>CM037584.1:91111355-93611355 GCA_021018995.1 Chloranthus sessilifolius | reverse complement strand
TCGTTTCTTCACGACGTGTATTTCACAGCGGGCGAACCCAAGACCCCACAGTCTCCGGAGAAGAAGAAAATGCTTTAATGCTGTGAAAGAGGAAGGGCAAATGGGTGTCGAATTTACCCTAGGGCATAGGGGCAATTTCGTACTTGAGTTTTTCGCCACCGACCTTTGTGCATCCTAAATGGGTGCGTCTTGCCTCTTTAACCTGTATGAGGTGCTATTCGGTAATTAAAATAAATTTTAACCGAAATTGTGTTTAAAATGTTACAGGGGCGTATTCTGGTACTTTTCTTTATATTTTTTGGTTGGAAAAATTGGATGACTTAATTTATTTTCAAGCAACCGTTGCATAGCTTTTTAGCTACACAACTTGGATGACTTGTTAATAAATTTTCAAGCAACCGTTATCCGTTATAATCATTGTGCAACAAATTAAAATAAAATATTTTAATAAAATCATGTACTTGAGCCTCTATAATGGTAATATAATTATTTAATTAAAATTTTAACATTCTTCAAACTTTTATTAGAAAAAAACAACCCAACACAATTTTATTAGAAAAAACAGCCTCAAAAAATAGCCCAACCAAATTTTATTAAAAAATAAACAGTCGGAAAAAAGCTTAGAAAAATATCCAAGTCCGGCCCGGCCCGATAGGGGCCGTGCTTGGGCTTAGTATATCGTAGCCCGGGTTGGGGCCGGACTGAAAAAGTTGGGAAACCGGCCCGGGTAGGTTAGGGCCGGATTGAACCCCAACCCGGCCCTAATCCGGCTCGTTGAGAGCCCTATTGATAAATGCATCATTTGGGACAAGGATCAAAATTTCAGACGAAATGACTGAAATTTTGGTCCCCACCGAAACTGAAACGAAATCTCAAATTTCGGTCATTTCGGCCGGGTTTGAAGATTTTGGCCAATATTCAAATTTGCGGCTGAACTTTCGGTTCAAAATTTTGGTTTCGGTCTCCATCGAAATCGAAACAAAATCTGAAATTTTGACCCTTGAATTGGACAGTGGGTAATGAGAAAAAATATCAACATATATATATGAAAGGATAGCTGGGTCACAAGACCGACGACTTTTTGCCTTATCTCTAATTCTCTGTACGAAAGGAAGACGGTCCAAATATGAAATATGGTTAGCGACTTGATAAGCGTAATCCCTGAAAAACGGAGCATTTCGTTTCTTCAAAACAATTTTAATGCGGATGATATTGCATCCATCGATAGTATCCCTCTACCATATATGAAACCTGAAAGAAGACACAGTGGGATCCGTCTGAGATAAGAAGGGAAAATTCAAGGTGAGATCAACCTATTATACTGCAGTGAAAGTGGTCCCAAAATCAGGAATTACTACCAACTCAAACAATGGCCATGCGTTTCAAAAGTCCGAAAGCACATCAGGCCACAGGTCAATCAAAATAATAAAGTCTCAAACATTAAACCATCTAATGGTCCTAAACATTGCTACACAATAGTGTGGGCATACTTAATACTTTTACACAAGTATTTACCAAACTAATCCTATCAGTGAATTAAGCTAACTCACATGATCAAGATTAAATTATCTATAAAATTATAAGCAAGGTTACTAAGCATAGTAAGCAAATCTAGTAAGTCTAAGTGCATGCATTTATGATCATTCGATCACATCATCAAAATAGAAATCAAAGGTAAATTTTTTGAGAAAACATATCAGAATTATATCTAATCCCAGCCATGACCATGCTAATATTAACATTTTATTTTATTGAAAAGTAGCAAAGTTATAAGACTACACTACTCATAGTCTTAAAATCCTAGCATGCATCTATAACCATTCAATATATATTTATATAAAACAGTGATCAAACAATAATATTTTTGGAATCTAAACACTTTAATTTATCAATCATAACCATTATATCTCACATATACAATTTATTCTATTCAAATACAATAGTATCAAAATTAAAGACATTAATTTAAAAAGCTTTGCTAAGGCAAATCGGTTTGATAAAAAATCATTCTTTTTTATTCAAAAATCTGATCAAAACATAAATATTTTTCACCATTTTTGAGATCATATGGTCATCATGGTGGTATCTTATGAAGGAAGAGTCATGCTAAGCCATGATGACACATGCTCTCTACTTAAACTCCAAATGTATCATGATCGCTCCAAAAGCCATCATAAACCACTCGATCATAACAAGGGTAATATGTGATTATTAAAATCACACACATTACTTCCTCATCTCAGGCCATCCATCATAAAAAAAATCAGATTCGAAATTTCAAGAAAACTCCATCAAAAATTCATTTTTCAAATCATTTTTATGCAAACTCTAGACTATTAATGGACATAGTCCATCTTTGATCAATTTGGGACCATTGGATGACCTTGCATGATCATCAAGATCACATGCATGACATCCTTTGGTTCTGGTCTAACCAAGCTACATAAATCCCCAAGTTTTTTCTAAAAAAAATATCAAAGCAAAAATCCAAATTTATATCTAAACTCCTGCACTACTAGTCTAGAAAACTCAAAACAAAACTAACTAAAACATTACCTTGCTTCTCCTTGGTTCTCTTTACTGATATGATCAAGGTTTTATGGTGCAAAGGGCTGGGATGAAGCTAATTAGCTTAAGGTATGGGGTTAAAGAAGAGGTGGAGGGTAGATTTATTGTTTTAAATGAGAGTTTCAAGGGTTGGATGTACAAGGAAAACAAGAGGGAAGAGAGAGCTATAATGGAGGAAATAAGATAGGAAGAAGATGAGAATGGAATTCGAAATTTGCATGGAGCGCTTGGGGACAAAGCCTTCAAGAGTTTGGACAAGTGTCCACACTTCACTTCCCCAAACAAATGTATCTCTCTCCTCTCTCCTCCTTGCTTCATGGGCATGGGATAAGTGGACCCCACATGGGTTCACTTCCCACCACATAGATGTTCTCATCTTGTCTTTTACTTTCTTCTATGTCCTTAATTTTTATAAATTTATAATCTTCAAACTCATCTTGTGGTGCATGTGTGAAAGTCCATCTTTCAAATTAGATTTCTCCAAAGTTTTTCAATGGTCTAAAATGAAATCAAATCTAGTCAACTAGATGTATGATTAGAATGTACTAGAGATTAACAAATTCATATTTTATAATTATAGAAATTAGGAAATTTAAATGCAAATGCCCTTGGGTTTTATCAGCATTTATAAGAATTGTCATTGCTCCATGCAAGACATATACACAATAACTAGAATAATAGTGCATCTAGTCTTTTAGAATTTATGGGTCTATGTTTGACCCAAATTATTGACCATCACCATGATGATCATCGAAATCTAAATTGTTGGTGATGTTCTCCACACCACTACCAAAGCTCAGTCCCAATTCAAGTCAGGATCAATCAGTAGCCAGTCCGGACTTCTCATGTGATGTGAGATGTGGTGTGTGCTTTACTTAATTACTAACACACCCAAGTGAATAAAAGAGGTGCCCCTAGAAATTGTACTATCCCATCAATCTACAGGTGGGTGTTTAACATTTTTGGGTAGACTTGACCTTAGGCAGTCACCTGGTACAATCAGGTCTCTACATGTCTTAGTTAATAGGTTGACTAACAAAGAATTCGAGGGGCAGGTATTGCAAATCTCTCAAAAAGTGTGATTTTTTTACTTGTAGCCATTCAATCGATGATTTATCACTTTGACAGTATAAAATTCCAAGTTCATAAGCCAATAAATGGTGTAAGATCATTTAAACACTATTCGGTGCTTAAATGATGGTTAAGAGAGTTGGTCCTTTTCAAAACCCTAGTCTACTCATAATCTTGGGAGCTCCAACTTGTAAAGTTGCATAGAATTTAAAAAGAAAGATTAGACTTGTGCTCGTGAAACACCATCTAAGCCGTCTAGTGTGAAGCAAGGTAACAAAATCGGTATTGGTCTTGGGTATCGGTTTGCCGAGGATCGATATGACTTGGGTGATACCAATACGTATCCGCCTATTAAAAAAAAATAAAAAATCCACGTCTCAGCCGAAACTGAGACGTATTGGCCAATATAGTATCCGAAACTTGAGTTGCCCGCATCGGCTGATACAGTATCCGATACCCGAGTTGAGATACCGATATGTATCGGTTTGCTGAGAAACCGATACGTTTCGCCGATACATATCAGTATCGGCCAATTTTTAATACCTTGGTTTGAAGGCCTTGATGTAAGATCTTTGGTGCCAAAGATTGGCATGAAAAACTATCTTTGTCATGTGATTCAATATCCATCATCTGATTCGATGGTTGACTATATTGAAACAAATGATAGAGATCATGTTTTGTGCCAATCTTTGACACCAAATATTTTTACGTCATGGCCTTCATATAAGACGACTTAGATAGCATTCCACGTGGTAAAAATCCCAAATATATATATATATATATATATATATGGGAGCTGGTTCTGTACTCCATGCATGAGAGGACGGTCACCGTCCTCCAAGGTTCACGCTGAGGTACACATGACACTCAAAACACTCTTTGGTTGTCACGTGGAGCACAGGTAGGTAGTTTAGATCAATTTAAAAAAAAAAAAAATTGAATTTTTTTTTAAAAGCATAAGTCAATGTTTGACTAGTATCACTGGTCTATATTTCACGGCTCAAAAAATACATGGTGAAGATGAGTTTGCAAATTTTATTTATTTTTAAATGATCTAAGCAATAAATATAACCGAGGTTCATGCGTCATTGAAACAATATTTTGGATGTCACGTGGACCTCCACCTGGAACCTTAAAGGACGGTGGCCGTCCTCCCATGGAGGACGAACACCTTTTCCTATATATATATATATATGCAACCGTACAAATAGGCAATTTGTAGCTCCTCATAATCATGTACCCCTCCCACCATGTAATAGCCCTAAAATTCTGAACAGAACCTGACTGCTTCGATATGCGTGCCTGGCACGGAAATCAAAACAAATTAAAAATTTTGAAATAAATATTAATCGAAATAATATTAACTCGTGGTAAGGTGAAGTCGTGTGTAAGTCCGAGCCGTGTTAGTCTTTGGTGAGGCGTAGGACGTCGTAGAAGTTGTGTAGGTGCTTCACACCGGAGTTTAAGTTTAGGAGAAAATGAAAATATCAAAGATATTTTATTTTTCTTAGCTTATAAGAGAAGGAAGGAGGTAGGGATGCCTATCTTGCATCTTCTTCTTATTTTTCCTAAGAATCAACTTCTAAGTACTCATTTTGGGTGGTTAGTTGAGGAACCACGGCTGTAAGAGACCTAGGGTTGAGATTGACTTATTTGAGCGGGCGGAAATCGACGTCGCTACTTCAAGTTGTCTTGCGAGAACATGTACTATTGATACGTGTTGAAGCGGAGCCACAATTTTACTGTTATGAGTCGTGACGGTGACAAATCCCCGATTTTCAGATCCGAAACCCTCTTCAGACCGCTTTGCCGAGATCCCGAAAGGGCCATCAAATAGGTGAGTTCTGAAATTAATATAGTTAAGATTTGAACACCATAAATGTATAAAAAGGGTTAGGTATAAGTGTGGATTGGGATCATTAAGGATCAGGGTCAAAATGGGTCAAAACAAGTGACCGCCATTAATGACAGAGAACTATCATCATTGATTGATCAAGACAGTGAATTGATCGATCAATCTTGGGATTGATCGATCAAGGTTAGGAATTGATCGATCAATTTGTATAAAGAGTAAATGGGAACAGTGGAGCATATTTCTAGAAGTTCAATGCCCGATGGGCGTTGATCGATCAAATGAGTGTTTGATAGATCAATTCTGAAGATTGATCGATCAAATTGAGTATTGATCGATCAATATGAGGTGTTGATCGATCACAGTGAGGTGATCAATCAAGGACTAAAATGATTGATCAATGGCGAAGATTGATCGATCAATTTGGACATTGATCGATCAATCTATATAAGAATAGTGTGAGAACAGGAGGAGGGAAATTTAAAAAAAATTGAGGATTGATTGATCAAATTTAGGGATTGATTGATCAATAAGGAAAATTGATCGATCAAATTTCATGTGTGATTTATGGATTGAAGGCAGGCATTGATCGATCAAGGTTGTGGATTGATCGATCAAACAAGGGTGTTGATCGATCAAATCCCCATTAACACTTGTGTGTAAATTGAACGATTGATCGATCAATGATGGCATTGATCGATCAAGGTGATGGATTGAATGATCAAGCAAGGACATTGATCGATCAATCACCCCTGTTTTCTGCCTGTTTTGTTTTTGTGAATTAAACACTCTTGGACGTTGTGCCAGTTAGTTTACTGATATGTCTGAGACTTAGTATACTATGTTTATGGTCTAGGATCAGACCATGACGCTATGAAAAGCTTTGGATTTGCTTAGAAAGAGGTCTGATCTAAGGTAGGGGAAATCCAACCTAAAAGTGTATCTGAATATGATTTCATGTTTTCTTCACATCTGCCTCTGAGTCCTGTTTTAAAAAAAAACATGTTTGCATATCAACAATCATCTGTAATCTCTATTTCTGCACTCTGATTTCTGTATTCTGATACCTTTTTCTGATTTCTGAAATCTGATTTTGAGGTCATATGTGTGTATGTGATTTTAAGTATTTAATCCGGATGATGCCCACCGACTCGGTGGTATATTCATGCCCTGATACATTCGTGCATCTGCTTTGATAATTCCTCGGCACAATTGTGCTCCATAGATGAGGCATTGTTGCATCCTGAAATTGTTCATTTGAACGATGATTGGTTGGGGTTTTCTATCGGCATACACCTGATTACCACGTGCTATATTATCACGGGAGTTTCTTAAGTTAAAAATATTCACAATTTAAGTCACAAATGATATATATGCATAATATCTGTTCTTGTTTGAAAACTCAGTATATGTCATTTGATTTATCCTGACTGCATATTCTGATTTAATTTTCTGCTTGAAATACTATCTGTAAATCATGTCTTGCATGTTCAACATAATTTTAGTTGAGATTCTTCTACTTAGCTTAGATGTAGCTCACCCTATTTTCTATAATAATTATAGGTTCTGGGGCTAGGGCTCTCGATCGAGAGCGATCTCGATTACACTGATCCGAGGGCGGAGGAGGAGAACTAATACCCCAATGAGACGAGTTCTAGTTAGTACTTTTTGAGACTTTGTACTGAATTATCGTGTGCTTGGTGGCCACCGTCTGTAATTATTATTATAAATGTTTGTTTATTTGTACTATTATACATTCTGTAGGAACCACTATTAGGAACCATTATTTTGGGTGATGGATGTCCATCACCAGTAGTTCTTCTTGGTTCATTTTTGGGAATGTATATTCTTTTGTCTTTACATAGATGCTTTGTTATTATTTTATTTTTATTTTACAAACCTTATATGATGACTCGATTTGCCACTACTGGATACTCTCTGCTTTAATCTGATTTCTACTAGACGAGCAGACACTCTGTGATTGTCCTGGGGATCATCCAAAGCATGATCCTGATGGCACGGATTTTTGAGCACAGAAATTCAGACTGTCATAGTTGGTTTCAGAGCCTAGGCTTTAGGTTGAATTACGGGTTCATATTGGATTGTTTTCACAATCTATGTACTGATCAGTGTTATTGTTTTCACAATGACAGACCGGTACTATGGGCCCAAAGTTCAGGGGTGGACACAGTGGAGGTAGAGAAGGACAGAGAGAGGTCCCTTTGCAAGACATTTCAGATGCTGCTAGGACATCTAGGGGATTGGGGTTCCTATTGGGTGAAAATGCCGTTTCGGTAGGACAGAGAGGAGGAAGAAGAGGTAACGAGGATGGAATGGAGCAGGTGTTGGAAGCATTGGCTGCCAACGCCGCTCAACAAACTGCTGCCTTGAATCAGCAAGTTGCAAGACCACCTCACCAACCCGACGGTTTTGTTGAGTTTAGGAGAATGAGGCCTCCTAACTTCTAGGGACAAATTTATCCTATTGAGGTTGAGGGTTGGATCGAGGAGATGGTAAGTTGTTTGAGGTGCTCCAATGCACAGATGTAGAAAAAGTGCGTTGGGCAACTTTCAAACTAGATGGTGACGCAAGACCTTGGTGGAAGTCAGTCTTTAGGCATAGAGAGCAAGAACTTCCTAATGTCCCTTGTACATGGGCGGAGTTTGTCGAGACCTTCAACGACAAATATTTCCCCAAGATCGTGAGGCACCAGTGGGAAGTGAAGTTCATTAAATTGGAACAGGGGGCTATGACCGTGCGAGAATACAACGCGGAGTTTGACCGATTAACAAGGTTTGCTCTGTAACATGTAGCCACCAAGTTGATGTGAGCTCGGAAGTTTTAATTGGGGTTGAGGCCAAATATTCAAAGGGAGGTGGCCATATGGGAGCTTGGGACACATGCGGCAGTTATGTCCAAAGCTCTCATTTTAGAGGAAGAATGTCAGAAGCAATTTGCTTGGAAGGACAAGCAAAATCGAGAGAGGTCTTTTCAAGGGCAATCTCAGGACTCTGAGCAAAACAAGAGGGCTAGATTCTACAGACCTTCGAGATACCCTACACACTCCAGACCGGTGATATCTGCAGGGCCTAGTTCATATCAGAGGCCACCAGATTGCATCTTCTGCACCATTACGACCGCCCCGATTCTTCCTGGGCTTCTGTAGCGCAGGGATCTTCGAGGGTATCATCATTCACTCCGGCCTGTCATGTACTAAATGTGGGAAACTACACAAGACAGAGGATTGCAGGAGAGAGAGTGGTGCGTGCTTCAGGTGTGGAAAGATGGGCCACCTAGTCAGGAATTGCCCAGAGGAGAGTAAAGAAAGCAAGGAGCGGTTCGGATCAGTGTTCACGTAGATCTTCTCGACTTGCGGATTCAAGGTCTGGGTCGAGCATATCATGTCATGCTCTAACATCGAATGATGTCATACAAGGTATGATTAAATTTTAAAGTGAGATTATTTTTATAGAATGGACTGGAAATTAGTAATATAGAATTATTGTTGATATATGTTTATGACAATGATGCATATTACACATACACATTATAATCACTTGATTGAATTGTGCCACTGAATTATAGGTGTGTTGAAAGTGTATCAACATTGTGATATTTGCTTTCATAGAGCACGAGTTTTGGTAGACCCAGGTTCTACACTCGTTTGTCAGGCCTCAATTTACGAAAGAATTGAGCGTCACTCCTAAACATTTAGACTTCATATTGACGGTGTCTATTCCTATGGGGAATTTGGTGAATGCAGGCACAGTGTGTAAATTAGTGATTGTATTGGTAGAAGATCACGAGACGTTGGCAGATTTGATACTGTTAGACATGCAAGGATTTGACATTATTCTTGGAATGGACTGGCTATCCGCTTATTATGCTAGTGCCGATTGCCTTCGGAAAGTTGTAATTTTTCGTCCTCTAAAGATGAAGTTATTTAGATTCTTCGGGGTGAAGTCTAAGATAGCTCCGTTGATATCAGTTATCCGAGCTAAAAAGATGATGAAGAATGGATGCAGTGGCTATATGACTTTTCTGCAAGAGCAACGGGAAGAGAAAAATGTGATATCCGATATGCATATTGCGTGCGAGTACCCCGATGTATTTCCTGAGGATTTACCAGGACTACCACCAGCTCGGGAGGTTGAATTTACGATAAATTTAATTCCGAATTCTGAGCCAGTGTCTAAAGCTCCGTATCGGATGGCTCCTACATAATTGCAAGAATTAAAGGAACAATTGCAAGAACTGCTTGACAAAGGATTCATTCGACCTAGTGTGTCTCCTTGGGGAGCACCAGTACTATTTGTCAGAAAGAAGGATGGCTCGATGCGTCTGTGCATCGACTATCGGCAGTTGAACAAGTTGACGATTAAGAATCGTTACTCGCTTCCATGGATTGATAATTTGTTTGATCAGTTACAAGGAGTGAGGTTCTTTACGAAGATTGACTTACGGTCTGGTTATCACCAGTTAAGAGTCAAAGCAAAGGATATCGAGAAGACGACGTTCAGAACCAGATATGGGCACTATGAGTTTTTAGTTATGCCATTTGGATTGACTAACGCACTTGCGTCTTTTATGGACCTAATGAACTGAGTGTTTAAACCACACTTGGATAAGTCCGTGGTTGTCTTTGTAGATGACATTCTTGTCTATTCCAAGATAAAGGAGGAACATGAAGGACATTTGTACGTGGCTTTATAGACCCTCAGAGATCACAAACTATATGCAAAGCTCAGTAAGTATGAGTTTTGGCTTGACCAAGTTAGTTTCTTGGGTCATATCGTCTCTGCTAAGGGTATAACAGTTGACCCGACGAAGATTGAAGCTGTAGTAAATTGGGAACAACCTAGAACGGTAATTGAGATCCGTAGTTTCCTTGGTTTGACAGGATACTACAGACGATTTGTAGAGGGGTTCTCCAAACTATCGAGTCCGCTTACTCAGCTCACAAAGAAAAATGCTAAGTTTGATTGAACTGATAAGTGTGAGAAGAGTTTTCAAGAACTCAAGACGTGTCTGACTACAACACTGGTACTAGCTATACTTTTAGGCAGAGGAGGTTTTGCTTTATACAGTGACGCATCTTACAGTAGTTTGAGTTGTGTCCTCAACCAGTACAAGAAGGTTATCGCGTACGGCTCTAGACAGCTCAAGGAACACGAGAAGAATTATCCTACACATGATCTGGAGTTAGCAGTGATGATCTTTGATCTGAAGATCTGGAGGCACTATTTATTCGATGAGACATTTGACATATTCACCGACCACAAAAGTCTCAAGTATCTGTTTACCCAGAAAGACTTGAACATGTGACAACGCAGATGGATAGAGTTTTTAAAAGATTACGATTGTTCTATCCAGTATCATCCTAAGAAGGCCAATATTATGGCAGATGCTTTGAGTAGGAAGTCTTTAGCTCAGTTGTCACATCTTATTACCCGAGTACAGCGGTGGCATCTACTTAAGGACCTGGCCTTATGTGATACACTGATAGACGTCAGAGGTTCAGGGGCATTGATGGCTATCATTGTGATACGGCCTATGTTGTTTGATAACGTGCGTAAGCTCCAGATGATTGATGATGAGCTGATGGCCATTAGAAAGGATGTGATCAATGGGATCAGACCTGATTTCTCTATCAAGGATGATGGCACCTTGCTATTCAGAGATCAGATATGCATACTTGCTAATAAAGACCTGAGGGATGCTATTTTAGAAGAAGTGCATAAATCAACATATGCTATACATCCTGGGAGTACCAAGATGTACCAAGATCTCAAGCAAAGTTTTTGGTGAAGAGGACTGAAGAAGGATGTTGCAGATTACGTTTCTCAATGTTTGGTCTGTCAGCAGGTGAAAGTAGACCATCGAAATTCAGCAGGGTTGTTGCAACCATTACTAGTGCCAGAGTGGAAATGGGAAGCCATTTCTATGGATTTTGTATTAAGGTTGCCGAGCACATTGAGGAAAAATAATACCATCTGGGTCATTATAGATAGACTGACAAAGTCTGCACATTTTCTGCCATACCGGACTACGTATACCGCCAATAAGCTTACAGAGCTGTACATGAAAGAGATAGTTCGGTTACATGACATGCCAGTCAGCATCGTATGTGATCAAGATCCGCTTTATACGTCGCAATTTTAGCGATGATTTCAAGAAGGCATGGGTTCTAAACTGGAGTTCAGCTCAGCGTTTTATCCTCAGACAGATGGGCAGACTGAGAGAGTGAACCAAATCATAAAGGATATATAGCGTGCATATATGTTGGACTTTCGTGGTTCATGAGATCAACATTTACCTTTGATTGAGTTTGCTTACAATAACAGCTATCAGTCTAGTATTGGGATGGCGTCGTATGAAGCTTTGAATGGACGACGATGCAGATCTCCTTTGAACTTGGAAGAAGTCGGTGAAAAGCTCGTTTTGGGACCTGACATTGTGGATAGTGCAACCGAGACAGTTTGATTGATCCGCAAAAGATTGAGGGTTGCTCAAAGTCGCCAAAAGAGCTATGCTGATCTTTATCGAACGCACATTGAGTTTCAGGTATGCTTAGATGCATTCGATAAGTTTTTGATTCCCTAAGTTAACTATGGAATTAACAATTGTTTTCAGGTCGGAGACAAGGTCTTTGTGAAAATCTCGCCAACAAAAGGCGTGATGTGTTTTGGAAAGCGGGGAAAGCTGAGTCCTCGATATATTAGACCCTTTGAGATGCTCGGATGGGTTGGTGAAGTCGCATATAGGATTGCCTTGCCACCACAATTGGTGAGCATGCATAACGTCTTCCATGTTTTCATGCTATGACGGTACGTGCGAGACCCGACTCATGTGTTGGACTTCCAACCGATTGAGTTACAAGAGGATCTGATTGTGATTGAGGAACCGGTTGAGATTTTGGATCGTAAGGACCAGGTTTTGCGGACCAAGTTGATTCCACTTGTGCTAGTAAGGTGGCGTAATCATTCAACTTCGGAAGCTACTTGGGAGCGTGAAGCCGAGATCCGTGAGCAGTACTCGCACTTGTTTCCCTGACGTGGCAGGTACTTTCACGTTTCAGTTTAAAATCATTATCGTGCTTGTATGCTTATTGCCTATATGTAAGCATGTTTTACTTGTACAGGTGCTGTATATAGGGTACAGTAGGCCCTCGTTCTCAAAAATGTGGTTGACCTGCATTAATGAACTACAAATTTTAAGAATCTACTTACTGCCATGCTTGATCGATCAATTTGGTTAATTGATTGATCAAATTGATGTTTGATCGATTAATGATAGAGATTGATCGATCAACAATACTTGGAACCTTGTACTCATGTTTAATAATTGATCGATCAACGGAGGACATTGATCGATCAAATTTTATGCATTGATCGATCAATATAGGGTATTGATTGATCAAGGCTATCGAGCTAGGACACTTTAAATGTTGACATTGATCGATCAAATTTTGGTATTGATCGATCAAATCTGTGTTTTGATCGATCAATATAAGTACATTGATCGATCAAGGCTATCGGGCTAAGGCACTTTAACTTAAGAATTGATCGATCAATTTGAAGATTGATCGATCAATCCTATCGTTTTAAGTAACGATTGGGATTTAAAACATTTGCACGATCAAGAATTTCAATCGTTCAAGGGGTTTTCATTTCTTTGCGTTCAAGGGACCATTCGGGGTGATTTCTGGCCACCTGAGCTCCTTCTCGCGCGTATTTTGCTCGGTTCATGTTCGGCTCACTTGGTAAAACCCTTCCTTTCCTCTTCCTTTGCGTTGTGTTTAGAAATTTGGGATTTTTGAGCTATAGCACCGAGGACCAAGAATGCCTCCCGTAAGATCCCTACATCCCGGGTTTGTATTACTGTACTACCACCCGAACCCATTCCCCAACCTATAGTGCCACCCGTGGCACCTGTTGTGAACATGGTTCCACCCGTTCAAAACCCCCCATCGACCCAAATCACCCCCGAAGTCCCAAATCAGTGGTGGGCTTCTAAATCTTTCCTTCCCGAGTATGTCTTCGACTCTAAGCTTTTCGAGGATCGGCCAGAGATGACTTGGGCCATCGAATATATCACAAAGTTTGGGTTGAAACCCTTACTCGAGCCGTTTCATGATCACTATTGTCCTCGTATCGTGCAGCTATTTTTCCAAAACCTTCGCTGGGGTGACAGCCGACACTGACTTGTCACTTCGATTGATGGGTTGGAATATAAATTCAACCAGTTTCATGTTGTGGCTGCCCTACAGTGTACGTCGGTATACATTGAAACTTGTGGCTTAGAGTCACCCTACATCAAAGATGTCCCGTTTCCCGACGTGGTCACAAAAACGACCCAGGGTCAGCATGGATTAGGGCAATCCATCACGCGAGCCCAACTCCCTGACCGGTTGTGGATGCTTGATACGTATATCAAGTGTGCCCTCAACCCCTTTCTACACAAATCTGTGCGGAATGGCATCGCGCAGTAGGCGCTCTTTTCAGCCTTTAAGAGCCGTTGGTTCTCTGTTGCGGATTTGGTCATCGATGGCCTAATAAACACCAGGGACCTGATGTCCAAGAAAACCAAGGCTGCATCCAAGTAACAGATGCCCTATACTCGCCTAATCACAAAGATGGTTGAGCAATATGTGGCGCTCTGTGAGGAGTATAGTTTAGATCCCGGCGAGCCAAGACTGACCAACAACACAAAGGTCTTTCGGCTCAAGGATTGGACCAAGAGTTATAACCTTTTGGTTAAATGATTACCCAACGGTGAGGAGAAGGTTCCTTCCGTTCTGGAGGGTGTAGCGCCGGCGCAGCTTGCTGTTGAGGAGGGCATTGAACAGCCAGAGAGAGTTCCTGGTGAGGGGGAGGCTCTGCTTGCTCAGCCACCTCGACCGACGCTACCTCCTAGACCTACCCCTGTGCGTCGACCTGTCCATGCCTCTATGTCGCGCGGCCCTGCTCCTTCCACCATGGACATGAAAGCGATGCTTCGTGAGCTCATGGAGGGTAACCGGCGTATCCACGAGCTCATGGACAAGATGGAGGAGTTCTAGCGTCAGGTTCATCGCCAACTGGATTTCCATGAGGGCATGCACGAACTCGTGATGCAACACTTGTACGCCACCACGTCGACGCCAATGATTGCTCATGCACGTCAGCATACCATGGATCCTTGCGACTACAGTACTCCACCACCTCGCCCCAGTAGACCTGCCCCTGACTAGGCCGGACCTTCGACGCCTCGGCAGGTACTTTACTTTTTTTATGATCTATTCCTGCTTATATCTGTATCTATATATGTATATTATATAATGATTCATTTGTTTTCATCTACATCCTGTTCTGCATACCTATTTATTTTTGCATGATGTCTTCGTCTGCTCGTTCTGTTTGTTCTGCCTGTTAGCTTTAGGAAACCCCATGCATCTGACGAAACCTCACTGACATTTTCGAGGACGAAAATTCTTAAGGGGGGGATAATGTAATAACCCTAAATTTCTGAATAGAACTTGACTGCTTCGATATGCATGCCCGACACAGAAATCGAGACATATTTAAAGTTTTGAAATAAATATTAATTGAAATAATATTAACTCGTGGTAAGGTTAAGTCATGTGTAAGTCCGAGCCGTGTTAGTCTTTGGTGAGGCGTAGTACGTCGTAGAAGTTGTGTAGGTGCTCCACACCGGAGCTTAAGTTTAGGAGAAAATGAAAATATCAAAGATATTTTATTTTTCTTAGCTTATAAGAGAAGGAAGGAGGTAGGGATGCCTATCTTGCATCTTCTTCTTCTTATTTTTCCTAAGAATCAACTTCTAAGTACTCATTTTGGGTGGTTACTTGAGGAACCACAACTCTAAGAGACCTAGGGTTGAGATTGACTGATTTGAGCGGGCGAAAATCGACGTCGCTACTTCAAGCTGTCTTGCGAGAATGTGTGCTATCGCTACGTGTTGAAGCGGAGCCACAATTTCGCTGTTCTGAGTCGTGACAGTGACAAATCCCTGATTTTCGGATCCGAAACCTTCTTCGGACCGCTTTGCCGAGATCCTAAAAGGGCCATCAAATAGGTGAGTTCTGAAATTAATATAGTTAAGATTTGAGTACCATAAATGTATAAAAAGGGTTAGGTATAAGTGTGGACTAGGATCATTAAGGATCAGGGTCAAAATAGGTCAAAACAAGTGACCGCCATTAATGACAGAGAACTGTCATCATTAATCGATCAAGACAGTGAATTGATCGATCAATCTTGGGATTGATCGATCAAGGTTAGGAATTGATCGATCAATTCGTATAAAGAGTAAATGGGAATAATGGAGCATATTTCTAGAAGTTCAATGCCCGATGGGCATTGATCGATCAAATGGGTGTTTGATCGATCGATTATGAAGATTGATCTATCAAATTGAGTATTGATCGATCAATATGGGGTGTTGATTGATCACAATGAGGTGATCAATCAAGGACTAAAATGATCGATTAATGAGGAAATTGATCGATCAATCTATATAAGAATACTGTGAGAACAGGAGGAGGGAAATTTGAAAAAAATTGAGGATTGATCGATCAATAAGGAAGATTGATCGATCAAATTTCATGTGTGATTTATGGATTGAAGGCAGGCATTGATCGATCAAGGTTGTGGATTGATCGATCAAACAAGGGTGTTGATCGATTAAATCTTCTATTGATCGATCAAACAAGGGTGTTGATCGATCAAATCCCCATTAACACTTGTGTGTAAATTGAACGATTAATCGATCAATGATGGCATTGATCGATCAAGGTGATGGATTAATCGATCAAGCAAGGACATTGATCGATCAATCACTCCTGTTTTCTACCTGTTTTGATTTTATAAATTAAATACTGTTGGACGCTATGCCAGTTAGTTTACTGACATGTTTGACACTTAGTATACTATGTTTATGGTCTAGGATCAGACCATTACGCTTTGAAAAGCTTTGGATTTGCTTAGAAAGAGGTCTGATCTGAGGTAGGGGAAATCCAACCTAAAAGTGTATCTGAATATGATTTCATATTTTCTTCACATCTGGGTCTGAGTCCTGTTTTAAAAAAAAGTATGTTTGCATATCAATATTCATCTGTAATCTCTGTTTCTGCACTTTGATTTTTATATTATGATACCTGTTTTTGATTTTTGAAATCTGATTTTGAGGTCATATGTGTGTTTGTGATTTTAAGTATTTAATCCAGATGATTCCCACCGACTCGGCGGTATATCCGTGCCCTGGCACATTCGTGCATCTACTTTGACAATTACTCGGCACAATTGCGCTCCATAGATGAGGCATTGTTGCATCCTGAAATTATTTATTTGAACGACGATTGGTTGGGGTTTCCTATCGACATACACCTGATTACCACGTGCTATATTATCACGGGAGTTTCTTAAGTTATAAATATTCATAATTTAAGTGTCAAATGATATATATTCATAATATCTGTTCTTGTTTGAAAACTTGGTATATGTCATTTGATTTATCCTGACTGCATATTCTGATTTGATTTTCTGCGTGAAATACTATCTGCAAATCATGTCTTGCATGTTCAATACAATTTTAGTTGAGATTCTTCTACTGAGCTTAGATGTAGCTCACCCTATTTTCTATAATAATTATAGGTTCTGAGGCTAGGGCTCTCGGTACTGAGAGCGATCCTGATTACCAGCCTGATCTAGAGGCTGAGGCCGAGGAGGAGGACACCATTACCCCAGCGGACTAGTTCTATTAGCCGTCTGGGTATTAGTTAGTACTTTTTGAGACTTTGTACTGAATTCTGAATTATCATGTGCCTGATGGCCACCATCTATAATTATTATTACAAATGTTTGTTTATTTGTACTATTATACATTCTGTAGGAACCACTATTAGGAACTATTATTTTGGGTGATGGATGTTCATCACCAGTGGTTCTTCTTGGTTCATTTTTGGGAATGTATATTCTTTTGTCTTTACATAGATGCTTTGTAATTATTTTATTTTTATTTTACAAGCCTTATATGATGACTCGATCTGCCACTACTGGATAGTATCTGCTCTGATTTGATTTCCGCTAGACGAGCAGACACTTTGTGATTGTCTCGGGGATCATCCAGAGCATGATCCTGATGGCACGGATTTTTGGGCGCAGAAATTCGAGCTGTCACACACCAGCACCCTGTACCTACGGGATCAACACAACACTGGATAACAACTCTTTTTCAAAAGGGACCGATCTCCTAATCGTCATTTAAACACCAAAATGGTGTTTAAATGATCTTACATCATCAATGGTTTAAGATGTGGGTGATCTGAACCATCGAAGTGATAGATCATAGATTGAACTACAACAGGGCCCAAAGTTGTGTTTTAAGGGATTTAAATCATCCGATCTGTTGACTATAACATGATAACATCAACCGTTGTTTTTAGTTTTAATGACTGAAATTAAAGTTCGTCAATCGGATGTTTCACATACAATTAGCGGCATGTTTCTTTGGGCTGAGACATATTCCAATGTTAACCCAAGCTTGCTTAGTACAGTGGATCCGGTCCATTGACATCCGTTGGTATCAAGGATTTGGCTCTAGCACCAACACCCTTGGTACTTGGGTCACTTTTTGCAATACACGCTATGTGGAACCACCAAGTGTTCTGCTTGATTTGATTTGCAAGTGATCTCACATGAAGATTGAGTCAAAAGATAATACCTAAAGATTGTTTTATTAATGGAGATTGTCTTTTGCACCAAAGATCTTATTAATAATGGAGATTATTTTTCATCCCAATTTTTTTGCACCAAAGATCTTTAGTCGTTATTCATTCATGAGATGAAAGAGCACATACCACAGGAAAGATACCCGTTTACCAAGTCATCTGCCACGTTGGCTGCTTCCCTAATGCTAACTCAAATTTTAAATTTCTATGCTCAGGTTTGAGCCCACGCCACTGTGTTTAGGTTAGCTCTTTGGCTCTAACAAGAAACTGCTTTTACGTTTAGGCCCTGTTTGATAGCAATGAAACTCCAAAGAAGAAATGAAATTAATTTCTTAGTTGATTTCCTACGAAATGATTTTCTCTAGAAATAGATTTTTCACTGTTTGATTAGTGTGTTTGAGAAATGAATTTCATTGGAAATTGATTTCTCTTATTTGATTAGTATCTTTGAAAATGAATGTGAAAATGAGTTTTCAAGTTTTGATCGTTTATTATTAAAATCATAATTAAAGTCAAATATTAACCAATAATTTTTTTAATAATTTTCTATTACGTTACAAATTAATATCATAGTAATCACTATTTATTACTATATTAAGTCAGAGTTTGAAAAGTCAAACTTTGACCAAACTTAAATTTTTGATAAAAAAAAACATGTAAAGTTAAATAACAAAGTTGTAAATGCTAGTATCTAATATAAGTTTATACGTTGAAATGGAATTAAAGTTTTACAAAAGTCAAACTTTGATCAAGAGAATATTTTACGATGTACCAACAAGTTACAAAAGTTCAACTGCAAATTAATATAACAGTATTCATATACATCGTTAGGTTATACTAGTCAAAATTTGATTAAATATCCACTTTTAATAAAAGTCAAACTTTGACCAAACGTAGAACTTTGATTAATAAAAAATTTTAAGACTAAAGTACAAAGTTATATAGTAAATGCTAGTATGTATTATAAGGTTACATGTTGAAACAAAATTCAATATTTAAACTAAAAAGGAAATTTAATTTTTTTTAAAAGTCAAACTTTAACCAATAAAAAATTTGACAATCTATCGCCAACCTACAAATTAACATATTGTATTTGTATTTGTATCAATCACTAAGTTACACTAGTAAAAAATTTGACTAAATATCAATTTTAAAAAAAGTCAAACTTTGATCAAATGTAAAAAAAAGTAAAATTAAATTTTGTAATGTACTACAGAGTAATAAATAAAAAAATGATAATCTCATTGGGAATACAAAAGTTCAAAAAAATCAAATTGTGTTTAAAAGTCAAAGTTTGACTAAATATCAAACTTTGACTGATAAAAATTTACATTACCAAAATAAAAATAACAACAGTAATAATCACTAACCACTGTTAAGATACACTTCTCAAATTTTGACTCAAGTCAAAATTTTAATAAAAGTCAAACTGTGACTAAAAGTCAAATTTTGACCAATAAAAATGAGGCATTATATTTTTAAATTATAAATTAAAATAATGATATATATTTTTAATTATAATATTTCACTAATAAAAATTTATAACATTTTATATAAAATTGAACTTTGATCAAAGGTCAAACTTTGACCAAGAAAAAATTACACTGATACGATATAAATTTATGTAGTAGTAGATTCTATCTATAAGCAAGTTTCAAGTTTGACTAAAAATAAATTTTGTGTAAAAGTCAAAGTTTGACTAAAGGTCAAAGTATTGACTAATGCAATTGAGAATCTAGTATCAAATTATATATCAACACGGCAATATCCTTTCTTCGCCATCAAATTATTGAAGTCAATGTTTAATAAAAAGTAAAATTTTAATTAAAAGTCAAAGTTTGACTATAAAGTCAACCTTTGACCCCTAAAAATTTGATAATATATTACTAACTTACAACTTATTATCATATTTTAGTAGTCAAAATTTGATCAAAAGTCAAAACTTTATATAACTTATAAATCCAATTAAAGTTTGATTAAAATTCAAACTTTAACCAAAGTCTATTATTAGCTGAAAAGAATATGATGTAGATAATGTGGTCTTCATAGTGATCGTGCTGGTATAATGGTTATAGAAATTGAAGTTACTTTTTAATAGTCAAAAATTATTTTTTTTTTTGCTTTTAGGTTTTTACAAGTAACTTTAGATTTGCAATGACAAAAAATTATATTTTGTTAATAGGAAACTCAATTTCAGCCACTTACTAGGTTGAAATGGTTTTCTCTTAAAATGATTTGGTGTATGAAAATTCAAATTTCATGTGGGGCTGACTTAATTTCATTTCCATCTCCTTAAATAGTTATCAAACAACAACAATTGGAAACTAAATTTCATTTCCACTATGAAATTACATTTCCATGTTATCAAACAAGGCCTTAGTAACACAAATCTTTATCTCATTTTCTCTCGTGAGGAGCTATCTTAAGTGATAAAATTGCTCTTTCTCTCCTCTCTGTCAGAGCAGATTTTATTTACTCTGATAGAGAGCAGACAAAGAGTTGCTTATGCTCTTATAAGAGCTAACCCAAATACAGTCTTGATGTTTTTGTGGGGACGGGCCCAAATGCCACTCAAAACTAGGGTTGTCAATGGGTTGGGCCAAATTCGGACAACATTTTTAATCTGTCCAATTATTTGTTACCCTAAAAATTAGGATTGAACCCAACCCATATATAAAATCGGGCAAGGCTTAGCCCAAGTGATTTCTGGCTCATGCGTTTATTTAAGCCTAAACTCAACCCAAAAATGATTCAAATTTGGCCACCCAATCTTTTCAATTAAAAAATGGGTTTCGTTGGGTCAGGTTTTGGTTGGCCTGTTTAATTCTTCCCCTAAAAATTAGGCCCGACCTCAGGTCGGATGTAGAACCAATCCCACCATGGTCCGAGTGGCATCGGTCTCAAAGACGAACTCACTGATTGCCTGACTCATAATTGAGATTTAAATCATTGTTTTAAAAATTGGACCGGATGTCTAATCGTCGAGGGCACCGGTTTGGTTGGACTAGGTTAGACTAGACCGGTTCAACAAATAAAAATATTTTAAATAAATATGTAAATAAATAAGCTTTAACTTAAATATTTTTAAATAAACTTAAAATATTAAAATAATAATAATAATAATAATTTAAAATATGTTCTACGATTTTAATATATTTTTCGATTGTGTCCATTTGAACAATCCAACGCTATTGCTTTGTAATGCATGCAATCTGTAATTATCAGAGACAAACAATTGACACTTCTATAGTGATGTGGCCATGTATTTTTGGATAAATGTGAGGTGGGCGTTTGTGGTTGTCAAGTTGATTAGTTACCTGTAAAAACATAATATTTCAAACTAATTTTACAAAAACGAATAAGAAAAGCTAAAGCAAAGTCAAATTTGGCTACTCATTTATGGCCGAAGATTCTACTTTTTAGGGTAAAATTTCACCCTTAAAATTGTTAACTAGCTAGAATTAAATGATAGAGATTATTTTTGTTTCAATCTTCGAACAAAATAATATATTTAGTTTATGGCCCACTTATTAATAATTAGATGTTAATTTCACATGAAACACATCTCAAAAAGCAACAGGAGAATTCTGTCATGGTAAGTCTACAACCACCATCACTCTTGGTGATATGTTACGTGAAATCAACACCTGATCGCGATCATCAGGTTCAAGGCAGTCAACAGGTCTAATCAACAAGTCTAATGGAGGAAACTTGAGGCTAAAGGGACCGAATATTTAATTGTAAATAATAAATATTTAGTCGTCAACAGGTCTAATCAACAGGTTCAAGGCATTGTTTTGGTAGAGTTTTTAAGAGGCACGAGTCGTGGAGCTAATGAATTTGGTGGGTACGGGTACTTTGCATCTGAAGATTTGGGCTTCACAATTGATGGTTCCATCGTTCATACTATTAATCGCCTTGAATCAACTTATGGATATCATTTTTCGTTCCAATTTTTTACAAAATAGATCTTGAGATCATGAAGGACCTCTCGGACAGTTAGATTTTAATTTCACATGACACATTTAAAAAATGATCGTAATCATGACGTATTTTGAGAATAGTTTTCTGATTGCTTTTGGAGATGTGTGCCACATGGAATGAATATCTATTAGTACGATAGGGTGAAAAATTCATCATAAGGTACATGGAATGATCTCAAATTCGATTTTGTAAAAGATTGGAATGAAAAATCATAAAATATTCAACACTGCTAATATTGAAACCATCAATTGTAAATACATGTACCTTATGAATTTGGTGAAAGATTAGGATGAAAAATTGTAAAATACTAAACACTGCTAATGTTGAAACCATCAGTTGTAAATACATGTAACCTATGAATTTTTTGTAGATAATTATTAAAAGGTTGGTTGGGGTTTGTGGACTCGGCTGAATTGGCTTTGTAATTTATTTCTCCCCAATAGAAATGAAGGAAAATTATAAATAGAGGGCATTTTTGTTGAGGATAGAATGTGGGTAGCAGATGAGGCACGATGTGATAGAGGGCATTTTTGTTAAGGATAAAGTGTGGGTAGCTGAATAGGCACAATGTGATTGATTACACCGACTTGTATTAATTGAATCTTACCGCACTTGCCGTCATTTATATTGTGCCACATCAGCCACCTGCACTGTCTATTCTTCATATGACACTGGCCTAAAAATGAATCTCATTAGCTTTTATGGCTAATATCTTGGGCCAATGCCCTTCAATTTATTTAGTCAAAACATCTCACAAAAGCAGCCTAATCGGTATCGGGCCAGAATCGACCGGCTATCCGAGTCCAATACCCATTTTGTTACCTTGGGTGTGATAAGTATCACATAAATGGAAGGGGTCCAAATATGCCATTAAATGGTATAAGTTTTTAAAATAAAATTCTATAAGTTTCTAAACTAATTAAGTTACTGGTATTTTTCATGTTATTTAAATTTTAAAGATATGAAAAATTAAATTTTAAAATAAAAAAGGATATAACTATGTAAATTGGCTGGGCGGTTCACTGGTTAGTCTGGTTGGACCCCAAAAAAACCAATGTTTTTGGTTTTTGATCAGATCGACCGGCTAGGATTTCGGTTCGGGTCAAATCAGATAGATATTGGGATCCAACAGATCCCTAGAGTTGGTAGAAAGGCTTTAATGAATCCATTGCTTTTTTATTTTTTGGTATTTTTGGAGGAATCCCTTGTCCTTTTGAAAAAGAAGAAAAGGACCCATTATTGAGAATGAGGAATGAATCACAGATAGTCAACCTAAATAGTAGAGGTACTGTGTCTGTAACTCTGTATCCAATAAATATATATTTCTTAAAAATTAAACTTAGATGTGATTAGGTTGGGGGTCCATTAAATACTTCTTTTTATTGAAAGTGGAAGTTAGATGTGATTGGGTAGGCACGTCGCTGTAGCCGAGCAGGTCTGCTGTTGTTTATGGCACACAAGACAAACCACAGATTCATTAACTACACCCAGCAAGAGAGAGAGAGAGAGAGAGAGAGAGAGAGAGAGTAGAGCAAGGTAGGGGTGAAAAATGAAAACCCCAGAACTGAAAAAGCCAACCTAACACTGAAGAGAAACTGATCCAAAACCGAAAATCAAAACCGATTTTGGATCAGTTCGGTTTCGATTTTGGGTGCTGAAAACCGAAAATCGGGAACGTAAACCAACCCTAAACCGGAAAACTGAAAGGAAAAAAAAAAGTGTCTATAAAAATAAAATAAGAAAAAATCAAAAACCGACCGAAATCAAAACCGGATCCTTTTATGTTTAAGGGGTAATAGAGAATCTTTAGGGTTGGTAAGATGTTTAGAAGGTTAAGATAAGTTTAAGATTAGGATTCAGATTTTAAGATAAGTTTGTTAAGATTAGGATTCTTTGAGATTATGTTTATCTTTATAATGGAAGTCTATTTATAGACACATAAAAATTAATGAAATTATGTTAAAATCTTTCTCTCTAATCTTCTTATTTACAGTATGTTGTTTTAATAAAACTCTTCCATGAATAGAGTATTTAGATTTTCAATGGGGAGTTCAGTTAACCGAAACAAAACAAAACTTTTTTGGTTCACGCTTGGTTTTAGTGAACTGAAATTGAACTGAAATTTCAATTTCAGTTTCTGTTTGGTTTACCCGAACTTCCACCCCTAGAGCAAGGTGAGGGAAATTTGTGGTTTTTTTTTTTTAATATACATACCTTAAGATATCCCAAACTTACGCTTGGATTAATTCCTAAACCTTATGGGGCATCCCGTCATTGCAGAAGAAGAGTCATTGCTCGAACTCGCACCCTTGGTCTTGGTCCTTAAGTTTCAACTTAAAAAAAAAAGGGCGGTATAGTTATAGAGATTATAGTATTTCTCGGATTCTGTCCTCACCCCCATTGTGCCATGAGTATTTTCCGGATTATGCACCTTATGAGAAATCCCATTATCGCATAAGAAGAGTCCCTACTTGAACTCGCACCCTTAATTTTGGCCCTTAAGTTTCAACTTCTAAAGAACATCGATGTTATAGAACTTAAGGAGATTATAGTTTCTGTCCTTATAGTTTCATCTTTTTAAAAAACGGCCCTATAATTTTAAACCTTGAAAGATAGGATGTCAAGAAGGCGCCGCTGTCAAATGACCAAAATGCTCACCATTATCCTTTCCTTTTTAATTGTTCTTTCTCTCTCTCTCTCTCATAGTTTTCTCACCACTATTGTACATCAAAAAATGAAGGGTGCATGATTTTTCTCATTATATATATATATATATATATATATATATATATATATATATATATATATATATATATAGGCCCGGGGATATGCACCCGGACGTAGAGATATCTCTACGACAATTGACATGGTCGTGACACGTAGCTCCCTTTTTGTGAAGTGATAGGTGACATTGGAACCACATTCTTAACTAGAGTTACACTTTTAAAATATTTTAATACCCTTTTAATCGTCATTCTTGACTTTTTAAAAATTTCTTTATTTTCTCTTTCTTCTCTTCATTTTTCCACGAATGTGTCAGACATACTTTTTTAAATTTATTTTAATAAAAAAATGTGGTCTCTCATTAGCGAAACGCTAGCACCTCGGCAGCGAAGCGACGACACCCTGATAGCGAGGCGCTGACACTTCGTTTACGGATCGCCGATGCCTTGTTTTAGGAAGCGCTAGCGCTTTGTTTTAGGAGCGCCGATGCCATGCTTTAGGAAGCATCAGTGCTTCGTTTTAGGGGTGCCGGCGCTTCGATATGGAGGCTCTGACGCTTTGATAAATTATTTTATTTTATTTATTTATTTTTTATCGAAGTGTCGACGCCCCTAAAACGAAGCGCTGATGCTTCGATATGGAGGCGCAGACGCTTTGATAATTTTATTTTTTTAAATTTATTTTTTAAATTTTATTGAAGCGTCGACACTCTTAAAACGAGACACCAACGCTCTATTTTTTTTTAGCGAAGTGTCGTCACCTCGGTGCCAAGTTGCCAACGCTTCGCTGCCGAGGTGTTAGGGCTTCGCTACTCGGAAGTCACATTTTTTTATTAAAATATATTTAAAAAGTATGTCTGACACTTTCTTAGAAAAATAAAGAAAAGAAAGACTTTAAAAAAATAAAAAATGATGGCTGAAAGGGTATTAAAATATTTTAAAAGCATAACTCTGGTTAATAAAGTGATTCTTATATCACCCATCACTTCACAGATGATCTAAGTAATGCACCCGAGCTTCACGTGGCATCGAAACAATATTTTCGGTGTCACGTGGAAGCTTGGAGGACGGTGACCGTTTTCCCATAGAGGATGGATACCTTTTCCTATATATATATTAGCATAATTTGATAGTGGATTGAGCAGTGCAATATTGAATCGGTCAATCTGATATCATATTGGTACAAACAAAAAAAAGAGTGGTGGTTTGACATCAATCCAACCACTCTGATATCAAATCTGCCGATTT
Organism: Chloranthus sessilifolius; assembly: GCA_021018995.1. Lineage (NCBI taxonomy): Eukaryota > Viridiplantae > Streptophyta > Magnoliopsida > Chloranthales > Chloranthaceae > Chloranthus > Chloranthus sessilifolius. The sequence goes on along the minus strand of CM037584.1, from coordinate 93,585,179 downwards.
GGTATCGTTTAGACTTCTCTACAAACATAGAGGAAACTATGGAGACCCTTCTATGATTCTACAAATTCATCTCCTCCCTCCCTCAGATCAGGCAGTTGATTGCTGGCTCCAACCTCGTTCTACATGATGCATCGGTGACTCCCTCTTAAATTTACGGGCATGTTAGATCATTAGCTGACCTATCTTGCAAGCTTTGAAATTATGAAGTCATTCCTTAAAAAGATAAGACTATAAGAGACGAAAGTGTAAATTTCCCAAGCTTTAGCGTTGATCTGTAAAAATATTGTGATCAGAACCAAGGCTATCAATTTTAGAAATCTAAACAAAAATCATACCTAGCCTTGTCAAAATCCGACTTTCATGATTTTTAAGGAATCTGCTAATCATGGAATCAGCTTTACCAGTGACTGGTAAGGCTGTCAATATAAGGCCGGGATAGCCCGTCAAGCCACCTGACCCTGACCCGTCTTTAAAAGCTTATTGTTAGAGCTAAAAATGGGGTTAGAGGAGTAGGATATCTAGAGCCACAAGATCAAATGCCCGTTGTACAGCAGACTGGGAAAGGGCTTAACAAGTTTTAGCTTATAAACCTCGGTAGACGCATGAACATATATCAAACTTTTTTTTTTGAATAGTTATTTTGTATTAATAAGTAAAGAAAGCTAGGGATGTGGTTCGGAAGACCCAATAAAAACACATTCCAGCACCGCTAGCATTGCTATCTGGAAAATCGAACTTTCTTGTGAAAACCACGATAGATACCAGGGTAGACGTAGGAAACCCGCATGTGTAATAGCCCTAAAATTTCGAATAAGAACCTGACTGTTTCAATAAGCGTGCCTGGCATGGAAATCGAGACAGGTCTAAAATTTTAAATTTAATATTATTGGAAATAATATTAATCCACATGTAGGTGAAGTCATGTGTGACTTCTCGCTTAAGTCCGAGTCTTGTAGGACGTTGATGCGGCATGTCACGCCGTAGAGACCGTGTAGGTGCTCCACACCGGAGCTTAAGTCATAGGAAACGGAAATATCAAACATATTTCTGTTTCGTAGCTTATAAAAGAAGGAAGAAGGGTTGCATACCTAATTTGCACCATTCTCTTCCTTCTTCTCTTCCCTGAAAGATATGTAGCTAGGTTGGGTTTTGAGTGAGTTCTTAGAGGAAACAGGGTTAGGGATACCGAAGTCGTGCATCGATCGGAATTAGGGTGTGGAGAGTTTAAATAGACGATTTCATAATTAGTTTAGGCATGTGTTAGGTCTCTGCGTGCTGAACCGGAGCCAATAGTGTCCTTGCCTGAGTCATACCGGCGATAAACTACGAGAGTCGAATCCGAAACCCTCTTTGGATCGCGTTTGCCGAGACCCCGAAAGGGCCCAAATAGAGGTGAGCCTTTGCATTCAATAAGGGCAAGATTAAGGCCTCTACTATGTGTGTATAGGTGTCTGTGTGAGGTTGTTGAACCCATTAATGTTAAAGGGCTTAAAATGAGTCAAAGGAGTGACCTCCATTAATGACAGGGGAACTGTCATTATTAATCGATCAATCCTGAAGATTGATCGATCAATACTGGGTTGATCGATCAATGAGAAGCATTGATCGATCAATTTGTATAACAATAAAGAGGGAATAGTAGAGTTAGTTTTCTGGAAGTTCAGTACTCGAGAGGTATTGATTGATCAATTTGCTAATTGATTGATCAATTATAAGGATTGATCGATCACAGAGAGATGATCGATCAATGGCAAAGATTGATTGATCAATAAGGGTATTGATCGATCACTAGCATGAATTGATCGATCAATAAGGGCATTGATCGATCAATCTGTATAAAATATGAATGAGAACAGGAAGAGGGAAATTTAAAAATTTAGGTTGGTGATCGATCAATGAAACAGATTGATCGATCAACTAAGCTAGTGATCGATCAAATTTTCCTCTGTCAAGTGTGAAGAGTAAGGAGCTATTGATTGATCAATTGAAGCATTGATCGATCAATGAGGGGAGGTGATTGATCAATAGAGGCTATTGATCGATTAATTAACCTTGTTACCTGCGAGTATTTGGAGGGGATTGATCGATTAATGAGGTATTGATCGATCAAGGAGGAGGATTGATCGATCAATCAAGGTGTTGATCGATCAATCACCCCTATTTTCTGCCTGTTTTGTTTTTGTAAATTGAACGCCACTGGACACCGTGCTAGCTAATGGTCTGACATACCTGACACCTAGTGTACTATATTTATGGTCTAGGATCAGACCTTGACGTTCAGAAAAGCTTTATATTTGCTTAGAAAGGTCTGACCTGAGGTAGGAGAAATCCAACCTAAACTATTTTTAACTATGATTTCATGATTCTTTCATATCTGCACTCTGATTTCTGTTTTAACAAGCATGTTTACATATCATAATCTCTGATTTCTGTTTCCTATTTTGATATTCTGAAACCTGCTTCTGATTTCTGCTATCTGATTTGTGAGGTCTATGTGTGTACGTGATTTAATGATTTAATCAGATGATCCCCACCGACTCAGCGGTATATCCGTGCCTGGCACACTTGTGCATCTGCTTTGTTAATCCTTCGACACAATTGCACTCCATAGATGAGGCATTGTTGCACCCTGAAATTGTTCATGTGAACGACGATTGGTTGGGATTTCCTATCGGTAGATTCCTGATTACTCCGTGTTATATATTCACGGGAGTTTCTTAAGTTAGAAAAATATATAGAAATTAAGTCACCGATTATAACCATGCATAACATTTGTTTCTTGTTTAAAGGCTCAGTAATTGATCTGATTTTGCCCTGTCTGCACGTTCTGATTTGATTTCCTGCTTTGAGATATCATGTCTTGCATATTCAATACATTTTTAGTTGGGATTCTTCTATTGAGCTAGGATGTAGCTCACCCTGTCACTACGTGAAAATAAAGAAAAAATAACACTACTTACTTATAGAATACAACAGACATCGGCCATTGTAGAAGAAATTCACATATACAACGGCCCATATCAGTGGTTAAACCAATGCAACGACCCACTTAGATATGTTATTTATAAGTGAGCAAGGTCGAACCCATGACCTTCATGTGTAAAGTAGTTGACCACGCCTTAATTATTTTTAGCGCTAAACTTATTCGTTCCCTCCCAACTCTTTCTAAATTCTAACTTTTTTCTCCCAAATATTTTTCCCTCCTTCCTTATCTTTTTCTCCCTCTCTTTACTACCAAACCCTAAACTCTACTCTGAATCCCTCATTTTCTTTGATCTTCGAAAGCTCACGAGAAGTTGAAGATGATACAAAGCTCTGAAAGCGCCATACCTAATCGTTGGTTTTGATCTCATCATGGAGATTCACAATCATTCTTAGCTTAACTTGCATGTTAATCGAAATCATCAAGATGGGTTCCTCATTATATAGTTGATTTTTGATTTTTTTATATTAAAAATAAAATAAAATTACAGATTTAGTTGAAGCTTGATTGTTTTACTTTTTTCATGGCATCAAGATGGGTTCCTCATTATATAGTTGATTCTTGATTATTTTTTTTTATAAAAAAAAAATAAAATTACAGATTTAGTTGAAGCTTGATTGTTTTACTTTTTTCATGGCATCAAGACGGGTTCCTCATTATACAGTTGATTCTTGATTTTTTTTTTATTAAAAATAAAAATAAAATTACAGATTTAGTTGAAGCTTGATTGTTTTACTTTTTTCATGGATTGAAGAATAAGAGAGGGTTATCGTGTTGGCCCATGGAGATTTAGGCAGCATATGAGTATATATAACTGAGGTTGTTATAATATATAGCAAAAAGCCCCATGTTATTATTATTTTTTGCTATAAATTATGATGGTGAATGGATGATTGAGTTTGTACTAGGGAATACAAAGAAAGGCGCCCTCCTGATCTGAATGAGAACACTGAATGGTTCATGTACCCAGGTAATTTGTTTCTTTTCAGATGATGTCTACTTTCTTTTTAATCGGATTTGTTTTTTTATTATTTGATTTTTTATAATTACATGCAGGGATCTCATGTTTGGAATCAAATATGCATATTGGCAGTTTTTAGTGCTTTTAAATTTGGGATCTGATCGGTTCTTGCGATTTGATGAATTGGATGAGGGTGGGAGTTTTAGATTTGTGTTTGAGAGAAAGTGTGATTTAATGATCGATGATTTGATTCATATGAACCCAATATATCCGATACATATCAGATGTAGAAAATGATATGAATCAAAACTATACACTTCAATCGCCTCCCGTCATGTTTTTGAAAATGACTTCAATGGCATCTCACTACTTCTCTGCAGCGATCGTATCCTCGGCGATTGTCACCACGCCCATTTTCTTCATGCAGATGGTCCAACACAGCGACAAGCTGACCATGAACTTTCAATTTCAGGTTCTTTACTCTCCTTATCTAAGACATTGAATTCGTGCCCTAGGATTAATAGTTTAATCTACTTCACCACGCCCATTTATTCTTTTTTATAATGCATAAAGTGTTTGATATGAGGCATGATTGAGATTTCATTTTAATGCACATAATGTGTTTGATATTTGGTGTAGAAGAAGGAATGTGAACCATTTCCATGCAGTTTTAAATTTTAATTGAGTTGATGACAAAATTATTGCATAGTAGATGTTTGAAGAAGTGCTTGATTGAGTATTTTATTACAGCATAAGGATTAATAATTTAATCTACTGAACCATGCCCGTTGACAGCCCTACTGGTATTGCTCTCCGAGTTTTACCAAATTCTGATCACTACGTGACAATGGGGAATAAACAACACCAATTAGTTAAAAACAACCATAGTTTCTAACTGTTGTAAAGAAATTAACCAATGCAACGACCAAAAACTGAGGTTTATGCCATACAACAGCCCACTTAAATCCCGTTTTTGCATATAAGCGGGCGGAACCATGTGACCTTAGGTTTCTAAATAATATTGGCGCCTATTTCTTCTTTTTTGTCAAGGGACACGGCCAAAAAGATATCCTTGGTAAACAATTCTTTTTCAAGAGGATTTGATAAAATTCTGTATATGCTTTTGGTAATTAATCATGACTCTTTCTCTCTGTTTCAATGTTTATGTCAATTTTATCTTCTTAGAATAACTGGTCTCAAGAAAGCTTAAGGGAAAAATCTCTTGTAATAAGGGCGAAAGCTTTACGTGTTATAAGCATTCATTCCTATCCCTTCAGCTGGTTTTATTTATTCATCTAAAGATGCATAAGCTGGAGACCGACTCCTTGTGATCACATAATTGGAGTTCAGGTTAGTGTAATAGTTGAAGCCGATCCAGAAGTTTTGTGTGAGAAAGTGTTCAAAGGTGTCAACCAACCCAAGGTGAATCATAAGACACCATATTCCTTTGTTAATTGATTTTTTGTACTAGTTGAAACTCCAAAGGCCTTCGTTCACCTCACATAGTGAATCTTAACATTTAATAGCAGGAATTAATCACCCTCAATCAGTGATGCTCACCAATTTAATACGTCTCCCAAGATCTGGTGGGCCTCGAAGACACCACGCTGCCCTTGTCTAGTTTCCCAACACCAGATGATACCATCTGAGATTGCCATTTTTACTTATGAACCTCACACCTAAATGTGTCCCTAACTGAGATCAGGTAGACCTTCCTACGAGGCAAATCCAACAATTGATGAAAACGCCCTATAATCATATTAAATATCCTCTTGGGTTGACCCATCTTTGATTGGAAGCCTTTTCCCTCCTGCCAAGTCTGCATACTACAGGCAAAGCAAATAAAACAGTAGATTTTCACATAAAAACTAGTCCCTAACCCATATGAATGATCTTTCATAATTCATTGTTGTTGAGAATCCTACATGTTATATAGATGATTAGCTTGGTAATAGATCCCGCACAAATAACTAAATAAATACTATACCTAGAAATATTGGAGTCATTGAAAATAGGTAAAGAATGACAGCTAAATGCCCAAAAATTCTAGCCGAATTTAAAAATCCTCAAATTGGTTTAAGATTGTTTAGTTAGACTATCATATGGAATTGATGGAAGCCTTTTGAACCAGATTTCTGACGGTTCAGCAGCTAATCTACCTTATCAACTTAATTAATTTAAGAACACTTTCATTTACATGGAGTCCCACTAACAAAATGTTTTAACTACTCCAGGTATGCCATGTTATTACTTAAATCTTCTACTTAGGTAGACATTTGCCTTAAAATTGTGTCATCCTTAGGTGCTTCAGACCATAAGATGGCTTTTGGGTGGGATTCAATTTGAATCTTTGGGGTGGGTTTTTTTCTTTCTGTGCTTTTGTTTGTTTATTCTTTTTTTTTCTTCAGTTTTTCTCCTTTCCTGTCAGCATTTCGCTGATCCGGGCACTTCCTTTTTCTTTTTATTATAGAGTTCCTTTGCCAATCTAAAAAAAATAAAAAAAGTTGAAAGATTTGCCATATGGCAAAATGTGCTGTCCAACAAAGGTATCAGGGTACTGAACAAGATCTAGAGGTGAAAGGTTGATTCTCCCATATCATTTATATGGTAGCATAAAATTTATTGCAAATTTTGAAGCGGTAACCCCATAGATGATCAACTGTGTGGCTAGCATTTATTATAGTTTTGTTTAAGTGTATAGACACCACCCGATCCTTCTCTTGGAGAAATGAGGGTGAAATGCTACATTATAGTCCCATTGAGTTGGGAGTCAATTTCGATTCAACCACACTTTCCCTCATCGAGAAGTTCACTTAATTCCTCAAGGCCTAGAGTTGGGATTAAATTACAGAGTAGACAATTAGAACAATGAGGGTTTAGTCAAAAATGTAATTAATAATTTATAATTGAGGCTCATTTAGTGGGTAGTTAAAGACTTGAAATGAATGGTGTTTCTGCCTGCAGACTTTTGCTGAATTGAAGGAAGAGGAGAATAAGTTATTGACGGAGAGGGTGAAGCTGAAGAAGGTATTGTTTCTTTTCTTCAAGTTTAATTATTGACTTGGTGTACTATAAGGTACCTGATCCATGGTTTTGCAGTTGGATTTGATTTCATTATTTATCTCAAGTGCACAGTGAAACAGCCTTAACCAATGGATCCTCACCCAAAAAAAAGAAAAAAGCTTCTAATATTAAAAAGGGAGGTAGGAGATAATCAGATAATATAAAGCAGTAATCAGATAATATAAAGCAGGGCCCTATCCAACACTGTTTTGTTTTGTCTGGCACCCTATAAAATAGGGCCTTGTCTTATGTGTTATGGTGGTGGTGGGGGGCGCTGTGCAACATGGGATTGTAACTATAATTTTTTAGCAGTAGTAGTTCCACATTTTTTTCATTGATGGTAATACTTCGTAACATGCTAATCAATGAAGATTGTCCAATTGATGAACACAACAAAAAAACTACAGTGATCAGGCACTTCTATGTTATTCTGTACAAAATCCAATGATGACAGTTATGTAGCAAGGTCTGTTATGGGCCATATGATTCATCACGAACATAGCACAGACCTTGCAATTGTCTCTTTCGAACTCTAAGACAGAACCAATGTTACAGCTGAGGGCCAATATATTCTTGACACTCAAATTTGTAGTTTATGTAGCAAGAGGTACCATCATACCTGCATTATGGGCTATGTAGCTCTCTTGATTGGGTAGTTGTGGACACCGAAACAGTAAAAGGCCAAACAAAAAGTATCAGTTCATGCACAACAACCCATCAACTGATGAGGACCACTTCATGCACAGAAAAACAATAACAGACCTCGCAAAATGTAGAAAACAATTAAAAATTTGATATTCTACTGGCAAAAACTTTTTAATTTTTTTATAGGGAAAATACATAGCTCACTGCCGCACTCAATGGTAACCTGAAAATCGATGTTGCTATTAACTAAGTTCATCAACGCTTAAATGCAGATTTTTTTAAAAAAATTAGTTGTTACAAATGGGGGCATTAGAAATGAGTATTGTGCTTGGTCCCTTGTAACAAATGCTCACAATAATAATCATATCCTTAACAAATAAAGGAGCAAGGGGAAAAAAAATTATAATGGAGATTCACTTCTCAGCTCGGTTCTACACATAATATGGCTAAAAGAAAATTAAAAAATAAGGAGCAAAGTTGTCTTACCTAGGGTCAGTGATCTGCCAAGGGATGTAGAACTCATCCGTGTTTGCCTTCACATTTATAGAGGTGGAAATAGCCAAAGGCAAGATTTGGTTGAATCCTACTACTAAACTAGTCAAGGTAGCTTTGATGGCTACATGGTAAATCTGCAGGATTAGTTCTTGTTTTCATTTGCTGCTTTGAAGTAGGCATACTTCAATGCCCAACTGCTAAAGCCATTGTTTCCCATGTGAGTAAACTCTCGAGGTGTTGGAGCTGAATCAGCCTACTACATACAAATACACAGGTCAAGCATTTTGCTGTCTATTCGACAATAGGTGTATTTGGGAGTTGTGATTCCATTAAGTCAGATCATAGGAAATGTTGCCAAGTAAAGGTGGTGCCCTCTTCAACATTGCATAATCACAATTTTGACCTCTCAATGGACCACATATATCGAAGAGATGCAAAACAATCCCTCAAATGCCGTGTGATCCAATGCCTTTTCACACATGTGGGCACTTTAATTGTCATGGAGGTCCTTCTCCATGGTCCTCCTTGCTGGCCACTTCCAAATCAAAGCAAGCCAAACTCCTGCTGCAACCCACACAATCAACTAAGGGGAACATGCATTATAAATACCATTATAGCTAATGAGTAGATCAATGGAAGATCCCTACCACCATATTCATCATAACATGAATATACCAAAAATATCATTATGTGGAGAGATTAATCTGTGTCTTATGTACCAGCTCACTGTAATAAATCTGTTGAGAGATTAAAGCTCAGTCAGCATAATAATCAATAGAGAGATTAAACTCACTAAAATTAATAATCAACTAAAAAATTTAATTGGCCTAATGTGTGTCTTATGTACCAGCTCTAATTGATCAAGCTGAGACACATGAGAGAGGATATTGAATCAGTATGGCCATTTTCATGCTTTTATTTTGAGTATCAAATGTCATCCAAATTTCTTTATCAAGTTGTACTCCTCACGAGTAGTAGTTTTCCGCCTAACTTGCTATTCCAACATATTTGCTTTTCCACTTGTTTCCAATTCACAAGTAGTTCAAGTTGTGGTTTGAGAGGGTCTCATATTAAAGTGATAAAAGCATGGACTGATGTCATGGATATATGGAATCAGTCCATGCTTTCAATCACAAATGGCTATTGAGCCCTCAAAGCTGGCTACTTCGATGTGTTAATTGCTTTGAAATAAGGTAGTTAATTGATACTTCTATCAACAATTGGATACTTTGGTATTATTAACCATTAAAGCTGGACAGTAACTTTGGTAACACACATCAGAGGTAGTTTATTGCTTTCAATTAGGCATAAAAAATTATTTGTGAAGCAAAGAACTGTGTGTTAAGCTAGTACTTGTGAAGTAAAAAAAAATCACTTTGAATTAAGGATAAACCGATGACCTGATTAAGTTAGTACCTGTTGCTAGTACCTGTTTGTGAAGTAAAAAACAGTATTAGACTAGCCTATTGCAGCCTTGTGTTCTCTATTTTCAATTCCAACTAACATATTAGCTACTACCAAAGTCAATTTAAATATTCGGCCTACTTCACAAAAATGCCTACTATTGCTTCAGAAACAGATCAAATATTCCAATTTACTCATTATACTTTGTTGATTTTAAGTGCCTGTTTGTGAAGTTATAATTAACTGTGTAGAATTAGCCTATTGATAATTATGTTCTATGTTTTTAAATTCCAGCTCAAACATTAGTTGCAAGTTAATTTTAAATACAGAGAAAGCTTCACAAATGGCCACTTAAGTAGCAGTTATGAAAGGCTACTTGAAATATATTAACTGCATACCATTTTCACAAACATCTTCACAATTTTCCCAAATATATTAACTGCATACCAGTTTAAGTAGCAGTTATGAAAAGCTACTTGAATTGCTATTTACTACCACCTTAGCTTTTGATGATTAAGTAGCAAAGCCATTTTAAGTACCACCTCAACTGCAATTAGCAGATGCTGCAAATTGTGAGACTACTGGTAGCATGGAATGACTATCACATTATAATCATTATCAGTTCATGCTCTTCCCTTCCCAACCACCAACTAACCTTTATCCAAGCTACCAAATTTAAAATACCACAACAGTCCCTACATTCTATTTTATACATGTCCATTCAAAGCAATGAACTAATGCATGCTACAAAGTCATCTTGGTACATATCTCAAAGGAGCAATGCCTCATGTTTCTTCCCTTACGATCACGTTTCATTTATACTCATCAGTCGATCACTATCGGCTAGTAGTCACTTTGTCCGACTATGCATGGTTGAAAAAACTTCCGGACCACCAATTCCCTGCAATTGGTGGACATATCATGAAGCAGCTGCTGCTGGTTGGTCCACGCCATATATGTCAAGGATGAAATCTATGGTTAATGTGATAGAGCCATAGATTGCAGTGCGTGAAGTGGTTAGTGCATTTATACTTTTTAATAAATGAATTTTTTAATTTTTTTTGCTAACTTGATTATGGCCATAAATTACAATGTCAACTTTTTGTTGGTTAAATTTTCCTACCAATGTGAAAAAATAGTTATATGTCACAATGTCAACTTTTTGTTGCTAACTTGTCCTACCAATGTGAAAAATAGTTAAATGTGACAACATCAACTTTTTGTTTGCTGCCTTTTTATACCAATGTGAAAGGATAGGTATATATCATAATCTTAGCTTTTGGTTTGCTAACTTGCTATACCAATGTGAAAATTTTTGTTGTACCAATGTGAACTTTTTGTTATACTTCTGTGATACATGCTCGTTTGCTTCTCTATTTTGTTTTTTATTTTTTTTGTGTTTATGATGGTATATATTAAACCAACATAGGGCCCCTGTGCTTTGATGGTATATATTAAAATCAACATACATACCCTCCATTAAGTTGTCCCGGTAGTATTCAAATCTATTTCTTAAGAGTTCTTGTTGCAGATTTTTTTTTTTGTTTCTTGGCGGGTAGCGAAGGTCTCCAGATTGTATACCCAAATGCGCACGTTTGACTAGTCGAGGATCCCTGGGTCCCACCTCCTCCGGGATGATACAAGCCCGCTTAGCGTACCGTGCATTCGGGGTAATGAGCAGGGAAACTCGATAGCAAGACCTTTGGGTTCCTGTTCCCAGGACCTACCACCTCGTGGGTGTTCTTGTTGCAGAAATTAGCCATTGTTTATCTAATCAAGTGTATTTCTATCACACTAGATTGATCATTTTTGTAGTGTGTTTATTTCCTCCTCTATTTGAACTTTTTTTTTTTTTTTTTTTTTGGTGTTAATTGCTTTTTTGGTACCGGAATATTTGTAGGTATATGTGAATAGTCAAGATGAGATTTTGTGGCAATATAATCAAATAATGAAGAAATCTATAGCATTCACCCCCCTTCTTTGCTGCCTGCAGGCTGCCTGGGCAGTTCATTTTGGAGGCATTAGGAAACCCTGCTTCAGATCGAAGAGGACTACTCATGTGTGGCCGTGTGGCTAAAGGGGGGTTTGGGAACTCTCTGGCAACTAGTTGGGCTCCTAAAAGAAGCTGTAGACCTATTATCAGAGTACCAGGTTCAAATTAGTCACATTCGGCGTGAATCAAACCAGCCGGCAGATTGCTTAGCCTAATTGAGTACAACATCAAATCAGGGAAGTTCACCATCCATACTAGTGATGTAAATGTTTTTAAATTATTTGTTTTACATTTTGTTATGCTCTTGACCGTAGAATCTCACTGCACTTCTTTGTGCTTTTTTTCTTTTAGTTGATACAATTTCCTACTTATCAAAGAAGGTATCGAGTCAAAAAGAGTATTTCTTTCAAAAACTAGCAAAGTCAGGCAAGGTCGCTAGAATTTGCAGGAATAAGGTTAATGGGATAAGAGTTGTAGTAAATATAGGAATAGTTTCTCTTCATTAAATGGCTAGAGTCAGGCAAGGCCGCTAGAATTAGCAAGAACCAGGTTAATGAGTTAAGAGTTGAGGTAGATATAGGAATGGTTTCTCTTCATTAAATGGTTGGCCATAAGAAAGGGTTTATTGGGTGGATTTTTACTAATTAAAGAGTATGTTTGGAGAATTTGGCTGCCTTAGTGTTCCCACATTAAAAAGTTGGCTAGTTGTGATTCCAATCTATATAATGGTGCTTGGGACCCTCTATATTTTGTGTCAGTCAAAGTTTCTAACATGTAACCCTTCGTAGGTTGCGAGTCCTCCTTCCTAGAGGAGTGCCGGTAACAATTACAGTTGAGTCCATGGTTTGAAAAGCATAAACTGGTGGCTGTTGAATATTGCGAGTCCTCTTTCCTAGGTTTAGACTTCATCAATCTGCACACGTTATTTAAGTTCAGAAGCTACGTTTTAAATATTTTTTATTTTTAATTATAGAAAACTTACATCGTGTGCATACCTGCAGACCCGATCTACGATTCAATCTTTGGAGTTGAAGGGCGATGGTTGTTGGCAAGCTACTAGAGCAAGATAACCTTGATCTTGGCAAGCAACTAGAGCAATTATAGAAAACTTACATCGTGTGCATACCTGCAGACCCCAGGTCTTGCAATTTTGTGCTTGTTGAGCTTATTTTTTTACAGTTCAAGATCAGTCATTATAAATATCTAACTAATAAAGGGTATTAAATGGACTTTGTCTAATTTTAGTGACAACTGACCATCATAATAATTAATTTTGAAGAATAAACTATTAGAAATGATGAGGGAACCCTTAGGTAAATGATGGCGGCGATTCAGGGTGAATGGGGAGGCTCTATGGGTGTGGGTTCTGTTTTACACATATTGTAGGCTTGGCTGGGTTAGGTGGTCTCTTTGTGTGTGTGTGTGGGCGGTGGGGGGGAGGGGGAGAGGATTGGATGGGTTAAAGGGGTTTGTGGGGTTCTTGTTTTGTTATATTTCGAGTAGGAGCAAGCGTCTTGTGCGTTTTTAGGAGGATTGTTGGTGTCGTACTTTGTATGCCCTAGATTTCTCTTTATTTTGTCTTCCTCCATCTCTTGGGGTTGTCATGTCTTTAGTAGGGTAGTAGTGGGATTTGGATGAGAAACTGAACAGGGAATATGGTGGTCATAGTAGGCTTGATCCCCCATGAAGTAAATTGCAAGGCTGATACCTTGGCAGAAAATGGGGTGGCATTTAGCAATAATCAGACTGGCGTCCCTTCTCTTAAAGCATGATTGGATATTTTTATATTTTACTTATCTGTTTTGTTGTTGTTGTATTTCCTGTTGTCCAACTCTCACTTGGACAAGGTTGTTGCATTTGGATTGGTTGAGAATATTCAATATCTGCTCCATTTATTTGTTTATATTGTCACCTTATACATGCACGATTTTTCTTATATGATTTTGTTGGTTCTTCAAGAGTATGTTATTTGGCCTCCTGAACCTAAGGGAGCTAGTAGGTCTATGATTTTTCTTTTTCATCTTCCAGTTGATGGGGACCATATTTTTGTAGGCACAACCATCTCCAACAACTGGAACTTTTCCCTTACCTACCTTCAGCGATGAAAGTCCGATTCCAATTCCAGCAAATTGAGCAAGGTGTGTGGAATTCTTCTGATACAAGGTTGATTCAAATGTGTGAGGAACTGTAAGTGCTTTCGCCTTTGGTCTCCACTCGGGAATTCTGTTGTCAGCAAATTGAGCAAGGTGTGTGCGTGATAGCAGACGTGTCCTACGACTTCCCCAGAGAGAATCAGTTCATCTCTCCTTTCAGCCGTCGAAGGCTTCCTTTAGGTTGCTTGATTCGGGAGATGCCGAATGGATACTCCAAGGTGATGCATCATACATTGGTATTTCTATTTAAATTATAATAGCCACAATTTTACACAGTGAAACTTATTTTCATGCAAATTGAAAATACTTACTAGGTTATATGGGTGGAACATGTGGAAGCCCAAGAGAAAAACACAACTCTCCGTATTTACAGAGATCCCGTTCATAGTGGGATGGCATTCAAAGCCCAGTGGTGGCTAGCTGCTCTACAGAGGATGTGCGAAAGATTTGCATGTTTAATGGTGACCAGCACATCTACTAGGAAACTTGGAGGTACTATTCTTATCCATTTTAGAGGCAAAAAATTTGGAAGCTATGTTAATTTTACGATTGATGCCATGTAATTGTATGACTGGTTTAGTGATATTCCATGAACTAGTTAGTCTGTTTCTGTTGAAGTGTCACGCTTCAATTTTCTTATGACCCTGGATTCTTTTTATATATGTCCAAGTGTAATAAATCTTTGCCTATTGATTTTCAGATTTTGCAAGATACTTATTTTTATTCTTTCTACTTAATTACTTTGGTGACATTGTGAAAGAAGGATAGCTCTATTTTGAAAATTATCAAATTAACCTTTTATATATTAAGATCTAAAAGTTTGAAAAAAGCTACATTTGATAAAACAAAAAATATAAAATAACTATTTACTTATATATACTCTCTATAAACAAAAGTGGGGTTGCTCACCATATTCAACTCAAGGAAGTAGTGGGCTGTTTTCCTTTATTCAAGTCCTTGCTTGTGTCTTGACCGGTAAGAAGATAAAGGAACTGGACCAGAAACGATGTTGTTTCCTTACGAAACATAACAAGATACTTTTGTAAATCTGGCTTTTTATCATAACATGCACGTTATAGCTACAAAACTATTACTTTTCAGCACAAAATTCATGGTGTTAATGAATTAGCTCATTCTATGATAAGATAATGGATTAGCTGAAGCCGCTTTTAACTAGCAAAGTCTTGTGATTTCTACCCATTCCATTGTTTTAGTTTATGCAATATCTCTTTGATTCTTTGCGTTCCAGACTCGTTCAAATAATTTTTCTACTATTAAGTTCAGGCAATCAAGGTTTTTGATGTGAAGCGTAGAACTTGGAGAATGTGAACCCTCTTAGTGTTGAGGACATTTTAAGTCCTAAATATATAATATCCAGCTTGTTGTCATTGTTTTTCACACTTAGCTTTATGCATTTAAGCTGCTAGTAAGGCTCCTATTGGTCACCAGGAAAGAAGTCTTTTAAGGCTTAGGCATTATCTGTAGATAATGGCCAAATCATGCTTTAAAAGTAATAGATTTAGAGTAGAGACTTCTATAAATCGCTAAGTCTCCATGTTGCCTATATTTAGTAGCTGGTAGGATTGTAAGCATTAGCCTATGCTTTAAATAAATGTTTCAACTATATGAAAATGAATGGATTTGATTAGCAAATGTATGATCACTCTAAAATTTTTCTCCTTGTTAATGGCTCTCTGCAGGGCTATTTTAGTAGCAAATGCCGTCTTTGTTAAGGAGACCCAATATCTCCCTTGCTCCACATTGGTGATGGAAGCCCTTACTTGCCTTATTGGAAAAAGAATTGAAACTCGTAATCTTGATCCTCATGTTGTACCCGGTAATCCTATGATATCTTGCTCTCACCTTATATTTGCTGATTATCTCCTCATTTTTTCGAAGGTAGACATTAATTCTGCCTATGATCTTAAGGCGATTCTAGATAAATTCCACTCTTGTTCTAGTTTGAGAGTGAATGATTCTAAGAGCATTTTGATTTGTAGCACTGCATGTAACCAAAAGACGGCTTTACTTGAAGCTATGAGGTTTAAAGAGATTGATCTCTCAATCAAAAGTATGTTTCCATAAAAAGTAGAGCCATGTACCGATGATGGTTAATATGAAGTTTGGCATGTACGATATATAGACACTCTTTCTGCCATCTAATTAATTTTTTAGAGGCAATATAACATGATTCATTGTCTTTTTAAAAGCCATGTCGTGTGAAAGTACTAATAGACCTATGAGAGCTATAAAAGAAAGGCACGAATCGGGGGTAGGGATGTTTTCCATCAGTCATCCCCTTCATGGGGGCATGTTGATTGATGCCAGTAAAAAAGTAAGGGCTTTCACAAGGCAGAAGGAAAACCCATGTGATAGAACGTGTGAAGCACATGCATTCTACTAGCTAGTGTATATATATATATATATATATATATATATATATATATATATATATATATAATCTTTCCCTTTTGTCACTGTACATCAACATATGAGCTTTAAAGAAACTGTTATCCTAACTCGAGCAGTATTCTTTATTTTATTTTTTTTGTTATCTTATTTTTCTTAGTGACCAAAAAGAATTGTACTATATGAAATATGATAATAAGATCATAGTAGTTTGTAGTTTTGCTATAATTAATATAAAAATTGTACTCTTTTTGTAGATCTTATGAAGCATAATTTTTTTTGTAGGACTATGTTGATACAAGATGGTATAAGGCTCCGGAGCTCTATGGATCATTTTTTACATATTCTTTTTCCAATTTTAAGCTCCTAATGTAATTATATGAAAATTCTTATGTAAGTTGCTCTTATGCACACTTTTTTTTTTCTTAAACACATGCAAACGGAGTATCATTTTATTATGAAATTTGTTGATGTGGCTGAGTTTATTTTTATGGCAGGAAATCTTATGGTATGAGAGTTGGGCGCAAGCTGAAAACACACAAGACTCATATTAGAAGTGAGCGGACAAATCATAAAAGAAAAGTCATCTCGACAACGAGTTGAAAGGTGCTCACTCAAAGGTGTCAAACAATAAGACATTAAAATTCTATGTCATTGGGTTTATTGGCAACTCGAGTCATGTTCGAATAGGGCATTGTTGAATGTATTTATAGGATTTTGTTGAATATATTAATAATATATTTGAATATTTTAATGAGATAGTGTTGAATGCATTAATACGATGTTGTAGAATAATTTTATTTTTGGCTTATTATTTTTTCATTTAGTTGAATGAATTATAAATTTTTTCCCTCGTAGAGTGATATGTGGTTGATATAATATTTGTAACAAGTAAAATGACTCTAATTACAGTAAAAAAAAATGGAAGTTGTGCATTTAAAAAAAAAAAAAATAAAAAAATAATGGTCCATAACAGTTGTTTTCATATACCACTGATTTAGGCCGTGGTTTCGGAATAAAAATAATAGCCTTTTTCCCATTAGGATCAACGACTCAACATTGTTGTTATTTTATAACAGCCATAAACAACGGTCCATAACCGTTGTTTCTTGAAGGAAATTAACAACGGCTCGTCGGCGTTGTTTACACATACCACTGATTTAGACCGTGGTTTCTGAAGAAAAATAACAACCCTTTTTCCCGTTAAAACAACGGCTTAAAAACGTTGTTATTTTACAACGGACATGGACCGTGGTATATCTAGTACATTAACAACGATTTTGGGCCGTTTATGAAAACCACTGCTCTATAAACAACGGCCCTTACAACGGCTCAAAACCGTTGTTTATGACATTTACAACGGTTTTGGGCCGTTATTTTTTATCGATTTTCACGTAGTGTGTTTTCATTAACAATTTTAGGTTCTGAGGCTAGAGCTCCCGATACTGATAGCGATGCTGACTACCAGCCTGATCCAGAGGCTGAGGCTGAGGACGAGGAGACTGACGTCCAGGCAGACGATTTTTATCCATAGCCTGGGTACTTGAGTCTTTTATTTTAGGATTTTTGTATGATACTCTAGATTATTGTGTGCCTGGTGGCCACTTTCTGTATTTACTTTCTGTAGATGTTTTTATTTGTATTATTATATATTCTATAAGAACCACTATCAGGAACCATTGTTTGGGTGATGGATGTCCATCACCAGTGGTTCTTCTTGTTCCTTTTTGGGAATGTATATTCTTTTATCTTTATATAGATGCTTTGTTATTATTTTATTTTATTTTACAAGCCTTATATGATGACTCGATCTGCCACTATTGGACAGTGTCTGCTCTGATTTCTGCTAGATGAGCAGACACTCTGTGATTTATCCTGGGGATCATCCAGAGCATGATCCTGATGACACGGATTTTCGGGCTCAGAAATTTGGGCTGTCACAGTTGGTATCAGAGCCTAGGCTTTAGGTTGAACTGCGAGTTCAGGTTGGATTGTTTTCACAATCTATGTACTGATCGATGTTATTGTTTTCACAATGACAGATCAGTATGGGCCCTAAGTTTAGAGGCGGATGCAGCGGTGGCAGAGAAGGACAGAGAGAGGTCCCTTTGCAAGACATTCTCGATGTCGCTGGGACATCTAGGGGATTGGGGTTCGTATCGGGTGAAAATGTCGTTCCGAAAGGACCGAAAGGAGGAAGAAGAGGCAATGAGAATAGAATGGAGCAGGTGTTGGAAGCTTTGGCTACCAACGTCGCTCAGCAGACAGCTGCTCTGACTCAGCAGGCAGCTAGGCCCCCTCACCAGCCAAGCGGATTCGCGGAGTTTAGGAGAATGAGACCTCATAAATTCTTGGGTCAGATTGATCCCATAGAGGCCAAGGGTTGGATAGAGGAGATGGAGAAACTTTTCAAAGTGCTCCAGTGCAATGACGTAGAGAAAGTACGCTGGGCCACTTTCAAATTGGATGGTGATGTCGGACCTTGGTGGAAGTCGGTGTCCCAAAATCGAGCGAGAGAGTTTCCTCACACTCCATGGACCTAGGAGGAGTTCACGAAAGTATTTTACAAGTACTTTCTGAGGCACCAGTGGGAGGTGAAATTCATAGAGCTTAAGCAGGGTGCGATGTTAGCTCGGCCTGAGGCAGAACCTACAGAAAGATGTCGCCATGTGAGAAATAGAGACATATGAGAGAGTTATGGCTAAGGCTCTCATAGCAGAGGAGGAAAACCAGAAGCAGTTTGCTTGGAAAGACAAGCAAAGCCGGGAGAGGTCTTTTCAGGGGCAATCTCAGGACCCTGAGCAAAACAAGAGAGCTAGATTCTCCAGACCTCCGAGATACCCTACACACTCCCGACCGGCGATTTCTTTGGGGCCGAGTTTGTACCAGAGAGCAGTAGTGCCTATATTTTCCAGACCATTCCGACCGTCTGGTTCTTCTGGTAGCGGAGCTTCAGTAGTACAGGATCTTCAAGGGTCTCTTCGTTCACTCCAGTTGTATCATGTGCAAAGTGTGGGAAGCCACACAAGATGGAGGAGTATATAAGGGAGACAGGGGCGTGCTTCAGGTGTGGCAAGATGGGTTACTTGGTTAGGAACTGCCCAGAGGAGAGCAAAGACGGCAAGGAGCGGTCCGGATCAGTGTCTACATAGAGATCTTCTCGACCTGTGGTTCAAGGTCGAGCGTATGCTGTTACCGCGACTGATGCCCTGACATAGAATGATGTCATTCAAGGTATGATTAAATTTCAAAGTAAGATTAATTATGTAATAGGATGGACTGGAAATTAGTAAAGTAAAACTATTTTGATTAAATATTTATGACGACAATGCACATTACACATACAAATAGTAAGCACTTGATCTAATTGTGTGGCTGAATTATAGGTGAGCTGAAAGTATATCAACGTTGTGATATTTGTTTTCATCGAGCATGAGTCTTGGTAGACCCAGGCTCTACACACTCATTTGTTAAGCCTCAATTTATGAAAGAATTGAGCGTCACTCCTGAGCACTTAGAGTTCATATTGATAGTGTCTATTCCTACGGGAAGTTCAGTGAATGCAATCACAGTGTGTAAATCGGTGATTGTGTTGGTAGAAGATCACGAGACGTTGGCAGATTTAATTTTGCTAGATATGAAAGGGTTTGACATCATTCTTGGAATGGCTATCTGCTTACCATGCAAGCATCGATTGCCTTCGGAAGGTTGTAATTTTTCGCCCTCCAAAGGAAAGGTCATTCAGATTCTTCGGGGTGAAGTCTAAGGTAGCTCCGTTGATATCAGCCATTCGAGCCGAAAAGATGATGAAAAGTGGATGCAGTGGCTATATGGCTTTTCTGCAAGAGCAACGGAAAGAGACCAATGTGATATCCGATATTCAGGTTGCATGTGAGTACCCCGATGTATTTCCTAAGGATTTACCAGGATTACCACCAGCTCGAGAGATTGAATTTGTAATAAATCTAGTTCTGAGTACTGAACTAGTATCTAAGGCTCCTTATCGGATGGCTCCAGCAGAATTACAAGAATTAAAGGAGCAACTGCAAGAACTGTTTGACAAAGGGTTCATTCGACCTAGTGTGTCTCCTTGGGTAGCACCAGTACTATTTGTCAGGAAGAAGGATGGTTCAATGCGTCTGTGCATCGACTATTGGTAGTTGAACAAGTTGACGATTAAGAATCGTTACCCGCTCTCTAGAATCGATGATCTGTTTGATTAGTTACAAGGAGCGAGGTTCTTTACAAAGATTGACTTGCGGTCGGATTATAATCAGCTAAGAGTCAAAGCAGAAGATGTCGAGAAGATGTCGTTCAAAACCAGATATGGGCATTATGAATTTTTGGTTATGCCATTTGGATTGACGAACACTCCTGCGTCTTTTATGGACCTGATAAATCGAGTGTTTAAACCACACTTGGATAAGTTTGTGGTTGTCTTTGTAGATGACATCCTTGTCTATTCCAAGACAAAGGAGGAGCATGAAGGACATCTGCACGTGACTTTACAAACTCTCATAGATCACAAATTGTATGCAAAGCTCAGTAAGTGTGAGTTTTGGCTGGACCAAGTTAGTTTCTTGGGCCACATCGTCTCTGCTAAGGGTATAACGGTTGACCTGACAAAGATTGAAGCAGTCGTGAATTGAGAACATCTGAGAACGGTAACAGAGGTTCGTAGTTTTCTTGGTTTAGCGGGATACTACCGACGATTTGTAGAAGGATTCTCCAAGCTATCAAGTTCGCTTACTCAGCTCACAAAGAAAAATTCTAAGTTTGATTGGACTGATCAGTGTGAGATTCGGATCGGTTTTCGCCCAAACGATCCCAAATCCTTGGGTTGGATCGTTTGTACATGAGTATTGGACTTGAATCAGTCGGATCGCTCTAGATCGACCGATACCAAATGATATTTAGGTCGGATCGCCGATCCACTGATCCCGAAAACTTATACACATAAAAAGTATATTAAACTCTATACCAAATATAAATTACAAAATAAACAAAATAAGGCATTTATATTAATTTTTGCCCAAAATAATAAAACCTTCTAAAATCCTAGCGTCTGCTGCTGGGTCTCTTCGGCTTCCTCTTGCATTGGGGCACTTCTCTGAAAGGTCTTCACAGCTTCTGCGTTTTTTGCCTTCGTCAACGGGAGAATGGTGAGGAGCTTCTCTTATGCATTGTTTTTTCGTGTTTTGCTTTTTGTATACATCTTATATAGTATTATATAATATTATATAATAATATATGGTGAGCATGATATTCAATGACGCTTTTGCTGGATTTTTTTGCTATACATCTTATATAATATTATATAATAATATATGGTGAGCATGATATGCACTGATGTTTTTGCAGGATTTTTTTGCTCTTGTGTCAACATCAACCGTATATATATGACATTATATATATATATATATATATAATGTATATATTATATATTATATATATTACATATATATAATATGTATAAAATTCTAATTTTTATATAAAAAAACATCTAGTGCTTTGAATAAGTGATGGAAATTATTTTTTGCCCAAAACTTCTACACAAGGGATCTTGAGATCATGGGTCTACCATCAAATTGTCATTTTTTATTCTAAATGACATATATGTGCCATGTGAGTTTAGGGCCACTTTTTTGGAATTTGTGTTGTGTGGAATTAAAAACGGACCACTAGATGGTACACTCATGGTCTCAAGATCCTTTGATTAAATAATTGGGGCAAAAATTGATCTCCATCATTTGAATAAGAGAAATCAATGGTTATTGGCCTAGGTGCCCACCGAGATTCGATAAGTGTTAATAAAATTATTGTAGTTTTTATTGAGCAATGATCTTAGCTTTACTGTCGACTTTATTGTTATATTTATGTCATTACAGTGTAGGTACTTATAAACATTAAAATTATGGCCCATAAAAAAGAGCAAGATATCGGATGGAAACACTGTTCAGAAGTAAATGGCAGTAAAAAGAAGGTTAAATGTAGATATTGTCATAGAATTCTTTGGGGAGGTGTTTCTCGCTTAAAAAAATATTTGGTAGTAATTGCGGGTGATGTTACTAGTTGTAAAAGGGTTCCAGTTGAAATAAGACAAAAAATAAAAAATATTGTTAATGCTATGATGGAAAAAGGCAAATCATCTTCTAATCATAATGAAAGGACAGTAAGGCAGCGTGAACATGACTATCATAATATCTTGGGTTTAGAGAGCAAGGATGAATATGAATTAACTCAGTTAAAAAGAGCAATGGATGAAAGTTGAGAATTGAGAAGGAGAGAAGACCCTAACAGGTATGGGGAGAATAGTGGCAATGGTATTAACTCTACTTGTGATAAAAATCAAACAATTGGTCCATTAGATGCACTAATGTTTAAAGATCAAAGTGAAAAACTGAAGTCACTAAAAGGTTCTTTTATCAAGGATGCTAATGAGCAGTTAGGTAGGGCAGTTGGAAATTTTTTTCATTATAACCACATTAGCGCACATGCAGCTAAATTTTCTTATTTTATATCTATGATAGAGTTGCAAGAGTGGTTGGGTCATAGAATAAAGATCCCGACCCTGTATAAAATTTATGGGCCCTTATTAGATATAGAAGTAAAGGAGTCGAATACATATATTGGAAGCTTTAAGAGAGTATGGGAAGAAAAAGGAGGCACGCTCATGTGTGATGGGTGGAGCGGACCGACTAGAAAATCAATTATTAATTTTCTAGTCTATAGTTCAATGGGCACGGTATTCTATAAGTCAGTAGATGCATTTGATGAGATTTATTCCGCAGAATATATTTTTGGTCTTATGGATAAGATAGTAGAAGAGATAGGGGAAAAAAATATTGTACAAGTTGTTACTAATAATAGGGTACATTATAAAGGCGCTAGTCGATTACTTATGCAAAAAAGGCAACACCTGTATTGGACCCCCTGTGCCGCCCATTGCATTGATTTGATGCTCAAAGATATTGGAAAAACGAAGTAAATGATGAATGTTTTTATTAAAGCCAAAAAATTGTGCTCACTTATCTATATTCATACAGTCTTAGTCACCATGATGAGAAAGTTCATTGACAAAAGGGAGCTCTTACGACCTGGCATCACAAGATTTGTCACTCATTATATTGCTTTGGAAAGCATGATCGACCTGAAACGTCAGTTAAGATGAATGTTCAATTCAGAAGAATGGAATTCCTCTACTTTTGAAACATCAGAAAAAGGGATAGAAGTAGCTGCACTTATTCTTATTGAAAGCATGTGGAGTAGTGCCACAGAAGTTGTGCGTGCAATAGAGCCGTTAATAACTGCATTGAAGTTAGTCGACAGTGATGATAACCCGGTGATGGGTGAAATTTATGAAGCCATGAGAAAGGCAAAGAGGGAGATTGAAAAAGTTACACCCAGAAGATACAAATCTTATGTGAAGATTATAGATCAACGATGGGAGGCGTAGTTCGGCCATGATTTACATAGAGCATGCGATGAATCTAAAACAAATACTCATATCTATAAATTTATTTCATTGCATTTCTACCAAAATTTATTTAATGAACTTTATTATTTTTGTATGTTACCACTTGAATCTCAAATACCACTACAATGAAGAGTCTGATAAGGATCCAATTATTTTAAAGAGTTTAAAGAATGTTATTAGAAAACTGGAACCAGATGTGAATGCTCAAAACGAAGCCATAGATCAAGTAAGCTTTTCAACTTTTAGTTGCATAACCTTACATATCTTTATTTTAATATTATTTATAAAAGTTTAATTTTTGTTTTAAGTTTACTATTATGAAACTAAAACCATTTTGTCTCTCTTATCAGATTAGCACCTTCAGGTATTAGCTAAAAGAATTTGGCCCATCAAATGCTAAAAAAGTAGTGTATGAGTACTCGGTAGGTATATATATTCATATTTTATTTTTATGTCATGTTGGCTTTCAGTTCATTAGGTAATTTATTAGTTCTAATTTTTATTAATGTTTCTTAATTATTATAATTTTCAGATAGATGGTGGTCTAGTTATGGGGAAGATACTCCAGAGTTGCAAAAAATAGCTATACGAATCTTAAGTCAAACCTGTTCAGCATCAGGTTGTGAGAGAAACTGGAGCACCTCCCTCTCATACACACAAAAACTAAAAATCGGTTATCATCAGAAAAACTAGATCACTTAGTTTTTGTGCACTACAATATGAGACCGAGGGTTCGTAATTTGGAAAGGGACAAAGAGAGTGATTATAAGCCAATAGATTTAGACTATTTGTTTGAAGACGACAATCCTCTAAATGCATGGTTGTCTGAGGAAGAGGCTCCAGTTTTGGATGGTCAACCAAACTCTTGGTTAGACGAAGAGTTAGGTAGTCACTATGATAGAGAAAATTTATCAACATCAAGATTGAAAAGGCGATTTGTTAGTCAGTCAATGATAATGAGTGATGATGAAAATGATAATGACAATGATAACCGCAACGAACCTTAAATTACTAGTGGTAGTGATGGAATTGAAGAAGAAATTAATGATGACCACTTTACTATTAGTGGTGATAGACGTGGATTAGTTGAGGAGGATAGTCACACTACTTACGATGCTGGCAGGGTGCCTACTGATGTGTACAACATGGATAATTGGAGTGATGATCTACATAGTCGGGTAAATAGCGAGGGCAGACCCATAGGTCCTTATGGTCCTAGTTTTATGCCTTATGAACAAACTTCTGGATGGGCTTATGGACCATTCACTGCTCAGCTTGGCGCAGTTGGGCATCAAACTTTCCATTCTCATCCTTATTCATGACCTCCTGTCTATGGCAATACAACTCCTTCTCGAGATGATGTTCAAGTTCCTCAGTGTAGTGATGCATTTCTTCGCCATATTGACACGCCACCGGATGACAATAAAGAGTCATGAGGTTCTTACTTGATAGATAATGGCAGTTGTGAACTTGAGGTCTTCTTTAATACGTCAATTTTTTTTGAATGGTATTCTAGTACATTAACATTCTAGTTTAATATTTTTTTATTCTCATATTTATGTTTATTGAGTATATTTTGGAGTGAGCTCTACTTTTTTTCAAACTTATAAATATTTGTTTATAATAAATTAAATATCGTGATTATAAATTGATTATTTTATTGTGAATTTTTTTTTAATACCAGAGGACAAAAAGAAAAAACAAAAAAAAATATCTTTAAGGTTTTCTGATCATTTTGTAGACCAAGCTATTGAGAGCCAAACTTAGATGCTTAATGCACTCAAAAGGAATTGCACTTGTATTTTTTAGTATAATTGGGCTATTGTTTTTCTTAATGTGGGTGTTGTAAATGTAAAATTATGGCGTATCATGAATTGTACATAAAAACAAACTATTAGCGACTGATTTGAACAACTTGGCAGCTAATAGTAAAAAATGTTTAATTATTGTAATTTTGCCCTCAAACTTTTTTGGCGTTGGGATCGCCCGATCCGATCCGCCGATCCCGATCCAGATCGGTTTTAAGCTGACCGATCTGGTGACCGATACCGATATTTGAAACCTTGGTTTCAACAACTTTATTTTTTATAGAGGGATCTTTGCGCCACTGTGAAATGAGATGCTTCAATTTGCAAAACCAGCGATGGAAAAAGAAGATTCAATATCATTCCACCAAGTCGACATATGATTTACAAAATCTTCTTGATCAAGCTAATGACTAAACATTCTGAATGGAGTGGGACCCCATTGAACGCCATTAAGATTTAAAGCAATCGGGATGTGGTCGGATATCACTCGAGTGTTGGCATTGCAAACCGCAAGAGGATATATGCTGTTGAACTCGTCATTAATTAATGAGAAAGCGATCTACGCGAGAGAGAGCAGGGGGATCCTACCATTGGACCAAGTAAATTGTGCACCTACCATGGGGATATCCAATTAGCTCAGCTTCATTGATGAAATCATTGAAGTTTCTCATCCACGGAGAGTAGTGGCGGTTGTTGGATCTTTCAGAAAGGTGACAAATGGCATTGAAATCTCCACAGATTATCCAAGGACCTTTATGTAGCACTTTCCACCTAAAAAGGTCTTCCCAGAGAGGTCGACATTCGAACCTCTCGAGCAAGAACCATAAACCGTGGTAAGAAGGAAAGATATATTTTTTCTTTTATAAAAAAGAAATATTAAAAGATAAACACCACTGACCCATGCAGTCATAAGCTTGATCGTCCCACATTAACAAAAAACCGCCTTTAGAGTTATTTGCATCTTTATGCACCACTTCCAGTTGGCGTTTGGGGCCACAAAATGAAATTTGCAGAGGGCAATCTTTTGCCATTTGGTTTCTTGAAAGGTAACTATATTTGCTATGATGTTGGACACTAATTTTTTAACAGCAGCGCACCCCTAATCTTCTGACATTACAGGAAAGAATTATCATAAAAACTGAAGAAGCGAAGATGCCCATCGATGAAACTAGTGGGAGTAGTTAAGAAACCACTGTAATCTCTTAAGTTCAATCAACTGTTTGTTTCGGCATTCAGATTTAGCAGTGGAAATGGCATGAAATTCATTGGAGACATTCTCAACCAGAAGTGTGGGATTTGAAGAATTGCAGCCTTCAACTTTGTTTAGCATGGTAGAATTGATATCGTCTACGAGAGAATCGGAGAATTTGTAATGGGGGTGTCGTGTCTGATCTCAGTATCATTCAAAACAAAGCATCTGTCTCCATTATCCCGATCTTTCGATAGTTCATCTCTCCAGCTGCTACACTCATCACTTTCAAAGTCATCGTGATTAGGAATTGGCTGATTAAACAGTTTCGTGACAATACCCTCTTTCGGAGCCAATTTAACTATGCTAGCATGAGACTCAGAATCGTTAAAAGTGGGAATAACAAGTCGATGAAAGCCCCAACGGGCATCTAGGGAGTCGGCAGAGAACATTACAGCTGAGGGTTTTCTGAGGATGTAACAGTGGATGGTATAGAGGTACCAGTCAAATTCTTGATCTTGCTATCGAAATCAACATCAATGGCTAAACGAATCGAGTCCTTGATTGTTTTATTTCAAAACCTTGCAAGTGGACAAGTTCGAATGTACTAGGACAAGTACAAGGGTGTCGAACCAGAGGGACTTGTAGTTTATCTAATCTCACTACAAAAAAATAGATTATTAGCGGTAGTTTTTTGGAACCGATCGATCGAATTTGACATAACAGAAAAGTGCCAAAATTCTAGACAAATCAATCGATCGATTTTGGAAATCGATCGATCGATTGGATTTGGAGATCGATCGTTCGATTTTGATTGAGTTTGCCGACACTTTCTAGGTATTTTGGTCGTAACTTTTTGTCCCGAACACCGATTGATGCGATTATTTTGGCGTTGGAAATAGAACAACAAGATCTACAACTTTTGTGAATTAACAATTTCATGAATTCAAAGTTTTAAAGGTAAAAATTTAACAGAAAGTTAGGTCAAGTTCTAAGTTAGAATGAACTTGTCCGTTTCGGCCTCGGGTTGAGAAAATACTTAAATATGTCTACGTTATTAGTGATTAGAGTTAATCCTTGATGCATCATCGTTTGTTGTGATGTAGATTGAGTTTGGGAAGCCATCGATAGAACTTTGCTTAGCTTCACGCAACTCTGAGGTTAAGGTAGGAAAATTTTTCACTACACAATTGCATTTGATTTCGATTCATGGACTTTATGATTGGAATTTAAATTTAGGTTTTTTTTTATTGAATTCGGAATATAAATGTAGGGAAATTTCACTATGTAATTGCATTTGATTTTGATTCATGGACTTTATAATTGAAATTTAAATTTAGTTTTTTTGTATTGAATTCGGAAAATAAATGGAGGGAAATTTCATTACCCATTTGCATTTTGATTCGATTCATAGACTCCATGATATGCCTTCAACTTGAACATGCATTTGAATGTGATTTTGAACGTGAACATGAATTCGAACTCTAAACATGTATAGTCCGATTTTGATTATAGATTCATGAAAGATGATTAGATTGGATTTGATCATGAAAAATGTGACCTTTGAACATTGAAATTGAAGTTCGAGTGATCTTTGAACACTAATTCGAGACATTAAGACATTGATTGTGGAATCATTGAATCTTTGAACAAGAAATTTTGAAACTAAGAACTTTGAATTCGAACTGGTATGGCGGTTTATCCGTAATTTGAACCTTCTGAATTTAGAATTTGAACTTTGAACATAAGAATCGTAATTTGATCAGTATGTCGGGATATGTGACAGCCCGGATTTCGACACCCCAAAATCCGTGCTATCAGCTCGATCCTTTAGACCGTGCCCCATAGCTATGTACGAAATATTGGTATAACAAGCAATATTAAGACAAAATAGAACAATAACTACACGATGCGGAAGTAAAATGCTTTTCTAAGTATAAACTCAAAAGACAGTTCTACTTTCATGCCACTACATGAACAGAGAACCAATCCGAACCATTGGTGAATCAACAGATCACCCTAGATGGTTCGCCAAAAGAATATATCATTTAATTACATTATTTATTAAAATAAAGGCTTGACATACCAAGCCGTACCAATGAGCTCTCAAAACTACTCTCTCAAAGTACTCAATGGTGTCTCCTAGAAGAAGTCCTCAGGAGGGGGTTCTAACTCGTCCCCAGGCACATAATCCGAATCACCCGGATCCACGTCTCCCGAAGCCTCGACCGCTGCTAGCACTGGACTTGCGACATATAGACTAAAGGGTGAGCTACATCCTAGCTCAATAGGTTACAACAGAATGAACATATAAGTCAAAATTTCACATATATTCCATGATATTCTAAGCATGATGTATCTATGCATTTGTTGGAAAAATAGTTTAAAAGATGACAATTATGCCTTGAACTTTATTGGTGGTTTGCATGTTTCATTTATTCTCAAACTGTTCATGAATTATATTGATTAGACCTAAAGCAAAACTTAAATCTTTAACTTAAGTAGTCCCCGAGCAATATAGCATCAATCCCCGATGGAATACCCTCCATCGTCGTCTAAATAGACAGTTGTCATATGTATTCCCTAGGAATATGACCCAAGCACCTTTTCTCATAGGCGGCAGGGTTAAATCTCATCTCAACATTCTTGAGATGTGCTTACTGTGTATGGATAAACCTCTATACCGGTGTACGGATTGGCCGCCGTACCGATCACGAATATCCTGCCAAGTCAGCCGTGGGCATCCCGTCATGTTGGTGGGGTATTCTATTCAAACCTTAAATAACAAAAATATTATGTGCTTTACATATAGTTATTTACTGTATAAAAGTGCTACTTTATATTAGTTAGGCCTTATCAGTAGTTATCCAATCTTACTTACATCTCTGGGATGTCTAAATTACTCACATCACACTGATGCCTTTATCACTTTCTCATCCTCTGGGGATGCCTCATTTTTCATTATCTTACTTGGTCTCAGTTACTCGCATCACACTGATGCCATTATCACTTTCTCATCCCCTGGGGATGTCTCATTCTCATTTACTTTTTTGGTGTCACACACACACCCTTTTTACAAAGATTTACACAGTTAAAACGTTTTTAATTTGATTTATATATCACTACATATGTAATATCCTAAAAATTTAGCGTTTAACTTTGATCTCAAGATCCGTGTCCGATTAGTCATAGGGTTGACCTTGTGATGGTCAAACAATACACTCATGGAGTGATGAATTGAAGTGGTGCGAATGTGCCTAAGTGTAGAGTGTAGTGTTAAATTATAGTCACATACACCTATCTCTGGTGTATGCGCTTAACACCGAAACCAAAGGAGGATATAAGGGTTTAATAACCCTAGAATCCTTTTATTTTGGTTGGTGAAGGAATCAAGAAGAGAGAGAGGGAGAAAGCAAGAGGAGTTATTGAGGAAGGAGTGAATGCAAATCAAAGGGCTAATTAGAGCATTTATTGTCGGATTCAAAGCGATTTGGGATCGTTGAAGCAAGGGCTAGAACCCTAGCCATCAAAAGCAACAAATCAAATCCTTAAAGGGATTATTGAGGTGAGTTTTGATTGAAGTTAATGCATAGATTATAGATGATTAAATTCAGTCAAGTAGAGTTAAAAGAGTAGATTAAAGGTTTAGAAAAGAAGGGGAAAAGATTTGGAAGAACAGCCAGAAAGGGGGCTGAATCAGACCAAATCGATTAATCGAAATTGGGATTCGATTAATCAATTTTGGTCTGAAAGTTGAAAAGTCAAGTGTGCCCGATTTCGAATAATCGAATTGGATTTCGATTAATCGATTTGGATGTTCGATTAATCGATTTGGAAATCGATTAATCAACTGGGTACCTCCAGTGGCTGGAGAAACATGACCTGGGGAAATCGACTAATCGAGTTGAGAAATCGATTAATCAACTTTGGATTTCGATTAATCGATTTGGGATTGACTAATCGATTTCAGACTTTCGACCACTCGATTTGAGAATCGACCTTACTATGTTGGAGATTTCGATTAATCGATTTAGGATCGATTAATCGAATTTGAATCTCGATTAATCGATTTTGGAAATCGATTAATTGATTTGGACTTCGATTAATCGATTTTGGGAATCGATTAGTCGAATTGTGTTTCGATTAATCGATTTTGGGAATCGATTAATCGACTTTGGCAGTTTTGCTTGACTTTTGAATTTTACTTTGAGATTGAGTGAGGGTCTAGGACCTTCTTTATTACATCTTTAGTGATGTATTACATGTGTTTTGATGTACCATAGGTGGTACGTGTTAAAGCGAGCACAACGAGCCGCGTGGGACCTTGATGCTTGGGCCTTCAGAGAATTGAGGTAGGGAACACCTTGAACATGTACTTTAATTGTAAGAGCATGTATGTAATGATATGTTATCAGAATTGAAAATGTTTTAACTATGAAAAGCTTTGTGAAAATGGGTGTATGTGTGACACCAAGAATGTGATAAAGGCATCTGTGTGATGCGAGTAACTAAGATCAAGTAATCTAATGAGAATGAGATATCCCCAGGGGATGAGAAAGTAATAAAGGCATCGGTGGATGCGGGTAATATTATACATCCCAGGGCTGTATATGTGATTGAATAATTACTGTTGAGGCTTAACCGATATAAGATAACACTTTACACTGTGAACAACTATATGTAAAGCACATGTTATTTTTGTTATTTGAGGTTTGTTTAGGATACCCCACCGACATGGCGGGATACCCATGACTGACGCGGCAGGATATCCGTAACCGGTACGGCGGCCAATCCGTACACTAGTGCGGAGGTCTATCCGTACACAGTAAGCACATCCCAGGGATGTTGAGATGAGTTTTAACCCCGCCGCCTATTGAGAAAGGGGCTTGGGTCGTATTCCCAGGGAATACATTTTAACAACTGTCTATTTAGACGATGATGAAGGGTATCTCATCGAGGCTCGATGCTATATTGCTCGGGGATTACTTAAGTTGAAGATTTAAGTTTTACTTTAGGCTTGTTCAGTGTCATTCATGATAAATCAACAGTAAAGTAAGACATGCAAAGTACCAGTAAATTTGAATACAAATCATCAGCTTTTAAACTATTTTTCTAGCAAATGCATAGACTCATCATGCTTAGAATATCATGGAATATATGCGAGTTCTAATTTATATGTTCATTGTGGTTGTTCCCTATTGAGCTAGGCTGTGGCCCACCCCTTTAGACTATACGTCGCAGGTCCTTTGTTAGCAGCAGCGGAGGCTTCGGGAGGCGTTGATTCGGGTGATTCGGATTACGTGCCTGAAGACGAGTTGGAGCCTTCTCCCGAGGATTTCATCTAGGAGACTCTGCTGTGTACTTTGACAGAGAGTAGTTTTTGAGAGCAAACTTGTATGGCTTGATATGTCAAGCTTTCATTTTGGTGAACAATGTAATAAATTGGATTTATTTCTTTTGGCGAACCATCTGGGGTGATCTATTTATCACTGATGGTTCGGATCGGTTCTCTGTTCATGCTGTGGCATGAAAGTAGAATTGTCTTTTGTTTGTGCCAGTTGGGCACATTAACTTTTCCGCTTTATGCAGTTAATTGTTTATTTCTTTATTATTGCTTGTTATACCAATGTTCCGTGCATAGTTTTGAGGCACGGTCTGGAGGATCGTGCTGATGGCACTGGTTTCTGGGTGTCGAAATTTGGGTTGTCACAGTTGGTATCAAAGCCAAGTTTTGATCTTGGAACCTGTGGGTTATGGGCCCACCCGGCGCCTACTATCGAGGACGTGTTGGCCAGGATGGAGGCCAACAACGAGCGGATGAATCGACGGATGGAATTCCTAATGTATCACACTATGTGGTACATCTATCCATTAGACCACCAGCAGCGCCTCGCGCAGGAGGAGGCATGGATTGCGGGTCGGACTGCCTTCCATACGGGTCCAGTTTTTCATGCGAGCACATCTGCTGCCGATGCATTTGGTTCAGAGCCCCTACAGGCGACCCTACTGAGACGCACTCCACCACCACCGAGCAGTTCCGAGCAGGCCTACCCCAAAGACGACCCGGGCAGAGGGGACAGCGTGAGCTTGAGATGTGGATAGTTCATTTGATTGTAATCGAAACACTGTAAATGCTCAAGGAAGTAAATTCTGAAAAATTATAATGAAATCCAAACCTTTTTGGAATTACTTACTTTACGTTATGTTTTCTAGCTCTATGTTATGTGTACGTCATTTTGTGTGTGGGTACACCACACCCCAGTGTATGGGGTACCCAAGCGAGCACCCTTGGGTTATTTTCGAGGACGAAAATTCTCAAGGTGGGGAGAATGTAATATCCCAAAAATTTAGTGTTTAACTTTGACCTCGGGATTCATGCCCGATTAGTCATAGGGTTGACCAAGTGATGGTCAAACAATGCACTCATGGAGTGATGAACTGAAGTGGTGCGAATGTGACCTAAGTGTAGAGTATAGTGTTAAATTACAGTCACATACACCTATCTTTGGTGTATGCGCTTAACACCGAAACCAACAGAGGATATAAGGGTTTAATAACCCTAGAATCCTTTTATTTTGGTTGGTGAAGGAATTAAGAAGAGAGAGAGAGGGAGAAAGCAAGAGGAGTTATTGAGGAAGGAGTGAATGCAAATCAAAGGGCTAATTAGAGCATTTATTGTCGGATTCAAAGCGATTTGGGATCGTTGAAGCAAAGGCTAGAACCCTAGCCATCAAAACCAATAAATCAAATCCTTAAAGGGATTATTGAGGTGAGTTTTGATTGAAGTTAATGCATAGATTATAGATGATTAAATTCAATCAAGTAGAGTTAAAAGAGTAGATTAAAGGTTTAGAAAAAAAGGGGAAAAGATTTGGAAGAACAGCCAGAAAGGGGGCTGAATCGGACCAAATCGATTAATCAAAATTAGGATTCGATTAATCGATTTTGGTCTGGAAATTGAAAAGTCAAGTGCGCCCGATTTTGATTAATCGATTTGGATGTTCGATTAATCGATTTGGAAATCGACTAATCGATTGGGTACCTCCAGTGGCAGGAGAAACATGACCTGGGGAAATCGACTAATCGAGTTGAGAAATCGATTAATCGACTTTGGATTTCGATTAATAGATTTGGGATCGACTAATCGATTTCAGACTTTCGACCACTCGATTTGAGAATCGACCTTACTATGTTGGAGATTTCGATTAATCAATTTGGGGTTGATTAATCGAATTTGAATTTCGATTAATCGATTTTGAGAATCGATTAATCGATTTGGACTTCGATTAATTGATTTTGGGAATCGATTAGTCGAATTGTGTTTCGATTAATCGATTTTGGAAATCGATTAATCGACTTTGGCAGTTTTGCTTGACTTTTGAATTTTACTTTGAGATTGAGGGAGGGTCTAGGACCTTCTTTATTACATCTTTAGTGATGTATTGCATGTGTTGTGATGTACCATCGGTGGTACGTGTGAAAGCGAGCACAACGAGCCGCATGGGACCTTGATGCTTGGACCTTCAGAGAATTGAGGTAGGGAACACCTTGAACATGTACTTTAATTGTAAGAGCATGTATGTTGTGATATGTTATCATAATTGAAAATGTTCTAACTATGAAAAACTTTGTGAAAATGGGTGTGCGTGTGACACCAAGAATGTGATAAAGGCATCTGTGTGATGCGAGTAACTAAGATCAAGTAATCTAATGAGAATGAGATATCCCCAGGGGATGAGAAAGTAATAAAGGCATCAGTGGATGCGAGTAAGATTATACATCCCAGGGATGCATATGTGATTGAATAATTACTGTTGAGGCCTATATGTAAAGCACATGTTATTTTTATTATTTGAGGTTTGTTTAGGATACTCCCTCGACGTGGCGGGATACCCACGACTGACGTGGCAGGATATCCGTGACTGGTACGGCGGCCAATCCGTACACTAGTGCGGAGGTCTATCCGTACACAATAAGCACATCCCAGGGATGTTGAGATGAGTTTTAACCCCGTCGCCTATTGAGAAAGGGGCTTGGGTCGTATTCCCATGGAATATATTTTAACAACTATCTATTTAGACGATGATGAAGGGTATCTCATTGGGGCTCGATGCTATATTGCTCGGGGATTACTTAAGTTGAAGATTTAAGTTTTGCTTTAGGCCTGTTCAGTGTCATTCATGATAAATCAACAGTAAAGTAAGACATGCAAAGTACCAGTAAATTTGAATGCAAATCATCAGGTTTTAAACTGTTTTTCTAGCAAATGCATAGACTCATCATGCTTAGAATATCATAGAATATATGTGAGTTCTAATTTATATGTTCATTGTGGTTGTTCCCTATTGAGCTAGGATGTAGCTCACCCCTTTAGACTATACGTCGCAGGTCCTTTGTTAGCAACAGCGGAGGCTTCGAGAGGCGTTGATCTGGGTGATTCGGATTACGTGTCTGGAGACGAGTTGGAGCCTCCTCCTGAGGATGTCTTCTAGGAGACTCTGCTGTGTACTTTGAAAGAGAGTAGTTTTTGAGAGTAGACTTGTACGGCTTGGTATGTCAAGCTTTCATTTTGGTGAACAATGTAATAAATTGGATTTATTTCTTTTGGCGAACCATCTGGGGTGATCTATTTATCACCGATGGTTCGGATCGGTTCTCTGTTCATGCTATGGCATGAAAGTAGAACTGTCTTTTGTTATGCTAGATGGGCATGTTACTTGTCCGCTTTATACAATTATTTACCTTATTTATTTATCTTTACTTGTTATACCAATGTTCCATGTATAGCTTTGGGGCATGGTCTGGAGGATCGTGTTGATGACACGGGTTTCGAGGTGCCAAAATTCGGGCTGTCATAACATACATGGTCTTGCAATTAAAGTACATGTTCAAGGTGTTTCCTACCTCATATCTCTGAAGGTCCAAACATTAATGTCCCACACGGCTCCTTATGCTTGCTCTCACACGTACCACCTATGGTACATCATAACACATGCAACATATCACTAAAGATGCAATAGAGAAGGTCTTAGACTCTCCATGAACCCTAAGGTTTAATTAAGAAGTCAAGTAAAACTGCCAAAATCAATTAATCGATTTCCAAAATCGATTAATCGAACCCAAAATCGATTAATCGATTCCCAAAATCGATTAATCAAAATCCAAAATCGATTAATTGATCCCAAATCGATTAATCGAAATCCCCAAAATGGTTAAATCGATTTTGAAATTGAGCAGTCGAGAATCCAAAATTGATTAGTCGATCCCAAATCGATTAATCGAAATCCAAAATTGATTAATCGATTTCTCAATTCGATTAGTCGATTTCTCCAAACCTTATCTCTCCAGCCACTGGAGGTACTCAGTCGATTAGTAGATTTTCAAATCAATTAATCGACTTTCAAAATCAATTAATTGATTTTCAGATCGATTAATCAGAATCGAACATTCTTGCTTTTTCAACTTTCAGACCAAAATCGATTAATCGATTCTCCAAATTGATTAATCAATTTGGCCAGAACTCAGCCCCTTTTCGGGCTGATCTTCCAAATCTTTTCTCTCTCTTTTTCTTTCTTTTCTATCCATTTAATTCTATAATTTTTAACTACACTTGACTGAATTTAACTATCAAACATCTATGCATTTAATTCTAATAAGACTCACCTCAAATCAATCTCCTAAAGGATTGATAGGTTGGTTTAATGGCTAGGGTTCCTGCTCTTGCTTCAACGATCCTCCACGCGTTGAATCTGACATTAATGCTTGAAACTCTTCCTTCAATCAATCACAATAACTCGTAACCATTACTCACCTTGGTTCTCTCTCTCTCTCTCCTTAACTCTCTTTCACCAACCAAATAAAAGAAACCTAGGTTATTAAAACCCTTATAACTTCTCTCAAGCTTCTGTGTTAAGCACCTACACCAGAGATAGGTGTATGTGGCCCTAAACTCATACCATACACTACACTTAGGTCACATTTATATCACATTAGTTCATCACTTGATGAGTCCACTGTTTGACCATCACATGGTCAAACCTATGACCAGTCGGGCACAGATCCCGAGGTCACTGTTTAACGCTCAAAATTTTGGGATATTACAAGATATTTATAATTTGAACTAATATAGCGGGATATCCGTAATTTGAATCGGTGCGGTGAGATATTCATAATTTGAACTAGTACGGTAGTTTATTAATAATTGGTTATTGGTATCGTGCTTTAAAATCCAAACATTGAATCTGAAACTCCGAACTCCGAACTTTGAACTCTTGAATATTAAACTTTGAAATCCGAATATTGAATCTGAAACTCTAAACACGAACTTCGAAAAGGAACCCTTTTGACACGGAATGTGAACTTTGAATCAGAACCTTATGAACCTTGAAATTGAGACATGAATATCAAATATTCAAACTATGAATATGAACATCGAATCTATGAACTTTAGATCTGAACTATGAAAATGAATTAAGAACCGCAAATTCCTAAATATGAATTCCAAACTTGGAGCATTGAATATGAATTTCGAACCTTGAAAATAAACTTTGATCTTTGAAATTGAACTAGGAATTGACGTTTTTTGGATTTTGGTTTTTATATGAAATTGCCCTTGAAAATTTTATCATTGAATCTGTGCATTGATAAAGGAGATGTACATTGGTATTGATTTCTCTCTATTGAGCTTAGACTGTTAGCTCACCCCGACTATACATCACAGGTGTAGGTATTGATTTGGATCTTGGCTTTGAGGAAGATCTATACTACGTGTGGGAAGAAGAAGATCTTTCGCTTGAGGATTTTCACCCTAGTTCAGGGATCGTAGATTTAGTATATTGTGGATTTTGGTGAGTTTGGACTTATCTTATCTGACTTTTGGATTTTAGGCTTGATACATCCATGCTATTATATATGCATTGTACATCACTGTTTAGGTGATGGTCGGCCATCACTGGTCGTTCGTTTTAGTTATTGTTCATGCTTGATATTAGAACTGAGGATTTTAATTTTGTCATATGTATTATCTGCTTTGACTTCCGCATGTGTGTGATGTATCAAGTATTCTGTATCAGATTGTGATCTACGATCCGACGGTCCATTTTTCCGAAAGATCCGTTTTAAGAAAAAAAAATGTGTGTCGAAAAAATCGGGTTGTCACCATTTGTATCAGTGCTATGGAAGTAGATTCTATCAGGACATAGGAGGCCCAACTGTGACTGTCACAGTTGGTATCAGAACCTAGTAAGATTTCTGGGGACACAAAGCTATGGCATGAGATTCCGTCAGAACATGGGCCTTAGGTTCTTAGGTGACCTTAGGTTGTGGGTCCACGAGCTAAGAATGGAAGTAGATATGATCTATAGAGAGAATGAAGTGACATTGACTTTGACAAACCCTAATCTGTAGGGGACTGAACTATTTTAGGAAATTGTGACTTAGGGATTGAATAGAGGCAGAACTTAATTAGGCTCAAGACACTTGAGAGACATTAGAAATGATCTTTGAGAATTAAGGAACTAGGATTGAGTGAGACCTTCCACCGATTGAGAGACTGTGAGAGGGGATAATCGATTGAAGTTTAGATGTTTAATGGTTTGGACCAAATGTGGTGCCTAGAAGATTGAGGAGCAATTAGAATGGGGAATGATTAGAAAGGAGAAGCCCTTATGGGTTAGAAAATCTAAGTTTTAGTTATGAATTCAGCCACCGATTATAGGAGTGACTTATTAAAATTGAACACTGACGGTGAAGTGTAGTATGGTCATCGATGGTAAAGGCGATCGAGATATTGTAAAGATTTCTTTGAAATTTTGGAATCTTCTTTGATGGCGTCAAAGAAGAAGACGGTGTCTAAAACCACAACTTCGAAGGCCACGTCTTCGAAGCTACCTAAAACCAATCCTTTCCCTAGGAGAGACCAATGTACCACGTGGTGGGATGAGAAAACTTCCAAAACGGAAATGGTCCATTGATCAGGACTCTTTCCAGCACCAAGACGCGATCAGGTGGTCGATCAATTACTTCTTCCAACATGTTTGATCTTCGTGTCAACCATCTACTTTGTTGAATACACAGAAAGACATGCCATGAATTTTTGAGGACAAAAATTCATAAAAGGAGGGGAGAATGTAATGACCTTGATTTTTGATGATGAAGGATCATTGACTCTTAGGGAGAATATGACTACTCTTGTCTGGGACTACCAAGTGTCCACACCTCTTCGAGTAAGATAAGTCAATTTTCGAGGACGAAAATTCTTTTAAGGAGGGTAGAATGTAACAACTTGAAATTTTCATAAATGTTGAATCGTTGACTTTTGATGAGAATGTGACCTTTTGACTAATTTGACCCTTGTCAAATCAATTAACTTGGATAACGTGGCCTTAAACCCCATTTGTTATAATTGGGGGTACGCGCCAAACACATTAAAGCACCCATACCCTGTGTAGAGTGTATGTGTGTTTGTGCATGTTGCACACGAACTCGGGCACAATTTTCGAACTTAGGCGTCTAATCGAATACGCCGACTATTTGGGCCAACCAGTTGGGCCGACCAGTTGGGTGTACTGATTAGGCTAGCTATTTGGGCCGACATTGGGCCTCAACTAGAACCTTTGAAGAAGTGGCAAATACCCAAATTTATGAACCCATAGGGCTTGATCAAGTGTGTGTCTGTTAAGAAATGCATCACCGTTTCAGATTTTTCAAACGAGATCATTTTGGGTCTGTTTGAGCCTCGTGTAGGACTTTTGGACCAAAGCTCATATACCGTGATGGTGTATTAGCTTAATGTTGAATCCAGTGTGACCAGTGGTTCGGGCGTGCAAGCTTCACTTCGAACTAAAGATTATTTTGTGTAATAGATAACTCCTTACTTTGGCGTATCCGTTTCACACGAAAACTAAGTTCTTTGGATTAGAATTAACACCCAAATGGGTGTATGTGCTTCACATGGAAGAAAAAGTGCTTTTATAAGGCAAACTTCTCAAGGAAGTTCAACTGGTTTGCATTTGCTTGGGGTTTGGATTTCTAGAGAGAGAGCGAGAGGAAGAGAAAGAGCTTGAAGAGATCGCCCGTGGACGTCCACAACTCGGATCAGCTTCGGTAAACTTTGAGGTATTGGCTTCGTGTTGGTTTGTGTGCCGAGAGAAGTCATTGAGTTCCAACGCAACAAAGATCCGTGAAGCAACGAAGGTTTTATCCCTTCAAACCCTTTTTTGATTTAGATATTTCGAAGCCTCAATGTCGGTGAATCTCGTAACGGTTTTGTTGTGCATTAAGAGAGGAGTTTATGCTTAGATCGTGTTGAAATGATTGCGAGAAGGTGGGTGTCAAACCCTTTTGGTTGTGTATGGTGCAAGCGACGATGATTTCGATCTTCGCACATCGTAGGCGTTGCTCTCGCGAGATTAAAGGGTAAGATTTGATTTAAATTGGTCAGAATTAGTTTGGTTATCATTTATGGGTAATTAGGATGTTTGAAAATGGAGTTTTGGTTGTTTTGGATTGAAGAAAAAGAAGCTCGAATGTGTTCTGTGTTGGTCAAAACTGATCGATTGGTTTTGGAACCGATCGATCGAATTTGACAGAACAGAAAAGTGCTAAAATTATGGAGAAATTGATCGATTGGATTTGGAAATCGATCGTTCAATTTTCACTGAGCTTGCAGACAATGCCTTGGTATTTTGGTTGTAACTTTCTGCTCCGAACTCTAATAGACGCGATTCTTACAACGTTGGAAAGAGGACAATAGGTTCTACAACTTTTGTGAATTAATAATTTTGTGAATCCAAAGGTTTAAAGGTTAACATTTAGCGAGAAGTTGGGTTAAGTATTAAGTTAGCACGAACTTGTCCGTTTCCGCCTCGGTTAGAGAAAACACTTAAATATGTCTAAGTTATTAGTGATTAGAGTTAATCCTTGATGCATCATCGTATGTTGTGATGAAGATTGAGGGTGAGAGGCCATTGATAGGACTTTGCTTGGCGTCGTGCAACTTTGAGGTTAAGGTAGGTAAATTTCACTACGCAATTGCATTTGATTTCGATTCATGAACTTTATGATTGGAAGTTAAATTTAGTTTTTTTAGTATTGAATTCAGAAAATAAATGTAGGGAAATTTCACTACGCAATTGAATTTGATTTCGATTCATGGACTTTATGATTGGAATTTAAATTTAGTTTTTTTGTATTGAATTCATAAAATAAATGTAGGGAAATTTCATTACACATTTGCATTTTGATTCGATTCATAGACTCCATGATATGCCTTGAACTTGAACATGTATTTGAATGTGATTTTGAACGTGAACATGAATTCAAACTCTGAACATGTGTAGTCCGATTTTGATTATAGATTCATGGAAGATGATTAGATTTGATTGATCATGAAAAATGTGACCTTTGAACATTGAAATTGAACTTCGAACATGATTTTTGAACACTAATCCGAGACATTAAGACATTGATTGTGGAACCATTGAATCTTTGAACAAGAAGCTTTGAAACTAAGAACTTTGAATTCGAACCGGTACGACGGTTTATCCTTAATTTAAACCTTCTGAATTTAGAATTTAAACTTTGAACATAAGAACCGTAATTTGATCGGTACGACGAGTTATCCGTAATTTGAACCGGTATAGCTGGATATCTGTAATTTGAACTGGTACGGCGGGATATCCGTAATTTGAACTGGTGCGGTGGGATATCCGTAATTTGAACTTGTACGACAGTTTATTTGTAATTCATTATTGGTATCATGCTTTAAAATCCGAACCTTAAATCTGAAACTCCGAACTCCGAACTTTAAACTCTTGAATATTAAACTTTGAATCTGAAACTTTGAAATCCGAATATTGAATCTGAAACTCTGAACACGAACTTCGAAAAGGAACCCTTTAGACCCGGAATATGAACTTTGAATTAGAACCCTATGACTTGAAATTGAGACATAATATCAAATATTCAAACTATGAATATGAACATCGAGTCTGTGAGCTTTAGATCTGAACTATGCAAATGAATTAAGAACCGCATATCACTGAATATGAATTCCAAACTTGGAACATTGAATATAAATTTCGAACCTAGAAAATAAACTTTGATCTTTGAAATTAAACTAGGAATTTGACGTTTTTAGGATTTTGGTTTTGATATGAAATTGCCCTTGAAAATTTTTGTTAACTAATCCGTGCATTGATTAAGAAGATGTACATTGGTATTGATTTCTCCCTATTGAGCTTAGGCTGTTAGCTCACCCCGACTATTTTTCATAGGTGTAGGTATTGATTTGGATCTTGGCTTTGAGGAAGATCTATACTTCGTGTGGGAAGAAGATCTTTCACCTGAGGATTTTTGCCCTAGTTCAGGGATCGTAGATTTAGTATATTGTAAATTTTGGTGAGTTTGGACTTAACTTATCTGACTTTTGGATTTTGGGCTTGATACATCCATGCTGTTATATATGTATTGTACACCACTGTTTAGGTGATGGTCGGCCATCACTGGTAGTTTATTTTTATTACTGTTCATGTTGGATACTAGAACTGGGGGTTTTAATTATGTCATATGTATTATCTACTTTGACTTTCGCATGTGTATGGATGTACCAAGTATTCTGTATCAAATTGTGATCTACGATCTGGTGGTCCGTTTTTCTCGAAGATCCGTGTTAAGAAAAAAAAATGTGTGTAAGAAAAATCGGGCTGTCACATTTCAGCTTGAAGCTTTAAGCACGCCTTGATCTGGAGACCTTCATCATTACTGAATCGGCCTTCCTCCTGATGATTAC
This sequence comes from Chloranthus sessilifolius, assembly GCA_021018995.1. Classification (NCBI taxonomy): domain Eukaryota; kingdom Viridiplantae; phylum Streptophyta; class Magnoliopsida; order Chloranthales; family Chloranthaceae; genus Chloranthus; species Chloranthus sessilifolius. Next base: position 93,542,809 of record CM037584.1, on the reverse strand, counting down.
CATCAATCCCCATCCATTCTAGAACTGATCTAACCCTAAACCTATGAGCAAACAGCCCTAGCGCTAAAAGCTATTTTATTCCTAACCTAGGGTCCTTATTTATTGATTTATAAGGCCCTAGAACATTTTACATGGTAAGTAATCTCTAAGATCCTAAAAATCTTCCAAGGAAGATAAATCTGGAAGGGAATCTGCACCAATTTGGAGTTATTTAGTCTGTTGAAGAATCTCAGAGAAGATCTCAGAGTTGAAGCTCATTCACAGTTGTGCGCACCTGAGTTTCGCTTAGAAACTCTGCTGTGAACGGTCAAAAGTGAAAAACCAATTGGTCGAATTCAAACTCCTTCTCTAGGTAGAAGACGATCCTCGAAGCTTCAATTTTTTTTAATTTCTTAACTGGTCGAGAAATTCCCTTGGTTTTTCCTTTGTTCTGCTTATTGTATTTCCGATCGGTCGGCTGAGTCCTGACCAGTCTCATCTTACTTTTCTGAAGCGATCAACGTTCTGACTAGTCAAATTTGATGCATTGACCGGTCCATTTTTGCTTTATTCTCTTCTACTTAGGGTCCTCCCTATTGCGCTAACCTGACCGGTCGAAAATTCCATTTCAACTGGTCCATTTGACCTTTAAAAGCATTCCTTCCATCTGCTTCCCTTTAGATCCTTGTCATTTGCTCGAGTTTATTCATAACTTTGCTCTTTTAATAGTTTTATCATTTAACCCGCTTTTACACCTGTTGTAACACAACAAGAACTAAAAGCACTCATTAGTGGTTAAGTGAGGATTAACTAAGTCGGGATTCAGGGATAATTTATACAACATTTGAGTCCAATCACACCCCAAAACCTCTACTTTGCTAGTCCTCGAGCAAAGATAACTTTAAAACTGCAACCCAAAAGCAAATTATCCTTATAGTATACAACTAATCTAAGGCAGTAAAGAGCCACTTTCGTTGGGAGCATGATTGCATTTAGCATATGCAACAAGCTATTAAACCCCTAGGTGATCCATAGTGGAGGAGTTGTGTCTCCTGAGGGTTTTCAGTGAAGATACCCACAAACTTCCAAAATAGTTTTTGAATCCATCGGTAAATTGAGTTTTCAAAACCGATTTCCATAATGTATCTATACTTTTGAAAATAAAAACCAGTAATTGCTTTAGCATGCAAACTGCTTTTCTCAAATACCAATGCCATATTAGTTCTAATGTTGCCTATTCAAATTAACCCAATGCTTCGATCCTTAGATAAATCCTTCATTCATACCTAGAGTGTCGTGTGTGTGCTAACCCATACAAAAATCTTTCTATCGTGGGACTAATCCAAACAAAGAATTGTCAGATCCCAAGTCTCAACTCAGTCCTCACCTTAGTTATACACTCTAAATAGAATCGCTTCGATGAATGGTTCATTTTTCACACACATGTGTGAGAGAGTTACAATGTAAATCAAAAGGTCTCACATGACACAAGAAACACGGTGCATCAAAGAATTAAAAGAAATCTCATAGTGAACGATATTTGTATCCTAAGCACGCCATACCAAACACTATAAACATTGCATTCTTACTCTTCACAAGGCGTTTACCACTCAGGATTGGATCAAGGTCTTTTTCAAGGTTGTAACAGGGCACGGGTAAAGGTTAAGAAAGAAAGGAAAATTGGACTCAAATTTCTCTAAGAAATTGGAGAAGAAACTTCTTTGATTTTCTACTTTTTCACTCTTTCCTTTCAATTTTCTCCAAATTTTCTTTATGCTTTTTCTCAACTTTTCTCCTCTTTTTACTTCTTTTCTTTTGAAATCACCTTAATTTTTTTCTTTTCCATTTTCTACCTTTTTCTCTTTTTTTTTGTTTTTCCTCTTTTCCATATGTTTTCTGCCATATGCTCCCAGTAAACACCACTCTCATGCCTCTCCACTTACTCTCTTCCCATTTATTCTCATCCCTTTTTCCCAATTTCTCAGAGATTGAAGGTTAAAGCTTAAATTTTCAGAAATGGTGTCAGGGTATGGTTAACATGGCTTGTTAAGAAGCATATAAAGGCAAAATTTTCAAGAAGGCTAAAAAAGGGTACTAAATGGCAAATCTGTATGAGGTGGGATATTTGAAGCACAAGCAAACCAAAGACGGTCTTCGATCATCTCCTCACAAGGTGGTAAAGATGCCTATTTGTCTTGAGTTCAAATGTGATGTGTTCCAGTACAATGACACAAAGCAATGCAAAGTAAACAAACCACATGAAGCATAAGAGATTTAACAAGTAAGAATGAATTCAAGGATACTTCGAGTTTGTATAAGCACTCATCAAGAACGGATAATTGGATCTAGAGCTCATTGGGTTTAGTCTTTCCTAGGATCTTAAGATTCAAAATTCAAACTAGTCCTTTGATTTCAGACTTAAACATGGTAGAAGTGTAAAATTTTTCTAAGCATCAAATTCAGATCGATCTTTAAATGTTTGCATTGAAATTAATAATATTAGGCCACAAGAGTCTTAACATGGCATACATATTCTAAAATTAGAATTAACATGCATCAATAGCTACAGTTTGAAAATTACGACAAAATAACGCAATGATGGTTCAAAACTTTATTCAATTGTGGTATTGAGAGTGTATTAAATAGTGGTTTAGTAGAAAATGTAAAAATTTTAAAAATATAAACTACACATTAAGCTCAACACCCCCAAACCTAAATGGTGCAATGCCCTCCTTACACAAAACAATAAACATTAAGAATAGCAAAAGGGCAACCAAGGAAGAAGAAAGAATTCAGGGATTCGGGGTTTAGACTAGTCAAAAATGGAATTTCAGCCGATCACAGGGCTTTATAAAGCCATAAAACCTCAGATTTCGACCGGTCAATTAATATAAGTCCCTCAAAACAACCTCTGTTTTGAAGCCACTTCCCGAATTTGACCAGTCAAAATCATTTCGGCTGGTCGGAACGCTGTTTCTTCCTTTGGTTTCTGAGCACATTGACAGGTCAAAATCTGGTAGAGAATATGGTTCTCTGCCCAGATTTCATAGATACTTACCAAAATTTATTTTTATTTATTTATATGTTTATTTATTTAGTTATTTATTTATTTATTAATATATATATATATATGTTTTATTATTTTATTTATTTATTTATTGGTAAAAATGGTACCTCGATCGGCCGAGATCCAGCCTCAACCGATCGAAAGTGAATAGAGATTATGGAATCTCTATCACATATAATCTTGACTGGTCGGGAACCCTTCCTGACCGATCAAGTTGAGGCAGAGAATAATATGTTGTCTGTCTCCTCTTTTCCTGAAACTGCAGAAGAGAACTCGACTGGTCAAATTGGAATTTCGACCGGTCGAGAATGGACAGAAAGCCATGGGTTGTATGTCCTCCCTTGAAATACAACCCATATTATTATTATTTTATTTTGTTTTATGTTATTATTATTATTATTTATTATTTATTTTTTTTAATTAAAAAAAAAACCTAACTAATGGAAAACAAAAACACACATCTTAGCCACTCACGGTGTCCTGTGACAAGCCTTGGCAAGCTCGAGCCTTCGATCTCCCAATCCGTGGCCTCTCGTGGCGTCCCATGATAAGCCTTGGCAAACTTGAACCTACAAAATAAAAACCAAACTCCTAGGGTTAGTATATGATACACAAGTACAATATAAAACAAAAATCAAACAAGATAAAACCAAAGTCCCCTGCAGTGGTGCAAAAAACTTGATAGTTTTATTTCAAAACCTTGCAAGTGGACAAGTTCGAATGTACTAGGGCAAGTATAAGGGTGTCGAACCATAGGGACTTGTCGTTTATCTAATATGATCTCTGTTTAATATAATTAAATTGTATATCTTAAGTTTCCTAAATTAATCTTAAAAATAAAAAGAAAACCTAATGGATCTGGATAAAGATATGGGAAGGCAGATTGAGATCCCTGGTACCCCCGCTCCTGGCTACATGCTCAGTCGCTTTGTTTATGAATTAGAGAAATCTAATAGTGAGTTAGATAAATCTACTCGTGAAGGCATTATTGCACGAACCAACAAAAACTACCCTACAAGGCTTATTCCGTCGGTGAATATCCTATCTAGGCTAACCCCAATCCCTCCAAGGCCACTAAGATTAATCTAAATAAGATTACAACGTTACCATCCTGTTCTCGATCTAGTCGGAATCTCAAACATGCAATCATACCATTAATGGAAATCAAAATAAAGAAAGAAATAAAAGTTTATTAAATACTCGTAAGAAATTTATAAGAAATCTTAGTCTGAAGATTTAAGCACGCATCAATCGGGAGACCTTCATCATTGCTGAATCGGCCTTCCTCTCGATGATTACAATCAATCCCTATCCATTCCATGACTGATCTAACTCTAAACCTATGAGCAAACAGCCCTAGGGCTGAAAGAAATTTTATTCCTAACCTAAGGTCATTATTTATAGATTTACAAGGCCCAAGAACATTGTACACGATAAGTAATCTCTAAGATCCTAAAAATCCTCCAAGGAAGATAAATCTGGAAGGGAATCTACGCTGATAAGTCTGTTGAAGAGAATCACGAAGAAGATCTTGGCGTTGAAGCTCATTCATAGCTGTGCGCACTTGAGTTTTCGCTCAGAAACTCTACTGTGATCGGTCGAAAGTGGAAAACTGATCGGTAACCGTAGAACTTGTGCGCACGTCATTAGAAGGTAAGATTTGGTTTAATTTGGTTAGAATTAGTTTGGTTTTGATTTATGGATGATTTGAGATAAGTGTGTGCATGATTTTTAGAGATTTTTGAAGAAAAAATGGGTTTCTGAAACTCAAAACTCGCAGAGTTTCTGAAACTTGTGCGCCTGAGATTCATTCTTGTGCTCCTGAGCAGCCTTCAGAAAGGCTTCTTTGAACCTTGTGCTCATGAGGAACAGAAGAAAAAAAAGGTCTTCAGTGAGCCTCTGTTTGTCGCTCGCCCGAGCTAGGTGTGCCATTAGAGCTCGCTTGCCCAAAATTCATTCTCGTAAGCACGAGCTGCCTTCAGAAAGACTCTGATGAGCCTCGTGTGCCTAAGTCTGAACCTCGTGCGCCCGAGATTTAGAGTTTGGGCATTTTTGTGTGTTTTCTTGCGTAGTTGTCAAAAAATTTGACCGTTAGGCATCCTTAGACAATTCTAAAGGGTCTTTGGATGATTTGGGATGTAGGTTAAAGTGAGGAGCGCCCGTGAGGAATCTCGAATGGCTTCTGCTTGTGATTTTACTTGAGCCATGACAGAGGTAGGGGAAACTCACTACAAATTACATTTTTGACTATGATTCATAGATATCATGGTATAACTTGTTTTTGTTTTTGATTCATAGGCTCTCGAGATATAATTTGAGTGTGTTAGGATTTATGATTTAAGTTTGGAACCTCGAATTCTTTGAAGAGTGTTGAACATCTAAACTGGAAATAGGGACTTAAGATTTTGGTATGAATTGACATATTTGACTGGAATCATCGTTTAGTATGAAATTTGTACATTGATGCCTTAGATCTGATTTGATGTGGAATCCATTTAAGTAAAGTTGTGATCTTAGCAATGAATTTAGAACTTGCGAATTTGACTGTATTTGAATATTTGGACTGAAAAGTGATAGTTGTGACTAGAAATCAAATTTGTATGATTATGCATACATCTTTGGATGGTATGGCGAGGTTTTTTCAGTATATCTTGTATCTGCATACCGGATCGATACGACGGGTTATCTGTACACATTGTACACTGCATGCATACTAGACCGGTATGATAAGATTTTTTCGTACATACTGCATACTACATAAACTGACTGGACACTGATTGAATGACTATATACTGGCTGGACTGGTACGATGGATTATCCGTATACACTGAGATATACTGGAAGATATGGACACACTAGACGATAGAAATCTGAAATCTTAACCTTAGGACATTGAACTGTAAGATTTGAACACTGTAAGACGTGAGCACTGTGAGATGTGAATAAGGAAATTCTGAGTGCACTGGAAGATGTGAATAATGGAAACTGACATACTGTGTGATGTGAGTAATGGAAACTGAATTTGAATACCTAATCTGCTTCCACTTTTGTTTCAAATTGGATATTTACTCGATTTTTGTATTTTTTTTTATTCTTGAATATCTGCTTAGTTCCGTTGTTATTTCTGTTATTAAATCTATATGATTATATGATAAGATGTCAATTGAATTTGAGATTTCTTCTACTGAGCTTAGACTGCTAACTCACCCTGACTATACGTCACAAGTGTAGCTCGTGATCAGGACCCTGGGACTTGAGGAAAGACTAATTTTGTGTACCAGGAGGAGAGGATCTTCCGCCTGAGGATTTGTACCCTAGTTATATTGTGGATTTTGGTAAGTTTGGGCTTAGTATATTTCTGCTATTATATACATATTATACGCCACAGTTAGGTGATGGTCAGCCATCACCGGTGGTTTATTTAAGGCTACTGGTCGTGTTAGATATTAGAATTAGAGATTTTAATTATGCCATATGTATTATCTGCTTTGATTTTTGCATGTGTGTAGATGTACTAAGTATTCTATATCAAATTGTGATCTACGATCTGGCAGTCTAGGTTTTCCCATTTGGTTTAAAGTTTAATATATATATATATCTCAGAAAATCGTGTTGGAAAAATACGAGCTGTCATAGTTGGTATAAGAGCTTAGGCTTTAGGTCTTATGGGAGACTCAGAGCCATTGCTCTAAGTATAGAAATATGGCAATAGATCTATCGAAACATAGGTTGTGAGTGTTGGAATTCGATTACAACATGGTGACCACCTATTAATTGAAACTTTTGTTTCATTGTGATAGATTGATATGGCCCCACGCGGTAGGCCGAGATATAACAGAGGCGCCCCAAGTGGCGAGGGAACAACTAGTGGTGAGAGAGTTGCCACAAGTGAGAAAACATCGTTGGGGGAAGGAGATGAAAGGGAAAGAATGACTCAAGCAACGGAAACCATGGCCAATGCGATGGCACAACAAATAGAGTTAATGGCTGCAAGAAATGCAAGTAATCATCAGCCTCAACCTTCGACATTTAAAGAGTTTAGGAGGATGCGCCCTCCAAGTTTCTCAGGACAAGCTGAACCACTAGAGGCAGAAAATTGGTTAAACGAGCTGGAAAAGATCTTCAGTGTGCTTCCTTGCACTAAGGATGAGAAAGTGAGATGGGCAACCTTCAAACTTGATGAAGAGGCTGATCCCTGGTGGAAAGCAGAGCTAAGAGATAGGGTGCCAGAGATCCCGAATGCACCATGGACTTGGGCCGAGTTTAATGAGAAGTTTAACGATGAGTACTTCCCCAACGTAGTGAGAAATCAATGGGAAGTCCAATTAATAGAATTGAAACAAGACTAGATGAACATACCCGAGTACGGGGCAACATTTACTAGGCTTTTGAGGTTTGTACCTTAGCATGTGGCCATAGAGTTGATGGAGGCCAAGAAGTTTCAACGTGGCTTACGGCCTGACATCCAGGAGAGGGTCTCACTATTTGAGCTAGGAATGTATGCATGGGTAATGGCCAAGGCCCTTATTGCAAAGTAAGATATTGAGCAGATGCACAAAAGAAGAGATCGCCAACATCAGGATAAGGCAAGTCAAATGTAGTCATATGCTAACGATTAGACAAGCACATAATCGAGACTACTGATGCCAAGATCTATCCAACCTGCTTAGATTGCTTACTCGAGACCACCCATGTCTAGGTCTCCTAGACCTTTCCGCCTTTCCAACCCTACTACAGCTGAACCGTCGAGAGTGCAATAACCTTCACGCACCACTAGTGCATGGTGTGAGGGATGACATAAGATGACGGAATGTTGGTGGTCCACTAGTGCATGCCTCAGGTGTGGTCAGATGGGACATCGGGTAAATGATTGTCCAGAGAAAGGAAAGGAAAAAACAACTTCAGCATCTATTCAGAGGCCCTAGATTACCTTGGCAAGTCACATTTTGTGGACATTACGTTTTTGGACTAATCGTCAGGATATGTAGTTGTGGTTGAACTTTGGGTGATTAATCATGTAAACATTGTAATGATGAACGATTTAAGTCTTGGGGATGTGTTTACAAGTTTTGTGGATATCTGATTATGATCAAATGACCATGGATAAATTATTACAGGTATCATTATTCAACTAATTGTGGCTAATTTTGCATTAGCTATGGATTTATAGTTTGAAATGGTCATGGCAAGTGGAATTGCTACCTAGCTATAGATGTGCTTTTCATTTTTCAGGGTGGATGAATTGAGTCAATCATTGTCGATGATTGATGATTTAGTTGTGGATATGCAGGATAAGTATTTATGTGTGCAGGATAGATGTCACGGTAATTGTGGATAGTCTCGTGCAAATTAAAGGTTGTATGGCATTTTGTGCATTTTTGTGATTTTAGATCAAGACGGATCCAATAGTTCCATCATAAGTTTTCGAGGACGAAAACTTCTTTAAGGAGGGGAGAATGTAATAACCCAAATTCTTCATTGACGATGAATCGTTGACTCGTGAGGAGAACGTGACTACCCTTATCGAGACTTCTAGGTATCCAAACCTCTTCTAACAAAATATGTAAATTTTTGAGGACGAAAATTCTTTAAGGTGGGAAGAATGTAACAACCAGAATTTTTTTGAGTACCAGTACACCTGACTTAACGTACGTGGTTGGCATAGTATATGCTACACACTTGGGACCTTGCATTTTGGACCAGTTGGACCGACTTTGGGCCTTGATTAGGACCTTTAGATGTATAATAATTACCGGCTTGGGTGTCTGGGCTTCACAACGAAGCAAAACAAATGGATGAGACAAACATTTGCTATGGTGTGCATGTTTATCACCGACCCGAACCCCACTATATATGCATGTGAAACTTCTCAAAGAAGTTTCACTCGTTGGAAACTACAGAGAGAGGAGTGATAGAGAGAAGAGAGAAGAGCTTATAGAAAGAAGAGGGAAACCTTCTTCCCATTTGCCCATTTGAAAACCAAATCACTTTGGGTTTCCCCCAAAGTTTCTTCTTCTTCTTCTTCAAGAAGATCTTGTTGAATTCTCTGCTTGAGAACTTCGATTTCAACGCCGTAAGAGCCGTGGAAAGAAGATCTCTATGGATTCTTCGCTCAAGAACGTCGATCTTTGACACTTTTGTGATTGGGGAGAAGAGATCGAGCCATTAGAGGAGCAAGAGGGTTTGACGCCGAAATCCATTGATATTGGTCGCCGTAGAACTTGCGCGCATGTGCTTAGAAGGTAAGATTTTGTTTAATTTGGTTAGAATTAGTTTAGTTTTGATTTGTGGATGATTTGAGATATGTGTGCATGACTTTTGGAGATTTTTGATAAAAAAATGGGTTTATGAAACTCAGAACCTGCAGATTTTTTGAAACTCGCACGCCCAAGATTCAATCTCATGCACGCGAGCAACCTTCAGAAATGTTTCTTTGAGCCTCGTGCACCCGAGGAACAAAAGGAAAAAAAAGGGGCTTCAGTGAGCTTTTGTTCCTCGCTCGCTCGAGCTAGGCCTGCCATTGGAGCTCGCTCGCTCGATATTCATTCTCGTGTGCCCAAGCTACCTTGAGAAAGACTCTGATGAGCCTCATGTGCCCAGGCCTGAACTTCTTTTGCTCGAGATTCAGAGTTTGCGCTTTTTTGAGTGTTTTCTTGCGAAGTCTTTGAAAAATTTGACCGTTAGGCTTCCTTTGACATTTCTAAAGGGTCTTTGGATGATTTGGGATGTAGGTTAAAGTGAGGAGCGTCTGCGAAGAATCTCAAACGACTTCATGTGTTTTGCTTGTGATTTTGCTTGAGCTGTGGCTTGGGTAGGGAAAGCTCACTACCAATTACATTTTTGACTATGATTCATTGATATCATAGTATAACTTATTTTTGTTTTCAATTCATAGGCTCTCGTGATATAATTTGAGTGCATTAGGATTTATAATTTAAGTTTGGAACCTTGAATTCTTTGAAGAGTGTTGAGCATCTGAACTGGAAATAGGGACTTAAATGTGATAGTTTAGTATGAAATTTGTACATTGATGCCTTAGATCTGATTGGATGTGGTATCCATTTAAGTTAAGTTGTGATCTTAGCAATGGATTTAGAACTTGTTTATTTGACTATATTTGAATATTTGGACTGAAAAGTGATAGTTGTGATTTGAAATCAAATTTGTAAGATTGAGTGTTTGACTGACTGGACTGGTACGGCGAGTTATCCGTATACACATTGTATAATCATGATGCATAATGGACGATTGTGGGATTTTTTGTACATACTATATACATAAACCGATCGGACATTGACGAATGATGACATCGACGACTGCGACGCAGGTTATCCGTAAACACTGAGATATACTGGAAGATATGGACACACTAGACGATAGAAATCTGAAATATGAACCTTAGGACATTGAACTATAAGATTTGAACACTGTAAGATGAGAAGACTGTGAGATGTGAATAAGGAAATTCCGAGTACACTAGAAGAAGTGAATAATGGAAATTGACATACTGTGTGATGTGAGTAATGGAAACTGAATTTGAATATCTAATTTGCTTTCGCTTTTGTTTCAAATTGAATATCCACTCAGTTTTCGCATTTGTTTCGATTCTTAAATATCTACTCAGTTCTATTTTTATTTCTGTCATTAAATCTATGTAATTATATGATAAGATGTCAATTGAATTTGAGATTTCTTCTACCGAGCTTAGACTGTTAGCTCACCCTGACTATTCGTCACAGGTGTAGCTCGTGATTAGGACCCCGAGACTTGAGGAAAGTCTAATTTTGCGTACCAAGAGGAGAGGACCTTCCGCCTAAGGATTTATACCCTAGTTTAGGGATCGTAGATTTAGTATATTATGGATTTTGGTGAGTTTGGGCTTGGTGCATTCCTGCTATTATACACATATTGTATGCCACTGTTAGGTGATGGTCAGCCATCACCGGTGGTTTGTTTTAGGTTACTGCTCGTGTTGCATATTAGAACTGAAGATTTTAATTATGCCATATGTATTATCTGCTTTGATTTTTGCATGTGTGTGGATGTACCAAGTATTATATATCAGATTGTAATCTACGATCTAGCAGTCTGGGTTTTCTCATTTCATTTAAAGTTTAAATATATATATATATATATATATCTTAGAAAATCATGTTAGGAAAATTTGGGTTGTCACAGTTGCTATCAGAGGCTAGGCTTTAGGTCTTATGGGAGACTCAGAGCCATAGCTCTAACTGCAAGAACATGGCAATAGATTTGTTGGAACATAGGTTGTGAGTGTTGGAATTCAGTCACAACATGGAGACCACCTGTTAATTGAAACTTTTATTTCATTGTGACAGATTGATATGACCCCACGTGGTAGGCCGAGATGCAGCAGAGGCACCCCAAGTGGCGAGGGAAAATCTAGTGGTGAGTGAGTCACCACGGGTGTGAATACACCGTTGGGGGAAGGAGATGAAAGGGAAAGAATAGCTAAACTAATGGAAACCGTGGCCAATGCGATGTCACAACAAACAGAGTTAATGGCTGTAAGAAATGCAAGTAATCATCAGCCTTAACCTTCGACATTTATAGAGTTTAGGGGGATGTGCCCTCCAAGTTTCTTAGGACAAGTTGAACCACTAGAGGCAGAAAATAGGTTAAACAAGATGGAAAATATCTTCAGTGTGCTTCCTTGCACTGAGGATGAGAAAGTGAGATGGGCAGCCTTCAAACTTGATGGAGAGGCTGATCCTTGGTGGAAAGCAGTGGTAAGAGATAGGGTGTCAGAGATCCCGAATGCACCATGGACTTGGGCCGAGTTTATTGAGAAGTTTAATGATGAATACTTCCCTGACATAGTGAGAAATCAATGGGAAGTCCAGTTTATAGAATTGAAACAAGACCAGATGAACATATGCGAGTATGAGCCACATTTACTAGGTGTAGACACCCAAATTTGGCCCAAGGCCCGATCGAAACATACTGCGAGAGAGGCACACCCCTGAGCTTCCTATAGCATCTCCCATTCCCTTAAGAACCTTCCCAAACCTTTAGGAACCTTCCCAAACCCCTAGGAACTTTCCTAAACCCTTAGGAATTACCCCCGACCTCTCTGGACCCATAGTTAATCCTCACAGGCAGTAGTTAGAGAGAGATGTACTAAGGCTAGCAGAGACCTCTGCTAAGACTAAATCTTATACCATTTAAAAGTAGAGGTTCCCAGCTTTCCAACAAGCCAAAAATCACCTCAATCCGAGTTGTACTTCAAAAGTTACAGTAATCCAAAAAAATGATTGAAGACTGCACCTGGCTGAGGTATGCATGGCGTGTGTATTACACACGTCAAGCCATTTTTTCCCATAAATGGCTTGGCTTGTATATTACACATGCCAAGTACAGGTTGGCCTCCAGCGGGCTCTGGACTTCTCTGGCACTGTAGCTATGCTTGGTATGTGTAATACACATGCCAAGCTTAGCTATAGTAAATTTTGGTTTTTGCCCGAAATGTACTTTTGGGGTTTGACTTGTTGATCATCCTGATGTTTAGGGTGGGTTTCATTAGGACTATTGTATCCCCAGTTAGCCTATTTTCAACCCTCTAGTCATTTGAAACCTCACCCTATCATCTACCATTGAACCTATTCTCACACATATCCATAACCTTAAGATCTTAGGAAACCTTAGATGTTAGGATTACCCAATTGCTAACCCTAGTTAGCTCTTAAGTACCCCCCCTAACCTTATCTTTTTCTATAAATAGAGAAGCACCCCCCCTTGCAAATGGCTTGAAATTTTTCCAAGAGAGATAAAGAGGTTAAGAAATCCCCTCCTCCCCTTTGGTGCCCCAAATACCCATACAAATTCCAAAATTCTAAACCACCTTAGAAGCCCTATCTTCCATAAAAAAACCCTTGAGTTTAGGAGAGAACTACCCCCTAGCCTTTTTCTTCTATCCCTTAGCTATCAAGCCTTAGAGGTTAGAACCCGTTCTTCAACCACTCAAGCTATCGGAAGCTCATCAAGTGTACCTACGCGAAGGTCCACAGTTGTGCTACAAGGGCCCGAGAGCTCCGGCTCTCCCCTCTACTCCTCTACCTTCTGAGCTTTTCCTTTATCCTTGAATTTGTGCCGTTACGTCGCTGAAATCTCAGTAACTATAGAGGGGCATAAATAGGATCAACGTGCCTTTGAGCAAGAGGAAGTGCTCTTTTCATTTTTATTTTTCCTTTATTTTGGCCACAACTAGAGACTGCGTTTGAGCGGATTGATCGGGTGCTTAACACCTTCTCAATCGATAATCGAAGCCCCTACCCATGAGCCTTTGGCGTAGACCGGTGAATCAGAGTCATATTTTTATACTTCGGTGCTTTCAATATTGATTTAGGTTTCTCGAGATACCAAAAGCTTTGGGTGGCGACTCTATATTTTTCGAGAGGGCTCATCATCGTGACGGGATCATCAAAAATTCGCGATTGCACAGATGGCGACTTTGCTAGTGACTAGCTAGTAGAGCTTCCCCTTGAAAGTTAACATTTTCCTTTATTTTTTTTTTACTAACACTTGGCTGTTTTCTCTTAGTTTCACTCACTCCTACGATTCTATTTATTTTTACTCACTCCTACTTTTCCGTCATTTACATGCCTTATCCGATTGGCTAGCCTACTTGCGCATCGTCTTTACTTTCCTTTACTTTCCTGTCATTTACATGCCTTAGCCGCTTGACGGGCTTACTTGCGCATTTACACATCTTAGCTGTTTGGCGGGCCTACGTGAGCTCTTAATTTCTGCAATCATATCCTAACAGTGGACGCCGGCTCGTAGAGGCGGTACAGGACCATCACCCCCAATTTTTTGAACATTAAGTAAACTCCCTTAAAATTAAAATTAAAATTGAACGAAGAGGGGGACTTAATTGAATTTTTTCATTGGGTAGATTTTACAAAAGGGTGGGAATTTAGGCAAATATACAAACGTCCCGATTCTTATTACGGCGGCAGCCCCTAGTGGTGATGATCCCGAAAAGAACCACCCCATCCAGTATCTGAGAAGGCGCTTGCGCTGGAAGTATATCGGGTGGGTGACTGAGTTGGTTATGAAGCTTAAAACCCTGAGAGTGTGCGTTTAGTTGCCCCAAATCAAACCTTGTATCCCTAGATCGGAGAGGAGGGACCCGTTATATATAAGAAAGTCAGTCCCCGAAAGCATCGCTTCCATAAAACCATAAAAAAGGACCAATTTCGGGCTTGATGTTCTGCTATTTATATAGTTATAACTATGTTTATACCTGGTGTGTGTAAAATACACAGCAAGCTTAGTTTTCTCAGAATTGCGCTGGCGTGTATATTACACACACCAAGCCAAAACTGACCAGAATTAGATTGGCGTGTATAATACACATGCCAAGCCATATTCTCCAGAATTTGGCCTGGCGCATATAATTCACACGCCAAGCCTTTCCTGGGTTAGGCAACCCATGCTTGAGGCCTATCTTCACCTCTCCGAGTTCCCCAATTAGTGGTTTAGCACCCAGATAAATCCCGCACTCTTCGACACCCAATACGCCCTCACTGGTCAAGAGAGGTCACCTTCTCATTGACTTGCTTCGGGGGTTCAGGTTGTTTGCGTGGTTTCCCGTGCCTTCACATAGATCAAAGGGTTTACCTTTGATTCTTTCGAAGTGCGTCGGGATCCCGTCGCAGGAGATATTTAGGGTACGAACACCACCCGAAACGGGAATTCAAAGGCTCCGAAATTCTTCATCATAAGGTATTCACTTGCCATTTTCAAAAATAAATAAAAAAGAGTCATCATCAGAAAACAGAAAAATTGTGGTGCCGACACAACGACATCGCCTTACCCCCCGTCATCCCACAGAAGGAGAAGGAGAAAGCTTTACGGGGCCCATCCGAGGCACCCGTACCCAACCCGCCACCAAGCCATGTCGTGGGCAGTGGATCCGGCATACGCCGATCCCGATTCATCCCCACCACATTCTCCAACCCATTCCCATTCGGACGAGATTTTTACCTCCATCCCACTCACCCAACCACCTTTCACCGTCACTGGGCCCTTCGGTGCACCCATATTCCCATCCGCACCCGTCCAAAATTTACCCCTCCCCGCCCACATCCACTCAAGATCCATCAACATCCACCCCACATATGCCCCGCTTTCTACCCCATTTCCCCTCAAATCCAAACAACCCTAATTTTCCCCCCCTCCACCATCACCCAAAATCCACCCTATGTTCCATCATACTCTTTCCCCACCTCAACCCCAAATTCATCCATCCATGCCACATGCTCCCACTCCATTAGTTGTACCCTTTGCATCCATCCCACAATCCAATCCGATGGCCATAATGGATGAGATGTGGAAGGCCTACACTATATGGAAGGCCGCGCAAGATAGCCTCCCTCATCCACCCCTCACAAACCCAACTCACACATTCCCAAATCTCCATGCCCCTTTTTCCCAAAGCTCTCATCAACCCCCCATTACCCACATCACCCAAGACCCTCATCAACCATGGGGCCATTTAAGTGGGCCCAAGGCCCAATGGTCCAGACCCATCAAGGCCCAATGGCCTAGACCAATCAAGGCCCAATGGCCCAGACCTATCAAGGCCTAATGGCCAAGACCCACAAGGCCCAATGACCCAGACCCATCAAGGCCCAATGGTCTAGACCCATAAGGCCCAATGGCCCATACCCACCAAGGCCCGATGGCCCAGAACCATCGAGGCCCAATGGCCCAGACCCACCGAGGCCTAATAACTCAAACCCATCCAAGCTCCATAGTTTATACCCAAACCCAGCAAGGCCCAAACCTTGAACCCTCACACCCATACCCTCCACAATTCCTTCAATATCTCACTCACCCACAAACCTCCTACCTGGCCCAAGGCAGGAATCTGGCACCCACCCCTCATCAACCCCAATTCACCCATCCCCTCGCACCAAAATCCAAACGTCCCTCATGTGCCTTGGTCCTACCTGGTACCCCTTCAGTCCATTCAACACCAACAGGAAAATCTCAACCCCGCTCTACCATATGTAGACCCACAATATGAGGAAGATGAGATCATGAATAGCGGAGCTTACACAGGGGCACTCACCAGCATCAATCTCCCGCTGATAATCGCCAACCCCCCGGCAGCACAAAGTGAGTGGAGACCGACTGTTGAAAAGACAACCCCACTATCTAAAGAATCAGAGTAGTTGAAAGAACAATTGGACAAGATCCAGAAACAATTGATAAAAATGGGTGGAGCTGAGATCCACGCCACATACTTTTACCGATTTGTGCTTATTCTCTGAAGTCCCCTTGCCCCTAAAATTCAAAGTGCCAATTTTTGATAAATACAATGGCACAAGGAACCCCATCGCACATCTCAAGTCCTACTGCGGGAATATGTGCCAGTACGGGAGAGATGAGTGTTTGCTCATAAAGGTCTTCCAAAAGAGCCTTACGGGTTCAGCTTTAAGGTGATTCACATCGCTTGAACCTTCCATGATTAAAACATGGAAAGACTTGACCCATATGTTCTAAGAACAATCTGTCTATAACATATACATTGAGCCTAGGAAATCTGATCTAGCCCGATTAAAGTAGAAGCCTGACGAAGCATTTAGTGATTATCTTGGGTGATAGAGGGCACTGACATCTCAGGTCAGGAACAGAATACTTGACGATGAGCAGATTGAAATGATATCAAAGAATACCCTGCCAGTCATCTCAAACTTTTTGGTATACCAACAACAATCTAATTTTGCTGATTTGGTTAGGAACGTCAATCGCTATGAGGATGCGATAAGAGAAGGGCGCTTTAATAAAACTGTAAACAACGGGGTCCAGAGGTTCACCGATTAGAGAAATGAAAGAAGAATCGGGGCAGATGTACAGACAGTTGACAATATGTGACACGTTATCAACACAACCCCATTTGAATTTAGGGCAGCTCAGCCAACCCCATCCAGAAGCGAGCCGATGTCGAGAATCGAAATTGGCCAGGGAGCACAGATGACCCCAGAACAAAGAAAAACCCATTTTGATCTAGTCTGCACACCCTTGGAGCAGTCACTGAATATTCTGTTGCCATTGTTAATTAAAAGGGTCTGGTCATAGCACTCCAGCCACGACCACCGCCGAATCCCATCCTGAGAAATTATGACCCTAACACCCATTGTAACTTCCATTAGGGACCAGGCCACAGAACTAATTGTTATTCCCCTTTGAAACATGCAATACAAGAGTTGATAGAGGTCGATAAAATCATCCCTCCATCACTTCCCCATGCCAACCAACATGCCAACATTCACTAGGTGCCGCTATCCCCACACCCGCCAGGAGGGGCAGGCCCAAGACCGACTATCAGCATATTAGAAGAAGATAATGAGGAGTCTGATTTGTCGGATTATATCCGTGCCTAGGAAGATTTTATAGCACCACGACAGATAGACAAAGAAGTTAGAAGTATTGGGGTGATTGAACCCTTGAATTTGGCCAATTACTTTTCTAATCCCGCACCATAAACAGAACCCTTAGATCTTAGGGAATATTTTCCATTGCCGCCTCCGATCAATTATGTCCAAATTAATTCCTATCAACCATACACGACCACCCTCTCTAGTTACCCAATGGCCGATTGTGTCCCCCGTCCCCCTCCATCACCAATCCATTATCAGTGGCCCACCCCTACCATATCACCCCTGATGCAGCCACCCACAATCCTCGCCAACCCCATTTGACCCACTTTTTCCACCCACCCATCTCTTACAAAGGTTAACCAAGTATCACCCACCTTTCCCAAGCCATCGGTACAAGCACATCAAATATCCGCAGTCACTCTGTTCCAGATCTCGGGACTGACTTATGATCCCCATCAAGTCCCACTCAGTTATAATCAAACAGATATTAATGCCGGCAACAGCAAGGAGGGGGTAATGGATTTTATCACCAGTTCAGGAAAGATCTCCACGCAACCAGATGCACTAATACCAGCACTAGCCCAACCAGAAGGAAAGAAAAATACTACTATGGTAAACCTATTTGAGAAAATGAGCTGAGACCACATACTTGAAACCCAACTCAGGAGAATGCCTACCCATATCACAGTCTGGGATCTATTAATGACATCCCCGCTTCATTTTCAAGTGTTGATGGGGGCTTTAAAAATACACATGTATATCTCCAAGTGAGCCCAAATGAGGTCGGACAGATAATCGGGCAGGTGATGGCTCCCAATACCATCTCTTTTTCGGATGCTGATTTATCGGAGGAGGGAAATAATTATTCTAAATCCCTCAATATCACTGTAGAGACCGGAAATATGATAATCCCATTAGTATTGATCGATAATGGGTCTGCTTTAAATGTGTGCCCTCTGAGAATCGCTACCAAAATAGCGATAGATCCATGTATGTTGAGACCGACAAAAACTAGCGCCAAAGGTTTTTGATAACACAAGAAGAGAGATAATGGGGGAAGTTGACCTTGAACCCATAATTGGGCCAATGACCTTTTCCATACTGTTCCAAGTAATGGACATCAAGTCCTCCTTCAACCTATTATTAGGGTGCCCTTGGTTACATGAGGTTGGGGCAATTTCGTCGACATTGCATCAAATGCTTAAATTTGTGTTTAGGCAGAAGATCATCACCATCATAGGTGAAGGGTATGAAGAAAGAGAAAAAGCCAACCACAGTATTGAGAACCCCAAAGTACTAGATGTACCGCACACGACCGAAGATATAGACCTCCACAACTTTAAATATGAGGTATCAGCGGTAGTTCCGGAGCCCCCTCGGAAACATCACCTTGAAAACCAGAGGCGGTTGTAGCCATGCTCCAGAAATGGGGCTTTCAAAAAGGAAAGGAATTAGGACCCCGATTATAAAGAAGGAGAGAGCCAGTCAAGGCCAAGGGCGGGTAGCAGATTAGATTTGGGTTAGGCTATAAGCCCACAGAAGAAGAAGTGGAGAGGCCAAGGTAAAGGCTCGAACCGTTGCTGCAGCAAGAGCCATGGGAATAAACCTAGAAGAGGAACCCTGCCCTAGACCTCACATCTGGAACACCTTTGTGAGCGCCGAGATTGTAAAGATCGATTAGAATGGGGCAACACAGTTAACCCCACACAAACCGGCAGCCCCTGTCCACCCCACCAATCCCCAAATTATCCCTCCCAACTTGGAAATAGACCTGGCCGCTCTGTCCCTTTTTGAGGAAGAGTTTTTCATACTTGCACAATCTCCCATTGTGGTAAACTACCACATGACCTTATTGACATTTGAGGACAAAATCCTAGACGAATCCTAGATCAATATGATGGAAGTTGACCCTGAAGAGTCACATCAATCAACCTCCTCTATCCAAATACGTAAAGGGGCAGTACCACAGATAAGAAATTAGGCATCTGTGCCCCAAACTCTGGAAGCTGCAAGTGGCTTGAAATTTGGCATCCGTTTCCTAAAAAAAAATAACCTATAAAAAGTGAGATAAGCCCTTGACAGGCAATACCATGTATATATAGGGACTTGCTTTGCCAAGTGCTCATTTTCGAAGAAAAAGAAAAGATCAAAAAAATAAAAAAATACAAAAGAATCTAAAAAAATTGTCTATCAAAATTTTTGAGAAAATAAAAGAAAATAGTGCCTTAATCGAAATTCCCATCCCATGTGAAATCGACCCCTTTTCTGTAGAAATACAAAAAGAGGTAGGAGTCACGAGTCTGGACGAGGAAATCCCTACTGAGGAGCTCCCCAATGAACTCCTTGAACGGTTTGCTAACTTTAAGCATGGTCCCACTGTTAGTCATGATTTTATGTCACATTTTACCCTCTAAACCTAGCTTTTGCTAAGCCTCTGAGTAGTTAATAACTACTCTTTAGTGATGTTTTGCAGTAAGGAGGTAATTACATCCTCAGTGCAGTTTTCAGTTAAAAAGTGCCATTTAGAGGAGTTTTGGAACCAAGCAATAGTTGGGAATGAGATGGTGCTATGGCCAGCTGATGAGGAAGCAAACATCAGCAATGTGAATAGAGGGACTTCAGCTTTGTGCACATTTTGAGGTGCCTTGAGGTTCACTCTTAAAACTACTACAAGATACACCCTTGAGTAGCATTGTAGCCGAACAGGCCAAAGAAGATGTAGTAGCAGCTCAAACTATTTCAGCAGACGCAGCACATCATTTGCAGCTCTAAACCAGCATCCTCTTGATAGCTTCACTATCGCACACACCAAACATGTCGACTGGTTCAGCAATAGCAGCTTACCAGCTCCCAATCTCTTGAACAATTGTGCATTTGAACCTGTCGACTTGTAGCTGCAGTAATCATCTCGAGCAGATGCTTTATTTCCATGCACCAATCCTCTCGATAGCTATTGCTACAGCCTCAGGAACCTCTCAAAGAATAGCAGCTACCAAGTCCTCCAACCTGTCGAGGTCTTATCTTTGAATAACAAGCTCCACAACTCCAAACCTGTCGACATAATATTACAGCAGCCCATCTCTACAAACCTCACAACACCTTAAGCTTCCCTGCACCTATACTCAATCATCTTGAGCAGTCCAGCCTCATACCTATCGACCAACATCTTCATTCAGCAACCTTTGAACTTGTCGAAAACAGCAATTGCAGCCTCCAATCTTGTCGAAGTGCAATTCCATGCAGCTACCTTCAAACCTCTCGAGCACTTCAGCTACAGCTAGCTAACCTCCCATGCAACCTGTTGACAGGTGCAACTCCCAATCCTCTCGACACCTTGCTACAGCCCCACCTTTCCAACCTCTCGAAAGCTTTGCATCTCCATACATTTAATCCTGTCGAGATCCCAGCTTGCATCTTCAACATCCTGTCGACTGGTTTAATGCCCAAGTTCAACCTCTCGAGTTGCAAAGACACCAGCACCTGTCGACATCTTTATTGCATGCAAGCTGTAGCTACTCCCAAACCTATCGACCATGTGAGCTTTAGAACCTGTCGAGTAGATTGAGTGCACATTAGGAACCTTTCAATCCTCCCATGCAAACTACACTCAATCCTCTCAAGTTCCAAACCTGTCGACACCTTTTAAAGGCAATTTAACCTGTTGACCATTTACCTACTGGAAGCTCCCATCAATCCTATACTGTAAAAAAGTAATAAAATTAACAATTCATTGAAGAAAGACAAGAAGTACAATGAAGTGCTCTTAGATTTGTAGTCTGTGCGACAATTAGCCCACAATAATGCTCTCAAGTTCCCCAAGTTACAGATCAACCCCATCCTCACTACTCAAAAGAGTTTAACCACTCATGATTGGCTAAAGAGAGAATAGAAGAAGAAGGAAGGATGAATCAGAAATCTGATTTTCCCTTATTTTCGTCTATGGAATCCCTCCGGAAAGAACTCCCCGTTTCTGGATTGTTCTTTTTTTATACCTTCCTCCTCTCTCTCATATCCGTTTTAGCCAATCAGAGCCTAAGAGAATAATTATGTTATTCTGGGTTGCTGATGTGTTCGATTTCTCTTCTAGAAGCTCTTCTCCCATTGGTCCACGATTAGCAAATGCACGCGAGGCCGTTAGGGTTTCCAATCATGCATAGTTGAATACTAAAAATACCCCCAGGTGTCGCTGACATGCTTTGGGATGTGTGCACAAGCTTATGAAATTGGTAGCTGCTGAAGGACATGATGAGAGGTTGCCAAATTGAGTGTCAAGAGGTACAGGGAACCTCTTGACAGGTTTTGGATCTGCTTTATGTTCACGTCGACAGGTTGCACTGGCTTTCGACAGCTTCGCAGACTTCTTGATAGGATTGAAGTAGCTAGTCGACAGGTTTGGCATCATTTCGACAGGACTGGGAGTAGCTCTTGATAGGATTAGAAACTAAATTACTCCTGCTGTCCAGTTCTGCATTCATCCTGTCGATAGGTTATAATCAACCTGTCAACTTGTTATACATTCTCCAGTGAAGTGTTCTACAGGTTGGCTCAATCCTCGTGAGAATGAGAGTTGCTTTAGGTAAGTTGTCGACAGGTTATCTTGCACTGCTTAACAGGTTCCGTTGAACCTCGTGATATGTATCTGGAACCTCTCGACTTCATCTGTACCTTGATGTATCCTCTCGATAGGATCCTCATTTGTACTTTCAACATCTCGGTAGGTGCTGACATCCTCTTGAACTCTTTAATATTTCTCCTCAGAACCTCTTGACATGTTATAATTAACCTTCAAAACTTCTCGACAACTTCTGGATCTTCTCGAAATCTTAGTTTTTGGGCATCAGATCCTCTCGGTAGCTCAGGCTACCCTCTAGACAAGTTTTTCCTTATGCTTCCACAGCTGGCACATATCTCACTTGTGCTTGTTCTTCATTTGTTCAACATCCAGCAACCTCTTGGCTGATTCAACCTTCATTCTCTGCAACTACACTTAGCCTCAAGCCTTCCTAGTTAAGATTAAAATAAGCTCATGAACTTCTGAGGCTCTTGTGGATTACTTGATTGGCTGGCCTTTGATCTATAGGGTTACATGTTGAGCAACAAATTGCTTCTTGGGCTCTTTTAAGTGAATATCTGCATTAAGCTTGCAATTTGTTGCTTATCTACAAAATACACTTAAAATACATTATTAGTCAGCTCAAAAGTCTATCAAAGATCAGGTTAGGAGGTGAAAAATGGTATTTTTCACTACTTAACACACCCCCAAACCTAAGCTTTGCTAGTCCCTGAGCAAAGGAGAAAATAAAAATAATGATTGAAAATGAGAAATGCCACTTTTGTAGGGAACACAGATGCATTTAGCATATGCATCAAGCCTTTTAAACCCCTAGGTGATCCCTAGTGGAGGAGTGAAGTCTCTTGAGGGTTTACAGTGAAGTTACCTACAAACTTCTTCAATGAGTCAATTAATATTAGTGCATCATGTTTAAAACAGAGTTCAAGCAGTATAAAATTCATTCCAAACCTTGTCCATTCAGTTTTAGAGGATTCTCAGTAAAAACATGACAGTTTAAAACTAAAATTCTGCTATAATTCCTTCGCAATCAATCAGTTCATGTCAAGGTATTTTATATGAAAATTAATGCAAAGCTTACCCTCAAATTGAGAATCATGTTTTGATAATGCCCCCTTCAATCTTAATTTCAGACCCAAAACTCACCAGGGCTGTCTCTCTCAATAAAAACAGAAGAGTGTATCAATTCACATAGCTCAAGACCAGTTATAGCCCTCAAATAGGATTGCAAGCATGAGCATAGGCATTGCTCCAATTTATGAAATTTTCTATCTCTTTTCACCATAGATCAAATAAATTCTCATCTCCACATGACAGCTCAATCAATTTCAGATCAGTAAGGTCTTTTTATTGGGTTGTAGTGTGGCTTATGAGTGAAATTTACAAAGAATGAAAGGGTGGAATATGATTTAAAATTGAGAAATCAACAAGGTAAGGAGGTGATTTGCAACTCAACCTTCTTCATTTCAGCACAGTCTTCATTTTCTTTGAATTTTCAGACTTAAAGTGATAAGCTACATCAGCTTCTTATCCTCTCATAAATTTTCAAATGAAGTAACTTCTCGTTCTCATTCTTTTTATTTTGCTTTATTTTATATATATATATATATATATATATATATATATATATATATTTATGTATGTGGAATGCCACAACTGTATTTCTGATACACAACTGCCTTTTGATGTGTTTGCTTCTCTTTTAACCAACTGTCAAACCTTGCTCCTTTAACGTCACTTCTCCTTCCATTTCTTGATTTCTCAGGTTGAGGGTGAACTAAAATAGGTCAAGAGGTTTTGGGTTCAAATTTTTTGGTTCTCATCAAAGAAAAGCTGAGATTTTTAAGGCTCAAATGGTGTGTATAAATGGCAGTTTAAAGGTGGGAAATTTTAAGCTCAAACTGTCCAAGGGATGGCCTTACTTCATGTCCTCAATGTCATGAGTGTTGTCAAGCTGTTTCAACTTGAATTTGCCTAACTTCTAGTGAGCAGAGCAAGATTCAATCAGTCCTTAGTGCAGAAGAAATTGCCAAACACTCTTCAAAGAAAACATTTTCTCATGCCCAAATCTCACTGGGTATGGTCTTTCCTTAGATTTCTTGGGTGTATCCTAACACTCTTTCTCTCTTCTCAAGCTCACTAAGCATTGATTTTTTTTTTTGAAAAATTCCTGACATTTGCTTCATGAAAATGTTAGAATTGCAACATGTTCCAGTTTTAAAAAGTTTTTAATTTCCTCTATATATAAAATATCAGGTGTGGAATTATTTATTTATATATATATTTTTTGATTTCTATTAAAACCTTGCTGCACTACCATTAACTATCCATTGGCAAGCCTTGCCACACCCCCAAACCTATGAGCAGCAATGTCCTCACTGCTTGAAAGATCAAGAGATGTGCAATAGGCTATAGAGACAAAAGCAGACACAAAATAAAGGAAGTGGAAGTGTGAAAGAAAATGCACACAAACAGGTAAAACAAGCAAACTAGCGGTGAGCAGAAAATAAAATAGACAAAACGGAACAAAAAATAGGAAATTTCTGGAGTGGTAGCAGGGGGGAGAGCAGCGGGTGCATGGAGTGAAGAGGGAAAAGATGCAGAAGGTGATATCTTCTGCTTCTTTTTCTTTCTCCGATCAATTTTATTTTCCTCCTTGGCCAAAATCCTTTGTACTTCCTTGTACTCATCCCACAGGAATTGTAGTAGGTCAGGTTCCTTTGGTGGTGGTGGGTCCTCCCAAACTGGATCGAATTTGATTGGCAGATCAATGGGTTTGTCGTCCGCCATAGTTGTGGGTAAGGACGAATTGATGAGGTCAAAAGAGAAAGAATGCGATGGAGGTGAAGGGGCCTTGTACATTAAATGCATGGGTGTTGGAATATGCAACGTCATATTAAATTTTCTCCTTCTTTCAAGGTTAATTGCCAAAATGATAGTAAAGAAGGTTAGTTGGCAACAAATACGTCGGCTGGGATAAACATAAGACATTGCGCGATTTATTATGGTGGGACCAATGCCAAGGTTTGTGGAATAGCAACCAGTGAAGTAGAGGAAGAACAAGGGAATGGCTGAATGGAGGTGTCGCTAGGTTTAAAAGGAGGGAAATCACGTTTTGATAGGATTAGGGGAAAGGTGCTGACAGGTTGATGCAACCTGTCGAAGAGTAAAAGGCGACTGATCCTGTCGAGAGGTTTAATCCATCCTGTCGAAAGGTCTAAGAAGATAGAATCAATCATTTTGAGAGGTTCACAGAACCTCTTGAAGGGTTCTTTTAATTCATCCTATACTCCTCTCGCAGGTTCCAGTTTCCATAGAAAATTAGTTCAAGAGGCTCACAGAACCTCCTGACAGGTACACTAAACTTATAAAAAAATTTAACCACAACTATCAGAACCTGTCAAAAAGTTCTTGGATCCTATCAAGAGGTTGCTTTCACCTATCGACAAGTTTCAGTACCTATCGACAACACCTCAATGGCCTTCAGGACCTATTGAATTGTACAAACATCCTATCGACAGGTTCATTTGGGACTCCACCCTGCATTTTGACAATGTAGTCTCCCTCAGCACTCAACGTGGGCCTTTCCTGCATTCCCATTCAATATATTCTAAACTATTTCAACACTCCAAAGCTCCCTAAACTGCAAGCACTAGAAGGATGATGTCCCAATCCCATCACGACAATTTTATTATCATCAAACAAATTAAAAAACAGACAATAATCAACTTGAGAAGGTACATATGGTACATATGATACAATCACTGGAAATCAATTACATGTTGGAGGGTCCTAAAGGTTAATGGTATCCTCAGGCTCACTAATTTTTTCAACATAAATTTTTAGCCTCTGTCCATTGACTTTTATGGCCCTACCATCTTTAGGGTTCATGATTTCCATAGCACCGGATGGGGAGACATGTAGAATTGTATAGGGCCCATCCCATCTGGACTGTAATTTTCCTAGAAAGAATTTCAACCTAGAGTTGAACAACCAAGCCTTATCACTTGTTGTGAATTATTTCCTCAGCAAGTGCCTATCATGAAAGGCTTTAGCTTTCTCCTTGTAAATCCGGGCATTTGAGTATGCTTCTAGCCTCAACTCCTCGAGCTCAGATAACTGCAGCTTCCTGTGCAAACCTGTAGAAGTTAGGTCATAATTCAATGCTTTAATGGCCTAATAAGCCCTGTGCTCTAACTCTACAGGTAGGTGACATGCCTTACCATTTACTAGCCTGAATGGGGACATCCCTATTGGGGTCTTATAGGCAGTCCTATAAGCCCACAGGGCATCCAACAATTTTATGGACCAATCTTTCCTATCAGTACGCACAGTCTTCTCTAAAATGTTTTTGGTCCATAAAATGTGTTAAGTAGTGAAAAATACCATTTTTCACCTCCTAACCTAACCTTTGATAGACTTTGAGCTGACTAATAATGTGTTCTAAGTGCATTTTATAGATAAGCGACAAATTGTAAGCTTAATACAGATATCCACTTAAAAGAGCCCAAGAAGCAATTTGCTGCTCAACATGTAACCCTACAGATCAAAGGCCAGCCAATCAAGCAATCCACAAGAGCCTCAGAAGTTTATGAGCTTGTTTTAAGCTTAACTAAGAAGGCTTGAGGCTAAGTGTAGTTGTAGAGAATGAAAGTTGAATCCGCTAAGAGGTTGTTGGATGTTGAACAAATGAAGAACAAGCACAAGTGAGATATGTGCCAGTTGTGGAAGCATAAGGATAAACCTGTCGAGAGGGTAGCCTAAGCTACCGAGAGGATTTGATGCCCAAAAACTAAGATTTTGAGAAGATCCAGAAGCTGTCGAGAAGTTCTGAAGGTTAATTATAACATGTCGAGAGGTTCTTAGGAGAAATATTAAAGAGTTCGGGTGGATGTCAGTAGCTGTCGAGAGGTTGAAGTACACAGAAGCTAAGCAATCGTGAGGTTCTAAAATACTTGTCGATAGGTTCCGTAAGCAAACCTATCAAGAGGAATGGAGATGGAAACAAGAAGGTGTCGAGAGGTTCCAGATACTGGTCGCGAGGTTCAACTGAACCTGTTGACAGCGTAAGTCAACTTGTCGATAGCTCACTGAAAGCCAGACTCATTCTCACAAGGATTGAGCCAACCTGTTGAGAGCTCAGTGCTAAGTTGTATAACCAGTTGACAGGATGATTATAAGCTATTGAGAGGATGAATGGGGAATTGGATAGAACAATACAACGAGCTTTCGATCCTATTAACGAGTCATCAATCCTATCGACAAGTGCACATCAACATATCGAAATGTTTCCAGATCATGTCGAGAGCTATCCAATCCTATCAAAAACCATGGAGATCTTGTCGAAATGAAGAGCAAGTACACTTAGAACTTATCGAGGGGTTCCCTAAACCTCTCGACATTCGATTTGGCAACCTTTTATCATGTCCTTCAGCAGCTGCCAATTTCAGAAGCTTGTGCACACATCCCAAAGCATGCTAGCGACTCCTGGGGGTATTTTTGGAATTCAACTGTGTGCGATTGAAAACCCTAACGGCCTCGCGTGTATTTACTAATTGTGGACCAATAGGAGAAGAGCTTCTAGAAGAGAAATCGTCCACATCAGCAGCCTAGAATAACATAATTATTCTCTTGGGCTCTGATTGGTTGAAACGGATCTAAGACAGAGGAGGAAGGTATAAAAAGAGAAGAACAATCCAAAAATAGGGAGTTCTTTCTGGAGGGATTCCATAGACGAAAATAAGGGAAGACCTGAGCTCAAATTCATCCTTCCTTCGTCTTCCATTCTCTCTTTAGCCAATCATGAGTGGCTAAACTCTTTTGAGTAGTGAGGGTGAGGTTGATTTGTAACTTAGGAAACTTGAGAGCATTATTATGGGTCAATTGTTGCACATACTATAAATCTGAGAGCACTTCATTGTACTTCTTATTTTTTTTCAATGAATTATTAATTTTATTGCTTAGTTAGATCTATAGATCATCTTGTTTCACTTGATTCTCAATCGGATTTGTGTAGATGGGACTAGCCCACCTGCTTAACTGCTAGATCTCTTGAATACCATTTGATCTTTCTAGATCTGATACTCCTGTGGGTGCTTGTGCCTATAGCCTGATATTCAGAGCATTTGTAGTGATTATCATGTTCTGAGGGAGGTCTTAGAAAGGAGGGACTCTTTGAATGGTCTATGATCATTGAAGTGGACAGATCATAGCCTTAAGAGCAATCTGATTCTCTGGCTGAAATCAGATTCTTCTACCTTGTAGCTGTGCTTGTAGCCAGATTGGAGATTGCTGCACATTGAACCCTTATAATACTGTCAAATCACCCAAGTAGCAGTGAGACCAGATCCTGAGCTACTCTTCTCCATTTTTCTATTTTATTTTCACCACATTTCCCTTCATTTGCTAGATCTGAACTCTTTGGTTAATCGCAATTTATTTCTACAATTAGTTTTATTTTGTTTTTGTAGTTTAGCTTAAAGTGATAATCCTTCAAAACCTCTCTTCCTTTTACTGTTTTTGTTTAGAGTAGTATAAGGTAGAGTGCCAGATCTGTCTTAGATATGGAGATTTACTGAATTTTAGCACACATTTCCCTGTGGACATGCACTTACTTACCTATCAAAACTTGCTGCAACAACCCTGATTCTTACAGGACTAGCTGCTCACCTTAGTTCAACCTTGCTATAATTTGTGTTGTTAATCTGTTATTTTAATGATATAATAATTGCAAGGTGGGCAGAACAATAAGTTTTTGGCGCGCTGTTGGGGATCTGTATTTTTAAAAGTGGTAGATCTAAGTTGTTTCATTTTTAGATTTAGATTATTCATTGACTGTTAAGTGTTTGATTAATTGCTACTTTAGTCTTTGTTGTAGTTTCACTATGTTTCAGATTTGGATCTGTGGAGCTAAGATGAGCTCTGTATCACTTGGAAGAACAAGCATTACTTAAGTTTGCATCTCTTAACTCTGTTTACATTCTTAGATCTGTAGTTGAGTAGATCTGCAGTTTTGTAGTTGTTTGTCTTGTGATCTTTGTACTGTAATTTTCGGTGTTGTACTTGATTTTTATGATGTGTATGCTTGGGAGGAGATCTCTTAATCCAGATATTGCTCCTGTGAATCTTGAAGTCGAAAGACTTCTCAGACCTAAGCATCCATTACACATTTCTGTGGCTAGTAATCCTGCAATGGGTGAACAACCTAGAACACTAAAGGAATTCAACGCACCGGGGGTTTATAATTCTCCCTTCTGCATCCAATTCCCTGCTGTTCAAGGGAACTATGAGATCAAGTCTTTTATCATACAAATATTATCCTCATACCATGGCCTGAGCAAAGAAGATCCATATAAGCATATTGATGAATTCTTGGGACTATATACTACATTCACTATTGCAGGTTTGGGGGAAGAAGCAACCAGGTTGAGACTCTTTCCTTTTTCACTAAAGAATAGAGCCAGAACTTGATTGTCAATGCTCCCACCCAACAGTATTCAGTCCTGGAATGATCTTCAATGTAAGTTTTTGGCCAAGTTTTTTCCCATGTCTAAAATAAGTCAATTGAGGAAGAGCATTATCTCATTTGCTCAAGCCCCAACTGAAGATTTTCACCAATCCTGAGAGAGATTTAAAGAACTCCTGAAGTAATGTCCTCATCACCAATTTCCTGAATAGAAACTTGTCCAAAGTTTCTATCAAAGAATTGATCCTAAAAGTAGGAATATGGTTGATGCTTCTTATGGTGGAACATACCTCCACAAGACAACAGATGAGGCTTGGGAGTTATTTGATATCATCATGAAAACTCCATGCAAAGGGAAACCTGGGTAAGAGATTTTAAGACTCCTAGATTGGTGAGAGAAAATACTACCAGAGGGAAAATGTATGGGGTGAGTGGACATAATGATTTGGAGAGGAAAGTGAACAGCCTGACCCAAAAGTTTGATAAGCTCATGGGAGCAGTGCAGTCTCCAATGACTGCTAAAGTGGAGGAGCCTGTGTCATATGCCAATCCCCCACTCACTCTCTTGAGGAATGTATCTCAACAGTCCAATTTCTAGATTTTGTGATGAAATATGTGAATGCTGCTCAGTCCTATGGACAACAGCCTACTGCTGGTTATCATTGGAGAAATCACCCCAACTTGAGGTGGAGGCAAGATAATTTTCAAAATCAGTAGCAGCAACAGCCACTACAGTCCATGCCCTATAGGAATGCTCAGCCATACCGGCAGAATTATTTTTCAAGGCCCCAATACCAACAATCTATGGCCCAACTAATGGTTCAGCCTGTGCATCAAAGTACACCAGCCCCAGTACCCTCTAGGTCCCTCACATTTGAAGAGCAAGTTCTGACTTCACTGCAGAATTTAAGCCCTTTATCTCAAACTGTTAACTCCCGCAGTCAAAGCATCAAGAAGATAGAGGACCATCTTAGTCAGCTATCTAATTCTTTGGCTAGGAGAAAAGAGGGGAGACTACCCAGTCAACACATGAATAATCCAAAGGGGCAATATATGATTGGTGAGACTTCTTCTCATGAAGAAGTCAAATTTGTCACCACCTTGAGGAGTGGGAAGCTGGTGGATAATCAAGTTGGTATTGAGCCTGATGAGTCAAGTGCAGAAAATGAAGAAACAACCCATGAAAATATGCAGCAGGAGCAGCATATAAAAAATAAGGGGGTGTCCCCTACAAAAAATTAAAAATAAAAATAAAGAAAAATCTGATGAACTTACAAGGCTGCAAATGGGAGGGCAGTTCTCCATTTGCCATTTCCTAATGCATTGAAAGTAGCTTCTCCTTTTGACAAGGGGAATGCTAAGGTTGAGGAAATGATGAAAAATTTTAAACAAGTAAAGATCAACTTGCCTTTACTTGATACTATCAAGCAAGTTCCAGCCTACGCAAAATTTTTGAAAGAATTTTGCACCCACAAAAGACAGTCTAGGATATACTTATCCAAGAAGGTCTTTTGTGCTGAGAAAGTGAACCAAGTGCTGTCTATTGTAACTTCAACCAAGCTTCAAGACCCTAGAGTTCCTACAATCCTCTGCATCATTGGAGATCACACCATTGAAAAAACTTTACTAGACCTAGGAGCTTGTGCGAATTTGCTTCCATACTCAGTTTATGAGAAGCTGGGCCTAGGAAAGTTGAAGCCCACACATGTGGTCTTGCAACTAGCTGACGGGTCTGAGAGGAAACTAATAGGGATTATAGAGGATGTGCTAGTTGGAGTTGATAAATTCTTTTACCCAACTGATTTTCTGGTGCTAGATATGGAACCAAACAAGTGTGCTACCTCCATCCCCGTGATCTTTGGCAGGCCATTTTTGGCCACTGCAAATGTATGTATACAATATAGATAAGGGGAAATGGAGGTAACTTTTGACAATATGAAAGTCAAGTTGAATGTGTATGATGCAGCCCATTCACCTCATTTGAATAAGGAGCACTATTTTTCAATTAAAGTATTGGATAAACTTGTGGAAGAAACTTTACCCAAGTTACTGTATTGTAATGATCTTTGTGACAATGTTGGTGATATTTTGGAAAATATGGTGGAGCCTGTACTGACTATCCGCTATCATGAACCTCCATGACATGACTGAGCTTCAACAAATGTATACTATGTATAATAACTTATGTCTTTGGTTATTTATTTTTGCTGATTTTTTCTGTTTTATTCCAGTTTTGTGTGGCATTATATATAAATTTTTCATATGTGTTAGTACCTCAGGTAGGAAAATGAGTCAAAGTCGTGAAGTGAAAAGAGCTGGAGCGTAAAATCTGTTGGGGAATGAATTACAAGCCTCTTTTAACTGAAATATAACCTGTCGATAGGTTCTATGAACATGTCAACAGGTTCTGAGAATTCCCAGTCTGCATTTCAACAAGATCTAGAAGTTGTCAAGAGGTGTAAATTAATTCTCGATAGGTTCTGAAGCTGTAAAGTTTATTATCGAGAGGATCTGTGAAGGTTTCGACAGGTTCTGATGGTTTTAGTTGAATTCTCGACAGGATCAGAATACTTATCGAGAGGTTTACGTGTTGGATTTAAAGTACCTGTTGAGAGGTTCTGTGAACATCTCGAAATGATCCTGTTTACAACCTTGAACCTACCGACTGGATGGAATGAACCTCTCGAAAAGATGGCTTCTGTCTTCTTGAACTCATCGACAGGATTGTGTGGACTTCTCACGAGGATCTATCACTTTGCACTTCTCAACAGGATGCATCAACCCGTCGATGACTTTCCCCAATCCCGTCGAAGCTCGTTCCCCATTGTTTTTAACCTAACGACAACGCTTTTGCCATTCAACAGCTTCTCTCCGAGTTTTAAGGCTTCTTTGGCAATTTTTCCATTTTTTCTTTTTCTCTCTCTACCTTACTGGTTGCTACTTTAAACACATTGCCACTACTCTAGCTGCTTTAATTTCTTTAGGGCTACATTTTGTACCTAGTCTGAGTTGATTTAGCATCACGCACAACATGATCTGAGAAACCCTAGTCTTCTATTGGTAAGTTCTTTAGCTTCTCCTTGTGATTTCCAAGCTTAGAATTTCAATTTTTAGTTTGTCTGGGTCATTTGAGCATTCAAGAGGTCTTTGTTATGATTGCTATTGAATTAGTGGTGATTGATATCATGTTGATTGAGTAATGGCTGATCAAGAGGACACCTTGGCTAATCTTTTCAAAGTGCCTTATAAATCTGCCACCAAAGCCACTAGGAAGTCCAGTAGGCAAATCACAAAGCCTAAGAAAACCCCACCTGTAAAAAAGAAGCTTGTCATGGATGAAGCTGAGAAAGTTGTTAAATCCAAGAAGGCCAAGAAATCTAAGATGGCCCAAATCAGTGCAGACATTATTGAGGAGGCTCTTGAGACACAACCTAACCTAGTGCCTGAAATTCCTGAGGTTGAGCCTAACCTTGAATTAGAGCCTGAAGTTCCTTTGCTTAGATCCACAGCCAATGAATTTGTGGATGCATTAGGTCTGATCCCAAAGACTATTGTAGAAACCCCGTATTTCTCTAAGATAGAGGAGTGTCAGGATACTTTGAATTATTTGGTGAAGGCAGGTCTGACATCCATGTTGAGCCCACTGGATGAAAAATCTTACCCAAGGCTGGTTAAGTTGTGATATTAGAATCTCAGGAAACAAACCAAGCCAGATTCAATTGAGCCCTGCCTTGTCATTTTGATTGTTCATATGGAGTTGGTGGTGGATTACAGAGATATAGGGATAGCATTGGGGGTCCCTTCTGTTTTTGATCCAGCCTATGGCCTGGCTGGACCTGAGAATGTCTCCTTCAAAGCAATGGCCAGGCACCTCACTCAAGACATTGTGAGGACTGGGAAGTCAATTATGAGAAGAGATTTACACCCCAACATGCATTTCTTTGATTCAATTTTGAGGAAGAATATCTATGTGAGTGGGCACCAACAAGAGAGGAGGGTGCCAATAGTGGATGCCCTATATTTCTTCTCCAAGGGCCAATTCATAAATGCTACTCATTTGGTGTTTGATGCCATGGTGGATTTTTACCTGGTTTTATAGGCTTTCTATAGCTGCTTCGGTTGCTTTTGTATTCTTCTCCACCTTTTTGTATTATCAATAAATTTCTCTTTAGTCTAGTTACTGTGCCTTTCTTGCTGTCTTTTTATTTTATTGTCTGCTTTCTTGTCCTCATTCGTGTGTTTTGTTTATTATTAGTTCTTATTTTGCTTATGTATTGATGTTTTTCGTTTAGCTGCAATTTATTTGTTTTAGTTTCCTTGCTTCTCTATCTATGTTTTTCTCATGCTGCACATCCCTTTGTCTTTCAAGCAGTGAGGACACTACTCCTCATAGGTTTGGGGGTGTGGCAAGGTATGCCATTGGATAGTTAATGGTGCAGCAAAGTTTTAACAGAAATTGAGAAAATAAAATAATTTCACACCTGATATTTTATATATAGAGGAAATTAATTTTTTTTTTTAAACTGAGACATGTTATAGCTCTAACACTCTCATGAAGCAAATGTCAGGAATTTTTCAAAAATCAATGTTTAGTGAGCTTGAGACGAGAGAAAAATTGTGAGGATACACCCCAGAAGTCTAACGGAAGACCATACCCAGAGAGATTTGGGCCTTAAAAAAGAAATTTCTTTGAAGAGTGTTTGACAATTTTCTGCTCTAAGGACTGATTGAATCTACCTTTTCTCACTAAAAGTTAGGCAAATCCAAGTTGAAACAGCTTGACAGCACTCATGACATTGAGGACATGAAGTAAGGTCATCCCTTGGACAGTTTGAGCTTACAACTTCCCACCTTTGAACTACCCTTGATACACCTTTTGAGCCTTGAAAAACCAAAATTTTCTTTGATAAAAACCAGAAAATTTGAACCCAAAACCTCTTGACCTGTTTCAGTTCACCCTTAATCTGAGAAATCAGGAAATAGGAGGAGAAGTGAGGTTAGAGGAGCAAGGTTTGACAATTTGTTAAAAGAAGAAAATATATGTGAAGGCAAGTGTGATGTGTAATTGTGGCATGCTAGCCCATAAAAAGAAAAATGTAGAAAAATACAAAAAGCCTACAGAAAAGAAAAGAAAAACTGAAAAGCAAAACAAAAAAGTGAGAATGAGAAGTCATTTCATTGAAAAATTGAAGAGAAGATTAGAAACTGGCCACTTCAAATCACCTCCTTACCTTGTTGATTTCTCAATTCGTGAATCCTATTCCACCCTTTTATTCTTTGAAAACTTCACCCATAAGCCATATTACAACCCAATAAAAAGTCCTTACTGATCTAAAATTGATTGAGCTGTCATGTGGAGATGAAAATCTGTTTAATCTATCGTGAAAAGAGTTAGAGAATTCAGAAATTGGAGCAATGCCTATGCTCATGCTTGCAGTCCTATTTGAGGGCTATAACTGCTCTTGAGTTGTGTGAGTTAATAAACCCTTCTACTTTTATTGAGAGTAACAGCCCTGGTAAGCTTTGGGTCTGAAATTAGGATTGATGGGGGCATTATTAGAATAGGATTCTAAATTTGAGGGTGAGCTTTGCATTAATTTTCATACAAAATACCTTGACATGAGCTGATTGATTGTGAAGGAATTACAGCAGAATTTTAGTTTTAAACTGTCATGTTTTTGCTGAGAATCCTCTAAAACTGAATGGACAAGGTGTGTAATGAATTTTATACTGCTTGAACTCTGTTTTAAACATGATGCACTAATATTAACTGACTCATTGAAGAAGTTTGTGGGTAACTTCACTGTAAACCCTCAGGAGACTTCACTCCTCCACTAGGGATCACCTAGGGGTTTAAAAGGCTTGATGCATATGCTAAATGCATCTGTGTTCCCTACAAAAGTGGCATTTTTCATTTTCAATTTTTTTTTTAATTTTCTCCTTTGCTCAGGGACTAGCAAAGCTCAGGTTTGGGGGTGTGTTAAGTAGTGAAAAATACCATTTTTTACCTCCTAACCTGACCTTTGATAGACTTTTGAGCTAACTAATAATGTGTTCTAAATGCATTTTATAGATAAGCAAAAAATTGCAAGCTTAATGCAGATATCCACTTAAAAGAGCCCAAGGAGTAATTTGCTGCTCAATATGTAACCCTATAGATCAAAGTCTAGCCAATCAATCAATCCACAAGAGCCTCAAAAGTTCATGAGCTTGTTTTAAGCTTAACTGGGAAGGCTTGAGGCTAAGTGCAGTTGCAGAGAATGAAAGCTGAATCCGCGAAGAGGTTGTTGGATGTTGAACAAATGAAGAACAAGCACAAGTGAGATATGTGCTAGCTGTGGAAGCATAAGGATAAACCTGTTGAGAGGGAAGCCTGAGCTGTCGAGAGGATCTGATGCCCAAAAACTAAGATTTCGAGAATATCCAGAAGCTATCAAGAATTTTTGAAGGTTAATTATAACATGTCGAGAGGTTCTGAGGAGAAATATTAAAGAGTTCGAGAGGATGTCAGTGGCTGTCGAGAGGTTGAGGTACATAGGAGCTAAGCAGTCGCGAGGTTCTAAAATACTTGTCAACAGGTTCCGTAAGCAAACCTATCGAGAGGAATGGAGATGAAAATAGGAAGGTGTCGAGAGGTTTAACTGAACCTGTCGACAGCGTAAGTCAACTTGTCGACAGCTCACCGAAAGCCGGACTCATTCTCGCAAGGATTGAGCTAACCTGTCGAGAGCTCAAGGGTAAGTTGTATAACTAGTCGACATGATGATTATAAGCTGTCGAGAGGATGAATGGGAAATTGGACAGAACGATGCAATGAGCTTTCGATCCTGTCGATGAGTCATCAATCCTATCGATAAGTGCACATCAACATCTCAAAATATTTCCAGATCCTATCGAGGGCTATCCAATCCTATCGAAAACCACAGAGATCCTGTCGAAATGAAGAGCAAGTACACTCATAACCTGTCGAGAGGTTCCCTGAAACTCTTGACACTCGATTTGGCAACCTCTCATCATGTCCTTCAGCAGCTGCCAATTTCAGAAGCTTGTGCACACATCCCAAAGCATGTCAGCTACCCCTAGGGGTATTTTTGGTATTCAACTGCACACTATTGGAAACCCTAACGGCCTTGCGTGCATTTACTAATCGTGGACCAATGGAAGAAGAGTTTCTAGAAGAGAAATCGGCCACATCAGCAGCCCAGAATAAGAAAATTATTCTCTTAGGCTTTGATTGACTGAAACGGATCTGAGACAGAGGAGGAAGGTATAAAAAGAGAAGAACAATCCCGAAACAGGGAGTTCTTTCTGGAGGGATTCCATAGACAAAAATAAGGGAAAACTAGAGCTCTGATTCATCCTTCTTCTTCCATTCTCTCTTTAGCCAATCGTGAGTGGCTAAACTCTTTTGAGTAGTGAGGGTGAGGTTGATCTGTAACTTGGGGAACTTGAGAGCATTATTGTGGGTCAATTGTTGCTTAGACTACAAATCTGAGAGCATTTTATTGTATTTCTTATTTTCGTTTAATGAATTGTTAATTTTATTGCTTAGTTAGATCTATAGATCATCTTGTTTCACTTGATTCTCGATCAGATTTGTGTAGATGGGACTAGCCCACCCACTTAACTAGTAGATCTCTTGAATACCATTTGATCTTCCTAGATCTGATACTCCTGTGGGTGCTTGTGCCTGTGGCCTGGCATTCACAGCATTTGTAGTGATTATCATATTCTGAGGGAGGTCTTAGAAAGAAGGGACTCTATCGGATGGTCTGTGACCATTAAAGTGGACAGATCATAGCCTTAAGAGCAATCTAATTCTCTGGCTAAAATCAGATTCTTCTACCCTGCAGCTGTGCTTGTAGCCAGATGGGGGATTGCTGCACATTAAACCCTTATAATGCTGTCAAATCACCCAAGCAGCAGTGAGACCTGATCTCGAGCTGCTCTTCTCCTTTTTTCTGTTTTATTTTCACCACATTTCCCTTCATTTGCTAGATCTGAACTCTTTGGTTAATCCCAATTTATTTATGCAATTAGTTTTATTTTGTTTTTGTAGTTTAGCTTAAAGTGACAACCCTTCAAAACCTCTCATCTTCCTTTTGCTGTTTTTATTTAAAGTTGTATAAGGTAGAGTGCCAGATTTGTCTTAGATCTGGAGATCTACTGAATTTTAGCACACATTTTCCTATGGACATACCCTTACTTACCTCTCAAAACTTGCTGCACAACCCTGATTCTTGCAGGACTGGCTTCTCACCTTAGTTCAACCTTGTTGTAATTTGTGTAGTTAATATGCTATTTTAATCATATAATAATTGCAAGGTGGGCAGTAAGAGTACATCAATCTAGGGACCCATGAGATTCCTAGAATCACCAAGATCAGAATGTCGCTGTCTCTCGAGGAAAGAAAAAGCATGATTGATTTTCTTCAGTCATACCAAGACATCTTCGTATAGTCATATGAGGATAAGCCTGGTTTGGACACTGATTTGGTCGAGCATGAGCTACTGTTGTATCCTGACGTTAAGCCGATCAAGCAGAAGTTGAGACATCTCAGGCCAAAATGGATGCTGAAAGTGAATGATGAGGTCATCAAACAGTAGGGTGAGGGATTTCTCATGGTCTCCAATTACTCGTAGTGGCTAGCCAATATCGTCCCTATGCCGAAGAAGGATGGAAGGATTCACATGCGCATTACCGCACATCGACATCTTGGTCGATAACACCGCCAGGCACGGGATGCTATCATTTATGGATGGATTCTCTGGGTACAATCAAATCAAGATGGCAGACGTAGACCGAGAAAAGACAACGTTCATCACCCCTTGGGGAACTTTCTTCTATCGAATCATGCCATTCAAATTAAAGAATGCTGACGCAACCTATGAAAGAGCAATGATGGTGCTATTTCATGACATGATACCCCGAGAGATTGAGGTGTACGTCGATGACATGATTGCTAAGTCACCAGAGCGAAGTGACCATTTGATGAACCTCTAAAAGCTGTTTGAGAGGCTAAGAAAATACAAGCTGCTTCTGAATCCCCAGAAATATGCATTTGGCGCCATGTCAGGAAAGCTGCTAGGCTTCAATGTCAGCAGGTATGGTATCGAGGCTGGCCCAATAAAGGTAAAGGCCATGACCGAAATGCCACCACCATCTACTGAGAAAGAGGTTAGAGGGGGGGTTCTTGGGCAGAATACAGTACATCACTCGATTCAGTGCATAACTCACTCCTATATGCACACCGATCTTCAAGCTACTGAGAAAAGATTCACCCATTGAATGGAACGACGACTGTTAGGCAGCATTCGATAAAATCAAGGGTTATCTCCTCAATCCACCAGTTTTAGTACCACCTGAGCCAGGGAGACCACTCCTAATGTATCTCTCCATGTCCGGAGTATCGATGAGATGTGTCCTAGGGCAGCATGATGAAACAGGAAGAAGAGAGCAGACCATATACTACCTCAGCAAGAAATTTACTGATTACGAGACACATTATTCTCCATGATCGAAGTATCGATGGGATGTGTCCTAGGGCAGCATGATAAAATAGAAAGAAGAGAGCGGGCCATATACTACCTCAGTAAGAAATTTACTGATTATGAGACCCACTATTCTCACTTGGAGAAAGCATGCCTGGCTCTCGTATGGGCTACCTAGAGGCTCCGCCATTAGTTACTATCCCAAGTTGTTTTACTCCTAGCACGAATGAACCTGTTGAAGTACTATTCGAAAATCCGGCCCTCACCGGACAGATTGCACATTGGCAACTTCTCTTATCAGAGTTTGACATCACATATGTCACTCAGAAGTCGATCAAGGGGCAGGCACTCGCCGATCATCTTGCCGAGAACCCTTTACCTGATTATGAGCCTTTGAGAACTAAATTTCCCGATGAGGACATCTGGTACATGACAGAGGATGATACAGTAGAGATGGAAGAATCCTGAGTAATGCACTTTGACGGGGCAACAAATGCAGAGGGTCAGGGAGTCAGCGCTATTCTGATTTCACCAAAAGGATCCCACGTACCAATCTCCATCAAACTCAATTTCCCCTGCACCAACAACATGGCCGAGTATGAGGCTTGCGCAGCTAGCCTATAAGAAGCTTTGGACCTGAACGTAACTCATCTTAGAGTGTTTGGCAAGTCACAAGTGATCATTGCCAGACAAATGGAGACTGGAAGATGAAGGACGCGAAGCTAATCCCATACCATGAGCACCTCAAAGATCTGATAGCATGCTTCAACGATATTACCATCACATATGTCCCATGAGCAAGGAATCGCTTCGCTGATGCGTTAGCAACGTTAGCATCGATGATAGAAATCCCCTACAACGTCGAGATGAAGCAGATCATGATTGAACAGAAGAATGAGCCGACCTTCTGCTTGTTGATCGAGGCCCCCCCAAAGTTAGATGATGAGCCACCATGGCTCTTAGACATTAAGAATTTCATCGAGGCTCGCACTTTTCCTGAGGGAACATCCAAAGAGGACAGGCAGACCATCCAGTGTTTAGCGACAAACTACACCATCTGCGGAGAATGCCTCTACAAACTATCATATAACAACATCTTGCTTGAATGCCTTACTGAAGGCGAGGTAGCCAACGTCATAAAAGAAATCCATGAAGGAGTATGCGGGGCCCACGTCAATGGCCATATGCTCGCTAAAAAGATCCTATGACAAAGATATTTCTGGGCTACCAAGGAAACTAACTGTTGCAAGCATGTATAGAAGTGATACAAATGCCAAGAACACTTCAGTCTGATACATGCTCCTGCTATAGATCTACACAACAGGACCA
Source organism: Chloranthus sessilifolius (assembly GCA_021018995.1). NCBI lineage: Eukaryota > Viridiplantae > Streptophyta > Magnoliopsida > Chloranthales > Chloranthaceae > Chloranthus > Chloranthus sessilifolius. Next base: position 93,502,494 of record CM037584.1, on the reverse strand, counting down.
CTCCATGACCATTTGCCACTTGGGGCCTCGACGTCGTCGGAAAGGTTAATCTGAAGGCTTCCAACGGATATTAGTTCATCCTGGTCGCTATCGAGTACTTCACCAAATGGGTAGAGGAAGCATCCTACGATAACATCATAGCTTGCCATGTTGAGAAATTCATCAAAGAATAACATAGTTTGCCGGTTTGGCGTACCCAAGAATATCATCCCCGATAATGGAACTAACTTTGTGAACAAACTCATCAGGGCCTTCTGTGAGTAGTACAAGATCAAATATCATCGCTTGTCGCCTTATCGACCGCAAACTAACAGAGCCGTCGAAGCTGCTAACAAGATAGTCATCCACATCCTTAAGAAAGTGGTCGTCACCTATCGAGATTGGAGTGAAACATTACAATTTTCATTATGGGCCTATAGAACGTCGGTTCATACCGCTACAGGGGCAACACCATTCTCCCTTGTGTATGGAACTGAGGCCATCCTGTCAGATGAAGTTGAGGTACCTTCACTCCGTATTCTCATGGAATCTAATTTACCGGAGGCCGAAAGAGAGAGGTCCCGCTTTGAACAGCTAAACCTGCTGGACGAGAAAAGGCTCCTAGCCTTGTGTCATACCCAAGTTTACCAAGGGCGAATCGCACGCGCTTACAATAAACGTGTTCGCGGTCGAGATCTGAAAGTGGGTGACACCGTATTCAAAAAGATCTTCCCAACCCTCCACGTTGATCTAAGAGAGAAATTCAAACCCAACTAGGAGGGACCTTACGTCCTTCGAGAGGTACTCTCGGGATACGTTATCCGCCTTGCCACCATGGACGGAGATCACTTTCCTAAGCCCATTAATGCTGGATATGTTTGACGATTCTACTCCTAGTCTTCGCGGTAAGATTAGTATTGATAAAAATGGATGTGTGACTGCTTAAAGACCTAGTAAAAAAGGCCATCATTTCAAAACCAAGTAGCCAAAAAGTATCCCTGAATGATTATATCCTTTGCTACACCCGTTGAGCCATTGGCCTTTCTTTCAATAAACCCCCCCAGGAAAAGAAAATGTGTGTATATATACCAACAAAAAAAGGAAAAAAAGAGTTACCATCAAATAAAAAAAAAATTAGAAAAGAAAAATCTCACAAAAAGGATGTCTGAAAAAAAGCAAAAAATACATATATAAAAAAGGAAGAGAGATAGAAAAATCATGGGGCATGCACAATAAAAATCCCCCAAGTAAGAGGTGTATTACAGCAGATTAGAACCCAATCAAAGAAACCTTTTAACCCCATAATACCTTCAAAACTCCTAACCTTACCCATGGCCATGATACATCCCTAAAGAAAGCCCTCTTTAAGGTCTATGAGCAGTCACAGTATCCGTTGAGTCAACACGAGCCAAGCTGTGAGGTAACAAATGAATTACATTCAACCGGCTATGACGGAATCGACGTCCATGTCGTGGCCTAAAAAAAAAAAAAAAAAAAAAAGAAAGAAAAAGAAAAGAAAAAAGAAAAATATACAAGCCCAAAGCAAAAAAGACGTGGTGAAAACTCGAAAGGGCACCATGGGTAAAAACAGCGAGCTTGTGTGGACCAAGTGAAAATCTGAAAAGGTGCCTGGGGTAAAAATGCATACGCATGCACGTAGTGAAAACCCAAAAGGGCGCTACGGATAAAAAGTGGGTGATAACAGGCATGATGAAAACTCACCTTAGGCGTTGTGAGTAAAAGAGGAAAAAGAAAAGGAAATGGGGAAATACTCCAGGTCACCTCCCGTGCTACCTAATTCTCGACTGGGCCGCTCATGATTAGCTCAAATCAGGTCCCGACTAAGAATGTCTTCATAACTGCACCGTCAAACGTATGACCCAGGGTAAGGAGAAAAGGTTGATTCGATCCAAAGGGATGGACGTTCCGACCCTAAAAACCCTGATCCTCACTCAGGTCCGACATCATGATTGGGTTCAACAATGCTCAAATTGGGACCTGTTACTTCCCCTTGTGCTTAAGGCACCAAATAAAATCTTAAAAAAGAGATAATAAATTTTCCTTTCCCATTTTTAGGACAACACCATGCACGCCCCACTTCGGGATGATTGGTTAGATGACCGGAAATGCCACTTTTGTAAAATATAATAAATTTTCCTTTCCCATTCTTAGGTCAACACCATGCATGCCCCACTCCGGGATGATTGGATTGATGACTGGAAAGGCGACTTTTGTAAAAGATAATAATTTTTTCTTTCCCATTTTCACACCCAAACTATGTACTCCACCACTGGGCAAGTAGGTCACTTCGCAAAAGATAATAGATTTCCCTTTCCTATTTATAGGCTCGTACTATATACTTTCCATCTCGAGGGAAATCCACCAAACAAAGAAAGTAGGAATGACACTTTTTGTAAGATAATAGATTTCCCTTTTTCATTTACAAACCTGTATTCTGCTAACACCACATCACAAAAAATAATCTGTGTGATGTGTATCTTCTTTCTTTCTTTTTACAGAAACGTAAAAATAATAAAAACATGAAGAAAATATCTATACCAAAAAGATGTATCTGAACAAGGGTTTTATGCCCCTTCTATGGTTTTGATCTATGCAAAAAATATATGTGCAAGAGGAAATCAATGACCCACCTCGAGCTTCAAGGCACAGATCTCTGCATGTGAAGCATCCTCACGTACATCCCGCTTTGTCATCTATCTGCCATGAAGACTCCTATACCATTTTCGGGAGGCATCAGTAGCACCAAGAGCGTCACTCAAGGCTCCTTTTAGACAAAGGACCTCACACTCAGCTATATCAGCTCTGGCTTTTGCCAACTCTGCTCTAACCATTTGTTTCTCTAAATGCTCATGAAAGATTTGCTTTTCGTCCATCAGTAGCTTAATATGAGTTTGAAGCATTGACTCCTTCCTCGGCTAAGGCCCCCCTACATCACTGCTCTCTGCCTGATCCAAGTGACAAACATAAGACATCTTAGACCATAGCCAAGCCTCATACTCTGGGGAGGACAAAACCAAATTCCCCTACTCTAGATCACACATGAGCATCGACTAATGCATTTCCCAGAGGGCAGCTATCCTATCCATATCCCCAGAGGACCCCCAAGAGAAAATTAAGTCGCATAGGAGTGGCTTTGTCACACAAGGCACCTGCTGAGAGCAACCAAAGTGGCGCAACACCCGAAATGGGAAATAGTAAGTGTTGCCGGTCAAACCAAGGAGAGTGATGCCCTCATAAACTCTGGAGCGAACCACTGGAAAAGTCCAGTCTAACCAAGGAAGCCGCCACACCAACTCGGCTTCAGCCAGACAAAGCTTCAGCCCTTGTATATCCCCCTGCGGAAGCAGGGGGCATCTATCCAAAAATCAGCGGGCCACCTCACCGCAAGAAACATAGAAGCGAGGTAAGGGTCCCAAAATAACAAGGTGCTCCTCTAGCCATACCTGGAATAGAAGCGGACTTCCCCTAAGGCACTCCACTTTGCCCAATGTAAAAGCGTCAAGGAAGCGATAGAGCTCTGCCAAAATCATATGCATCACGGATCAGCCTCCCTCTAATTCCACCAAAATGTCGCAAAGGGAAAGCGAGAAACTCTCTCCCCCAGTGTAGAAAAGAACATCAGAGATGAGACAGAGAGTGAAAGCCTTCACGTTATGAACATTTCTAATCGATAATTTTCGCAAGCTCTTGTCGCCAAAAAGTTCTCTCAGAAATTTCATTGAACACCTGGTGGGCCCACCAATGAGACTTCTCGCATAATCAGCCTTTCTCAAACCGAAAGTCGTGTGAACGGCTTTAACATAACCCAGCTTCGGCATTACTCTGGCAAGGCCCCTATGCAGCTTCAAACCCGACAAGCTGTAGAGTTCCTCAAGTGTAGGAGTCAGCTCATGGTTCTCGAAACGGAGTACATGGGTGTCCACTTTCCAAAAAGAGGCCGTCGCATGTATAAAATCCCAGAGTATGGGGACTTCGAGGAAAGACGAGAGATAGGCCAATCCAAGCTGGTCCAAACTCGCGAGCTCGCTCTCATTCAAACTCTCAAGCCACTTCTTTAAAAAGTTGGGCCCCACACCCAAAGAGGGAAGTATAATGGTCCCGGACCCCCAACGAGAGGCGGGGTCGGAAAGTGGGTTCATTGTCGTACAAAGATGTTCCCGAGATACAATTCAATGTAGGACGATGGATCCACCTTTGGCCAAGAGAAAAGAAAAAAATGGCAGTAAAAAATACCAAGTCTAAATCAAAAGGGGGAAAAATGAGTGCATCCTCGGGCTTAAAAGGCCCCATATTCCCTAGAAGGCACCTGGCGTGTGTATTATACACGCCAGAATAAATTTTCCTAGAACTTGCCTGGCGTGTATAATACACGCACCAAGCCATTTTACCCCCACAGTTTGCCTGGCGTGTGTATTACACACGCCAAGCTAGTTTTCCCCCTAGAATTGCCTGGCATGTATAATAGACACGCTAGACCACTAGCACCCCCCCACAGAAAATAAAGGAGGATTTGGAGATCCTTTTGCTGGTCCCCTAGCAAGCCCACCTGCATTTCTTGACCATTTGCCTAAAGAACATCCTATACCACATGCTAGGATACAAGGGATTAAAACGTCTAACTGCTTATAACGTATGTTTTCTCTTCTTTCAGGAACAATCTGTGCAAAGATAAAAGTATTGGCCGGAATCAATTAAGGCACTACCCATAGGCCATTTTTTCCTTCTCTAATCAAGCCCATCCTGCAAGCAATCCAATATACTACAACATGCAAACGCTAAAACATACCATCAAAGGAAGGCCACTAGCATTCATTCTGAAAACCATCCAAAAAATAATAATAATCAAAGAAAATAAAATAATGCCATATCATCCCCTACATGCCTCCAAAATTGAAAAAGAGTATGTCCCAAGAGTCTAAAATGACCAATCAAATCAGACTAAAAGCTAATCCTTGATAACACCCTTCAATTTTTTGCGACGCGCGCGAAGTAACGTGGTACATCTGAACCTCCCCCACCCAGGACCACACCTGAGAGAGTCAGCTAAGCAGGTAGCGCGATTATTTTTCACAAACATGCTACAAGTCATATCCAAAGTCATCAATCAAGAGCGGTTGATAGATAAAAATAGCAAGGCAATTATCAGAATAAGTCAGTATGACGCTCACCATTTTCACATCCTGAAGGCCGGCGATATTGCGATAATACTCGGCCTGATTCACAGCTGATTCGTAGTTCTGGACAAAAGAAAAATGAGATATCAGCTACAGGAGCCATAGGCGCAAACACATGCATTTCTTTAGTAAGTAAACGTACAAAAGGAAAAAAACTTACCCCGAGAACCAATTCAGGAGGGGGACCCGAACCTCTTCAGCAAATATACGGGCCCGCTCAGCTACATCAGTGCATAAACTCAAAAGAAAGGGGTAGTCAAGGCGCCTAAAGGTCCCTTGGACCTCAGCAGTCGAACTACCAGAAGCACCCATGCCAGAGGGGTCTGAGGGACCAGCTCTCGTAGCCTCAGCAGGACCTGTTGCCGCCACATCATTGTCATCAGAATTGTCTCCCCATTCGAACTGTGAAAAGAAGCAGGGTTTCAGTCAGTAGAGGTAAAAATTGAATTAGAACCATTAGAAACTTGCCTAAAAATAGGAACTACCTGATATCGCGGGTTGCCAAAGGCCACAAAGTTGACACCAGGTACAAAACATGGTAGAATGGGCTGGTAGGGCAAGGACTCATACCACAGCTGGTATCCCCCAGGCATGAGAAGATCATCAATGGGGACCTCATGATGGAGAAACCCGATAGAAAGCTCCTCAATAATACCCTTGGGAGCCATAACATCTGCGGGAGGAGCCTACGGTATGACAAAGTGGTCTCGGTACTGATGGACCACTCTCTCTCCCAGGTAGTATGCCTGAGCCCAAGCCCCGTAAAATAAAATGATGCAGCGGTCAACGAAAAAATGAGACGGACCCACAGCGGCTCGATCCCAGAAGGGAGAACCAATGTAAGGGTCATAGATGACTTACCCAGATAGAAAAGTGTCCAATCAGCCAAACACGTAGCATAAAAAGAATTGCTGAGAAAGAAAAGAGAAATAGTAGTACATGCTCTAGGATCAGCAAGTCAATTTGGGACCACAGGCCCATCTCTAAATGCTTCATTCCGACATCCCTGCAGCGATTCTTGTGCCAATTACTCATGAGCGGATATGTGTAAACCTTAGAGAAAAGGAGTGGGCGGCCAGGCTGAAAGTGCAAGTACCCCCAAATTTGAAAAGAGCAGTAAGCATAAAAGATGTGTCAGATACAGGATGAATGACTAGCCAATGAACCAAGGAAAGTGGGAGAGTCAATGGTTACCTCAGTCACAGGCTAGAAGCTGACAACAGAAACTGTGTTCCCAACTGAGGCTCGAGCCAGGCTAGACATCAGCACGACATATCCGGCCCCACCCCAGTCGTACTAATGCACATTATCCCAATTGCCCATGAGACTGAGTAAGGATAATGAAACTCGGCCTCCGCTGGCATTTGCAAAAAGGGTCTTGCCTAAGAGGAAGAGGAGCATATGCGAGCCAACATCAGGGAACGCTCAGGCTCAAGGAAGACCTCTGCATTCGGCTGGCCCAGATCCACAAACTCATACTCATCAAACAAATTGGCCAGCCAAGATAATTTAACTTTGGAGCCATGTCTGTCCTGGGCAAGGATCAAAATTTCAGGTTTCATTTCGGTTTCGGAGGGGACTGAAACAAAAAATTTGAAACGAAATTTCGACCAATAATTTCAATCCCATACAAAATTATGACAGAAATTTTGGTCCAAATTATCATTTCGGAGAGGACTGAAATCGATAATTTAGACCAAAATTTCAGTCATTTCGGCCGAAATTTTGATCCTTGGTCCTGGGAAGAGGGGTAGTCCCCGATTAATTGAACCACCTTGTCCCGGCCTAGTACGCGAAGGTTGGCCACCGGCGTGCCCCCAATCCTAATCCCTGTAATATCGACCAATCAACGGGGGTGATAGCCATCTCAGTCATCGCCATGTGGAAGGTCATAGTCTCAGGCCGAGATCGTTCAATCAGGGCCCTCACATAAGCCGAGTCGCCCCTCATGGCAGGGGACGAAAGGAAATCCCCAAAACCGGCATAGGCAAGGAGAAACTTCACCACCGAAGGGAGATAGCAGTAAAGGCACTGGAGGTCAAGCCAACCTCCACGGAACATAATTGGTGGCAAGTCCTGCATCAAGATAAAGAGGTGTTAGATCATGCAGGTAAAGCAAGCTCGCACGAAGAAAAGACAAGCAAAATCAAACTTATTTTATTACCTTGCCAGCAATCCCGAAATTTGAGATATGGGTGTACTGTTCATTAAGTACACCAGTACGGGCTCCCTCACCCTGCATTTTGTACCAAGGCTGGGAAAAGCACTGCACTACAAAAAGCTGCTCCCCCGGGGACCGTAGACCACCTGTGATCCCTCCTCTTGCCCATGCTTTTCCTCACCCGACATTCTGAGAGACACATGCAACGGTGTCAAGATATGTCAATAGCGAGAAACTAGTTGCTACGAGCCAGGAGAAGGTAAGTATGCCCCTGCTATTTTCCATCAATCTTAAATCACCATCATCTTTAAGAAATACATCAAAAGGGGGGGGGGGTGAGGCCAAAGGCCCCCACATTTCAAAAAAAGAAAGAGCACAAAAAAAAAAAATGATAAAAAAAAAAAAAAAAAACAAAACCAAAAAGAAAATAAACACCAAAAAATGTATATATGCGTAACAAAAATCCAAAAAGCTAAGCAAACATGTATAAAACATACGAGAAAAGGAGACCCTTTCTTTTCAAACAAAAATCAATATATATATACACAATAAACATGCAAAAACAAAAAAATATCATAATCCTCTTGCATTGCACAAAAAAATAAAATCATCTAGGTCCACACGAAAAAAAAAAGAGGCCCCTAACCACATCAACAAGTGAAGAAAAGAGTAGGGCATCATTAAAAAATTATATTTTTGCTCAAAATCAAGGCCAATGCACATGGAAGAAATCAAATGAGTCATAAATAATCATACTTGCAAGAGGAATTGCTCATTCATCATCTAAAAATGCAAGAATCTTAACCACATTGCAAATAAATTTAAGAAAAATCAAAGGAAATGAGGTTAGAACAATGATCACCTTCAAGAGAATAGTTCCTTGATTCAACGTAGAGCGTGTGTTTAATCAGCAAGAGCGAACACCGGCAATAAAACGCGGTTCAAATCGATTCAAAGGAACCCTAGGAGTAAGTTCCGTTTTGGTTTAGAGAGGGGGGGAGGAGAGAGTTTTGAAAATACCCCCTTTTGGCTCGGGCTCGGCTGTTTTAAAAGCCCCCCCATTTTGGCTTGGCGTGTATAATATACACTCTAGACATGTTTTGATCCTAATGTGGTTGGCATGTGTAATATACATGCCAAGCCAAACCTGGCCCGATTTGACCTGACGTGTATAATACATACGCAAGACTCTTTTTGGCCAAGTTTGACTTTACATCTGTATTGTACATGCCGAGCTTGATCCTCCTCGAACCCGAAGTGGTGCACGTCAATCTCCATTTGATCTGCTTGGGAGGTTGTGCTAAATAAATGGTTCAAGATCAATGAGCATGCTCAAAATCTCGAACATACAAAAATTCACATAAAATAACAAGGAATTTGCATAAAATAACAAAAATTCACTCGAAAAAATTTGCATAAAAAATATATATATATATATATACAAAAAATAATAAAAAATAAAAATAATAACAATACGCACATATGCATATGTGTCTTTCAAAAAGCGGCACGTACTCCCAAAAAGCGTTGTGACATCAATTTGCTCCGCTTGGGTAGTCATGCTAAATTAACTTCAGGATCGATGGGTTCGCCCAAAGATCTCGAACCCTGCTTCACGCAGGGGCACCCATGGCCGATCAAATGGGGCAATCGGTGCCTCGTATGATTGGACATAAGCTGTGGATCTTCGCGTACTTGCTTCACACCTATCTTTAAGTATGGATCGATCAAGCTCTCACTTACAGAGTTATTTTATTCAGAATGAAACTTGAACGTTGAACATCTGCAATCATCTCGAGAAGCAGACATTTTTTTCCAGTATATTGGGCTTTCGTAACTCGCTCCATCTTGATTATGCCCAGTAATATCGCTAAACGCTCGGGGATCGATAATGTTGAGGAACAGACATTTTTCCCGACTTACAGGGCTTCCGTTTACTCACCATGTTACCCACCTAATGTTTGAGGTTCGTTCTGAATATGGTAGACCTGTTAGTGTTGCCTTAGGCCTCTTCGGATATCTCTTGACTTTGACATTCGATCATTAGTGATCGGATACCAAAGAAGGGCATCTGTAGACACCCAAATTTGGCCCAAGGCCCAATCGAAATATACTTCAAGAGAGGCACACCCCTGAGCTTCTGATAGCATCTCCCATACCCTTAAGAACCTTTCCAAACCCTTAAGAACCTTCCCAAAGCCCTAGGAACTTTCCCGAACCCTTAGGAATTACCCTCGATCCCTTCGGACCCATAGTTAATCCTCCGGGGCAGTGGTTAAAGAGAGATGTACCAAGGCTGGCAGGGACCTCTACTAAGACCAAATCTTATACCATTAAAAAGTAGAGGTTCCCAGCTTTTCAAAAAGTCAAAAATCACCTCAATCCGAGTTGTACTTCAAAAGTTACGGCAATCCGAAAAAAAAGATTGAAGACTGCACCTGGCTGAGGTATGCATGGCGTGTGTATTGCACACACCAAGCCATTTTTTCCTAGAAATGGCTTGGCGTGTATATTACACATGCCAAGTATAGGTGGGCCCCTAGCAGACTCTAGACTTCTCTGGCACTGTAGCTATGCTTGGCGTGTGTAATACACACGCCAAGCTTAGCTACAATAAATTTTGGTTTTTGGCCGAAATGCACTTTTGGAGTCTGACTTATTGACCATCCCAATGTTTAGGGTAGGTTTCATTAGGACTGTTGCACCCCCAGTTAGCCTATTTGCAACCCTCTAGTCATTTGAAACCTCACCCTATCATCTATCATTGAACCCATTCTCACACATATCCATAACCTTAAGATCCTAGGAAACCTTAGATGTTAGGATTACCTAATTGCTAACCCTAGTTAGCTCTTAAGTACCCCCCCTAACCCTCTCTTTTTCTATAAATAGAGAGGTACCCCCCTTGCAAATGGCTTGAAATTTTTCCAAGAGAGAGAAAGAGATTAAGAAATCCCCTCCTCCCCTTTGGTGCACCAAATACCCATACAAATTCAAGAATTCTAAACCACCTTAGAAACCCTATCTTCCATAAAAAAACCCTTGAGTTTAGGAGAGAACTACCCCCTAGCCTTCTTCCTCTACCCCTTAGCTATCAAGCCTTAGAGGTTAGAACCCATTCTTCAACCACTCAAGCTATCGGAAGCTCACCAAGTGCACCTACGCGAAGGTCCACAGTTGTGCTACAAGGGTCGGAGAGCTCCGGCTCTCCCCTCTACTCCTCTACCTTCTTAGCTTTTCCTTTATCCTTGAATTTGTGCCATTACGCCACTAAAATCTCAGTAATTGCGGAGGGGCACAAATAGGATCAACGTGCCTTCGGGCAAGAGGAAGTGCTCTTTTCATTTTTATTTTTCCTTGATTTTGGCCATAAGTAGAGACCGCGTTTGAGCGGATTGATCGGATGCCTAACACCTTCCCGATCGATAATCGAAGCCCCTACCCAAGAGCCTTTGGCGTAGACCGGTGAATCAGAGTCAAATTTTTGCACTTTGATGCTTTCAATATTAATTTAGGTTTCTCGGGACACCAAAAGGTCCGGGTGGTGACTCTATATTTTTCAAGAGGGCGTATCGTCGCAACGAGATCGTCAAAAATTTACGGTTGCACACTAGGCTATCGAGGTTTGCACCTCAGCATGTGGCACAGAGTTGATGAAGGCCAAGAAGTTTCAACATGGCGTATGGCCTGACATCTAGGAGAGGGTCTCACTATTTGAGCTAGGAACGTATGCAGGGGTGATGGCCAAGGCTCATATTGCAAAGAAAGATATTGAGCAGATGCACAAAAGAAGAGATCACCAAAATTAGGATAGAGTAAGTCAAAAGCAGTCATATGCTCACGAGCAGACAGGCACGAAACCGAGACTACTGATGCCAATACCTGTTAAGACCTGAAAAGTACCACTTTTCACCCCTTAACTTAACCTTTGATTAGACCCTTAGCCACCTAATAAATTCTTGTTAAGTGTTTTGTGTAGGTAATAATCAACAGTGAAATAAGGCCAGGAATCCTGTTAAGGAGCCTGCTTTGGCACCAGATATCCCTCAGAAGAATGAACTCTGAATCCAGACCTGAAATGAGCCTCGCGCAGCTGACCCAAGCTTTAGAGGATTTAGGAGAAATATGCCTCGCGTAGTTCAACTGAGCTTCCCAAGACTTTACAGCAACCTCTCGCGCAGATGAGTGACTGAAGAGCTTCAGAAACTCAAACTCGCGCAGCTCTCACGAAGCTCAAGAGTAGAACACATCGTGCAGTGTATCGAGTTCAAAGCAGACCTCTCTCAATATCGCGTAGTTTGCTCAGAACGGCTGAGGAGAGAGAGCTTCAGAAGATTCCTCGCACAGCTGTCGCGCAGTCGTCGCGAGATGCAATTATTAGAAGAAGAACACCTCGCGCAGTCCTCACGCCATTCAAGAAAGAAAACATCCTCGCGAAAGCAAAGCCAACCTCGCGAAGATCAAGTGAGACATAGAGCCTCGCGCAGTTCAGAACTCAGTAGAGCCTCGCGAGGTAACTCGCGAAGTCCAGTAAAGAGAAGTGCTCGCGAAGTTCTCGCGCTGCTCAAATTCACTCCCGCGAAGATCAGCCCAGCGAAGACCGAGCAACCTCGCGACTACTTGAATTTCAACCCCGCAACACTTGAGACTGTGTTTTCTATTCAACCTCGCGAAGCCCAATCCAGCGAGAGCGCAATTCTCTACCGCGTGACTGCCTGAAGAGCAAACCAAGGCAACCTCGCGACGGCTGAAGCTTCAGTGTCAAATCATCCTAGCGAAGAGCAAAGAGCTACCACACGACAAGTCTGGGAAACTACAGCTACCTAGCGAAGCTCTGACCCTAAACTTCCATCTCTTCAGCAGAGGACCTTCTGGGTATTTTTAGTGATTAGGGCACGCACTCCCATGGTCAAATCTTTGTGCACGCACCCCGAGGCATCCAAGGATCATTATTAGGCCACGTGGCATTGTTAAAATTAGGGTTTCCTAACCCTAATGCGCCGCCACCCCACTGCTATATAAACCCATACCTGAGCTTAGGTTTAGGTATCTGGGAACCCATCTTAGATCATTTTTTTTTTCTCTTTCTTTCTAGCAGTAAGTAATTTTCTTTTTCTTTTCTTCTCTCCATAGTCCAACACTTGCTGGCTATGCCTTTGTATGTGTTTTTGAATTAGATCAATGGAAGTTCTGTAATAGGATCTGTACTTTGTGGGATTGGTGTTTATGTGTGAGATGTTCTGTGCAAGGCTGCTGCCTTGTGATCCGCCATTGCTTTGGCTATATTTTAAAGCAATGGAGGATTGATTCTAAGGGCCATTCAGATCCAAGTGACCTGTGTGTCTGGGCTATCATGGTCCTACAGCCTTAGCCCCACCACAGGACCCACTAGATCTGAAATCCCCATGGGAGCTTGAGCTGGTAGCCTTGTGAGCATGGTGGCAGCAGCGATATTTTTGTTTTGTTTTGGGCTCCGTGAGGAGTATAACCTCTGGGATAGTCTGTGACCATTTAAGTGGACAGATTATAGCCTTAAGGTGATTCTAATCCACCGATCCAAGATGGATCCTTCTTCTTTACACCTGAGCTTGTAGAAGCCTGGTGAGAGATTATCTGAGAGACTCTATATTTGTATAGATCCGCCATCGATGTTGGATCGATCCGTTATAGAGATTGTAGGCTGGTGACTGGACCATTGTAGCCTTGCTCAAGCAATGGACAGCTAGATCGAAGGTTGTACTCAATCTCTTGCTGGTTCTATGTGTTTGGGCTATCATGGTCCTACAGCCTTAGCCCCACATATAGAACTTTAGAGGTTGAGGTTCCCTATGGATTCTTGAGCTGGTAGCATGGATGAAATAGTGCCTGCAATGATTTACTTGTTATGTTTTGACCCATCCCTGGATAGTGGCTCTCCTATGGGATAATCTGTGACCATTCAAGTGGACAGGTTATAGCCTTAAGGGTGGAATCATGGCAGAGTGATGGGTTGGATCCTTTCTCCTCAGAGGTGATAATGTAGCCTCTGGACAGGATTTCTATAACATCAGATCTAAATTTGAGTTACAAAACTTCTCTGACCTTGGCTCAATAATGTACTTCTCACCCTTTTTATACTTATTTTTCACACTCCATCCATCCTCTCAACACTTTCTGTAGTTTAGATATTAAAATACTTAGAATAAGTGACCTTAAACTCCCCTCCGGATCGTGTGAGCGGATCTGGAGGGACTACTAGAGATGGCTCCCTTGGAGCTCTAGATCACCTTTCCCTGTGGGACAAACTCTTACTTATCAAAACTTGCTACAAAGGACCCTGTATCTTGCAGGTCTAGGACTTCTGAGTTGTGCTGGATTCACCCCCTGTTTTACTCTGTCTTTGATTTTTAAATAACTTTTACCACCAACCAATAATGTAAGCACACCAGAAGTCATCACCAATACCTATCCACCCTGTTCAGACTGCTTACTCGAGACCACCCGTGTCTACGTCTCCTAGACCTTTCTGCCTTTCCAACCCTACTATGGCTGGACCGTCCGGAGTGTAGCAACCTTCACGCACCACTTCATCCACACCGATTGAGTCTTGCGCATGGTGTGAGGGACGACATAAGATGGCGGAATGTTGGTGGTCCACTAGCGCATGCCTACGGTGTGGTCAGATGGGACATCAGGTAAAAGACTGTTCAGAGAAAGGAAAGGAAAGAACAACTTTAGCATCTATTCAAAGGCCCTAGATTACCTTGGCAAGTTACATTTTGTGGACAATACATTTTTGGACTAATCGTCAGGATATGTAGTTGTGGTTGAACTTTGTGTGATTAATCATGTAAACTTTGTAATGATGAACGATTTAAGTCTTGAGGATGTGTTTACAAGTTTTGTGAATATCTGATTATGATAAAATGATTGTGGATAAATTAATATAGGTATCATTATTCAACTAATTGTGGCTAATTTTGCATTAGCTATGGATTTATAGTTCGAAATGGCTATGGCAAGTGGAATTACCACCTGGCTATAGATGTGATTTTCATTTTTTAGGGTGGATGAATTGAGTCAATCATTGTCGATGATTGATGATTTAGTTGTGGATATGCAGGATAAGTATTTCTGTGTGCAGGATAGATGTCACGGTAGTTGTGGATGGTCTCGTGCAGATTAAAGGTTGTATGGCATTTTGTGCATTTTTGTGATTTTGGATCAAGACGGATCCGATAGTTCCACCATAAGTTTTCGAGGACGAAAACTTCTTTAAGGAGGGGAGAAAGTACTAACCCAAATTCTTTGTTGACGAGGAATCGTTGACTCGTGAGGAGAACATGACTACCCTTATCGAGACTGCTAGGCATCCATACCTCTTGTAACAAAATACGTAAAATTTCGAGGATGAGCATTCTTTAAGGTGGGAAGAATGTAACAACCAGAATTTTTTTGAGTACCAGTACACCCAACTACACGTACATGGTTGGCATAGTATATCCCACACAGTTGGGACCTTGCATTTTGGACTAGTTGGACCGACTTTGGGCCTTGATTAGGACCTTTAGATGTGCAATAATTACCGACTTGGGTGTGTGGGCTTCACACCGATACAAAACAAATGGATGAGACAAACATTTGCTTTGGTGTGCATGTTTAACACTGAACCGAACCCCACTATATATTCATGTGAAACTTCTCGAAGAAGTTTCACTCGTTGAAAACTAGAGAGAGAAGAGCTTAGAGAAAGAAGAGGGAAACCTCCTTCCCATTTGCCCATTTGAAAACCAAATCACTTTGGGTTTCCCCCAAATTTCTTCTTCTTCTTCAAGAAGATCTTGTCGAATTCTCCGCTTGAGAACTCTGATTTCAACGCCGTAAGAGCCGTGTGAGAAGAACCCCATTTCCCTTCTCATTTTCCTTTAAATCTTTGGATCTCTCATCTCAATCCCCTCTTTCCATTCAAGAAGATCTATATAGAGTCTTCACTCGAGAATGTCAATCTTCGACACTGTTGTGATTGGGGAGAAGAGATCGAGCCATTGGAGGAGTAAGAGGGTTTGACACTGAAATCCATTTATCTGGTTGTTGTAGAACTAGCGTGCACGTGATTAGAAAGTAAGATTTTGTTTAATTTGGTTAGAATTAGTTTAGTTTGATTTGTTGATGATTTGAGATATGTGTGTGCATGATTTTTGGGGATTTTGGATGAAAAAATGGGTTTATGAAACTCAGAATCTGCAGACTCGTGCACCTGAGCAGCCTTCAGAAAGGTTTCTTTGAGCCTCGGGCGCCTGAGGAACAGAAGCAAAAAAAAGGGGCTTCAGTGAGCTTTTGTTCCTCGCTCGCCCAAGCTAGGCGTGCCATTGGAGCTCGTTGGCCCGAGATTCATTCTCGTGTGCTCGAGCTGCCTTCAGAAAGACTACTCTGAGCCTCATGTGTCCAAGCCAAAACCTTGTCCGCTCGAGATTCAAAGTTTGGGCATTTTTGAGTGTTTTCTTGCGAAGTCTTTGGAAAGTTTGACCGTTAGGCTTCCTTTGACATTTCTAAAGGGTCTTTGGATGATTTGGGATGTAGGTTAAAGTGAGGAGCGTCCGTGAGGAATCTCGAACGACTTCGTGTGTTTTGCTTGTGATTTTGCTTGAGCCGTGACTGGGGTAGGGAAAACTCACTACCAATTATATTTTTTACTGTGATTCATAGATATCATGGTATAACTTGTCTTTGTTTTCGATTCATAGGCTCTCGTGATATAATTTGAGTGCGTTAGGATTTATGATTTAAATTTGGAACCTTGAATTCTTTGAAGAGTGTTGAACATCTAAACTGGAAATAGGTGTTGGTGCGCGCTTTTTCTGGGTTCCTTTCGGTCCCCAGAAAGAGTGGCCCAATTCTGTCCTAAGCGGACTCTGGCAATGGCGATGATGGAGTTATAAATTAGGAAATATTAAATGCTGAAACTAAAGAGGCAAATTCTAAATGAAGAATACCTGAGAAGATGAGATCGCCAGCTGCAAATATTTATCGACACTGCAACACGTCACTGATCAAGCTTTAAGGGGGAGTGGAGGCTTGCAGGTTGAACTCCTTTACTGAATCGTCCACCGGCGAACGTCAACAGCTGTGGGTTGCCTTTAGTGTAACTAGTTTGGTTTTCCTATCCATGCTAGGAGTTTATTTAACTTGGTCTCCTAATCCTACTGGGAGTCTGATTAAGAAAGGGTCTCCTAATTCTACTAGGAGTCTAATTTAAAAAAGGTCTTCTGATTCTACTAGGAGTTTAATTAATTTAAATATCTTAATCCTATTAAAAATCTAATTAATTAAGTCTCCTAATCTTATTAAAAGTCTAATTAATTTAGATGTCTTAATCTTATTAGAAATCCAATTAATTTAGTCTCCTCATCCTACTAGGAGTTTAATTAATTTAAATTTTCTAATTTTAATTAGAAATTAAATTAATTAGAAAAAAGGGATTTGGGCCCACTAAGCTAAGGAGGATTGGCCTCGTTCCCAAGTTCGCTCCACAAGCTCCCTTGGGCAAATCGGGTGGCTGAGATTGAAGCTAAATTAGATTTTGGACTGTAAAATAGTATTTTAGGCTTTTCAAAGTCGATTTTGGAGTGATAATTATGAATTAAATTATGAAATAGAATTATAGAAACTAAAATTAATATTTAGAATTTTTGGAGGTATTAAAATAGGGAATTAAAATCATAATTTAAAATTTTAGGACTGAATTTGAGTCCGAAATCAGAAAATCAGACCGTATGATTAAGGACTGGTTATAGAGTCTAAGACCTAGAACCAGAGATTAATAATAGGACTGGAGATTTAGATTTTAGAACGAAATTAAAGCCTAGGATCGGTGCGTTGGACCATCGAATTAAGGACTGGCTCTAGAAACAGAGGACTAGAACCAGATATAGAGAATTACAATCCGAAAAGGGTGCTACGGTCTAAGATTGAAAATTAAAACTAATAGAATTCCTAAATCTCGAGACTAGAAGTTCCGGTCGTGAATTAAAAAAATTAAATCCTTACCTAGGGTCGGGGCTGTGGAGAGAAATCTCGAAGATTAGAAGCTTGAATCTCGAAATCATGACTAGGTTGCTCTATGGGTTTGACCTTGGAGTTCTCTCGTGTTGTGTGGCCTCTTCGTGTTCTGTTCGATCGAAATTAAAAAAAGCTTTTATAGGTTTTTTTCTAATTAAACACCCTGTTTCAGGTGTTTAATAAAATTACGCGCTGATATCCCGGTGCTAAATCGCTTTGTGTCGGTCACTGTTGATGGGTCTTGAAACTCAGACTAAGATCTGTTGCTAAAGAAATCCTGTCCAATGGCTACATTATCACCAAAGAGGAAAAAGAATCCAACTCACCCCTGTGCCATGATCCAATCCCTTATGGCTATAACCTGTCCACTTGAATGGTCACAGACTATCCAATAGGGGAACCACAATCCAGAGATGGGTCAGAACAAGTTTACCATTGTAGGCACTACTTCATCAAGGCTACAAGCTCAAGAATCCATAGGAACCTCATCCTCTAAAGTTCTATGTGTGGGGCTAGGCCTACAAAGTGCACAAGCCTGGACACACAGGACCAGCAAGAGTATGAGTACTAGATTTCAAGTATGGTTGTTCAATACTTTAGTAAGACTGCAGTGATCCAGTCACAAGCCTATAATCTCTACAGCCAAATCAGATCTGCAATCTGATTATGGATCTATACAAATATAGGGGAGTCTGTCTCTGCACAATCTCTCACAAGGCTACAAGCACAAGTGCAGAGAAGAAGAATCTGTTGTAGGTCTGTGAATTGGTTTCACCCTAGGGCTATACCTGTCCACTTGAATGGTCACAGACTATCCACAGAGGCTATCCTCCTCACAGAGGTCTAAGACAGTACAAGATTATTGCTGCCGCCACCATGTTCACAAGGCTACCAGCTCAAGCTCCCATGGGGATTCAGATTTAGTGGATCCTGTGGTGGGGAAAGGCCTGCAATGTGCCTAATCTGGACACACAGGTTACTTGGATCTAAATAAAATCTTAAAAACAATCCTCCATTGCTTACAATATAACTTAGCAATGGAGGATCTCAAGGCAGCAGCCTTGTACAGAATAACTCACACCAAAAGCATCATCCCATACATGCAATAAATCCTATTACAAAACTCCATTACAATCTATACCATATAATCATACAAAAGGCATAGCCAGCAAGTGCTGGACTATGGAGAGAAAGAAAAAGGAAAAAGAAAAACTCCTAAACCCTAACCTTAGCCTACTGTAATTCTACAGTTGGTTTCAAGAAGAAGCACAGAAGTTCAGTCCCTAAAAGTGATATCTAAACCTAAGCTAGGTTTAGGCTTATATAGCAGTCGGCTTCCCTTCAATTAGGGTTAGGGAAAACCCTAATTTATCAATGTGATTGCAGCCCATTCCTGTCCCTTGGATGCCTCGGGGCATGTGCATGGAGATTGGAGCATTGGAGTGCATACCCTAATTGTTGGAAGTCCCCAGATTGCCCTTACAGAAGTGGGGAGAAGTTTAGAACCCGATCCTTGTTGGGTTGAAAAGATTTCAGATCCTTTTGCGTGGTAGAATTGGCATCGCAGGGTTGAATTGATTTGAAGTTCATGCAGTCACGAGATTGACATTTTGATCATCGCGGGATACTAATGGCTGTCGCGAGATTGCTCTTTCAGCTTTGAATGGTGCGGGGGTTGCTCGCGTGGTCTATCCCTTGGTGAATCTCGCGACAGATCTTCGTGAAGAAGCAGTGTTCATGAGTTTTTGAGTCACGCAAGCATTTCCCTGAAGGTCTGTATCTCGCGGCCACTCTGCGACAGCTGCGCACAGGAATACCTAGAGCTCTTACTTCTGAGTGAATCATGCGAAGCCTAACATCTCCTCTTTTGAGCTACGTGAGACTGCGCGAACGCTTCACTCACGTATGGCTGAGCTTCGCGAAAACCTCGCGAAGACTGATTTGCATTTCTTTCTGTCATCAAACCGCATGGGAGCAGTGCGAGGACTGCGCGGCCAGTTGTTGTGTTTCCTCCAGGAGCCCGCGACAACTGTGCGAAGGCATTATCTCTTGTTCAATTGAACCCTGCAACATTTGCGTGAAGCATCCTTCTTGGTTTATTTCTGCTTTGATGTGCCTATGCTTCAGCCAATTCTCTGTCTGGGTGCATTCTTCATTCTGCTGAGGTAGTTTTGGGGCAACAGTGAGCTTCTTGGCATGGTTAGGGGTTTATTTACAACTGCTGCTTATTACCTACATAATAGACTTAAAACACATTTATTAAATGATTAAGGGCCTAACAGAGATTAAGTTAAGGGGTGAAAAGTGGTACTTTTTAGGTCTTAACACGCCCCCAAACCTAATCTTTGCTAGTCCCTTAGCAAAGCTGTAATTAAATGCCACTTTCGTAGGGATCACGAGTACATTTAGCATATGTACCAAGCCTTTTAAACCCCTAAGTGATCCCTAGTGGAGGAGTGAAGTCTCCTGAAGGTTTTCAGTGAAGACACCCACAAACTTCACCATTAAAATCAGTTAAGGATAGTGCAGATAATGATAAAACAGATTCAAATGTTTAAAGTTTCATTCCACACCCATTTAATCACTTAGAGGAAACTGCAGAAATGTTTGTAGGCCATATGAAACTTATAAGTTACATGTGTTTGCCTTACCACCATTCATTTAACATTATAATTTTAATGTATAAAAATCAGTACCCTGCTTGCCTTTAATTCAAAATCCAAGTTGGATACTACCCTAATGAGGTTAAAATTCAAACCCAATTCTCATTTGAGCTATCTCTCAATATTAATAACCTGAGGGTGTTCACATTCTCAATAGCTCAAGAGCAGTTACAGACCCCAAATGGGCTTGCAAGCATGAGCATAGGCCAAGCTTCTAATTTCTGACATCTTCAAGGATTTTCACCATAGATTGGGCAACTCTTCATTTCCATATGACAGCTCATTTGACGTTGGATCCACAAGGTCTTTTTGAAATGGTTGTAATGTGGCTTATGGCTGAGGGGTGTAAAGAATAAAGGGGTAAAAAGGGAATCCAAATTGAGAAATCAGCAAGGTAAGGAGTGATTCATGACTTCACAACCTTTATTTAAGCAAAAACTTCATCTTCCTTTTATATTTTAGACTCAAAGTGGCCAGCTTGTCCTCTTCTTTTCAATTTTTAGATGATGTTGTTCTCTAGACTTCTCTTTCTTTTTCTCCTTTTATTTATTTATTTTTATTTATATTATTATTATTTTTTTTATTCATTCTTTTGATGAACTGCTACACAACTGCCATTGATACACAGCTGTTCACAAGTTGCTTGTCTTCACCTTCCACTGAATGTTGGACCATTCTCAATATCTTTACCTCCTTCTCCTTTACCTTCTGAATTCTCAGAGTGAGGGTAAGGTTGACTCAGGTCATGAGGTTAAGGTTCCAGTGTTCTGGTGTTTGCAAAAGAAAAAAAAAAAAAGATTTTAGGGCTCAACTAGTGTATGCAAAAGGGCATATTTTAAAAGGTTGGATTTTCAGGCTCAAGCTGTCCAAATGAAGGCCTTGGATCATTTTCTTAGTCTCATGAGTGTTGTCAATTAGTTTTGATTAGGAGTTGCACAACTTTTAGTGAAAAAGTCATGAATCAATCAGTCCTTAGAGTAGAAGTAATGCCAAAAATACTCTTCAAAAGAAAATTCTGACCCAAATCTAACTAGGTATGATCTTCAAATTTAACTCATGGGGTGTATTTTCGTCTGTTTCTCTCCTCTTAGGCTCACAGAGTACTTAACTCAAAAAAATTTCTAAAATTAGCTTCATGGTGGTGTCAAGATCAACTTTTTTTGTTTTCAAAAGTCTGCAAAAATATTTAAAGTTTTACAAGTTTCCTCATTGTATCAAGTGTAAATTAGCTTTATTCATCTCAGTTATACCACCATTACTGCACTAAAATTAACTATTTTAATGGCAGACTGCCACACCCCCAAACCATTCGGAGCAGTGTCCTCATTGGGTCAAAGGTGATAAAAGGCAGTAGAATCCAATGCAGAACGAAATAAATCTGAGAAGAGAGAGAAAGCGAAAAAATAATGCTAAGAACAGTATAGAACAAAAAGAAACTATCATTAAAAAGAAAAATGAAAATAGTACAAAAGAGGGTAAAAGAAAAGACTAAATGGGAGGGGGGGGGGGGAAGGGATCCAGGGAGAGGCGGTGGGGGAGATGCAGGGGGATCCAGTTTTCTCTTCTTCTTCTCTCTCTTCTCCTTCTTTCTCTTTGTCTTTTCCTCCTTGGCGAGGATCCTCTGGACCTCGTCATACTCATCCCAGAGAAATTGTAAGGGGTCCGGCTCCTTGGGCGGTGGGTGATCCTCCCAGATGGGGTAGAATTTGATGGGGAACCCGAAGGGTTTGTCATCCGCCATAGGTGTGAGGAGGTATGGATTGCTAGGGTTGGAATAGGAGGGATGAGATGAAAAGGGACTGATGGCCGATTTAAAAGAAGGGGACGGTGGAACATGAATCGGCGGATTTTAATTTGTGCCCCTTTTTAATCGTGGCAATAAATTAACGTTGTGTGGGGAAAGAAGAAACACCCACCCGGTTCTTGAAAAAGAGAATGAGCATTAACTGAATGTCTAAAGATAGGCAAGGTATTTAAGGGAATCAGTGTATCGCGTGGGGATCCTCGCGAAGAACAATCAGTGATGAGTAGTTTACATTTCTCGCGCAGCTGAGCTAGGGATCTCCGCGAGGTAGCCTGGCATGGCTCATTAATTTGAAAAAGAAGCCATTGAAATCCCTGAGGCAGGTATTTGCACAGATTTATTCAGCCACCATTTACATCTATCCTCCACATGGATTACTATTTCAAAGAAGCATAGCCTCCCTAAACTCATCTCCCATGAATGACAAAAAGAACAAAATGAAAACTAACACACGAAAACAAGCACATAAAACAGAGCGATAGACAAAAACTAGAAATTCTATTTAAGTGGAAGAAAATATTTACAAATGTAGTTACAAGAAGCAAAACCTAATCTACAATCTAGAAACTAGGATCTAATCTGAACTCGAATCTGTGTAGAAATCTCAGCCCATCTTTTTAGCATGTGCCCTAAGGGCATCTCTATCCTGTTTCTTCTTTTCCTCCCTTTCCTTTTTCTTTTCGACTAGTGTTTTCTTTGCAGTTGGAGCTTTAGGTGCCCTCACCCTTACTTTTGGTTGCTTGGGAGCTTTTGGTTCCTTGGGTTCTTAAGGGGCTTTTCCTTTGCGCTTAGTAGGGGGGTGGTAGGGGATTTGCCTTTGCCTTTGCCTTTGGCTTCCTCAATGGGGACCACTGGAGATTTCCCTTTCGCTGTGGACTCAGGCTGGGCATGGGATTGTGCCTCCTCAGACTGGGAAGCAGGCTCTTTGCCAATTTTTAAAGGAGCAACTTTGGGAGCAGACCTCTTAGCAGTGACTTTCCTCTGCTTAGGATAAGTTTGCTCTTGTGGAGGTGCAGCAGAGGCCTTGGGAGGTGGAGGCTGCTCTGTAGGAGGTGAGGGATGAGGGGCAACTGGGGCCTTGCCTTTCTCTTGCTGTGTCTTAGGTTGTGCCTCCTCAGACTGGGCAGCTGGAGATGGAGTAGCTTTGGGCTCTGGGATGGGCATTTGAACAGAGATTGGTGTGGGATGTAGAGGAACATTTCTGGCAGCAGCCAATGCGAATTCTAATGAGGCGATTTGGATTTGATGTTTGAGGATGTCAGTCTCATGGATCTCCTTTTGGATTATGTGGATCTCCTGGGCATTGTTAAGCCTCTTTTCAAACATTCTGGCCCGGGACCTCTCAGTAGTAGCATTTGCTTTCTCTAACTCCAAATTCAGCGCATTGTACTAAGCTGTAGCTTTGGTCTTCTGATAGTCCTCTAGGATATTTTTCCACCCCAAGGAGATGCCCAGAAGTTACTTTATGTGGGCCTCCTTCATTTCATCGATCTGCTCCAGCAGGGGGGTCTCAATGGATTGGCGATGCTTGGCCATCCCCCCCAGGAAATCCTTCCTAAGGTAAGCATTATCCCTCATGTGATGGAGGATGGTGAGGTAGGGAGGGTTATAAAAATGATGTTTTGGTGCGATGGGAAGATAGGAAGTGGAAGGAGCAAACTGTGATAGGTCCCGGGGGGGAGAACGGGGGGTAACAGGGGGTAAGTCTAGTTGTGGGGGAAGGGGGATAGGTTCGTATCTTTTGGTCGTAAGTTGAGAGGTGGAATGGAGGGTATAGGGAAATGAGAATGGGGTAGGCTCGGTGAGGGAGTAGGGGGGTGGTGGGGGAATGGGAATGGTGAAAGGAATGAAAGGAAATGGGGGTGTAAGAGGAAATGTGGATGGTGGGGGGGTTGTGAGTCGAGGAAATGCCTTGGGTTTCTTATGTGTGAACAGGACTAGGGGGGTTGAAGTGGGTGAAGGTGAGATGGGTGGGTTGGTTAAGGAGTGTAAGGTGGATTGGATGGAGGTGAGTTTAGTTTGCATCTGATCCAATTTTTGGGTATTGGTGGATAACTGGGCTTGGATGTCTTGGATAAGGGAAAGGATAAGGGGTAGTCTGTCAGGGCTAGGAGGTTGGGTCTGGGAAGAAGAGGGTACTAGTTGGAAAGGTGAGGAAGGTGCATGATGGAAAGTGGAAGGAGGGGAAGAGTGGAGTTCTGGGGAGTGATGCTGTGAGGTAGTTGGGGAGTCAGAGAGAGGGGTGTAGTAGGCAGGCATTGTTTCAAGGAAGGTAGACAGAAAGGCCTGGAAGCCTATGGATGTGTTTAGGGTTAAGTCAATGTCTGTGAGGGGAGATGTGGTAGGTATGGCTGTGGTGGTGGTTTCTGCAAGGTGGGGTGTGTCAATTGGGATAGAAGGGATCGAGGATGGTGTCAGGGAGATGGTTGGGATGGTCTTTCATTTTTTGTAGGAGATGAGTGGGGGGCTGGCAGGTTTATGTGTAGCTGATGGGGGAATTGTGGTTGTGTATTAAGGTAAGGTAGGGGATGGGGAGTCCTCCCAGGTACCAAGCACAGGTGAAGGGGGAGTGGGCATGGAGAATGGAAACAGAGGGGGGTGAGAGGTGGATGTAAGAGGGGTAGTGGATGCAGGAGAAAAAGGTGGAGGGGGAATGGGTGCTGCTATAGTAATGGTACTGATAGGCTCTAGGGGTACCTCCTTAGTAGCAGGGGTAGATCCTAATCTGGCTGCTTCTTCTGCTTGCTTGGGCAGGGCCTGAGCCTCAGCTTTCTTCTTCTTCTGGGCCTCCATCAAGCTCCTACTGATTCCCCATTGCCTCTTGGCAAAGGTAGTAGGGGTAAGGGTGGTGGTCTGCTTAGTCCGTCCTATCTTGTATCTCCCCTTGATCAGCAGCAAGGTAATGATTTTTGCATGGGGTAGTGTGTGAGGCTTCTTGTTTGTCCTTATCTTCTCCACTGTCTTTCATTGCCTCAAAAATTAGCCAAGCTGCATGGAAGCCATGGCCCATGTGGAAGGAGTAGACAGCATCCGCAATGGGGGTTCTCCTCTCCTGCTGATGTCCTGAGCAATATATATTTTTTCGCAGAACTTGGTCAATGAACATGAGTTCAAGTTCTAATTCTCTCCTTCTGATTGAGTCCCCTGTGGCTTTTAATCCTCTAGTCAAAGCTCTTACAATTGTATCAATCGATGCACTCAGAGGGGGGCCATATCCACAGCTGGGATCGAATGCTGCTGGGACGCCCAAAACTTCAGCAATCACCTTGGGGCTTACTAACATATCAAAGTCATCAATCAACACCAGCAAGCACTCTTGTCCATCTTTGTCCTTCTTGACCCTGATGTGCTGATAGAACAGCTGCACTAGCCTAGGGTAGGCTAGTGTTGGAATTCCTTTCATTAATGGCATCAGGCCCGCTTTGCTCATAAACTGTACGACAGGGGCAGATAGAGGTTCCTTCTCAAAAAATGGTAGATCAAATGCTGTCTCAGGCTCCAATAGAATTGACACCATGAGTTCAGAAGGAGTAGAGAACTTAGTGGTTGGTACCGCCACCTCCTCAACCACTTCCTTTTCATTTTTGGGGAACTTTGAAGTCTTGGCCTTTTTAAGGGTGGTCTCTGCAGGGTCCTTGTCCTTCCCCTTTCTCTTTTGTGCAATTTTTGGAGCCATGTCTAACTCTGTCCTCTAGTATGAGAAATGGAGGTTGAGATCTAGGGTTTGGTTTGATTTGACGCACAGGGCACCTCAAGATCTCTGAGCAGAGGGTAATGGATGGGGGTGATGTTAGGAACAACTCTGTAGATTTGTGAAGTGAATGATGAGATGTAGTGTTTATGCTGGAGGAGAGAGGCGAAAGAGCGCCAGAAGCTAGGGTTTCGCAGAGGGAAGAAGGAAGAAAATAATGGAAAAGGGACCAAGCGCGGGGTTAAAATACTTATCGCGAGACTCGGCGCGCTTTGGAACATCTGGTCGTGGGGTTGGAAATGATCCTAGCGAAGGTGTTGATTCAATCTAGATTGCGCGACAATCTCCCAGGTTGTCCTTAGAGTTCGCGACAGAGTGAGATTAATTCATGTGAATTGCGCGAGCGGCTCCTAGGTCTCTATTTAGATTGCACGAAAAGCTCTGAGGTTCATTTTGAATCTCGTGACAGACTTAGAATCTCGTGACAGCAAATGAAATATTTCTGTTGATTTGTGCGAGAGTCTCCCAGTTTATCTTCTGAACCTCGCGATAGTCTTGGAAACTCGCGATAACTAATGAATAGCTCGATGTGGATCGCGCGAGAGGTTGTCAGGTACACATGAATCTCGCGATAGCTATTGAATGTTTCCATGTGAACTGTGTGAAGTGCTCTCAGACTCTCTTTTTTAACCTCGTGACAGCCTGAGAATCTCGCGACAGCTAATGAAGTATGCTGTCTGTAGTGCGCGAGAGTCTCTTAGGCTTCAATTGGACCCAGCGACAGCAAGGTGTAAAGCAGAGAGCATGTGCTCTCTGTGCTGCCCTTTTTGCATGCTAGCTGCGGTGGGATCCTAGGCATGACCCTCACTAAGGCTACCGCTAGACATTCAATCATACAATCAAGGACGACAAAAAAAAATCGACCTCCCATATTATGCATTCAACAGAAGCTATCAATTGAAGAGCAGTAAGAATGAAACCAAGCATCAATAGTTTATAACAGATAGGTCCAGATTCAGATATGACCACTAACAAATCCTAGAGAATATAAACAAAAGAAAGCAAGATAAATCAACCAAAAACTAAGTACATATGATAAAGTAATGACACACCTGTGGATCAGTTTGAAGAATGATCCCCTTGAAAGTGAATGGTGTCCATGGGTTCAACAGGTTTTTCAAAATAAGGCTTAAGCCTCTGACCATTCACCTTCAAGGTTCTCCCAGACTTGGGATCCTTGATTTCCACAGCACCAGATGAGGAAACATACATGACAATGTAGGGACCTTCCCATCTGGATTTTAATTTGCCAGGAAAAAATTTAAGTTTGGAGTTAAACAACCAAACCTTATCACCAGCTATGAAACTCTTTCTCAACAGCCCCTTATCAAAGAAAGATTTGGACCTTTTCTTGTAGGTCTTAGCATTAGCATACGCATCCATCCTTAGTTCTTCCAATTCGGACAGTTGCAGCAACCTGTGAAGACCAGCAGAAGTTAGATCTAGATTTAAATGTTTGATGGCCCAATAGGCCCTATGTTCTAACTCTACTGGGAGATGACAGGCCTTGCCATAAACCAGTCTGAAAGGGGACATACCAATCACTAAGTGAAAATGAAGAATAAGCAACACTACTTGCCTAAAGAAAACCACGGTCTCTGACCGTTGTGGACAAATCAACTGATACAACTGCCCAAAATCGTAGTTTTTAAAATGCAACGGCCTAATATTGTATAATTAAGCCTATTTGAACCTGTGACCTCAAGATATAAAATAAATTGGGCGTGTGTTTCTCAAATACAACGGCCCGGCTTTTTATAGCTTAGGCAATTCGAACCTCGGTCCTCTAAGCTGTAAAATATATTAGGCGCCCAAATACCTTCTAAGTGAAATCGAGTGCGGGAATTGATTCGACACCCAAATACCTTCTAAGTAAAATATATTAGGCGCCCAAATTATCCAGCTACCCATTTCTCTTCTTGGCCCTTCCTATTCCTCTTCATTTGATGCGATCCTCCTCATCGCCGAAGCTTGATCTGATTCGATCTCCTCATCTCCATAATCTAAAGCTTGATTCAATGCAAACCTCCTCGTCTCCATAAGCCGAAGCTTGATTTGACGCGATCCTCGTCGTCTCCAGATGCCAAAGCTTGAAGCCCATTAAAGGTGAAATTTATCTACAATCAATTATTGAGAAATGCATCAGTACTCTCTTTGAGGCCTAGCAATTAAAGCTCGCCAAAGCGACATTGAAGAAACGATCGGGTAGGGGTTTGATTTTATTTTATTTTTTCTAAAAGATTAAAAAGGATTATACCCAAATCATTTTACTTTGGCATACCCTAATTAGAAATAGTTTTTCTGAAATCTATATGTTTTTTGATCATCCAAAATATTTTTTGAAATTTCAGAATTAGGGTTTTTATTTTCTTTTATTTTTTCTGAAGGATTATTTTATTTTTTCTTATGCAGCTCCTCCATCTTCGAAGCCTGCTAAATCCGGTTGGGATATATATTGATTGTTACCCTACTGTATTTTGAGGTATTTTCCCAATGTTTCCTCTGTTTTATATGGTTTGTTCTCTATTTTTGTGTAAAAAGCACATATGAAAAATGGGAAATTCAAAATGAAATTGCAAAAATGGTGATTGATGGCCGTTTGAAAGTTTTGGATGATGATACATATAGAATATTTGGATTTAGCTTTGTTTTTAATGATTCATACTGAAAAATATCTTTAGATTGTTCTATGTATACGATAAGTTTTTTAATCATGTATTGAACTTGTGAATGCTTTTCAGGAATTTTTTTTTATATTCCTGCATTGAATTTCTTATCTGCAGTCTGGGTTTCCATTGACAATTGAAAATTCATTATCTGCAGCCTGAGTTTCCATTGTTAAAATTGTTGACCAGATTGAATAGAAAGTGGAGATCTTAATGGTCCCAATCTTCCTTATACTGGATTTTAAAGATCATGAGTTGTGAATCCTGCATTATCCACATCACATATAAACTAATTCACAATACAAATCTGCAGTCAAAAAAATACTTTAGCTTTGCAAAATCTACATGTACTAAATATGGTCATGGGCCTACGACATTTGGCATTGATGAGCAATTGTTTTGGCTGCAAACCAGCCACAATCATCAACACTAAGCTCTAATTTCATCAACTGTTCAAAAGCATTGTAGATTTTATCAGAATACCCATCACCCTCAATCAGATAAAATTAATATGTGAGAAAGTACATCTTCCCCCCTATTGCAGCAAAATAAAGGAAACATTCCACAACATAATAAAGGCTTAGCTTCCATTGAGCCAAAAAAGAAAAAATTGGGTAATCATCTATTTCTAACCTTACAAACTCAATTTGATATAACTCAAAATCCTATTACAAATGCACAAGAAGCATATAGAAACATTGACATCTTTGATGGCCGACCGGAAACCTTGCAAAAATTTCCCATGATTAAGAATCTAAGAGTAGACGACAGCGGAGGGAATGAGGAGTTGGTACTAGCGCCTTGGTACACAGCAGTGTGACATCATTCAACAACATTACCATTAGGACTAGTCATATTTAGGAATGAGCAGTCAAAAAGAATATAGTCAATGGTCCCAATCTAATGTGAGCAACGGCATTGATCAGATGGTTACAGTTGCTTAATGAAATTTTTTTTTAGAGCGGCTGGTAGAAATCCACATTGGTAACTATAGTACAATTTGAATCTATGTATACAAATGCCATCTACATATGCAGTATAAATGACTTGAAAACCAACACTGATGCTTGGGCTTGAGAGCACCTAATACCCAACTAGGCAACCAAGACTCACAGCTAAACAAAAACAACTTCAAGCTTCGCACACGGATTGCTCTCCACATATCTCCTGACATCATTGTCGCCATGAAATTGGAAAGAGTATAATGCTTCCCTCTGGGTGATGCCAACCGGATATATTCTATAAATTTTTAATTCGTCACCTCCTCTAATACTGTCTGGTCTTTCTTTCTTCCAGATAGGTACATGATTCAAAGACTTGAACTTTGAAAGAACCGCAAATTCCAATGCTTTTAGAGTCAAATTTCTAGACCTGCCCACATATTTCAAGAATCAGAGCAATTTAGTAGTTTAAATGAAAGCTCAAAACAGTTTTGGTGTGGCCAAAGATGCATCCTTCACAATTATTATAACAGTATCACATTGCCAAGGTTTAAAAAAGAAGACAGGACCAAGTAGTCTCAATAAACTTTTCAATGTGGACTACAGAAGCAACAGGACAAATATATCTAAAATTAAAAATTAAGAGAAAATAAAGATACTCATAAGGAGTTTGTTTGAAGTACTGAAAAGTCTTATAGAACAATGGGTCATTACTACTTCTATAAGATTGCCATCATTGGACATTTTTCAAATTTAAATGCCACACAGATGGTATGTCATTGACTGCTAAAACAGCCAGAGAAACAGAGCTCTAGTCACCCTCATATAATCAGCATTTTGGTATTTGCCTCTTAAAAAAGCAAGTCTCATTCGATTCTATAGACGTATGAAAAGGAAGCTGTTGGTATCAAACCTACCAGGAATCAGGACCGCTAGTACCCATTACTAGGGTTGTGAAATGATAGCCCCTAATGGTCTTAGCCTTTTTCAAGGCTAGTTTGAGGGACAAAAAATGGAACTCGTGGGTTTCCTTCACTATGCTACAGAAGCAATAGATTTCATGCAAAAATTATCTCTGGATTCTCAAACGAAGACTTTGGAAGCCCCAGAGGCTACCAAAAAGGTGAGTTAGCTGCTTTTTTATCTGTTCCATGATTATATATTTCAGTTAACAATTAGTTTTAATTGATTTATATCACCGAAAGGGTTTTATTGCTTTTTCTTAAGCAGGTTCAACAATTCAATATGGGCCTGCGGACGGCAACGAGATGGCAAATGGACCGATCCCATCATGGGAGCGCTCTAATACACCTATACTTCAAGATTTCATGGATCCAAACTTGTGCTATCTTCCTAATGGATATGGATCAACAGCCTACTTTTATGGAGGTAACTAATCAAAATTTCTTGATTTGCTTAGTTAATTGTTCCGAATCATTACAAATTTTGATTCTAATTGAATAATTAGCTACTAGACATACTTTTTATTACAAATTTACAATTGGTGTACAATATGTTAAATATTGTCTAGCTTTCATCTAATTATGAAATTGGATGTGTTTAATTACTTGAGGATATTTGCTAGCTAAAAACCTACTCTTTTGGCTTTTGAAAATTTTCAAGATATGATAATTCTATGAGCGAGTGGGATGATTACCCTAGATACGTCAATCCAGATGGAGTTGAGATGCCACCTCATGTGAGTGTGTGTCCTTGAATCATAGTTCAGAATCTCAAATACCAAGATGTGTCGGGCAACATGAATCGGTATCAGAGCCACCCGAGACATATTTACTTGGTAGTACATTGTATCAATGCTACCGAAGAGAATACCTGATGCACGAAACGATGTGTGTTG
This sequence comes from Chloranthus sessilifolius, assembly GCA_021018995.1. Lineage (NCBI taxonomy): Eukaryota > Viridiplantae > Streptophyta > Magnoliopsida > Chloranthales > Chloranthaceae > Chloranthus > Chloranthus sessilifolius. The sequence goes on along the minus strand of CM037584.1, from coordinate 93,471,438 downwards.
CTATCAGCCCAGACTAATTAGAGATTTTATTCCTTGGCTTGAATATACATTCATTCATACATACATGTGGTTTGATTATACAGTATTTTGCTACAAGCATGGTTCAAATTATCATCCCAAACCGATACTATCGTCCAATATGTATCAGTTTTATGGTCTATCGGGCCGATACGTTGAATGTATCAACCCATATAGATTTGTATGTATTGGCCGATACACACCAATTTATCTTACAATTCCGATACACATCGGTTTTGGAGCTGGCTGATGCATATTGGTAAACTGAGAATTTGAACCTTAGCTACAGGTATGAAAATTTTATAAACTTTTCATGAATGACCCTAAATTAGCCATGATGGTCAGTTATATGGCCCCCAACACTACTAGTATGCAACTCCTTATTACCAACCACCTACTCCACCTAGTGCACCCTACACTCTGAATCAAGCCCCACTTCCCAAGGGGATCTTTCCGCATCTGTTGCTGCAGATCAGGTACCTTTGACTACAGAAAAAATATGGAAAATATAATGGGAGCATTGATCCAATTATAACTAAAGTAGTTATCCAATAAAATAAAACAAAAAATGAAGTAGTTAATCCAGTTGTCTGCTCCATTTGATGCGCTGATCCTTGGATGTCTGCTCCATTTGATGCCATGGTGTAATAAAGTTTATCTAACACTTGATATATCGGCAGATTACACACATCCATTATCCAGGCCTTACAAGTCATCCGAAGCATCACATTGCCAAACAGCAAATGATTGGTTTTGGTGGTGTGCTCTAAGGGGCTGGATAGCCCTTATCAAAAAAATAAATTCCCATGTCTAACACTAGTTATTTTTTGGATTAGACGACTTAGATGCAATAACAATACCTTCTGTCCTTGTAAAAAAATGTATGAAAAACAAAAACATCTAAATCATTCATGTCTGCAATAAAAGGTCTAAATTCGAGTCTAGCTGTAAATTCTGGTGGGCAATAGAAACAGAGGAAGAACCCTTCTTGGATGCGGGTGACATATTGACATGTGCCCTTGGTGTTTGTAAATTGCCAGAATTTTTAGTCACAAAGATTGCATTTATCTTTCTAAAATTTAGGGCAATGGTTAGGTTCCACATGCGTCAAAACCCTTAGATACTAGGGAATCTAGACTTTCCATCTCAACTCTTATCAAAGGATTCTAAATTGGTTATGTTGGATTTGTCCCACATCGGCTGTGGGCTAACCCTTCTCAAAATTTGACCATGTTCAGTGCCCTTCTCAAAATTTGACCATGAAAGATTGAAGATATGAAATATTAATTTGATTGGACATAAGTTCTCTTCCCAAACAATTGGGTAAAAATTAACATTTGTAAATTATTTCTCTCTCAGAGGTATACGCTGCAAGAGAAAAGAATGGAATATATATTCCTCGGGATCGTTACTTGCATGAAGAAGCTGAGAAGAAGGTTGGGCTCTAATAGTTCAATTGGATTGTCAATTTTACGTAATCTTCTCAATAAAAGTTGCATTGTAAAATGAAAAGAAAAAAAAATAGAAAAAAGCATTGGAGAGTTTGTTAGTGAGTTTTACAACTCATTTAATTATTATTAAATTTATCATTGTCATCCAGGCCATGACAGAGAAGATTGAGCGCATGGAACTTAACTCAGAATCCAAGGACAAGGTAGATTTTGCATGTTCTCTAAATATTCATCTCCTTGCATCTATTTAAGAATCCAGTATGTAGGGATTTAACTTCTTATCTATATGTTTTGAGCAGCAACTGATAGAGCTTCAAGACCTTTACAATTCCCAACAAATATTGACTGCAGATTTAAGTGACAAACTCGAAAAAACTTGGGTAATAAAGTGTTGGATGGTCATGTTCCAGAATTTTCCTGTTGTTTGCTATCCAAGAAACTAAACTTTTCCTCATTTACTGCAGATAAAACTCGAGGGCATTGAACATGGTCACATTTTCCTCATGTTCCAGAATTTTCCTGTTGCCTGATTCAAAATAGCCCATTTAAGGTCTGTCCTGAATCTTAGCAGCTAGTTGAAATGGTCTTTATCCTAGAATTTTAATGGTTTTTTTTGGATGAGTTGTTCATTGTGGATTCATTAGTGGATTTTAATACATGGAAGGCTCTAATTGCCTGATGTCCCCACCAGTGATGCAATTAGAAGTTCTATTGAAAAAAAAAATGGAATATCTAGTCTTAGAGAGTATTTATTTTTGAGCTATGGTATCTATTAGGAGTAATATATTGTTTTTGCTTCTTTTTTTTTTTTTTTTTTCTAATAAGTAAGCTGAAATCTGCTGCAGGACAAAACCATGACTTAGAGGTCTTGAGCCTGTAGCACAATAGAACGTTGACATATTGCAACCTCAAGGTCGCAGGTTCGATCCCTGCTTACTCATAAAAAAAGATGTAGGGATTAGATGACTTAGCAATGAGTATAGAAAAATGCTTTATAGGGTTTTCTGATTTTAGGTTCTATGCCAAACACAACCTTAGAGTCTAAACTATTTACTTGGAGAAGAGAATTAAAATTTCTGCAGCACTATATACATCTTTCATTTGGTGCCCAACTGATGCTTTAGGAACAAACATGAAATTGCCGATAGAGTTTAAATCATGATTTACAGATGACTGTTCATAAGTACTCTTATGGGCTAACTAGTCTGTAACGTACTCGATTTTTTATCATAGTTAAGCAATCAAATAATTGCACCTGGCTTGTGCAGATTATTATGATGTTTCTGAATATACATTTAGAAGTTGTCTTTGTTGTTATATAGCAATGTTTAAGAACTCCGAAACGACTCGGAAATTGGTTAGCTAGAATTTCCATTCAAAAAATTCCATATAATCTTGGCCTATTTTTTTGAAAACAGAGTATTTGGTTACTCATCTAAGTTCTGGGGCTGAGCACTGAGTTTAACATATATCCTGATGTGATGTAGTTGTAGGGTGCTTGCTAAGTACCAGTTTAGACAGAAAATTTAATTGTATTAAGTAAATGGTGCTGCTACTGAGTAAAAAATAACCAATGTAAGGCTAGTCTCTGCTATTGATAATGAACAATTTCCTCTACATCATGATCACTGTCATTTCAAGTAGGACTTGAAATGAGGGTGATCATGACTTATATAATCTAATTAGATATTTTAACTCAGTGGCAAAACCATTTGTCTAATTTAATCACTCAGAGGAAGCACCATTTATCTAATCTAATTCGTATGTTTCACCAAACTGGCCCTAAGAGTTACCCTCGGAGACGATTCTCATGGGAACAAAAATGACTTACCATCTATAACCTCATTTTATAAGCTGGGGACATAGATGATGTGAATCATGGAGTAAGAAGATGTAGCAGCTGTGTCAGGAAACTGTGCTAGAGCTTCTTTGTATAGTATGGTTACAGTATCGTCCATTGTTTCCAGACTAAAAAATATGCAGGAAAACAATATGATAATGTCTCCATCTGCAGTAAAAGGGAATGAAAGAGTGTAGATATTTGTGAGGGGAAATGCTTATCCCATAATTATGGTAGTAACCCATCCTATGGATTTCTGCCAAGCGGTTATTGCATAGAACAACAATGCAAACCAATGATTCTAAGCACACAACTTTCCTTTGTCTGTGTCTAGTGGAGGAGACGACTGTCGATTCCGTGGAAGGGCCAAGGAAGCTTCATGCAGCCTATTGGAATGTCTGATTTAGTGTGATTTAGTGTACCAAATTATATATATATATATATATATATATATATATATGTATATATAAAATACAAATTGGGTTCTTTTTACCTTGTGAATCTATCCCATGGTTGCTAGATAACTTGGAGAAACAGACTACGCACCTAAGGAGTTTGGTGTGAATTATCTGAAGTGGTAAATTTTGGATAAACTAAAGAGTTGGTGGGCTAGGTGAAAATTATTTCTTTGTGCAGTCTGAACCATGGTTCAAAATTTCGGCCGATAATTCAAATTATCGGCCGAAATGTATCAGTTTCAGTCCCCATTGAAATGAAAACTTGAACCGAAATTTCAGTCAAAATATGTATCGAGCGGAAATTTTCAGCCGAAATTTTGGTTCAAATTTTCGGTTTCGGTCATGCCCAAAACTGAAAACGAAACCGATATTTTGATCCATGACCGAAACTGAAAACGAAATCGATATTTTGATCCTTTGTTTGAACCTCAAATAAATCAAAGTACAATAGTAGTCTACTGACCAAAATGCCTTCATGCATGGGCTTATCATTTGATTTCTATGAGGCTAAGTACGTCAAACCTTGATTTTTCAGTGGAGGTTCTAGGTTCATGATCTCTGTGTGATTCTCCTTTGAAATTCCAATGTCATAATGTAGGCATATTCTTATCTACTAAACCATCTATCTCTCGGGAAAGGAGGGTCCTTACATATTGATCCATGACCCTCAATATGCCTCCTTACATATTGAGGGTCCTCCCTAATCAGTGACGAGTACTTTTTATGCATCTTTTTGTTTGCAGATTTCTGTATTTTATACATGCAAACCATAGTGAATTAGTATTTAAAGGTATATCTACATCATTTTAGGTTGTCAATTTATACGAAAGATGTGTTATTGCTTGTGCCAATTATCCTGAATATTGGATACGCTATGTATTGTGCATGGAGGCTAGTGGAAGTATGGAGCTTGCAAATAATGCTCTTGCTCGTGCTACCCAAGTCTTTGTCAAGGTATGGCATGCCTTCATTTACTGTTTCCTTTTGGTACTTAAACTCTTCACAGCAACACATACATAGCAATGATATGTATAAAATATTAAAAGTTAAACATGTTTTCGAGTAACATGTACATACATTGCTAAAATATGGGGGCTAATTCCACAACCTTTTCTGTGACATTAGTATTATCCACAAGAAAGTTGGTCATAAAATGTCCATATAGAATTTTAAAAGACAACAAAAATTGAAGTGGAATGAGAGTGTTTTGGTAAAAACACCACTCCCACTAAAGTGACCCCCACAGGTATTTTCATGGCATATGGCCAGAATACTGGGGATATCACTTTCGAGAACAGATTTTCGAATGATTTGGTCTGCACAATACTTGTACAAGCAAGGTTCCTCCCAGAAAAAGAATTTGACCTGTGAGAAAAACAGGTCTTTGTCCATTTTTGTGCAATAGGCAGGAATCTTGCCTATAACTAGATAATTGACAATATGTGCATACCAAGGAACTAAAGATTGGATGGCAAACAGTTGCTCATCTGGGAAGACATCATTTGTAGCAAGGTCATCAACACCTTTCTCCAACATAATTATGGACAATTGGTTAACCACCACATTTTCTACACCCTTCTTGTCCTTGATTTCGATGTCAAACTCCTGCAACAGGAGTATCCATCTAATCAATTTGGGCTTTGCATCCTTCTTGGATAGTAGATACTTTAATGCTGAGTGGTCAATGAAGATGACAGTTTTAAACCCAAGTAGGTAAGGTCTAAACTTGTCCACAGTAAAAACCACTGCCAGAAGCTCTTTCTCAATTGTTGTGTAGTTCAGTTGAGCTTCATCAAGTGATTTACTGAGTTATGCAATGACCACAGGCAGCTTATCTTTTCTCTGGCTCAGGACAGCACCTATTGCCAAGTCAGATGCATCACACATCAACTCAAAGGGCAAGGTATAGTCAGGTGTCTGGAGTACAGGGGCAGAGGTGAGGTAGATTTTTAGAGTTTCAAAAGCCTTCAGACATTCAGCAGAGAAGTCAAAGGGCACATCCTGGCAGAGCAGGTGGCACAATGGTTTAGCAATTTTGCTGAAGTTTTGATAAACCTCCTGTAGAATCCAGCATGTCCAAGGAAAGATCTGATTTGCTTAACTGTTCTTGGAGGGGGCAAATTTGCAATGAGGTCAACTTTGGCCTTGTCTACCTCAATTCCATCTTTAGAGACAACATGGCCCAACACAATTCCTTGTGTTACCATGAAGTGGCTCTTTTCCCAACTTAAGACAAAATTTGTCTCTCACATCTTTGTAAGACCTGATGGAGGTATTTTAGACATTGGTCAAAGCTATCCCTATAAATCGAAAAATCATCCATGAAAATTTCCAAGAATTTGTCAATCATATCAGAAAAAATGACATACATACACCTCTGAAAGGTGGCTGGGGCATTACACAGTCCAAAAGGCATCCTTCTGTAAGCAAAGGTGCCAAAAGGATAAGTAAAAGTAGTTTTTTCTTAATTAAGAGGGTGCACAGGGTTCTGGTTGTACCCTGAGTACCCATCAAGAAAACAGTAAAAAGTTTTCCTAGCCAACTTATCCAAAATTTGATTAATAAAGGAGAGAGGAAAGTAATCTTTTCTGGTCTTGGAGTTGAGTTTTCGATAATCGATGCAAACTCTCCAGCCAGTGGTTTCCCTGGCTGGTCTTAACTCTCCAGACTCGGTTGTCATCACTGTTATGCCAGATTTCTTAGGTACCACCTGGATTGGTGCCACCCATTCAGAATCAGAGATAGGGTAAATTACCCTAGCATCCAGCAATTTAATGATTTCTTTCAGGACCACTTCCTGCATGTGAGGATTCAGTTTCTGTTGCATTTTCCTGGAGGGTGTTGAGCCCTCCTCTAGATGAATCCTATGCATATAGATTGATGCATCAATCCCTCCTAGATCAGCAATGGTCCAACCAATTGCTTTCTTGTGCTTCCTCAAAACTGTTAGCAATTCCTCATGCTCACTGGTAAGAGAAGAGGAGATAATCACAGGAAGTTTCTCGTCTTTCTCGAGGAAAGCATATTTCAATGTCTCTGGAAGCTTCTTGAGCTCCAGATCAGGGGCTTGTTTGATGGATGGCAGGATTGGTGTATTATTGGTTGGAGGAAGGGACAGCAATGTAGGTTTCCAATTGGAATGTTGCACTAAGCCCACAGAAGACCTCATTAGGGACATGTCTTCTGGCATTAAAGCTAGGCTTCCTTCCTCCAGTATGTTCTAGACTGCAGTTAAATCAGTGGCAATGTTGCTCCACTCCAGCAGAGTGGGCAGTTCTTCTTCAATAATTTCTTCTAGTACATCCACTGCAAAGCATTCCTCATTGTCCAGCTGAGGGTACTTTGCACTATTGTACACATTCAGCTCAACTTTCATATGTCTGAAAGTGACCTCCATGATCCCAGACCTACATTGAATGCAAGCATTGGCAGTGGCCAAAAATGGTCTGCCCAGAATAACAGGTATTGGGGATATACTCTTATTGCAGCCCATGTCCAAGACAAGGAAGTCTGCAGGGTAGAAGAACTTGTCTACCCCCAGTAGGACATCCTCAACCACTCTCATGGGTTTCCTCTCAGACCTACCAGCCATTGATAGAACAATGGGGGTGGGCTTAAGCTCCCCCAAACCTAGCCGCTGATACACACTGTATGGCAGTAGGTTAACACTGGCTCCAAGGTCCAAAAGGGCCCTTCCAATTGTGTGGTCTCTAATAATACAGGGAATAGTGGGTATCCCTGGGTCTTGCAACTTCTCAGGCATTGTCATGGTTAATACAGAATTAACTGTATCAGTCGCAAAGACCTTTTTGGACAAGTGGCCTCTGGCCTTCCTTTTCTGAGTACAAAGGTCTTTCAGAAACTTTGCATAGGCTGGGACCTGTCGGATTGCATCAAGTAGGGGTAAATTTATTTTGACCTGCTTAAAGGTTTCCATCATTTCCTCGATCTGTGCCCGACCCTTATCAAAAGGGGTAGGGCCACTCAAAGCTTGAGGAAATGGCAGCTGAGGTACTGCTGGTTCCTCAGCTGTAAGCCTATGACTGAACTTTTCTTTTTTTCTTTTTTCTATTTTTATCTCCTGCTGAGGTTCAACTACAACCTCTTTATTTTTCCTTTATTGAAGGACAGCAGGCAGTTCTTGACTCTGTGCTCTAACAAAGTCCTTATCACTTTCACTCGACATTTCCTTGGGAATGACCTCCCCTTGTTCCTTTCCCACTTGGTTGTCTACCAGCTTGCCAGACCTTAGGGCTGTGATGACATTGGCCCCCTCAAAATTTGAGGAGCCTTCTCTGATGGAATACTAGCCCTTAGGGTTGTCTACTGGCTGGCTTGGCAACCTGCCCTCTTCTCTTTTAGCCAAGGCATTGGCTATATGGCCAAGCTGCTCTTCTATTTTCTTAATGCTTTGACTGTGAGAAGTCACAGTCTGATTCAAGGGTCCAAGGCTTTGCAATTGGGCCAAAACTTGGTCCTCGAAAGAAGCACTTCGGGGCTGAGGTGGGGGAACTACCAATTGATTTTATTGCTGAGGCTGCTATTGCTGCTGAAAATTCGACCTTGGGGCATAACCCTGGTTAAACTGCTGCCGTGGCCTTTGAGGTAAGGCCAACATCTGTTGTGGCTACATATAATTGTCTTACCTCCACCTCAAATTTGGGTGGTCTCTCCATTGGTAACCAACATTTTGGTGTTGGTATCCATATGGTTATTTATTGTAGCCACCAGATTGTTGATGCCTAAAAGATTGGGCAACAGCAGCCTGTTCCATTTCAAACTTAGGGTATTGCTCCGCAGATGGGAACTCTTCTACTGTGTGTTGTGGAGATTGGCATATCAGACATGCCTCCATCACTTGCGCAGCCATTCTAGGCTGCACCACAGTCATAAGTTTATCAAATCTTTCAATAAGATTGGCCATCTGCATTCTCAGGTCATCATTTCCCCTAACTTCATACATCTTTCCTTTAGAAGTCTCAGCAAGCCCCAACTTAGGAGAAGGCTCTTGAATAGTTCTAGATGAGGACATCTTCTGGAAAGCATTTTCACTTATGACCTCGAACAAGTCTCATCCCTCATCAGCTGTTTTATGCATGTACATTCCACCATAAGAGGCATCTATCATGTCTCTGCTCTTCTCATCTATCCCATTGTAGAAGCTCTGGACAAGCTGCCAGTCAGGGATCTTATGGTGAGGACATTGTTTAAGCATCTCTTTAAATCTGTCCTAGGCTTGGTTAAAATCTTCAGTTGGGGATTGGGCAAAAGCAAGTATGCCTTTCCTCAACTGGCTAGTTTTGGTATTTGGGAAAAATTTAGACAGAAATCTTGTCTGGAGGTCTTTCCAGGAAGTGATGCTGTTGTTTGAGAGAATAGATAACCAGGTCATGGCCCTGCCCTTTAGGGAGAAAGGAAAGAGCCTTAACCTAGTGGCTTCTGGTTCCAAACTAGGAATGGAGAATGTCGTGCACAGGGCCAAGAACTGATCAATGTGCTTGTAAGGGTCTTCCTTACTAAGCCCATGGAAAGAGGGAAGCTTTTGGATGATGGAAGTTTTGATTTCGTAGTTTCCCTGAACATCTGGGAATTGAAAGCTGAATGGAGAATTGTAATCATCCGGAGCATTCAATTCCTTCAATGTTCTAGGTTGTTCTTCACCCATAACTGCTGTCTCAATTTCAATAGGGGGCTCGACTGTGGTGTGTCTGTGCCTTCTCGGTCTTCTACCCCTTTCTATCTCAGGGTTAGCAGGCTGTAATGTAGGACTGAGGGATCTCTTTCCTAACATGCACACACACCAACAACAGGGAAGACTATTCGCAGGCACATTGCACTTAACAAAAATTGCAACTATCCTAATCAACTGCTGTGGAATCTTCAAAGGAGAAATAGACTGAGTTTTGAGGGTTAGAGAAGTGTAAACAGAGGTAGCTAGACTCCCCGTGCAATTCTACTCTCCTTCTCTGCTACAGTCTAGATTTGTAAGAAAAATTCTAAATGTAATTCAACAGCATCAATTATTCACAAGTACAGCTACCAAAGAATAAAGAATAAAAAATCTAGAGTCTACTAATAGATCAATATCCCCGGCAACGGTGCCAAAAACTTGTTGGTGTACTTTAAGTACTCGATACTGACTTTATTGAAGACAGTAATAAGAATGGGGTAAATGAAAATGAATGAAAGGTAGAGCGAGGATTACGGAGCAGTAAGCCTAAAATATGCACAGTCCTGCAAGATACAGGGCCTGTTGTAGCAAGTTTTGATAAGTAAGAGTTTGTCCCACAAGGAAGTTGATCTAAAGCTCCAAGGGAGCTATCTTTAGTAGGCTCTCCAGATCTGACTACAGATCTGGCAATCCTAAATGGAAGGGGATTTAAAGTCACTATAATCTAAATCCTAAGGTAACTTAATGTCTAGATTATAGAAAGGGTTAGGAAGAATGATGGAGTGAGAAAATAAATATAAAAAGGGTGAGAAGTATGTTATTAGGTACAGATCTGATGGGTCTTGTAACTCAGACTCAGATCTGTTGCTAAAGAAATCCTGTCCAATGGCTACATTATCACCAAAGAGGAAAAAGAATCCAACTCACCCCTATACCATGATCCAATCCCTTATGGCTATAACATGTCCACTTGAATGGTCACAGACTATCCAATAGGGGAACCACAATCCAGAGATGGGTCAAAACAAGTTTACCATTGTAGGCACTACTTCATCAAGGCTACAAGCTCAAGAATCCATAGGAACCTCATCCTCTAAAGTTCTGTGTGTGGGGCTAGGCCTACAAAGTGCACAAGCCTGGACACATAGGACCAGCAAGAGCTTGAGTACTAGCTTTCAAGTATGGTTGTTCACTGCTTTAGTAAGACTGCAGTGATTCAATCACAAGCCTACAATCTCTACAGCCAAATCAGATCTGCAATTTGATTATGGATCTATACAAATATAGGAGAGTCTGTCTCTGCACAATCTCTCACAAGGCTACAAGCACAAGTGGAGAGAAGAAGAATCTGTCTTAGGTCTGTGGATTGGCTTCACCCTAGGGCTATAACCTGTCCACTTGAATGGTCACAGACTATTCACAGAGGTTATCCTCCTCACAGAGGTCTAAGACAGAACAAGATCATTGCTGCCACCACCATGTTCACAAGGCTACCAGCTCAAGCTCCCATGGGGATTCAGATATAGTGGATCCTGTGATGGGGAAAGGCCTGCAATGTGCCTAACCTAGACACACAGGTCACTTGGATCTAAATAAAATCTTAAAAATAATCCTCCATTGCTTACAATACAACTTAGCAATAGAGGATCTCAAGGCAGCAGCCTTGTATAGAACAACTCACACCAAAAGCATCATCCCATACATGCAATAAATCCTATTACAAAACTCCATTACAATCTATACCATATAATCATACAAAAGGCATAGCCAGCAAGTGTTGGACTATGGAGAGAAAGAAAAAGGAAAAAAGAAAAACTCCTAAACCCTAACCTTAGCCTACTGTAATTCTACAGTTGGTTTCAAGAAGAAGCACAGAAGTTTAGTCCCCAAAAGAGATATCTAAACCTAAGCTAGGCTTAGGCTTATATAGCAGTCGGCTTCCCTTCAATTAGGGTTAGGGAAAACCCTAATTTATCAATGTGATTGCGGCCCATTCCTGTCCCTTGGATGCCTCGGGGCGTGTGCACGGAGATTGGAGAATTAGAGTGCGTGCCTTAATTGCTGAAAGTCCCCAGATTGCCCTTGCAGAAGTGGGGAGAAGTTTAGAACCCGATCCTCGCTGGGTAGAAAAGATTTCAGATTCTTTCGCATGGTAGAATTGGCATCACAGGGTTGAATTGATTTAAAATTCATGCAGTCACGGGATTGACATTTTGATCATCGCGGGATACTAATGACTGTCGCGAGATTGCTCTTTCAGCTTTGAATGGCGCGGGGGTTGCTCGTGCAGTCCATCCCTTAGTGAATCTCGCGATAGATCATGAAGAAGCAGTGTTCATGAGTTTCTGAGTCGCGCGAGCATTTCCCTGAAGGTCTGTATCTCGCAGCCACTCTGCGACAGTTGCACGTAGGAATACCTGGAGCTCTTACTTCTGAGTGAATCGTGCGAAGCCTAACATCTCCTCTTTTGAGCTACGCGAACGATTCACTCACGTATGGTTAAGCTTCACGAGAACCGCGCGAAGACTGATTTGCATTTCTTTCTGTCATCAAACCGTGTGGGAGCAGTGCGAGGACTGCACGGCCAGTTGTTGTGTTTCCTCCAGGAGCCCGCGACAACTGCGTGAAGGCATTATCTCTGGTTTAATTGAACCCTACGACATTTACGCGAAGCATCCTTCTTAGTTTATTTCTGCTTTGATGTGCCTATGCTTCAGCCAACTCTCTGTCTGGGTTCATTCTTCATTCTGCTGAGGTAGTTCTGGGGCAACAGTGAGCTTCTTGGCATGGTTAGGGGTTTATTTGCAGCTGCTGCTTATTACCTACAGAATAGACTTAAAATACATTTGTTAAATGATTAAGGGCTTAACAGAGATTAAGTTAAGGGGGGAAAAGTGGTACTTTTCAAGTCTTTACAGTCACCGACTCAGTGAGCGACCGACTGACTTGCTCAGCGAGTTTCCTAGTCCTAATAACGTTAGAACTAATTATGCGTCCATTTTGGGGTGCGTATTCTAATTAAGCACCACTCTCAAAGCATTTAATCGAGGAAACTTAGGGATCAAGGATAGGGAGGTTAGGCCGGGCATAGGCCAATTGCACGCTGGTGGTGTGGCGCTCAATCCGATCGCATGTCTGGTGTCAGGCGCGTGATCGAGTCTCGAGGTGGTCTGGGGAAGGAAGTCTGGTCTCAGAAGGGATTGATTGCGCGCATGTGATCTGGCGTGCAATCGAATTGAGCGCGTGCCTTTAGGTGCTTAATTCGGGGTTGTCCAGGTCTGGTTTGGGTCTAAAATGCCAAACTATTATTTCAGCCTGCATTTTGACTATATATTATTATTTCAATATATAGTCTTCCTACGTTAGGATCTGAGCTACAGAACTATTGTTTAAGCCTATGTCCAGCCATGGACTATTATTCCAGTGCATGGTTCCCACGTCGGGGGTATGGGGCCTGAGCCACTGAACTATTATTTCAGCTTGTGTTCAGCCATATATTATTATTTCAGCATATGGTCCCATATATTAGGGTAAAGAGTCCAAAATGCAAGACTATTATTTCAGTCTGTATTTTAATTATATACTATTATTTCAGTTTATAGTCTCACTATGTCAGGATCTGAGCCACAGAGCTATTATTTTAGCCCGTGTCTAGCTATGTACTATTGTTTCAGTGCATGGTTCCCATGTTAGGGTTATGAGGTCAAAGATTGACCAAATAAATTTGTATATTCTGAGAGGGCAAAATGGGGATGTCTACAGATGCCCCTCTTCGGCGTGCTCTTACGAAATAAGAACGCGTCAAAGAAGTAGACACCCCTCATTCGAGGTGTCTTCTCCTTTCTCTTAGGGATTCACAAATGTGAATTGGTGATACTGACATGACATGCTTGGCTTTCTTATCTATCAGTGTAAGCTAAAATGGAGCATTCAAAGGGCAAATGATAGCTGTTGAAGGGCACATTCCGGGTCTGTGGGTGCATGGAGCATCCCGCCGTATTGCGTGGGCTAACAGAGGGATTTTACACAATCGAGGTATCGGGGCATCAATCAAATGTCTAAAACAAGGTCCAGGGACCGATAATAATAAAATAAAGTATCATGTAATATCGAAGGCTTTTGTAAGTCATGTCAGACCGGGCGCGTCATTGTTCACACCAATGCGCGTCTTGCATTCCTTTTCCAATAGGCGTTTGTAAGTTATTAGATTAAATATACTCAATGTTTGGCTTCCCAGGGGAATGGCCGGCTTGGGCTAGTAATTAAAGTGAGGGTCTTGTGAGGTGTGCTTAATTGAATTCTGTGTAGTGGCGTGTGCGCTTGATTCATCAGGAGTCAGCCTCTAAGTTGGAAATTCTAGTGCTAGTGTGTCTAAACAAATGATTTTGCATAGTGGAGTGTGCGCTTGATCCAATTCTGTGCAGTGGAATATGCGCTTGATTGCAAGTTCAGGGGTCTGTAAATTGGGTATTCTAGTCTTACTGTGTCTGAACAAATGATTTGGTGCAGTGGAGTGTGCGCTTGATCCAATTATTCACAGTGGGATATGTGCTTGATTGCGAGTTCAGGCGGTCTTAGGAGTTAAAGGTTAGGTTTAAGTGTAATTTATCATGCGCGGGTGATGGGGCTCTTAGTCAATTTTTTTTTTTTTTTGGTATTAAAAGAAAGGTGAGTTGGGCCTATATATCTTGTTGCTTTGTTCTTCTTTTCTTCTTCTTTTTTATTTTTTATTTTATATTATCTTTTTTCCTTTTTGGTAAGGGGATTTTGAAAATTCGGGAGTTTTAAAATTTTGAAATTTTAGAGATTTTAACTTAAGATCAATACGGTGGTAAAATGACGGAAAATGTGGCTTCCAAGACGTCACTGAGCAGATCCACCGGTACTGAATTTGTTGACCCGACCGTTATTATGATTGTCAAGATGACACTTGGCATGTCGGATACTCTATCTAACCTTCTCGACAAATACTGATGATTGTCTCTTATGGGAGGACTAGAATGATTCACTAGGTGAGAGAAACGAGTTTTGAAAACATTTGGCTTAATCATAGCTAACTATATATTTACTAGGAATATCGAGTAATTGAAAAAAGTGGGTAGTACTTACTTGGGGGTGATGCTTACTTGATCTATGCATAGCTTGTGGCAGGATTAGTGATGTTGCAATGTCGCGATGGGACTTGAGAGATTTCTTCTGTTCAGGTCTGTTGTGGCAGGGCTTGGTAGTTGTGATGTGATGTCTTGGGAGAAATGATGTCGCAATGGGACCTAGGGATTCTTCTCTTCCTTTGATTACGTACTGGGTGAGTCTTGGTGGGGCGTGAGAATCTATTCGGAAGAGAGAGCTCTTTGCCTTAGCGATGGGACATGATCAATCTTTCCCTTCTTTCATCATACGGTGCGATATGTGCTGTTTGAGCTTTCTTTTTTTCAGGTAGTGATGTTCACGATGGGATGTCGACTGAGCATAGTTAGCGGTGGGACGCTGGTGGAATATTTGCGCGATGAGGCATTGGTATCTTTCTTTGGCAGATCTTGGGTTATAAAAGAAATCACATTGTGGTTGCGTCGTGATTGACTTCGTCTTTGGGCGGTTTGCTTTTGGCTTTTCACGATGGGTCATGAGGGTATGGTTAATTTATTGCAACGGGATTGGATATTGAAGTGATATCGTGTGTGTACACGTTATCGCGAAGGGGATGGGTGCTGTCAATGCTTTCTTCTCGTGTATGGGGTACGCGATGGGACGGGTGAGTAAGTCTTCTTTTCTTTTTCTGTCGGAACAGCCTATGAGGCTACGCGATGGGACAGAAGAATTTTGACCGTGATGGGACAAAAGAATGTTGACCAAGATGGGATATAAAGGTGTGAGGGTGTAGATTTCGTCCAAAGTCAAGTATTGCATGTCTGTTTTAGGTCGCTCAATATGATTGCGCGCCTATTTTCGAGCATGCGATCGCAGGTTTGAGGGGTCGTTTATGCATGTGAAAGTGTGCGTGTGATTGTATTACGCACTCTAATTATGGCGCGTGATCGAGGCGTCACCAAGTCAGTGTACGGGTGACCTTTTCAAGTCGTGCTGCAGCAGTGTGTCGTTTGATAGATTTGCATGGTTCATGGAGTGAGCTTGATCGAAGTGTCGCGCCGTTGGCACGAGTGATGGTTTCATTACGCGCTCGGGTCGGAGCACGTGTTTTGGATTGTGCGCAGTGTGTGTAGCGCGTGATCGAATTACACGCATGTGCTCTGGCACGTGATTGAGTCCGTACTCTATATAAGTGAGGGAGCTTTCATTTGTTTTTCATTCTCTGGTTTAGTTTCAAGTTTTGACCTTTTTCTGGATATTTTGTATTCTAAAATTCGTATTTTAGTGATATTGGGCGATCTAACCGTCCAATTGAGATGTCGTTTCTTTCTATGTTTGTTATTTCACGTAATCTTCGCCCTGAGGTGATGCTCAGGGATGGCATTATTCTGAGAATGGGCGATATTGAGAATGAGGGCGTTAGTCTTCACATCGATCCCTTTTAGGAAGAAGTGAAGGCAGCGTTGAGGAGATAGCGACGGAGGCGGTGAAGATGGTGGAAGAGGAAGGAGTAACAGGTGGAGGGATGTGCTTCCCAAACAATCCTCCCTGAAACCTCCGATTGGACGCTCCCAGCGAAATCTGCTCCTCGCTTTGTTCTAAGAGATCTTCAAATAATCATTGTTTAGATATATGTAAATCTTTTCAGTTTATTAATCTTAGTTGGATTTCTAAATCATATGGTTTGGGTTCAATATTTCAATTAGATTTTTGTTTGATTTGTGCATTTTTGTTATAGGTTTAGAGGTTAATTCATGTTCTGTTTGCCAGGTTATGGCTAAATTATGTAAATCTTCTTTCATTTCTATTCCTTTTGTTTGGATTTTAATTTTTATTGTATCTTCAATATTTGGGTCGTCAAGTGAAATAAAATAATTTGGTTTTAATTTAAACCAAACCAGTCCATAAGCTAAATTTGATTGAATTCCTCCAATCAAGGATTGTAAAGGATTGAGTAATCGTTTATCCATTACTATAGCTAGTATAGGAGTATCTATACCATGTCTGAATAACCCTGCTATACATATTTGGAGTACACCAATATGAATATATTTCAATTTTGGATTTTCTTTTTTCCATCTTAATATTTTCTTTTTATCGAGCAATGTTATTTCAGTTGTAAGATTAGATGTGCTTTTTGCAGTAGTGTTTCCTGAAAAGGCTTCAAAGATTCATCTAGACAAGATTTTGTCTAATGGAGAAATTTTATATATATCCTCTTTATGAAGTTTTTATTGTAACTCAAATTCTCGAAGTTGTTCTTCAAAGAAAGATGTGTTTTTACCTATTACATCTTTCAACGTAATCATTTGATGTTCTTCGTCTGAAGTTTCAACGACATTTAACATAAATATTAGATCATCTACGTCAGAATTAGAATCTATTTCGGATTCTAATTCATAAATGACACTATTATCATTAGTTAAAATTTCTTCACCAAAATAAACATCTAGATCTGCTTCATCTAAATATTTAATCATTTTAGTTATATTTTTTCCCCGTTTTGGGCATTGAGGAGCATAATGTCCTTCTTTATTATAAATAAAACAACGACATTTCTTTTTAGCCACGGTCGTTTTATTTGTTTTCTTAGTCTATTTTTTATTTTTAATATATTTTTTATTTTTAACAAACCTTTTTCTCTTGTTCCAAGGTTTCCATTAAAATTTTTTGTTCTTTAAACCTTTCTTGTATCCCTTTTTTTAGGGATATTACATCCTATTTTTCAAAATTTTTAGAGAATTTTATCACAATATTTATGACCAAAGTTATAATTCGTGATTTGATTCTTAACTTGTTTCTTAGCTTTTATTTCTAAACATCTATCAGCTGTTAATCTTAGGACAAAGAATGTTATGAGTCCTAAAGTGTCTTGTTTAGATAATTTACTAATATAACTCTGGATAGCCTTAGATAGCTAATTCATCCCATGGTGCCGGGAGTTTATGATAATATTGTTCTAACCATGATATATTAATTGGGGGTTCCAATTGATAATTTTTTTTTTTAAAGTATTGTAATATTCTTGAAATTGGCAAATATTGCATAATTCTATTTTTGATAAAATATATATCGCATCGTTTTGTAGGTTTTGTTCACTTGTATAACCACAAAGATGTTTTTTAATAATTATCGTAAAGTTTTTTGAGATATCATCAAGATTATTAAAACTTCCTAATAATGATGCCTTTTATATTTTATCATCATTGGATTTTTCTCATTATTTTAATCATTGAAAAACATCACCTTAAAGTGCTACTGCAATATAGTCAAGAAATATTTCTTTGGACCAAACTACTTTTTGGTTTGTAATTACTATGGACATGGATTGTGCCCAATCGTCAATTACCTTTTCTTGATCTTTAAAAGGAACATTGGTTAAATCCAGATATATACCACCTTGAGCTACATTTTATTTGTTCAAATCGTCTCTTCTATTATTTGTAGGAATTGAGATTTCCTCATCTTTTACTCCGGACGAAGAACTGCCATCATTCATATGAATATGATGTTTTAGATATTCTTCTTGTTCTTCAAGAGTTAATATTTTTAAATATGTTTCTAAATTTTCAAATTCCTCTAATGGTTCTTCAGCTTTTCTCTTTCTAGGCGTCAGAGGAGTTTGTGACTCACTAAGATCTGAAGAAGCATCTGAGTGATCAGAAGTGATATTTATTGTATCAATTTCTGACTCTTCATTTAATTCCTGGTTTTGGAAGTATGTTAAAAGAGGTTCATGTCTTAAAGACACTTCTTTTATTTGAGAGATGATATTATTTCTATCTTCAACTGGAAGGGTTTCATCCAGATATAAATTTTGCTAATACTCAATGATTTCTTTTATATTCAAGTATTCTTGATAATTATATTCAATATTTTCTTGTAAGACACAAATGCCATTGGTATTGATTTCATCAATTCTGTAGAATAATCGTGTATTCGAATATTCATCTTTTTGTTTTTCTAAATTTAATTGCTCTAATTTAGTTATTAGATTTTCTATTTTTGATTTGGTTTCTTCTTTTAAATCCAAATCTATTAACTTGCCTAGGTCCAAAATATGTTCTGTATTTATCATTACTTCGTTATGAATAGCATATAATTGTATTTCCATATCATCTTTCTTCTTATAAATTTTCTTTAACCAAGTACCCGTTATATCTAAGAGACTATTTATACAACCACTTATTATATGCATATTATTTTCAGAATTTTTATCTATATAGAATATATGTCTATAATCTTCTGGATTTTTATTTGTCCAAGAACTTATATAATCGATAGGTATTTTAAAATTTTTACTAGATATTTTTGCCATTGTATTTGATATAGGTACCTAAAATCGCTTAATGTATGGTTCGTGCCTAAACCGTTCCCAAATAGATAAAAAAGCCTTTATAGCTATCAATAGTCTTTGAAGGGATATGGGCTTTACCAAACGATAAGTATATGGGTTTTATATCAAATAAATAGACCAAAATATTTTGTAAAAATTAAAAACACTCTTCTTTTTTTTTATTTTTTTATTTTTATTTTGATATATATTGATATGATCCCAAAGGATATTAATAGAGATAAACAACATTATGCTACAAACATGAATAATGAAAAACGTAGCAGTAGATATATTAAACGTAAGAACATATATCGGTTCCATGATATTACATACTTACAATGACTGTTGTGACCACTACGAACGCAAACGCCAACGCTAACGCCAAACACTAACACTCTAACTTGGCTCTGATACCATTTACAAACCCTAATTATAATATTCGGATATTTTAATATTATGGTACAGTACCATGGACTTTTATGCCATAATTTTAGTGGGTTGTCACTAAAATTGTCTTTGAGAATGGTGAAAAGCCAATGAGTTTGAGTAATTTGTGTAATAACCTCTGTACCATAACATTAAAAGATCTGAATATCATAATTAGGGTTAAACCAATGGTCTATACAAAAATAGACATAGACGAATTTGAAATACAAATTTAAGATTTATTAGAGAAAATTTTTTGAAGCTACAAAAATCCCTCATTCTAGCCTTGCATTTTTAGTACGAAATCATGTTGAAATAAAATGCGGAAAAATTATAATGGTTTTAAATTATAAAAGATTAAATAAAAATTTAGAGTTTGATGGATACTTTATTCCAAAAAAAGATGTTTTGATTAACCAAATCAAAGGATCAAAATTCTTTAGTAAATTCGATTATAAATCAGGATATTGGCAATTAAAGTTAGACGATAAATCTAAACCTTTAACTACTTTTAGTACTCCATGTGGACATTATCAATGGAATGTCATTCCATTTGGCTTGAATACTGCTCCACAAATCTATCAAAGATGGATGGATTCGATTTTTGCCCCCTATAAAGACTTTTGTGTGGTATATATCGATGATATCCTAGTATTTTTTAAAATAAATGAAGAACACAAAAAATATTTTAAACAAATGTGCGATATTTTTCAAAAACATAGAATTATCCTTTCACCTTTCAAAATAGAAGTTGAAAAAGAATCAATAAAAATTTTAGGTCTTATTTTAACGTATGATGGTCTAAAACTACAAGATCATATTATTATAAAAATAAAGAATTTTTCTGAAGAGGTAACTGATAAAAAATATTACAAAGTTTTCTAGGCTTGTTAAATTATGGAAGAAACTACTTGAAAATTTTAGTAGAAAAAGAAAAATCTTTCATAAATAAATTATAAAAGGAAGTAGAATTTACATGGACAGATAAAGATAAAGATCTACTAAAACAAATAAAACAAGATATCCAAGACTGTCCTACAGCTTATCTTCCAACAACCAGAGATAAATTAATCTTAGAAACAGATGCTGCAAACAATTGTTGGGGATGTGTCTTGAAGGTCATTCCTGCTGAAGATTGGGAAGAAAAAGATTCTTGCTAGTCTAATGGGATAAAACCAAAAAAATCACCTTTAACAAAAAGATACAACGTAAAGAAAAATTATGTGGCTATAATTCTAAAAAATTTAAACAAAATGAACAGAATTATATTATATTTGAAAAAGAATTATTAGCAATAAAATTTGCTCTTAAATGATTCCATATTTATCTAGCCCTTGAAGTTTTTATTGTCAGAATTGATAATAAGGCAGTTCGAGACTTTTTAATTAATAAATGAGATATTTTAAATGGAAGAAGGTTGAAATGGAATAATCAAATAGTTCTATATACTTTTGAAGTTGAACATGTTAAAGGAAGTATATATGTTTTCGTTGATTTCTTGAGCAGAGATCCAAGTTTAAACCACTAACCAAAGTGAGCATATTTATTGCAGGACAAAGATATATGTTACCACTAAACCAATGGATCTTACTCTGTAAATGACAGAAGATGACAGAAGAAGAAAACTCCTTCTCTTCTTCTCATCCTCAACCACCTCCATTCATAAGAAAAACTTACATAGTGTTGAGAGGTCACTAGCCTGGACTGTATACCTCTTTTCTAGCTTGCCAAAAATAAGTTACCAACTTTCCAAATTCTCTTTACTAAGTGCATGATTCATTTAATGAAGCTAAATCAGCTTTCAATTTATATCAAGTCCGGCAATCTCAGTTTTTGTTAGAAGAAACTAGCATCAATATGAATAATGTCCCTGATTTTTACAATCCTGGAATAAGTCCAGAACTTAATCATGAGATTAATGGAGCCTGGAAATGCCAACTCCTCAATGATAAGAAACAATTTAGGTGTCATATGAGCAGCTTGTCTCAGAAAATTCATGAAAATAAACAAAAGTTAGAAAAATTACAAGATAGTTCAAATGCCCTTGTTAAATCCATAGCATAGGATTTTGAAACGTTTTTCGAAAACTTTTCTCTTGAAAAAATCAATCAATTTTTAAAACTAGTAGACCTCATAGATTCAAATTATCCAGACCCAATTTTTCACAAATTAAAATGAATTTATTTGTTTGAAAAAATAAAACATATTCTGTCAGGTGATATCAGTAAATCTCTGATAGCACAAATTAAAGATCAAAAAATTAAGATTAAACAAGTCTTAATGGATAACTATGACATTGCTTAGTGTTATGAAGATTTCCTTCCAAAATTATCAGTTTATACTGAAAATCCTATGTATAATTTGGAAGAATGTCTTGATTGGGGATTAGTAAAACAACTAATCTTTCCCGATTATCCCATCAAAGAATTTTCAATGATGATCAAAACAATGGTCTACCATCTCACCAAAAACTTGAATCGCACCGTCTATTATATGTTTTGGATAACAGGCACGATAGGATGGAGATCAAAAGAAAATTTCCATCAATCATATCAAATCTGGTTTTTAGACAAAACTAATGACTACGAGTTCGATGAAGTTGAACGCCCTATGGCAAAAGCCAGCATCATGTCCATCAATCCAAAATCTTATTGGATTCGTTCGTTAAAAACATTTTTCTCAATGGCAAGGCAAATTCGTGCTACCGATAATCAATTTAATATATCGGACGGACGAAGGCTTTTCTCTACAAATCTGCCTATCGAATATATGAGAACTCATGAACAAAAGGTTGAAGCACAATCTCTGTTATTAAAGATGGATTCGCGAAAAGACCTCGACCTCTCGAAAAATCTCTAGATTGAAACAATAATACTCGAAGAAGATGAGATGCAAGATAGCTATGATCAGCACAGTCTAACCTCAAAAGATTCAGTTTTCTATCACAATTTAGAAAGTCGCATGGAAGCATAGTGGACCCCTCCACTATCAGTAGCATGGACGACTCCAACTCATCCAGGACACGTTGCTACGCCTCAACGTCAGTAATGACGTATTAATATTTTGAATCATATCTTTACTTTAAGGAAAGCTAAAGTAGATATCGTCTTTTGAAAAAGGAATCCACTTTCGATAAAGAGATTCAATCTATTTTGTTTGTAGTATTTGGAAAAGTAGTCCTATTGTAAAAAGGAGATTTGTTGTTAGTCTATAAGAAGGAATGGTCTCATCCTTGTTGAGACATTGAGTTTAGAATTCTGCAACTTAGTTTGTAAATGGTATTAGAGCTAAGTTAAAGTGTTAGTGTTTGGTGTTAGCGTTGGTGTTTGCGTTCATAGTGGTCACAACAGTCACTGTAAGTATGTAATATCATGGAACCGATCTATTTTCTTTCGTTTAATATATCTACTGTTATGGTTTTCATTATTCATGTTTGTAGCATAATATTGTTTATCTATATTAATATCCTTTGGGATCATATCTATACATATATATATATATATATATATAAGTATTTTTAATTTTTACAAAATATTTTGGTCTATTTATTTGATATAAAACCTATATACTTATCGTTTGGTAAAGCCCATATCCCTTAAAAGACTATTGATAGCTGTAAAAGCTTTTTTATCTATTTGGGAACGGTTTAGGCACGAATCATACGTTAAGCGATTTTAGGTACCTATATCAAATACAATGGCAGAAATATCTAGTAAAAATTTAGAATTACCTATCGATTATATAAGTTCTTGGACAAATAAAAACTAAGAAGATTATAGACATATATTCCATATAGATAAAAATTCTGAAAATAATATGCATATTAGTGGTTGTATAAATAATCTCTTAGATATAATGGGTACTTGGTTAAAAAAAATTTATAAGAAGCAAGATGATATGGAAATACAATTATATGCTATTCATAACAAAGTAATGATAAATAAATAAAATATTTTGGCCCTAGGCAAGTTAATAGATTTGGATTTAAAAGAAGAAACTAAATCAAAAATAGAAAATCTAATAACCAAATTAGAGCAATTAAATTTAGAAAAATAAAAGATGAATATTCGAATACACGATTATTCTACGGAACTGATGAAATCAATACCGATGACATCTGTGTCTTACAAGAAAATATTGAATATAATTATCAAGAATACTTGAATGTAAAAGAAATGATTGAGTATTGGCAAACTTTATATCTGGATGAAACCCTTCCAGTTGAAGATAGAAATAATATCATTTCTCAAATAAAAGAAGTTTCTTTAAAATATGAACCTCTTTCAACATACTTTCATAACCAGGAATTAAATGAAGAATCAAAAACTGATACAATGAATATTACTTCTGATCACTCAGATGCTTCTTAGTGAGTCACAAACTGCTCTAACGCCTAGAAAGAGAAAAGCTGAAGATTTAATTGAATTGGGAGGGCTTTCAAGATGTGACACTTGTCACTCTATGGTTTAGGAAGGCATAGTTTATAAATGTGTGAGGCAAGGGCTTTGGGTCCTTGTTGTTTTGGATTTTATTTCTAAACTTAGGATTTAAAAGTTTGGGGCATTTTTAGTTTCTAATGTCTTTTCTTCCTTTTTATTTTACATCTTGGGTATTAAATCCTAAGAAGTTTATAATTATATTATTCTTTTGCTTCATTGCTGAGAATGAGCGATATTTTTCTTTTATTCTGTTTGTTTCATTTATGTTTGTTTATGTTTGTCGTTGTGTGTTACGTTAGAGGGGGAATGGGTAGTATTAGAGTATAGTGTTTATTTTTTTTTAGTGCGTTTCTGTTATTTTGTTTTAGGTGTTCGTTTTGGGGTCCCATGGCGGAAAAGTACGAACTAAAAAAAATAAAAAAGGAAAAAAATGCCCCAGTTTGGGGTATCCGCGGTGGAAAAGCAAAATTAAATTGAAAATTTAAAAAAAATCCCCTGTTTGGGGTATCGGTCTTGTGACCTGAGTATCGCTATCAAGGTGCTAGTGCTCTTAAAAAAAAGATGCCTCAATGTGAAGTGATAGTGGGACTTTATTAGCCTTTCAGATATCCTAGAGTGTGTTAGTAATGATCCCATATCAGGAAGTAGTTCGATTGTTTCGGCCACATGCTGGGCTTGATTGTGTAAGTGTTGAACGATCATCATATATCGTAACTTTCAACAAACTTGAAGTGTATGATAGATAATGAGTGATTGCATCACTTATCATTTGAAAGTTTTCAGTTTTATTTGGAAAGAGATTTTAAAAATTATTTGACTCATTGTCTAAAAAGAAAATTAAAGGTGAAGAGGTAAGGTTTATTGATCTGAAGGTAGCTTCTTATTCAACCAAAATTTGAAATAGTAGTCAACTACTTTCTTCTCGGGTGGATAATGCGGTGCCATAATTGAGCTCTCCGTCATGGTTCAGCACCATCAAAGTCTTAAATTCTATGGTTCGCAGGAGTTTGTCCTCCTCCCGCCACCTTATGACGACATATAGTAGTATAAAGATGTCAGGGATGCCCTCGTGGTTTACTTATGCTTCCATAATAAGATTATCAGGAATGCCCTCATAATTTGCTTATGCTTCCCTGAATTCATTGACTGTTTATTGGTCGTATTGCTCTTACTCGGTTATGCTTCTTTTAGGTATTTTTTTTTATCTCTCTTTGTGCAACTGTGGGAATCGAGACGATCCCGTCGCGACGACGCGCTCTCTAACGAAAATATAGAGTTGCCACCCGGAGCTTTCGGTGTCCCGGGAAACCTAGTTCATTTTTATAAGCACTGAAGTACTAAAAATATGACTCTAAATCCGGTCCACACCAAAGGCTCTTGGGTAGGGGCATCGGTTATCGATCGGGAAGGTGTTAGGCACCCAATCAACCCGCTTAATGCGGTCTCTACTAATGGCCAAAAATAAAATGAAGTAGAAGAAAAGAAAATAGCTTCCTCTTGCCCAAAAGAGTTTAGAATCCTATTTGTGCCCCTCTATTCCTACCGGAAAGTCGGTGGCATAACGGCACAAATGGGAGGATGGAGAGAGCTAGAAAGAGATAGGAGAAGAAAGGGGAGAGCCGGAGCCCTCGGGCCCTTGTAGCACTGTAGGAGAGCCTTGCGTTGGCTTGCTTTGATGAGCTTTTGAAGGCTTGTATGGTGGAAAGAGGGGTTCTAACCTTTAAGGCTTGCTAACTAAGAGGTAGAGAGGGAAGGTGCATGGGTAGCATATACCTAAACTAAGGGATCTAAGGTGAAAATTATCACTCAAAGGAGGTTTTGGAATTCTGGAATTTGTATGGGAAGTGTGCACCAAAGGGAGAAAGATCTTCTCACTTTAAGCTCTTTCTCTCTTAGGCCAAAATTCTCAACTCCTAAACCAAGGGGTGGGGGGCTCTATTTATAGGAGATGAGTGGATTAGGAGGGTGTTTAGAGGCTAAACAAGGTTAAGAATTAGGTAATTCAATATCTAAGGTTTCCTAGGGTTTTTGGAGCCTTGAAGAGTGTGAAAAGGTTCTCCAATGGTGGATGATGGGGTGAGGCCTTAAGCCACTTAAAGGGGTGCAAATAGGTTTCAAAAGGGTACAACAGAGCTAGCAAAATGCACCCCAAAGATCAAGGTGGTCAACAAGTCAAATCCAAACATGAAATTCGGGGCAAAATCCAACAGTCACTGTTCATATGGAATCTGGCGCAACTATTAGTTGTGTCAGACTTATAAATTGGGGGGATTAGCCTGGCGCAACTATTAGTTTCGCCAGACAAAGTTTATTACTGGCGTAACTATTAGTTGCGCCAAATCCCTAGGGGGGCCCACTTGACTTTATCTTCCTACCCTCCGGACCCGGTTTGTCATATCTTTTGATGTATACCTCCGATTGGGGCGATTCTTAGATCATCAAAAAGTTGGCGACCTCTACTCTTCAATGGTATGGGACTCGATCGCTGTAAAGGGCCGTAGCCAGTTCTGGTGCACCCCTCCTCATACATTATTCAAGAAGGTTAGATTTGGGGTTTGGAAGGGGTTCTAAGGGTCGGGATTGGTTTCTAATGGTTCGAGGTAAGTTCCTAAGGGATCTAGGGTGATTCCCAAAGGTCTGGGGTGATTCCTAAGGGTTCCATATATGCCATCAAAAGCTCAGAATTGCACCTCTCGAAAGGTGTTTCGATCGGGCCTTGGGCCAAATTTGGGTGTCTACATATGCCCCTCTTTGGTATCAGATCACTAATAATCATATGCCAAAGAAAAGAGACATCTGAAGAGGCCCAAGGCATTACTGACGGGTCCGCTACATTCAGAACAAACTTCAAACATCAGGTGAGTAATATGGTGAGAAAAAAAAAGCCCTGGGGTTCCAGGCTAAACATTCGTTTCTCGAGGTAATCGGTTCCCAAGCGCTTAACGACATTACTGGGCATAACCGAGGTGGAACGAGTTGTGAAAGCCCAATAGCTGGGAAAAGCATTCGCCTCTTGAGTTGCGAAAGCCCGTTAGTCGGGAAAAAATGTCTGCTTCCGAGATGATTTGAAGGTATTGACGTTCAAGATTCATTCTGAATGCAACAACTTTGTAAGTAAGAGGGCTGATCGACCCATATTCAAAGATAGGTGCAAAGTAAACATACGCAAGGCTCCACATTTTGCGTCCAATCCCACAAGGCATTTGACGGCCTCATCGGACTGTTCGTGGGTGCTCCTGCTGAACGCAGGATTCGAGGTCTTTGGGCGAACCCATCGATCCCCGAAGTTTATTTAGCATGACTGCCCGAGCGAAGTGGATAGATGTCACAAGATTTTTTGGGAGTACATGCCATTTTTCAACACGTGCCCCAGATCCACATGACCCAGAGCATCTAGCTTCAAATACCACTACACAGGTCTAACCAGTTGTTGGGGTGTCTCCATGAAGGGACATCTAATCCTGGTCTCTGGTGACAATGATCATAAACATTAATTAACTATGCATAATCATACACCCATCAGGGGTAATAACCAATAATAAAGGCGATGGAAGCCCCGACCCGGACCCGCTCGGGTATAATTTACGGGGACAATGACCATCATACGGATACCCAGACGCATGGCATATACTTTACAGGGATACCGCTGCCCATACAAGTTTTAAGCCTGCAGAAAATAAAAGGGAAATGAACCCTTCCGAATGCATGGTTGCTCATAGTTTGATTGATATGTAATCTCATTCTTAACAGGTTGGTTTCAACCAACGGTTGACCTTTTCCAACGGAGAATTTGAAACTTAAGACACTTAAGTTCATATGAATCCATAATAGAGCGCTCATCGCAAAGATTTAGCAGTGGAGTCGACTCGATCGAAACATTAACTGTTTGACCGGGACCGACACTTTTGCTCCTTCCTTAAAGTAGGATCCACAAATCTTAGACGAACCTCCAACTCAGGACTTTAGTATGGCACAACTGCATTGCAGATAAAATATTGACATTTTACCGCCTTGTGCTTATGCATTTTTGTGGGGATTCTCTATTTTCGACCTCCAAGTATTATTTTGTAATAACTTTTTGGTATTTTTCGAACTAATTTATGTGATTTTTTTTTGGAATTTTGAAGTTATGTGAATTTTTGGGATTTTTCAAACTAGTTTAAGTTATTATTTTATATGAAATTCTTTGGGATTTTTTCAAACTAGTTATGTGATTTTTTTGGAATTTTGAAGTTATGTGAATTTTTGGAAATTTTCAAACTAGTTTAAGCTATTATTTTATGTGAAATTCTTTGAGATTTTTTCAAACTAGTTTATGTGATTTTTTTTTGGAATTTTGAAGTTATGTGAATTTTTGGGATTTTTCAAACTAGTTTAAGTGATTTTTTTTGGAATTTTGAAGTTATGTGATTTTTTGGACTTTTTTTTGTTTTTTGGCTTCTCTGTGGGGATTTTGGATTATTTTTATTTGTGTGTAGGACCGAGGTGCTTATTGACCTCCGTCCGTCTTTATTTTAGCGCGGCTTCCTCGGCGAGTTGATGGACGATCGAAATGTCGTCTTGGGAGTGTGTGCATCAGCCGTGGGTGATAAAACACATAAGGAAGAAGTGGGGAACCGGCCTTCCTATCTGGCCCATACCAAGCTCAAAACCCGGCTTAAGTGCCTGGCGCAACTAATAGTTGCGCCAGGTCACTAGGGACCTCAAAATAGCTTGGCTGTTGACTGAGCGGCCTGCTGCCGATGGTCCAGATTTGTTAGAGATTATTGACACTAGAGGCCCCTAGCCAAAGAAAGAGACGGCACTCCGAGCCCGCATCGAGTTACTGGTGGATGAGAAGAGGATCCCGTAAGAACTTTTGGCATATGAAAAGGATAGAGCGGAAACAGTAGAGTGAGGTCCTCCGTTTGAAGGGATCACTGAGCGTCGCTTTTGGAGCCGCTGATTCTTCTCAAAAGAGGTTTAAGAGCCTGCATGGTCGTTGGTTGACTGAACGGAATGTCCCGGAAGATGACCTTCATGCTGAGATTAGCGCCTTGAAGCGCGAGCTGGGTCGCTAACTCCTTCCTGCACACAGAACTTTTTGCACATATCAGATATACAGAAAAGGGGCGTAAACCCTTTACAGATACACACACATTTTTTTGGTATACATATTTTCTTTATATTTTGGTTGTTTTTGTTTATACTTGTAAAAAGGAAAACACGTTAGTCATCACACCGACTATTTTTTTTTTTTTTTTTTAGGACGTGGTCTAAGTGGTGCAAAAGGCAGTTTATTATATACATCTATACATATCTATTGGCCTTTTGGTTTTATTTTGTACACTTTTTTTTTTTGTGCCTTAATCACTAGGTGAAACTTTGGGAAACCCTGGGTCCACCTTTGAGCATGGTCGAACCCTTTCTTTGAAGTCGGACCTGGGTGGGTTTCTTGTTTTTGCTGAGGCCGAAACATTGATCCCTTTGGATTGAGTCAAACCTTTCTCCTTGCCTCAAGTCATACGTTTGGCGGTGCGGTTTCATAAAGACAATTCTGGTCGGGACCCGATTCGAACTGGAATGAGCGGCCCCTAAAAAGGGATCAGGGAGAGTAACCAAGAGGGCTCCTTAAACATTTAATCAATCATTCCAACCCTTCTTTTCTTTTTCTTTTTCTTTTCTTTCTCCTTCCCTCTTATTTTTTTTTCTTTTCATTTATCTCCTTTTTTACCCGTGGCGCACTTTCAGGTTTTTACCACGTCCATGGGTTTAGCTCTCTTACCCCAAGCGCCCCTTCGGGTTTTCACCTGGTCCGCACAAACTCGTTGTTTTTACCCGTAGCGCCCTTTCGAGTTTTCATCACGTCCATCTTGCTTTGAGCTTGTATTTTTATTTTTTTATTTTTTTATTTTTTTTTCTTTCCTTTTTCCAACAGCCACGACATAGACGTTGATTCCATCATAGCCGACTAGATGGGGTTCAGGTGTCGTCTCACAACTCGGCTTGTGTTGACTTTAACAGATGCTATGACTGCTTGTGAACCTAAAAAGAGGGCTTTCTTCAGGGTGTAGCTTGGCCATGAGTTAGGTTAGGATTTGAAGGTACGCTGGGCTAAAAAAGTGTTTCTTTGATACGGCTTCAGTTTTCTCAACATACTTTCTTTCTTGGGGATCTTACATGCCCCATGATTTCTGTTCTTTTTGCTTTATTTCAGGCAATCCTTTTTCTTTGTTTTTTTTTTTTTGGAGTTTTGCTTTTTAGATTTTGATGGTAATATCACTTCTGTTTTTTGAATGTACATACACACATTTTTGTGGAAAAGGAGTTATTGAAAGAAAAAAGGCCCAGGCTCAAATGGGGTAACAAAGGATATCATCATTTTTTAGGGGATGCTTTTTTTTTTTGGCTATTGTGCTTGGAATGAAGGCCTCTTTTTGGTGGTTCTTAAGCAGTCACGTATCTGTTTCATCAATACTTACCTTATCTCAATAGATTAAGAGTAGAACCGTCAGACATATCCAGCGTTGATGGGCTCGAGAAGATGATCTCCATCCATGATGGTGAGGCAGATGGTGTATCCCAGCAGCACTTATCGGATGACGTAAGGTCCTTCCTAGTTTGACATGAACTTTCCTCTCGGATCGGCATGGAGGGATGGGAAGATCTTCTTCAGCACAGTGTCTCCTACCTTTAGATCTTGACCGCGGACACGTTTATTGTAAGCGCGTGCAATTCACCCCTGGTAAACTTGAGTGTGACATAAGGCTAGGATTCTCTTCTCGTCCAATAAGTTTAATTATTCAAAGCGAGATCTCTCTCTTTCTGCTTCGGGTAAGCCTGATTCTATGAGGATTCGGAGCAAGGGTACTTCAACCTCTACCGAGAGGACGACCTCGATTCCATACACAAGGGAGAATGGTGTTGCCCCTGTAGCGGTACAGATCGACGTTGGGTAGGCCCACAAAGAAAATGATAGCATTTCACTCTAATCTCGATAAGTGAGGACCATTTTCTCAAGGATGCGGACGACTGTCTTATTCGCTGCTTCCACGGCTCCATTAGTTTGAGGCCGATAAGGGGATGAGCAATGGTGCTTGATCTTGTATTACTCGCAGAAGTCTCAGATGTGCTTATTCGTAAAGTTTATGCCATTGTCCGTGATGATATCTTTGAGTACTCCAAATCGGCACACAATATTATTCTTGAGAAACTTCTCAACGTGACTGGTCGTGATGTTGGCATATGACGCCGCTTCTACCCACTTGGTGAAGTATTCAATGGCGACGAGGATGAACTGATGTCCATTTGATGCTTCAGATTAATCATTCCGACAACGTCAAGGCCCCAAGTAGCAAATGGCCAAGGAGTGGTCATGCAGTGAAGATCAATGGCAGGAGCGTGTATCAGACTGGAGTGTTCTTGACAATTGTAGCATTTTTGAACAATCTGATTCCATGGTGGTCAAAAAGTATCCCTGTCATAGGATTTTCTTAGTGAGCATGTGACCGCTGACGTGGGCTCCGCATACTCCCTCATGGATTTCTTTCATAATATTGACCGCTTCACTTTTAGTGAGGCACCTAAGATGTTATTGTATGATCGCTTGTAGAGGCATTCCCCGCATATGACGTAACCTGTCGCTAAATATTGAATGGTTTGTCGGTCTGTCTTAGATGTACCCTTTGGGAAAGTTAGGGTCTCGAGGAAATTTTTGATATTTGAGAACCAAGGTGGCTCATCATCAGGCTTTGTAGGTTCCTCAATCTGGAGGCAGAAGGCTGACTCATTCCTCTGCTCGATCATGATCAACTTTATCTCAATACCATAGGGGATTTCAATCATTGACGCCAAAGTTGCTAATGCGTTGGTAAAGCGATTTCTTATTTGAGGGACGTATGAGAAAGTCACATCTTGGAAGCAAGCTATCAGATCCTCAAGGTGTTCATGATAGGGGATCAATTTCTCATCTTTCATCTTTCAGTCACCATTTGTCTGGCATATGATTAACTGTGAATCACCAAATACTCGAAGGTGAGTTACATTCAGATCGAGAGCCTCCTGCAGACCAGCAGTGCAAGCTTTGTACTCAACCATATTGTTAGTGCAAGGGAAGTTGAGCTTGATAGAGACCAGTACATGAGATCCTTTCGGTGAAATTAAGATAGTGCCAACTCCTTAGCCCTCGACATTTGCTGCCTCTTCAAAGTGCATTACCCATTATTCTTTCGCTTCTTTTGTATCATCTTCTGCCATGAACAGGAGATCCTCATTGGGGAACTCAGTTCTCAAAGGCTCATAATCAGGTAAAGGATTGTCGGCAAGATGATCAGCAAGTGCCTGCCCCTTGATCAACTTCTGAGTGACGTACGTGATGTTGAATTCAGATAATAAAAGTTGCCATCGTGCGGTTCGTCCAGTGAAAGCTAGCTTTTCAAATAGGTATTTCAATGGGTCCATTCAGGCCAAGAGCAGAACCGCTTGAGATAGCAAGTAGTGGTGAAGCCTTTGAGTAGCCCATACAAGGGCAAGGCATGCTTTCTCCAGATGAGAGTAGCGCGCTTCATAATCAATAAACTTCTTGCTCAGATAGTAAATGGCTTGCTCTCTTCTTCCCGTTTCATTGTGCTGCCCCAAGACACATCCCATCAAAACTTCCATCGTTGAGAGATATATCAAGAGTGGTCTCCCTAGCTCATTGTTGGGCTATTTTAAGTGCTTGCTACTGACTTTATTGGAGACAGTGATAAGAATGGGATAAATGAAAAATGAGTGAAAGGTAGAGTGATGATTACGGAGCAGTAAGCCTAAAATATGCACAGTCCTGCAAGATACAGGGCCTGTTGTAGCAAGTTTTGATAAGAGTTTGTCCCACAGGGAAGTTGATCTCAAGCTCCAAGGGAGCTATCCTTAGTAGGCTCTCCAGATCTGGCTACAGATCTGGCAATCCTAAGTGAAAGGGGATTTAGGGTCACTATAATCTAAATTCTAAGGTATCCTAATGTCTAGATTACTGAAAGGGTTACGAAGGATGGTGGAGTGAGAAAATAAATATAAAAGGGTGAGAAGTATGTTATTAGGTACAGATTTCATAGGTCTTGTAACTCAGACTCAGATCTGTTGCTATAGATATCCTGTCCAATGGTTACATTATCACCAAAGAGGAGAAAGAATCCAACTCACCCCTGTGCCATGATCCAATCCCTTAAGGCTATAACCTGTCTACTTAAATGGTCACAGACTATCTAATAGGGGAACCATAATCAAGAGATTGGTCAGAACAAGTTTATCATTGTAGGCACTACTTTATCCAGGCTACAAGCTCAAGAATCCATAGGAACCTCACCCTCTAAAGTTCTGTGTGTGGGGCTAGGCCTACAAAGTGTACAAGCCTGGACACACAGGACCAACAAGAGTTTGAGTACTAACTTTTAAGCATGGCTGTTCACTGCTTTAGAAAAACTACAGTGATCCAGTCACAAGCTTAAAATCTCTACAGCCCACTCAGATCTGCAATCTGATGGCGGATCTATTCTACTCTAGGGGAGTCTATCACTGCACAATCTCCCACAAGGCTACAAGCACAGGTGCAGAGAAGAAGAATCTGTCTTAGTTCCATGACTTGGCCTCACCCTAGGGATATAATCTATCCACTTGAATGGTCACAGACTATCCACAGAGGTTATCCTCTTCACAAATGGCTAAGACAGAACAAGAACATTGCTGCCGCCACCATGTTCCCAAGGCTACAAGCACAAGTTCCCATGGGGATTCAGATTTAGTGGGTCCTGTGGTGGGGGAAGGCCTGAAAAGTGCCTAACCTGGACACACAGGTCACTTAGATCTAAATAGTACCTTAGAAGCAATCCTCCATTGCTTACAAAACAACTTAGCAATGGAGGACCTCAAGGCAGCAACCTTGTACAGCACAACTCACAACAAAAATAACATCCCATACATGTAAAAGATCCTATTATAAAAACTCCATTAAAATCTATACCAAATAATCATACAAAAGGCATAGCCAGCAAATGCTGGACTATGGAGAGAAAGAAAAAGGAAAAAAAGAAAACTCCTAAACCCTAACCTTAGCCTACTGTAATTCTACAGTTGGCTTTTTGGGGAAGAAGCACAGAAGTTAAGTCCCAAAAAGGATCCCTTAAACCTAAGCTAGGCTTAGGCTTATATACCAGTCGGCTTCCCCTCCAATTAGGGTTAGGAAAACCCTAATTTCTCAATGTAATCACGGCTCATTCCTGTCACTTGGATGCCTCGAGGCATGTGCACAGAGATTGAAGCATTGGAGTGCATGCTCTAATTGCTGGAGATTCTCAAATTGTCCTTGCAAAAGTGGGGAGAAGTTTAGAATTTGATCCTCGTTGGGTAGAAACGATTTCAGATCTTTCCGCATGGTAGAATTGGCGTTGCGGGGTTGAATTGTCTTGAAATTC
Source organism: Chloranthus sessilifolius (assembly GCA_021018995.1). Taxonomy (NCBI): domain Eukaryota; kingdom Viridiplantae; phylum Streptophyta; class Magnoliopsida; order Chloranthales; family Chloranthaceae; genus Chloranthus; species Chloranthus sessilifolius. The sequence continues at coordinate 93,437,281 of CM037584.1, read as the reverse complement.
ATGCAGTTGCGGGATTGGCATTTTAGTCATTGCGGAATACAGATGGCTATCACGAGATTGCTCTTTCAGCTTAGAATGGCGCGGGGATTGCTCGTGCGGTTAGTCCCTTAGTGAATCTCACGATAGATCTTCGCAAAGAAGCAGTGTTCAAGAGTTTCTGGGTCACGCGAGATTCACTGAAGGTCTGTATCTCACGATCACTGTGTGACAGCTGCACGCAGGATTACCTGAAGCTTTCTCTTCTGAGTGAGTCATGCGAAGCTTAACGGTTCTTCTTTTGAGCTGCGCGAGACTGCGCAAATGCTTTAGACTGAGCCTCGCGTGGATCTCACGAGGCTTGTTTTTTAATTCTTTCTGGCACCAAACTGCACGAGAACGGCCCGTAAACTGCGCGACCAGTTATTGCGCTTCCTCCAGGGGCTCGCGACAACTGCGCGAAGGCATTGTCCTTGGTTCAATTGAACCCTGCGACATTCGCGCGAGGCATTCTTCTTGATGTATTTCTGCTTGGATGTGCCTATGCTTCAGCCAACTCTCTGTCTGTGTTCATCCTTCGTTCTGTTGAGGTAGTTCTGGGGCAAGAGTGAGCTTCTTGGCATGGTTAGAGGTTTATTGGCAGCTGCTGTTTATTATTTGTAGAACAAGCTTAAAACACTTTTATTAAATGACTAAGGGTCCAACAGAGATTAAGTTAATGGGTGAAAAGTGGTACTTTTCAAGTCTTAACACACTCCCAAACCTAATCTTTGCTAGTCCCTTAGCAAAGCTATAAACGCCACTTTTATAGGGATCACGGATAGATTTAGCATATGTACCAAGCCTTTTAAACCCCTAGGTGATCCCTAGTGGAGGAGTGAAGTCTCCTGAGGGATTTCAGTGAAGACACCCACAAACTTCACCATTAAAATAAGTTAAATATAGTGTAGATAATGACAACACAGATTCAAATATTTAAAGTTTCATTCCACATCCATTTAATACTTAGAGGAAACTGCTACAATGTTTGCAGGCCATTGAGAACTTAAAAGTTAACATGTGTTTGCCTGACCATCATTTATTTAACATTAGAATTTCAATATATGAAAATCAGTACCCAGCTTGCCTTTGATTTAAGATCCAGGTGGATACCACCCTAAAGAGGTAAAAATTCAGACCCAATTCTCACTATGGCTATCTCTCAACATTAATAAACTGAGGGTGTTCATAATCTCTCAGCTCAAGAGCAGTTGCAGACCCCAAATGGGTTTGCAAGCATGAGCATAGGCCAAGCTTCTAATTTCTGACATCTTCAAGGATTTTCACCATAGATTGGGCAACTCTTCATCTTCACATGACAACTCATTTGACTTTGGATCCACAAGGACTTTGAGAATGGGTTGTAATGTGGCTTATGGCTGAGGGGTGTAAAGAATAAAAGGGGTAAAAAGGGAAACCAAATTGAGAAATCAGCAAGGTAAGGAGTGGTTCATGACTTCACAACCTTCATTCCAGTAAAAACTTCATCTTCCTCTTCTATTTCAGAGACAAAGTGGTCAGCTTCTCCTTTTCTTTTCAATTCTCAGATGACGATGTTCTCTAGACTTCTCTTTCTTTTTCTCTTTTTTTATTTTTACTATATATATATATTTTTTTTTTTTTCATTCTTTTGATGAAATGTCATACAACTGCCATTGATACACAGCTGTTCACAAGTTACTTTTCTTCACCTTCCACAGAATATTGGACCATTCTCAGTATCTTTACTTCCTTCTCCTTTACCTTCTGAATTCTCAGAGTGAGGGTAAGGTTGACTCAGTAATGAGGTTAAGGTGCAAGTTTTCTGGTGTTTGTGAAAGAAAAAATATGATTTTAAGGCTCAACTAGTGTATACAAAAGGGCAGATTTTAAAAGGTTAGAATTTTAAGCTCAAACTTTCCAAATGAGGGTCTTGGATCATTTCCTTAGTCTCATGAGTGCTATCAATTACTTTTGATTTGGAGTTGCACAACTTCTAGTGAAAAAGTCTTGATTCACTCAGTCCTTAGAGCAGAAATAATACCAAAAACACTCTTTAAAAGAAAATGATGGGCCCAAATCTCACTAGGTATGGTCTTCAATTTTAACTCATGGGGTGTATTTTCGTCTGTTTCTCTCCTCTTAGGCTCGCTGAGTACTTAACTCAAATTTTTTTTCTAATATTAGCTTCATGGTGGTGTCAAGATCAACTTTTATCTGTTTCCAAAAGTCTGCCACAATATTTAAATGTTTCCTCATTGTATCAATTTAAGTGAAAATTAACTTTATTCATCCCAGTTAAACCATCATTATTGCACTAAAATTAACTATTCTATTGGCAGACTGCCATACCCCCAAACCATTCGGAACAGTGTCCTCACTGGTTCAGTGCTGATAAAAAGCAGGAGAAACGAAGCAGATAGACAAAAATAAACACAGAAGAATAGAGAGAAACAGAAAATGCAAACGGAACAGTAAGAGACTAAAAGAAACTGGCATTAAAATATAAAAAAAATATAACAAAAAGATAGAAAAGGAAAATACAAAATGGGGGGGGTCAATGTGTAGCCGAGGGAGGGCTTGAGGAAGATGGAGGGGGAGATGCAGGTGGTGCCAGTTTCTTCTTCTTCTTTTCTCGCTCCTCTCTTTTTCTCTTTTTCATTTCTTCCTTGGCCAGGATCCGCTGGACCTCATCAAATTTATCCCAGAGAAATTGTAAGGGGTCCGGCTCCTTTGGCGGTGGAGGATCTTTCCAAATGGGGTAAAATTTGATTGAGAACCCGAAGGGGTTGTCATCCGCCATTTGTGTGAGGAGGTATGGACTTCTAGGGTTAAAAGAGGAGGGATATGATGAAAAGGGACGAATGGCAGGTTTAAAAGAGAGGGACGAGGGAACATGAATCGGCGGAATTGAGAGAGCGCCCCTTTTCAAACTTGGCAATAAATGTGTGTTGTGTGGGGAAAGAAGAAACACACACTGGCGCTTTGGAAAAGAGAAGGAGCATTAAATGAATGTCCAAAGATAGGCATGATATTTAAAGAGGTAAGTGTATCGCGCGGGGATCCTTGCAAAGAGCAATCAGATATGAGTAAAGGACATTTCTCGCGCAGCTGAGCTGGCGATCTTCGCGAGGTACACTTAATGTGGCACATCAATTTGAAGAAGGAGCCATTGAAATCCACAGGCGGTATTAGCACGTAATTATCCTCCACATGGATTACTGGTTCAAAGAAACATATCCTCCCAAGACTCTTCTCCCATGAATGGCAAAAAGAACAAAATAAAAAGTACCAAACAATCAGAAAGAAACACATAGAAAAGAGCAATAGACAAAAACTAGACATTCTATTAAAGTGTAATAAAAATAGTTACAAGTGGAATTACAAGAAGAAAAACCTAAGATACACTCTAGAAGAAGGATCTAATCTGAATTAGAATCTGTAAGGAAATCCCAGCCCATCTTTTTAGCTTGTGCCTTAAGGGCAGCTCTGTCTTGTTTCTTCTTTTCCTCCCTCTCCATTTTCTTCGCAGCTGGTGTTTTCTTTGCAGTTGGAGCTTTAGGTGCCCTCACCCTTACTTTTGGTGCCTTGGGAGCCTTTGGTTCCTTGGGTTCATGAGGGGCTTTTCCTTTTCGCTTAGCAGGGGGGGTGGTAAGGGATTTTTCTTTACCTTTTGCTTCTGCTTCGGCCGTGGGGACCACTGGGGACTTCCCTTTTCCTTTAGCTGTGGCTTCCTCAGTGGGGACCACTAGGAATTTCCCTTTGCTAGTGGACTCAGGTTTGGCAGGGGACCGTGCCTCTTAAGACTGGGCAGCAGGTTCTTTACCAATTTTTAAAGGGACAGCTTTGGGAGCAGACCTCTTAGCAGTGGCTTTCCTCCGCTGAGGATAAGTTTGCTTCTATGGTGGTTCAACAGAGGCCGTGGTAGGGGTAGGTTGCTCTGTAGATGGAGGCTGCTCCTTAGGAGGTGAAGCAGGAGCTTTTCCTTTGTCTTTCTTGGGCTGAGGTGGGGTGGTGCCTCGCATCGCGTGGAGCCGAGTAGTAGTTGGCGCGCAGTACGTGAAATGTAGATGGGGGTCGGATGGTATGGTTCATTACGGGCAGCAGCCAATGCGGATTCCAATGAGGCTATCTTGATTTGAAATTTGAGGGCGTCAGTCTCATGGATCTCCTTTTGGATTTTTTGGATTTCCTGGGCATTGTTAAGTCATTTTTCAAGCATTCTCGCTTAGGCATTCGCTGCAGCAGCATTTGATTTCTCATACTCCCAATTGATCTAATGATAAGTAACTGTAGCCTTGGCCTTTTGGTAGGCGTCCAAAATATTTGTCCACCCCAATGAGATGCCCAAAAGCTGCTGTCGGTGTTCCTCCATCATTTTATCAATTTGCTCCAGCAGGGGGGTCTCAATTGATTGGCGAAGCTTGGCCATGCCCCTCAGGACATCCTTCCTCAGGTATGCGTTATCTCTCATATGATGGAGGATGGTGAGGTAGGGAGGGCTGTAAAAATGATTTTTTGGGGCGATGGGAAGATAGGAGGTGGAAGGAGCAGATTGTGCTTGGTCCTGGGGTGGAGGAGGGGGAATGATAGGAAGGAAATCAAGTTGTGGGGGAATGGGGTCAAGCTCTGGGTCTGTTTGGGTGGATTTGGTAGAGAAGGTGGGGGTAGGATAAGAGGGGTGAAGGGTATAGGGGATGTAGGCTCAATAGGAGTTGGGGGTGATGGGGGATGGAAAATGAGAACTGTGAAAGGGATTAAAGGAAATGGGTGGGTAAGATTTAATGGAGAAGGTGGGGAGGGGGGGGGGGGTAATGAGTCAGGAGGGAAGTCTGTTTGTGTCTGTCAGTCAGTGGATAGGACCAGGGGGGGTGAAGTGGATGGGTGGAGTGGTTAAGGTGTGTAGGGTGGATTGGATGGAGGTGAGTTCAGCTTGCATCTGATCCTGTTTTTGGGTATTGGTGGATAATTGGGCTTGTATGTCTTGGATAAGGGGTAGGATGAGGGTTAGTGTGTCAAAGCTAGGAGGTTGGGTTTGGGAAGAAGAGGGTACTGGTTGGAAATGGAAGGAAGGAGCATGATGGAAAGTGGAGGGAGGGGAAGAGTGGGGTTCTGGGGAGTGGTGCTGGGAGGTAGTTGGGGAGTCTGGCAGAGGGGTGTAGTATGCAGGCATTGTTTCAAGGAATGTAGAGATGAAGGCTTGAAAGCCTATGGATGTGTTAAGAGTTAAGTCAATGTCTGGGAGAGGGGATGTAGTAGATATGGCTGAGGTGGGAGTTTCTTCAAGGTGGGGTGTGTCAATGGGGATAGAGGGTATGGAGGGTGGTGTTTGGGAGATGGTTGGGAGGGTCTCAGTTATTTTTCATTTTTTGTAGGAGATGAGTGGTGGGCTGGTAGGCTTAGGTGGAGATAAGGGGGGAATGGTGGCTGTGTACTGAGGTAAGGTAGGGGATGGTGAGTCCTCCCATGGACCAAGCACAGGTGAAGGGAGAGTGAGCATGGAGGATGGAAATAGAGGGGGATGAGAGATGGATGCAAGAGGGGTGAGGGATGCAAGGGTAACAGGGGCTGCTGCAACGATGGAAGTGATAATCTCTGGAGGCACCTCCTCTGTAGCAGGGGTAGACCCTGATCCAGCTTCCTCTGGTTGCTTGGGCAGTGCCTGAGCCTCAGTTTTCTTCTTTTTCTGGCCCCCCATCAAGCTCTTGTTGATTCCCCATTGCCTTTTAGCAAAGATAGTAGGGGTAAGGGTGGTGGTCTGCTCAGTCCTTCCTATCTTGTAGCCCCTTTTGAGCAGCAACAAGGTAATGATTCTTGCATAGGGTAGAGTGTGAGGCTTCTTGTTGGACCCTAACTTCTCCACTACATCCTTCATAGCCTCAAAAATCAGCCAGGCCGCATGGAATCCATGGCCCATGTGGTAGGAGTAGACAGCATCCGCAATGGGGGTTCTCCTCTCTTGCTGATGTCCTAAGCAATATATGTTCTTCCGTAGGACTTGGTCAATGAACAGCAGTTCAGGTTCTAGTTCCCTCCTTTTGATTGAGTCCCCGGCGGCTTTTAATCCTCTAGTTAGGGCCAGTGCAATTGTATCAATCGATGCCCTCATAGGGGGGCCATATCCACAGCTAGGATTGAATGCTGCTGGGATGCCCAACACTTCAGCGATCATCTTGGGGCCCACCAACATATCGAAGTCATCAATCAGCACCAGCAAACACCCTTATCCATCATTGTCCCTCTTGACCTTGATGTGCTGATAAAACAGCTACACTAGCCTGGGGTAGGCTAGTGCTGGAATTCCTCTCATCAATGGCAGCAGGCCCGCTTTGCTCATAAATTGTACTGCAGGACCAGAGAGAGGTTTTTTCTCAAAAAAATGGTACATCAAAGGCTGTTTCAGGCTCCAATGGAATTGACTCCATGAGCTCAGAAGGAGTAGAGAACTTTGTGGTTGGTAACGCCTCTTCAACCACTTCCTTTCCTTTTTTGGGGGACTTTGAAGTCTTGACCTTTTTGGGGGTGGTCTCTGTATTGGTAACCAGCATTATGGTGCTAGTATCTATATGGTTGTTTATTGTAGCCACCAGATTGTTGTTGTCTAAAAGATTGGACAGCAGCAGCCTGTTCCATTACAAATTCAGGATATTGCCCTGTAGATGGGCACTCTTCCACTGTGTGCTGTGAAGATTGGCATATCAGACATGCCTCCATCACTTGCGCAGTCATTCTGGGCTACACCACAGTCAAAAGTTTATCAAATCTTTTAGTAAGATTGGTCATCTGCATTCTCAGGTGATCATTTCCTGTAACTTTATACATCTTTCCTTCAAAAGTTTCAGCCACCCCCAGCTTAGGAGAAGGCTCTTGAACAGTTCTGGATGAGGACATCTTCTGGAAAGCATTTTCACTTATCACCTCGAACAAGTCTCATGCTTCATCAGCTGTTTTATGCATGTATGTTCCACCACAAGAGGCATCTACCATGTCTCTGCTCTTCTCATCTATCCCATTGTAGAAGCTCTGAATAAGCTGCCAATCAGGGATCGTGTGGTGGGGACATTGTTTGAGCATCTCCTTAAATCTATACCAGTATTGGTTAAAATCTTCAGTTGAGGACTGGGCAAAAGGAAGTATGCCCTTCCTCAATTGGCTGGTTTTGGTCTCTGGGAAAAATTTAGACAGATATCTTGTCTGGAGGTCTTTCCAAGTAGTGATACTGTTGTTTGGGAGAGTAGACAACCAGGTCATGGCCCTGTCCTTTAGGGAGAAAGGAAAGAGCCTTAGCCTAATGGCTTCTGGTCCCAAACCAGCAATGGAAAATATCATGCACAGGGCCAAGAACTGGTCAATGTGCTTGTAAGGGTCTTCCTTGCTAAGCCCATGGAAAGAGGGAAGCATTTGGATGATGGAAGTTTTGATTTCGTAATTACCCTGAACATCTAGGAATTGAATGCTGAATGGAGAATTATAATCATCCGGAGCATTCAATTCCTTCAATGTTCTAGGTTGCTCTTCACTAATAATTGTTGTCTCTATTTCAATAGGGGGCTCGACTGTGGTGTGTCTGTGCCTTCTCGGTCTTCTGCCCCTTTCAATCTCAGGGTTAGCAGGCTCTAAAGTAGGACTGAGAGATCTCCTTCCTAACATGCACACACACACCAACAGCAAGGGAAGCAGTTCGCAAGCACATTACACTAAAAAAAATAAAATTACAACTATTCTAATCAACTGCTTATGGAATCTTCAAAGGAGAAATAAACTGAGGTTTTGAAGGTTAGAGAAGTGCAAACAGAGGTAGCTAGACTCTCAATGCAGTTCCAATCTCCTTCTCTGCTACGGTCCAGATCTGCAAGAAAATTTTCAAATGTAAATTAGCAGTATCAATTATTCACAAGTACAGCTATCAAAGAATAAAGAATCAAAAATCTAGAGTCTACTAAAAGATCAATATCCCTGGCAACGGCATCAAAAACTTGTTGGGCTATTTTAAGTGCTTGCTATTGACTTTATTGGAGACAGTGATAAGAATGGGATAAATGAAAAATGAGTGAAAGGTAGAGTAATGATTACGGAGCAGCAAGCCTAAAATATGCACAATCCTGCAAGATACAGGGCCTGTTGTAGCAAGTTTTGATAAGTAAGAGTTTGTCCCATAGGAAAGTTGATCTCAAGCTCCAAGGGAGCTATCCTTAGTAGGCTCTCCAGATCTGGCTACAGATCTGGCAATCCTAAGTGAAAGGGGATTTAGGGTCACTATAATCTAAATTCTAAGGTATCCTAATGTCTACTAGATTACAGAAAGGGTTACGAAGGATGGTGGAGTGAGAAAATAAATATAAAAGGGTGAGAAGTATGTTATTAGGTACATATTTCATAGGTCTTGTAACTCAGACTCAGATCTGTTGCTATAGATATCCTGTCCAATGGTTACATTATCACCAAAGAGGAGAAAGAATCCAACTCACCCCTGTGCCATGATCCAATCCCTTAAGGCTATAACCTGTCTACTTAAATGGTCACAGACTATCTAATAGGGGAACCATAATCAAGAGATTGGTCAGAACAAGTTTATCATTGTAGGCGCTACTTTATCCAGGCTACAAGCTCAAGAATCCATAGGAACCTCACCCTCTAAAGTTCTGTGTGTGGGGCTAGGCCTACAAAGTGTACAAGCCTGGACACACAGGACCAGCAAGAGTTTGAGTACTAACTTTTAAGCATGGCTGTTCACTGCTTTAGAAAAACTGCAGTGATCCAGTCACAAGCCTAAAATCTCTACAGCCCACTCAGATCTGCAATCTGATGGCGGATCTATTCTACTCTAGGGGAGTCTATCACTGCACAATCTCCCACAAGGCTACAAGCACAGGTGCAGAGAAGAAGAATCTGTCTTAGTTCCATGACTTGGCCTCACCCTAGGGCTATAATCTGTCCACTTGAATGGTCACAGACTATCCACAAAGGTTATCCTCTTCACAAATGGCTAAGACAGAACAAAAACATTACTACCGCCACCATGTTCCCAAGGCTACAAGCACTAGTTCCCATGGGGATTCAGATTTAGTGGGTCCTGTGGTGGGAGAAGGCCTGCAAAGTGCCTAACCTGGACACACAGGTCACTTAGATCTAAATAGTACCTTAGAAGTAATCCTCCATTACTTACAAAACAACTTAGCAATGGAGGACCTCAAGGCAGCAGCATTGTACAGCACAACTCACAACAAAAATAACATCCCATACATGTAACAGATCCTATTACAAAAACTCTATTAAAATCTATACCAAATAATCATACAAAAGGCATAGCCAGCAAATGCTGGACTATGGAGAGAAAGAAAAAGGAAAAAAAGAAAACTCCTAAACCCTAACCTTAGCCTACTGCAATTCTACAATTGGCTTTTGGGGAAGAAGCATAGAAGTTAAGTCCCAAAAAGGATCCCTTAAACCTAAGCTAGGCTTAGGCTTATATAGCAGTCGGCTTCCCCTCCAATTAGGGTTAGGAAAACTCTAATTTCTCAATGTAATTGGGGCTCATTCTTGTCCCTTGGATGCCTCGGGGCGTGTGCCCAGAGATTGAAGCATTGGAGTGCATGCCCTAATTGTTGGACATTCCCAGATTGTCCTTACAGAAGTGGGGAGAAGTTTAGAATTCGATCCTCGCTGGGTAGAAATGATTTCAGATCTTTCCGCATGGTGGAATTTGCATTGCGGGGTTGAATTGTCTTGAAATTCATGCAATCGCGGGATTGGAATTTTAGTCATCGCGAAATACAAATGGCTATCGAGAGATTGCTCTTTCAGCTTAGAATGGCGCGGGGATTGCTCGCGCGGTTCGTCCCTTAATGAATCTCGCGGTAGATATTCGCGAATAAGCAGTGTTCAAGAGTTTCTGGGTCGCGCGAGATTCACTGAAGGTCTGTATCTCGCGGCCACTGCGCGCAGGATTACCTAAAGCTTTCTCTTCTGAGTGAGTCGCGCGAAGCTTAACGGTTCTTCTTTTGAGCTGCGCGAGACTGCACGAATGCTTTAGACAGAGCCTCGCGAGGATCTCACGAGGCTTGCTTTTTAATTCTTTCTGACACCAAACAGCGCGAGAACGACGCATAAACTGCACGACCAGTTGTTGTGCTTCCAATTGGGGCTCGCGATAACTGCGCGAAGGCATTATCCTTGGTTTAATTGAACCTTGTGACATTCGCGTGAGGCATTCTTCTTGATGTATTTTTGCTTGGATGTGTCTATTCTTCAGCCAACTCTCTGTCTGTGTTCATCCTTTGTTCTGCTGAGGTAGTTTTGAAGTAACAGTGAGCTTCTTGGCATGATTAGGGGTTTATTGGCAGCTGCTATTTATTATCTGCAGAACAAGCTTAAAACACTTTTATTAAATGACTAAGGGTCCAACAGAGATTAAGTTAAGGGGTGAAATGTGGTACTTTTTAGGTCTTAACACTCATGCGGTACCAAAACAGGTGGATTAAGGAGGTAGCTTTTGATTTTTTCAAACACTGCCTGACAATCGTCATTCCATTCAACGGGTGAATTCTTCCTTAGTAACTTGAAGATCGGTGTTGAGATTGGAGTTAGCTATGCAATGAACCGACTGATATACTATATTATGCCCAGAAACCCTCTAACCTCTTTCTCGGTAGACGACAGTGGCATTTCAGTGATGGCTTTGACTTTGATTGGGTCGACGTCGATCCCCCTCCTGCTGACGATGAACCCTAGAAGTTTCTCTGACATAGAACCAAATGCGTACTTCTATGGATTCAATCATAGTTGATACTTCCTCAACCTTTCAAACAGCTTCTGAAGATTTACCAGATGGTCGCTTCGCTCCGGTGATTTGGCTATCATGTCATCGACATACACTTCAATCTCTCGGTGTATCATATCATGAAATAGTACAGTCATAGCTCTCTGATACGTTGCACCGGCATTTTTCAGCCCGAATGGCATGACTCGATAGCAAAAGGTTCCTCAGGGGGTAATGAATGTTGTCTTCTCGCAATCAATCTCTGCCATTTTGATCTGATTGTATCCTGAGAATCCATCCATAAAAGAAAGCATCTCGTGCTTAGCTGTGTTATCGATCAAGATGTCGATGTGTGGAAATGAGAAATCTTCCTTTGGGCTTGCTTTGTTCGAATTATGGAAATCGACACACATGTGAACCTTTCCGTCCTTCTTCGGCACAGGTACAATATTGGCTAGCCATTGCGGGTATTTGGATACCATGAGAAACCCCGCGTCATACTGCTTGATGACCTTGTCTTTGACTTTCAACATCAACTCGGGTCGGAGACGTCTCAGCTTCTGCTTGACTGGCTTCATATCAGGGTAGAGGGGCAACTCATGCTCGACCAAATCAGTATCCAGACCAGGCATGTCCTCGTACGACCAGGCAAAAATGTCTTGGTATGACTGAAGGAAGTCGATCATGCTTTTTCTTTCCTCAGGAGACAGTGATGTTCCGATTTTGGTTATCCTAGGAACCTCCTCAGTTCCTAGATTGACGTCTTTGGTCTCTTCGAAAATGGGGGTAAGGGCCATACTCAAAGTCGGCAAATCAATCAAGGAGCTCATTAGAGAGCTCCTCAAAGGGGGCATCCTCGTCCAGACTCGTGATCCCTACCTCTTCTTGTATTTCTAAGGGAAGGGGTCGATTTCACGTGGGACAGGCATTTTAATTAAGACATCCTTTTGTGGGATATTTTTTGAAATTTTAAATGACAATATTTTTGGACTTTAGATTTTTTCAATGTTTTTAGGATTTTGTATTTTTTTTATGTTTTTGAGATTTTATATTTTTTCCATGTTTTTGAGATTTTTGTTTTCTTCGGAGACGGACCTTTGATAAGGCGGGTTGCTATATACACAAGGTATTGTTTTTCAAGGGCTTCTCTCACTTTTTATAGGTTTTTTTTTTTTTGGAAACGGGTGCCAAATGTTAGGTCACTCCTCGCATCTAAGGTTTGGGGCAAAGATGCCTAGTTGCGTACCTGAGGGGCCGCTTCTTTACCTATTGGGATGGAGGGTGATGACTGATATGACTCATTGGAGTCAGCCACCATCATATTGATCCCCATTTCGTCTGAGATCATATCCTCAAACGATAACTCAATTTTGTGGTGATTCACCACAGGGGGTGTTTGTTCAGGTACCGACCTTCGTTCCTCAAAAAGGGACAACGCGGCCAAATCTATCTCCAAGCTGGGAAGGGAGATCTGGGGATTGGTGGGATGGATTGGGGCTGTGGGGTCAAATGGGTTACCCCATTTCGATCGATCTTTACGACTCTTGCACTGACAAAGGAATCCCTGATGTGCGGCCTAGGGTGAGGTTTCTCTCCTATGTTGATTCCTCGAGCTCTTACAGCTGCGGCGACCCTGGCTTTCTCTTTGGCCTCTCTAACCTCTTCTTCTGTGGGCTTGTATCCTAACCCGAATCGGACCTTCTGCCCCTTGGCGACAACTGACTCTTTTCTTCCTTGTAATCTGGGTCCCACACCCCTTCCTTTCTGATAACCCCACTTTTGGAGCATTACCACTGCTGCTATCATACCGCCTTCTGTTTTAGGCATGATACCCTCAATGGGTTTTGGGAGTATCGCTAATACCTCATATTTCAAACTGTGAAGGTCGACATCCTCAGCGGTGTGCGGTATATCTAACATATTGGGTCTTTCTATGCTATTGGCGGCCTTTTCTTTCTCACTGTGCCCCTCCCCGATGATTATAACGATCTTGTGCCCAGACACAAACTTGAGTTTCTGGTGCAAGGTGGAAGGTATAGCTCCGACCTCGTGCAGCCATGTGCGCCACAATAATAGATTAAATGAGGATTTGATATCCATCACTTTAAACAAGATGGAAAAGGTCATTGGCCCTATCAACAACTCAAGATTAACTTCTCCCATTATTTCTCTCATGGTATTGTCAAACCCTCTAGCGTTGGTTCTGGTGGGCCTTAACATGCGCGGATCAACCCCGATCTTGGTGACGATTCTTAACGGGCATATATTCAATGCAGATCCATTATCAATTAGTACCAAGGTGATTACCATGTTTCCAGACTCGACTGTTATATTTAAAGACTTCGAGTGGCTACCCCCTTCTTCCGGCAAGTCAGCATCAGAAAATGAAATGGCATTTGGAGCCATCACTTGCCTAATTATCTGTCCGACTTCATCTGGGCTAACATGGAGTGATACATGCGCATTTTTTAATGCCCCCATTAATGCTTAAAAATGGAGTGGGGACGTCATCAACAGATCTCAGACGGTGATATGGGTGGGCATTCTTCTTAGTTGAGTCTCTAATATATGTTCCCGACTCATTTTTTCAAAAGGGTTCACAGCATTGTCTTTCTTACCCTCTGGTTGGGCCTGTGGTGCTGTCGGTGCCTCTGGCTACTTCGATATCCTTCCTGACCTGGTGACAAAGTCCACTGCACCTTCTCCGTTGCTGCTATCGGTGTTGACATCAGTTTGTTCGTAGCTTAACGGGACCTGATAAGGATCATAAGTTGGTCCCGAGAGCTAGAAAGGTATGGCTGTCGGTTCTTGCGGCTCAGGAGGTGTGGGCAATACTTGATTCACCTCGGTGGTAGCGGATTGAGTGAAAAGATTGGGCCAAATGGGGGTGGTGAAGCTTGAGAGTGGTGGCATTGGAGGGAAGGAGGTAAAAGTAGGCCATTGATAGCTGGTGGGTGCTGGCGGCAGATGGGGGGTCTGATGGGCCTTTGGGTGATTGACGGGGAGGGGGTTGGATTTTGGTGAGAACTTGGGGTGATGGGATGGGCATAGGCCATTGGTAATTGCCGGGTGCGGTGTGGGATTGGGGGCCTGGTGGCTTAAAGGGTAATCGATGGGGGTTGTGGTGTATGGTGGTAGTTGAAATAGGGCGGGCGCAGGCCATTGATAACTGGCAGGTGTGGGTGTAGGATTGGGGGCCTAGGGGCTTATAGGGTAATTGATGGGGGTTGTGGTGTGTGGTTGGTACGCATTGATTTTTACATAATTGACAGGTGTGGTGGACGGAAAGTATGCTCGGAGATCCAAGGGTTCGAATTGCGGTGTTGGGTTGGGAAAATATTCTGATAAATTTAGGGGTTCAATTACCCCTACATTCCCCTCTTCTATATTTCTTGACAAAGGTGCTACATAAATCTCCTGATCACTAATATAATCGGATGGGTCAAATTCAAACTCCTCAACTTCTATCATTCCGACAGTGGGTCTGGGACCTGCTCCTCTGGTGGGATATGGGGGTAGTGGCACTTGGTGAATATTAATATGCCGAGAGGGTGCAGGGGGAATGATTTTCTCGGCATCAATCAAATCTTAGATGACGTGCTTCAATGGAAAGCAGCGATCAGTAGGGTAACCCGGACCTTGATGAAAATTGCAGTGGGTATTTGGATCATAGTTCCTTGGGATCGGGTGAGGAGGAGGTTGTGGTTGGCGGATAGCCACTAATCCCTTTTCTACTAACAGGGGCAAAAGTACGGAGACGAGCTAGCCACCACCAGAGCCGTTAGTTCCGTTGGAGCAGCCCGCCCCAGCATCAGATATGCTGGGGGAGGGGACGACATGAGCCTAAGACGAGGATGTTTCTTTTGTGGTTGATTTTGGGAGTTTTAATTGTAGTTGAAAAGATGTAAATCAACAAATTGTACATTTTGGGAATTGAATAGTGAAATATACATTTTTTTTGTGGAAATTCGCTTGCATTATGTGTTATTCTTGCATTGTATCATATATAGTTAACTTTTCGTAATCAAGTACGTGACACCATCATCTGTGGGAAACCCACGCGATGCACCTTTGGGTTATTTTCGAGGACGAAAATTCCCAAGGTAGGGAGAATATAATATCCCAAAAAATTGAGCGTTAAATATTGACCTCGAGATCTGTGCCCGATTAGTTGTAGGTTTGACCAAGTGATGGTCAAACATTGAATACATGAAGTGATGAACTGATGTGATGCAAATGTGACTAAGTGTAGTGAATGGTATTGGTTTAGAGATACATACACCTATCTCTGGTGTATGCCCTTAACACCGAAACAGGAAGGAAGATATAAGGGTTTAATAACCCTAAAATTCCTTTTGTTTGGTTGTTGAAGAGAGAGTTAAGAACAGAGAGAGAGAGGGAGTAAAGAGGAGTTATGGAAGCTTAGTGTTAATGCAAATCAAGAGGAGGATTTAGCATTGATTGTCGGATTCAACGCGTTGGGATCGTTGAAGCAAAAGCTGGAACCCTAGCCATCAAACCCAACAAATCAATCCCTTAAAGGGATTCTTGAGGTAAGTCTTATTAGAATTAAATGCATAGATGTATGATGGTTAAGATTCAGCCAATATAGTTCAAAAGGGTAGAGTAAAGACTTAGAAAAAGGAAGGAAAAGAAAAAGAATGGATTTGGAAAGAACAGCCAGAAAGGGGGCTGAATCTGGCCAAATCGATTAATCGAAATTGGGATTCGATTAATCGATTTTGGTCCGGAAAAAAAGTCAGGAATACCCGATTTCGATTAATCGATTTGGAAATTGATTAATCGAAGTTGAAGGTCGATTAATCGATTTAGGAATCGACTAATCGACTGGGTACCTCCAGTGGCTGGAGAAACATGACCTGGGGAAATCGACTAATCGAATTGAGAAATCGATAAATCGACTTTAGATTTCGATTAATCGATTTGGGATCGACTAATCGATTTCGGACTTTCGACTACTCGATTTGAGAATCGACTTTACTATGCTAGGGGTTTCGATTAATCGATTTGGGATTGATTAATCGATTTTGGATTTCGATTAATCGATTTTGGGAATCGATTAATCGATTTTGACGGATTCACTTGACTTTTTGATTTGAACTTGGAGGTTCGTGGAGGGTCTAGGACCTTCTCTATTACATTTTTAATGATGTGTTACATGTGTTGTGATGTACCATAGGTGGTACGTGTGAAAGCGAGCACAAGGAGTCGCGTGGGACCTTGATGCTTAAACCTTTGAAGACCTGAGGTAGGGAACACCTTGAATATGTACTTTAATTGCAAGAGCATGTATGTAGTGATCTAGATATCAAATTGAAAGTGTTTTAACTGTGAAAAGCTTTATAAAATGGGTGTGTGTGTAACACCAAGAAAATGATAAAGGCATCAGTGTGATGCGAATAACTGAGATCAAGTAATCAAATGAAAATGAGGCATCCCTAGGGGATGAGAAAGTGATAAAGGCATCAAGAGGATGCGAGTAATTTAGACATCCCAGGGATGTAAATGTGATTGAATAATTACTATTGAGGCCTAACTGATATAAGATAGCACTTTACACAGTGAACAACTATATGTTAAGCACATATTATTTTTATTATTTAAGATTTGTTTAGAATACCCCACCGACGTGGAGGGATACCCACAACTGACACGACAAGATATCCGTGACCGGTACGACGGCCAATCCGTACACCAGTGCAGAGGTCTATCCGTACACAGTAAGCACATCCCAGGGATGTTGAGTTGAGATTTAACCCCGCCGCCTATTAAGAAAGGGGCTTGGATAGTATTCCCAGGGAATACATATAACAACTGTCTATTTTGGCGACGATGGTGGGTATTCGATCGGGGCTCGATGCTATATTGCTTGGGGATTACTTAAGTTGAAGATTTAAGTTTTGCTTTAGGCCTGTTCAGTGTCATTCATGATAAAACAATCAGTAAAGTAAAACATGCAAACTACCAGTAAATTTGACTGCAAATTGCTATCTTTTAAACTATTTTTCTTGTAATGCATAGCCACATCATGCTTAGAATATCATGGAATATATGTGAGATTTTGATTTATATGTTCATTGTGTTGTTCCCTATTGAGCTAGGATGTAGCTCACCCCTTTAGACTATACGTCGCACGACCTTTGTTAGCAGCGGCCGAGGCTTCGGGAGACGTTGATCCGGGTGATTTGGATTACGTGCCTGGGAACGAGTTGGAGCCTCCTCCCGAGGACTTCTTCTAGGAGACTCCGCTGAGTACTTTGAGAGAGAGTTTTTGTGAGTAGATTGTACGACTTGGTATGTCAAGCCTTTATTTTTTATAACAATGTAATTAAATTGACTTAATTCTTTTGGCGAACCATCTGGGGTGATCAGTCTATCACCGATGGTTCGGATCGGTTCTCTGTTCATGCAGTGGCATGAAAGTAGAACTGTCTTTTGTTTATGCCAGATAGGCATGTTACTTCTTCGCTTTATGCCATGATTTGCTTTATTTATTTATCATTGCTTGTTATACCAATGTTTCGTGCATAGTTTTGGGGCACGGTTTGGAGGATCGTGCTGATGGCACGGGTTTCGGGGTGTCAAAATTCGAACTGTCACACAGCATGTGGGCAACCAAGGAAGAAGAAAGAATTCGGGGATTTAGGGTTTAAACCGATCAAAAATGGAATTTTGACCGGTCACAGGGTTTTATAAAGCCCTAAAACCTCAGATTTTGATCGATCAAAACCATTTCGACTAGTCAAATTAATATACGTCCCTCAAAACATCCTCTGTTTTGAGGCTACTTCCTGAATTCGACCAGTCAAAATCATTTTGACCAGTCGGAATGTTGTTTCTTCCTTTGGTTTCTGAGCACATTGGCCGGTCAAAATCTGGTAGAGAACATGGTTCTCTGCCCAGATTTTATAGATACTTACCAAAATTTATTTTTATTTATTTATATGTTTATTTATTTATTATATATATATATTATTATTTTATTTATTTATTTATTTAATATTTATTTATTAGTAAAATTGGTACCTCGATCGGTAAAGATCCAGCCTCAACCGGTCGAAAGTGAACAGAGATTATGGAATCTCTATCACATATAATCTCGAAAAGTCGAGAACCCTTCCCCGCCGATCAAGTTGAGGCAGAGAGCAATATGCTGTCTGTCTCCTCTTTTCCTGAACTGCAGAAGAGAACTTGACTAGTCAAATTGGAATTTCGACCGATCAAGAATGGACAGAAAGCCATGGGTTGTATGTCCTCCCTTTAAATACAACCCATATTATTATTATTTTATTATTTTTTATTTTTTATTTTTAAAATTTTTTAACTAATGAAAAACGAAAACACACATCTTAGCCTCTCGCGACGTCCCGTGACAAGCCTTGGCAACCTCGAGCCTTTGATCTCTCAATCTGTGGCCTCTCGTAGCGCCCGTGATAAGCCTTGGCGAACTCAAACCTATAAATAAAAACCAAACTCCTAGGGTTAGTATATGATACACAGGTACAATATAAAACATAAATCAAACAAGATAAAATTGAAGTCCACGGCAGCGGCACCAAAACTTGATCGATTTATTTCAAAACTTTGCAAGTGGACAAGTTCGAATATACTAGGGCAAGTACAAGGGTGTCGAACCACAGAGACTTGTCGTTTATCTAATCTGATATCTGTTTATATAAATAAATTGTATATCTTAAGTTTTCTAAATTAATCCTAAAAATAAAATGAAAACCTAATGGATCTGAATAAAGATACGAGAAAGCAGACTGAGATCTCTCTTGGATCTTAGACTTGTATCTAATAGTGTCCTATTTCTTTCCTATTTTGAATCCCTGGTACCCCCGCTCCTGGCTACAAGCACACTCGCTTCGTTTATGAATTAGAGAAATCTAATCATGAGTTAGATAAATCTAATCGTCAATGCATCATTACACGAACCAATAAAAACTACCCTACAAGGCCTAGTCTGTCAGTGAATATCCTATCTAGACTAACGCTAATCCCTACAAGGCCACTGAAATTATTCTAAATAAGATTACAGCGTTACCATCCCGTTCTCAATCTAGTCAGAATCTCGAACATGCAATCGTACCATTAATGAAAATCAAAATAAAGAAAGAAATAAAGTTTATTGAATACTCATCTGAAATTTACAAGAGAACTTAGTCTGAAGCTTTAAGCACGCATCGATCAAGAGTCCTTTATCATTGCTGAATTGGCCTTCCTCCCAATGATTACAATCAATCCTCATCCATTCCAGAACTGATCTAACCCTAAACCTACGAGCAAACAGCCCTAAGGCTAAAAGCTATTTTAGTCCTAATCTAGGGTCTTTATTTATAGAATACAAGGCCCTAAAATATTGTACACGACAAGTAATCTCTAAGATCCTAAAAATCCTCCAAGGAAGATAAATCTGGAAGGGAATCCGTGCCGATTTGGAGTTATCTAGTCTGTTGAAGAGAATCCCGGAGAAGATCACGACATTGAAGCTCATTCACAGTTATGCCTACCTGAGTTTTCGCTCAATAACTCTGTTGTGACCGGTCGAAAGTGGAAAACCGATCGATCAAATTCAAAATCCTTCTACAGGTAGAAGACGATCCGTGAAGCTTCAGTTTTCTTTAATTTCCTGACCGGTAGACTGGGTTCTGGCAAGAAATTCCCTTGGTTTTCCTTTGTTCTTCCTATTGTATTTCCAACCGGTCGGCCGAGTCCTGATCAGTCTCATCTTCCTTTTCTGAAGCTATCAGGGTTCTGATCGGTCGGATTTGATGCATCGATCGGTCCATTTTTGCTATGTTCTCTTCTACTTGGGGTCCTCCGTGTTGCGTTAGCCTAACCGGTTGAAAATCCCATTTCGGCCAGTCCATTTGACCTTTAAAAACATTCCTTTCAACTGCTTCCCTTTGGATCCTTGTTGTTTGCTTGGGTTTCTTCATAACTTGCTCTTTTAACACTTTTATCATTTAACCCGCTCTTACACCTGTTGTACTACAATACAAACTAAAAGCACACATTAGTGGTTAAGTGAGGATTAACTAAGTCAGGATTTGGGGATAATTTCTACAACATTTGAGGTTGATAAGTCCTCCTTGACTCTTAACTCGAAAGCACGAGGGATAAGCCACCAAAAGGGGTTAGAGACCCTTAGTTTAGTGAACTCCACTTTTATGAAAATTTTGCATGTTTGGATCCACCTCCAAAAGTCCTCCACACTTGGAAGCTATGTCTTTGAATTTTCTCATATTCCAGAAGTGCAACGGGAGACCCCTAGCTCGGATCCACAAGGGACCACTTAAGCTCGGTTCCATCTAGTAAAGCCTACGCTATGGCCGGCTATGTCATCTTGTCTGGATTGGATTAAAGAGGAGGCTGCAGTTCGATTGTAGAAATAGGCTAAGAATTTGTAACGATCAATTCTCCATAGGCCAATAAGTTCCTGCCTATCCCACCTCGTGGCAAACCAGGTCTGAGCTTTTCCTAACGAAATCTTACCATTCGGATTGGAGATGATGACTCCTTTATTCGAAAGAAGTGCCTCCCAGTGGTCTGCCTGAGGGTCTTGTCCATATCCGATCGGTTCATCAGGGGACCTGAAGAGAGGAGAAGATCCCTACCCCCGAGCTAGTTAAAGACATTCAGCAACGTTTTTCTGTTTGGGGGAAAAGAAAAGTTGGAATAGTAGTCTTCCAGGGGAATCTAAGGCTTGTGGAAGCCCTAACTCCGCAATTTGTTCTATTACAGAATTGTTTTGATTTGGAGTTGTCATAACCACACTTCACATATCTCCAATCTTTGACTCTCCATTCGAAGGACTTACTTTCAACATGCTACCTTCATGATGATGATCTGTTGCTTGCTATCTGCCTCCATCTTCAAAACCATTTCCTTCTCTCTCGACATCAGCTTTGAAGTTGATATTTTGAAACCAAACCTAAATATAGATAAATTGAAACCATTACTACTCAGGATTTCATCATAATCAATTACCAAAATAACTTTCAATATTATTGTTAAAATCATCCAACATATAGTTGTAAGCATATTTCGGTAATGTAAATATCTAAAGAGATGTGTAATGGTTGTCTTTTTCCTCATTCGAAATATCTCTAATGATTTTTATTTTTATTTTTTTACCACCTAAGTTAGGGCTAGGCTGGGCATATACCGAAGTCCGACTAGTTAGAGCCCTGCTATGTCCGGGCTAGGTTTTAGGGGTTGCCCATCCCATTTACAGCCCTAAAACTGACTGGTGAGGTGAAAGGCTGTTCATAATTTTAGGAGAGACTAAAAAGAAAACCATGTAGGAAACTGAAACGTACATAATGGTTTAAGGAGGGCTTTTAAATTCCGTTGTCATACATGCGCCAATAGATGGGTCATTCATGCAAAGTATTTATTTAGGTAAAACTCATCCTTACCTATTATATATATATAACGTCTTCATTTAGGAAGTAAACAGTTGATTACTTTGGATCAGTCGATGGAGATCTTTTTTTGTCTCAACCTTCCAACATAGTTGATATTCAAAATCTCATATCATGGGTCTATCATTTACCATCAAATGGGTCAGATATTGATTCCACGAAGCACACATCCCAAAACTGAACGTTTAATTAATTGTTTGCAAGTGATTGTGTTTACTTTTTGAGATAAATGCTTGCAATGTGAAATCACTATTTAGCTATTTGATGGTAAGCCCATGATCTTAAGATCTATTGTGTGAAAATTTGAGAGCAAGAATGATCTCCATCATCTGATTCAAAGTCAACGATTTTACCAAGTGAAGAAGATAAAATCTGAGGTTGTAAATAAAGCCCAACATTAATTGCAAAATTCACTTCAACTGAAAATATTAAAATAATAGAGTGAACCAAGCACTCATAAATTAAATTAAATTTCTTCGTAATTTTTTATTTTAATTTATTGTGTTTTCTGTCAAATATTATGGATGTTCAGACCATAGTGACAAATTTCGTTTTCGGTAATTTTTCGGTGGGAGGTCCTTTCGGTACATTTCAGATTAATTTTGATGTATTTCTGAAAAATTTCGAGAAAGTTTCGGTGATTAAAAATATATAAAAATATATATTTAACCAATTGTTCCAAGTGGATGTTGGCAAGGTGTAAATAGACAAAGTTCCAAGTGGATGTAAGGTGTTCCAAGCACCAACGCTCAAGCATTAAACAATATAGCAAGAGCAGCTTTAGTCCCACATCGTTAAAAGCAGAAAGTTGAACACTCCAACCCCACTATATAAATAGCCATTCCATATAGCAAGGGCAGCTTTAGTCCCACATCGTTAAAAGCATAAAATTAGACACTCCAACCCTACTATATAAACAGTCGTTCCCTTTAAGCCTTTACTACAAAAGGTAATTATTTAGGTAAAACTCATCCTTACCTATATATATATATATATATATATATATATATATATATATATATATATATAAGGTCTTTATTTAGAAAGTAAACAGTAAATTACTTTGGATTAGTTGATGGAGATATTTTTTTGTCTCAACCTGCCAACATAGTTGATATTCAGAATCTCAGATCATGGGTCTACCATCTACCATCAGATGGCCGGTTGTTGATTCCACAAAGCACACATCCCAAAATTGACCATTTAATTAATTGTTTGCAAGTGCTCATGTTTACTTTTTGAGATGCTTGCAATGTGAAATCTCATGTTTAGCTATTTGATGGTAAGCCCATGATCTCAAGATCTATTGTGTGAAAATTTGAGAGCAAGAATGATCTCCATCATCTGATTCAAAGTCAACGATTTTACCAAGTAAAGAAGATAAAAACTGAGGTTGTAAATAAAACCCAACATTAATTGCAAAATCCACTTCAACCGAAAATATTAAAATAATAGAGCGAACCAAGCACTCATAAATTAAATTAAATTTCTTCGTAATTTTTTATTTTAATTTATTGTGTTTTCTGTCAAATATTATGGATGTTCAGACCATAGTGAAAATTTTCGTTTTCGGTAATTTTTCGGTTGGATGTCCTTTTGGTACATTTCAGATTAATTTCGATACATTTCGGAAAAATTTCGAGAAAGTTTCGGTGATTAAAAATATATAAAAATATATATTTAACCAGTTGTTCCAAGTGGATGTTGGCAAGGTGTAAATAGATAAAGTTCCAAGTGGGTGTAAAGTGTTCCAAGCACCAACGCTCAAGCATTGAACGATATAGCAAGAGCAGCTTTAGTCCCACATCGTTAAAAGCAGAAAGTTGAACACTCCAACCCCACTATATAAACAGTCGTTCCATATAGCAAGGGCAGCTTTAGTCCTGAAAGATTGTGATGCTTAAAAATCGCCTCTCGGATGTGACGCGGATCAACACAAGATTTGTCGCGAGACTAGAGATCGCCAATAACGTGAGTGTTTCCCAGAACGGATGTACACCTTGCGACCTTAATGATATCCTTTTGAGATGTCTTTCGTAGGTGGCGGTAAGCCCCCTTATATAGGTGCGCAAGAAATCTTCTAACGTTCGGATTACTCGGCGTTATGGAGAAATCATTTTCTCCTATTAATTTGGCGTCACATCGAAAGTGTCCCGAGTAAATGGGACTATGTTTCCCATTACGATAACGCACAACGGCTACATAAGTAAGATTCCGTTTCCCACTACGTGAGTGTCCAACGGCTTCATGGCCACACGTGCCAACAAGTCCCAAATCATTAAAAGCAGAAAGTTGGACACTCCAACCCTACTATATAATCAGTCGTTCCCTTTAAGCCTTTACTACAAAAGGTATTTATTTAGGTAAAACTCATCCTTACCTATATATATATATATATATATATATATATATATATATATATATATATATAAGGTCTTCATTTAGAAAGTAAACATTTAATTACTTTAAAAGGTCTTCATTTAGAAACTAAACAGTAAATTACTTTGGATTAGTTGATGGAGATCTTTTTTTGTTTTAAAACCTTCCAACATAGTTGATATTCAGAATCTCAGATCATGGGTCTATCATCTACCATCAGATTGTTAGTTGTTGATTCCACGAAGCACACATCCCAAAATTGAACGTTTAATTAATTGTTTGCAAGTGATCATGTTTACTTTTTGAGATGCTTGCAATGTGAAATCATTATTTAGCTATTCGATGGTAAGCTCATGATCTCAAGATCTATTGTGTGAAAAATTGAGAGCAAGAATGATCTCCATCATCTGATTCAAAGTCAACGATTTTACCAAGTGAAGAAGATAAAATCTGAGGTTGTAAATAAAACCCAACATTAATTGCAAAATCCACTTCAACCGAAAATATTAAAATAATAGAGTGGACCAAGCACTAATAAATTAAATTAAATTTCTTCGTAATTTTTTATTTTAATTTATTGTGTTTTCTGTCAAATATTATGGGTGTTCAAACGAGGCTGTTGTTTCTTTTCTTGTATATATACGAAGCCGTCAAATACCCAATTAATATATAAAGGTTGATAAAGGTTATTTCATTAACGGACTAGGTAAGTTATCTAGACACATGCTCTTTGGGTGCCCTTTTCACTTGGTTACATAATCGGTTGCCAAATATGCAAATAATCAGGGCTATTGAATTATGTTTCCCTAAAATAGTTACGTATGCCCATACGGTCACCGGGGTCAATTGTGGTAAAACTATATTAAGTCTTAACCATCCATCTCCGGTGTAGATGATACCTTTGACCACATGGTCATTATTTTTAACTTTTATATAAATTTTAATGACCTTAATTTTAACTATGGAGCTTTATTGTAATGACCCGAAAAATTTGAAATCGAACTTGACTAACCCCGTGTGTGTGGTCGGCACAGAAATCGATGTCACCTTAAAAGTTTTATTATATAATTAAATAATTTTTGAGAGAAATTTTGTGAAAAGAAATAAAGCTAAAATGTTGGTTTGGACCTTTAGTGGAAAAGCCGTGCACCGATTCTCGGTGTGCCGCTCAACTCCAAAGCCGAAACCTTGTGATAAATGGATAGGATTTGGGGGTAAATATCAAACATATTTGTTTTGGGATTTTTGAGTTATAAGAGAGAGGAGAGGGGTTGCTTCACTGGTAAACCATTGGCCGTTTGCAAAGTTGGAGGGTTTGGGTTTCTAGAGAGAGAAAGAAGAGAAAGCTTCCACCATTTTCCTTGGATTTCAACTGCGCAATAGCAATCACTCCGCAATCTTCTCACACTTTGTGAAATACTTGGCGTTGATCACCTTAGACTTGTCTTCCGAGCATTGGGAGGGTTAAAATCGATCTATGATCGTGAAACCCTCTTCGCTCCCTCTTCAGCAATACTTCTAATAAACCGCGGATCGATCGGTGAAAGGTACGATCGAGTTGATTTAAATTATCTAAATGGTAGATTTGTTCCTTAAAATTGATTGTTATAAGTTTAGATGATTATAGGGGTGAAAGAATAATCGAATCCGATAATTTTGAGGAAAAATCTGAAGAACTAAGGAATCTGTGAAAAAATTCGAACATTCGAATTTAAAATCGAACGATCAATTTTGACAGAACAGAGGTGCCAGATTTATGAAGAAATCGAACGTTCAAATTTGAAATCGAACGTTCGATTTTGGGTTGAAGTGCCGATACAGCTTTGATGTTTTAACCATAACTTTTTACCTCAAACTCCGATGGACGTGATTCTTGCGGCGTTGGAAAGAAGATAACGAGCCTTATAACTTTTATGAATTACCAAATTCATGAATCTAAACTTTTAATGGTCAAAATTTAACAAGAAGTTGGGTCAAGTTTTGAATTAGCATGAACTCGCCCATTTCCGCCTCGGTTTTAAGAAAATACTTAAATATATCTAAGTTATTAGTAATTATAACCAATTATTAAAATATTATCATATGGGTGATGTAGATTGAGAGTTGGAGACTATAAATAAGGACTTTTGGATTGCTTTGAATGGCTCCGAATTCGAGGTAGGGTAAACTCAATGAAAAATTAAATTTTATGAATTTGGTTCATAGATTCTTTGATGTATGCTTTATTTCCATTCTGATATGTTATGTTTTCGCATATGATTTGATTATCTGTTTTTTCACTTTTGATCTGATTCGTTCCGATTCAGTTATGCTTTGATCTGATTTATTATGCCAATATGTTCGTTCTGTTTAATATGATTCATTTTGTTTTTGTTCATGATCTGTTCTGTCTAACTTGTATACGAACTTTGAATTTGAATGAGCATGCATGATAAGAAAATATAATGCGATAAGACACGACTTTTCAGCCTGAGTTACAGTGAGGTTTCTTTCCCAGGCATATGAAGCCTAGAATGTAGGCGTCCATGTATGAATGCAACTCCTCTATGATAGTATGAGATACCACACGAAGTACATCCATATTACTACAGACTCCGTCAGTTGAAAATCATGATTGATGAAGCCTATCGAACTATGACCCATTCTTATTACAATTAAGAAAATATTGAAAATGAATATGTAAAGAGCTTTTGTTTAAGATGAAGGTTATCCGTAGATCTGAACTGTACTTGATGAATTTTTGAGGACAAGGTGAAAGGTAGAAGAATGAATTATTGGACTCTGAATTTTAGAAACGCGATAGAATTATTTTTAAGTTATTAAGTTAAGTACCTTAAACCCCGTATCTGAGTGTGAATGAGAATATTGAGAAAATATCCGAACATTGACTGTGAGTGGACATTGACAAGGAGACCGGTACGGCGGTTATCCGTACACAGTGTACAGTGCATAGCATACATAGTGGGCTGGTACAGCGGCTATTCGTACGCATTGCATAGCATATATAGTGAGCGGATATGACGGCTATCTGTACGCATTGCATAGCATATATAGTGAGCGGATATGACGGCTATCTATACGCATTGCATAGCATACATAAGTTAATACACAGTGAGTGAAGTGAACACGAAAATATGAGAATTGAGTATAGTGAATAAGAAATACAAGCTTTTGTTTCTGTTATCGAATATCTGTCCTGCTCTCGCTTTTGTTCTATCTTGAATATCTGATCTGCTTCTACTTTGAATCCTGTCATTAGTAAGATGTAACTGTTATTGATATTATTCTGCTGAGCTTAGACTGTTAGCTCACCCCAACTATATCTCACAGGTATAGCTTCAGATCAGGACCTTAGACGTGAGGAGAATACAAGTTACTTACTAGAGGGAGAAGCTCAATTAGTTTTGGCTCTGTGACTTCCGTGGTTGAGCTTGGTACATTATAGATATTCATCTTTTATACCTGTTTGTGTACCACTCTTTTGGATGATGGTTGGCCATCATTTGTGCTTTATTTTAGTTCTTCCGATCATGTGTTTGTATCAGTTTAAGTTTTGTCAATTAGGTTATAACTCCTCTTGTTTCCGCAATATGTGTGAATATACCAATTAAATTCGGTATCAGATTGTATTTTGCGATCTGTCGGTTCGGGTTTTCCCATTTGGATTTGGATTAAAAGAAAGAAAAAAATATCTCAAAAAATCGTGTTGGGAAAATTCAGACTGTCATAGTTGATATCAGAGATATGATGGTAGATTCTACCATGACATAGGAGACCCAACTGTGACTCTGTCACAGTTGGTATCAAAGCTATGGTATTAGATCCCGGAGAACATCATATGAGCTGGTCATCTGTGACACCATGTGTCACAGTTGATGTCAGAGCTATGGCAGTAGATTCTGTAGGAACTTGGGAAGGATTCATTACCCCTATTCTGAAATTTTTGAATGACTTTAGATTTTGTTGGGGCTTAGGCTTTAGGTCTTATGGGAGACTCGAGGGTGTGACTTTAAGTTCAGAGAATATGACTTTAGGTTTTTTCAGAACGTAAGGAGCATAGAAAGGCTTAGCTTATGTTTGATTACGATTAAGACTTTCGATCTTCACGATCACTTCAGATGAAATTTTTGTTTCATCATGACAGATCAGTATGGCTCCACGTGTTAGAGAAGGTTGAGGCAGACCGAGGACGGTCCGCATGGCAAATGTTCTTGAAGGTGAGGGCACTTCACGTGGCGTAGGAATCGCCACCGGTCCTAGCCCCATTCTATTGGGCGGTAGTGAAGGTGGTAATGATAGACAAGTGTTGGAACCCTTGGCTAGCAATATGGATCAACAGAATACTTCAATGGCTTAACTGACAGCCTCAATGGCCCAGCAAGCAGAGTTACTTGCGGCTAGGGACCACCCTTTTGGATTTGCAAAATTTAGGAAGATGTGTCCTCCAAACTTTTCGGGCTAAACCAATCCATTTGAGGCTAAAAAGTGGCTGAACGAAATAGAGAAGATCTTCGAGGTGCTATAATGCACCGAAGTTGAGAAAGTACGGTGGGCAGCCTTCAAACTAGATAGAGAGGCTGATCCATAGTGGAAAGCAGTAAAGAGAGAGAGAGTGCAAGAAATTCAGAATACACCATGGACTTGGGACGAGTTTACTGAGAAGTTCAATGATGAGAACTTTCCTAGAATAATACGAAATCAGTGGGAAGTCCAATTTATTAAGCTGGAGCAGGACAAGATGATTGTACGTGGGTATGGGGCTAAGTTCAATAGACTCTAAAAGTTTGCACCTCAACACGTGGCCATCGAGTTGATGAAAGCCAGGAAATTTCAGCTTGGCATAAGACCTGACATCCAGGAGAGAGTTTCAATCTTTGAGTTAGGAACATATGCGGGGGTAACGGTCAAGGCCCTTATCGCTGAGGAAGACATCGAGAAGATGCATATGTGGAGAGACCAACAGAATAGTAGCGACGCCCGTCGAGTGCAATCTTATGCTTCCGAGAAGACAGGCACGGAACCGAGACTACTGATTCCAGCATCTATCTAGCCTGCTCATGCCACTTACTCGAGACCATCCATGCCTACGTTTTCGAGACTTTTCTGCCTTTCAAACCCTACTATGGTTACCGTGTTACTAGTTCATCAGTCGTCATGCACCACTTCATCCGCATCGGTTGCATCATGCATACGGTGTGGCAACAGGCATAAGTCAGACGACTGTTGGTGGGCTAAGGGATCATGCCTTAAATGTGGACAAGTTGGACATTGGATAAGAGATTGTTCCCACATAAGGAACATGACGACAACATAGGTGACTGGGTCACAAACTCAAGAGTTGGGTTTACACCTTGTCTATACTCAGTGTCTCCAGTATTTTTGTATGCACTTCATGAGAAACTGGACATCTTTGGTGTCAATTTTAATGACTAGTAAATTTTGTAGTAGTTATGATTAGCCTTGTAAATGAATGGTTTAGCTTCCTTGTGAATAAATAGTTTAGATTTCTTTATGATACTGCTTTAAATAGACTTCCTTCGCAGGTGGTTGGTAACACCCAATTACTACGATCTCTGCCTAAAGTAACCAAATAAATTTTCGTGGACGAAAATTCTTTTGAGGAGTGAATGTAATAATTCTGGTTATTTTCGTTAATGTTGAATCGCGCTTGTACCTTTTCGAATACGACACATCAGTTTTAGATGACGAAATTTTTTTAAGGTGGGAAGAATGTAATGACCTGAAAAATTCGAAATCGAACTTGACTGACCCCATGTATGTGGCTGGCATGGAAACTGATGTCATCTTAAAAGTTTTATTAAATAATTAAATGATTTTTGGGAGAAATTTTGTGAAAAGAAATAAAGTTTAAATGTTGGTTTAGACTTTTAGTGGAAAAGTTGTACACCGACTCTCGGTGTGCCGCTCAACACCGAAGCCAAAACCTTGTGATAAGTGAATAGGATTTGGGCGTAAATATGAAAGATATTTGTTTTGGGATTTTTGGGTTATAAGAGAGAGGAGAGGGGTTGCTTCACAGGTAAACCATTGGCTGTTTGCAAACTTGGAGGGTTTGAGTTTCTAGAGAGAGAAAGAGAGAAAGAAGAGAAAGCTTCCACCCACTTCCTTGGATTTCAACCGTGTGATAGCAATCATTTCGCAGTATCCTCACACTTCGTGAAATACTTGGCGCTGATCACCTTAGACTTATCTTCTGAGCATTGAGAGGGTTAAAATCGATCTGTGATCATGAACGACGTCGCCTTGTGCCTCACTTTGGTCGAATGTTGTGGAATTGTTGTGGAAATCCAGAAGTTTCGCTCCGAAACCCTCTTCGACAACACTTCTAATAAATTGCAGATCGAACGGTGAAAGGTATGATTGAGTTTATTTAAATTATCTAAATGGTAGATTTATTCCTTAAAATTGATTGTTATAAGTTTAGATGATTATAGGGGTGAAAGAAGAATCGAATTCGATAAATTTGAGGAAAAATTTGAAGAACTAGAGAATCTGTGAAAAAAATCGAACGTTCAAAGCTAAAATCGAATGTTCGAATATGAAATCGAACATTTGAAATTGAAATCGAATGATCGATTTTGATAGAACCGAGGTGCCAGATTTCTGAAGAAATCGAACATTTAAATTTGAAATTGAACGTTCAATTTTGGGTTGAAGTGCCGACACAGCTTCGGTATTTTGACCATAACGTTTTACCCTAAACTCCAATCGACGTGATTCTTACGGCGTTGGAAAGAGGATAATGAATCTTATAACGTTTATGAATTAATAAATTCAGGAATATAAAGTTTTAAAGGTCAAAATTTAGCAAAAAGTTGGGTCAAGTTCCGAGTTAGCACGAACTTGCCTATTTCCGCCTCGATTTTGAGAAAACACTTAAATATGTCTAAGTTATTAGTAATTAGAATCAGTTATTAATACATCATCGTATGGGTGATGTAGATTGAGAGTTGGAGACTGTAAATAAGGACTTTTGAATTGCTTTGAACGACTTTGAATCCGAGGTAGGGGAAACTCAATAAAAAATTATATTTTATAAATTTGGTTCATAGATTCTTTGATGTTTGCTCTGTTTCCATTCTGATATGTTATGTTTTCATCATGTTCTACTTGCACATCAAAATTTTCTCAACTTCTCAACTGATTTTTCTATAAGTTCTGCTTTACGGTTGTAGGATTTAGGAATAGGCTAAAGACAAGGGTAGGGTTTTATATAAAAATATGTATTTTTCTTAAATGCCCTTTAAAATTAATCAAAATTCCTACCTATATATATATAATTACTTACAAACTACATTATGTTCAGTTCGGTTTGGTTTCGGCTTGGGGAGGCTTGGAACCGAAACCAAACCAAACTTTTTGGTTTTCCTTTTTTCCAAACCAAACCCAAACTGGTACATATCCAAACCGGACCAAACCCAGCGGTTCGGTTATGTTTGGTCGGTTTGGTTGGTTCGGTCCAACAAATGCACAGCCCTAGTTACTACGGACCATGTCCCTTGAAAAGCGTGATTGGTGAAACCTATCGCACTGTGACCCATTGTCATTACAATTAAGACAATATTAAAAATGAATATGTAAAGAGCATTTATTTAGGATGAAGGTTATCCGTAGATCTAAACTATACTTGATGAATTTTTGAGGACGAGGTGAAAGTTGAAGAGTGGATTATTGGACTATGAATTTCAGAAACGAGATATAATTAGTTTTGAGTTATTAACTTAAGTACCTTGAACCCCGTATTTGAGGGTGAATGGGAATATTGAGAAAATATCTGAACATTGACTGTGAGTGGACATTGACAAGTGGACCGGTACGGTGGTTATCCGTACACAATGTACAGTGCAGATCATACATAGTAGGCTGGTACGGCGGCTATTCGTATGCATTGCATAACATATATAGTGGCCCGGTACGACGGCTATCCGTATGCATTGCATAGCATACATAAGTGAATATACAGTGAGTGAAGTGAACACAGTGAGTGAAATGAACACAATAAGTGAAGTGAACACGGAAATCTGGGAAGTGAGTATAGTTAATAAGAAATACGAGCTTTTGTTTCTGTTATCAAAACAAAAACTCTTGTTCTGTCTTGAATATCTGATCTGCTTCTGCTTTGAACCCTGTCATTAGTAAGATGTAATTGTTATTGATAATCTTCTACTGAGCTTAGACTGCTAGCTCACCCCGACTATACGTCACAGGTATAGCTTCAGATCAGGATCCTAGACGTGAAGATAATACAAGTTACTTACTGAAGGGAGAAACTCAATTAGTTTGGTTCTATGACTTCCACGATTGAGCTTGGTACATTCTAGATATTTAGTCTCTATACATGTTTGTGTACCACTGTTTTGGATGATAGTTGGTCATCATCTGTGATTTATTTTAGTTCTTCCGATCATGTGTCTGTTTCAGTTTAAGTTTTGTCAATTATGCTATATCACTACAAAAAATAAGACTATTAGTGGCAGTTTGTTGTTAAAAAAATTGCCGCTATTAATCCTGTCGTTACCAAAAACTGCCGCTATTAGTCCTGTCGCTATCAAAATTTAAAATGTCTTAATAGCAAGTGCCGCTAAAACCCTTTATTTTTGTAGTTTATAACTGCTCCTGTTTCCGCAATATGTGTGAAAATACCAATTAAATTCTGTATTAGATTGTGTTCTGCGATCTGACGGTCCGAATTTTTTCAATTAGATTTGATTTAAAAGAAATATATATATATATATATATCTTAGAAAATTATGTTAGAAAAATTCGGACTGTCACATCCACTCTATCTTAGAGGACGTTTGAGGGTCCTCCCATAGAGGACAAAACCGGCTCCCTTAAAACTATGTACCATAGAATTTGTACTTAGTGGAGCAAGGGCAGTGGATAAGTCAATTTCCCTACTCTCTACTGGTCAAACTTTAAGAAATGTACATATATTTAGGGGGCATGATATCTGTGTAGGAACACTATTGATCTTGTAGTAAAAAAAAATTACGAAGAAGGTGAACCCTTTTAAAGCATAATAGCTTTAATTGAAACACCACGTAAAAATGGATCTTGTGTCCCTGTTGAGTGAGAAATAATCTCATTCTGATTTTTAATTCATTTTTAATAATGTTGGATAAATAAGTAAATGGAATGTTCCATTGATGGTTGATTGGAAATGTGTGGTTGTTAAGAATCTTGAGCTATAGCCCATCGAGTTTGTTATAGGTACACCGTACACGGGCCGTGTTCCTAATGCTTCTATGCACAAAGTAACTGCTGGGCAGATTCTAGAGCAATATATCTTTCATTTACGAGTACTTATTTGGTATTTTCACAAACAAAGACCCACTGTCATGCCTAAACCAATCAACCAAAATAATATTAAAGAAGTCAGAAACTACGGGATGCAAAGGGGCTCAATTGGTTAGAAAGAAACCTATGTTCGAGCCTACGTGATTTCTGACCGCGCCTACTTTTGAAACCCATGAATTGCTTGGAATCCGACGATGGATATCATTTTTCTCCCAAATCTTCCACTTGACGGATCTTGAGACCATGAGTGTATCATCATACGCTCAGTCTTTAAGTCCACATGACACAACCCACAAATGGCCCTAAAATCACATGACACACATCACGTTCAAACGAGATTTTAGGGGCTTTCTTTACGGAAATATGCCACAAGGAATCAAAATCAGACCATCTGATGGTAAGCTTATGGTCTCAAGATCCATCGTGTGGAAGATTGGGTTGAAGAATAATCTCCATTGTCTGATTCGAACCAATCCACAGGTTTCAATGGGTTTCGAAATTAGCCGCCCTCAAAAATCAGGTAGGTGCGAGCAGAGGTACCCTTGGTTATAATGTATGTCTTATTGGATATTTTAAAGAAAAACATTAATATATATATATATATATATATATATATATATATATATATATATATATATATATATATATATATCACTACAGAAAAAAGACTATTAGCGGCAGTCATGCATAATCTGTCGCTATGAACTAAAAAACTACTGCTAATACCCTTGTCGTTAATAGTCTCAATAGTTTTTTGGTTAATAGCGGCAGTTTTTAGGTGCAAAAAATTGCCGCTAATAGTCTTATTTTTTGTAGTGCAATGCACCTATACTCTTTGTGTCATCAATTTGATGTCCCGCTGTCAACTGGGGAAGGATGCCTTTTCTATATATATATATATATATATATATATATATATATATATATATATATATATATATATAGTGTATATCATAGATCTTTGTTAGCCCCTGCCACAACGGAGTTTACTTGCTTTAGTTGGTTCCCAGTCTCTTTTTTTACTCCCTCCAAAAGAGGATTTACCCGCTCTTCTAGCAACCTCCCTGCTCTCTACAAACATTTTACCAAAGCAAATAAAATCTGCTATGTCATACGCAGCCTTAGTATATATTACACATTTAATTTTACTTTTAGTAAGAAAGTGCAAACATAATGAGCATATATAGGGGTCGGACATACTTTCGGGGAAGTTAACAAAATTTTGTTAATTTTGGCAATTTTTTAAAATATAAATAACTTTCTTATAAGTATTGAATATATTTTTTATATTCCCCATAATATTTTCAATTTTTTTCCAAAACTAACCTGAAATGAATCCCCAGATATTGCAGAAACCGAAATTTGTCATTGTGGTTGCAAACAATATTTGGAATAAAGTTAAGGGCATGTTTTCAAGGGGCATAAAATTTCTATACCCGCCCCTTTTTATCGTTGAAGAGTCCACTCGGATCTTTTAACAAATACCACGAGTGCCAATCAGCCTGGCTGACCTGCAATCCATGTCTCAGGTAATTGAAAGCAAGGTGTCAACTCAGGTACCAGGTCTCAGGTATCGGTCCATAGAAAACTGATATGAATCGGCAAATACCGATATGGAGCGGTGCCTTTAAAAGAAAAATGTTGTTAAGAAAAATAGAGGTATTGGCTGATAATGGATACGTATCGACGTATCGACCGATATGGGCCCATATTAGCCAATATTGATACCACTACGTCAAAATAAGAGAAAAACTACTGTAGCAACATAAAATAAATCATTGCTTAAACTAGTGGTGTAATATTCCACTACCTAAAACAATAATTTTTTAAGTTAAAGCAATGGTTTTTAAAGAGAAAAAATTGATTTAATAAATCATCGATCCGTCACGTGCTCTCATCACGTACAAATCTATCCACCCCCCCTCCTCTCTTATCTCTAACACAAAACGCCTCTCTCTCTAACCCTTCTTCTTTCTCTCTGAAACCCTAGACTCTCTCTCGCCTTCTTCTCTCTCTCAACCCTTCCTCCAGGAGCTTGTTTTGGCTAGAAATCGATATTTAGAGTAGAAATCCGATTCAGGATCAAATATGGGGCTAAGCTATTCTTCTAGGTGAGTAGATCTCTATCTAGTTCATCGTTTTTCTTCGTAAATCTTGGATTTTTTTATCTTTTTCTGCTTTGGCGGGGTTTAGATCTTGATTTTTTTCATTAAAATGAGTGGATTTCTGGCAAATATTGCGTTTTCCCGTGCATTCTGATATAGATGTTCAGATCTGGTTGGGATTTTGGTTGTTTTAAGGCTCTGATTTTTGGAAAATCAGTGGAGTCTATTTATCTTTGGAAATTCGATGAAAGTGTATATAGTTACTTATAGATCTATAATTTTTTGAAGGATTTGTTTTTTTTGTTTGGCTTGAAGGTCTGGATTTCCTCTAAGAAGCCGAAGACGATTATAAGACCAATAAAGAAGCAGCTCCATTAAAGGTAAATCGTTTTTAGGTGTTTTTTTGTTGGATTTTCGAATAAAAAACTGAGGCAATTATATTTTAGGGATTTTATTTTTTTTGTAATAATATTTTTGCCCAGAGGCTTTAGTTTTGGGCGGTTCGTTTTTACGATTGCTACTGATTTTTAACCTTATTCCATGGATCTGTTGTATATGATGACTTAGTGGTATAAATGTTATCACAGTGGATGTTTTATCAATCCAAAGTTCAATTTATTTATTTATTTTTATTTTGATGGTGATATTTTGAGAATTTTGTGGTCTATTGTAGAGATTTTAGAAATTTTGGGGCAATACTGTGGTTTGTAGCCATGGAATATGAGGATGATCACAAATTCACAAACTTTTGTGTTTTGTTTTAGAAATTTTATAACAAACTTGCGAACTTTCGTGTTTTGTTTTAGAGATTTTATTACAAATGCGAACGTTTTTCACGTATGATCACAAATTTGAGAGATGATCTGGAATGACCTTGAAAATTCAAGCCCGAACTTAACTGACCCTGTGTACGTGTCAGAAACGGAAAACGAGGTCGCCTTAAACTTTTAAATAAATAATTAAATAACTTTGGGAAAATTGTGTGAAAAGAAATAATTAAATAATATAAGAATAAATGACATGCAAAAGATCGGTTGGGTCTTGATTTAGGCCTTTTGTAAAAACGTCGTGCACCAACTCTCCGTGAGCCGCTCAATGCCAAAGCCAAGCCTTTGAGTTGTGGATAGAATTTTGGGTGTAAAAATATCAAAGATATTTTTACCTTTTAGTTTGGCTAAAAAGGGGGGGTGATAACTTAATAGCTAAGCTTTCTTGCTAAGCCATCTTGCAATAGACATTGAGAGAGAGAGAGAGTGAGAGAACCGTGCACCATTTGGAACTTGTCACCCTTGAACCCCGATCTGTGATCGTAAACGCCTTCAATCTTGAGTTCGCTGTGATCAATTGCTGTAGAATCGTTATAGATTTTCGTCGGTTCGCTTCAAAACCCTCTTCGGCAATATTTCATAAAGCCGTGGAATCAATCGAAAAAAAGGTTAGTTTCCCTTTTATTTTAATGGTTTAGATTGTAGAATAAATCTTGTTTTAGTTTAGTGTATGTGTGTGTACAAAAATAGAGCGATTCCGATAAGATTTGAAGGGAAAAATAGACCAAGGAAGCAACATGAAGGGTTCTGAACCCGAGAAATTCAAGGGTCGAATTTTGGATTTCTGATTGATGCACATTTTGGGAAATTCGAGGGTCGAATTTAGTCTGATGTGCCGCACTACTTTGGTATTTCAGCCATAATGTTTTATCCCGAACTCGGATTGACACAATTTTTGAGTTGTTGGAAATAGGACAACGACATCTACAACTCTTATGAATTAATCAACTGATTAATAAATTTTTTTGAGGATCAAAATTGAGTTAGAAGTTAGGCCAAGTTCTAAGTTATCATGTTTTGACTGAAGTACCGATATAGCTTCGGTATTTTGGCCATAAATCTTTATCCCGAACTCCGATTAATACGATTCTTAATGTGTTAGAAAGAAGATAACGAGCTCTACAATTTTTGTGAATTAACTAACTCATGAATCAACTGTTTTAATAGTCAAAATTTAGTAGAAATTTTGGTCAAATCCAAGTTTGCACGAACTTGCCCATTTCTGCCTCGATTTTTAGAGAACACTTAAATATACGAAGTTTAGTAGTAACTAGAATTAGTTCTTAATACATCATCATATGTGTGATGTATATTGAGAGTTGGAGGTCGTGGATAAGGATTTTTGGATTGTTTTGGAATGGCTTCGAACTTAAGGTAGGGGAAACTCAACGAAAATTACATTTTATAAATTGATTCATGGTTTCTTTGATTTTCGATCTGATGCTTTGTTTCTTTTGACATATTTTGTTTCCGTCATGTTCCCATATATGTTATGATATATTTTATTTCCGTCCTGTTTTCTCATATGTTCTGATTATTCTATTTTCGCGTATGCTCTGATTACTCTATTTTCGCGTATGATCTGACTGTTCTGTTTTCAACTTTTGAATCCGATTCGTTCTGTTCAATATGCTTTCATCTAATTCGTTCTGGTTTTGTTATGATCCATCTTATTTAACCTGCTTATGAACTTTGAATTTGAATGAGCATGGAACTTTATTTTTAGTAATCTGACAACTTTTGAATCTTTGAAAACTTGTGAGACTGAGTCATAGTGAAGTCTCTTTCTCGACACGTGACACTTGGGGTGTAGGCATCCATGTATAAATGTAATCCACTATGGCCCCTCGGGTGCCACATGCAGTACATCCAGGCTACTATGGATCTCGTCTCTTGACTTGCGTGCCTTGTGAAGCTATCGTACTGTGACCTATTCTAGTTAAACTAAGACAATAAGAAGTATGATTACGTTAAGAGCCTTTGTTTAGAATGAGAGATAATCGTAGACCTGAACTGTACTTGCTGAAATTAGAGTGGATTATTGGACTCTGAACCTTAGAAATAAGAGACTTGAACATTGAATTCTATATCTGAGTGTGAATGAGAATATCGAGAACATATCTGAACATCTGACTGTGAGTGAACGTTGACAAGTGGACCGGTATGACGGTTATCCGTACACAGTATATAGTGCATAACATACATAGTGGGCCCGTACGGGGGCGATCCGTACGCATTGCATAACATACATAGTGGGCCCATACAGGGGCGATCCGTACGCATTGTATAGCATACATAAGTGAAGTGAGTGAAGTGAACACAGTGAGTGATGTGAATACGAAAATATGAAAACTGAGTAAAGTGAATAAGAAAAATGAGCTTTTATTTCTATATCGAACATCTGCTCCGTTATCGATGTTGTTCTGTCTCAAATATCTGCCCTGTTATGAGTTTTTATTCTATCGCAAATATCTGCCTTGTTATTACTTTTGTTCTGCTATCAAATGCCTGATCTGTTAAATCTGTGAAATTCATCTTTTAATATCTGATTTGCTTCCGCTTTGAACTCTGTCATTAGTAAGATGTAACTGCTATTAATGTTCTTCTACTAAGCTTAGATGTACCTCACCCCCGACTATACGTCATAGGCATAGCCTTTCATCGGGACCCTAGACTTGAGAAGAATCTGAAGTTGCCTGTTGGAGGGAGAGCTCAATTGGATTGGCACAGTGACTTCTGTGCTTTGAACTTGGTACATCCCTTTATTTTTAGATGTCTTGTATAGAAATAATTATATTTTAGTTCTGCCATATGTTTATCTATTTTATTTTCCGCTTAAAGGTGTGTTTATACCAATTAAATTATGTATCAGATTGTGTTCTACAATCTGGCAGTCCAGGTTTTCCCTTTTAGTTTTGGTTTAAAAGAAAAAAAATATATATCTATGGAAAAGTAAGTTGGGAAAATTCGGGCTGTGACATGATCATAGATCTAAATCATCTACGTGTCAAACCGTGATGTGATTGAAAATTACAATTGGATCATGAGGATCATGGAGTTGGAGAGATTTTGGGGCTGTATTCATGGTGGCTTGTCGCATGAATGGTTCAAATCTATGATCACAACTGCCATGTGTAGTGATCGCCTGAGAATTAATCTTGCTTCTCAGGCTCAATCTTTCTGGTAATTCTTTAGTTCTTCTTTCGTATTCCAGATAGGGGTGGCAAAACCGACCGAACCGAACCATCTTGAACTAATTCTGGTTTGGTAATTTGGTTCGATTTGGATTTTGGGCGGCGAAAACTGAAAACTGTTTAGTTAGGATGAGTAAATTAAAAAAAAATGAAAAAATCATAAAATTATAAAAACCCGAAACCGAAGTGAATGTTGGGAAAAACCCCACCATTAGCAATCGTAAAAATGATGGTTGTGTAGTCCATCCATAGGAACAAATTACAACATGGGTATATTCAAACTTAAACCACGACTAAGGATTTAGCTTCACTATATGGGCTTAGTTGGATTAAGAGAAAATTAGGAGGCATACTCTTCACCTTCTTGATGAATTGATAAATACTCATAATCCTTGAACCAATTATGCAAATTCAATTAGGTACCTTTTATAGGAGTTGCAACCTTGCTAAATTTTTCTTGGAAAATAATCTTTTTTGATCAACCCACACCATTTTGGGAGACTTTGGACCACATATATCTCTTCTTTCTTGAGCTTCACACTCTGTTTTCTCTAAGTTATCCTCACTCATCACATTCAGTAGATGGTGGTTTCAAAGGCAACTAGTTTCTTTATTGGATCTGTTATGGGTTGCTGGTGCAGAAACATACTATTGTGGATTTTCTACTGGTTTGGTTTGATAGTGAATCATTGATGCTTCTTTGAAGTTTTTTGGTTAGCTGATGTGGCTGAGATTGAGTTTTTTTTTCTTTTCGAATTATTATTATTTTTCATATTTTGGGATAAGAGCTTGTTGTAGCTCTTGTTTTTTATTTAATACCTCTTGTATATGATTTCTGAGCTGTTATAAGCCTGCAACTATGTTCTAGTGGTGTATGATGAACCTCCAATAGTTAATTTTCTTTGGCCTGCAGCATTTGCTGTAACAACAGATTGAGTACTATTGTTGCTTGTATTTTTTTTCCACCAGTGTACTTGTACTTTTCCAGATGTTTTGCCTAATTCAGTGGTTGGTTTTGATCTCTGCATGGTGTTGCAACCTATCCACGACAATCTGTTCACTATTTTAAGTGTGTGATTGTGCAGAGACTGTATTTGTGGAGCCGACTTCATTTTTCATTCCAAGATAATATGTTCAACACATTTGTCTATGGGTCCCATGAAGTAGGGAATTTATTGTAGGATCGACCATGCAATCGATTGTGTAACTAGTTCGTGCTGGTACGTATGATATGGATGAAACAAAAGGAGATTCTAGTGGTAGATCTGCAGTTCCCACTACGTCAAAATAGGGAAAAAACCACTATAGGAGCATAAAATAAACCACTCCTTAAAATAGTGGTGTAATATACCACTGCCTAAAATAGTATTTTTTTAAGTTAAAGCAGTAGTTTTTTAACTTATCCTCTCATCACGTGCTATTATCATGTGCAAATCCATCGGGCTGACTAGAAACGCCTCTCTCAGTCCTTTTTTCTCCGTGAATTCCTTTGGAGCTATTATCACGTGCAAATCCATCGGGCTGACTAAAAAATGCCTCTCTCAGTCTTTTTTTCTCTGAGAATTCCTTTGGAGAAGAACCAGTGAGTGATTTTTAGGGTTCTAGATTTGTAGATCTCAGATCCGGCTCAAATCGATCCACCCGGCTCAAATCGATTCGCATTCTCCCAGGTCGATTTCTTCCCCATTTCTTTCTACTTTATTCTTTTTTTTTTTCACTTTTTTTAGGGGTTTCTAGGGTTCATAGGAAGGAGAGAACAGAATCGACAGCTTTGAGGGATTTTTCGAGGAAAAGCCTGAGATTGATGCAGTTTAGGATATCAGATATATCAGATTTCTATAGATCGTATCGGGTTAAGAGAGAGAGATCTTCGATTGGAGAGACACGAGGATTTCAGGGTTTGAAACGAAGAGAATCCGACTGATTTTTTTACAATCTATATTGGAAATGTCGGAAACAGTTGATGAGATATTGGAGATCAGATCGAGGATGAAGAGGAAGGGATGCTTCTTGATCAGGCGGACCAAACGCTTCCCCTTATTTCTAGGGTTTCAAGAGCTGTTATAGATGTTGAAAACGAAGAGATAGAGAGATCGACAGAGTGAGGGTTAGAGTGTATGAGTAGCTTGGCAGATCTCTTTCTCAATCCAATGGATTCCAAGGCTTCAATGATCTCTAGTAATGGTTTCATTTTTAGGTTTTTATATACATTTTTTTTTTTTTTTTCATTTTAGGCATTTGAAAACGCAAAATTAGAGCATCATATGTTGATGCTCTGTTTGATTAGTTTCAAAGTCAAGTTCTTATTATTGTCCATTGTATTATTTTATTCATAAACTTCATGTCGATTGCTTTATTTGTTGGAGCAACTCTCTCATTTAGGCCATATTTATCATTTTTGTATAGAAAATAATTCTCAAAGTCAGTGTTAAGATCTATATTTAAGCAAGAAAGCCAACTTCACCTTGCTAAAATGGAAAAAATCAGATGTAAAATAAAAATCATACAAATAAAGCTAAGATGTTTTTCATGAATGTAGTGTCTATATTTGGGATTATTAACAGCATTTTCAATTATACAACAAATTTCTATGTGCACTTAAAAACTTTGATTCATTTGGTCTACAAGATGTCAAGACATATAGACAATGCATGAAGCACTTTTGGCTGCTTGTCTGTATAGGTTGATTCTAAAAGACATAACAAATACTAGCAAATGTGGGCTCTTTGAAGTTTGGTTTCTTCTGCCTGAGTATTTCTTACTCTGTTGTTCACATTTAAAGGAAGGAGTATGAACCCTGGGCAATTTCTGCTATAGGAACCTCAGCGATATGGTCACATAATACAAATAAATTTCGTAGAAGACTCACAAATATTTCTGGCCAAGGAAAGCTCTGTAAAAATTTCAGGTGCTTATTTAGTTTTTAAACAAACAACACTCTCTCATGATCATCACTATCATCAGCATCACCATCATCAGAGCATCATCATCAATGCCATGTCCATCTATTTGGGGTCGGCTTTGCAAGTCATATTTCTCCCCTCAATTCTAATCTATGTTAGTCCAAAATCATCCTTCATGTCATTTTCAATACTTCTTCTGAAGTCTTTATATATTGGTCTTCGTCCTCTTCCTTCCTTGTACTAATTCTTTCAATCCTTCATATATGAGTACTTTCAGATCTTCGTTAGACATGCCCAAACAATCTTAAGCGACATTCTTTAATTTTCTCTTTTATTGGGGTCACTCCTAAACTTTTCCTTATGTACTCATTTCGAATTATATCATTTATTATTCTTCAAAATACACATCTTAGCCACATGAACTGTCTTCAAGTCGCTTATTCATAGCCTAACACTCTACACCATAGAGAAATGCAGGTCATACTGCCTAAAACAGTCCAAGAAGAGAAGGAGTTTGGTGCTGTTAGACTGAGCATAAAACAGAATTTAATTCAGGCCCACAACAGCCAAGAAATATAGGTTTAGAGGGGCTGGACCTAAGGCTTGAACTGGGCTGGAATAGGAGAGATGTGACAACCCGACTTTTCCCCTTCTCGTAAATGGGAAAGGTCGCGCCGTCGGATCACCTAACATGATCCTGTCATACAAGGGCATCATGTACAAAGTGTTACATATGCGGAAGCGAATTGAATTAACTCTGATACATAGAATTATGGCAACAACTGATATTCATTCATTTATCTAAAGCAGCAAACTGAACAGGAATATAAACAGAAACCTATACATGAAGTAGTAAACTATCTTAAATCACACTGCTGTTTATACATGTTTAATGTTTAAAAATAAATCTCTCTCTCTCTCAAACCTCTTAAGGAAAGAAGTCCTCAGTAGAACGTTCCTCCTCGTCCTCCTCCTCAGACTGGTAGGTAGGATCAGCTTCGTGCTCAGGGTCACGAGCAATATCTGCAACTAAGACATGAAGTCGTAGGATGAGCTATCATTAAAGCTCAGCAGGGAAATTTAAAGTGCTAAGTTATATGTTAGATTTTCAATTCACTTCTAAATACATAAATTATAAAACTAAATACATTATATCTCACCTTGTATCTATTCTAGCAACATTTAGCATTTATTCTAGCAGCATATAGTATAACAAATAATAAATCATGCAAATATTGTATCATGCTGATAGATTCATGCTGAAAAAATACGTGGAATCATATTGACAAGGAATCATGCTGGACAATTACAGAAATCATACTGAAACAAGATATATTCAAGAAATAAGAAATCAAGCTCCAGAGTTAGCGGGATCACTTGTCAAGCTCCCGAGTTAGCGGGATCACTTGGATCGAGAAAATCAAGCTCCCGAGTTTGCAAAATTAAGCTCCCGAGTTTGCAGGATCACTTGTCAAGCTCCCGAGTTAGCGGGATCACTTGGACCGAGAAAATCAAGCTCCCGAGTTAGCGGGATCACTGGGACGAGATATCAAGCTCCCGAGTTAGCGGGATCATTTGTTTCAAGACGAGAATAAAGACGTGTACATGACATCAAGGATAGCAGTACATGAACAATGAATGCTAACGTCTATGTAAGAATATCATGAACAGATATCATATAGCAAAACTGATTTGAATAACTTAACTCACATGATCATATATGATTGCAACTATCATAATCATTAGTATTCATGTATCCAAGCTGAATGAGCATCATAATCATGCAAAGCATACATCAAGTGTGAAGCTCTCTAAATTGATCTAACACCATCAGTCATAGTCATACATTGAAAACTAGCATGTGCATATATTATACTTCATCTAAACTCATCTGAACTAGCATGTGCATACATTATACTTCGTTTAAACTAGCATGTGCATACATTATACTTCGTCTAAACTGATCTTATGGAACTGATATGCTCATATTCATATATCATCTTTAAAACTAAATTAACATACGTTCATACATCAAGCTAATCTGATGATCA
This sequence comes from Chloranthus sessilifolius, assembly GCA_021018995.1. Lineage (NCBI taxonomy): Eukaryota > Viridiplantae > Streptophyta > Magnoliopsida > Chloranthales > Chloranthaceae > Chloranthus > Chloranthus sessilifolius. The sequence goes on along the minus strand of CM037584.1, from coordinate 93,393,297 downwards.
TAAGCATGCATCACGGCAGACGCATATATTACTAGCATCCTTATAACAGAACATCAAATATATAGCCTTACATGTATATCAATATGTCAAATTTAACATTTTCTTAAACAAAAATAAGTATATATATATCATGTACTATCCAAGATGCGAAGAAAAAACTAACTATAGCATATCCATACAAAATCAGACGTCGATTCTGGACCTATCATGATCATAACTCAAAACCAACTTGAGTAGTCATGCAAAACATACATCAAAACTGATATCTATTGTCCTTAACGATCCATCAAGACTGAATTGGCATAGTCATCTATAACTACTTATTAACTGACCTCATAGTAAACTATATCACATGGCTAAAACTATATCACATGACTAAAACTGACATGAACTCGTAGTACACTATATAAATCTGGCATGGGTATAAAGTTATTTAAGCATTCATGATCATATATGGGCATCCTCAATAACTTGCTATCAGACGAGAATGAGAAAAAAATATATAGATTAGTAAGGTAAATTCCCTACCTTATATCAGGCATACGTGTAATTGGTTACCCGTGCACGCATGTCTTCAAGCAAACTCGCCATGTGCACAAAATACCTAGGATTTATGGTCATATTTTTAGTAATTTTAATGGTTTATTGGGTCAATATAGACCCCAAATATAGACCATTTATGGTCCCAAGTCTCATGGTTAAACTCAACAAGTCAACCTAACACAAAGCCTGACAGAGGTATCACCAAGTGTGTCAGATGCAGGGTTGCCGCAGCAAGCAACATAGGTTGCCATGGCAAGCTTTGCAGCTGAGCATGTTTCCGCGACTTGTCACCAATTTTGGACCCCTTAAATGTTAGATTTAGAAATTTGTTCTCTGATGAAAGTTGTAGGGTTCGTTGTCCCCTTTCCAACGCATCAAAAATCATGCCAATCCGAGTTCGAAATCAAAAATTATGATTAAAATACCGACCAGTGGTCTGAGCATACTGTTGTCGCGGCAAGCCTGAGTACCTTGCCGCGACAAGCCTGTAAAGTTGTCGTGGCAAGCCTATCGGGCTTGGCTTGCCGGGGTATTTTCTGCTTCATTTTGGCTTCTTTTACTTAGGCCTTTAGTTGGGTCTTTTGTATGATTATAAAGATCATATATTTTACATATATATTGCACAAAAATTGGATTTCTTATTCATTTTTGTGCGAAAATTTTGGTGTAGTTTTTATGAGCTATATGGGTTCTGAATCCATTTCAAATTGTGATTCATGTTGCAGATTTGGTCTTAATGAATCGACACCATAGATGTATAATTTATCTACATTAACTACTGACCTACCCTATTCTATTTGTTTATGGCATACCTTAATGTGGACACGAGGTTACGACGATGCCGACTTGATAGAGAGTTCGCCAAGTTCGAAGAATGAGGACCGAACTTACGTGACTATATCGTCAGTTCACTTTGTGATCTCACGTTTCTTTTCTCTATAATTTACTGAGATTTATTTAACTGGCTGTGAATACATGTATCGACAGAGTTGGGTTGCGGAGGAATGGAACAGTAGGATGAAGAAGGCTCTCTTGCACTTTTATAATATCTCAGCTGCACTTTACGTGCATGGATTTATATGATGACTCATGACATCGTGTAAGCAAGAACAGAGGCAAGGAGCTTATCAGCTCTTTTAGGTTAATACTCCCTACACAACAAGCACTTAGTATGTAGGTGTATAGCAAGAAAGACAAAATAAGGCTACAACCATATAAGCCAAATCAATGCTTTAGTTAAGTGCAAAACTAGTATACCCACGGGGTCTAATTTCACATGGAAAGCATGTATACCTGTTCAGCTATGTTCAACTATTTTATTCCTTCTATTTACTGGAAATAAATGTCAAGTATACCTCTGTTATACTTAACTTATATACTCGGGTTCTAACTTTGTATCTCTGCTCTAACTCCCTGTATGACCAACTTTGCTAACATTGACGGGACCATCAAATCTTAGTGTTTTATCAGGTTTGACCACACACTATCAGGTCAGACCAGTATCTACCAAACTCGTAACTATTACAGGAGATTTATCAGAGTTTATTGGGTCTTAAACTGGGCTAGAACAGGGGTAGTAAGGGGATAAATTTGATTTTAAAATGAGCCCATGTGGCCACGTTAAGGTGGTCACGTGCAGAGTTTCTCAAGGAACAGATTATGGAGATTGGTTCTTGATAACCTCAGTTTTCTTTGGGATTTCGAGTCCTAGCAAGTAGGGCGACTCTCGGCGGTTAAAACTTTATAATTGTAAAATTTTATAATATGCAGGTGAACAATTAGTGTGTGAATGTAGGTGAACATAGTAATTTAATTGACCATAGTTTCATGCCAGCACAAATGCATGATCGAGTACCCCTTTTGTTTATTCAAAGTAGAAGTTTACAAGCACCAAGTTGGGCATCAAGTGCTGCAAAAATGTGTACTATTAAGAGTACAACTTACATGCTTACTCATGCTTAAGGGTCCAAATGCATGACCAAGTTGGGGATTAGGTGGTGCTACTCTCCAGTGTGTATCATTCAGGGTTTGACTCCCATGCTCATCCATGCTTATGGGGTCCAACCACAATGCCTACCCAATTTTATTAATTATTTAAAAAATTTATAAAACAAAATTTAATGTTTGAATTTTATCCATATGAAGGAACTCGAGTCCCTCTGCTTGAGCATCGTAAGTGGTGGAGATGTTACATAGTAGAACCTGAGAGTTGTTCTTTGGTTGATTGGATTTGATTGGATTGTATTGCTGATGAGTGTGATTTTATCCTAAAAGGTTGTTGATTAGAGTGTAATCCTCTTATGCATAAATAAATTTTTAATATCCCAGGATCACATTCGCATGGTCATGGAAAATCTAAATTATTTATAAAGGCGAAGCTGTGGTACTGGAAAATCTTTTGGAACTGAATCTCATCTCTATATTTTTATGTGTCAATGGATGTATTCCACTCTCACCCTTTCTGTGATGATTTTCAATAATAGGCAGCACCATTAATCCAATTTAATTAGATTTTTTTTTCGAAACTGAGCCTAAACGTACTCAAGTCGGGATTAGATCTTTGCCCCAGTGGTGATGCCCTCAATTGTGTAGCGTTGAGGTCAACGGTTAAGAAAAAAATAAAAACTTACTCATGTCAATCCATAGGGGTCATGAAGCAACAGTTTTATTTCATTGGTTTTATGGGTTGCATCAGGTTTAGTGGGTTACCATGAAGCCTACTATGTCGCATTTCAAGTTGGTGGCATATTGTGATTATCTTCATCCTGTTGGATAGATATTAAACATCAGCAATTTATGATTCAATAGGTGAATTTTAGAAACTATGTGGTCCTTAACAAAATGTACAGCTTATATTAGTATCTTAGGTGGAATTACCCCGCATCTCTTTGAGTTGAAACTATTGAATTCTGTTTTAATCTTTTATTTTTGAGTATATGTGTCTTGATCTTTTGAAAATGTTCTCCGATATGAATCTTACTAGACTGGACTTTGTCCTTTGTTTAGCTTATGTATGGGTGCTAACAAAAGATAAGTAAACATTTAAACAAAGAAAATTATATAAATTTTTATTTTTATCTACTTGAGACAAGGACAATAAAGACTTGCAATGATGTGAGAAATGACATGAAAGATTTTTTGTGCAGGTTTCAATAACATCCAAAGACTGTCGGGTTGTTCAAGGGAAGGGAATCGGGAGAAATATAATTGATAAACTTCAACAAACATGGTTCTGAACTTGCTGGAAAGCAATTTGCTTATGATGGAGAGAAAACCTTGTTCACAATAGGTCCTCTTCCACAAAACAACTTTGAGTTCACAGTGGTGCTAGAAGATTAGCAAATAGGTAATTTCCATTTTCCGGTTTTGTCGTCTTTTTCCCTTGACCATAATCTGGCTTTTCTGTTTGTTCCTATTTTTCAGAGCTGGAAATAATGGGAGCCCATCTGAGGCTGATCGAAAGTGATCTAAGCGTTTGTATCTATCAAAAACATTTAAGGTACAAATTAGTTTTTGTACTGTCATTTTTCCATTTTTCTGGTTTTTGTATTGTCTTTTTTCCCTTGACCATAATCTGGCTTTTCTGTTTGTTCCTATTTTTCAGAGCTCGAAATAATGGGAGCCCATCTGAGGCTGATCGAAAGTGATCTAAGCGTTTGTATCTTTCAAAGTCATTTAAGGTACAAATTAGTTTTGTTGCAAAAATTCCAATGAAATCAATAGCTTTAGCTCTCAAAGGGAATGGGTCAGTGAACACTCAAGATGCATTGAGAGTGCATGACATTATTCTGAGGCAGCAAGTAGCTAAGAGGTGTGTTAATATGTGTAGTTCTGAGGCAACAAGCAGCTGAGAGTGCTTAGATTTATATAAAATAAACTTCCAAATATTTTGTTTATTCAGACTTTGAGGGTTTTTGTGGCAAAAGGTTCTTGATAATTCTCAACCTTCTGATGTCCCTGAATAGAGTTGATACAATTTGCATCTACAACTACGGCCGACTCAAAAACTCGACTAAAAACCAATTATTCTCAATAAATTTTTACATATGACAATACTGAGTCGGGTTGGATCAATGGGACCTGACCAATTTTTGCTCGACCCCTTCGGGTTCGATCTGATGTCTTATGCCCGACCTGATGGTCAAGTTTATGTGCTCGTCCTGGTAAATTATTGGGTCGGGTATTAGGACGACCCAACTCATCGACAGCCCTAGAAAGAGGTCAAAGAACACCTTAGCAACAAATTCAAAAAACAATGAAGATGTTGATGGAAAACCGAGTTCCCTGCCCCTGTTTGTCAAGGGCAGTAGGATGGTGCTCCTTACTTGAGGAAGGTAGACCTGAGAACTTGCTCTACTTATCTTGAGCTCTCTTCGGCTCTTGAGAAAATGTTCAGTGGTTTTACCTCAGTTATTTTAGTTCCGATTCTTAAAATTATTAAAATTAAATAGTTCTATTATGCTACCAGAGTTTTGTGTTCTAATTAATTTGAGGTATATTAAAAGGAACTTATTTACTATTTTTTGTGCATGCTTTCCATGTCAATGTGGGCCTCATGGAGTTCCAGGGAGGGCAATGACAAATGAGAGCAAGCTGAGGGATCTTCTTCACTGATCAGAGTATGTGCTCTCTTACGAGGATAGAGATGGTGACTGGATGTTCATCGGAGATGTCCCCTAGTAGTAAGTTCTGGTTTATTTCATTTACATGCTATCCATTTTTTAACTTCTTACCTATCATTCATATGTGAATCTTCTAGTTATGCATGCTTTATTTCGACATAGATTTTCAGAAAATCACAGTAGACATAGATGCACAATATATAGGTATAGAGGATCAGCGATATTTTCCCTGACAATGGATGCGTTAATTATAGTGATGCAAGAAGAGATTTCATGATGCATGTTCTTTACCAATTGTGATGTCAATTTATTAGGAAGAGAACATAATACAACAATCTTTTAAGATTTGGGTGATCCATACCGTCAAAATAATAGATCATAAAATGAAGTGCAGCAGGCCCAAAAATTGTATCGTTTTCTAAGATCCAGTGTCATTCTTAACTCGTAGTGACCGTAATGCGTTCGAAAAGCTGTCTTCAAAATATCTTCAGCTTTCACCTTCATTTGGTGATATCCTGATCATTGATCAATTTTTGAAAAGAAACGCGCTCCTTGTAACTGATCAAAAAGATTGTCGATTCGGGAGAGCAGATATCTATTCTTGATCGTCAATTTATTAAGTTGACGATAATCAATCCAGAGGCGCATCGAACCATCTTTCTTTTTCACGAACAATACCGGTGCGCCCCACGGAGACACACTCGGTCTAATAAAGCCTTTATCAAGAAGCTCTTACAATTGATCCTTGAGCTCTTTCAACTCTATCGGTGCCATTCTATACGGTGCTTTCGATACTGGACCAGTACCCGGAGCTAACTCAATAGCAAATTCCACTTCCCTGTTAGGAGGTAAGCCTGGCAACTCATCAGGGAATTCACAGACAATTGGTACATCTGGAAGTGAAAATGTCTTCACTTCTCGATCTTTATTTTGCACGAAAGTAATATACCCCTGAGCACCATCATCAAGTAATCGCCGTGCTCAAATTACAGATATTAAAGATAGATTTGTTGACGGTACCCCATAGAATTTAGTTGATTTCTTCTTTTGTGGTCGAAAAGAGACAATCTTCTGTCGATAGTCAACATTCATATGGTGATTGAACAACTAATCCATGCCAAGGATAACGTCATATCCTTGCATCGGCAGTAAGATCAAGTCGGCTACTGCTTCATATCCCCAGTAGTCCTTGATCCAAACGATAATCGATCGATATACCATATCAGTTGTGAGAAATTGTCCAGTCGAAAGTGTTACATCGAGAATAAAGTCAAGAGGCTCTGGGATACCTCCCAACTTCTTTAATTTTTTAGCAAACTAGGGTGTAACAAACGAGTCTGTAGATCCAGGATCTATCAAGACTCGTGCGTTATAACACAAATAAGCATCTTTTGGATATAATTGCAGGATACCTAAAGCATACCATCTAGTGTTAGCTGGATTACTTTTACTTTTACTTATTTATAGTTTACTAGATGCACTTCCTCTATCTAAAAAGATATAAGATAACAAATATTAACGTAGATATGTAATGGACCAACATACCTTGAATGATGTCATTACTAGTGCGTGCATCCTTTGCAGTGACAGCATAAGCTCGGCCTTGTACCGTAGGTCGTGCTGATCGTAACACTGGTCCCACCTTAGATACTAGTCCGACTAGTTTCAGACATTCTTTAATCCGGTGTCCCATCTTGCCACATCAAAAACATGCACCAGAAGCTTTACGACACTCATCTGTTTTGTGTGCCTTTCCACATTTCCCACAAATTTCTCTCGAAGCTACTGATGAAGCCATGTATGATCCCGTGCGAGAACCTGTCGGTCGTGCTTGTGAAAACCTAGATGTACTTCTGGCTGCTGGTGCAAAAGATTGATTCTGAACACGTGAAATCTGTGGTGATAATGGAAACGTCGATGAACCATATGGCCGTGCATAAGCTCCTACAACTGGTTGAAATGCTGCTTGTCCTTGGAATCACGGTCGCTTGCTTATTTGACCGGCACTATAGGACTGAGATGGAGCTTTTCTGGCCTTCTATTTTTCTTCTCTCCTTTTGAACATGATATCTACATCGGTTTCTGCTATCAAGGCCAACTTCATCACATTGGCATAGGTCGTGGCCTGAAATAATGAAATGTGTTCCTTGATCAAGGGTTTCAAATCTCGCTCAAACTTTTGTGTTTTCATAAACTCGGTGGCGACCAACAAAGGTACAAAACGAGAAAGACGTGTCAACTCGACCTCATATTCTTGTACAGTCATCTGGCCTTGAACTAAGGTTGCAAACTGTACCTCTAGCTTATATCTTTCGGGTGCCAGAAAATATTTTTCATTGAATGCCTCGGTGAACTCTACCCATGTCCGTGGTACTCCGGGCATCCTTGTTCTTTCGACAGACTGCCACCATGGCTCTACCTCACTTTCCAATTTATATGCTGCCCAACTTACTTTTTCCTCCTCAGTGCACGTGACTCTTTGCAGCACTTTCTCTATCTGTGTTAACCACTTTTCAGCCTCCATCGGGTCAGGCTGACTATGGACACTCGGCGGTCGAAGTCAGACAAATTCCGTAAAACACTCGGGACGTCGAACAGCAAGCATGGCCATAGTGTTGACCATAGTTTCTATCAACTGCGGATTGTGTCCCGCATTTTGCTCAACTTCAGGAGTACTTCCCATTGGAGGAGTATTGACTACTGGTGGAATCTACGCTGGCGGAGTATGCTCTGCAACATTCTCCATCGTCGTTTGACTTTCAGCTATGTGTACATTCTCACCACTTCTTGAAGCAGTGTCATGCTCATAACCTGCGACTGGAATCGCATTCGGCCTAATGCGATGGGGAAATGGTGGTCTACCCCTACCTCTTCCATGACGTAGAGGCATCTCAACCTATTTCGGTCAGATAACACGTAATCAGACAACATAACTAAATCTAATTTCTACTTCTAACCAACTATCAGTTATTTTGCCATATATTTATGCCAGAAGTAATTCTCCAAATGACTTAACACCGAGCTCTGATACCACCTGTAACAACCCGCCGTTTCCCTTCTTTCATTATTGGAAACGTCGCATCATCGGATCACCTAACATGATCCTTTCATCTAAGTGGTCATTTCTTGTATAACGTTTTTCAAATGCGGAAGCAATGTAGTAATTCTGGCAGTTAATAATATGGAAAAATAACTGAGTTGTCTACGTATCGAAGAGAACTAGCATCAGTATAAATAAAACAAAAGATCTGATGTATAGCTGTCCATCGATGACGGCCATTCGTCATCTAAACAATGGAAAGAAAACCTATACATCCAAATACAAAATATTTGAAACTACCGTATATAATTTAGACAAGTTTCTCAAAGTTATCTATTTCTATCTCTCTCACTATCTCCTCTAACTCCACACGTCACAAACCTACTTTGGGAAGAACTCTTCTGGGAAATCGTCTTCGTCGTCGTCGTCTTCTCCCTCTTCCTCGTCGGGCACGCAAGTAGGATCTGTAGCGTGCTCCGGATCAGGCTCTGCAACTAAGACAATTACGTCGTAGAATGAGCTATCATCAAAGCTCAGTAGATAATATTATATTGTTATTATACATTGACAATTTATCACATTCTCTTGAGAAGAAAAAATAGAATAAGAATATGAATAACATGCTGATATGCTAAATTTATGCATGATGCAATAAGTATGAGAAACCAAGCTGAAACAAGGTATTCATGCAGGCGAAAACAGGAGAACAACAAAAGCCAAGCTCCGAGTTAGCGGGATCACTTGTCAAGCTCCCAAGTTAGCGGGATCACTTGAACCAAGAAGGTCAAGCTCCCGAGTTAGCGGGATCACTTGAACCAAGAAGATCAAGCTCCCGAGTTAGCGGGATCACTTGAGCCAAGAATATCAAGCTCCCGAGTTAGCGGGATCACTTGTTACAAGTATACATTTAAGCTCTCGAGAAAGCGGGATCACTTAACTCAGAACGAGACAAACACATAGAGAATATGTTAAGACATAGCAGGATAAGAATCATGTACTATGCACAATGTATAAATTCGAGTACATGCTTAAGTTAACTAGGGATAACTAGTTCAACAGTGATAACTAGTGAAAACTTTTCGAACTAGCATAGTCTTATATTAACTAACACAGCCTGGTACCGAATATCCTACTAAACTGATATGTCTGTTAAAGAAAAAGATTTACAAGACTGATTTTAATCATGTGGTCAAAACTAGTATGTTATCATCAATTAAACTGATACTTATTGATCTCCTCATAAATAATTTGCAGTTTATATGAGAATGAGAATTCAAAGAGATATATTAACAAAATATATTTCCTACCTGATCATGTACTGTTCTTTGAATTTGATTAGAGGTGAGCTTAAGCGTCAGAGACCAGAGATCATCTCTTGTCTAATTTGCACAAAACTACTTAGATGCACCATGTTGCACCTAGCATATGTATAGATTCATATATATGTCTAATGCGGTTAGTATATCATATTCGCTGAGTTCATGGGTGTCCTGGGACACAAATACATGCTCATCGGACCCATAATGGACCCATGGTTCATTACACAAAGAATACAGCCGAAAACAGCAGCTGATAGAGGTTGTCGCGACAGGCTTCAGGGGTTGCCGCGGCAAGCTAGGCTTGCCGTGGGTTCAGCCTGGCTTCTCTGTATTTGGTTGTTGTTGTACCCTTGCTGAGATATCTAGGTTATATATATAGACCTATATAATATATATATACATATGCAATATTATAGCAATTTCAGTTCAGCAAGATTTCAAATCTTGTGAAATATATATAAGCCTGAGCATGTGGCTTGTCGGAGTGCAACAATCTACACTCAGACGTTATTTATTCATGCTGAGCTCAGAGCTATTACTTCAAGTCACACTTATTTATGATCCTATACTAGTAAAATTTACGGCATACCTTTTTGGTGGATGTGTAGGTATAACGATGCGGATTTGGTGTCAAGATCGTGTTCGTTGCATTTGCAAGAGCAAAACCGGAATGAGTTCTCATCTGAGTAATCTTCCTCTAAATCCTCTCGACTGTCTCGTATGTACCCATGTGAACTACGACTCTAACTTCAATGGATTGAAAGGCGGGCAGAGGTGATGTGTTTTGAACTTCTAACAGCTGGTTTTGATTTTCTGCTATTTGGGGTTTTTTTGAAGGGAATAACATGTGGAATGGAGCAGCTTCTTCATGTTTTGTTTTTATAGCAGTCAAACTGCCTTTTTGCGTGCATGAGAGTCTATAATGACTCATGTAGCTGTGTACTGCATTTGTAACACAAGCAGCTTATAGGCTTCTTGGGTTTAAAATTCTATGTTAGGCTAGTACTCATGGCTGAAAGTATCTCATAAGAGACAAAGCAAGGAATAACTTGTATGTAAGTCATTTTTACTCATTCATTGTATAAGCCCTTTGTAAGCTACTAGTACTAGCATATACATAACCCCTACAACTGTTTCAAAAGAGGTACTAGCTGTGTATAAGCATACACATGGGTTTAACTATCGTATATAGCTACATGAGGTAGTGAGTCGTGAACAGATTACACTCCAAGTGATTATACATGAAATATATATATATATATATATATATATATATATATATATATATATATATATATATATATATATATATATTATATCCATTTAAAACCTGACGATTCCAATTGATGGTGCTGCCAAATAGGCTTATCCTTTATCCTAATGGGCTGGGCAGGGCTAACTCAGTAGCCATAGTCATAGCCATATATTTTAGCTCCGTGTAATACTTATATAGTTTAGACATTTGTGTGTATGACATACCCCCTAGATCTTTTATGTCCTCTAATTGGTATAAGCCTGATCGGACCCATATCTATACCAAAAAGTGTTACGCCTCGTAATTGTTACAGAGTGTGAGTTCCTTTATAATGATAATGGGTTGAGCAGTCCCTCACCACCCCTCTCCATTGCTCATACTCTTCCCCTATCCGCATCACATTCTCTTTGGGGAATGTTCGTAAGGGAGCATTATAGGTTGTTGGAGGCTAGAGATGTGCTCACTTCCCACTCTTCAAAGCACTTTCCCAAGTGGATTGCATTTCTTCTAAGGAAGGTATGTGATGTGCTCTGTTTGGGAGAGAAATTCAGAAGGCACTGAGGAGTGTTCCGAGAACACTCGGGGGTGTGACTCTTCTAAGGTGTGGATGCTCCTTTTGGCAGAGAGGAATGAGACCCTGATTGAAGCTGGTTAGAAGCCGAGGACCGATCTTTATCGAATATCTTCTTGCCTCTGACAGTCGCTATCGGTGTCGTAGTTAGTGTGTGTCTAGATTTTTCCTAGGATTTCTTCTATGTAATTAGTTTCTTTTCCATTTAATGTCTATAAATATTTCTTTTTATTAATAAAAAAAATTTCGTTTCTTTTGTTTTTAATTTTTTTTCTTGATGTTTCTGTGTAATCAATTTCGGACGTGATTTCTCTCAAGTTTGGGGGAGATTCTTGAATATTTTTGCAAATCCTACCCCTAGTACACGCAGTATATTCGGTAAATTTTTTGAGTATCCCCTGTTTTGAGTACAATGAGGCATTGTCCTATCTCACTTCGAGGGGGGGGAGAGAGGGTACACACTATATACACATTCTGTATATATTATTTTTTCTTTTTGCAAAAAAATAAAAAAATTTATGTTGCATTGCATTTTCTGTTTGTTTAGATTCTTAAGATAACTTTTTTTTTATTAACCATCACATGCGAGTTATGATAGATAATTTATGATTCCATAAACCTTACGATATATCGTAGTAGGAGTTCAACAATCAAAATAATAAAGTAGTTACAAATCATGTTTAGGCCTCTTGAACACTGTATCAGATTGAATGCTTGAAACTATACTTTGATTTAAACTGTAATATTTAGACTATAGTTTCAAAATTATATAACCAGTGAGCTTTAGGGACTTATTTCCTTTATTTGGAGAGAGACTACTATCTATTCGAATTTAAAGTTTTTCTTGAACTTCTTGACTGCATCTTAATGAAATCTCGTGTTGCTATAATTCGAATCAAATATTCTACGATTATGATGACTTGTCTTTCTAGAACTGTTTGTTATACACATCAAAACTGTGCCGACCCAACTTTTCCAATCCCTCAAGTATAGGAAAGGCTGGTTCGCCAACCTATCGAATAAACGATAAGCCGGATAAACAGGGCATATATTAGAGTAAAGCGCAAAAAATATCCATAGCTAAAATAAATGCGGAAGCAATTAAAAGTAAAGAACCAACGATGATGGCCGACCATCATCGAAACATGGCTCATAACAGAAATCAACGTCAAGTATAAAACTATAATATCCAACTAAAATAGGCCCACAAATTCAAGTCTAACTCTCACCACAAGTAAGAAAATCAGTAAGTTCTATACTGGGAAAAACTCCTCAGGAGGAACCTCAAGCTCTTCCTTTAGGTACGTAGTCAGGATCAGTCTCACAGCCCTGAATAGCCACGTCAGTACCTGAACCTGTGACGTATAGTCGGAGTGAGCTAACCAACAAAGCTCAGTAGAAGAAAGATATCTACGACATTTTACTTCAGCTAACATGGTTTCAAAACAAATACCGAAATATAGCTTGTCAAACATATATGCAGATAATAAACTGAATTTAGGTACGGAAATCATATGTAAGATTAATTTCTAAATATGTGAAAATAGTCTCAAGAATAGATCCAGTGTTTTAGTGTCTTAGTTTCTCTAACTTCTATATGCAAAGTTCAGTAATTCATGACTTAATTCTCAACTTAAAATACCTCCCGAGTAAACTATATCTCGAGAGCTGGAATATAGCCGATGGGAACCCCTACCTACCATCGTCATTCATGAACCCTTTTTCAGGATACAAGAAGCCCCTGCGTAATGAGGGAAACTTGTGCCAGGAAGTTGTTCAGGAATTTTTAACGGGTCGTTCAGGTCAATCATAAAACAAATGCAGATACCCATATAAATCAGATGCAAGTCACTTATACATAGTTAAGGTTCTTGATTTCAGATTTTTAGAGCTTAAGCAGATTCAAGTTTCAGAATTCAGATAGATTTAGATTTTCAGTCATTCATATTAATTTTGGTTTACAGATGTGATTTCAATGGCATATGCAAGTTCAAAGATTTTAATTCAAAATATCCATGCGAATTAAAATAAAATACTGTAAAGATGAGATTCTCCTACCAAAACTCGGAGTTACGCGAAGTCAAGCAAAGTTCTATTGATGGCCTCTCGCCCTCAATCTATATCACAATATACGTTCATGCATTAAGATTAACTCTAATCACTAATAATATAGACCTATTTAAGTGTTTCCTCAAAAACAAGTCAAAACAGGCAAATTGCGCCAATTCTAGAATTTGACGTAATCTTCTCATATATTTTTGACCATCAAGACGATTGATTCATGAGTTCGTCAAAATAGGAAAGTTGTAGATTTTTCTATTGGCTTTCCAACGTAAAAAGAATCGTCTCAAGTGGAGTTCGGGATAAAAAGTTATGACTAAAATACTAAGATAGTATCGGAGTTCAGCGATACCTCGCTCGAGCGATGATAATAGCTCGCTTGAGCGAGATCCTTCAGAAATTTCTCACTCGAGCGATGACTTAAGCTCGCTCGAGCGAGGGCAGGGAACATCTTTTCGAGTATAAGACTTTTAAAGTCAAACTTTTGGTGTATCCTCGCTCGAGCGATGATAATAGCTCGCTCGAGCGAGCAATAGCGACAATGAGAATTCTGAGTTTCAGAACTCGATTCAGATCGCGATTCTCGCCCAATTTTTCACCTGAATCGATACATATCCATCCCAAAACAAAATCCATGGCTAATCCAATGATTTTAATTAATAAATTTAATCAAAACGTACCTTTAGTATAAGGATTCCTTGATTAGAAACAAGTCACGCGAATGGGGCTTTGGAGCGAAACCGGCAGGTTTCCTCTACGATTCGCGCCGCGATCAATCCCACGAGTTCACAGAGACAACTCCAACATGTCCCCAATGATCTCAACCTCTCCCAATAGCCAACTATGAATCCAAGGTTGATTCAAGTTCTTTCTAAGGTTCAAGGGTTTTCAACAAAAGAGGGTTTTAGAGAAGGAGGTTTTCTAAACCGATCTCCTACGATGATTGAAGAAGAGAGAAGACGGAATTTCGCGCGGTTGGGTAACTATCAAACGGCTACGGTTCTTCACGGCACTCACGTCTCTTCCTCTCTTAATAAAACCTAGTATAATACGGGAATGCAATTCCTTCTTATAATAGGATTGCTCACAAAGTTAAGCACACACACACACACCTCTTGTGTGTTATATACTTCTAATTTTAAAACTCAAGCCCGGTGTTGAGCGGCCACACCGAGGTCGGTGTACAACTTTCGCACGAGGGTCCAAATGGGCTCTAAATTAGAATCTCTCCGCATAATCACATCTAGATAAAAATCCAAAACAAATGGCAACGTCGGTCGCCGAGCTGAATACACACACAGGGTTAGTCTAACTCGGGTTCAAAATACGGGTGTTTACATTCTACCCTCTTTGAAAATGTAACGGATAGTTAAACTGAACTATGATAAATCCTTATCCTAACACCAGTATAAAGCAAAATTGAAACAGTCTAAAGTCTAAAAGAACTTTGGTTGCGATGTGGTAGGCTTCACTAAGCATGCTTTCAAGGGTCGGAATCCGTAGTAACCTGGATGAACTGCGTGTGGCATCCCATACTACCATAGAGGATTGCATCCGTACATGGATGCATACCTTCCCAAGTGTCACGTGCCTGGAAACATACTTCACCATGACACAAACCTAACACACACACCTACCTCACCCTTTTCTCGCTAGACTACATACACTATGTCGGTAATTACTTGAGCAGAAATTTCAGATGTCAGAATCGAATACTTATTCAGAAGCATAAACACATGCCTGATAACATGTTCTAATTGATGACACGGGTTCCAACAGATACACAGTTCTAACCGAGAATGAATAAATATGACATTTAAGATTTTATTGTGTGATCGTTATAGATATATATATAAAGCATCGATGTTATTAACCAATTTAACATTAGAAAATTTGAAGAAATTCTCTTTTTATTTATTTATTATATATTTTTTTAAAGAAACAATTTCAAGAATTTAAAGGTACGTAGGGTTTTCTTACATAACTATAGTTTACAATATACCTTCACTCGAAAAGTTGTGGAAATTGCTCACGAATCTCCGCTTCACGCTCCCATGTGGCTTCCTCTGAAGAATGGTTCCGCCACTTCACGAGTACTAAGGGAATGGTCTTTGTCCGTAAGATTTGTTCTTTACGATCCAAGATTTATATCGGTTCCTCAACCAAGGATAGGTCTTCTTGGAGCTCAATGGGCTGGTAGTCTAGTACGTGAGTTAGATCCTTCACGTACTTTGGCAACATGGACACATGAAACACCGATAGCTGCGGTGGCAAGGCTACTCGGTAGGCAACCTCGCTGACTCGGCCTAATACCTCAAAAGGTCCAACATAGCACGGACTCAGCTTCCCACGCTTCTCAAAATGCATCACGCTTTTTGTAGGAGAGATTTTGACAAATACGTTGTCTCCCACCTTAAACTCAACATGGTTCCTTTTAAGATCAACGTAGCTCTTCTGACGACTTTGAGCAATGCGTAGTCTCTCACGGATTAACCGAACTATCTCGGTTGTATTCTCCATGATCTCGGGACCTAAAATGAGTTTCTCACCCACTTCTTCCCAATTAAACGGAGACCTGCACCGCCGTCCATACAAAGCTTCGTAGGGTGCCATGCCGATGCTAGCCTGGTAACTGTTATTGTAGGCGAACTCGATCAGCGGTAAATGTTGGTCCCATGACCCTTGAAAATCCAGCATGCAAGCACGTAACATATCTTCTATAATCTAATTCACCCTCTCAATCTGCCCATCGGTCTGAGGATGGAATGTCGTACTGTAATCGAGCCTGGAGCCCATCCCTTCTTGAAATCGTTGCCAAAACTGAGATGTGTACATCGGGTCTCTATCGAATACGATATTGACCGGTATACCATGCAGCCAAACTATCTCCTTGATGTATAATTCTGTGAGCTTGTTGGCGGTATACGACGTATTATAAGGCAGGAAGTGTACGGACTTAGTCAATCGATCCACAATGACCCATATGGCATTGTGCTTTCTCAATGTTCTTGGCAATCCCAAAATGAAGTCCATAGAAATGGCCTCCCATTTCCACTCAAGTATCGGTAGTGGTTGCAATAGTCCTGCCAGATTTCGGTGATCCACCTTTTCTTGCTGACACACAAGACATCTCGAGACATACACAGCGACATCTTTCTTTAAACCTCTCCACCAGAAGCTTTTCTTTAAGTCCTGGTACATCTTGGTACTGCCAGGGTGAATAGCGTACATAGACTTATGAGCCTCTTCCAAAATGGTGTCCCGAAGCTCAGTACTAGTTGGTACGCATACCCGGTCTCTAAACAATACAGGGCCGTCATCTTTGATAGAAAAATCTATTTTGCTTCCCCCAATCACATCACGTATGATAGCCATAAGTTCATCACCCGTCATGTAATAGCCCGAAAAATCACGCTAAACTATGACCTCGGGATCCGTGCCCGATCGGTCACAGGTATGACCAATTAGGAGTTCGATAGTTAGCGTAGAGTGTGATGAGTGAATGAGATGAGATGGTTTGTGAAACCATGTGGTGTGTGTTGTGAATCTGAAGTCACATACACCTATTGAGGTGCATGTGCTCAACACACAAGCTGGGGGGGGATAAAAGGGTTTAATAACCCTAAAATCAATAGTTTGGTTGTTGAGAGAGAAGTAAAGAAGAGAGAGAGAGGAGTAAAGAGGGTGATAAAGCAAGGAGTCATTGTGGGTGATTGGAAGGGGGATTCAAGTATTAAAGAGGCCGATTCTGCGCAAGGAATCCGTTCAAGCAACTTCCAACCACTTGATTTGAAATCAATTTGAGATTGATTCAAGGTAAACTTTTGTGAATGAAATGCATAGATTGTAGAGGTTAGATTGTAGTTGAAAATGGTGTAAATCATAGGTAAATGGTTCAGAAAAGTAGAGGAAAAAGTGTGGAAAAAGATTGAGAAGAACAGCTCAAAGGAGGCTGAATCTGACAATTTTGATTAATCGAAATTGGGTTTCGATTAATCGAAATTGGCCAAGAAGTTGAAAAGTCAGTGGACCCCGATTTCGATTAATCGAATTGGAGTTCAATTAATCGACCTTGGATTTCGATTAATCGATTTGGGTATCGATTAATCGACTGGGAACCTCCAGTGGACCCCAGGGGCTGAAGGAAATGACTTGGGGAAAATCGACTAATCGAAATGGGATTTCGATTAATCGATTTCAATTTTCGATTTATCGATTTGGGATCGATTAATCGATTTTAGGAACTCGATTACTCGAATTGAGAATCGACTTGGCTGAACAGAGAATTTCGATTAATCGAATTAGGATTCGATTAATCGAATGAGAATCTCGATTAATCGATTTGAGAATCGATTAATCGATATTGACTTTCGATTAATCAATTTTAGAAATCGATTAATCGAATCAGATTCGATTAACCGATTTTGGAGTTCGATTAATCGACTGAGATAAATAATGTTAACTTTTGAGTTTGACTTTAAGATTCTTGGAGGGTTTTGGACCTTCTTTATTGCATCCTTTGTGATGTGTTTCACATGTTATGTGGTACCATAGGCGGTACGAGTGAGCTAGTGCACAAGGAGCCACGTGGGACCTTGATGCATTGATTAAACAAAGACTTGAGGTAGGGAAAACCTTGAACATGTACTTTATTTTACAAGAGCATGTATGTAGTGATATATAATTCAAATTCAAATGTTTTATTGCTTAAGAATTGTGAAAAGTGTGTGTGTGTGACATCCATAAGAGTAAGTATAATGAGCCATCCCCAGGGGATGAAGAAGTCAAGAGATAAGAGCATCAGGTGTGATGCAAGTAAATGGATACATCCCAGGGATGTATCCAAGATTGAATCATGTTTGATAGGGCCTAACTGATATAAGATAGCACACTTACACGGTGAATAATTATATGTAAGGCACCGATATTTTTGTTATTTAAGGTTTGATAGGGTACCCCACCGACGTGGCGGGATATCCACAACTGACATGGCAGGATATCCGTGACCGATACGGCGGCGAAACCGTAGGCCAGTGCGGAGGCTTATCCGTACACAGTAAGCACACCCCAGGGGTGTTGATTTGAGACAAGTGAAACCCCGCCACCAATCCCCAGGGGTAAGGGGCTTGGGTACTATATGGTATTCCCAGGGAATACGTTAAAAGTGTCTATATAGATGACGATGAAGGGTATCTCATCGGGGCTCGATGCTATATTGCTCGGGGATTACTTAAGTTGAAAGTTTAAGTTTTTCTTTAGGCCTTTTCAGCATCATTCATGAGTAAATAAAAGACACGAGTAAACTATCAGTAAAATGTAATACTTTTAACTGTTTCATCAATAACTGCATAGACACATCATGCATGGCATATTATGGAATATATGTGAGTAATAATTTATATGTTCAACTGTGTTTTGTTCCCTATTGAGATAGGATGTAGCTCACCCTATAGACTATACATCGTAGGTCCACTGCTGGCAGTTGCAGAGGCTTCAGGAGATGCTAACCCCGGTGAGTCGGACCTTGCGGGCGGCGAAGAGTTGGAGCCACCTCCTGAGGACTTCTTCTAGAGGACTCCGTTGTGCCACTTTGAGGGCTTTTTGAGAGAGATTTGTACGGCTTGGTATGTCAAGCCTTGTTTTGTTTAAACCATGTATATATTGAGTAGGGATTATTCTTTTGGGACGAACCATCCGTGATGATTGCTATCATCGATCGTTCGGATCGGTTCTCCATTCATGCAGAGGCATGAGGGTAGAACTGTCTTTTGGAGAATTACTTAATATAGATTTAAATTCCGCAGCTCCTTTATTATTTTATTTTATGCTTGATATACCAATGTTTCCGTGCATAGCTAAGGGGCACGGTCAAGATGATCGTGCTGATGGCACGGGTTTCGGGGTGTCGAAATCCGGGCTGTCACACGTCATCTGAAGTCTGCGAATGTTCTCATAAAGGATAGAACGTATCACCAGCTAGCCATTAACGCACCTGAACCTTTTACGTCAAATCATGCGAGTTAGAGCCATATCTTCCAATAGATGCCATCGTTGCACCCTTGCGGTGAGATGTGATAATTGAGTAGAGAACTTCCGACTTAACACATCGGCCACTACGTTTGTTTTCTCGGGGTGACACTGGATGGTACAATCATAATCTTTCAAGAACTCCATCCATCGACGCTGTCTCATATTCAACTCCTTCTATGAGAAGAGATACTTGAGGCTCTTATGATCGGTAAATATATCAAAGGTCTCCCCATGAAGGTAATGCCTCCAGATCTTTAGAGCAAAAATCACTGTTGCCAACTCAAGATCATGTGTCGAGTAATTTTTCTCATGGTCTTTTAGCTGTCTAGACCCATAAGCAATGACTCTCTCATTCTGGTTAAGCACACAACCTAAACCCCCATATGATGCGTCCTTTGTATCTTTGCAAAGCCTCCCCTGATGGTATAGCAAGAAATCTTGGCGCGATGTTAATCGCTTTCTTGAGTTCTGAAAACTCGCCTCTGCTCTGTCCAATCAAATTTAATGTTCTTCTTCGTAAGTTGTGTAAGAGGACCTGATATCTTGGAGAAGCCCTCCACAAACCTTCTGTAGTAGCCTGCCAAATCGAGGAAACTACAAACCTCCAT
The DNA here is from genome assembly GCA_021018995.1 of Chloranthus sessilifolius. NCBI lineage: Eukaryota > Viridiplantae > Streptophyta > Magnoliopsida > Chloranthales > Chloranthaceae > Chloranthus > Chloranthus sessilifolius. The sequence goes on along the minus strand of CM037584.1, from coordinate 93,373,248 downwards.
AACGGTCTTTGGCTGTTCCCAATTCATCACTGACTCAATCTTTGCTGGGTCAACTGTAATACCGGTCTCAGAGATAACATGGCCTAGGAAATTGACCTACTCAAGCCAAAACTTACACTTACTAAGTTTTGCATATAACTGATGGTCTCTGAGGGTTTGTAGAGCCACTCGCAGATGCTGCTCATGTTCTTCTCGCGTCTTGGAATAGATGAGGATGTCATCTACAAAAACCACTACAGACTTGTCCAAATGTGATTTGAATATCCGGTTCATCAAGTCCATAAATGACGCGGGTGCATTTGTCAACCCAAATGGCATGACCAAGAACTCGTAGTGCCCATATCGGGTTCTGAACGCTGTCTTCTGAATGTCTTCAGACTTAACTTTCAACTGATGGTAGTCTGACCTCAAGTCAATCTTCGAGAAAAACTTTGCTCCTTATAACTGATCGAACAGATCATCAATTCTTGGAAGTGGATAATGGTTCTTAATTGTCAACTTATTTAGCTGGCGGTAATCAATGCAAAGTCGCATTGAACCATCTTTCTTCTTTACAAATAGAGTCGGTGCTCCCCAAGGTGACACACTCGGTCTAATAAAGCCCTTATCTAGTAGTTCCTGAAGCTGCTCCTTCAACTCTTTCAATTCTGCAGGCACCATTTGATACGGAGCTTTTGATACTGGTTCAGTACCCGGTGCTAACTCAATCGTAAACTCAATCTCCCTGTCAGGTGGTAATCCAGGTAGATCTTCAGGAAAAACATCTGGATACTCGCAAGCAATCACAATATCTGCGATATTTTTCTTCTCCTCCTTATGATCTTGTAAGTATGCCAGATAACCACAACACCCGTTCCTCATCATACTGTCTGCAAGAATGGCAGAGATAAACGGTATTACACAAGATTTGACTCCGTAAAATCGAAAAGATTTTCTCTTCGGCGGGCGGAATGCCACAATCTTTCGAAGACAATCCACGCTCGCATGGTAAGCAGATAACCAATCCATCCCTAGTATCACGTCGTATCCTTCCATGCTCAAACTGATCAAATCAGCTACTGTCTCGTGGTCTTCAATCATCACAATCACTGATTGGCACATGGTATCGGTGCTCACTGAGTTACCAGTAGGAATTGACACTGCCAAGATGAAATCAAGGGCCTTGGGAATAATGCCCAACTTTTAGCGAACGATGGAGTGACAAAAGAATGTGTAGACCCGGGGTCTATCAACACTCGTGCTTCTATTTTGCTTACGTCGCTCCCCCGATGCATAAAAAGGGTACCTTAGTTTAGACAAGCGTTTCAATTAAAATTTTCTAAGCATGTGTGTTCATCCATAACTTATTAACAAAATTTATTAAATACCAAGCAATTATATATAAACAAATAAAATAAGAAGACATCTCAACTTTTAATAATACCTTGGATCACGGCGTTCGATGTTCCGACTTCCTAAGCCATCACAGCATAAGCTTGACCTTGAACAGTAGGTCGGGTCGATTTCTGAGTAGAAGCTGAATTACTTCTTCCCTTGTCCTCCCGAGGACAATCCTTAACCATGTGTCCGATTGCGCCACACCGAAAACATGCTCCAGTGTTCCTCCTGCAATCCTCGGTCTTGTGTGGCTTCCCACACCTTAGGCACATAGTGACCGAAACAAAAGATGGTGCACAAGAGGATCCCTGTGCCACTGAAGCTCCACTAGCCGTAGAACCTGTTGGTCGTACAGATTGCATAGGTGATGATGCTGCCAATCTCTGATAAGGGGTCGGTCCAGAAGAAAATGTTGGTCTAGAAAATGCTGGTTGAATAAGGTTCACTGACGGCTTCGTAAACATGACCCTTTTATTCTCATAAGTACATGGCTGCCCTTGTATAACCCTGTCCTTGTTCGGCTGACTGCTTCTCAAGAACCTCTTTTGAATTTCTTCCTCAGCTATGAGGGCCTTTGACAGTACTCCTCCATATGTTTCCATTTCCCACATAGCCACGCTCTCCTGTATACTTGGCCTAAGACCCAGCTGAAATTTTCTGGCCTTCATCATATCGGTGGCCACATGCTGAGGTGCAAACCTCGAAAGTCGCATGAACTCATCACCATACTCACGCACTGACATTGTCCCCTGCTTCAGCTCAATGAATTGAACTTCCATCTGATGCCTAACAATCTTGGGAAAGTACTGATCGTTGAATGCCTCGATAAACTTAGCCCATGTCCAAGGAGTATTGGGAAACTCCTGCTCCCTGTGTCTAGCCACGGACTTCCACCATGGTCCAGCCTGTCCATCCAATTTGAAGGTTGCCCATCTAACCTTCTCAACATCGATGCACTGAAGCACCTCGAAGATCTTTTCCATCTCATCCAACCAACCTTCGGCTTCTATCGGGTCGGTCTGTCCAGAAAAATTTGGAGGTCCCATCCTCCTGAATTCTACAAATCCTGATGATTGTTGTTGTTGTCCAGCAGAAATCAGCTCTGCTTGCTGGACGATTGCAGCAGTCTGCTGAGCCATAGATGCGGTCTGCTGAGCAATGTTGGTGGCCAGATTTTCCAACACTTGTTCCATCCTTTCACCCTGACCTCTATCAACTCCGGCTCCTATAGGGACTGCATTAGAACCGGTTGCGAAGGCAACTCCCCTCGATGTACTGACACCTTCAGGAATGCCCTCTAAAGGCACCGTCCTACCTCTGCCTCTGCCTCTAAATTTTGGGGTCATACTGATCTGTCATTGTGAACACCACAACATCAGTCAACATTGATTGTAAAGACAATCACGCACACAGTACTAGTGGTTCTGGACCTAACGACATAACTCTGATGCGAACTGTATCGGGTCACGATTGGGTTCTCATGGGTCCTTAGAGAATCTAAAACCATAGCTCTGATACCAACTGTGACGACCCGGCTATTCCAATCCCTCAGGTATAGGAAAGGCTGATTCGCCAACCTATCGAATAAACGATAAGCCGGACAAACAGGGCACATATTAGAGTAAAGCGCAATAAATATCCATAGCTAAAATAAATGCGGAAGCAATTAAAAGTAAAGAACCAACGATGATGGCCGACCATCATCGAAACATGGCTCATAACATAAATCAACGTCAAGTATAAAACTATAATATCCAACTAAAATGAGCCCACAAATTCAAGTCTAACTCTCACCACAAGTAAGAAAATCAGTAAGCTCTATACTGGGAAAAACTCCTCAGGAGGAACCTCAAGCTCTTCCTCAGGTACATAGTCAGGATCAATCTCATAGCCCTGAATAGCCACGTAAGTACCTGGACCTGTGACGTATAGTCAGAGTGAACTAACCAACAAAGCTCAGTAGAAGAAAGACATCTACGACATTTTACTTCAACTAACATGGTTTCAAAACAAATACCGGAATATAGCTTGTCAAACATATATGCAGATAATAAACTGAATTTAGGTACGGAAATCATATGTAAGATTAATTTCTAAATATGTGAAAACAGTTTCAAGAACAGATGCAGTGTTTCAGTGTCTTAGTTTCTCTAACTTCTATATGCAAAGTTTAGTAATTCATGACTTAATCCTCAACTTAAAATACCTCCCGAGTAAACTATATCTCGAGAGCTAGAATATAGCCGATGGGAACCCCTACCTACCATCGTCATTCGTGAACCCTTTTTCAGGATGCAAAAAGCCCCTGCGTATGGAAACTTGTGCCAGGAAGTTGTTCAGAAATTTTTGAGGGGTCGTTCAGGTCAATCATAAAACAAATGCAGATACCCATATAAATTAGATGCAAGTCTCTTATACATAGTTCAGGTTCTTGATTTCAAATTTTTAGAGCTTAAGCAGATTCAGGTAGATTCAAATTTTCAGTTATTCATATCAATTTTGGTTTACAGATGTGATTTTAATGGCATATGCAAGTTCAAAGATTTTAATTTAAAATATCCATGCGAATTAAAATAAAATACTGTAAAGATGAGATTCTCCTACTAAAACTCAGAGTTACGTGAAGTCAAGCAAAGTCCTATTGATGGTCTCTCGCCCTCAATCTATATCACAATATACGTTCATGCATTAAGATTAACTCTAATCACTAATAATATAGACCTATTTAAGTGTTTCCTCAAAAATAAGTCAAAACAGGCAAATTGCGCCAATCCTAGAATTTGACCTAATCTTCTCATACATTTTTTACCATCAAGATGATTGATTCACGAGTTCATCAAAATAGGAAAGTTGTAGATTTTTCTGTTAGCTTTCCAACGTAAAATGAATCGTCTCAAATGGAGTTCGGGATAAAAAGTTATGACTAAAATACTAAGATAGTATCGGAGTTCAGCGATACCTCGCTCGAGCGATGATAATAGCTCGCTTGAGCGAGATCCTTCAGAAATTTCTCGCTCAAGCGATGACTTAAGCTCGCTCGAGCGAGGGCAGGGAACACCTTTTCGAGTATAAGACTTTTAAAGTCAAACTTTTGGTGTATCTTCTCTCGAGCGATGATAATAGCTCACTCGAGCGAGCAATAGCGACAACGAGAATTCTGAGTTTCAGAACTCGATTCAGATCGCGATTCTCGCCTAGTTTTTCACCTGAATCGATACATATCCATCCCAAAACAAAACCCATGGCTAATCCAATAATTTTAATCAATAAATTTAATTGAAACGTACCTTTAGTGTAAGGATTCCTTGATTAAAAACAAGTCACGCGAACGGGGCTTTGGAGCGAAACCGGCGGGTTTCCTCGACGATTCGCGCTGCGATCAATCCCACGAGTTCACAAAGACAACTCCAACACGTCCCCAATGATCTCAACCTCTCCCAATAGCCAACTACGAATCCAAGGTTGATTCAAGTTCTTTCTAAGGTTCAAAGGTTTTCAACAAAAGAGGGTTCTAGAGAATGAGGTTTTCTAAATCGATCTCCTACGATGATTGAAGAAGAGAGAAGACGGAGTTTCGCGCGGTTGGGTAACTATCAAACGGCTACGGTTCTTCACGGCACTCACGTCTCTTCCTCTCTTAACAAAACCTAGTATAATACGGGAATGCAATTCCTTCTTATAATAGGATTGTTCACAAAGTTAAGCACACACACACCTCTTGTGTGTTATACACTTCTAATTTTAAAACTCAAGCCCGGTGTTGAGCGACCACATCGAGGTCGGTGCACAACTTTCGCACGAGGGTCTAAATGGGCTCTAAATCAGAATCTGTCCGCACAATCACATCTAGATAAAAATCTAAAATAAATGGCGACGTCGGTCGCCGAGCCGAATACACACACGGGGTTAGTCTAACTCGGGTTCAAAATACGGGTCTTTACAAAAACAATATGACATTCTTGCTAGTAAATCGTGAAAATGATTTAAGACCATATTTTTATTCATTTGAGCCAAAAAACTAAATCTCGAAAAAAAATCTATCCCTTGAACCCATATTAGAAGCTTAAATCGAATTTCTTTGTACCAAGAATTTATAAACTCTTAATCATATGTATTGCCCAAAGCTTTCAACCTTTAACCCTTATATTTCAGAGAATTTAGAATGTAAAAAGGGGAGAAGAGGGAGTGAAAGGAGTAAGGAATAACATATAAGGGATATGCCACCAAGGGTACGACTAAGAAAAAAAATAAAATGAAGAAAGTATGGAAAAACAAGTTAAATACGATTCTACAGAAGGAGAAGCAGAAAACTTCCAAACTAAAAAAAATTCAAGGGGATATCTGAAGGAAGAAAAGAGAAGCAAAAAGCTTCTGAATTAAATTTGAAAAAAAGGGATTTACTGGAAAAAAAAAGTATATGAGAAGAAGTTATCCAACTTTTTGGATACTTGCTAAAGCAAAGAGAAAAAAAGAAGAAGAAGATAGGTGGGAGATGAGCTGAATTCTCAAAAAATTTTGAATCCTTTCTATCTTTCTTTGAAAACCTTTTAACCCAAAGCCCCATTACAAGCCGAATAAAGACCTTTCTGATTCATGATTTACAGCAACATGAGCCTAGTAGAGATGTATATAATAAACTCTATGGAGAAACATAGAACATATGAACAGAATTGATTATCTTTCTATGAGATTTACTTTTAGTCGATTGTCCTTGGAATTATTCCTAATATATCATATTGAGAGAAACCAAAAATTTCAATATTCTTTTCAAGAGTATGCCAACAGTGAGAGTTTGGATGAAAATATTTTCTAAATCAGCAGTTTAGAGAAATCTATGATGAATAAACTTTTCACTGGTACACACACACTCAACGCTTAATATGAATTGAAATTGTTGAGTTTTGATCAAGGATAATTGTTAAGATGGAAAGTGATGGACGCCGGAATCATATTTTTAAAATCATGGCAACCATGTGATGTTTTATTGATTAGTGTACTAACAGTAGGATAGACTTTTAAAATTGTTTCTGTTGAAATTTTTTTGAAAAATCTAAAAAAGATTTGAAGTTTGTAGGTAACTTCACTGAAAACCTTCAGGAGACTATAACTCCTCCACTAGGGATCACCTAGGGGTTTAAAAGCTTGTTGCATCTGCTAAATGCAATCGTGCTCCCTACGAAAGTGGCATTTAAATTCATAGTTTAGAAAAAAAAATTCATGTTTGCTAGGGACTAGCAAAGCTTAAGTTTGGGGGTGTGATCAGTCACAGAATATGTCACTTTATCACCCTTAACTTAGTGATGCTAGACCCCAGTTTGCTACTAATGAGATGCAAATATGCAGTTATTAAGAATTGTAAGTAGAATACAGTCTAAGTGCTAATCTTTGCCAAAACAACGTCAAAAGACAACAAGAATTACGAACATGCGACGAAACGAACCAATTGTATGAAGAACTAGCCGGTGAGCCAAGGAAGAGAGAGCTCTCAAACGGACGAAATCTCGAGTGAACGAAATCTCGATCGACGAAACCTCAAATGAACGAAATAGAAGAAGAAAAGGATTCGTGATCTATGAACCTACTAAAGAGGCTTACGACTGGAGGAACCAACACAAAGGCACGAACGCTCGAAAGGGCAGAAACAATACAGAAAGAGAAACAATCGTAGTTATGATTGTGCGAAACAAAGGTCATGCTGTTGATCACGTGAAGACCACACCGCCATGCACATAATTAGATGATCTCTTAAATTAAAAGTTTGGTGACTTACGGATATGGGAAGATTGGTAAAGGAACCCTGGAGATCTCTACTACTAAAATCACGGAGAAAAGCCCTGCGCGCATCTACCATCTAAAACAAGGAAGAATTAGGATTAGAAGTTTAGTTTTTTTAGGAATCTTTTATTTAATAGTTTTCTTTTATTAGAACTCGAATAATGTAAACCGACCCCTTATGATCTATAATTAAGAGGGCTCGGCGTAGGAAGAAGCTTATCGAAGGAATTCTTAGCCTCAATTGATAACTGAAGTTGGGTTTTCTTCTGATCACCTTAGAGTAGTTTTTATCAAATAAAATCGTCCAAGAATTCTGAAAGTCTTGCCTGACAACCAAGATCGAAGAGTCTCAAAGATCAATCCTTTGGATGGTTCTACTTTGTTTTCTAGTTTAAATTTATTTTATTACAATTTTCCTACTTTGTAAACATCTAACAGTTATTGATTTTAATTAACGACTAAGATTGAGAATTTGTAGATTAGTGTAACGGTTTTTATTTTTCATCTTCAGTTTCTTGAGTTTGATTGATGCCCAAATTTCGAGAAAGTTGTTGATTAGTATAAATTTGTGTTAAGGAATCTTAATTTTTGATTGCCGCCCAATTTCTAGAGGACTGCGCTACAGTGTAACGGTATTTTAATTAAATTTGTAAACATCCGAGTGCTGAAGGGTTGTGATTGACGACCACTCTCTGGAAGTAGGAGGATTTAGATTTATTTTCCTGTAAGTAGATTAATAACTATTCCTTTATTCATATTTCTCAACCTTTAAAGACAAATAAAAGTTTTCAAAAGCTTCATCCTTCTTCATGGGAACGATCCTATATTAGTGCTGCAGTTTTTGTAGTGCGCTTGCAATAGGTTAAGACTTAATAGAACACACATAGTAGTGTCAACACCCAACGCGATAGCTCATCTAAGATTTCTCTTTCTTCCTCCTTGATCTTGATGGTAGGAATAAATCGTGGTGGTCCTTGTGGAAGAACACATGGGAGTTTTTAGGGAAGAGATTAAGGAATTTTAGAAATGGTACTACATGAAAATGCAAAAAAATGACAGCCCATGACTGTCGTTTTCCCAAAAAATAATTGTTTTAAACCGTCGAGTGAGCTATCCTAAAAAAAATAGTAATTTTTTTTAACAACATAATTAGACCGTCATTTATTTAATCAAAATAACGACTGTCTTTGGCTGTCAACCACAAACAACAGTTTTTAGCTGTTATTTTTGTTGTTTTTTTAAAAAAGACATGACGTATTCCCTTCATAACCGACATATTACGAGTGCCGTTTCTCTTTAAAATAATCACCTTGATGAAACAACCATGATTTTGAGCAGTCGTATTTTTTTTTTCTATTTTTTTTAAATATATTTAAATTTTAAGAAACGACAATTTTGTAACCTCATTTTTTTATAATTTTCATCTAAAATCTAATGAAATTGATAATCATCAAAATTCATAAATTTCTATATCCACCATAAGAAAATTCACATCTTAAAATAAATAAATAGATAATCATCATGCTTAATTACAACTTTTAATCATGAAATAATCATCAAAAACAAAAAACTAAAAATTCTAAAAAAAAAACTACTAATCATCCAAATCCATTAAATGTCTATAACCAAATAAATATAAATTATATTTACACTAACAATAATCATATAACAACTAGAAGCCCCTTTGGCCAGATAATTGTATCCCCAAGTATAATATCTGCTAATGTTCTTCACTTGTGCGAAAATCTTGGGCCACGTTTTGTGGGAAGAAACACTGCATTGGTAGAACACCGTGTTAGTAGGCTCAGGAACCATAAGCTATGCATTTGAAATAAAGAAAAACGAAACAAGAAAAAAGAAAATGGAAAAGACCTTACTAGACTAGGATTCACTTTTGAAGTGCAAGAGGCAGGTAAATTTGGAGCTAATCCCTGTACAAAATATATATATTAGAAAAAAGCACAATACTTGAAGTTACAGCAAATTGACATGGGGTATGGAGTTACAGCATATTGACATTTGCAAGTGTTCTGTTCCAATAAGATCCTTCCTATCGTACAAATTCACAATTTTAGTTCCACAAAAAACAACTACACTCGGTATCCCCTTCTCGCATAATATATTAGAAGTCATAATTAATTCTAAGATAAATTTGTATGGTTTCAAAAAAAACAAAGTAATAGCAATGTGCATACGCATTTTATAAAAAACCCTACATCTGTAAGGCATTTTACTTTGGTAGTCTTTGGTAGAAGACCACGGAATTTGTCACAATGAAGTATTGAAGTCAACCCACCAGCAGAATAGCCAGTTAGAAGAGTCTGTGTAAATTTTTTATGTTAGAGAGCGGTTTATTGGATAATAAATAATAGAAATCAGTGAAGGTGCATACATTTTGACCTTTGCTCATCCCTTTTGCAACTAGGCATATATAGCTACACTTCAACTATTAGAATTAAAAAAAAAAAAAAAAAAACAAACACAAATTGCGGAGACCAAATCTTTGGCATAAAAAATCAAGGAAAAAAGAGAGCATGCAAAAGCGTGAATTCAGTTACTCCGTAAAATCAGAGAAAGCTGGAGAACTATCAAATTTCTTTATGAATTATTAAAAATTAAGTTATATGATCATAAGGAACACATTACCACCAGGTAATTGGTCTCTTCATATACACAAAGATGGGCAAGTTGCCACTAAGTTGAAAAAATAGACTGGAATCAAGTCCAATTTACATGAGCATCATGAACTGGGCAGTACACTGGCACAAACAAACTAATTAAGGATCATTAAAACTGATTTGTTTCCCATCTTAACTCTTGATCATATATGCATAACAAGAATACTAAAAAATAAATCCAAATATGCGTCTATTTGTAACAAAAATCCCAATGATATTATGACTTTGGTTAGCAGTAACCATGTTGAAAACTGGGTCGTAAAGCTCTAAAGAGATGAAAAAGCAGAGATCCATGCACACCAGTGAAAGAGCTGAATTTGGGAGGAGGAGAAAATGGGCATATTTATAACATCTTCCCACAAGCAAGCATATACACTTCCCTCGGTTAAAAAAAATTATGCTTCAGCATTTGTCATTGCCTAAATCTCTCTTAAGATATTGATTTTTGAATAGTTTTATAAAAACTCTTGGTAGGAGCTCGATTTGGAAGCACTCGAAAGTTTTCTTATACTAAAAGGGAAGAGATATGAAAATTAATTAAATATAACCAATTCAATGGACAAAAACTCACTGAAAACTTAAAAATTTAGGGATTTGTGTAGCAGTGAACTTGACGGGCCAAAAAATTTAATTACAAATACTACATGCATATGTAGTGGATAGGAACATTTTATCATCATAACTGAAAATGCATTAAGTGGGCATCCAACAGGTTTAGTGCAATCCGGAACAGTCCATCCTAACTTCCATGATCAAATGTTGTCAAAATTTGACCAAGGTTTCATGCTATCAAAACTTGATCGAGGTTTCTCCACACCCCACTTGAAGCTCACCACAATCAGAATACACAATCATAAGGAAATAATTAATTTACCAAGGTTGAGAAAGCCAACTGTAGCGATAAGATTTGAAGTTGGCTACTTAACTAATTAATATAAAAGATTATAACAAACAATTTCTAACTAAAACCTGGTCATGAAAAATTCACCTGAATCCCTTCCTGGTTGAAGTCACCAAAATCAGCATTCAACAAAGATAACTTCGTCACCTGCTAATTGACAAAAGGAAAACATGGAAGAAAAAAGAGTCAATCTCCCACATTAATCTCACGGAGGAGCCGAGGAAAACATTAGTTGGTTACGAATTATAGGCCTAGGATTGTTACCAACCTGTTATCCACAAGGCAATTGCTCCAAGGAATTCTCATCTAGTCTTATGGTTTCAAGCAAAGAAATAGAAAAATGTAATAAGGAGAAAGCCTTAAAATAGTTAAAATAGAACTTGATGACATTTTACACATTGATTGATGAGGTAATGAGAACCAAAGTAGCAAGATGGGAGACAACGACATCGTCTAGCATAGCCATTGTTTTTCAAGTTAAAAAATCGGGGGAAATAAAAACTTCAAATATATATATAAAGTATATCATACTATGTTTCAACTTAAAAATAATGGTTTTAATGAACAAAATAGGCAAAACATAAAGATTTTTTTCCCTTTAAGAATAAGTGAAAAAGAAAAAAGAAAAAAAAAATAATAATAATAACCGGACAACATCACAAACATTGCCGATTAATCAGCTAAGTCGCGACTTAGCCAATTAATCAACGATAAAGTCAGGATGAGTCCAAGTTGCCGACTTTTTTTGATTTTTTTAAAAAGTAGAGATTTTTGTTACTATGCCCATCGGTCAAAGGTCCAAATGGACACTATTGGATGCAAATTAACAGAAGGAGCAAGGATCAAGTTGGAATGAGACTAACATGAAGAAATTCCTTGTTATCCCTACCACAGCCATTGTTTTTCATTTGCTTTATGACTTCACCATAAAGCAAAAGGAAACTGAGGTTAGTGGACACGGCCTGAAGTTACAAACTGAAGATAAAAAATTCTAAGTGGAAAAGAAAATATCATTGTAGGCATCCATTACAAAACTATATTAGGTCTTATATTTTCTTCGACGTGAATCAATCCATCCATAAGAAGGTTGTATGATTAGATCTTGATTGTGTGTATATATATTATATTAAATTCAAGTCTTAACCTATTGTAAGTGTACAATGGAAATTATAGTACTAGCATAGGATCGTGCTCACGAGGAAGTGATTTATCTATTTTATCTCCTTATTTATACATTCTATCTAAATCCTTATCTTAAAAACTTCTAATTATCTTTAAGATCTAATCTACTGGAGAAATATAAATAAGCGAATATTTTCTAAATCTAAAATGCAAAAAAATGAATCCTAATCCTCCTTGAGATTAAGGTCGTCAATCTCAATCTTCAGTTATTGGATATTTATAAAAATAAACAGTACCGTTACACCATATTTCTAGTCTCCTAGCATTAGTCGTCAATCAAGTTTAAGATCCTATCAATACAGATTTAATCTAATCGATAACTTTCTAAAATCTGGGCGTCAATCAAACTTTAGTAAACTGAAGATGAAAAATAAAAAATCGTTACACTAATCTGCAAATTCTAACCTGAGTCGTCAATTTAAATCAAAACTTGAAGATGTTTACAAAACAAATAAATTTAAACTAGAAAGTAAAGTAAAAATATATCTTTCACCCCTCAGACACTAGGATATCTACACTAATCTTCAGCACTCAATTATAGTCGTCAATTGCTCTTTGAGAAACCTTTGATATCTAATCTACTCTAACTAGTATACACTACTTGATCAGAAGAAAATCCAACCTCAGTCATCAATTGATGCTGAAATTCTTCGATGCTTATTCCTATGCCGAGCTCTCTTATTTATAGATCATAAGGAGTCGGTTTACAAAAGATCTAGTTCTAATAGAAGAAACTACTAAAAATAAAAGTATCATAATATAAATCTAATTCCTAATTTTATTTTTCCTTCTTTCTTTAGTTGATGCACTTCTGGATTATTATTTCATTAGCAACAGTAGAGTCTTTCGGGGTATATCTTCATCAATCTTCTTAGATCTATGATTAGCAGAATTTCTAGTTATAGAGACCTTCGAATTATGTTCATGGCAGTGATGGTTCTCACGTGATCAGCAGCACCAGCAAGTAGCAGAAAGCTTAATTTCAGATAATCGTTCTTTTTCTGGAAAATCGTTCATTACGATTTTCCTTTCTTTCATGGCTTTCATACTGGACAATTTTCTATTTACAACGATTTCATGGCCTTCTTCTTTTGTCGCTTTCTGAAGAATCGTCTTTTGAAGAATCGTAAACTTACGATTTCTTACTTTTCTTACTTTCTTTTCCTTCAGCGATAGCGCCAAATTGTAAAGTATGATTTTCTATCTCTAAACTCTTGGCGAATCGTTTACTTTATACTCAATCATCATTCTTATTGCTTCATAAGTTCATTTTGATAAATATTATTACTTTGGATCTATTTTACTGCTTATCTCTAATATCTGCACATCAGTATCACATTAGTAGCAAACTAAGTCCTAGCATCACTAAGTTAAGGGTGATAAAATGATAAATTATGTAACTGATCATTGTACCATAGAATAGATTCAATGTTACGATTCCACAAATCCCAATGAGAAATGAGCAGAGTTAATTTGAGGTGAGAGCGTGGGTTCACTGATGTGAATTTTAATTATGATGTTTTACTCGCAAGTGCACGAATCAGATTGTATATAGTGGGTGCGGAGTACGAGATCGTTCCCACGAGGACTAATTTTGAAAGATCTAAAAAGACACGACAGTAATTCAAGAAATCCACTAAGATTTAACAGTATTCTACCAGTCTTATGATTTGATTTTGTGAGATGACAATTAATGACTACAAACTAAAATTTAATTGATAATTCAAAAGTAAAGGTAAAGATGAAGATACTAAATCCTCCCATCTTTGGTCTGTTCTTCCCGTAATATGAATCTACGGATTAAAATATGAGATGTACCATTGAAGAAAAATATTTTTTATGGAAGATAAATGGTCAACACCCCAATAGGTTCCACGTTGCATCCCTGCAATCAGGACTTAGATGATTTTTATATATAGATCTGGGATCAAGGGCATGGCTTAGCACACTTGATCTCAGGTTCAAATAAAAATCATCCCCAAAGTGGGTAAAAATTCCAACAAGAATGCCACCATAGATTTGAAATCAAGGGCATGGCTCGGCACACTTGATTTCAGATTAGGGTGTAATTAAGATAAAATTACCATTACAGATCCAAGATCCAGGGCATGGCTCGGCACACTCGATCCCGGATCATAATCGTAATTATATCCACACGATAAAAGTAAAAAGACCATATAACAATGATTGGGTAAAATTACCGTCACAGATCTGAGATCCCGGGCATGGCTCGGCACAAGTGATCCCAGTTAGTCGTGGGGATTTCATCCGTTCATGATAGCACAACAACCATAAAATAAGATCTCATATTTTAATCTTAAATTTATATTATTAAAAGTACATCCCTCGGATGGGAATCATTAGATCCCCATCCTTATAAATTTAGCCACACATATTGTAATTAAATGACATAAATAAATAAGGAAGGAAAAATAACATTAATTTAATGAATTGAAAATACCTCAAACTTCAACAAAAATTACTTTGATCCAAAAGTACGATGATCTTCGGAAACGAAATTAATGCAAAAATTAACTTGAACAATAATAATAAACTGAAGGAATGAATACTGAAAAATTAAAGGAACAAAACTCTCAAAAAGAATAATAAAAACTCCCTATCTCTACATCTAACTATGAAAAGGAAAAACTAAAAACTAAAACTCTAATCTTAATTCCCTAATTTCTAATTCTCCCTCGAAGTGTTTGAGTCGCTTTAAATAGATTTCCGGTCGCAGAAATCTCCCCAGCCGCCAATTTAGGGTCGATTAATCGACCCAATAGGGTCGATGCATCGACCCTACAAAAGAGGCTCAAAATCAGCTTTTAAGTAGTCAATTCCGTGTCAGACTCTCCTTCTCCTCGATTAATCGACCAAAAGGGTCGATGCATCGACCCCCAGAAATCCGTGAATTTCAGCACACTTTTTGTATCAGACACTGCTTCGATATTTCAGCTATAACTTTCTGTCCCGAACTCGGATTGAGGTGATTCGTGCGTCGTTGGAAAGCTAACGAAACGATCTACAATGTTTGTGTTTTGACAATGTTATAATTCGGCCGTCTTGAAGGTCCAAATTTAGCCGCAAGTCGCACCAAGTTCTCGATGACCCAAAGTTATAGTGTTTTGACATTATTTTCAGAATTCTTGGGCAGTTTTCTACACTTGGTTTATATTTACCTGAAACACTTCAAATCTAATAATTCTCATCAGATAGCCTTCATCGGACAGCTAAATATAGGTATTTAGGGGTGAAATATCATCATATTTCAGTACTCATCATACCCCCAAACCTACACTTTGCTAGTCCTCGAGCAAAGCAAACTAAAAAAAATAAATGTCACTTTCGTAGAGAACACGATTGCACTTAGCATGTGCAACAAGCCTTTAAACCCCTAGGTGATCCCTAGTGGAGGAGTTGTGTCTCCTGAGGGTTTACAGTGAAGTTACCCACAAACTTCAATACATTTTTGAAACCATCGATAAAATTGAGTTTTCAAAATATGATTTTGATAGCATATATATCATTCAAAACTCAAAATCATTAATCAATTCAACATGCAAATTCTCAATTTTAAATAATAATGTTATACTAATCATACTAGTATCCATTCAAATTAGTCTAATGCTCAAATCATTAGATAACTCATCCATTCATGCTTAAACGTGAAGTGTGTGCATACCCAAACCAAAATTCATTCATCTCAGAACTAGTTCAAACGAGAAACCGTCGGATCTGTTGTTTTGACTCAATCCTCACTTTAGGTATACTCTTGAAATAAAATTACTCCGATGATGGGTAAGTTTTTGCACACATGTGAGAGATCAATACAAAGCAAATAAAAAGGTCTCACATGATAAATGAAACACAATGCAATCAATGAACAAAAATAAATCTCATAAGAAGATACTTGTATATCCTAAGTATGTCATATCAAGTGTCATAAGCATCACATATTTACTCTCCACAAGGCAGTTACCAATGCAAGATCAGATCATGAAGGTCTTTTTGTAGGGTTGTAATGGGGCTCAGGAAAGGGTAAGAAAGAAAGGGAAGTTGGGATTCAAAATTTCTGAGAAATCGGAAAGGAAACACCTTTTTGATTTTTCTATTTCTCTTCTTTTTCTTTTCTAATCTCTCACTATTTTTCTCAATATTCTTCTATTTTTCTCAACTTTCTTTTTCTTTTGAATTTCCTTTTCTTGAAGCACTTCATATTTTTCATTATTTTTCACAATTTTCTTTTTCTTTTTCTCCCCCTTTTTTCTTTTATATTTTTGTCATACACTCTCAGTAAACACCACAACTCAGTAACTCTCCACTTACTCTCTTTTCGTTCACTCTCATCCCTCGTTCCTAATTTCTCAGAAATAAGAAGGGTAAAGCTTGAATTTTCAGAAATTGTGAAGGGTTAAAGGTTAACGTGGCTTATCAAAAAATGTATAAAGGTAAATTTTTCAATAGGCTCAAAGGGGTACTAGAAGGATAAATTTATATAAGGTGAGATATTTTAAGCACAAACGAGCCAAAGATGGCCTTCAATCATATCCTTAAAAGATGGTAACCTTACCTATTTGTCTTGAGTAGATATACAGTACATTCTAACATAATGATATGAATTTGATTTCATGCAAAGTCACAAGCCAAAATAAAATGTATGAGATTATACAAAGTAATTCGTATTCAAAGAAAACTCCGAGTTTATGTATTCACTCATTAATGATGAGAAATTAGCTCTAAAGCTCACTGGGTTTAGTCTCCACTAAGAACCTAAGATTCAACATTCAAAATAGTTCATCGATTTCTAAGTCTTAGCTTGGTATAAGTGTAAAAATTCTAAACATGAATTTCAAAATTATCCACAAAATATCACATTAAGCTTCATCATCTTAGATACAAGTAATCAGAATATGACATCAGTATTCTCAAAATTAAATTCACATGCATCATCAACTAAAGTTTGAAAACAATCGTAAAATAATGTGCATGATGACTTCAAAGATAAAAAATTTCATTTCTTTTTTTTTTTTCAAATTTTTTTTTTTTTTTGTACTGTCGATTAATCGACTCAAAGGAGTCGATCGATCGAGAGTGGTAGGTCGATCAATCAACTCCTTTGAGTCGATTGATCGAGAAAAAGCTAAATTTTTTTTTTTTTAATAGAAAAATAAGTGACGCAAAATAGATAATCATACCCTCAAACCTAAATATGACAATGTCCGCATTGACTGAAAGAAGTAGTGCACCCCCAAACCTGTTTGAAAAAGTACCTCAACACAAAGATCAGGTGCAGAGAATATGTGTATCAAATTGAAACATGACCAAAAATTTATTGAAGGGAATATGGTTACACTATTTTAGGGAATTAAAAAAAAAACAACCTAAATTAAAAAAATAAAATGCTAGAAATAAACATGAGAAAAAAAATAAAATAAAATAAAACCTAAATCCTAAACGAAACCAAACGGAAACTACACAATTGGGTTGTCTCCCAATGAGAGCTAGTTTAAAGTTGATAGCTCGACCTTGTGAATTGCTCAATCAGGGTGAGCAATTAGATCACTCAAAGGAAGAGTGTCAGAGAATGCAATTGCATCCTCAAGGAACGGTTTTAATCTTTGACCATTAACTCAGAAAACATTCCCATGTTTCGGGTTAATAACATCAACTGCCCCATTGAGGAGTATTCGAGAGATTTTGAAAGGACCACTCCACCGGGTTTTTAGTTTCCCGAGAAATAGGTGAAGTCGGGAATTGTAGAGTAAAACCTGTTGACCAACAACGAAAGATTTTCGTAGAATAGAGTGATCATGAACCCGTTTCGTACGGTCCTCGTACGATTTAGCACAGTCATAGGCATCAGCACGGATTTCTTCTAATTCATTTATTTGGAAACCCCTTTGGGCACCAGATTGTAAGAGATCAAAATTTAATGACTTAATGGCCCAAAATGCTCGATGTTCCAGCTCAACCGGGAGGTGACATCCTTTACTAAAGACCAACCGATACGGTGACATGCCAATCGAAGTTTTAAACGTCGTTCGATACGCCCATAGAGCGTCATTCAACTTTAGCGACCAGTCTTTACGATTCGGATGGATTGTCTTTTCTAAAATCCGCTTAAGTTCCCGATTAGAAACTTCAACTTGGCCACTTGTCTGAGGATGGTATGGCGTAGCGACTTTGTGCGTGACACCATATTTCTTCATTAATTGGGTGAACACTTTATTACAAAAGTGCTTTCCACCATCACTGATTATCGCCTTCGGAATGCCAAAAAGAGAAAACACTTGATCCTTGATAAATTTGATCACTACTCTGTGATCATTCGATTTACACGCCACAGCCTCTACCCATTTCTAGACATAATCAACACAGACAAGAATGAACGTATTTCCAAACGAATTCGGGAAAGGACCCATAAAATCGATCCCCCAAACATCAAATAATTCAACTTCTAAAATTGGATTGAGCGGCATAATGTTGCGCTTTGAGATTGACCCGACATTTGGCAATTTGTGACAAGATTTGCAATGCTGATGACAATCCTTAAAGATCGTCGGCCAGTAAAAACCACTTTGGAAGATCTTTGCGGCAGTCTTTTTGGAACTAAAGTGACTTTCACAAGGAGGTCACAAGGCAACTCATGACAGAACGAGATGATTCGTGGTTGCTCAGATTCAAGAATACATCTTCGTATGATTTGATCAGGACAGTATTTGAATAAGTACGGATCTTTGAAAAAATAGTGTTTCACCCGAGCTAAGAAAATGGATTTCTCATTCTTCGACCAATGGTGAGGTAATTTCTCGGTGACTAGATAATTGACAAGATCCGCATACCAAGGTGGACAATCAATCCTGAACAACTGTTCATCCGAGAAGTGCTCCAATTTGGATGACATTTGTACGAATTTCAAACCGGCCACCAGGTGTGGCGGGATATACAATGCAAGATGGGGTATTTGTAGTGATCGGAGAGAACAGTTATCTCAATGTTGGTTCTTCCTCTTGTTCAAGTTGTTCATTCATGTTGTCAGTCATACTGACTTCAGTGGATGATTCACTTGAAAATTGTTGCCTTGATCTAGCGTCCTTACGATTTGATCGGCAAGCACGTTCGATCTCAGAATTTAAAGGCTCTAAAGTTCTTTCTTTAGAAGACCTAGTGTGCATGCAAATGGCGCACAGAGTGAAAGTTTCAGGAAGAAAAACCTCAAAAGAGATTGAATTTTTTTTAATTTTTTATTTTTTTTGAAGGTCGATTGATCGACTGCTTAGGTCGATCAATCACTCAATAAACAGTTTTCGATTGATCGACAGTTCAGGTCGATCGATCGAGAATTTAAAATTAAAATTTTTTTTTTTTTACTTTCAAAAATATAAATTTAAAAGATTAAAGAGATTTTTATTTTTTTTTATATTTATTTTTTTTCTGAATTTTTTGGAGTCGATTGATCGACAATTCAGGTCGATCGATCGATCTAAAAAATATTTTGATTTTTTTTTTTTTTTTTTTAGAGCAGGAATACTATTTTAATCTCAAGAAATTCCTAAAATTAACTGTCTATTTCCTAAAAAATTAGATTTTCTTAATTTAGTCCCCGGCAACGGCGCCAAAAACTTGATGTGAATTTTAATTGTGATGTTTTACTCGCAAGTGCACGAATCGGATTGTATATAGTGGGTGCGGAGTACGAGATCGTTCCCACGAGGACTAATTTTGAAAGATCTAAAAAGACACGACAGTAATTCAAGAAATCTACTAAGATTTAACAGTATTCTACCAGTCTTATGATTTGATTTTGTGAGATGACAATTAATGACTACAAACTAAAATTTAATTGATAATTCAAAAGTAAAGGTAAAGATGAAGATACTAAATCCTTCCATCTTTGGTCCGTTCTTCCCGTAATATAAATCTACGGATTAAAATATGAGATGTACCATTGAAGAAAAATATCTTTTATGGAAGATAAATGGTCAACACCCCAATAGGTTCCACGTTGCATCCCTGCAATCAGGACTTAGATGATTTTTATATATAGATCTGGGATCAAGGGCATGGCTCGGCACACTTGATCTCAGGTTCAAATAAAAATCATCCCCAAAGTGGGTAAAAATTCCAACAAGAATACCACCATAGATCTGAAATCAAGGGCATGACTCGGCACACTTGATTTCAGATTAGGGTGTAATTAAGATAAAATTACCATTACAGATCCAAAATCCAGGGCATGGCTCGGCACACTCGATCCCGGATCATAATCGTAATTATATCCACACGATAAAAGTAAAAAGACCATATAACAATGATTGGGTAAAATTACCGTCACAGATCTGAGATCCCGGGCATGGCTCGGCACACGCGATCCCAGTTAGTGGTGGGGATTTCATCCGTTCATGATAGCACAACAACCATAAAATAAGATCTCATATTTTAATCCTAAATTTATATTATTAAAAGTACATCCCTCGGATGGGAATCATTAGATCCCCATCCCTATGAATTTAGCCACACATATTGTAATTAAATGACATAAATAAATAAGGAAGGGAAAATCACATTAATTTAATGAATTGAAAATACCTCAAACTTCAATAAAAATTACTTTGATCCAAAAGTACGATGATCTTCAGAAACGAAATTAATGCAGAAATTAACTTGAACAATAATAATAAACTGAAGGAATGAATACTGAAAAATTAAAGGAACAAAGCTCTCAAAAAGAATAATAAAAACTCCCTATCTCTATGTCTAACTATGAAAAGGAAAAACTAAAAACTAAAACTCTAATCCTAATTCCCTAATTTCTAATTCTCCCTCGAAGTGTTTGAGTCGCTTTAAATAGATTCCCGGTCGCAGAAGTCTCCCTAGCCGCCAATTTAGGGTCAATTAATCGACCCAATAGGGTCGATGCATCGACCCTACAAAAGAGGCTCAAAATCAGCTTTTAAGTAGTCAATTCCATGTCAGACTCTCCTTCTCCTCAATTAATCGACCAAAAGGGTCGATGCATCGACCCCCAGAAATCCATGAATTTCAGCACACTTTTTGTATCAGACACTGCTTCGGTATTTTAGCCATAACGTTCTGTCCCGAACTCGGATTGAGGTGATTCTTGCGCCGTTGGAAAGCTGATAAAACGATCTACAACGTTTGTGTTTTGATAATTTTATAATTCAGCCGTCTTGAAGGTCCAAATTTAGCCGCAAGTCGCACCAAGTTCTCGATGACCCAAAGTTACTGTGTTTTGACATTATTTTCTGAATTCTTGGGCTGTTTTCCACACTTGGTTTGTATTTACCTGAAACACTTCAAATCTAATAATTCTCATCAAATAGCATTCATCGGACAGCTAAATATAGATATTTAGGGGTGAAATATCATTATATTTCAGTACTCATCATCCACCATTATATTTTTAACAATATAAGATCATTTAAACACCATTTTGGTGTTTAAATGTTGGTTAGGAGCCATTAACCAATATATATATATATATATATATATATATATATATATATATATATATATATATATATATTATGGATTATTGGGTATCTGGTCAATTCTTAATATTAGGGTTGGACGAGCAGGTGCCTAATTGTTCAATTCAACGGCTGTAAGGAGGGCTGCCACGGTTTGGGGAATTGGGTCGGCCCATCTGAGTTGAATTTGGACATTTTACCAAATCAAGGCATGTTCTATTTTTTATTATCAAAATAGTTCAGTTCAGTACTAATGCAAGACACAAACAGGTGAGTTGATGTATGAATACGGGTGACAAAATGCAAAAGAACAGGTGAAATCTCAATGCATGGAAGCTGGTTAGTATAGGTACCCAACCCGAGCTCCCACATTCTTGGTACTTGAATCACTTTTGGATGGGTGCCATGTGGAACCACCATCTGTTCCATGTGATTTGATGCACATGATGTCAAGATTCACATGGTTTCTACCCACTTATACAATTATATATCCACTTAGAAACTAAAAATCTTAACAATAATAAGTGATAGCAGTCATCTTTAGCATGAATTAATCCGCACATAAATGAGTTCGCACCATGGGGTAAATTATGCTTTGACTCTTCATATCCCAATGAGAAACAAGAAAAGTTGAACCAAGCTCGGAGTTTTGTTCCACCACTACATATCCCCTATTTGAAATCCACTTATGCATTCATTTATTCATGCTAGATACTGCTATGGGTTCACACCCTTGAAAATGACTAGTCTAGGCAGCAATAAGTAGCAGCAATGCAAGAATACAAGTAAATCAATATTCTACAATTATAAAAAGCGCGCTCGAGCAGACATAGAAGCATATAGACCTTGAGGAGACATAGAAGCATATAGACCTTGTTTTCATTTTATTTATTTTCACATGAAAGAAAAAGGGACTATCTTGGTAACTGGGGTGATTTGAATTCTCACTCTGCAGATCAAAAGGTTAAAAATAAGTGGAGAAGAAAATCCAGATAAACCACTAGTCATAACAATAATAAGTAACTACAGCAAGAATAATAAGTAACAATAATAAGTAACTACAGCAAGAATTCCCTGAAGGCAATAGGCCAAGATAACAAAAGGAAAAAGCATGGTGAACACACACCAACAGATAAATATGCAGCTACCTTCACAAGTTGCAAATTAAAGCAAAGCAATGCCCCTTCTCATAGGTATGTCAATGTGTCAGACTATCCCGACCAGCCACCCAGAGTGGTTAGAGGCTTGGGCATTGAAACTCAAACCCAACTTATAAGCAAATTGGGTTTGAATATTTTGAATTTAGGCTATCCTATACCATGAATGGTGCTGACTCTTAAGTAAAAGTATCAAAAGTAGGCTATCCTATACCATGAATGGTGAATAATTTGTCCCAAATAGAATGTGGGAAAATTGTTAACATTTTTAGCTAATAGTTTATGTCCACAGAGACAATTCAGCAAACACGTAGCAGCACTACTGCTGGTTATTTCTGTCGGTCAACACCCAAGTGGTTATACAAGCACTACACCAATGGTTCAAATATATTACAAATGTGTCATGTGTGTAGTATAGATCTACTGACCACTATCATAGGTATTGACATACTCATTCTACAATGGAGAGCTTTAAACCCTATATTCAATTCATCAATACCCAAAATCTGTGTACAAGTAAGGTTTTTTCTTCACAAAGTGATCAAATTTGGGGACAAAACGACACTCAAATCTGTCAACTATACCAATATGAACAAATCTATAAGTGGAAATGATTTAAAACTAAATAAAAAATCATAAAAACAAAAAACCAATCTACATACAAATTTCTCTGCTTCCTCCTCGATAATAATCGATTTCTTCTTCTTCAATCTCTTCGTCTTCTTCTTCACCACTTCCTCCCACACATTTTTCATACCGCCCCTCCCATACGCATCTAATTAAACTATTTCCAACGACGAAGGTAAAGAAATATCAATAACCCCAGAAGATTGAACGCCATCCGGATGGAATTCATCAACGGCCACCTCCTTCGTTTTCCTCTTCGCCTCAAATCTTCTAGCTTTTTCCACGATTTTAAGGCTCAGATCTTCGTCCACCGCTTCGTCGTCGCTACTGCTAAGAAAAATAAAGGTTTTTTCAAGCTCCTCTTCATCTTCCTACTCAATCTTGGCCTTATATCATCAACGGTTCAAACCCTAAACACGATATATATATATATATATATGACATATTTATTAAAAGGAAAAGTTTGCCCCTTTAACTAATTTAAAATTATCCACTTATCCTTTTCTTTAAAGAAATTGTGGTTTTACCATCTTAAACGACTGCTTTAACATGTCGTTTTATTTCCAGTTGCTATATACACACCTAAACTATTGCTTTAGCGTGTCGTTTTATTTACGATTGCTTTCAACAGAGTTGTTTTCGCACCTCTAATGTTGTTTTTTACTTATTTTTACGTAGTGTGGGTTGAGAAGAAGTTGTGACGACTAGGGTTTCTTAAGAGAAGAAAAGAATAAGAAGCTGTTAGAATTTCTAAAAATATTAGAATAAGAAAAGTTAAAAAGTTACGTAACTTAAATAGAGTTTTCTAAAATAGGGTAGTTCCAGTGTGGAACACTGTGCATAGTGCAAAACACATCTAACACTAATAAAAAATTTAAGAAAATCCGAGTCGTTATATTTATAGAGGTGGAAAGTCCCAAAGGCAAGATCGAATCAAATCCCACTCCTCGACCAGTCAAGGTAGCTTTGATGCTTACTTACTGACTCTGCAGACTTAAATCTTTGCTTCACTATTGGAACATAAAAGGTAATATGCACTGTCCACCGGAAAAATGGATGCAACGTATTGTTTCCCATGTGAAGGAAATGTATCGATCGAGGCTTTGGAGCAGGAAATACCTACACGAACCCAAAAAGAAGGAGATAACTACCATAGTCCCAAAAATCATTCCTCCAGATTGATCACATTTTGCACCTTAATATTCGTGAAAGTCCTTTACACGAACCCACAAAATACAAAATTTATAACATAAAGTCCGTAGTCCAAAAAACTTGATGCTTCAATCGAGTGAGTAATAACCTGTTGTGTAGAAGGAAGCCATGGTACATTTCAAAATGTTAGTCATTGGAAAGTTGCCTTTCAGTTCAATTTTAATCCAGTATACATATGATGGTCGCAATGCAAGCCACACTTCTGAGCTCGGATTCTGAACCTTTTTCGGCAAAACTCTCCAACGCATGCTTGTCGTTTTCACTAAAAGCAAAGGTCACAATACAAACTCGCAAATAGGGAAAAAAATACAAAAAAAAAACTCGGATTTTGGTTCCTTTCTGAGTTTACACTACAAAAAATAAGATTATTAGCGGCAATCATAAACTGCCGTTATTAGCAAAAGAATTGCCGCTAACTGTAAAAAACTGCCACTGATAGACTTATTTTTTGTAGTGTTAAACGGAGAATCCGGCCATTTTTGGATTGACTGTTGAGATGCTCCTATTTTAGGACATGAATTGATTGTTGCATTGCCTCTATATATGTATGATTTTCGGACTAAGTGTAGTATAAGTGATGACCATCAACATAAAACACAAAGTACTGGTTAAAGATGTATGCCACGTGGACTAAATGAGTAGTCTCTAAACTCTAATGTGGCCAGAGGAATCGGTCTCTACTCTCTATATTAAAAAAACATGAAAATATGAAATTTGTTGCATGCCTTGAGTGTTGCACATGCCGTTTACTAGTCACTGCAAATTTAAATTATTATACTTCCATAGCTATCTCCATAAATTACCCAATCGTTTAAAGTAGCTCAAAATTGTATCTCAACAAGCCACGCAATATGAAAGAGGTGGTCATCAAAGGTAATGGTCACAAGCAACATGATTTTAGTATAAACCCACCACCCCTTTTCTATTCGCATATATTCTCTCGAAAGAAACCTCTGGCGCTATAGCTATCAATAGGTCGGGTCAGTTCGGGCTAAAATTTTGGTTGACAACCCAACCAACCTGATGTCCGATCTCAAAACCCGATCTAGCCCGACCTTCGATTTGACTCAAGCCGACCCGGTCAGATCGGATGCTTCATGCCCGATCCTATCAGATGGGTCAAGCTAGTTTATGTGTCCGACTCATTAAAAAATTCTGATTTAGCGGTATCAGTATTGGGCCGACCTGGCCCGTTGAGAAACCTACTTATCTCCTCCACAAAACAAACTTGTAAACATGACAAAACCAACAACACTTTATGACAACTTAAAGTTAGAAGAAAAACCCCATGGGTGCCAAACATGCCACCTTAGCTGGAATTGAGCAGGTTTCTTGGAACCTTAGCCCAACTATACTAAATGCACTTTAACTACCTACAGACACCCCCCCTTCTTAAATACCCTCTCTCACCTGTCCCCCATCTCCATTCACTCATCCATCTCTCTCTCCTGTTCCTTCACTCATTTCTCTTCTGAAACTCTTACGTCTTCTCTCTCCTCTCTTCATCTTCCCTTACAAATCAAAGTGCCCACATTGCATTTTCTTGTGCATAGAGAAGAAACAAGAAATGGGTTTTGTAGGAATAGCTTTCTTAGCCTTTGTTTTCATATCTGTAGCTCATGGGCAGCCACTTGTTCCTGCACTCATCATCTTTGGAGACTCGGTTGTTGATGCAGGCAACAACAACCACCTCTACACCATTGTGAAGGCAGATTTCCCTCCTTATGGGAGGGACTTTGTTAATCATTCCCCTACTGGGAGGTTCTGTAATGGGAAATTAGCATCAGATTTCACTGGTAATATTTTAAGCTCAAAAACACCTTTTTTGCTTTCTTTGAATCTTTCTTTTGTTGACTTAACTATTTTGTCCATATGAGTATTAATGCTTTTTATTGTGTTGTTTTTTTGCGTACTGCAGCTGAGAACCTTGGATTCACTTCTTACCCACCAGCTTACCTCAGCCAAGAAGCAACTGGGAAGAACTTATTGATTGGAGCCAACTTTGCCTCAGCTGCTTCTGGTTTATCGGACAAGACAGCAAACTTATATGTAAACAAGAAAAAATTAAAAACGAACTAGCATTCTCTCTCTTCTAAGCTCCAGTTTAAATTAGATTAAATATTAAGTGTTTCCTTACCATGACCTAGATCTTGTTCTTTATGTGTCAAATATCACGTAAGTAAATAAATAAAACCCTACACGACTGGCCAACTTATTCAATCAGATCTAACTTTGGATTCATTTGACTGAAATAGTCCAACAAAAGATTCTTCTAAATTCAACTTTAAGATTGATTTGCTTGAAATAGTTGGTCATAAAATTTTTGGGTACTTGTTTATACTTGAAGATTCTACGTTCGCAACCAGGGTTTTCGCCCGTTGAAATAGTACGAATGGAGATTGTTTTCATCACAATCTTTATAGATCTTTAGACCACCGCCTGTTAGACTGTCAAATGTTGATTCCACCTAGAACGCATCCCCAAAAGAGACGCGAGAACCATTCTCATGATATGCCCATGATCACGGTCACTTTTGGAGAAGTCTATTATGTGGGAGATTGGGGTGAAGAACGATCTCAATCATCCGATTCAAGGCAGTCAACTCTTTTAACTGGCGAAAACCTTGGTTACGAATGTAGAATCTTTAGTTGTAAATACCAGTACCATAAATTTTTATATTTATTTATTTAATTGATTTTTTAAGTTAACATATAATTAGATTTGATTTTGACTAATTTATTTTGATTGTTGTTTGTAGCATGCTATATCATTGACACAGCAGATAGAGTACTACAAGGAGTACCAATCAAAGTTGGTGCAAGTAGCAGGGAAATCTAAGGCTGCATCCATAATATCTGGTGCTATCTACCTATTGAGTGCTGGGAGCAGTGATTTCGTCCAAAACTATTACATCAACCCTCTTGTCTACAGAGTTTATACACCTGATCAATTCTCTGATATACTCGTTCAGTCTTTTTCTGCTTTTGTCCAGGTATATCTCCTTTATAGTTACACAATTACACTATACATATACATTAATATACCCGTATCATGTACCACGTGTCATGTGAATATGTGATCACGCGTTACGCCATATCCTTTAACAGTAAAAATGTCTAAAAAATGAAAAAACAAATTTCTAAAAACCTAGAGGACGGGTGAACTGCCCTTAAGGAGTGTCATTTTAGGATTTGGGTGCCACATAACAGCCCAAATGGACCACGTCGTAGGGTGCGAACTCTACGACCACGCCCTAGGGAGCCATTTTCAATATATATATATATATACCTTACACAAGCTCATTTGCACACCCTGGATATCATAATCATAAACAGCTCATGATATGCACACCGTGGATATCATACTCTGATATGCGTGCAAATCATCCTTCTGTTTAGAGTCTGGACCGTCTAAAAGTCCAATAAATTGGCATGGTGCACACTCATATATGCATTGGTGAACGGGTTCGCCTAGAAGAGTTCAACAAATTAAAGTTGGACTCATGAATACTTCATTTATATCAACTTACATCAATCACATGCCTCTTAAATATATCTACAAACAAGGCACACTTTTTCAAACACATACTTGTTCTCCACAAGGCCATTATCATTTTTAGATTGATTCCGATCCAGAGCCTTCAAATGCCTAGCTAAACAGCATAGGGAAAGGGTCATCCACATTAACGCACAAAAGTAAGGATGTCGATAGGGCCGGCTGGCTCGTCACCCCACCTGGCCTGACCATAAAACTTAGGGCTAGGGCTAAAAAAGGGGAAAGAAGGGCCAGGCTAGAGCCTCAAAATCAAAAGTCAGTTGTTGTTCGGGCCAGGTAACGGCTTAACAACTTGAAGCGCATAATTAAGCCTGTGCATCTCTTTTAATTATATATATATATATATATATATATATATATATATATATATATATATATATATATATATATATATATATTTTATAGGTATATATCAAGTATATTAAATATGCATATAAGATGTATATTTATTTTTTTTAATTAAATTATCAAAGTAACCCTCAATGTTACAGTTAATTTTTATTTGGATTGATATATAATTGTATGGATAAGTTTTCAGAAATTGAATATCTATAAGGTTGGTTTAAAGGTTTTCTTTTGATTTTTATTTTTCCCTTATATGGAATATCTGTCTTTAATCGAAAACTTTTTTATACGAATTTATAAAATAATATTTATAAACAACAAATCTCTAAGCCTGGCCCAAGCCCTCCCCGACCCGCCTAAGTGAGGTTTAGGGTTGGGCATATCAAAGCCCGCCTAAGTTAGGGCCGGGCTATCAAAGCCCGCCTAAGTGAGGTTTAGGGTTGGGCATATCAAAGCCCGCCTAGTCTTAGCTCCTAGGGCTGGGCTCGATTTTGAGGAGCCCAGGCCTGTTGACAGCCCTTCACAAAAGTGTACTCCTCATCTATTTGTTGGCCAGCTATAGGGGTCTCAAAGCCTTCAATGGGCCATGTATGGGCTGAGGTAGGCAGGCCTAATGTATAAATGGACTGGCCCATCCCAATTAGTAAGTTGAGCCGGATATGGGCTAGTTTCAAAAGCCCGATTAAAAATCGGTCCATTTAAGCTGGCACGAACTCGGCCCAACTCCATCAAATTACTTGCTTTACATGAAAATTGATGGGTGGCCCGTGGCCTGGCCTGGCCGGCGATTAATAATCTGACTAGGTATGAACTAGCTTCAAAATGCCAGATTACAATCGACCCGTTTAAGGCCCAGCCCATTGAGACCCTAGGCAGCTATATGGACATCTCAATTGATGAGTAAGACCTTATTCAGGTGTTTCCTAATTTTTCCCAGAAAAGCTCAGATTCTTGGACACTCAGATTCCTAGCATATTCTTAGCAGACTTAGATTCCTAATTTTTCTCATATGCGTTCGTAAGTTACTCAGATTCCTGACAAATTCTTATAAAACTCAAAATCCTTTGTTTTTAAGTTCCTCCCAGAAAATTCTCAGAATTGATTCAATTAGTGATTGTGTTATAACCGTAGAAATGTGATCTAATCATCGGGTTATATGCCATACCCAGATTTTTCTCAAAATTTACGGGCAACCAATTGAGATGGGGCTGAACATATTTGACAGAGTTTTTTTTCGAATCTGATTTAATGACCATTACTTTTAAAATGGACCAGTAATACTCAATTGAAAAGTTATTCAATTTATCACCCTACGAAGAACATTAGCATAACATATCACATATTGTTTGAACAAGAACCATTGACTGATCTGACTCAGACAATGGAGATTGTTTATTGTTTCAATCTGAATCAAACGATGGAAATTATTTCTCTTCCCAATCTTTCACACGATGGATCTTGAGATTATCGGCGTACCATCAGACGGCCAGTGTTTTATTTCACGCGGCACGCATCTCATAAAAGTGACCTTAACATCACGTGCACGCTTAAAATTGATTTTAAGGTCTCTTTTATGGGTGTGTACCACATGAAATAAAAAATTGACGGTCTGATGATACACCCATGATCTAAAGATCGATCGCGTGAAATATTGGGACGATAAACAATCTCCATCATTCGATTCAATGCAGTCGATGTGTTTCCACATGGGTGAACTCAAAGACTTGGTGGGTGGATTTAAAAGTACTCTACTATATATATATATATATAACAACACCGTCTAAAAGTAACACATCAGCTACATTGGTGTTTCTCCTCCGCACAAAGCTTCAAAGGTGTTTTTCGTGTTTCTCCTGCCTTACCGACGGTGACATAAGATCTTAATGGAGTAAACATCACAAAATTGACGGTCCAACAGGCTGGCCAAAAGCCCCAACGTCATAAATCATTCAGTACCAATCCGGTGAGCAAAACACACGTACCGGCAATGGTTCCTCCAATTTTTTCTGACCGTCATCTTCCCTATTAGTTTTTCTGCAATTTGTTTTATTTTTATTTTTTTGGTTTTTAAGCATCTGATTAAATGGGATCTGATGTATAGATTTCTAGAAAGTATACCATGCCCTTGTAATCTGAGCTCAGATTTTGAGCTATTCCGACCAAATCGCTCGGATGACTGGCTGTCGTTTTCAGTCGGAAACGACTCGGAATTCCATTTCCCCAAACGAACTCTTGAGCACCAGATTTAATCGGAAAACCTCATATTCTAACTTCTTTCTGAGTTTAAACTTAGATTCTAAGCTTTTCGAGACTGCCGAACGTGCCCTAAGTGTGCCATAGTGTACGAAAATGATAAGTCTCATTTGTTGTTGCTGTGCAATAAAAAACTAACTCATAAATGTATTTGAGCCAAACCAACATGACAAGATAATAAGCCTACAGACCTCTCATCAAAAGTTGACGACACATTCGTCAAAGTTCTTGACAACTGCAATCAGGCCCAGTCCTTAAGTTTTGGTGGCCTATTTCCAGATTTCCAGGGGCGGGGGCAGCATTTATATTAATAAAAAAATTTCATAATAGCTCTAGGGCGGGTCTAGGGATGTGTGTTATATGGAATCAAGATCTGACCGTTTAATAGGTGCACCATGATCTCAAGCTCTATCGTGTGAAAGATTGGGATGACAAAAAAATTCTATCGTATAATTCAAGGCAATCAACGATTTTTTATAGTGGAAATGCGTGTGTTCTTCATAAGAAAAATGGGTGCAAATAACCCCACCCTGCATAAAATGCATGATATTATTTTGATTTTCAAAAATTATTTATTGATTAATTTTTTAATTTTTCTATATATTTTAGTAACCACTCTTATGGGCCGAGCTAGCCTGGATTTTGGCCGGCACCCTGCCTGAAAAAAGTAATAGAAAATCATGGCCGGTATCTAGACTAGACTAAACATGTTACAACCTGGATCAATCTGGGCCGGACTTGAGTTTAGTGTTCCAACATCCAGCCCGAATATATATATATATATATATATATATATATATATATATATATATATATATATATATATATACTACAAAAAATAAGACTATTAGTGGCAGTCATAAACTACCACTATTAACAGAAAACAACAGCGAATACTCTTGCTGCTAATAGTCTTAATAGTTTTTTGGTTAATAGTTTTGGCTTCAAAAAACTGCCGCTAATAGTCTTATATATATATATATATATATATATATATATATATATATATATATATATATATATATATATATATATATATATATTCTTTTAATTAAATATAATTTACTTAAATAGCCTGAGATTAAACGGTTTAAACTTAGGGGCATGCACCTGCGAATTCATTCAATAAATAGGGGTTTAAGTTAGGGTTCTCAAGCCACTCTCTACTCTCTCATATCCACAATCTCAATCTCTCTCACTCTATCGTTGACGTTGCAGGCTCGCAGAGACGCACAAGTGGACAACTGTTTGCCTCCCCCTCTCTCTCTCTCTCTCTCTCTCTCTCTCTCTCTCTCTGGTTCACGCCAGTATAGGCATAAAACCTTGGCGGCCGGTTGGATCGGCAGTCGACAACCTCCCTCAAACTCCTCTCAACCTCCTACTAAAATGAAATATTTGAATAAAAAGATATACCTAAGCCTTTATAATGTTAATATAATTATTTCAGACGATCAAATTTTGATTTCACGTGGCACAAATCCTAAAAAATGAACATGATCATGACATACATCAAATGTAGTTCTCAAATCACTTTTTAGGATGTTTGTCACATGCAATCATAATGTGACCCTTTGAGAGAACACCCGAGATCTTAAGATCCATTATATAAAATATTGGGATAAAAAAATATCTATTTGCTCGCTCTGGATCAGAAATGAAAATATCTCATGCCTAGGGGCCGGTGCTTAGTGAAATGGTAAAAGACTCGAGTTCTCAAAAGTGAAGGCAGCGTGGAGACGTAGACTTTGAGTTGAGAGAGATGTCAATTTGTGTCTAAAAACGTTACCAGTTGAGTCCGTGGATATGGAACCGGCACTGATATATATATATATATATATATATCATAGTGTATAAATGCAAAAATAGATTGATGATTGGATATTTGGCAAATGTTACAAAAATAGTGTTTTTATGTATGGCAGAATCTATATACTTTGGGTGCGAGGAGGATTGGGGTGACGTCGTTGCCACCGACCGGATGTCTGCCGGCAGCCATCACACTGTTCGGGTCAGGAACCAACGGGTGCGTAGAGAGGTTGAACAAGGATGCTGTGTCGTTCAACAAAAAGGTAAACGTCGCGGCTAATGGCTTGCAGAAGAGGCTCTCCGGCCTTAAGATTGTCGTCTTCGACATCTACAAGCCACTCTACGACCTTGTCAAGAACCCTGTCGGCAGCGGTATGTACACTTTTTCCTTCCAATCTCCTTTCCGTCTACGTTTCGGTTTAGGTGCTCCAGCCATGCACTACAGTGATCAATCTGACCCTACCACCAAGGTTAACAACAACTAAAAAATCAAATATGACTAATTCCAAAATGGTTTCCCATAGACTGTAAGTGTATCTAAAAAATGTTACTAATTTTACCTAAAAAAGTAAATCATTTAACGAAACAAATAGCAAATTAAACTAAATTCTTTGTTAACTTTTTTAGCTTATGGTGCTTTTTTATAAGTATTCATATGATAAGCACCTTTTTGAAAGTGCCACATTTATTAGAGGGCATTTCACCAAAAAAAATAAAGAGTTGGTAGAAAGGGCATTTAAAAGAACCTTTTTCAAATACCTCCTAATAAATTAACTCAGTAGTATCAAAATACAAGTCGAACAATTGCTGAAGTTGTAGATTTGCCTCAAATAAGATTTGCACTGAGACCTAAATTTATACCAACTCATTTCTAGTGTGGTTTTTTTCTTATGAATCTTATTTACAATTGTCGTTTGGAGTCAACCATTCTATATATCTTGTGTTCCAAATCAATTTTCGAACGAATTCTTGGTGAGACAGCTTGAATGTGAAATGGTTTAGTACTCAAGCCCAAGCCCGGCTCATTGATTGATGGGGCCTAGAGTTTAGACCTATGCCTGGCCAGTCAAGCCTAGCTAACCTCTATCTAACCCAAACATAGGCCATGGTTAGTCGGGTCATGTGGCCCTACATAACTAGTTGGAGGATATGTAGGGGTCAGGTCAAGCTGAAATTTTCGGCTGCCCGACCTGAGCTGAAAAGCAGACTCAACCCGGTTCAAAAATCTTTTTATATTATTATATATAAAATATCGGGTCAACCCCCGGCCCTTTGCAGCCCTAAATACTTGCTTATTCTAAATTTGTTTTGACTAGTACTTAACCTTTGAAGGAAGCCAATGTATGATCAACTGCGCTTTGTTTAAACTTTTTAGGGTTTTTCGAGTCTCGGAAAGCTTGTTGTGGAACTGGTACCATAGAGACATCACTTCTCTGCAACTCCAAGTCACCGGGGACATGCTCAAACGCCACTGGCTATGTCTTTTGGGATAGCTTCCACCCTTCAGAGGCCACAAACAAGATTCTGGCTGATGATCTCTTGGTCGAAGGCATCTCTCTAATATCCTAAAAAGTCAACAAGTCAACTCCAATCATCACAATCAGGCCATTGGAATGTTCTCTCTCTCTCTCTTTCACATTATTGTCCTAGCTAGTTTGCCATACTTCATATCGGGAATAATCTTTAGCTGCCTTGGGATTGAACGGTGAGTACTATTATGTAAGTGGGGGGAAGGGGGTCTCATATGAGGATGTACCTTTAATGGAAGTTTCAGTTATATCAAGGGTATATTGAGAATTATATATAGATTATAAGATCTTTGTTTGAGTTGTATTAAGGTATATTGAGAATGATATATAGGTTAATTATATGAACTTTTGAATTGATGGATTAGAATCTTGGTTTTTATGGATGATACAAACTTATAGAAAGGTTTCCTTACCGTATCGGCTGATACAAACTTTTATGGGCCCATACATAAGATATATCGGTTACGGTAATTGATATTTTATACTTTGGTTAATGTGTACAATAGTGAGATTTTGATGATACGATCGTAAGCACGGTAACCAAGTTGGGGTTATCGTTAGTCATTACACATGGCCTTCGTTCAGGACCATCAGGTTAGGTTCACTCCGATATTTGTGTTATTGAACAATTTCTAATGTTTGATGAGTTGATCAAGAGCCCTAAATGGATATTGGCAATGGTATGTGTTCGCAACAGATGATTTGGTTTTTGCAAGTGATGGTTCCATCGTTAACCTATTGATTGCCCTAAATTAGATGATAAAGATTATTTTTCGTCCCAACATATCTTTCCCAAAATAGATTTTGAGATCATGGCCAAACGGTCAAATCTTGATTCCACATGGCACAAATCTCCCATGTGAAACCAACATTTGACCGTCTGATAGGTGGGCCATAATCTCAAGATATGTTGTGTTAAAGATTACGACGAAAAACGATCTCCATTGTCTGATTCAAAGCAGTCAACGATATTACACTAGAATCATAAACTATAGAGACCGAATCTACGGTTTTGGCAATGGTTCTTCATGAGGCATGAAAGTGATTGAATGGTTTGAAGCCTGTGGCAAAGAATGACATTTGGGTTGTCTCATCTACATGTCGACTTGGCAGTAGGAAGCCCAATTAGTTTTTGTGTGACAGCTCGGATTTTCGCTCCCGAAAACGCATGCCACCTGGATCATACTATGGATGATTCCCAAAACAAATCAAAGAGTGTCTGCTCGTCTAACAGAAATCAGAGCAGACACGATCGAAAATTGGCAGTTCGAGTTATCATAAAAGGCTCTAAAAAGAAAGAAAGTACAAAACAATGCATATATAATATCAAAAGAATATATACATCCTCAAAAAAGGAATCAAGAAAAACAACTGGTGATGAACATCCATCACTCAAAACAATAATTTCCAATAATGGTTCTTATAGAATGTATATGACTACAAGTAAGGCATATATAATATAATATACAGAAAGGTGGCCACCAAACACACAGATAATCCAAAATACAAGTACAGATCCCAAAACAAACTAATACCCAAGCTGCTAATAGAACTCGTCAGCAGGGGTGTTAGTATCCTCCTCCTCTGCCTCAGCCTCGGGCTCTAGCTGGTAATCAAAGTCGCTCTCAGTGCTTGGTGCTCTAGCCTCAGAACCTATTATATAGAAACAGGGTGAGCTACCATCTAAGCTCAATAGAAGAAACTCAAGAAATTTGTATCTTAATTGTAAAACATGAATTGCAGAATATAACTCAGACAGATAATTAAAGTAGAGTGCGGACAACACAAAACAGATGTAAACAGAAAAATCAAGTATCGGATGCAAAATAATCAGAATGCAGAACTTTTAGTAAACAGAGCAGATGCAGAATAACAGAACAGAATAAATGTAGAATCACATAAACGACTATAATCTCAGAGTTTTCAGATGCATGCATACAGTAGTTATTGACTTAAATTCTATATACTTAAATAACTCTCGTGAATATAGCACGTGGTAGCCAGATGTGTGCCGATGGAGAACCCCGACTATCATCGTTCAATGAACAATTACAAATGATTGCATCAAGCCTCTACAAAGGAGAGCAACTTGTGTCGAGGGTTTATAAATCAAATACACGGATATCCTGCCGTGCCGGTCGTGGGTATCCTGCCACGTCAGGGGGATTCGTCACATGAACTTTAAATCAATACATATAAAGACCTCAAAATCAGATAGCAAAAATAGATGGTAGAATTAGATAATAAAGCCTTTAAACAGAAGAAATCAGATACAGATGCTCAGAAAATCATGCAGTCAAAATCGGATACAATTTAAGTTGAATTTCCCCTACCTCAGATCAATTCTTTCTAAGCAAATCCATAGCTTTTAAGATGTTTTGATCTTGACCTAGACCATAGGTATCGTATACTACGTGTCAAAAGTGTCAGGATACAGTTACTGGTACAGAGTCCAGCCTTAAATTCCCCAGAAAACCAAAACAGGGAATTCGATCGATTAACTCATTATTTGATCGATCGGATGTCTTACCTCTATACAGATAGAACAAAGGAAATCTAATCGATCAATCTCCATTTGATCGATCGGATTCATAGTTTGATCAATCAATTCCCATGTTTGATCGATTGAAAACTAACTTTTCACACCTACAGAACAGAGGCAATCTGATCGATCAATTATCTAATTGATCAATCGGATCCTTAATTTGATCGATCAATCCTCATGTTTGATCGATTGGATTTTCAAGTCAAAAGTTTCAGAAAAACATATCTCCTGTTCTATACTTTATTATACAATTCGATCGATCAAATCTCCTATTTGATCTATCAACATCACAGTTCAATCGATCAATTCTCAATTGATCGATCACTTCATATTCTGATTGATCAGTGTCAAATTCGATTGATCAATTCACCAATTTGATCGATCGAGCATATCGGGCTTGAACTTCTAAGAGAGAACACCCTTTTGTTTCATGAAGGGCTTTCTACAATTCGATCAATCAAATCCCAGATTTGGTCGATCGGATTATACTTTGATCGATCAAATATTCAATTTGATCGATCGAAAACGACAGTAAATGTCATTAATGGGGTTCGTTGATTTTAACCCATTTCAATCATGATTCATCTATGATCTTCGTGAATCAATCATACTCACAAAAAGCACATTTATGACATCAAAGACCTTATAAAAGCATAGTAAAACACCTCTTTGATCGCTGCTCCTTCGTTCACATCATGTGCGATCCGACGTGGGTTTCGGATCCAAATAGGAGAGCTTTTCACTTCGAGTTCTCCGATGAACCAGAGGTGTATCACTACGTCAACACACAGCCGTATCTCTCCTTCCCCAAGCAGATTTGATGCAACCTAGGGTTTCTCTCATACAGGTTTCACAGAGGGAGTTTCCAAGCAACAAGCTTACAGGCAAGGCTTCAAGGTAAAGAAAAGAAGCATCAGGTTTTCCTAACCTTGCTTTTCTTATAAGCTATCAATGGAAATATCTCTGATATTTTCATTTCTAATGCTTTGATCCGGTGTTGAGCACACACACAACACTCACGCATATCTTACTCTACAGGGGAAACTAATCTCATCTCGGACTTGCATCACAAGTGACATCTCACTTCACACGCCTACAGATCAAAAGTCTTAGTATTAAAATCTTGTTTTCAAACTTTTTTAAATTTGTCTCGATTTTCGTGTCAGACATGAATACCAAAGCAGTCAGAAAATTTAGAAATTTAGGGTCGTTACATTCTCCTCCCTTAGGAATTTTCGTCCTCAATAATGTCAGAAAGTCTCAAACAGGTCTACGGTATATCACAAAGCACAAATAAACAATCCTAATCTCTATGAGTGGGTCATAGTGCAATAGACTCCACCAAGCACACATATGGAGGGTCGGGATCCGTAGTAACCTGGATGTACTGCGTGTGACATCCGAGAATGCCATAGTGGATTGCATCCGTACATAGATACATCCGTCCCAAACGTCACGTGCTCAGAAGAACACTCCACGGTGACTCAAACAATCAAACACACAAAACATACACATCCTCTAATCAGGTAACAGACAGGGACAAAGTACAGGGCAAATGTAAATATATACGAGATGTACAGAAAGCAGAGCAGGCAAGGCAGATATCGAACATAGCATATAGAACAAGAAAATCAGAAATCATGCAAGACTTAACGTGCATGCAAGACAGAATTAATATGGAAAACAGAGTTATATACATATTTATATATATATATATATATGTACATTTATTTTTATACAAGTAATTTACAAAGTATCGTGGTTACCTGCTAGTGGAACTGATGATGAACCTGGCTCCGTAGGTATGTCGGGTCGGCTCGGTCTGGATGGCTTGGTGCAATAGTCACGCAGACCCACAACATGCAGGAGGGCATGAGCTAGCATGGGGGTAGCAGTGGTCACATACGAGTGTTGCATCAGTAGCGTGAGCATCCCCTCGTGATAATCGTCGATGTACCTGACGATGGAACTCTTGCATCTCATCCACCTTCTTGTGCACCCTCTTGTTGCCTTCATTAAAAACCGCGAGCACCGCTTCGAGAGTAATGGTGGAAGGCTCGGAACGACGCGTGGTGCTAGAACGTGTAGGCCGGTGTGAAGGAGTGGGGGCCAGTCTAGTGGATGCCTCAGGCTGAGATGGACGGTCAGGCTGTGCTTCCCTGGAGCCCTCTCAACCTCCTCTGCTCTAGCCTCAACGGGTGGAACCTCCTCCTCATCCGGTAACCTCTTGACCAAAATATTATAGTTTTTGGTCTAGTCTTTGAGTAAAAAGACTTTGACGTTGTCATTCCTCCTCGGCTCGCCAGGAGCCATGCTATAGGTCTCACGCACGGAGTTGTACTACTCCACCATGCATGTGATCAACCATGTATACGGCATCTCCCCCTTCGGCTTCGCCTTCCTCGTCATCCGATCGAAGGCATCGAGCATGGCATCAATGGCGATGTCGACAACAGAGAACCAACGGTTTTCGACGGTCAAAAATAAAAACTGTTGCACGATGCCCGTACACTCTAACCGGTGCAAAAAGGGATAAATGGCCCACTTGACATAAGTGTCAAGCATCCACAAATTGTCAGGTAGTTGGGCCCTCTTGATAGATTGGCCCGATCCATGAAGCCCATTTGTCCTCTTTGCGACGACGTCCTCAAGGGCACTTCCTTGATGTAGGGCGCCGCTAACCCACACGTCTCCACATACCCGGATGGGCATTGCATCGCGGCGGAGACGTGGAATTGGTTGAATCTATAATCCAACCCATCGATCGTGGTAACCATTTGATGACGGCTACCTCCCCGTCGAAGGTATTGGTAAAATAGACGTACTATTCTCGGGCACTAGTAGTCGTGAATGGGTTTGTGTAAGGGCTTGAGCAATAGTTTACCAATATAATCGATCGCCCATGTCATCTCGAGGAGATCCTCGAATAGAGTAGGGGTAAACTCGTATTCGGGTAAGAAGGTCTTGGCATTCCACCCATCCTTTGGAATTTCCTGCTCGATGAGTGGCGGTTGGGGTGGTTGAACGGGTGGCACAGGTGGCTATGGTGGTGACACGATTGTACAAGAGATTGTACAGCCAGTTCAATATGGGGCACGGGCACACGAGCCCGCAACGTGGGAACTTTGTGCGAAGCATTCTTCGTGCGCAGTCACATGGTCTAAACAACAAAAAGAAGCAAAAAACTCCAAATGAAAGGGATAAATTTAGGGTTTGTCGTGCAAAGGAAGTAAAAAGCGATCCAAGGAATCAACAGAGTGGAGCTCCGACTGTCGAGAGTCATCGAAAAATAAGTTTGAATGCAAAGGGAGAAAAGTGCTTTAGCTCGATGAGTTTTCTCGATCGTTCAGAAATGGGTATTTTAAAACCCAGTGCCACTTAAATCAATAGATTCGATCGATCAATGCTAAATTGATTGATCGGATTTCAAGAATTAAAAAGCCCTAACCCGATAGGTTGATCGATCAATGCTTTATGTTGATCGATCGAACTTCGAAATTGATCGATCAATTTGTCAAATTGATCGATCGGGTAAGTCATAAATAGTATATAGTTCAAAATCAATTTATCGATCAATTTTTCATAATTTATCGATCGAATTCATATTTGATCGATCAAACACTCACTTTGATCGATCGAATAGGTCCAGAAACATAACACATGGTTGATCGATCACTGTATCAATTTGATTGATTGGACAAACATTTGAGCGATCAAATCCCTAATTTGATCGATCGAACTTGACAGTTAAGCTTGTCCTCCAACAATATAGGTTTAATAGGCTTGTAGGCATCGTCAATGCCCCACGATTACATTCCAATGCTATACTAACATGTTAAGCAATGTGTAAAGCCCAAAAACATGCTCAAAGATTTAACCAAGGTATAGTACACTATAGAATTAAATCCAAGCATCAAAATTACCTCGCACATCAGTCAAACCTATGCGGGTATAGCTCACAAATTTCGGCTTCACACCTCCCAGGTAGCCTCCACAGATGAATGATTCCGCCACTTGACTCGCACAAGTGGAATCATCTTAGTCCGTAAGACCTGCTCCTTCCGGTCCAGAATCTATATAGGCTCCTCTATCAGGGTCAGATCTTCTTAAAGTTCAATCGGCTGAAAATCCAGGACGTGTGTTGGATCTTTCATGTATCTCTTCAACATAGAAACGTGAAACACATTATGCATGTTTGCTAGCTGTGGTGGCAGAGCAATCCGATATGCGACTTCTCCAACCCGTCTGAGTACTTCAAAGGGTCCAATGTAACGTGGACTTAGCTTCTCACATTTCCCAAATTGCATCACGCCCTTGGTTGGCGAGATCTTGACAAAGACCTTGTCTCCAACCTGAAAATAGGTGTTAGCTCAATACGAATTGAGCGGATAAGGAAATTTAAAGTATTGAACACAATCAAGTATACCTAAAACTCGACTTGCGTTCGATGAAGATCGACATAACTTTTCTGGCAACTTTGAGCAACTCTCAATCTCTTGCGGATCAATCGAACCGTCTCGGTGGCACTGTCCATAATTTCAGGTCCCAAAATAAGTTTCTCATCGACTTCCTCCTAATTCAATGGAGATTTGCATCGTCGTCCGTATAAAGCTTCGTAGGGAGCCATGCCAATACTAGACTGATAAGTATTATTGTATGCGAACTCAATCAGAGGCAAACGTTGATCCCATGACCCGTGAAAGTCTAACATGCATGTACGCAATATATCCTCTATTGTTGGTGCGTACTTTTTCTGGGTTCCTCTCGGTCCCCGTTGAATCAGTGGCTCCAATTCTGTCCAGGTGGACTCTAGCGATGCGATGTTTGGAATGACAAAAATAAATAAATAAGGGAGGATTTTCTAGGAAGGTTCCTAGTTTATTTGTGACAGCCAGCTGCAGATATTTAACGGCGCTGCAACACATCAGTGATCACGCTGTGAAGCAGGTGTAGATTACTTCTATATTGAATCGCCTGCTTGCAAACATCAGCAACAGTGCTTTTCTTTAGTTTAGTTAGTTTAATTCTCCTCTTATTTCTTTTTGTAATTAGAATTTCGGTTAGTTAAGATTTCCCAATCTATTTATTATTATGCTCTGGTTGTGTGGGCTTATTAAGGCGAGTTATATTAGTGTTCTGATGCTGTCAAGAGTCCAGTGAGCATCAAGGTTCTAGTATTACTAAAAGTCCAATCGGTTTCAATCTCCTATTAGTACTAAGAGTGCATATGTATCCGTTCCAATAATATTCTAATTAAAATTAAGCATGCTAATTGTACTGGGATTCTAATTAAAGCAATTGTAGTAATTCTACTATGATTCTAATTAAAATAAAAAAGACTGATTTTTTTCTACCGGCCTAATTAAAGTAATAGATTTAATTTTCTATCCAAATATCAACGAAAATAAAAAGGACTGATTTATCTACGACCCTAATTATTGACGGATTTATGATGGCAAAATATAACTAATCATGCATAAACTAAATTTCCTAGAATTCGGATTTGGAATAATCAATTAACTAAACTAATGGAAAGGAAATTTTGATTTAACACTCTAATAATTATATCAAGGCCTAATTGATGCGAATAATCAATTATGTCTAGATATAAACTAATTAAAGTAATTTATTAATTCTAAAAAAAGACTAAAAAAAAGGAGAGTTTGAGCCGCTATGCTAAGAAGGATTGGCCTCGTTCCCGAGTATCCTCCATAAG
Organism: Chloranthus sessilifolius; assembly: GCA_021018995.1. Classification (NCBI taxonomy): domain Eukaryota; kingdom Viridiplantae; phylum Streptophyta; class Magnoliopsida; order Chloranthales; family Chloranthaceae; genus Chloranthus; species Chloranthus sessilifolius. Next base: position 93,331,099 of record CM037584.1, on the reverse strand, counting down.
CTCTCTTGGGCAAATTGGGTGGCTGAGATTAAAGAGAAAAAATTGAATTTTGGATGGTAAAGTCATATTTTTAGGCTTTTCAGAGTTGATTTCGGAATAATAGGGGCAAATTGAATTATAAACTAGAATTATGAAAACTAAATTAATATTTTTAGATTTTTAGAGGTATTAAACTAAGAAATTGAACTTCAAAAAAACTTTTAGGACTGAATTCGAGTTCGAAATCAGAAAATCAGACAGTATGATTAAGGACTGGTTCTGAACTCTGAGGGTTAGAACCAGAAATTAATGATAGGACTGTAAATTATGACTTTAGAGTAGAATTCGGTCTTAAGGGTCAGTATATCGGACCAACAAATCAAGGACTGGTTCTAAAAGCAGGGAATTAGAATCAGAAATAGAAGATTCGGTCCGAAAAGGGTGCTACGGCCTAAGACTGAAAATAAAATTAAAAATTAATAGATCTCGAGATTATAAGCTACGATCGGAAACTAAAATATTAAATCCTTACCTAAGGGGGTCGGGACTGCAGAGAGAATCCTCGAAAATTCAGGCGTTTGAATTTTGAAATCATGGTTGGGTTCTGTGGGTTCGTGCTCGGAGTTCTCTAGTTTCGAAATTTACTGTCTCCTCTCTCAAAATTTGTAGCCCCCTTTCTCTCTTCGAGAAAAAAAGCTTTTATAGGTTTTCCTTCAATTAAGCTCCTGTTTATGGGCGTTTAATTAAATTGAGCGCCTAGATTTTGGCACTTAATCTCTTTGAGTCGGTTGCCAACTCAGTGAGCGACCGGTTGACTTGCTCAACGAGTCTCCTAGTCCTAACAGGATTAGGGCTAATTGCGCGCATATTTCATACACTCAATCTGATTAAGCGTTTAACCTGAAGCGTTTAATCAAGGAAACGTAGGGGTCAAGGATAGTAAGACTAGGTCGGGCATAGGCCAATTGCGCGCTAGTGGTGAAGCGCTCAATCCGATCACGCGTTCTGTTTCAAGCACGTAATCGAGTTTCGAATCGGTCTGGGAAAGGAAGTTTGGTCTGAAAAGTGGACTGGTCACGCGCTTGTGGTTCTGTGCGCGATCAAATTGCGCGCTGGATTTCTAGCCCGTAATTCGGGGTTGTCCGAGTATGGTCTTTAGAATGAAATGTAAGACTATTGTTTCAATCTGCATTCCGGCTATATACTGTTGTTTAGTTTATAGTCTCCCTATGCTGGGATTTGACCCACAGAGTTATTATTTCAGTCTGTGTTCAGCCATGCACTATTGCATGGTCCCACACCGTGGGTTAAAAGGTCAAAGGTTGACCGAACAAGTTTGTACACTCCGAGAAAGTTAAATGGGGGTGTCTACAGATGCCCCTCTTCGGCGCGCTCTTATGAAGTAAGAACGCGTCGAAGAAGTAGACACCCCTCATTCGAGGTGCTTTCTCGTTTCACTTAGGAATTCACAAATGTGAATTGGGGATGCTGACATGACATGTTTGGTTTTCTTATCTATCAGTGCAAGCTTAAATGGAGCATTCAGGGGCCCAGTGGTAACTGTCGAAAGGCACTTTCCAGATCTGTGGGTACATGGTGCATCCCGTCGCATAATGCGAGCTAACAGAGGGATATGGCGAGATCGAGGTACCAGGAGGTGTCATACAAATATCCATAAGGTTCAGAGACCGGTAATAAAAAAAAGATTGTGCAATATAATATCGAAGGCTTTAACAAGTCATGTCAGACTGGGCGTGTCATTACTCACACCAATACGTGTCAGGCGTTCCTTTTCCAATAGGCGTTTGTAAGTTCTTAGATTGAGTATATTTGTTGTTCAGTTTCCCAGGGGAAAGGGGCTGGTTTGGGCTGGTAATTAAGGTGAGTTTTGTGAGGTGTGATCAATTGAATTCTGCGCAGTGGCGCGTGCACTTGATTCATCTGGAGTCACCTTTTAAGTAGGGAATTTTAGTCTTAATGTATCTGAACAAATGACTATGCGCAGTGGCGTATGCGCTCGATCTAATTCTGCGCAGTGGGATATGCACTTGATTGTGAGTTCAGGGTGTCTTTAAGTTGGAGAATTCTAGTCCTAAGGTATCTGAACAAGTGATTTTGTGCAGTGGCGTATGCGCTCGATCCAATTCTGTGTAGTGGGATATGCACTTGATTGTGAGTTCAGGCGATCTCAGGAGTAAAAAGTCAGCTTTATGGTATATGGGTGATGAGACACTTAATTGATTTTTTTTTTGTATTTATTTTTTTTGGTATTTAGAGAAAGGGTGAATTGGGTCTATTTACTTTATTGCTTTTTTTCCTTTCTTTTTTTATTTTTTTATTTTTGATAGTATTCTTTTTTTATTTTTTTGTAGAAGATTTTTTTTGTGTTTTGAATCAAGTAAGAGGGTCTCGAGATTTTGAAATTAAAGAGATTTTAACTTAGATCAATTCGGTGGTAAAATGACAGAAAATGTGGCTACTGAGACATCGCTGAGCAGATCCACCGGTACGGGATTTGTGGACTCGTCCGTTTATGTGGTTGTCAAGGAAACACTTGGCATGCCAGATACTCCATCTAATCTTCTCGACGAATACTGATGATTGTCTCTTATGGGAGGACTACAGTAACTCGCGAGTCAAGAGAGATGAGTTTTGAAAATATTTTGACTTAATCATGGATAACTATATTTATAAGAAATATCAAATAATTGAAAAATGACTAATACTTACCTGGGTTGTGATACTTACCTGGGTTGTACTATGAGACTTGTGATATTGTAGCATGGTGCTGTTGCGATGGGGCTTTGAAGTTGTCTTTTCTTTTTTTTGCTTTGTCTGCTGCGGCGGTTGGTGGTTGCCAGTGTGATGTAGCGTCTTAGGGAGGGTGATGTCATGATGGGACAAGTGGTATTGTGGTGATGCCGCGATGGGACTTGGATAGTTTTTGACAGTATGTTTGTGTTGTAGCTTGGCATTAGTCGTATGCGATGGGACATGGGAGGAGTCCCAAGTTTCTCTTTTTTTTTTTGCTATCGTTCGCTGTGATATCTGGTGACCATTTGTATCGAGCAATTTGGGAGGAAGGTTCTTTGTTTTAGCGATGGGACGTGTAATTGAGCCTTCTCCCTTTTCTTCTTTTGGCGCGGTAAGTGTATTGTTTGAGCTTTTCGGGAAGTGGTGTCCACAATGGGAGGTGTAGCATAGTTAGTGGTGGGACACTGGTAGGATGTTTTCGCGCTGGGACGTTGATCTCTTTGTTTAGCAGATCTTGGGTCAGGTAAGCTCACGTTGTGATTGCGTTGTTTTGGCTTTTTGACATATTTGCATTTTCAGGATTTTCGATGGGCCATGGGGCCATGGCTACAATTTTTGCGATGGGATCGGATATTGGGGTGGTGTCATGCGTGTGTGTTTTTTTATGGTGGGATGTGCTTGGGTGGCTGCACGATGGGATAAAAGGGTTTTGATTGAGATAGGGTAAAGAATGTGGTCAGGGTGACGGGGTCACGCGAGGCATGTATGTCTTGTCTGTAATAGGACCAGGGGTGTGGTCGACGTTTTTGGTAGGGTTACGTGATGAGAGTAGAGTGAGCGGTTATTCTTCTTCGATGTGGATAGCTTATAAGGCTCCGCGATGGGACAAAGGAAATTTTCCTTGAATCGGGACCGAACTGTGTAAAAATCAAGAATTACGCACCTGTTTCCAGTCACGGGATCTGATTGCGCATGATCTTTACCCTAAGGTGATGCTAGAGGACGGTATTGTCTTGGGAATGGGCAGTATTGGGAATGAGGGTGCTAGTCTTCACACCATTCCTTTTTAGGGAGCAGTGAAGGCAACGCTGCGGAGGTGGTAGCGGAGGAGGAGAAGATGACGGGGAGAGGAGATGCTGTAAATGGAGGGATGTATCCCTAACTCATTTTTCGTTTCTTCTATCGGTGACTCGTTTGAGTCCTCCAAGTCTGGTGGCAACATTTCTGAAGCCTCCGATTGGACGTTCTGCTCATCGCTTTGGCTCCTTGTAGTTTTTCTTTTCGTTTTGGGTTGTATTTCCAGGTTTTCGTTTTGGGTTGTATTTTCAACTAGTTGGTTTAAATTTCCTTAATTGATTAATTGGACTTATTTAATTTGTTTTGACGTAGTTTTAGGATTTAATTTAGCTTGTAGTTTTAAAGTTCGTTTTGAAATTATCTGAAGTTTATTTATTCATCTTATTGGGCCCCACTTAGTGGGTTCACCTGATTCTATTGGCTTGTTGGGGCATTTTTTTTTTATCTTAAACAAGTTGGATTTTGTCTTATTTGAGTTCTTTGTTTAGTTTAAGGTTTTTTTTCGCTTGTCTTATTTAAGGTAGTTTGTTTCGTTTGAGGTGTTTTGTTTTAGTCTTTTATTTGTGATTTGAGGCATCATTTGTGTGAGTTTTTATGAGTTCTAGATAGTGATTGGGTGTTTTAATCCTATTGGTCTATCTTAGACTTGGGGAATTTGTGCTTTTCAGAGGGGCAAGGGTTGTGTGATTACTGGTCTATCTAGTTTGGCATGGATTGTGATTTTTTATTTTTTTTGAAAGGGGTATGTGTATGGTTTTGGATTCAATTAAATTGGGAAGGTTTCAAGATGTGTGAAACTTGTTATTTAAGGGATATGGTTTATAAATGCATGAGTCTAAGAGTTTTGGCTTGTTGTTTTCTTATTTTAAGTCTAGAGGTTGAAAGTTTGGGGGCATATCTTGTGTTTGTAACTTTGGGCATTTTTATTCATTAATGTCTTTTATTCCTTTCTATTTCGTTTCCCCGGGTACTGAACCCGAGGACTTGTGTTTATTAAGTGGATTATGAAAATAGACGGGATTGGGAATTCGGGGTGATATTAGGGTTGGTGCTATCAATCCAACTCGAAGTGCGACCCCATCGGGAAAAGAGGTGGAGGAGAAAAAGGTGGTAGAGAGGAAACCCAAGGATAAGGTAGGGTCAGAGTTCTCGTGATCGATGCCTATTTTTCCTCGGTAGGTTCTGCAAATTCAGTACTAGTTGCTCCTCATTTTTAGTGTGTCTAAGGGGAGCTCTTAACATTGGGTACCGCAGGTCCTGGGTGGCTTTCTATAAGTCACTCTCTCCTTTCTGCCGGCTCGGGGTGAGGGGAAGAGGTCATCACGGTTAGAATTCGTTGAGGGTGGGTCCCTCCTCTGGGCCTCTCTGAGATCTCTAGTCTCTCAAATAAGTCCGGATTCGGGTATTGCTTGAATGTGCGGATTTTAGCATTCTTATTTTTAAGTTGTATATTCAGAGGGTATGCCCTCAGTGTGCATTGTAATGATTTTTTATTAATCTACAGAGTGATTATTTTTCTTTATTTCATTTGTGGTTATTCAATAATCCCCTTTTTTTTGTTTGATTTAATTTATATTTCGTTTGTCTCATTGTGGGTGTGATGCTTTTGGTTTTAATTTTGTTGTTTATTTTAGATCTGGGGGCGTGTTAAGGATAGTTTTTCTTCCGTTTAGTTTTGAGTATTATAGAGGCAATGTGAGTATTTAATCTTATTGAGGACATGTGAAGGTGTTGGGGGCATTTTTTTTGGTTGAGGAAAGTGAAGGAGAGAGCATTTTCCTTGGGTTTTAATTGTTTATCATGAATTAAAGGGCGTTTTTTATTTTTTTGGTATTTTTTGTTTATTGTGAATTAAGGGGCATTTTTTTATTTTTTATTTTTGGGTTGTAAAGTTTCTTAAGTTACGAGTGTTTTGGGTCGGTCTTACCAAGGGCGTGATTTAGGTTGATAGTGAGCGTCAGAATGTCTTAACTTCAAGTTTGAGTATACTGTCCTGGGCATGTGAAAATTTTTGTTTTTCTGAGAAATTACGCGCTTCAGTCAGGGAGCTTGAATGAATTGCGCGCTCGGGCATGAACGCGCATTCAATGGTGCAGGAGGTTATTAAGCGTCAGTTCAATCGCGTTTAAACAAATTAAGCACTTGGTTTGATATGCAGAATCATTTGACCCTGGGCATTCGCGCACTAATTTTGAGCGCATAATGTGATTGCGTGCCTAGCGGGAAACACGCAACCAACAGGTCGGGTTATAGCGAGCGGGCGACGATTAGATTGCGCCCTTAGGATAGGGAGGCTGATCTGATTTGAATGCGTAGTGTACTGCGCGTGATTAAATTATGCGACGGGTTTTAGGCGCACGATTCAAGCGAGTTCTATAAATAGTTGAAACCTTTCATTTTTCGTCGCGTTATCAGTTTGTCTTCAATTCTCTAGTTTCCTAATTTTCTTGTGCTAGGGTTTTCGTGTTTTCACGATATCTCGTGATCTGGTCGTCCGTTTGAGGCGTTGTTTCTTCCATTTTCTTCAATTTTTCGAGTACTTTATTCTGATATGGAGGGTGAGGGTAGTGTCAGGCGTGAGGTCACTATTTCCGAGTTGGAGAGGATGTTGATGACGGATGTGGGTGAGACTTCTGAGGCTCAGGTTGGCTCTGTTGCCATAGAGGAGGATATTGAGGAGATGATCATAGAGGAGGTCCCTGAGGGTGACCAGATGGTGGTCAGGGAAGAGGTACCTGAGGTTGAGCCGGGGGTAGCCAAGGAGGAGGGCGAGAGAGCTGAGGATGAGGGAGCTGAGGGGCGCGTAAATCAGCTAGTCGGCTTGAGGGATCAAAGTCGAGGGCTACAGGGGTCTTCGTCCGGGCAGTCTCGTCACATGTCGCGTGATCATTTCAGGAGTGATACTCGCGGGGATTCTATCACTCATGGGTATCCAGGCGGGTATCCTCCTCATTCTCGGTCGAGGCGGACTGTCAGTCAGGAAAGTGAGGAGGGCTCTGTAGTGGGGTCACACCGTCTAGAGGTTCCAACGACTCCAGGCGCCGGGATCATTTTTTCAGAGGACCAGTCTATGAACCTTCGAGCCAATGATACAGGGGACAGTGGCACTCGACCATCCCAGTGGCAGTGTAGGGAGTAGGTGTGTGCATGTGTATGTTTTGTCCATTATGAGTGCGCATTGTATATACAGAGGGGATGCCCCCGGGGACGATTGTAAAGAAAAACAAAATGGGAAAGAAAATTTTTGACACATATATATTGAGATTTTGGGTTTAGGTGTACTTGATCAACTGCTTTTCTTTTAGTTACCTCTTGCTTCTACTTTTGCTTTTATTCCTGGTGCCGTTAATCATCATCGGGAGTTGGATGCTTTGCGAGCTGACCACCCTGTGGTGGTTGAAGGTCGCTTTGTATATGCACATGTAAAGGTAACGCTATTAGTAATTTTTATTCTCCCCCTTGCTAGTTGTCAAGGGGGTAAGTATCTCAGATCGGAGCCTGATAACAAAGGTAGATATATGCTCTTTTTTCTTCTCTTTTTTTTGTTTTTTATTATTTTTTTTTTCTCTTTTTTTTTTTGAAAGTAATACAATAGGAAAAGCAAATAACTTTATCATAGCAACAAGAACTAAAAATAAAAATAAAAATAAAATGCCCTAGTGTAGGGGCGTGATTGTATCGACAGTACAGTGTCTTCGATAGCTTCCTTTGCACAGTAACTTCGACGTTCTTCATCTTTTGGTGGATGAATCGGCGATTTGATATGATTCTCCTTTTGATCCCAAAAAAGATGCCCTAACGTGTAGATGCAATAGAGCTTTTCTGGGCTTTTGATGAGCACTGTAGGTCTATGTGAAGTCGTGGGTATTAGATGAGTTAGTCTTGAAGAGAGCATTCATCAATGCTGTCATCAAACTGGGGGGAGGTCTCTTTGATCAAGTCAGTTGCCTACGGGGTCTATCTTAGGGTAGTGGTCATCCTATTCCGTGGTCATTAGGGAAAAGTATGGTAAGTATAACAGGTGATAGCATCAGTCATCATTCATGAGTTTTCGATTTTATTCCTTGGAATATCCTGCGAGGCTTCCAACTTATCGTCCAAAATATAAAAAGAAGTAGAAGAAAGATAAGGCTCAACGACATGGGGAATAGCTTGTACCTAATATTTCGTAAAAGAGATGAGTAACAGTCTTCTTTCCGGGGGAATGGGGGGTGCCATGATTGAGCTCTCCGTCATATTTCGATACCATCAAAATCTCACATTCTATGATTAGCATGAGTTTGTCCTCCTTCTGCCACCTTACAACGACATCTAGTAGTATAGGGATATCATAGGTGCCCTCGCAGCTTGCTTATACACTTTTGGTGAAATTATCAAAGATGTCCTCACGGCCTGCTTATGCTTCCCTGAGCTCATTGCCTTGTTCATTCGTCGTAATGCTCTCGCTCAACTTTTGATATGTAAATATATTTTGACAGCATCTTGCTAGCACAAGAATAATGAGTTTTGATTGAACCTAGCATCTTTATTTTTTTTTGCTTTAGCGTCTCCTCCAATGGCTGGGGAAGGGGAACGAGGATTAGGTGTTACTTATGCTTTTGAAAGAGATTGGATAGGTCACTAGTCCTTGGTCAGATTACTCGAATAAGAAGGTGGGCGATAAGTGGGAGGTCTCAAGAATATTTTGGGGATTGAAGGCATATGACCAATGAATGGGTCGTGACGACTACAGGGGTGATAACTATAAGTATTTAACCACTAGATGTGATGATCACAGGGCTAAGGGTAATATTTTCTAAGATACATGGCACTCCAAGGGTTAGGGAGTTCTTCCTCATCTTGGTTCGTCAGTTTGTAGGCATTTTCGGGGTATGTGGCTGTTATGACATAAGGGTCTTCCCAGTTCAGCTTCAGTTTTCCTTTCGGATGGGCGTGTTTAGAAAGTATAACTTTCTTCAAGACTAATTTTCCAATATTGAAGGTTCATTCAAGGACTTTCTTGTAGTAAGCTCTGGCCACTCTCCTCTGATATACCTAAGCGTGATCGGCTGCCCTTAGACGTATTTCATCAAGCTGCTCTAACTGCGTGAGTAGGGCAATCCTCCTCTCATCTAAGGATAGTTTATCATCGAGTTGGATCCGTAAGGATGATACTTGTATTTCATATGGTAGGACGGCTTCCTTCCCGTAGGTAAGGAGGTAAGGAGTTTGGTCAATGGCTGTACGAATAGAAGTCCGACAGGCCGAAGTGCTTCTGGTAGTCGTTCAGGCCAGTCGGCTCCATTGCTTGTTTCTATTGTACATTTCAGAATTCGAATCAACGTTTTGTTGGTGGCTTTTGCTTGTCCATTTTCTTGAGGGTAGAACGGTGAGGAGTGGCCTAGATCGATGCTGAACTTCTTGCATAACATCTTTGTCTTCTCTGCAATGAACTGCGATCTATTATTGGTGACAAACATTCGGGGTACTCCAAACCTAGTGATGATATTGCGCATGATAAACCTTACAAGCATGGAAGCAGTGATTCTGACATCTGATTCGACTTCTGCCCATTTAGTATAGTATTTGGTTGCTGTAAGTATAAATGCGTGCTTGTGAGTGTTCCCAACTGTGTCTGTGAAAGGTCCGATGATGTCGAAGGCCCACATCGAGAACAGCCATGGCAAGGTCATAGTGTTTAATACAACTGATGGAGCTTTGATGAGTGCGACGTGTTTTTGGCATTGCTTGCAGAATTGGACATAGAGGTGGCAATCTCTTGTCATTGTCTGCTAGAAGTAGCCTTGTCATATAATTTAATCGGCGAGTCTCTGTCTATCGGCATGGGTACCGCAGGTACTGGTGTGTGCTTCTCGGATGATGTATTGTCCTTCGATGGTTGTAACACATCGTAGCAATACTCCTTTAGTGAAGACTTCTTTGTATAGTATTTCACCAAGTATGCAGAATCTGGCACATCGGTTCCTTATAGTCTTCCGTTCGATCTTTGTAGCGTAGGGAGGAATGTGATGATATTTGAGAAAGTTTCAAATGTCAAAATACCATGGTTGCCCATCGTCGGTTGGTGATCTTTCAAATCTGAATATAGCGACTTTGGCTCCTGACTTGTCATGTTTTTTCGGAGTAATTACTTCCTTTTATGTAGTGCTCGTGGAAAGGATTGGTAATTCTCTCTTGACGGTCCATGCCACCTCGTGGGTGGGTACTGTTAATTTTTCTATGACAAAGGTTTTGATAGTTTTTCCAAGGGGTATCTGAATGACAGAGGCTAGTGTAGCTAGGGAGTCTGCAAACTCATTTTCTAATCTAGGGATGTGCATAAAAGAGATTCTTTCAAATTTATTTACTAGATATTGAGCGATTCCTAAATATGTCATTAGTCTCTTTTTCTTAGTTTTCCATTCTCCTATGACTTGTGAGATTTCTAGCTTAGAATCACCGATCGTTTTCAATTATTTTACTCCTAATTGTATTGCTGCTCGTAGCCCCGCTATAAAGGCTTCGTGTTCCGCGACGTTGTTAGTGACAAAGAAATCTAATTGAAAAGCTTTAGATATGACAACTCCTTTCAGGCTCAGGAGGACCATCCCGATGCCTTTTCCTTTGTGGTTTAGAGCGCCGTCAAAATAAAGGGTCCATGAGGTCTTATCGGCCTCTTCATTATGAATCGTGAATAGGTCTTTATCAGGAAAATCTGCGTGTACAGGTTCGTCATTCGGGAGTGGGAGGTCTGCGAGATGATCAGTGATGGCTTGTCCTTTGATCGATTTCTACGTGACATAAGTGATGTCAAATTCTTGTAATAGCATATGTCAGCGAGCGATCTTTCCTGACGTTGTGAGCTTTTCGAATACATACTTCAGAGGGTCCACTCGGGCTAGTGCTAATATCTTATGTGCTCCGAAGTAGTGTCGCAACTTGGTCAAAGCCTATACCAGTGTGATGCAAGTCTTTTCCATGGGAGTGTATTTCCGTTCATATTCGACCATCATCCTACTAAGGTAGTAGATAGCCTTATCTTTTTTGCCATTTTGTTCATATTGTCCCATAATTACTCTCATTGCTTTGTCATTTGCTGAGAGATAAAGGATTAAGGGTCTTTTAGAAACTGGGGACGATAGTATTGGCGGGTTAAGGAGGTACCTTTGAATGTTATCGAAGGCTTGCTGGCACTAGTCATCCCACTTGTACTCGGTTCCTCCTTTAAGTAGTCTGTAGAAAGGATCGTATTTGTCTGAATACTGGGAGATGAATCTCTTGATGAATTGCAATCTTCCTATCAGGCCTCATAATTCTTTGATATCACGGGGATGTGGCATCCCAAGGATGTCTTTAACTTTAGCAGGGTCGACTTGAATCCCCCGCTTGCTAACTATAAAGCCGAGTAATTTTTCGGAAGTGACTCCGAAGACACATTTCTTTGGGTTCATTTTCAGTTGATTTTCATAGCTCTTTGTAGTACCAGTCGGAGTGCTTCAACATGTCCTGCCCGCATTTGGGACTTCACTAATATGTCATCGACATAGGCTTCTACGCATTTATTCATCATGTCGTGAAAAATTGCCATCATGGCGCGTTGATACGTAGCTCCTACGTTCTTAAGCCCAAAAGGCATAACGACGTAATAGTAAGTTCTCCAGGGTATGATGAAAAAATTCTTCTCTTGGTCGAACTTAGCTAATTTGATTTGATTATATCCTGAGAAACCATCAATAAAGGATAGCATCTCATGCCCAGTAGTGTTGTCGACTAGAGTGTCAATGTGTGGAAGTGGGAAGTCGTCTTTTGGGCATACCTGGTTGAGGTTTCGAAAATCAATGCAAACCTGTACTCTGTCATCCTTCTTAGCGATAGGTACTATGTTGGCGACCCACTTAGGGTAAAGGACGACACAAATAAATTTGGCTTTGTGTAACTTGTCGACTTCCTTTTTAACTAGCAGAGCTGTTTATGGATGCATCCTACAGAGTTTTTGCTTTACGGGTTTCGCGTCAGGTTCCAAGACGAGTCGGTGTTCTACCAGGCTGGGGTCTAAACCAGGCATATCTTCATAGGACCATGCAAAAGAGTCAAGGTGTTTTTGCAAAACTTGCATGATATGTTGGCGTTCTTTAGAGTTAAGCGTTGCGCTAACTAGCAATTTCTTAGATTTCCCCTCGATGCCAAAGTTGATTTCTTCTGTCGGTTCCACGGAAGCTTGAGTTTGCTCGTCGAAATGCTTGATAACCCGTTGGAAGTCCTGTGCCCCCTCGGTGACGGGTGTTTCCTCCTCCTCATTAGTAAGCTTGTATACTGTCAAATTACTACACTGAGGATTCGATTTTACAAGAAGTAACCCTTCATCGATGCAGTTATGACCGAGAGATCTTTGTTAAGGTGAAGGTCAAGGCTATTGATTCTTCTTTCAAAGTCATGAAATATCTTGTGACGACCCGACTTTTCCAATCCCTCAGGTATAGGAAAGGCCGGTTCGCCAACCTATCGAATAAACAATTAGCCGGACAAACAGGGCACATATCAGAGTAAAGCGTAATAAATATCCATAGCTAAAATAAATGCGGAAGCAATTAAAAGTAAAAAACCACCGATGATGGCCGACCATCATCGAAACATAGCTCATAACGAAAATCAACGTCAAGTATAAAACTATGATATCCAACTAAAATGGGCCCACAAATTCAAGTCTAACTCTCACCACAAATAAGAAAATCAGTAAGTTCTATACTAGGAAAAATACCTCAGGAGGAACCTCAAGCTCTTCCTCAGGCACGTAGTCAGGATCAGTCTCACAGCCTTGAATAGCCACGTCAGTACCTGAACTTGTGACGTATAGTCGGAGTGAGCTAACCAACAAAGCTCAGTAGAAGAAAGACATCTACGACATTTTACCTTAACTAACATGGTTTCAAAACCAATACCGGAATATAGCTTGTCAAACATATAAGCAGATAATAAACTGAATTTAGGTGCGGAAATCATATGTAAGATTTATTTCTAAATGTGTGAAAACAGTTTAAACAGAATCTGATGTTTGGTGTTTTAGTTTCTCTAACTTTTATATGAAAAGTTCAGCAATTCATGACTTAATCCTCAACTTAAAATACCTCCCGAGTAAACTATATCTCGAGAGCAGGAATATAGCCGATGGGAACCCCTACCTACCATCGTCGTTCATGAACCCTTTTTCAAGATGCAACAAGCCCCTGCGTAATGAGGGAAACTTGTGCCAGGAAGTTGTTCAGGAATTTTGAGGGATCGTTCAGATGAATCGTAAAACAGATGCAGATAAATATCATTCGGATGCAAGTTTCTTATACATAATTCTGATTCTGATTTCGGAGTTCAGGCAGATTCTGCTTTTCAGAGCTTATATTAGGTTTTCGGTTTACAGATGTATTTTCAGATGACAAATGCAGGTTCAAAATCTAATACAAATTATCCATGCGAATTAAAATAAAATACTGTAGAGATGAGATTCTCCTACCAAAACTCGGAGTTATGCGAAGTCAAGCAAGGTCCTATTGATGGCCTCTCGCTCTCAATCTATATCACAATATACGTTCATGCATTAAGATTAACTCTAATTACTAATAATATAGACCTATTTAAGTGTTTCCTCAAAAAAAAGTCAAAACAAGCAAGTTGCGCCAATCCTAGAATTTGATGTAACATTCTCATATATTTTTGACCATCAAGCTGATTGATTCATGAGTTGGTCAAAATATGAAAGTTGTAGATTTTACCATTAGCCTTCCAACGCAAAAAGAATCGTCTCAATCGGAGTTCGGGATAAAACGTTATGACTAAAATACTAAGACAATGTCGGAGTTCGGTGATACCTCGCTCGAGCGATGATAATAGCTCGCTCGAGCGAGATCCTTCAGAACTTTCTCGCTCGAGCGATGACAAAAGCTCGCTCGAGCGAGGGCAGGGAACACCTTTTTGAGTATTTTAGTGTATCCTCGCTCAAGCGATGATAATAGCTCGCTCGAGTGAGCTACAGCGACGCGATTTCACCCGAATCGAAACCCATACATCCCAAAGCAAAACCCATGGCTAATCTAATGATTTTAATCAAAAAGTTTAATTAAAACGTATCTTTAATCTAAAGATTCCTAGATTAGAAATGAGTCACGTGAATGGATCTTCGGAATGAAACTGACGGGTTTCCTCGACGATTCGCGCCGCGATCGATCCCACGAGTTCACAGAGACAACTCCAACACGTCCCTAATGATCTCAACCTCTCCCAATAGCCAACTACGAATCCAAGGTTGATTCAAGTTCTTTCTAAGGTTCAAGTGTTTTCAACAAAGAGGGTTTTAGAGAAGGAGGTTTTCTAAACCGATCTCCTACGATGATTGAAGAAGAGAGAAGACGGAGTTTTACACGGTTGGATAACTATCAAACGACTACGATTCTTTACGGCACTCACGTCTCTTCCTCTCTTACCAAAACATAGTATAATACGGGAATGCAATTCCTTCTTATAATAGGATTGCTCACAAAGTTAAGCACACACACACCTCTTATCTATTATACACTTCTAATTTTAAAACTCAAGCCCGGTGTTGAGCGGCCACACCGAGGTCGGTGCACAACTTTCGCACGAGGGTCCAAATGGGCTCTAAATTAAAATCTGTCCACACAATCACATCTAGATAAAAATCTAAAACAAATGGTGACGTCGGTTGTCGAGCCGAATACACACACGGGGTCAGTCTAACTCGGGTTCAAAATACGGGTCTTTACATTCTACCCTCCTTAGGAATTTTCATCCTCGAAAATGTACCGATAGCTAAACCGAACTGCGGTAAGTCCTTATCCTAACACCAGTATAAAGCAAAATCGAAACAGTTTAAAGTCTAAAGATGATGTAGGCTTCACTAAGCACGCTTTCAAGGGTCGGGATCTGTAGTAACCTGGATGTACTGCGTGTGGCATCCCATACTGCCATAGAGGATTGCATTCGTACATGGATGCATACCTTCCCAAGTGTCACGTTCCTGGAAACATACTTCACCATGACACAAACCTAGCACACACACCTACCTCACCCTTTTGGTAATTATTTGAGCAGAAATTTCAGATATCAGAATCGAATACTTATTCAGAAGCATGATCACATGCCTGGTAACATGTTCTAACTGATGACACGAGTTCCAACAGACACACGATTCTAACCGAGAATGAATAAATATGACATTTAAGATTTTTTTGTGTGATCGTTATAGATATATATGTAAAGCATCGATGTTATGAACCAATTTAATATTGAAGATTTTGAAGAAATTCTCCTTTTTTTTTTTTTTTTTTAAAAGAAGCAAATTCAAGAATTTAAAGGTACGTATGGTTTTCTTACATAACTATAGTTTATAAAATACCTTCACTCAAAAAGTTGTGAAAATTGCTCGCGAATCTCTGCTTCACGCTCCCATGTGGCTTCCTCTGAAGAATGGTTCCGCCACTTCACGAGTACTAAGGGAATGCTCTTTGTCCGTAAGATTTGTTCTTTACGATCCAAGATTCGTATCGGTTCCTCAATCAAGGATAGGTCTTCTTGGAGCTCAATGGGCTGGTAGTCCAATACGTGACACATGAAACACGTTGTGCATTTCCGATAGCTGCGGTGGCAAGGCTACTCGACAGGCAACCTCGCCGACTCGGCCCAATACCTCGAAAGGTCCAACATAGCGCGGACTCAGCTTCCCACGCTTCCCAAAACGCATCACGCCTTTTGTTGGAGAGATTTTGACAAATACGTTGTCTCCCACCTTAAACTCAACATGGTTCCTTTTAAGATCAGCGTAGCTCTTCTGACGACTTTGAGCAATGCGTAGTCTCTCACGGATTAATCGAACTATCTCGGTTGTATTCTCCATGATCTCGGGACCTAAAATGAGTTTCTCACCCACTTCTTCCCAATTAAGCGGAGACCCACTTCACGTCATACAAAGCTCAGAGGGTGCCATGCCGATGCTACGTAATCATATTGTAGGCGAACTCGATCAGCGGTAAATGTTGGTCCCATGACCCCTGAAAATCCAGCATGCAAGCACGTAACATATCTTCTATAATCTGATTCACCCTCTCAGTCTGCCCATCAGTCTGAGGATGGAATGTTGTATTGTAATCGAGCCTGGAGCCCATTCCTTCTTGAAATCGTTGCCAAAACTGAGATGTGTACATCAGGTCTCTATCGGATACGATACTGACTGGTATACCATGCAGCCTAACTATCTTCTTGATGTATAATTCTGTGAGCTTGTTGGCGGTATACGACGTATTATAAGGAAGTGTGCGGACTTAGTCAATCGATCCACAATAACCTAGATGGCATTGTGTATTCTTAATGTTCTTGGCAATCCCAAAATAAAGTCCATAGAAATGGTCTCCCATTTCTACTCAGGTATCGGTAGTGGTTGCAACAGTCCTGCTGGATTTCGATGATCCACCTTTACTTGCTGACACACAAGACATCTCGAGACATACACAGCAACATCTTTCTTTAAACCTCTCCACCAGAAGCTTTTCTTTAAGTCCTGGTACATCTTGGTACTGCCAGGGTAAATAGCGTACATAGACTTATGAGCCTCTTCCAAAATAGTGTCCCGAAGCTCAGTACTAGTTGGTACGCATACCCGGTTTCTAAACAACAAAGTTCCATCATCTTTGATAGAAAAATCTAGTTTACTTCCCCCAATCACATCCCGTCTGATAGCCATAAGTTCATCATCCATCATCTGAAGTCTGCGAATGTTCTCATATAGAGTGGAACGAATCACCAGCGTAGTCATTAACGCACCTGAACCTTTTACGTCAAATCTCATGCTACTTAGAGCCATATCTTCCAATAGATGCCATCGTCGCACCCTTGCGGTGAGATGTGATAACTGAGCAGAGAACTTCTGACTTAACGCATCTGCCACTATGTTTGCTTTCCCGGGGTGGTACTGGATGGTACAATCATAATCTTTCAAGAACTCCATCCATCGACGCTGTGTCATGCTCAACTCCTTCTGTGAGAAGAGATACTTGAGGCTCTTATGATCGGTGAATATATCGAAGGTCTTCCCATAAAGGTAGTGCCTCCAAATCTTCAGAGCAAAAATCACTGCTGCCAACTCAAGATCATGCGTCGGGTAATTCTTCTCATGGCCTTTTAGCTGTCTAGACCCATAAGCAATGACTCTCTCATTCTAGTTAAGCACACAGCCTAAACCCCCATATGATGCGTCACTGTATACTGCAAAGCCTCCCCTGCCTGATGGTATAGCAAGTACTGGCGCAGTAGTCATTCGTTTCTTAAGTTCCTGAAAACTTTGCTCACACTGCTCTGTCTAATCAAATTTAGTATTCTTCTTCGTAAGTTGTGTAAGAGGACCTGATATCTTGGAGAAGCCCTTCACAAACCTTCTGTAGTATCCTGCCAAACCGAGGAAACTACGAACCTCCGTAACGGTCTTTGGCTATACCCAATTCATCACTGACTCAATCTTTGCTGGGTCAACTGTAATACCGGTCTCAGAGATAACATGGCCTAGGAAACTGACCTGCTCAAGCCAAAACTCACACTTACTAAGTTTTGCATATAACTGATGGTCTCTAAGGGTTTGTAGAGCCACTCGCAGATGTTGCTCATGTTCTTCTCGCATCTTTGAATAGATGAGGATGTCATCTACAAAAACCACTACAGACTTGTCCAAATGTGATTTGAATATCTGGTTCATCAAGTTCATAAATGACGCGGGTGAGTTTGTCAACCCAAATGGCATGACCAAGAACTCGTAGTGCCCATATCGGGTTCTGAATGCTGTATTCTAAATGTCTTCAGACTTAACTTTCAACTGATGGTAGCCTGACCTCAAGTCGATCTTCGAGAAGAACCTTGCTCCTTATGGCGGTCGAGCGGATCATCAATTCTTGGAAGTGGATAACGGTTCTTAATTGTCAACTTATTTAGCTGGCGGTAATCGATGCAAAGCCGCATTGAACCGTCTTTCTTCTTTACAAATAGAACCGGTACTCCCCAGGGTGACACACTCGGTCTGATAAAGCCCTTATCTAGCAGTTCCTGATGCTGCTCCTTCAACTCTTTCAATTCTGCAGGTGCCATTCGATACGGAGCTTTTGATACTGGTTTGGTACCCGACGCTAACTCAATCGCAAACTCAATCTCCCTATCAGGTGGTAATCCAGGTAGATCTTCAGGAAAAACATCTGAATACTCGCAAGCAATCGTAATATCTGTAATATTTTTCTTCTCCTCCTTATGATCTTGCAAGTAGGCCAGATAACCACAACACCCGTTCCTCATCATACGGTCTGCTCGAATGGCAAAGATAAACGGTATCACATAAGATTTGACTCCGCAAAATCAAAAAGATTTTCTCTTCGGCGGGCAGAATGTTACAATCTTCCGAAGACAATCCACGCTCGCATGGTAAGTAGATAACCAATCCATCCCTAGTATCACGTCGAACCCTTCCATGCTCAAAATGATTAAATCAGCTACTGTCTCGTGGTCTTCGATCATCACAATCACTGATTGACACATGGTATCTGTGCTCACTGAGTTACCAGTAGGAATTGACACTGCCAAGATGAAATCAAGGGCCTTGGGAATGATGCCCAACTTCTCAGCAAACAATGGAGTAACAAAAGAATGTGTAGACCCAGGGTCTATCAACACTTGCCCTTCGGTTTTGCTTACGTCGCTCCCCCGACGCATAAAAAGGGTACCTTAGTTTAGACAAGTGTTTTAATTAAAAGTTTCTAAGCATGTGTGTTCATCCATAACTTATTAATAAATTTTATTACATACGAGGCAATTATGTATAAACAAATAGAATAAGAAGACATCTCAACTTTTAATAATACCTCGATGTTTGCTTCCTGAGCTGTCACGGCATAAGCTCGACCTTGAACAGTTGGTCGGGTCAATTTCTGAGTTGAAGCTGAACCAATTCTTCCCTTGTCCTCCTGAGGACAATCCTTAACCATGTGTCCGATTGTGCCACACCGAAAACACGCTCCAGTGTTCCTCCTGCAATCCTCAGTCTTGTGTGGTTTCCCACACCTTAGGCACATAGTGACCGAAACAAAAGATGGTGCACGAGAGGATCCTCGTACATGAAGCTCCACTAGCCGTAGAACCCGCTGGTCGTACGGATTGCACAGGTGATGATGCTGCCAATCTCTGATAAGGGGTCGGTCCAGAAGAAAATATTGGTCTAGAAAATGCAGGTTGAATAAGGTTCACTGGCGGCTTTGTAAACTTGGCCCTCTTATTCTCATAAGTACCTGACTGCCCTTGTACAACCCTGTCGTTGTTCGGCTGACTGCTTCTCAAGAACCGCTTTTGAATTTCTTCCTCTGCTATGAGGGCCTTTGACAGTACTCCTCCATATGTTTCCATTTCTCACATAGCCACGCTCTCCTGTATACTCGGCCTAAGACCCAGCTGAAATTTTTTGGCCTTCATCATATCGGTGGCCACATGTTGAGGTGCAAACCTCGAAAGTCGCATGAACTCATCTCCATACTCACGTACTGACATTATCCCCTGCTTCAGCTCGATGAACTGAACTTCCATCTGATGCCTAACGATCTTGGGAAAGTACTGATCGTTGAACGCCTCGATAAACTCAGCCCATGTCCAAGGAGTATTGGGAAACTCCTGCTTCCTGTGTCTAGCCACGGACTTCCACCATGGTCCAGCCTGTACGTCCAGTTTGAAGGTTGCCCATCTAACCTTCTCGGCATCGGTGCACTGAAGCACCTCGAAGATCTTTTCCATCTCATCCAACCAACCTTCGGCTTTCATCGGGTCGGTCTGTCCAGAAAAATTTGGAGGTCTCATCTTCCTGAATTCGGCAAATCCTGATGATTGTTGTTGTTGGCGTTGAGCAGATCTCTTGAGCCATAGATGCGATGCTGCAATGTTGGTGGCGGACTTTCCAACACTTGTTCCATTCTTTCACCACGACCTCTATCAACTCTGGCTCCTATAGAGCGCATTAGAACCGATTGAAGGCAACTCCTCGATGTACCGACACCTTGAGAATGTCCTCTAAAGGCACCGTCCTACCTCCTCTGCCTCTAAATCTTGGGGCCATCCGATACATCATTGTGAACACCACAACATCCAACATTGATTGTAAAGACAATCACACAAGATTAGTGATTATGGACCTAACGACTACGATCTGTCAAGGGTCTGCGGTTGGGTTCTCATGGGTCCTTAGAGAATCTAAAAATCATATCTCTGATACCAACTGTGACGACCCGACTTTTCCAATCCCTCAGGTATAGGAAAGGCCGGTTTGCCAAGAATAAACGATAAGCCGGAAAAACAGGGCACATATCAGAGTAAAGCGCAATAAATATCCATAGCTAAAATAAATGCGGAAGCAATTAAAAGTAAAGAACCACCGATGATGGCCGACCATCATCGAAACATGGATCATAACGAAAATCAACGTCAAGTATAAAACTATGATATCCAACTAAAATGGGCCCACAAATTCAAGTCTAACTCTCACTACAAATAAGAAAATCAGTAAGTTCTATACTAGGAAAAATTCCTCAGGAGGAACCTCAAGCTCTTCCTCAGGCACATAGTCAGGATCAGTCTCACAGCCCTGAATAGCCACGTCAGTACCTGAACCTGTGACGTATAGTCGGAGTGAGCTAACCAACAAAGCTCAGTAGAAGAAAGACATCTACGACATTTTACCTTAACTAACATGGTTTTAAAACCAATACCGGAATATAGCTTGTCAAACATATAAGCAGATAATAAACTGAATTTAGGTGCGCAAATCATATGTAAGATTTATTTCTAAATGTGTGAAAACAGTTTCAAGAACAGATGCAGTGTTTCAGTGTCTTAGTTTCTCTAACTTCTATATGCAAAGTTCAGCAATTCATGACTTAATCCTCAACTTAAAATACCTCCCGAGTAAACTATATCTCGAGAGCAGGAATATAGCCGACGGGAACCCCTACCTACTATTGTCGTTCATGAACCCTTTTTCAGGATGCAACAAGCCCCTACGTAATAAGGTAAACTTGTGCCAGGAAGTTGTTCAGGAATTTTGAGGGGTCGTTCAGATGAATCGTAAAACAGATGCAGATAAATAGCATTCGGATGCAAGTTTCTTATACATAATTCTGATTCTGATTTCGGAGTTCAGGCAGATTCTGCTTGTCAGAGCTTATATTAGGTTTTCGGTTTACAGATGTATTTTCAGATGACAGATGCAGGTTCAAAATCTACTACAAATTATCCATGCGAATTAAAATAAAATACTGTAGAGATGAGATTCTCTTAGCAAAACTCGGAGTTATGCGAAGTCAAGCAAGGTCCTATTGATGGCCTCTCACCCTCAATCTACATCACAATATACGTTCATGCATTAAGATTAACTCTAATTACTAATAATATAGACCTATTTAAGTGTTTCCTCAAAAACAAGTCAAAACAGGCAAGTTGCACCAATCCTAGAATTTGATGTAACATTCTCATATATTTTTGACCATCAAGCTGATCGATTCACGAGTTGGTCAAAACATGAAAGTTGTAGATTTTTCCATTAGCTTTCCAACGTAAAATGAATTGTCTCAATCGGAGTTCAGGATAAAATGGTATGACTAAAATACTAAGATAATGTCGGAGTTCGGTGATACCTCGCTCGAGCGATGATAATAGCTCGCTCGAGCGAGATCCTTCAGAACTTTCTCGCTCGAGCGATGACAAAAGCTCGCTTGAGCGAGGACAGGGAATGCCTTTTTGAGTATTTTAGTGTATCCTCGCTCGAGCGATGATAATATGTCGCCGGCGAAGCAGCTGACGCCGATTTCGTTTTCACCCGAATCGAAACCCATACATCCCAAAGCAAAACCCATGGCTAATCTAATGATTTTAATCAAAAAGTTTAATTAAAACGTACCTTTAATCTAAGGATTCCTAGATTAGAAATGAGTCACGCGAATGGAGCTTCAGAACAAAACCGACGGGTTTCCTCGACGATTCGCGCCGCAATCGATCCCACGAGTTCACAGAGACAACTCCAACACGTCCCCAATGATCTCAACCTCTCCCAATAGCCAACTACGAATCCAAGGTTGATTCAAGTTCTTTCTAAGGTTCAAGTGTTTTCAACAAAGAGGGTTCTAGAGAAGGAGGTTTTCTAAACCGATCTCCTACGATGATTGAAGAAGAGAGAAGACGGAGTTTCACACGGTTGGATAACTATCAAACGACTACGGTTCTTCACGGCACTCACGTCTTTTCCTCTCTTAACAAAACCTAGTATAATACGGGAATGTAATTCCTTCTTATAATAGGATTGCTCACAAAGTTAAGCACACACACACCTCTTATCTATTATACACTTCTAATTTTAAAACTCAAGCCCGGTGTTGAGTGGCCACACCGAGGTCGGTGCACAAATTTCGCACGAGGGTTCAAATGGGCTCTAAATTAAAATCTGTCTGCACAATCACATCTAGATAAAAATCTAAAACAAATGGTGATGTCGGTTGCCGAGCCGAATACACACACGGGATTAGTCTAACTCGGGTTCAAAATACGGGTCTTTACATATCTCGTCAGGTATGCTCACCGGCTTGTTGTTTAGTCAGGATGCTTTACATCCTAGTGTAGAAGATAGGATAGTAGTCTCAGGAGAAAAGTTTCCTTGTTGATCGGACGATGGATTCGGGACGAAGGGTTGCCTTTTTTTTTTAAGGTTTTCTGAATTTTTTGGGTTTTGTATTTTTAATTTTTTAGGGTTTTCTACTTTTTCTATTTTTTTAATTTTTGATAGTAAATATGGTACAGGGTTAGTCACCTCAAGAGGTGCCGAGAGAGCTGCTTCCTCTAATTGAGGGAGCGAGACAGCCTCTGGAGCCGTTCAAGCGATTTTTCGGGAGGCATGGACTTGTTCTGAAATTGACATTTTTTTTTGAGTCCTCATCTAATGAGATCTTTTGAATAAATGACGTGGGTGACAGGGGTATCGTAGTTTGGATTCCCTCTATCACATTGATTGCCTCTTCCTCAAAGAATCACTGGAGATCGTAATCGATTGAACTGTCATCCTCAAAGATATGATATGATTGCTCTTCTTGTGAAGGGGAGTCTCCTAAAGGAACCCCAGGGGGAGGGAGCTCTTTCTCTTGATCTTCATAATACGTTGGAATGAGTACGCATGCTTGGCAACGAGGCTGGTAATGGTAAGACATGCAAGGAGATTCCCAAGGGCATTCCCATTCTTCAAATTTAGAATCGACAATAATATCAAATTCACTTTTTTGATCTGATAAGGCTTGGAGTCATAGGTTGGCTTATTCTGCTAATTCGAGTGCGAGGAGGTCTATCCAGTAGTCCTCGTCATCACTTGGCAGAGGTCACCACTCTTCCTCGAGCGATTTCCAAAATATTTGGAGTTGTGGTGCATCTGGGGATGAAGGAGTTTCTAGTTCAAACTCCTCTTTAAACTTTAAGAGTGGGGTGTGGTTATTTCCTCCTGGGTCAGTCAACTGGCTGTCAGAATTCTCTTCTTCTTGCGTCAATAGTGGAGCCGGTGAGTTATTACTTGTTTCCATCGTTACAGGGTCAGAGTCGTTCACTTCTGTCATCGCAAAAAATCAGATCTCACTAGCGAATTGCTCTAATATGTGAGTGCATGCCTCACAATGGGGTTGATATGGGTGAGAGATATAAGGTGAGTCCCACAGGCATTCCCATCCTTTAAGGCCAAGGCAGAGGCTGATGCTATACGAGTTAAACTTCGCTTGTGAGGCATCATCTTCTTCCCACATTGAGTATAAATGTTCTCTATCTCCTTGCAAGGTAGCTACATGGAAGTCCTCATCATCAGTAGATTCCCAATCTTTTATTTGTGGGTCGGGCTCGGGAGGTTCTTCCTTCCTCTCCTCTATGGGCTCTTTGAGATCAAACAAGGGTTTGACTCCTTCAAGGGGTTTATCAATGTCGTCTTTTAGGTTCGTCAAGTCGCTGAATTCTTTAGCCATTTGTTCAATTTTCACTTCTTGGGATTTAGTGAAGGATACCTCCTTCTGCTAGGTTCATCGACTTTCTCAGTGGTCCCATAGACGAAGTGATCATATAGAGACCATTTTGGTGAGGTAGGGAACACCTCGGCTTATGAGCCGTCCGATTGATAACCTACCCCTATATGCTTACGTGTTTTCTTTAGGACGACAGGTCCCACACGACCTTGCTTATTCTTTTCGAGTCTGGTGTTAGGAATGTATCCAAGTTGATACATAAGATCTCATCCCTTTGTTGCGGTGGGGTTGATGTCATAAAGCTTGGCAAGGTCTGGACCAACCTCTCTCCTCATCAACTCTGGTCGACACGTCAGAGGAGAACTAAGATAGGTAGGGGGCGGACTTCTGCTACGGTTGTCTCATCCGGGATTCAAGTCCTTTGAATATGACCTGTATTCAACACATAATCATGAGCCGTTGTTATGCTTACCGCATAATCAATGTCTATCTCCTGGAGGGGTGCATCGGCGTATATACGAATAATAGAGTCCTCATATGGGAAATTGACTCATTGATGATACGTAGACGAGACGGCCTTCATTGATTCCAACCACTTTCTTTCTAAAATGAGATTATACGTGCTAGCAGAATCAGAAATATGGAAAGTGACATCCTTTCTCACAGGTCCAAGGTGAACCTAGAGTTTAATAGTCCCTTTAACAAAACGACGGGAGCCGTCATAAGCTATGAGTGACGGGGCCGAGGGCCTGACGTCTTGTTTCGTGTATTCGAGCGTCCTTAACGTCGTGAGCGGGCAAATATTGAGTCCTGCTCCAGTGTCCACTAATGAATGAGGTACAGAGAATCCTCTAATGATGACTATGAGATATATAGGAGTGGCACTCCCACTAAGTGACTCCTTAGGCATGTCCGTGTCAGTGAACGTGAGTGTTGGAGGTTGTGCCATGACCAAGGCGATTTGATGAAGCTCATCTAGGGTCTTTTCCTCGTCTACTTGTGTGTCCTTAAGTGTCCTTACCAACAATCGGTGATGATCAGGAGATTTCTTGATGAGCTCTAATATAGATATCTGAGCTGGGATCTTTTGAAGGTGCCGTAGCAAGTCATATTCTTGCCCTAGCTCGAGTATAATCTCTTTGCCTGGCCGATGAGCCTTAGGTGCAGATGGTTGAAGTGGTTGAGGTGAGGGGATTGGCGGAGGAATGATGTGAGGTGGGGGCGGCAAGTGAACCTCTCTTTCTCTTGTGTTCCCCTCTAGTTGTGGTGCATTTGCGAAATCCTTGTTTCAAGGGAAAAGAGGAGGTGGGTAATTGGTTTCAGATTTGAGAATTGGGCAAGTTGGCTATTGACTGAACCTAACGTGACTCAACGTTGATGTATTTGCAAGGTGAGTAAAATTAGAGGTTGGAGCGTGGGCCTGCACGGCACCATTCCAAGGTGAGAGGTACTGTGCGTAACCTCTTCTTCTAAGAAAGCTAAGAGTAGGGTCTCATGATGGTCGGAGAGTTTTTCTCGCTCACCTTCTTTTATGTTTAGTGAGCACTCAATCTTTGTTTCATTTTCTAGGTTTGGGGTCTTCCAAGTGACACTTTCTATCCATGCGACGACTTGGGCTACAGTTTAAAGAATATGATCTCCAAACTCAGGATTAGAATCAGACGAGGGAGGTGGTGAGGGTGTCGGTTCAGGATTTGGAGGGGTTAAAGGTTCTGGTGGGGGACGATGGAGAAATGGTCTCCTAGCCCTAAAGGAGTGGACTAGTATCTGGGTGAATTTTGGATAAGGTGGTGGGTTTGGCGAAGCGATGCGAGTGATCAAGGTCGAGGGATGTGGGGGTGAAAAGACCTTTACAATGGTAGCAAAAACATCGGAGGATTGGATGTGAGGGATTAAAGTAGAGAGTTAGAACGAGGGTTGACTGGAGAGATCAACAATGGCGACATGAGCCGGTGCCCCCTAGTTGTGATTAGGCATGGGGGTTGTTTATGATCCCCAAGTTTTGTTGGGGTTGGTTGTCGCTAGGGTTAGGGTTCCTCAACACTTCCCAATCAATTTGGTTTCGATCGCTCATATCATAGATCACGTCTCGGAGGACCCAACAATCCTCTAAGCTGTGTCCAACATATCGATGGAATGCACAGTATTTACTGTAGTCAAGATTTGCAGGCCATGGGTGAGGTTTTTCTAGTGGAAATCGGAGGAGGTTTTTAGTGTTAAGAAATCAAAAGATATTAGAGATTGTATCCGACAAAGGGGGATAATGTTCCCGCCTTGGTTGGTAGGGGCCTCTAGTTGGATTGAAGTTTTGCGGTGGGGATACATTATTATAATTCGACGCGTGGGCCGGTTGGTTCTATGTTATGTTTTGGTTCTGATAGGTGTTGGGGTATTGATTTCTATTTTGGTATTAACCTTAACCCTGGTTTTGGCCTTGGTTCTGATTTGCGTATCTGGATTGATTAGCGCCCTGATTCTGATTGGTATATCATTGTTGATTTTAATTTTATCCGAATTTGCGCAGTTGGAAGCTACCGTTATTAGAACTTTGTCCTTGGTTGACAACGGTGTTGACCTGTTCAGTCCCTAAGGCTTTCTTATTATTTTTCGACTTGGATTCGCTAGAGGAGCCTATTTTGGACATAATGATAGATAGGGCAAGGTCTCCACCTTTAATGTGTCATGCTAGTCGGGATGCCCGAGAATGAAGTGCAGTGAAGTCGGGGCAATCGCTTATGACGAGCACGCTCTTTAACGATTCCCTAGTATTGTCAATGATAATGTCGACCGAGGCCTTTTCTTTCATTGAAGTGTCGGTCATCGCAGCAAGTTTTCTCCATCGAGGGACGAAGTCAACAAACTCTTCATCAGGTCCTTGCTTGGCGGCCATCAGGTCACTAAGGCTGACTGTCTCATGGATCAAGTGTTTGTATTAGTCTAAGAACTAGCCGACTAAATCGTCAAAGGTTTCGATCTTATAGAGTGGGAGTCCCGCGAACCAGTCTAAAGCTTCCCCTTCTAATGAATATTGAAAGTAGTGAATGAGAAGTCCTTGGTTGTCGCGTATGGGCCGACAGTCATTGCAAAAGAGTGCCAAGTGATAGTTCGGATTTTTCGTGCCATTATATTTAGTAAATTTTTGCGGTTTGAATCCTATAGGCAGGTTAAATTCGACATCCCTGCAAAATTTATCGAACCCGAATGAATGACCAGGGCGCCCTCTTGGCCATGTACTCGTCAAGCATTTTAGGGAGATCTTCGATCTTGAAGGTATTGTCCTTTGGCGCGAGCCGCAAGCTAGCCCTATCTAGTGCATCGTCGTTAAAGAATGTGTGAGCATGCCGCCTCAATGACGCGACGCGAGGTGACACCGTACTCAGGGTAGGTGGTGGTCTTTCTTGTCGCTCTTGCTCTTCCAAATTGTGTTGTCCCCTAATGGTTTCGTATGCAGCAACCAATCCTCAAAGCAACTCTTTGGAGTCATCGCCTCCTCTTTGTATTCTTTGGATGTTAAGTTCTACGATTTGTTGAGTGGTGAGGTTTTATCTAGAGCTATTATTTCTATTGTTATGGCTATTACTGGCGTGCGGTGTAGAGAAGGGGGTTCTCTTGTTCACCAGCTATGTTAACTTCGGGTTGCCATGGGCTAAAGGTATAAGGCGGTTCTTTCTTGTATGCGGGGTTGTCATGAAGTCCCCACAGCGGAGGGTCTCCTAAACTTACTCTGCGTATGCCAGACATCTCAAGTCTTTGACGAAGACTCATATATCTAAAAAGGAATCTAAATGACATGACGGGAAAGGAAATAAAATAAAATTAACTATCTATGAAAAAGTTTGTGAAAGAGTCCCATCGCGATCGCCAGTCTGTTGGTGTGCGCTTTTTCTGGGTTCCTCTTAGTCCCCGTTGAATCAGTGGCTCCAATTATGTCTAGGTGGACTCTAGCGATGCGGTGTTTGGAATGACAAAAATAAATAAAAAAGGGAGATTTTTCTAGGAAGATTCCTAGTTTGATTGTGATCACCAGTTGCAGATATTTAACGACACTGCAACACGTCAGTGATCACGCTGTGAAGCGAGTGTAGGTTACTTCTATACTGAATCATCTGCTTGCGAACGTTAGCAGCAGTGCTTTTCTTTAGTTTAGTTAGTTTAATTCTTCTCTTATTTCCCTTTGTAATTAGAATTCCGGTCAGTTTAGATTTCTCAATTCTATTATTATTATGCTCTAGTTGTGTGGACTTATTAAGGTGAGTTATATTAGTATTCTAATGTTGTCAAGAGTCCAGTGAGCATCAAGGTTCTAGTATTACTAAAAGTCCAATCAGTTTTAATCTTCTATCGGTACTAGGAGTGCATATGTCTCAGTTTCAATAATAATCTAATTAAAATTAAGCATGCTAATTGTACTGGGATTCTAATTAAAGTAATTGTAGTAATTCTACTATGATTCTAATTAAAATAAAAAAGACTGATTTTTTTCTACGGGCCTAATTAGAGCAATAGATTTAATTTTCTATCCAAATATCAACGAAAATAAAAAGGACTGATTTATCTACGACCCTAATTATTGACAGATTTATGATGGCAAAATATAACTAATCATGAATAAACTAAATTTTCTAGAATTTGGATTTGGAATAATCAATTAACTAAACTAATGGAAAGGAAATTTTGATTTAATACTCTAATTATATCAAGGCCTAATTGATGTGAATAATCAATTATGTCTAGATATAAACTAATTAAAGTAATTTATTAATTCTGAAAAAAGACTAAAAAAAAAGAGTGGGCCCGCTATGCTAAGGAGGATTGGCCTCGTTCCCGAGTACCCTCCGTAAGCTCCCTTGGGCAAATCGGGTGGCTGAGATTAAAGAGAAAAAATTAAATTTTGGATAGTAAAGTCATATTTTTAAGCGTTCAGAGTTGATTTTGGAACAATAGGGGCAAATTGAATTATAAACTAGAATTATGAAAACTAAAATTAATATTTTTGGATTTTTGGAGGTATTAAACTAAGAAATTGAAATTAAAAAAAACTTTTAGGACTGAATTCGGGTCCGAAATCAGAAAATCAAACCGTATAATTAAGGACTGGTTCTAAACTCTTAGGGT
Source organism: Chloranthus sessilifolius (assembly GCA_021018995.1). NCBI lineage: Eukaryota > Viridiplantae > Streptophyta > Magnoliopsida > Chloranthales > Chloranthaceae > Chloranthus > Chloranthus sessilifolius. Next base: position 93,302,135 of record CM037584.1, on the reverse strand, counting down.
TAGAACCAGAAATTAATGATATGACTGTAAATTATGATTTTAAAGTAGAATTCGGTCTTAAGGGTCGGTATATCAAACCGATAAATCAAGGGCTGGTTCTAAAAGCAGGGAATTAGAACGAGAAATAGAAGATTCGGTCCGAAAAGGGTGCTACAGCGTAAAACTAAAAATAAAATTAAAAATTAATAGATCTAGGGATTATAAGGTACGGTCAGAAACTAAAATATTAAATCCTTACCTAAGGGGGTTAGGACTATGGAGAGAATCCTCGAAAATCTAGGCGTTTGAATTTCGAAATCATGGTTGGATTCTGTGGGTTCGTGCTCGGAGTTCTCTGGTTTCGAAATTTTCCATCTCCTCTCTCAAAATTTGCAGCCCCCTTTCTCTCTTCAAGAAAAAAAGCTTTTATAGGTTTTCCTTCAATTAAGCGCCTGTTTACGGTCGTTTAATTGAATTACGTGCCTGAATTTTGGCGCTTAATCACTTTGAGTCGGTCACAGACTCAATGAGCGATCGGCTGAGTTGCTCAGCGAGTCTCCTAATCCTAACAGGATTAGGGCTAATTACGCGCATGTTATCATGTGCTCAATCTGATTAAACGTTTAACCTGAAGCATTTAATCAAGGAAACATAGGGGTCAAGGGTAGTAAGATTAGGTCGGGCGTAGGCCAATTGCGTGCTAGTGGTGAAGCGCTCAATCCGATCACGCGTTCTATTTCAAGCACATAATCGAGTCTCGAATCGGTCTGGGAAAGGAAGTTTGGTCTGAAAGGTGGACTGGTCACGCACTTGTGGTTCTGCGCGCGATCGAATTGCGCGCTGGGTTTCTAGCGCGTAATTCGGGGTTGTCCGGGTATGGTCTCTAAAATGAAATGCAAGATTATTATTTCAGTCTGCATTTCGGCTATATACTATTGCTTAGTATATAGTCTTCCTACACTGGGATCTGAGCCACAGAGCTATTATTTTAACCTGTGTTCAGCCATGTACTATTGCATGGTCCCACACTGCGGGTTAAAAGGGTCAAAGGTTGATCGAACAAGTTTGTATACTCTGAGAATGTAAAATGGGGGTGTCTAATCTATGATTTGGTTCACTCTTTCAGTCTGCCCATTAGTCTGAGGATGAAATGCTGAGCTGAATTCAAGTCTAGGCCCCATGCCTTCTTGAAATCTCTGTCAGAACTGTGATGTATATAGCGGATCCCGATCACACACAATACTGATCGGTATACCATGAAGTCTAATTATCTCTTTTAGATACAACTCCGCAAGCTTACTGGCAGTATGCGTAGTACGGTATGGCAGAAAATGTGCAAACTTGGTCAGCCTATCTATAATGACCCAAATGGCATTGTGTTTCCTCATCATTCTTGACAACACCAATATAAAATCCATAGAAATGGTTTCTCATTTTCATTCAGGTATAGGCAAGGGTTGCAATAATCTCGTTGAATTTCTATGATCTACCTTTACTTGCTGGCAGACCAAATATTTGGATACGTACTCAGCGACATCCTTCTTCAAACCTCTCCACCATAAGCTTTTCTTTAAGTCCTGATACATCTTGGTATTCGCAGGATGTATAGCGTACATTGATTTATGAGCCTCCTCTAAAATGATATCTCGGAGCTCAACATTAGTAGGTATGCACACTCTATCCCAAAATAACAGAGTGCCATCCTCCCTGATGGAGAAATCTGCTCTAATCCCACTGATTACACCCTGTCTAATGGTCATAAGTTCATCATCGACCATTTGAAGTTTGCGAATATTTTCAAACAATGTCGGCCTGATAACAAGGGTGGCCATCAAAGCACCTGAACCTTTCACATCGAACTCATATCACACTAGGCCATGTCCTCAAGCAAGTCCCACCGATGCACTCTCGTAATGAGATGCACTAATTAAATTGAAGACTTTAGACTCAAAGCATCCACCACTACGTTAGCCTTCCCAGGGTGATACTGGATGGAATAATCATAATCCTTTAAGAACTCCATCCATCGGTGTTGTCGCATGTTCAAGTCCTTCTGGGTGAATAGATACTTAAGGCTCTTGTGGTCGGTGGAGATATCAAATGTCTCACCATATAAGTAGTGTCTCCATATCTTCAAAGCAAAAATTACCGCTACCAACTTCAGATCTTGAGTGGGATAGTTCTTCTCGTGGCCCTTGAGTTGTCTAGAGCCGTACATGATAACCTTCTTGTGTTGGTTGAGAACACAACCCAAACCATTATAAGACGCATCACTATATATAGCAAAACCTCCTCCGCCATAAGGTATAGCTAGCACTGGTACTGTAGTCAGACGCGTCTTGAGTTCTTAAAAATGATTCTCACACTGCTCAGTCCAATCAGCATTCTTCTTTGTAAGTTGAGTAAGTGGACCTGAGAGTTTAGACAACCCTTTCACAAACCATCTATAGTATCCTGCCAAGCCAAGGAAACTATAGACTTCTATTACTATCTTCGGTTGCTCCCAATTCACTACAGATTCAATCTTTGCAGGATCGACTGTGACACCATCCTCAGAAACAACGTGGCCTAAGAAACTGACCCGATCTAGTCAAAACTCGCACTTATTAAGCTTGGCATATAATTGGTTGTCCCTGAGTGTTTGAAGAGCAACTCGTAAATGTTGCACGTGATCCTCCCTTGCCTTTGAGTAAATGAGGATATCGTCAACAAACACCACTACTGATTTATCAAGGTGTATCTTGAATACTCGGTTCATCAAGTCCATGAACGATGTCGGTGCCTTCGTTAGCCTGAAAGGCATAACCAAGAACTCGTAATGACCATACCTCGTATGGAATGCAGTCTTGAAAACGTCGTCCACCTTGATCTTCAACTGGTGGTAACCCGACCTTAGATCAATCTTTGAAAAGAATCTTGCACCTTGCAACTGATCAAAGAGGTCGTTAATCCGCAGCAATGGATAACGGTTCTTAATCGTCATCTTGTTCAATTGATGGTAGTCGATGTACAGCCGCATCGAACCATCCTTCTTCTTCACAAACAGTACCGGTGCTCCCTAAGGAGATACACTTGGCCTAATGAAGCCCTTGTCCAACAGTTCTTGAAGTTGCTCCTTCAGTTCCTTTAACTCTGCAAGCACCATTCTGTACGGTGCCTTTGACAACAGTTCAGCACCGGTGTTAAATCAATCGCAAACCCAATCTCTCGATCAGGTGGTAATCCGGGTAACTCCTCAGGAAAGACATCTGGATATTCACATGCAACAGTGATGAGCGAGATGCCCCTCTTCTCCTTCTTATGATCTTGCAAGTAAGCAAGATATCCACAACATCCATTCTTCATCATGTGCTCTGCTCAAATAGCTGAAATGAATGGTGCGACCTTGGATTTGATTCCACAGAAGCGAAAGGACTTACTCTTTGGGGGTCAGAAGGTTATAATCTTTCAAAAATAGTCCACGCTCGCATGGTATGCTGACAGCCAATCAATTCCAACGATCACATCAAATCCTTCCATATCCAATGTGATCATATCCGTCATCGTCTTGTGATCCTCAATCATTACTATAACCGATTGACACACTGTATCTGTGCTGACTGAGCTTGCAGTAGGGACCAATACTGCCAAGATAAAATCAAGTGTCTTGGGTATGATGCCTAACTTCTCAAAGAACGACAGAGTGATAAATGAATGACTAGAATCGGGGTCTATCAGTACACGGGCATCAGCCTGACTCTCGTCACCCATATGACGCATGACAAGTGTACCTTTTTTTCGTATATTAAACATATAGAGTTAAGTGTATAATAATTTTGAATATCCATATGCATAAAAGCGTCAAAACACACTATAGAATATGAATATCAACTAATAAATTTAACTCTCAAAGCATAAAGATACCTTGAATGATATCATTTGAGGTCAAGGTATCCGTTGCGGTGATGACATATTCTCGACCTTAAACAATAGGTCGAGAAGATCTCTGAGTAGATACCACTACGTGAAAAAGTCAAAAAAACCACTGCCTTAAACAATGGTTTTTTCAAGATAGTGGTTTTTTTTCAAAAAACCACTGCCCTAAACAATTGTAAAAAAAAGTGGTTTTTTTTTACCACTATACAAAACAGTGGTTTATGAACTTCATAAACCACTGTCTTGTATAGTGGTAAAAAAAAACCACTCCTTTTTTTACAACTGTTTAGGGCAGTGGTTTTTTTATGTAAATTTTTTAAAATATATATATATTTAAAAAAAAAAAAAAATTACGTCGACAATTTTTTATGCAAAATTTTTTAAAATAATATTTTTTTATGCTTTTTTTTAATGCAATTTTTTTTATGCTTTTTGTAATACTTTTTTTAATGCAATTTTTTAATGCTTTTTTTTTTAATACTTTAAAAAAAATTATATAAAGAAAAAAAACTATTAATCTCATATTTAAACACATCCATTCAACTCAAATGCAAATCATTCAATGCCATCAATAAATAAAATAGATGCCCAAGTTTTTTATTCAAGCAAAAGATTGCATCTCAACTTGTGATCCAACCTTTCAAATCAACCAAATATTTTAAACTTTACATACTCAATCCTTTTATTCAAACAAAAAAAAAAGAAGAAAAGAAAGAGAGTTAACAATCTAAGGACTCCATGACCTATTTTCATAATTAAAAAAAAAAAAAAAAATGTGCTTCGCCTCTCCTGCCAAGTATCCCCGTCCCCTAGTGATCCGTTTGAGGTGAGCTTTAAATCGAAAAGCTTTGCCTGAAATCGAAAGGAGAACGTAATTAAATATTTATAATATTAAGCAATTAAATTAAGATATTTATGATATTAAGGAATTAAACAAATAATACTCTAAGTACATAACAAATTTCAAATACATACTTCACATAAGGACAGAAGAGCCATAGAATCAGTCTTACTTTTGCGATACAATTGAAATCCCCACAAACAATAACAGGAGCATCATTCCAATCCCTAGAAAAAATAGATACCCAATGACGAGTTGCCTTGTTTTAGGGGCCAACGCCATGCTAACGAATACTATTAATACGAATACAGTAACAACTGCCACCAATAGCCCTGACATTCTCACCTGCCATTACAAGATTTAGAGTCTAAATAAGTTTAAGGTTTGGTAACCCACATATAACAATACAAGCAAATTACTAGGAGAAAAAATATGTACCTTTTTTGGATTCTCAGCATACATAATGAAGAGGAAAATGTACATTAATTGGAAAAAAAGCCCCGATTGAATTGACGGTGAAAACTAAGATTGTAACATCCTGAAAATTTTCAACCTTTGAACAATATGCCTCGGTGTGCGTGCCCGACTGATCACGTACCCGACATGGTGAAAATAATTAAGTTAGTTGGGCTAAGTCTTAAGTGGAAAAAAAAAAATATATATATATATATATATATATATAAATATTGGTTTAGACTCGCGTGTGGACCTTTGGATGAATTGTATACACCTAGCTATGGCATACTGGCTTAACACCTAAGTTTAGGTTGGTTATAAATGAAAATAAAGGCAGGAGAATTTATTTTTCTTATAATTTTGGTTCTAGAGAGAGAATAAAAGTTTAGTAATGGTTAAATAACTTATTTGACTAATTGGGCCAACTGTATTGGCTGCTAGTTGGGCCAACTGATTGGGCCGACTATTCGAGCCAACTATAGGTCCTGATCGGGTGCATGTCTGTTAAGAAACATGTCACCGTTTAGATTTTTCAAATGAGATCATTTTAGGTCCGTTTGAGCTCGTATGAGATTTTTAGGACCAAGTTCATACACCGTGGTGGTGCGTATTGGCTTAACGCCGGGTCCGATTGATAAGTAGTTTGGGTGTACAGGCCCCACACTGAACCAAGGGATCATTTATATAATAGATAATACCTTAACTAGGTACGCCCGTTTCACGCGAAAAACTAGGTCCTTAGATAAGACTAACACCCAAAATGGGTGTATGTGTTTTGCATGAGAGCCGGCCTTTTTAGTTTTAAAAAAAAAGAAAAAGAAAAAAAAAAGGGCTAGCTTCCTTTTGAAGCCTTAACCGGTTGCAAGAGTTTGATGGTTTGGGTTTTGAAGAGAGAAGGAAGAAGAAAGAGGAAGAATCGCCGGATTCGTATGCTCCAAGCCTTGTGATTGCGTGGAAAAGGTTTTGTGAGATCGTATAAAGGAAGGATCGTTGTCGGTTTCAACTTTTGGTTTTGCTTTTGTGGGTTTTGGATCCGTTTGGGGGTTTTGAAACCCTCTTCTTGCGAAGAGATCATGAGTTTTGATCCACAAATCATAGCATGAGTTATGTGAAGTGTGTGTGTAAGGATTGCCATCGATTTCGTGGGCTTGGGTGTGATCGTGAAGCTCGGAGATGATCGAGGTGGGTTTGGAAACCCTTTTTATCTAACGAAGAAGACGATCCGATCTACGAGTAAATCACCGATTTAAAGAGGTAAATAACGCAATTCTTCCATGTATTTAATTAAATATATGTTGGTTAGATGTGTGCAAAAAATTAGGATCAAAAGGATTGAATTTTGATGAAAAAAATGGGTTTCAAGGTTCAAACCCGAGAAGTGCTTTCGAAGCGCCAAAATCGATTAATCGATTTTGAAACTCGATTAATCGAGTTTTTGACAAGAGAGAAATTCGAGAGGAACTTCACGAAATCGATTAATCGAAGAGAATTTCGATTAATCGATTTTGAAATTCGATTGATCGATTTTGAAAATCGATTAATCGAGTTTGCCTGGGCTTACGGACACTACCATAGTATTTCTGCCATAACATTTTGTACCGACTTCGGATTGACGTGATTCTTATTGCGTTGGAAAGAAGACAGAAAGCCCTACAACTTTCATGAATTGATCAACTTGTGAATCAATCGTTTTAAAGTTTAAAATTTAGTAATAAGTTAGGTAAATTTCTAATTTTGTCGAGAAACGAAACCGATTAATCGAGTAAAATCGATTAATCGATTTTTGAATTTCGATTAATCGAAATTGGGTCGATTAATCGACTGGTCTCAAATAGTGAAAAAGATTTTTGGCTCTTTGAAAATCGATCAATCGAGAGAAAATCAATCAATCGACTTTGGAAAATCGATTAATCGATTTTGAAAATCGATTAGTCGATTTTGTCTGAGTTGCCAGTACTGCTTTGGTATTTTGACCATAACTTTCTACTCCGACCTCCGATTGATGCGATTCTTGAGGATTTGGAAATATAAAAAAGAGATCTACAACTTGTATGTTTTGACCAACTTATAAATCTAAATTTTTAAAGGTTAAAATGTAGGAGGAAGGTTACATCAATTTCTATGTTGGCGCGAACTTGCCCATTCCGACTCGATTTTTTTTAAAACACTTAAATAGTCTAAGTTATTAGTGATTAGTGTTGATCCTTGATACATCATAATATATTTGTGATGTAGATTGAGGGAGGAAAGCCATCGTTAGGACATTGCTTGGCTTTTGATTTGAGGTTAAGGTGGGGAAAATTTTCATACGCAATTGCATTTTTTATTTAATTTCATAGATGCTTGATATGATCGAATGAAAGATGATAAGTTTTGTTTTGAAATGAATTAGTATTTGAAATCCTTGCAATGGAAACTTTAGATCTTTGAACTCAAATATTTGATTGAATATTTTGATTGTTTGAAATGCTGGAAAGCTTTGAATTATCGAATCTTTGACATAGTGGCTATTTTAAAAATTATTGACGTATCGAATCAAGAAATGATCTTTGTTTTGAACCTTTTATATAGCCTTCGAAAATCATGTAAGGAATTTCAGTCTTGAACATCGTATGTGTGTTTTGCAAGTTTTGAATCGAACCTAGAAGTTAAGTTTGAAGGAAGCAAATGTGAACTTTGAATTGAATCCAAATCAAATTTGTATATAAATTCAAATCCAAATCGAACCATAAGTTAAGAAAATTTTAAGTGGAACGCTATGGGCGGATTATAAGTGTGTTGTGGACCGCTAAGGGCGGATTATATAACATCGTAGACTGCTATGGGCGGATTATATGTGCATGTGTGGACCACTATGGGCGGATTATATGATACCTTGTGGGCCGCTAGGGCGGAATCGAATCGGCATGGCGGTTAAACCCGTGAATCGAACCGGCACGGCGGGATATCCGTGAATCGAACCGGCACGGCGGGATATCTGTGAATCGAACCGGCACGGCGGCTAACCGTAAATCGAACTGGTACGGAAGTCTCTGTGAATCGAACCGGCACGGCGGGATATCCGTGAATCGAATTGTGTAAACTATGTGACAATGTGTAAGCTATGCAAGTGAGTATTTGAATTGAACTGACACGACAGTCTTCGTGAATCGAACCGGCACGGCGGGATATCCGTGAATCGAATTGTGTAAGCGAAGTAAGAAAGTGTGAAACATATAAGTAAGCTTAGTAAGAATGTGCAAGACTTGTAAGTAAGATAAGTAAGGAATGTGTAAGATGTGTGAGTAAGCCAAGTAAGAATGTATAAAACATATATGTAAGCAAAGTAAGAATATGTAAGACATGTGAGTAAGTCAGGTAAGAATATGTAAGACATGTAAATGAATGTGATTCAAACTCAGTAAATCGAAAATAAGAAATATGCTTCTGATAAGAGATTAGTCAGTTTCAATTTTATTAAGAAAATGTCTTTGAAATCAGTTTCGGTTTTGATAAGAAAACATCTTCGAAATCAGTTTGCCTTTGAAATTAGTTTTGAATTTGGATAAGAAAATGCCTTTGAACTCAGTTTCAATTTTGATAAGAAATGCCTTTGAAATCAGTTTTAGCCTTGATAAGAAAATATTTGGATCTTGTCTTTGAATCTATGCATGTGATGAGATATATATTGGTATTAGTTTTCTCCATTGAGCTTGGATGTTAGCTCTCCCCGACTATACGTCACAGGTGTAGCTTTGAGGAAGGCCAGACTACATACTTGAAGAAAAAGGAGCTTCCGCATAAGGATTTGTACTCTATTTTAAGATCGTAGATTTAGTGCATCGTGGATCTTGGTAAGTTCGAGGTTGGTACTTCCATGCTATTATACATGCATGGTACACTACTGTTGGTGATGGTTAGTCATCACTGGCGTTTGTTTAGTTTAGTACATATTAGATATTAGAATTGGAGTTTTGTTCATGATACTTACATAACCTTGCTTTGATTTCCGTATGCATATGGATGTGCCAAGTGTTCTGTATCAGATTGTGATATACGATCTGACAGTCCGGATTTTCTCATTTGGTTTTGGTGTAAAGTATAAAAAAAAAAATTTTAAAAAAAAAAATCTCTAAATTTTAGGTTGGGAAAATCTGGGCTGTCACAGTTGGTATCAAAGCTTAAGTATTAGGTCTTATTGGGACCCGATGTTTGGCGATAAGTTATGTTAGGATATAAGAAACCCAACCGTGACTCTGTCACAGTTGGTATCAAAGTCATTTCTTTTAGAAATTCTGACAATCATTCCTTTTGTCATAGCATCGGGACTTCTGCTAACGAAACTTTGGTTTCAAATGCAGCTGTCAATGTCTTCTAGAGGAAGAGGCCGACCCAGGGGCGGTCATAATAGAAATTTGCGTAGTCGAGATGATTTCATCTCGGATACCAATCGAGTGCCTATGGGAGATAGAGGGCTTGGTGGTGGCCAAAGGGAGCCAAGATCTAATCGAGATTAGAGGGAACAAGAAAGAGTAAGAGAAAGGAACGAAGAGAGAGAAGAGCGTCAGAGGATGATGCATACCATGGAAACCATGGCGACTGCCATGGCACAACCGGCAGCATCTTTGGCGGTTCATACCGCTCATGAGCAGCATCAGCCACCTACACCTCTAGTGGGTTCTGCACAGTTAGTGCCCTCTGCATTTACCGAGTTTAGGAGGATGCGTCCTCCTAGCTTTTCAGGGCAAGCAGAGCCAATGGGCCTTGAAGAATTGGCTAAGCGAAATGGAGAAGGTGTTCAGTGTACTTACGTGCACTGAGGATGAGAGTGTACGTTGGGCGGCCTATATGCTAGATGGGGAGGCAGGCCCATGGTGGAAGTCCATGTCACGGAGTAGAGCGCAAGAGACCCCTGGATTGCCTTGGACATGGGAGGAATTCGTGGGAGAATTCAATAAGCAATACTTCCCTGAGATAGTGAGAAATCAAATGGAAGTGAAATTCCTACAGCTTGAACAGGGGAGGATGTCTGTGAGAGAGTATGGAGTCGAGTTTATGAGGCTCGCTCGCTTTGCTCCTGAGTTCGTGGTGATAGATCTGATGAAGGCCAAGAAATTTCAATGCGGCTTAAGGCCGAATATAAGGGGAAAAGTCGCTGCATTTGAGTTGAAAACTTATGGCACAGTAATGAGCAAGTCTCTTGTGGTGGAAGAAGACGTGAAAGTAAAGTATAAGAGAAGGTACCAACAGAGTAGTGGCAGGGCAAGTCAAATGCAGTCATATGCTCACAAACAGGCAACCGAGCTACCGAAGTTATTGATGCCAGCGCCCAGTCTGCCTACTCAGCGTATCCACTCAAGACCACCCATGTCCACTCATGGAGTGCCCCTACGCCTTACAAATCCCACGACCGCTGGGGCATCGAGCGTACCGCAAATTTCTCATACTTCCTCATCAGCACCGATTGAGCCATGCTCGCGATGTGGAGGACCACACAAGATAGAAGAGTGTTGGTGGGTCACAGGCGCATGCTTCAAGTGTGGACGAATAGGACATCGGATAAGAGAATGTCCCAAGGCGAAGACGGGTCAGTGAGGAGGACCTGGTTTAGTGATACTTTATGGTTTTAGAGGGTAGTATATTATTGGTATGGATGTTGTAAAACTATTGAAGCATGGTAGATGCGCCGTGATCTTTAACTCTAGTTGAATGGTTATTTTATCATTTAAGGATGCCTAGTATAAATTTACCTTGGTTCTTTTGTGGATGGTTGAATATATTTTAGGAATGATAGTTGGTTTCGGAGATTGATAGTTTTAATTTTTGTTATCTCGGTCCATCCATGATTGTTGCTTAATGATGTACATGGAAAATGAGAAATAATTTCAGGATTATGGTTATAACTTAAATTGTAATGAACTTCCTTTAGGGTAATGCTTTAGATAGACTCCATGATTATGGAATGAGTACGTTATAGAATGGTCTAATCCACTATATGAACAATTGTGGTTGTGCGTGTGGTAGTCGTATTTAATGGTTGTAAATTATGGATGAATACTGCCCGGTGTGTGTTTTGTATGAGGGATATCCAGCAGCCCTAGTGCATTATGGTATATTCGCTCATGTTAGTTTTGAATAAATTATTGAATTTTACATTTAGTTAAAGGTTTGCGATCTCATTCGTTATTTTCTTGGGCGGTGCGACTCTGTTTTTGTATAGATGCTATGTCATGAGCTAACGAGCGCTATGTACTGAATTTTCGAGGACGAAAATTCATTTAAGGAGGGGAGAATGTAATAACCCTAACTAATTGCGTTGACATTGAATCATTGACTCTTGAAAAGTATTGACTCTTAGGGAGAGTAAGATTATTCTTGTTTAGGACTAATAAGCATCTATACCTCTTCAACTAGCAATACGCCAATTTTCGAGGACGAAAATTCTTTAAGGTGGGAAGAATGTAACATCCTGAAAATTTTCAACCTTTGAACAATATGCCTCGTAAATGCGTGCTAGTGATCACGTGCATGGTGAAAATAATTAAGTTAGTTGGGCTAAGTCTTAAGTGGAAAAAAAAATAGATATATATATATATAAATATTGGTTTAGACTCGCGTGTGGACCTTTGGATGAATTGTATACACCTAGCTATGGCGTACTGGCTTAACACCTAAGTTTAGGTTGGTTATAAATGAAAATAAAGGCAGGAGAATTTATTTTTCTTATAATTTTGGTTCTAGAGAGAGAATAAAAGTTTAGTAATGGTTAAATAACTTATTTGACTAATTGGGCCAAGCGTATTACGCTAGTTGGGCCAAGTTGGGCCGACTATTGAGCCAACTATAGGTCTGATCGGGTGCATGTGTTAAGAAACATGTCACCGTTTAGATTTTCAAATGAGATCATTTTAGGTCCGTTTGAGCTCAGATGAGATTTTTAGGACCAAGTTCATACACCGTGGTGGTCTTGCGTATTAACGCCGGGTCCGATTGATAAGTAGTTTGGGTGTCATGGGCCCTACTTCAAGGGATCATTTATATAATAGATAATACCTTAACTAGGTACGCCCGTTTCACGCGAAAAACTAGGTCCTTAGATAAGACTAACACCCAAAATGGGTGTATGTATTTTGCATGAGAGCCGGCCTTTTTAGTTAAAAAAAAAAGAAAAAAAAAAAAAGAAAAGGGGCTAGCTTCCTTTTGAAGCCTTAACCGGTTGCAAGAGTTTGATGGTTTGGGTTTTGAAGAGAGAAGGAAGAAGAAAGAGGAAGAATCGCCGGATTCGTATGCTCCAAGCCTTGTGATTGCGTGGAAAAGGTTTTGTGAGATCGTATAAAGGAAGGATCGTTGTCGGTTTCAACTTTTGGTTTTGCTTTTGTGGGTTTTGGATCCGTTTGGGGGTTTTGAAACCCTCTTCTTGCGAAGAGATCATGAGTTTTGATCCACAAATCATAGCATGAGTTATGTGAAGTGTGTGTGTAAGGATTGCCATCGATTTCGTGGGCTTGGGTGTGATCGTGAAGCTCGGAGATGATCGAGGTGGGTTTGGAAACCCTTTTTATCTAACGAAGAAGACGATCCGATCTACGAGTAAATCACCGATTTAAAGAGGTAAATAACGCAATTCTTCCATGTATTTAATTAAATATATGTTGGTTAGATGTGTGCAAAAAATTAGGATCAAAAGTTGAATTTTGATGAAAAAATGGGTTTCAAGGTTCAAACCCGAGAAGTGCTCGAACCGCCAAAATCGTAATCGATTTTGAAACTCGATGTCGAGTTTTGGACAAGAGAGAAATTCGAGAGGAACTTCACGAAATCGATTAATCGAAGAGAATTTCGATTAATCGATTTTGAAATTCGATTGATCGATTTTGAAAATCGATTAATCGAGTTTGCCTGGGCTTACGGACACTACCGTAGTATTTCTGCCATAACATTTTGTGTCGACTTCGGATTGACGTGATTCTTATTGCGTTGGAAAGAAGACAGAAAGCCCTACAACATTCATGAATTGATCAACTTGTGAATCAATCGTTTTAAAGTTTAAAATTTAGTAATAAGTTAGGTAAATTTCTAATTTTGTCGAGAAACGAAACCGATTAATCGAGTAAAATCGATTAATCGATTTTTGAATTTCGATTAATCGAAATTGGGTCGATTAATCGACTGGTCTCAAATAGTGAAAAAGATTTTTGGCTCTTTGAAAATCGATCAATCGAGAGAAAATCAATCAATCGACTTTGGAAAATCGATCAATCGACTTTGGAAAATCGATTAATCGATTTTGAAAATCGATTAGTCGATTTTGTCTAAGTTGCCAGTACTGCTTTGGTATTTTGACCATAACTTTCTACTCCGACCTCCGATTGATGCGATTCTTGAGGATTTGGAAATATAAAAAAGAGATCTACAACTTGTATGTTTTGACCAACTTATAAATCTAAATTTTTAAAGGTTAAAATGTAGGAGGAAGGTTACATCAATTTCTATGTTGGCGCGAACTTGCCCATTCCGACTCGATTTTTTTTAAAACACTTAAATAGTCTAAGTTATTAGTGATTAGTGTTGATCCTTGATACATCATAATATATTTGTGATGTAGATTGAGGGAGGAAAGCCATCGATAGGACATTGCTTGGCTTTGCGCAGTTTCGAGGTTAAGGTGGGGAAAATTTTCATACGCAATTGCATTTTTTATTTAATTTCATAGATGCTTGATATGATCGAATGAAAGATGATAAGTTTTGTTTTGAAATGAATTAGTATTTGAAATCCTTGCAATGGAAACTTTAGATCTTTGAACTCAAATATTTGATTGAATATTTTGATTGTTTGAAATGCTGGAAAGCTTTGAATTATCGAATCTTTGACATAGTGGCTATTTTAAAAATTATTGACGTATCGAATCAAGAAATGATCTTTGTTTTGAACCTTTTATATAGCCTTCGAAAATCATGTAAGGAATTTCAGTCTTGAACATCGTATGTGTATTTTGCAAGTTTTGAATCGAACCTAGAAGTTAAATTTGAAGGAAGCAAATGTGAACTTTGAATTGAATCCAAATCAAATTTGTATATAAATTCAAATCCAAATCGAACCATAAGTTAAGAAAATTTTAAGTGGAATGCTTTGGGCGGATTATAAGTGTGTTGTGGACCGCTAAGGGTGGATTATATAACATCGTAGACCGCTATGGGCGGATTATATGTGCATGTGTGGACCGCTATGGGCGGATTATATGATACCTTGTGGGCCGCTAGGGCGGAATCAAACCGGCACGGCTGCTAACCGTGAATCGAACCGGCATGGCGGTTAAACCCATGAATCGAACCGGCACGGCGGGATATCCGTGAATCGAACCGGCACGGTGGCTAACCGTGAATCGAACCGGCATGGCGGTTAAACCCTTGAATCGAACCGGCACGGCGGCTAACCGTGAATCAAACTGGTACGGCAGTCTCCGTGAATCGAACCGGCACGGTGGGATATCCGTGAATCGAATTGTGTAAGCGAAGTAAGAAAGTGTGAAACATATAAGTAAGCTAAGTAAGAATGTGCAAGACTTGTAAGTAAGATAAGTAAGGAATATGTAAGATGTGTGAGTAAGCCAAGTAAGAATGTATAAAACATATATATAAGCAAAGGAAGAATATGTAAGACATGTGAGTAAGTCAGGTAAGAATATGTAAGACATGTAAATGAATGTGATTCAAACTCAGTAAATCGAAAATAAGAAATATGCTTCTGATAAGAGATTAGTCAGTTTCAATTTTATTAAGAAAATGTCTTTGAAATCAATTTCGGTTTTGATAAGAAAACATCTTCGAAATCAGTTTGCCTTTGAAATTAGTTTTGAATTTGGATAAGAAAATGCCTTTGAACTCAGTTTCAATTTTGATAAGAAATGCCTTTGAAATCAGTTTTAGCCTTGATAAGAAAATATTTTGATCTTGTCTTTGAATCTATGCATGTGATGAGATGTATATTGGTATTAGTTTTCTCCATTGAGCTTGGATGTTAGCTCACCCCGACTATACGTCACAGGTGTAGCTTTGAGGAGGGCCAGACTACATACTTGAAGAAAAGGAGCTTCCGCATAAGGATTTGTACTCTGTTTTGGGATCGTAGATTTAGTGCATCGTGGATCTTGGTAAGTTCGAGGTTGGTACTTCCATGCTATTATACATGCATGGTACACTACTGTTGGTGATGGTTAGTCATCACTGGCGTTTGTTTAGTTCAGTACATATTAGATATTAGAATTGGAGTTTTGTTCATGATACTTACATAACCTTGCTTTGATTTCCGTATGCATATGGATGTGCCAAGTGTTCTGTATCAGATTGTGATATACGATCTGACGGTCCGGATTTTCTCATTTGGTTTTGGTGTAAAGTATAAAAAAATAATAATAATAAAAATAAAAAAATAAAAAATAAAAACTTTTTAAATTTTAGGTTGGGAAAATCTGGGCTGTCACAAAGATAATGTCGGATGATACAAAGGGAAGGCCATACCATGAACAGATCAAGCTGTGATTTAACACGCGGTCTCAATTTTCTCGAGCTTGAACTTCCAGAAACCTATGAATAAGTAATGAGAAAATGTTTAACATGCAGGCATTAAATAGATGAACCTGGGGCATAGAACAGCTAGGTTCAGTAGGGTCTACAAAAGCAGCTTGATATTTGGGCTGATAATTTTGAGTACCAAATAGATGAAAGGTCAAAAGTGAACTTCCAAGGCTTGACCAATTGGACAGAAGGAGATTGAACCAAGCGCTGCTTCAGGTCAACTTATGAAAATCAAAGCCAATGTTTCCTTTATCCAATGGTTCTGCAATCAGTCGAACCAGTTTAGGGTTGCAATTGGCCAAAGGCCAAAACTATAATATAAATATGCTACATCGAAAATACCATTTTACCCGTAAAATTAATTCTATTTCCTATGAAAAGACCAATGAGACGTGACTTTTTGTCTTGATAGGGTCATTTTATGAAAAGCAATGCTACTTTAATACCCATGTGCCTAACATTTTTTTTCATGTGCCTAACAATTACACTAATGTCAAAGATTTATCAGTGATACTCTCCATGGAGCATCAATACTTAGCTCGATCCCAAATCACCATAAATTATTTTGTTGATTGTGGTACCATATCGATTGAGCGACTTGTTCTAGTCATGATTATAACCAACTCTCTCCTTACGATTATTGCCTCCTTTTCAACTTCACTACTACTATTTCTTCAATAAATTTCGTCAAGTTCAAAATCAAGTCAAGAGATGGCTACGATTATTGCCTCCTTTTCAACTCTGACTACTATTATGGCTTCAATTCATTTCATTAGGTTCAAAATCAACTCGAGATGGTGGTAAAGTTCGGAAATCAGAAATAGTACAGAATCCATATAAATGAAAAAAATATGAACCAAACAGGCCTCTGTGGAGGATTAGCACAAATATGGAACTGACAATTGAATATAGCAAGATTTCAATCCCTATTTCGGTCTTCCAAGAGAGTGTACCTGTCTTCTGATTGATCCCGACAAGCATGATAGTACTAGTTAAGCAATAATGAGCAGTACCCTCTTCTTACCTTTAACCTAGTCTGAAAATCAATTGGTAAATCTTCCATCAAATATGGTTTCGCATAAGCAAGTAAATAGTTGAGGCAACAAAGAAGCAAATCCTTGTTCTCTTTTTACACTATCATAAAAAAATGCCCACCTCAATAACATGAATGGCATCCCATGAACCTTCTTGCAAATAACCTCTTCGACCATGCCCTGACTTGGAACCATCTTCATCCCCAAAACCCAATCATATCATGGAAATTATAAGAACTTTTCTTTAAAAAACAAAAAAGATATAGTAAAAGGCTTACCTTTCTTTATTAAAAAGCAGGCTATGAAGCCTTCATTATCCTCTTCCCACATGTATACTGACGAAACTCCACCTTCATAATACCTACCAATTAAGTTGCAGAAAAGAGTTGCTATTACTTCTTCAGAAACACCCTTTCTACTTCACGCAGCGAGCACTACTTACGACTAGCTAGAGAAAGACAATGCCTAGGCTATTTCTACGTTGAGAGAAGGGCGTGGAAAGAAGACTATTTTTTTTATTCATAAACAACTCAAGGATGAGAGGGACATAAAGGACCTCACTGGTCACGATAGATGGTGAAGACATCATTTGCTTCAACTTCAAGTTTTCTCAAATCTGCGGATGGGAGAGCACCATCTTCCAAGGGCGGATGGTATTTATTTCACCAAGGTGATCTACAAAGAAAATGAAAATAAAAAAAGACCACACTATGTAAAGCCCATTTCTTAATAGATTGCTACAACAATGGAAGAACTTCAAAGCATATCAATATCTGAAATCTGATTTCCATGAGATAAAAATGCCTCTCTACACCATTACCAGCAATTTAATACTAATTAACAATATAGAATTCATTAGGATGTTTACCTGTATGAATCGGCATCTCGGTTGTATTCACACAATATGAACTCCTTTCCAGACTCCACATCACATAAAACCTGTTCTCATGGCCAACAAAATATTTAAATGATTCAGGAGCAACAAGAAAACACAGAAATATTTAGTAGCAGTGAATTAAGAAATTTTAGAAAGCAATCCATTCTCAATAATTCCCTCAGCCAAATTAATGACTACGATGGAAGATTACTCAACGCCCCTGTAGACTTACCCAACATTGAAGATGAAAAATACAGCCCATGCCAAAGCTTGCGGAGTCAACTTGTTGTGTAAGAAAGACTAGTTGGATCCGTAACATATGAGTACAATCCTACTTGTGCAACAGTGTACGTGGGAAGAGCAGAATAACAAAATTTTGAAGTAAAAGAGCACAGAGCCAAATGGTCTGTGATAGCAGATTACAAACCTTAATGTCCTATTATCAAAAAAGATTGATAACTAGTTCATTTCATGTATTGCTTTTTTTTTTTAAAGTCTGAAAAAAGAAATAAAAGTGCAGAGTTCTGATTTTTTTCTTCTCAATTTTCTCCAAATACAAAAAAAAAAAAAAAATCCTCTGAAAAGCTATGGCATGTGAAAAGCCGACCATTCGCAGATGTTCTTAAATCATCTCATTTGATCGCAGTTCTTCATTTGATCTTTATTGTTCTTCCTTTGCCTTTTGGGACTTGGGCTACAACAAGAAAAGTGAGAACTCCAACTTTTGCTTTATTTTATAATTGAAAATGTGAGTAGGCTAGATGGAAATATAAACATATTTATGAAAATAAAATCACTCGAAGAAAATAGAATCAAATTTACCCCTAAACAAGATCAAATAAAATCTACAAGTCCCTTGGGCCAAGTAATAATATCACCAATTGTAACATCGCCAAATGTTCCTTCGCTCGCATATAATTCTGTATTGACCTCGAAAATATTATCAATTATGATGGCGTATGAATCTCTTGACGTTGTCGCCTCTCTATGCATTCGCCCTAGTCCAATGGCTTTATTCTTTAAGTTTTTCAATAGACAGCGCATGGATGGTTGGTTCACAAGTATCTCAGGCTGAACTGATGACGGTCGAGTTTCCTAAAAAAATTATAGCCTTTAAACTGTAGAGTTTAAGAGAGACTAAAACAACAATGCAAAAGTGCTTTCAATAAGATATGACAATGACAACTCTAATGATTATTATTTTATAACATTGAATTTATACCTGATAAGAATCGAATTGGTCAACCGATGTCGATATAGATGTCCCTTTAGAAGGAGCTAGAGGTGATAGTAAATTCACTTTTTCCTCAAGGATCTTGCGTGCTCTACGCTCCTCATCAAGCTCATGTCTAAGCATATCAACCTATGATTGAATGCTCTCACGTGCTATCTTTTCCTGGTGAGCAATCTCCCTAGCCTGAGCGGACGCTTGAATGGAGGTCTTAGATACACCCGTACCCATACCCCGTATGTTGCCCCTTCCATCACGCCCACAAACCATAGCAACATGGTCATTATCTAAATCTTTTTCTCCGAGGAATGGATCAGATAAGGCAAGCCTCCTAATTTCATCCTGAATAAAATAAATAATGGTTATATATAGTGATCCTAAAGATCAATATTAATTATTTATCAATGGCAAATGAATAATTAAAATAATCTTACTATTTGTGTGCCCAAGGACGTCCCATCCTTCTTAGTATGAGAGGCTAAAAATATTTGTCTTCTCATCACTGTACCAGTCGAACTCTGCTTTTTCTGTACAATAAGGTCATAAGCAATTGTGAATATTCTAACAAATTTATTTAAAAATTTTATGTGGTAGATTTTACCATCTCTTCTGCCATCTTAGCTGATCCTCGTCTACCAGTGGTGTGTGGGTTCATCATCATTTTCCTACAAGTCTTCCCCTTTTCTCGGCGTACTTTATCTTCCTCTGTCGAGCACATTTTAATAAATGCTCTCCAATCATCTCCCTTCACATTCTTTGGTCGATACTTCATCCGCTCTACGTCCGTTTCATATTTATCATAAACGGTGCGAAGGTCATGTTTCCATTGCTTCCAAGTTAAATTCGCTTTCGTTAAGACCATCTTTTTTTGACTAATTGGAATATTATATTTATCCTATAGTGAAAATAAAACGATATCAAAATTATTTGTAGAATAACTAAATGAAAATTGCATGAACAACATACACTCACTGAGACAAAGTACCATATTTTCTCTTTTATAGAAACAGGTACAATTTTCCAAGACTCATATGCAGGTGGACAATGAGTCCTCGTCATTCGACCAACAAATGTGGCAAATTGAGTTGAAGCATCTCCAATAGGCTGCCCATGTTCATTCATCTGAATTTTCAAACGCGTACCTGGATAAATAAAATATTGTTAATAATTTGTAAATAACATTTACCAAACAAAAGAAAATAATAAACTAACCACTCTCTTGAGTTCCAACTGATTCAGATCCACTCGGTTCTGACCCAAACTGTGCCATTATCTTTTGCTGAAAACATTGGCAAACTCTAGTTGTTGATCAAACTATCATTTAAGGATATAAAATGCATTAATAAGATAATTGAAAATTGTAGCTAACTTATAACAACATTAAAATAGGAAAATCAACAACAAGAAATATAAGTAATTCTTTTGTTACAATTATTGGATAGAAGAAATAAGGTTCAAGTGAACAATATGAAAGAACTAGATTAATCTTCGTCCTCGTCCTCATCCACAACATCAGTTGCTGATGCCAATGCTAAAGCATCTGCTTTTGGTCTTCCTTCAAGTGATAACGGATCTTCATAGGCATCTACATCCCGAGTCAATCTCTTTGGAGCATCCAATACGACATACCAATCATCCCTAGTTTGATCTTTACAATAGAAGACTTGAGTGGCTTGAGAGGCAAGAATAAACGGCTCATCATCTTCATGTGAAATCCTCATAAATCTCCTAAGATTAACAAACACTAACCCAGTTTCTGGGTCAACCACACAACCATTTTTTTTATCTTCTATACGAGCCCAGTCACAGTAGAAGACTGTTTTTTTAAAGTAACCATAATCCAACTCAAGTATTTGTTTGATAATACCATAATAAGTAACTTCTTCTTCCACATGGTTCTTATCTTTCGCACTTGACCTGAAGCTAGTTAAAGCCTTCATGGATACTCCACTATTTTGTGTGCTTTTATTCATTTCCGATTGTGCGGTACAAAACTAATAACCATTGATCATGTAAGCATTATATGACATGGCATTGAAGTCTAGACCATCAGCAAGGCTCTTCATGATAGAATTTTCTTCATTTTCTAATTCTTTTCTTAACCAAGGAATGTAGTTGTCCCTCTGATGCTTATTGCTTGACTTGTGATCTTGAAGATAAGCCTGATACTTCCTGTAATATTAACTCTTAATTATATTATATCATTTTTAAAATAAAATATATAATTTAAAAATATAAAATAAATTACTTACTTCTTCCACTCAATATTTTCTGGATAATGCTTTAGAACCCATCTACGTATTTGTTCATACTGCACATGTTGAAGAAGATAAGTTTTTCCACTTCCATCGATAAGGTACCCAAAAGTAACATCTTGTTCCACGAACGCATTTTCTCCTTTCTTATGGCTTCCTCTGCTAGAATTTGGCATATATTTCATGCAATACCTCATACATTCTTCCATGAGATATTGCTCCATAATACACCCCTCTGGATATATGATTTTTCACATAATGCTTATATGTCTTCATCATCACATTTTTTCAATTAGATATCAATGTTAACGTTATTAACTAAAAGAAGTTATTAATTTTATTGCAATAATTTACCTCTCGAAAGGATACATCCATCGATATCGGACAGGTCCGCAAACAAGCGCTTCCTCTGCTAAGTGAACAACAAGGTGTATCATAGAAACAAAAAATGACGGCGGGAAGTACTTTTCAAATACACATAGTGTTTCGACTATATGCCTTTTCATGTTCAAAAGGTCAACACGAGATAACCTTAGAACATAGGACATTAAAAATATTGACAATTGTCGAATAGCGACTCTCAATGGTTTCTCTTTCTTGAATGCATACATCGGCAAAGGATAGCGATGCATGATAATCATGTGACTTCAAGCCTTTGAGTTAGAATTCCTTCAAACATACCTTGTCCTTCCAATTTCCACTGTATCCAATAGGAACCTTCAAATTGTGCAAGGTTTTATAAATTATTTCTTTTTCTTCTCGTGACAAGCAAAATGGAGCTTTAGGACAATACAACTTATCATTTTCTTCCACGGGCCACAAATTTTTCCTTATATTCATATCTTTGAGATCATAACGTGCTTCAACACCATCTTTGGTTTTACCCTTTGTGTCCATAATTGTTGCAATTAGGTTCTCTGTGACATTTTTTTCCACATGCATTACATCCAAATTATGACGAATAAGAATATCCTACAAACATAAAGGACATGTATTAATATTTGAGTAAAGTGAAGTATAAATTTCATATTAGAAAAATAAAATATATTAATTATCCACCTTCCAATATGATAAATCATATAGGATTGATCTCTTTGACCACGCACTGCTCTTTTCATGCTCAGTCTCAGATCTCTTCCTCTTCTTGTTTGCTACCTTTCCAAATTCTATTTTGATACATCTCATTTTGCATAGTACTTCAGAACCACTCAACCGGCGGGGATGCTTTCTATGTTCTTCCTTCCCATTAAACTGTGACTTTTGAGTTCTGAAAGGATGACTCATATCCGAAAGAAATCTTCTACACCCCATGTGCGCATATTTCTTTCCAAGTGATAACCATGCGAATCAACCTCTTCACTACAAACAGGACAATCATACTTTCATTGTCCTACATCCCGAAAAGATGGCCATATCTTTGGAAAATCATGTATAGCCCATAATAGAATTGCTTTCATGTTGAACATAGATTTTTTATAAGAGTCATATGTTGTAGCACCAGCGGACCATAATTCATTTAACTCTGCAATCAGTGGCTGTAAGTAGACATCAATGTTGTGCCCTGGACCTTTTGGGCCTGGAATTAATAGAGTTAACATTGTAAACTCTTTTTGCATACACATAGATGGAGGAAGATTAAATGGAACAATCATAACAGGCCAGCAACTATAAGAATTACTCTTGTTTCTGAAAGGATTAAATCCGTCTGTTGCAAGTCCTAAACGAACATTACGTGTCTCAAGAGAAAAGTCACTCCAACGAGCATTGATTGATTTCCAACTTGAAGAATCCACTGGATGACCCATGTAACTTTCATTTTCAATTGCATTTGCATGCCATATCATCGTCTCTGCAATCCATGGTACACTATATAATCTTTGAAGTCTTTGGATTAGTGGAAAGTATCTTAACTTCTTCCACGGTAATTGTTTAAAATTTGGCTTTGAAGCTTCCACAGGTCTCCATCTGCTCTCACCACATGTAGGACACTCATTTTTATCTGCATGATCTCTCCAATATAATATACAATCATTGCGACAAGCATGAATAATCTCATGTTTCATGCGCAAAGACTTAACTAACTTCTTTGCATCGTAGGTGCTATCAGGTAAAGTATTTGACACGGGCAAAATTTCTTTTAGCATTTTTAACAACTCCGTGAAACTTTTATTAGACCACTGATGTCTAGCCTTCATACTCAACAACTCAACTGTAGTTGACAATTTCGTATGCTCACCCTTACATGACAGATATAGTGGTTCTAATGCATGTTTCTTCAAATTACTGTACTCCATATCCTCAGGTAAATCATGTGGATCCTGATCATCACCTTCATCCTGATCATCATCTTCATCCTCAGGTAAGTCTTCAAGATGAACATGTCCAAATGTGTTGTTCAACATTTCTTCCATTCTTGGAAACATATCATTATTTTGATTACTAGTTGAACTACTAGAAACCCCAACATCAACACAATTTGTAGAAGACGACTCCCCATGATATGTCCATGTCGTGTACGAACTATCCATGCCATCACAAATTAAATGCTCCATAATGGTTTCAAGGTTATGCTTTTGAAATTTTCGACATTTAACATACGGACAACAACACCAATTAACATCCTCAACATTTTGTTTTGCAAACAAAATAAATGATGCAACGCCATCGAGATTTTCAGAAGACAGACGTTCTACTATTGTCATCCATTTTTTGTTTGGGATTGCTGGAGGCATCTTCTACAAAAAAAAAAAAACTCAAGTAGGAGAATTGAGGGAAAAGACAAGTATCAACAATATTAGCCATTAAAAACTAAAAGTGACAATTTGTTCAACAAAAAATGCACAACTCTATTTCAATCTAATTATCTACACATTCATGCTACCATAATTCTAACTAATATATTTTTTATAACCAAAACTTGCATCAATTTAAGTTAAAATTTTCAACATTGGTTCATGCCCTGCATCAATTTAACTTGATGGCCCACATTGCTGATCCTGGCCGACAATGAATAGGTAGGAAAATTGAGATGCACATATCTTTTATTAAAGCGATCTGATCTTCAACTCCCAAGGTGGAAATCTAGCTTCGATCTCAGCTGAATTGGGGGAAGTTGAGAGCTTCGATCTGAGCTGAAATGAGCTTGTCTATTTGTTCACAAAGGCTATGGCTGGTTTATGGCATTCGTTCTTGACTTGCAATCAATGCTTGTGCATCAGTTCAAGGTGAAGCAATAATTGTGAAGGATAAATGTATAGTATTATTACTCATTTATCCTTAGTTCATATAAGTATATGTCATTGTAAAACTTATCAAACAATTACTTTCCATTGTAAAATACATAATCCTAAGTTGGACTTAAGGAATGACCTTGAAGGCACAAAAATAACAACAATTCTATCTGATACATATAGTAACTACTGTTTAACCAATGGTACCCTTATCCGGGCAGTTCCCATAGTACAAATAGGATTCACGTTACGGAAGGATAACAACCAGAAATATCTTGTCAATTTCAATGGCTATAGCCAGCAATCACAAACTCGATAGTCGGTACTTCAAGTGGACCATTCAACGGACGCTTAAGTGGCGCGATATAAGTGGCTGCCCCGACGTGCATTGCTTACATCGCGCCACATGAGCAGTATATGTTGAATGGTATAACATTGTCCCTGCCAAATTGGCCATAATTTACCCTTTGATCAGCATTACTTGCAAATCAAAGAAATGAGGCAAGACATTTATTGATTTGGCTGTCATTTACATATAGAAAGTCATGTCCCTATAACCTAAATTTTGAGGCTCAGGTGTGTGTGACACTTAGACCTATGCCTCTTGACCTTTCCACCCATACTTGGGAGACATAGGATAAGGTTATGATCTCACAAAAGAATGAGGAGAGCTGCCCATTCTACGTCTCCTCCATATGTTTTTCACTCTCCTAGCACTAAATTAAGAGTGAAAAAAATCTAATTGGAAATGATCCCCCCTTGGTAAATCAACGCCATTATCCTCTCCAACAGTTGTCTTGGTCAAGGAATAAGTGAAAATTCTTTCACTATCTGCATTCATAAGAAAAAATTTGTGTCACCAAAATCCATGTATGTAGACTTCGGTGTGTGAGTTCAGTCTATCAAAAGGACCTAGCAACATTGAGTTAGAAGAGATAACAAAAAGTAGAAATACTTACAGTACAACTGGAGCTGAAGGTAAATTTTTGCCTTAATTTTGGCTGACAATTTTACCTCCTAGCCTTTTTAATATAGTCTGAATATGTCCCTTAGTGCTAAATTACTGTTTTGCCCTTCAATTATTTGAAAATACCGAAACTGACCCCATAGGGTTTAAATCACAGTTTTTCCCTTAACAATTAAAGATACCCATATGTCCTCTATGGTAAAATTATATTTTTGTCCCTGATAATTTTGAAAATACCAATTACGCCCTTTGGTCATACCTATCAAATTTTGGTACATCTAATTTATGCTTGAGGTCAGCGGTCATGTTCACTTTTGGTTTGGTTAGAGATAGTCATGCTAAAAACAAAGTTTTGAGGTGCCAACATGAAGAAGTTTTGTAGCCTATCTTTTATGGAGGTTGGTTGCAAGGTTTTAAATCTCACCATTGCATGCCAACTTGCCCGTTTGAAGAAAATTATATTTTTTTGTCTAGTACAAATGATAATATAATCAATACAATGTGTAGAGAGGTCTATGAGGATTTGTATTGGGGATACGAACTTGTATGTATGATCCAGTACACAAATTTGACCCTGATTGGAGCCCCAAGGAAGAAGAAGAGAAAAGAAGAGAGAAGACATGGAAACATGCTACGCAATTGGTCCAAAGGAAGATATTGGGAGATTTTGTTTTGGGAGAGAAAAGGAGGTAAAAGTATGTGAGCTGTTTTGAACTCTAAATAGAAGTTTTGACTTCTATTTAATCATAAATAAGGCCTCTATTTAATAGGAAGAGAAAATGTGATCGGTGAAGATTACTTGGGGAGAAGGTAATGACATCAAGGGTATGAGAGCATGAGGTTTGAACCAGCCAAGAAGACATGTGACAGGCAAAGGACTCCCAGTTCATCAAAGTTAATTATTTGTTACCTATTTTAGTAGGGAAAGTAGTTCATTAATGTGATAAAAAAAATTTATTGGGGTTATGGTTTGAAAGAAATAAGCATGATCAAAATAAATGGGAGTAAAAGTTGTGACCTTGTCAAAGTACAAATAGAGGTGCATAGTAGTCCACAATCCACATAGTCTTGTCTCACGGCAACCTGTTAAAGCACGATCCACCACAAACTTCCCTTACTACTTATGGGATTGATCAATGGTTCAGATCCCCTAATGGCCTAATGTATGATATAACACCTACTGCTTGGGAGGACTTGCATGCATCATATTGACAACTCATGATTTACAGGACACATAAATGCTTAAAAACAACAGGGTAAAAAATAATTACGAAAAATTATTCTAAATTTCTTGGTAAAATAAAATAGAAAAATACAACAGGGAATATTCTAGAATAAAATAAAAATAATTTTGGTTACACTTGGCACTATGTTTGCACAGTAAAAATTACCATAATGCATTTCATGGTTGAAAATATCTGGCGATACCGATACCTATTGTGTGGTACTATCGGTATTGAAGTCCACCGAGTATGAGGTATGTTGATCCATATCGGATGATACATACCAATATACCCCATTTGACAAATTTAGACAAAATCGTTTATGGATGTTAACACTTCAACAATTTTCAGTCAGATCCCTCTTTGTCCTTTCAACAAATAGTTGATGTGCAGTTCTCTAAACTTCATCTCATTAGCTTTCCCTTCCTACAATATACTGATCATGCATTCATTTTTATGTGTATTTGCCAACCATTTTACTAACAGATCAATAACTAGAAAATAAAATCTCCAGGCTAAAGAAAAGTCCCCATCTTGTGTATTCTACTAACAGATCAATAACACGAAAGCCATAACATCCCAATCCTCTCAGGAAAGCCTTGCCCTCAAAGCTGGATCTTAGAAAATGGTGTCAGTTCTTCCTTTGTTCCTGTCAAAACAGACCTTGATATGGTGGTAGCTTCTTAATGTATGCAACATCCTGAATGTGTGAAATTGTTATAATAATTATGCCATATTTCTTTTCACGCTCTACTAATTAACACTTGTAATATATATAGAACATGACATTATTCTCAAGCATCCCCCTTCAGTTGCTTCAAATCCTTATTTACTTTGTCAATATTTTGAGAACATATTAGAGGTCAGCCAAGGTACTGATTTGATAGAAGGTATATAACACTAGTACCAATTTGAAAACCTCAATAAATAAAGTTTCTTGCAGCATTTACAAAATACATGCTCCAAAACTAATTTGCCAGTTTGATGGGGTTATTTCCTTAGAACAAGGGAGATGAAATTTATCTAAATATGGATCTATATATATACATAAATGAACGCCAATCAAATCAATTAATAAACCAAGAAAAGTGATGATTTAAATACTCAATTTAATCAATTAAGAATGTTTTAACGATTTAATCAATACTCAAATCTACTTGCAATCATTTTGTGTTTATCAAATTATGTAATTATACATATATTACATAAATGAACTTCAATAACACCTAATTTAATTATTACTTAAATCTACTTGTAATGATTATAAATTCAACAAAATTATGTAATTATATACATATACATAAATAAACGTCAATAACAGCTAAAACTATGGTTATCAATTTTCTACATTAACAAATCTAGTTTTGATATAATAACCATAACAGAGCTCCAGCTAAGGCGATAGTTAGATCTCGGATTCCTTAAGCATTTTGCTACTTCCTAACTGAACATTTAAATCTAACAGGAAAAAAGTACAAAATGCTTCCTCGAGAATTCTGAAATAGTTTCGCAATACCTCAAAACAAACGAAATTGATAGTAAAGTGAACAAATGTTGATTAGTAGTCACGAATCCAGATCATGCCAACAAAACCTCTTTCCAATCCTACAGTTGCCGTAATCATCAACATATAAACCCCAATTTGTGTTTTTTTTCTGCTATATGTGTAATTTGAAACAACAAATCAAAAGATGAACCAAGATTGAGGAACGAATACAACAAATCAAAAGCAAAAATGAAGTAGGTCACCAATTCAGACGAAGAAGAAGGAGAATCAGACCTGAATTTCCACATCCGGCGACTAGGATCTTATGGTTGCAATGGAGATATAGATTGAACAATGGTTGCGGTCCGTGATCAGAGCTGATTCACCACCTCTAAAATCTAAACCTAAACTGCAATCTAAACCCAAACTCACCGATATTTGTATGAAATGAACAAAAAAATTTGGAGATTTGATAGATCTGTGATTCAGGACCAGTTCAACAATCGTTGGTCAGCGATCTGCCATCCGCAGTCCGTGATCAGAGCTCCGCGAAGATTAAAGTTTGTTGGCGCCTCCTCATGAGATCAAAATGGCAGCTGGGGGTTCGTTGAGAGAGAGAGGAAAAGAAGGTAGGGTTGAAAGAGAGGGGTTTGTGAGGAGATAAAAGAGAGAAATGAGAGGCCCGATTAATTTGCACGTGATGGTAGCATCATATGCACGTGATGAGTGATTTAAGTGAAAAAATTACTATTTTAGGCAGTGGCATATTACCCCACTATTTTAAACAGTGCCTTAATTTTTGCTGTTAGAGTGGTTTTTTCCTCATTTTGACGTAGTGTACTGATCCAGCCCGCTCCTTGCTTTCCTTGCTTTCCCCAGGGCAATTTCTAATCATGTAGCCCATCTTGCCACACCTGAAGCAAGCTCCTGTATCTCTCCTACAGTCCTCTATCTTGTGTGATTTCCCACACTTTTCACATGATGGAGCCGACATAAAAGAAGAGATCGATAAAGATCCCTGTGAGATAGAAGCTCCACTAACAAAAGAACCAGACGATTTGAAGGGTCTGGAAGATACAGGTACTTCCGGCCTTTGATATGAACTCGAGCCTGAAAATACAACTGGTCGAGAGTGAGTAGGGTATCTAGGAGGTCTGGAGAACCTAGCCTTCTTGTTCTGTTCAAGGTCCTGAGATTGTCCCTGAAATGACCTCTCCTTATTCTGCCTGTCTCTCCAAGCAAACTACTTTTGGTTCTCTTCTTCAGAAATGAGAGCCTTAGACATAATCGCCGCATACATCTCTAACTCTCATAGGGCCACTTCTTTCTGTATGTTTGGCCTTAACCCAAGCTGAAACTTCCGAGCTCGCATCAACTCGATGACTACGTGTTGCGGAGTAAACCTTGGCAATCTATCAAATTTTGCGCCATACTCACGCACCGTCATAGCCCCTTATTCCAACTTGATAAATTTCACTTTCCGCTGATGCCTCACTATCTTGGGAAAGTATTTCTCATTGAAGGTTTCAACGAATTCAGCTCATATCCAAGGAACATTGGGAAGCTCTTATTCACGATGTCCTGATACTGATTTCCACCGAGGCCCCGCTTCCCCATCTAGCTTGAAGGTTGCCCAACGCACCCTCTCGACATCAGTGCATTGAAGCACCTCAAAGACCTTCTCCATTTCCTCTATCCACCCCTCGGCCTCAATAGGGTCTCTCTGACCTGAGAAATTAGGAGGTCTCATTCTCCTAAACTCAGTGAAGCCTCCAGGTTGGTGAGGTGGTCTCGTTGCTTGTTGATTCATAGCAGCAGTCTGTTAAGCTACGTTGGCAGCCAAAGCTTCCAATACCTGCTCCATCCTACTATCACCACCTCCTTGTCCTCCTCTTGGTCCTACCGGGACCGCATTTTCACCCGTTATGAACCCTAATCCCCTAGATGTACCAGTAACATCAGGGATCTCTCGTAAGGGAACCTCTCTCTGTCCTTCTCTTCCTTCACTACGTCTGCCTCTGAACCTTGGCCCATAATATTGGTCTGTCATGGTAAAAATAACAACATTGATCAATACATAAATTGTAAAAACAATCCAACTTGAACCCATTGTTCAACCTAAAGCCTAGGGCTCTGATACCATCTGTGACAGTCCGAATTTCTGCACCCGGAAACCCGTGCCATCTGGATCATACTCTGGATGATTCCCAGAACAAATCAAAGGGTGTCTGCTCGTCTAGCAAAAATCAGAGCAGACACGATCGGAAATTGGCAGATTGAATCATCATAAAAGGCTTTAAAAAGAAAGAAAGTACAAAAAAATGCATATATAATATCAAAAGAATATATACATCCTCTAAAAATAAACCAAGAAGAACAACTGGTGATGGACATCTATCACTCAAAACAATGGTTCCCAATAATGGTTCCTATAGAATGTATATGACTACAAGACATCTATAGTATAATATACAGAAAGGTGGCCACCAGACACACAAATAATCCAAATAAAAGTGCAGATCCCAAAACAAACTAATATCCAAGCTGCTAATAGAACTCGTCAGCAGGGGTGTCAGTATCCTCCTCCTCTGCCTTAGCTTTCGGCTCTGGCTGATAATCAGGGTCGCTCTCAGTGTTGAGAGCTCTAGCCTCAGAACCTATTAAATAGAAATAGGGTGAGCTACCATCTAAGCTCAATAGAAGAAACTTAAGAAATTTACATCTTAATTGTAAAACATGATTTGCAGAATATAACTCAGACAGATAATTAAAGCAGAGTGCGGACAACACAAAACAGATGTAGACAGAAAAATCAAGTATCAGATGCAAAATAATCAGAATGCAGAACTTTTAGTAAACAGAGCAGATGCAAAATAATAGAACATAACAAATGTAGAATCACAGAAACGGACTATAATCTCAGAGTTTTCATATGCATGCATATAGTAGTTATTGACTTAAATTCTATATACTTAAATAACTCACGTGAATATAACACGTGGTAGCCAGATGTGTGCCGATGGGTAACCTTGACCATCTTCGTTCAATAAATAATTACAGATGATTACATCAAGCCTCTACAAAGGAGAGCAACTTGTGCCGAGGGTTTACAAATCAGATACATGGATATCCCGCCGTGCCGGTCGTGGGTATCCTGCCACGTCAGGGGGATTCGTCATATGAACTTTAAATCAATACACAAAGACTTTAGAATCAGATAGCAAAAACAGATGGTAGAATCAGCTAATAAAGCCTTTAAACAGATAAAATCAGATATAGATGCTCAGAAAATCATGCAGTCAAAATCGGTTACAAGTTAAGTTGAATTTCCCTTATCTCAGATCAATTCTTTCTAAGTAAATCCAAAGTTTTTAAGATATCCTAATCTTGACTTAGACCATACGTATAGTATACTACGTGTCAGAAGTGTCAGGATACAGTTATTAGTACAGAGTCCAGCCTTAAATTCCCTAGAAAACCAAAACAGGTAAAATAGGGAATTCGATCGATCAATCTCCATGTTTGATCAATCGGATTCACATTTGATCAATCAACTCATTGTTTGATGGATCGGATGTCTTACCTCTATACAGACAGAACAGAGGAAATTTGATCGATCAATCTCCATTTGATTGATCAGATTCATAGTTTGATCGATCAATTCCTATGTTTGATCAATCGAAAACCAACTTTTCACACCTATAAAATAGAGAAAATCTGATCGATCAATTTCCTAGTTGATCGATCGAATCCTTAATTTGATCGATCAATTCTCATGTTTGATCGATCGAATTTTTAAGTCAAAAGTTTCAGAAAAACATACTTCCTATTCTATACTTTATTATACAATTCGATCAATCAGATCCCCTATTTGATCGATCAACATCATAGTTTGATCGATCAATTCTCAATTGATCGATCAGTTCACACTTGAGCGATCAATTCACCAATTTGATCGATCAAGCATATCAGGCCTGAACTTTTAAGAGAGAACACCCTTATGTTTCATAGAGGGCTTTCTATAATTCGATCGATCAAATCCCAGATTTGATTGATCGGATTATACTTTGATCGATCAAATATTCAATTTGATCGATCGGAAATGACAGTAAATGTCATTAATGGAGTTCGTTGATTTTAACCCATTTCAATCATGATTTATTTATGATCTTCGCAAATCAATCATACCCACAAAAAGCACATTTATGATATCAAAGACATCTTTGATGGCTGCTCCTTCGTTCACGTGGGTTTCGAATCCAAATCGGAGAGCTTTCCGCTTCGAGTTCTCCGATGAACTAGAGGTGTATCACTACGTCAACACACAGCCGTATCTCTCCTTCCCCAAGCAGATTCGATGCACACACATCGATTCCTCGACGTTCTAAAACAAAGATTCGTAACCTAGGGTTTCTCTCACACAGGTTTCCCAGAGGGAGTTTCCAAGCAATAAGCTTGCAGGCAAAGATTCAAGGTAAAGAGAAGAAGCATCCGGTTTTTTCTAACCGTGCTTCTCTTATAAGCTATCAATGGAAATATCTCTGATATTTTCATTTCGAATGCTTTGATCCGGTGTCGAGCACACACACAGCACTCACGCATATCTTACCCTACAGGGGAAACTAATAACATCTCGGACTTGCGTCACAAGTGACATCTCACTTCACATGCCTACAGATCAAGTCTTGGTATTAAAATCTTGTTTTCAAATTTTTTTAAATTTGTCTCGATTTTCGTATCAGACACGAATACCAAAACAGTCAGAAAGTTCAAAAATTTAGGGTCATTACATTTTGACAACTGGACATCTCATTGATGACAAGGATTAGTAGCATTGCATGACGTACCAATATAATGACTGTGCACTTGATCCCAGCTGCTTAATTTTAATACGCGAGTTAGGTGGACGGCCTGGTATTAGGTGTGCGGCCATGCAGCAAGGGCAGACAAATACAATACATGGATCAATTTCCATGAATTGTATTTGAGTGATGCACAAGTCTTTACAAGTTCCGTATCTTTACATGGGTCAACAGAGATTTACCCAAGCACTATTCGGGTCATCCATCTAGTACCAAATCTTTGATGGGGTGGCCCGCTGCTGCTACACTGGTCAATTTTGTTCATGTGAGTTATGTGACACATTTCTTCGTGACCATTTTGTTCATCAGATTCATCCCAAATGAGCCACTTTTTTTCCAATGGAAAGTGCCATTATTTTTT
The DNA here is from genome assembly GCA_021018995.1 of Chloranthus sessilifolius. NCBI lineage: Eukaryota > Viridiplantae > Streptophyta > Magnoliopsida > Chloranthales > Chloranthaceae > Chloranthus > Chloranthus sessilifolius. The sequence continues at coordinate 93,268,862 of CM037584.1, read as the reverse complement.
ACCAAGTGTTTCCGTTTGATGTGAAGGCCACCATCTTAAATTCTGGTTGGCTCCATGGTGACCAAAATCGCCGATTTTTTTAAAATGTCGCAAATAATTTGCAAAATTTTGAAGAAAAAATGAAAAATAAAATAAAATCTAAATTATTCAAAATTTTATATAAAATCAAAATTTTCTGAATAATTTGCAAATTTTATGAATTAAATGACTTTTCCCCAATTATTCCTGATTTTGGGCGCAAACTTTTTCGTTTTAAAAAAAAACTTGCTTAATAAATTATTATTTTTTTTCATTTTTCTCGAATTTCGACCATATTTTTTCCAAATTTAACGAATTTTACTGAATATTTTCAATTTTTTTCCAAGCCGATTTTTTCTCAAACCTCTTTCAAACACGGGATGGAGAAGTCTTTCTAATCCAGTCATTGGCATCATAGATCTTTAGATGGTGTCGACCGGATTATAATATGAAACCCTTGCTAAAAGATAGTGCCACGTGTCCAAAAAAAACTAATCTAGATTGAGAACATGCTAGGCGTTACAATATACGTGCTCAGCAAAGAACCTTTAAAAAAAAATTAAAGACCATTCAAGAGTTGATTTTCTCGCCAAAGCTATTGGCTGTAAAGCATCTCATTACCTTTAATTTATCTCGGATTGCCAGTCGGTCCTCATCTCCCTAATAAGAAAATGTGGAAACCTATTCTAGATAGAGCAGGAAAAAGGCTTGATATATGCTTGGAAGGAAAAGCTCCTTTCTTTTCCCAGATAGAATCACCCTTATCAAGTCTACTCTTCCACTCTTTCGGCTCTCCCGGTCTTTTTCATGTCCCGGTCTCTTTCGGCTCTCCCGGTCTTTTTCATGTCCCTTTTCCAATATTCGGCTTGGGTAAGAAAGAAATTAGAGAAACTTCAGAGAGATTTTTTGTGGCATGGAATGAATGACACAAGGAAAATTCATTTTGCTAGTTGGAGGCTTTTATGAAGGAGGATCGAGAAATATTTTGTTGGACAGGTATGACAGTGGTGGAAGCCTTTGGGAAATTCAGGAGTCGAACTCGAGAAATGTTTCGGGGATGTGGAGGGCTATTTTTAATAAGAAATATGTCTTCAAAAGAGCGGTTGCAATAGATTAGTGGGATGGAGCTAGAACTTCTTGTTGGCATGATGTTTGGATTAGTCTTGAGCCGCTATCGTCAAGATTCAAAACCCTCTAATCCTTGACAGTAAACAAATCCTTTAAAGTCAAAGAAGTTGTTGGTCTGGGCGATCTTCAAGAGCCATCTTGGAATCTTCAAGTTTCTAGGAGGTTGTACAATCACGATGTTAGGAATTCTACCCATTCTATCGAACTCCCGATTGCGATGAATGCAAAAAAAATAAGATGCAAGAGAACAATCACACATAACACACAAAAATTTACGTGGTTCACCCAATCTAGGGCTACGTCCACTGAAGTATATGCATTATTTATGAATGTTTACAACGCACACACTCTCTTCTTTCTAATGTACTCTCAAATAAGATCAAACACGATCTTCAATAGTAAAACTACTATCAAACCAAGGATGTAATCCTTCAAAGAAAATAGAAGAGATCTGCTGGAATATAATAACGAATTCGACACAAGAACGGTTTCAATTGAATTTTCAATCCCCAAGCAATTCTTTAATACCCTGCCTCTCAAAGTATTCACCACAGTTTTCTCTCTTGAAAACTCTCTCAAAAGCTCTCTTCCAAAACTTTAGATAGGTTTTCCAGATATCTCAACTCTATAATTTGATCAAGAGCATTCTCTTTATATAGAAGTCACAAATCCTACTTCTAATCTAACTTATATAGAGTTAGAACGTAACTGGGTCATTGCCAGTTAGAGTCAAACTACAATTCAACACCTGACTCTAAGCTTCACCATGTAGTTAGAGTAAACCTCCAAGTTAGAGTCCAACTACAATTCAAACTCTCTAACTTAGAGCCAACCTTTAAGTTAGAGTCAAATTATAATTCAAACTCTCCAAGTTAGAGCTAACCTCTAATTGTTGAGGAATAAACCTTATTCAACAATCTCCACCAAGGTTTCATCCTCTACCACGTCGCCGCCCCAATGGCCATCAACATCTTTAATAAGTGTTAATTAAGTTTAGGCAGTGCCTAAACTTATTCTGTGTAACCAGCTTGGTCAACATGTCTGTTGCGTTCTCTTTCGTATCGATCTTCTCAACCGATGTTTCTCCATCTTCTATCATATCTCTGATAAAATGATATCGGAGAGCATGAAAGACTTGGTTCTTTGTTAGGTGTATGACACTCTGACTATCGCAGAAATTATCGGTGCTCTTATCAACCTCACCAAATTCACTGACCAAACCTTTAAGCCATAAGGCTTCCTTAGCTGCTTTTGTAGCTGCTATATACTTTGCCTCTATAGTTGACAATGAAACTATCCCTTGGAGCATAGACTTTCAACTGATTGCTCTACCTACCAAGACAAACACGTAACCCATGGTTGACCTTCTCCTGTCAAGGCCACTAGCATCGTCGGAATTGATATAACCGTAGAGATCTAACTTGCATGTATCTCTACCATCAAACATCAAACCATGCTCAGTTGTACCTTTTAGATATCTCAATATCCATTTCACTGCAAGCTAATGTTTCCTTCATGGATTAGACATATACTTGCAAACCACACTCAAGGTCTGTGCTAAATCTGGACGTGTACTCACCATGGCATATATCAAACTCCCAATAGCATTTGCATACGAAATATTCTTCATGTATTCCCTTTTTGTCTATGTGGACAAACTCATCTTCTTTGTGAGTTACAAATACTCTGCAAGAGGAGTTCATACAGGCTTGATATCACTCATATTGTACTTTTAAGGAGCTTTTGAAAAAAAATTCTTTGAGTTAGCCAAAGTCTCTTTTTCTCACGATCCCTCATAATTTCCATACCTAGGATCTTATTTGCGAAATTAACATCTTTCATCTTAAACTTTTGGCTCAATAATCGATTCAGCTTGTTGATTTTAACCTTGCTTCTGGCTGCCATCAGCATATCGTCTACATAGAGAATTAAGAAGATTATCTCCCCTTTCCAATACTCTTTCCAGTAGATACAATAATCATATTGTCCCCTGTGATACCCTATGTTTAACATATATGAATCAAACTTTTTGTACCACTGCCTGGGTGCCGCTTGAGACCATACAAGGATTTCTTCAATCTGCAAATGAGTGATTTTGACCCTTCTACTTCAAATCCGTCTGATTGTCTCATATAAATCTCTTCCTGAAGATCTCTATGGAAGAAAGCTATTTTCAACAACGTGCAAATCGAAGTGTGCTTCGCAACCAAAGATAATATCTCATTGTAATTGATACTCTCTTTCTGAGAGAACCCCTTTGCAACTAGTATTGCTTTAAACTTCAGAGTTTCACTCTTATCATTTTCTTTCTTTCGAAAGTCCCATTTACAACTAATGACTCTCTTCCTTTTAGGAAGTTTCATGAGATCTCAAGTCTCATTCTTCAAAAGTGACTGTCATTCTTCTTCCATAGCTAACTGTCACTTTACTACATCTGTATCCATCTGAGCTTCTTGAACTTTGCTTGGTTTCCCATTCTCTGTGATAAGTACACGTGTTAAAGAAATCATGTCCTTAAATTTTTCAGGATGTTTCTTTATCTTTTCTTCACAAAGTAATTTGAATTGGAATCGATACCTGGGACTGTAAGTCTTAAGAAATTATGTTATCATGCTCTATCTTAGAGTCTTCATTATCTTTCTTATCCTGCCCATGTCTTTCAACATCAGATTGTATCTGAGGTTCACCAGATGACTGAGGTATGTCTTCCGCCTTTTTCATCGGAAACTCATCTTCGTTGAAAGTAATATTTCTTTCAACTATCACTTTATGAGACAGTGTATCCCACAAACGATAACCCTTGACTCCTTTGCCATTTCCAATCAAGACACACTTTTTGAATTTTCGATCCAACTTGGATCATTCACTTCCCTGAAGTAATGCATAAGTCGCAAATCCAAATACCCTTAAACGAGAGTGTTTGGATCAAGTAACATGTTGTGTTCACTGCCTCTGCCTAGAACCCATGACTCAAGCCGGAATGATTCAACATACACCGCACTTTTTCTAGTAGTATTCTGTTCATCCTCTTTGTCACGCCGTTTTGTTGAGAATTTTTAGGAATTGTTAAGTGCCTAACAATCCTTTGATTTTTATAGTAAGCCTTGAACTCTGATGACATATATTTCTCATCAATATCTGATATGAGAATCTTCACCTTCCTGTCTGTCTGCTTTTCAACCATACTCTTTCACTGTCTAAATTTATGAACACGTTCAAATTATTTTTAATCGGATACACCCAAACTTTCCTGGAGTAGTCATCTATGAATGACACAAAGTAATTGACTCTACCTACTGAAGTGACTTTAGTCGATCACCATACATCTGAATGTATGTAATCAATAAGCCCCTTCAAAGTATATTTTTCGGTAGAGAAACTAACTTTCTTATGCTTTCCAAAGATGCAATCTTTACAAAAATTCAGCTTACAAGTTTGAATGTCAGAAATTGCCTTATTTTTTATGAGCTCTGTTAGCCCACGTTCACTCATGTGACTAAACCTCTTGTGCCACAAATAAGAGAAATCCTTGAAATCTTTCGTAGCTGCAACACACTACCGCTGATTGTGTTACTTACGAGAGTATACAGATTCTCCATCTTTTCACTTTTCATCAAGGTCATAGCACCACGTACGACCTTTAGTTTTTCGGATTATAGGATGACTAGACATCCTATCTCATCCAATATCCTCAACGAGATCAGATTTTTCTTCAGATCAGGCACATGCCTAACCTCAGTAAGAGTGTAAACACAACCATCAGATATCTTGATTCTAATAGAACCGATACCCACTGCTTCACATAAATCATCATTTCCCATCAAATCGTCCCACCATTGGCTTCCTAATACTGATCAAACAAATCCCTGTACGGATACATGTGAGACGATGTCCCTGAATTTAGGATCCATCTACCATCAAACTAACTTGAGCCTAACAATGCACATAATAGGTCTTCACCGAAATCTGACTTAGCAACACTGGCATGTTGCAAAGTCCCTTCATCACCCTTATCTTCATTCAATATTTGCTTGCAATATTTGTGAATATGTCTAAATTGCTTACAGAAGTAATAGATAATATCATTTTTGTCACCCCTAGATTTGGATCAGTTATTTCCTCTCGTTGATTTATTATCCCCTCTAGACTTGTCTCTTTTACGATCATGGTTCCGTTTCGCTCAAGAGACCAATCCCTTCGGAGTTAGCTTCAGCCTGTTTTCTCAATTCATCGAAAAGAAGTGCAGCAGTCACTTCTTCGACGGTAATAGTATCTTTATCATAAATTAATGTAGTAACAAGGTGCTCATAAAATGGTGGCAATGAAGTGAGCAAAAGAAGTGCAAGATCTTCTTCAAGCTTCACCTCAATGCTCAATAGTTCACTAATTATTTTATTAAACTAATTTAAATGGTCATGAATACGCGTACCAGTCTTCATACGAAGGGTATAGAATTGCTTCTTCATGAAGAGTCTATTTGACAATGACTTTGTCATGTAGAGAGATTTCATCTTCTTCCACAGATCCATAGTTGTCTCCTCATGAAGAACGTTATACAGAACTTCATCGGACAAGCACAATCGGATAGTGCTTACGACTCTCTTATCAATAGAATTTCACTCTTTATTGGACATCTCTGCCTTCTTCCTCCTCTCCTTCCCAAGTAGAGCATCATCAATGCCTTATTTGACAAAGAGTTCTGTGACCTTGACTTGCCACAAAGCAAAATTATTCTTTCCTAAAAATTTCTCCACATTGAATCATACATTCGAGACCTTCATCGCTATTATAGCGTAAACTTGATTCTGATACCACTTGTTAGGAATTTTACCCACTCTCTCGAACTCCTGATCGCGATAAATGCGAAAAAAATAAGATGGAAGAGAACAATCACACACAACACACAAAAATGTATGTGGTTTGCGCAATCTAGGGCTATGCCCACGGGAGTATATGCACTATTTATGAATGTTTACAATGCACACACTCTCTCTTCTCTCTAGTGCACTCTCAAACAAGATCAAACACGATCTTTAACAGTAAAACCACTGTCAAACTAAGGATGTAATCCTTCAAAGAATAGAGAAGAGATCTGCCGAAATATAGTAACGATTCCGACACGAGAACGGCTTCAATTGGATCTTCAATCCCCATGCAATTCTTCAATACCTTGCCTCTCAAAGTATTCACCACAGTTTTCTCTCTTGAAAACTCTCTCAAAATCTCTCTTCCAAAACCTTAGATAGGTTTTTCAAATATCTCAACTCTATAATTTGCCCAAGAGCATTCCCTTTATATAGAAGTCACAAATCCTACTTCTAATCTAGCCTTATATAGAGTTAGAATGTAACTAGGTCATTGCTAGTTAGAGTCAAATTACAATTCAACACCTGGCTCTAAGCTTCACCATGTACTTAGAGTCAACCTCCAAGTTAGAGTCTCACTACAATTCAAAATCTCTAAGTTAGAGCCAACCTCTAAGTTAGAGTCAAACTATAATTCAAACTCTCCAAGTTAGAGTCAACCTCTAATTGTTGGGGAATAAACCTTATTCAACACAAGAGATTAGAGAGATTTATGAACTTTTGGACCTCTTGTATAGAGAAGGCTCATTGAGAACCATAAGCGATGATCACATTGTTTGGAAATTGAATTCAGGTTATAGTTTTTCCATTAAATCTCTTTACAACCATCTTGCTTCTATGGCATCTCCTTCTCTCCCATGGTTATGGATTTGGAAATTGCAAGCTCTCATCAAACAAGCATCCTTTGCGTGGCTGGTCGTGCTAGATAAGGTCCTGGTAGTGGACAACTTACAAAGGAGAGGATTTAGGCTCGCCAACAAATGTGTTCTTTGCCATTGTCCGGAGGAAGATAACAGCCATTTATTTATCCACTGTCATTATTCTTCTCAGGTCTGGGCTCTCATTCTGAGATGGTTTGGAAGAAAATGGGTGATGCCACATTCTTCTAGCATGCTAGTTGGAGCTTGAGCTTTTGAAGGAAGTAAAGGTATAGAGGGAAGTTGTTAGTCCCTTGTGTTGTTTGCCTATCTTTATCAGATTTGGAAAGAGCGAAACAATCGGATATTTGCATACAAAGGAAGATGTCCGAGGGATTTGGTGGATAAAATCATTTTGAAGACTCTTCAACGGGCAAAGGCTCTTCAGTTCTTAACCCCTACTCAATCACGAATTGTTCTCTAATTGGCGACTTGTATGCAGGAGTAGTCTCCAATTGCAGGAGTAATTTTGGGTAATTGGTCCTGTTACTAGAGGGTAGTTAATTTTAATTAGGAGTCTTTTACTGTTCCTGGGGTTTGGTCTCTATCTCAGTGCCAGTAGCCCATCCCGTTGAGCTCGTCACTCGATAGCTCTTTGTTTTCTATTTTTCCTTTTTGTATTAATACTACGGTTCTCTCGGTGATTCATAAACAAAAAAAAAACCTTTAAAAAATAAACACGCTAATTAATGAACTATTAAGATCCATCTAGATAATGATATTTCATTGGGAAATTTACCTAATCGGCCCTGTCAGATACGCCTTTTACGTCAGAAGCCCTATAGTTTCACTTTTACCTAGACAAACCAGCTGCGCGCCGAGCTGAGGCACGCCTATAGGAAATACCCAAACTACCCCCACAGTAATAAATAGCCGCCCTCTTTTCAAATCATTTACTGTTTTGAATTTACTTTTTCGTTCGAAGTCGGTGGAGAGTCGTTTACGCTTCGTGGACGATCGCGTTCAAAACTACAACCTTCAAGCTACCAAATCTGTAAGTTAGAATTAAAATTAGCTTCCATCCCTATAGATTTTTTATTTCTCCTCTCTTTGTTGCATATTTTGACATATTTTTTTTAGGTTTTCCCATATGTAATCGGTAACGATTACATATGTAATCGATTACGACTACATATGTAATCGATATCGATTATATATGTAATCGTTACCGATTACATATGGGAAAATGTTCTCGATTACATTTAGAGTCGATAACGATTATATATGTAGTCGTAATCGACTATATAAACTGTGGATGACGAATCTATAACAAATTGATATCGACTCTCTATGAATATAATTAATACCCATCATTTGAAATAATTTCCCTATAGTTATTACCCTCGATGCCATAATAAATCATACGAGGTTTTATATTTATCTCAACCGACGTTCAATTTATTGCCAACTACCCTTTTGTAAAATCATTATGGCAAGTTAGGTTGGAAGAATGAGAAAATTTAATACAACGATTCGTATTCCACAATCTAGGAGCTTTAAATACAGGTTTAGTTCGACCTTAGCAAACCACCTATCATCCCTAGCAGCCCATATTTTTCCCAATGTCCATTTACGAAGAAAAAACCTTCTATAACCCAATAAAGTTCTATCCTGTATGGGAGGACCCACCACCACCACCAGAACTAGATCCTCTGCAGTTCCTATGGGACGAGTACGATGAAGTAATGGAGATTTTGGCGAAGGAAGAAAAGAAGAAGAAGAGGAAGGAAGAAAAGAAAAAGAAGAAGGAAGAAAAGAAAAAGAAACTTAAGACGGAACCACCCGGCTCTCCACCCCATCCACCACCTGCTCTTCATCCTTCTTCCTAACTTTTCTTTTCTTTTTTAATTATAAGTGAAAAAATTTGAATGTAATAGAAATATTTTGCAAGTAAATGAAACAACTTTTTGATGCAATGGCGACTTCATGAAATCTTTTGAGTCCGTAAATTAAATATTTTCTATTTAAATAAGGGAAATTTACCTGACAGGTAAATTAAATATTTTGAGATCAATGTAGACTTATATTTAATTGATGGCGATTTCATAAGTAATCGAGATCGATTACATTGAGAGTCGGTAGCGATTACATATAGGAACGATATCGATTATATATGTAATCGATGTAAAGAAGAAGGAAGAAAAGAAATAGAACAAAAGAAAGAAAAAGAAACTTAAGAGTCAGTAAATTAAGTAATTTCTATATAAATAAACATTTTGAGGTCATTGTGAATTTATATTGAGTCGTTGGCGATTTCATCGATGTCGATATCGATTACATATAGAGTCGTTAAGCGCTTACATATGTAATCGTTATTTATTATATGTAGACTTGCAAGATTTTCTTTTTATTTTTAATTTTAATTGAAATATTATGAATGTAATTGAAAATTTTGCAAGTAAATACATTTTGATTCAATGGCGACTTCATGAAATCTTTTTAGTCTATATCGATTACATATAGACTCGATATCGATTACATATAGAGTAAATTATCGATTATATATAGATTATATCTAGACATCATCTAGAAATTATCGATTACCTATGTAATCGATCTCTCTATTTCATCAACATTTTTAACTATCCTTGTTAGTATGGTGTTGAGTCCTTTCGCTTTTATTACGATTCATTTCAAAAGATGTCAAGATGGTTGTACACCGAGTTTGCTGCCAAGTGTTAGCCAAAGGTCCGTTTGAATCTCTACGAAAGTGCTACCCCGGATCGGAAGAAATTCTTGAGAGATTCATTTTGGTGGAATATTTCAAATCCCAAGGGTGTGGGATTTCTTTTCGATGTGGTGGATTCGGTCGACATTTTGGGTTGATAAAACCATTTCCGAATTAGAAGGCGTGTCTATCTTCGGAAGATAGACATTGCATTGATACTGGGCCTTGCCGTAGTTGGCCCAGAAAAGGATACCCCATCCGGTAAACCATCGGTAGAACAAACCATTAGAAATAAATACTTTCGTGGAACGCCTCCCGGAAAAATTCTCCGGTCTCATATAGATGCTGCAATTTATAGAGCGGAAAGTGATGAGGACTTCTTAAAGTTGTCCCTTCTGTTTGTGTTGTGCATATTTCTCTTCCCCGGTTCCCACCATCAAATTTCTGAAGACCACATCGACCTCATCGATGATATGGAGGCCTTCAACCGAACTCCGTGGGGTCTGCTCGTCTACCAGGACTTGATGGAGTATATAATAAAGGGCACGGCGAATAGAAAAATCGCCGAGATGGATAAAGCCCTGAAGACGTACAACACATATGGATGCATATGTGTACTTCAATGGTGGGCTTATGAGATCCTGCCCGATATATCGCCATCCCAGCTAGGCCTCAAGGACCCTTTCCACTACTGAAATGGTGAACGTATGATCCGAGATCAAAGGTTACACTCAGTGCGATGTTAGACAGCAAGGTATGAGGTCTATTCAAAAAAAAAAAGCAACTTACCTATTCATTCTAGAATCGATACCGATTCATTACAGAATCGCTACCGATTCATTTACGAATCGATAGCGATTACGTACAGAGTCGATAATGACTTAATAAGTAATCGATAACGATTCATTATCTAATCGATAGTGATTTGTTAAGGTAAGGAATCGATAGCGATTCTTTACACAATCGAGAGTGATTTATTATATATATAACGATCATTTTATTCTGTTGTTTCATTTTCTTTCAAAAGGTTGCGCTCCCTCATGCCTCAGGGCTTTGAATTAGAGATACCCGTGGTAAGAGAATATCTACGGGTTCAAAAGGAGGTTGGGGGGAAGAGGAAAGAACCGATCAAGAAAGCTGTGGAAGAGATTCGGCCGAAGAAGAAAAGAAATTACATTAGGCCGATAATCTTGAGAGGAGAGGAAGAATGGGATGACGACGACGGCGTCAAGAAGAACCCCTCTCGAAAAAGGGCCCCGTGCTAGTGGGAGAGGGTCGGCCAAGAACTAGGGGGCCACCAAGGAGAGCCCAGCAAGGAAAGATAGGCAATGGCCCACCTCCAATGATTCTTTGTTGAGGAGGGTCGATCATTTGGATAACTTGAAGCTCACCCAAAGAGTGAGCGATTTGGAGGAGAGAATAAGGCCTCGCTAAACGTTGCTTCTTTAGAGAAACTCGCAACTCCTTCAATGAGAGGTCAATTCAAGGGATGCGGAGTGAAGTTAAATCACTACAACTCTTTAGTCAGAAAGGGCCAGTCTGGAATAAAAGATCTCCTTGAAAATTTATTGGAGGTGAGACCTAAGGCATATGTTGAAATCTAGTTTTAATATTCAATTTTGTTAACATAAATCGATATCGATTATATATGAAATCGATACCGATCATATCGATTCTATTTACAATCGTTATCGATTATAAATGCAATCGAAGTCGATTCTATTTACAATCGATTTCGACTATCTATATAATCGATAACGACCATATATAAAATAGATAGCGACTATATATATAATCGATAGCGACTATATATATGATCGATAGCGACTATATATATAATCGATAGCGACTATATTTAAAATCGATTTTTTCTTTTAAAATGTGGACTAAAAATTAATTCTTATTTTGCATCATTATTACGATGTACAGGATGTGGCTATAGAGGAGCTGATAACGAAGGTGTGCGACACAGCCTTCGGTGAGGAACCATCAGCTCCTGCGCATCAGGTTCCTCCTCCTCCTCCCGTTGATGAGGTGAAGGCAGCTGCTGACAAGCAGCCTGAGACCCAAACTGATAAGGGTCCTGCTGGTGAAGAGGAAACCTCTTCCCAATTGCCTCACCAACAAGCTGAGCTTCGCTTAAGACCTAGGCAAGCGAAAGCCAGCAAAATAATTTCCATCAAACCTAAGGCCCATGAAGGTAGCGGTTGAAAAAAGCCCACCGCGAAGGCCATAAGGACCAATCTGAGCACGACCGGTGGCAATCATTACGTCAGTCCGGTCTATCGATGAAGATGCTCTGGAGCTAACGAGAAAAATATATGCTAGACATATGGAACAAGCCTGTGAAGGAGGACGAGTAAGTAGAATTACCCTGAATACTTAACTTTATTATTATATATTTATCGTGAAGATTAGTTAAGTTGGTCATTTTTTATGCAGAGAATATGTTAGCACTGTCGGCAAGTACAAGCTGGTGGTGCAATCCTTCAGATGTCTGGTGGAAACCCAGTTCCTGGATAACTTTGTAAGTGTATATTTTAATATACTGTAGGTAAAATCGGTATCGATGGCTTATGTAATCGTTATCGATGGCTTATGAAATCGGTATCGATGGCTTGTAGAGTCGCTAGCGATGGTGTATGTAATCGTTAGCGACTCTATACATCATCGATATCGATTCATTAGAGAGTCGACAACTATTTCGACGACTTAAATAATCGTTACCGACTCTAAAAGGAATCGATATCGATGATATACAGAGTCGCTAACGATTATGTATTAAACTCTAACTGCATATTTTAATCTAACTGCATTGGTTTCAGGTTATGGGCGCCTACATGAGACATTTGGAAGTTATTGATGATAAAATGCATCCTGAGAAAAATGTCAAAAACTTCCTAATGGACCCTGCGACACTGACGTACATGGGCTATGAACTGAGAGATTTCAACAAGTTTTTGCTTATTTGAAAATTTATGCGACCAATGATCGAGGTTCAAGTTCACGGTGTGCCTATAAACAAAGAGAGACCAGAGGAAGAGGCCGATGGAAACTTTCTTCTACAATGAGCTTTAATCAGGGCTCATGAATGCAACATAGTATGCTTTTATCCTCTTTATAATTATTCTTTTAATTTTTCTATCCTACCCTTTGAGATTATATTACTTTTTGTAGATATTTATGCCAATACATTCTAAACAACCACTACTTGGCGCTTGCATGATCGAAGGTAGTCGAGCGATCGATAATGATCGTCGACCCTATATTTAATAGGCCCTCTAAGGAAAGATATGTGGCCCAATTGCGGTATTTGGTAAGATATTTTGCTTAGCATATCTTTTATCATTGTTAGCTTAACATATCTGACACTCCTCTCTATTATTTCGAAACAGACACAATACCTTCCCGTGATCTTATATTCGTACGGTGACTCCTCTGCGCTAATAAAGAAGAACTATCCTTGGCCATCTCTCATTTGCGGATCAAAGCCGTCCCAACCAACTCACTGTGATTATGAGTGTTTGTTGTGAAGTATGTCGAATACTTTATGATGGGGAAGAAATTTGACTTGCCTTGATCGGATATAGAGAGGATCAGGGCAGAAATTGGTCATACACTGGCTACATACACAGGCGATGGCGGAGTACTGGCGAAGGAAGACAAAAAGGAGGGGGAGCAGCAGTAGTGTGGTTGTATTTGAATATTTTTGTAATAGTGTGGTTGCATTCGAATATTTTTGTAATTGAAAATTGAATTATTTTGAATATAATGGCACTATTTTTATGTACTTGTAGTTAAAAAGTAGAATAGCATCCATTAGCGACTACATATATAGTCGTCATCGACTATATAAATAATCGGTGACGACTCTGTATGTAATCGCTTTCGACTATATACATAATCGTCGTCGATTGTATAAATAATCGATATCGACTATATATGTCGTCGTCATTGACGATATTCATAATCGATGTCGATTCTTAAATGAATCGATATCGACGTTATACATAGTCGATGGCGACTCTATATAGAATCGATATCGATTAGTTATACAATCGATGATGACTCTATGATACATCAGTAAAGACTATAATACAGTGTAAAAAAGCATGGATTCTGAATTTCTCATTTACATTCAATCTATCATTATTAAAAATATACACTGTTAGCCCATCGGTCCCACTGCCTTGCAGCTCCTGCGGTTGTGACCATATTCGTTGCACCTGCTACACTGTAGTGCCCTAACCTCACCCTTAGACCTTATCCTTCTCTTCCTCGGACGGCCGGCTTGCTTTCGGCAATAATAGGGTGGTCTCACTTTCATATATTCAGGGAGTTGCTCTACTTGGAACTCCCATTGACTTTTATTGAGGGTGGGAACCCATTGCTCGTCATATGTTTGTCTAAAGCAAGCGGTGAAAAACCAGTTCTCACAAAATTTATGGTAGTCGTAACTTCTTCGATTGATGGCATACGGCATGGGAGCAAGGCAAGCCATGAATGTGCCATGGCGCAACTCTGGTCTTGTATTCCAAGTCGACGTGATGAATGTAATTTCCGGAATTGACTTGGAATTGATCGCGCCCGTATGGTTGAGCTCTCTTTCTACCGGCCCATTGCAACACCTTCTTCATGTGAGCATCTGCTTTCGGGCAGAGAAGGGTGGTCCATTTATCAGATATCTCTCTGCGTTTTTGAAAATGATCGGTGACTTTCTCTCTAGTAGTTCTGATTAAGTCAATAATTGGTCTCTCTCGAGCTATCTTTAGCACGCTGTTTAAACTTTCGGCAATATTCGTAGTCAGGGACTCGTACTGCCTTCCTTCCATATGTGCGCGTGCCCAATGCTTTGGATCTATTTTCAAAATATATTCTACGGCCTGAGAATCAGCAGGATCTTTCTTCATTTCGTTGATAAAATAATCAAATTTCTCTTTCGAATATGCACGCGCGGCGCACCACCATAGACCCTTCACATTGTTCCTGGGATACTTGTGCTGCAAATTTTGTGTCATATGCCGCATGCAGTAGTTGTGATATGCGTTAGGGAAGATACGTTTCACGCATTTATTAAACCCTTGACCGTCTGCGTGATAATTACGAGATCCTCGTTAAACCCACCGATCACGAACGCACCTACCCGTTCAAGAAACCACATCCACGTATCCTCTTCTTCTAACTCGACCACGGCAAATGCTAACGGTAATATATGACCATTACCGTCTTGCGCAGAGGCAATAAGGAGGATCCCTTCGAAATGTCCTCGTAGGTGTGTGCCGTCTACAAGCAATATGCGACGAAGTGTATTGCGGTAGCTTCCGATGCATGGGCCAAAACTCCAAAAAAATCTTTGAAACTTACCGTCAAGAGTAAGTTGAAAGGATGTTTGTACATTAGGATCTACCCTCTTCATCTCCTTCACGTAGGCCGGTAGATCAACAAATTGTCCTTCCCAACTTCCTCTAATATCATTAAGGGCAAACTCTTTTCCCCTCCAAGCTTTTGCATATGAGATTTGCACATTATAAGCTTTTGCAATATCAAACATTATCGACGCCAGTGTGTAGTCGAATCCTTCCATAAGTTTATCCCGTACATAATTCGCTACGAAGGAGATTATTGCATTACGGTGACCGTGCGGTCCGATCTTAGCGGCTCCGCATGTGTGAGTACTATTGAATGTCTTGATTTAGAAAGAATCAAGCCCAGTCAATTTAGAAGCATGTATTTGCCACGAACAATTTGGTTCGTAGCATCCGGCTGTCACTCGATAACTAGCGGTCCTCAAAGGCCGAATTTGAAAGTTTTTCTCAACCGCGTGTTCTTTCAATGCTCTTTGAAATGTTTGTTTGTCTCGAAAGATCTCTCCAATTTTAAACGTCCAATTCCGATATTCAGTTTCCACCTCTTCATCGGAGGAATCGCCCGATGTCTCTGACATTTCGTAATCTCCGTCTACTAGGGGATTGTCAATATCTCTCACAAAAATTTTTGGGTCCTCTTTGATAAACCCATCTGGTTCGCCTTCATATTCTTCTTCTAAGGTATCTTCATTCATGGCGGTGTTCTCGGGTGGTTGACTAGATCCTTCACCGAAGGGGTTCTGATGTGATTGACCGGATCCTTCACAGAATGGATAATGGCGTGGTTGGCTAGGCCCTTCACCGAAGGGGTGCTCATATGTATGGACATGGGGTTGAGTTACTCCGGTAATTTCCATCGATGGCATGGTAGAACATAAGTTTTGAGTAAACCAAGTTGTCCATCCACCGGGGAAGATATGACTGAAATCGTTGGTATCCACCACCCTCTCTGAAGTATAGTCTAACCATTGACTACATTGTTGTGACCCATGCATGTATTTTACTGGGTCATCATACGATTCAATCGGAGCATCGTTTAAATCAAATGTTGCTTTCCCTCTGCCATCGTTCGCCACAATATAACCGTCATCGCCTAACGGGACGGTATCGTATACAATTTCATCCTCAAACTTACATGGCTGAAATGAATGAGACACAAAATCAGTCCCGCCGAGATTTACTTGTTCAGCTTCAACTGGGAAGGATGATGGTTCCTTAATGATGAATACTTTTATAACGTCCACTCCAGATTTATAAAAACTAAATAATGTAGCCAAATCATCAGAGTACAAAATGTCGGCAACTACAGGCGTATTCACTATCTTCATATGAAACTTTGTTGAAACTGTTTCATCCGCCCATAAAAGCGCTTATGAATTGTTCATAAGAAATTTCAATTGAAATGTTAATAAGCCTCCGCCGGTCACCTTCATACAAGTCATCATCGTTTACAAGAAGGCCATCATAGTGACAAAGAAGAGGAATCCTCACGTCCGTCATCGTCTGTTTAAGAATGAGAAGGAAGGGTCATAAGACTGATGAAATAAAAGAGAAAAGACGACTATAACTCTTAGTCGATTGCAAATACAATCGATATCGACTCTATTGGAAATCGATATCGATTGTGTATACAATCGGCATCGACTCTATATACAATCGGCGTCGACTCTATTTGAAATCGATATCGATTGTATAAACAATCGATATCGACTCTATATACAATCGTCATCGATTGTATATACAATCGATATCGATTTCAAATAGAGTCGTAATCGGCTCTATACACAATCGATATCGATTGTATGTGATATCGATATCGGAGGTATATGGAGTCGATGGCGGAATGCGAACCTTCTTCTTCTAAGAGAATCTTGCATCACTACATAACACTAATAAAAGAAAATGTGGTTAAGTAGGATACCTCTAGTCGCAAGGACAAAGTTCAGGGCCTTCTTCTTCCAAGCCTCTGTTTTCTTCTTCGAAATAGCAGATCGGAGCAGATCGGAGCAGATCAGACTAAGTAAGGACACTCCGTCTAGGGTTTTACACCTCTAACTTTTTTGCAGGTTAAAATGAGGAAGAAGACGAAGCTTTGTTTGTTAAAGAAGGTCTTAGAAGGGGGTAATTTGGACCTTTTACTCTCCTTAGGGTCGGCTAGGCTTGGAGCTGGTTTGTCTGGGTAAAAGTGAAACTACAGGGCTTCTGACGTAAAAGGCGTATCTGACAGGGCCGGTCAGGTAAATTTCCCTATTTCATTTGGATATCTCGATTTCATAAAGATGACCTCCAATTTGGGCAAGTTTCATCTGGATAATGGCCTCCATTTAACGATATGAGCAAAATTTCGATCCTACCTATTGTATCATCATATTATAATCACTGAAATAGGATCTTTGTCTTCTGAAGATAAAAAAATAAAAAAAATGAAAAGTGGGTCGCTTTTGTGGATGCACATAATTTCATATAGTGTGTCATGGTTTGAAGATGAAGATATAAAAGATCTCTAGGGTTAAACATTAGAATGAAAATATATAACTCTAGTTCCAACCCACTTTATAGGATCTCGGTGATTCCAAGCCTTCAACACTTTTCAAATGAATGGCTAATTTTATTTTTTATGATTTGCGCGTAGTCATTCATGGGTACCTTTAGTTCCAACCCAAGATTCTTCCTTGGGATATAAATAATGACCAAGTTGGAATTTGAGAATAAATTGGCTTAGAAAATTTGCAACAATCCGGCAAAATTTGTCAAATTCGAACAAAATGTGGTCAACATTTAGGAAATATAAAAAAGAAAAATTATAAAAATAAAAAATTTACCAAATTTAGGAAAACTGAGGAAAAAGTCATAAAATCTGCTAATAATTCAGAGAATTTGCAAATTATTCAGAAAAATTGGCTTTTATTCATTTTTTCAAACATTCGTAAATTATGAGTGATTTTTTTCAAAAGATGGACGAATTTGGTCATTATGGACATAATTTCATAGAGTGTTTAAAGATGATGACATAAAGATCTAGTGTTAAAAATTAGAATAAAAATATTATTTCTATCATGTGATTCCATACAGTCAACACCACTAATTTTTTTATTTTTGATCTGCAGGTTGTTATTAATGGGTACCTTTATTTTCAACCCAAGATTTTTCCTTTTCAACTCGGGTTTCAAGTGTTTAAATCTTTCACTGCTTTGAGTCAGACCATGGAGATCATTTTCTATCGCAATCTTTGACACAATCGATCTAGATTTTGGTGGTCCTACCATCAGACGGTCAGATTTTGATTCTATATGATACAACTCAAAAAGTGATAAAAATTATGTTAGATGTATGCCAATGACCATTTCAATTTTTGGGATGTTTAGTACGTGAAACCAAAATCTAACCATCTGATGGTAGCCCATGATCCCCAAGATTAATAGTGACGACTTGAATGAAAAACACTATCTATCATCTAATTCAAAGCAATCAATTGTTCAACACGTGAAGCCTGAGTTGAGAAGGAAGAATCTTGGGATGTGTGATAAAAAAAACTATGTTAGATGTATGCCCATGACCATTTCAATTTTGAGGATGTGCAGTACGTGGAATCAAAATCTGGCCGTCTGATGAAAGCCTATGATCTAAAGATTGATATTAATGATTGGAATGAAAAGTACTATCCGTCATCTAATTCAAAGCAATCAACTGTTTCAGCAAGTGAAGCCAAAGTTGAGAAGGAAGAATCTTGGGATGTGTGTTGTGACTCGGGTTTTTGAGACCTATCTAATGGTGTTACATGGGGTGGAGCACCAAGCTCAATACGGGTGCTCCACTTTCTAACCCACTTTATTTATGGAAAGAAGAAAAGTCCTTTTGGACTCTTTCTTTATTAGAAACCCAACCGGCCAACTCTCTCTCTCTCATTCCTTTCCCCTCTCTCTCTCTCTCTCTCTCTCTCTATATATATATATATATATATCACCATGAATCAAGCGGACACCCAATTAAATTAGTAACTCTCTCACCTTCTTTCTCTCTCACCAAGCCAAGCCCCTATTAATTGAACTCTTTCTTTTATTAAAACCCTTTCCCAGCCGTCCTCTTCTCTCTCTCTCACCATTAACCCAAGCAATTAGAAGACCCAACCAGCAAGCTTGTCTGCATCATCTCTCTCTCTCTGTATCTCCTCCTTTGTTAGATCTCTCTCTCTCCCTCTCTAAAGAGCCCAAGTTACACGCCGAGTCCACGTGTGACTCAACCATAATCAAGCCTAAACAACCCAGCCATCTTTTATGCATTGAGATTAAGAAGAAAACAAGGGTAGATGTTGATGGAGTCGTCAACAACTGAGTTGTCCACTTCAACTCAAATCGACGCACCGAACTCGGTCTACACTAGCCCGAGCCCATCAATCCGAATCAACTAAATCTTCGCGAAATCGGTACGATCACGCTACAACAGGTGGGTTTCCTTCTGATTCCACTCTGATCTATTTTGTGGCCTTTACAATGTTAATCGATCCCATTCGATTGACAAAAACCTTAAAAATCAGGTTTTTATAGGTTTTGGGCACACTTCAAGAGGCCATAATAGCCCAAGGGCTGACCTGATGGTCAAACCCTCTGACCCTGATATAGGGTACCCAGTACCTTTCATTTTTTATTTAAAAGTAATTCAACGAATAAGCCGATATGGGCCTCGAAACTGGGGTCAAAGACCCCCAGCCGTAGCAGTGCACAATACTGCACATATGGAACAACACACATGTTTTGGACTAGGGTAAAGGTTATGGTTTGACCTTCCCAATCTCAGACCAATGGATCTGCTTGGTAAAATATCAGTAGGGAGACCCTCTATACTGTAATATCCCTGATATTTTGACGTAATTTTCATGTACCTCGGTAAGCGTGTCCGAAAAATATTGTGAAATATTTTATTTTGATAAGCTAGGGTTATAATACGACTAATGGTCAAAGGAATTAGCCTAGAGAGGTGTGCAAGTCAAGTAAACGATAACTTACACAAGAAGGTTGGTGTTAGCGTTTAGCACCGGATAGGTTCCAACTTAAGTAGATAAGTTACAAATAATAAAATCTAGATATTTAATTGTGCTTAACTTTGGTTATAAGAGAGAGTGCAAGAGAAGTTTCACTTCTCTCTCTCGTTGGAATTAAGCCCTAAGGACTTGCCTCATTTGATCCCAGATCTTGGAAGTTTGAGAGCTCCTCTTTCCATCTCAACCATTGATTAGATTAGTGCTTGAATTCTGATCAGTTTGAATTATTGAAAGAGAAGAGTGATGTGGAGAGTGAGAAAATCTGTGTGATCTTGTTGATTGATAAGGTTGTAGCCACCCCTTTTGATGGACTGATTTGAAGACCTAAAACCTTTGAGATTAGAGATTTATTCCAAATGTGAATCGGTGCAAAGGAAGCAACAGTTTAAGCTAAAAGAGGTAAGCCTTGAAACCTCCTTATGTAAATTTGTTGGGTTTTGTTAGAATTTAAAATATGTATTCAATATAAAAGATTGGATGGCTGTGTTGAAACTAAGGAAAAAAAAAAAAAAAGAATCCGGGCATGTCGAGTTAACAGCCACAGAACCTGAAGAATTCGACTGTCGATTCGAAAATCGACTGTCGAATTTGGAAATCGACTGTCAATTTGGAAATCGACAGTCGAAATTAGTTTTTTGGCCTGAGACAGAATTCTGAAATTCGATGGTCAAATTTGAAATCGACCATCGAATTTTTATTCTGTAAGCTTTTGGGTTGATTTTTGGGTTCTATATTAACACAGAGAGTGTTAATATATGTAGGTTTTAACTATTGGGAGTCCTTGAAGAGGACCGTTTGTGCTAGACTTTGAAACTTCTTGGTTAAGGTAGGGGAAACTCAAATTGTTATTTGCATAAATTTATAAGCATGAACTGTTTTCGGCAATTTCTTTTGGAAGCATTAATTTTGGAAATTCTGTCATACACTGTATAAATAAAACTTAGAATATATGATACAAATCTGAAAATTGGAACCTTGTTATGACTAAGAACTTTGAAATTTGAACCTCAGAACCTCAGTTAATTTTTAAATCAAAACTTCGAATCAGAACCTTGAAAAATCAGTATATGTTATGAATAATAAGCTTTGATATGTATTAGCATTTGCATTTGATTTAGAGTTCATACGTACGATGCCCTAGATTCTACCAACCGTATTGACGGTAATACTTTGGCGCAAGTTTCCCTTATAGCGTAGGGGCTTGTTGCATTTTCGAAATGGGTTCATGAGCAGCGATGGTCGGGTAGGGGTCTTCCCATCGGTCACGTAGTCCGCTCTCATGCTATAGGAAATTTGGGAGATAAAATTAAGTTATAAATTTAAGACAAGAAGCATGCTAAATCAGAACACTTTGAATACTTTAGATTATATTATCAGTTTTGACTCAGGATTAGAACTGGAGATTTAATTTGAAAAGCATCATTGAAAAACTATATTTGATCCGATTCCGTCTTTTGAAAACCTTTACTTATAAAGAAATGCAAATAGATCTGTCATCCACTATTGAGCTTGGCTGTTAGCTCACCCTCGACCATACGTCACAGGTGCTGAGACTGACCTTGGGTCAGAGGATCCGGAGGACTCCGATTATATTCCCGAGGAGGATTTGGACATACCAGCTGAGGAGTTCTTTCCGTGATCTTAGATCCTGTGTTTTCTTTTGGTATTTTGTCTGGATATTATTTTGGAATATTAGGCCCTAGACCTTTATTTTTGTTCTTTTGGTATCACTCGAGGCACTATTATTGGGAACCACTATTTTAGGTGATCGGATTAGCCATCACCGGTGGTTCTTCTTGGTTCCTCATAGTGATATATCTAATTTTGTTATATGAAGCTTTTATTTTTGGATTAACAATGTTGCCTCTGTCTTTAGACCTTTGTTTATGTTGTCGGCTTCTGTTTGTTACGGCTTATTGAGAAATCAATAAGTTGATGAACCGGCCTTTCCTATACCTTAGGGATTGGAAAAGTCGGGTCGTCACATATACTCTCTGATGTACTATCCATCTAACGGTGGAAACAATTTTTGGTACCTTAATTACACGAATTCAAGGACTCTTAAAATCAGCAATTATTTTCCTGCAATACTTTGTTTCTTATTATGATTACTGCATTATGTGATTATTTATGTTCTGGCTAAAGGTCCTAGTTTGACCCATCATATTAAACAAATCGTGATCCTCTAGACTGAAACCCATGGACCAAATGAATGGAAACCTGACCATCTATGAAACAAAGGGTCAGATTTCGAGTTAGAAACTTTTACCTCAATTTGTGTGTCACCCGAAGTGGTACACTTAACCACTAAAACCCTCTCTATTCCTGGTGGCACATAGATCAAATGTATGCCTTTGACTATCTTAGATCCTGGGTTCAAGGCCGAATTGGGTCAGGACCTTCAAGTATGACACCCCTTAACTTTTGATTGACTATTCATCGGACGGACAGTTTAATGATAAACTATTGATTCACTTCGTTTTACGTGCTGTATTATGTCACGAAAAATCATAAACACTATAAACTAGTGTCCAAGGGTCACATTGACCTCGATTTCAGTCTTGAAAATGATGGAATCAGAAAAAAGTTCATGAAAAGACCCTTTATACAAAACTACCATGACCGATTTCCCAATTCGTATTCGACGAACTCAAGAAACGTGATAAAATGCAAGAATGCGTGTGGTTATAAGAAAAACTCTTGGCTGTCATTTCGTGTGTATTTTTCCATAGCTGGGAAATTTTCAGTAGGTGAAAAAGTTATCTTATTCAATATCCTAGGTCCACCAAAGAATTTGGCCCAATGAGTTTATGATTTTCAAAATACGCGTACCACCCTTTAAGCCTAATAAGTTTATGTTTAGAAATTAAGTTTTAGAAATTTTTTTCGCATGAAACAAGGCTTAACCAAGAAACTCTAATAGTTAAGCCACAGGGCCTTAAGATTAAATTAAACCCACAACCATCATGATCGCACATAGGCCCTTTTGTGTGGAACCACCCAAATAGGCCTGTACACTCTCCTTAACTAAATTCTCAAATTGAGACAAAAAAGTCTCTAAACCTTAAATTAGGTATGTGTCCTTAACTATATGATCCTAAAAGGTTTGCAAATCATTAATTGGGTCTACGGATTCCACCAAGTTGACCCATTTGACCTTTAGACCCTGGTCATGCCTAAGTACCCAAGAAGCCCAAATACCCAATTTAAGCCAGAGACTCCTAAGATGTTGAAGCTCAACCTTTGGAATAGGCCCAGCTCACTTTCTAAGCTTGGGAAAACTATTTAGATGCATCTTCTATCCATGCTATGAAGGTGTACGTATCCCGAAAATCGTGTAACAAGGATCCGACGATCGAAACTTGTTTAAATTATATGAGTGTCAATCCTTAGCCAAATTTCATAAACAACCAGTTTGTTTTCATCAGATCAGCAAGATCTATCTTATGAGATTAGTGTAACATCACTTTAAGTTATTTGTTTTATAACTCATGTACCTTCATTATAAGCCATATTTTCTCTCTCTTAAAGATGAGCGAGACACCCTTAGTTATTCTTAGACTACACTTTAGCCCTATAAGGTCTTAGAGTTTATTGTAATATCTGAGAGTTAAAATTTAACTCACCCTTTCATTAATACCGATTTGATATCAATAATTCGAATATCTCCTTATGATTGAATTGTGTGTTTGAATCATAGTTCGCAATATTACGAGTAATATTAGTCCCCTTATAGTTAGATGTTTTCTTATTATATGTTTTATCTATAATGTGTGGCATCCATCACTTATATTATACGTCAGGGCATGTATATGATAGGTTAAAAAGGAATAAGATATGACACATGAATTTTAAGCTTTCGTCACAGTGGAGTTTCTTTCATGGTCACGTGGAACTTGGAATGTAGGCATCTATGTACGGATGCAACACCTCTATGAGAGTATGGACTGTCATACGAAGTACATCAAGGTTACTACGAAACTCATCCCTTGGAAAATGTGGTTAATGAAGCCTATCGTATCGTGACCCACTCTAATTAAGTTTAAGAAAAGATGGAATATGAATATATTAAGCTAGGAGATGTTAAGAAAGTGGGGACTTAAGCCCACACAAATATGATATCGGGGCGGGGACCTAAGCCCATAACCAAATAATGTTACGATATGTTAAGATACTTTGTGAAGGCCAACTAAACATGAATTAAGTTTTTACATGTGCCATGTCTTGTATGCCACCGCAAAATTTAACATCTGCAGCCAATAAGGGTCTTAAGGATAATATGATACGACAGTGTCTTGATTTAAGGGGACGCTGATTTTTTATGCTCGCAATCTCATCGGGCTGTATGGTGGTTTATGTTATGATATGGAGGTTAGGTAGTTATCTACACGTGGACCTCACGTGATAGGCTCGAGCAGCGATCATGACATAGATCGTTTAAATAAGATAAGTAAGATACGAAGTACGTTGTGTAGGCGTATAGAATAATAATAAGACTTTCGATATGTCACATAAGTTAAGTTAAAAAGACAAATAAAAAAAACTATAAGCATTAGAAGCATCATATGTACTGATATCGGTTACGTTCTTTCAATTTTATAGTTATGCAATATTTACGAGAAATTTTATTATGTTATTTATATAAAATTTAGAAGGTTTCACTTCCACCCACAAGGTTGCACCCACGATCACCCGAGTAGATTGTGGTGGATCGGTTGTACAATCCACTGAGTTTATGTGACTGAGTAAACTCACCCCCCTCCTAAAAACTAATAGCTGCAGGTGAAGACATGAACTACACTGTCGATGGACTTGATGCGGTGGTAGACTATGAGGTTTATGAGGGTGATGACATGGAGGACCAATTAGACGACATCAGGTATATATTAAATATTTGGAAAGGCTTTCTAGTAGTTGATCGTACTTTTATTTATGGTCTTTTAGTATCGTCGACTCCAAATTCAATGTAAACTTAATGGAGGGAATTTTTAATATAAAAGAAATTTTATTTCACGATTTTTGGAAGCCCTATTTTATGTAAGTTTTAGTAAGATATGTATGTCCACTTATCACCTTAACAAGCGTGCGGTGTCATAACACGGAATTCTAGGTCCTTGATATCGACTAAGATTCTGAGTTGTGACAGAGATGGTATCAAAGCTCAGGCTTTACTTCTTCGAGGACTGTGTGGCTCATGTTGGTACAGTATGGTGATTAAGGTGATAATGATTCTAGTAGACTCAAAACTCTAGATCTTTGAGGACTGGATGATGTTAAGAAAGTGTGATGATCAATGACGTAAGATTTGAGGGTTCAATTGAGGATCTAAAGATTTATTAAAGAAATACTTATATGAGCTAGGATCATGTGAGGGAAATTAAAAATAATCTTTAAAGAATGAGGAGCAATTAGAAGAGACATTATAAAGTGTTGAGAAATAATTAGAAAGATAAATCTCGAATGGTTAGATGATTTAAAATTCATTATAGTTTGAGATACCGATTATAAGAATAACTTATTTGAAGTGAATTCAAATTGAGGAATAAATTGTTATCATAAACCTCATGTTAATTGGAAATATTTCATGATCAACGAGATATAATGAAGAGGATGCTATCTTGCAATGTAGTTTTAGGAGTTATCAATTTTGAGGAATAAAGATAAATTTTGAATAAATTATTTAAGAGACTACGGGAATTTAATTTTTGAAAAGGTAAGGATTATAAGGAGTGAAATAGCATCCTACTGACAAGGGATTTAAGAATTTTCTTGAGAATAAATTTTGAGTATGGATCCAGTTATAAGAAGAAATAATCATTGATGATTGACTGTTAGGATTTTAACTAAGCATGTGATCTGAAGCACCAAAAAATTATAATATATCAGTCAAAAATTATGACTGGGGATTTGAGCCAAGTGTGACACCGAAAATGTCGAGTGTTTAAGGTTAATTAGGAATGACAATTAATTTGAAACTTAAAAGACCAAATTTCAAGATTAATCATGAATGATTGATAAATCTTGAGGAATAAAGTGATGAAAACCCGTAAAAAAAAAGAAATTAGCTTTAATTCCTACGTGCTCCCTTTATTGAACTCATAAAGCACGATTTACGCATTGAGTAATGTTTGAGGGTAGTTAAGACCATACAAACTAAGTTTTGATTGGAAATCATTAGTACTTGGGTTAAATTCGAGAAAATTAGAGAAAGATTCAAGGAAAAATCGAAGAATCGAAAAATCGAGCGAATATTTGATACAAAGTTTGGCAGATCCCGTATCAGAGGAAAAGTGTGATAAAAGTTGAGATTATTTCATAAATTGATGAATTTTAAGTTGATTTCTATTGTTATTAAGGAAGAATCATTTAGTAGCGCAAAAATGGTTAAAAATCATTTTTAATATATTAGGCGACAGATATTAAAGCTTGGCGGGCAATTTATGTGTCAGAGTCGACGACTATATAAGGAGGAGAGAAACATATCTTGGTGTGAAAAATGATTATGTACTTCTAATTATTAAAATATTTGGCGATGATTGAATTTCACAAGCTCTTTCAAAAAAAAAAAAAAAAAAAAAAGGGGATCAACTAAACTCGATGAGCTCTCACGTACATAATTTTCATAGTTGAAATTTTTTTTTTAGAAGGGAAGAATGTTATGACCCGGGTTTTTGAGACCTATCTAATGGTGTTAGATGGGGTGGAGCAACAAGCTCAATAAGGGTGCTCCACTTTCTAACCCACCTTACGTGTTTATTTATGGAAAGAAGAAAAGTCCTTTTGGACTCTTTCTTTATTAGAAACCCAACCGGCCAACTCTCTCTCTCATTCCTTTCCGGCCAACTCTCTCTCTCATTCCTTTCCTCTCTCTCTATATATGTGTGTGTATATATATATATATCTCACCATGAATCAAGCGGACACCCAATTAACTTAGTAACTCTCTCACCAACCCAAGCCCCTATTAATTGAACTCTTTCTTTTATTAAAACCCTTTCCCAGCTGTCCTCTTCTCTTTCTCTCTCACCATTAACCCAAGCAATTAGAAGACCCAACCAACAAGCTCGTCTGCATCATCTCTCTCTCTCTGTATCCCCTCCTTTGTTAGATTTCTCTCTCTCCCTCTGTAAAGAGCCCAAGTTACACGCCAAGTCCACGTGTAACTCAACCATAATCAAGCCTAAACAGCCCAGCCATCTTTTATGCATCAAGATTAAGAAGAAAACAAGGGTAGATGTTGATGGAGTCGTCAACAACTGAGTCGTCCACTTCAACTCAAATCGATGCGCCGAACTCGATCTACACTAGCCCGAGCCCATCGATCCGAATCAACTGAATCTTCGCGAAATCGGCACGATCACGCTACAACGGGTGGGTTTCCTTCTGATTCCACTCCGATCTATTTTGTGGCCTCTATAATGTTAATCGACCCCATTCGATTGACAAAAACCTTTAAAATATGGTTTTTATGGGTTTTGGGCACACTTCAAGAGGCCATAAAAGTCAAAGGACCGACCCGATGGTCAAACCTTCTGACTCTAATATAGGGTTCCCAGTACCTTTCATTTTTCATTTGAAAGTGATTCAACGAATAAGCCGATATGGGCCTCGAAACTGGGATCAAAGACCCCCAACCGTAGAGTGCACAATACTGCACACATGCAACAACACACATGTTTTGGACCAGGGTAAAGGTTATGGTTTGACCTTCCCGATCTCAGACCAATGGGTCTGCTCGATAAAATATCAGTAGGGAGACCCTCCATATTCTCTGATATACTATCCATCTAACGGTGGAAACAATTTTTGGTACCTTAATTACACGAATTCAAGGACTCCTAAAATCAGCAATTATTTTCCTGCAATACTTAGTTTCTTAGTATGATTACTGCATTATGTGATTATTTATGTTCTGGCTAAAGGTTCTAGTTTGACCCATCATATTAAACAAATCGTGATCCTCTAGACTGAAACCCATGGACCAAATGAATGGAAACCTGACCATCTATGAAACAATGGGTAAGACTTCGAGTTAGAAAAATTTACCTCAGTTTGTGTGCCACCCGAAGTGTTACACTTAACCACTGAAACCGTCTCTATTCCTGGTGGCACACAGATCAAATGTATGACTTTGACTATCTTAGATCCTGGGTTCAAGGCCGAATTGGGCCAGGACCTTCAAGTATGACACCCCTTAACTTTTGATCGACTATTCATCGGACGGACAGTTTAATGATAAACTATTGATTCACCTCGTTTTACGTGCTGTATTATGTCACGAAAAATCATAAACACTATAAACTAGTGTCCAAGGGTCACTTTGACCTCGATTTCGGTCTTTAAAATGATGGAATCAGAAGAAAGTTCATGAAAAGGCCCTTTATAATTTTTGTGTCCCTATAAAACTACCATGACCAATTTCCCAGTTTGTATTCGACGAACTCAAGAAACGTGACGCAATGCACGAATGTGTGTGGTTATAAGAAAAACTCTTGGCTGTCATTTCGTGTGTATTTTTCCATAATTGGGAAATTTTCAGTAGGTGAAAAAGTTATTTGATTCAATATCCTAGGTC
This sequence comes from Chloranthus sessilifolius, assembly GCA_021018995.1. Lineage (NCBI taxonomy): Eukaryota > Viridiplantae > Streptophyta > Magnoliopsida > Chloranthales > Chloranthaceae > Chloranthus > Chloranthus sessilifolius. Next base: position 93,240,287 of record CM037584.1, on the reverse strand, counting down.
CACCAGAGAATTTGGCCCAATCGGGTTTATGATTTTCAAAATACGTGTACCACCTTTAAGCCTTATAAGTTTATGTTTAGAAATTAAGTTTTAGAAATTTTTTTCGCACGAAACAAGGCTTAACCAAGAAACTCTAATAGTTAAGCCACAGGGCCTTAAGAATAAATTAAACCCGCGACCATCATGATCGCACATAGGCCCTTTTGTGTGGAACCACCCAAATAGGCCTGTACACTCTCCTTAACTAAATTCTCAAATTGAGACAAAAAAGACTCTAAACCTTAAATTAGGTATATGTCCTTAACTATATGGATCCTACAAGGTTTGCAAATCATTAATTGGGTCTACGGATTCCACCAAGTTGACCCATTTGACCTTTAGACCCTGGTCATGCCTAAGTACCCAAGAAGCCCAAATACCCAATTTAAGCCAAAGACTCCTAAGATGTTGAAGCTCAACCTTTGGAATAGGCCCAACTCACCTTCTAGCCTTAGGACAACTATTTAGATGCATCTTCTATCCATGCTATGAAGGTGTACGTATCCCGAAAATCGTGTTAAAAGGATCCGACGGTCAAAACTTGTTTGAGTCATATGAGAGTCAATCCTAAGCCAAATTTTACAAACAACCAGTCTGTTTTCATCAGATCGGTAAGATCTATCTAATGAGATCAGTGTAACATCACTTTAAGTTACGTGTTTTAAAACCCATGTACCTTTATTGTAAGTCATATTTTCTCTCTCTTAAAGATGAGCGAGACACCCTTAGTTATTCTTAGACCAAACTTTAGCCCTATAAGGTCTTAGAGTTTATTGCAATATCTGAGAGTTAAAGTTTAACTCACCCTTTTATTAACATCGATTTGATATCAGTATTTCGAATATCTTCTTATGATTGAATTGTGTGTTTGAATTATAGTTCGAAATATTACGAGTAATATTAGTCCCCTTATGGTTATATGTTTTCTTATTATATGCTTTATAATGTGTGGCATCCATCACTTAGAGGATACGTTATGGCATATATATGATAGGTTAAAAAGGAATAAGATATGACATATGACTTTTAAGCCTTCTTCACAGTATAGTTTCTTTCACAATCACGTGAAACTTGGAATGTAGGCATCCATATACGGATGCAACACCTCTATAGGAGTATGGGCTACCACACGAAGTACATCTAGGTTACTACGGAATCCATCCCTTAAAAAGCGTGGTTTGTGAAACCTATTGCACCATGACCCACTCTAATTAAGTTTAAGAAAAGATGGAATATGAATATATTAAACTACGAGATGTTAAGAAAGTGGGGACTTAAGCCCACACAAATATAATAACAGGGCGGGAGCCCAAAACCGAATAATGTTACGATATGTTAAGATACGCTATGAAAGTCAGCTAAACATAAATTAAGTTTCTACACGTAAAAAAGGCTATGACCTTATTATTACTAAAAGATACGCCTGATCCCCGACCCAACAAGACTGCCCTCCCTATCAAATGTGACGTCGCCATTCCAGTTGAACGGGTCATCATCCTCATTTGGTGTCTGTGCGTCATCAACTCGCACCCGGGTGGAACTTTCTTTGTCATATCTTGCCGACAAAGTAATAATATTTAAATTACTGCCGCAATCACGGACGATGATGAATTAGATGCCGACAAAAATAATATTTAAATTCTCTCTTATTTTATTTGAAATTACCTCTCATATCCTCTGATTTAATTGGATAAACTTTGTTGTGCGAACCACCGAGTAATCCTTCATCCCGGATGCATTGTCAACGCCCCGATGATTGTTGCATACATTCCTCATTACAATACCAACAACGAAATTTACACTGTCCAATGAAAATATGAAATAAATGGGTATAAATGTGCATACAAACAATATATTCCTTCCCCTCTGTTTCGTGGACTACAACTTTACGTTGCAAATACAAATATATCACAGCCTACATGTTCTGGGCCGTTTGACAAAAGGATATACGGTTTATGACCAAGCTCTCGTAAGTTGCTGATCCGTCCTCTGCTAAGATTTATTTAAGGGTTTCCATGTTTGCACCTATGCTTTGTGCAGTGAAGAAACTCAACACCAAACCACTGAACTGGAGGTGATCCTCACATTGGGCGCCGCCTAACAAAAAGTTATAAAAGATTGTTTAACAAACAAGCCCCCTTAGTGAAACTCCTTTTTCTTCGCACGTCACTGCTTACCCTACTCTCAAGCTCTCTAATCACAACAGTTTCGGAAGTCACGGTAAACTGCTTCATGGCATTGTTTGTTGATGTCTTTTGCTGTAGCATCCACCCACCTCAAAATTCAAGTAAAGCCATAGACTTGAACCTGATTAGAAAATAATATTGGTTCAGATCAAAAAAGAAAGTAGAGAGGGGTACTGAACCATTGCTATATCTATCAATGGGGAGATATAAAACTACAGGAAAGGTAAAAATATGTAAATCATGATTTAGTTGTATACCTGTGTCGGCCTCCATTCATGGCCCGTCAGCCCCACAATGATCTCATATGTAGATCTCATATGTCTCTCGCCGCGAAAAGTATATCATATATCAAATCTTCTTGGATTCAAAATTCATTGAAATGTCAAATATATTAAATTCATCATGCGATAAGACAATTATTGAAGAAGATCATGAAGAAAAAATTGACATCCGCACCTGCAGGAAGATACTAATTAAGTAGTGAACATATTGTGGAATGTGATTTTATACATTCCAGAAAAAACTATCGTCTACACCTGGAAGTGATCCTCACATACGAAAACAACTAAGCCAACATTAGATACTAATTAAACATAGAATAATCACTTTGCTCTAAAAAGCAACTGACTTATACTGAGTTTCACACCAGAAATTTATTAGTGAACATATTGTAGCATAACGAACTCACGCAAAATATATAAACCCTATTATCTGATTTTATACATTCCAGAATGTGTAAGTCTACTTTTTTGTATTAAAATACGACAACATTATAATCACTCCGAAGAAGAAAATTGTAAGGAAGATAATGTCCTTTCTTTGTTTCTTCAGCATAGTTATTTCACGCTTCAGAAATTGCACTTCCATGGATTTTGCCTCGCAGATTCGAAGGCTCTCTTGAAGATCCTTATACAGGTCCTCATCACAGCATTCGAAATAGGGGCATCACTTTTTCTCCTACACATAATTGAAGAGGGTACATTACTGGTACTTTATGAATGATAGCGATTACATATCAAAAATAGCATTTAATGAGGGTCATACATCCAATGGGCAGCGGAAGAACCAGCTATTGGGGCAATCGGAAGATTTTGACCTAACAACTGCATATGCCCCTGCACCGCAAGGGCATGCCCTTGATGGGTAAACCTGCATATAGACTTGAAACTGATATGTAATGCTTGATTAGACGTTGATGACTTTTCACCAAAGGAGATCAACAAAAAAATATTAAAAGTAAAAAAAATGATCCGTTGGCTTCTTCCCTCAAGTAAATGCTTACTATTGCTAGGGAGACCAGAATATGGAGCCTGCGAACTATGAACAACCGTACAAATAACTATCCAATATGCAAGCTAGTCAAACAAGCTTTTGTTCATTAGCAACAAAAGAAATATATTCAAATACAAAAATATTGAATCCCACAAGGGTTGCAGGTCATGAAAATTTCAAATATTGAATGACACAAGGGTGAATTTTTCTCGAAGTAATCTTCGACCCACTAGATCTTCAAATCAGGTATTGTCATTTACGTCACGTGGCACACATAATGAAAAATTGTGCCATGCAACCAAATTTGGTGACCGTATAGCACACATCACGTGCAAACTCGAATTAATCTCATAATCTATTGTGGAAGATGGGGTGAAATATGAACTCGATCATTTGATCCGAGGCAATCAATGGTTTTCAAGGGGTTGGGACATGTTGAAGTTTAGTCCATATCGGATATATTGGAGCCTTGTTTCTCAACTTTAGTAACAAGGGACCTACCAAACGCGTGTGTGACATAAACTAACATATACTAAGGCTCTCACATGGTGTGTCACATGTTGACCCCTATTGCACGGAACACATTCCCAATGAAGAAAAATAACTTGCCTGTCAAATTTAATGATTTGTTATATAATAGAAGCCACATTTTGCCTCACTCATTGTACTTTGCATTTATTTTTTCTTATTTGTTTGACCTTTGATTCTGGTTACTTCCATGTATTTGTATTCCTTTCTACCATAGATTGTGCCATCTTCTGTTCGATCTAGACCGTCAAGTTGATAGCTCTCTTCTTAAGTCTGTTAGAGACTAAAATTTACATGAATGGGTCATTTTTATTTCCCTTATAAAATTCACATGGAGGGATCATTACCCTTATAAATATGTGTTCATAAAAAGTTCACTAATGTGTGCAATTTATGGGCTTGACTAATCCAATAGGTGGCAGATAGAATGTATGATCTCAGTCGTCACACACATACACCCATTAACTCACAGAGATGGGGCCATATTCATCTTTGATGATCCTAAATACTATTTGTAATTGCACAAATTGAACTGAACAAGATTGAGATGAACAGATTGAACTGAACAGATTGAATTGAACAGATTGACTCACAGCACAGATTGAACTCAACCCATTAACTCACTGCACAGATTGAACTGAAGAAGATAAAAATCATATTTGTAAATGAAAGTCATTTCCTTTTTTTTCATGGTCCCAAACCAATTTCGGACATAACCCAAACCGAAATTTTGAACTGAAATTTCGGTCTAGATTATATGGGACCAAAACGCATTTATCGCTACATGAAATCAAACATGCCCTTAATATACACTAGATTAAAAATACAAGGGATGCACAATAAAACAAAAACCGGATCTCCTCACGCATTTTATCAAACACTTGCTAGCCGATGTAAAAATTAAATTCAAGAATCAAACAAAAGAGCCCATTCATATCACACAGTTGCAAGACCAAATAAAAATCGGGTATATATATATAGATAGATAGAGAGAGAGAGAGAGAGAGATAAACCACAACAATCGGGTGCTTACCAAGGCTACACTGATAAAAGCTCCTGGGCTGTGATCTCTAAAGCAATACCAAGTTCGTAGGAAACCCTTGGGTAGGGTTCAATCTAGAAGGGATCTACAGCCAGTTACAAGAGAGTGAGAGAGATAATCCACACGGATATGGAAACGCCTGGTAGTGGTAGCCGTAGCTGGTAAGAAATGTCTAGGGTAAGGTTTAGTCCCTAAGGTTTTCGGTTTCTTCGGCCGGTGATGAGGGAGGTTGGGCTGCGATTTCAAGTAAGAGAGTAAGAGAAAGAGAAGACAACAGAGAAACCCCTCCAACGAGTTTTTGCCCTAGCTCACTTGAGTCAAATGCAGCGGAAATGACATTTGTGCCCCTGCTACATCAAGTTTCATTTTGAAACCAACTTTCGGGAGCTTATGTCGAGCGGGAGGTGGTGTATTTTAAGTGTATACCCTTGCAAGTGCACAAGATCTATTGCAGTATGGCAAGAACAAAGGTGTCGAACCCACAGGAAAATCTTGAATTTTAATTAATTCTTTCAGAGATTTAAAAACATCCCCAAGGAAGTACCAAGGGGCAGATTCGATTTACCAAAAATTTATCACTTTTTCCTAAATGCAGAAAAATAAATTAATCTAAATAACTAATTACCGATGAATCTAAGAACAATATTTAAATAAGATCAAGAAATATGCTACCCCAGATTTGTACCCCCCTTTCATTAAAGAATCATTCACACCATCACCATCAATCATTCATAAAAATGATTTGAAATAAAGTATGATCATCAATCCGGCATACCCTATCTAAAAACAATGACTCAGCCTATCATTGCGGTATGAGTCATGTAAGAAGCATAGCGTATCTCGTGATGTGTAGATCAAAACAATAAAAACATTAGACTATGGTATTAATCATAAATATGGGTACTTATCTGGGGATCGCATCTTTCCCGATCTACTGATTTAGCCGCTCATCTTTGGTGTATGATCTCCTTGTTCATTCAAAGCCATTCCTCTTTTTATTTCTTCCAAAAATCTTTGGTTACAATGCCTTTTCCGAAATACAATCTATGAATGTAAAAGAAAGACAGTGCAAATCCTAAGTACAATCTACCCAAATCAATCCCTAGAAGAAGAAGAAAAGAAGAACTTTTAAAAAGATGCTCAGAGGAGTCTAAAACCAAAAATAATAATGAATAAATAATCCTCTCCAAAAACTCTAAAAAAAGAAAAGCTAAAACTAACTCTCTAATTATCTATCTCTAATTCCTATCTCTAATTCTTGCTCCTAATTTTCTTTCTTTAATTGCCCCCTTTTTCGAAGTGTTTGATCCGCTTTAAATAGAGCCGAAGTTTCCCAGCCACAAAGGTGTTCCAACTCAAAAATTTAGGGTCGATTAATTGACCCAATAGGGTCGATGCATCGACCTCCCAGATTTTCGTGAATTCCCGCCGAACTTTACATCAGACATTGCTTCAGTATTTTGGCCATAACATTCTGTCCCGAACTCGGATTGAGGCGATTCGTGATCCGTTGGAAAGTGGATAGAAAGATCTACAACTTTTGTGTTTTAACAATTTCATAATTTGGCCGTCTTGAATGTCCAAATTGAGCTACAAGTCGCACCAAGTTCTCGATGACCCAAAGTTGCAGTGTTTTGACATTATTTTCAGAATTCTTGGGCTGTTTTCTGCACTTGGCTTGTATTTACCTGAAACACTTCAAATCTAATAATTCTTATCAGATAGCCTTCATCGGATAGCTAAATATAGGTATCTAGGGGTGAAATATCATCATATTTCACTACTCATCAGGAGGGTTTTGGAGCCGAAATTTTTTTTGAATTTCAAAATATTTTTTAGCAATCGGGTCAAAAATAAAAGATAATTGTATCAGCCGATGGAGGTCCTTTTGAGTAAAAATGTGAAAGGTTTGGCACTTAAAGATTGGTACCTTCATTTGGGCCCATGAAACCTCTGAAACCGACCAAGTCCCAAACCATTCCAAAACCATATGGAGATTATTTTCCACCTCAATCTTCCACAAAATAGATCTTGAGATTTGGTCAGAGTTATCGGATGGCCATTTATTTGGCCACCCTACTTCACGTAACATTGTTGTGCACCATACGAGGCAATAATGAACGTTGTACTAGATGTCATCTCGTAAAGAACATCTCGAGTGACAGTCCTATGCTTTAGCAAGCAGTAGGTTACCTTTGATTGTCTAGCAGGCGATAACTGAAGTCCTATTGAGTGTCACCTCGTAAAGAACATCAATGTCGTACTGAGTGTCACCTCGCAAATAATATCAACTGATATGACGAGACTAGATGATCCACTGAGCACTGTTAAAAATCTCAAGTGACAGTCCTACACTCTACCAAGCAGTAGGTTACCTTTGAATGTCTAGTAGGCAATAATCAATGACATATGAAATGAAAATGGATCGCCCGATAGGTGAGACATTAACTCAAGATATATTTTGGGGAAGATCTAAGTGAAAAGCAATCTCCACCATCTGATCTGAAGCAGTCAGTGGCTATCGAGAGCTGTCTACAGAAGTGGGCACTTTTACAGAATGCAGTAGGTTACTGTGGATTGTCTATCAGGCAATAATCAACGTTGTAGTAGATGTCACATAAACTGCTATGACGAGACTAGAGGATCTGCCGAGCACTATTCCAAATCTCGATTTACAGTCCTATGCTCGAGCAGGCAGTAGTCCTATGCTCTACCAAGCAGTAGGTTGCCTTTGATTATCTAGCAGGCAATAATCCATGGCACGGGTTTCTCCATAGTCCTATAAATTGGAGGTCCTCACAGGTTCGACCCTCATTCTTCATCACCTTTGCTTACGGTAAACGTCGTTTTAGTCGTCTAAGTCATATACATTATTTAGTTGTTACTATACGATTGTGAAATTCTCAAATGATTCGCTATTACCCTTTTTTGTTGTGTAGATGGAGGATTCTAATCGCACCAACATGACGACGATGCTGACAATCTTGGCGGACAAGGGACAAGCAATCTATGAGAACCTAGTCTTGAACCGTCTATCTTTTGGACAAACTGCAGAGAATGTGCAAGCGTTGAGCTACTTGTTCTTCGAAGGGCAGGTGATAATAGGGAAAACCGAGACCGATGAATATATAATTCGTACGCATTTTCTTTACATTTTAGCTTCTATATTTAAAAATCCTTCTAAAATTCTCATAATCGTTAACTGATAAAATTGGCATGGTATAGATCATCAGGACGCTTTTGATGCAGCAGTAGTGGAGTCTGCGGGGGTGGTGCACTCAACAATGATTTTCACACTTAATAATAAGACCTGGAAGGTTAATATTATCACGAACCATATCCATTGCCTCGAACTCTCTCTCCTTTTATTTAATGAAACTATCCATTTCCATATCGACCATAATGTGCCATTTTAATGTTGAACAGGAGATGAAAGGTAAGGTACTCCCAGGAGGCGAACTCATGCCACATCGAGTAGATGTCGAAGCGGATGAGACAAGCACAAGCTCACCACCCATCAAGTTCTTTGGTGGGGAAGGACATTCAGGGCCCACAGTCCTTCATCATCTAGACTGATAGCTGTCAAACCCCTAGTCGTTCTCTGGATAAAGCCATCGGGTAGTAGTTGAATAGCTTTAGTAGGATTGATTGAACCTCAACCTTTAGTCTTGTGCCAATCCTATGTTTATGTGTTGTTTTATTTCGTGTTGTTTTATCCAACATTTTGGTTGAATCGCTATTATAATTTGCAGAATTGACGTTTCGTAGATCATCCCCACAGTATGTCCAAAATATCCTTGGAATCATATGACATTTTTTGGCGTCATATGACACGCATCACAGTCAAACATAAATTGCAATCATTGTTTGAGGATTTGTAACAAATGAAATAAAAAAAAAGACCGTCTGATAAGTGAGACATAATCTATTGAACATGATCAAGGTATATGCCAACCCGACCCGACTAGCATCCAACTCAAAAAAATAAAGGTAGTGCAAATTCACCATCTAATGAAACAAGGCATTTCAGTAAAAGTAGTATAAACATAATTATATGCAAAGGGAATAGGATAATTTTGGGAATAAAATGTGAACCACTAAACACCTAGTGTTCTCTTCATAATACTAACTACTTCAATGGTGAATGTACAACAATACTGAAGCTGCTCTTCAGGTTTGCAAATAATTATCCAAAATGGTCAACATCCCCTTAGATATATACATCATGGCCTTCAAATCAGATGGCTTGGACGGTGTTCCCCGTGGCACCAGTCTCCGAAAATACGAACTCTTCCTTTTAAACTATGTTAGAAAATTTGTGTGCAAGCAGTCTTTCCCCTGAAAGAATGACAGTGGTGAAGTCCTTTTACAAGGAATTGATATTTCTTGATTAGCCATCCTTGCATCTTGTAATCAGGAACAGGAAAAAAAATCTATTATGATCAAACCATCTCAATGAATGAGTAGGAGAAAATAGAAAACTCCACATTTTATGCATTGTAAAACTCCATGATCTAAAAAATTTACAAATCATTTACCTGTTAAAATCAAATGGCACACTGGACATATCAATTATCAGACAGCCAGCCGACTCACTGAAAATTGCTTCACATATTAGATCATCAGTTATGAGGAGAATCCTCCTTGTTCCCTGTCAAAAACCAAATCAATTTTGAAGAGAAATGACTTCTGATTGCAACCGGATGGCTCATTCTAGATTACCATCTACTCTATTGACCAGATGGACTTCGCGGTAGTAGTAGGGGCTTCAAGCCATATATAATCAATACAATCAAATGCCATAAAAAATTTCAACATATCACTGAAGTTTTTCAGTCTTTGAGTGCTTTGTGAAAATTCAACATATCATTAAATTTTATTTAGCCGTTGAGTGCTTTGAATCAGATCATGGAGATTTTAATCCCAATCTTCCAGAAGATAGAGCTTGAGATCATGGTGTACCATTAGATAGAGCTTGAGATCATGGCACACTGTGAATTGCACATCAAAAGCAGCCCCCGTTTTGGTGAGTGAAGGATGGCCATCTTATAAAATTGAAAACAGTTGAAGTTAAGATTTTCTCAGATCCAAGGACTGCAGATCTGGTAGAACACGAAATCAGTTCAACCAATTGGAACATTTCCCATTAGTAGAATATGTGTAGTTATGTAATTAGCTATAAAAGGTTGAATAGAAGTTAGTTAATGCCAGAGCTTCTATTTAATGCATAAAAGCAGACTGCTTTTACATGCTTATTAATTAACACCAAGCTGCCATTTTTTCCATTCTATTTACAAACCCATTGATGGAGAAGGTGATCTAAGCCAAGAATTGGTCGAACAAACTCCCAAAAAAGAAGCTGGACTTGGCCCATCCGGCGGAGTGAGGTTCCCTGGCACTAGTAGCAGGAACTCTCTTCACATTAAGCATCATGGTGTTGCCGATTTCTTTACGAAGCCCTTCGATAGTGTCCATGTCAACAGGATTCCCAGATGCTTACACCCTGCCCACATACGTAAAACACATTATAACTTTTTAGAAAAACCAAAAGGGCAGAGAGGCCATGACAGGTAGAGGGTGCCACTGTTAGAATAGTCCCACATTGCCTGTGGGCTTGGAGGTCTTGGGCTATATAGAATCTGGGCACTCGTCACCTTTCATTAAATTATTAGAGCTACATCCCCCGAGGGCCTAAACTTTTCAAGTACTTTAAGGTTTGGTCTAAACAGGTTGGTTTTGCTGAGGTGATTAAAGACTCTAGGGTGGAGGAAATCAGGGGAAACCATTTTGTAGGACTCACCAGAAGGTTAAGAATTTGAAGAATAGAATTAGAGAATAGGAATTCTTTTGGGTCCATTCATGAAAAAGGAGATGGTGGTAGATAAAAATTGTTAGGCATTTGATTCCTATTTACTTAATAGAACATTGGCGGGTACAAAGAGGGAAGCAACCATTAAGTATCCAAAAGAACTTACTATATAAAATAATTCATCCGTCAAAAAAGCTCGAGTACAATGGTTGGGAAGTGATGACAAGATATGTTGTTCTATGCTTTGATTTTATCACAAATTGCTAATTCTAGAATTTAAGATTTTCGGCTTCCTAAGAGGACTGTATCAATAATCTTAGGGTCTGTTTAGGAACAACAATTTGGATTTGGATAGTACAAATCCTGGTTTTGAAATATTCGGATTTGTAAATCTCCTGTTTGGATGTTTAATCAGCTTAATTGGATTTGGTCCAAGGATTTGTAAATGCTTCATTTGATTAGTTAAAAAAAAAAAAGAATTTAGATTTCATTTAACACTTACCTCATATACTCTTCTTTGAACCGCAGCTTTGAGACATTTGACAACCCTTTCCTTTTCCCCTTCACTATCAAGGATGCAACTATCCATATGACGTATATAATACTCCTGCAAATAATGAAAAAAGTCCACTAACTCCGATTGAGACGATTCTTTTTGCGTTGGAAAGCTAATAGAAACATCTATAACTTTTATGTTTTGACTAACTCATGGATCAATCGTCTTGATAGTCAAAAATATATGAGAATGTTACATCAAATTCTAGGATTGGCGCAACTTGCCTGTTTTGACTTGTTTTTGAGGAAACGCTTAAATAGGTCTATATTATTAGTAATTAGAGTTTATCCTAATGCATGAACGCATATTGTGATGTAGATTGAGGGCGAGAGGCCATCAATAGGACTTTGTTTGACTTCGCATAACTCCGAGTTTTGGTAGGAGAATCTCATCTTTACAGTATTCTATTTTAATTCGCATGAATATTTTGAATTAAAATATTTGAACTTGCATATGCCATTGAAATCACATCTGTAAACTGAAATTGATATGGATGACTGAAAATCTAAATCTACCAATCTCAAAACACGAATGCTTAAGCTCTGAAAATCTGAAATCAAGAACCTGAACTATGTATAAGAGACTTGCATCTGATTTATATTAGTATCTGCATTTATTTTATGATTGACCTGAACGACCCCTCAAAAATTCCTGAACAATTTTCTGGCACAAGTTTCCCTCATTACGCAGGGGCTTGTTGCATCCTGAAAAAGGGTTCATGAACTACGATGGTAGGTAGGGGTTCCCATCGGCTATATTCCTGCTCTCGAGATATAGTTTACTCGGGAGGTATTTTAAGTTGAGGATTAAGTCATGAATTACTGAACCTTGCATATAGAAGTTAGAGACTTGCATCTATTCTTGGCTTGTTTCCACATATTTAGAAATAAATCTTACATATGATTTCTGCACCTAAATTCAGTTTATTATCTGCTTATATGTTTGACAAGCTATATTCCGATATTTGTTTTGAAACCATGTTAGTTAAAGTAAAATGCCATAGATGTCTTTCTTCTACTGAGCTTTGTTGGTTAGCTCACTCCGACTATACGTCATGTGTTCAGTCTTCGACGCGTGGCTATTCGTAATGTGAGATCGATCGACTACGTGCGAGGAAGAGCTTGAGGATCCTGCTGAGGAGTTTTTCCCAGTATAGAACTTAGTGATTTTCTTATTTGTGGAGAGAGTTAGACTAGAATTTGTGGGACCATTTTATTTGGATATCATAGTTTTATATTTGACGTTGATTTCTGTTATGAGCCATGTTTCGATGATGGTCGGCCATCATCGGTGGTTCTTTACTTTTAATTGCTTCCGCATTTATTTTAGCTATTGATATTTATTACGCTTTACTCTGATATGTGCCCTGTTTGTCCGACTTATCGTTTATTCGATAGGTTGCCGAACCGCCTTCCTATACGAGGATTGGAAAAGTCTTAAATCACAGTTGGTATCAGAGCCATGGTTTTTAGATTCTCTAAGGACCCATGAGAACCCAACCGTGACCCGGTACAATTCGCATCAGAGTCATGTCGTTAGGTCCAGAATCACTAGTACTGTGTGTGATTGTCTTTACAATCAATGTTGACTGATGTTGTGGTGTTCACAATGACAGATCAGTATGGCCCCAAGATTTAGAGGCAGAGGCAGAGGTAGGACGGTGCCTTTAGAGGACATTTCTGAAGGTGTCGGTACATCAAGGGGAGTTGCCTTCGCATCCGGTTCTAATGCAGTCCCTTTAGGAGCCGGAGTTGATAGAGGTCAGGATGAAAGAATGGAACAAGTGTTGGAAAGTCTGGCCACCAACATTGCTCAGCAGACCGCATCTATGGCTTAGCAGACTGCTGCAATCGCCCAGCAAGCAGAGCTGATTTCTGCTGGACAACAACTACAATCATAGGATTTGCCGAATTCAGGAGGATGAGACCTCTAAATTTTTCTGGACAGACCGACCCGATGGAAGCTGAATGTTGGTTGGATGAGATGGAAAAGATCTTCGAGGTGCTTCAGTGCACCGATGTCGAGAAGGTTAGATGGGCAACCGTCAAATTTTGGACCATGGTGGAAGTCCGTGGCTAGACACCGGAGCGGTGGAGTTTCCCAATACTCCTTGGACATGGGGAGTTTATCGAGGCGTTCAACGATCGATTTTCCCAAGATCGTTAGGCATCGATGGAAGTTCGATTCATCGAGCGGGGAGGACAATGTCAGTGCGTGAGTATGGAGATGAGTTCACGCGACTTTCAAGATTTGCACCTCAACATGTGGCCACCGATATGATGAAGGCCAGAAAATTTCAGCTGGGTCTTAGGCCGAGATACAGGAGAGTGTGGCTATGTGGGAAATGGAAACATATGGAGGAGTACTGTTAAAGGCCCTCATAGCAGAGGAAGAAATTCAAAAGCGGTTTTTGAGAAGCAGTCAGCCGAACAAGGACAGGGTTGTACAAGGGCAGTCAGGTACTTATGAAAATAAGAGAGCCAAGTTTACAAAGCCGCCAGTGAACCTTATTCAACCTGCATTTTCTAAACCAACATTTTCTTCTGGACGGACCCCTTATCAGAGATTGGCAGCATCATCACCTGTGCAATCCGTACGACCAGCGGGTTCTACGGCTAGTGGAGCTTCAGTGGCACAAGGATCCTCTCGTGCACCATCTTTTGTTTCGGTCACTATGTGCCTAAGGTGCGGGAAACCACACAAGACCGAGGATTGTAGGAGGAACACTGGAGCGTGTTTTCAGTGTGGCGCAATCGGACACATGGTTAAGGATTGTCCTCAGGAGGACAAGGGAAGAACTAGTTCGGCTTCTACTCAGAGATCGACCCGACCTACTGTCCAAGGTCGAGCTTATGCCGTGATGGCTCAAGAAGCCGAAACATCGAACGACGTGATCCAAGGTATTATTGAAAGTTGAGATGTCTTCTTATTTTATGTGTTATATATAATTGCTTGATATTTAATAAATTTTGTTAATAAGTTATGGATGAACACACATGCTTAGAAACTTTTAATTGAAACACTTGTCTAAACTAAGGTACCCTTTTTAATGCATCGGGGGAGCGATGTAAGCAAAACCGAAGCGCGAATGTTGATAGACCCTGGGTCTACACATTCTTTTGTTACTCCATTGTTCGCTGAGAAGTTGGGAATCATTCCCAAGGCCCTTGATTTCATCTTGGCAGTGTCAATTCCTACGGGCAACTCAGTGAGCACCGATACCATGTGTCAATCAGTGATTGTGATGATCGAAGACCACAAGACAGTGGCTGATTTGATCATTTTGAGCATGGAAGGGTTCGACGTGATACTAGGGATGGATTGGTTATCTACTTACCATGCGAGTGTGGATTGTCTTCGAAAGATTGTAACATTCATACCAAGAGAAAATCTTTTCGATTTTACGGAGTCAAATCTTGTGTGATACCGTTTATCTCTGCCATTCGAGCAGACCGTATGATGAGGAACGGGTGTTGTGGTTATCTGGCCTACTTGCAAGATCATAAGGAGGAGAAGAAAAATATTGCAGATATTACGATTGCTTGCGAGTATTCAGATGTTTTTCCTGAAGATCTACCGGGATTACCACCTGACAGGGAGATTGAGTTTGCGATTGAGTTAGCGCATCTTGAACGATATCAAAAGCTCATGTCGAATGGCGCTGTAGAGAATTGAAAGAGTTGAAGGAGCACAGGCGCTAGATAAGGGCTTTATCGAATCGGTGTGTCACCACGGGAGCACCGGTTCTATTTGTAAAGAAGAAAAGCGGTTCAATGCGGCTTTGCATCGATTACTGCTTGACTAAATAAGTTGACAATTAAGAACCGTTATCCACTTCCAAGAATTGATGATCTGTCGATCCCATAAGGAGCAAGGTTCTTCTCGAAGATCGACTTGAGGTCAGGCTACCATCAGTTGAAAGTTAAGTCTGAAGACATTCAGAAGACAGCGTTCAGAACTCGATATGGGCACTACGAGTTCTTGGTCATGCCATTTGGGTTGACAAACGCACTCGCGTCATTTATGGACTTGATGAACCGGATATTCAAGTCACATTTGGACAAGTCTGTATTAGTTTTTGTAGATGGCATCCTCATCTATTCAAAGACGCGAGAAGAACATGAGCAACATCTGCGAGTGGCTCTACAAACCCTTAGAGACCATCAGTTAAATGCAAAACTTAGTAAGTGTGAGTTTTGGCTTGAGCAGGTCAGTTTCCTAGGCCATGTTATCTCTGAGACCGGTATTACAGTTGACCCAGCCAAGATTGAGTCAGTGATGAATTGGGAACAGCCAAAGACCGTTACGGAGGTTCGTAGTTTCCTCGGTTTGGCAGGATACTACAGAAGGTTTGTGGAGGGCTTCTCCAAGATATCAGGTCCTCTTACACAACTTACGAAGAAGAATACTAAATTTGATTGGACAGAGCAGTGTGAGCAAAGTTTTCAGGAACTCAAGAAACGATTGACTACTGCGCGCGATTTTGTTATACCATCGGGAGGCTTTGCGGTGATGGATGCATCATATGGGGGTTTAGGCTGTGTGCTTAACCAGAATGAGAGAGTCATTGCTTATGGGTCTAGACAGCTAAAAGACCATGAGAAGAATTACCCGACGCATGATCTTGAGTTGGCAGCAGTGATTTTTGCTCTGAAGATCTGGAGGCATTACCTTTATGGGGAGACCTTCGATATATTTACCGATCATAAGAGTCTCAAGTATCTCTTCTCACAAAAGGAGTTGAATATGAGACAGCATCGATGGATGGAGTTCTTGAAAGATTATGATTGTACCATCCAGTACCACCCCAGGAAAGCAAACATAGTGGCAGATGCGTTCAGTCGAAAGTTCTCTGCTCAGTTATCACATCTCACCGCAAGGGTGCGACGATGGCATCTATTGGAAGATATGGCTCTAAGTAGCATGAGATTTGGCGTAAAAGGTGCAGGTGCATTAATGGCTACGCTGGTGATTCATTCCACCCTCTATGAGAACATTCACAGACTTCAGATGACGGATGATGAACTTATGGCTATCAGACGGGATGTGATTGGGGGAAGCAAAATAGATTTTTCTATCAAAGATGATGACACTTTGTTGTTTAGAAACCGGGTATGCGTACCAACTAGTACTGAGCTTCGGGACACTATTTTGGAAGAGGCTCATAAGTCTATGTACGCTATTCACCCTGGCTGCAAGATAAGATGTACCAGGACTTAAAGAAAAGCTTCTGGTGGAGAGGTTTAAAGAAAGATGTCGCTGTGTATGTCTCGAGATGTCTTGTGTGTCAGCAAGCAAAGGTGGATCATCGAAATACGGCAGGACTGTTGCAATCACTACCGATACCTGAGTGGAAATGGGAGGCCATTTCTATGGACTTTATTTTGGGATTGCCAAGAACATTAAGAAAATACAATGCCATCTGGGTCATTGTGGATCGATTGACTAAGTCCGCACACTTCCTTCCTTATAATACGTCATATACCGCCAACAAGCTCGCAGAATTATACATCAAGGAGATAGTTAGGCTGCATGGTATACCGGTCAGTATCATATCCGATAGAGACCCGTTGTACACATCTCAGTTTTGGCAACGATATCAAGAAGGAATGGGCTCTAGGCTCGATTATAGTACAGCATTCCATCCTCAGACCGATGGGCAGACTGAGAGGGTGAATCAAATTATATAAGATATGTTACGTGCTTGCATGTTGGATTTTCAGGGGTCATGGGACCAACATTTACCGCTGATCGAGTTCGCCTACAATAACAGTTACCAGGCTAGCATCGGCATGGCACCCTACGAAGATTTGAGTGGACGACGGTGCAGGTCTCCGCTTAATTGGGAAGAAGTGGGTGAGAAACTCATTTTAGGTCCCAAGATCGTGGAGAATACAACCGAGACAGTTCGGTTAATCCGTGAGAGACTACGCATTGCTCAAAGTCGTCAGAAGAGCTACGCTGATCTGAAAAGAAACCACGTTGAGTTTAAGGTGGGAGATAACGTATTTGTCAAAATCTCTCCTACAAAAGGCGTGATGTGTTTTGGGAAGCATGGGAAGCTGAGTCCGCGTTATGTTGGACCTTTCGAGGTATTGGGCCGAGTCGACGAGGTTGCCTATCGAGTAGCCTTGCCACCGCAGCTATCGGAAATACACAACGTGTTTCATGTGTCCATGTTACGAAGATATATTAAGGACCCGACTCACATATTGGACTACCAGCCCATTGAGCTCCAAGAAGACCTATCCTTGGTTGAGGAACCGATACGAATCTTGGATCGTAAAGAACAAATCTTACGGACAAAGAGCATTCCCTTAGTACTCGTGAAGTGGCGAAACCATTCTTCAGAGGAAGCCACATGGGAGCGTGAAGCGGAGATTCGCGAGCAATTTCTATAACTTTTCGAGTGAAGGTATATTGTAAACTATAGTTATGTAAGAAAACCATACGTACCTTTAAATTCTTGAATTTACTTCTAAAAAAAAAAAAAAAAAAAAAAGGAGAATTTCTTCAAAATCTTCAATGTTAAATTGATTCGTAACATCGATGTTTTACATATATATCTATAACGATCACACAATAAAATCTTAAATGTCATATTTATTCATTCTCGGTTAGAACCGTATGTCTATTGGAACCCGTGTCATCAGTTAGAACATGTTACTAGGCATGTGATAATGCTTCTGAATAAGTATTCGATTTTGACATCTGAAATTTCTGCTCAAATAATAACCAAAAGGGTGAGGTAGGTGTGTGTGCTAGTTTTGTGTCATGGTGAAGTATGTTTCCAGGCACGTGACACTTGGGAAGGTATGCATCCATGTACGAATGCAATCTTCTATGGCAGTATGGGATGCCACACGTAGTACATCCAGGTTACTACGGATCCCGACCCTTGAAAGCGTGCATAGTGAAGCCTACCGCATCGCGCCCAAAGTTCTTTGACTTTAGACTGTTTCGATTTTGCTTTATACTGGTGTTAGGATAAGAACTTACCGCAGTTCGGTTTAGCTATCCATACATTTTCGAGGACAAAAATTCCTAAGGAGGGTAGAATGTAAAGACCCTTATTTTGAACCCGAGTTAGACTGACCCTGTGTGTGTATTCGGCTCGGCAAACGACGTCACCATTTGTTTTAAATTTTTATCTAGATGTGATTGTGCGGACAGATTTTAATTTAGAGCCCATTTGGACCCTCGTGTGAAAGTTGTGCACCGACCTCGGTGTGGCCGCTCAACACCGGACTTGAGTTTTAAAATTAGAAGTGTATAATACATAAGATGTGTGTGTGTGTTTTACTTTGTGAGCAATCCTATTATAAGAAGGAATTGCATTCCCGTATTATACTAGATTTTGTTAAGAAAGGATAGTTACCCAACCGTGTGAAACTCCGTCTTCTCTCTTCTTCAATCATCATAGGAGATCGGTTTAGAAAACCTCCTTCTCTAGAACCCTCTTTGTTGAAAACACTTAAACCTTAGAAAGAACTTGAATCAACCTTGGATTCGTAGTATGCTATTGGGAGAGGTTGAGATCATTGGGGGCGTGTTGGAGTTGTCTCTGTGAACTCGTGGGATCGATCGCGGCGCGAATCGTTGAGGAAACCCGTCGGTTTCGTTCCGAAGCTCCATTCGCGTGACTCATTTCTAATCTAGGAATCCTTAGATTAAAGGTATGTTTTAATTAAACTTTTTGATTAAATCATTAGATTAGCCATGGGTTTTGCTTTGGGATATATGGGTTTCGATTCGGGTGAAAACCAGCGAAATCGCGTCGCTGTAGCTCGCTCGAGCGAGCTATTATCATCGCTCGAGCGAGGTATCACCGAACTCCGACACTGTCTTAGTATTTTAGTCATAACGTTTTATCCCGAACTCCGATTGAGACGATTCTTTTTACGTTGGAAAGCTAATAGAAAAATCTACAACTTTTATGTTTTGACCAACTCATGGATCAATCGTCTTGATGGTCAAATATATATGAGAATATTACATCAAATCGCTCGAGCGAGCTATTATCATCGCTCGAGCGAGGTATCACCGAACTCCGACATTGCCTTAGTATTTTAGTCATAACTTTTTATCCCAAACTCCGATTGAGACGATTCATTTTGTGTTGGAAAGCTAATAGAAAAATCTACAACTTTTATGTTTTGACCAACTCATGGACCAATCGCCTTGATAGTCAAAAATATATGAGAATGTTACATCAAATTCTAGGATTGGCGCAACTTGCCTGTTTTGACTTGTTTTTGAGGAAACACTTAAATAGGTCTATATTATTAGTAATTAGAGTTTATCTTAATGCATGAACGTATATTGTGATGTAGATTGAGGGCGAGAGGCCATCAATAGGACTTTGCTTGACTTCGCATAACTCTGAGTTTTGGTAGGAGAATCTCATCTTTACAGTATTCTATTTTAATTCGCATGGATATTTTGAATTAAAATCTTTGAACTTGCATATGCCATTGAAATCACATCAGAATGAAATTGATATGGATGATGAAAATCTAAATCTACGAATCTCAAAACTGAATCGCTTAAGCTCAAAATCAAATCAAGAACTCAACTATGTATAAGAGACTTGCATCCGATTTATATTAGTATCTGCATTTGTTTTATGATTGACTCAACGACCCTCAAAAACTCCTGACCAATTTCCTGGCACCAGTTTCCCTCATTACGCAGGGGCTTGTTGCATCCTGAAAAAGGGTTCATGAACGACGATGGTAGGTAGGGGTTCCCATCGGCTATATTCCTGCTCTCGAGATATAGTTTACTCGGGAGGTATTTTAAGTTGAGGATTAAGTCATGAATTATTGAACCTTGCATATAGAAGTTAGAGAAACTAAGACACTGAAACATCGACCGTTTCTGAAACTGCTTTTCACATATTTAGAAATAAATCTTACATATGATTTCCGCACCTAAATTAGGCTTTATTATCTGCTTATATGTTTGACAAGCTATATTCCGATATGTGTTTTGAAACCATGTTAGTTAAAGTAAAATGTCGTAGATGTCTTTCTTCTACTGAGCTTTGTTGGTTAGCTCACACCGACTATACGTCATGTGTTCGTGTAATCGACTTGGCTATTCGTGCGTGAGATCGATCTATCACGTGCCTGAGGAAGAGCTTGAGGTTCCTCCTGAGGAGTTTTTCCCATAATAGAACTTACTAATTTTCTTATTTGTGGTGAGAGTTAGACTTGAATTTGTGGGCCCATTTTAGTTGGATATCATAGTTTTATATTTGACGTGGATTTCTGTTATGAGCCATGTTTCGATGATGGTCGGCCATCATCGGTGGTTCTTTACTTTTAATTGCTTCCGCATTTATTTTAGCTATGGATATTTATTACGCTTTACTCTGATATGTGCCCTGTTTGTTCGGCTTATCATTTATTCGATAGGTTGGCGAACCGGCCTTTCCTATACCTGAGGGATTGGAAAAGTCGGGTCGTCACAGTTGGTATCAGGGCAATAAGTCATAAGAACGCTCCCAACCACCTGTGATATCTCTCATTGTAATTTCTTTGGCATACCAAGCTTTTCGATATGACACTTCCACACCATATTATTTTTGTATGTACGATATAATCTTGCCTACATTATAATCTGGATGCAATTTTAGAAGACCCTTGATGCAGCTTGCAACCCAATGACTAGTGGCTTGTCGATGGTCCTTCTCACGCTCTGCTGGTCCACATGTATGCGGGATATGAATAACGCTTTTGAATGTGGTATCACAATGTATCTTTGAAGCACGGATGCGCTAGGGGCATGAGGCAATGGCACACTTTGCTACAACCTTCGTTACACGAGTCTCTAATGGTGCATATTGGAAATTCGCCAATATTGCAAATTCTTTCAAAGCATTTTGAAAGTCCGCTTTCGAAGCAAAAAGTTTTCCAACTTGCATAGATGTCATCTCCCGTCTGTTAGTACCCGCCTCATCGCATACATTCTCATCCTCAAAACAATACTTATCTCCATATACCTCAAAAGGGGGCACATCATCTTCAACGACAGACGTCTGAACATAGCGATCTGGATCACGTGGGGGCACATCCTTTCTATCCTTACTCCGACTCTTCAAACTAGATCCGCCACCACTATCTCTTGATCTTTCGGTTGCGACGCCCTCGAACATGAGGTTCGTGTCAAAGGGAGACCCGTTCGAAGTTTTGCTGCTGCTATGACTCTTATTCGAAATAGAATCAGAACCTTTAGATGCATCGTCGTCGTCAATGTTATCGCGAGAAGGGAACATATCATGTTGGCTCCTACAAACAAAACGTAATAATTTTTTGTAACAAATTTACAAAATAAATATAGTTTCAGTTACAAAAATTAATTGATAAAGTAAAATGCTTTTACCTGCTATTGCAAGATGATCTAGAAATATCACTGATGGACCCGTCACTATCTTGACTTGGAAATCTAAACGGATGAATAGGTATACTTTTGTCATTGACCGGTTCCTTCCTATTATGAACAAAGATTGTCTTTTAATTGTATGGGGTGTATCGATCTGATAAATTATACAAAAAAAATTATAAAATCAATAAATTACCTTTTCTCACCACAAGGAGTTGCACACATAGGAGACGCATAAGAGGATTCATCTTTCTTGTTCATATTTTTTTTTTCTACTCCTTTGTTTCCATCATTCGTCAATTCTTTAATGATATATATATCATTCGGCATCCTCGATTTGCAAGAAACATTTGATGCACATCTCCATTGTTTTCAATGTATATAACCAAAAATTGGTCTCTCAAGGTGCATGAGTATTTGAGAGTGAATTTTCACTCCTCGCGTCCCATATTGACTACCGCATACATATTTTTCACGAGTGCCTCGTATGTAATGTCGCACTGAACAAGCTTCAATTTTTTTTTCCTCCAACATAGTTTGGTGACAAACCACATTCGTTCAACAATCCATCGTAGAAGCAAACCAAGTAAACCGTATCATTCATAATTGGTTATATCCTGTTTAGTAAGAGATGACAATATGTTGTACTACTCGTGACTTAAATTAGAAATAAGAATTAATTTTGGATAATGACCATATATAATGGCTACTAAAAGTTATGGATCTCAGTCATCCCTAACCTAGCTAATGATTTTAAATCAACTAGTCCATCTAATGCTCTTCAATCTTACCAACCAATTCATAAATGCTTCTTAAACCATATAAACATTTCTTATACTAGTGAAAATTTCATGCCTTTACTAGAAATTTCAGCATTAATAGGTTTTTATATCATCTATACATAAACTCAAACAGTTGATGTTCATTTCAAACAAGGCACAAATAATGAACAACTTGAATTACGGCTTAACCAAGTTCACTATAGAGCAATCCAACAACTTATTTACAATGTAGATGAGGAGCATGTTAATCATTTAGGCTCACTAATTTTAATATATCCCGATACTTTGCAAAACACAAAATTGATAATAATTAAAGACAACAATCTGATTGACCTTTCAATAAACAACCACCTATAGATTCCACAGTTAAGCATAGAGTTAGAAGTTTAGATCTTACAAAAAACGCAAAAGAACCTAAAAAATTCTCCTCAAAAAATGAGTCACCACTTGCTCTGCAATTTTCATGGAGCTTAACTAACAAAAAAATGTCTTCGTAACAAAAAGTGGAGAATGCTCTATTTGCCAGAGAATTAGGGATTAGTTGGGGCTTTGAAAGCTAAAGATTGAGTGGGTTGATGCCAAGATTCGAGTGAAGCTATAGAAGAGAATAGGGTTTTGGCAAAAAAAGACTTTTTACAGGGAAGAAGATGAGTTGCAGCGGGAGGAGGGGAACGAACCAAGATTCTTGTTGCAGGGGCTATACTTTAAATTGCTACTTTCGAAAAGCATTTAGGCGCCTAAATGCGGCCCGTATCGAGGGTGCACGGGCGTTTACTGGTAATAAGTAACAAAGGTCACCGAAATGGTGATATAAAGCATTTTTGGGTGTTTACTAGTACTTTTCTCATTTAATAATAAACCATTTCTTTTTTAAAATTGGTAAGCGAGTTTAACGGATCCTCTCCCTGTTTAATTAAGAGAAAAGATTACAAACGAGAGTATGTGAAAATTAAATTTTCCTACAGAGAGAGTGCAGTACATGGGGTAAAACATTCACGTCATCCCACCTGACCACATTAGCTGCATTGAGCCCCATCGTAGCCCTAAACTCATACCAGCTATTGACTTCCCTGAACATATGCCTGAATCGGATACTGTTAAACTGAGATTTCAAGCTTTACCTAGGTAAAAATTTAAGAATTTGAAACAAACTAATCCAATTGTCTCTAACCAAGTTCACTATAGAGCAATCCAACAACTTATTTACAATGTAGATGAGGAGCATGTTAATCATTTAGGCTCACTAATTTTAATATATCCCGATACTTTGCAAAACACAAAATTGATAATAATTAAAGACAACAATCTGATTGACCTTTCAATAAACAACCACCTATAGATTCCACAGTTAAGCATAGAGTTAGAAGTTTAGATCTTACAAAAAACGCAAAAGAAACTAAAAAATTCTTCTCAAAAAATGAGTCACCACTTGCTCTGCAATTTTCATGGAGCTTAACTAACAAAAAAATGTCTTCGTAACAAAAAGTGGAGAATGCTCTATTTGCCAGAGAATTAGGGATTAGTTGGGGCTTTGAAAGCTAAAGATTGAGTGGGTTGATGCCAAGATTCGAGTGAAGCTATAGAAGAGAATAGGGTTTTGGCAAAAAAAGACTTTTTACAGGGAAGAAGATGAGTTGCAGCGGGAGGAGGGGAACGAACCAAGATTCTTGTTGCAGGGGCTATACTTTAAATTGCTACTTTCGAAAAGCATTTAGGCGCCTAAATGCGGCCCGTATCGAGGGTGCACGGGCGTTTACTGGTAATAAGTAACAAAGGTCACCGAAATGGTGATATAAAGCATTTTTGGGTGTTTACTAGTACTTTTCTCATTTAATAATAAACCATTTCTTTTTTAAAATTGGTAAGCGAGGTTAACGGATCCTCTCCCTGTTTAATTAAGAGAAAAGATTACAAACGAGAGTATGTGAAAATTAAATTTTCCTACAGAGAGAGTGCAGTACATGGGGTAAAACATTCACGTCATCCCACCTGACCACATTAGCTGCATTGAGCCCCATCGTAGCCCTAAACTCATACCAGCTATTGACTTCCCTGAACATATGCCTGAATCGGATACTGTTAAACTGAGATTTCAAGCTTTACCTAGGTAAAAATTTAAGAATTTGAAACAAACTAATCCAATTGTCATGGTTATTAAAACAGTACATAACACTCACACCCTGTCCCATTATGCATCACTGCTCTGAGTCTTACCTAAGCTAAGGCTGTGACGACCCGACTTTTCCAATCCCTCAGGTATAGGAAAGGCCGGTTCGCCAACCTATCGAATAAACGATAAGCCGGACAAACAGGGCACATATCAGAGTAAAGCGTAATAAAAATTCATAGCTAAAATAAATGCGGAAGCAATTAAAAGTAAAGAACCACCGATGATGGCCGACCATCATCGAAACATGGCTCATAACAGAAATCAACGTCAAATATAAAACTATGATATCCAACTAAAATGGGCCCACAAATTCAAGTCTAACTCTCACCACAAATAAGAAAATCAGTAAGTTCTATACTGGGAAAAACTCCTCAGGAGGAATCTCAAGCCCTTCCTCGCGTGAGTAGGATCGATCTCACGACAGAATAGCCACGTCAAGATTACTGAACACGTGACGTATAGTCGGAGTGAGCTAACCAACAAAGCTCAGTAGAAGAAAGACATCTACGGCATTTTACTTTAACTAATATGGTTTCAAAACAAATATCGGAATATAGCTTGTCAAACATATAAGCAGATAATAAACTGAATTTAGGTACAGAAATCATATGTAAGATTTATTTCTAAATGTGTGAAAACACAAGAATGTATCACGAGTGTTTCAAAGGTCTTAGTTTCCCTAACTTCTATATGCAAAGTTCAGTAATTCATGACTTAATCCTCAACTTAAAATACCTCCCGAGTAAACTATATCTCGAGAGCAGGAATATAGCCGATGGGAACCCCTACCTACCATCGTCGTTCATGAACCCTTTTTCAGGATGCAACAAGCCCCTACGTAATGAGGGAAACTTGTGCCGGGAAATTGTTCAGGAATTTTTGATGGGTTGTTCAGGTCAATCATAAAACAAATGCAGATACTAATATAAATCAGATGCAAGTCTCTTATACATAGTTCAGGTTCTTGATTTCAGATTTTCAGAGCTTAAGCAGATTCAGGTTTCAGGATTCAGGTAGATTTAGATTTTCAGTCATTCATATCAATTTGGTTCTAGATGTGATTTCAATGGCATATGCAAAGATTTTAATTCAAAATATCCATGCGAATTAAAATAAAATACTGTAAAGATGAGATTCTCCTACCTAAAACTCGGAGTTATGCGAAGTCAAGCAAAGTCCTATTGATGGCCTCTCGCCCTCAATCTACATCACAATATACGTTCATGCATTAAGATAAACTCTAATTACTAATAATATAGACCTATTTAAGCATTTCCTCAAAAACAAGTCAAAATAGGCAAGTTGCGCCAATCCTAGAATTTGACGTAACATTCTCATATATTATTGACTATCAAGACGATTGATCCATGAGTTGGTCAAAACATAAAAGTTGTAGATTTTTCTATTAGCTTTCCAACGCAAAATGAATCGTCTCAATCGGAGTTCGGGACAAAACGTTATGACTAAACTACCAAGGCAATGTCAAAGTTCGATAATACCTCGCTCGAGCGATGATAATAGCTCGCTCGAGCGATTTGACGTAACATTCTCATATATTGTTGACCATCAAGACGATTGATACATGAGTTGGTCAAAACATGAAAGTTATAGATTTTTCTATTAGCTTTCCAACGCAAAAAGAATCATCTCAATCGGAGTTCGGGATAAAAGGTTATGACTAAAATACTAAGGTAATGTCGGAGTTCAATGATACCTCGCTCGAGCGATGATAATAGCTCGCTCGAGCGAGCTACAGCGACGCGATTTCGCTGGTTTTCACCCGAATCGAAACCCATACATCCCAAAGCAAAACCCATGGCTAATCTAATGATTTAATCAAAAAGTTTAATTAAAACGTACCTTTAATCTAAGGATTCCTAGATTAGAAATGAGTCACGCGAATGGAGCTTCGGAATGAAACCGACGGGTTTCCTCAACGATTCGCGCCGCGATCGATCCCACGAGTTCACAGAGACAACTCCAACACGCCCCCAATGATCTCAACCTCTCCCAATAGCCAACTACGAATCCAAGGTTGATTCAAGTTCTTTCTAAGGTTTAAGTGTTTTCAACAAAGAGGGTTCTAGAGAAGGAGGTTTTCTAAACCGATCTCCTACGATGATTGAAAAAAGAGAGAAGACGGAGTTTCACACGGTTGGGTAACTATCCTCTCTTAACAAAACCTAGTATAATACGGGAATGCAATTCTTTCTTATAATAGGATTGCTCACAAACTAAAACACACACACACACATCTTATGTATTATACACTTCTAATTTTAAAACTCAAGTCCGGTGTTGAGCGGCTACACCGTGGTCGGTGCACAACTTTCGCACGAGGGTCCAAATGGGCTCTAAATTAAAATCTGTCCGCACAATCACATCTAGATAAAAATCCAAAAAAAATGGTGACGTCGGTTGCCGAGCCGAATACACACACAGGGTTAGTCTAACTCGGGTTCAAAATACGGGTCTTTACATTCTACCCTCCTTAGGAATTTTCGTCCTCGAAAATGTACGGATAGCTAAACCGAACTGCGGTAAGTCCTTATCCTAACACCAGTATAAAGCAAAATCGAAACAGTCTAAAGTCAAAGAACTTTGGTCGCGATGCGGTTGGCTTCACTAAGCACGCTTTCAAGGGTCGGGATCCGTAGTAACCTGGATGTACTGCGTGTGGCATCCCATACTGCCATAGAGGATTGCATCCGTACATGGATGCATACCTTCCCAAGTGTCACTTGCCTGGAAACATACTTCACCATGACACAAACCTAGCACACACACCTACCTCACCCTTTTGGTAATTGTTTGAGCAAAAATTTCAGATGTCAGAATCGAACACTTATTCAAAAGCATGATCACATGCCTGGTAACATGTTCTAACTAATGACACGGGTTCCAACAGACATACGGTTCTAACCGAGAATGAATAAATATGACATTTAAGATTTTATTGTGTGATCGTTATAGATATATATGTAAAGCATTGATGTTATGAACCAATTTAACATTGAAGATTTTGAAGAAATTCTCCCTTTTTTTTTCTTTTTTTTTTAAAGAAGCAAATTCAAGAATTTAAAGGTACGTATGGTTTTCTTACATAACTATAGTTTACAATATACCTTCACTCGAAAAATTGTGGAAATTGCTCGCGAATCTCCGCTTCACGCTCCCATGTGGCTTCCTCTGAAGAATGGTTCCACCACTTCACGAGTACTAAGGGAATGCTCTTTGTCCGTAAGATTTGTTCTTTACGATCCAAGATTCCTATCAGTTCCTCAACCAAGGATAGGTCTTCTTGGAGCTCAATGGGCTGGTAGTCCAATACGTGTGTCGGGTCCTTAACATATATTCGTAACATGGATACATGAAACACGTTGTGCATTTCCGATAGCTGCAGTGGCAAGGCTACTCGATAGGCAACCTCGCCGACTCGGCCCAATACCTCGAAAGTTCCAACATAGCGCGGACTTAGCTTCCCACGCTTCCCAAAACGCATCACGCCTTTTGTAGGAGAGATTTTGACAAATACGATATCTCCCACCTTAAACTCAACATGGTTTCTTTTCAGATCAGCGTAGCTCTTCTGACGACTTTGAGCAATGCGTAGTCTCTCACGGATTAACCGAACTGTCTCGGTTGTATTCTCCACGATCTCGGGACCTAAAATGAGTTTCTCACCCACTTCTTCCCAATTAAGCGGAGACCTACACCGTCGTCCATACAAAGCTTCGTAGGGTGCCATGCCGATGCTACCTCGTAATCTATTGTAGGCGAACTCGATCAGCGGTAAATGTTGGTCCCATGACCCCTGAAAATCCAACATGCAAGCACGTAACATATCTTCTATAATCTGATTCACCCTCTCAGTCTGCCCATCGGTCTGAGGATGGAATACTGTACTATAATCGAGCCTAGAGCCCATTCCTTCTTGAAATCGTTGCCAAAACTAAGATGTGTACATCGGGTCTCTATCGGATACGATACTGACCGGTATACCATGCAGCCTAACTATCTCCTTGATGTATAATTCTGCGAGCTTGTTGGCGGTATACGACGTATTATAAGGAAGGAAGTGTGCGGACTTAGTCAATCGATCCACAATGACCCAGATGGCATTGTATTTTCTTAATGTTCTTGGCAATCCCAAAATAAAGTCCATAGAAATGGCCTCCATTTCCACTCAGGTATCGGTAGTGGTTGCAACAGTCCTGCCGGATTTCGATGATCCACCTTTACTTGCTGACACACAAGACATCTCGAGACATACACAGCGACATGTTTCTTTAAACATCTCCACCAGAAGCTTTTCTTTAAGTCCTGGTACATCTTGGTACTGCCAGGGTGAATAGCGTACATAGACTTATGAGCCTCTTCCAAAATAGTGTCCCGAAGCTCAGTACTAGTTGGTACGCATACCCGGTTTCTAAACAACAAAGTGTCATCATCTTTGATAGAAAAATCTATTTTGCTTCCCCCAATCACATCCCGTCTGATAGCCATAAGTTCATCATCCGTCATCTGAAGTCTGCGAATGTTCTCATAGAGGGTGAAACGAATCACCAGTGTAGCCATTAACGCACCTGAACCTTTTACGTCAAATCTCATGCTACTTAGAGCCATATCTTCCAATAGATGCCATCTTCACACCCTTGCGGTGAGATGTGATAACTGAGCAAAGAACTTTCGACTTAACGCATCTGCCACTACGTTTGCTTTCTCGGGGTGGTACTGGATGGTACAATCATAATCTTTCAAGAACTCCATCCATCGACGCTGTCTCATATTCAACTCCTTTTGTGAGAAGAGATACTTGAGACTCTTATGATCGGTAAATATATCGAAGGTCTCCCCATAAAGGTAATGCCTCCAGATC
Source organism: Chloranthus sessilifolius (assembly GCA_021018995.1). NCBI lineage: Eukaryota > Viridiplantae > Streptophyta > Magnoliopsida > Chloranthales > Chloranthaceae > Chloranthus > Chloranthus sessilifolius. Next base: position 93,210,638 of record CM037584.1, on the reverse strand, counting down.
TTCAGAGCAAAAATCACTGCTGCCAACTCAAGATCATGCGTCGGGTAATTCTTCTCATGGTCTTTTAGCTGTCTAGACCCATAAGCAATGACTCTCTCATTCTGGTTAAGCACACAGCCAAAACCCCCATATGATGCATCACTGTATACTGCAAAGCCTCCCTTGCCTGATGGTATAGCAAGTACTGGTGCAGTAGTCAATCGTTTCTTGAGTTCCTGAAAACTTTGCTCACACTGCTCTGTCCAATCAAATTTAGTATTCTTCTTCGTAAGTTGTGTAAGAGGACCTGATATCTTGGAGAAGCCCTCCACAAACCTTCTGTAGTATCCTGCCAAACCGAGGAAACTACGAACCACCGTAACGGTCTTTGGCTGTTCCCAATTCATCACTGACTCAATCTTTGCTGGGTCAACTGTAATACCGGTCTCAGAGATAACATGGCCTAGGAAACTGACCTGCTCAAGCCAATACTCACACTTACTAAGTTTTGCCTATAATTGATGGTCTCTAAGGGTTTGTAGAGCCACTCGCAGATGTTGCTCATGTTCTTCTCGCGTCTTTGAATAGATGAGGATGTCATCTACAAAAACTAGTACAGACTTGTCCAAATGTGACTTGAATATCCGGTTCACCAAGTCCATAAATGACGCAGGTGCGTTTGTCAACCCAAATGGCATGACCAGGAACTCGTAGTGCCCATATCGAGTTCTGAACGCTGTCTTCTGAATGTCTTCAGACTTAACTTTCAACTGATGGTAGCCTGACCTCAAGTCGATCTTCAAGAAGAACCTTGCTCCTTGTAACTGATCGAACAGATCATCAATTCTTGGAAGCGGATAACGGTTCTTAATTGTCAACTTATTTAGCTGGCGGTAATCGATGCAAAGCCGCATTGAACCGTCTTTCTTCTTTACAAATAGAACCGGTGCTCCCCAGGGTGACACACTCGGTCTGATAAAGCCCTTATCTAGCAGTTCCTGAAGCTGCTCCATCAACTCTTTCAATTCTGCAGGCACCATTCGATACGGAGTTTTTGATACTGGTTCAGTACCCGGCACTAACTCAATCGCAAACTCAATCTCCCTGTCAGGTGGTAATCTAGGTAGATCTTCAGGAAAAACATCTGAATACTCGCAAGCAATCGTAATATATTTTCTTCTCCTCCTTATGATCTTGCAAGTAGGCCGGATAACCACAACACCGTTCCTCATCATACGTCTCGAATGGAAGAGATAAGCGGTATCACACAAGATTTGACTCATAAAATCGAAAAGATTTTCTCTTGGCATGGAATGTTACAATCTTTGGAAGACGATCCACACTCGCATGGTAGGTAGATAGCCAAGCCATCCCTAGTATCACGTCGAACCCTTCCATGCGCAAAATGATCAAATGAGCCACTGTCTCGTGGTCTTCGATCAGCACAATCACTGATTGACACATGGTATCGGTGCTCACCGAAGTTGCCGTAGGAATTGACAATGCCAAGATGAAATCAAGGGCCTTGGCAATGATTCCCAACTTCTCAAATAACAATGGAGTAACAAAGAATGTGTAGACCTGTGGTCTATCAACACTGCTTGGTTTTGCTTACATCGCTCCCCTGATGCATAAAAAGGGTACCTTAGTTTAGACAAGCGTTTCAATTAAAAGTTTCTAAGCATGTGTGTTCATCCATAACTTATTAACAAAATTTATTAAATATCAAGCAATTATATATAACACATAAAATAAGAAGACATCTCAACTTTCAATAATACCTTGGATCACGTCGTTCGATGTTTCGGCTTCTTGAGCCATCACGGCATAAGCTCGACCTTGAACAGTAGGTCGGGTCAATCTCTGAGTAGAAGCCGAACTAGTTCTTCCCTTGTCCTCCTGAGGACAATCCTTAACCATGTGTCCGATTGCGCCACACCGAAAACACGCTCCAGTGTTCCTCCTACAATCCTCGGTCTTGTGTGGTTTCTCGCACCTTAGGCACATAGTGACCGAAACAAAAGATGGTGCACGAGAGGATCCTTGTGCCACTGAAGCTCCACTAGCCGTAGAACCCGTCGTAAATACGGGTTGCCGATGATAATCGCCAATCTCGATAAGGGTCGGTCGGAAGAAAATGTTGGTTTAGAAAATGCGAGTTGAATAAGGTTCATGGCGGCTTTGTAAACTTGGCCTCTTATTTTCATAAGTACTGGCGCCCTTGTACAACCTGTCCTTGTTAATTTGTTGCTTCTCAAAAACCGCTTTTGAATTTCTTCCTCTGCTATGAGGGCCTTTGACAGTACTCTTCCATATGTTTCCATTTCCCACATAGCCACGCTCTCCTGTATACTCGGCCTAAGACCCAGCTGAAATTTTTTGGCTTTCATCATATCAGTGGCCACATGTTGAGGTGCAAACCTTGAAAGTCGCGTGAACTCATCTCCATACTCACGCACTGACATTGTCCTATGCTTCAGCTCGATGAACTGAACTTTCATCTGATGCCTAACGATCTTGGGAAAGTACTGATCGTTGAATACCTCGATAAACTCAGCCCATGTCCAAGGAGTATTGGGAAACTCCTGCTCCCGGTGTCTAGCCACGGATTTCCACCATGGTCCAGCCTGTCCATCCAGTTTGAAGGTTGCCCATCTAACCTTCTCGACATCGGTGCACTGAAGCACCTCGAAGATCTTTTCCATCTCATCCAACCAACCTTCAGCTTCCATCGGGTCGGTCATCCTAAAAATTTGGAGGTCTCATCCTCCACAATTCGCAAATCCCGAGGATTGTTGTTGTTGTCCGTGTAGAATCAGCTCGCTTCGGGCGATTGCGCAATCACGAGCCATAGATGCGCCTGCTGAGCAATGTTGGTGGCCAGACTTTCCAACACTTGTTCCATTCTTTCACCCTGACCTCTATCAACTCCGGCTCCTATAGGGACTGCATTAGAACCGGATGCGAAGGCAACTCCCCTTGATGTACCGACACCTTCAGGAATGTCCTCTAAAGGCACCGTCCTACCTCTGCCTCTGCCTCTAAATCTTGGGGCCATCTTGATCATTGTGAACACCACAACATCAGTCAACATTGATTGTAAAGACAATCACAAACAGTACTAGTGATTCTGGACCTAACGACATGACTCTGATGCGAACTGTACCGGGTCACGGTTGGTTCTCATGGGTCCTTAGAGAATCTAAAAACCATGTCTCTGATACCAACTGTGACGACCCGACTTTTCCAATCCCTCAGGTATAGGAAAGGCCGGTTCGCCAACCTATCGAATAAACGATAAGCCGGACAAACAGGGCACATATCAGAGTAAAGCGTAATAAAAATTCATAGCTAAAATAAATGCGGAAGCAATTAAAAGTAAAGAACCACCGATGATGGCCGACCATCATCGAAACATGGCTCATAACAGAAATCAACGTCAAGTATAAAACTATGATATCCAACTAAAATGGGCCCACAAATTCAAGTCTAACTCTCACCACAAATAAGAAAATCAGTAAGTTCTATACTGGGAAAAACTCCTCAGGAGGAACCTCAAGCTCTTCCTCAGGCACGTAGTCAGGATCAGTCTCACGTACTGAATAGCGTCAATACGAACATGAGCTAACCAACAAAGCTCAGTAGAAGAAAGACATCTACGGCATTTTACTTTAACTAATATGGTTTCAAAACAAATATCGGAATATAGCTTGTCAAACATATAAGCAGATAATAAACTGAATTTAGGTACAGAAATCATATGTAAGATTTATTTCTAAATGTGTGAAAAACAAGTTTCAAGAATGATGCGTTTCAAAGGTCTTAGTTTCCCTAACTTCTATATGCAAAGTTCTGTAATTCATAACTTAATCCTCAACTTAAAATACCTCCCGAGTAAACTATATCTCGAGAGCAGGAATATAGCCGATGGGAACCCCTACCTACCATCGTCGTTCATGAACCCTTTTTCAGGATGCAACAAGCCCCTACGTAATGAGGGAAACTTGTGCGAAAATTGTTCAGAATTTTTAAGGGTCGCTCGTGTCAATCATAAAACAAATGCGATACTAATATAAATCGATCGTAGTCTCTTATACATAGTTCGTGTTCTTGATTTTGATTTTGAGCTTAAGCAGATTCAGGTTTCAGGATTCAGGTAGATTTAGATTTTCAGTCATTCATATCAATTTCAGTTTACAGATGTGATTTCAATGGCATATGCAAGTTTAAAGATTTTAATTCAAAATATCCATGTGAATTAAAATAAAATACTGTAAAGATGAGATTTTCCTACCCAAAACTCGGAGTTTTGCGAAGTCAAGCAAAGTCCTATTGATGGCCTCTCGCCCTCAATCTACATCACAATATACGTTCATGCATTAAGATAAACTCTAATTACTAATAATATAGACCTATTTAAGCGTTTCCTCAAAAACAAGTCAAAACAGGCAAGTTGCGCCAATCCTAGAATTTGATGTAACATTCTCATATATTTTTGACTATCACGACGATTGATCCATGAGTTGGTCAAAACATAAAATTTGTAGATTTTTCTATTAGCTTTCCAACGAAAAAAGAATCGTCTCAATCGGAGTTCGGGATAAAAGGTTATGACTAAAATACTAAGGCAATGTCGGAGTTCGGTGATACCTCGCTCGAGCGATGATAATAGCTCGCTCGAGCGAGCTATAGCGACGCGATTTCGCTGGTTTTCACCCGAATCGAAACCCATACATCCCAAAGCAAAACCCATGGCTAATCTAATGATTTAATCAAAAAGTTTAATTAAAACGTACCTTTAATCTAAGGATTCCTAGATTAGAAATGAGTCACGCGAATGGAGCTTCGGAACGAAACCGACGGGTTTCCTCAACGATTCGCGCCGTGATCGATCCCACAAGTTCACAGAGACAACTCCAACACGCCCCCAATGATCTCAACCTCTCCCAATAGCCAACTACGAATCCAATGTTGATTCAAGTTCTTTCTAAGGTTTAAGTGTTTTCAACAAAGAGGGTTCTAGAGAAGGAGGTTTTCTAAACCGATCTCCTACGATGATTGAAGAAGAGAGAAGGCGGAGTTTCACATGGTTGGGTAACTATCCTCTCTTAACAAAACCTAGTATAATACGGGAATGCAATTCCTTCTTATAATAGGATTGCTCACAAAGTAAAACACACACACACATCTTATGTATTATACACTTCTAATTTTAAAACTCAAGTCCGGTGTTGAGCGGCTACACCGAGGTCGGTGCACAACTTTCGCACGAGGGTCCAAATGGGCTCTAAATTAAAATCTGTCCGCACAATCACATCTAGATAAAAATCCAAAACAAATGGTGACGTCGGTTGCCGAGCCGAATACACACACAGGGTCAGTCTAACTCGGGTTCAAAATACGGGTCTTTACAAAGGCGCTTAAAGGTCGACTAATATAGAGTTGAGCCACTAGAAACTAGGGGTGAAAAACTATAAGTGAAACCCAAAAACCAATCGAAAATAGAGCCTTTAGAGCAGGCCCGTATCGCACCGAAACAGGTTGAAAATCGACACCGAACCAATTCTAGTTTGATTTTGGTTTTGGTACCTAAAGACCGATGAGTATACTGAATCCATCTAACATAATTTTGTTAGGATACGCAGTTTGTAGTGACCATTACATACTCTACTTTCTTGTGTATATAATGGTCACTACAAACTGAGTATGTAATGGCCCTAAAGGAAGAAGAAAGATAATCACTACAAACTGTGTATGAAAGAAAAGTTAAAAAAGAAGAGATAAGTCGACACCAAAATAGAGTATGTAATGGTCATTAAAAAGTGACAAGAGCACAAGTTCTTCCATAGGATGGCTAGTACTAGAATGAGAAATAAAATTGAAATATAATGGAGTCCAGTATGAGATGCGGAGAAGATTAGTGAGAAAATTGTTAATTCTTATCAGGATATTTGGACTCAAAGAAGACAAGCTACATTTAGTAAAAGTGACAAAGCTAAACATGGTGTTCTTGGTGGTAAGAAGAAGAGGTGTTGACAAAGCAGACGTAGAGTTTCTTGCTCTTGAGTTCTGAACCATGGATTAAAAGATTATCCAATCTTATATTATACATCCAATACTCATCGAATTTTTGTTATGGCAAAACATATTGGTTGTATCAAATGACATCAACCAAATTAAATCCTCTTCTTTGTCTACTTAAACACCACATTAATGCCTTTTCACTTCAATAATAATACAATTACTACACAGCTAATTGTAATCTTCTCACTCAAAGAAAACACAGCTGAAATAAACAATCTGATCTTTGGGAAAATAAACCTTCAGTTCTATGAGGCATTCCATCAAACATAAGGTAGGCAACAAATCACAAAAACAATTACAAACATAAAAAAATACAGCACACTAATGCATTTTCACTTACTGTTGAAGAAGACGAAGATGGAAACTGGGGACCCAGCTGAGAACGAAGATGGACAATCCAAGCTTTGGCGTTGACAAATGGTGAAGAGTGCTTTTTGCTTTTCATATACGAGGTCCCAACTCTGGCGGCCCAACAAACGGCGTCGACAAACAACGGAGGACGAAGATGGAAACCGGGGACCCAGCTGAGAGCGAAGACGGACAATCCAAGCTCCGGCATCGACAAACGGCAGAGAGTGCTTTTTGCTTTTCGAATACAAGGTCCCAGCTCCGGCGGCCCAACAAACGGCATTGACAAATGACGGAGAATGGTATTTTTGATCGATGTCGAGATCAAAGCTCCGGAGACCCAACGGACAGCGTTGACAAACGGGCAGCAGGAAAAGAAGAGGGAGGAGGGTGACGAAGGAAGAAGCTCGTTTTTGGGTAGCCTCTCGAGCGATTTTTCCTCTCTTCGAGGGGGTATTTCAGTAACTTGCCATTTTTGGTATCTCTGTCAACGAGTTAATACGGGTCGTTTTGAGGACACTTGGGCGCCTATTGATAAAAAACCGAAAAAGACACTGAAATGATAATAAGAATCCTAGAGGGGCATTTTCTGGTACTTATCTCTATTTTTAATGGTTAAAATGTGTTATGTGCGGATTTTAATCACCAGAAAATCAAGAAGCGATTTTTGTATCCAAAGTGTCCCAGTGTGCACGGAAAACGGGTTGGTAAATTGTGCATGGTACACTAAAGTAGGGTGAAATTACCTTTTTGCCCTTCTTAAGCCATCAAATTTTCTCCCTATTAAAACAACAAAAATGTCTTTTTCACAACAATCGGCCCACCGGTCGACAGCCAGCGGTGGTGCAGATCAACTCCTTTGATCCACAACCAGTTTTGGATCTCATGATGCAAGCCCCATTGAAGGATTGTGACGCGCCAAACTCCGATCGACAAGATATCACTATATCGCCTCAATCGTCCACGATGAGATTGTCCGTCCCAATTGAGTGCTATACATAGCCAGAGATGGGTTGCCTCGGACACAATCCACCATTAATGAAGGAGATGGGTTTACCTTGAAGAAGATGGGTTGGCAGAGGTTCAGATTGAAGGAGCTGAGGGGTTGCCTTGGAGGAGATGGGTTGAAGGAGAAGGATTGCCTTGAAGAAGATGGTAGATTTGCAATAATGTAATAGTATAAGGGTAGAACGGTAAAATCAGTGGAAATGGTGGATTGTGCACTTATCTTTCTATACTTATGCACGATGTACTATGACCCGTGTTTGTATATTTTGGTGAAAAAAAATTTGGTCCATTTTCTGGTTATGAAATTTGACATGGGGCCTCTTTTGATACTTTTATCTATTTTTAAGTGCTCATCTTCAAGGCATGTTAGGGTTTAGTAGCTAATAAGTCAGGTTACTTTAAGTCAAGAAAATTAGTTGACAAGCCAGATTCAAGTTGACCCTATACTTGTCCCAATGCCCATTGTTTGCACCCATTAATTGAATAGCTGCCATCGTACCAAATACATGAGTTGTACACCTACACGGGCCTACACGGGTCAATCATGTTGCCAAACAAGCCAGTAAAAAATCCTTCAAAATATGAAGTTGATGAGGTTGGCATTGGTGATTGATCTATATAGATTATAGACTATGTACCCAATAAAAATTCATCTACCTATGACATAGCTCTTTATTATCCCTTGCCACAGTAGAGTCACTACGTGAAAAAGTCAAAAAAATCACTGCCTTAAACAATGATTTTTTCAAAAAATCACTGCCCTAAATAATTGTAAAAAAAGGAGTGGTTTTTTTTTACCACTATACAAAACAGTGGTTTATGAACTTCATAAACCACTGTCTTGTATAGTGGTAAAAAAAAATCACTCCTTTTTTTACAACTGTTTAGGGCAGTGGTTTTTTTATGTAAATTTTTTAAAATATATATATATTTAAAAAAAAAAAAATTACGTCGACAATTTTTTATGCAAATTTTTTTAAAATAATATTTTTTTATGTTTTTTTTTAATGCAATTTTTTAATGCTTTTTTTTTTAATACTTTAAAAAAAATTATATAAAGAAAAAAAACTATTAATCTCATATTTAAACACATTCATTCAACTCAAATACAAATCATTTAATGCCATCAATAAATAAAATAGATGCCCAATTTTTTTATTCAAGCAAAAGATTACATCTCAACTTATGATCCAACCTTTCAGATCAACCAAATATTTTAAACTTTACATACTCAATCTTTTTATTCAAACAAAAAAAAAGAAGAAAAGAAAGAGAGTTAACAATCTAAGGACTCCATGACCTATTTTCATAATTAAAAAAAAAAAAAAAAAATGTGCTTCGCCTCTCCTGCCAAGTATCCCCGTCCCCTAGTGATCCATTTGAGGTGAGCTTCAAATCGAAAAGCTTTACCTGAAATCGAAAGGAGAACGTAATTAAATATTTATAATATTAAGGAATTAAACAAATAATACTCCAAGCACATAACAAATTTCAAACACATACTTCACATAAGGACAGAAGAGCCATAGAATCAGTCTTACTTTTGCGATACAATTGAAATCCCCACAAACAATAACAGGAGCATCATTCCAATCCCTAGAAAAAATAGATAATTCAAATGCATGAAAGATATTTTGGAATATATATTTGCAGCTAGAAAAAATAGATAATTCAAATGCATAAAAAATAAAATTTACACACTCAACGACAACAGCTTTTGCTGTAGAGAAAAGGAAAACCATGACATAGAAATTACTACTTACCCATAAAATAAAATAAAATAACATTTCAGCGGATTACACAACTTTAGATAGTTTTAGAACAAAAATGGTCGTCATGAATTCTAAGGCCCTCCAAAGCTCATTCGGTTAATTTATAAGGGAAAGGGGATTTGAAATTACCAAAAACGCGCAAAAAGTCATTTGGTGAACATGAAAGAAACCTGTAGAGTTAAAATTATGAAAATATCTTTCTACGAATTTCCTAAAACAAAAATGATATCATGTATTTTTGAGAGAAGCAACAGTCAGATACCCAATGACGAGTTGCCTTGTTTTAGGGTCCAACACCATGTTAACGAATACTATTAATACGAATACAGTAAGAACTACCACCAATAGCCCTGACATTCTCACCTGCCATTACAAGATTTAGAGTCTAAATAAGTTTAAGGTTTGGTAACCCACATATAACAATACAAGCAAATTACTACGAGAAAAAATCTGTACCTTTTTTGGATTCTCAGCATACATAATGAAGAGGAAAATGTACATTAATTGGAAAAAAAGCCCCGATTGAATTGACGGTGAAAACTAAGATAATGTCGGATGATACAAAGGGAAGGCCATACCATGAACAGATCAAGCAGTTCAAAAGGGCATATATATAGGGCAACCTCGAGAATGAAAAAGCTTTTGTTCTTCCTCTATCAATATAAACAAAAGTATAAACGAAATCAATTGCAGGAAATTTATAAAGAAAGAGTAAACTTGCAAGGTTTATAAGTTAAGCACAGCTTACCAAATTTCGAAACCAAACCAAGAAAAAAAAACCAAATTGTCTCCATAATCCTTATTTTTGACGTCAATGTATGAATCTGGCAATACCCAAAGAACTCCAGGTAGTCCTACATAAAGAACCGAAATAAGTTGATTCTTGCTACCCAATGAAATCCAAGTAAACCCCTTGCATGATATTTGATTCAATTGAATAACTACATGGATTTTCACTTACCCTTGAATTTTTCTGATGTTTCTTCAGATACAGTGCACTGAAAGCCAGTGTAAGTGGTAGTGCTAAAAGCATACATGTTCTTCTTGGCTTCTTCCATGCTGCAATAAGGAATGTCTAAGAGAGAGGAAGAACAAAAGCTTGTAAATGAAAAACTGTTACTGAATGAAAAAAGGAAACGAAAAAGTGGGAGTTATGAGGCTTACATCGTCGACACAAACAGGGTTAAAGCAAAGAGTGGACCCCTACAGGACGACGCCTCATTACGGGCTCACAGAGTGGGGAATTTACTCTTTGGAACGGCCAATCGTTTAACTTTGAAATGATTCTTCAGGTACTAATTGGGTATTTTGCTAAACAATTCCAATTTGAAGGGCTGAAATAGATATGTTTCTTTTATGATGCAGGCACATGATCAAGCAATAAGGCCCATGGTTTGGAGTCGCAATGAGAATTGGATGGTTACTGGGGATGATGGCGGCTCAATCAAGTAAAATACTATAAAATCTTTCTACTTTCACTTTGTTATCTCCCATTAAATGGTTTAATAATTAACATGGTCTTTTTTGTCTCAAACCTATTTAATGGATAGTAATCTTGTATAGGTATTGGCAAAATAACATGAATAATGTGAAGGCAAACAAATCTGCTCAGAAAGAATCAGTTCGTGACTTAAGGTATATCTTTACATTATTTATAGATGCTACATAATTCAATCTACAAGGAACTTAAAGGTTAGGTTGTTTACAATATAATTTTTGTTTTAACAGTTTCTCTAGGACGGATTTGAAGTTCTTTCGCTTTCAGATGACACCACTGTCAAAGTTTGGGACTTTGCACGATGCCAAGAGGAACGGTCGTTGTCTGGTAATTGTACCTTATATGGTCATTGGGTTTAGGAGTTAGTTGATCTCACTTTCTATGGATAAATCCATTTCTTATATTTCCTACTTTTGTATCTTATTTGAATTAATTTCTGTTGAAACTGATCAACCTGTGCTTCTTTAGTGTTTGTTGTTGTATGCATGATTTGAATTTTTTGGATATTATGTACTTCAATTCAAAGTCTCAGTTGTCCAGCTTCATTATTTCTTCAAATAATGAATGTCATAAATATGTGGCACATTTTCAAGGGAAAGAAAATTTCGAGTTTTTAACAAGGTGTGGACAAATAGTTAAAGCCGTTTCCATAAAAACTCTATAAGGAAGATATATTGAAAAAAGCAAATGAAGAAGCAACTGCAAACATGAGCCGACAGCGAGAAGCTATAGCACTCTGAAAAAACAAACTTAGGAAACAAAGGAAGCAAACTAAAGCAACAAGGAAAGCCCATAAACCCCAAGGAAGCAACAATTGTGTACTTTGAAGCAAGAATAAAAACCCACATTGTCTCCATAATCCTTATTTTTGAAATCATTAGCACCGCAGATGTTAGGCACCATCCATTTCCTTGTGTCAAAAATGTTTGTTCCCTCCTTTATTTGTGTTTCTCTTAAATTCTTTCGTAAGGTAAATAAAATGAAACTTCTATAAATTGGTGCATGTTATATGTTTTAGTTGTAGTGGAGGAAAATGTTTCATATAGTAGTACTTGTCCCCATGTAAGGAAAAGCTATATTTACAAGCTACCCCCCCTACAAGTTGATTTGAGGAAATCTCCAAACAGTAATGAAATTAATTTCCTGCTAAATGATTTCATGTGGACATGAAATTTTTGTTGCTTGATTAGGTTGTTTGAGAAATGATTTTCAGTACAAATTGAATTGATTCCTCCTGTTTTTCAGTCTATCTAGAAAGAGGGTTTTTTGTCTAAACAGTAAAACAATAGCCTTATTATGTGAAAATAAGTTTTATTATTTTAAATCAATTTAGCATTGAGATGACGAGAAAACGTTTATTGTGTTGGTGAGAAACTCAGTTTTTGTGGCAGCCCGAATTTCTGCACCCAGAAATCCGTGCCATCAGGATCATACCCTGGATGATCCCCGAGACAAATCATAAGTGTCTGCCAGTAAAGCGGAAGCCAAGCAGACACCATCCAGCAATGGTAGATCGAGTCAGTCATTTATTAACGCATTTAATCATAAAGAACAATAATTATAAAACAATTAATTCTATATAAACCAAAGAAAATACATTCTCAAAAAGGAACCAAGAAGAACCATTGGTGATGGACATCCATCACCCAAACAATGGTTCCCGATAGTGGTTCCGAATAGAGCGCATAAATAATACAACAAGTGATCCTATTAAAATATATACAAAAGTGGCCACCAGGCACACAATAATCCAAAAGGATAAAATACAGTACATCGGACACCGATTGCAAGTTCGGATAGAACTCGTCACTCAATGCATCTCCTCGTCTTCGCCTCACCTGCAGGTCAGTGGTGATGGTCACTCTACGTGAACTACAGCCTCAGAACCTAAAATTTATTTAGAAAACAGGGTGAGCTACATCATAGCTCAATAGAAGAATTCCAACTAAACGAATTGAATATGCAGATCATGCTATCTCATAACAGAAATCAAATCAGGAACGTATAATCATGACGAATCAAACTAAAAGCTGAGATTTTATGCAAGAAATCAGATGTTATGCAAATATATTATCAGAGTACTTAAATTGTGTGTATTTAACTTAAGAAACTCCCGTGACTATATAGCACGGAGTAAACAGGAATGTCCGATAGGAAACTCCAACCAATAGTCGTTCACATGAACAATTTTGAAAGTGCAACAATGCCTCATCTACGGAGTGCAATTGTGCCGAGGATTGAAAGCAGTGCACAAGTGTGCTGTGATCGGATATATACCGTCGGGTCGGTGGGGATCATCTGGTTTAAATCATCAAATCACATACGATATACCTCATGGATCGATGGCGTAATCCAAGCAAGTTTCGTATCATCAATCAGAAAATGTAAATCAAAGATAGCAGGAATTTATGAAATGCATACATGCTTGTTAAAAACAGAAATCAGGGCACAGATATAAAATAACCATGAAATCATACTCAAAAACAGTTTAGGTTGGTTTTCCCCTACCTCAGGTCACTTTATCTTCTAAGCAAATCCAAAGCCCTTTCAAGGTATCAGGGTTTGATCCTAGATCATAAACATAGTACTTCAAGTGTTAGGGATGTCAGAAAGTTAACCGGCACAATGTCCGGTGGTGTTTAATCCATAAAACCAAAACTCAACAAAACTGGGGTGATTGATCGATCACTATCCTTATTGATCGATCAATACCCCTCGTTGATCGATCAATACCCCTTGTTGATCGATCACCACCCTCATAGCTCTCACTCTGCAACAAGCCAATTGATCGATCAATACACCTTATTGATCGATCACCTATCATCATTGATCGATCAATACACTCATTGATCGATCAATAACCTCTCTTCTACTCACATTTAACACAGTTTAAATTGATCGATCACCACTTGGGTTGATCGATCAATGCCTCCTATTGATCGATCAATGCCCTCATTGATCGATCACCAACCCTTTTTCAAAAATTCTCACCTTCTGTTCTCATTAATTATTTATACAGATTGATCGATCAATGCCTTCATTGATCGATCAACACCCTACAGTGATCGATCAATACCTATGTTGATCGATCCCCAAATGTCATTGATCGATCACTCTCTTGTTGATCGATCAATGCCCAGGATTGATCGATCAATGCCCTCATTGATCGATCAATGCCTTTCGGGCATTGAACTTCCAGAATTTTGGGGCTTCTGTTCCCCCATTCTGTCTTATACAGATTGATCGATCAATGGTCTTCATTGATCGATCACCACTGTCATTGATTGATCAATACACTCATTGATCGATCAATAATGACAGGAACTCTGTCATTAATGGAGTTCATCTCCAACCCTATTTTCCTATTTCTCTTTAATGGTTCTCAACAACCATTATCACAACATCAATGCCCATACCTGGGCATCTCATTTGCCCATATTTAAACACACAGACTCACCTTTGTTTGGGCCCTTACGGGGTTTCGGCAAATCGACTCGAATGAGGGTTTCAGATCTAGCTCTCGGAGTTCATCACCGATCCGAGTCCGACGAGCAACCCTTTAGCTCCGGTTCAGCATGCAGAGACTTCACACACACAGCTTAGACCATACCTAAGCTCATCTCTTTGAACTCTACCTACCCTAGCTTAGGAAACTCATCATCTCACTCTTGTTAACCCTATTTTCTCTCCACAACTTCTTGAAACTCACCTAGCTACAGATCCTTTAGCTACTGGAGCAACTAGGGCAAGGGAAGGAAGAAGAAGAAGAAGAAGAAGGGGGTCTCTCTCTCTAAGTCTTCCTTCCTTCTCCCATAAGTTACTAAATAGATATTTCTATTTGCCCCTAGTTTATGTTCCGGTGTGGAGCACAAATACAGTCGCTACTGCGCAATGTGTCACATTGACCCTCTACACAACTCAGACTTGAACAAAAACGCACGTGTGAACTCATCTAATCACAGTGCAACCTTATCTTAATTAATATTAATTTTAAAATTTTAAGTCAGCCTCGATTTCCGTGCAGGGCACGTAGATCGAAACAGTTGGTTCGTGTTCTAGATTTTCAGGGTTGTTACAGTTTTAGTCATCTGAACGGATTACATTCTGCCTTAAATGGTTTGCTGTACAGGAACTGAAGTTTTGCATGCGGGCCCTCTCTCTTTTCTTTCCATCTTGTAATACTATCAAACAGGAAAAGTATGGAAACTGAATTTCTTTTCCACCAGTATTTGTCATTTCCAAGTTTTGAACTGTGGCCTATAATCTTTTAGCAATTTGTAGCATTTGCATTGGTCTCCGAAAATTCATGGCAAGAATTGAGTATTTTCGGTTGAAAGTGGAGATGCTCCAGTAGTTCTCCTATTGACCATTTGAGGGAAATAATTTGGTGGGAAAGGATCAATTAGGAAAACTTGGTGGTGCAGTCAGTGATGGTCTAAGATTTGAAGATCATAATTTTATGTGGTGTTTGATTTATGAGATTCAAGATCGTACCGACGTCTACTCTTTCTAGGTATATCTTGACTTCAGGTTATAATGTATACATCTGCCTAAACTAGGCGTAGTAGGATCGTTGTGGTTAAAAGTCTTGAAGAGGAAAAGCCTTGAAATTGTATTAAGGTGCCATTGTACACTATTTTTTACAATTCAAGCTGCTCAAGTGACTATTTATCATATGAATAATGCTGACAAGACATGCCTACCATAAGATTTGCCATTCGTTTTGGGCATTTTAATGCAAGCCATTACTGATCACTTTATATATATTTTTTTTAATTTTATTTATAATCTCCAACCAACACAGGAAAACGAGGTGGAGAAGATAAATAAATTTTTCATTAACAAAGTTAATATTTCCTTCTAAAAATTGCATCCATAACCTATAATATAGATCTACTATTTCATACGTAACGGAGTCATCAGAAACGAAAACCGCACAGCTGGCTTTGCATATGTTATGTCGTTATGAGATCAAGAGAAGGCAATAGATAGAGAAGAGAGCTCTAGCTTCGGTAAAATCTGAACGTATCCCAGTAATCCATCTATATATGTTATATGATATTATTAAAATAATATGTATAACAAAAGTATAAAAACTAAGCAGCCCGAGCTGGGATACAGACCATCTGACTCTTACTGGGCCTACTTTAGACTGGGCTACTACCTAGTAGCAACTATTCAGGCCATATCTAATGAGTTGGGCTAAGAGACTTAAAAAAATTCTGAATTTTTCGGTAGGTGCTCACTGGGTTAGGTACAGCCTGGCCCGTTGACAGACTTACAAAAGCGGGTCAGTTAAGGGTTGGGGTGTACCAACCCGAATACTGAACATCTCGGTTTTGGAATACCGAACTTGCATCCCTATCTTTGGATATATGTTTTTGGCTGATCTAATTTATTCAAATGGCTAAAAATCATAAACAAATCATTTAGTCAAAGCAAAATCAAAACAAAATATGCTCATTCGAGGATATAAATTATTCGATCTAGAAAGTTTAATATAGACCACTAGTTTAATATAGATCATTGCTCATATCTATCATAAAGTCACCGGTTATGCAATAGCGCAACTAGTATCCTCTTCCCTTCTGGAAGCAACAGGTCGTGGGTTCTAATCCCCATGCTTGCCAGCCCTTTGTGCGGGTCTTCTCCCAGTATATTAGCACCGCAGCAGAAATCAACTATCTGGAAAAAAAAGGCTAGCAGTAAAAAATCCCACAGAAAAAAATTTCCAAAAATTAATAAAGCTGATAATCAAGTACTATAAGATTAAAAAAGTTCATTGAAACCACATTTATGTTGGCATCTATCAAGAATTTCATACATTCCTGATCATTTACATATTAACTAGAAAGGTACCTCTGCTTTTATCATTATAGGTTACAGACACTGAGCAGTGAGCTGTTATGAATAAAGTGAAGTCATTAAACAGGTCTTAGTTCTAACTACATCAAAAACTACAAGTTGAGCAAAAAATTATTATATTTTACCTCACCATCTAAATAGTCAAATTTGAAGGCCATGATTTGAATCAAATGATGGTGATCCTTTTTCATCACAGATTTAGGCGCAATGGATCTTGAGAATTGACCACAGGCAGTAAATTTCCCAATTTTTCCCATGAGCAAAGATTTAGAGGTCCCAAATATCTGCCAATGACCCAAAGTCTGCATGCAAGTTGGCTGGTGTGGAGCACCATGTGAGAGACTTACTCAGCTAATACCAACAGATATTGCCATCAAAGCACCCATTTTAGCATTGTGGAATGGGCAATGGTCAGGTCCAAATAGTTTGAATCGGATTTTGAGTTCAACCACATATGTAACTTTTGGATACGAGAGAATGTGGACTTTCTTAACATGAAGTCAAGATTTTCTTTATTTTTAAGGATTTTCTTTATTTTTAAGGACTGTAAATGTGGTTGAACTCAAAATCCGATTCAATCTAGTTGGACCTAATCATTGCCCTTATGGAATATAGCTTTGATCATTTAAAGTGCTTTATGTCTCGTGTGAATGATCATCGCTTTTACTATGCTCAGCCTTAAGATTATAAATATTAAAGCATTAGCGCTATCCGACGAAAGCACTTTGTTACTAAATGTTAAAGAATTGTGCACAACCATCAACCTTCCATATTAGAGTGGATCCATTTTTTTCCCCGTGATAGATCCCGTTATAATCTATCATTTTGGTGTTTAAAGGTCAAGTCAGAGTTATTCATGTTTATAGTAAAATAACATGAATGTAGACATATAAGCAAAGAAAGATAACATGTATATGTGCACTACAAGTATATAAATATCTAATGAGCACAATGTCCAAGCCATTGGAGTTGAGTTTACTAATACTAAAACTAGTTAATGAACAATGAAGAATGACCCTGCGATCATTGTCACACACAATAGTCAAAGAATGACTTGAAACTTGAGAAAGGGAACATGCACAGAAAAATAATTCCAAGATAAAGAGCATGTACATGGCAAGATATGTAATGTACTTACGCCTTTATGGTCAACAGAGGAAGAGGGGAACAGTTGACAGACCTCTCTCTACATCATGCCAAACAAAATACGATCATGAAATACTTCAAACAATAAAGACAATTACAAATAACAATGTAATAGGTAGCTTACTATATAGTAGCTAATCAAACGGTTCCAACCTAGGCAGATAAGCCAACTCCTCTCAGAAGGCCTCTCTTATCTCTCTGACACCCCATTCATGCTCCTCGACCTCAACAATTTCCGCACCATCAGTGTCGATATCCACAATCAGACGGCGTGGGTTCAATCTGGTGCAAGTTTAGGCGAACTATACTACAAAATTGCACAGAAAAGCAACACTCTAGGCTTCCCTGCAGGGACTTGTCCCACCGTGGGCATTGGTGGGCACTTCAGTGGAGGTGGGCTCGGCACCTTGTTGAGAAAATATGGCCTTGCTGCTGATAATGTTATAGATGCTTCTGTCATAGATGTTAACGGCCAAATTCTTGATCGAAAATCGATGGGTGAAGATCTATTTTGGGGTATCAGAGGAGGTGGTGGTGCAAGCTTTGGTGTCATCCTCTCATAGAAGATCAAATTGGTTCATGTGCCACCCATCGTAATGTTTTTCACCATCCGTAAGACCTTAAGACAAGGTGCTACCAAGCTTGTTGACAAGTGGCAATACATTGGAGATAAACTACATGAGGACCTATTTATTAAAGTCGCTATGCACGTTATTTGGGATGATGAGAAGAGAGGACAGCTCAATTCATCTCCATGTTTCTTGGTGGTGTTGAAGAACTGCTCCTTTGATGGAAAAAAGTTTTCTGAAATGGGTTTGGAGGCAAAAGACTGTGCAGAAATGAGTTGGATTCAATCTGTTCTCTACTTTGCTGGGTACCAAAATGGAGAACCCCTAGATGTTTTGTTAAGTAGGGTTCAACTATATAAAGCTGCTTTCAAGGCTAAATCTGACTTTGTTCTGGAACCCATTCCTGAAACTGTATTTGAAGGTGTTTGGGAGAGGTTCTTGGAAGAGGAGTTTGTTTTCTTGGTGATGGATTCTTTTGGTGGAAGGATGAGTGAGATCTCAGAGTCCCAAACTCCCTTCCCACATAGAGAAGGGACTCTCTATAATATTCAATACATAGTGAAATGGAGTAAGGGAGGGGTTAAAGAAGTGAAAAGGCATAAAGCTTGGATTAGGATGTTGTATAGGTATAAAGGCTGGAACTTTGAATTATATCTACTAATCATTGGTTCACAGTTCAAACTGAATGGTACTTATTGTGATGCCTAATATGATTATTCTGATACAGGTTATTTTATTATGATGCAAGTGGAGAAATGTTGGATATATTAATATATATGTGGTGTTTCAAAATTAAGTTAATAACTATCATATAGTAATGTACAATGACAAACTACTAAAAACCTGCCTATCATATAACATCATCTAAGTGAGGTTTGATGTTATGTTATGATTATGTGCACTTTTAAGGATGTGTGCCACATGGAATCAACATCGAACCATCTAATGATATGCCTATGGTCTAAGGGTGTATTGTATAGTCAAACAGTTTCTGCCTTGCTTAAGTAATGTGACTAACAGAAAAAGGGTGTTGCAGTAACACTTCTCATAATTAATTGTAGAGCCCAACAAATCATCTTCCGTTGGTATTTGGTACAGAACCCGTGCGACAAGGGCGGTGCACAGGTAAATGTCCCTCTGCCATCTTTACAACTTGGGTCACAAACATTTGAGCAATTTGATGAAAAAGACCTACTTCTACCTCTACCATTGGCGTACCTAATACCAGCTTATCATCTTTGAAACCCATGGTCCTAAAATTTTCATACGAAAATAAAAAGCTTTTATAGGCTTTGATAGGAAAGGAGCAGATGAGCCAAATACAAACATCACTTCAAAAAACTTGTCCAAAGGAAAGAAGGTAAGAAATCCTCTTTAGTTTGCTTTTACTGTAGCTTTTATTTTTCTTCATTTAGTGAGAATAACATAAATTTTGGTGTTTAAATGATCAAACACCAGTGAAAGTGTAAGATGTGAGCAATCCAAGTCGTCAAAGCTTATAAATTGAACAAAAGTGATCCCCAAAATACACCTTTTGGGAGGTGTGAACCATCCAATCTGTGCACTCTAATATCAACCGTTGTTCATAATTTTAATAGTCAATATTAAAATTCACCGATTTGATGGTTCACATTGGCTTATAGGCATGATTCTTTGGTTGAAACATGTTCTAATGATGGAAGACTACTTTGGTGTTTAAATGGATCATTTAGAGTAATCACAGATGTGTACTAGGTGACGCTACTGTAGGTATGTTAACAGAAAATTTTAAGTGGAAAGTATGTGTCCAGAACTTAATAAGAGAATGTATGATGCATGAAATATATGGAGCTTGATTTATATGTAAATATCTAAAAAACTTTATAATGTAATGTGAGTCTGAAAATGTACCAATTTAAAGAACTGCTGGAGGATTCTCTTCCAGATAACCTAAGGTTATAAAGAAAATCGTCAAAATAAGTTACTTAATGTAAACAAACTAGCAAAATTAAGTAACACTTCAAAAAATTGTTATTAAAGCAGGGGATTAAAATAAAATGTGCTTTGTATATAACAGATCAGAAATATCAATCTCTAAAATTTTTAAAATATATAGTGACATTCGATCGATAATTGTGTTAAATTAATGGCTAATTATGGCTTGCATAAATGGTTTCTAATCTGGACAATCAGAATGAGATGCATCCAATAATTTTAGCAAATAAACAAGTCAATGAATGGGGATATGATGCTTAAACAAGATTGTTAAGGGGTGTCCCTGCTCGGAGAAATAGAAGGGACTATTGTGGCTGATTATTGTGCCTCAATTCTAGCTGCCCAATCAACAAATTGGGGGATGCAACTATCAAGTGTGGGCTGGTGATGTGATGAACATGCAAGGACCCACGTCAGGGATGTGTGAGGATTGGATGCTTAGAACTGATTGCTATTCTGTGTATTGATCATGAAATAAATTGAACAAAGTAAATATTGTAGTCGAAGGATTTAGATCTCAATCTTCTCCGTTCCACATGAATCCCCTACACAAAGCATTCCACAAACAACAAACCCTAGTTTGAAATCTGAATCAAAAATCCGTTTTTAAATATGCCATTTGGAGAACCAAAGTGAATATAGGTCCACTGATTTTGTCTAACATAAAAATTTGTAATCCGCATTCGAAACCTAACCAAACTGAGCTGACACATCTTAATTCTGAGTCAATCAATAAGTATTTGTTGATTGACAAAATGAATTTCAGCATATTTCATATTTTTAGACCTTGTTAGTTAAATATTTAGACGAAATGAAAATGGTTGAGGGTGTGAGACCCTATTAGGTAATAAGAATATCGTTGGACCCAGATAAATATGGAGTGCTTGGAGACACTCCCAGGTAAAATGAGCAGTCATGACCCTCTTGATTTAATGTCCATCGAGTCTGTTTCTTGATTTAATTTGTTGTAGCATGTTTTATTTATCAAAAAGTAAATAAATAAATAAATCTGGTATGCATGTTTAAATTCTATTAATATAATATTTTTTAGCAAATTGGGACTTCATTTGGATGCCCAATCACAAACTGTCTCAACTAATATTAAGGTTATCTGATTTTGCAACTAGAGAATCTTACATTGGCACCAAGGTTTTTATATGCAAAAACTATTGACTGCTTTAAAACAGACAATGACCATCTTTTATGCCCAATATTTTATATAATAGATCATGAGATAATGGGCGTGCCTTTAGACAATCAGATGTTGATTCCAAAAGATACACATTCTAAAATCTGATATGAGAACCATGTGTGATGGTTGGCCCATGATCAACCAAAATCTAAAATATTTTCTTTACCGAGAGATTTAAGAAGAGTGATCCAAGTTGGGTGTGCATCTACCCCTAGCATTAGACGGGTGCTCTAAGAGGCCCGGATACCCACGTTATCCAAAAAAAAAAGAGTGATCGAAGTTATTCTCTCTCTCTCTACACCTGCATAGGATGTTACCCACTAGTTCAAGGAATAATGAACAATGTCGAGTATTTAAGTACCTATTTTAGGCCAATGTCTTTTACTTTCTATCATTTGGATGGCCGCTATCATAATCAAAGTAAAACTCACTGAACCATCTGATAGCTTTGATCAGATGGTTCCACTGCTCTAATGTGTGAATTCTTTTGTTGAGTGTGGTATAAGTAATGGGCCTCATGGTCATTGCCATCCCCAAGAAACACTTAGACCATAAAGTAC
Organism: Chloranthus sessilifolius; assembly: GCA_021018995.1. Taxonomy (NCBI): domain Eukaryota; kingdom Viridiplantae; phylum Streptophyta; class Magnoliopsida; order Chloranthales; family Chloranthaceae; genus Chloranthus; species Chloranthus sessilifolius. The sequence goes on along the minus strand of CM037584.1, from coordinate 93,188,643 downwards.
ATATTACAAGTGGCCTAAATGGGTGCTTCTCTTATCACCATGGAAGTAAAGTAGTCATAGGAGTGGGTCTGTTTTCAATTGTGATCAAATTACTTTTTCAATTGTGATCAAATTGATTGAGAAAAATAATAATAATAACTATCATTAGGGACATTATAAAATAATGAAGGTTACGAGTAAAATATTAGCACTAAAATGTTGCAACAATTGAGATTGACAAGTGGAGATTTCGAACTTTCCCAGCTCTAGATTTCGAATGGGTCAATGATTTTGCAGATGTGACACTATTGGACCACACTTTGCATACATATCGATAAGCGAATTATATAGTGTAATTCAACATAATGTTGAATTATGCCATGTGGTAATTCAATCATCTGATGGGCATAATGTTAAATTATCTTAAACCATCAATGGTTGAAGATGTGGTTGATATCAATGATTGAAGATGTGGTTGATCAGTACAACTATAAAACCATTTTGAGGCTATTACATTAAGATAATAAATGAGACTCATCACCAATAGTAGGAACTTATAGGGTTGCATTGGTGCAGCAGGGAAGAGTCATTCCTTAACGTGGGGAGTGAAGAAAGATAAAGAGTTTACATTCTAATGGTGTTGGACTGCATGCAAAGTTATTTGAAATAGTGGAGTAGATTTTGTCTATACAAGAACTTATGACCAACAGAACAGATATTTCAACAAAACAACAAAAACAATCAAAGTTCACTCTAGGGCCATTTAACTAAAGAGTCTTACCTGATCAAAGTAAAAAATTTAAAACATGATATTTTAAATCCTCCACTAGCTAGGGTATACCTTATCGGTCTATATCAGCTGATATTGATATCATATGGGCTGATATAGCTGATATTTATTGTTTTGATGTTGAAAATGCCCTTTAGTTAATATCGATTTAATTTTTTCTCAATTAAAATGATGTTAAAATAAAATTAAAGGCTTAAAATATCGTCCGAGACAGCCGATCCGATATGGATCAGCCTGACTTCTGGATAAGAGGCTTGCATACCTCCTTCCAAATTATAAGACTAAGAGTTTTTTTCAGAGACCAAAAGACTTGGTAACCATTGAAGACCGATTTGTTCCAGTACCTCGTTTCATTATGGAAATTAGAAAGATAACGACACAAAATGATGATGATTTTACGATAATCAGATTGAAAATGAAGCAATCAACTAAAATATATTACTGAAATTCAATAAAAATTACTAAAGGAAACAATGACCTGTTCGAGATGGCCGATCTCCGTAGCTTTCCCCAAGGAAACCAATATAAAAATCTGTTAATTAATAAATATAACAGTCGTGTTTTTTTATCAAGCCGAAACCTCGCGTGGCCCTAGCAGAGCCAGGTTAAGGTTTGGCGATTCAACCTTAAGATTTGGGCGAGCTAGGGCTCAGCCTTTGGCCTCTAGGGCTGGGCTCTAATAGACCGATCTGAAATACAGAGATATAAAATTACATAGATGAGATCATATTGATCAGGCGGTGGAGATCAGATAAGGTATGGTGATCATATTGATCAGGCGGTGGAGATCAGATAAGGTATGGTGATCATATTGATCAGGCGATGGAGATCAGAGCTTGGATTTTCAAAAAAAAAAAATACATAGATGAGATCATCAGAGCGAGAAAGATCAGATCTGAGATTTGAAACATACAGATTAGGGCCTCAACTAGTTAGATTCAATCTCTTCATCTCCTTTCGAATCTACCAAGTCCTTTTTCAAGTTGATGTTTCTTCCAATGCATGCGATGGCAAAATGTGGTCGAATTGGTTTAGAGAAAACCTTATCGACCGCCTCTGCAACAGAAACCTGGAAAATGAGATGCGAAATCGAGATGGATGAGAAGAGAAAGAGAAAGGATCTGGAATAGCTTCGATTTCGATCCTCCAATCCACAAATGCTTACAAAAAACCAAAAAATTAGAAAGAAAAGGTGAAGACGCCTACACAGATTTGATCCTCCAATGCTCTGTAGATTCCAAACTTGATCGAACTCTAACCACAAATTCGACGCTCCATAGCTATTCAAACCCTAATGGTTTCAACGAGAGAGGATCATCGGCTCTTCAAACCCTAACCACGGGATTTCATTAGAGAGAAGAGAGAGGGAGATGGAGGCTAGGGTTTCGAAGAGGGAGAGAGAGTGAGAGAGGGGAGGAGGTGAAGAGGTGGAGGCGGTTTTGTTAGAGAAATAGGGTACGAAAAAAAAAAAAATAGTAAAGGGCTTTCTTCTGGGTCGGCCCGATAACTTTCGCATGAGATTTGAACGGGACAGTGGTTTAACTGTAAATACTACCGTCTGAGGGAGTGGAATTTTAGACCACTATTTTAAGCAGTGGTCTGTTTTATTCTGCTAGAGTGGTTGTTTCTCCATTTTGACGTAGTGAGTTCACCTTCTTTAATTGGCTCCCATTCTCTTTTCTAACTCTCTAAAAAGGATTTACCTTCTCTAACTCTGATAAGGAGTGAGTAGAGAGGAGGGTAGAACTAGTAAATAGGTAAATCTTATATAAAATCTTACTATGCAAGAAGTTATAAAAGAGAAGGGGTACCTGTTAAAGTATATAGTAAAGAGGATGAGAACCTATTAGAGCTATGTCAAATGCAGCCAATAACCAGCGGCCAAAACTGACCTAAACAGCCAATTTCACTAATTTAAAGGTTATAAATTTCTGTGTAGATAAAAAAATGACGACTTTCCTTAATTAGAAAGGGTATTTTCGTCTCAAAAAATGGCTAAATATGGACGAAAACTAAAAGGTCGACGATATACATGGCATCAAGACACAATACAGGCGTAAAAAGCGGCTTCAGGGTATTTATGGAAATATTGAGTTTATTTTGCATGCGTAGTGTCTCAGAATCTGACGGACGCATGGCTTAGCTTCTTCTTCTTCGTTTCTCTCTCTCTACAGGAAACCAAAATTTGCTGCAGATGATGCTTTGAATTTTTAAAAGATAAATGAGATGAAGTGGTTCAAATACTCTTCTTCTTCTTCTTCTTCTTTTTCTTCTTCTTTTTTGATACTTTTGATTGTGATTCCTCTGGCTTTGGTTTATGCTATTGTGATTATATTTGATCCTAAGAACGGTTCATGGTTTGGGTTTTCGTCTTCTCCATAGACATTGAGTGGTCAGAGATCAGATTCAACTTCTTTTAAAGATAGGCCTCTGGAACTGCGTGGGAGGTTGAGTGGGGGGCATGAAGAAGCTCTCACTGACTCTTCCTCCGTCACTCGTTCTTCTTTGCCACCCACCTTTGCAGACCAAACAATTCCTACTTTAAACCCTGTAAGTGTTTTGTCCCTGAAATAATTCTTAATCTTCTTGTTGATCTCTAATAGGTGCTCCTGTTGATGTTGTTGGGCGGGCTTTATTTTTAAAGAAATTTTGGGGGTTTTTTTCTTAATTATGAGATTCATCATCATCATCATTAAGTATGTTGATCTTCTAGTTTGTGATTATAGTACTATATATTATTATTTTTAATGTTATTGGGTTCATTCATTCAATAGTTTCTGGGTTGTATATTCTATTTTTTTGGGTTAAGAGACTTTGGGCTCTTTTTTTTTTCTTGTTGTAGTTTAACATCTTGTTGATGTTATGGTTGTTGGGTTATTTATTTAATATTTTTGTTGTTGACCATAATTATGAAGTATGTTGTTGTTGAAATTTTTGTTGTTCATATTGTAGTTGATCTTCTAGATGATAATTTTGTTGAAGGTCTTGTTGTTCATCTTCATCTTGTGCATGTTGATATAGGTAGCTAAACTGGTTGGTAGTGCCATCTGAAAGCTAATTTAGGATTTGTTATCTTTAATTTGCATGTTCTAGGTTTTTTTTTTTTTTTTTTTTGACACTGGAAAGAAAGTTAATTATAGAAATTAAAATGGTTATATTAAATATGAGCACGACATAGAATAACCTTAGTCACCAAATTGTGGTTCAGCAAAAATTGGGCAAGGTTAAAATTCGTAAAACTCCAGCAAATCCGGGAAGTTCGGGGAAATATTCCGAGGAAAAATCGATGAGAAATTTTTTAATATATATATATATATATATATATATATATATATATATATATATATATATATATATATATATATATATATATATATATCAGGAAAATGTAAAGTCACAATTCTTTTGAAAAATTTGGAAATTATTCGCAATTTTTTGTGATCAGCCAAATTTTTGAAAAAATTGCAAATAATTTGGGGAAACTTAAATTCACAAATTATTCGCGAATTTTTGAAAAATTCAGCTATTTATATGACTATGAGAATAACGATGAGCTACTCAAAAAAGGGTGGCTATGTTGGCACCCCACACACCGATAGGTGGGTGGTGCCTGAAATTTTATGGATTACAACTAAAATAAACCCTAGGTTTATTTTATTTTCAAATAGGGGTGAAGATGGGTCGGGTTTGGGCCAGGTCAGGGTTAACCTAAACTCAGACATGTTTGGCAAATACTCGGATCAGGTCCGGTAAACTAGGTTAAAAAATAATGGCACAGAGTCAAAAAAAAAAAAAAAAAAAAAAACTAGGTTAAAATATAAGGTTGTGTCCGAAGGTTTATGTGTTGCAAATAAAGCCACCCTTCAAAAATGTATTCTAATGTAGTAAATCTTGCAACAACCATTTTTTAGACCCTTGTGAAACTGTGACATCACCCCATTTCCTCGAGCCACCATGCATTGACTCTTTTTGATTGAGACAATGAAGACCATCTTTCGTCCCAATCTTCAACACAATAGATCTTGAGATCATGTGCGTACTAATCAGACGGTCAGTCTTTATTCCACAAGGCACACATCGCGAAAAGTAGGCCTAAAAATATATGGCACACATTACACTCAATATGATTTTAGGGTGAGATGTGTGCATACGGAATGAAAATCTGATTGTTTGATGGTATGCCCATGATGGCAAGAACCATTTTGTAGAAGATTGGAGTGAAAAACAGATCTCCATCATCCAGTGCAAAGCAGTCAATGCAAACGAACTAGAGGAAGTGGGGTGAGGAGTTTTACCGTGTATAAATAACAATACCTTTTATTTAAAGAGAAAGCTGACGTCTCCCTCCCCTCCCCCGTGCCTGCTCCCAAACATGAGATATGCCGATATTGCATCAAACCTCTTGAGTTATGGGTATTTATTCTAAAGCCCTTACTTTTGTGTTTTTATTTCATATAGCCCCCTTGGCATTAATTAAGGACTATTTTGCCCTTGTAAATAAAGGTGAATGGATCTTTTAGAATGGTGATAAACTTTAACTGCATGACTTGTAAATATAGATGAATGAATGGCCTTTTAGAATGGTGATATTTTTAGAATATTAGTTTTATTAAGGGTAAAATAGTCCTTCCGTCCATAAACTTACTGCTAGTTAATGCCAAGAGGGTTATATGAAATAGAAGCGCAAAAGTAAGGGCTCCATAATAAGTACTTATAACTGAAAGGGTGTGATGCAATATCGGCATATCTCAAGGGTATATGCAAAAAAACCCATATTTACATGTAAAACTAAATTGGAAAGTTTGTTACACCTACTTGCTTAACAAATTGGAAAACCCGTAAAAAGAAGTAAAAAGAAGTTATATTTATAATTTCAATTCCCAAAATGAAATTGGAAAGGCTTGTTTGAATGTCCTTAAACTATTTCAAGAGTATTTTTATTTGAACAGTGGGGATCAGAAGCATTTGGGGCACCATCCGTAGATATTAGATCACGTGCATCGTGGCACATAATCTATAACTTAGGATTTTAGAAATTTAGTACTTTCGGACACCCTTTTGCGCTTCAAAGCATATATAGGTCAAACTTTCCATCCACCGGACAAATCTGGTTCATTGAATTTTGCCTCCTTTGACCAGCTTTTAATGATAAAAATACCCTTTTTTATAGGATAGTTGGTCGTCGCAAGTCGTCGTGGCACCTGCTCTTCGGGTTGGGTGCCAAGTGGTGCCCATCTGGTTCAGACGCAGCGGCCCGGGCAACGTTCGAACACATAGTCCCATACCTCTTCGTATTTTATTTATTTTTGTTCAAGTCGTATAACTTTTTTATATATCTTATCCGTATAATCATATTAAATACTAACTTTCGTAGATTTCTGTAGTCCCTGAGATCTGTTCTAGTCACCATATGCCTGATAATCATATGATGCAGTGGTGCCCCATTAATCCAATATTATTTTCACAAATTATGTTTTTATTCAAGTTTATGGTCACTAAAATATTCTGTTAATGATGGCAACTTGCAGAATAGGATTTTATTGGCTATTTTGATGTGCACACTTTAATTTTTGGAGTTAATATTTTCGGTGCAGGGCAGTGCACAGCTTTTTCTCTCTCAACCACGAATTTTGGTCCGATCCAATATCTATATTGGCCTGCCACCTGAGCATCTCAATTGATGAAATAGCTGCTCCACCCGTACATTTGATGACTGTGGTGCATGCCAGTGCATAGGGGTGGGATAAAAAAAATCAAAAATCAACCAAACCAAACCGATAAAAACCGACCCGATCTGAACCGAACTGAAACAGATCCAAAACTAGAAAACTGAAACAGATTTTGGATCGGTTCGGTTTTAAGTTTTGGGTGCTCAAAACCGACAAAAAACCAAAAAAAACAAAGAAAAACTGAAAACCCAAATGAACCGACCGAAACCGAAAATGGATCGGTTCGGCTTCAATTCCATAAATCCAGTTTTCTATAAACCAAAACTTATATATCGGTTCGGTATCGGTTTTGACCAAACTGACACCGAAACCGAAAAATCTGTTTGAGTTCAGTTTAATGAATTTCCGCCCCTACCTATGCACCTTATACAAGTTCTTTTATAATATATTTATATATTTGCTTTACTTTCACTTATTTATATTGCGGTCCCTATTTTTGTGTTTCCTTTGCATTTTGCCCCCTATAGAAACAAATCAACCGTTTACAATTGTAAAACTAAACTTTGACTACTTGGAATCAGATGATGGAGGTCATTTTTCACCACAATTTTCTACCCAATGAATCTTGAGATCATGAATCTACCATCAAGCGGTCAGATTTTGATTTCATATGGAAGATGATACAAAAAGTGATCATGATCATGGGCGTACAGAAAACATTGTTCTTGGATCACTTTTCAATAAGTGTGTCATGTGAATCCAAATATGACCGTCTGATGGTAGACTCGTGATCTGAAGACTCATTGGGTAGAAAATTATGATGAAAAATGATCTCCCATCATCTGATTCCAAGTAGTCAAAGTTTTGTTTTATAATAGTCAACGATTGATTCGTCATTGTAGGGGGCAAAATGCGAAGGAAAGACAAAAGTAAGGACCGCAGAGTAAATAGATGAAACACGGGGGGTGGAGTGTAAATATGACATATCATAGGGGGGTAAATGCAAAAAAAAAAAAAAAAAAGTGTTTGGTTTATGCGTTCAGTTTTAATTTTTTTCATCTTGTGATGTGATGGGGGTCTCCTACACCAATAGATGGAATGTTGACAAATGTACTTGTTTTGTCACAGCGAGTGCACATCTTTGACCCATCCAACTCATCCACGTTGCAATGCATCACGTAAACCTATGTTAGCCTAAAATGATGAAGAAATTGCTCTAGTGCCTGGTTTATTTGTTCAATTTAAGTTCTTTCTCTTTTGGATTATTAGGCCGAGAATAGATGGGAACTCTCATCAGTTCACTTGTTTTGGAATGTGGACCAATCTAAGCTTAAAAATTGGTGCCCATCAAATTATTCTAACCATCTGATCCAGGCTTTTTAATATAAATCATTATTCATATCTAATGTAGAAGTGGACTCCATTTAGGTGGGATAAGGTGATGTTGTCCATATCTACGGTGGTGCTCCAAAATGAAATTTGTGAATTTGACGTTACTACCCAGATCATAGGTTATGTTTTTTTAAGACTAGGATAACGTTCATATGAGGTCTAATCACTTGGTGGAAGTTGATTGTGGAAAAATGTATACCAGATGTCCAAAAAGTAAGTTGATGAGTGATGCCATCTATTGATGTAGGTGACCAAGGTTTGATCTTATATTTTTATTTTTGAAAAGCGGACATTAACTTGTTACTGCACTATGTCAGGGAGCTACCTTAGAAAACGTCCTACTTTCATTGAGGTCGGTGTGGTACTCTAAAAAACAAATCAAAATACCACAACTCCATTTAGAGTGCTACTACTGCCATACCACCAAACGTTATAAAAGCTTTAGGCCATCTTACTTTAGTTGGGGCGTGCGCATAGCAAAAGTTGGTGTGGCAATAACAGCATACTTCGGGCTTTCTATCTAATAAACCACGTACCATATATTGTCTATTGGGTTTCTATTAGAAAACTCTGAACTCGAGTTTTCCAATGGTTCCATTTCTACTATAAAAAAGAGTTCGGATATTTCTATTTACATGTACCCATTTTTTGGCATCATGGCCAAAAATTATGGACTGCTTTGAATCAGACAATCGAGATTGTTCTTCGTCCTAATCTTCTACACAACGGATTTTGAGATTATGGGCGTTCCATTGGGCAGTCAGATTTTTATTCCATGTAGCACACATCCCAAAAAGTGAACCAAAAATCACGTTTGAGTATGATGATGCGTAAAAAATCTGAAAAAATGATGTCCATCGCATTTTTTTTTCATACTTTGGCATTCAATGGGTAAATGTTAAAGATGTCACCATGAGATGGATATCATTTTTGTCATATATTTTACAATGGATGTATTAATATCTAGATTTGGGACATTAGTATCATATCTTAATATAATAAGTAGTATTCTCTTTTTTATACAGGAGAAAGAAGAAAGTGTGACTTCTGCCTCGGCCAAAGTAAGGAAAGCACGTAGCTATTTAGAGAGGGTGGAAGCTAGTCTTGCAAGAGCCGGAGCCGCAATAAGAGATGCTACTCATAATCGAAATCAAACACTAGCCCAAGAAGAAAAGGACTTTGTTCTCCAGAGCCCAGTTTATAGGAATTCCTTTGCATTTCATCGGTATGGGTTCAAGACTTTGGAATTCTTCTATTTTTCATCAGTTATGTATTTTCTCTATTTTAGAAACAAATAAAGCTACTGAAATTTATGCTCTCCCGCAAAGAATTTGAAACTTTTGGACATATATACTAGTAAAGTGCACGTGTTATGCCTTATTCATCTATTACTATTGATTTGGCGATCTACAATAAGATAAGAAAGACAATATATATATATATATATATATATATAGAGCCAGTTCCGTCCTTCATGGGAGGACGGTCATTGTCTTCCAAGGTCCACGTGGAGGTACACATGGCACCCAAAACACTCTTTGATTGCCACGTGGAGCACAGGTGGTTGGTTTAGATCAATTGTAAAAAAAGAAATTTCGAAAAAAACTTTTTAAAAGCATAAGTCAGTGTCTGACTAGTTTCAATGGTTTACATTTTACTGCTCAAAAAACACATGGTGGAGATGAGTTTTCAATTTTTTTTATTTTTTTTTAAATGATGCAATGCACTGGAGGTCCATGTGACATTGAAACAATGTTTTGGATGTCACGTGGACTTCCACCTGGAACCTTGGAGGACGGTGACCGTCTTCCCTTGGAAGACGGACACCTTTTCTATATATATATATATAAATTATTTATTTATTAAACAACCTATATAACATAGGTTTTGCACAGACCATTCTTAAATTAGGTATTTGACATTTATGGATTTTATGATCATAAAGATCCCTCATTCACATTGAGGTTTGACTACTTTGGTCGATTAGAGATTGACGGTGCTTAGCTCTTAGCATGTATGTTAAGCACTTACTATCAACTTAAAACCTGGAACCATCAATTATTGTGCAGTAATAAATGGTTGTTAACAAAGAGTTTATCTATCTAATAATAATGGTTAACCCGTTCTACTTTTGCCACCTATGAGAATCAAAAAACAATAAATAATTAAAGAAACAAATAGGGAAGGTAAATCTTAATGAGTATTTATAGAGATATTCACATCCTACATATATGTTCTTTTAAATGGCCCTTGAAATTCTCATTTGACGACATCCATTGCTTTAACCAAAATAAAGTTTATATAAACTATTCGAGTTTTTTGTCCCGAGTGAAAATTTTCAAACTTAACCCTCAATTTTCTTTTTGAATACTTCTAGTTATCTACGTCTGAGCATGTGTGGAGAGAGAGAGAGAGAGAGGATCCCATTTCAAGTAGATGGGATGTCTCCCCTCACTCACATGAAGAGAGATTAATTATTTACGATAAATCAATTTACTAATTTGTATATTTACTTTTGTTTTTCTAAAAATTATCTAATTTCTTATTGATTTTTTATCCTATGCCACGTGGAAATACGATTTCAGGATTATCTCCGTTGCATTGTTCTGTTTTATAATAGATACTATCTAAATATATCAAATTTGGATAAAAGTATACATGGATCAACTAATTCGAAATGATTGAGAGATCGTAGGAGTCACCTGGAGATGGAGAAATCATTTAAAATCTTTGTCTAGGAAGAAGGTGAGCCCACGATGGTCCTTGCAAGAGCATATATTCTATGGAGGGAAATTTTATTCATGCAATGGAGATGGAAAACTAAGTATCGAACGAGAGATCCTGACCAAGCCCACGTCTATTTTCGAACTTGAGATCCTGACCAAGCCCACGTCTATTTTCGAACGAGAGATCCTGACCAAGCCCACGTCTATTTTCGAACTTGAGATCCTGACCAAGCCCACGTCTATTTTCTTCCTTTCAGTGTTGTGATGATGGTTCATTATATTTACAAGACCAACTGCTTCGATCTTCACCCCGTAAAACGGACCGTTATGGACTATTAATATCCATACTGGAATACAAGTCTCGGAGCTGATCATTTCATGCTTTCTTGCCATGATTGGGTAACAGATGGTAACTTTCCTGTAGTCCTCATTTTTTTTTTTTAATAATGAAGGGGAGCTTATAAAAAAACTTGGCCCTTTCTTCTTCTTTTGAACTAAGAAGCTAAAATTATCCATGGAAGTAATTTAAGGTATCATGGGTTGTCTGTCTCTCCACTAGTCAAGATTAAGAAGTGCCCTTTACCTCATCGAAAGGTTCCAAAAGATGACTTCCACTGATGTCAGGGTCCCTCATAAACTTGATAATCTAACAAAATACCAGTAATGATGCCCCATTAACCATATCGTATCCTATATATATATATATATATATATATAACTCCATTTTTTATAAAATGAGAAGAAAGGAGAAATGTCTCGTGTTAATTAATGAAGTTTGATCCTACTATGGAGTACATGGAATGAATAAAATTGATATTTGTTACAGGGGCCACACACATCTCAGCGATTCCGAATCTCTACAACAACTCCATCCGGGCTCTATGTAATGCAAACAGCTCCGAAGGATTTAACCCGTCCAAAGACGCATCACTTCCGGAAATAAATCTATGATTGGAGGGCCGTCTCCATCTCTTGGTAGAATACTTGCGTTTTTGGCTGGAGGGATGCACGGCTAGATATATTCGAAAGGTGCTTCTTGAGCATTGGGAAAACAAAGATGAAGACGTACAGGTTTATAAATACCTTTTTAAAAAAGTTTCAGTATTACGACATGATGAGGAAGAGCGAGTTCCAAGTGGCTATGAAGTCGCGAGCCCGAGAATAGGAGTCATAATTTCATTAGTTAAAAGGTCTTAAAAAAAAGGCAATGAAATTTCATTAGTTAAAAGAAAAAATCTCATATGATCGAGCAGACACATTATATGTTTATTTATTTTGCTAGTTTGTTGAAGGAGATGATAAGAAAGCTGTTGATGAAAGGTTGCAAAAAGTTGATAAAAAAGAGTTGCCTCAAATCTTAAGATGTACTAAATTTTTTTAAAAGGAGAATTCTGAAGAAATTTTCTTTTTTTTTTTGCGCCTTGTACTATGTTAAATGTATAGAAACATTAACTCTGAAGGTGGCAATTCTTCTGATACAAAGAAAAAAAACAGGTGTGAAATCTACTCTTCATTGATCACTTCTTGTGCCATTTTTTATTTTTATTTTTTTCATCTGATTCTTTTGCTCTTCTTGCATCCTCAAAGCAAGATGCTGAAAATATGGTTCAATACCAAATTGGGTAATTACATCATTCACTCAAGGGCTCATATACGGTTGAATGATGGTTTCATTAGCCTGCCAATTGATTAGAATCATAGTGACCAAATCCAGGGTGGCTTCAAAAAAATTTGAAAAAATCCGGCGAAGTTCATCAAAATCAAGAAAAGTATGGTTAAAATTCCGAGAAATAAAATATATACTAATAAATATTATATAGAAAATTTGTGACCAAAATCAGGAAAAAGTACTTTAATTCACATATAATTCGTAAAATTTGTGAATTATTTAAAAAATGCAGATTTTATGCACCGAATAATTCAAATTTTATTCATGCCTTACACATGCTACACTAGAAGGCTTTTCCATTCCCCAATTAATTTAATAGTATTTATAGTGACAAATTTCAGCGGATTTCGGTGAAAAAGGTGCCCTAACGAAAATTTCAGTAAATTTTGATAATTTCAGTAATTTTTTTTTTTATTTAAAGATTTTATTTTTTTATTTTAAATAGGTTAGTAATTTAGTATATATTTTAGAAATTAAAAAAAAAATAAATATTAAATATATTTTTAATCCCTCAAATTTTCCCGAACTTACTTTTTAATCCCTCAAAATATATATTTAATAAGAATTGTTGGCCATTCAGTCGGCCAAGGTCTACCGCCTTGCGACCCGTTATGAGCTCTAGCAACACCACCCCGAACGCGTACACATCAGCCTTTTCCGTTATTTTTGCAGCCTCTACGTGTATCTGATAAGAATTAAACTGGTGTTAGCATGAAAAGAGATCGATGGGGCTGTCAACAGGCCGGGTTATGGCCGCGCCGCCCTTATAAAACCGAGCCCAGTCCTAGGGGCCAAGGCTACACCCTAACTTAAGTGGGAAAATTTGAGGGATTAAAAATATAGTTTCTACATTGCCATAATTGTCATTAACTAGTCATCATTATCATCACAACTTTATCCCATCTATTTTGGATCGACTTTGTAAGTCCTATTTTTTCACCCGCTTCGTAAACTTTTTTTTTCTTGTTCTCTCTTTTATGTCCCTTCTCATTGGTCACTTCAGGTCTTTCTCTTCTCCTATTTCCTTATATTTGTGCGTCTCAACTTTCATATATAATTTTTTTATGGCCTACAAATGGGCATGTTCAAACCATCTTAAGTAAAACTTATATAATTCAACTATAAGGGCATTTTTTGCCCTCGGATCCAAAAATGGAGCACATTATTGTGACCGTTGATCCTCTAGATTATCTTTATCTTTAAAAAGGGAATTTACGACATTTGACTAAAGAAAAAGTTGTTTTTCAAAGAGATATTTAAGTAGAACTGGTTTCACAGTTTTCAAAGACCCACACCATGTGCGGGAGGAGATGCATAGTAATGGCTCTCGCTCGGGTCTCAGTGGAGTTTTGTTTTGAAATGGAGCAAATTTATGGATATTTTTGTAATGACCACTGAAATTCCGAGGATGTTAAATCATTAACTCTGGCGGAGAATATGATTATCGGTATTCGGGCTATCAAGTCTTTGTACTCCTCCGAATACGTCACACCAATTTTCGAAGACGAAAATTTTGTAAGGTAGGAAGGATGTAACAACTCTGATTTTTCTAGCGTTGAATCATTGACCTTCGATAATGATACGACTGTCTTGACCAATTTGACTTTGGTCAAAATGTTGAGTGGAACTGTGACGAGGCCGTTGGCCCATCTACTTTGATTGGGTAAACGCATCCGATACCCAAATTATGTTAACCAATCTCTGACTCGAACACTGAATCAAGACCGAACCCTTGTGAGAAGTGTACGTTACACACAACTCGAACCCCGGGATTGGACGAAGTCCGAGCCCACCTGTTTAAGTGCTATAATTATAACACATGGGCTTAATTAATTATTATTAGTTTATAATTTAGAATGAGAAGGTCGACGTGTGCGTGATCAAGTGCGATCATGTGCAACTTAGGCACGAATCGGACCCGAGCCCAATAACCCAAACAATCGTAGATTTATATATATATAAAAATTTTGGTGTAAGCGTTATGGAGAGCACTTGAGAGCTCAGCGGTTAGGAACTGCGTTAGCAAATAAGAGATCTAGGGGCGTATTAAGTGCATTTTAGGTCTCATTTTGGGCCGTTAAATAGAAGCCAACACACCGATTTGTAGTGTATCAGCCCCACACCAAATCGACTCCACCAACCATAAAGAGAAACCCACTAGAAGTTGGGTTGTGAAACCCCTTTAGAGAGAAGAGAACCGAGAGTGAGAGCTGAGATCCGAGCTCTCCACCCTTCTTCCTCCCTTGAAAACCCAAACCACCGTTCCCAATTTCCCAAACTCCTCCTCTGCCCGTTCTTCCTTTGGTGAGAGATCTAGCCATTAATCCCCTCCCTTCACACAAAGAACCCAATTGTTCGGTTTTGTATCACGAGAAGTTTAGGCGTCGGACCCTCACAACCTCAGAAGATTTTTAGGCTCCGCATATGGAGCGTAGAAAGGTAAGATCCGAGATTTAAGCCTTAGATTACCTATGTTTGGGTTGCGTGTAAGGGTTTCGAAGATCGGATGCGTGAGAAACGTGAACGCCGATGTCTCCGTTTGCCGATCCCCGAAATCATTGCATGCGTAAGGTTTTAAAGTAGAAACCCATGATTTAATATTGTAGCATTAAACTAGGCTAGATTACATGTTTAGGATGGAAGTTATGCAAGAAGATTAGGATTATCGAGCTTAGAAGAAAAAGTAAAGGGTAGGCGAGCTTTGCCAGGCTTGTCGCGGTGACCCTGAGTCTCGCCGCGGCGAGTGCTACAAGAAAACATAAGCCATTTCGGCACTGTTCACTCTCATTGCGGTGAGTTATTGGTGCCTAAAGACCTGGCCGTGGTGAGCTACAGTAACTCGCTACGGCAAGCTACAGTAACTCACTGCAGCGAGCTACTATTCACAGCGCCAGCACCTGTTCGATATTTTGGTCATAAATTTTGACCCCGAACTCCAATTGGTACGATTTTCGAGACGTTGGATAGAAGAAAACGAGCCCTATAACTTTCATGAATTAACAAATTTATGAAATAAATGTTTTAGAGGTTAAAATTAAGTGGCAAGTAGGGATAAGTTTTACATGATCCAAAGTTAATGCGAGCTTGTCATTTTCGCTCTAATTTTGATAAAACTTTAGAAACTTCGACATGTGTGATATTTAGTCATTAACTTATAAGTATATGAATGCTTTGTAATGTAGGTTAAAGTTTGGAAACGTCCGTGAGGATTTTTATACCATTTTGCGTGACTTTGCATAATTTCACAACCAAGGTAGGGAAAATTCACTACTCAATTGCATTTCGATTTCGATTCATAGATTTGTATGATGTATTTGATTAAAATGTTTGAAATGCTTTGACTATTATGAATTTGATTTGCATTTGAATATTTGAAAAAAAAAAAAAAGAGTTTTGACTTCCGAAATTTTAAATTGAAATCATGCTTTTAGAAATGAAATCAATTAGACCTTTGAAATTCTTTGAATTTTAGTTAGCATTGAGCTCCTTGAACTTGAAATTATAAACTTTTGAATCTCAACTTCCAATGTAATCATGAGCACTGAAATATAATTCGTTCAGTTTGACCGCATTGAATACTCAAATTAATTTGATTATTGAATTGCACCCAAATCTTTCAAATAGTGAACCCTTTGAAATTGAATACGAAGTAGGAACCATGAATGAAACATTCGAAATCTTGAATCATTAAACATTCGAAATCTTCGAACTCGGAATTCGAATCTTTTGATCTTTGTATCTAAACTTTGAACGCGAAATATGAACTTAGATCTCTAAATTCCAAATCTTGAATATGATATCATTGAATATTAATATGAACTCTGAATATAAGTACGAACGCAAAATATGAACTTAGATCTCTAAATTCCAAATCTTGAATATGATATCATTGAATATTAATATGAACTCTGAATATAAGTACGAACGTGAACTTTGAACTTAGAATGTACATGTAAATATATGAGCATTGAATCCGAATTTGAAGCCTTTGAGACTCTGAATATACACTTTTGATATGAACTTCGAACATGAGCATTGAATAAGAACCTTGAATTAGAATCCTATGAACCTCGAATATGAATATGAACATCAATTCTGATTTGATATAAATGTGTACATGAATCGAACTGGTACGACAATCAAACCGTGAATCGAACCGGCACGACGGGATATCCTTAAATCGAACCGACACAGCGGGATATCCGTGAATCGAATATGTAAACTATGTAAGTGAACCGAAAAATAAGTCAAATACATTTGTGGACCACTGTGGGTGGATTATACGTACATTTGTGAACTGCTATGAACGGATTATACGTACATTTGTGGACCGCTATGAGCGGATTATTAGTACAATTGTGAACCATTAGGGCGGATTATATGTAAGAAAACGTAACTTGATCTTTGAATCCGAATCGCAATTGTTTTTTGAATCTTTGTGAAACTCTACCTAAAACACATGATTTTCAATTTTGTGATATGAGAAAAAGGTCTTTGTATATTCCATTTGATATGAAAATGACATGACCATTTTGAGATGAAAATAACTTTGAAGCATATCTCTGTTTTAAAATAAAATGCTTTCGAAAACTTGTATTTAAATATGTGTTTTGATGAGAAACTACTTTAAAATCTTGTCATTGAATCTATATATAATCTGATAAAATGTAATTGTTCTTAAACTCCTCTACTGAGGTTGGATTGTAGCTCACCACTCGACTATATGCCACAGGTGTAACTCTTTATCAAAACTCTGGACTTGAGAAGAATCAGATTTACGTGTCAGAGGAAGAAGCTAGATAATCGCTACTGATTGGGTTTGGTATAGTAGCTTTTAAGTTTTTCATATAAGCTTGTTACATCTCTCGTGTAGACATATTATATACCACTGTTTAGGTGATGGTCGATCATCAACGGTGATTTATTTTAGTTTACTGTTCATGTTGGATATTAAAACTGGAGATTTTAATTATATCATATGTATTATCTGTTTTGATTTTTCGCATGTGTGTGGATGTACTAAATATTCTGTATCAGATTGTGATCTACGATCTGACGGTCCGAATTTTTTCAGTTTGTCAAAAAAAAAAATTTATCCCAAAAATTTGTATTGAAAAAATTCGGGCTATCACAATTTTACAATGAAAAATGTGAGACTAGTGTGGGTTCTATTGTGTTTTCATTCAATGTATCTGTCATCTTTTGAGTAAACTTTTTTATTTACTTTTTTTATGATATTTTTCATGTATCGGGTTCACCTGGGTATTTTGAAATCAATTTGGTGATGATGAAGTATGAGTAAAATCTTGAGATTGGTGTTGCCGCGAGATTTTTAGTGGAGGTAATATATTGGAGAGATACTGAATATCCTTGTTTTTGCTGCAAATTTTGTTGTTTGACTCAAGATTTGTGCTATACGGGAACGAAGACTTGTGGATAATTTGATGTATGTTTTTTCATGGGTTCGTAGCTTACTGTTGCTTATGGAGACTGCACGATAAGTGTTTGAGAAAATGTTTGTCTGTGTTGTCTTAACTTATCAGTTGCTAGTGCTTCTACTGCTTCAAGATACGTTAAGATTGCATATGGTGCCACTCATTTCTTCTCTCGCCGTATGTTTTTTGTTTAATGGTGATACAATTAATGTATGTGGTGTTTAACACATACTATATGCCTTCTGGCATCCCTTCTAAATTGATGATGGTGGTTATTTCTGTTCTTACATGCAATCATTTTATCATTCTTATGACCTTTTATCTTTTTGCCATGTAATGCAAGGGGGTGGTTCATGAGCTTTTTTAAATTTTTGGCACGTTGAGCATATGAGTATGTTGTGTGGAGTGGAGATTTAGGCTGCCTATGACATAACTCTCTGTTAGCCTATATTATAGCAGAGTTCACCTGATTTAGTAGGTTCTTATCCTCTTTGTTAACATCCTGCTACCTGCTTTAATAGGTACCTCTTCTTCTTAATAACTCCTTGAATAGCAAGAATTTATGCAAGATTTACCTGTTCAACAATTCTATCATCCTCTCTACTTACTCCTTGTCAGAGCTGATTTTATTTGCTCTGATAGAGAGCTAATAGAGCGTAGGGAGGTTACTGCTAGAGCAGGTAAATCCTCTTTTACAGGGAGTTAAAAAAGAGAATGAGAATCAACTAAAGCAGCTAAACTCTACCGTGACAGGGGTTAGCAAAGAGCTATGCCATAATGTACTATGAAATATATGTTAGTGAAAAATAATTTATGATTATCATATATCCTATTCGTATTGTTTTGTGTGCATTCACAAAACTGTTATGGTCAAAGGGTTGATCCTTTCGTCGAACCCATCGGCTAAGAACAAGAGGATATTATATCATTCCAGATGACATAATAGTGTGCCGACAAAATAGACCCTAAGGACTATAAATCGGACACAACAAAAAACTCATGCAATGTATAAGCTAATGCCCTATTTTTGTTTTGTGCGCACTAGGCCTAATGGCCCCTGTTTGACCGCGTAGATCTCAATGATCCCAGCCATTTTGAGATTTGTATCAGTGGGTGAGCACCACATATTTCTTGACGGTCTATCCATTCAGACGACTCATACTGCTCATGATGTTATTATTTTAATTTTTTTCTATACCTTAAAAATCTGTGAAAATTATGTATTAACACTTAGATTAAGTCTATTGTTTCCTACATATATAAATAAGTGCACATTAGCCAAATGTTGCACTTTGACTCCTTTTCGTGCACAAACCCTGGGCCGAAACCAATGAACCTAACTACAGATCATCTAATAATCTACCAAATCGATGCTCAAATTTTTATCTTAGATGATGAATCTCGTTTTTTATGTCACTTGGTACAGTACATATGCTCATTTGAAAACATAGTTTATAACCAAATTCTTAAATTTAAACATAAGAATCTTAAACCTTAAAATAGGTCCAGATCCTTAACCATATGAATCCTACAAGACTCACAAATCATTAATTGAGTCTATAGATTCCACCAAATGGACCTATTTAACCTTTAGACCCTAAATGGGTCTAAGTACCTAAGAAACCCAATTACTCAATTTAAGCCAAAGATCCCTAAGAAGTCGAAGCTCAAACCTTTGTAATAGGCCCAACATACCCGCTAAGATTAGGATAATTATTTAAATGCATCTTCTACCTACGCTATGAAGGTACACATATCTCAAAAATCGTGTAACAATGATCCGACGGTCGAAACTTATTTGAGTCATACGGGAGTCCATCTTTAACCAAATTTCACAAACGACCAATCTGTTTTCATCAGATCGATAAGATCTATCTGATGAAATCAGTGTAACATCACTTGAGTTACGTAATTTAGAACTCATGTACCTTCATTATAGGTCGCATTCTTCTCTCTCTTAAAGATAAGTGAGGCACCCTTAGTTACTCTTAAATTTCACTTTAACCATATAAGGTCTTAAAGTTCAATCCAATATCCGAGAGTTAAAGTCTAACTCACTATTTTATAGATAGTGATTTGATATAAGTATTTCTAACATCACCTTATGATTGGATTGTTTGTTTGAATTATTATGAATAATATTAGTTCTCTTATGTTTAGTTACCCTATTATATGTTTCATCTGCATGGTACGACATCCATTACTTATAAATACATTAGGGTATATGTACGATAAGAAAAAATAATAAAATACGACATACGACTTTCAAGCTTTCGTCACGGTGGGATTTCTTTCACAGTCATGTAAAACTTGAATTATTGGCGTCCATCTACGGATACTCCTCTATGATAGTATGGGATGTCACACGAAATACATCTAGGTTACTACAGAACCCGTCCCTTAGAAAATGTGATTTGTAAAACCTATCGCATCATGACTCATTCTAATTAAGTTTAAGAAAATATGAAATATGAATATATTAAGCTTCGAGATGTTAAGAAAGTGAGAACTTGAACTCACACAAATATGAAATCAGGGCAAGGACCTAAGCCCATAACCAAATAATATTATGATACGTTAAGATATATTGTCAAGGCCAGCTAAACATTAATTAAATTTTTACACATGTCATACCTTACGAGCCACCGTTAAGGTCCAACATCTGCAGTCAAAACGGGTCTTAAGAACAATATGATAGCTTTGTCTCGAACTAAGAGGGCATTGTGATTACTATGCATGCAACCTCATCTAGTTGGATGGTCATTTATATTATGATATGAAGGTTAGGTAGTTATCGACACGTGGGCCTCATGTGAAAGGCTCGAACAGTGATCCTTACACAGGTCGTTTAAAAAAGATAATTAAGATACGAAGTACGTTGTGTAGACATATGGAGTATAATAAAACTTAAAATATATCACGTAAGTTAAGTTGACAAGACAAGTACGAAAAGTGATAAGCATTAAAAGCATCACATGCATTGCAATCGATTATGTTCTTTCAGCTTATTTTATATAAAATATTTATGAGATCTTTCATTATGTTGATTATATGTATAATTGTAATGGATTCACTTCTACTCACAAGGTTGCACTCACGATCACCTGAGTAGATTGTGGTTGATCAGTTGTACAACCCACTGAGTTTACGTGACTAAGAAAATTCACCTCCTCCCAAAAATTAACAGTTACAGGTGAAAATATGGACTACACTGCCCTAGTAGACTTGATGCACTAGTGGCCCAAACCCACAATGATTTATTCTGGAAAAAAAGACTAATACAGAAAAAGGTAATAAAAAAAATGCTTCACTATTATGCGACATATGAAGGTGACGAGATATATGGAGTATAATAAAACTTAAAATATATCACGTAAATTAAATTGACAAAACAAGTAAGAAAAGTGATAAGCATTAGAAGCATCACATGCATTGCAACCGGTTACATTCTTTCAGCTTGTTTTATATGAAATATTTATGAGATATTTCATTATGTTGATTATATGTATAATTGTAATGAATTCACTTATACTCACAAGGTTGCACTCACGATCACCTGAATAGATTGTGGTTGATCGGTTGTACAACCCACTAAGTT
Organism: Chloranthus sessilifolius; assembly: GCA_021018995.1. Classification (NCBI taxonomy): domain Eukaryota; kingdom Viridiplantae; phylum Streptophyta; class Magnoliopsida; order Chloranthales; family Chloranthaceae; genus Chloranthus; species Chloranthus sessilifolius. Next base: position 93,167,385 of record CM037584.1, on the reverse strand, counting down.
TACGTGACTGAGAAAATTCAGCCCCTACCAAAAATTAACAGTTACAGGTGAAAATATGAACTACACTGCCCTAATAGACTTGATGCACTAGTAGATTATGCGGCATATGGAGGTGACGACATAGATCACCAGTTAGACGGTGTCAGGTGTGTATTAAATTATTACAAAGACTTTCCAGCAGTTAGTCGTACCTTAATTTATGATCAGTTTGTATAATAGACACAAAATTTAATATAAGCTTGATGAGAATTTTAATGTAAGAAGAAATTTGATTCACAATTTTTATGAGCTCAATTTTATGTAAGATTTTGTAAGATATGCATGTCTATTTATCACTTTAACAAGCATGTGGTGTCATAACACGAAAATTTAAACCCTTAATATCGGCTAAGATTCTGAGTTGTGACAATACTAATATAAGATTTATACAGAGTGATTTTTAGTCCCACTTTGGGTAGAAAGGTAAGAGTTCTATACTACTTAACCCCTGTCTAAAGGGCTTCTCTCTTGTAACACAACTCATCTTAAATGCCCTGAGAATGTAGTCCATTAATGTCTATTGTACTCTCCTCTCTCCTGACAAGACTAAATGAGTATATTTCTCTTCATTAGCTATTAGCTTCTAGTTTGTCTACATACCTAATGATCGATTGATTACAACTAAAAACCTTTAATGAGTGTCGTGCTCATTATGCAACCAATAAATGAATTAAGTATTACAAATGTCAAAAAATAAAGGGTAGGCATTCTCTGTCAAATATATACTAATCATTACCATGCATCATATCAGTTGGTGTCAAAAATCTGTGCGATACATAACCGAACATAAAATTGTTAAGAATGATATGAGAAACAAATCCAATGGAGCCTGTAGACAACCACCATTCAAAATTCCACTTATATGCAACAAAAGATGTGATGTGTTTATGTTATATATAATACTGATAAATACAACAATAAAAAAACACAGATCCAAATTGTTACCTTCATACTTGAATCCACCAACGTAACTCCATTGTTAGGGTAAGGAGAAAGAGCTTGCCATACTTTTGGACAAGGTATCAAATATCGGCCAATACCGATACGTATTGATATTTCAGCAAACCCATCGGTATTTTATTTTTTTTGACAGGTAAGCTAGACTCAGACCTGCGACCTTGAGATTGTATTTGAACCCTTCGTTACGTCTAGTCATCTACCAAACCATACCGAGTTTGCTCCCGCCTATTCAATAAGATGTTTTTGAAAGCCCAACCGGTCTTCTGGATTTCTTCTGACAATAGCTTAATCTGCCCTTGGGCATATGTCTTGCCATCCTCTACCACCTTAAACCATTCCCCAAGAAACGAGTCTACAGTGTTATTATCTTTTAAAATGCAATCCCATTTGGTACTGCATGGTAGAAGCACCTCTCGAATATAACATGCCTGTAATATAGCCAAATTAATTTAAATATTGATATAAACACCTAGAGTGAGGAATGTAACATTTTTATATATCCTTGAAAAAGATGAGACAGATTTTTAATAGAAAATATCAGAAATTTCCCCAAATAATCTCTGTTGTTTTTAACAGTGATTTTAAAATGGGACCGGACCGGCTGGTATGACCCAGATCGGAAGAGAAAAAAAAAAAAAAAAAAACCCAGAGTTTTTATTTATTTTTGGTACAACTGGTGAACATCACAAAAAACCAGACCGGTTTAGATAAACCATTTGTACAATAATTTGTTTTAATTCCATTTTGTTTAAAAAGGATAAATTTCGGCACACGCATGAAGACAATACACAAACAAAGCAAAATTGTGACGTAAAGAACCTGATTGAAAAGAGAATAGCTCATGAGTGACCAATGATTCGTTCATTTTCTATCAACTAAAACTAGTGTCTTCATTATATCACATATAACTAGGCAGTCTATTGTTTCCTACCAACAAGCTACTTTTACCTGTAGCAGACCCATAACGATATCTGCTGTGCCAGCTTGTTCACGTAGACAAAGCAGAATCCCCAGCTGAAATGCACATCCAAGTTATCAGATGAGTCCCGCAATGGAAGTGAAAGTAGCAGCTCTGTTTGATAACATGGAAGTGGCAATTCTAGGGTTGAATTGAATTGTCAATTCCACATTTTTTGTTTGATAAGAATTCAAAGGTATAAAAGTGAATTGATGTGGGACCCACACATGAAATTCACTTCCATGCACCAATTTCATCGTAGTTAATCTTCAATTTCACGCATAAATCGGTTAAGTGCGAATTCTTTGAGCATAATAATCATTACAAAATAATAGGTCAGTCAATTTTCCTAAAATTCAATTTTTTCTTTTATTTGCATTTGCCAAAAATACTATTTTTCAATTCCCCATGAATTCATTTTCCCAAAGAATCTAATCAAACAGTGGAATTACAATTCTAGGGAAGTCACTTCCCCCACAACATAATCAAACAAGGGAAGTGTCTTTTCCAGCAGAATTCAATTCTAAGGAAGTGAGCATGAAATTGCTAATTCACTTCCAAGAGCCGAATTCCAAGTTATCAAAACATAGCCTTAAGAGATGATAAAAGCTCCAAAAATAGAGGCCCTGTTTGGCAACACTTTTCCAAAAAGCACTTTTCAGGGGAAAATGTTGTTTGAGAAGTAAGAGTCTCTTATTCTTCTTTTAATAAACCCATATTTGAGAAACAGCATCGGGCTGCTTCTTCAAAACACCATTTTGAGAAGCAGAAAACGCTCATTTCAGCTAGAGGTGTATCATGTTTCAGACAAGTTTCTCTCACTTAAGTAAATGCCCTCCTCTAAAAAGTGCTTTTCAAATGCAACTTTGCTAAATAGGGCCAGAGATTTGTGTAATACTGACCTGCTTTTCTCTTGTTAACTCCCTGGAAGAGGTCTCCATGCAAAGGAAGTAGAAATCCTCGCCTCTCAAAGACTGCATCGTAAGCATCGAGAACTTGGATGATAGGTCCTTAGGATCAACACAACCAATTCTGATTGGCCACATCTTGCCGCCTGATCCAAATCTCACCAATCATCTGTACGCTCCATCATTATTGTTTCTCTCAATTTCCAAGTTGTTTATAAAGCAAATAAAACAGATGTTGATGGGATATGGCTGCAAGACCTCACCTTTTATCCCAAGAAAACCAATGCCTTCCTTGTTACTCACCTCTGCCGGTGAAGGGACGAATCCCAAGTGAATCCATATATCTACTATAATCTCTAACCTCTCCTGAAGAACTAAATACGAGTTGTAAGCAAGGTATCTAACTCGAGATCAGTATCGGGAATCGGTCCAAGGAGGACCAATACGTATTGGCCTATACGGATTGTTATCCTCCAATACGGTGTTTTTTTTTTTAAAGGTCAAACAACTTTTAAAAAAAATCAAAACAAAGGGGTATCGGCTGGTGCCCGATACGGGCCCGTATTAGCAGATACCAGATACCGATACAACCCAATACTGGTATCGGTATCCTGCGAAACTGATACATGTCAGGATCGGCCTAGTTTTGATACCATGATTGTGAGGTCAAAGCAAATGAAATAGCAGACCGGATTCTTTGGCCAGAGAGGGAGTTTCTAGGACATCCTTAATCAATCAGTTTGCATTTTGTATGTTCTTTTTTAAATAAAAAAATTACCAAAAAACATACAAACTCCAAAACCCAGAAAATAAAATACAGAAGTTATAAGTAGTTGCATTTTTCATTTGACGTAAATGGGGAGCATGTTTCAAGGAGACAACTGTTTGGCATAGCTCTCTGCTAGCCCCTGCTGCCAGAGCAGGGTTTACCAGCTTTATCAAGTTCCCTTTCTCTTTGCTAAATCTCTGCTACCTGCTTTAGCAAGTCCCCCTTCTCCTTGCTAACTCCCTGAGGAGCAGGGTTTACCGACTCCAACAGTTCTCAGAATTCATTTGCTCTGGCAGGGAGTTAGCAGAGAGCAGGTAGGTAGCTGCTAGAGCAGGTAAATCCTGCTTTGCAGGGAGTTAACAAGGTGAAGGGGGCCTGCTAAAGCAAGTATATCCAGCTCTGGCAGGGAGCTAACAAAGAGCTACCAAATGCAACCAAATAACCAACATCTTTTCAAGCTAAGTACAATTATCCAAGACCTTTTGAAGTTTCAAATGGTTCAAAATCTCATCCGAAACTGGTAAGTATCGGAAGATACATACCAGTTTCGGAGGTCACCGGTACGATACTTTCAAAGTATCCAAACTGGTGCACTAAATATATATTGCTAATGTATCGAACTATACATACCAATGTATCGTCTGGAACCCGGACGTATCGGACGATACATACCGGAAAACCGAGATATTGATCCATGGTTCCAACTAAGCAATGAAAGAACAATGGAAACCCCCAACCTTTGTTAATGTTTGTAGGTGCACATGCTTGAGTCCTTGATATATTGCAAATAGATCAACTGCACAGAATATTGGATATACCACTAAAGGAAAACCTGCTTGTAACCTGCTTTCATCAATAAGTAAGAAATTCATTAGTGAAGGTAGCTAGTCCGCTACAAATGTAAATAGAGAAACATTTCCTTCCTTCAGGATGCATAAAAAGGCGTACGAGAATTACAATATTGTTTGATCCAATACATATCGAATTTTCATGGTTGACACAAAATTTAGGCAATGTTCTGACAATTATATTGTCAGATTCATAAAAAAATGGTAAACTAATTGGTTGATGCCAAGTTTAGGCAAAATTCTCACAGTTATGCTATTTCCATTAGATGCAATGCATGATTTTTTGAACTAACTAATTTGTTTCTATCTCGAAATACTCATTGATTTAATTTAAATTAATTTTACAACTTTCTCATTTTGAAGCAGTCTTTGTTTGGACCAGATACAGGTAGGGGTAGCCTGGCTCAGCCCATTAGGTCCGGTTCGATTTAAGGAGGGTTTGGGTCTGACATAAAGCCCACAGGGCAGACTGGGCTTGGTAGCAGCACTTTAAGCCAGAAATTTAAACAGACCGGGCTTCGGCTTAAGCTCTTAGGCCCATTGGGCTCTAGTATGTTGTTGTGTATTGAGTTTCACTTGTAATATTTTAAGAAAGAACTTAAAGAAGTATACATTTTCTAATTTTAAACTCGAGACTTTCTTGGAAACATAGTCACAAAAATCGCCAAATTTTTGAAAAATTCGAGAATAATTCGAGAATCTAAGGTCCCCTGAATTTCGGGAAATTTTTGGAAAGCCTTATCACAAAAAATTGCGAATAATTAGCGAATTATTCCCGAATAATTTTCGAATTTTTCAAAAAAAGTTGCGACTTACTAAATTTTTTAATATTTTTTATAGTTTTAATTTTTTTTTTTTTTTTATTTCTCACCGATTTTTCCTCCGAATATTTTCCCGAACTTCTCGGATTTTCCGGATTTTTCCGAATTTTAACCTCGCCGAATTATTGCCTAACCCTGATTTGGTGACTATGCTTGGAAATAGATATTAACTTACTATTCGATATTTGTAATTTATTAATCTCTAGTTATAATGAATATGGAGCTAAAATTTTTCAATATGGAGTTTAAATCAATAAGTAATTTATAAATAAATGGGCCAAGCTGGGCAGCAATTGGGTTTTGAAAGTTTAGTAGGAGCCGCGCTTGGGCTTGGGGACATAAGCCTGCCACAGGCTTGGGTAACCCTAGCACGGCCTTAGATACAAGTGCTTCTGGAACTTCTCTTTCTAGCTTGCCCATGATACCCATCATATCCCATGATTCTACTAGCATAGGGTAAATGGAATATTGAAGGCTGAGTAAACATGAATTATCATTAAGCCTATGTATAGAAATGCAAACCTCACTCACTTTATGGTCAACGTGTTTATGTTCTCCATATTAAGCTACCCGAATAGTTGACAAACGAGCCACTAATTACCTCGCCAAAGATCCAAGTAATATTGAGATCTAGATAAAATCCAAAAATTTTGAATAATGAATATTGCAAATTTTGAACTTGTTCAACATTGAGAGAGTGATTCTGATGCAGAAACTAGCATGATTCAAATGTGATGGGCTGAGATTAATCGAAAATCAACATAAATAATTGGAAAATCAACATAAATAATTGAAATATAAATTATCTAACAAATTAACATAGAAATTAAAGAGAATTTCAATTAAATAATTTGATTTAGCTCAAAATAGTGTTACTTTCGCCGTACGTTCTCTTTAAGATCTAGAAGGCTAGGGATTTTACCGACCAACTAGATCTCCAACAATTTAGGGTTTCAAACGATCTCGCAAGTGGGTTCTTCCATATTCAAGCGGAATTTACAATAAGAAAGGATTCTAGGTTTGTAGAAATCAAAAAGCTAAAAATAGAATTAAATTAGGAAATGATTAAGCACTTATACAAAAAACTGAGATAAGAGTAAATAAAATGGATTGAAAAGTTAGCCTCGCATCAAGCCGCACGCGAGTAGAAGACTCGCTCTTCTAAGTTTTGAGAGAATCACACTCTCGAAGAAAACCTCAATTAAAAGTTCTCAATTTGCATAGCAATAATCCATCATCAATAATAAAAAATAGTCTTTACAATGCCTTTTATAGGTAGCTAATCAAACATTCGAATTAAGCAAATAACTTATTTACGGACGTCCATCCTATCTTCACGGATGTCTGTCATGTCTTCACGGACGTCCGTTAAGTCCAAAACAGTTCCAGAATTTTGAAATAAAAACTAACTAAAAAACTGCTTACCTAAAATTCACGGATGTCCGCCAAGTGTTTACGGACGTCCGTCATGCACTAAAACAGTAAGCCTTCTAATTTACGGACGCCAGTCCTGAAGTCACGGACATCCGTGCTTCACTTCTTCAGAACGCCCTCATTCTTTGATTAGAAGTCTTCGTGATGCTTTTTCACCTTCGATAAATCACAGGCGGTTCTTTGAATCAGATGTCCCCATCAATTCCCCCCGGGTTAGAAGAATTCATCGCCGATGAATATTGGTCGTGATAGTGTTCGAAAAGGTCAGGATTAATCTGTTGGAACTCTTCTTTTGTGATCCATGTATTTTCCGAATCTGGTTTGTCCTGCCACTTGATAAGGTATTTTTAAAATTCCCCTTAGTTTGTAAACACAATCTGATCTTCCAAAATATTCTCAATTATCTCACGAGATGGACGGGTGGGTGGAGATAATGGAATAGGGAGGGAAACAGAGATAGAATCTAATGTGGAAAGTTTGGCATAACTTCAGGGTCATAGGACGGTACGAGATTCTGGTGGTAAGTCTAGTACATAAGCGTTAGGACCGGCACGCTTCAAAATCTTATAGGATTCAGCACTACGAGCCTATAACTTTTTAGCAATTCCTTGAGGGAAACGCTCAAATCTAGTTCGAACCATAACAAAATAACTCTCTTGAAATTCTTTGAACCTTCGATGAGAATCTGAGGAGAATTTATATTTTTCATTACTCACATTAATTCTTCTTTTAATCTCAGCATGAAGTTCATGAATGCGATGTGCAAAGGTAGATGCAGACTCTGACGACCTCTGATGAACTGACATCAGAATAAGGTCTATGGGTGCCCTAGGTTTGTAACCATGCACAACTTGAAAATGACTCATCCATGTGATTCTATCAACCGAATTGTTATAGGCAAACTTTGCGATAGGTAAGATGGAATCCCAAGTTCTAACATGTTCACCTACAAGACACCTCAAGAGATTTCCTAGACTCCAATTAACAACTTCAGTTTGTCCATCGGTTTGTCCCCATTTTATGTCACAATGTCTTCCAGAAATAACTGACAAACTTAACATCTCTGTCCGACACAATGGTTTTGGGCAAACCGTGCAAACGAACAACCACACTTAAGAAAAGTGTGGTTGATTTTTGAGAAACGATCCACAACAAGAAACACTGAATCATGCTTGCGGAGGGTCTTGGGAAACCCTAGCACAAAGTCCATAGAAAGATCTTGCTACGGAGTGTGTGGCATAGGCAAAGGTGTATAAAACCCTGTGTTTTGCTTCCTTTGTTTTGTCAATTGGCAAACGCGACATTGATTGATGATTTTGACAACATCTCGTGTGAGATTGGGCCAATAAAACCTATCTTCAACCAATACGACAGTATTGTCACGGCCGAAATGCCCAGCAACACCTCCGGCATGTAATTCCCAAACGAGGAAGTCTCATAGAGAAGTGGAGGGAATACACCAGCGGGGTTTCAAAAATAACACCCCATCATGTAGGTATACTTACAGACTCTTTCAGATTGGTCACTCACAAGTAAAGTGTACTCTTCTCCAAAATTTGGACACGTAGGATAATCATCCAATAAACAATCGAATCCAGTTACCTCAACATTCATGGAATGCAACATCGTCACTCTACGACTAAGTGCATCAGCAGCCCTATTCTCTACTCCAACCCTATGTGTTAGCATAAAGGTGAACCCTTGAAGTTGTTCAACCCATTTCTCATGTCGGGGGTTTAGTTTCTTTTGAGAGTTCAAAATTTTCAGAGCTTCATGATCTGAGAACAGAACAAACTGTTGTGGTAATAAGTAGTGTTTCCAATACTTGAGAGATTGAACTATCGCATAAAATTCCTTATCGTACGTAGAATATTTCTGCCTAGCCTCATTTAGCTTTTCACTGAAATAAGCTATAGGATGACCCTCTTGGCTCAACACTCCACCAATACCTACTACTGACGCATCACACGCCACTTCAAAGACTTTAGACAAGTCCGGAAGGCGCATAACGGGAACCTTAATCATACGGGACTTAATCTCCCTAATTGATTTTGCCACAGCAGGTGTCCAACTAAACTCCCCCCTTTTAATGCAATCGGTGATAGGGGCCGTTATTGTGCTAAAATTACGGATGAACCGTCTGTAAAACGTGGCTAACCCATGGAAGCCACGTACTTCGTGAATGTTCTTAGGCTCAAGCCACTCCACAATAGCCTTGATTTTTTTCGGGCCCACCGTCATTCCTTCCGAGGTTACAACAAATCCTAAGATAACACTAGTCATCATGAGAGTACATTTTTTTAGGTTTGCGTATAATTTCTCTCCTAAGAGAGTCAAACAAATTTGCCTTAAGTGGTTTAAGTGTTATTCCTTGTTGCGGCTATAGATAAGGATGCCATCGAAGTAAACCACAAGGAACTTGCCCATGAAAGGCCCCAACACCTGCGTCATGATCCGCATAAATGTGCTCGGGGCATTTGAAAGCCTGAAAGGCATGACAAACCATTCATATAAACCATCTTTGGTTTTAAAGGCAGTTTCCCATTCATCTCCGGGACGAACTCAAACTTGATGGTATCCACTCTTCAAGTCCATCTTTGAGAATATGGTGGCATCAACCTCATATCCAAAATGTTGTCTAGCCTCGGTGTAGGAAGCCGACACTTGACTGTGATTTTATTAATAGCGCAGCTATCGACACACATCCTCCAAGATCGATCTTTCTTGGGTGTAAGCAGCGCAGGCACGACACAAGGACTCATACTTTCCCTGATGAATCGCTTCTGGAGAAGTTCATCAATTTGTCTTTTCAACTCCGAGTGATCATAAGGATTCATGCGATAATGAGGTAAATTAGGTAAAGTAGAATCGGGAACCAAATCAATAGCGTGTTGAATGTCCCTTAAAGGTGGTAATTCATTTCGGAGATCTATGGGAAAGACATCATGAAACTCCCTCATCACGGATTCAACTTCTTTTGGAAACTTAACACTCAACGCATTGGTTGATTCCAAAGTAACGAGAACATAAACAATGTTTTCTTCTATAGCACCTTGTTCAAACTCTAAAGGACTAATAATGTTGATGGCTTTAGTTGGCTTTTCTCTCTCAACTAAGCCTTTATCCTTTGACTTATTTGTTTTCACTGTAGGTGCTCTAGGGGAAGCGGATATATTCTAATCTTATTTCCTTTGTACACGAAAGAGCACACGTTCGATCTGCCAAACAATGTAGCGTCTTTGTCATACAGCTAAGGCCTCCCAAGGATGGTATGCCCAACATCCATAGGCACAACATCGCACCATAAGGTGTCCTTATACGACCCAAACTGTATAGGAAGCTGACACCTGTGTGAAACTGGGATGGATGATGAATCGACCAAAGCTACTTTATAAGGTCGTGGGTGATGTACGGGTGTAAGTCCCAAGCGAGAAACTGTGCTTTCGGAAACAACATTGGTACAGCTTCCACTATCGACTATCTACAAGTTTTCTCACCACACTTGGCTATGGTATAAAAGATATTATCCCTTCGTCAGTCATCATTCTCCTTTGATTGGGGCTAGAGCACATCTAACCATAAGAGCCTGCAAGGTATTATTATCCTCAATACGGAAGGAGATTTCGTCCCCCTGCATGATCTTTTTCATCACTAGGGAATGATTCGGGTTCATAAATTTCTACTTCTCCTTCCTGTTCATCTTCAGTCTCCTCCGTTATGAACAAATTCTGGGGCATTGGGTTGCAAAATGTTCAAAGTCATGACACCTATAGCACTTGCTTTGACCACCATTCTTGGGGCCTTCTAACATTGGACTCTTACCCTTATCAGCTTTAATCACTGGCGTGGCAAGTGAATTGGAACTAGCCGACTAGGCGTTGACAATAGACTTTGATTCAGGATAGTTAAACTTATAATCGGACCCACTAGCATCAAAACGTCTGGTTTGAGGGGTCTTAAGGTATCATTCTAATTCTTCGACTCTAAAGAAACACTCTTCTAGATCGGTAACAAAATATGGAATAAGTTCCCATTGCAATTCTGGGCGAAGGCCCATTCGAAATCAAGACAAGATAACTTTTTCCTGCTCTTCTACATTAGCTTGGAACATCAAGTTTTCGAACTTATCGATGTACTATGTGACTGACATATTCCCTTGGTGAAGTGATTGCCATTGATCAAGAAGGTGTTCATCATAGGATAAAGAAACATACTTCTCACTCAATTGGATCTTCGTGTCTGCCCACGTGGAAGGCCCTGGGATTGTCTACGACGCTCGATACTCGTCTAGTAAAGCCTAACTTGGCTCATAAGCTTAACTTTGGCAAACTAGACTTTGCACTCCTCGGACATGGCATACCAATCAAAATAGGCTTCCATGTCAGTCACCCATTCTAGATAGGCTTTAGGTTGTCTCTTTCCATCAAAGATAGAAGCATCCATCTTGACAGATTTCATAATCTTGCCATCCTAAGTGGGTGGAAGATCAGGACGAGGAGGACCGTCTCTTCTACGATCACTGATATGGACACGAAAATGGTTATCAGTGAAAACCCCATTCATTTCTTTGACACGGGTTACCAGATTCTCATGCCGGATTTGATGATCACGCAATTGATTTTGTAATTGTGTATGGTGATCAAGCATTTGGGCTTGGAGATCTACTTGACTCATAGCCAATTTAGTTGTAAGTTCTTTAATAAGGACTTCAATCCTAGTAGAATCCATAATGACGTAAGACAAACAAAAATGAAACCTATAACCTATATGAACACTGACAAATCCTAAACTGACAAGCTTTGATACCAAATCTGATGCAGAAACTAAGACGATGTAAATGAGATGGGCTGAGATTAATCGAAAATTAACATAAATAATTGAAATATAAATTATCTAACAAATTAACACAAAAATTAAAGAGAATTTCAATTAAATAATTTGATTTGGCCTAAAATAGTGTTACTTTCGCCGTACGTTCCCTTTAAGATCTAGAAGACTAGGGCTCTTAGCGAACAACTAGATCTCCAACAGTTTAGGGTTTCGAACGAAATTAACAATAAGAAAGGATTCTAGGTATGTAGAAATCAAAAGGCTCATAATAGAATTAAATTTGGAAATGATTAAACACTTACATAAAAGACTTAGATAAGAGTAAATATAATGAATTGAAAGTTGGTCCCACACCAAACCGCACACAGGTAGAAGACTCGCTCTTCTAAGTTTTGAGAGAATCACACTCTCGAAGAAAACCTCAATTAAAAGTTCTCAATTTGCATAACAATAATCCATCATCAATAATAAAAAATGGTCTTTACAACACCTTTTATAGGCAGCTAATCAAACATTCGAATTAAGAAAATAACTTATTTACGGAAGTCCATCTTATCATCATGGATGTCCGTCATGTCTTCACGGACGTCCGTCAAGTCCGAAACAGTTCTAGAATTTGAAATAAAAACTAACTAAAACTGCTTAACTAAAATTCACGAATGTTCGTCAAGTGTTCACGGACGTCCGTCATGCACTAAACAGTAAGCCTTCTAACTTACGAACATCTGTGCTTCACTTCTTCAGAACACCCTCATTCTTTGATTGAGAGTCTTCGTGACGCTTCTTTCGCCTTCAATCAATCACAAGCGATTCTTTGAATCGGATGTCCCCATCAGATTCTTTCAAGAGGAGTTTGCCCCCCCTTGCAATTTGGTGTGAGGCCAACAACTTCTTTGGTGAAATTCCTCTTATTTCATTATCTTCTTCCTTATTCTTTGTTTTTTTTATTATTATTTTCTCCCAAAATCAAGACCCTAAAATCCTATCGTGCGGGATTTATGCTATTTTAGGATTAGCGTGTGATTGTCCTACATCACAAACTTTCCAACAAAGAAAAATGCATGGATTTCATTTTTTTTGCAAACAAAGTTCATTGGACATGTTGTGGTAACATGAATCGTACTCGGTTGTTGCTAGGAAATAATATGATATAGTGGTTATAAGATTGTAGGACTGCAAGGCCTTTGGCTTCAAGGAGGTGAGTTCTATCTTTATGTTCAAGGAGGAGGCTTTCATGCTTGACAAGTGTCAAAGCATCCATAGGGAACATCAAAAAGAGAAAGCCTTCATAGTAGTGTAGATGTACGACATTTTGAAGGATTTTCTAAAAGATGGAGGCTGGACCTATATGTAATTTTTCAAACTATTGGGCTGTAACGGTTATTTGGAAAATTCTAGAGGTTTGATAATTTGATTTTGGAGAATAAAAAATGGTAAGAGAGGTTCAAGCTTGTTCATGAAATCATCATTATCACGATTGTCATGTCCCATCTATTTGGAGTCATCTTTGTGAGTCTTATTTTACTACTCATTTTTGTTCAAGACTAGACTCTGATTAATATTCTGCAATTTTTATGTAATTTCTCACTACTTCCTTGCAAGTCTTTATTGGTCTTTTGTCTTTCCCTCCTTATGCTTATCCAATTCTTTGTGTAGGGGATGATTCAAGTCTCTAATGGACATGCCCAAACCATGTCAAATGACATTCTTTAATTTTCTCTTTTATTGAGGTCATCCCTAAACCTCCTCTTATGTAATTGTTCCTAATTGTAATCCTTCATATTACTCCACGCATCCAAATCAACATATCCATCTGAACCACATGAACTTTGTCTTCTATTCACTTCTTCGTAGCTCAACATGTGCCACCATCTAGTAATACAAGTTACAATCATTGTATAAAAATATCCATCCAATCAAACTGGACCATGTTGATCGCACGACATGCCACTCACTTATCACCACTTCGCCCACCATGCATTAATCATGGTTGAGAATTGAGATGTCCTCCTCAAACCCATCATCTAGTGAGCCCAAATATATGTCCTCATTCCATTTTTGTTCTGCTAACTTTTAAATCCATTTACTCTAAGGTCTTGCTCCAAAGTTCTAACTTATTGTTTACTTGTTTATGTATGGTCAATTAGCACCACATTATCTAGAAAAAAACATGCATCATGTTAAGAAGTTCAATCTCAACGGGCCTCAAATCAGGCCAAATTATAAAAGGGCATAGGTATGACACCATATCATACGAAGGCCCGACCCATGCGTGCTTGTGGCTTTACCTATTTTAAGGATAAACATGGCAAGACCAATTCATAAATAGGCCAAACCCATGTTTTCTAACTTTAACTCCTATTTGTAAACCAGGGCTTTTCAGGTTGGACCATAATTACCAAGAAATTAGTTTCCTCTCACAAATGCCTATGCTTCCCGCATCCCATTTCACACATTGTCAGATTTACTATTCCAAATTTGGTAAAGTGAGACATTTTTTGCATCCATTTTGCACAGCCTTTTCCACATTCATCAATTGATCTAGCAACTATGAGTTGGACCTATTTGCATCCCTAACAGATGTTCCTCGAATGAACGATAACCACTATCCCAGTAGCGGCACCTACTAATATTTCTACCTTCATGATGATACCTAGGATGAGCTATGAATACAGATATTGATATTGATATAGAGATAGAGATGAAGGTGGTGTTGACTGTTGAACTACATCATTCGTCTATGTACATAAGATGAAGCCTTATAGTGCCTATTTTGGATTTGTACTATGTACATGATATTAGTGTCTTTTAAATACCTGCATAATTGTAGCTCGAAATAAATTAGATAAGTTATACGATTTCTAACTTTGTAACTGTATTATTTTGTTTGTTGACTGTTTATATATTAGCTATAAACGAAAACATTGCCTATTTTGGATTTGTACTAAGTTTTTGAATATATATATATATATATATATATGGAAATTGACATATGACCCGAATCACCTGTGAATTGTGTCATCTCACTATACATGCCATGGTTTTAAAACACGAAAACTCGACTCGACTCAAAAATCAGTTGAGTAGAGTCAACTCGGAAACTCGCTTCAACTCGACTCACTCCGACTCGGATTATTTAATAAATTTTTAAATATATACTATATATATTTACAAAAAAATTTGCAGTGGCACAGATCCCAAAAAAACAGTCTTTCCTATTAACCATTTCCCATGGTGCAAATCTCGTGCAAGGTTTAGCTCCTAAAAAAATAAAAAATGTTTCAACAAAATGAAAAATATGAATTCCAACAAAAATAACGAGATTAGGTCTGCTCCAAGTGAATCATGAGATTAGGGCTGCCTCCAACAAAATAAATTCAAATAAAATACTCACAGCAGCTAGGTTCTTCTTCTTCTTCTTCTCAATAGCTTCAGGCTGCCATTACAGCATGAATATGGGGCTGAGGGTTGCGGTTTGGGATGCGAATAGGGCTGCAATATCTACTCTTAATCTTCTTCTTCTATCGAGATTTTAGGGCCGGAGAAATTTTAGGGCTAGAGAGAGTTTAGGGCTTGGGAGACGGAACAATTGTAGCGAGTGCTGAGAGGGGAGTTTCAGTCAAAAGCTGGGACTTTGATATTTATAGAACCAAATTACAGTTTTACCCTTTTAAATTAAAGAAAACCCCCGCCAACCCTCTATTCACGCCACTTAAGTCTACTCGCCGATCCCAAAGACTCGGTCGAGTTTTCGAGTCAGCTCGGCGAGTTGCTCGATTTTATAACCCCTTCGATCCTTATAGCGAGTTTACTCAAAACTTGATCGAGCCAAGTCGACTCGTTGAGTTTTAGTACACTGATACACGCCACCTGTTGATGTGCGAGTGTATGGCTGGGATACTTTTTTTTTTTTTTTATTAGTAATGTAACTTATATTGAAGCAGCAAGGCACTGAAAACCAATACAAAGATACGACCAAAAGAAAACAAAGACTGATACACCAACACGCCTACAAGAAGACCACAGTGTACCCAGTTATGACAGCCACAGCCTGGATCCCACAAATAGGCTTCCTCTCGAGGAACTATCCCTCCCCTCTCCACCCAAAACCGCACCAGGTCTCTGATGGCCCTCATGATCATCCCAACCGGGCGTATTTTATTCTCGAAAATCCGTAGATTTCTTTTGCCCCATATACTCCACAGCACCGCAAAGAGAGCTGCCATCCAATAATCTCTGATCAACCCTTCTATTTTACTATCCTCCCACATCAGATAAAGGGCGTATGGCGTGGCTGGCATAACCCAGCTCATCCGGAAGGACTTGATGACGATGTTCCATAGCTCCCGCGCCACTCTGCAATGAATAAGAAGATGAGAAGCATTCTCCTCCTCGCCACACAGCACACAACAATTCGTGACCTCCTTTCCCCTTCGAATAAGCTGATCAATAGTAAGAATTTTCTCTTTGAAGAGCGTCCACGCAAGATGGTTTCCTTCCATAATCTTGCCCCTTGGAATCTGATTAGAGGGCGACGCGTCAGCATCCTATAGTAGGATTTGACACTGAAAATACCCTCACGCCCTGGAGCCCAACTCATTCGATCATGACCATGTGGATGGCGTTGTGCTTCATATAGCCTCTGCATCAGATTAGAGAACGGTATCACCTCCTCGTCCCTCAGTAGTCTTCTTGTAACAACATTCCAAAGTCTGTCCCCCTCCGTTTCTGACACAAAATCCACAATCCTCCTAGCCGGGTTGACACCAATGACATAGATCTCTGGGAATGACTCCTTGAAAGCACCTTTATCCATCCAAACATCCTCCCATAATCTAATACGGGTGCCACAGCTCCAAGTGAATCGCAGCCCTCTAGCGAAAAGGCCCCACGTGCTGCAAATACTTTTCCACCATGGCAAAGTACCTCTACGAACCGTGACGCTTACACCCCAGCTACCCATTAGTTGGCCATACTTCTCCATCATTACCACCCGCCAAAGACTATTCGTTTCCTCCATCCTCCCCGCTCTCCAGAACCACTTCCCAAGCAACGCAATGTTCATCCACCTGAGGCTTCGGATCCCCAACCCCCCGCATCTAAGTGAAAGTTGACACGTGTCCCAATTGACAAGGTGATATTGCTTATCCAGGCCCGCTCCCTCCCATAGAAAGTTACGTTGAATTTGCTCAAGACAACTGAGGACTGCCATGGGGCATTTGAACATAGACATGTAGAATATGGGGAGAGAAAATAGAACCACTTTGACCAAAAGCAGCCTTCCAGCACTACTCAGCAGCCTCCCTTTCCAAGACGATAAACGTTGCTCAAATCTTTGCACAACCGGATCGCAGTCCCTAGCAGCAGGAAGCCGAATTCCAAGTGGCATCCCCAAGTACTTAATTGAGAATTTCTCTATTGTACACTCCACCATCCTCCCCAGCTCATCCATGACCCTCTCATCAGTCCCAATACCCATGATTGCCGACTTGGAGAGATTAGCACGCTGCCCCAACACCGCCTCATAAACTAATAGCACATCCGCTAGGTATCTGAACTCCTGCACGTCAGCCTTCCCGAAAATAATGGTATCATCAGCAAACTGAAGGTGCGAAAGGAATCTCCCTTGCGCACCCACCTTAATACCCGTGATGAAGTTTCGCTGTCTGGCTTGCACAATAAGACCCGATAATGCTTCGCCAACCACATTGAAAAGGAAAGGTGATAAGGGGTCCCCTTGTCGCAGCCCTCTGGAACTTTTAAAATAACCAGCCAGCGTGCCATTAATCAGGACCGAGAACCAAACCGAGAGTAGCAACCCCTCATCCATCTCCTCCATGTAGTCCCAAACCCCATTCTGCCCAGTATATAATCTAAACAATCCCAACTTATCCGATCATACGCTTTCTCCATATCGATTTTCCATAGGGCAGCCGGTCGTCGATCGTAAATTCACCAAGTGTATGATTTCTTGGGCCACCGCTACCAAATCTACCAACTGTCTTCCCCTGACAAAGGCACCCTGATTCTCCGAAATTATCATACTCATCATAGGTTTGAGTCTGTTAGCCAAAACCTTAGCTATAATCTTATAGAGGCAATTTGTGAGACAAATTGGCCTAAAATCCGACATATCATCAGCCCCCTCCTTCTTAGGAATGAGGGTTATGAAGGTCAAGTTTAGGCTCCGCCCAATGAACCCGGAAGCATGAAACTCACGCATCACCTCCATCAAATCAGCTTTGATGATAGCCCAAAAGAATATGAAAAATTCCAATGTGAAGCCATCAGGTCCAGGTGCCTTATCTTTTGCTCCACACTTGATCACTCTCCACACCCCCTCTTCGGTGATCAGATTTTCCAAGCTAAGCCGATCCTCCTCCGTCAGCGTCTTAAATGATAGCCCATCCAGCTGGGGCCTACTGAGACCATCATCCATGTACATCTTAGTATAGAACTCGACAATGTGTTCCCTGACCTGGTTCTCCTCCGAATAATTCACCCCATCGACAGTCATATTACCGATGTAGTTCGCTTTATTCCGAGCATTGGCGACCGCATGAAAATACTTGGTATTGGTGTCCCCTTCCTTTAGCCATCTGACCTTGGATTTTTGCTTCCAACATATCTCCTCAGCCCTGCAAACACTATCAAACTCAGTTTTTTTGCGGTATCTATCCTCCCACTCATCTGCCGTGAGACATCTGTTTTCTTCAGCATCGTCAATCTCCTGCAACTGTCTTGATAACTCCTCTTTCTTGACATGCACTAAGCTGTACACCTCATTATTCCACTGTTTGCTTTTCTTTTTAACCCGCTGCAGTTTGGAGATGAAGCAATAGGCCGCCGTACCCAGTAGAGTCACTTCTCCCCACCAAGCTGCAATTAGGGCCCGATACCCCTCATCCATCAGCCACATATTTTCGAACCGGAACGAAGTCGGCCCTCTCCCTCTCGACTCGCATGTCAGCACAACTGGGATACTCATACTCGAGTTACTTGGTGACTCGAGTCAGAGGATCATCACTCATCTCTCTCTCTCTCTCTCTCTCTCTCTCTCTCTCTCTCTCTCTCTATATATATATATATATATATATAAAGAGTGAGAGAGGGGTGCGGGACTATGCGATTGAGTGCAGACTGGGGCACTGCACTTGAGCCATTTGGGTGCCACATGACACCAAATCCAAGGACCGACTGCCACGGCAACGTGCCCAAGGTCAATCAGGTACTGTCCAAACAATATTTAAAAGGTTGATCTTCCAACATTGAGTATTGGGTCAAAGTTGAAATTTTCAATCAATATGATCGGGACGCGAACGAGTATGCTTCACCTGTGATTTGAATGGCAAAACTGTCCCAAAAAAAGAATTATGAAACCCTAAAGGATGGGCTGAACAGTATTAGGATGTGGGGCGATCACGTGGATCTGGCATTGGAACACAGCGCGCACAGGCTGCATTGCAATGCATTGTCCCTTTTGGCGCATGCACACACACACACATATATGGGGGTTCTGGTGGCCCAGGATCACATAACGCGTGATCCCAAAACAAGACCTTTTTTGAGTTCGCGTGCCACATGGCACGTCATCTAAAAAAAACAGAAAAAAACATTTTCCCCTTCAAAACACTGGTCAAAGTTTTCCTAACCACTGGCTAACCGGGTGCATTTAAAATTTGAACCTTTGACGACATTTTAGATGGTGGCAAAACATCCATTTTCATTTTTGTTTTGGATGGACTTGATCATCCTTGGGCAACTTGCCGTGGCACCCGATCCCATGGATGGGTGCCACGTGGATCCCTTCATAGTCATTCTAGTTTTTTTATGAAATTTTCCTTATTTACCATAGCCGCTAACATAGAATTGTGTTGTCCTGGTGGTGGTAAGTACTAAACTGGCCTCAGCCATTATGGCCTCTGGCGCTGAGATTTTACAAGTCACTACCTTAGTGACAAGAACAGAAGAAGCACAAGGCCAACTATACTGAGAAGAGTAAACTCAAATCGGTTTTACTACTAAATCAACCCCTTTCCAACTATTCTGTAAAGTGCAAACTCAAATCCGTTTTATTATTATATCAACAACTTCCCAACTATCCTGTAAAGTGTAAACTCAAATCGTTTTATTGTTAAATCAACACCTTCCTTTTAAAGGAGCCGATAGAAGTTTGGATGGAGGTAGTAAATGATATCAGACCAAGGATCAAAATATCAGGCAAAATTTCGGTTTCAGGCATGAACAAAACCGAAAATTTGTACCGAAATTTCGGCCGAAAACCGATAATTTCACCGAAATTTCGGCCGATAATTTGGCTCCCATACAAAATATGACCGAAATTTCGGTTATTTCGGGCAAAATTTTGATCCTTGTATCAGACATGAGAAACTTGACAACTTATGCATAACGGATTCCCCCTCATTCATTTATTTGATAAGTATGTTGGGATTTATGTTTACAAGCACACAAATATAGGCTTGAAGTTTCTGAAGTTTCATGGATAGAACTAGATCAAAATTAGGTAGATTACAAACTATGTGATTCATTCTAAATATGAAGTAAATGGAAAGAAGACAGGTAACAGATTTCCAGAATCATTCACAATTTTAACAAGGAAGAACTGAATTAGATGCTATAAATGGACGAGATAACCTTTCACTATTCTTGCACAAGATATTCAAGATCGCAGCAACCACCAGACCCAGATTGTCGAAACAAACTGTTTGAATCTGGAAATGCACATCAGCAACTAATTTCAATTATTGGGGAAAAAAAGAGAGGATAGAGATTAGAAGAATATATATATATATATAAGAAAAATTGGAAATAACCTGAGCTTTTGCTGAAACTTCACCAAGATTATCAGCAATAGCAAAACTCCGATGTATGGCAGACTGCTAAGACAGTACCTATATTAGAATCCCACAGATAATGGATCGTATAATAACAGTTTTATTAATCTTTTGCAGCGAAAAAAATTAAAAAAGCTTTCCAGGTTCCCAGGGTTTCCTTAATAAGGACTGATAGAGAGAAGATATAGAGAGACTTTCCACATGTTGAGAATGAAGTCAACCATCCAAACAACAAAAATACGCAGGAAATTAGAAACTACACTAGATTCCAAGCTACAGCTGTCAACAGGCAGTGTTGGCCTGTGACCCAACCCGATTTTTAAACCGGATTGGGCATATAAGCTTCACTCATCAGGCCAGACTTGTATAATTGTGTCTGTGTGTGTGTTTATCCTACGTCTGATGCTTCAATGGGACGTTAGCATCGCCCACTAATTAAAGTAAATGCCGTTAAAATGCCATTATTTTTCATCTGTGTGTGAATTTATGAATGGCATTTAGGGACATACACTTCAAGGTTATTTTTCAACTCTAATTTTGTATATATATATATATATATATATAGAGAGAGAGAGAGAGAGAGAGAGAGAGAGAGAGAGTTGGATCGGGCAGACTTGGATTTTGGCCTGACCCATTAACAATCCTACTTAAAGCTTGTGTATGGGTGCCTAATCATACAACAAGTGGCATAAATCTGTCATCCATTCCTTAGACATTCTATGCCGCCTGGTGTAAACTAGTTACCTATAGCTAAGGAATACATTGATTGATCAGGCATATGGAATCTTCAAAGAAATGTCACCCATGCTGTTGTGAAAATGACAGGACCATAGAAGTAGAGTAAAAGGGCACTTGCCCCAAAGGGTTGCCACAGTAAAACCGATCACATTATATGCACTCACGTTACCAGCTTACACATATCATCCTTCCTTACAATAGCATGTTTGACAGTAATTTGTGTTATAATGCCATATAAAACCGATCACATGATATTCATCTGATGGTACTTATAGATATAGTTAAAGTTTGATAGCAATTTACACTATTTTTCAACAGTAGCGAATATTGTTCATAATATATTAGCATTATATTTCTATCTATACTTCCTTTTTATTTGAATCAAGTCAACAATATATTGTTCATTTGAAGAATATTTTGAATTCTGATGCTATAATTGCATGTGCATTTAATTGATCCGATGCATATGCAATGGATAAGGCATTCACACATAAGATAGTATGTACGCTTAGAAAGCTGAATCACTAATCAGAAGGGTTAGTTTTGCATACCGTTCGCCAAAAAGATTGGGAACATTTTAAGTGAAGTCCAATGGTGCAATGAAATGAAATTAGTAATGGAGTCAAATCTACATTTTCATTTGTTGAGGAGGCCTCATACTGGTCACAGTTTTGTATTGGAGGTTCTTGCCCAGGCTCTTGTCCGGGCTTCTTAGAGCACCTGACTAATCCCAGGGGCATCTTTGCACCCCAAGTTTGCATGTGCCGTGTCAGCATAGGATATAATCCCTAGGGTAGCCTCAAGGGAGGGATTCAAACTTAGGTCTCCCGCTTCTTGAGGTCGGTACCTGGCCATCACGCCAAACCCGTCGAGGTTGATAGCAAAACATTGTTCTCTAATCCACTGTGCTTCTTGTACAGATATTAGTTAGAAAAGGAAAACGTAAGCTCCGCCTTTTCTACTTTTGGAAGGCTCTAAAAAGTAAAAACCAGTTTCATCCTCCCAGACTCATATCTGCACAAGGACTGCAAAACCTTACAATGGAAGTGATACCAAATAGGAAGATGTACTGATATTGGGTAAAATGAGCATTCATGAAAACTATGCAAAATGAATGATATCTAAGGACAACAAAACTGACATCCAAGTGCAACATCTACAATGTTACTATCTGCTAGAAATATCAATCTGGACAAACCTCAAGGGGTTTGGCATGCTGGCCAGGTACCCACCTCAGGAAGAGGGAGACCTGAGTTTGGATCCCCCCCTTGAGGCCACCCTACGGATTTATATCCCGTACTGACCCAACATGTGCTAACTTGGGGCGTGCACGTGCCCCTGGGTTTAGTCGGGTGCTCTAAGAGGCCCGGACACCCAAGTTATCCAAAAATTATATGCATCTATCTCGACCATGCTATCAAATATCGGCTGATACCGACACATATCGCAGATACGTATCAGTATTTTGGAAAACTGATATCGATACCACCCCGATACCAGTATCAGGGCCGTATCGATATCTAGTATCGGTGTCGGCCGGTAGAAGACTGTATCGGTTGTTCCGTATCGTGTATCGGCTGATACGGCTTGGGTATCAGCTGAGACCTATTTTTCAGATTTTTTTATAAGTTTTTCAGATTTTTTGAAAAAAAAAAAAAAAAAAAAAATCTGTATCGTCCGATATATATCAGTCCTCCATGGACCGATATCCGATACCGAGTTTGACACCTTGATCTCGACAACACAGAGAAATGCGAGCACAAGAAACAGTCAACAGCTAGACGCATTGAGAACTTACACTCGTTGCTACGTAGGCAGCTAGACTAATTGATTTAGCAATGTTGGCTATAGTTGCGAGAAGCAAAAAATACTGTGGGAACACCGGAGTCAGCAACTCAACACCAACGCTCGCGCTATACAAAACAGATGTTGAGAACCTAACTTTCTGCACAAAAGACAATAACAAATACGAAGCTCAATTGCTTATCTACCGAATTTTACAGCCTAAAACATCAAATTATAGAATTCGTATAAAACAAAAAGAAAATACCTTCAAGTTAGTATCAAATGCAGATCCGAGGCTAGCAGTATATATGCACCTACTTAGCCGTCCAAGGCCATCCTTCAACACCCAATTCAATGCGGCAGCAGATGGAAGGGATTGAGCAGAGCCAATTCCTATTGCTCGAAACATTGCCTGAGGCCAAATTAACTCATTAATCAAAATGAGAAATTGAGAATTGTCAAATAATGTGATTCTTATAAGAAACTAAAAACAACCCAATAAAAATAATACTTTGTTTGCCCCTATTGCTAAGCCATTTTAGCCAACAAAAAAATGATAGGTATCATAGAAAGACGTGACTTGCAGGAACTAGTTTGTGTTTTATCTTAGGAAATAGTCCACCGCTAGCCATAACGGTGCAAACAGGTCGGGTCGACCTGGCAGATTTTTTAGACCTGATCTGTGACGAGTCGGGTTGATAAATTTGGGTTTCCATCTCAAAACCAATCTATGAATGGAGGGGCCTAGAAAATTATAAGGGGAGAGACGAGGCTAGAATTACACAAAGAGGGACTAAACTTCAATACACCTCCGCACATGTTGGCGGGACTGAGCCAAATCACGTGAAAAATTAAATTGGGTGACGTGGAGTGGAGAAAGGCCTGCTCTGATACCATGATAAATCTGTGCATCCAACTCAGAATCAATTGGCTATGAGTGGAGGGGCCCAGGATATTATAAGGGGAGAGACGAGGCAAGAATTACCCAATGTAAGACTAAACTTCAACACACCCCCGCACATGTTGGTGGGATTGAGCCAAATCATGCGAACAATTAAACTGTGTGACGTGGAGTGGAGAAAGGCCTGCTCTGATACCATGATAAATTTGGGTTTTCATCTCATCACCAATTGACTATGAGTGGAGGGGTCCAGGATATTATAAGCGGAGAGACAAGGCTAGAATTACCCAATGTGGGACTAAACTTCAACACGGCTTCAGAATTAAAAACTTTAACCTGTTACCTAAACAAGTCGGCTTCAGGTTAGCCCCAAACCCGACTTGGTACTTGTTTGGCATTATATTATATTTTTTATATAAATATATATATATATATATATATATATATATATATATATATATATATATATGCTTTTGTACATATGATTAACAAGTCTAGATCAGGTCCGAAAATGGTTAACAGGTTGGGTAAAGACCTGAAAATGCAATGAATTTATAGTAGCAGGTCCGGTTCAAGTTGAGTGCAAGTCCAGTTCCGGGACAAGTTAGCAAGTCAGATTTGGGTACTTTAATATAGACATATTGAACGTAGTGTCCACCTTGGCTCAGATTGGATGATAAGGATTTTCTGATGGGGCATTTTTGGGGTCTGAGTTGAGTTCATATGATGGCTGTATTGGTCAGAAATGTCCACCTCGATGTGGCTCAGATTTTATGGTAAAGATTTTCTGATGGGAATGTTTAGGGGATGAGTTAGAGTTCAAATGATGGCCGGCAATTTTGATGGATTGTATTTGTTAGACATGAATGGCACGTGGCATAAAAAAAGGACAATGGACCAGGGTTCAATCAATGGACCCTCGACTTTCTTTTTCTTTTCCTTTTCGTTTAGGGTTGATAATAGCACTCTGTCGTGGTAGACGTCTTTTACCAATGCCCATCAAAAGAGTCAAACCATTCTATTTGAGTACTTTAATATATACCGATCACCCATGTTCATATCAAACATAGGGTGCCCCAAGTTGATTTCAAATAACAGGCTGCAATTTGGATGACTTCAGTTGGCCAGAAATGTATTTCACATATCTTTTTGTCGCTTTTAGGGTGAAAATGAGTTGGTACGGGTCCGGGTTAGGGGTGAACCGGACCTTACCATTTCGGGTTCGGGTCTGGGTGAAGCTAGAGCTGAACCTGACCCATCGAAGATCAAGTCGGGACCGAGTTGGGTTTGGAACTTTGGATGTTGGTCCGGGTATAATTTCGAAGTTTGTGTTATGCTCAAGTACAATAACTAATGTATGGATACATTCCTACTAAAACTAATATAAAAAGGACTAACTAGTTTACTAAATGAACAGCTAAAATATTAAACATATAGGCTAAGCCAATGACCTGTGTAAGACGAATGCTACCCATATTACCTTGCTATTTTTTTTGTTCCAAAGTTATTCTCTCAACAATTAATATACAAATTGAATATAACTTAATTACCTACATAACGCAAATGCATATAAATTTGGGTATCAATTGAGTCTAGGTCGGATTGGGTTCGGGTTTGGGCCAAGGTGTAAAATTCAAAGGACCACACCCAACCTAATGGTCCGGTTCAGGTCCAATCAGACTGGTTCTTAGGTCGTGTCCGGGCTGACCCGACTATTTGTACCCTTAGGCACCTTTTCATAACCGAACATTCTGCACAATATAATATGGCAGGTCTAACCGTGTGGCCCAATGTAGCATAAAAGTGGGACGCTTGAAAGGGATTTAGGCTGCATTTTGGCTAGCTCTTATAAGAGCAGATGCAACTCTTTGCCTGCTCTCCATCAGAGCAGATTAGAGAGCAGGCAGAGAGCAGTTTTATCACTTACAACAGCTCCCCACCAGAGCAAATGGGGCGGAGAGCTGTGTTACCCAACGTAAAAGCAGTTCCCCACAGGAGCCAAAAAGCGAAAGCGCTGCTCTTTGGCCCGAAAGATCTACCCCAAAGGCAGCCTTATTATACACATTCTCATGGATTCCTAGCTTGCAGGAACTATAGGATTCCTTCGATTTCCATTTTTTTCCCCAGTTTGGACAGCCATATTAATAACTTGGAAAATGGAGGGAAATGATTTATTGGGTTTTTTGTGACTTAATTCAAATCCAAGGGGTACCCTCGTACTCAAAACTCAGAAAATTGCAGAAAATTAGATTCTATTTTTCGGATGCATAAGTTGCATCCAAACGGTGGAAAATGACGGATTTGTAATTCGGACCCCTCGGATTCAGTCAGTATCCACGTTGTTGTGTTCTAACTTATAACACACAAGATTCAACTGAAACCCTAAAATACCTGGGTAGCGAGAACCTGGAGCGCGGAGCTGAACACTCGATGCAACAGCTTCCACTTCAGATACTCCATATAATTCCCCTGAACTTGAAGGGGCACAAACAGTTGGCGAATCGCCGAACCCCAAACTCCGCATAATCTGCGAAACCAATCGTTGACCCCGAAAGAATCCGACGGTTCGTGATCGAAACACACCAATCGAAGCCGAGCTCCGTCCCAAACATACCGAGAAACCTTCCCAGCTTTTCGAACTATGACAGGGAGGCGTACCACCGTATTCCGTGCTTCTCCTTCGCCAATCTCTTTGAATTCGTAGCCACATGAAACGTTTATGCTGGTTTTGTTGATTCTAGGGTTTGGAAGTGCGGAGTGAGATTGGTTTTTGGGAGTTTTCCATGAGAGTTGAAGTAGAGATGATTGGGAAGGAAACTGAAATGCGGACTGCATGAGAGAGAGAGAGAGAGAGAGAGAGAGAAGTCAGAGTTCAATGGTCCGTCGTCTTCTCCTTCCTACCTTCCTTCCGGGCTTACCTTAGCTTATTAGCCCTCCCTACTTCAATGAATTGACCCAAGTCAACCCCAGAAAGTTGACCTCATGTCATTTCCCCTCCCTTCCCTATTGCCTTGTTTGGCAACCCCAGTGTTTTTACGAAAACTGCACTTTTTCCGCTGGTTGGGATCGCGGTGGGTCCCACTTATCCAAGGAAAAAGGTCAAAATAACTCGCAAAAAACTGCCACTAAAGAAACTCCTGGAAATCATTTTAGCCGAGGTTTTGAGAGGAACCACAGGGACCCTCCTCCTTTGTCCATGCGGTAGCTCATGCTCATGCTCATTCCAATAGTCAATTTTGCCCTCATCTTCAACCCAAAGAAAACTGAAACACTAAAATAAGAAAAAATTATTAAACTTCAGCTAGACTTGAAATTCATGGTAAAAACTAAAAAAAAGAAAGAAAAAAAAATATCAATCAATCATAATATTTTGGGAAATTTCTCAAATTGATCATGTCAGATACACCTTTTCCGTCAAAGACCCTATAATTTTATCCTTACCCAAACCGACCAGCTTTTAGTCGAGCCAATTCCAGTTAGCACAAAAAGTCTCAAATACCCCTTCTTACACTTTTGATCGTTCTATATAATTTAAAATTTTAAAATTTTACATTTTTTTATATTTACGCGATGTGAAACAGCATTTATGTCGTCTGATTTGAAGGCTATAAAGATCGATGGTGGCAGTGATTAACACAAAAAAAAAAGCAATATTGCCTCTTTAAAAAAAATAAAAAAATAAATCGACTATTTAAACAGTCGATATCGACTCATTAAACAGGCGATATCGATTGTTTAATGAGTCGATATCGACTCATTAACCCGTCTAATAGTTGCGCCATGATCTCAAGATCTATTGTGTGGATGATCGGGGTGAAACACGATCTCCATCATCCAATTCGAAGCAATCAATGGTTTTCAAGGGGTTTGAGACGTGGGCGGTTTCAGAGCATGCATGGACGCATAGAGAGGTACCCTTAAAAGAAAGCCTTAATATTTTGGAGACCTGTGCCACCTGTGCCATGTGGAAATACCATATCTAGGCCGTTTGATTCGAAGGCTATGATCTATATATTTTTAATGCAAAAAACTTGCATGACACATGATCTCTCTCTGATGTTTCAATGCAACCACAACTTTCTTTCAAACTGTATAGCAACTAATGGCTCCCGCGGTATCACAATATAAAAATCAATACCGCTTTCTTTCAAACAACATCTACGCCGTCTTATTTGAAGGCTACAATGCCAAAAATTAGTACAAAACATGCTCTCTAACATCTATTTTTTTATAATTGACTATCAAATTTAATCATTGGTTCAACTAACGAATCGTCACCAATCAAATCATCAATCGTTATCACTCGACTAATGAATCGCCACTGATTAAATAAACAATTGTCATCAATCTGACCCAACAATCTGATAAGCAATCGTCATTTATTAAACACTATATACAAAAGACTTATTAAAAGAGCCACTCAAGTTTTTCCCATCCAAACCAAATACTCCAGTCAACTTAAGTACAGTGGGCAACGTGAAATAAACCAATAATTTTAGATTAAAATACTTTTCATCTGTTTGAGCGCCATTCTTTATCAGATCGTTAAGTGGATTGGCAAGAAAAGAAACCTCACCTCATGAGCTCAGGGGATTTTGATTTAGTTAGCAACAAAATGTGTAGGCTTCTGTTTTTGTTACTTTTAAATCGGGTTAGACCGAGCTTCCACAGGTTAACGTGACGTGAGTGATTACATCACCGATGGTAGTGGGTTAGCGAGCCCTGGCCATCCTAATCATCACTTCCAACCAAATTCCTCGAAAAAACTTTTATCCAAATTTCATTGATTTCCCTAAATAAAATTATTATTTAATTTTAATAAATTAATGAAATATTTTCAATTCCAACCTTTTTTAATATTAAATATCTTTTTAAGATATATATATATATATATATCTTTATATTTGATTTGTAGTCTCTCAAATTTTTTCAAAATTTATCCCAAATAAACTGATATAGCCATAGCTTAGGTCAACGGGCAACCAAACTGGCCATGCCCTAACCTAGCTTAAATACAAATTAGGCCAAAAATTTTGAGCCGCTCCTTCCCCTATTGAGCCTGGTCTGTGGGTCCTCCTATATTCACATATAAGTAAGGGTCAGACTCTCTTACCGTCATTTAACCAATATAATAGTTTTTAAATGATTTTACACCAAATTATTGATTTAAGATGTGAGTGATTTTTGCTGTCAAAATAGTAAATCATAGATTTACATGCATCAGACCTTAAAATGGTGTTTATGGGAGACTCAAACCATCCAATGTGGACTTTAATATCAGCGGTTGTTTTTAATGTTGATGGCTGATATTAAAATAATCAATCGGATGGTTGACATTCACTTAAAAGTTATAAACATATTTTTTAGGCTGGTACAATGATATATTACTACTTTAACTATTAATATTGATCATAGATGTTCACAAATGGTATAGTAATAATCACACAAATGGTACAGTAATAATCACACGTCAATGGTATTAGATCATTTAAACTCCATTTTGGTATTTAAATAGCAGTCAAGGTCAATATCCCTATAAATAAAGTCGACCGTTTGTTCAATAATACAACTTCTGTAAAAGCACTAAGCCACCAATGGACTTGCTTCAACTACTACCAATTATTGTATCAACTTTGGTAATCATCTTCTCAAGAGGCATAGCAACTACTAAGGGAAGAAGAAGAAGAGCAACGCAACGCTGTCTTGCAATCAACCGGTGCATGGCCCGTAATCGGTCACTTCCGCCAGCTACCATTGGCTAAAAGGTTTACGGTAATTTTTGAACTAAGGATAATAATCCTCTCACTCAGTCATGAGACATAAGCCCATAACTCCAACTATCATTGGCTAAATGTCACATTAATTTACTTTTAAAGCGAGCTAATATGATATACACCTAATAAGAGCTCAAGTGATGGGCTTATATCCCATGACTTATGAGATCATTTCCCTTGAAATAACTATCGAAAAATTGTTGTTGAATTTTATTTTCGAAAGAGTGTTCTATTTTTCATTCTTGGAATAATGGCTCTTGATCATCATTTAAACACCAAATTGGTGTTTAATTGATCTTATACCATTAAATTAGGTTTTTAATCTTACACCATTAAAATATAGTTTACTATTATGTTATGTTATGTGGTGCACTTGTCTCATCAATATAAATCATTCAAGTGACAATCACTTAATCAATCATTAGAACATGTCTTAATTAGCGAAAGAGTCATATCATTATCGGTAAGTGGATATGAACCACCCATTTTGTAAGCTTTAATATCAACCATTAAAAGCTAGGAACAATGGTTCATATTAGATGTTGGATTTGTCCCACATCGGCTGTGTGCTGACTTTTTTTGGGCTCTTTATATCTTGGGCAAATCGGCGGTTTTGTAAGGTTGAGTTAGGCCCGTTGAATTCTATCATGGTATCAGAGCGGGTTCTTTCTCCCTATGTCATCCATTTCTTGTCCACGTGATTTGGCTCAATCTCGCCAACGCATGCTGGAGCGTATTGGATTTGTCCCACATCGGCTATGGGCTAGCCGTTCTTGGGCAAACCTCTTCTTACAAGTTGGTTTTGTGAGGTTGAGGTAGGCTCGTTGAATTCTATCATTAGAGTGCAAAGATTAAATGATTCACATCTCCCAAAAAGAAAAAATATTTTGCCCATTCCTTATTGATGTATGATGTATCACTTTGACGGTGTGGATTAGTGATATCTAAAACAATTAATGGTGTAAGATCATTATACACCTTTTTTATGTTCAAATGATGATTAGGAGACTCGGTTTTTTTAACAATACCAAAGGGGCTAATGTCAATGTTGAATGGGCTGTGTAAGGTAAGATGCTCCCTCACATCTTCTGAGAGTAAGTGTTCGGTAACGCGCGTGACAAGTGTCACTTTTTAGGATTTGTATGGCATAAAATTATCCTGTCTCAATTTGATGGATGCACTCCAATTTAAAGATCTTTGGCATCAAAGATTGGGATAAAAAGTTATCTCGTTTGAGTGAAAGCAGTTAAATATCATTTAAAATTATTTGGTTCAAATTTAATGTACTATTGTTTTTACATGACCTTTAACTGCTTCAATCAAATGATAGAGTTTGTTTTTCAACCCATCTGCCCCACTATAAATCCTGAGATAATGAGCTTTAAATGAAATAAAACACATGGCCTAATAAGAGCTTAGGGAGCACGAGTCATTATCCTTTTTCTGATAGGGCCGGGGCAGAAAAAAATCAAATATAAAAATAAAATAAAATAAAATATAAAAAAAGATAGCTAAAACTTGCACACGAGATTCGAATCGTGGCACATGGTTAAAAAAGATTGTTATTTTTGGGATTTGTGCCACTTGAAGCACCGCCTAAGTTGCTGAATTGAATACAATCAAAAAGGCTATCATTTAATTTAATGGTTGACTCTAACAAATCAAATAAAGGAGATCATGTTTCGTGGTAATTTTTTGCCTCAAGCATCCT
Source organism: Chloranthus sessilifolius (assembly GCA_021018995.1). Classification (NCBI taxonomy): domain Eukaryota; kingdom Viridiplantae; phylum Streptophyta; class Magnoliopsida; order Chloranthales; family Chloranthaceae; genus Chloranthus; species Chloranthus sessilifolius. Next base: position 93,136,054 of record CM037584.1, on the reverse strand, counting down.
TCCGTGCATGGTCTTAAAATCTGACAAGGTAGATAGTGTACAACGTGTATAAATCGCAAAAATAACAATCTTTCGTTTTAACCATGTGCCACAATACAAATCTCGTTTGCAAGTTTTAACCCCTAAATAATAATAATAAGAGCATCTTTAGCGGCGAAATATCTTTTTTTTTTTTATAACCTGGGTATCCGGGCCTCTTAGAGCACCCGCCTAATTCCAAGAGCACATGCGCACCCCAAATTCAACACATATCGGGTCAGCATGCGATATAAATCCCTAGGGTGGCCTCAAGGGAGGGAGGAGATTCGAATTCAGGTCTCCTGTTTTTGAAAGAAGGTACTTGGCCAGCTCACCTAACCCCTTGAAGTTTATCGGCGAAATATCAACAACAGTTGACCACCAGACTTTGACGTACCTAATAGTTGCAACAGTCAATTTTTGATGGTATACTTGATAAATTTCTCAGCTTGATACCACTAATTTAAAGAGTTAGTCTACAATGGGTGGACACAGCAGTTCACACCTTTGTGTGACTGTTTGATGTGTACAGAGCTCTAAAGCATGAAAGTCTATGCACCAAGGATCAAAGTTTCGGGTTTCGTTTCGGTTTCGGAGGGGACTAAAACTGAAATTTTGGACCGAAATTTCGGCTGAAAATCGAAATTTTGGCCGGTAATTTGACCGAAAACTTCAATCTCATATATTCTATGACCGAAATTTAGGTCCCAAATTATCATTTCGATGGAGACCAAAATTGAAATTTCGATCATTTCGACTTAAATTTTGATCCTTGCAGTGCACCCATACAATCACACATACGTGTGGACTTCTTGATCTCTCATAGTGTGGTGCCCATGATGGATAGAAACCTCTCGCATCATGAAAGATTTAATTTGTAATTCTTATCGCATGTAATCTTGTTTGATTTATTAAATGGTCGGGTCCCATTAACTCATAGTATTTACCCAAAACAAAATCTATGACCTTCGAAATGGACTAGTGTGCAGACTGAGCATATTTTTGGGCTGATTCATCTTGAAATGATGTTTAGGTACTTGAAAAGTTTTGGATTCACCAAAAAAGCCTGCCAAGTGGCCTAAAAAGTTGAATGGTCAAAGTTTTATTTTAGGCCTATGGGGAATTCCTATTAATGCTTGTTTATAGCTTTAGACCCTGTATAGAAATCCTTTTATGAAAAACACTTTTCAAGGATAAATGGTGGGTGTTGAGAAATATGAAAAACACATTTTCCCAATGACTTGTCTCATGTCTCACAAAACATCATTTTTAACATGTGATAAATTTTTTTGAGAAATAATATATGAGAAGAAGCATGTGATACACTTCAATTTTTACAACACTTGAAAAGCGCTTCGTTGAAAAGGGTTGCCAAACAGGGCATTATTGGATTGTTGGGTTCCAGTGTTCACTTCCATCTAAAGGTAAAAATGAATTAGCACTTCTCAAACCCCACCCCCAATCCAAGGGTTAAACACCAACAGGTAAAACCTAAGACCTAGAGGGGGGGTTGCCTGTAGCTCAATTGAAAATTGACAATATTGCATCCAAGGTATCAAAATTGGTATCAATCTCAAGTATTGGTTTGCCCGAGACTAATACGACTCGCCCGATACGTATCGGCCTATTTTCAAACATTTAAAAAAAAAAAAAATTTACGTCTCGGCCGAAACCGAGATGTATCGGCCAATACCCGATACATATAAAAACCGATATGTATCGGTATCAGCCGATTTTTTATACCTTGATTGCATCTTGAGATTGCACGTTCGATCCCAACTTACCGTTCTTTATGCCCTATACTTAGCCTCAATTGAAAATGACTCGAGCCTTCTTGTCCATCATAATTATATATATAAATAATATAGGGTAATGATCCTCTCACTTGAGTCATGACTCGAGCTCCTATTGGTGGGATGTCATATCAGTAAGCTTTGAAAAGTCAATTAATGTGACATCCAACCAATAAGAGCTCGAGCTATGAGAATATATCCCATGACTCGAGTTATATAATCATTTCTCATATATATATATGGAAAAAGGAAGAATGCACTCGGGGTCGTAGAGAAATCTCTACGCAATTGATATGGACGTGACGCATAGCGCCCTTTTGTGAAGTGATGGGTGACATTAGAACTACTTTAATAACAAAGGTTACGCTTTTAAAATATTTTAAAAGTTAAATATCCTTTTGGCCGTCATTCTTGACTTTTTTAAAAGTTTTTTTCTTTTCTCTCTTTTTTTTCTAATAAAGTGTCATATTTACTTTTTCAGGTATACTTTACTCAAAAAATATGAGCGCCCGATAACGAAGCATTAGCACCTCTGCGGAGAAGCATCGGCGCCTCATTTTAGGGGCATCGACGCTTTGTTTAGGAGTGCCGACGTTATAGAATTTTTTTATTTTTTTTATGGAAGTGCCAGTGCCCCAAAATGAAGTGTTGGTGCTTCGAAAAAAAAATTATTTATTTATATAATTTTTTTTATGGAAGCGCCATCGCCCATGGGTCAAAATTTCGTCCGATACTGATACGTATCAGTTTTGAACTGGGACGATACGGTACATTCACACATTGAATGTACTGTATCACCATTTTGTATGCATATACCCGGACAATACATTCAATGTATCGTCCGATATTTTACTATTCCGATACGTATCGGTTTTGAGCTCGAACGATACGTATCCAATACCCGGTATTTTGACCCATGCAAGCGCCCCAAAACGAAGCATCGACGCTTCAATAATTTGTATTTTATTTTACTTTTTCGAAGCGTCAGCGCCCCAAAATGAAGTGTCGATGCATTGTTTAGGGGCGCCGAAGTTTCGTTTTAAGAGCGTCGGCACTTCGCTACCGAGCGCCACATTTTTTGTGTAAAATATGTATGAAAAAGTAAGTATGACACTTTCTTGAAAAAATAGAGAAAATAAAAAGACTTTCAAAAAGTCAAGAATGACAGTTAGAAGGGTATTTAAGCGTAGCTCTCGTTAGGAAAGTGGACCCCATGCCACCCATCACTTCACAAAAAGGACGCTACGTGTCGCGCTCATATCAATTGGTATAGAGATATCTCTACACCCGAGTGCATATCCCCGGGCCTCTCTCTCTCTATATATATATAGAGAGATGTTTTTGAACTGTTTCCATATGGAGAATGAATTATTTGTTTGGCCTTTCAAGAATGTGAAGGACAGAAGGAAGAGTAGAGTTGTGGCTTGTGAGCACAGTCACAAAAATCGTCGAATTATTTTAAATTTCACAAATTTACAGTTCTATGAATTATATTAAATTATTCGTGAATTTTAACAAAAATCGCGAATAATTCCCAAAATTTTAAAAAAATTTGGTGATTTTTTAATATTTTAAATTATTTTTTTCCCAATTTTCCCGCCAAATATTTTCCCAAACTTGCCCGATTTTTTTGAATTTTAACCTCTCCGAATTATTGCCGAACCCCGACTTGGTGACTATGCTTGTGAGAGAAAGACGAAGCACCTTTGGGAAAGATATCATTTGGTGGAGGGAAGAGTAGGTTGATTCCTATTATGTGAAAAGAAGAGTTGCTCGGCAGGTGTTGTGACATATTTTTCTTTTGCTCAACAGGTGTTGTGACATATCTTTCTTTTGACAATAACCCTTCTGCACAAATGAATTAGTTATGTTCGGATTGTTCCCACAGGGGGAAATGAATTATTTGTTTAGACTTTGTGAGTGAAAGAGCACATGTGAGGAAAGAGGAACTAAGGGCATGTTTAGATATGAGGGAAACAGAGGAATACTTATACTCGGATTCTATTATCCGTGATTTTCCGTTGTTTGGAAGCGACTTAAGGGTCAAAATACAAAACACAAGTTTTCTGCTCATTTCTAAGTGAAGAAGAAAAAGATAAGAGTACGCAATATTTTTAGGGGTCGTTTGGGTTGGGATAGCCACAAGGTAAGGTCAAATATTGATTTGGTTATGAATGGAATTCGATTTAGAGAGAATTTGAGCTTATTTAGATTCTATCAAATTCTCTTGTTATTTATATATTTATCCTAATTTCTCATGAGAAAAAAAAATTCTAATGAGAAAGATAAGATTTGGAGAGGAAATATAGGGACCTCACAAACAATTTTTCTCAATTCTTTTCTTATCTTCGAGTTAAGATAGGGTGTTGGACACATTTACTTAAATATAGTATAAACATTTGAGTTTATAAAGGTTTGATACTGTGACAACCCGAATTTCTTTACCATAAAACCCGGGCCGTCAGATCGCATACGAGATCTGAAGTACAGTATAATATGGTATCAAAGTGTTTACTTCGTTTTATAACAGCTCAATCTTTACCAAAATTAAGCAATTTGAAAGATCGAGTCATCAAGCGTTGGTAAGCATACAAGCATACAAAAACAAAGTGCACAAGCGGATAGCAGAGCGAAAGCAAAATCGAATGGCAACATATATTCAAGGATTAATCACTCACAATTAACCAAAAAGCTATAGAAAAATATCCATCAGTGAAGGCTGTCCTTCACCTAAACAGTGGAGCCAAATATACATATTATATTCAGTTTACAAATACTATACTATATCTCAAAAGCCCAAAAAGAACCAGTCTCCACTCTCAATCAAAAACAACTAAGGATAGTGCCCTTCAGGCATATCCTCCTCCTCCTCGGGATTGTAATCCAGTTCTACCTCTTGTTCTGGATCTCTTTCAATCTCAACTCCTGCAGCTGTTACGTATAATCGAGGAATGAGCTACAGTCCAAACTCAGTAGGTATAAAACAGTGCACAACTATATCTTATCATTCCATTGCATGGTATAGATGCATAATAAAATGAGTAATTCAAATTAAATAGTAGTGAAATGCGTTGGCAACAAAACAAAGATTTTAAAATCACGATCTCAAAATATGTCATATTATGAAATCAAACAACGTACGAAAATATGCAATATCGGAACAAGACAATAAATCTGAATTTCATAGCGTATCAGGGAACAAGCATATACGAGAACAGGCACATAGATCATTGGGTCGGAACATATCAAATCACATCATCAAGTCGAACATCAAAGTATTATTTTAAGTTTCCCATTGTGGGAATTGAGCAGTCCGTATCGGACACAGAGTCAACCCCGGGGACTCCACCCCTCTCACAGCTAATCATGAGATCGAGAAAAGTATTGTAGCAAAGCATCCCATAGCGGGAACTGAGTTGTCCGTAGCGGACACAGGGTCATAACCCCAGGGACTCCACTCCTCTCATGAAGGTTCCACTCCTCAATGCACACGATGTCGAAACTCGTCATACTTACGCATGTCGGAAATTGAGAGACTTATATCACATAATCAAAGTTAGATTCGAGGAATTGAGCTTAATGAGTCAAATGAAATCAAGATGTCAAATGTATAATGTCATAATCAAATGCGGAAATTAAATCTCAAATGTTCAAAGAGTTTTCATATACATATAACATGGCTGAAAATACGGTTCAAATACAGTCAAGATTAACATAGCATCCCATAGTCAAGTCAGACATATAATCTTGCAATGAGATTTCCCTACCTCAAGTGTCGGAATCTCGCGAACAATGTGGCACGAATCGAAGTGAGTTTCTTCACGATTGTTCTTCGTATTCAATATAGATTCACACCATGTACGTGCACTAACTATCATTGAACCATACGTGTCAAACCCAAGGTCTCACGAGGCATAAAACACACGAAACCAAGGTCCAAAACAGAGTACACCTCGCTGCGGCGAGATACAGGGTCGTCGCGGCGAGGTCTACCGTATTTTAAGTGCCTCCAAGCTTCTTGCTGGGCGAGAATTCTCAGTGCTACAGTAGCCTAGATTTCTAAGGTAGCACTCGCCGTGGTGAGTCTCCATGTCGCTGCGACGAGCCTTATCAACTTGTTATTCTATTGGTTCTATTCCTTTACTTCAGAACCCACATTTTATGGTGTTGTCTTTCTCCTAAAAGTGTAACAGAGCCATGTATCATTAATCTTTGCTAGATTTTGGGTTTCTAACATAGTTTGATTGCATGAATCATGATCTGAAGCATCGAGAATCGGTGAATTTGGTCCTAGGCTATTCATGTGTTCGATTCACGATGTTTCAAAGCATGCATTTCTAGAACACGACTCAATCGGGTTCGATTTAGGAAAATCGAGTCTCCCAACCCACGTTTGATCGTGCATGCACACAATTTGAGGTATCGGACCTCACGAATTCAGCTATGAAGCCATTCGCATGCCCGATTCCCAAATTCATTGCATGAGATTCTAAATCTTGCGGAAATTGGTCCTAACTCTAGAAATAATATTTATGTGGCAGCGATCAAAGTTTTGCCATAACGAGATCTCCGCGTGCGAAGTTTCCAATCTTTCGTGTAGAATTTTCCTTCGCTAGAGATGCGTCAAGTGGCTCTAACTCTCGCTCGTATGTGTTTGGGGTTCGAGAAGGAGTTGCAACGATTGGGACCGCAATGATTTTCCGTCGCGATGCAGGTTGATTTGGAGAAATCGAGTGGCCGGGAGGCTTTTCAAATGAAAGACGAGAGGTAAGAGGAGACTAAGGCTCTCACTTACGCATCAATCACATTGCATGCAATCCATGCCTGTGAAATTGGATTATATACTTAGAGTGTCAGACTTGATGTGAAACCAGTACACACAACTGGATATATGGGTTTATCATAGGCCACACATTAGTGGGTCTAAGGCATGGGTCAGATTACTAATGGGTTTGGGTTCTTGGGCTTTAAGCGGGCGGTTATAAACCTTGGCCTATAATACAGTACCCAAGTCATTGAGTTGGCTAACAAACGGGCTCTGATTCGGGACTCAAAATTAGAACAAGAAACACAAAGCACAATAATGTGCTCACCAGGTCAGTGTGTACTTGCTACACGACTCAGTAAGTTGGGTCTTATCCCAAAGATTGCCCACTTCATATAAGTGAACTGTTTAGTCTTGTTTATCGGTCGTACATCGATCGGATCTATAGCACTGGTATAAATCGGGAATTGTCGGGTGTTTCATCCTCCCCCCTTTAAATAAATTTTCGTCCTCGAAAATTAACGATTGTAGTGGGGATCTAAAAGATGCTTCTAGACTGTGTCGATAATGCTGAAGGCCGTTATGTCGTAAAAGACATCGACGAAGTGGGTGGTGGAATTTGGTTTAATCAATTCTAGTCTAGTCTAGAATTTGAAAGTGTCATCAGACTGACCCACTTGCAATTGAAAATTTTCTATGGTTGTTGTAATCTAATACTGTGGCTTGTATTTAGATGTGAAATTAGGTAACGATAAAGGAGTTTTATGATTGGATGTCGGTCATCTATTGACAAGCAATAGTCGAAATGATGGCTTGGTCGTGCTGAAATTTCATGCTGATTTCAGATAAGTACTGAGTTACGCTAAAATTTTTCAGAGTTATCCTAACAATGACCTCACCCCCCATAGGAATTTCAAATTTCGATTTTACACTAGCAACTAACTATTGTAGTTCAACAGTTCTAGATATGTCTATAATGTAGCATAGAATGCATACAGAAGGTGTGATAATCATGCATAATCTATTTGACAACAAGTAGCATACTAACTAAACATTCAGTTAAGGAAAATATTGACGTCAAAATGTAAGTAGCATATCAGGGTTTTGAGAGCTCACTAGGCTGCTTCGCTAGTTGTTCTTCACGGCGTCGAGCTCTAGCCTCAGAGCAACCAGCCGTTGAACCAATTGCGTTCTTTGTATAGTCTGAGACGAACTCACGTGCATGAGCTACAAATGGAGTGTAAGTAGTTGCGTAGGCCTTCTTGTTAAGCACTAATTTTTGCCACTTTCTATACTTTTAAACTTGGCTTTTGCTAGGACCTAGAGAATTTAATATTTGTTTTTAGTATTATTTTGCAGCAAGGAGGTAACTTTGTCCTTAGTGCAGATTTCCAGTAAAAAAGGTCATTTAGAGGAGTTTTGGAATTGAGCAATAGCTGGGAATGAGATAGTGCTCTGTCTAGTGATGAGGAAGAAAACAGCAGTTGCATATTCTAGCTGTTCACCTTTTTTTTGAAAGCTGCAAATTACACCAAGCAGCTTAAGAATTTCACTCCCGAATAGCTGAGTAAATTTGATGTTGAGTAGTTGCACTTGATGGAGAGTGAACCTCTCAAGTTGGAGCTTGAGAACATAAAGCACTTAGCTACACACTAAATAGCTGTGTGTGCACTAAAACAAACTCAAACAGCTCCACAGTAAGTGCATGACAGAGCAGCCCAAGCCTCAACCTTGCATACATTAAGGCAGCCATGAGGTACAGTCTGAACAGCAGCTGCATTCATGCAAGCCTGATGTTAATTCTGTCAAAGTGCAGCAGCAAACCTGTCGAACAGCACACTTCAAGGACCCCTTGAACCTATCAAAAGCTTCAGCTCCTCAAATTGCTCCTTCATCCTCTCGGCTGCACACAAGCTTCAGCTGCAATTCACACCATATCACCCTTTGACCGCTTAAATATCTCAACCTATCGAGAAGCCCAACCTCTAGCCTACCCCAAACCCGTCAAGATGCAGTCAAGATCCTATCCAACCGTCAATTTCCCAAAAGGCCCCTCAAATCTGACGCCTTGAGTGCAGCTGCATATATATATATATATATATATATATATATATATATATATATATATATATATATATATTTCCTGCTTTAGACGGGGCCCAATTGGGGCTGTTTTGTTGACAAACAACAAGGGTATTTTGGGCAGCGAGAATGATCATTTTGTGGGTAATCACATGAGGTGTGCAACTGGAAAAAATAATGGAAAAATGGGCAACTTGGGCCTATTTTGCGGACAACAAGTATGAAGATGAGTAGCAGGCATTTTTGCAGTTGACAAGGGCGGATTAGGAACTTCAATGCACAGAAAATGCAGCACATAGGTAGGAGCTAATTTTTGGTGGGAATGCAACTGAAGCACAACAGAAGGGATCCATCTCTGCTCTCTGATTGGCTGAAACTCAAGGCACAAGGATCAAGGCATATGTATAAATACCCATCTATTTTGCTGTTTTTCTTCAGCAAGGAAAGTAGGAACAAAGGAATAGCCTGAGTTTTCCTTAGCTCATTTAGGTTTAGTTTAGATTTTTATTTTCTTTTTTCTCTTCCCCCTTCTCTCTCTAATCCAGCATGTTGGATTAGATCTAGATAGTAGCTCAGATCTGGTTTGTGATTGTAATTTCAGCATGAAGAAATGTGGATCGATGCACAGACTACAGATCTGGGAACAAGTTTATTGTAAGTGGTTTTATTTGAAGCAATAGATTGTCGATTTTAAAGATTAGTTAGATCTAAAGATCTTGTGGTCCCATTAGGTGATCGATCGGATCTGTGTAGAGGAGTTTGTTAATTAGCTCATCCACTTAACTGGTAGACCTCTTAGATACCACCCAATCTCCCTGGGTTTGACATGTTTGTGATTCCTTGAGTCTACCTTGGAATTGCAGCATCTGTAGTGGTTTTAATTGTTCTGATTGATAGTTTGGCTTTGGAGGAGATCCCTAAGATGGTCTGTGACCATTAAAGTGGACAGATCATAACCTTAAGATGAGTCCAAGCTCGGGCTCCAATTGAATTCGTCTGCTGCAATCCATGGATTCGATAAAGTCTATAGGATGGTCTGTAACCATTAAGTGGACAGATCATAGCCTTAAGACTAGGTGGATCCTGCGATTTGGAGTGGAGTTTATACCCTGCAGCTATGCTTATAGCCAGTTGAGGGATGATTGGATATCCTCAGATCTTGATCTGTTTTACAATAAAAAACCAAGTCCTGGCTGCCTATTTCTTACCATTTGATCTTTATTTGTCCATCCATCTTCCTCCATCTTTTAGTTTAGTTTCATATAGTTTGTAGAATTAGATATAGTGACAGAGAAAACCTCTCTTTCTTTTCTCTATTTTCATAGAATTGCCAGATCTATAGCCAGATCTGGAGGTCTACTATACTTCTTCTAGGTTTAGATCACTACTTCATGTGGGACAAACTCTTATTAAAACTTGCTACAAAGGACCTTGTACCTTGCAGGTCTGGAATATTTTTGATGTGCTGAATTCATTCTCTGTTTTATTTTGATTTTATTTTGCTTTTACCATTACACAATAAATCAGCACACTTAAATTCCCCAACACTTCTCGATTAATTGGGTGAGGATTTCGTCGTCGAAATCCAACCTTTGATGTAGCATATGGGTGTTCTGATGAAGGATCTCGAATTGCCTAATGTTCTGCAGCTATTGTACCTCCATCTGTCTAGTGAACTCAGCCAAAGTAAGGAGTTCACCATGCGGCATCGATTGTGGGTGAGGTTGAACTGGCATCTGAGGTGTAGCTCCAGGTGTGGCTTGTTCGAGGTTTTCTTGTTGTGCACCCCTAGCTGGTTGTCGTAAATTTCTATTCATAACACTTAATTGATATCTCTTTAAAATCATATTCCACTGTTTTCTCGTAAACTTATCGACATTATCCGTCCTAGTTTCTTCACCTGTCGGTATTTCATATGGCTCTTCGTTCTCGTCATCTTCATGCCCATCGAGGAATCGGGATATGATTCGGGCATAGGGTAGGGCAGTCACTGGTTTAGGGACGGTGCTCTGGGATTGCTCGTTGGTGTAATTCATGCCCTCGAAGATCATGCGAGGTGAACTGAACCACCTATCTTCATGTATGGCAAACAATGTTTGAAGCAAGGAGTCCCGCCTCTCTTTCTCTCGTGTTGTAGTGGGTATAAATTATTCCAGAAAACCATATCCACAAACCACATTCGGTCAGGTAATTGAGTTCGGGCCACGGATTGGCCAGAGGCTTGAAGACCACTGGTCATTCTAGTCGTAATTTGATGAAATTTTGGCTCCTTGGGTCGAGGAGCTTGCAAACCTTGAGTGTTATCAAACTTTGCACTACAGTGCATGGCTGCGGCAATATCATATAGACCCATGTGAAAAGTTCGCCCATCGATCTCTGTGGTAAAATTTCCCTTGGTGTCTCCCTTCTTAAAATTTTGGTAGAAGAGTTTGACTAAGCAGGAGTAAAAATATGGTTGGGTTGGGCGAAGTAAGGGCTCTAGGTTGGCATGCTTAATGTGATTTATTGACTAGGCGATCGTATCCTCGCTAAACAATTTCGAGTCAAACAACCCCTCAGTTTCAAAAAGTTTAATTTAACTACCAGGCCGCAGACTACTCTCGTTCTGGTGGTGGAGGTTTTGAACTAGCCGAGGCCTTGCCCTTGGCACTAGCGGAGAGTTTAGGTCTAGAAACCGAGATCTTGGTCGCGATTTTCTTCCTGGACACCATGCAGAAAAGAAATCGAATCGAAAAGAGGAAAGTTAGGGTTTTTACCTCAAAATAGCTCAAAATGGGGAAAATCGGATTCGGCAATGCTTTGTGCATGTTGATTGTCAAGTTTGGAGAGTTTCGGCGCGAGAAAACATCTCCTTCAAGGAGGAAATAGGTTCGATTTCATGGAGGATAGAAAAGAGCAAGGGGCCCACGCTCTAAAATTTCCAAAAATGACAAAACGAGGGTTTCTCGGGCCCCTATAAACGTTTCACAGTCACTGCGGTGACTTTAAGTTCTCGTCGCGGTGAGCTTGAAATCTGAAGATCTCGCCGCGGCGAGCTCCAATCTCGCTGCAGCGAGAGGCACAAAAGCAAAATTTGTTCTGTTTTGTGTCTGTTTTGGCTCGCAAAGTTGGGGAGATTTGGGTGGCTTGTATTTCAGATTTGTCCTAAGCACTAATAAGGCCTGCTGAGGCTAGTTTCTACAAGATTTCGGGGTCCTTTGGTTTATGCTTGATGAAGTTGGCAAGTGTTTGAAATTGTCCTATTATTCAACATTTTTTCTCGATACATGAGCAATACTACACTAGATGTAGTTTACTAATAGTTGTTCAATATTGCATAAATTTGACTGATATATATATGATTGCGACAATTGAGTCCTAGGCTCACTATAAGGTTGTAGTTGAATATGCATATATGAACTCATTCAATTGCCACAACAATGATATACTAGAGTGACTAACCTCAGTCAAATAATCCTGTGTATTGATCTTTGATTTCCACTTCTCGTTTTCACGTCGCTTTGGTGGTGGAGTGATTGCGCCATTGGACTAAGACCAAAGGAATGCGCTTCATCCTCAAAATTTATTCCTTTTGATCTAAAATCTTTATCGGCTCTTCAACCAGCATCAAGTCTTCCTGGACTTCGATTGGCTGGTAGTTCAGTACATGTGACGCATCTCTCACATACTTTCTCAGCATCGACACGTGGAAGACATTGTGGATGCTAGACAGCTGCGGCGACAAGGCGATGCGACATGCTACTTCGCCGACACGGCCCAAAATTTCAAAAGGGCCAATGTATCGAGAGCTGAGCTTCCTCGCCGGCCAAGTCGCATTACGCCTTTGGTCGGTGAGATTTTCACGAATACATGATCTCCAACCTAACAAGAACATGATCGTTAGCCTTATACAAGTTAAATTGAATCTTAAAACAACTATGCACACGTAAGTTACTTGAAATTCAACGCTTGATCTTTTAAGATTAGCATAACTCTTCTGCAGGCTTTGAGCTACCTTAAGTCGTTCACGTATGAGTTGAACAGTTTCGTTGGTGCTCTCAATGAGTTCTGAGCCCAATAGTACGCATTCTCCAACCTCCTCCCAGTTAAGTGGAAATTTACATCGGTGGACATACAATGCTTTAAAAAGAGCCATCTCGATGCTCGATTGGTAACTATTATTGTACGTGAATTAGACCAGCGGCAAGTGTTTCTCCCATGATCCTTGAAAGTCTAGCATACAGGCCCGCAACATATCCTCAATAACCTGATTTTTCCTTTCTGATTGTCCGTTAGTTTGAGGGTGAAAAGTCGAGCAAAATACCCATTTGGAACCCATCCTCTCTTGAAATCGCTGCCAAAACTGAGATGTGTAAAGAGGATCCCAATCGGATACAATGCTTATTGGTATGCCATGCAATCTCACTATCTTCAAATATAATTCAGCTAGCTTGTTGGCTGTGTAACATGTACTGTAAAGGAGAAAGTGGGCTGACTTGGTTAGTCGGTCGACGACTACCCAAATAGCATTATGCTCTTTCTGAGTTCTCGGCAACCCAAGGATGAAGTTCATAGAAATGTTCTCCCATTTTCACTCGGGAATTGGTAGTGGTTGCAATAGACCAAAATGGTGCCTATGGTCAACCTTAACCTGTTGGCAAACCAAACATTTTGCTACATATTCTGTTATATCTCTTTTCAATCATGTCCATCAGAAGTTGTTCTTAAGGTCGTGATACATCTTGGTGCTGCTCGGATGTATAGCATACATGGACTTGTGCTCTTCTTCCAAAATTTTATGTCTCAAATCGACATCAGCCAATACGCATAGTCTGTCTCTGAATAGTAAGGAAGCGTCGTTCCTAATATAGAACTCTGACTGTTTTCCACTGATTACTTCTTGTCTAATAGCCATAAGGTCTGCATATGTCATTTGGCGTTCTCTAATCCTATCGAAGAGTGTGGATCGTACATTGATATTAGCTATCAGAGTTCCCGAATCTTTCACCTTGAATGTAATGCCACATGAGACGATGTCCTCAAGTAGGTGCCATCTGTGGATCCTTGCCACAAGGTGTGACAGCTGAGCAAATGATTTTCGACTTAGAGCATCAGCTACCACGTTTATCTTTCCTGGATGGTACTGTATGGTGCAATCGTAGTCCTTCAGAAATTCCATCCATCTCCTTTTCCTTAGATTTAAGTTCTTCTGGGTGAATAAGTACTTGAAGCTCTTGTGGTCGGTGAATATCTTAAAGGTTTTACCATATAGGTAATGCCTCCATATCTTTAAGGCGAAAATGACTGTTGCTAGCTTCAGGTCGTGTGTAGGGTAGTTCTCTTTGTGGTTTTTCAGCTGCCTTGATTCATATGTCACAACCTTCTCATGCTGATTCAATACGTAGTCTAACCCACTGTGGGACGCATCGCTGAACACTGAGAATCCCCCACTGCCTGATGCTAGGGTGAGTACGGGTGTAGAGGTCAATTTCCTTTTTAACTCTTGAAAGCTCTGTTCGCACGACTCGGTCCACTCAAATTTAAAAGTCTTTCGGGTGAGACGCGTGAGTGGTTTTGCAAGTTTTGCAATCCCTTCCATAAATCTTCTGTAGTATCCGGCTAACCCCAGAAAACTACGAACTTCGGTTACAGTTCTGGGCTGCTCCAATTTCACTACCACTTCTATCTTAGTAGGGTCCACTTCTATACCAGCCTCTGATATGATGCGTCCAAGGAAGAAAACTCACTTGCTTCAGCCAGAACTCGCACTTACTAAGCTTGGTATACAATTGAGATTCTCGAAGTGTTTGAAGTGCTAGCTGTAGGTGCTGCTCATGCTATTCTCTCAACCTTGAATAAATGAGAATGTCATCAATGAATACAACCACCCATTTATCCAAATAGGGTTTGAACACTCGGTTCATGAGGTGCATGAAGGATGCAGGCGCGTTGGTTAACTCAAATGGCATGACGAGAAACTCATAATGGTCGTATCTGGTGTGAAAAGTTGTTTTCGGAATGTCTTCAGCTTTCACTCTCATCTGATGGTAACCGACCTCAAGTCGATTTTGGAGAAGAACTTCGCTCCTTGCAATTGATTGAACAGATCGTTGATTCTTGGAAGTGGGTATCGGTTCTTAATTGTCAGTTTGTTTAGCTATCTGTAGTCAATGTACAGACGCATAAAGCCATCTTTCTTTTTGACGAATAACACAGGTGCTCCCCATAGAGACACACTCGGCCGAATAAATCCCTTATCAAGAAGATCTTGTAGCTGCTTTTTAGCTCTTTTAGCTCTGCTGGTGCCATACGATATGATGCATTCGATACTGGTTCAGTCCCGGGAGCTAAGTCTATTGCAAATTCAACTTCTCTATCAGGCGGTAGACCCGGTAATTCCTCAAGGAATACATCAGGGAAGTTGCACACGATAGGAATGTCAGAGATTTTAACTTCTCCCTTTCTTCTGTCTTGTAGGAATGCAAGGTAACCCAGACACCCCTTGTTCAATAGTCTTTCAGCTCTAATGGCAGATATCAAGGGTGTGACATTCAGCTAGGTACCATAGAACTTGAAAGATTTTCCTTTTTTGAGCCAGAAAGTGACGATTTTTCGAAGACAATCGACAATGGCACAGTGCTCGGATAACCAATCCATGCCAAGGATGACATCAAATCCTTGCATGTCTAGTAGAATTAGCTCCACTCTGGTCTCATGATCTTCAATAAGGGCGAGCACGGACCGACATACGTGATCTGTCCTCATAGACTTTTCGATTGGGACTGAAACTGTCAGCACGAATTCTATAGGTTTCGGCTCAATGAGCAGCTCCACCGCGAACTGAGGGGTTACAAAAGAATGGGTAGACCCAAGGTCTATCAACACTCGAGCCTTGTGAGAGGAGATATCCATCGCGATATCACTCTTGAAATACATTGGTATAGTACCTAAGTTTTCATGTATAAGCGTACATATTTGAATAATGAATACACAATTGTTCTAACATTAGTAGTTGATGAAATAAAATGACTATTTTATTGGATACACCTTCTTCATCTAAAATACAAAAATTTAAAATTTACTATTCCGAAAGGATTTATACCATGAATTACGTCATTGCTAGCTTGGACATCTTGAGCTGACACTGCATATGCCCAGCCTTGCATCATAGGCAGTGATGATCTCAAAGTTGGTGCAGCTGTGGTTGTACCCTCCATCTCGGGGCATTCTCTGATCCGGTGCCCCATTTTTCCACACTTAAAACAGGTTCCCTTTGTTCTCCAACACTCTTCGGTTTTATGTGCCTTCCCACACTTCGAACATGATTCTTTTGGTGCAGAGGAAGTTGTATAAGAAACAGTGTGAGCAGTTGTTGGTGGGCTCTTGGTACACCCGCAGTTGTCGGGTTCGAGGCATTGTAAGGACTTGGAGTTTTTGGAGGTAGAGGCAGCAAGGCTGTCGGATTGAATGACCTCGACGATGCCGCAGGAGTAGGCTGTGATGGTGGCGACATTAAGTACCTTGGCCTCTTGTTGGCCTACTCCGAACTAGCTACCTTAGACTGAGTCCTCCTATTTCTTGCTTGTTCATCTCTCATTCTATACATATCTTCGACATCCCTTTCAGCAATAAGGGCCAGTCTGATAACTCGCTCATATGTCGTCACCTCAAATAAAGATATCCTTTCTTTAATGACCGGTTTCAGGCCATATTCAAAATTTTGAGTCTTCATCAACTCAGTGGCCACCAGTGCTAGTGTGAATCGCGATAAGCGAGTAAACTCGGTCTCATATTCGCTTATGATCATCGGGCCTTGCACTAAGTTTGCAAATTGAATCTCTAACTGACGCCTCTCAGGTGCTGGGAAATACTTCTCATAGAAGGCCTTGGTGAATTCTGCCCAAGTCCAAGGTGTCCCTGGTGCTCGTGTTCTCTCCACAGATTTTCACCAAGGGTCTGCTTCACCCTCGAGTTAGAATGAGGCCCAACTCACCTTCTCTTCTTCAATGCACCTAATTCTTTATAGGACCTTTTCGATCTGATTTAACCATTGTTTTGCCTGCCCATAGAAGCTAGGATGCCTCATCCTCTTGAACTCCTGAAATCTCGATGGCTGCCTTCTCTCAGCCAGTATCGCCATGGTGTTCACCATGGTTTCAAGCAGCTGCTAGTTGTTTCTAGCATTACCTCCAACTCCGGACGTATTTCCCACATTATTCTCAGCTACGAAAGCATTGTTGTTGCCTATCAGGTTGGCATTTGGGCCAGTGGCGATCCCTTCGCCATTTGTCACCCTATCAAGGTTTACAATCCTCGGTCTTCCTCTTCGAGGAGGCATATTAACCTGCCATGACCAAGCAATTACTAAGTCGGATCAGTTCTAAGACTAAAGTCTCAACTTTGAACCTAATACCTAACCCTAATGTCATTGCTTCAAGTATGTTATAGCTCTGAATTCAAAATCCTAGGCTCGTGGACATTAAGCCTAGGATTCTGATACTCCCTGTGACACACAGTGTCACAATTGGATCCGCTCTGCCAAAGTACGTTGAATCTAGTACTTAGGCTTTAATACCACCTGTGCTAGCCCGAATTTCCTTATCACAAACCCATGCCGTTAGATCGCATTCGAGATCTGAAGTACAATATAACATGGTATCGAAGTGTTTACTTCGTTTCATAACAACTCGATCTTCCCAAAATTAAGCGATTAGAAGGATCGAGCCATCAAACGTTGGTAAGCATACAAGCGTGCAGAAACAAAGTGTACAAGCGGATAGCAGAGTGAAAGCAAAATCAAATGGCAACATATATTCAAGGATTAATCACCCACAGTTAACCAAAAAGCTATACAAAAACATCCACTGGTGATGGCCGTCCTTCACCTAAACAGTGGAGCCAAATATACACATTGTATTCAGTTTACAAATACTATACTGCATCTCAAAAGCCCAAAAAGAACTAGTCTCCACTCTCAACCAAAAACAACTAAGGATAGTGCCCTTCAGGCATATCCTCCTCCTCCTCGGGATTGTAATCCGGATCTTTCTCTTGCTCCAGATCCTTTTCAATCTCAGCTCCTGCAGCTGTAACGTATAGTCGGGGAATGAGCTACAGTCTAAGCTTAGTAGGGATAAAACAATGCACAACTATATTTTATCATTCCTTTGCATGGTATAGATGCATAATAAAATGAGCAATTCAAATTAAATAGTAGTGAAATGCGTTGGCAACAAAACAAAGATTTTAAAATCACGATATCAAAATATGTATATCATGAAATCAAACAACGTATGAAAATATGCAATATCGGAACAAGACGACAAATATGAATTTCATAGCGTATCAGGGAACAAACATATATGAGAACGGGCACATAGATCATTGGGTCGGAACATATCAAGTCACATCATCAAGTTGAACCTGAAAGTATTATTATAAGTTTCTCGTTGTGGGAATTGAGAAGTCCGTATCGGACACATGGTCAAAACCTCGGGGACTCCACCCCTCACAGCTAATCATGAGATTGAGACAAGTATCATGACAAAGCATCTCGTAGCGGGAATTGAGCTGTCCGTAGCAGACACAGGGTCATAAGCCTGGGGACTCCACCCCTCTCATGGAGATTCCACTCCTCAATGCACACGATCTTGGAACACATCACGCTTACACATGTCAGAAATTGAAAGACTTAAATCACATAATCAAAGTTGGATTTGAGGAATTGAGCTTAATGAGTCAAATGAAATCAAGATGTCAAATGTCATGATCAAATGCGAAAATTAAATCTCAAATGTTTGAAGAGTTTTCATATACATATAACATGGCTGAAAATACGATTCAAATACAGTCAAGATTAACATAGCATCCCATAGTCAAGTCAAACATATTATCTTGCAATGAGATTTCCCTACCTCAAGTGTCGGAATCTCGTGAATAAAGTGGCACAAATCGAAGTGAATTTCTTCCTGATTGTTCCTTGTATTCAATCTAGATTCACACCATGTACGTGCACTAACTATCAGTGACCCATACATGTCAAGCCCAAGGTCTCACGAGGCATAAAACACATGAAACCAAGGTCCAAAACAGAGTACACATCGTTGTGGGGAGATACAGGGTCACCGTGGCGAGGTCTACAGTGTTCCAAGTGCCTCCAGGCTTCTCGCCACGGCGAGAATTTCCAATGCTACAGTAGCCTGGATTTCCAAGGTAGCACTCACTGCAACGAGTGCTTCAAGTCTTTTCTCGCACGACGAGTCTTCATGTCACTGCAGCGAGCCTTATTAGCTCGTTATTCTATTGGTTCTATTATGCAGATAAGGCAATGATGATGATGATGATGAACCGGGTGGTTTACTAATTAGATTAAAAAAACCATGTATTTGGTTTTTGATTATATCGAATTGGCTAGGCTCCCGGTTTCGATCGAATTGGGTTGAACTGACTGGTCGAGATTAGTATTTAAATCAATGCATTGAAGATCCAATGACATTTGATAGTAGTTTAATTTGCTTCCAACCTTGCTTCACTAAGAATTTTGAAATCACTTCAGGACTTCTCAATCAATCAGACTTCATAACCAGACATTATCATCATTGCCTCGTCCCATCCATTTAGCGTCGATCATATCTAAGATAAGATGAAACGCATTGAAGATGAAACTCTTTTAGAGAGGTATGTTCATTACTAAATGCCGTTTAACAATTTTCAGCTTCTAGATTTTTAAAGGTTTTTAACCGGTCCTAAGACTACCATAGAAATATATTGTAAATTCAACCTTTTACACAATAAATCTATTTTTTACACAACAAATCTAAGCATCATGGACTTCACATCAAGTGGCATACTTGATAAAAGATGGAGCTAACTTACCTTTTGAAATAAAACAAATCAATGACCAACTCTTTACTAAAAGATAACTAAAGTAGCCATAAGAAAATTTTGCCTTGTACTTCAAAAGTAACAACATTTTCTCTCGATAAGGAGTGCCTGAAGGGACAAATCCAAAAGATCTTTTTGAAAACTGAGGAATTAAACATGAGAAATGAAGCTGCAAATCCTCACTAATTTCCTGAGAAATGACGTCACTTGAAAATAACATTTCTGTTGTGTTGTTTGAGAAATAAGTTCCCCAAAAAATCTGATTTCTATTGTTTGATTGTCTATTTGAGAAATTGACTTCCTCTAAAACTTCAAAAGGGTATTTTCAGCCAACGAACAAATTCAAAGGTTGTTGATAGGGATATCACGATCAAGAGCATCGGATTCGGGTCGAGAGATTGTCCAATAGCAGAAGATATGGAAAGCGAGTCAGAACGGAAGAGTCGGAAAGAAAAAGAACGTAAAAGTGGTTAAGAGCTCAAATTCGAAGGACTGAAGAGTTTTCACACCACTTCCTGCGCAACCATCGAAAAAATGGTCATAAGTCTATCAATGTGTCCGAATTATATGATTCTTGTCTTGTTAAAAAGCTACTCCGATAAACTTTCAAATAAGACCAATTTCACGTTAATCAGACATCGTTTGATTCTTCACAAGTGACCGCATAATAAAAGAACGAGATTTAATTATTCAGGGCAAACTTGTCTTTTAGTATTTATTTGTTTTAGGATTTTCTGTCTTTTTTATAGCCCACTATATAAGGTCTTTATAACTTTGTAACAAATTGATTATTAAATGAAAATTGAGAGCTTGCTTTTGTGCAAACCCTAGAAGACTTGCGAAAAGTTTTCGATCGAATGAGCGAATCTTTTGAAACCTGAGGACTGAATCTTCATTTTTCGTGCGACTTGATGCGAAAATGACGTACAACCTTGGTGTGAAGCCTTAGATCCTATCTTTCACTTTTATTTTTTCTTTATCTATTATCTAATAATATCTTCCCTTGCTTTGATAAATTTCTAAATCCCAAATCTAAAAATTTAAATCTTTTGTTCTAACTCTTTTGATTAATTAATTTCTTGAGCCTTCGTTTTCCAAAATCTTAGAGGAGTTCGAGAGACGACATCATAATTATTGCTTGATACCCTAAACTAGATAGAAACTCAAATCCTTCATCGGATCCCTTTTTTTAGATTAGAAATATCGATACATTTGAGTGCTAAAATTGAATTAACCTAGTTGTTTTATTGAATTGATTAAATTTATTTTATGTGTTTGGATGATTTCGATTATTTCTATTAATCAATTAAATCTAAAGTTAATCTCAAACTTACATAATTAGGGTTTTAGCGTTTGTCCCACATCAATTGTAGATCAATTAAGATAACTAAACATTATGAAAATTAGTAAAGTAAAGAGGAAATAGTGAAAGAGCCCCTAGTATAAAATAATGGGGAAAGTAGTCTTCCAGGAGCAACACTTCGGGAATAAATTCACATAATAAATCACTCACCTTTGTTAATACAAAGAGAGAGAGAGAGAGCATCACTTGGGGAATAAATCTCACACAACAAATCACTTACCGTTGTTAACATAAAGGGAGAAAGAGCATCACTTAGAGAATAAATCTCACACAACAAATCACTCACCTTTGTTAATACAAAGGGAGGGAGAGCAACACTTTGGGGAATAAATCTCACACAACAAATCACTCACCTTTGTTAATATAATGGGAGGATGCGAACATGAAGTGTAGAACCGACGACCTCATGCCCCACAAAGAGAGGGGAGGCAGGATACCAACTGATCTAATGCTCAATCACTGGGCTCACTTCAATTCTTTTGTGGCCCTTAAAGTTGCATCAAACAAAAAGCTTGGAAATACTTCACTTCCACCGTGAAGTATTCCAGAGCTACCAAACTCAAATTAAGATGAAAAAGGATGAATACATAATTCTCCCATTATTGCCGTGCTTCTATATGGAACACCACATATATGGAACAGCACACCTGCAGCTACCACAGGTTCAATTCCAGTTCATTGATGACCCGTCGCAGAAGCGCCCCTACTAGAGAATAATATGTGATGAAAACTTTCTTCTACTCTAGGTATGCACCCGACTGCTTTCATCTCAAACTAAACCCAAAAAACTTGAATGGGATAGATGCATAAAACACAAGGGAGGGGGGTGGTTACAATTAATCTAGATTTGATTACATAGTCAACACACCTCATGAAGTAAAAAAATAAGCCATATTTTTTTAAAGATACATGAAAAGTGCGGGCAACTTGTGCCTAACTAATACTGCAAAGAAGGAAAAAGGTTAAAGACTCACCTATGCAACATATTTATAACAGCAATCCATCAGTCGACGAACTTTTTCAATGTCAGGACCATCGCCGACCAAATCTTTTTCTGAAATGTCACATCTTGTGTTGTTCCACTGATCTAGAATACGAAAGATCCTGCTAAGCTATTGCAAGAGTTAAGGAAATACAAGAATTTATAACAGTAGGTCAATTGATACGTGTAAAGACTCTGGTCCCAACAACCCACTTGATAGCTCAAGTGGTATAAGGCTTTGCATTCCCTCCTTAGAGGTCAAGGGTTCAAGCCCCTTTAGCATCCTTCATAAAGGGTTGGCCCTGTAGCTTAGCTAACCCATACAAAAGTAAAAAAATAAAAAGACTGGTGTCAGGACCATTTGACGGTCAAAGTATACCCCAACTTTTTGCAGTATTTTTCAAAAAGTTGACACCATAGTCCAGGAAAGAAAATTGCATTTTCATCGTTAAGATCACTATAGCAAAAATTAATTGATATAAATAGACTACAGAATACCCAATAATGATGGAATAAAACCCCGTTTCTTAGAAGGGAACATTCTGAGAACTTGATCCAATAATCGATATCAATGAAGCAACACCCACATCATGGAATATGCATTTATACTATTTAAAAGGGAAAAAAGGATTGAGAATTCATGTCTTTTGTGAAGCAGGATACAGATGTAATTCTGGCATTTAATTTACTGTTCCAATCATTAGAGCTCTTATCCTCTCCCCGGTGATCATCAAGGTCTTCTTCAATCACATCTGATTTGTCTATTAGAACTGATGCATACTGCTGTAGACGTAATGGGCTCATCTCATTTTCTTGGACTCGAATCAATATCCTTACCAAGATGCTCCAAAGAGCATTGCGTGCTTGGGAATCATCAGAAACAAACGGGAAAATGTCAAGCAGACCTTGTAGAAAAGGCAGATCTGGATGTACCACAACATTAATTCTAGTTCTGCAAAAGATAACAGAATCCAAAAAAAGATTTGCAGAGGTAAAACCAAAACAATTACCTTGTGAAATCTCGGATGCTAGACCCGGTTCATCTGTCAGAAAATTTGCAATTGTAACAATGGCAATAACACAAGAGTTGGCAACCTATTACAAAAGCAAAATTGTCAGCATCACTGCAAATAATGTGGTTAGCTCAAATATAAGGTGGAGACGATTTCATCTTTAATTCAAGTAATATATTCTTGCACGATATTTACAATGCTTGTCTTTTGATTCCATCTCACATTTCATTTGCTTTCTTTATTTATTGCCAATCACAAAAAACAATACTAAAGCCCTAATACAGGGGAAATCTCTCTCTCTCTCTCGCCCTCTAACACTGGGACGGCCTCCAATTGTGGTGCCACATGGCACCACTCCCCCCTATGGTTCACCCCTCCTAAACGGGTTTTAAAAAAATTATAAAATAAAAAATAAATATACGACCTTAATCGTACGGTGTGAAAATGAACAATGACTTGATTTTTTGATTCACCTTTAATTTTTAAGGCATTTACCACCATTGACTATAGTGATTAAACTTTTTCTAATGGTATTCGATCAGCCTTGCTCACATTCATTTGGCACTCAAACATATGTTAACGTGACGCTCGACTGGGATTGTCCCAAAGTCCAAATCTGAGAAGCTGTCCTAGGTCCCGGCGTGTGTGTGTATGGACACAGTTTTGGCAGTCTGAGGACAACCTTTACATTAGTCCCAACCTCAAAAAACAGAGCCACGTGGCTTCCAAAACATGACTTGGGTGCGGCATGGACCAAGAGGACATTGCATAGACCATTTTAAAAGGAAATGAAAAAGCATCTCCACTTTCTTTTGTTCTTTTTCTAATTTGATTTATGAAGTTCCCGGGACACCAAAACAGTGTCTTTGGTACCATGTGGTACCTTCTTTAGAGGCTGGGACTATGGTGAAGGTAGTCGTTCAGACTATGTAACCTTTTTCATCATACATATATAGGACAAGATATTTGCTCACCTGGAGCTCCACGTGGCACCCAAAACGTTGTTTGGTGCCACGTGGAGCTGGGGGCAGGCAGTATAGATCAGGTTTAAAAAAAATCGAAAAAACTAAATTTCGATAATGAAAAGTCAAAAATTGATTGAACTTCAACGGTCCTAATTTCAAGCCCATGATCAAAACGATGTCCCCTTGGTCTCCGCCAGAGCCATACCGGATATATATATATATATATATATATATAAGCATCTATTTTGGTATCATCAACCATGTGACACGTGATCTAAAAACATTATTTTTATGACTTTTTTGTCATTCAAAACCCTGGTCAAAGTTTCTCATCTGCCTACCTAAACCTTGTGCATTGAATTTTTTCCAAATTTGACCAGCTTTTGGACGCTGGATAGATTTACTTTTAATTTTTTTTTTATGGACCTTATCGACCTTGTGCACATTGCCTTGGCACCTAATCTTCGGATTAGGTGGCACTTGGCACCAAATGGCACAAGTGCAGGGTTGAGAGAGAGAGAGCCGGGATGCTACCTATGAGGGTAGCGTTTTGGTGCTACCTATAAGATCGTTGGAAGACACGTGACACTTAATCTAAAGATCGGATGTAATGGTAACTTGGGCAAGATCAATCAGGCCCTACTCAAAAATTTTGAGCGAAATCCGATACTTATCCACCGTTAAAAATGTGGTCAGAGTTGGGAAAAAATCAACGCACTTGAATAGGTGGGCATTACCCTATGTAGGCTATGTTTGATCCTTGATTTGAGAGGCAAAACAGTCACAAAAATTAGATTTTTTTATAAATCCCATGCCCATAGGAGTACCATAGAAAAGGGATACACACATATATATATATATACGGGAAATGATCCTCTCACTTGAGTCATGGGATTAAAGTCATGATTAGACCTCTCATTGGCTCAACGACTGCCTTTGACTTTTCAAAAGTAGCTGAAATGACATGCAGCCAATGAGAACCCGAGTCATGAGCTTACATCCCATGACTCAAGTTACGAGATCATTTCCCTATAAATATATATAGCTAGTCCTATTGGGTAATCCCATGACTCAAGCTACCATTAGCTAGCTGTCACATCATGTTGATTTTTAAGTAACCTGATGTGACATGCAGCCAATACGAGCTCAAGTCATGGGCCTATGCCATGACTCGAGTGAGAAAATCATTTCCTATATATATATATACACACAATGAGAAACAAGCAAGTTCTTCTATTCAACAAATTAAATTTGGGTACCGAGATAGAGAATAAAAACAAAAAGAACTAGCTAAAACCGAAACATTGGAAGCTGCATTCGATCACCAACAAAGCATCTTCAGCAGAGAATTGGGAGATCAGCAAGCTGATTGAAGATAATAGTACCACCCTGACCTTCCACATTAGCCAGGCTATCAACAGTACTATTCACTTCTCTGTGTACGTGAGACATTTTCCAATTGAGGCCCAGCTAAGGGTTACATTATGCAATGAAACGAATGCCCAACAAACCGTGGCTTTCCTTTACTAAGAATCACTTGCACAAGGATTTTTGAAATGGATTCAATATGTATTTTTTATCCTTCACTAGGAATCCATGCCAAGCCAGTAGAGAGATCTAAATTATGTCGTTAACTTGTATCTTAATGTTGATACCATAACTTGCAACAAACACATGCACAAAAGATCCATGAGCTCCTCTTAGAATACATCCACCTGAGCTAGAGCCTAGATTACCACGATTGGCTCCATCCACATTAAGTTTCAACACTCTTCTTCAGGTACAATCCATTCCACCAGAGTAATTTTCGGAGAAGGGGTTGTAATAACAGAGCAACCAAGCTGAGATATAATATGATTTTCATCAGCAGTAGACCTCTTAAAAGATTTCAATCTAGTAGATCTGCCAAATAACCATCTGTTAATATGATTAATAATACCATCAGCGAAAGTAGAGATGGCATGTTGACACCTGTTTCTCTCTAACAAAGTTTCCCAGACTAGTAACCAGGGGATTTGATGCTTCATCATAGAAAGTAGAGCTGTGACGGGGACGCCACCAACAAAGACCTAGGGTTCAGGCCGTACAAGGTGTACCGGCGGCGGAAGAAGCAGCGGAAGGACCAGGGAGGGTAAAAAATTATCGAGGAAAGATCTTAGGGGTCGGCCTAGGAGGCACAAGAGCATTTTGGGTGATGGACGTCCGGATTTTGACGGTCTCACTGTTTTGTAAGACGGACGCCCGTAGTGCACTACGGACGTCCGTGGTTAAGCGACGGATGTCCGTGAACCCCAGGACGGACGTCCGTGGAAACCCCCGCCCCAGCAACTTAAGTGACGTAGTTGTCCTTTTTGTCCTCATATTTTGTTTTCTTGTAAGTTATCTTTTGGGTAACATAGTATTTTCCATATTAGGGTGTTTCTATTTGTAGCTATTATAAAAGATAATTTTGTAAGCCAATTTTGGCACTTGTTAACTTGAATGAAAAGATGCTTTGCATTTTGGGCTTGAGAGAAGCTTTGAACAGTGAGTCTTCTTCCCCGAGATGGGTTTGGTGTGAGGCCAAAGGGTGTGATGCCCATGCTACTTTGATTTTCTCCTTTACTCTTTGCTCTTGTTTGATCCTTTTATTTTCCCCCTTAATCTCTTGCATCCAAAATTTTCCCTTTTGATCGATTTTCCCAACTCCTAAACCCTAGATCTAGAGTAACCTTAATGTCCATCCTTATGGATCGAATCCAATCCTATCCCTTCGATCCATAACCGTTGTTGGACTCGAGCTTGCTTGATTTGCGCCATTTAACTGTTTCGATTCAAAAGCCCTAGCGAGGAGCTACCGATTCCACGAAGAACTACGATCTAGCGGCCTGACCTAGACGAAACGAGAGTTCTATCTCTCGGATCGCCTCTTCCGCCATCCTAACGGATCTCGAGCATCGGATTGGACCTTACGTGAATCGAGCATGGTCACTTAACCGGAATCCCGCGAAACCCCAAGGTATCGCTTTAATTGTGATTAATTGTTCAATTAATTAGTTTAATTTCGGCAAATTAGCTTATCATGGGTATTCACGGACTTCAGGGTCGTTGTCCCCCGTGAGTTTGGTATCAAAGCCAAGTTTCTAGGTTAGGGCATCTTTTGCATGTCATTTTAAGTTCTTTCAATTTTATTTCATTTGCATTCATCACATGTGCACATCAGGTGTTTGACAAAATTCCCCACTCATTTTGCGTGTTCATATTTGTGTGTTCATTTGCTACAGTGTGTTTGATAAAATTCCCCATTCACATATAGTTCATAGTTGCTTGTTCATTTAAAACCCGTGTTAGCGTATTGTGGCCCCATGGACTCGAATGTGATTGTTGATGCTCTTAAGGGCATCCAAGCCATGTTGATCACTATGAATGAGAGGATGAACGCTATGGAGGAAGCCCAAACGGCTATGGTTGCCTCTAACGAAATGCTTCTCAACCGCTTGGATCGTTTGGAAGGAGATGAGGAGCATCACGATCGACGCGATGAGCGTAACAGTCCACGCTTAGGGCGTGGTGGTCGGCCCGAGGGCCGGAATCGGAATCAAAGGGAAGTCGCTCATCACGGAGATGACTACAATCTGAATGAGAAACTCCTCAAAAATGTACGAGTTGAGTTTCCGACCTTCGATGGAAGAATGGACCCTAAAGTCTTCCTTGATTGGGTCTCCGATATGGATCACCACTTTAAGTAGTATAACATGGACAATGAGCAGTGTGTTATACTTGCCAAAATGAAGCTCATTGGTCAAGCTTGACTATTTTGGGTCAATGTCGAGCGCATGCGTGCAAATGCGGGTCGTGCTCCCATTACCAGTTGAGAGGACATAAAGGAGCATCTCACAGAGAAGTACGTTCCTTTATCATACTACCACCGCCTACTCGATCAATGACAAAACTTACGCCAAGGTAGTATGCTTGTAGCCGAGTACATTGGCAAGTTTGAGGAGTTCATGATGAGAGCCAATGTGTCGGAGATCCTCAAGTCACTCTTTCAAGGTTCCGCACCGGGTTGCAATTGGATCTCCAAAAAGAGTTAATCTTCCACCCCATAGACACTCTTGAAGAGTGTTACACCATTGTGCAAGACCTTGAGAGGTACTGGAAGACGACGATGGTGAGACGATTTGAGCCACATGCCGGTAGCCATAAAATCGGAGAAGGAAGGCCTAGTGCCGGAAACCCACCTCTCGAACCGACACAGCCCACTCTTACAAATTTCAGTTTGATAAAGGGAAAGGTGTGGTAGGTGAGTCTTCAAAGGGTAACACTCAAACCAAGTGTTATAAATGTCATGGGTTTGGCCACTTTACCGCCTAATGCCCTACAAGAAACCCCCAAAGAACTCTCTTGGTTGAAGATGTCGATGAGGAAGAAGGTGTTGAAGAGGATGTGTATGAACCGGAAATCACACCTAGTGACAAGGAGGGTGATGACGGTAGTCGTGCACTGGCTTGCATTCATGAGTGTTTGGTTGTGAGGTGTGCCTTAGCACAACCTCAACGCAATGAGAAGGAAGATTGGCGTAGAGATAATAGTTTCTACACTTATGCCAAGTGTGGTGAGAAGAGTTGCACGGTCATTATAGATAGCGGGAGTTGCACGAACTTTGTATCGACACACCATATTACCCGTTTAGGGCTCACACCCGAGCCCCATCCGAGACCGTACAAAGCCGCATGGGCCGACTCATCTTCTATTCCCGTATCTCAAAGGTGTCGTGTGCCGATACAATTAGCCTTGTATTCAAACACTTTGTGGTGAGATGTGGTACCAACAAAAGTGGGGCCACATCATTTTAGGAAGGCCTTGGCTCTACGACATGGATGTGACCCTCCTTGGACGGTCTAATGTGTGCACATTCATGCATGAGGGCAAGAAGATAAAGTTGAACCCCTTGCCTCCCAAAATTTCATCGAGCAAGCGGGTTGACAAGAAGAGCGGTCCATTTAAGACCACTAATATTGTGAGCCCTTCGAAATTTGAGAGAGCGTCCTTAGATGAGAGTGTGGTGTATGTGGTCATCACCGTTGAGCGTACTCTTGAGTCTATGGGTGAGTACCCTAAGGAGGTTGAATCAATTCTAAAAGAGGTTGTAGATGTCTTCTCGGAAGACTTGCCCAATGAACTCCCTCCCATGTGTGACATTCAACACGCAATAGACTTGGTTCCCGGATCTACCCTACCGAGTCTACCTCACTATAGGTTGAATTCGGTTGAACACGCCGAGTAAACTCGCAAAGTCGAAGAGCTCCTTCGGAAGGGGTTCATCTAAGAGAGCTTGAGCCCATGTGTCGTACCCGCACTACTCACACCTAAGAAAGATGACACGTGGCGGATGTGTGTGGATAGTCGGGCCATCAACAAGATTACGGTCAAGTATCGGTTCCCTATACCGAGGCTCGACGATATGTTAGATATGATGGTTGGTGTCACTATCTTCTCTAAGATAGACCTTAAGAGTGGTTACCATCAAGTTCGAATCTGCCCCGGTGATGAGTGGAAAACCGCCTTCAAGACCAAAGATGGTCTTTATGAGTGGATGGTCATGCCTTTTAGGCTTTCAAATGCCCCGAGCACCTTCATGAGGCTCATGACCCAAGTGTTGCGACCATTTATTGAGAAATTCCTTATAGTGTATTTTGATGACATTTTGATCTATAGTCGCGACAAGGAGCAACACTTGACCCACTTGCGGTTGGTTTGTGGGACTTTGAGAGGAGAGAAACTGCATGCGAACTTCAAGAAGTGTACGTTCATGCAACACTCCGTTGTCTTCTTGGGGTTCATTGTCTAGGCCGATGGTATGATTGCAGACCCGGAAAAGATAAAGGCTATTGCAGAGTGGCCCGAGCCTAAGAACATACATGATGTTCGTAGCTTCCATGGGTTGGCCACCTTCTATTGTCGCTTCATTTGAAGCTTTACCACCATTATGGCTCCCATCACCGATTATATGAAGGGGAGTTTCAATGGAGCAAAGCCGCAGCGAGGGCCTTTACCGAGATCAAAGAGAAAATGACAAGTGTACCCGTCATGTGCCTACCAGACTTTTCTAAAGTCTTTGAGGTCGCTTGCGACGCTTCAGGTGTAGGCATAGGAGGAGTGCTTAGCTAAGAAGGCCACCCGGTAGTCTAGTTTAGTGAGAAGCTCAACGAGGCGAAGAAAATATACTCCACCTATGATAATGAGTTCTATGCGGTGGTCCGATCTCTTTGGTATTGGAAACATTACCTTAGACCGCAGGAATTTGTGCTATTTTTCGACCATGAAGCCTTACACTTCCTTGCTTCCCAAAAGAAGTTGAACCCAAGGAACGCGACATGGGTTGAGTACCTTCAAGGGTTCACCTTTGTATTGAAGCACAAGGCCGGTGATGAGAACAAAGCGGCTGATGCGCTTAGTCGTCGGATAGCGACTTTGCAAGCCATGAGCACCGAGGTCGTGGGGTTTGAGCAATTGGTCCAAAACTATCCCGAGTGTCCAGATTTTGGGGCGGAATACATGGCTTTACGGAACAATCCCCCCAGCGCTAACTCCAAGTATACCCTGCAAGATGGGTATTTGTTTATGGGCCATCGTCTATGCATCCCTCGCACTTCCTTGCGCGCTCGTTGAAGATCGATTCTTTTGGCCTGGCCTTATGCGGGATGTCGCCCGAATTGTGCGACAATGTCGCACTTGCCAAGCCTCCAAGCAAATGAGGCAAAATACCGGCTTGTACACTCCTTTGTCGGTACCACACATGCCTTGGCAAGACGTTTCTATGGACTTCGTGCTTGGGCTCCCCAAGACATTGAGAAAGCACGACTTCATTTTTGTCGTTGTGGACTGATTTTCCAAAATGGCCCACTTCATACCGTGGAACAAGACCACCGACGCAACCCATGTTGCGAAATTATTTTTCGGCAAGGTAGTGCGCCTCCATAGTTTACCCAAGACCATTGTGTCGGATAGGGATGTCAAGTTTACAAGTTACTTTTGGAAAACCCTATAGCACATGATGAGCACGATGCTCCAATTCTCATTGGCATATCACCCTCAAACCAATGACTAAACGGAAGCCACCAATAGGAGCCTAGGCAGTCTACTTTGTTGTCTTGTCGGTGACCACATTAGGACTTGAGACTCCATTCTACCATTAGCCAAGTTTGCATACAACAACTCCATCAATAGGACCACAGGTAAGAGTCCATTTGAAGTGGTGCATAGCCATAAACCAAGAACACCCCTAGATTTGATTCCTATGTCTGCATCTCACCACACATCCGAGTCCGCGGATATATTTGCACAACATATTCACAATTTACATGCCGAAATTAGACGTAAAATTAATTCGAGCAATGATAATTACAAATTGTCGGCGGATTCCCACAAGCGTTTCAAAGAATTTCAAATAGGTGAGCATGTAATGGTTCGGGTTAGGCCTGAACGATTCCCATTGGGAATCGCGAAGAAGCTCCAAGCTCGCAGCACCGGACCTTTTAGGATTGTGGCAAGGAGTGGTCCGAATGCGTATGTTCTTGAGCTTCCTCAAGATGTGGAGGTTAATTCAACGTTCAACGTGGAAGACCTAGTTCCTTATCTAGGCGTAACCCCACCCCCTTGCAATCCTTTCCAAACGCCCTCTACTCATGAGCCAACCCAAACCTTGCAGCCTATACCACATTTCCCTTCAAAAGAACCTAAAAGAGATGTGATTGAGGAGATCCTAGACAATCATGTAGTCTCCACCCATGATGGGGGGTTTCAAAGATACTTGGTGAGGTGGGTCCATAAGCCGGAATCCGAAAATACGTGGATTGCTGAAGACGAAGTCCGCCACCTAGACCCCGACATGCTTGATTGCTACCATAACCATTCTTCATTGGTGATGAAACCATTTGATGCGGGGAATTGACGAACGCCACCAACAAAGAGCGCAGAGAAGGATTAAGGGATTAGCGTAAAAACCATCAAGGAAAGATCTTAGGGGTCAGCCCAAAAGGTACAAGAGCATCAGGCGACGGAAGCCCGTAGCCCTAGGACAGATGTACGAATTTTGGGCGACGGACGTCCGTAGTGCACTACGGATGTCCAGATTTTGAGGGTCTCACTGTTTTGTGAGACGGACGCCCGTAGTGCACTACGGACGTCCGTGGCTAGGCAACGGACGCTGGTGGAAACTCCCGTCCCAGCAACTTAAGTGACGTAGTTGTCCTTTTTGTTCTCATATTTTGTTTTCTTATAAGTTAACCTTTTGGGTAACATAGTATTTTCCATATTAGAATGTTTTTATTTGTAGCTACTATAAAAGGTAATTTTGTAAGCCATTTTTGGCACTTGTTAATTTGAATGAAAAGATGCTTTGCATTTTAGACTTGAGAAAAGCTTTGAAGAGTGAGTCTTCTTCCCCGAGATGGGTTTGGTGTAAGGCCAAGGGTGTGATGCCCATGCTACTTTGATCTTCTCCTTTACTTCTTACTCTTGTTTGATCCTTTTATTTTCCCTCTTAATCTCTTGCATCCAAAATTTTTCCTTTTGATTGATTTTCCCAACTCCTAAACCCTAGATCTAGAGTAACCTTGATGTTCATCCTTATGGATCGAATCCAATCCTACTCCTTCGATCCATAACCGTTGTTGGACTCGAGCTTGCTCGATTTGCGTCATTTAACCGCTTCAATTCAGAAGCCCTAGGGAGGAGCTACTGATTCCACGAAGAACTACGATCTAACGGCCCGACCTAGACGAAACGAGAGTTTAATCTCTCGGATCGCCTCTTCCACCATCCTAACGGATCTTGCGCATCAAATTGGACCCTACGTGAATCGAGCATGGTCACTTAAGCGGAATCCCGCGAAACCCCAAGGCATCGCTTTAATTTGTATTGTTCAATTAATTAGTTTAATTTCGGCAAATTAGCATATCATGGGCATTCACGAACTTCAGGGTCATTGTCCCATGTCAAGTTGGCTCTGGCATTGCCAACCATCAGGCTAAGGACAAAGAAACTATCACAGCCCACTTGGACTTGCCTTAAATTAGCATAGTAGCTTCAAACCACCTTGAATTATCACTAAGTTGGTGTGTGTGAGTTCTTTTGTTCTTTGGTTTACTCTTTACATGTAAGTAGGTGTATTAGTACTAACGGGTGTGTGGCCAAGTTTGTTAAGTTAAGTGGTATATATACTAATAAGAGAAGGGTTTGAGTGATTATTGAACTCAACCCTAGTTTCTCCCTATATCTTTCTATCTTCCTCATCCTCTTCCTCACCTAACCTTAACCCTAATTACCTCTTACAAAAATTAACTAAACATAGGTCTAAGAGTCTTCCATGCCGACCTGGTAGAAAATTTCCCTGATTTATACTTCAAAATAATTTTTTCATGGCCATATTCCAGTAGTGGGCTTTGAATAACATCGGCTGTAATCAAACCCAATCTAACAGTGCTCTCTTGCAATATCTAGTTACCATTATCCATAGCTTCAGAGATTAGCATATCAGTAGTGATGAGTCTCCCTCTCCCAACTTACCACACGCTTCATGTTGCTTCTGGTAACTAAGATCCCACCCAGTTATGGTTCAAGAGGAAAGTGGTATCACCATGACTAATGTCCCATTTGGAGTTATTGATGGTATATTGAATTAAGGGGCTGACGGCTTCCATATTTTAGAATCGGTATATTTAGATTTGGTTACCCACAAATGTTTCCCAAAATTTATATTTATAAGAACAACCGTCCTCTAAGGAGAGTCTTCCGCAACAAACTTCAAACATATCTTTATCATAGGCTCATTGTGAACATCTTCCAACGATCTTATACCCAAACATCCCTCTTTTTCTGATCTTGTGATCTAGTCCCAAGAAACCCAATGACCTTTGCTTTGCCTTCATTTTCTCCCCAGAAAAAGTTTGATATGCATCTTTCAGTTTCCTTCTTAACAGACTACGAAATTTGAAAATTGAAATAAAGTATATAGGAATGCTAGAAAGCACACGTTTCAAAAGGATTTTCCTCCCACTTTCCAATCGAAACTTCGATTTCCACCCTGTAACCTTTTTGTTAACTTTATCCACAATAGACTAACAGACCTCCTTTGTGAGGCGCCAAGAAAATAATGGAACTCCCAAGATAAATTGAAGGAAGGAAGCCTATAGAGAACCCAATAATTCTATTCACCATGGAAACCCTATAGGAGGCTATCTTTTTAAAGAAAGAACTACTTATTGTAAACATGATAAATTGACCCCATGAGGTAGCATAGTCATGGAGGAACGATTTCAATTGAGAAAGGGAATTTTTGGTGCATTTAGTAAATAGATTATCGTGAACAAAAGATAACTACGGCACACAATATTACGTGCGAGGAGTATCTTTCGACAAGATTTAAGTAACATAAACATGAGAGACCATGACTAAGAACTTCTTCAGCAATTATAAAGAGGCTTGGAGATAAAGGATCTCCTTCGCGGAGCCCTCTTGAACTTTGGAAATGACCAAAGGGGGGGGACCATTAACCAATGTAGAAACAAATTATTTGGAACACAACCCTTTACAAGTTAATAAAAAAGGGGGAGATGCCAAATTTGATGAGAAATTAAATAGGAAATATCACTCAGCCCGGTTAGGCCTTACACATGTAAATTTTAAGGGCTATGTTTCCCCAAAAGTCTTCTTATCTAATTCTTTGACTAATTCGTGGGCAACAATCAATTATGGAGAACCACTAACAGAAGCCCCTTGTTCTTTAGAAATAATAAAAGTACTTTCCCAATACGCAAAGCAATGATTTTTTAAATTATTTGATGGAGAAAATTGCAAAGATTATCATTCTAAATTCAGAAAGAAAAGAAGGGTTATCCGTTACCTGTCTTCTGAATGAGTGCGATAAAGTTGGAACTCACAATTTTCAGAATGATTGCTTCTTCAGCAACATTCACCATGACGGCTACCATGTCAAATTTAATAACTTGCCAACAAGCTTTATAAAGAGATCCTAGAAACACATCAGGTCAAGACGCACTATCACCGATTATCAAGGCAATCTCATCATGGGAGGAATAGCAAATAGTGACAAGTTTAGGAATGACATCAAGACGGCTTTGATTCATAGGGTGATCTTTTTTTTTTTTTATCAATAAATGCAAATTGTATTAAAAAACAGCGAGAAGCTGGTAAAATACAAGAGGAAACCGACCAAAAGAAGAAAAAAAACAAGTGATAGCCCCCCAAGCTCCCACATCAGAGGAGGCAGGGGCCCAACCTAACTACCCAAAATCGAACTGCTCCGAGATTGCCCCCGGCCCAAATTTAACCAGACTAACCCACATACACGTCAGATCTCTGATGGCCTTTAAAAACCCTACTGGAAGCCTCCTCCTACGGAAAATGCGGTGTTCCTTTCAAGCCAAATACCCCACAAGACCGCAAAGAAACCAAAAAGCCCCCTGCTGCACCTCAGACTGGATCCCATACCAGGAGAGAAAATGACTCGGAATATACCCAGGGATAGCCCATCGCAGCTCAAATGATCTTAATAGGATAGCCCATCGCAGCTCCGATGCAACCCAGCAATGAAGGAATAGGTGATTGGCCGACTCTTTGAATTGCAATCACATCATGCACCTATTTGGCACATCTCTACCTCTCGCAATCAGCTGGTCCACGGTCAAGATCCGACCCCACATGACTATCCAGGCAAAGAATTTCACTTTGGGGGGGATATGAACTTTCCACAACATTACCCAATCCACCTTAATAAGAGATCTAATGGCTAGCATACGGTAGGAGTGAATTGAGAAACTACCGTTAGTGCTAGGGATCCAGCACCTAGAATCGCAACGCATATAGTTTCTCTTCGCTTCATAAAAAATTATTATAAAGGAGCATTTCGAGAATCGAACTCAAGACCTCTTGCACCCAAAGCAAGAATCATAGGGTGATCTTTTGAAGACAATAAATCCCCAAATTCTTCGAAAGCAAGATTTCCAATGTTTTCTTGACCCACAGTCTATCTTCCATCCACCTTACTCAATTTATGGTGTTCCTCACAACACTTACCTTAGTAGTAGCATGGAATTTGATCTGAAAAGAAACTTAAGAAACTTAAGGCAGATCTTGAAACTCATTCTGATGAGTTAAAGTCTCGAGAAGACATGGCAGTGAAGGAGCTAGCGATTTTGAAGAGTAAACTCAAAACAATTAGGAATGAAATAAAAAAAAGTGAAATAAAGCACGCTCAAATTATTCAGATGTTGTGAAGAAGGAATCAGCAACTCATGGATTTCACATGAATTTTCCGAGGCCAAGTCCCAACTTATTGATATAGATAAAACCATACATAGAGGCATGAGGCCATATCTTCCCAACAAAACCAATTTATTGGAAAGATTACTAATGTAGAAGAGTTAGTTGACCGAATTGGTCTAGAGCTTGTATAATTTTGGAGAACAATGAAATGATTTTGTCTTCATCATTAGATACTTTATACTTATGTGGATAGGGATCAATTTTTTATAATATATATGTTACACAATCCTAATTTGTAGGAATAGGAGTGTCAAACATATTCTAATGCAGTTTATACTCGTACAAGTAAGAGTTTATATTTCAAATATCTCTAACACAGTATATACTCGTGTGAGTAGAAGTTTATACACCTGGTTACCATTCCTTCAAAGTGTGGTTTGACAAAAGAAGAGAGTAAAGGTATATAGTTAATCTTCTTTTGGTTTATTCTGATGACTACAGATTTTTGCTAGATGGGCATTTGGTTTTGGTGTATTTTGGCATTCAACTTTGGGTTTTATGATCACCATGTGGAAGATGTTCGAGTTATCATAAACTTTGACATCTGCAAAATGTGTTTCATTTTTGGAGAAAGGATGTTCGTCTGAAAAGACCCTTTGTTCCCCAACCTTATAGTAATTAGAAATATTGATGAAGAGTTGAAGTAATAACTTCGGCTTTATAACGCCAAGGACGTCCTAAAAATGTGTTGGATGAAGTGTATACATCTATTTAGAAGTCACTTTCTATGTCTAACTCACCTATTTTGAGTTTAGAACAAGTCGAACCCAATGTTGGCTGACTGCTCTAGTTGAAACCTTGAGTCATTAGACAACTACGTGTCAAATCAATTATGGAGAACTCTAATCGTTTTAGTACCTTTAATGGTAATATGTTCGACCGATCCGCCATCTACCACGATTCAATTAACCCAATTATTCCTCATATATCCTAAGATGAATAAGTGTTTCTTGTGATGTTAACCCCTAACTAAGTCATTATCAGTAAGATTACCGTAGCAACAACTTCTTGCGTAGGCAATATATTAATCCCACATTAGTTAGGAATGGAAATAGTGTCTTGTATGCCCTCTATATAAAGGGCTTATCTATTGTTACTAGAACATATGGAATAGAAGCAATGTACTCCATTAGTGTTATTATGCTCTCTCTATCTCTCTCTCTCTTCTCTTCTCTCTCTAATATACCTTAAATGGGTATTTTTCCCCTTTAGTTTTTAGGTTATTTATGTCTTCATGGTATCAAAGTGGGTTGGATTCGCGCGTCGGTTTTAGGGTTGTGTCTGACATATGCTCTGCACTTTGCCGCCTCGTCGGATTTCTGTGCATAAGAAATCGGGAACATAGAGATCTTTGTTGATGTCCCATTAGTTGTTTCTTTACTCCAACACTAGATTCATATTTTTTGTGTCTTTGAAACCATCCATGTCATTTTTGGTGTAGCCATTTATTCATTTGTGTATTGCTTAATCCATGGTGTAGAGAAGAAGGATGGCTGTTGTGTAGCAGCCATTGAAGGCTGCTGTGCAACTATGGTGGGCTACTGTACAACCATGAGAAGATGAAAGTGTTAAGAAGAAAAAAGATGTTGAAGGGCTGTTGTGCTTGGCTACTACTGCTGCATAGTAGGTGTTTGATATGAGTCTCGTGAGAGTTGTTGGATGATTTTTGATGAGTTATTTTGATGGGTTACTGTTGTTGGTGGAAACTGCATAGTAGCTTTTTGTTGAAATGTTTATGTAGGGTTGTTGCCTCTATCCTGAAATTTGTGAAGTTTGAATAACTGCCCAGAAATCCGTGTTTATTGCCTCAAAATTCATGTCTACAGCTCCCGACATACACTCATGCGATTGGATGTTCCTCATTTCTCTGAGATCCGTGACTCCCCCCCTCCATTTATTTTATTTTTCAATTTATATTTGTATGTGTGTGATGTTATGGCACACAGTGTTTTACACATGTTATCCCTCCTAGTATTTGATGATAAGGCCTTTGCAGTTATGCAGCCTTTTATCGACATTATGGCCTTTATCGCTACTGTGCTATGTAGCATTTTTTTATCGACCTTATGGTCGTACATTTGCCTTATTAATTTTAGGGGGAGATGGTTCAGAGTTCTTGTAATTGACAACTTTAGCATCATTCTCATTGATGCTAAATTTGAGGGGGGGTGTTGGAGATAATATATTAAGTATGGTGTGTGGTTGTAGGCAATATATTAATCCCACATTGGTTAGGAATGGAAATAGTGTCTTATATGCCCTCTATATAAAGGGCTCATCTATTGTTACTAGAACATATGGAATAGAAGCAATGTAGTCCATTAGTGTTATTATGCTCTCTCTATCTCTTTCTTTCTCTTCTTCTCTTCTCCCTCAAATATACCTTAAATGGGTATTTTTCCCCTTTAGTTTTTAGGTTATTTATGTCTTCACATATGAGGTAGTTAGGGCAGGTATTAACGAATGTCTAAGTTCATTTGGTTGTTTGTAATAATTTTCCTACTTAATATAAAAGCTAGTGGGGGATCTTTCCCATCTAACCATTTCTCTTCTCTTTCTCTCTCTCTCTCTCTCTCTCTATATATATATATATATATATATTCATATATGTGACTGTACCTTAAATACCAAATTATTCGTTTATATTGGGCTGGAACAAATTCAAACCAAAAGTACATTTGTGGACTAATATAGCTTAAATGGTCTTTCTCGACATCAACTCGCACGTCAAAGCTAATATCTGAATGATATGACTGCGATTTTAGTAGGCAACCTCGCTTTATTAGTTGAAACGAGAAGATGAATATCTGATACAAATGCCAATTGGAACCTAATCTGAGGATCAGGTGCCACAAAAAATTGAAAAAGCATCTTATCCACCGTTAAAATGGTGTAAGTTGGAAAAAAAATATGCACCAAGTATGTTGAGCCTCACCCAATATTTTACCATGTTTTTTGAAGGCCAGTAAAAAAAAAAAAACAAAAAAAATTTAGACCATTTGTCACGTGGCTGATGACTCCAAAATGGGTGCTCTTTTGGTGAACATGCCACATGCCACGTGATCTCGTAGAGGCGCAGCGTTGCACCTCTAATGCAGGGACCCCTTAACCTATATATATATATATATATATATATATATATATATATATATATATATATATATATATATATATATATATATCCAAGGACTACCTTTACCGTGGTGCCAACCCCTAAACATGGTGCCACATGGCACCCAATACAGGGTTTGGGTTCCTCATGGACCAAGGGCACATTACATACATCAAAACATTTTGAAAAAACAATTTGAAAACTCATCTTCCTTACAAAAATAAAAAATTGACTACATTCAATGGTTCAATTTTTAAATAACATTACATGATGGAGATCAGATTTCAATTTTCTTTTATTTAGACTGATCTATACAATGTCCCTTTAGTCCACGTGGCACCAAAACAGGGTTTTGAGTGCCAAATGGAACCTTTTCCAGGAGGTGGAAACAACGGTGAAGGAAATCCCTGGGACTATAACCATTTTCCAAGATCATCTAGAGCTCCACGTGGTACCTAAAACACTTCTTTGTGCCACCTGGAGCTCCAGCAGGTTATATAGATCAATTTTAAAAATAAAAAAACTGAAAAATGAATTTTAAAATTAAATGTCAAATATTGACTATGTTCAATGGTCCACATTTTAAGTCTCAAAAAATACGCAATGGAGATGTTTTTAAATATATTTTTTTAGAAATGATCTAAACAACGGTATCTTGCTCCACGTGGCACCCAAAACATGTTTTTGGTGCCCCGTGGAGCTCCATGTGGACGTTGGAGTAGGTGAAGGTACTCCATCGGAATACCTTCCCAAGATCTTATATAATAATATACAATACAAGTTGCAAGAGGAAGAGAATATATCATTCTCAATATAGGAAAAAATTAAGTACCCACACAAGCAGGAGTGATATCATCATCATCATGTTGATGGCTCACATTATATGTATTTTTTATGAAACTTATGTTCAGAAAATGGGTAGCGAAACAAATTTTTTTTTAAGGATTGTTTTGTACCTAAAATGTCTCAAGGAGATCCCAATCATCATACGATGAGATTGACAGGGGTAGTAAAAATATGGAAGTGATGGATATTGGCAGAATGTTACACTTGTTAAACATGAGAAACTATGTAACGGGATTTGCAGTGATGAGAAGCAAAAAAAGTTCCACTCTTTTCTTCATGTGAAAGGATTGTTTCAGAAGATCTACTTTCTCAATCAAATCAAATTGTGAAAAAACATTTATGCCATGACAAAAAGTTAATGATATAATACACAGTTCTAGCTCCAAGCATACCTCAACTTTATCAGGAAACTTCACTACAGTACAGACTAGCCGGAAAAGCTCCTTATTTGAAGAAATTACACTTGAATAATTTTCAATAATAGAAAGTTCTTCAGTTACACGAAGAATGAGATCAATCACAACGTCCCTGGAAATTTCAACAAAAAGTACTTTAGTGTCATACACATGCCAATTGCCAAATATATTTAGGATATAATATATCTGTCTCTACAAACTATCTTTCCTAGTTAAAGATTAACATAAATTACATGTACTAAAAAATATCCCAATAATACAACTAAAAGTATGATTTTATTTGTATTTTCATGCCATAATTATACTCTGTTAAGGGCATAAAAAGTTGGAAAGTCATTTGAGATGCTTTAAGCATGTCCATCAGAGACCTGACATAGCACTTGTATTAAAGATAGAAATGGTATGAGCAAAAGGAAGTTAAGAGGAACACTAATAAAGACATGGGGTGTAATAGCCCAAAGAAAATCACGTTAAACTATGACCTCGGGATCCGTGTCCGATTGGTCTTAGGTTTGACCAACTAGGAGTTCAATAGTTAGCGTAGAGTGTGATGAGTGAATGTGATGTGATGGGTTGTGTAACAATGTGGTGTGTGTTGAAAATCTAAAGTCACATACACCTATTGAGGTGCATGTGCTTAACACACAAACTAGGAGAGATATAAAAGGGTTTAATAACCCTAAATGTATGTTTTTGGGTTGTTGAAGGAGAGTAAAGAAGAGAGAGAGAGAGAGAAGTAAGAGAGGAGTTATTGCAACTGTTTGGAAGAAGGATTCAAGCATTAAAGAGGCGGATTAAGACGCAAGGGATCCGTTAGAACCAAAGCTAGAAACCCTAGCCTTCCAACTATTGATTTGAAATCAACTTGAGATCTATCCAAGGTAAAATTTTGTAAATAAGATGCATAGATTATAGGGGTTAAGTTGTGGTTAAATGTGGGTTAGATCATAGGATAATGGCTTAGAAAATAGAGGAAAAGTGTAGGAAAAAAGATTGGGAAGAACAATTAAAAGGGTTGAATCGACAATTTCGATTAATCGAAATTGGGTTATTAATCGAAATTGGCGAAGTTGAAGTTGAAGATTGACCACTTGATTAATCGAATTGGATTTGATTAATCGAATTTGAATTCGATTAATCGATTTGAGAATCGATTAATCGATCGAACTCCAAGGACCCCAAGGGTTGGAGGAAATGATTTAAGGAAAAATCGACTTATCGAAAAGGGATTTCGATTAGTCGCTTTGAGTTTTCGATTAATCGATTTGGGATCGATCAACAAAGAGGGTGTACCTTGAAAAGAAGAAATTCGATTAATCGAAACTAGATTCGATTAATCGAATGGAAACTCAACTCTCCGAACTGTAGGTGTACTTTGCGGAAAGAAGCATTACTGTTAAACGATACTAGATTCGATTAATCGAGCGAAACTCATGTCAATAAAGGAGTTTACTTCTTGAAAAGAAGAATTTCGATTAATCGAAAGCATTCGATTAATCGAATGACAATTAATTATTGAGCGAGAATGGACTTTGCGAAAAGGAGAATTTCGATTAATCGAAATTACTTCGATTAATCGATATTGACCTTCGATTAATCGATTTTGGAAATCGATTAATCGAACCAGGTTCGATTAATCGATTCTGGATTTCGATTAATCGACTGGGATAAATTTTGTTGACTTTTAGGTTTGACTTTAAGATTCTTGGAGGATCTTATACCTTCTTTATTGCATCCCTTGTGATGTGTTTTACCTGTTGTGTGGTACCATAGGTGGTACGTGTGAGCTAGTGCACGAGGAGCCACGTGGGACCTTGATGCATTGAACAAGTGAAGACTTGAGGTAGGGAACACCTCGAACATGTACTTTATTTTACAAGAGCATGTATGTAGTGATATAAATTTCAATTTAATTATTTTTACTGCTCAAAGAATTGTGAAAAGTGTGTGTGACATTCATAAGAGTAAATAATGAGCCATCCCGGGGGATGAAGAAGTAAAGAGATAAGAGCATCGGTGTGATGCGAGTTAATGGATACATCCGGGGATGTATCCATGATTGAATCATGTTTGATAGAGCCTAACTGATATAAGATAGCACAATTACACGGTGAATAACTTTATGTAAGGCACCGATATTTTTGTTATCTGAGGTTCCTTAGGTTACCCCACCGACGTGGCGGGATATCCACGACTGACACGGCAGATATCCGGACGATACTGGCGAAACCGTAGGCCGCAAGTGAGGCTTATCAGACGTAGTAAGCACACCCTGTGGGTGTTGATGAGATGTGAAACGCCACCAATCCCGGGGAAAGGGCTTGGTACTATATGGTATTCGCAGGGAATACATTAAACAGTCTATATATATGACGATGAAGGGTAGCTCGTCGGGGCTCGATGCTATATTGCTCGGGGCTTACTTAAGTTGAAAGTTTAAGTTTTGCTTTAGGCCTTTTCAAAGATTATTCATGAGTAAATGAAAACATAAAAGAAACGAATGCTTTTAACTGTTTTATCAACAACTGCATAGTCACATCATGCATGGCATATCATAGAATATATGTGAGTTATAACTTATATGTTCAGCAGTGTTTGTTCCCTATTGAGCTAGGATGTAGCTCACCCTATAGACTATACGTCGCAGGTCCATTAGTAGCAGAGGTTTCAGGGATCCGATCCCATGTGGACTTCTTGCGCCATGAGAGTTGGAGCCACCTCGGAGGACTTCTTCAGAGGACTCGTTGTGCTACTTTGAGGAGTTTTGAGTAGAGATTGTACGGCTTGGTATGTCAAGCCTTTATTTTGTGAAAACATGTATATGTATAGAGTTTGGATTATTCCTTTGGGGCGAACCATCTGTGATGATTTATATCATCGATGGTTCGGATCGGTTCTCCC
This sequence comes from Chloranthus sessilifolius, assembly GCA_021018995.1. Taxonomy (NCBI): domain Eukaryota; kingdom Viridiplantae; phylum Streptophyta; class Magnoliopsida; order Chloranthales; family Chloranthaceae; genus Chloranthus; species Chloranthus sessilifolius. The sequence goes on along the minus strand of CM037584.1, from coordinate 93,092,608 downwards.
TTCATGTAGGGGCATGAGGGTAGAACTGTCTTTTGAAAAGTATTTCTAATTAGATTTAAATTCCGCAAGTTGTTCTTACTTCTTGTTATGCTTGATATACCAAAGGTGCTGCAGCATAGTTAAGGGCAACGCAGTCAAGATGATCGTTTGATGGCACGGGTTTCGGGTGCAAAACCGGCCACAGCTTGGTATCAAAGCTATTTTCTTTTAGCAATTCGACAAGGGTTCTTTCAGATCATAGGGGCTTCGCTAATCTAAAACCTTAGTTTCAAATGCCGCAATGTCACCTAGAGGGAGAGGCCACCAAGGGGAGGCCATCAAAGGAGTTTACGTGGGAGATGGTTACATCTCTCCTACCAACAGAGTGCCTTTAGGAGGTAACGAGGCCCCAGGGGGCAGTAGTAGCAGACATCATGAGGAAGAGGATCGAGATCATCAGGATCAAGATCTAAGAGAGCAAGAAAGATTGAGAGAAAGGCAAGAAGATAGAGAGGAACGACAAAGGATGATGCACACTATGGTTTGCCATGGCACAACAAGCGACATCCTTTGCGACTCATCGTAAGAGAACAATGACCACCTACACCACCTGTAGGACCTGCGTTGCCTGTGCCCTCATCTTTTACAGAGTTTAGAAGGATGAGACCTCCTTCATTTTCTGGGCAGGCAGACACAATGGCCGCTGAGAATTGGCTGATGGAGATGGAGAAAGTCTTTAGCGTGCTAACTTGCACGGAAGACGAGAGTGTAAGATGGGCAGCTTACATGTTGGATGGGGAGGCTGGGCCTTGGTGGAAGTCCGTGATAAGGACTCGGGCTCAGGAGACCCCAGAGTTGCCTTGGACTTGGGAGGAATTTGTTGAGGAGTTCAACAAACAATATTTCCCGGAAGTGGTGAGGAACCAATTAGAGATACAATTTTTGCAGTTAGTACAAGGGAGAATGACCGTGAGAGAATACGGGGTAGAGTTTCTACGACTTGCCCGTTTTGCTCCGGATTACGTCGCTTCTGAAGTGATGAAGTCCAAGAGGTTTCAGCAAGGTTTGAAGCCTGAGGTTAGAGGAGGCGTAGCTCCATTTCAGTTAAGGACCTATGAAGAGGTCATGAGCAAAGCGCTGGTTGTAGAAGAGGAGAACAACGAGATATAGCAGAGAGAGCAACAGAGAGGACTAGACCACGGAAGGATGGGGGACTACGGACCGGTGAATAAAAAGCCGAGATTCGTGGGTTGAGTCGAGACCATGAGGAGGTTTTGGAAGACCGCGCAACAACAAGAACAACAACACCAACAGAGATTTCCATTTCTTGCGTCGGGGAGACCTATTCGCTATGAGAGCCCTGCCATGTCTACTGGCGCCACTATCACAGGGGTTCTCGTCGTATCTTCCGCACCTCGAGGCGTGTGCAGGATGTGGCAAGCCGCATAGGACTATAGATCGCAGAATCGGAACTAGAGGTTGTTTAGATGTGGCAAGGTGGGCCACATGATCAAGGATTGCCCAGATGCATAAGGGCAAGACGGCGATTCTGACACCACGACCCATTCAAGCAAGGAAGCCGATTGTTGGGGAGAGCTGTCGATCCTTTGCTTTCGAAGCGTGGGAATGTGCACGACGTCATCCAAGGTGAGAAATTTTATTTTTATAAAAAAAAAAAAAAATTCCGTTTCATAAAGAATTTTAGATAGAAAAAGGTGCATGCATTAGGAATAGTGTAGGTTCTTTTAATATAAACTGAGAGTGCATTTTGATGTGTAAATTTCTGTATGTATGTGTATATATATTATAGGTACTTTAACTATGTATGAAAGGGGAAGTGTATTTAGACATGACGCTCGAGTGTTGATAGACCCCGGATCTACCCACTCATTCGTCACTCCACGTTTTGCTAAGAAGATGAAGATCGTTCCAGAGACGTTGGATTTCGTCCTATCTGTGTCTATTCCGACTGGAGAGTTAGTAGACACGGAGTTAGCTTGCAAATCCATCATCGTAACAGTTCAAGACTTAGAAGTGCATGAATTGGAAGCAAAGTTGGTACTGTTAGACATGCAAGGGTTTGATGTGATCCTTGGCATGGACTGGTTGGCGCAGCATTGTGCGACCATTGATTGCAAGAACAAGGTAGTCATTTTCAGACCCAACACAAGAAGATCATTTCGGTTTCAAGGAGTGAGGTCGTCATCTGTGCCACTGATCTCAGCAGTAAGGGCCGAGAAAATGATCAGAAAGGGATGCAGTGGATACTTAGCTTTCTTAAAGGAGGACAAGGAGGAAAAGAACGTCATCTCTGAGATAGCAATTGTACGAGACTTCGCTGACGTGTTTCCAGAAGAATTGCTTGGATTACCTCCAGAAAGAGAAGTAGAATTCGCCATTGACTTAGCACCAGGAACGGAGCCTATTTCGAAAGCACCCTATAGAATGGCTCCCGCTGAGCTAAAGGAGTTGAAGGAACAACTACAAGAGCTGATGGACAAGGGGTTTGTTAGACCAAGTGTATCTCCATGGGGAGCACCGGTCTTGTTTGTCAAGAAGAAAGATGGGTCAATGAGACTATGCATTGACTATCGACAATTGAACAAACTCACCGTGAAGAACCGATACCCTTTGCCTAGAATTGACGATCTATTCGACCAACTGCAAGGTGCAAAGTATTTTTCCAAGATAGACCTGAGATCTGGGTATCATCAGTTGCGAGTCAAAGCTGAGGACATTCAGAAGACAGCTTTCCGGACACGGTATGGACACTATGAATTCCTTGTGATGCCGTTTAACGAATGCTCCAAAATCGCTTTATGGATCTGATGAACCGAAAGTGTTTAAACCACACTTGGACTCGTGCGTTGTAGTATTTGTTGATGATATACTGATATACTCCAAATCCAAAACGGAACACGAAGAACATTTGAGGATTTCTCTACAGACGCTACGTGAACACCAATTGTACGCCAAACTCAGTAAGTGTGAATTTTGGTTGGAAGAAGTTAGCTTTTTAGGACACGTCGTCTCAGAGCATGGTGTCACGGTAGATCCAGCAAAGATAGAAGCAGTAGTTAAATGGGAGCAACCAAAGACAAAGGATGAGATGTCCAAAGTTTTCTGGGCTTAGCAGGCTATTATCGACGTTTCGTTGAGGGGTTTTCAAAGATATCGGGACCTCTCACAAAGCTGACACGAAAAGATTCAAGGTTTGAGTGGAGTGAGGCATGCGAGAAGAGTTTTCAAGAACTCAAACGGGCAATTCCTTCAGCAAAGTGGAGGATACGCAGGTACAAATGACGCATTACAATGGCCTTGGTTGTGTGCTCAACCAACACAAGAAGGTGATAGCTACGGATCAAGACAATTTGAAAGAACACGAGAAAATTACCCGACTCATGACTTGGAATTGGTTGATCATTTTTTTAAAATTTGGAGACATTACTTGTATGGTGAGACTTTGAAATTTTCACCGATCATAAGAGCCTCCGATATCTGCTTTACGTAAAGAGCTCAATATGAGAGCGCAGATGGATGGAATTCCTCAAGGATTATGATTGCTCCATACATATCATCTGCAAGGCGAATGTAGTAGCCGATGCATTGAGTCGAAAGGGCTCAGCTCAGTTAGCTTCATTGATTTTGGGTATGCACCGATGGAAACTATTGGAAGACCTGGCATGCTATGATGCGAACATTGAGTCAAAGGACACTGGATCCTTTTTGGCTAACATCTCAGTAAAGCCAGTGATATTTGAACATATCCACGAGCTACAGATGAAAGATCCAAAGATTAACAAAGATTCGTCAAGACGTGAGTGAAGGCATCAGTTCGGACTTCTCAATAAAAGCAGATGGTTCTTTGTTGTTTAAAAGCCGTCTATGCATCCCGGATAATGCCGATCTAAGACGAACAATTCTGGATGAGGCTCATAAGTCAAATTATGCCATCCACCCTGGTAGCACCAAAATGTACCAAGATTTGAAAAAGAATTATTGGTGGAGAGGACTGAAACAAGACGTGGCCGAGTATGTGTCACGATGTCTGACTTGTCAACAAGTGAAGGTTGATCATAGACATCCTGCGGGACTATTGCAACCTTTACCAATACCAGAATGGAAGTGGGAATCGATCTCAATGGACTTCATTGTTGGATTACCTCGTACTGCCAAGAAACATAATGCTATTTGGGTCGTCGTAGACCGATTGACCAAATCAGCGCACTTTTTGCCATACAATACTACGTATACGGCAGGAAGATTGGCAGACCTATATATGAAAGAGATTGTAAGATTACATGGTATTCCAAGCAGCATAGTTTCAGATCGTGATCCACTGTATACGTCCAAGTTTTGGAAGAAATTTCAAGAAGGAATGGGAAGCGACTAGACTTTAGTTCGACTTTCCATCCTCAAACCGATGGATGAACAGAGCGAGTGAACCAAGTGATAGAAGACATGCTCGGGCGTGCATGCTTGATATGCAAGGATACTTGGGATGAGTATCTACCGATGCTCGAGTTCGAGATAATAACAGCTTTTCAAACGAGCATTGGCATGGCACCATATGAAGCTCTATATGGACGACGATGCAAGTCACCCTCAATTGGGAAGAAACAGTGAGAAATTTGTATTAGGACCAAAGCTACTTGAAGATAATGCTACCGCCGTCCAATTATCGAGAAAGGTTGAAGACAAAGACAGTAGTAGATGTAAAAGTTACTGATGTGAAGCGGACTAGTGTTGACTACAAAGTGGGCGAGCATGTGTTTGTGAAGGTGTCACCTATGAAAGGTGTAATGCGATTTGGCAAGAGGGGGAAGTTAAGTCCACGTTATGTTGGACCATTTGAAATTTTGGGACGAATAGGTGAAGTTGCATATCGCATTAGTTTACCACCGCTATTCGATCGAGTACATAATGTCTTCCACATATCGATGCTCAGAAAGTACGTGAATGATCCGTCTCATGTGTTAGGGAAGCAACCTATAGAGATGTGTGAGGACATGAGCATGATAGAGGAACCAGTGGAGATCTTGGATCGAAAAGAGCAAGCACAAGACTAAAGTAATTCCCTTAGTGCTTGTTCGATGGAACAACCATCCTAAAGAAGAGGCTACTTGGGAACGAGAGGCCGATGTAAAAGAACAATACCCAGCCTTGTTTCCAACGACGTGAAAGTGCGATGTAAACCACAAACGTGTTGTGAAATCTCCACTATACTTGTAATTCAATGGAAATTTTAATCCAATCTGTCATGAATTGTCGAAAATAAGAAAAGAAACAAAGAGATTTAAATTCTGTAGAAACTGGGCAAAATCGATTAATCGAATTTCAAATCGATTAATCGATTTGGAATTTCGATTAATCGATATTGTTCGAGTAGTCGACTGGCATGTGCCAGTGACTGGAAATGAAAAGTTGAGTTAGAAAATGAATAGAAAGAAATTTCGATTAATCGAAATGAGATTTCGATTAATCGAATACTTAAGAAAATTTTGGAAAATTTTTGAAGTTTTTGCACGATTTCGATTAGTCGAAACTAAGTTCGATTAATCGAAATGAATTTCGATTAATCGACTGGCACGCGCCAGTGAGCTCAAAATTTTAAATTTTTAAATAAACACGATTTCGATTAATCGAAATATTTTCGATTAATCGAATTTTATTTTCGATTAATCGATTTGCGAAATCGATTAATCGATTTTACGCTTAACCTAGTTTTAAATTTCGATTAATGAAGCAAATTTCGGTTAATCGAGCCGCGGGCTATATATAGTGAAGTTAGGGTTTAGGAACCCATTCGAAATTCTTAAACTCGGGCGCCATTTCTCTTTCTCCTTCCTTTTCTCCAACCGGTCAAGACAGCTAGGGTTTTGGGGTTCTTCGACGATACCGGACCAAGATCGCCTATTTGTGAATCGAAACTCCACGGTAAAAACCCTAGATTTATCTTTGTCTCTTTCATTTGAATTAGATAAACCCAAATTTAGTGAAAATGCCGCCCAAAACCCGTTTATCTTCGAAGAAGGCAACCTCTGTTGCTTGCTAGGCGAAGAACGCCGCACCACCACCACCTACCCCATCGCGGTGAGGACTCGACACCGAATCGGAGACCACCTCCGGTTCGACGAGCGCATCTACGCGCGAGTCTTCCCGCGAATCCACCCCCATGCCACCACCACCCACCAACGTGGAGCAACCAAACGAGTGGTGGGCTGCCAAGACCTTTGAGGTCGAATACACCATTGACCCTACCCTTTTCACCGATCCCGATGTACCGGGCGAGACCCAATGGGCTCAAAACTACATAAACAATGCCGGTCTCGGCAATCTTCTCAAACCAATCCGGGGTTCCTACTACCCTAGATTGGTGAGATTATTCTACCAAGGGCTAACCAATGGCCCTACCGACGACTGCATCATCACCAAGATCGAGGGTCGTCTCTACACGATCACTCGGCGTCACATTCACGAGGTGCTCGAGTGCTACCTCGAGTTCACCCCCGAGACTACACTATTTCCACCCTTTGTGGAAGACCCCCGATTTGAGGAAGTCATGACCCTCATGACAAATGGCAAGAAGGGCCTGCATTTCCATCAAGAGGGTTGATCTTCCACCCTACATGTGGATGCTCGACTCCATAATCAAATGCAACTTTAGATGCGCCACGACACACGGAAGGCGTGGACAAAGTGCAACATGCACTTTACGCGCCTTCATGGCGGCGATGGTTTGATGCTACCAAGGTCATCCTTGAGGGGATGCGTACATCAAGACTAAAGCGATGAAGGGCAACATGCGCCCTAAGGAGAAGATGCCGGTATGCTGGCTCATCTCAAGCATGTTGGAGTGCTACTCAACGATCCCTCCTACACTATCTCACCTCACGAGGTGAGGGCTACTCTGATCGGCGTGAAGACGTTCACCAAGTCTTCATGGACCGTGGCTACAACCTAATGAAGCGGACCCTACCGGCTCGGGTCCGCTCCCCCCCGCCTGGAAGAAGAAGAAGCGTGCCAGGTAGCACCGCCACCACCCCCACCACCTCAGCAGGACCCACTTGAGGGTGGGGCACACCCTGCCGCAGCAGAGCCATCTGTGGAGAGGGTTCCCTCCCACACCACGCAACACACACCGCACTCCGCACCGCGACTCCCACCTCATCCTACTGCGGCCGGCCTCCATCCGGTCCCTACCATAGAGGACGTCTTGGCAGAATGGGCATAAATGAGAGGATGAAGGGAGGATTGAATTCCTCATGTTTCACACCTCCAGTTCATCTACCCCGACCCCTACATGGATATGTTGGCCCTGAAGAAGAGTGGGCACGGACGACACGCCTTCCATCGAGGACCGTCTTCCATCCCACCACGCGGCTCCTTCCACATCCGCATCTACTCACGACCAGACCTGCAGCCCAGCCAGCGAGCAGCTCTGCAGACCCACCGATCCTGCGACCACCGACCTAGCGAGGGGCCTGCTTGAGTTTTAGTTATATTTTTGTATCAGTCATGTTTTGTATAGATGTATATCTTGTACGCCAACTCATGTGGCGCCTTGTAAAATTTTCCCATATTAATAGAAATTCAGAGTGTGTAATTGTTTTTTTGTTTTGTTGATACAATTTTACTCCTTGCTAATATATGGGAAGGTGTGACTACTTGAGTACGTCTGACTAAATTAGACTACCTCACCTGAGAGTGTGGGGAGAGCGAAAGACCTAGAGAGCGATAAACCTTGGGTGATTTTCGAGGACGAAAATTCCCAAGGTGGGGAGGATGTAATAGCCCAAAGAAAATCACGTTAAACTATGACCTCGGGATCCGTGTCCGATTGGTCTTAGGTTTGACCAACTAGGAGTTCAATAGTTAGCGTAGAGTGTGATGAGTGAATGTGATGTGATGGGTTGTGTAACAATGTGGTGTGTGTTGAAAATCTAAAGTCACATACACCTATTGAGGTGCATGTGCTTAACACACAAACTAGGAGAGATATAAAAGGGTTTAATAACCCTAAATGTATGTTTTTGGGTTGTTGAAGGAGAGTAAAGAAGAGAGAGAGAGAGAGAAGTAAGAGAGGAGTTATTGCAACTGTTTGGAAGAAGGATTCAAGCATTAAAGAGGCCGGATTCGACGCAAGGGATCCGTTAGAACCAAAGCTAGAAACCCTAGCCTTCCAACTATTGATTTGAAATCAACTTGAGATCTATCCAAGGTAAAATTTTTGTAAATAAGATGCATAGATTATAGGGGTTAAGTTGTGGTTAAATGTGGGTTAGATCATAGGATAATGGCTTAGAAAAATAGAGGAAAAAGTGTAGGAAAAAAAGATTGGGAAGAACAGCTCGAAAAGGGCTGAATCTGACAATTTCGATTAATCGAAATTGGGTTTCGATTAATCGAAATTGGCCAGGAAGTTGAAAGGTCAGAAGACCACGACTTCGATTAATCGAATTGGAATTCGATTAATCGAATTTTGATTTCGATTAATCGATTTGAGAATCGATTAATCGATCGGGAACTCAAAGTGGACCCCAAGGGTTGGAGGAAATGATTTAAGGAAAAATCGACTAATCGAAATGGGATTTCGATTAATCGATTTGAGTTTTCGATTAATCGATTTGGGATCGATTAATCGACTTGTGAAATTCAACTGTTCGAACAGTAGGTGTACCTTGCGAAAAGAAGAAATTCGATTAATCGAAACTAGATTCGATTAATCGAATGGAAACTCAATGCTCAACAAGAGAGGGTGTACCTTCATGAAGAAGAATTTCGATTAATCTAAATCCGGATTCGATTAATCGACGGAAACTCGATCGTCAACAAAGGAGTTTACTTTCGAAAAGAAGAATTTCGATTAATCGAAAGCAGCATTCGATTAATCGAATGACAATTGACTGCTCGAACCGAGAATGGACTTCATGAAGGAGAATTTCGATTAATCGAAATTACTTCGATTAATCGATATTGACCTTCGATTAATCGATTTTGGAAATCGATTAATCGAACCAGGTTCGATTAATCGATTCTGGATTTCGATTAATCGACTGGGATAAATTTTGTTGACTTTTAGGTTTGACTTTAAGATTCTTGGAGGATCTTATACCTTCTTTATTGCATCCCTTGTGATGTGTTTTACCTGTTGTGTGGTACCATAGGTGGTACGTGTGAGCTAGTGCACGAGGAGCCACGTGGGACCTTGATGCATTGAACAAGTGAAGACTTGAGGTAGGGAACACCTCGAACATGTACTTTATTTTACAAGAGCATGTATGTAGTGATATAAATTTCAATTTAATTATTTTTACTGCTCAAAGAATTGTGAAAAGTGTGTGTGTGTGACATTCATAAGAGTAAACAAATGAGCCATCCCCAGGGGATGAAGAAGTAAAGAGATAAGAGCATCAGGTGTGATGCAAGTTAATGGATACATCCCAGGGATGTATCCACAGATTGAATCATGTTTGATAGGGCCTAACTGATATAAGATAGCACAATTACACGGTGAATAACTATATGTAAGGCAATCATGTTTTTTGTTATTTGAGGTTCTTAGGTTACCCCACCGACGGGATATCCACGACCGACACGGGCAGGATATCCGTGACTGACCGTCTGGCCAAACCGTAGGGCCAAGGAGGCTTATCCAGACGTAGTAAGCACACCCTGTGGGTGTTGATGAGATGTGAAACCCGCCACCAATCCCGGGAAAGGGGCTTGGTACTATATAGTATTCCTGTGGAATACATTAAAAGCTCTATATAGATGACGATGAAGGGTAGCTCATGGGGCTCGATGCTATATTGCTCGTGGGATTACTTAAGTTGAAAGTTTAAGTTTTGCTTTAGGCCTTTTCGATTATTCATGAGTAAATGAAAACATAAGAAATCAACAAGAAACGAATGCTTTTAACTGCTTTTATCAACAATCGCATAGTCACATCATGCATGGCATATCATAGAATATATGTGAGTTATAACTTATATGTTCAGCTGTGTTTGCTCCCTATTGAGCTAGGATGTAGCGCACCCTATAGACTATACGTCGCAGGTCCATTAGTAGCAGGAGGTTTCAGGGACGCCGATCCGTGAGTCCTGGACTTTACGGCGAGGAGTTGGAGCCACCTCGGAGGACTTCTTCTAGAGGACTCGTGTGCTACTTTGAGGAGTTTTGAGTAGAGATTGTACGGCTTGGTATGTCAAGCCTTTATTTTGTGAAAACATGTATATGTATAGAGTTTGGATTATTCCTTTGGGGCGAACCATCTGTGATGATTTATATCATCGATGGTTCGGATCGGTTCTCCCTTCATGTAGGGGCATGAGGGTAGAACTGTCTTTTGAAAAGTATTTCTAATTAGATTTAAATTCCGCAAGTTGTTCTTACTTCTTTTTATGCTTGATATACCAGTGTGCCGTGCATAGTTAAGGGGCACGGTCAAGATGATCGTGCTGATGGCACGGGTTTCGGGGTGCCGAAATCCGGGCTGTCACATGGGGAGAAAAGGTGAGAAGTGCCATGAAAATATATGGCTGTTTTTCGTTGATCACTTTACTGCTGGTATTAATATAGAGTTGGTATAGGGTAGCAGGCCCACTCACTCTTGAGAGTGACAGAGTAGTTGGTTTTGTACATGTGGCACTATTTTTTCATCAGTTACTGACATGTGGTGCCCAAAACCAACGTCTAGATCAGATTAATCTTAAAGATTGCATGAAAAAACTACTATATCATGTGATTAAGACTTAAGGGCTTACATGCACCAAAAATGGATGACTAGATATGGTTTAAAGAGTTCCAAGACAACCGTTCATTTTTTGGCACTTTTACACTCTGAATCACATGATATATATGAATTTTCGATGCACTCTACTGCTTATCTGATCAAGACAACGACTTTGTGCACCATCTGGCACAACTCGATGAAAAATAGTGCCACGTGTACAGAACCAATGCCCGTCCACTCTCACAGAGTAAATGGATTGGTTTCCCTTTACCAACTCTTTAATATAGATAGTATTTCTTCTATATACACTCATTAATATAAGATCTTGTTTCTTCTCCAATGGATCTGGGAGAATTGAGCTATTTCAACAGTATGCTTGTGCCGAAGATCAAATAATACATAGAATAACAGTGGCAGTGTGCCTGAACACGTGTGCTTTTAAGGAATATCCATCCCTGTTTAGATCTTTAATTGGAAATAGGCCAACAGGTGTACTCTTCCGGGTTGTCGTGGTATGGACTACTCCACCAAATGGTTGGATCAAATTCAATTTTGATGGCTATAACAGAGGTAATCCTTATATAATTTGTTGGACCTAAGGGCACCACAAATTCCATCAAAGCAAAGGTTGAGGCCCTATGGGCTGGAATTGGAGCTGTCTTCAGAGACAATAGGGGGGGAGGAGATCATATCTTTTTGTTGGATCTATGGGCACCACTAAAGCCATCGGAGCAAAAGTTGAGGCCCTGTGGGCTGGCTTTTCTTTCCTCACTAAGGGTAATGCATCAAAACTATGGATTGAGGGAGACTCCATCAACATCATTACTTGGCTAGATCATCTATTTTGCCCACCATGAAAATCCGTTGCCAAGTTTGGAGATATTGAACCTATGCTTAATGATCTAGAAGAAAAGCATCTTTCTTATGTTTAAGGATGGGAAATTCTAAAGGCTTATACATTAGACACCAAAGGAAAAGGTAGAACTATTCTAGTTGAGGGGAAGCATCTTATTTGTTCTCTTGGGATGAGTAATTTTGGGAGTTGTTCCACAATGTAGACATAGAAAATTTGACTAAAATCTTAATAATTGTTTGTATTTGAATTTCTACGTTGTTTTGTAATTTCCTGTTAGACTTACAATAATCAATTATGTATATATCTAAAAAATAATAATAAATTATCAGACAACTAGGGAATGTCCAAAAGCACAAAGTAATGACTAAACTTAAAGAAATTATTCTCTAAGAAATAAAAAATTTAAAGAAGGAATAATAAAATAGAGAAGTATATTCAAGGACAAGAAGTAAAACTGAATACTTGTAAGATTGTTACATATGATCGGTCTCAAACAACTTAGATGGCAAAACTTAAATAAATAACGCATGTAAATATTATATAATAGGGGATGAAGACATCAAGTGCATTGTACCTGTCAGCCATTTTATCATCAGTTAATTTGCCCATCTCACATGCCAAAAGATCAACCAGAAGAGTCGGCAAACCCAATCTCATCAATGGTGGAAGAAGAATTGATGTTACTTCTTTATTACTATCTACAACTGCTAGCAATAACTCAATGCTCTGTCCCAAATAACAGGCCAGCATCAGAAATATACCAAAAGAAATTGATCAAATTAAAGAAATGAGACACATGATAAAGATAAAAATTATGACGTAAATGATATGCATGATAAAGAGATTTAGTTTTAATAGCGAATTTAGAAACATACTTCAATAAGAGAATCTTTAACGAACTAGCTAAGTAAGCTCACTGGTAAATTTACAAGGACAACAAAAAAGTTTCAAATGATTCATTAACATAAAGATTGACATCGACAATAGTACAGTACATATCATGAGGAGTTTCTCCTGATCAGCCATTTTTACGGGATAGGTGGTGTTGCCGGCTTCTCCCTGTGTAAATCCAGATTTCTGACAGGTTCCAGAGTCAGCATGGTCAAGCACGTCAAACACTCTCCAAACTTTGGTCATATGAAAGGTGAATTGACCATTACCTTACATGTAGACACTTCAAAAATAAACCTCCTTAATTTAGGAACCAGCCAATGTGACAAAGTCACATATGGTGCTTAATTAACAAAATGCGTTTGTCCAATATAAGGGCTTTAACTTATTGATGCAGGACAAACACTTCCCGATCTAGAAATTAAGGTCCAATGATAGACTCTAATTTTCGATCTAGTCTAGGGCACCAACCGACAATCTCGATGTTGTCTCGTGACTCCTTGATAGGGTTAGAATAATTTAAGGCCCGGATGGTTTAAATCATTCAAAGGAATCAACGGATTAAAGTTGGGAATTAGAAATCAAAATCCTAGCAACAAAAATTAAAAGAAAAGATGTTTTTGATTTTTTTGTGGGTTTCAATAGAAGAAACAAAACTATATTAAACTACCTGACAATAAAAAAAGATAGATAGGAAAGATAGGAAAATCCACGGAATCGCTCCAAGGAAGATATTGGCTTCACACCAAACCCCACGGGGAAGAAGAATCACTCTTCGGTTGAAAAATTCGCTCTCTCAATGAAAACTCATCTCAAGTTTTCTAGAATTTTCCTCAAAGAAAATCACTCATTCATTAATCAAAGCTAATTGAAATTGTTCTTACAATGCTTTATATAGGCAAATAAAACTTTAACCTAACACTAAACTCGGAAATAAAAAGTCCTAGTGTAAACAAAACTAAAAAGCGCAACTTTTCACCTAAAATTCGTCCAGCCGCCTACGGGTCGGGCTGATGTTGCTCAAGCAAGAATGGGGCTTGCTCGGGCAAGATTGTCAGTGACAATTGTCGCTCTCGGGTCGATCTCGCTCGAGCGAGACTGGAGCTCCCTCAGGTGAAGGCGAGAGTCGATCTCGTTCGAGCAAGAATAGGGCTCGCTTGAACGACTTCAAACAGAGAGCAATTTCATGTCTTTTTCCGAATGTTTTTTCTTCTTTGCTTTCTTCCCATGTGCACGCTTCCCAGAATGGGGTGTCTTCTCGCATGATGCACACGTGCAGAAGGGTTTTTAATCCTCTCCTTGAGTATTATGACAAGCGTCGACGCTTTAGGCCTCTTCTTACGCTTTCCATACGTCACATATCGGTTGATATTGTTAGAATATGTAGGTGTTACTGTCGGTGTGCAGTTAGCATTATGTACTTAGGATGGTGTATGGGTATGTTATCTTTTATATGTAAGAGTGGGTGTGTGTAGGTAAATATGGGTGCGTATATCAACTTGTAAGTTTGCTATAAATAGATATGATAAAGGGTTTGAGTTACAACAACTCAACCGTATTTCTCTTCATCACTTTCTTCTTTTCCTCCTTCCAAACCCTAACCTTAATTTCCTAATCTTAGAACTCAACTTGGTATCCGAGAGGAACCATCCTGATATTCTCTTGCCTCTGAGGTCAGGATCCGAATGCTGACATCACTGCTGACATCAGTGTGATGTCATGCTGATGTCACCAGGTCAAAGTTTGACCTCCATTCATGACAAAAGGTACATCCCTAAAATCGAAATGCTATACTGAGCAACATTAATGAAGAGTGTATGGTGGTTTTGTCAACATATAAAGAGTTTTGATTGGATTTGTAAAATCTGTATGGTTCACAGTTTTTGTTGCATCAGGGCTTTGTGAGACCTTAAAGTGGATGCTATTGATTCAGATCTCGACCGGTATTCATTAGTAAGTCTCTCTATGGTGTTTATTTTCGGATATGAAGTGATTAGGGTCGTGATTTTATAGTTTTTCAGTTTGGCAAACTTTCACACAGTTCTATTGTTTTCAAGATCTTGTAGTGGTTAGATCTGTTTTTCTGGTGGGTTTGTATCGGTTTTCCATCCCCTCCCTTCCAGTTGTGATCTTGCCTCATTTGGACCAGAGTGGAGCAAGACGTGGTGTATTTTGTGGAGAGCTGAAGCCACGGTTCATCTCTTGGGGATTTGCCATACAGGTATTTGACATTTTGCTGCTGAGAAATCTGCAAAATTGCAGAGTTGCTGTTTGGTTACTGCAGAACTGTGGGTCTGCCTTGAAATTGGTTACTTTAGCCATGGTTAAGGGGCCGTAGGACTTAGTGCTTTAGTGCTCAATATTGTCGCATTTTATCACTGATTAATCTGCTATGTAGTGGTATAAATCAGCAAAGTTGCAGTTCTTTGGGACTGCGTTAACAACTCGAATAACTGGTGAAACAGTCTTGTTTCAATGTGGAGTGTTTATGCTGCGATCTGTTGTTTGATGGGACTATGGTTTGACTACTATATCAGAAGTGCTACGGGTTGACTCTGAAAGGTCACATATTGGTGTGTTTGCAGTGATAAGAGAGTATCATTTTTATTTTTTAGAGCAGTAAATCGAAATAGTAGTAAAGAGAAAAGGAGATGCAAAGGCATAGCGAGGTGCTCAGCCGAAAAAAACAAAAGCCAAAATTAAAGAGGAAAAACAGAAGGCTAAAAAATAGGATTAAATGGCAGCATAGGACTCAAGCCAAGCGGTATCGGAACCCTCCCTGCCCTCCTTATGAAGTCAAACCCAATCCAACATCAGGTCCTTGATGGATTTCATGATCATGCCCACAGGTCTGCGAATTTTCCGAAAAACTATCATTTTTTTCTTTCTATAGACCCCAGAACACCGCAAAAAGGCTGACTCTCCAAAAAGGGTCCCTGAAGTCCCCGAATCTGAAACCTTCCCAACTTGCAATCATCCCAGGGATGCAATCTGGAAGCACCCACACCATCCCGAAGGATTTTAAGAAAATACCCCAGATGGAATGAGCAACCCAGCAGTGAAGATGTGGCTGGCTGTTTCCTCTTTCTGAAGACAGAGAGCACAACAGTTCGGCATATCTCTACCTCTCTTGATCAGTTGGTCCGTCGTAAGAATACGACCCAACGCGAGACACCAACCAAAAAATTTGATCTTAGGCGGAATAGGGACTCGCCAGAGGGGCCGTCAAGACTTGATTGACTAACGGTCTGGTTGGCGAGGACCTGATAAAAAGATTTGACCGAGAACACCCCTTTAGCATTGGAGAAGCAGATCCTGAGGTCACAGTGGCTTCTATTCAAGCAGTCGAATTAAGGTGCCCCATCAAGTCGACGAACTGCAGGATTTCACCCTCTCTGAGGCTTCTTCTAGTGGGGATAGACCAGATCAAGGACCCATTTACTACCTGAAACACCTGATCCACAGATCAGTTCACGTGCATGACGATGCCATGAAGAAGCGGGAAGGTACATCTGAGACTCTGGAAGCCCAGCCACACATCATTCCAGAAATTGATTCCATCTCCATGGCCCCAGCTGTAGTGAATGTGATTTCCATCTCCATGGCCCCAGCTGTAGTGAATGTGATTTTTGAAGTTTGAACTAAAATCGCAGAAATGCACGCCTTTATCCATCCTATCCATTTCTCCCCGAAACCAAACCTCTTCATCATATACAACAGACAACCCCAATCCACCCTATCGTATGCTTTTTCCATATCGATCTTCCAAACCAATGACGACTGCTTGCTAATATGCCCAGAATGGACAACCTCTTCCGCCACCGCCACCGCCACCGTATCAGTGAGCAACCAACCAGAAACATACGCCCTTTGGTGTCGAGAAATAATTCCATGCATAAGAGGTTTGAGTCTATTAGACAAGACTTTAGCTAATATCTTGTATAGACAATTGATGAGGCAAATCGGCCTAAAATCTCAGACGTCCTCCGCACCATCTTTCTTAGGGATCAAGGTAATGAAGGCCGAGTTGAGGCTCCTCCTGATGTTGCCGCTAGCATGGAATTCTCAGAAGAAGGCAGCCAGATTCTTCTTAGCCGTACCCCAAAAATATCTAAAAAATTCCACCGTATAGCCATCAGGACCCGGGAATTTGTTTTTCCCACAAGACCAAATGGCTCTTTTGATTTCCTCTTCTTCAAATGCACTTTCGATCGAAGTCAGGTTGTTCGCCGCTAATGAGTTGAAACGTAAGCCGTCTAGGGTGGGTCTGATCCAGCCATCATCCGAGTAAAGGGATTTGTAGAATCGAACAATCTCAGCTGTGACACGATCCTTCTCTTCATACCGGATACCATCAACCACAATACTCCTCAACAGTTTTGGTGACGCGGGACGGTAACCCTAAAATGCGGAATATGATTTTATGCAGATTTTGCCGAAATTAAATAAAGTAATTCAAGTTTAATCGCAAAATTATCTTAAGATACCTTAGGGTTTGCAGAATTTTGATGAATAGATCACATGAGATCCAGGTAAGGTCCAATCCGATGCGCAAGTATTTTTAGAGTCGAGGCAAGATCGGCCTAGAGATAGGACTCTAGCTTTTCCAGGATTAGGTGCTCGTCTGCGGTCCGATGTAGACTCACGGATTCCAAATTGGATTGTAAAAGGGAATTAGGGTTTGTAAAAGGCTTATGGCTTTTAGATCGGTTTATGGTTTTGGAAAGGGTATTGGCTTTGTGTGGCATAGGATTTCAAAAGTCTAGGGTTTTGGATTTGAAAGGAAACAATTAGGCTATGATTTAGAGAAGCAAATACAGATCAAAAGGAGCAAATAGAATAGAGAAGATAACAATGGCTTTTGGGAATCACTCCCTTGGCCTCACACCAAACCCATCTCAAGCAAAGATTATTCAAGCATAAAAGCATTCAAATAATCAAACTAATTAAAAGTCTTTACAAGCCTCTATATATAGGCCACCAATAATTAAGTTCGAAATAAAAGAATTCTAATACTAATAAAACAAAAACAGGAAAGTTTCACATGAAATCGCATCTTACGGGCTCGCGCGCGCGAGTATTATAATCACTCGCGTGAGTTTAAGTTCTCGCTCGCGCGTATGAAGTCATCGCTGTAACTCGCGCGCGTGAGGATTATCATCACTCGAACGAGTTTAAGTTACTCGCTTGCGCGAAGATAAGTTGCTTGCTCGCGCGAGGTTACGCTGTGGAACTGCTCTCCTCGCTGTTTGTATCCGTTCCAGGCTTCCTCTACGCTTCTTCTGACGCCGGTAAAACCGATGTGGTCCAAATCCGATGTCCATGTATGTGGCATCCCCGTCATTTGGACTTTGCTGTCGAATTAGCAACCATATTGGTTTGATTGTTCGAACGTGGAAGTATTGCTGTGACACGATCCTTCTCTTCTTACCACATACCATCAACCACAAATACTCCCCAATGTCGAGTATCATTGAAGCTGAAATTCTGTATAATTCTGAGCAGCAATACTGCTGGGATTCACGAGTATTATCACCTCCTTTTTTGCTTGCAACTGTGTTGCTAGTGGTCGCATCAGTCTTGGTTTGATTGTTGGAACGTGAAAGGGTATCTCAACAAAGGCTTGAATTGATTGGAAGGGGTATATTGCACCGTTTGTGCATAGCAGCTGTTTGATAAATTGTCCATGTAGGCTGTTGTTGCCTAGGTGAGATCTCTCACAAATGGAAGAAGTCACCAATGTTGTTACGTTGAACAGAGACAGTATCAGGACCTTGTGCACCGTACCTCAAGTTCCCCATATTTCTCTCATCTTGATGAGACAGGTATTGGTGGGTCTGCTCATGCCATGTCTCATCTCATTTATCTTGGATCATACATTCAGGAGCTACATATCACATGACGGGTATGTCTAATATGTTTGATTACGTTTCTTCCATGCCTTCTCGGTGTCATATCAGAGTTGCAGATGGGTCTCTTGTTCCTGTACAGGGGCAAGGAACTATTCAGCTGGGTAGTTTCTCTCTCCACTACCCTTCATATTCCACATAGGCCTCTTAGCTCCTTTCTGTCAGTAAACTGACAAAATTTGACTTGTAGCATAACCTTCTTTCCTTCCGACTATGTATTTCAGCAGTTGACCATGGGGAGGACCTTTGGCCACGGGCGGGAGGAGAGAGGTCTCTACATTTTTATGATCCGAGGTTACTTGGTGCAGCTTGTGACGGAGGTACGCAGCATGGCTACACGGGTCATCCATAGTGCCACTCATGCCGCTTGTGCTCTGCGTAGAGGCAGTGGCGATTTGTTGCCAAGGAGGGCACGTGTCGTCTTGGTGCCTAGGCGGCACGCCATGTGGTATCAGGAGGGCACACGACATGATGGTATATGAGGGTTCGCGACACAATCGTGTGAGGGTCAATACGGGACGTTGTGGGCATATTGGTGTGAAGGATGGGTGTCATATGGGCAGTATGTCAAACCAATATGTTTGAGGTTCTTCCGTTATTTCCCCATAACTGTTGTTTTACCCTTATATAGGGGGACATTCGTTGGAGTCCCCCGACCCAACACGTGCATAGCCTTGTGGGTTTGGGTGTGTGTAACCGGGACTTGCTTGGTGCTTGGTCGCTCTAGTTACGTCGCGTACTAGGGCCATCGTGTTTGGGGTGGCCTCCAGCCACCCCCGCGGTGTGGGTCTACCCCCGATGCGGGGTTGTCCCTCTAATCGTCGCTGCCTATCGCATTCTTAGTTGCCTTCAGGAATCCGCACAAGACTTCTCTAACCTGCTGCGTTGCCTCGTAGGGTTTTGTGAGTTGAATTAGGCTAACTTAGCGCATCGGGTGTTAGGTGCTGAATGGCCTGACACTGCTGGACGAGTGACCCCATGACAGTTGGTATCAAAGCCAAGTTGTGATGGCTGAGGCGGAAGGGACAAATGCAGAGGTGAGTTTGAGCATAGAGGAACTGTTGAGAGCATTGTATTCGTTTGGGATGGAACACATTGAACAACTGAAGAAGCACGACATGGACTACACCGTGCTGGCTGAGAAGGTGGAATACTTGTCTGCTGAAGTGCGAGGGGTTAAGGTCGTGTCGGCAGAGATACGCGAAGATGTGAGCGTATTGAAGAAATTATTCCTTGCAATGCCAGTAGAGGCGTTAGCACCATAGGTCAAGATACCCACGTCAGAAACATTCAAGGGCTCTCGCGAGGCAGAAAAGCTCGAGAACTCTACGGGGGATGTAAGGAAGACGAATGAGGGTGGGCTTGAACGAAAGGGTGAAGAGAGAACTGGAGGTAAGAGGAAGGGAGAAAATGAGGAGAAGAAGGTGAAGAAGTGCTTCATATGTGAGGGACTGCATTTAGTGCGAGAGTGCCCACGGCAACATCTTGCGCGGGATTGCACACTGAAGAAGGTGCAGGGTTGTTTCATATGCGGTGGACCACATCGGGCGAAGCAGTATCCACAAAATGTCAGCTTAAATGTAAGGACCACCGAGAAGGGGAAAGGAAAAGGCAAGGAAATTGGTGAAGGGGAGAACGTCCCTCGTCTAGGGACGCACCAGGTGATAAACCACTGAGAAGGGAGTGGTACACCGCGGTCTTGTTGGCATGGGCCGTGGGAAGACACCAATGATGTACAGTTTTATTGCTTGAGGTGAGGTGGGTGTGTCGATGAACAAAATAGCAGTGTATAGTTTTGCTACTCAGAGTGAAGGCGAGGGGGTTGCTGAGGAACCGTGGACAGTATGTTGGGTTTTGGGAGTACTACTCCAGGTGAAAGCTTCATTTGCCGAGGGACTAGAGCAGCGTGGTTCAGATTGCTTTGTCATGAAGCGACAAGGCACCGATGGCATGTAGTGAAGACTTTAAGTTTAGGGACTACAACATCAGATGAGGGCAGATTCAAGATAAAGAAGTGTCTTCGCGTCAATGAGGAGGTTGACGGTTTTGAGTGAAGGAGGATGTAACGGAGGTACGCAGCGTGGCTACCCGGGCCATCCGTAGTGCCACTCGTGCCGCTTGTGCTTTGCGTAGCGGCAGTGGCGATTTGGTGCCAAGGAAGGCACGTGACGTCTTGGTGCCTGGAGGCATGCTATGTGGTGTCAGGAGGGCACGCAACATGATGGTATATGAGGGTTCACGACACGGTCATGTGGGGGTCGATGCGAGACGTTGTGGGCGTATTGGTGCGGAGGATGGGTGCCATATGGGCAGTATGTCAAACTAATAAGTTTTGAGATTCTTCTGTTATTTCCCCATAACTGTTGTTTTACCCTTATATAAGGGGACATGAGCTGGAGTCCCCCAACCCAACACATGCATAGCCTTATGGGCTTGGGTCCATGTATCCGGGTCTTGCTTGGTGCTTGGTCACTCTAGTTACGTCATGTACTAGGGCCATCGTGTTTGGGGTGGCTTCTAGCCACCCCCGCGATGCGGGTCTACCCCCGATGCGGGGTTGCCCCTCTAATCATCGCTGCCTATCGCATTCTTAGTTGCCTTTAGGAATCCGCACAAGACTTCTCTAACCTGCTGCGTTGTCTCACACGGTTGTGAATTGAATTAGGCTGACTTAGCGCATCGGGCGTTTGGTGCCGTGCGGGCTGACACTGCTGGACGAGTGACCCCGTGACAAGCTGCTACCTCTACTATCTGATGCGGGAACTTACTAAATACAATGTTATGGCTGAGATTAGGATTAAAATTAATTTAATCAATTAAAAACAACAATTTCTCATAACAAATTTCCACGAAAAATTCTAAAAATCCAACTAGATGCTTTAATTCTGGCCTAAAATAGCGTTACTTTCGTGTACGTTCCTTATCACGGATCTAGAAGACTAGGGTTCTTATGAACAACTAGAACTCCGATAGTTTTAGGGCATCGAACGAACTCGCAAGCGGGCTCTCTCAATACTATATAAAATAAAAGGCTAATAATGATTTAATGAAGAACGGGTAATTTGATTTTGGATTTTTATGGAATAAATAGGCTAGATCTGAGATTTAATGGAAAATAAAATATCTAGGGTTATGATACTTACGCAAGCAGTGGATCTAAAGAAGATAGAGATGGATGAAGAGTTGGCCTCGCGCCAAACCGCAAGCGGGAATCGAAGAATCGCTCTGTTTTGAGAGAATCACATCCTCATGAAAGTTTAGAACTCTCAATTTCACATAAGCAATTTTCATTAACCAAAAGTGATAATAAAGTTGTTTACAAGCCTTTAAATAGGCTAACGAAAACCCTAAGAATACTACTTAAAATAAAACTCTTAATCAACCATTAAAACTTTCTAATCTAACAATCATAATTAATCTCACCATTAATCTCGTCCTTTTATTATGCGACCACTTTTGAAGGGTCAAACGATGTCCGATTACCGTGAAATTGGTCTTATTTGAAAGCTTATTGAAGTAGCTTTCAAACAAGACAAGAATCACACAATGCCGAGACATATTGATAGAGTTATGACAACTTTTCCGATAGTTGCGCAGAAATTAACAGTCACATATCACATATATGTGCTGACCCCTAAATAATTCAAATAAGGAAACTAATCCTAAAACAAACCACTTATTAAAGAATCCTAATAAGAAAGGAAACTAAGCCTAGATAAAATATTGACTAAAATAATGTGCACACGGGTTTTTAACGGGCCTTTACCCATCATGGGTCCACTTTCTCTTTTGACGTTTCCTCTTTATCCGGCTACGATTTAAACATGCGAATCTAAAGTTTGCATCAATCCCCTCTACTTTGAAAAAGTTCGACCTCAAACTTTGGTTGGCATGGATTTTCACGGCCGCGATCACAGACAATATATAGGGAACCTCGATCGTAAGCGGCTTGAACAAGTAAACAAGATTCCACTCGGGATTGATCTGTTTGATCTTGGATTCACCAACCGGAATGGACGTCAACATGCAGTCAACATGATCTTAGGACCTGTGGGTCGTGAGTGCAATAGTCTTTATTCCGAATAATTGTGCTTCAACGATCTCGGACTTAGGAGGACTGATTGCGGCAACTTGCTCTTCAACGATCTCAAACTCTTCAACAGTGTCGGGATTAGTACAAATATTGACCGAAAGAGGGCTCTCATCAACCAGTACCGACTCTTCGATCGATTTTGGGGCTATCACGGGTTCGGGTAGAGGATCGATAACAATTTTAGGTGAGATGAGGTCGGCTAGGGTAACGACGATGACGGGCTTGGTTTCTTGAATGGGCTTTGGATTGTAAGTTGTTACGGGGGTTACAGCCGGCATAGATTTTAAACCGTTAATGGATTCTGTAACGGGTGTAGGTTTTACAACGGTTATGGGATGAGAAACTGTTATGGGATTACAACAGACAGTTGGCGACGGGGTTGGGTTAACAGGCACGGGATTTGAAAGATTAAATCTCAAAGTTTCATGTCTCACCGATATGATTTCCTCTTGGAGTTTGAGAAGAAAATCCTCAATAAGTTCTTGAATGAAACTCTTGTTTAATGCTCTTGCTATCCGACGTGTATTTGTTAACTTACGTCTAATCTCAAGAGTAAACGCTCGATCATATAAAGTTGGCCAATATTGAAGTGTTGAATTCAAATACCTCAGACTCCGTAATCTAGTTTTCACTGCCTCCCATGCTTGTCTAATCTTACCAATCGTCTGATACAAATCACGAACAATCCCACTCTAGCCATCATTAATCCATTCAATTCGTGCAAGGAGTCGATAAACTGTTCTTTACTCATGATGAACTTCACATGGCAAGTGTTGAACTTGGCTGCAAACCGTAGATTTAAAGAAGATGGAGATGAAAGAAGAGTTGGCCTTGCACTAAACCGCAAGCGGGAATCGAAGAACCACTCTCCGTTTTGAGATAATCACACCCTCACGAAAGTTTAGAACTCTCAATTTCGCATAAGCAATTTTCATTAACCAAAAAGTGATAATAAAGTTATTTACAAGACTTTAAATAGGCTAACCAAAACCCTACGAAAACTACTTAAAATAAAAACTCTTAATCAACCATTAAAACTTTCTAATCTAACGGGCATAATTAATCTCACCATTAATCCCGTCTTTTTATTATGCGACCACTTTTGACGTGAAATTGGTCTTGTTTGAAAGCTTATCGAAGTAGCTTTCCAACAAAATAAGAATCACACAATTCCGACACATATTGATAGAGTTATGACTACTTTTTCGATGGTTGCGCAGAAAGTGACGAAATTAACAGTCACATATCACATATATGTGCCTGGCCCCTAAATAATTCAAATAAGGAAACTAATCCTAAAGCAAACCATTTATTAAAAGAATCCTAATAAGAAAGGAAACTAAGCCTAGATAAAATATTAACTAAAATAATGTGCACACGGGTCTTTAACGGACCTTTTTAAAAAACCCATTCGTGGGTCCACTTTCTCTTTTGACGTTTCCTCTTTATCCAGTCACGATTCAAACAAGCGGATCTAAAGTTCGCATCACTATCACTACTACATCAATGGAGAGTGCTCACTTATGGCATCGACGACTTGGACATCTCCCCCTCCCATGATTGCATCTCCTATTTCCTCACTTGCTCAAATCCATAGACTACAAAAAAGTTCAGTGTGAAATTTGTCAACTGTCCAAACATTGTTGGTCTGTGTACCCAATTTCCCAAGGTAAATGTGACACTCCTTTCAAAATTGTTCACTCTGATGCGTGGGGGCCTTCCCCAGTAGTTTATGTTCACGAATATCGTTTCTTTGTGTCCTTTATTAATGATTGTACACGTTACACCACCTTTGTTCTCATGCGAACCAAAGATGAGGTTTAGGCTATTTTTCCTGTTTCACACAAGTGGATTGATACTCAATTCAATGTGAACGATAAGGGGATACTATTCCAAATGTCTCCAATCTCCCCTATTCTCCGATCTAAGAATAGGGGAGAATACTATTCCAAATGTCTCCAATCTCCCCTATTCTCCGATTGAGTGGCAATCCACTTGTCCTTACACTCCACAACAAAATGGAGTGGCTGAGAGGAAAAATCGCCACCTCCTTGAGGTTGCTAGGTCTTTGCTTCTGTGTATGGAGGTACCCAAACATCTATGGGGTGAGGTTGTCCTCATTGCTAGCTATCTCATCAACCGTATGCCTACACCTATTCTTGAGGGGAGTCTCCCTACAAGGTTCTATGTCCTAGTAGTCTTTACAGTGACCCCTCGAACCTTTGGTTGTCTTTGCTTTGCTCATATTCCTTCAAATCATCATGATAAACTCTCAGCCAAAGCCGTCAAGTGTATGTTTGTTGGGTACCCACCTACTTAGAAAGGGTACAAATGTTATGACCCTTCCACAAGGAATATTTTGTCACTATGGATTTACATTCTTTGAGTCTACTCCATTTTATGCTCCTTGTCAGTGCCCCCTTCAAGGGGAGAAGTGTCCAAGTGAAGAGAGCACAAAGAATCCTTGCCCTCTCCCTTGTATGGGGGAGGAGGATAACGAAGAAGACATTGAAGAGAAGACTAGTGCAAGTGCTCCCAAGGTTCCACAAGTATTACAATGGAATAAGTTTGGGAAAGGCAAATTCTTTGTAAGGGAAAAAAAAGGAGGACCACCCCCTCTTACTCATGACGTGGATCAAAGATCTTCTCCTAAAGTAGATCCTATCCCTTCTAATCTTGCTCATCGTAAAGGTACGAAACATCCCATCAGTAAATTTGTATCTTACCATGCTCTATCATCTTGTTATTAAAGTTTTATCTCATCCCTAAATTCTACGTCTATACCCTCCTCTAGCTCTGAAGCTTTATTACAGCCCAAATGGAAAGATACTAAGGAACAATAAATGAGAGCTCTCAAAAACATAATCAAACATGGGACAATACAAAGTTGCCTGCTGGTAAGAAGGCAGTAGGATGCAAGTGGGTGTACATAGTGAAGTATCACCCAAATGGGTCAACAGAGAGGTACAAGGCGATGCTTGTTGCCAAGGGGTACACACAAAACCTTGGTATTGATTTCAAGAGGCATTTGCTCCTTTAGAGAAGTTTAACTCTATCTGGGTCGTCCTATCCCTTACAGCTAACAAGGATTGGCCACTGTACCAACTTGATGTCAAGAATGCCATTCTCCATGGGGATCTAAAGGAGGAAGTATATATGACTACCATCGGGGTTTCTACTTTAGGGGCAGAAAGTCCGTAGGTTGAGGAAGGCTATCTATGGCTTAAAACAATCTTTAAGAAGTTCAATGATGTTGTGATGAAGTTTGGGTATCAAATGAGTCACTATGATCACACATTGTTTGTCAAAAGGGGTGCACATACGGGTGTTATAATTGTGTATGTGGATGATATCATAGTTACAAGAGATGACAATGAAGAAATCTTGAAGTTAAAATGTTATCTCGACAAGGTCTTTGACATCAAAGACCTAGGGCCCTTGCAGTATTTTCTGGGTATCGAGGTAGAGAGATCTCACGAAGGAATAGTTTTTTCTCAAAGGAAGTATGCTCTTGATGTTCTAAAGCAAGTTGGGCTGCTAGGTTGCAAACCTCTTGCTACTCCAATGGACTTGAACCATAGAACTAACTTTGAAGATGGTAAACCTCTCAAAGATGTCACAACGTATCAAAGGTTGGTGGGGAAGCTTGTTTATCTCACGATCATAAGATCTGATATTGCATATGTAGTTAGTGTAGTCTGTCAGCATATGGACGGTCCTCAGTCCCCTCATCTAGATGCGATATATCGGATACTGAGATATGTGAAGTCTAGCCCTGGGAGAGGGCTACTCTATAGTAACCATGGACACTTAAATGTGGAGGTTTACACTAACGCCGACTATGTTGGGTCAATGAGTGATAGAAGATCCACAACTGGGTATGTTACCTTCCTAGGGGGTAATCTAGTTACTTGGAAGAGCAAGAAGCAACATGTTGTTGCCAATTCTAGTGCTGAGGTCGAGTACAGAGCTATGTCTCAAGGTGCTAGAGAAGGGATGTGGCTAAAGTTCATTTTAAATGACTTGGGTGTTCAAGTAAAGGTCCCAATGACCTTGTATAGCGACAATGAAGCAGCGAAACATATAGCAAAAAATCTTGTGTTTCATGAAAGAACAAAGCACATTGAAGATTGTCAGTTCATGAGGGAGAAAGTTGAATCCAAAGAGTTTTGCATACCACATGTGGCTTCTGAAGACCAACTTGTCTACATTCTCACCAAGGCAGTTGGAAGAGTTAGAATGAGAGACATATCATCCAAGTTGGACATGATTGACATCTATGCGCCAACTTGAGGGGGGAGTGTTAGAATGTGTGGGTGTTACTGTTAGTGCGCAATTAGTATTATGTACTTAGGATGGTGTATGGGTGTGTTATCTTTTATATGTAAGAGTGGGTGTGTATAGGTAAATACGGGTGGCTATATCAACTTGTAAGTTTGCTATAAGTAGTAATGATAAAGGGGTTTGAATTACAACAACTCAACCTTATTTCTCCCCATCTCTTTCTTCTTCTCCTCCTTCCATACCCTAACCTTAATTTCCTAATCTTAGAACTTAATTTGAGCAAGCGACTCCAAACATAGAGCAATTTCCTGTCTTTTTCCGAACGTTTTTTCTTCTTTGCTTTCTTCCCATGTGCACGCCTTTCTAGAATGGGCCTAACCTAGACCGACACAAAATTACCACTCGTAAACTCATCAAATAAATATGTGCATTAGAAAAAACATTTATATCCCGTTGCTCAATATAACCTATTTATTAATTTCATGCAACTCAAAATGATGATATGCACCTACCAACTCTAATGACTCATGGAATGGACACGACATCATCTTTTTCGGAATTAAAAATTTTCCTACACAAACTAAACTTTTAACAATCACTTCATCTTCCTCGTCACTCGGAATTCTGGGTTCGTAAAGTTCTTCTTCGAACTCTCCTTGCTCCTCTTCATGTTCCTCTCAAATGAGCAAAGTTTGAGTGGGAACTTTTGTAGGATAGTGAACAGCAAAGTGCCTGAATCCTTGACACTTATAACAATCATTTTGACCTCCATGCTTAGAATTCTCACTTAATTTCCCTTTCCCTTTATCAGTGGGAGAAATTACCGGCTTTGAAGGTGAACCTTTAGAATTAGTCACTAGCTCGGTGGGATCTATCCTCAGCTGGGCATTGCGTGAACCGAATCATCCGCTAGTCGGTGTTTCTATGTACCTCTCTAACTCTAGCACCATGTTGTAACAATCTTCCAAGGTTTCAATATTATGGGGAATTAACTCCTACAATTCTGGACGTAAACCAGTTCAAAACCTAGAAAGTGTGACTTGACTCTCTTCGAACACATTGTCTCGAAGAGAGTCAATGTGTTCAGTCACTAGCATACTCGCTTGGCGAAGATTTTGCCATTGGTCTAGGAGACGCCATGTGTATGATGCGGGGGGAAATTTCTCATGGAGTTTATCTTTCATCTCCTTCCACGTGTCAATGGGTTCACGGTTAATCATCTCTCGACAACGTTCCAAATTAATCCAGAAAAGTTGCGCTTTGCCCACAAGTTCATCTTGGCCAATCTGACTTTCTACTCATCAAACATATCATACAAATCAAAATAGTGTTCCATGTTCGACAAACAATCAAGGAAGACTAGGGTCCATCTTCCCATCATAAGTTGGAGACTCAATCCGAACAGTTTTGAGAAACTTCTCATCCAAATCACCACCGACTCACGACGGTTGAACTCTGTCGTAGGAGGTGTCCTACTAACCTCTCTTCTACGATCCATGCTAACCATCCTATCCAAAGTTTGCCTAGGTGGTGCTCTATTGGACAATTCGTTCAGCACATCTTGAAACTGTCCCACACGGTTTTCCATACGGATGTCCATTTGCGCAAGGCATTCAGTAAGAATTCAGATAGTCACATTAATTTCATCGGTAGCCAATGGTAATCAACACAATTATATGAAGTGTAAAATCAACCTAGAATGCAAACACGAAATATAAAATCATAATCAACCTAAGATGCAGGACAAATGCTAAAACTTTAATTATGCGATTGGAAATTAATTTTCAAATTTAATTGAGTAGCGAAAATATTTAAATCATTCCAAAAACACACAAAATATTTAACAAACTCACAAGGGCAATTCGATTAATCCGATTTAGCATAAGTTAGCATATAATCCTTCCTTATCTAAAAATTAGGGTGTGATAGACTTCAATTTTCGATCTAGTCTAGGGCACCAACTGACAATCTCGATGTTGTCTCTTGACTTCTTGCTAGGGTTTGAATAATTTAAGGCCTGAATGGTCTAAATCATTCAAAGGAATCCACAGATTAAAGTTAGGAATTAGAAATCAAAATCCCAGCAACAACAATTAGAAGAAAAGATGTTTTGATTTTCTTATAGAAGAAACAAAACAAAATTAAATTACTTGACAATAAGAAAAGATAAATAGAAAAGATAGGAAAATCTGAGGAATCGCTCTACGGAAGATATTGGCTTCACACCAAACCCCACGGGGAAGAAGAATCACTCTTTAAGAGTCACTCTCTCAATGAAAACTCATCTCAAGTTCTTTAGGTCAAAGCAAAACCATTCATAAATTAATCAAAGCTAATTAAAATTGTCTTTACAAGGCTTTAAATAGGCAAATAAAACCCTAACCTAACACTAAACTCGAAAATAGAAAGTCCCAGTCTAAACAAAACTTAAAAAGGAAACTTTTCGCCTAAAATTCTTCTAACTGCCTAAGGGTCGGCCCAATCTTGCTCAAGTGAGAATGGGGCTCGCTCGGGCAAGATTGTCAGTGACAATCGTCTCTCTGTCGATCTCGCTTGAGCGAGGGCGAGAGTCAATCTCGGTCAAGCAAGAATGGGGCTCGCTCGAGCGACTCTAGACATAAAGCAATTTTTTGTCATCTTCTCAACTTTCTTTTCTTCTTTGCTTTCTGCCCATGTGCATGCCTTCCCAGAATGGGTAATATGATGGACACGTGAAGTGTTATGACGGGCCTCGATGCTTTAGGCCTCTTCTTACACTTTCCACACATCGCATATTGGTTGATGTCCCTACCACTTATGCATCTCAGCTTGTGGAATATAACTTTAAATTGAATCAAATATTGAAAGAGAATCTTAATCAAATGTTATCTTATTACTTATATGCGTAAGTGATAACCTATTCATATAACTTGAATCACGCAAGAAAGCTCTTATAAGAAGTTAAGTAGAGGTTAGAGTGGTTAGGGTTTGAGAGATTAGGTTTGGAGAAGGAAGATGAAGATTAGTGTTAGGGTTAGAGAAGAAAGAGAAGTCGGAGAGAGAGAGAGAGTGAGAGAGAGACTGAAGAGCTTAATAAGGGAAAGAGTCTGCACTAACTTTAATGCTAAGTGGGAACAACTACATACACACCAAATCCCCCTCTAGCTGGTGCACGACATATGCCCCAACTTGACAATAATATCATGGAGAGGATCTCACAAGTGTCATGAACCATAACTCGATACTTAACTTCAGAACTAACCAACAAAAGTAATAATCGATCGGGTAAGTGTGAGGTAAATCACATGGCCCAGTAATTGCTGAGGCTTATGGGGATCGGGAAGTAGATCACCCTCACTCTCATGAAGAAATAGCTTCTGGTCCATAAGAGATGTAGCTGGCTTACAACCAAGCATACTTGAATCACTTAGGAGATCAATATCATACTTTCTCTGAGAGAACGAAGCCTTTTATAGAACGAGCAACCTTTAATTCCAAAAAATAATTTAAACTACCCAAATCTTTCACTTCAAAATATGCACGAGCATCCCTTTCACATGGGAGATAAGCGATGAATCGTCTCCTTTGAGAATGATATCATCAACATAGACTAGAAGAACCCTATGACTAATAGAATCTAAGGGAATAAAGAGTGTGCTCATAGTGATATCTCTGAAATCCCAAGTCATTTACATCACCACTGAAGTGAAGAAACCATGCTTTGGTTGACTACTTCAAACCATAAATAGACTTTTGAAGTCTACACACTTTCCCAATCTCCCCTTAGGCAAGAAGCCAGGTGGAAGATCCATACTAATTTTCTCTGCATTCAAAAAGCATTCTTCACATTTAACTGATGAAGTGGCCAATTTTGATTATTTTTTATTAACTGCAATAGAGATGAGAACCCATGCAGAAGTCAACTTGGCCACAAGAGCAGAGGTGGCATCATAATCAATACCATAAGTTTGTGTGTATCCTCGAGGAATCAGATGGGCCTTATATAGAGCAGCATTGCAATCGGGATTATGCTTCACTCTACAAACTAACATCCCACAACTTTCTTCGCTGGAGGTAGGGGAACCATGTCCCAATTATGATTACTTCCAAGACTATTCATCTCCTCTATTAACTTTTTTTATGAATTCATTCATCTACTCTATCATAGCAGCAATCTAAGAAGGATGAGAAAGAGCAGCATGAACTGTACGGGTATAGTAACAGTATCCATAATAATAATAAAAAGTCTTGTAGGAAGAATAAACAGCATGATAACAACCATACTTGGGAAGGACGTACGAAGTAACACAAGAATGCACCCCCCTGCGGAGAGCAATAGGTAAATCAAAATCAGAGGTAGAAGTTGGTGGAAAAACTGAGGTAGCAGGAGAAACCACAATAGGAAGTAAGGAGGAAGAAATTTCAACTCGATCTTCTCGAAAAGATGGCTGAGACTGAGGGCTAATAAAGGTCCTAAAATGACGCATGCGAACATAAGTTTGAAAGCATTTCTGCTGCTGTAAAGGAGGCTAATGGGTAAAGAGGTACCAATAGGCTGTAATAATGAAGGCTGGATAGTAGTAAGGGAAGTTAATGAGGACAAAGCTACATCAGTAGGCTAAGAGATGGGAATGGCAGCCATGACAGGTGCAGGAATACAGGTGATTCAGAGTACGACGGGAAAATATGACACATGCTCAAAGATGTAACATCCAGAGAAGTAAAATATCAACATGATTTGGGATCATAGCATCTGTATCTTTAGACAAACTAGTAATTGATGAAAATACACTTAATAGAGCGATCATCTAATTTATGCCGATTATGAAGAAGGTCCTGACCAAAGCAAGTGCACCCGAATGCCTGAAGCTCAATAGGAAACATGAGATCATGAGAACACGCGATCAGAAAAGGACAATGACCTCCAAGAATTCTCAAAGGGGTGCGATTAATCAAAAAACAAGTAACAAGTAAGGCCACAAAATAATAGGTCTTAGGCACATGCATACCCTCAACAAGAAATGAGCAGTCTAATGAGATGCTGATTTTGCATTCAGCTACTCCATTTTGTTATGAAGTCTAAGACCAGGAAAATTTATGAATGATCCTATGATACTGATGATATTGAGCAAAGCACTGAGAGGTCAATTCTCCCCTATTATCAGAATGAAAATTTTTAATGGAAGCACTATAGTGTGTTTGAACCATGGAGTGGAATTCCTAGTAGTTAGAGAAGAATTCATCTTGGGATTTCATGAGATGGACCTAGGTAACACAGGTGTAGTCATCAATAAACACGACATAATAGCGAAAATCCTCAAGAGAGGTAATATGAGATCGACCCCAAACATCGGAATAAATTTACTCGAAAGGAGAGTTGCACCTACGCATGCCTGAAGGATAAACACTTCTGACTTGTTAAAAAGAGTACAAGTATCACATTGAAACTTCGTAGAGTATCAAGGCTAGCAGTGGCGGAGAAAGAACAACAAGAATAAAGATCAATGAAGAATTAGAAGCAGCAGTAGCAGCAGAAGAGGACTTATGATCTACATTAAAATAATATAGGCCACCTTTTCAATGCCCTTACTAACAATCCTTGTAGTCACAAGAGCCTGAACAATACAGTGAGTAGGATAAAAAGTAACGGAGCAGTTTAAGTTCTTTTCGAGACTTACTAACCAAAAGCAAATGTGTAGATAAATAAGGAACATGAAGCACATGACAAAGAAAGGGATGAAGATACCGAGATGGTTCCCACCCCACAACTAGAGTAAATTAACCATCAATTAAAAGAACTTGAGAAGATGATGACAGTGGAGAGTACGATGAATAACCCTCAAAATCTCATGTCATATGAATAGCGGCACCAGAATCAATAACCCAACACGAAGGTGATGGAGATGCAGTGGCAGCCAGGTAGGCGTAACAGTAGAAGACGTTGAAGATCTCACCCAACATTGTTTTTCTCCATGAGATCGCATCAAGCTAGAGGCCTCCATCAAAAAACGCAAACAAAGGGTCAACCATAGGACAAGCAAAGAAGAAGAATATCCACAAAACAACCAAAGTCAAGTCATGCAAATAAAATTTGAAGCTCATACCATTGAGAGAACCTGCCTCAAGTAGCATTCTACCAGCCAACAACCCATATTACTGCCACCAAAACGTACACATGGAGCCTAGCAACATCTTGTTCCCCATTTTAACATGAAGAAAGATTTCAGCATCATATCTCGATAAGTACCATCAAATGTAACCAAAAAACAGTACATAAAACAGTGATATAATCTCAGCCAACATCACTAAAACAACATAAGCCCGGTAATCATGCAATGATGATACTGATAACAATACTACAAAAACAGTTCCACAAGATCCAATGAAAATAGCCAGACGAGAGAAATAAATGGCCAACAACCCAAATCAAACAGGGAAAAATTCCAATCTTCACAGAATAACCATCAAATAGGTGAATAGAACCAAGAAAAATAAGATTTCTGCAAAATTTGATGGTGCTCATACAGGAAAACCTGAAACCGAAAGATAGACAATCGCGGAAAATACAAAACCAGAGGCAAAATGATCCTAGGAAAAAGCCGATCGAGTTCCATGCAGAGTCATAGCTGATCCAGCCCTCAAGGAGATCTGAGAGCCCATAAAACTGAGAATCTGACTATTTTCAGATACAACAAAAAACACTTCGAAAACCTACCTTAAAAGTCTACAACTGTTCTTGACCCAAGAAAGAAAAGAAGCACAAGAAGAGATCGATTCATTTCGTGCAAGTTTCGAATCAATTTGAGGTAAAAAAAAATATTTTGACCTGGCCGATGTCATACTGATGTCAGCAAAGGTGGCGTGTACTATCAAGTTTGGCTCTGATACCAAGCATGTTAAGTAGAGGACTAGAGGAGTAGTTAGAGTTTGAGAGATTAGGGTTTAGAGAAGGAAGATGAGATTAGGTTTAGGGTTAGGATTAGAGAAGAAAAGAGAATGGGGAGAGAGAGAGAGAGAGAGAGAGAGAGAGAATAGGAACGAATAGCTTGGCAAGGGAACTGAG
Organism: Chloranthus sessilifolius; assembly: GCA_021018995.1. Lineage (NCBI taxonomy): Eukaryota > Viridiplantae > Streptophyta > Magnoliopsida > Chloranthales > Chloranthaceae > Chloranthus > Chloranthus sessilifolius. Next base: position 93,058,819 of record CM037584.1, on the reverse strand, counting down.
TCCCCACCAGATAAAAATTCAAGTGGGAAAACAACGACATACACACCAAATAATACTCTTCATACAAAACTCACACTCTATCCACAATACATGACATATACCACATTATACATGTATAAAATTATTTAATCATCATTGTTATTATACTACTAAACATTAATATCATTCCAAATTTAATTGTTAAAATTCTCAACTATTTCTAAATTTCTAATTTCCTTTGGTTTAATTTTCCATAGTTAAGGCTGTGTTTGGTTGCAAAACCTTGTCAATCCCAATTAAAGTGGATCTCGATCACAGTTGTTTCAGGTCCTACTTGAAACACCTTTGGTTTATGTTTTACAGCCAAAGATGACCTCAACTTCACTTGAAAAAGGAACGCCAAACATGCTTGCTACTAATTCCTGATCCTACATGACTAAAATCTTTTTTTACACCTGAATGTAGGCTGATTTTCCTCTTAAAATTTTCTATTTATTTTAGTATGGGTGAATTGGAGGTTTCTTTTTTACAAATGTACGTCTGGCATCGGCACCTGCATTCCTTCCGTGCAACGTAAACAATAGGAAAATCTTTACCTAACTAGTCCAATGAAATTTATCACCAAACTGGAGTTATAGTACGAAATAATAGATGAAGTGTATGTTAAGGACCTGACCTAGAAACATTTGATAAAAATCTTTCAATAGAAATTTGATCAATATACCACTCCAATTTTGAATAAATAAATAAAGACGAGCACAAAACTCGATTGAATTTTGGAAGTACAGTGATTTCTCTTGTTTGAAGTACTATTTGTGCAAATTTTTAAGTGAACAAACAAATGAAAATGAGAAAAAAATTTTATTCAATGTTTAGATTTAGTGTTTATAGACCCCCATTTTTCCTTTGTATTGTGTAAGGTACAATCGCAAAGGATAAAACGGGAAATGTAAGGGATCACCCACCACATCCAAATGTAAGGGATCACCCACCACATCCACCTACCATTACAGTACTTAAAGTTGTCACTAGACCAAAATATGTGGAATATGAAAAAACATTAAAGTCACATGAAAATGACATCTCGACAAAAATCATGGACTTCAAGAACAAAGTTTTGATCTTCAAGTGAAATTTGAACACACTATCATGACATGTGCACAAAACCAAAAATTAGGGTTTTAGGCAATAGGTTTTGTGAACCTTCAATTGGACCACACAACCATTTTTGTTTCATGCTCCCCTTGAATCCTTTGTATTGGACAACCATAACTTTAGGAGGGGTGAATTGCGGTTACAATGGTTGTCAACTCCCCATGGCTTACCTCACATGTTAAACCGATATTTGGGAAACAAGAAGGTATGATGAATCCCTCACCTAAAGTCAGTGGATGTCTTTTTCTCACTTGATATGTGTTCTCTCCCACACAGGCAGATTGGCTCTTTATAGAAAGTGAGAGTCTGCAGTCAGCCATAAGTGATTGAAGCAGTTTACAACTGAACCTGCTCAAGGTAGGGTAGTCAATTATTACTCTACCTGCCCTACCCAGTTTTTAACCAGGTCAGGTACATAAACTTCACACAATGGGCTGGATCAGGCATGAAGCATCCGACCCAACGTTCCAGTCGAATCAACTCAAAGGTTCGATTCGGGTCAGGTTGACTCGATATTTTATACACATTATAACAAGATCAGAGGATTTTGAATATAGTAAGCTCGAGTCAGATTTTCAGGTCAGGATGGGCATATACTATTGACCCACTGGGTTGGATCGAGCATATACCCTTCCCTTCACCAGTCGGGCAGCCAAAATTTTGCCGAGTTCCATTGACAACCTTGCTCAAGCATTAATGTGTGTGTCCTAAATTTGGGTTGAAATTATTTTAGTAAGTCCTAGAATGGACATGTAAATTTTTTAGGGTCCTTAATCCTTATTTGACATCCATAATTTGCATGATTTAATTTGCGATTTTTCAAATTTTAAATTAATTTATCAAAATTATATAAAATGAAGTTTTTCTTCACAACGGGCATTAGGGTAGACATAATACCACATAAAATAGGCATTATGGTAGACATAATGCCACATACGTCGAAAAAATGGCCAAAATTAATTTTGATTTTTTTTTTCATTTGGTTTGTTTTAAGTAATTATTAGGAAATTTTTTAAAAATGTATTTATTTTTGACATATTTTTCAGGTAAATAATTATTTTAAAGATTTTTTTATGTCCTGGAAAGGATAGTTATTCAAGCCGATGCATGAGAAAAGTCACTCACCGATACGCGCTTATCTTACAATATAGGATCTGACCGTGGATCGATCTTGTAAGCACAAGGGTGAGGTGCGGTGAATCATCCTGTAATAGGTTGTTGGGAACATCAATTGTGAGAATTAGTGTGCAGCACCTGAGTATGACTTCTAGTTTGGGATAAGACTGGTTAGGATCATGTAAGTCCTTTTTTTGTAGTTGAATCACTTGAGTCATCTGACTCATCCGATTAGGTCTCAGCCCAATAATGGCTACACACTGAATCTCTAGGGTTTCCTAATTGTACTAGGACACTATAATTCTCTTTAAATAGTCCTAAGAGATAGGGGTGATAAAAAAAAATGAACCGACCGAAAACCGAAAATTCGGTTTTCGGTCGGTTTCCAAATGGGTTGGTTTCGGTTTGAATTTTTTTTTTTTTTTCCGGTTTCGGGTCTGTCTGATTTTCAACAGAACCGAACCAAATTCCTATATATGTATATGTATAAAGGCAATTTAGTTTTTGTAAATGCACCTTGGAACTTGTAAAAGGTTAAGAAACAATTAATATACGATTTCATTTCACCAAGACATCTGTCAGTCAAACAATTAAATGCACCCTTGAGCGGGAAACACTCGTAGGGCTTTCAAACAGCTGTCTTTCAAACAAGACATCTGTCAGTCAAAACCAAAACCACAAACCAGTTTTCAAAACCAAAACCACAAAACCAGTTTTCAACACCACAAAAAAAGAAGAAACCACAAACCAGTTTTCAAACTAAAACCACTAAACCAGAAAAACTGAAGAGGAAGAAGAGGAGAGAGGGATTGAGAGTTGGCGCGGAACCCGAAACAGACTGAAAATGAACCGAACCGATTGGAATCAATTCGGTTTGGGTGGTACCAAAGTTGGTTTGGTTTCGGTTCAAAAACCAAGGAAACCGAAAGGACCGGTTCGGTTGAGATTTCCGCCTGAAAACTTAAACCCTGTTGGTCTTTGTAGAGGAACTATACGGAGTGCATGTAGTCGATGTAATGTTCTCTAGTGAAATATAAAAACTATTATTGATGGGTGTAAGAAAACAAGTTGCAACCGTAACTTTTCTCTCTCTCCCTCTCTCTCTCCTTTCTCCTCCTCCCTCTAACACAAACTCTCTAGCCGTAATCTAGTTATTCCTAAACCCTAAGTACGAAAATTCCATTGGTATTAGAGCATCACTCCTTCAGATTTGTGTGTTGATGTGTGCTTACGTCATCTCTGCTTGGACTAACATCAGCAGGGCATCATGCTGAAATCAACATGCTCAAAATTTTGACCATAGAATAGGATGAAAAGGGAATGGTTTTTTATCACAATTCTCTTTTCTACAGCTTTGAGAAACCGACTATATGGTTTTGATGAGTTCTAGTACAAGTTTCGAAAGGTAATTTCCCCGATCAACAGTTTCATGAGATTTGGAGTTTCTGATGTATGTGCCACCTGTAACTTGGGTTTTATTACTGGGTATGGATTGAAATACCTTCAAAAGGATCCCTGTTCACCTGATTTGAAGATTCAACAGCTGGAAGATCTGTGGGTTTTTCAGATTCGTAGCATTACTGCCAAATTCACGAAAATTGATGGTTCAGTTTTCTGGCCATTGAACCCCCAGGTAAGATTGTAGTTGTTGGTTCAGTTTTCAATACTCTTATCATTTAGTTGTAGTCTTGTGGTGATTGGAGCAGTGTGGAGTTGCGATGATTTCTATGATTCAGAGGTCTGCAATTTGTCCTTGAAATCACAGTTTTTCTTTTGTATTACTCGTGTACAGTAAATGTGACTGAAATTCTCTTTTATGTTGGTGATTTCTACTGATTAAGCTGGGTTATTGTCGTTGTCTCATCCATCTACAAGTTGTGAGCCCACCTATTTTAATTGGTTTTGTTGTATAAGGACTAAGTGTTGAGGAGTCTCAACAAGGAAAGTTCGATGAAGGTCCTCTGAATCGTGCTTAGTGAGTACATCAGCCAGCTAAACTTATGAACACACCTGAGGTATACAAAAATCTTGACAACTTTTTCCCTTATAAAATGACAGTCTACTTCATATGTTTGGTCCTTTCGCGGTGAACTGGATTTTCTGTTATACGAAATGCACCTTCATTATCTCCATAAGGGCACGTTTGGATCCTGTGGATTTTTAATCCAGGGAAAGTTTAATCCAGAGACAAATTAGTTTGTGAACAATTTTGTATGTGAACTATTTTGTTTGTTGTTTGGGTGATATCTGAAACTTCTAAAGACTTATCTGTTTATTGTTTGATTGTGGTGAAGTGGTGTGTGGTCATAGTGGAGAAGGTGGTGGTGGTGATGTGGTTGTGTCGTAGTGGTGGAGGACGTGGTGGTGGTGGTGGTGGTGATGTGGCTGTGTGGTAGTGATGGAGGAGGAGGTGGTGGTGGACGTGTGGCGGAGAAGATGGGGGTGTGCAAGAGATGAAGGAGGAGGGAGTGGTGGTGGTGTTGTGGTGACTGGTGAAGTTGGTGGTCATGGTAGAGTGCTGATGATGTTGTGGCGGTGGCAGAAATGGCCCGGTTAAGGTGGTGGTGGAGGTGGTGCTATTGGTGGTGATGGACCTAGTGGTGGCGGTGGTTGGGTGGTGAGGGTGGTGGTGGTGATCTTGGGGTGGTAGAGGTCATAGGAGGAGATGGAGGAGGTGGGGTGGTTGTCACAACCCAGATTTTTGAGATCTGTGCACGGCACACTTTTTTCTTTCTTGCACATAGGTATATGTGTTTCACAAGGAGACCAAAACACCCTAATACTTTAAGTGCGTATGTGGGAAACACACTAGTATATTCCAATTCTGATAAATATAAAAGTGAAGAAGAGAGAGAGGAGTCCTTACGTAAAACTATTCTAACCTAAATAGAGAGGAGAGTATAGAGAAAAAGAAGAAAGGAGCCTGGGAGAACTAGGGTTTGCAAAGACTTAGATCGGCAAGGAGGATCAGAGGTAATGACGGGAGGACGAACCAGGGAGGCCGGATAGCCTAGTTGGTTTACAAATCTTAAATCGAACCTGTGCGTGATTCATCGTCAGAGGTACGTTAAAAACATATAGATGCCTAGGAATGTTTTAAATAGTAGGAAGGATGTTGGTTGTATGTTGCTTTATATAAGATTAAGGTAAAATGAGGGATGGAAGCATGATCTCGATCTGATCAGGGACAAAAATCATTGTTTCTCGCCGGCGGTTCAAGAGGCTCGCCGGCCGAGATTAACGAAGAGAAAAGAAAGATTCTGGGCTCGCTCGAGCGGTCCCTTAAACTAAAGGGAGGCTCGCTCGAGCGAGGGTCCACATCAAAAATTTAAAAGCTCGATTTAACCGCTCGAGCGATCTCGATTTGACCGCTCGAGCGAGGTCAAGAGACCGCTCGAGCGAGGTCAAGTGACCGCTCGAGCGAGGGCTAATGACCGCGCGAGCGAGGTCTGGTGACCACTCAGATATTGGTTTTCTAATGAGAGGAACTCGGGTGTCCTACACCCCAAAGACCTTAGATCATTCTAAAGTAAAATTCTTTAAATGTAGGTCGATGCATTATAACCCTCTGAGGACAAGCGTGCTTGAGATTCGTCGAGGTAGGGAAGATTCTCGAAACATGTGCATTATTCTGTGAATTCATATGCGTAGTATAGTCTTTTTAATTAATTGTATATACCATAAACTCTCATGATAAGTGTGTGTGTGTGTTGAAATGAGAAAAATCCTAAGGTCCCCAGGGGACGAAAGATAATGTGGTTCAATCAAAGAAAGGTGAAATAGAAGTATGGGGCATCCCAGGGATGCGTAAGAAAACAGTTAGAGAAACAAAAATAATGTGATAAGGCCTAATGTAATATACCTAGCACAATCACGGTGAATAACTATATGTAAAGCACATTGATATTTTTATTATTTAAGGTTGATCAGAATACCCCAAGCGTGGCGGGATACCTGACCGACTGTGGGATATCCGTCTGCATGGCCAATCCGTATAGTTGTAACACATCCCAGGGATGTAGATTGAGAATAGACCCCGCCGCCTATGAGAAAGGGGCTTGGGCAGTATTCCCAGGGAATACACATAATAACTGTCTAGTTAGACGACGATGGCGGGTATTCCATCGGGGCTCGATGCTATATTGCTCGAGGATTACTTAAGTTAAGATTTAAGTGATTAGGCCAAGTTCACAAACAAATTCACAAAGAGGTTAAATAGGAACTATGCTAAAAGGTGGTTGGAAATCATTGAATTATTTTTATCCTTCAAATTGTTGTACATAAATGTTTTCTTGGGAATCTATGTGGTTGCGTTACTAACATATGTGTGGAAATAATCTATATGTTCTTTTGTTTTCCCTACGGAGCTAGGATGTAGCTCACTCCCCTTAGACTATACGTCATGAGTCGGGGACTAAGCGGCAAGGACTTTGGTGAAGTTAATCCGCACCCACAGAAGAGGCAGAACCTCCTCCTGAGGAATTTTTCTAGGAAACCAGCTGCATACCTTGATAGTGAGTTGAGAGAGTACTGTGTATGGCTTGGTATATCGAGCCTCTTTATTTTGAATGTTTTAAATACTGTCTCTTGGTAAACCATCTAGGAGGAATAAGTATCATTAAACTTTCGGGTTGTCCTTATGTCCATGAATTGGCATGGGACAAGGACAGCTTTGCAAGGCCAAATATATTGTTTTGAGAGGTTGATTTAGAGTAACTACGTGTGTTTAAATCACAATTATGGCTTGTATATGTAAATGTTTTGTAAAGATCTCAGGGCACGGCCTTGAAGGTCGTGCTGATGGCACGATTTTCGGGGTGCCGAAAATCGGGCTGTCACAGTGGTGGTCATGGTGGTGGTCGAGCCTGGTGAGGCGGAGGAGGATGTGGTGGTGGTGGTGGAGACGACGGTGGTGGTTGATGTGGGGGGGGGGGTGATAAGGCAGAGGCGGTTGTGGTGATATTTGTCACTGCTTTGATCTTGTATGTTGATCGTATCATTGGAACTGCTAATGACAGTAAACACATTATGAGATTGAAATATTACTTGAGTCAAATCTTTGACATCAAAGACTTCGGGCCTCCCAGGTACTTTGTGGGCATAGAGGTAGTCATACTGATAAAGGCATTGTTCTCTCAAAAAGAAAATATACTCTAGATGTTCTAAAGCGGGCAGAGACGATAGGGTACAAACCTATTGATTCTCCTATGGATCAAAATTAAAGAATTAATGCAACGGTTGGAGAGGCTCTCAAGGATGTCGACATGTACCAAATACTTGTTGGGAAGCTAATATATCTTACCATGACTAGACCTGATATTGCATATGTTGTGAGTGCAGTTAGCCAGCACATGCACTCACCTCGGACCCCTCATTGGATGATTTGTACAGAATCCTAAGACATTTAAAATGAAGTCCAGGTAAAAAGATTGATATATAGTAATTGAAGTTTCCAATGATGCTGATTGGATTGGATCACTAAGTGATAGAAGGCCCACCACTGGTTAATACACCTTCCTCAGAGGGAATCTAGTCACGTGGAAAATTAGAAAGCAATATGTATCTAATGCTAGTGCAGAAGGTGAGACCAAGGCATGTCTCAAGGTGCACATGGACGGATATGGATTAACAGACCTTGGGATTGATGTAAAGCTGCCCATGACATTTTATGGTGATAATGAAGTCACGGGACACATTGCTGGAAATCCAATATACCACGAGAGATCAGAGGATTGCTACTTCATACAAAAAAAAGGTGAAATCAAATGAACGTTGTATCCCTCAAGCTCAGAAGATCAGTTAGCTAATATCTACACTAAAGTGGTGGGTAGGAAAAGACTGTATGACATTACCTCCAAGTTGAGTATGATAGATATTTATGCCCAATTTGAGGGGGATTACTGTGTCACCTAGTGTTTGGGGGGGTGGCTCATTAGTGCTTATAATACACAATAAATATGATAGTGATGAGTATGGGATTAGCGGCATATATATAATTTCTAATTTATTAGTAAGTATGGTATTTGAACCCACACGTATGAGGGCATCACCTTCTTTCTTACCTTCTCCAGCTAACTATTAACTCATATATAACCCTAATCTACTCGTAAAGAAGCTAATTAACATACGCATCTCAGCCCCATGCACTCTTTTTCTCATCACTTATTCATATCCAAACATTTTGCACCATATAGAGTGAAAGGTCTACCCTAATATGATCATTCATAGGTTACAATCTTATATGCCCATCTATAGATTACGATCTTATACGTTGTTTCTTAATTTGCTTATTCCTCATTTAAGCTAAAAGAAATACAGTTCTCGTCTCATTTGTAGTCATGTGTGTACTAAACTATGTCTATGTAGTGCAGTTTTATTGACATTGAAAGCTATATGCTGACAGCACTACAGACATGACATAAGCAATTTCCATGATGAAATTTAATGCCGCACCTTTTCCAATAGCTGAGAATTTAATGTATTTCCTGCAATCCATAAGATATGCCTTAGAATATGTTCAGGATGCAATGCTTCAGCCCAAACAGAAGATCCACTACCTTGAAGACCCAATGTTAATAACCTGTGTCAGAATAATGACTGTAAAAAGGGCATGTTACTGTGGTAAACATCATAAGAAAATCAAATGGGTGCTCTATCAAACTCAAATCGGTATTTAATTGTGTCCTCTTATTAAGAATACATATATATATATATATATATATATATATATATATATATACACACACACACACACACACCTGTGGGTGTATTGTGGAGTGCACGCTAACATCACAGCCTAGCAACATCTGCAGACCAAAATGCCCCTTCGCAGGGGCATTGGTAAGTGAAGAATTTATGCCCTACTCAATTTTCAGTGGCAAACTTGTAATTATTTGCCACTAAAAAACCATGAAGGGCATAAATGCTCTTCTTTTATATACCAAAATGACCCCGCCCTAAGGCAATTTGGTCCAAGGATGTTGCTAACGTAACAGGAAAGGCTGTGTTCTCTCTCTCTCTCTCTCTCTCTCTCTCTCTCTCTCTCTCAAATTAAGCGAGTTTTTTTTTCTTATTATTAGAATCAAAGAGATACAAACATGGAGACAACAGCTAAGAAAATCTACACAGTGGGAGTTGCAGCCTATCTCCGACTAAAAATTGTCGGCATTCCCTGGGAAGATCCATTTCTGATGAAAAAATCCGAACTTCCTCTCCGTGTAAATCAACATTCGTAAGGCTATCCGCAACAAAGTTTGATTCCCGAAATATATGAGATATCTTCCATACTCTTTCTCTTAGGGCATTCCGAATTTTGTGACACCATTTAGACACCCAGCAAGGCGCATTCCCACCCATAACAGCATCCACCAACATTTTCTAGTCGGGCTCGTTATGAACAGCATTGCATAAGGAAGAACGCTAGGACTTGTTTCGAGCACCCACAACTCAGCATATGTATTCGTACCCAGTCCATATGATGATGAAAAGCCAAGACAAATGATCCATCCGAGTTCCTACGCACACCTCCACCATAAAATAAGCCTGGATTTCCTTTACTAGCACCGTCTACATTCAATTTGGCCCATCCCGGATCAGGTGGTTCCCATTTAACTGAAGTTATTTTAGAAGCAGGGATATTTTTTATTGGTCAGCCTATGAAAGAGAGCGAAGTAGTTTGATCAATCAGCATTTCTTTTGACGGTTTAAAGGATTCCGAAAGTTCAGATAGCCAATTTTTAATATGGTTATCTGAACATATATATATATATATATATATATATATATATATATATATATATATATATATATATATATATATATATCATCGGACTCAATTCACCAATTGACTTGAGTATCCCAGCCATACACTCGCAAGCGACGTGTATGGTGACATGACTCAAGTCATATGCTAATTTCCCATATATATTCTGATCCAACCCCATAAAATTAATATTGGTTTGTTTCAGCACAAAAGTCGGTGCCTCAAATAATCATCAAACCTCAAGATCTATAAAACCCTTTGGAAAACCCATTTAGACCAACTCAAACCATGTAAGATGCTTTGTTAAAGTTTCTTATCATTGGAAAATGATGACAAACATGTATTTTATTTTCATATGAGGTGCCTTCTGATTATGTTGATGCAGGCATCACATCATGCTGATGCCAGCAACAACGAAGTGATGTCAGCAATGATTTCGGTCCGGAAGGACTTGCTCTGATATAAAACTGAGATAGATAGGTTTAGGGTTAGGTTGATACAGTTAGAGTTAGGTTAGATAGGTTTAGGGTTAGGTTATATGTATTAGGTTAGGTTTGAAAGAAAAAGAAGGGAGGATAACAAGAGAGAATAGAGGAGAAAACAGAGATAATGGCCTAGTTATGAGCAATGTTCCCCACCAGCCTTACATTATATAGAAGTGAAAATACATATGTACCCATGACTTACTACATTACACACCAACTACAATAACACACCCCAACAAGTATCTCTGGCAGAAGGATTTTCACACATTGTTTTAGCGGTTGATTTTCAAGAACTTAGCAAAAGGTTTTTAATCATCATCATCATCATGTTTCAAAACGATCTATCTGGGGAATGGTTTAGAAACATTGTGGTTCCTAATTGGCACAGAGATTCCAGTGTTTAAACAAATTTATAATAGTGAAACGAGTATATAAGTAATTTAGAACAAACAACAATAAGAGAGGTGTCCGTGAATGATAAATGTACCAAGTTCATAATCTGGACATGGATTTTGTCCATATCCTAACTTCCAAATCAGTAAAGCGAAGGAAAGGCAAGAGCCATTTTATTACTGATTACCGGAATGCTTCAGAAAGGCATGGGGAGTCTTCCAAGAACAATTGGTCAACAATTGTTCCAATCAACCCATTGGTAGAAGATATGCAGTTTCTTGGACCTTCATGACAGGCAAGGTTTCCCATGATTCCCAGGCAAATCTCCTGCAACAAAGACAAGTACATAACAAACCAGTGTGTTTCTTGCAAAAAAAGGTGGCTCTAGAACTGAAAATATAAACTGAACAGTACATCCAAATATTTCTGACAATGGCATTCAACCCCAGAAGTTTACCAACAAATAATTAGAGAAGATACCACAGGTATATACTTATACACTGTTGAAATTGATCGTGATGTGAATTTATTGCAAAACTTCTATGTGTCCTTCAGAGTCATAGCTCCTAGATATATGCAAAAATGAACCTAGAGGAATATTTTTATGCATAAATTATATATTGTTATGATAAGCCTAAGATCTCAATTACAATGTATAGTGACTTAAGGATAATAGAAATTTTGCATCAGCCATGAACCTTTGGATGCCTATGGTTCAAAAAATCATCATATATTGAATTGGATACTAGAATCCTGTTCTGAAACATCCATACTCCACAGGATTGGCTTATAGCAATCCCGTGGAACTAGCCAACCACCCTAAATTCAGATTTTATTATTGAGGGTTGGAAAGCAGGAAAGAAATTTGTGAAACAAAAATGTAAGAAGAATCCACTTGCAAAAAACATATATATATATTTTTGATCAATGAGCAAATGCATTAAAAACCAGCGAGAAGCTGGAAAGGAAAAACAGACAGCCACGAAAGGAAAACAAAAACCAGCAAAGAGAAACAGCCAAACCAAGAGAGAAAAAACCAGGCAGGAAAACAAGCCTTGCGCCCACCCCGGTACAAACCGCGGAAGAAACCCACACTAACCTCCCATACAAAACTCAAAACCATCCTGCCCCCCATACTTGTCTAAGGTGACCCAATGGCACATCGTGTCCTTAATAAGATTTAGTAAGGAACCAATCAGACGACGTTTGCGGTTAAAAACCTGTGCATTCCTTTCAAGCCATAGATTCCATAGAACCGCATACTCTCCCACTCTCCAAAACGCCTCAATGGGACCTTCCCACTTCAACCCGTGCCACGATAGCAGAAAATCAGGGAGGTTCTCTGTAGCCACCCAACTGAGGTCAAAGGACTTAATAATGGTGCCCCAAACTTGCGAAGCCACGCCACAATGAATTAGCAGAAGAGGATAGACTCCTCTTGCAAAAGATACATCGGGCATCTATTCGAGACGTCTTTGCCCCGAACAGTGAGCTGGTCCAACATGAGGATGCGACCTCTAACCACCATCCAGACAAAGAATTTGACTTTAGGGGGGATCGGCGCCTTCCAAATAAAGGTTCACTTGGCTTGGATAAGAGGCCTAGCCGTAAGGGCTCGGTAAAAAGATTTCACAAAGGACACTTCTTTCTTACACGCCACACACAATCTCAGATTGGAGCCGAGCCGGTTCGGAGATGACCCATACAGCAAGGATAGAAGCTTTTGGAAGGGCTCCATCTCCTCATCTCTCAAAGCCCTTCGAGTGGGGATATCCCACACAATCGAATTACCATTCAAAGAGTAGAAGTCAGAGATCATGCCGCCGGGTTGCAAGGAGATGTTGAAGATCGCTGGAAAGACCGATTTCAGCGGGTTAAAAAGGAGCCAAGAGTCATCCCAAAAGGAGATACGGGCCCCGTCGCCCCAGCTGAACCTAATCCACCGAGAGAAACCGGACCAGCCAGAATATATATCCTTCCACCAGGCAGACATATACCTGGTCTGAGAGCTACCGACTCCCCATCCTCCCGGCAAGTCGCCATATTTGCTAAGGAGAATGGTCACCCACAATCTACTTCGCTCCAACTCAGATCCGAGCTGCCACATCCATTTACCAAGCAACGCCAAATTGGTACGATGGAAATTACAAATTCCGAGCCCACCAAAACACTTGGGGAATTGGCACACATCCCACACCACGAAGTGAAATTTTTTCTCCGGACCACAACCTTCCCATAAAAAACCCCTTTCAATCTTATCAAGAACGAGGATCACAGCCATGGGGCATTTGAAGGTAGACATGAAAAAGATGGGCAAGTTAGAGAGAACCGAGTTTATCAGCTGCAAACGACCACCCGTACTTAGAAATCTGCCCTTCCATGTCGCAAGGTTCCTTTGGAACCTCTAAATCACAGGATCCCGATCTTTGGATCGGGGTTTACCAGTCCCTAGAGGGAGACCCAAGTAGGTAATGGACAGGGAGGAGAGGCCACAAGCAGCCACGCTTGCCAGAGCACCTGCAGCCATGGGGCTAATGCCAACCCCGGAAACCATAGATTTCGAGATATTAACGCTTTGCTTGGACACTGCTTCATAGACCATGAGAATATTAGGAAAGGCAGATATCTCATCGTGGTTGGCTCTGCCGAAGAAAATAGTGTCATCAGCGTATTGAAGGTGAGTGACAACATCGCCCCCGCAACCAATCGGAATACCCGAAATTCGATTTAGCACTCGAGACATGGAAATGAGGGCACCCAGCGCTTCCCCTACTAACTTAAAGAGGAACGGGGAAAGGGGATCTCCCTAACGTAAGCCTCTCGAACTTTTAAATTAACCTACTGACGAGCCGTTGATAATGATAGAGAACCAAGGGGAGGTGACACACGCTTTCATCCATTTTCTCCACGTCTCCCCGAATCCGAATTGATAAAGCATATAATCTAAACACTCCCAACTCACCCGATCATAGGCCTTCTCTATGTCAACCTTCTAAACAAAAGCGGGCATGTGGCTGGAATAAGCGAAGTGAACAACCTCATGAGCAATAACTGCAGTGTCCATGAGCTGATGGCCTTGGATAAAGGCCCCTTGATTTTCAGATATGATGGACCCCAAAATCGGTTTCAGCCGGTTCGCCAGCACCTTAGACAAGATTTTGACAAGGCAATTGATAAGGCTAATGGGCCAGAAATCGCGTAAATCAGCGGCGCCATCTTTCTTGGGAATGAGGGCGGAATGTCAAGTTAAGCTTTTTGCAAACCACCGCTCGTGAGTGGAAATCCTTGAAGAACTCAAGGATGTCAAGCTTAATGATATACCAAAAGGATTTGAAGAACTCCAAGTTAAAACCCTCTGGCCCCGGTGATTTATTTTTACCCCCATACTAGATAGCTCTCCAAACCTTGGCTTCGGAAAAAGGTTCCTCAAGTTGGAGCGATTTTTCGGGCTGATAGAAGGGAAAGCCAAGCCATCCAAGTGAGGTCTAGACCAGCCATCATCTTGATACAAAGATCGATAAAACTCAACGGTATGGAGTTTGATGAGGTCAGGATCAGACACTTCCATCCCATCCACCACTATTCTCGTCAAGAGATTTTTTTTTAATCTAGCATTAGCCGTTGCGTGAAAGAACTTTGTACTGTTGTCCCTGACCTTCAACCAGTGAGCTTTCGACTTCTATTTCCAACTAATCTCCTCCTGGAGACTCTTCTCACTTAGCTTAATCTTGAGGATGAGTCTGTTGTCTTTCTCCGAGTCGGAAAGAGTCCGGTCTTCTTCCAAACCATCCAGCTGCTTGAGTCTTTCCAAGATTAAGGACTTCCACACGTGAGTCAACCCGAAAACCTCCTTATTCCAAATTTTTATGCGGCCCTTTAAATGACTCAATTTGGATAACAACCGATTAGCAGCCAAGCCTCTAGGATTGGTTTCTTGCCACCAAATCGGGATACGGGATCTGAAGTCCTCATTTAATAGCCACCGGTTTTCGAATCGAAAGGGAGAAGGGCATTTTCCCAAAGGCCCACAATCGAGGAGAAGGGGCCTGTGATCAGAAACCGCCCTAGCCATCCCTGTCAAGGATGCATGAGGAAAAATACTAAGCCACTCAGTAGAGACAAGGACACGATCCAGGCAGCTGAAAGTCGTCACATTCTGGAGATTGGACCAAGTATAGCGGGTCCCCCACCAATGGCAGATCAACTAGGGCCCAATCCTGTATAAAGGAGTTGAGATTAACCATATCCGATCGATCAGGGCGGCTCCCCGAAGTCTCATGAGGAAATCTTATCACATTGAGATCGCCAGCCAAACACCAAGGCACGTCCCAACGGCCCGCAATCACAGCCAATTCAAACCAAAAGTCCTCTTTGATACCAACATTAATCAGCTTGTATACTCTGGTAAACTCCCACTTCTCTCCGTTATCCTTATTAACCAATAGGACTGAGGCAGAAAATCCCCCAATTTCTTCATCTTCTTTCTGAAAGAGAAGTGAGTTCCAAGCGACAAAAATCCCACCCGCCGCCCCCACCGAATCCACCCCAATCCAGTCCCATCTGTTGCCGCCCAAGACCGAAGCAACTTTGGGGTCATCACAATGCCCCCATTTAGTTTCTTGCAAAGTGATGACAGCCGGATTGAAGGATGATAAAATTTGCTTGGTGGTAGCTCGTTTTTTGGGATTACATATGCCCCTCACATTCCACGAAATAATCTTCATAACAAACTGCTAGGACAAGCCCAAACTGAAGATTGAGAAGAGGGGCTCACCTGTGATGACCCGAATTTTCCCACACGGAATTCTAGGAAGACAGGATTGTCGGATCACTCCGTACATCCACACAAAGCAGAAAATCAAAGCAGATATCATATATGGCAGAAATTAAAAGATTCCCTTTATATATCGACCATGAAAGGAAAACCCAAAATAAACCATCGGTGAAGGCCGACCGTCACCTAAACAGTGGTATGAGTCACAACTGTATATATATACAAAAAACTAATCATCAAAATGTACCAAGTCTAAAAGTACAAAAGTCCACAATATTACAAGTCTAAAATCAATGAACTGTTGATAAAAATCCTCAGGCAAAAGATCTTCTTCTGCCTTCGGTACGTAGTCAGGATCCACCTCAAGCTCAGGGTCCTGATCAAGATCTACACCTATGACACATAATGTCGGGGTGAGCTAACAGTCTAAGCTCAGTAGAGAAAAGTTCAAAGTCAATTCACATCTTATCAATCAATGCATAGATTCAATGACTAAGATTCAAAAGCATTTTTCATATAAAAACCAGAATTCAAAGCTCAGATTCAGAGTTCTGATTCAAAGTTCAAAATTCAAGGTTCGGATTCAAAGTTTCATCTGAAGTTTCACGTGATTTTCATTTGCTTATTCACTTTCATATTTTACATGCAACCTCTTAGTTCATGAATGACTTAAATCATAACTTAAGAAACTCTGACGCGAATATAGCGTTGTTGAGCCGAATTACCAATGGGAATCCCCTCCTAACCATCGTCGTTCAATGAACAATTTCCGAAGTGTACGAATAACCGCCGTATCGGTCTAGAGTGTACGGATATCGCGCCGTACCGGTCCAGAGTGTACGGATAACCAGCTGTACCAGTCCAAAAGTTCAAGGGCATGCGAGTTCTAATACATAGTAAGTGTCATTCATTCATAAATTACAGCTATTCCATTCCACATTCGGAATTCAGAGGATTCAAAGTTCAGATTGATCATTCAAATTCAAATTCAAAGTTCTAAATTCAAAATTCAGATTCAAAGTTCAAAGGATTCTAATTCAAGGATTCAGGTGTAATTCAAAAATTCAAGATGTCAAATATTCAATACAGTCAATTTCCAAGATTCGATATTCTAGAAGATTCAATGCAATCCAATAATCCAAAGATTTCAAACATTCAAAATGGTCAAACTAAACGAATTCTATCATTAAGATCTGAGTCAAAGTCAAAAACGAAATTGTGCATTGAGTTTCCCCTACTTTGGTTCCAATGTCGTACGAAAGCAATGCAAAGGTCCCTATTGCCGGCCTCCGGTTCTCAATCTATATCACATCACGTTCATCAGTACGCGTCAATGACGGAGGGATCGAACAAGTTAAAGCTTCTTTAAGCTTGTCCAAAGGAAGGATTGGGATAACCCAAATCTGGACAATTCCCTCGAGCGATTTCCAAACTCGCTCGAGCGATTTGTCACATTTCTGTGTGGCACACACTATCTCACTCGAGCGAGTTCCACCAGAGGAATTTTAGCTTGTTTTCTGAAGGAATTTCGCTCGAGCGAATTTCCACCAGCCATTTTGGCTTGAATCTGAAAGGATCTCACTCTAGTGACTGCCAATCTCGCTCAAGCAAGGCTGTGCGATTTTGCATGCAATTGGTTCTCTTTTTCGTGAATTCAGATTTCCCAAAATCCTGGCATGCAATCCCAACAACCATTTATCAAGTCAAAAATTCAGAAAACGAGCTTCGTACCAATAAGCTACGATAACTTACCTTCTTAATTTGCGTATGCGGGGTTTTCGGTGATCGATGTCGATGGAATTTGGCACGTAGCTTCGCCTTCGTCCGATGCTTCGATTTCTTCCTCTCTCCCATCTTAATGATGTCGAAATCGAAGTTTCTAACAAGGAGTTGAAGAAGAGATCTCATGGTGATTTGGGGATTCTCAAAAAGGGCAAAGAGGAGAAATGGAGTTCTCTCTTCTTCTCGGCTCTTCACTCTTAAGACTCCA
This sequence comes from Chloranthus sessilifolius, assembly GCA_021018995.1. Classification (NCBI taxonomy): domain Eukaryota; kingdom Viridiplantae; phylum Streptophyta; class Magnoliopsida; order Chloranthales; family Chloranthaceae; genus Chloranthus; species Chloranthus sessilifolius. The sequence goes on along the minus strand of CM037584.1, from coordinate 93,041,165 downwards.
CGCAAGGTTTCCTTTGGTTTCTACATGGTTCTTTTCTTATAGTAGTTGGGATTGACTAGGTGTGAAACTAGCACACTAAACAATGTATAAGCTTTTATCAAAGGGTAAAAAAAAGAGTCTAAATTTCCACTTAACAGGTTTTGATCCCTGGACCTTTTGTTTACAAAGTAAGCTTCTAACCAGTGGTGCTCTCACGGAGCTTGTGTAACAATCCACACAACTAAATATATAAACCTTCCGCACCAAAATGCATATCTCTAAAATAAACATTTCTAAAATCCAAGGCGTGTATTGTATGCCTTGCCGAACACGTACACATAGTTGGGTGTATTAGTGTTCGGAAATTTAGGACGTTACATCCTCCCCCCCTTAGGGAATTTTCATCCCCAAAAATTCACTACGTGACTTTCGATGCATCTAACACAGTCAATGTTCAATACTAAGATCAAACACATTGACTAGAAAAATGAAGTTACATTTGTATGTTTCGCGGGTAGTGCATCGATTCCATCTGACATTATTGAGTTCGTAATCATCCAAAAATATTAACAATTATAACATACATCCACAATCGCTTAGCGAAATACATATTCACAACTAATCAGTAAGAATAGATCCACAACTCATCATTAAAAGCATGTCCACAACCTGTCAGAATTCCTGTTATCCATTAAAGTATAACACAGAATACTAATAAACATTCAAAAGTAAGAGCAGATATAGCAATCACTATCCAAATATAATGGCAGAAATGCCGATAACCATCCAAAATGTCGATGATCATCATCTAGCACAATTGACTATTAATGAACCAAGGTTCACCATCACAAGGTTTAACCCACTACCACAATAAAATTTAAACTATCATTTAACTAAGGCTACCCTTAAACAAGGCACATCATTACCATAAACAAGATTGAACCCATCAACTATTGAAAGTTAAATTGTTTATCTAAAGTATACCATCACATAGACGAAAGTTAACCACCAAGTAACAAAAGTTAAACATTCGTCAAAGTATGTCGTCATCACAAAATAAGATCTAAACCATCATCTATCAACAGTTACCCATAATCACAAGTATATCATCACCACAAAATTTTAGACCATCAATTACAAATCATCACCGCAGAAATATTTTTGACATAAACCAATTAAAAGATACTTATAGTTTTTCCCAAAAGCAAACCAAGATTTTACCAAACAAATCTCTCACTAATCTGCCTCCTCTCCTGTTCGATCAGCGACTTGCTCCACGTCATCTCCAATTCACGAACTGGATGAACAAGGTGTATATGTTTGTGCCCTCATGATGCGTTAAGAGGAGGTGGTCGGAAACAAGTGACGCATCATCTCCATGAGCATAGTCTCGTGGAAGTATAACCAACAGTTGAGGGTCCAATCATCTTGGGGAAACCGTGTAGACTGGGGCGGGGATCTCTGTTGTGGTGGTGCAGCAGGCTCTGGTTGTGCTGGTTCATCTTGGGCATGCTCTACCATCCGCTGATAGTGCCAATCTTGGACACTTTTCTTCAATTTCTGGTAGTTCAAACTCCAATCGTCGATTCTATACCTCTTACTATTATCAGTACATTGTTGTTCATTCGGCGACATCACATAATCCTCTTCCTCATCCTCATATTCCTTGATCATTCAGGATATAAGGCGGGCATACAACATCGAATTCCACGGCTTCTTCTTTGATTCCAACATTTGCTCTCGGGCGTAAATTATCCCATCACGTACAACTTCAGGCACACTAAACCATCGGTCCTCAAAAGCGGAGTATAGGGCTTATTGAAGTACCCCTACTCTTTCCTGCTCGTGCCTCAAGGGGTACAGGTTACTCCGAAAAACAATATCTAACAGCCACATATCGGTTGGCAACTGTGACCTTATGATCGATCGTCTGGACCCGTGCTCTGCCTGGGTCATCCTCGCAACGATCTGGTGAAAGGGTACGTCTCGGACTTCGGTGGTAGTAAACCCATATCCTTAACAAATATTGTGGGGCAATCCATCACATTGGCTATGTTGTTCTTGTCAAATCGGAACACCTTTCCATCAATTTTCGTGTACATTTTACCATTGGTCTCACCTACTTTAAAGTTCTGGTAGAATAGCTTTACCAGTCTCTTGTAATAACAATCGTGGAGGGGTGTGAGCAAGGCCTTCAAACCGGCTTGGGTAAGGTAATTGTACGACCACTGGGTCGTATCTTGGTCTTGGAAAAGGTCTTCATCAAAAGACCACTCTGTCTCAAACCCTTTCACATCCCACCATGCAGTGGGTTGGTCTCTCTGTGGTGTTGGGGGATCGGTCTTGTGCTCTTCGAAGACTTGACCTTCGAAGTCGGGGTTTTCGAAGCGACTTTCTTCTTGGGTGCCATAGAAATGGAAGTATTCAAAATTTTAAACTAAAAGGTAGGGCTTACCTTTGGCGCAAATGCGAGAATGAAACGAATCTTAGCGGGAGAAATAGGAGCACTCGCAGGTTCTTGAAGGAGATGAGGCGAGATCTCGTGGAAGAAAGGAGAAGTCGAAAGCCCTTTTTCGATTTAGAGTCGCAAGAATGAAAGAAAATCGGCGTGCAACACATATATAGAGTAAGGGTCGCTCGAGCGAATATTGGTTTTCGCTCGAGCGAGAACCAAAATACAAAGGGCTGATGCAGAAATCGTGTGAGCGAACACCGGAATTCACTCGAGCGAATTTCACCAGAAATTTTTAGCTCAGGTTTCTGAAGGCTTCGCTTGAGCGGTTTTTGTAATTCGTCGTTTCAGCAGTTTTTTTGAGCTGAAATAGTCCATGGACTAGTCTACAGTTTTAAGGTTCTCTTTCCCATCTTTACCTGCTTTCAGAATTTTCATCGCCATTCATACATTCATCCACAAATATACCGAATTAAAAGTTGAGACTTTGATTACCATTAAACGATAAGATTTTAGTGATTAGTCTCCCGATTTGTCCAATATGTGTGAAAATTTGTCGGCATTTATGGATTCTCATAGCTTTCGCTTAAGCACAGCATCCTAGATATGAAACGGACTAGGATACCTGCCTGAACTTAAGTCGGTCACAATTGCGGCGCGTATGATGGGTACATAGGAACTCCATTCAACAAAATGGGCGTTTGATGTGGTGTGTCAAATTAAATTGCTTGGATAATCCAATAGCAAGCTTTTTATAACAAGCTAAGTGCCACGTGATAGATTGGGCATGATGTGCTAGTTTGGATGAAACAACTATTTTGTAGCGCTACGAGTAAGGTTTATGGAAATGAAGGAGATGTTTGATTTCGATGCTTTCCTTCAATTCTAACGCATGAAATTCTACTTTTAATACAACAGTGTTAAAATTTGCTAAAGTTCCTTTTTTTTTTTTCCTAAAAAGTTTCGTACCTCACTCAAAGAGGTGCGGATATGTGTTACAGAGATCCGATTCGAGTTCCCAAGTGGCCTCCTCTAATGAGTGGTTCTGCCATCGTACGAGTGGGATCCGCTTAGTAGACAACACTTGTCCTTTCTGATCGAGGATTTGTGTTGGTTCTTCCGTGATGGTCAAGTCTTCGTGAATCTCGATTGGTTGGTAATCCAAGATATGGGTTGGGTCTCTTACGTATTTCCTCAACATGGATACGTGAAATACATTGTCGATACTCGAAAGTTGCGGCGGTAAGGGAATCTGATATGCCACTTCGTCGACTCGACCCAATATCTTGAAAGGTCCAACGTAGCGTGGGCTTAGTTTCCCACATTTTCCGAAATGCACTACCCTTTCATAGGCGAAATCTTGACGAAGACTTTGTCCCCGATCTGAAAAAATATGTGGGGCTTCAATATCTTATAGAGATAACGGGAAATAAAGGTAAATAATCCGATCAAGCTTACCTGAAACTCGGCATTTGTTCTTTTGAGGTTGGCATAGCTCTTTTGGCGGCACTGTGTGACCACACTTAATCTTTCACGGATTACCAAATTGCTTCGGTAGTGCTTTCAACAATCTCTGGGCCCAACACGAATTTCTCTCTGGTTTCTTCCCAGTTAAGCAGAGACTTGCACCTCCGACCATATAATGCTTTGAATGGGGCCATCCTGATGCTCGCCTGATAGCTGTTATTATAAGCGAATTCGATCATAAGTAAATGCTTGTCCCATGACCCTTGGAAATCCAACATGCAAGCCCGAAGCATATCTTTGATGATCTGATTCACCCTTTCCGTTTTCCCATTTGTCAGAGGGTGAAATGATGTACTGAAGTCTGGTCGCGAACCCATTCCTTCCTAGAATCGTTGCCAAAACTTCAATGTATACAGTGGGTCTCTGTCTAATACAATGCTTGCAGGGATGTCATATAGTCTGACAATCTCCTTGAGATACAATTCTGCAAGCTGACTGGCTGTATACCTCGTATTGTATGGTAGGAAGTGGGTCGACTTGGTCAGTCGATCAACGATTACCCAGATAGCATTATAACCCTTCACTGTCCTCGGTAATCCCAATATAAAATCCATGGATATGGCCTCCCATTTCCATTCAGGTATCAGTAGGGGTTGTAATAAACCTGAGGGAATCTGATGGTCCACTTTCACCTGTCAACAAACCAGGCATTTGGACACATACTCTGCTACTTCTTTCTTCAGACGTTTCCACCAGAAGTTCTTTTTCAGGTCTTGATACATCTTCGTACCACCAGGATGAATGGCGTACTTTGACTTGTGGGCTTCTTCCAGAATCGTGTGTCAAAGATCAGCATTGGCCGGTATGCACAAACGACCTCTAAATAGTAACGATCCGTCCTCCTTGATGGAGAAATCGGATTTAGTACCATTGATCACGCCCTATCTAATTGTTGTAAGCTCCTCATCTTTCATTTGAAGTTCACAGATGTTATCGAAGAATGTCAATCAGATAATAATATTGGCCATCAAGGCTCCTGAGCCCTTCACCTCGATCTTCGTGTTGTATAAGGATGTCTTCGAATAAACGCCATCTATGAATTCTCATGATGAGACTCGATAATTGAGTCGAAGTCTTTCGACTCAGAGTGTCAGTCACTACGTTTGCCTTTCCGAGGTGATACTGGATGGAGCAGTCATAATCCTTGAGAAATTTCATCCATCTTCTTTGCCTCATATTTAGGTCCTTTTGAGTGAACAAGTATTTGAGGCTCTTATGGTCGATGAATATCTCGAATGTCTCCTCGTAAAGGTAGTGCCTCCAAATCTTTAGTGCAAAAATGACTGCTGCCAATTCGAGATCATGGTCAGATAATTCTTCTCGTGATCTTTGAGTTGTCGGGAACCGTAAGCAACGACTCTTTCGTGTTGGTTGAGCACACAGCCCAACCCATTGTGTGATGTGTCGCTGAATACCACGAAGCCTCCACTGTCTAACGGTATAGCAAGCACTGGCGCGGTGGATAGCTTATTCTTGACCTCCTGAAAGCTCTTTTCACACAATTCACTCCATTCAAATTTCGTATTCTTTCTGGTGAGCTGCGTGAGTGGTCCCGAAATTTTGGAGAATCTTTCGACAAATCTCCGGTAGTAGCCGGCCAGACCGAGAAAACTATGAACTTATGTCACTGTCTTTGGTTGTTCCCATTTTACAATGGCCTCGATCTTTCCTGGGTCGACTGTTATGTTTGCTTCCGAGACAACATGTCCCAAGAAGCTGACTTATTCTAGCGAACTACGCCTTACTTAACCGCGCATCTGATCGGTGATCCCGATTAATACAGGAAGGCGGCCTTGAAGTGTTGTTCGTGATCTTCCCTTGTCTTCGACTAGATGAGAATATCATCTACGAAGACCCCCACACATTTATCGAGGTGTGGTTTGAACAATCTGTTCATTAAGTCCATGAATGATGTCGGCGCATTAGTCAGACCGAAAGGCATCACCAAAAACTCAGTGCCCGTCATGGGTCAAAAAATCATCCGATACCGATATGTATCGTCCGATACGTATCGGTTTTGGACTTGGGCGATACGATACAAAGGCATTGTATCGTACCCCCTTAAAAACAATGTACTTATCGTTCGATACAGGCAATGTATCGCCCGTATCGGACGATACATTGAAATTATCGGACTATAATTTCAATGTATCGTCCGATAATATGTATATATATATTTTTTCCGATTGTCTACACAATCGATGGCGACTATGTAGACAATCGCCATCGATTGTATAGACAATCGGAATTTTTTTTTTCTTTTCCCGATTGTGTAAACAATCGTGTAGACAATCGGAATTTTTTTTTTCTTTTTACCGATTGTCTACACAATCGATGGCGATTGTCTACACAGTCGCCATCGATTGTATAGATAATCGGAAAAAAATAAAAATAAAAAATTCAATGTATCAAACCGATACATTCAATGTATCGCCAATACATTGAATGTGTCGGCCGATACCCGATACGTATCATCCTGGAGGTCAGGACGATACATATCGGTTTACCAATATTTTGATCCTTGGTGCCCGTATCTAGTGCAGAATGCGGCCTTCGGAATATCTTCGGCTTTGACCTTCAATTGATGGTAGCCGGATCTCAAGTCAATCTTCAAGAAGAACCTTGCGCCTTGTAGCTGATCGAAGAGAACATCAATTCGTGGGAGCGGATAGCGGTTCTTGATTGTTAACTTATTCAACTGACGATAGTCGATGCATAGCCTCATCGAACTGTCTTTCTTCTTGACAAATAGAACCGGTGCTCTCCATGGAAAGACACTAGGTCTAATGAACCCCTTGTCTAAAAGTTCTTGTAGCTGCTCTTTAAGCTCCTTCAATGCTGTCGGCGCCATATGGTACGATGCTTTTGATATCGGCTCGATACCCGGAGCCAAATCGATTGAGAACTCGACGTCCCGATTTGGTGGTAATCCTGGTAATTCTTCGGGAAACACGTTCGGAAACTCGCACGCAATGGGAATGTCGGTGATGTTGCTCTTCTCTTCCCGTTCATTTTGCACAAATGCGAGGTATCCATGACAACCATTCTTCATCAGACATTCAGCTCGTATGGCGGAAATGAATGGCGCGCTGGTGGGCTTGATGCCGTAAAATCAGGACTTTCCCTTTCGAGGGCGAAAGGTAACCTTTCAAAAGCCATCGACGCTTGCATGGTAAGTGGATAGCCAGTCCATACCAAGGATTACGTCGAATTCTTGCATATCCAACAGAATTAGATCAACCATCGTCTTGTGGTCTTCAATCGGAATGATGACTGAACGACAAATTGTGTCTATGCTCATTGAGTTCCCTGTAGGGACTAACAGTACTAGGATGAAGCCTAAGGGTTCAGGAGTGATACTCAATTCGGCCGCGAATTGAGAAGTCACAAATGAGTGCGTAGATCCTAGGTCTATCAAGACACGTGCCTTATGCTGACAGATATCACTACTCTGATACGTGTGCAAGGTACCTAAGTTTCATGCATGCGATTCAGTTAAGTGTGCCTAAGATGGTGTCATGGCATTCATGAATTGTCATAATTGAAAACACTCCAAGGATATTCATCAACTAAGAATAATGCAATAATTGGACCATCAATAAAGAAATCATACCTTGGATGACTTCATTGGTTGTTTGGGCATCGTGTGTCGAGACAGCAAAGGTACGACCCTTAACCGTAGGTCGTGAGGGCCTTTGAGTTATTGTCGATGTCGTCGATGCCTTCTTCGCCTTGGGACAGTCTTTTATATGATGTCCTTGTTGACCACACTTGAAGCATGTACCCGTGGCCCATCTACGCTCCTCCGTCTTGTGTTGCTTCCCGCATCTTGAGCATGACTCAATCAGTGCGAATGAAGAGATGCGCGAAGCTTGTGGAACCCTCGATGCTCCCGTCATAGTGGGGTTCGAAGGACAAAAGGGCCTTGTCGGTGTAGGCATAGGCGGTCTTGAATATGTCGTCTGAGCAGGCTGATTGGGCGCTGGCATCAAGTACCTCGGTTTCTTGTTTGCTTGCTCAAAGGCATATGACTGTGTTCGACTTGCCTTACTCTTATTTTGCTGCTCTCTTCTCTGGTGCATCTTCTCAATATCTTGTTCTGCGATGAGAGCTAATTTCATAACTTCTGCATAGGCCCTCAGCCTAAATAGAGAAAGGCTTTCCTTGATAGTGGGCTTCAGGCCACGTTCAAACTTCTTGGCCTTCATGAGTTCTGTGGCGACGCGTTGTGGTGCGAAGTTGGAAAGCCTAGTGAATTCGGCTTTGTATTCGCGCACGGACATCCGACCTTGTTCTAGTGAGACAAACTTGACTTCCCACTAATCTCTTACTGCATCCGAGAAGTATTTCTCGTTGAATGCTTCGGTGAACCGAGCCCAAGTCCATGGAGCATTCGGTGTCTCTTATACTCTGGTTCTCTCAATCGACTTCCACCATGGGTCTGCTTCTCCTTCAAGTTGGAAGGATGCTCAGTTGACTTTCTCTTCTTCGGTGTAAGGGATCACCTAAAGAATCTTCTCTATTTGATTCAGCCACCGCTTCAAGAGGATCGGCTTGGTCATAAAAGCTAGGAGGATTCATTCTCATGAACTCGTGAAACCCGAAAGGTCGGCGTCTCTCTGCAAGCAACGCGGTCTGTTGGGCCATGGCGTTGACCATTGTCTGTAATAGTTGCCCATCTTGGCCGTTGTTACTTCATCCTCCCAAAGGAATGTTGTTTGCCCCGGTGGCGACTCCCTCACCACTTGCCGTGCCTCTGGTGCGAATAGTTCTTGGCCAGCCGCATGGGGCCATAACGATCTGTCATGATCGAACATCAGTCAGAATTGATTGTGAAAATTTAGCCCATGGTCTAACGGAATCTAAAGCCATAACTCTGATACCAATTGTGACAACCCGACTTTCCCTACACGGAATTCTAGGAAGGCCGGATCCTCGGATCACTCGATACATCAACACAAAGCGGAAAATCAAAGCAGATATCATATATAGCAGAAATTAAAAGATTCCCTTTACATATCGAACATGAAAGTAAAACCCAAAATAAACCACCAACGACGGTCGATCGTCACCTAAACAGTGGTATGAGTCACAACTATATATATATATATATATATATATATATATATATATATATATATATACAAAGAACTAATCATCAAAATGTACCAAGTCCAATAGTACAAAAGTCCACAATATACCAAGTCTAAAATCCATGAACTATGGATAAAAATCCTCAAGCGGAAGATCTTCTTCTGCCTCCAATACGTAGTCAAGATCCACCTCAAGCTCGAGGTGCTGATCAAGATCTACACCTGTGACACAAAGTGTCAGGGTGAGCTAACAGTCTAAGCTCAGTAGAGAAAAGTTCAAAGCCAATTCACATCTTATCAATCAATGCATAGATTCAATGACTAAGATTTAAAAGCATTTTTCATATAAAAATCGGAATTCAAAGATCAGATTCAGAGTTCGGATTCAAAGTTCAGTTTTAGAGTTCAAATTGACACTCAAAGTTCAGATTCAGAGTTCAAATTGATATCCAAAGTTCTAAATTCAAGGTTTGGATTCAAAGTTTCATCTGAAGTTTCACGTGATTTTCATTTGCTTATTCACTTTCATATTTTACATGTAGCCCCTTAGTTCATGAATGACTTAATTCATAATTTAAGAAACTTCAACATGAATATAGCGTTGTTGAGGCAAATTACCAACGGGAATCCCCTCCTAACCATCATCGTTCAATGAACAATTTCTGAAGTGTACGGATAACCTGCCGTACCGGTCCAAAGTGTACAGATATCCTGCCGTACCGGTCCAGAGTGTACGCCGTCATACCGGTCCAAAAGTTCAGGGGATTTTTTCACATGAACCTTAAATCAGCATGCGAGTTCTAATACATAGTAAGTGTCATTCATTCATAAATCATAACTATTCCATTCCACATTCAGAATTCAGAGGATTCAAAGTTCAGACTGATGGTTCAAATTCAAATTCAAAGTTCTAAATTCAAAGTTCAGATTCAGAGTTCAAAGGATTCTAATTCGAGGATTCAGGTGTAATTCAATAAATTCCAGATGTCAAATATTCAATACAGTCAATTTCCAAAATTCTATATTTCAGAAGATTCAATCCAATCCAATAATCTAAAGATTTCAAACATTCAAAGTGGTCAAACTGAATGAATTTTATCATTAAGATCTAGGGTCAAAGTCAAAAACGGAATTGTGCATCGAGTTTCCCCTACTTTGGTTTCGATGTCGTATGAAAGCAATTCAAAGGTCCCTATTGACGGCCTCCAGTTGTCAATCTATATCATATCACGTTCATAAGTCCGCGTCAATGACGGAGGGATCGAACAAGTCAAAGCTTCTTTAAGCATGTCCAAAGGAAGGATTGAGATAGCCCAAATCTGGACAATTCACTCGAGTGACTTCCAAACTCACTCGAGCGATTTGTCACATTTCTGTGTCGCACACACTATCTCGCTCGAGCGAGTTCCACCAAAGGAATTTTAGCCTATTTTCTGAAGGAATCTCGCTCGAGCGAATTTCCACCAGCCATTTTGGCTTGAATCTGAAGGGATCTCGCTCGAGCGAGCGAGACTGTGTGATTTTGCATGCAATTGGTTCTCTTTTTCCTGAATTCGAATCTCCCAAAATCCTTGCATGCAATCCCAATAGCCATTTATCAAGTCAAAAATTCAGAAAACAAGCTCCATGCCAATAAGCTACAATAACTTACCATCTTAATTCGCGCATGCGGGGTTTTCGGTGATCGATGTCGATGGAATTTGGCGGTAGCTTCGAGTTCATCCGATGCTTCGATTTCTTCCTCTCTCTAATCTTAATGATGCCGAAATCGAAGTTTCTAACAAGGAGTTGAAGAAGAGATCTAATGGTGATTGGGGCTTCTCAAAAAGGGCAAAGAGTAGAGAAATGGAGGTCTCCCTTCTTCTCGGCTCTTCACTCTTAAGACTCCACGACGTTTTCCTTTGGTTTCTACGTGGTTCTTTTCTTATAGTAGTTGGGATTGACTCAGTGTGAAACTAGCACACTAAAACAATGTATAAGCTTTTATCAAAGGGTCCAAAAAAAATGAGTCTAAATTTCCACTCAACAGGTTTTGATCCTTGGACCTTTTGTTTACAAAGTAAGCTTCTAACCAGTGGTGCTCTCACGGAGCTTATGTAACAATCCACACAATTAAATATATAAACCTTCCGCACCAAAATGCATTTCTCTAAAATAAACATTTCTAAAATCCAAGGCGTGTATTGTATACCTTGCCGAACATGTACACATAGTCGAGTGTATTAGTGTTGGGAAATTTAGGGCGTTACATCACCGGACCCCGGACCCTCTCCCATCGGACATTCCCCAATCAAGATGCGCTAATTCTCGAGATTTGGTGTTCTTCTTAGTGGAGGTGGTAGAGTCATGGATCAAAATTTCGTCCGATACCGATACGTAACGGACGATACGTATCAGTATCGGTGGTCACCGATATGGTACATTGAATGTATCGTATCGGTATTTTATATGGCATGTACCGAACGATACATTTAATGTATCGTTCGATACGGACCGATACCGATACATATCGGTTTTGGGCTCGGACGATACGTATCGGTTTTCCAACATTTTGATCCATGGGTAGAGTTGATCCGACCATTCGCAATGGATCGAAAATTTTCCCACAGAGTCTCATCAGAACCTGAGTACGTCATGCCATGTTCCTTGCCAAAGGTAATAATCTCATTGATAGATTCGGAGTCCGAGCCACTATCAGTGGCAGAGAAGTTAAATGAGGACTCGGAATGGGATCCATACATCTCTCTCGGCAAACATTCAACCCAGCATCCCTCTTCGTTGCACCTCATAGATCGCAAGGGACGGACATCTTCAGAGGAAGAATTCGACGAAGACGAAGGGATCCCTAACATATCGTCAAGAAGCAAGGGGGGTAAACAGTTGGTAGCATGTGTACCCATCCCCGGGGAGAGGGGAGAACATATGGGATGAGATCTACAAGCAGGAAAGGCATCATCGGTCCCCGCTTCAATCGTCAGAGGTTCAGAAGCATCACGGGTCCACGGTTTCAACGTCAAATATAGAAGACTGAGAATTGAGCCTATCCGCCAGATCGGACCCAGCAGTGGAATCAGACGGGTTAAATAGAGCCACGGGTCGGGATAGAGAAAAGGAAGCCCTACAAGCCCCAGCTAACCAAGGTGCACATACACGTGTCCACCCACACGTATGGTTCCCACAGTAGAAATCAAAACCCACCGTCAAAACCGTGGGCAGTAAGGTGGAAACCACCTTGGGTATCGAAACCGTCCCTTCCATGTTTAAAGAGTGACACATCATAGGATAAAATAGGAGGTTGTCCCTTTTGCAATACAAACCAAGACAACCCTTTATGGGGATTTCGCCAGCTATCGCCCTTGTAACATTTCCAGTTTCTGTAATCATAGGGTTCAACGATGGATCTGGAAGGTACTCCCATAAACCTCTCAGGAAAGACCCCTGAACAACCTCTCTTTCAGAAACCAAGCTAGGGTTGGCTGGGAAAGAGTGCATCGCGGCCGTCGAATCTATGAATGGTAGTAGATATTCCCTAGTCTGATCGAACGGGAAACGAGAAGTTGTCCTGGGGGGCCGGTATCGATCGAACGACAAACATACTTTCCCCTCTTATCCGTCACCGACCGCCAATCCAGCCGATAATCAGCTCCGACTTCGATCTCGCCATCTTCAAGCTCCTCCACTACGATATCAAAATCATAATGGCTTCCGACCCTCTCGGCGACACCGCACGGCAACCTCGACGACGAGGACGACCCCCTATGATGCGACGGCTAAGGAGTCAAGCACCCCTTCGCGGGAGGGTGATGTCGCCAATCACAAATATGATCTACCCATCCCTGATTGGTTCGATCTACGCCGCAGCTTTTTCTGTGGAACCACGTAGTATGTGTTTCTGGGGAACCCTAGTCCGCTCAGCTATATCGTTCGGTTGCCGCAGGAGGACCACCCTCTCCAGCAACTCCATTTTTATGAAGCTCTGAATTTTTTTGCCATTGAGGCAAATCTCGCACGAGCGAGGGATATCCTCCCATCGATCAGCAGCTACTAGCAACCGAGCAAAGTCGGTTTCCCACAAGTCCTCAGTACTACGGTCGATGAGAATAATGTGACCGCATCGCTTGCCGATCATACGGAGGACCTCCGCGGACCAAGCGTGAAGGGGGAAGCCGAATAGCCCGATCCAAAATCTGCCATCCCATTTGTGAAGCCGAAGTTCGTTCGACTCCGGTGTCCATCGGCTACATTCTACGGGTTTATCATCGATGAGGAAATTTTTTTGGGAGCAATTCTCATCCGCTACCGTCGTTGAAGGGCACCTTAAGAGATATTTGGTTTTTGTAATGGCCGATACAGAAGGCCTATCCTGTAACGTCCATCTTTTTTGTAGCCACATGTATATATCCACTGGACATATGGTATCCTTTAATGTATAGATCACAATCCAAAAATCTCTAAGGTTAAGAAGAAGGGACGACGAGGTGGGCGATGATATGGAAATGGTGTTAGTACAAACCCTGTCCATTGTAGGGTGGAGGTCCCTAGTGAGTGTAGCGTCGGTGGCCTCGGGGCGGGCGCCGGCCAAGGTATTTTGTTGTGGCACACCCTTGACGGCGTCTATAAAAGAGGTCCCGCAACTAATCCAGTTGGGGTGCCCCTCAGTACGAGGAACATACCCCGAGACCCCACGAAACCTTCTCCCTGCTATGGACCAACCGTGCTCCAAGTCTTTAATTTGGGTTTCATTAAAGACCGTCTGTTTCGTAGAAACCCTCCTAGGTAGAGAGGCGTTGTCTCTTTTAACCACAATGCCCTTGGAACGTGTCGAAGAACAGCCATACCGATGGCACACAACCCTGCGTCTAAAATTAATATTCCGGCATCCCATGCAAATCCAGTCGCCGGCTCTCAACACTTGCACTCCTTTGGGGGCCATCAAAAAACATATTTTAAAAAATACATGCCGTGTGTACAAGATTTAATTTCAACACTGTGGTCGGTGTCGGATTATACCGCCTAGTGCATTATGGTACAGAAGCGGAATGATATTTACACTAGTAAGAATGTGTATCGTTTGTACCAGCTCATTTGTAGAAGCCAATACAAATGATATATTCCGATGCCGGGGTGAGGCGTACCATTACAGGGACTTAAACCTTTGCTTATATAGCCAAATATCAGATCATATCCAAGGATGCATGTCATCGAAACTCAATAAAGGTTCCAGATCCCTCAGTTATCCAATCTTCTATGATCTGACAGAATAGTTGCTACCACCATCTCATACAAATTCCTGACAAGATATGTGCTTTACAATTGATCTTTAGTTGTGTGAATGTGTAAAAATCCAATGATTGAATTATATCAACTTTGAAAAAAAAAAATATGTGAATAATATAAGAAACCATTATGATCAACATCCAGTACCATTTGGTGATGCAAATAGTGTTAAAATATGGCTAACGAACCATGACAGAGACCACACATTACTGGCTACTAGGTTGTAGTGGGACAAGAGCAGCAACCCACTAACACATCAAGGAGCCCAGCAAGATTTGGGGATTTGGATCAAGCCACATGTCCAGGATCATGGTCTCAGTGTCATGAACACCGTTATGGCCTCAGAATTAATATATGGTCAACGGATCTTGAGTTATGTTAACCTGTACAGCATTGATTATTCCCAAATTGTCATGTTGAATTTTCCGAGTGTTAAGTTTGATTTTTCAGTAAAATAAGGGCTTTTTAGGCATTAGATTGTGCATAAATTAACTACAGGGTAGTCTACGGAGATCACTTAAGCTGTATAGGAACTTACTTATAAAGTTGGAGGTAGTTTAAGACTTTTACATTCAGTTATGCTTTAATTATTATTATAAACAATGCAAATCTATAACAATACATTATTTATGGAACTTGATGAATTAAAGTACTCTCTTCCTAGAGAAGTAATTTCTCGAATGCGTTTTTGTGCTGGTAAAATTTTCTTTTAATTTTTCTTCCTTATTTCTGCTATTTTCTCCATTTTTGTTGTCTCTTCTCCTTGCAGTTTAGCAATACCAAATTTATGAATAAGAAAATGCTATCGAAGAAAACAAAAGCCCAAACACAGAACAACTCGGTCAAACCTCAACCCCACAAACCCAACTCCCTCAAGCGTCACCCAACCACCCCCCAACCCTAAGCACCACCACCAACAGAGTTGACGCTGCAACAAATTCTTAAGGCATGTAAAGACCATCATGAGCTTTTGAGGGCCATCACCCACTTCTATATGTTAGGTGCCACTGAAACTTCTCAAGCCACACCCCTTTAAGGAATATTGTCACACCAATTCTTGTTACTTTTCAAACAAAATATTTTTTTTTTTGTTTTTTTGTCACCTGGCATTGAACCGACTGTGGGTCAACGGCACAATCACGCCCAGTCTTAACAATGTGAATAAAGGTCAAACAGTGCCTAGGACTTCCCTCGCCACTTCGGAAATTCATTTTAGCTGCACTTTTCAAATTTTCAGCAACAACATGATCACACGGGATCCAGCAGATCCCATACAAAACAAGAGAGAAATCTCTTGTTCTTGCAAGGCTCCAATGGATTATTTTAAGTGATCGTGGCAGATTTTGTTACATACTATGATATAACATAATTTTATGTGTTTTGAACATGTACAACATAGTGTAAAGCAAGACATAGATCATATTACATCAAAATTAACTGTAGTCCACATTTATAAGATACACAAAAATTTGTGGTGTCACCAGAAGTGAGAAAGAGCTTACTGTAATCCGAGCAGATTTTGAGACAGGAAGACTCGCCAATAGCACTTCAAGTAAAAGATTCTCCACCTGCAAAAAATTACTGATCTCAGTAGGCAACAGAAGCTTAGAATTTACTGTTCTCATGGTGATTGCACTATGTAATCAAACAAATATATTACTCATAAAACTCAAATTCTAATAAAAGTTTGGCAAGTAAATCATGATGATATTGTTTACTTGATCCCAAAAGCCGAAGAATTCTTAGCTATATATAAATCAGTAAAAGCAAGCGCAACCACTAGACAGTGAGACAGGATTAAGATATCATCAGAACCGATTATATTGCCTGATAGATAATCTATTTTCCAATCTGGTGATACAAAAATATACTAATTTGTAGTGCCTGATACAAACTCGTGCTGGCGGTTTTTGTGAAAATGCACCGTCCAATACTGACTCGTATCATTTATCCCAGACAAAATGGAATTGATATATTTTAATGGGTCAGTGGCACAAGATGCTAATTTAGTCCATGCCAAGAATCAACTTCACTAAGAAATGTTACAAAAGAACTAAAGTTTCCAGAAGAATTACAAAGTCCTATTCACAACTTTAACTTCCATCAACCGGTAAAGTGGAACAGTGAACAAATCCACATTAGAGGAACCATTGAGCTAATCCACAGTGTGGATATAAAACAGCACTAAATTTACCATTTTTTACCCAAACAGCACTAAATTTACCATTTTTTACCCAGCCTTTTTTGGGCACGAGATAAGTAGGTTGGTTGTAGGCTTGTAGGAAAGTATTAGGTTCTAATGGTATGTTCTTGGAGTTATTGTTTGCCCGATTAAAGCAGATTAATCTTGGGACTCACAAACATAGTCGCCTTGTAATGTGCAGACAATACGAATTCACTTATTTTCGATAGAAGGATAATATATGCATGAACCTTCCACGAGATGAAAAGGATAAAGCATCAAATATAAATGCCGTTATGGGGAAAAAATTACCCTTTTTTATTGACACACTACTCCTTTATCCATGGGGCTTATACTAAGGTATTAATCAAGTTAATTGGACGTGGTCCACAGTAGTAAATTCTATACTTACTGTTAGAATATAGTGAGTTTTTATAGACCCAATGGGTATTATACATAAATATAAAAAAAAGATTAAAAAGAAAGACGTAACTTTTTTTTTTTAAAGGTGACGATGATGATGGACGATCAAGAATGATTGCAGATACTACACCAGTGCGTATCAACGACAGAATGGGATCAAGGCTGTCAAATGTTTGGGCTTTGATCCTCTGCGCTAGTGTCATCAAACACCAGACTTGGGCCAAGGTTTCTGGCCCAGTCGGCCAGATTCGGCCCTACAACTCATGCCTGATTAATAAATAGGCTGGGGTCCAGTTGTAAATATTTAAACATATTAAATTAGAACCGCCTGAGCCTGTCAAGCCTGCCTAGGAGGGGTGGCACAGGCTGGGCTTGGGCCAAGGAAATCTCACATAAATGAGGCAGGCTTGGGTTGGGCTTAATGGATAACTACAAAAGTTGTAGGCCTAAGCCCGGCTGGCCTATTGAACCTACAGCCAGTTTTGGGCTGGGTGCTGGGCTTGTGCTTTTGGGTCCTCAAACAGGTTAAGTGGTTTGACAATGAGCTCCAATTAGAAATTAGCTCCTTTTAGTCCCAAACTCTGTCTAGCCCATTGACAGCCTGACCTGG
Source organism: Chloranthus sessilifolius (assembly GCA_021018995.1). Classification (NCBI taxonomy): domain Eukaryota; kingdom Viridiplantae; phylum Streptophyta; class Magnoliopsida; order Chloranthales; family Chloranthaceae; genus Chloranthus; species Chloranthus sessilifolius. The sequence continues at coordinate 93,023,622 of CM037584.1, read as the reverse complement.
GATATTATGATTGTCAGCTCCTCTGGATTTTTCCCCTGTAAAAACCAAGCAGGACTGAATCAATCTCTCACTAAAACGGATCTGATCAGGTGATCTCACTAGTGTGCTAAGGGTATGCAGTCACACTTACTTGTCGAACACGTTATTTATGCTGGAGTAAAATGATAAAACATGGCAGCTAGGAGTAGCGTACTATGATTTGTGTTGGATTGAGACTGCAGAAATTCATGGTCACCAGCATAGTGTCAAAGTCTCCGACTTCTTGAAAAAAATGTGTTTAATCAAAATTTATTCATCAAATGAATAAATCACGAATAAATAGCGCAACTTTTTAATAACTTTCGGACATCACCAGTGAAGCACAAATTATTTAAAAAGTTGCAACACAGTGTAAATGGAAAAAAAAGTGTATTAAAACTTCAAAGCAATGTTTGTAGAAATCGAATTGGATCGCAAAATCATTTTGGAATTTGTGACTCGAATCGAATTGTTAGTCATTAAATCGCAAGATTCACGATCACTTTTTTAAATAAGAAAAAAATCTGAAAAAAATATCCAATAAACCTATAAAATTGAAATGCATTCAAATATGTCCACAATAAATTTTATAACATGATACTTCTTTCATAAATAATGTAAAGATTAAGCCAAATACGTCTGATAAAACATCATCAATTCATGACTGATGGCCTGAAATGAATCTTAAAAAGAAAAGACCATTCATCAAAATTTTAATTGAAATCTTCACGTGCATTTAAGATCCAGCTCATTGTAGCAAGTCATTTGCAACAAACGGAACTAAATTTTGATTCCATACCAGAAGAAGATGAGAAACAAACCCAAACTTTTAACCCCACACAAGTGGTAACAGTATTATAAGAGAGGTTTCTTACATTATAAAGAGCTTGTTGTAATTTTTAAGGACCAAAAAAGTAAAAAAAAAAAAAGAAATCTAAAGTTTTATGTTTCATGGACTGTGAAACGTTAACTCATGTAAGTGGGTTTGTAAATCGTACGATTCACTTGAATCATAAGGTTGAAGTCAAATTCGACTCTCATCTCTTGCATGGGGGTGGGTCGGTGGTGGTGGAGGAGGAAAATATCAACTTCATCACAGCCTTACCCAATCTAGAGAATAAATATGTATATACATACATACATACATACATACATACATACATATATATATATATATATATATATATATATATATATATATATGACATATATATTTAACTTATGAAGTAAATAAAGTATATTTCTTTATAATTTTTTATATATTTCTATTTCCCCAAAAAGATTCCAGTTTTCCAACTTGGCTGATTTTTTCCAAATTTTTCCCGATTGGAGCTCAATTTTTTCTCCAAACTCCAACTTTGTCACTGTGATCACCAGCTCAATGACTTTTGTGTGCAAGGTTTGGTTTAGGACTTCAAACCACATATAATAGGAACATGTACAATAATATTCTTTGGATTCTCGTTCTTACATAAAGATGCTTAAGATTATTTCAAATGCATCTAATTATTACTTTAATGATCCAAAAAAAAAATTAATTCAGTTTTCCAACGAACCAAAGCCTTTATTGTAACCTTAATCTATAGACATTTTGATGCGGAATTTAGATTTGCATGTTTGGATTGCGGATAATTCTGTTTCGTACATATCGTAGATGACGAACATCCGTGAAATTGGCAGTTATTGGCGGTTTTAATTAGTTAGTTAGTTTCTTATTTTGAATTTGAATTTAGTTAGTTATTATTTTGAATTTAAATGTAGTTAGTTATTTATTTTTCAAATTTCGAATGTGTTGTAAAATGCTTATAGAAGGCTTTGTAACAACAGATTTTAGTGTTGAATGATGAATAAAAAAATTTACGTTGCTTTGTGCATCTTGTGAAAGAGTGATTCTTTCATTTAGAAAATTTGAGATGAGTTTTCACCTTTAAGGAGTAATTTCTCAAAGTTATTGTTGGTGTGAAGCCGACAAACTTGCGCGTGCGATTGGTGCGAGGACGGTCATTCAATCATTACCGAAGATTTTCTACTTTATTCTTCTTTTATTTTTTTGTGATTTTAGATTTCAGATTTCAGATTTCAGATATCAAATTCCAAATTTCAAATTTCAAATTTCAGATTTCATATTTCAAATTTCATATTTCATATTCCAGATTTTAGCATTCATATAGATTCCAAATTTCAGCATTCTTATAGATTCCAGATTTCATAGTCATTATCTTGCATCATTTAGTCATGGACCCCAGTAAGATTGAGAACCCCAACCCCTCTTTTGCGGGATTTATGTTATTTTAAGGTTAGCATGGGATTTTCCTGCATCAGATTTGGTATCAGAGACAGGTTCAAACTCTCGGTAAATAGAATTACAAGTTCCAACTCTCGGCAAGTAGATTCGCAAGTTCAAACTCTCGGCAAATAGAATCGCAAGTCACAACTCTCGGCAAATAGAATCGCAAGTCCCAACTCTCGGCAAGTAGATTCACAAATTTAAACTCTCGGTAAGTAGATTCGCAAATTTAAACTCTAGGCAAGTAGATTCGCAAGTTCAAACTCTCGGCAAGTAGATTCGCAAGTTCAAATTTTCGGCAAGTAGATTCACAAGTTCTAACTCTCGTGCGGTAAAAGATGGCGAGGTTGACAAAATATGATGCAAGAAGAAAGGGAGATCATCTGATCAAGGTTCTCCAAATATTATTCTTGACCTCCACAAAGAAGATCAATTTCAATCGAAGTTCGAGGTCGAACTTTTTCAAAGTAAAGGGAATTGATGCGGAATTTAGATTTGTGTGTTTGGATCGCAGATTTTTCTATTTCGTGCATATCGTAGAAGACGAACATCCGTGAAATTTGCGGTTATTGGCAGTTACAGTTAGTTATTGGCAGTTTTAGTTAGTTAGCTAGTTTCTTATTTTGAATTTGAATTTAGTTAGTTATTATTTTGAGTCTAAATTTAGTTAGTTATTTATTTTTCAAATTTCGAATGTGTTGTAAAATGCCTATAAAAGGCTTTGTAATAACAAATTTCAGTGTTTAATGATGAATAAAAAAATTTAAGTTGCTTTATGCATCTTGTGAAAGAGTGATTTTTTCATTTAGAAAACTTGAGACGAGTTTTCGCCTTTGAGGAGTGATTCCTCAAAGTTATTGTTGGTGCAAAGCTGACAAACTTGCACGTGCGATTGGTGTCAGGCTGGTCGTTCAATCATTATTGAAGATTTTCTACCTTATGCTTCTTTTATTTTTTTGTGATTTTAGATTTCAGATTTCAAATATCAAATTCCAGATTCCAAATTTCAAATTTCAGATTTCAGATTTCAGATTTCATATTCTAGATTTCAGCATTCATATAGATTCCAGATTTCAGCATTCTTATAAATTCTAGATTTCATAGTCATTATCTTGCATCATTTAGTCATGGACCCCAGTAAGATTGAGAACTCTAACTCCTCTCTTGCGGGATTTATGTTATTTTAGGGTTAGCATGCGATTTTCCTGCATCACATTTTATTATGTTTCCAAAATTAGTTGTTTCAGTTATTTTTTATTTAATATACTTCTCTAGTATCATTTGAAGCATTATTTTCAAATTCTTATTCTCTAAAATATTTAGGGAATTATTTAAATAAAAAATATTATTCTAAAAAATAAAATAAGAAACTCTTAAAACTGATATTTAGGGACAGCTAACATGTGATAGTACGTACAAAATATATGGCCCAGATCAAAAGCTTCTGGCTAGGGCAGGTTTGTGGTGAGCGTCATCATAATAGATAGTCAAGTGCCTCCCTTTTGTACCACAAACAACCTGAGGATCATGGCTAGTCGGGGAAAACCAAGATTGGGTTTGGTTAGATGATATGTAAGACATACAAGTATGATAACAGGAATAAACCAGGGTTTCACAGACACAAATGCAATAAAAGATTTATCACCTTCTACTCTCAAAAGTAACATAGTAAGAAAATAGCTTTGATTAGCAATGTGATAAACTAGAGAGAAACATACCTTCCAACAAATTAAATGGTAGAAGAGTTCACTAGAGCAATAGGCAACCATCCCCCTCCATTCTGTTTTTTATAAAAACCCTCGCAACTGCTTCATAATAATGCCTGTAGTCAGTGGCGGAGCCACGTTATGACTTGGGTGGTCAATTGACCACCCAAACTTTCTAAAAATTTGTTACTAAGCTTTAGGTGTCCTAATTTATATTAGTGGATTCTCATCCATCCAAAATTATATTGACCACCCAAAATTTTCTAAAATCGTCGAACAAACTTTTTTATGGTATTTGTTTTCATAACAAATATTTCTTCTTTGATTTTTTTAACTAAATCCTACAATTTTGGCCTATTTTTAGGCTCCCCTCCATCTATTTAGGTGCTCTACGGACTTATTTTCGGAGAGATTTCTCTCGCAGGCTCCACTATGTTGTAGAGCTACATACTCACATATATGGTGTATAGGCTCTAATATATTTAATTAAAAAAATTAAGAAATTTATTACACATAACAAGGTTTGAACCTAGAGCCTAACCTTCACAAAGCACTAAGTCTACCACTAGAGCAATTCACTAAGATATGTAAAGAGCAAAAAAAACTTAATACATATATAATTTTATAAAGGCATCAAAATTATTAAAATAAAAAATGTTGGGTCTTCCCGTTCATCATCGGGATATGTTCAACAACTTCGATGGCCTCACAGGCTCCTTGCAACGTACTGCCACGTCATCCTACTCTTTGAAGGATAATGACAAGGATGAAACTACCTCATAATCATTCTTCGAGGGAATTTTGAATTAAGTCAATTTTGTTGAAACGACCTAATCGATATGTGACGGGGAATTCAGATCCGTATGTTTGGACCGTGGTCGAGACAATCGAAGGAAATCAGCAAGGAAGAAATGGACCCATAAATGGGCTTTCAAACGGCCCGCGAATAAGACGAAAATCTGAGAATTTCGATCGAACAATTTTCAATTTCGATCAAACGAATATTTCGATCGAACGATTTTCAATTTGGATCGATCAAAATTGCAATCGAAAATTTCGATAGAACGATTTTCGATTTCGATCGATCGAAATCGCGCCGAGCAGTTTTAGTTGCTTTAAACTTCTAAATTCGAACTTTAGTTTTAAGGGTATATTTGTATTTTAGTTAATATTCGTTTTAGGGTTTTCTTAGCCTATATAAAGGCATTGTAAACACTTTATTGGGAGTTGATTATTGATAGTGAATGAAAGAGAGTTGCTTTTGTGCAAACCCCAGAAAGCTTGTGAAAAGTTTTCAATCGAGGGAGTGAATCCTTCAAATCCTGAGGAGTGAGCAATCATTTCTCGTGCGACTTGGTGCAAAGCTGACGTACAGCCGTGGTGTGGAGCTTCGAAAAATCATTGGTGTGAAGCCTTGGAATCTATCATTTTATTTTATCTTTCTCTAGTTGTTATCAGGTAATATGTTCCTTATATCCTTTGATAAAAGAACAAAAATCTCAAATCCCCGAGGAGTCAAGATCCGATATTGCAATTATCGCTTGATACCCTAAACTAGAACGAATTCGGAGTTCCTTCATCGGAGACGTTTTTCTAGATCAGGAAAATTTTCACGCATTCAGACGCTGAAGCGGATTAATCTAATTGTTTTATGAATTTCATTGAATTAATTTTATGTGTTGTTTGAATTTGAATATTTCCGCTATTCAATTCATTCTAAAAGTTAATCCCAAATTCGCATATTAGGATTTTAGCGTTTGTCCCACGTCAATATGTATATGATTTTCTTTTATTTTGTTTTTTTTTTAGCGTTTGCTTAGAAAAAAATTATACAATTTTCCAACATTAATTGATTAGATGACCACTCTATGAAAAAATCCTGGCTCCCCCCTGCCTGTAGTTGAAGAAAAAACTAAAAAAATTACAATAATCTTGGACTAATCCTACTCTCTCTTACTAATTAAATTCTAATCAAATATTTTTTACCTAAGACTTAATGATTTACTTTTCCCCATAATCTTGTTGGCTAAATTACCCTCCCAATCAAATCAATATTCCACTTCCAACAAAAAAAGTTCAAACTGGGAAAACAACAGCTAAACTATCTTTCTCCTAGGATGCCATACATCCGGTACTTCCAAGCGCGATGTCATGGTGACGTCACCAGTCCAAGAGATCAATTTGAGAGGATTTGGTGTGGTTAGGGTTAGGTTAGAGAAGCATAAGGGTTAGGAATTAGGATAATGGTGTTAAGATCAGGTTTGTAGAAGGTAAGGAAAGGAGAAGAAAAGGAGAGAGAATTGGGTGAGATAAGCATAGGGCAATGTCCCAGCTAGCTTAATATTAATAAGAGATGAAAATTACAGGTATACCCCTATTACCAAACATTACAACTCACACACCCAACAGTATATCACAATACCTCCCCTCAATCTGCAGCGAAGATGTCAATCAAGCCTTGCTTAACTATAGTCGTATGAAGTTAGAGCCCACAACTTTTGTGAAATTATCATCTAACTGCTTAGAGGACGAAACATAAGGAGTAGAGATGATCCCAATCTCTCCATTCGTTAAAAACAAGAGTCTGAAACAATATGAATAGCCACCTGATTATCACAGTGGAGATACATGGGATGTGGAACTAAGAAATCAAGCTCAACTAATGAGATATCGCTCAATGTTGTCAGAATCTTACGATCCACGATCCGGATCTCAGGACATTTCCGATCAGATCCTGGTACCAGATCAGAAATGCCCCCAGATCGTACGATCCTAAGATCCAGATCTTACAATCTGATACGATCCACAATCCCGCAATCATAGCTGGATCGTATATTTTCAAAAAATATATATTTTATTTCTATTTATTGAATAAAAGTATCTTGTAGAAAGTTACTTTAGAGTTGTCTTCTTTTTCCCAAAAAAAGCAAAAACCTTATTTATTAATTTTCAAATATCTTCCTCATATAAACACGAATTCCGATGTCGTTTGCTCCAAAAGCCTTCGTTTGTCGAGGAGTTAGAAATACATATGAAGTTTGCTAGCTTTGGTGGCTCTTAAAGAAATACTCATTCTCAACCAACCATTGGCGTGTATTAGTGTGATTTTGGGAGTTTCTAGGAGGCCAGACTAAATCTTCTAGCGAATGAAATGAAAATCACCCTCTACATGTTTGGTCCACTCATGAAGAACCGAGTCATTGGCAATATCAATTGATGCCTGGTTGTCACAATGGAGTGGCATAGGAAGAGATGAGGGAAAGCCAAATTCCGGGAGTAGAGACCACAGCCAAAGAAGCTCACAAGTACTATGAGACATTGCCCAGTACTCAGATTTAGCACTAGACTTGGATACCGAATATTGCTTCTTATTTTTCCAAACCACAAGGTTACCACCAAGGAAAGTATAATATCCAAAAGTAGATCGATGGTCAATAGGAGCCCCAGCATAATCAGCATCAGTGTAGCAGCTAAGGTGAAGATGAACAGCATCACCATAGAAGAGGCCATGACCAGGAGAGGCCTTAATATAACGGAGGATCCGGTGAATAGCCGCCATATGAGGGGTCTGAGGTGCAGGCATGAACTGAGCCACCAAAGAAACTACAAATGCCAAATCAGGTCGGGTGTTGGAAGGTAAATAAGCCTTCTACCTAGATGATGATATATTCAGATGGATTAGGAAAAAGTTCTCCAACATCTGCATGTAAATATGGTTTAGGATACATAGGAGGTTTAGTTGGCTTACATCCAAGCACGCATGTGTCCCTTAGCAACTCAAGAGCATACCTTCTCTGGGAGAGAGAAATACTTCGAGCAGATCTCGCAATTTTTTTTTTTTATCAGTAATGAGACAATATATTGATAAAATAGCAAGGCACTGAAAGGATCAATACAGGACAAGATGACCAAAAAGGAAAAACAACGCTAAGAACTCACACAAGCAAAACAAAAGACCCTAACCCGACCTAAACAACATGCACCAGCCCTCAGCCAAGCTGAACTAATCGGCTAGCACCCAATTAACCCGGGTCCCAGGCAGAATTGTCGCCCCTAACTACGACCTCGCCTCTATCGATCCAAAACCACATCAGATCTCTGACCACCTTCATGATCATCCCCACCGACTGATTTTTACGCTCGAACATCCGCCTATTTCTCTCGAGCCATATGTTCCAAACAACCGCAAAGAAAGCCGCCTTCTAGTAGTCACCTATCTGGCCCTCAAAGCTGGCAGACGACCACATCAGGAACTGAAGGTAGGTCGATGGAGGGGTAACCCAAATCATGCCAAAGGATTTAAGGATTACGCCCCATATCTTGTGAGCAATTCCGCAATGAAGAAATAGATGCGCAGCAGATTCTTCCCCTTGTAAGCACATCACATATACATTTGGAATATCCCTCCTCCACCGGTTTAGCTGATCTATCATTAGAATTTTTTCTTTGAATAGTGTCCAGGTGAAAAATTTTACTTTGGGTGGGATGGCCTCCTTCCACACCCTTGCTCCTTGAAAACTGATAAGGGAGCGTCTGGATAGCATCTAGTAATAGGATTTGACACTAAATCTGTCCTCTTTGCTAGGACTCCATATCCGCTCATCCTGACCACACTGGTTTCGAATCTCCTCGTAGAGAAGCTGCAGTAGCTTAGCGAACAATGACATCTCGTCAGCTCTAAGAAGCCTTCTAGTGGTGACATTCCCCACCCTTCTGCCAAGGGATTCGGTAACGAATTCATCGATCTGCCCCAAGGGATTCGAGGAGATGCCGAATAAGTCAGGGAAGGAGGATTTGAGGGGCCCGCACTCCGCCCATGCATCTTCCCAGAACCAAATCCGGGTATCGCAGCCCCAATTGAAGCGCATCCCTCTAGTGAAAAAATTCCAAGTGCTACATATGCTTTTTCACCAGGCTAACATACATCTGTGAACAGTAGTGTTGATGCCCCAATTCCCATAGAATTGCCCGTACATTTCAACCAGAACCATACGCCAAAGATTGTCACTTTTGCCACTCGAACCCGCCCGCCAGAATCATTTCCCTAGGAGCGCAATGTTGGTCCACCTAAAGCAGTGAATCCCAAGACCACCATAGCTTATCGGTAGTTGACAGGTGTCCCAATTAATAAGATGGTATCGTTTGTCAAGGCCCGACCCCTCCCAAAGAAAGTTCCGTTGTATTTGCTCGAGTCTCTCGATCACCCCTATCGGGCATTTGAACATCGTCATATAGAAGATGGGCAGGCTAGATAGGACTGATTTAATCAGGACCAATCGACCTCCACTACTGAGAAATTTCCCTTCCCACGAAGATAGTCGTTATTCGAATCTTTGAATTACCGGATCCCATGCTCTAGCTGAAGGTTGTCTAAGCCCGAGAGGCAGGCCCAAGTACTTAATAGGTAACTTCTCGATCTCGCAGCTCACAGTAGACGTTAATTCAGTCAGCAATAGGTTGGCGATCCCAATACCCGTGATCGCCGACTTGTATAAATTAATGCACTGCCCGATACAGCTTCGTACACTGAAAGGACCTCAGATAGCACCCTAAACTCCGCTACATCAGCCCTCCCAAATAAGATGGTGGCATCAGCGTATTGGAGATGCGTGATGGGACGCCCCTGAGAACCCACGTGAATTCTGGAAATGAGGCGTAGATGACTCACTCGTGCAATAAGCCCAATCAAAGCTTCAGCTACCATATCGAATAATAGGGGGAGAGCAAGTCACCCTGACGGATCCCTCTGGAACTTTTGAAATATCCTGCTGGTGTTCCGTTAATCAGCACAGAGAACCAAGTTGTGGAATAGCAGCCCCTCATCCACCCCCTCCAAATAGAACCGAACCCAAACCTACCAAGCATATAGTCTAAACAGTCCCAACTTACCCGATCATATGCCTTTTCCATATCCACTTTCCACACAGCTGCTGGCTGTCGCGCGTGATTGGCCAAGTGGATCACCTCTTGGGCCACCGCCACCAAATGAACTAGTTGTCTTCCCTGAACAAAAGCTCCCTGATTGACCGAAATGATCTTTCCCATTTACAATTTGAGTCTGTTGGCCAAAACTTTGGCAATGATCTTGTACAAACAATTAATGAGGAAGATCGGACGGTAAATCGAACAAGTCCTCAGCACCCTCCCTTTTTGGAATGAGGGTGATGAATGTGGAGTTGAGACTTCGCCCAATAAAGTCAGTGGCGTGGAACTCATGCAACACCTCCATCAGGTCCGTCTTTAGGATTAGCCAAAAAGAGCAAAAGAATTCCGTAGTGAAACCATCAAAGTCCGGCGATTTATTCTTCCCCCCGAACTTGATGACCCGCCAAACCTCATCTTCGCTAAACAGCTGCTCCACATCCGCACAATCCTCTGATGAGATTGATCGAAACACCAGCCCATCTAGCCCTGGCATAGCAAGACCGCCGTCGGAATACAGGTTGGCGTAGAACTCAACTACATGGTCTCGGATCTGCTCGTGCCCGAAGTAGGTAACCCCATCAACAACAATACGGCCTAGAAAATTGATCTTGTTCCACGCATTAGCCACCGCGTGGAAGAACTTGGTGTTGTGATCCCCTTCTTGCAGCCACTTCACCTTCACCTTTTGTTTCCAACACCTCTTCCGCCATGCATTTGTTGTTGAATTCCTGCTTCTTTTGGAATCTCTCCTCTTTCCTCATCCAACAAACCCCTCTGCTCCTCCAGATTGTCGATCTCTTTCAACCGTTGGAGCAAAGCCTCTTTCGAGAAATGGATCAGCCCATACACCTCTTTATTCCAAGCTCTAATACGACCCTTGACCCGCTGAAGCTTAGAAATGAACCTGAAAGTGTCGTCCCTAAAGGCGCTGGTTCGCTCCACCATGCAGGAACTGTCGCAATAAATTTATTATCCAACAATCACATGTTTACGAAACGAAATGGAGACGACCCCCCTTTCCCCCTAGCGCCACAACTTAGCAATAAAGGTTGGTGGTTCGAGACGGCCCTTGCTAAACCTTCTAGTTTGGCAATCGGGAAGATGTCTAACCATTCCATAGTGCAGAAGAACTTGTCCAGCCGACTTAACGTTGGATTTTCTTGAAGGTTGGACCAGGTGAATCTCGATCCTGCTAGGGGAACATCCATCAGCTCCTAGTCACAGATGAACGCATTGAAAGCTCGCATCACCACCGTATTTGGTGGGCCACCCTGCTTCTCGTACGCCCACCTAATAGCGTTGATATCACCCCCTAGGCATAGCGGATGGTTCCATCTAGCTGCAATGGCTGCAAGCTCAAACCAAAAATCGTCCTCAGATGGACCATAAATGCCGGAAAACGTCCACACTTTGCTTGTCTTTATTTCGCAGCACAACTGACGCCGAGTAAAACCCCTCTTCCTCATCAATTTTGTCAAACAGAAGAGAGTTTCATGCCACGAGAATACGCCCAGAAGCTCTCGCGGAATCAACACCAATCCAGTCCCATCGATACCCTCCGAGCACAGATGACACTCTAGACCTATCACAGCTGCCCCATTTAGTCTCTTGCAGCGTAACGACTCCCGGATTGATAGAGGCGATGACTCGCTTAACTCCAGCACGCTTCAACCCGTCACAAATACCCCTCGCATTCCATGATAGCATCTTCATAATCAGACAATGCACAACCCACTCAAGCCCGAAAACTGGGTGTCTGCCCCCCCCGCCCCCCCCAACCCTGCTCCCCTCCCATCTGACATCCCCCATTGTAGTCGAACAAGTTCCCGAGAGACGACGCTACGCCTCTTCATGTTCTTGTCATGTTGGCAAACAAGGATGGAGCAAAACACCTCCCTGAAGGCATCTTCAGGCCCCTTGAAAGACATTTCAAGATCACGGTCCACCCGAATGAGACGATCAATTTCCTCATAATTTTCGGGCTTCGTGGATACTGCATCTTGAATATGCTGCCGAGCTAACTGTAGTTGCACAACTAGGAGAAACGAAAGGGACCCAGTTATCAGCTTCATTTAGATGGAGAGAAATCCCCGGCAGCATCTCCGTTGTCAAAGCCGTTGGGGAGAGGGACGTCGATCGTGGATCCATGGCTAAGGCCTGATCTGCCTTCTTGTGGAGATAGACAACCGGAAGATCCTTTGGAAGAAGGAGATGATCGAGATTGGAAGCAGAAACCGATGGGCCTAGGTGAGTGATCCCATCAGCTCGTCGGGTCTCCACCCCTTTAGTACCCGTCCAACTCTCATTCTCCGGCACCTCAAAAACCCGAGGTTTCAGACCCGTCATCGACCCTGGGCCCATTAGAGAGAGTTTAAAATAGGGACCAAACCCGCCAAAGGTCCAAAATGCTTCCCCTGCCAATTGTGCCCCATTAGTATAGGAAAAACCATGTGTCGTCCACATATCCATCCCCTGAAGCTCACACGCCTGGACCACGTGAAACCCTGACGCGGGACAACCACCCTGAAATCCGTGAATGCCCATGATATGCTAATTTACCGAAAATAAACTAATTAATTGAACAACTAAATCTCAAATTAAAGCGATACCTTCGGGTTTCTCGAGATTCCACTTAGGTGGCCATGCTTTGGTTCACGTAGGATCTAATCTGACGTGCGAGATCCATTAGGATGGCGGAAGAGGCGATCCGAGAGATAGAACTCTCGCTTCGTCTAGGTCAGGGCGTTAGATCGAGCTCCTCGTGGAATCGATAGCTCCTCGCTAGGACTTTGGAATCGAAACGCCTAATGGCTCAAATCGAGCAAGCTCGAGTCCAACAACGGTTATGGATTGATGGGCTAGGGCTGGATTCGATCCATAAGGATGGACATCAATATTGCTCTAGATCTAGGGTTTGAGACTTGAACAATTACGCAAAAGGGAGATTTGGGATTCAAGAGATTAGCAAGATAATAGGAAGACAGAAGAAAGAAGATCAAAGTAACATGGGCATCTCACCCTTGGCCTCACACCAAACCCCTCTCGAGGAAGAAGACTCACTCTTCAAAGCTTCACTCAAGCTCAAAATGCAATGCATCATTTCATTAATTCATTAAGTGCCAAAAATGGCTTACAAAATTACCTTTTATAGTAGCTACAAATAAAAACACCCTAATATGGAAAATACCATGTTACCCAAAAGGGTAACTTACAAGAAAACAAAATATGAGGACAAAAAGGACAAATATGTCACTTAAGTGATTGGGGCGGAGATTTCCATGGACGTCCGTCCTGGGACTCACGGACGTCCGTCGCCTATCCACAGACGTTCGTAGTCTACGAAGGTCCGTCACCTGATGCTCTTGTGCCTCTTTCCTCGATGGTTTTTTTTTTACGCTCCCTGGTCCTTCCGCCGCTTCTTCCGCAATCGGTACACCCTGTACGGCCTGAAACCTAGGTCCTTTAGGCTACGTCCCCCATAAGACCCTTTAGGAGCTTTCGTGTCGGGAGTCCAAAAACCCCCATCTGCAGCTTCAAGATAGCATTGCGCCTTTTGGACAAAACCCCACAGACCCACGTGCTGATTTCCGGAACCTTCCAATCGACCCCGATGTGTCGCCTCCTTTACATAGCACGAAAAACGAGGCTTTCTAATTTTCTGTCTCTGGCATTTGAAAACTAAAAAACATCTTTGTGTGCCTCTGTTCTTCGTCCTCAACGGGTACACCGTAGCCTCGTTGACCATCAAATCTCAGGGGCGATCCTGAACCGCAATACTTTCCACCGGCATCCACGATGGTTCACCTACCTCTCTAGATTGCTTTTGTACGATGACTTCATTGGAGTACGATACGATCCCGACTTTTGGGAACCTCAACGGTGTAAGATCTGGTGTGTAACACGTCAGAAATTCTTGTTGGTTTAACGGCTTCGGTTGGTGCAACCAAGCTCTAGGGTTGATGCCCCCTTCCTCGGATTAGGGTATTCCTAGCAAAGCATGTCTACCCCTTCACCGACTATTTCCCCCTCCTGAATCTCAACTCTAGCATTATGAGCCATCCCGTCGATAACCGAGGTACAACAACTCCTCGCCGTACCTGGATGACCCCTTATGGAGCGACGCATTCGCGGACAAGCACCCTCCGAGCTTTGCGACGTTGGCCTACCAGTTCATTCCATCGCATCCCCGAGTGGTTCGATCTAACACGAGATTTTTTCTGCGGAACCACTGAATTTGTCTACCCCGGGGTTCAGGGACCCTGCGGATTCATCGCTCGGCTTCTACAGGACGAGCACCCTCTCCATCAGCTTCATTTCTATGAAGACCCTATGCTCTTGGCCACTAAGGTGGACCTTGCAACTTCTAGGGATGCTCTCCCAACGCTCGGCGGCAATAAGGATCCGGCTGTAACCAGTTTCCCAGAAATCGTCAGAGCTTATGTCAGCGAGGATGAACCTACCACACAGGTCCTTGATCTCCTTGAGGACCTCGGGGGTCCATGCATGGATCAGAAGTCCAAACAATCTGATCCAAACTCCTCCGTCCCACCAGTGTAAATGAAGATCTCCGACGGTCGGGTCCCAGAAACCGCACTCAACCGAAACTCTGTCAATCTGGAAAGATTTTTTACATTGGAGATCGAGGGCAGCCTCCACTGTCGGAAATCGAAGAAGAAATTTAGTTTTAGAGATAGCTGAGAGCGCAGGTCTTTCTATGAAATCCCAAGAACATTGTATCCATTTGTGTAAATGAAATAGCACTACAGCGTCTTTGATAGTGTACAACACCACCCAGTAATTTTGTAAATTCATGGCAAGAGAAAGAAACTGAGGGGAGTTAAAAACAAGCTGATCATTTATAGAACCGGCGACCGAAGGCTCCGATGTAGACACAATCGGCATAGACGTGGCAGTCATAACTTCCGGCTCCCCCCGGTTCCTTTCTACAATCCTCGCAACATCCGCAAAGGAGATCCCATGGCGACGACATGCCGCACTCGTGTTCGAACCTGAAGCCCTATTGAACCTTCTGCCAACAATAGACCAACCTTGGCGAAGGTCTCACAATTGGCTT
The DNA here is from genome assembly GCA_021018995.1 of Chloranthus sessilifolius. Lineage (NCBI taxonomy): Eukaryota > Viridiplantae > Streptophyta > Magnoliopsida > Chloranthales > Chloranthaceae > Chloranthus > Chloranthus sessilifolius. The sequence continues at coordinate 93,008,612 of CM037584.1, read as the reverse complement.
CCGTTTAAAACCGTCTGATGATTGTAACCGACCAGGGAGTATGATCGTTGGCGGTTTTGACCAACACTCCCTCCGCTCTGGTAGCTACACAGCCCACAGGATGGCAAACCGACCTACACCGAAAATTAACGTTGCGACACGTCTTGCATACCCAATCCCCTGCCCTAAGCCCCAGCGCAGGGGAAGAGACGGCCATTTCCATTGGAAGGACTAAACGCAAACAACTAAATCCAGATCTCGCAATCTCAATACCGAAGAAGAAACAGAGAACGCCTAAATCCTTCACATCAAGAGCATGCCGACTCATAGTGATTCTTTGTTTAAAGTTATACATGGTGATGTATGGGAACCTGCTCCCTTACCTTCGGTTGAAGCCTACAGATATTATGTGACTTTCAATGATGATCATTCTCGATGCACATGGGTATACTTATTGAAATCTAAAGATGAGGTACTCAACAGTCAACACCTATATCATTTTGTTGTCATAATTTTTACTCAGTTTGGGAAAACCATTAAGGTTCTTCGCTCTGATAATGGTGGTGAGTACACGTCTTCAGTATTTCAGAACTATCTCAACAAGGCTGGGACCTTACAACAATTTATGTGCCCTTATACTCCTCAACAAAATGGAGTTGTGAAGCGTAAGAATAGGCATCTCATGGAAGTGACTCGCCCACTTCTTTGTGGCATGCAAGTTCCTAAATCATACCAGTCCATGGCTTTTGCTTACTGCTACATTTATCATAAATCATACACCCATGCGCATTTTGAATGGTCAAAGTCCTATGCATATCTTGAGGCCCAGAGTTCCCTTGTTTTCTGTTGAGTCTCGTATCTTTGGATGCACTCACTTTGTTCATGATCTTCACACCTAAAGGCAGAAGTTTGATGATTAGGCAATTCAATGTGTTTTTGTGGGATATTTTGGTGTGCCAAAAGGGTACAGATGTTATGATCCCCAGACTAGGAAATTATTCGCTACCATCGATGTGGCTTTCTTTGATTATACTCCATACTTCCCTCAGCCGTCCACTTCTGAGGTACCTACTATGGTTCTTTCGATCCCTACTGAGCCTATGTATTCCTACTCAGCTGACACTATATTTTTCTTTATTTTTGTTTTATAGATTCTCCAAGCCCTATCATTTAATTTTAGTTCTCAACTAAGATCACACCCCCTCAACGTGTAAGTCAAAGAAAGGCTACGGCTAATAAGCAAGAAGATATCACGTGGGAGCACTGTACTAAAATCTATGGGAAATTGGAATGAGTTTGAATTGAAGTTTGAATTTAAACATTGGAGTGTTTTGATATACAATTATACATCTTCATTTTGGGTTTGACACTTCCAATGTTTTAGTACATGTACTCATATATGGTATATGGTTTGTGAAATGTGAGTTGTCTACAATATATGATATTATATAATTTTTATTTTGATAAATTTCATCATATTGCAATGTTTTAGATTTATTATATTTTTGTCATATTTTCCCTATTAAAAAAATTCCCATTGGATCCTACGATTCAATGATCCAATCTAATCCACAAAAACAAGACCGATCCACCCATAATATCTGATTAAGAAAACACTGATATCGCTGCCATAGAGCTAGTCATGGGTCAAAATATTGTCCGATACCGATACGTATCGGTTTTGGACCTCACCGATACGGTACATTCAAGGTACCATAATGGTGCCTCTCATACAAAAATCCAAAATTTCGGACGATACATTGGAATGTATCGTCCGATACCGATACGTATCGGTTTTAGGGCTGGACGAAACGTATCGTTTTTCCGAGATTTTAACCCATGGAGCTAGTGTCATGTGCCATTGTACAATACTCCAACTCAGCACTGGCTCGCGAAACAACAAGTTTCTTCTTGCATTTCTATGCAACAAGATTACTTTCAAGAAAGGTACAGTTACCTGAAGTAGAACGACAATCACTGTGAGACTTGACCCAATTAGCATCACTGTCGCAACTAAAAGTAGAATGTCTAGCATCAAGGTAGAAAAGTTGACACCCAGAAGAGAACTCAATGTATCTCAGGATTTAATAGACAGCTTCCAGGTGAGGAGCCCGAGAAGCACGCATAAATTGATTGATAGCACCAACAGAAAACGGAAGATCAGGTCGTGTGCTCGTCGAGTAGATGAGGAGGCCCCAAGAGGTTGATACCTAGAAGAACTAGAGAGTAGCTCCCCAGTATCAGCATACGGAGTAGAATTGCGATCCATTGGGTAATGGGTAGGTCTACATCCCATCATGCCAATGTCCTAAAGTAACTCATCGACATATTTCTGTTGAGAGAGAGAGAGAGATACCATGAGGAGATCAAGTAACCTCAATGCCAAGGAAGAATTTGAGAGGATCTAGGTCTTCATATCAAAGACATAAATCAATTCAGCTTTTACCTGGGTGGGAAAAATAGGATCATTAGCAGTAAAACTAGCAAAATAGTGTAGTGACCTCCATCTCCAGTACGAATAAAAACAAGTGCGATCAAAATGACATCGCGAGAAACCCATCACAAAAAAGCTAAACTGCTGAAACCAGGTACAAAGAAACTGCTTCAACCCATAAATCGACTTGAGAAAGCAACATATCTTACCATAATACTTCCCCTTAAAGCTGGAAGCTAGGAGGAGGGTCCATATGGGCCTCCTCGTTAAGATGCCCGTGGAGAAGGCATTCTTAATATTAAGCTGGTGAAGAGGCCAGTGATGGTGGGATGTGAGAGAAATGAAAATGCGAACGGTATTAAGCTTGGAAAAAGGAGAAAAGGTCTTGCTAAAGTCCACACCAGGTGTCTGTGTAAAGCTCTTGGCTATAAGTCATGCTTTGTAGCACTCAATGGGACAATCCTCATAATGTTTATTAGTAAACACCCATTTGGATCCAACAATGTGCATTTCAGTGGGGAGATCAATACATTCCCAAGTTCAATTCCTTTGAAGAGCCTCCATTTCTTCGCATATCGCAGCTGACCATGAAGAATGAATGCGAAGCAAGGAATAGAGGCAAAGAAGGTCGTGGCAAAACAAGCTGGATACTGAGGAGATGATGCATGATACAAAACAAACTAGGAAATAGGATGAAAAGTGACATGGATCCCTATACCTTGCGAAAAGCAATGGGTTGAGCGGAGTCGTCAAGAGAAATAATCTCAAATGTGATAATCTCTGAAGGAGCCACAAAAGAGTGAGGTGCAAGTATACCTGAAGGACCTGATGTCAAGGGAGTCGACGATTGAGCAGCAGGAGCAAAAGGCCTCAACCTGAATCATCGGTGAACATAGACTTGAGTGGGTAGGGGTCGTGCCTGAGGTGTGAGAAGAGGAACATGACCAATGGTGAAGATGGAGCCTGCAATTGTGGAGCCTACAAGAATGGAACATCCATGAAAAAAGTGATGTCCATATATGTTAAAAAAAAAAAAAAAACTGTAGAGAGTGCGGATCATAGCAAAGATATCCCTTAGAAGTTTCAGATTACCCAACAAAGACACCGAATGGATTTATCATCCAACATGTACCATTGAGGGCAAAACAAAACAAGTAAATCCAAATATCTTTGATTCGTTACCAAGCAAAGTAGCAAGAGGCTTAGAATGCATAATGGAGGTTGACCATGTAGAACACTACTAGGTGTCCAGTTAGTTAAATAGAAAGTAGTAAGAAGAGCGACAGACCAAAAAAGTTGAGGAACACGCATCCCGTGTAGAAGAGACTGTGTAACATCCGTGAGATGCATGTTCTTATGTTGCACAAGACCATTTTGTGGGGGAGTGTAAGGACACAAACAATCGATGCATGATCCCCATCTTTAAAAGTAAGCTCCCAAGTCTTGAGATGAAATAAACACAGAATTATTTCTTTCTGGATCTGATTCTAGGCTGTGTTTCGGGGAGGACAGCGCAGCCCATGGATCAAAATTTCGACCGAAATCCCAAGATTTCGGCCGAAACGCATCAGTTTTCGAACCCCACCGAAACGAAATCCCCAAAATTTCGGCCAAATAATTTGATGATTAGCAAATAATCGGCCGATAACTTCAACTTATCGGCCTATAATTTGAAGGTTCGATATTTTGGGTTTTTTTTAAAATAAAAATTGGGCACCGAAATTTCAGCCTGCCCCACAAGATCTCGGCTGAAATTCCGAAATTTCGGTCAAGCCCGAAACCGAAAACTAATCTGGTATTTTGATCCTTGGCTCAGCCTGATAGATCTTCTAGGAGCATAGAAGGACTAGGATTCTGACTCTCGAATGGGGGAACACAACCTTGATTACCCGGCCTCTGAGTTAGTTTTAAGTCCAAGGAGTCGGCGTGTTACCGGATATTGGTATGGATTGAGAGTTTCACCTACCTGGTAGATGTGTGCATTTGATCTCTACCCATACCTTTGCTATCTATGCTCCAACCATGATAGCAATTAGACGGTAGCGATAGGATTATGCTATAATCGACTTGGAAGTCAATTCCTCATGTTGTGTGCTCCTCAACATCATCAGAACAACGATCCTTAATTGTTTTGGTAAAATGAGTTCGAATCATAGTAGAGAAACTGATAAAAGTTGAAGGGACCTCATCACGAGACTTAAGAAGATATACCCAAGTGCATCGTGAGTGATCCTCGATGGACATAATACAATATCGAAAGCCATCAACAGATAAACCAAGTGCAGGGCCCCAATCATTACTGTTATGAGCAAGCTTAAATAACGAATCACTAAAATGTAAATGTAAAGGATACAAACTACGACTATGTTTAGAGAGCTCACAAGTATCACATTGAATTTACTATCACCACGACAAACATAAGTTCTGAAAATTCACGTCCCAAACGAGCATGCCATAAAGCTACGGTATCTCTTATAGACAAACTTCGACAAGAAAAAGTAAAATATGCCTAGGAAAGTAGGGATAGAAAAAAAACAGAAGGTCACACATCGCCAAAGAGGTAAAGACCATCCCGCTCATGCCCCACACCAAAAGTCTACCTTGTAGTCAAGTCTTGAAGCATGCGGAGAGAAAGAAAAAATGTCACAGATAGGGCTGTCAACGGGTAGGGTCCACCCAATACTTGACCCACTCGACCCAATTTTTTAACCAGGGGGGCTTCACATAAACCTGACCCATCAGGCCGGGTCGGGCATGAAGCATCCAACAACCTTTGGGTCAGGACTCAGGTCGAGTAGAGTCGGGCAAAAAAATGGTTCAGGTTGACCAGAATATTATATAATAAAGAAATTAGGGAGGAGGCGGGGGTTTAGGGGTTGTTAACCAAGGAGGGTCAATCACTTTTTCGGGTCTGACCGGGCATATAACCTTTACCCAACAGGTTGAGGTGTACCGTCGGTACAGGTCGAGTCAAGTCAGGCATATACCCTTCACCTTTCGGGCAGCAAAAATTATGGCACGATCCGACCCTACTCATTGCAGCCCTAGTCACAGAACAATTCAATAATTTTGTGAGGCGAGTAACAGATAGAAAATTGGTTTTAATCGAAGGAATGCGTAAAACTAGAGAAAGAGAAAGACTAGCTGATAAAGGAAAACAACCCTTACCAGTAATAGGAGTTGATGAACAATCAGCTAAGCTTACCTGCTGAATAGTATCACAAGGTACGTGAAAGAAAATAATTGATGCTTATCAAACATGCAATACGAAGGTCCTGAGTCAATGAACTTTGGAGAAGACTGTGTAGAACTCATGGTATGGAAATTTGATTGTGCAAAAATACCTGAGGCTCACTAACGGAAGTCGATTGGGGTAGATAGCCTGAAGTCGCTCACAAATATTGGCAAGCACAGACCAAATAAGATTCTAATCTGGAGCACCCTCAGATGATGCAGCTGCAGTGGAGGTCACTCCATTAGTAGAGGATCCAGTATCAGTAGTAGTCAAGTGTGCAGCGATCGAGGATATAGCCCCTGAATCAGGTGGGTAAACAGTAGCTTATAACATGTAGATTGATTGTGACCAATCTTCTGGCAGAAGGTGCATGTAAGATTGGCCATGACCATGATCACTCCCCTAATCCCGAATATCAGAAACAAGACAGTATGATCCACAAGGGAAGAGGCAAGTGGTGCCATAACTGTGAGTTGGCCCTCGTTGCATGTAAGATTGGCCATGACCATGATCACTCCCCTAATCCTGAATATCAGAAACAAGGCAATATGATCCACAAGGGAAGAGGCAAGTGGTGCCATAACTGTGAGTTGGCCCTCGTTGCTGTCTATAGTAGCAAAAACTAATCAAAGAGAAGGCAATGGAGAAGTGGCGAGAATATAGGCACACAACTGCTCATACTCAAGACATAGGCAAATCAAGAACGTATAAATTTGCTGACGCTCTAATTGACGTGCAGCCCTCCTCGGACAATCCCTAGGGAACTCAGACAATATGACCATAATATTCTAAAATAGACTGCCCACCCTACTCGCCAGGGAGATCTCACCATGCAATTGACATATCCTAGCATCACTGTTCTCATGTGCATACATTTGGGTGCAGGCATCCCATAATTGATCTACAGTTTCATGGAACATAAGCATGTTATATATACCCTCTTCCATATAGTTGTAGAGTCATCGTAAGACAGTGTAGTTATCGATTTCCTTTCCCATTGAGGATAGGCAGAATCAGTTTTGGATGTGGGTACAATTGGCCGAGGATGAAACCCATCTTCCCAGGGCTGCCCAAATACACATTCAGTGGTCAAGCCCAAGCAAGGAAATTATTCCCATTAAGTTTCACTCTCATGATGATATAAGTGCGACTGACATCAGAGGAACGCAAACCAGATTCAATTTTGGTTCCACAATAATCCAAATATAGATCCATGTAAGGCAGAAAAACAGGTAGCCAAAACAAAATACGAACTTTCTAAGTCCAAGATTGTGGGAAACACATCCATAAGATCCAGTCAATGTGGGAAAAGCCTCTACAGTGCCTCGCAACAATATAGAAGGCCAGATTTGGCAGTAATCACAGTAAAACAAAGACAAGTAAGGCACACAGCATAGAAATCAGATCGAATCATATTTGTAGAATAAGTAACACACCTGCACAATAACCGTGAGCCCAAAAACAAGGAAAAAAAGCAGAAAAATCCACCCAAAACAACAAATATTTCAGATCTGCAGCTTAAGGGGCTCACCGTGGGTTGCATAGACGAAATCGTCGATCACCCCTCGAAATAGCATTGAAGCCAGATCAAAAAGCTCCACGTGAGGAAGATGGACATGTGTGTCTGTGACAGTGGATTTTGCTTTATGGATAAAAACCAGCCGTCGGATCGAGAATCCAACAGCATCAGAAAAACAAGATCAAAAAACTGATTAACTATGTTGGAGGGTTCAGATTCCAACCTACGTCAAGGTCGCAGAGGGCCCTCAATCAAAGATTAATGGATTTCAGGGCCAAAACCAATAATAGTTTCTTCAAGCATCACATGTATAATCTTCATCAAAACACCATCTAAAATCAACCTGTCAAAAAATAGTTTCCGCAATGATCTAAGGCCAAAGATTTGACTTGATGATGATGTCAACATGACGTCAGCAAAGGATTACGTCAACAGAGGCTAGGGTTGGATGGTTCAAATACCAAGATCAATGAGAGGATTTGGTGTAGTTAGGGTTAGGTTAAAGAATATTTCAGGTTAAGATAGTGGTGTTAAGATTAGGGTTTGTAGAAGAGGAGAGAGAGAGAGAGAATTGGAGATATGATTAGCTTAGGCAATGTGCCTAGCTAGCTTTATATTTAAAAGAGACAAGGATTACAAGTAAACACACAAACATTACAATTCACACATCCAATAGTACATCACAATAGGGTCGAGTTGGTGTGAGACCAGTCTTTCCTTCTCTATATATTCTTGTAAGAAGCATTGCATCATCTCCCTATTGGAAGAAAGAAAGTTGATTCCAACCAGTCATCAATGTTGTGAGATTGTATAGATTAATGTCTAGATTCTAAAATTTGTATTTGGATATCCACTTGTTCTCAAATGATGTCCCTTCTACAAGTACCAATAGAATCTTCTGCTTCAAATCTTGACGATTTTAATCCTCTAAAGCACTAGGTCAATTGTTCTTTGACATTCTCTAGTAATTGCTTCGAAAAATCGGTAACGCTTCCTTGGGCGGATCACCGTGAAACTTGAATAAGTCTCTGATGTTGAATAATGATGAGAAATTCAACTCATCAAGAAATTTGTTTGGTCCTTGGGAGTGGGAGACATCTTTCTTTGATTTATTGCAAGTCCTTGTTGGCAATGTTTCCTTCTGTATATATATATATATATATATATATATATATATATATAGTTTCCTTTCGTAAGAAAATTATGACAAGGTCTCCCTCTTTAAACATTTTAATGAGATGGTATTTATCGGTGGCCTTCTTGTACTTCATGTAGTTCACATTGTTGTCTTAAATCTTCTCCAATTGCTCATAGATGTCTTGAATATGTTCGGCAAGAGCATCAGCATCACATTCTTTCATGCATTGTTTGAGATACAAAAATCGATGACTCAGTTTGGAATACAACTATGCACAATCAAATATAATCCATGATATGCTTAAAATGGCCTTAAGAAATATGGGCCTTGAGAGTCTTCCAGTGGTCGAGCCATGAGGAGCTTAAAGTATATGGACCTTGAGAGGCATAAATTGGGTCAAAGGTATATGTGCCTTGAGAGGCTTACAATAATCAAGCCTCGAAAGGCTTAAAATAATCATATGAATGCATGTCGATCGAGGTACAATAGGTACTTATGCAATAAAATTACAAACACATGTCGACTGGGGAGCAATAGATTCTTGTTATATGTGACCATGGATCGAAAGTATTCATGAGAGGTTCAAGATCATAACTCTATGAACACATATTGCTTGGGGTTTGATTAAGTTCTTATAAGCATACAACTGCATGTCAATCAGGATTTGATAGGTTTTTATCTCATGTGATCATAGGTCGAAGCCATATAAGAAAGGAGAAAAGATCACAGCCATACAAAGATATTGGTGTCTTAAAGATTTTTATAACCACAAAAACAATTGCTGATCGAGGTTGATAGGTTCTTATCTTGTATGGTCATGGAAGAAAGCCTGATGTACGAGATTTGAAATCATACCATAAAAACACGTTAATTGGTTTCTATACATGGTGATCATAACTTAAAAGTTGATATTTTGCAAGTCTCTGAGGCGTTATCCAGAAAATTCGAAAGAGTTTTCATTTATTTTATCAAGCTTTTATAATAAGACTTTTCAAAGATCAAGGATGCAAATCCTCATGTTATATGGAGATCCATGAGGCAAAGCCCTATGTCATTGTGGGGTTTAGAAAAATTGAAGTCTTCGGATGTGAAACCCCCCACTACTCAAGCGTCAGGAGAAAGTTTTGGCAAGCAAAGTGATGCGGGACAACGACCCTAAACTACGTGAATGATGATGCAATGCTAGTTTGCCGAAATTAAACTAATTAATAACGTAATCTCAAAATTACTTGCGATATCATAGGGTTTCGTAGAGTTCCGCTTGGGTGATCACGTTTGGTTCGGCTAGGATCCAGTCCGATGCGCTAGATCTGTTAGGGGGATCCTAGAGGTCGAACTCTAGCTGCTTCCAGATTAGGGCGCTCGCTCGCAAATCCAAAGTAGAATGGTTGGTTCTTTCAAGGTTTGTTGATTTGGATTGGTTTAATGGCTCAGGTGAAATCTAGGGTTTAGGATTTTCGCGGGCAATCGATCGATCGATTTTAAATAATAAAACCGCTCGAAGTCACGGTCCACAGTCGATCGATCGAAATTTTAAAACCGATCGATTGACTGAGAAGAAAAATTCGCCAAAAGTTAAGAGCCCCCTGTCCTCAATCGATCGATCGAATACTGGGTCGATCGATCGACTAAACTATACATCAGTTCTTCTCTATTCTTCGCTTGAATGGATGTCCATATCAGTTCTTGTTCCCTTTCCATTTATGCCGACGCAGGTGCACGCGATGTGGTCCATAGCCGATTTCCACAATGTCAGCACCCCTGTCAATTCCCCGAGACCAAAAAGGCTTCACCACCGATGAAGCGGAGTCGTGATATCGATCGAGCATGTCAAGGTCTCGGCGACAAACCTCGTCTTCATTTATCCATGTGTTTTCGGAGTCCGGCTTACCCATCCACTTCACCAAATATTTCTGAAATCCTTCACCATGGGTGGATACTACAAGATCATCCAATATCTCTTCGATTACCTCTTTCCTCTACTTGCTTGAGGAAGGAAGTGTAAAGGCTACAAGGGTGGGTTGGGATTGTGAATTGGGACCGGTTGGAAAGGATTGCAAGGAGGTGGGGTTGGGCCCGGGGAAGGAACTAGGTCTTCTACATTGAACGTTGAGCTAATCTCTGCATATGGAGGAAGCTCAAGAATGTAGGCATTAGGACCACTCCTTGCCATAATTCTAAAAGGTCCAGCGTTGCAGGCTTGGAGTTTCTTTGCGACTCCCAATGGGAATCGCTCAGGTCTAATCCGAACCATCACATGATCTCCAACTTGGAATTCTTTGAAACACTTATGCGCATCCGCCGATAATTTGTATTGATCATTACTTGAATTAATTTTCTGTCTAATTTCAGCATGCAAATTATGAATATGTTATGTGAATGCATCTGCAGACTCTAACACTCGATGCGACGCAGACATGGGGATCAAATTTAGGGGTGTTCTAGGCCAGTGACCATGTACGACCTCAAACGAGCTCATGACTATGGACCTATTGACTGAATTGTTATATGCAAACTCGCCCATTGGCAAGGTGGAGTCCCACGTCCTAATGTGATCACCGACAAGACTACGAAGAAGATTGCCTAAGCTTCTATTGGTGGCTTCGGTTTGGCCATCGGTTTGAGGATGATAGGCCGAAGAGAACTGCAACATGGTACCCATCATGTGCCACAAAGTCTTCCAAAAGTAACTAATGACCTTGACATCCCTATCTGACACGATGGTCTTAGGTAACCCATGGAGACGCATTACCTCTCCAAAAAATAATTTAACAATGTAAACTGCATCGGAGGTTTTGGAGCCTGGTATAAAGTGGGTCATTTTGAAAAAGTTGTCCAATACCACAAAAATGGAATCATATTTTCACGGAGTCTTAGGGAGTCTGAGCACAAAATCCGTTGAGATGTCTTGCCACGGTGTGTGTGGCATGGGCAAAGGGGCGTACAAACCAGTATTTTGTCTACTCTGTTTGGACACTTGGCATATACGACATTATTTCACAACCCGAGAAACATCTCTCATTAGGCTAGACCAATAAAACCTATCCTCAACGAGCGCAACGGTCTTGTTACGACCGAAATGTCCAGCAATCCCTCCGGCATGTAACTCCCAAATGAGGAAGTCAAGCAATGAAGTGCGAGGGATGCATAGGTGACTGCCTTTGAACAAATAACCGTCTTGTAGGGTATACTTGGAGCTAGTGTTGGTCGGATTATCAAGGAGAGCATTGTACTCTATCCCGAAATCTGGGCACTCAGGATACTCTTATTTCATTCGCTCAATTATGACAACCTCGGTGCTCATGGCTTGCAAAGTCACCACCCGACGACTAAGCGCATCAACCGCTTTGTTTTCAACACCAGCCTTGTGCTTTAGCACGAATGTGAACCCTTGGAGGTATGCATCAGGTTCAACTTCTTTTGGGAAGCAAAGAAGTGTAAGGCTTCGTGGTCGGAAAACAGCACAAACTCCTGCGGTCTAAGGTAATGTTTCAAATACCAATGGGATCGGACGACCGCATAAAATTCCTTGTCATAGGTGGAATACTTTTGCTCGGCCTCGTTAAGCTTTTCGCTAAAGTAGACCACTAGATGGCCCTCTTGGCTAAGCACTCCTCCTATGCCCACACCTGACGCATCACATGCTACCTCAAAGATTTTAGAAAAATCTGATAGACGCATGACGGGTGCACTAGTCATTTTCTCCTTAATCTTCGTCTCGGCTTTGCTTCATTGAAACTCCCCATTTTTCATGCAATCGATGATGGGAGTCAAAATGATGCTAAAACTTTGAATGAAGCGACAATAGAAAGTAGCTAAGTCATGGAAGCTACAGACATCGTGAATATTCTTCGGTTCGGATCACTCCACAATAGCCTTAACCTTTTCGGGGTCCGCAACCATCCCGTCGGCCGAGACGATGAATCCTAAGAAGACAACGAATCGTTGCATGAATGTGTACTTCTTGAAATTCACGTACAATTTTTCTCCCCTTAAGGTCTCAGAAACCAACCTAAGGAGGGTCAAGTGTTGCTCCTAATCATGACTGTAACTAAGATTCGTCGAAATACACAATAAGGAATTTGCCTAGAAACGGCCTTAACACTTGGGTCATGAGCCTCATGAATGTGCTCGAGGCATTAGAAAGCCCAAAAGGCATGACCATCCACTCATAAATACCATCCTTGGTCTTGAAGGCGGTTTTCCACTCATCACCGAGGCAGATACGGACGTGATGGTAGCCACTTTTAAGGTCAATCTTGGAGATGATAGTTACACCAACCATCATATCTAACATGTCATCGAGCATCGGTATAGGAAATCGATACTTGACCGTAATCTTATTGATGGCCCGACTATCCACAAACATTCACCAAGTACCATCTTTCTTGGGTGTGAGTAGTGCGAGTACGAGACAAAGACTCAAGCTCTCTTGGATGAACCCCTTTTGAAGGAGTTCATCGACTTGCCGCATTAATTCGGTATGTTCAACCGGATTCAGTTCGGTAGTGTGGATCCGAGAACTAAGTTTATGGCATGTTGAATGTCACGCATGGGAGGGAGTTCATTGGGTAAATCTTCTAGAAAGACATCCGCAAACTCTTTCAAAATCAACTCAACCTCCTTAGGGTGTTCGCCCATTGACTCAAGAGCACGCTTGACGGTGATGACACCATACACCACGTTCTCATCCATAGATGCTCTTTCAAACTCCGAAGGGCTCACAATGTTGATGGTCTTAGATTGACTGCCCTTCTTCTCAACTCTACTAGTCGATGGTGCTTTGGGAGGCAAGGGGTTTAAAGTGATCTTCTTGACCTTATACATGAACATGCATACGTCAAATCGTCCAAGAAGAGTCAAGTCTATGTCATAAAGTCACGGCCTTCCCAAAATGATATGGCCCAATCTATTGGCACTACATCGCACCACAAGGTGTCCGAATAAGAAGCCAACTGAATCGTCACACAACACCTTTGAGGCACGGGAATGGATGAAGAGTCGACCCATGCAACTTTGTATGGTCTCGGGTGAGCTTCGGGTGAAAGCCCTAAGTAGGTGATGGTGTGTGTCGGCACCACATTGGTGCAACTCCCGCTATTCACGATAGCCCTACAACTTTTCTTTCCACATGTGGCGAAGGTGTGGAAGATGTTCTCCCTACGCCAATCCTCCTTTTCATCCCGTTGAGGTTGTGCAAGGGCACACCTCACAACTAAGGCACAAGCACTAACCTCACCTTCCTCATCACTAGGCGTGACGTCCTGTTCATACACTCTTTCCTCAACATTTCCATCATCCTCATCTTCCTCTCCCTCAATGAAGAGATTCCTTTAAGGGTCTCTTGTAGGGCATTGGACGGCAAAGTGTCCCAACCCTTGACATTTGTAGCACTTGATGTAAGAACCACCATTCGAGGATTCTCCAACCACACATTTTCCTTTGTCAAACCTCACATTGGTGGGAGTGGGTTAAGTAGGTTTGGGAGGAGGGTTTCCGACATTAAGCCTCATCTCTCCGGTGCGATGTTGACCGGTATGGATTCAAGTCGGCTCACCACCGTCATTTTCAAATACCGTTCAAGGTCTTGAACAATGGCGTAGCATTCTTCAAGAGTTTCAACGGGGAGAGATATCAACTCTTTTTGCAAGTCCAATCGCAATCCGGTGCAAAATCTGGAGAGAGTGACTTGATTGGCTCTCATATGAACTCTTCAAATTTGCTAATATATTCGGTCACGGGCATACTATCTTGGCGTAAATTTTGCCATTGATCAAGTAGGCGATGGTAATATGATAAAGGAGAGTACTTCTCCGTAAGTCGTACCTTCATGTCCTCCCAACCAAGGGTCAAAATATCATCCGATACATATTGCTTTTGGACCTAGGCGATACGATACAATGGTTTTTTATCGTATACCCCTTAAAACAATGTAATTATCATCCGAAACGGGCAATTTATCACCCGTATCGGACAATAATCTGAAATTATCGGACGATAATTTCAGTATTTTCTGAAGCCCTTCAAACCTTCAAATTATCGGAAGATACGGGCAAAATAATTCAAATTTTCATGTCCCAAACCACTTTGACCACTTCAGGGTTTGGGGGGTTTTTATGTGATTTCAGCCCTTTTTTCCCCCATTTTTTCATCTTTCTCGACTGCGTCTTCTTCTTTCTCTACCTTAACTAGGAGAGCAAAACTAGCCTACGGACCGCCCGGAAAGTTCAGAATCGTCACATTTTCGCCAGAGATCATTATAGGTATCATGTTCCATCATGTAAGTTGTTTTTTCTTTATTTGCTTGTATTTGTAAGCTATTTTCACTAGATCTACCAATAAATGTGGTAGATCTAGTGAAAACTAGATCTACAGTTTTGGGGGTTTATTTATTTAAGATCTACCCTTAAATATGGTAGATCTTGAATTATTAAGCCTAAACTAGAGGGTTTTGTGTTAAATCACCCTAATTTGAGCCTTTAATGGGTCAAATTTTGAGGTCTATGTGAGTCAATTTATAAAATTATTTACTAAGTAATAATATGTGGGTCAATTTCTAACTATGGGATTTATGTGGGTCATTTTATAACTTTATTTATTTATTTTGGGGTTTATGCGGGTCAATTTATGTGAGTCAATTTGATAATAATTATGGGGTTTATGTGTGTTTAATTACATGTATGACACATCAATTACACATGTGTCGCATGTGTCATGGGGCATGTGACACATCAATTACACATGTAATTGATGTATCACATGTGTCACACACGTGACACATACCCCATGACACATCAATTACACATGTATCACATGTGTCGCACGTGGCATGGGGTATGTGGCACATCAATTACACGTGTCGCGACACATGTAATTGATGTGTCACATGTCACATACCCCATAACACATCAATTACATGCGTCACATGTGTCAGGGGATATGTGACACATCAATTATACATGTCACACATACCCCATGATGCATGTAACACATCAATTTCAAATAAATATGATTTTCAAATAAATATGATTTTGAAATAAATATGATTTTCAAATATTTTAAAAATTAGAATAATATGATTTTCTAATATTTAAAAAAAAAGAATAATATCAAATAAATTTTCAAATGTAATCTAAAATTTTAAAAAATTAGAATAATATGAAATAAATATGGTAAAATATAATCTAATATTTAAAAAGTAAGAATAATATCAAATAAATTTGGTAAAATATAATCTAATATTTTAAAAATAAGAATAATATCAAATAAATTTGATTTTCAAGTGTAATCTAAATGTTTTAATTTAATCTAATTGTTTGCTCATTCATGCAGGTGAAATAAATAAATATGGTACGTGGACAAAATTCAGGCTGACAATACGGCACAACAATAGATGGTGATAGACTCCGAATAGAACGCAAGCTTTGTGAAAAAAAATTGCTGGGAGGAGGTATCACACAATTGAATGAGCATTTTGGTCACGTTCAGAGAGAGATAAAAGGATGTCCCAATGTACCCAGAGAAGTTAGAGAAGCTGTTAGAGCCAATTTACAGGCGGCTAAGGGAAAGAAAAAAGCAGAAGCCGACCGAGATAGAGAAATATATGAGAGAATAAGGAGGGGAGATCCAGAATTTCTTGCACCTGGACCTAAGGATGATGACGATGAGGATGAGCAAACAGCGAGAGTTATGAGGGAGAGTGCTAGAGAAGCACGACAGCGACGAAATCAGGAAGAAGTCGATTATCGATTTCGGTCCAGGTTGAGGAGCCCATCCATGCCTGCTGCTAGTGGTGGATCTAGTCATAGGCTACATATTGTTGATAACGATGAGGATATTCAAGAGACTGTCAGGTTGCATAGGTCAGCATTCGTGAGCGAGACCAGGTCGTCTACTACAGGCCGTACTACAGGTCTAATGGATTCGTTCATGTATCGGACAGAAAGCTCCAAACAAACTAAATTGAGTGCAATGTCATTGAAAAAATTGGGGAAGAAGCTTGAAAAATCAATTGCAAAGTTCTTGATATACAATCACATTCCGAGTCAGGTTGTGGAGTCGTCGTACTTCAAAAGTATGATTGATACAAGTGTAGAAGTTGGTTCAAGAGTTAAAAAGCCTTCTGCATACGAGGTATCTAGGCCCTTACTAGATGATGAATACAAGATAAGAGGTCCACGAAGTATGGGATGAGAGAGGTTGCACAATTATGTGCGATGGATGGAAGAGTTTGATCAACTTTTTGGTCTACAGCGATGGCGGGACCGTATTTCTAAAATCAGTTGATGCTTCCAAACATGCGAAGACGGATGATTACCTCTTCCAACTAATAAATAAGGTAGTTGAAGAGGTTGGAGAGAAGCGGCTTGTGCAGGTGATAACAGACAATGGCGTCAATTACAAAGCCACAAGAAGACAGTTAATATTGAAGAGACGTCACTTGTACTAGACTCCGTGTGCCTCTTATTGCATGAACCTCATTCTTGAGGATTTGGGAAAGAGAAGCAAGGCACAAGCAATTATTCAGAAGGGAAGAACGATTACTTCCTACCTGTACAACAATGACAAGTTGGTGAATCTAATCAAAAACTTCACTAAGAATGAGTTGCTCCAGCCTATGATTACAAGATTTGCGACACAATTTTTAGCCTTACAAAGCTTGGCTAGATTTAGTCGTGAGATGAAAAGCATGGTCAACTCTGAAGAATGGAGAAAATATGAGTTAGAGCTCCCACGATCAAAGAGACCTGCTTTAAATGAAATTGGTAACCTAATCTACAGCCCCCAGTTTTAGGCAGATGTTGACCACCTGATTGCCATCACTACCTCGTTGGTGCAAGTGTTGAGGTTGGTAGATGGTGACGAGAAACCAACGATGGGGTATATTTACGAGTCAATGGATAAAGAAAAATTGACTATTAAAACCAAATGCCCTACAAAATATAAACGATATTGGGCAATTATCGACAAGAGGTGGGATGCACAATTCCACCAGTACTTGCATGTCGCGGGTGTAACATGTTAAACTGCTTATGTAGTAATTTTTTGTTTATTTATTTATTATTTTTCATATTATTCACTGTTTCCATATATTGATGAGATTGCTCATATTTGATGTATAGCATACTACTTGAATCCGGCCTTCCAGTATACGCGACGCTTCGAGTTAAGTAAGGCTGATGAAGTGTACAGCGGTTTGCTCTAAGTGATCCAACGAATGCAACCTGAGTTGGCGGACCAAGGTCAAGCCAGAGATGTGAGTAATCATACCTTATAACTAATAAGTCAAATGTCATATGATATGTTTATTGATATGTAGGTTATTGTATTCTATTTTTATAGATTTACATGTTTCGCAAGAGACATGGGTCATTTGGGACCCCGTTAGCGCAATCCCAAATCAAGCACAATAAACCCGTTGATTGGTGGATGCACTATGGAGGTGATGGTCCGATACTAAGGCAGGTTGCAATGAGGGTTTTATCGCAAACATGTTCCTCGTCCAACTGTGAGCGGAATTGGAACACCTTCTCTCTCATTCACACGAAGACAAGGAATAGGCTAACTATGGAACGATTGGAAAAGTTAGTCTATTGCCACTACAACATGCGATTAAGGGTCAGAAATATGCAAAGGACAAACCGTGGTAAGCAATTATATGAAGTCTTAGTTCATACAATTTTTTTTTATGTAATTGATGAGGCATATACTAATTCATCTATCATATCCTACCTTACAGATAATGAATATTTTGATCTCATCTAGTTTGATTATATATTCACGGAGGATGACCCTTTGAATCAGTGGATCGAAGAGAGAGAAGAGCTAACGTTGGATACTGAGAGCACTGCATGGCTAGACAATGCTGAAAGAGTGACGGAGGAGCAAGCTTCCCAACCACCGAGGAGGAAAAGAAGATTGAATCGTCATTCAGTGGTTAGATCTGATGATGAAACGCAGCCCGATAGTGATAATGACGATGATGGGGGTGATGGTGGAGACGATGAAACCCACATTGGCACGAGTGGTGGAGAAGATGATGTTGATCCCTCTTATTCTTATGGAGGTATTTCCGCATGGGATGATGAGTCGGTAACAATGTATGACACTCCTACATTTAGAGGTGGAGGGGTTGAAGGAATAGGAGCGTCAGAATTTTACCAAACACCGCCACCACCACAAAGTCCACAAAATGATGTGGGTTATATGACTTCTAACTTCGAGGGATTTAGTTTGCAAAACATCGAAGATTCAGCAACCAGTAACCCATACTATCGGCCTCTACCAACCTACCTCGGGTCATATGACTTCGTTGGTCAAATTTTTGGAGGACCGACCTTTACCTATTACACTGAGTCATATTGGTCGCTAATGCCTCAGTTTCAAGGGGGCACATATGATCATGGGTATCAATATGGCCAACATGATACGGAAAGCTCACGCACCGATGATGATGATCACGAGGGCCCAAAACCATTATGAAATTCAATGTGGCTTTAAAGTAAGTTTTTTCATATATAATATACCTTTTAATTTTGATCATGAGTCATGTACAATATAATTTAAGTTATGCGTTGATAAAATTATGAAATATGCATCAAATAAGCCTTAAATAAATTTTAAAAAAAGTTGAAATAAATAGAAAATCATTAAATTTATTCTTCCTTATTTTTTTAATATTTTTCGATATTTTTTTGAAAAAATAAAATCAATGTATCAAACCGATACATTCAATGTATCGTTGATGCATTGAATGTATCAAACGATACCCGATACATATCGTCTTGGAGGTCAGGACAATACGTATCGTTTTTCCGATATTTTGACCCATGCTCCGAATGGGTAATGGGTAGACAACCCGCATTTACTCTTATGTGCTCGACGTTGACCCCAAAGAGTCGAGCTTGACCAATGAATTTCATCTTGGCTAGCTTAATACATCGCTCATGCTATACCACTCAAAATGTTGATCCATATCGAAAAGCCAATCGAGGAAGACTTTAGGGTCCATTCTCCCATAGAATGTCGGAAACTCAACTCAAACATTTTTTAGGAGTCTCCCATCCGAATCATAGTCATCTCCATGATGAACCACATCCCTACGACCCCTACGATCCCGATTCCGATGACCACCGCACTCGAAGCGTGGACCATCACGCTCACAACATTGACCAAGGTGCTCATCATTCCATCTAACCGATTGACTCGGTCAAGCAACCTACCATTGGAAGCCTCAAGGGATGTTTGGGCTTGCTCTATGGCAGTCATCCTATCATTGATTGCACACAATTCAGCTTTGATGTCCCTAAGGGCATCGACAACCTCACTCATGTCCACGGTGATCATGGCTTATTAAAACGGGTTCTAAAATGACATGCAAATATGAACCAACAATGAATGAAACTTTTGTCAACCACAAGACATGCAGAAATGAACACAAACGAAATAAAATGCAATAAAATTAAAATGACATGCAAATATGCCCTAACCTAGAACCTATGTCTCTTATACCAAAACTGATGCAAGACAACGACCCTAAACTAGGTATTCGTTATATTTTCAGATTTGTTGCTTAATTAATTCAATTTAGTTTCGGCAAGCAGTTAATCATTGCATTCATGTAGTTTAGGGTGTCGTACTGCGTCAGTTTTGGAATCAGAGCCCTAGGTTCTAGGTTAGGGCATACTGTGTGACATTGAATTCATTGCACTTTAAATTTTTTTCGCATATTATTTCTGTTTTGGCCAAAGTGTGCACATCACGTGTTTGTCAAAAGTCCCCTTCATTGTCAGTTCATTTTGCATTCCATTCTAGAACCCGCCATTAGTGAACCGTATCACCATAGAAATGAGTGGGATTACCGAAGCTCTTAACGACATGAGGGCTGATCTAAAATCGATCAATGATCGAATGGCTGCCATGGAGACAGCCCAAAGGACTCTTGAAACGTCCAATGAGAGGTTGTTAGACCGAGTCAATCGGTTAGATGAGGGTGATGAGTATCTTGAACTACCCCGTGAGCGTAATGGTCCACGTTACGAACGAAATGGCTACCAACATAATCGGAACCGGAACCATAGGATAGATCATCATGGAGATGACTACGACTCGGAAGGGAGGCTCCTCAAAAATGTCCGAGTTGAGTTCCCAACTTTCGATGGAAGATTAGACCCTCAAGTCTTCCTCGATTGGTTATCCGATATGGGCCAGCACTTTGAGTGGTTTGACATGAGTAATGAGAGGTGTGTTAGACTTGCTAAAATGAATCTCATAGGCCAAGCCCGACTCTTTTGGGTCAACGTTGAACGCATCAAAACTAATGCGGGTTGTACTCCCATTATCCGTTGGGAGGACATGAAGGAACGACTTACAGAGAAGTACGTTCCTTCTTCATACTACCATCGTCTCCTCGACCAATGGCGAAATCTACGCCAAGGTAGTATGCCCGTTTCGGATTACATTGGCAAATTTGAGGAATTCATGATGAGAGCCAAGGTATCCGAAGACCCTCAAGTCACTCTATCCAGATTTCGCACCGGATTGAGACTTGACTTGCAAAAAGAGTTAGTCTCCCACCCTATGGAGACTCTCGCCGATTGTTACACCGTCGTTCAAGACCTTGAACGATATTTGAAAATGACGGTGACTAGGCAATCTGATTTTCACCCCGGTCAACTCCAGACCGGTGAAGTGAGATCTAGTGCTGGAAACCCACCTACCATACCCACACAACCCACATCTACCAATGTGAGGTTTGACAAAGGTAAGGGCGTGGCCGGAGTATCCTCGAAGAGTGGGTCTCATGTCAAGTGTTATAAATGTCAAGGATTGGGATACTTTGCCGCCCAATGCCTCACAAGAGACCCACAAAGGAATCTCTTCATCGACGGAGAAGGAGAAGAAAGTGAAGGAGTTTATGAGGAAGAGGTCTTTGAGCCGAATGCCACACCTAGTGACGAGGAAGGTGATGACATGGGTCGCGCTCTAATTGTGAGGTGTGCCTTTGCACAGCCTCAACGGGATGAAAAGAAGGATTGGCCAAGGGAGAACATCTTCCATACCTTTGCCACATGTGGGACAAAGAGTTGTACCCGCTTAGGACTTACACCTGAAGCCTACCCGAGACCTTACAAAGTGGCATGGGTTGACTCCTCACTCATTCCCGTATCTCAGAGGTGTCGTGTACCCATACAGTTGGGTTCATACTCCAACACCTTATGGATGTGGGCCACATTATCTTAGGGAGGCCATGGCTCTATGATTTGAACGTGACCATTTTTTATCGATCTAACATTTGCACGTTCAATTACAAAGGCAAGAAAATCACTCTTAACCCTTTGGCTCCCAAAGCACCATCGATCAATAGAGTTGAGAAGAAGGGAGGTCAATCCAAGGTCATCAATATTGTGAGCCCTTCAGAGTTCGAGAGGGCATCGTTAGATGAGAGTGTCGTGTATGTCGTTGTCACTGTTGAGAGTACTTCTGAGTCGGTCTGTGAGTACCCCAAGGAGGTAGAGCCCATCCTGAATGAATTTGCAGATGTCTTCCCTGAAGACTTACTTAATGAACTCCCTCCCATGCGTGACATTCAACACGCAATTGACTTGGTTCCCGGATCTACTTTACCGAGCCTGCCCCACTACAGGTTGAATCCGGTTGAGCACGCCGAGTTGACTTGGCAAGTCAGTGAGCTCCTTCAAAAGGGGTTCATACAAGAGAGTCTGAGCCCGTGTTGTACTAACATTACTCACGCCTAAGAAAAATGGTACATGGCGCATGTGTGTAGATAACCGAGTAATTAATAAGATCACTGTTAAATATCGATTTCTCATACCACGGCTTGACGACATGCTTGACATGATGGTTGGAGCCACTATCTTTTCCAAGATAGACCTTAAAAGTGGCTACCATCAAGTGCGTATTCGCCCTGACGATGAATGGAAAACCGCCTTCAAGACCAAAGACGGTCATTATGAGTGGATGGTTATGCCTTTTGGGCTTTCCAATGCCCCGAGTACATTTATGAGGCTTATAACCTAAGTGTTGAGGCCATTCCTTAGCAAATTCCTTGTCGTGTACTTTGATGACATCTTAATTTACAGTCCGAACAAGGACTAACACATTATCCACCTGAGGTTAGTTTGCGAAACCTTGAGGGAAGAGAGGTTATACGCGAATCTCAAGAAGTGCACCTTCATGCAGCACTCTATTGTATTCTTGGGATTCATTGTCTCGGTAGACGAGATGGTTGCGGACCCTGCGAACGTTAAGGCCATTGTGGAGTGGCCCGAACCATGAAGTCCATAGCTTCCACGGTTTGGCCACATTTTATCGTCGTTTCATCCGAAACTTTAGCTCCATCATGGCTCCCATTACCGATTGCATGAGAAAAGGGGAGTTCCTGTGGAGCAAAGCCGCGACGAGGGCCTTTGCTGAGATAAAAGAGAAAATGGTTACTGTACCCGTCATGCGCCTACCAGACTTTTCTAAAGTCTTTGAAGTAGCATGTGATGCATCGGGTGTAGGCATAGGCGGAGTGCTGAGCCAAGAGGGCCACCCTGTGGCCTATTTTAGTGAGAAGCTCAATGAGGCAAAGCAGAAATACTCCACCTATAACAAGGAGTTTTATGCAGTCATTCGATCTCTGTGGTATTGGAAACATTACCTAAGACCGCAGGAATTTGTGTTGTTTTCTGACCACGAAGCCGTACATTTCCTTGCTTCCCAAAAGAAGTTGACCCCGAGGCACACGAAGTGGGTCGAGTACCTTCAAGGGTTCACATTTGTCTTGAAGCATAAGGTCGGCGCCAAGAACAAGGCTGCTGATCCGCTTAGTCGTCGAGTGGCGACTTTGCAGTCTATGAGCACTGAGGTCATCAGATTTGAGCAGTTGAAACAAGATTATCCTAATTGCCCAGATTTCGGGGCAGAATACACTGCTTTCCTTGAAAATTCGAACAACATTAACTCCGAGTATACCCTGCTGGATGGGTATTTGTTCAAAGAAAATCGTGTGTGCATCCCTAGTACTTCATTGCGTGATTTCCTCATCTGGGAGTTACATGCCGGGGGGATTGCCAAACATTTTGGGCACGATAAAACCAGTGCGCTCGTTGAGGATAAGTTTTATTGGCCTAGCCTTGTGAGAGATGTCTCTAAGGTCGTAAAACAATGTCATACATGCCAAGTTGCGAAGCATATTAAGCAGAATACTGGCTTGTACACCCCTTTACCCGTGCCGCACACCTCGTGGCAAGGCATCTCTATGGATTTTGTGGTCGGACTTCCAAAGACCCAACGGAAGCACGATTCCAGTTTTGTGGTAGTGGACCGCTTTTCCAAGATGGCCCACTTCATACCCTAACCTCCGATGCGGCTCACATCGCCAAATTATTTTTCGGAGAGGTTGTGCGTCTACATGGGTTACCCCAGACGATTGTGTCGAATCGGGATGTGAAGTTTACCAGTTATTTCTGAAAGACTTTATGGCACATGATGGGTACCATGCTCCAATTTTCTTCGGCCTATCATCCTCAAACAGATGGCCAAACGGAGTCCACCAATAGGAGCTTAGGTAATCTTCTCCGTTGTCTTGTTGGTGATCGCCCTAAGACTTGAGATTCTATTTTGCCTTTAGCCGAGTTTACATACAACAATTCAGTCAATAGGTCCCTAGGTATGAGTCCTTTTGAGGTCGTCCTTGGTCATAGGCCTAGAACACCTATTGATCTAATTCCCATGTTTGCATCCCATCGAGTTTCCGAGTCAGCCGATTCATTTGCACAGCATATACATGAATTGCATGCCAAAATTAGAAAACGAATTAATGCAAGCAATAAACAATACAAAATATCTGCAGATGCGCATAGGCGCTTCAAGGAATTCCAGGTTGGAGATTACGTAATGGTTCGGGTTAGGCCTGAGCGATTCCCATTGAGAGCCGTAAAGAAACTTCAAGCCCGCGGTGCTGGACTTTTTAGAATTGTGGCAATGAGCGAACCTAATGCATATGTTCTCGAGCTTCCACCGAATATAGGGGTCAGCTCTACATTCAATGTGGAGGACCTAGTTCCTTCTTTGGCCCCAACTCCACCCCCTCACAACCCATTTCAAGCAGCCCCGAGCCCAAATGCCAGCCCCACCCTGCAACCCCTACCCTTCTCCACGCAAGCAGCACAGCGATGAGATCGAAGGGATATTAGATGATATAGCGATATCCACCCATGGGGGCGGAATTCAAAAATACTTGGTCAAGTAGTTGGGAAAGTCGGACTCCGAGAATTCATGGTTAGCTAAAGACGAGGTGCGACGCCTGAATCCTAACATGCTCGAGCGCTATCACGACGCCGCTTCATCGGTGATGAAGCCTTTTCGGCCCGGGAGAATTGACGGGGATGCCGACATTGTAGACATCGAATATGGACCTTTTCGCATGTACCAACGGCGGAAGAAGCGGAATGGACATTAGAACTAGGCGTAAAGAGGCGAAAAATGAAATTCTGGAGAATTGGAGGAACACAGCAAATTCGATCGATCGAATTTCAATTTTGATCGATCGAACAGGAGCGAGAGGAAAATACTAGTTCTTGAGTATATAGTTCAATCGATCGAATTATATACTCGATCGATCGAATTTCTTTTCGATCGATCGAATTTAAATTTCGATCGATCGAATTGTAGCGGCAAAGTATTTGATTTAGGTTTTTCGATCGATCGAGTTTCATTTTTGATCGATCGAATTTAAATTTCGATCGATCGAAATCGCGCAGTTTAGTTATATTTTTAATTTCGAACTTAACTTTTAAGGGCATACTTGTCTTTTTGGTCTTTGTTTTAGGGTTTTATTTTCGTTTGGAAGGACTCCTATATAAGGTCCTTAAGATAAACAATGTAATTAGTTATTGATTATTAAATGAATGAGCGTTTGCTTTTGGAACTTGAGATGAGTTTCTTCGAAGAGTGATTCTTCTTCCCGAGAAGGGTTTGGTGTGAAGCCAAGGGTGTGAAGCCCACAATCTATCCTTGTTTTACTTTATCCTTTTAACCCATCTTCTTGGCTTTAATTCAAACAACCCAAATCTGCCATCTCCCATTCAAATACCCGACTCCCAAACCATAGCTTTCCCCTACTCCATTAATTCAACCCGACCCCGTAAACCATAGAAAGACCAGAGATTCCATCCTTGAATCGTGAGCACCGTAATCTGGGAGAATCTAGAGTTCTATCTGTAAGATCGATCCGCGCTGCAACCTAACGGATCTAGCGCAAAGGCTGAACCCTATTCGAACCAAACGTGATTTCTTCACATGGAGGACTACGAACGTCTAAGGTATTCGTTATATTTTCATATTTGTTGCTTAATTAATTCAATTTAATTTCAGCAAGCAGTTAATCATTGCATTCACGTAGTTTAGGGTGTCATACTGCGTCAGTTACACTTGGGTAATCACGTTTGGTTCGGCTAGGGTCCAATCTGATGCGCTAGATCCGTTAGCTTCGCAGAAGGGGGTTCCTAGAGATAGATCTCTAGCTGCTTCCAGATTAGGGTGCTAACTCGCATATCTAAAGTAGAATCGTTGGTTCTTTCAGGGTTTGTTGATTCGGATTGGTTTAATCGCTCAGGTGAAATCTAGGTTTAGGATTTTCGTGGTATTCAAAAGAGTAATGGCTAAATGGGTTTTATGGGAACGGTAAATAAATTAGAGAATAGATAAATAAAGAGGTAAAGATAGGAGATTGTGGGCTTCGCACCCTTGGCTTCACACCAAACCCTTCGCACGAGAAGAAGAATCACTTTTCAAGAATGCTCATCTCAAGCACAAAGCAATAGACTTTTTTCATTAATCAATAATTAAATATTACAAAGTGTTTAAGGACCTTATATAGTAGGCCTCACAAAAGAAAACCCTAAAACAATAAAGCATGAAATTACAAGTTTGCCCAAGAAAACTAAAGCTTCGTCTTTTGGCGGACCTAACTTTCGCAGACAATTGATTGATCGATTTTAAATAATAAAATCGCTCAAAGTCACGTTCCATAGTCGATCGATCGAAATTTTGAAACCGATCGATCGACTAAGAAGAAAAATTCCCCAAAAGTTAAGAGACCCCTGTCCTCAATCGATCGATCGAATACTGCGGTTGATCGATCGACTAAAAGTATGCATCAGTTCTTCTCTATTCTTCACTTGAATGGATGTCCATATTAGTTTTGGTTCCCTCTCCGTTTGTTCCAATGTCAGTACACGCGATATGGTTCATAGCCGATGTCTACAATGTTGGTGCCCCCGTCACAAAGCCTCATGCTATCCAATTGTTAAGGATTGAAGAATAAAAGAGAATGGAGTATTTTACAGTAAAATACCCAAGTACCTAGACATTCTTCACTTTCTCTTAATATTTTAAAAAAATCGCATAAATTAGGCTTAAGGTTTGTGAGTCTCTTTAGGGAGGGTTTGGAGCCCTTTTTGTGGTCGCTTGCGATATTTTGTCTCTCCATGACAGATCATGAAGCTTTTCTAAAAAAGGCCTCTTGTTTAGATGGAAAATGCTACAGAGTTTTCCTGCAATGGTGATACATGATAAATTTTAATAGCAAGAATTTTTGTTTTAGCCAAAAATAAAAAATAAAGAGTATCAGGAATCTTCTATCCAATATGATCGCCTTCAGAGGGAATGATTTTTTTATCTGTATCATATGGGGAGACGCAGACGAGCTTGTAGAAAGCTATGAAAGGAAGATTGTATTGTGGAGTAAAGAACCAAAAGTTATGATACTTTGCATGCGTGTGTGTGTATATATATATATATATATATATATATATATATATATATATATATATATATATATATATATATATATATATATATATTTCTTAGAATTTTGGGTTAAACAATCAAAATGACATTAGAATATATAAAGACGAGAAAAAGACTCAATTACCATGAATTCTGCATGATTTTTATTTGCAGCAAGATCCCACAATATGCAACCATACTCTTCCCATGGGTCTTCTAGTACTGATACTCTAGGATGCTCACAACCATCACAAAGATCCTCATTTTCTTCCTTCTGTCCACGTTCAAGGGTTATATTGTCATCAATGGTAAGATTATCTTTTACATTTTTCTGGTCTAACAACAGATAATTTAAGCTTTCCCTATGTTCAGCGCTTAAATCATCGGAAGTTTCCATCACATCAGTTGTATCACCTCCATGATGGGAATTACTGACTTGACTCTGCTCCATACCATGCATTTGGTTATTATTTACGTCTTGAGAACCATGCTTAGTCCTCACATCGTGTGGTAGTAGTTTCCGGATCAGAGAGATTATATAGCTGGGATCCACTGTTGTTGAGATGTCAAATAACTGCACAAAGATAATAAATTAAATAAGCATCTGAAAGAGGAAGTCAAATAGTATCTGATTTGGGTTTTTACACATCTAAAGGGATAACTATGTTAGACAATCATAGTTTTCAGCAAATAAATATAATTCGGCTTTAGAAATATAGAAAAGATAATTTGTTGTTTATGAACGAGTGGAGGAACCTTACCATGGTACAGCAATGTTATAAATCATGCAGACTATAAGAAGTTACAGATTTCAGAATATATATATATATATATATATATATATATATATATATATATATATATATATATATATATATATATATTGCAAAAGATTATATCCACATTTACCAAAACCGTATTCATGATTAAGTACTATATATTGTGTAAAGTGTGTGCCAAATTATTGAAGAGGTTCTTTCTGGTCAGTTAAGAGGTTTTATGGGGTGCGTAATTTTCCTGATAGAGGATAAGGATGATCATATGTTAGATTGGGTTACTAAATAGATTAGGATAGAGTTTAAGTTAGTTTTGGACTCTCCATTTATGTGTTTAATTAAGAATGATTACCCCTAATCAATTAAGTGTGATTAATCACTGTTCTCCCTCGTCTTTTTTAAGTTAATTACATGATATCAGAGCTCTACTGGCTCAAGCATTCAAACGAAAACAACCACCTCACAACCGTCGTGCACTCATCCCCACCATCAGCAACCCTAAGGACTCGTTCGAGAATCCAAAAACACTCGGAATCTGAGTTGTTGCCTCAGAAAGTAGTGTTTTCCGACCCCTTTTCCTTCGTTTGCAAATTTTTTTCGGAATTCGTGTTTTCTGAGCATTTCCGAGTGAAAGCGACATATTCATTTCATAGCAAAAGACTCAGAAATACTTAGATTCTGAGTTCAGAAATCTGAAGGTAAAATACTCTTCTAAACTAGGAATCTAAGAACTCAAGAAAACATAAATCAGAGTTTTCTGGGAAAAACTCAGAAAACCCAACAGTTTGACCAAACTCAAGAACAACACTGAGGAAAGCTAGGAATCTCAGTGCACTCAGAATCTGCAAAATTTGTAGCTAACCAGATTCTGGGCTTTTCTAGGAAAAGCTCAGAATCAGCCGAACGAGCCCTAAACCTTCTCTCCTTTTGATTTTTCCTGATCTCAATCTACCACCTGGGTCCACCATCCAATACCCAATCAACCCAACATCACAATCCAATCATCTAACACCTAACATCACAGCTTACACAATGACATCCTTCCAACAGCTGCCTCTTCCCAAGACAACATGTACCATGCCTCCCCCAAGTCCCGACATCTAATCCATCATCACCTTCATCGATACAACCAACCATGAAACCGTGTACCAAATAAGCTCACAACGCAACCCGCACAACTCTCCCAACCGTCCATCCCTCTCCCCTTTTTCTTCTCAACCTTTTACACATATTGGGATTCTGGATGCTGCTGCTGCTGCCAATAAGTGAATAACAGCCCCTCTATGACATATTACAACCCAAGATCATGCCATTCAGAATTTGTCATTCCCTAGCTAAGTTCAATAGAGGAATGAACACCCAAGTTTCCCTTGGCATGCAACTTAGGATCAAAAGCTCCATGCGCACTTCGGCATGGATGGATTCCCCTTGAAGTACAGATTCAGGTATTCCTGTATACTGTATAAACCACCCACAAAATTGATAATAAAAATTTGACTTATGCTTTGAATACACCATTCACAAAATTGATAAGTCTAAGCTGCAAATCTCTCCAGCACCCACTTTCTCATACGCTTTAGCAATAAATTCAATCTACAACTTAATCACCTATAACACTATCCCAAAATATTCATGATAAAATCCTCTGATTTAGGATGACGATCATTTGGAATATCAAAATCTACCCTCCCATTTCAAAATCCAAAGCTACAAGACTGCAAACCATTCAATTTATACCACCTCCACTTCTTCCAATGCAAATGAACAAATGGGTCGGCTTAGATTTCAGAATCGATTGGAAACTGACACATTTGAGTCGCAAAGGGAACCCTTTTCATACATCCATGCCCTTTACTAGGAAAAAAAATAACGGAAATAATATCCTAGGAGATGTTACTAATTAGTGAGCAATGTGGAGAAACAGACAAAATTGCCTTAATAGGGGGTTAAAACAGAAAACAAAAGAGGTTTGAGAGAGGAGGAAGCTTGTTACCTCAGAAGAAGGAGCATAAGGGTGATGAGCTTCAACCCCTTCTTCTTCTTCTTCTTCTTCTTCAACTTCAACTTCTGCATGTTCAGCAGGCGCCATAAGCTTTGCCAACGTCGTAACAAAATCGCAAGTGTGTGTCTATAAAAGAAGGCCCTAACGCTGCGTTTGGGTTAGCTCTTTCGGTCCAAGAGTGGCTGTTTCGTCTTGGCAGTGGGTTCTCAACGGCATTGGTAGACCTCATACCCGACCCGCCCGACCGACCAAAACTTCTTATCAGGTCGGGCACGTAAACCTGACCTATCGGGTTAGGTAAGGCAGGAGACATCTGAATCGACCTTCAGGTCGCGTGAACTAAAAGGGGTATATGTGAAAATCACAGAGAATAGGGTGTTTCGAGTGGGTCAAGCATTTGCCATTTTTATATTGGGCCAAAATTTTGCTCGACCCAACCCATTGCCAGCCCTAGTTGGCATACAAACTACGAATATCTTGATAGATTTACGGACTTTCCAAATGAAAGAGAAATGGTACCTCTAACGGGTTCTCTAAAAGTGTCCCCCCTTGAAAACATGAATTTCTTCCAATCATCTAGGATCCTTTTTCACCTCGATCTTCAACATTTGTGACACATGGAATAAAAAATTGACTGTCTGATAAATAGACCATGATCTTAAAATCTATTGTGTGAAAGATCAGGGTGCAAAACGATCTCCATCATCTAATTTGAAGGAATCAATGGTTTTCAAGGGGTTTGGGACATGGGTACTTTTAGAGAACACGTGGGCGAGAATGGAGGTATCCGATGTGGAATGCTCAATATTTAGGATTGGGTTGGATGCAAATAGAAATTAAATTTACTACAATCACGTGTTCTTATTAACTATTCGACCCAAGCATTGGCTTCCACAAAAATGGTCAAGCTTTGGAAGGTAAACAACTATGGCTGTCAACTCAACGTAGAAGCCAAGGCTAGACACTAGCCCAACCACAACTTAGGCAGGCTTTGATATGTTCAGCCCTAGTCCTAACTTAGGCAAGTTTGGATGAGCTCAAGTAGGGCCTCGAGACTTATTTTTTATTTTCTCTAATTTTTTTATAAAAAGATTTTCTTGTTTCAAAGAGAGAAGAAATTCCTAATGAGATTAAAAAAAACCCTAAGTCCTTTCATTATAAATATTCAAAATATCCTTACAGGGAGTTAAAACTTGCACACGTGATTTCAAACCATGGCACATGATTAAAAAGAAAGACTTTGTTATTTTTGGGATCTATGTCATGGAACACCTTCTAAACCGTCTGACTTGAAGACCATGATAGTTTAAAATTTGATTAGGAATTTTTTAAGGGTACCTTATTGTAACTGTATCGAAACGACTCGGATGTCGTATTCACATGGCTTACAGCATATGGTGGAATTGGACACCATTTCGAGTGAGTGTGAGTATGAATTCTTCATCGTGTCCGTTAAGATGAGATCCATGATCCTCTATCACACTTGGGTCTTCAAACATTGAACTGAAATATTAATATGTTTTTTATTCTTAATGACTCTGTAAACTTCTGATACTATGAATAAAATTCAGTGTTAAAAAGAATGTTGCGAAGGCTAGTAAAAGATAACCTGAATACTGATAATTTACATGTGACGTACCTTAAGTCGAGTTATCGTAAGGGTACAATGCCTACAGCCGAGGCGCGGTTATCGACTCTATTGGAACACTCTGTTTTTGTTTCTGTTATGGGTACCATTCCCCATTGGGCTGCATGAGAAACTTATATTGTTACTGAGATAGGTCAGTGGCACCGCAATGAGCGGTGGTTGATAATTTGATACGACTCTATTGCGTGTTCGATTCGAGCAATGACTCTGACACAAGTAATTTTAATGCGCCTATGTGGTGTGTAGACATGTGGAAGCTTAATAATAAAAGATTAACTCTGTCTTGTATGACTGATCTGTAGCTATGATAGTTACATCTATGACCCTCTAAACATGCATGCATATTGCGATATTCCATGTTATTATGATTGCATGTTTATTTTGATGCTGATTTGTTAGCGAGTACTTTACTGTTTATATATGTTATCACTCGTGTGGGACACACGGTCCACCCGTGTAGATTGTGGTGGATTAATTATGCTACCTACTGGGTGACGACTTTTTCAATACTCAGCCCTCATGCCCTTCTTGTTTTTAGGTCATAGAGAGAGAGAGACTTTGACGATGACCTCTATGATGTTCATGAGGACCATAGACTGGATGAGAGTGTAGACTCAGAGAATTTCTAGGAGTATGAAGAGCTCATTGAAAACTAGTTACCCTTTTATTACACTGAGAGAAAATTTATTCATTTTCATTATACGTAGTTTATTGGATAGGTCCTTGATCATTGTTAAGAGACAAATTATCCTATTAATATCACTCGAGAAATTTATTATTATTGTGACGTCCTCAAAGTTACACATCAGATCTATGTACTCATTTGGAAATGTCACATTACATAAACATACAAAATAAGCGACAAAAGATAAAGTATATAATGACATAATGATCCGAAAAATATAGCACAATGGAATGTAAACCATAAAATAAATCTCCATTCAATATAAAGCAATATGAACTATTAAAAACTGAATTAAAAATTAATAATAAACTACTCATAAACTAAACGAAATTAACAATCTATCTCTCACGCAACTAAGAAGTCTTAATAATCTATTATTAAAGTTTTAAGTGAAATCGGTAAATTAAATAGTCTAACTCTCCAAAACTTAAATCAACTTCTAACGCCCAAAACCAACTTCGCTCAAGTCTGGATTAGCGTCATAAAGATCCTCATTTGTATCCTCCTTCCCTGTGGCTATCCCATTGTAAATAATGAAGATGTGAGTCTAAGGGTTCGTTCAGGTGTTTCCTGATTTTTCCCATAAAGGCTCAGATTTTTGGACACTCAGATTCCTGATTTATCCCATATGCGTTCTTAAGTTACTCAGATTTCTGACAGATTCTTATAAAACTTAGAATCCTTTGTTTTTAAGTTCCTCTCAGAAAATCCTTAGAATCGATTCAATCAATGGTTAGGCTATGACCGTAGAAACGTGATCTAATCATCGGTTTATATGTCGTACTGAGATTTCTCTCAAAATTTACGGGCAACCAATCGAGATGGGGCTGAACATATTTGACGGAGTCGTTTTTCAAATTTGATTTAATGGCCATTACTTTTAAAATTGGCCACTAAACTCTCGATTTCAGTTTCGTTCACGACCCGAACTGTAAATTGGTCAAATTATCGGTAAATTTCGAATTTTTTTAAAAATATGCTACGAACTTTACCGTAAGGTGTTTTGCTGGGCACCAATGAATGTACTAGTGATATGTAAAAATAGTTATTCTGCCCATCTAATAGTTGTATTTTTTTATCCAATAAATGCACTAATGGTGGGTTGCTAAGTGTCTCAGCTCGATGAAACATGCTGATAAGTGGATGTGAACCATCCGATTGATGAACTTTATTATCAGCCATTAAAATTAAAAAACAATGGTTGATATAATAATCAGCAAGCGGATGGTTTAAATCTCTTTGAAATACTATTTATGGGTCTGCTGCACTTAAATTTATGATCCCTCTGACTATTCTGATCACTCACATCTTAAACCATTGATGGTGTAAGATCATTTAAACACCATTTAAATGACAGACAGGAGAGTCGATCCCTTTCTATTTCGTGTATACAGTAATTAGGGTAGACATGGTTCATGTGAACCATCTGATTGGCAAACTTTAATATCAGCCATTAATTAAAAACAACAGTTGATATTATAGCAAACAAGCGGATGGTTTAAATCTCCCTTAAACAATATTTGTGGGCATGTTGCACTTAAATCAATGATCTATCCTTTTGACTATTCTGATCATTCACATCTTAAACCATTGATGGCGTAAGATCATTTAAACACCATTTAAATGATGGGTAGGAGAGTTGGTCCCTTTCTATTTTCACAAAATAGACCTTGATACAATGAAGCATAAATCAGACGGTTATTTTTTAATTACATATATCACATATTCTCAAAAAATGGCCATAAAAATCACGTTTCAACGTGATGTATGTCATGATTTACGATATTTTGGAGAGCTGTAAAATATGGGATAAAAAAGTGGCCATCTGATAAGATCTATTACGTGGAAGATCAGCGCAAAATACAACCTTCATCTGATCTGACACAATCAACAATTTTCAAGAGGTCTGGGGTGTGGGCGCTTTCACTTAATAGGTGGGCGCAAATAGAGTTGCCCAAATGAATTTAATGCTCTACAACTGTACACCAAGGCTTGCAAGCAACCACCTCAGTCAGTTACTCTATCGGATACCAGTTCATCTGGTCACCAATCTCTTAACACCCATACGGTCATATTCCCCATCCACTCTCTTTGTTTTTTTTGCCTTAAAACGCTCCAAGAATTTGTATGCAGAGTCTGCAACCTCTCAAGCTCTCTCTCTCTCTCTAACTTCTCTGATAAAAACGGAAAAACCTCAATCTCTTGCTCTCTGCAACCACTCTCTCTCTCTCTCTCTCTCTAACTTCTCTGATAAAAATCGAAAACCCCAAATATGGCCCCTACTTGAACTGCATGGACTCTAGCTTCAAGGACCAAGAGATAAGCAATTTGGGGAAGAAGACATACCGAAGACAGTACATAGCAGTTTCAGTTGTTGACCGTTGATGGGTGAGTTCAGATCACATGTATATGCTAAAGTGAAGTATACTTCATAGCCAAAATCTGAGCTAATCCGATCAATTTGTTTGGACGTTCAAACATCGTTTTCAATCGGAAAATGCTCTGATTCCCATTTCCCAACGAAAACTCCTGAACGTGGGCCTCACTCAGATTTTGCATATTTATCTCAAAATCTGGGCAAATTATGAGCAGAAAATACTCCCGAACAAGGGCTAAAAGAATTTCGTATGGGCTAGTCATAGAATCGCTAATACAATAAATTCGTATGCACGCCTTTTATGAACAATAATCCAATAATAAATAATGAAAAATAATGAGTAATAAAATCATGACATACAAGAGAAATATAAGACAATAAACAAGAAGTTACATTGGTGTAAGATTGTGACTTGTTCATGTCTCTATCCTAGTTTTCAGTGTGGTTCTTTTCATGATTATTAATTAATACAATGCAACATGAATCTCATTAATATGATCATGAATCATCTTAGGTTCGTCGTCCCAATCTTTACCCTTATCGTGCATCAATTGGTCATGGGGCTGCTACATGATCTTCACTCTTTCGTACATCGGACACATATAGTCACCATTGTTGGTACGTTCGGATTTGAGAAAAATGGTTTCAATATGGTCACAAGGGGACTTTGCGATTAGGGAGGGGCGAAGATATGAAAGCGATAATAAATGATATTTAAGTGCACCCGCAAAAAGATTTCATTAGTATTAAACAAATGTAAATATATACCTGATATGTGATCACCATCAACAGATTTTTATCGACATTGTAGAATGTCAATGGTCGATTGTGAGGATGAGCGGGGGGTTGTGGATTTGGACTCCTATACTAAATGTTGGTTTATCGTCTTTTGCAGCTAGGGCTGCCTAGGGTTTTAACTAATTTGGGTTTTCTTAAATGATTTAACTAAAAGGGGGGCGTTGGCCCGTTATGCACAGGAGGATTGGCCTTGTTCTCAATTACCCTCGGTCGACTCCCTTGGGCAGATCGGTTTGATGGCTATGATTGATTTTGAAAATATGATAAATGCTGTGGACCTAATTAGATCTAAGCTAATAATTTCGACAGGGATTTCTTAAGGGTCAGATCTAAGGATAGATTTTCTTTCCTCCGGACGACTCGAGAATCGAAGTAAAAGGGCGGCTAGCCCCAACTAGAACGACTACTCTATGAGATTCCTAGAAGAGAGTTGCAGTTTTAAGCCCAAAAACTTAGGGTGCAGCTCTACTCTATTTCGGAATCTCAGAGCAAAAAATTGTGTTTAGAATGGGGCATCAATTTTATTTATAGTATATGGCCGATTATATGCTAGGAGTTCAGCGTATAATCCAGAATTATACGTTAGAAATCTGGCGTATAATCTAAATTGTCGTTGGGAATGCAACGTATAATCAATTATACGCTATGAGTATAGCGTATAATCCGAGCCACCGATTGGAATTGGTCAAGTGACCAGATCAGTCTGGGGGGTTAGAGCCCGGGTAGGACTTTCCTCAATTATATGTTGTAGGTACAATGTATAATCAGGGAGTTAGATAGGAGAGAGAGAGAGAGAGAGAGAAACCCAGTCCAAGTTGGACTAATTATATGCCTAGATTCCCGCATATAATGAATTATACGCATGAGATAGTCCAGGGGAGTTCGATTCTTGAGAGGGAGAGTCCTGGTGCAACAACAGGCTGATTATATGCAAAAGTCCCTGCATATAATCAATTATACGCCTAAAGTCAGGTGTATAATCAATTATATGCCTAAAGTCAGGCGTATAATCCGTGAGAAGACCGGGGCAGAATTGGGTCCGATTATATGTATAAAGTCCAACATATAATCAATTATACATTGGAGTTCCAACATATAATTCCTAGGGATAGGAGGTTTTGGGATTCCGGGGAAAGGTTGGCTTTTCAATAAATCGAGGGCATAGTCAATAGTTGACCAAACACTTTTGTATTCTCTAATGGGGTGAAAACAAGATATCTATAGATGCCCCTCATCGGTGCATTCTTACAGAGCAAGGATACGTCGAAGAAGTAGACACCCGCAATATATGTCCTCTCGTTTCTTAGAGAAATCACAAGTGTGAACCAAAATGAGTTGACATAAAATGTTTGACTTTCTTATCTTTTTGCAGTCATGGGTGCATGTCGCGACCAAATGGCGGGATTTTATGCAATCAAAGTACAAGTGGCACAAGCGAATGCCAAGGTAAAAGGGAAATGACATAATAAGATGGTGAAGGCCTTGCAGATCATGTCAGACCAAGTGCGTCATTGCTCACACCAAAGACGCGCAAGGGGTTTCTTTCGGTAAACATTTATAATTCCTCAAAGTTGAGTATATTTGATGTTCAATTTCCACAGGAAAAGAAAGGGTTAAGGTAGAGGGGGATAGATAAGAGAGATATGCATGCAAAGTTTTAAAAAGTTGGGTTTAACTTAAATCAATTCGGTAAAAACTCGAAAAATGCGGCTCTCGAGATATTGCTGAGCAGATCCATCGAAACAGGATTTGGAAACCTGACCTTTGTTTGGATTGTTGGGACGATGTTCGATATGCCATGATACTCCTTCTAACCTTCTCACGCATACTGATGATTGTCGCTTATGGGAGGACGTACAGTGATTCTGTGAATTCAGAAAAGTTGGGTTTTGAAAACGATTTTGATACTTAATATTAGTCTAATTATATTTTTATGGAAATATTGAGTGAAGGGATGATACTTACTTGAATGAGTGCAAAAGCTCACGCGCGGAGGCAAATTTTTTACTCGCGATAGAATGACGAATATTCTTCAATGAGGGGTTGATATCAACTTTTGTCTTCCTTGTCTTGGTATGCAAAGAAGGTTGACCCATCTAGAGACCGGTTGTGGCAATCGAGGGGCTTATACCGTTGTCATGAGCACATGTCGCGACCGCATGGGAGACTATGCCCCAGTCAAGGCATAGGTGGTACAACCAGAGTGATAATAAGATAAAATAAAGATAAAATGGATATCAGAAGATTTTAAGCGATATCAACAACGAGTGCATCGTGGTGCAGCTTGGAAAAAGAGTGTTCTTTGCAGAATATTTGGTTGTTCTTTGGACAAAAGATTCTTTACTTTGTTCTTAGGAGTAATTTTGCGGTGTCATTCTTGGTAAAATCAGTTATGCATTATGAGGGTAGTAAAGGAGAGTGAGATTAAGAGAGCTAAAAAGATGAAAAAGTAATAAAGAGGTATTTTGTTGCTTATATATGTATTTCATATATTTTTTGTTTTGTTTTGTATAGGTTAGAAATAAATTATGTGAGAAAAGAGTGAAAAAAGCTTTTTTTTAAGTTATATGGTGGAACTTTGGGGGAAGAAAATAGGAGATAATAAAATAAAATTAATGAAAGAAATGCCCTAGTTTCAGGATATTGGTCTCGTGACTCGATTATCGCTGCGAAGGTGTTAGTGCGAAAAAAATGCCCCAGTATCAGGTCACAATGGGACTTTTCTCGGCCTCACAGATATCCTGGAGCGGCCTGAGAATTATAAGTGAATGAGAGAGATACACTTATAATGATCCCATGTTGGGACTTGATTTAATTATTTCAGCCACATACCATGCTTGATTTTGAAGTAACGATCATCATGTAGTGTAGCTTTTAATAAGAATGGGATGAGTGGTAAATAATGAGTAGTTGCATCGCTTGTTATTCAAAAGTTTTCGATTTTATTCTTAAAAAAATATTGAAAATCATTTGACTCATCTTCTGAAAATAAAATAAAGGGGAAAAAAAGATAAGGGTTATTGATATAGGGGGAGCTTCTTATTCAACTAATTTTAGAAATGGTAGTCAACTACTTTCTTCTTGTGTGTGTAGTGCGGTGTCATAATTGAACTCTTCATCATATATCGACATCATCAAATCATCAAATTCTGTGATTAGCATGAGCTTTATCCTCCTCCCATCACCGTATGACGCCATCTGGAAGTGTGAAGATGCCAAGGATGCCCTTACAATTTTGTTTATGCTTTCCTGAATTCATTGACTTGTTCATTCGTCACATGCTCTCTCTTGGATATGCTTTTTTTTTTTTTTTTTGAAGCATGTATGTCTATTTTTTTGAAACAACCTGCTAACGCAAGAAATATAAGAGTTGATGGAACCTTGTATTTCATTTTTTGTGCTCTAACATCGACTCTAATAGCTAGAAATGGTGTGTGAGAATCCATAATTTTCTACATTTCAAAGAAAAGCTTTATGATCCTCTAGTCCTTTCGATCAATTTACCTGAATAAGAAGGTGATTAATGAGTCAAATGGTTCTCAAAAAGATTTAAAAAATAATGACCTACAACCGATGAATGATTTGTGATGACTACGGGGATGATAGATATATAATTAAGCCTGTTTTGGCTACGAGACATGGTGATGATTGAAATATGGATAGCATTCAAGGGTTAGGAAAGCTTTCCCCTATAGTTGTTTCCTGGGCATGCTATCAAAATAATATAAGCTTCCCATGTGGGTTTTGATTTCCCTCAGGCGAGGCAGCTACGTAGGCATTATTTCCTTAGCACTAGCTCCCCAACTTTGAGTTTTTGGTCAAAAATAATTATTTAGTTATGTTTTTGTCCTTGGAAAAAATTGGGCATAATATGCAAGGTTAGAGACGCTGCTAGGTAAAATATTTTTTTTTGTTTTTAAGTATATATATATATATATATTATTTATTTTAGGTATTTATATTTTTTTGATATTTTTAAGTGTCTATATATATATACATATTATTTTTTCTAGGATACAACATCAGTTCTTTAGAGGAGACTGACTCAGAAGGTTCAACTAGTGGGACATATTGAACAGTCGGAGTGACTGGGCCTCGATCGATCTTGATCTGGTGGACTAAGGATGAGAGAGAGAATGCATTTTTCATTTGTGATTTAGATGTTATAAGATGTATCGAATAAGGTGTGAAGTCTTTTGATTTCTTCTTTTGAGGAATCTTTTATGATTGGTTCTTCCTTGTCATGAGGGTCCTTCTTTAGTCTCTCAATAGAGTGAAATATTCTATAAAGTTGAAGCATGGGACAGAGTCCTACCCATGAGATTTTGTGTGTAATCACTTTTAGTTTTAATAGGAGATTATTCGAGAATATTTTTAGGTCGTATTGTTTTAGTTTTATGGAAGGAGTCAACTGAAAGGGAAGGTGATGTTGACTTTGTAGAGAAAGCATAGGGTGATGTGCTATTTATATTGTTCTAATTAAGTCTTAACCTATTGCAAGCGCACAATGGAAATTATAATGCTAGTATAGGATTGTTCCCACGAGGAAGTGATTTATCTTTGTATTTCGCTTTTCTGAAAACTTATATTTATCTTTAAGGTTCTAAACTACTTGAGAAATATGAATAAAAGAATAGTTTTTTTAAAACTAAAGTGCAAGAAAATAAATCTTAATCTTCAAACTTCTAGATCCTGGTCGTCAATCAATTTTCTTCTTTTCACAGATATTTATGAAATTAAAATACCGTTATACTATATATCAAGTCTCCTAGCATTGATCGTCAATCAAAACTAGAATACTATCAACACAGATTTAATCTAATCCACAATCTCCTAAAACTTGGGCGTCAATCAAATTCGAGAAAATTGAAGATGGAAAAGTAAAACCGTTACACTAATATTTAAATCTCAATCTGAGTCGTCAATTCAAATCAAAACTTGAAGATGTTTACAAAGCAGTAAATTGTAATAAAATAAATCTAAGCTAGAAAGCAAAGTAAAATATATCTTTCACCCCTTAGTCGCAGACGTTAATTGCTTCTGAGAAACTACAGATATCTACACTAATCTTCCAGCTCTCAATGTGACAGCCCAGATTTTCTCCCTCGAAAACCCATGCCATCAGGATCATAATGATGGATGATCCCTAGACAAATCAAAGAGTGTCTGCTTGTCCAGCGGAAATCAGAGCAGACATTATCTAAGATGCATATAGAGACAACTAATAAAACGCAATATAAAAGATAACAACTATATAAACAAAATCTAAGTATACATCTTCAAAAAGAAACCAGGAAGAACTATTGGTGATGGTCGTCCATCACCCAAAATAATGGTTCCCAATAATGGTTCCTACAAAATATATACTATTATAAAGTAAAGTAGCTACAAACAAAAATACGGAACAGAGTGGGCCAACAGGCCCAATAATCCAAAATATCATATACAGATCCCAAAAATCACAAGTCTAAATACCCAGTCCCATTACCAATAAACTAAGAATAAAAACCCCACTACAGAAGATTCGCCTCCCTCTCTGACACAAACTCGGGGTTTTTTTCAAGCCTAAGGTTCTAGTCACAATCTGTACCTTTGATGTATTGTAAGGGTGAGCTAATCATCTAAGCTTAATAGAAGAAGCTCAATTATATTGCATCATAACTATAAAGCATGATTTTCAGAACATATATTAGAACAGGTGATTCACGAATAGATATTTAGAGCGACAAATCACAAAACAATTTCTAAGGTTTGAATATCGAAACAAACGACAGAGAGAACAAATAATTTAACTAGGCTAATCATATAACAGATGTTAAGGTTTTGATGGCAGAAAAAAAATACAGAATACTAGAAATTATAGCCATGTTCATTTAAAGAAACAGACGGACATGAAATCATATTTATATACAGAATCTTCAGATGTGAGGTGTACTTTATTTAAATGACTTAAATAATATAACTTAAATAACTCTCGTGAATATAGCAC
Organism: Chloranthus sessilifolius; assembly: GCA_021018995.1. NCBI lineage: Eukaryota > Viridiplantae > Streptophyta > Magnoliopsida > Chloranthales > Chloranthaceae > Chloranthus > Chloranthus sessilifolius. The sequence continues at coordinate 92,967,234 of CM037584.1, read as the reverse complement.
GCGATAGCCAGATGTTTGTCGATGGATAACCCTGACCATTGTCGTTTAATGAACAATTTTAGATATTTGCATCAAGCCTCTTCAAAGGAGAGCAACTTGTGCTAGAGGGGTTACAAATCAGATGCACAAATATCCCATCGTGCCGGTCGTGGATATCTTGTCACGTCAGGGGGATTCGTCACATAAACTTTAAATCAAATGCATAATACATAATACCAGGAATTAGGAATCAGAAATGATGGAACTTTCATTTATATGCAAGGAATAATTTTAAAATAGTAATCAGAAATCATATGTCAGAATATAGGTCTTAATAGTCCACGAAATTAGAATGAATGTAATTTAGGTTGAATTTTCCCTACCTTAATCTCGGAGCCGTTCCAAAAAAAATCAAAAGTTCCTATCCATGGCCTCCAACTCTTAGCCTACATCACACATATGATGATGTATTAAAAACTTATCCTAATTATTATTAACGTTGATGTATTTAAGTGTTTTATCAAAACCTAGGCGGAAATGGGTAAGTTCGTGCTGACTCAAAACTTGACTCAACTTTCTACTTCATTTTGACCCTCAAAACATTTGATTCATAAGTTAATTAAATAAAAAAAGTTGTAAATTTTGTTATCCTCTTTCCAACACCTTAAGAATTACATTAATCAGAGTTTGGAGGGAAGGGTTATGGCTAAAATACCAAAGCTATATCGGTACTTCAGTCAAAATGTATTAACTTAGAACCTGGCCTAACTTCTAGCTTAATTTTGATCCTTAAAAAAATTTATTCATCAGTTGATTAATTCATAATAGTTGTAGATTTAGTTGTCCTCTTTCTAACGCCTTAAAAATCATATCAATCCGAGTTCGGAGTAAAACATTATAGCCAAAATACTTAAGCAATATTGACACTTCAGTTCAATTGATCGATCAGATTTTCTCATTGATCGATCAAACCATCACATTGATCGATCAATTTCCACATTGATCGATCAAACCAACATTGATTGATCAATTTCCTCATTGATCGATCAAACCATCACATTGATCGATCAAACCAACATTGATTGATCAATTTTCTCATTGATTAATCAAACCATCATATTGATCGATCAATCATTAAATTTGATCGATCAAATCCCAAATTTGATCGATCAATCCTATCGGGCATGAACTTCCAGAAAATACACTTTTTGTTTCTATAAAAGCATATATAATTTGATCGATCAAATATGACAGTTTCTGTCATTAATGCTGATCATTAAACTTGACCTATTTTCATCCTTAATTCTTGATATTTCTCAACGAACCACACATACTCATGCATCTACATATTTATTAGGTCTTAATTCTTACAATAAACCTAATAACTCACCTCTTTTAGTGTCGCTATTGGGTTCTCGGCAATTATCGTTGCCGAAGAGGATTTCGGAACGAAACTTTCAGATTTCCACGACAAATCCACAAAGATAGATCACAATGTGTTCAAGATAAAGTCGTCAATGATCTACGCATCGATTTCAACCTTCTCAACACTTGGTTAATGATCGCAAGGTGGAGCACTTATTGAAAACGGGGTTTCTAAAGAAAGAGGGTTTGGAATGATTCGGTTCGAAATTTACAAACGACGGAGTACCATCGATTCCATCGTCACGTATTCCATGAAGTGTGTGGAGTTTGCGGCGATTTTGACGTGATCGAAATCAAGCGGTTGAAATCTGAAGAAGGGGATTCGAAGGTGAAGAATCACAAATGGTTGGGTCGGTTCTTCAAACTCTCACTCTCTTTCTCTGTCTACAATTCTCCTCTTTGCAAAATAGCTTAGCTACCAAGCTATCACCCCCTCTTATAACCAAACGAATGACCCACTAACTATCCTTGATATTTAAGAGCCAAAATTCTATCCACTTACATAGGCTTGGTTTCGGTGTTGAGCAACATACGATGCGTCAGTGCACGACTTTCACACTAAAGGCCCAAACACACATTTAAACCTTGATCTGTTTCACACAAAGTTATCCTAATATTATTTAATAATTTATTATTATTTAAAAATCCATGGTGACATCGGTCACCGTGTCAGACACACACACGGGTTCAGTCTAGTTTAGATTTTTTGGGTCATTACATTCTTCCCACCTTAAAGAATTTTCGTCCTTGAAAATCGACGTGCCATATTCAACAATGCACGAGCACGATTCAACATTAACGAAAATAATCAGAGTTATTACATTCACCACTCCTCAAAGGAATTTTCTCCCTCAAAAATGCAAAACATACCTAAACAGGTACACATACACAGAACCTCACACAGTCTACTATTCACACAAGTTTAACAAAGCAGTGATAATTATGTCACAAAATTTTATTGTATAATAGTAATAGATAAATATAGAACAACTAAGTTCTAAATTATTATATATATATATATATATTGACCATGTAACTTACAATTTAAAAGAAGATTTTATTTGAGTCAGAAAGTCGTAAATAGTTTGAAGTACATGTATTTTTCATATAACACAAGCTTTTACAAAATTTAACATTCACTCAAAAAGGTTTGGAAACTACGTGTGGATTTCGGCTTCACGTTCTCAAGTGGCTTCCTCCGAAGAGTGGTTCCGCCACTTCACACGCACTAAGGGAATCCTCTTGGTCCGTAAGATTTTTTTTTTTTTTTTTACGATCCAAGACCTGTACTGGTTTCTCAACCAATGCCAGTCCATCTTGAAGCTTAACGGGCTGGTAGTTTAACACCTGAGTCAGGTCTTTAATATACCTCCGCAGCATGGGCACGTGAAGCACATTGTGCATGCTAGATACTTGCGGTGGTAAAGCTACTCGGTAAGCGACCTCGCCAACTCGGCTCAATATCTCAAAAGCCCAATATAACACGAACTCAACTTCCAATGCTTACCGAACGCATCACACTTTTCGTAGGAGAGATTTTGACAAATACTTTGTCTCCTACCTTAAACGCAGGTATTAGCTACCAAAATAAAATTCACAACAGAACTAAGGTGACCAAGGTCATAAAGCTGACCTGAAACTCAACATGGTTCCTTTTGAGGTCGGCATAGCTTTTTTTGGTGACTCTGAGCAACGCGTAACCTCTCGTGGATTAGCCGAACTATCTCGGTCATACTCTCCATAATCTTGGGGCCTGAAATAAGATTCTCACCCACTTCTTTCCAATTAAGTGGAGGCTTACACCACCGTCCATACAAGGCCTTAAATGGTGCCAATCCGATGCTAGGCTAGTAGCTATTGTTAGAGGCGAACTCAATCAAAGGTAAGTGTTGGTTCCATGACCCCTGAAAATCCAACATGCAGGCACGTAGAATGCCCTCTATGATCTGGTTCACCCGCTCAGTCTTCCCATCGGTCTGAGGGTGAAATGGCAAGCTAAAATCAAGCCTAGAACCCATCCCTTCTTGGAATCACTACCAGAACTGAGATGTGTAGAGTGATTCTCTATCGGATACAATACTGGTTGGTATATCATGCAGCTTGACTATCTCTTTGAGGTATAACTCTGTTAGTTTGCTAGCGATATACGTCGTATTAGACAGCAGGAAGTGCGCAAATTTAGTCAACCAATCCACAATGACCCAAATGGCATTGTGTTTCCTTAGTGTCCTTGGCAACCCCAGAATGAAGTTCACATAAATGGTTTCCCATTTCCACTCAGGAATTAATAAAGGTTGCAATAATCCCGTCGGATTCTGATGATCCACTTTACCTGCTAGCAGAATAAATACTTGGACACATACTCAACAACGTCCTTCTTCAACCCTCTCCACTAGAAGTTTTTTTTTCAAATCTTTATATATCTTGGTACTCCCAGGATGTATGGCATATATTGACTAGTGAGCCTCCTCCAAAATAGTGTCCTGAAGCTCAACATTGGTAGGTATGCCCACTCGGTCTTGGAATAGCAAGGTACCATCCTCCCTGATGGAGAACTTAGATCTGTTTTCGCTAATCACTCCTTTTCTTATGGCCATGAGCTCGTCATCAACCATCTGTTGTTTACAGATGTTTTCAAATAAAGTAGGTCGGATGACGATGGTAGCCATCAAAGCTCCTGAGCCTCTACCTCGAACCTCGTGTCACACAAGGCCATATCCTTAAGTAAGTCTCACCGGTGCACTCTAGTAATGAGATGTGACAACTGAGCAGAAGACTTTCGACTCAGAGCATCCACTACTTCATTGGCCTTCCAGGGTGATACTGGATGGAATAATCGTAATCTTTTAGGAACTCTATCCATCTTCGCTGCCTCATATTCAAGTCCTTCTGAGTAAACAAATACTTGAGGCTCTTGTGATTCGTGAAGATGTCGAACGTCTCCCCATAAAGGTGATGCCTCCAAATCTTTAGAGCGAAGATTACTGCCGCCAACTCAAGTTCATACGTTGGATAATTCTTTTCATGGTCCTTAAGTTGTCTGGAGCCATACGCAATGACTCTCCCATTCTAATTAAGCACACAACCTAATCCCCTATATGAAGCATCATTGTATACTGTAAAACCTCCACTGCCTGAAGGTATGACAAGTACTGGCGCAGTAGTCAATCGCTTCTTGAGCTCCTGAAAACTCTACTCACACTGATCCGTCCAATCAGACTTAGTATTCTTTTTCATAAGCTGTGTAAGCAGTCCTGAGATATTGGAAAAACATTCTATAAATCACTGATAGTATCCCGCTAAACCAAGGAAACTATGGACTTCTATCACCGTCTTCGGTTGTTCCCAATTCACCTCTGATTCAATCTTTGCTGGATCGACTGTTATACCTATCTTAGAGACGATGTGGCCTAGAAAACTGACCTACTCATGCCAAAACTCACACTTGCTGAGTTTAACATATAATTTATGATCTCTGAGGGTTTGTAGAGCCACTCGTAGGTGTTGCTCATGTTCCTCCTACGTCTTCGAATAGATGAGGTTGCCATCTATGAATACAACTATCGACTTGTCTAAGTGTGGTTGGAATATACTATTCATCAAGTCCATAAATGACGCGGGGGCGTTTGTTAACCCAAATGGCATCACCAAGAACTCATAGTGTCCATATCACATTCTGAACATTGTCTTCTGAATATCTTCGGATTTGACTCTCAGCTGATGATAGCCTGATCTCCAGTCAATTTTAGAGAAAAATCTCGCTCCTTAAAACTGATCAAAGAGATCATCTATTTTCAGAAGCGGGTAACGATTCTCAATCGTCAACTTGTTCAACTGACGGTAATCGATGCTGAGCCACATCGAACCGTCTTTCTTTCTGACGAAAATACTGGTGCTCCCCAAGGGGACACACTAGGTCGGGTAAACCCTTTGTCTAGGAGCTCTTGCAGCCGTTCCTTTAACTCCTTTAATTCTGTAGGAGCCATGCGATACAGAGCTTTGGAAACTAGCTCAGTACCTGGAGCTAACTCGATAGCGAACTCGGTCTCTCAATCTGGTTGCAGTCCAGGTAGGTCCTTGGGAAATACACCTGGGTACTCACAAGTAACAGATATATCAGCAATGATATTCTTTTCTTCTCGTTGCTCTTTTAGGAAGGCTAGTTATCCACTTCACCCATTCTTCATCAGGCGCTCAGCTCGAATAGCTGATATGAAAGGTGCAACACTAGACTTCACTCCACAAAATCGAAAGGACTTTCCCTTTGGAGGACGAAAAGTTACCACTTTTCAAAGGCAATCGACACTTGCATGGTCAGCGGATAGCCAATCCATACCCAGGATTACGTCAAAAACTACCATATCTAGTAATTTCAAGTCTGCCCTAGTATCATGATCCTAAACTTGAATAATGACTAATTTTTTCACGGTGTCTGTCCTCACTGAACTACTCGTAGGAACTATCACTGCCAAAATGAAGTCAAGGGACTTGGGAATGACGCCCAACTTCATAGCGAACAGTGGAGTGATAAACGACTGAGTAGACTCGGGGTCTATCAACACTCGTACTTTATTAATCCTCATTATTCCTTAAATTCTGAAAAGTGCTTTATCCTAACTACCTCTTGTATGTCTAGCAGAACTTGATCCACTATAACTAGGCCTTGTATCAACATATGCCACCATTCTAATACAAGTGTAAAGTATTCAAGTTTCATGCCTACATTTTTAGTTAAGTGTATATAAAATAGCATCTTGATGTTACCAAAATGTCACAATAGCATACTACTTCCAAGGACATCTATCAAATGAGAATAAAGTAAACTCTTAACAATCAATAATGGATTATACCTTGGATGACTTCATTCGTTGGTTGGGCATCATGTGGTGATGATGGTCCCAGAATAGACGTTGATACCTTATTCCTTTGATTCGGCTCTGGGCAATCCTTCACCAGATGTCCCATCTGACCGCATCTAAAGCATGCGCCCAAGGCGAGCCTACACTTCTCCGTCCTATGCTTTTTTCCGCATCTTGCGCACATATCAATCAATTCGGATGAGGAGACACGTAATGCTTGTCGTACTGCGGATGCTCTAGCTACTGCTAAAGTTGAAGAGCGAGAGGATACTTGAACAACTCCTCTGACTACCTGAGCGTTCCGTGCAGAGATGGCAAGGATACAATCCTGAACCATGGACTGAGAGGGATCCTAAGATGTTTTCGATGTTGTCGCCTCTCTTCCCAATTGAGGACAATCTCTTACCAGATGTCCAATGCGTCCACACCTAAAACACGCACCTGTGGTCCTTCTACACATCTCTGTCTTGTGCTGCTTACCACACCGTGAGCATAACTCAACATGTGTGGATGGATAGGTGTGCACAGTGTCTCGCAATAACGCTGTGAGCAAAGCAGTCTATTGGGCCATTGTGTTGACCATTGTCTCCAGGAGTTGCTTAGTTTGGTCATGATCGCGTTCTCCGGTACGTATAGTTTTGGCTCTTTTGCAAGGCGCCATATCAATCTGTCAAAATAAAACAAAGGTTTCAATTAACAGATAGTCTCGATGTCCTGACATAACTCTAACACTCATAGCCTATGTTTAGACAGACCTAATGCCATATTCTTGCATTTAGCACTATGGCTTCGAGTCTCCCATAAGACCTAAAGCCTAGGCTCTAATACCAACTGTGACAGCTCGGATTTCCACCCTCGAAAACCTGTGCCATCAGGATCATAATGCTGGATGATCCCCAGACAAACCAGAGAGTGCCTGCTCGTCTAGCGAAAATCAGAGTAGACACTATCTAAGATGCATATAGAGACAACTAATAAAACGCAACATAAAAGATAACAACTATATAAATAAAATCTAAGTATACATCTTCAAAAAGGAATCAGAAAGAACCACTGGTGATGGTCGTCCATCACCCAAAATAATGGTTCCCAATAATGGTTCATACAAAATGTATACTATTATAAAGTAAAGTAGGTACAAACAAAAATACAGAACAGAGTGGGCCACCAGGCCCAATAATCCAAAATATCATATACAGATCCCAAAAATCACAAGTCTAAATACCCAGTCCCATTACCAATGAACTAAGGATAAAAACCCCACTGCGAAAGATCCGCCTCCCTCTCCGACACAGACTCGGGGTTTTCTCCAAGCCTAAGGTTCTGGTCACAACCTGTACCTGTGACGTATAGTCAGGGTGAGCTAACCATCTAAGCTCAATTATATAACATCATAACTATAAAGCATGGTTTTCAAAACATATATTAGAACAAATGATTCACGAATAGATATTTAGAGCTGCAAATCACAAAACAATTTCTAGGGTTTGAATATTGAAACAGATGACAGAGAGAACAGATAATTTAACCAGGCTAATCATATAACAGATGTTGAGGTTTTGATGGCAGAAAATAGATACAGAATACTAGGAATCATAGGCATGTTCATTTAAAGAAACAGACAGACATAAAATCATATTTATGTACAAAATATTCAGATGCGAGGTGTACTTTATTTAAATTATTTAAATAATATATACTTAAATAACTCCCGTGAATATAGCACGTGGTGGCCAGATATTTGCCGATGGGTAACCCCGACTATAGTTGTTCAATGAACAAGTTTAGATATTTGCATCAAGCCTCTTCAAAGAAGAGCAACTTGTGCTAGAGAGATTACAAATTAGATACACGGATATCCCGTCGTGCCGGTCGTGGATATCCTGCCACGTCAGGGGGATTCGTCACATAAACTTTAAATCAAATGCATAATACATAATACCAGGTATTAGGAATAAAAAATGACAGAACTTTCATTTATATGCAAGGAATAATTTTAAAACAGTAATAAGACACTATGTGTCAGAATACAAGTCTTAATAGTCCATGAAATTAGAATGAATGCAATTTAGATTGAATTTCTCCTACCTTAATCTCGGAGCCGTTCCAAATAAATTCAAAGTTTCTATCCATGGCCTCCAACTCTTAGCCTATGTCACACATATGATGATGTATTAAAAATTAATCCTAATTACTAATAATGTTGACGTATTTAAGTGTTTTCTCAAAACCGAGGCAGAAATGGGTAAGTTCGTGCTGGCTCGAAACTAGACTCAACTTTCTACTTAAATTTGACCATTAAAACATTTGATTCATAAACTAGTTAATTCATAAAAGTTGTAGATCTCGTTGTTCTCTTTCTAACACCTTAAGAATTGTATCAATCGAAGTTTGGAGGAAAGAGTTATGATTAAAATACCGAAGCTATATCGATACTTCAGTCAAAACATGTTAATTTAGAACTTGGGCTAACTTCTAGCTCAATTTTTATCCTTAAAAAAATTTATTCATTAGTTGGTTAATTCATAAGAGTTGTAGATTTAGTTGTCCTCTTTCTAATGCCTCAAAAATCGCATCAATCTGAGTTCAGAGTAAAAAGTTATAGCCAAAATACTGAAGCAATGTTGACACTTCAGTCCAATTGATCTATTGGATTTTCTCATTGGTAAATCAAACCATCACATTGATCGATCAATTTCTACATTGATTGATCAAACCAACATTGATTGATTAATTTCCTCATTGATCGATCAAACCATCACATTGATCGATCAATTTCCACATTGATCGATCAAACTAACATTGATTGATCAATTTCCTCATTGATCGATCAAACCATCATATTGATCGATTAATCTTCAAATTTGATCGATCAAATCCCAAATTTTATCGATCAATCCTATAGGGCATGAACTTCCAGAAAATACACTTTCTATTTTTATAAAAGCATATATAATTTGATTGATCAAATATGACAGTTTCTGTCATCAATGCCGATCATTAAACTTGACCTATTTTCATCCATAATTCTTGATATTTCTCAACAAACCACACATACTCATGCATCTACATATTTATTAGGTCTTAATTCTTAGAATAAACCTAATAACTCACCTCTTTTAGTCTCGCTTTCGAGTTCTTGGCAAATATAGTTGCCGAAGAGGATTTCAGAACGAAACTTCTAGATTTCCACGGCGAATCCACAAAGATAGATCACAACGTATTCAAGATGAAGTCGTCAATGATCCACGCATCGATTTCAGCCTTCTCAATGCTTGGTTAACGATCGTGAGGTGGAACGCTTCTTGAAAAGGGGGTTTCTAAAGAAAGAGGGTTTGGAATTATTCGGTTTAGAATTTACAAAAGACGGAGTAGCATCGATTCCATCGTCACGTATTTCGCGAAGTGTGCGGAGTTTGCGGCGATTTTGACGTGATCGAAATCAAGCGGTTGAAATCTGAAGAAGGGGATTCGAAGGTGAAGAATCACAAATGGTTGGGTCGGTTCTTCAAAATCTCACTCTCTTTCTCTGTCTGCAATTCTCCTCTTTACAAAATAGCTTAGCTGCCAAGCTATCACCCCCTCTTATAACCAAACGAATGACCCACTAAATATCCTTGATATTTAAGAGCCCAAATTCTATCCACTTACATAGGCTTGGTTTCGGTGTTGAGCGGAATATGATGCGTCGGTGCACGACTTTCTCACTAAAGGTCCAAACACACATTTAAACCTTAATCCATTCCACACAAGGTTATCCTAATATTATTTAATAATTTATTATTATATAAAAATCCATGGTGACATTGGTCACTGTGCCGAACACGCACACGGGTTCAGTCTAGTTCAGATTTTTGGGTCATTGCACTCAATCTCGGTCATCAATTGTGATAGAGGAACCTTGGATATCTAAACTAAACTAAACTAAACTAAATTTTTGATCGGAAGTAAACTCAACCTCAGTTGTTAATTGATTCTAAGAATTCCTTCGATGAAATTATTCATATTCCGAGCTCTCTTATTTATAGATCATAAGGAGTTAGTTTACAGTGTTCTAATCCTAATAAAAGAAACTACTAAAAATAAAAGATTCCTAATAGAACTCTAATTCCTAATTTTATCTTCATTGCTTTCAGTGGTTGATGCGCCTCTAAATTTTCTCCTTAATTTCAGCAATCGAGATCTTTAAGAGTCTTTTTTCATCAATCTTCTCAGATCCGTGATTTGTCAAACTTCTAATTCAAGAGTTCTTCTATTTTGGTGCATGGCGGTGTAAGTCTTGACGTGATCAACAACAATGAAAAGTTTTTATTTGTGAAATCGTAAATCACGATTTCTCTCTTCTATTACAGCTTTCTCTCTGGACGATTCTATATTACGATCGATCGTTTTCTTTCTGTATTGCCTTTTTCTTTGAACGTCTTCTGAAGAATCGTAAATTACGATTTCCTGTTTCTTTGGCTTCGTTCAATCGTAAAGTACGATTTTTTAGCTTTCAGCAGCGTCGAATCGTGTTTTATACTCAATGGTTTTTCTTATTGCTTTTTGAGTTCAGAATTATTTGAAGTTGGATGCTCTAGGTCATATGGATTTGAGGCACATTTTTGAAAATGGCACGTACTCCCAAAAAGCGTTGCGATGCCTATTCACTTCGCTCGGGTAGTCATGTCAAATAAACATCAGGATCGATGGGTTAATCCAAAGACCTCGAACCCTGCTTTAGGCAGGGGTACCCGCGAACAGTCAGATGGAGCAATCAAATGCCTCGTAGGATTGAACACAAACTGTGGAGCCTTGCGTATGTTTACTTCGCGCCTATCTTTGAATGTGGGTCGATCACCCCTCTTACTTGTTAAGTTGTTGTATTCAGAATGAATCTTAAACATCAAATCATCTCGAGAAGCGAATGTTTGACCTGGCATACAGGGCTTTCACAACTCGTTTCACCTCGGTTATGCCCAGTAATATTCCTAAGCGCTTGGGAATCGATTACCTTGAGAAATGAATGTTTGGCCTGACATACAAGGCTTTCATTTTCTGACCATGTTATTCATCTAATGTTTGAAGTTCGTTCTGAATATAATGGACCAGTCAGTAATGCCTTGGGCCTCTTCGGATGTATCTTGTCTTTGGCATTCGATCATTAGTGATTAGATATCAAAGAGGGGCATCTGTAGACACCCAAATTTGACCCAAGGCCCGATCGAAATACATTTCGAGAGAGGTGCACTTTCGAGCTTTTGATGACATGTATAAAACCCTTAGAAACCTTCATGAATCCTTAGGAATATTTCCAAAACCTTAGGAATCAACCCTAACCTTCCCAAACCCATTAGAACCCTTTCCCGGACCAGTGTTGAACCCTCCCGAGCAGTGGTTGGAAAGAGGAGTATCAAAATTTACATAGACCTCTTCTAGAGTTAAATTATATACCATTGGAAAGAGGAATTCCCCATCTTTCTAACAAGCCAAAAATTGCCTCAATCGGAGTTATATAACAAACGTTATAGTGATTTGAAAATCGCACAGTTTTGTAGGATTTTGGCTTGACGCAATTAATAGTTGTGCTAGGCTTAAGTGGGTCCCCCCACGGGTTTGTAACCTCCCAAAACCATTGTGAATCACTGTATTACTATATATATGCTTGGCGCAACTATTAGTTGCACCATGCATATGAACAGTACCTATGGTTTTTTACTCTGAAAATCGAGATTGGGGTTTATCTTGTTGACCATCTTGATCTTTGGGGGGTGTTTTGCTAGTTCTATTGCACCCTTTTAATGTCTATTTACAACCCTTAAGTGATTTAAAATACTAACCTATCATCTACCATTAAAACCATTCCCACACATCTCCAAGCTCTCAAAATCCTAGGAAACCTTAGATTAGAGATTACCTAATTGTTAACCCTAATTAGCATCTAAGTAGTCTCCTAACCTACCCTTTTCCTATAAATAGAGCCCCCCTCCCCTTGGATTAAAGGTTGAAAAAATTGGTTAAGAGAGAAAGAGTTTAGAGTGAGAAGATCTTTCTCCCTTTGGTGCTATTTTTTTCACAAAAATTCCAGATTTTCCAACTTTCTTCCAAGCCTTATCCTTCATCTAAAAACCTTAGTTTAGGTATGTGCTACCCCTTTGCCTTCCTTCTATACCTCCTAGCCATCAAGCCCTCGGATTTAGAATCCTATTTTCCATCACACAAGCCATTAAGAGCTCATCAAATTAAGCCTATGCAAGGCACTCCAACGGTGCAACAAGGGCCTGAGGACTCTGGCTCTCCCCTTTCTTCTCCTATCTCTTTTAGTTCTTCTTCCATCCTCACATTTGTGCCGTTACGCTGTCGAATTTTTGATAGAGATGGAGGGGCATAAATAGGATTTTAGGGCCCTTTTTGTAAGAAGAAGACCTTTATGTTATTTTCATTTTATTTTTATTTTGGCCATAGTTAGAGACCTCATTAAGCGGGTTGATTGGGTGCCTAACACCTTCCCAATCAATAACCGAAGACCCTACCCAAGAACCTTTGGTGTGGACTGGATTCAGAGTCATATTTGTGGCACTTCGGTACTTATAAAAATGATATAGGTTTTCCAGGACACCAAAAGCTCCGGGTGGCGACTCTATATTTTTGATGGCGAGTGCATCGTCGCGACGAGATCGCCACAAATCCCACGATTGCACAAGCATTATGTCCCTTCACGGTTTTCGGCAATCCCAAAATAAAGTCCATGGAGATAGATTCTCGTTTTCATTCTGGTATCGGTAGAGGTTGTAATAAACTTGAAGGATGTTGATGGTCCACTTTTACCTGCAGACACACCAAGCATTTCGACACATACTCAGTGACATCTTTCTTTAAACCTTTCCACCAAAAAAATTTCTTCAAATCTTGGTATGTTTTGGTACTACCAGGGTGAATGGTGTACTTTGATTTGTGAGCTTCTTCTAGAATTGTATGTCGAAGCTTGTCATCTGTCGATACGCACAAACGACCTCTGAATAATAAGGTTCCGTCCTCCTTGATGATGAAATTAGGTATAGTGCCATCGATCACTCCCTGTATGATTCTTGTGAGCTCCTCATCTATCATATGAAGCTCGCATGTGCTATAAAAAATCATCGATCAGATAGTAACATTGGCCAACGAGGCCCCTGAGCCCTTCACCTCGATCGACGCGTCGTATAAGGATATGTCTTCAAGCAATTTTCATCTGTGTATTCTCGTGTTGAGATGGGACAACTGAGCTGAAGACTTCCAACTTAACGCATCTGCCACCATGCTCGCTTTCCCATGGTGATACTGGATGGAACAATCATAATCCTTAAAGAATTCTATCCATCTTCTTAACCTCATGTTCAAATCTTTCTGAATAAACAAGTACTTGAGGCTTTTATGAACAGTAAGGATATCGAATGTCTGTCCATAGAGGTAGTGCCTCAAAATCTTTAAAGCGAAAATGATAACTTCCAACTCAAGATTATGTGTTGGATAATTCTTCTCATGATCCTTGAGTTGTCTTGATCCATAAATGATAACTCTCATGTTCTAGTTAAGCACACAACCCAATCTGCTATATGATGCATCACTGAACACGATGAATCCTCCACTTCCTGAAGGTATGACAAGCACTAATGCGGAGGTCAGTCTTCTCTTGAGCTCTTGAAAGATCTTTTTACACTGTTCGGTCAACTCAAACTTTGTGTCTTTCCTTGTGAGTTGCGTGAGTGGCCCTGAAATCTTGGCGAATCCTTCCACGAATCTCCTATAGTAATCAACTAACCCCAGAAAACTTCATACTTCTGTCACTGTCTTCGGATGTTCCCATTGTACAACGGCTTGAATCTTAGCTGGGTCTACAGTTATGCCTGCCTTAGAAATGACATGCCCCAGAAAACTGACTTGCTCTAGCCAAAATTCGCATTTGTTCAACTTCGCATATAACTGATGATCACGAAGTGTCTGCAGGGTGATATGCAAGTGTTGCTCGTGTTCTTCCCTTGTCTTTGAATAGATGAGGATGTCATCTATGAAGACAACCACACATTTGTCGAGGTGTGGTCTGAACACCCTATTCATGAGATTCATGAATGATGTCGAAGCATTCATTAAACTGAAAGACATCACTAGAAATTCATAGTGGCCATATCTTGTACGGAAAGCAATTTTTGAGATGTCTTCTGCTTTGACCTTCAACTGATGGTAGCCTGATCTCAGGTCTATCTTTGAAAAGAATTTCACTCCTTGCAACTAATCGAAAAGATCATCAATTCGTGGGAGCGGATAACGATTCTTAATTGTCAACTTATTTAACTGAAGGTAATCGATGCAAATCCTCATCAATTCGTCCTTCTTCACAAATAAAACAGGGGCTCCCCATGGGGAAACGCTAGGTCTGATGAACCCCTTGTCCAACATTCTTGTAACTGTTCCTTGAGCTCTTTCAATTTTGTAGGTGCCATGCGGTATGGTGCTTTGGATATCGGCTCGGTACTTGAAGCCAAATCAATAGCAAACTCAACCTCTCGATCAAGTGATAGTCCAGGAAGATCCTCGGGAAACACATTCGAGAACTTGGATACAACAAAAAAGTCGATGACATTGATTTTCTCTTCCCGTTGCTCTTATAAGAATGTGAGGTACCCACTACATCCATTCCTCATCAGTCTCTCAGCCTTAATGGCAGAGATGAATGGTGCAACGTTGGACTTGATTCCATGGAATCAGGATGGTTTTTCCTTTGGTGGGCGAAAGGTAACCACCTTTCGAAGGCAATCGACACTTGTATGGTAAGCGGATAGCCAATCCATCCCAAGGATTACATCAAATCCTTGCATGTCGAGTAGGATCAAATCAGCCATCGTCTCGTGGCCTTCAATTGCAATGATGACTAAATGACATACTGTGTCGGTGCTCACTGCATTTCCCGTAGGGACCGACAATGCTAGGATGAAGTCCAAGGTCTTTGGAGTGATATTCAATTCAGTTGTGATCTGAGGCGTTACAAATGAATGGTTAGACCCTGGGTCTATCAACACTCATGCCTTGTGTTGACAAATATCACATCTTTGATATAATTGTAAGGTACCTAAGGTTCATGCATTTCCGTTACAAAAATAGTGCATGATTGATGTAGCAAGCATGTGATATTATAATTCAATTTAAAGTTCCAAGAATATTTCCTATTTGAAAGTGAAGATGAACATTTTTGAACTATAAGGTAATTCATACCTTGGATACCATCACTGTTTGTCTATGTGTCTTGTGCTGACACGACATAGGCATGACCTTGAACAGTAGGTCGAGAGGGCCTTTGTGTAGAAGTCATCGTCATCTTTTCCTTAGTTACCTCAGGACAATCTCTTATTCGGTGTCCCATCTTGTTGCATCTAAAGCATGCATCCGTTACCCACCAACACTCCTCTAGTTTATGTCGTCTTCCACATCGTGGACAAGACTAGGCCGATGCGGATGAAGTGGTGCGTGAGGTATGTTGTAGTCTCGATGCTCCTGTAGTAGCAGGGTTCGAAGAACAAAATGACCCCGAAGGTTGCTGAGGTGCCGATGTAGAAAAACTCGGCCTCTTGCCTGCCTGCTCTGAGGCATAGGACTATGGTAGACTTACTCGACTCTTATTCTACTGCATCTTCTCAATATCCTTCTTGGAAATAAGAGCCAAGTTCCTGACCTCTACATAGGTCTCCACTTGGAAGAAAGAAATTCTCTCCTAAATGTCGGGCTTCAAGCAACACTAAAATTTCTTAACCTTCATGAGTTCCGTGGCCAGGTGTTGCGGAGCAACCTTTGAAAGCCTTGTGAACTCTGCCTCGTACTTGTGTACGGACATTTGACGTTTCTCTAAAGATATAAATTTGACTTCCCACAGATTTCTAACTCCTTTCAGAAAGTATCTCTCGTTGAAATCTTCAATGAACCAATCCCAAGTCCATGGGACATTTGGCATCATCTGCAGCCTGGTCCTCTCAACAGACTTAAACCATGCGTTTGCCACTTCTTGTAGCTGAAAAGAAGCCCATTTGACCTTCTCTTCTTCTGTGCACTGGATCATACGAAGAAGTTTCTTGATCTCATTCAACCATTCTTCCGCTTCGAGCGGATCGGCTTGACCTCAGAAACTTGGAGGATTCATTTTTCTGAACTCTTGAAATCCAGAAAGTGGGCATCTTGCTGCAAGCTAGGCCATCGTATTGACCATTGTTTCCAATAGTTGCCCCATCAACACGTTGTCCTCTCCTCCCCCTAAGGGAGTGAGATTTGCATCTGTGGCGATTCCATCACCACCTGACGTTCCCTCACCACTTGAGATACTTCTGTTGCATCTTGGCCTACTGCATGGAGCCATACTGACCTATCATGATCAAACTAAAGGTTTAATCAAAAGCGAACGTAAGGATTCAAAGCCTTAATCTAACATAGACTAGACCTTCTATATCCTGACAAAATCTAACACCATTTCTCTGAACCTACAGCCATCTTCCTGCACCTAGAGCTATGGCTCTCTGCCTCCCATAAGACCTAAAGCCTAAACTCTGATACCAACTGTGACAGCCCAGATTTTCTACCACAAAATCTATGCCATCAGATTGCATATCATAATCAAATACAGTATCATCTTGGGCATCAATGCAAAAAATCAAACAAATATCCTATATATATAGTGGAAGCAAAATCTCCATTTCTATACAAAATATAATGCAATGGAGCCCAAAATAAAACCACCGGTGATGGCCATCCATCACGAAACAGTGGTACGCAATTTGTCTATACAAAACTAATCTCATCATTCATACAGTCACTTAATGTACTAAGTTCAAAATCCCCAAAACTCACCACTATACCGAATTCAAATCACTTTGTCTATGGGAAGAAATCCTTCCGTGGAAGATCTTCTTTGGGTACGTAGTCCTAGTCATTCTCTAACTTTGGGTCTACATCGTCATCTATATCTGTGATGTATAGTCGGGGTGAGATAACAGACTAAGCTCAGTAGAGAAAATCAATATCAATCCACAATTATCGTAAGAGGCATAGATTCAATGAATAATCTCAAAATCATTTCCAAAAGCATTCAAATATCAAATCTGAATTTTAATTGTAGTTCATGTTTAAAAAGACATTTTAACTATCACATTTTCGTATTCAAAACAAATTGCAAAGATGTCATGTCAGGAACGGAATATATCAATGACGAAACTCATCATTAGGAAACACATCAGTAATGGATCACATCAGTAACAGAACACATAAATGACAGCACATAAGTCAATAACAATTCATGAACCTTGAACCTAAGCATCCCATCTTTTGGGAACCGAGCAGCCAATCGTCCAAGCACAAGGTAAAAACCTCGGGGCCTTTACTCCTCTCCGGAGCCTCTACTTCTCTTAGAATTCAATCATACCACTCATCAATTTGGAAACACGTTCAAGTTTCAAGACAACGCAAATGCAAAATTTAACGAATTTCAAAGTTCACATACACTACTCATTTATAATCTTATTTTCAAATCTTAACAGTATTGGAAATTCAAATCATGCTATTACAAGTTAAAAAATGCAAAACATTCGATAATATCGAGCATCTATGGATCAAATCAAAATGCAATTGTACAATGAAATTTCCATACCTCTCGGTTCACGAGACAGGCGAAACGATTCAAAATTTTCTTCATGAATGTTCCCAATTCCCAATCTACATCACATTGCATTCAAAAGTCATCAATTAATGACTAAGGGATCATACGAGTCAAAGCTTCAGAAGATTCTCCAAAGAAAATCCAAAATAAGCCAAGCAGGGATAGTTGTGTGCGCGAGGTCCTAACTCGTGCAGGTGACTTCACTTGGCAACCTCTCAAGTCGTGTGCGCTAGTGTGATCAGTCACATAATATGCCATTTTATCACCCTTAACTTAGTGATGCTAGGACTTAGTTTGCTACTAATAAGATATTGATGTGCAGATATTAAGAAAAAATAGTAAAACAGAGCCAAAGTGTTAATATTAATCAAAATGAACTCAAAAAGCAGTAAAAAGACGATTAAGCGAAAGACGACGATTTGCTGCTGCTGAAAGCCAAGAAATCGTAATTTACTGTAGTGCGCTAAAGCTGAAGACGAGAAAAATAGAAAGTTAAGAAATCGTAATTAACGATTCTTCAGAAAGTGATAAAAGGAGTAAAAAGCGATACAAGAAAGCAATCGTCCATTTTAAGAAATCGTCCAGTAAGAAAGCTGTGGAAAAATGAGAAATCGTGATTTATGATTCTCCAGAAAAAGAAAGAACAATCGCACTTTATGATTGTACAAAGCTTTTCCCTCTGCTTTATTTGTTGTTGCTGATCACGTGAGTGAAGACTATCACTGCTATGTACTGAATTAGAATATCTCTGAAATTAGAAGTTTGGTGAATCACGGGTCTAAGAAGATTGATGAAAATAAGCTCTTAGGAAATCTCGATTGTTGAAATAAAGGAGAACAATCCAGAAGCATATCTACAGTTTGAAAGTAAGGAAGAATAAAATTAGGAATTAGAGTTATATTAGGATACTTTTATTTTAGTAATTTCTTTTATTAGAATTAGATCTTTGTAAACCGACCCATTATGATCTATAAATAAGAGGGCTCGATATAGGAATAAGTATCGAAGAATTTCAGCATCAATTGATGACTGAGGTTAGATTTTCTTTCGATCAGTAGTGTAAAATAGTTAGAGTAGATTGGATATCAGAGGTTTCTCAAGAGCAATTGACGACTGGTATTGGGTGCTGAATATTAGTGTAGATATCCTAGTTTCTCAGAAGCAATTAGCGACTGTGGCTGAGGGGTGAAAGATATATTTACTTTGCTTTCTAGATTAGATTTTATTTGATTTATTTACTACTTTGTAAACATCTCCAAGTTTTAATTTGAATTGACGACTCAGGTTGAAATTTGCAGATTAGTGTAATGATTTTTACTTTTCTATCTTCAGTTTTTTTGAATTTGATTGACGCCCATATTTTAAGAGATTGTTTATTAGATTAAATCTGTGTTGAAGGATTTTAGTTTTTGATTGACACCCAAATTCTAAAAGACTGCAATACGGTGTAACGATACTATTTATTTCGATAAATATCCGATAGCTAAAGATTGGGATTGACGACCTCAATCTGAAGAAGGATTAGGATTTACTTCATGCACTTTAGATTAAAAACCATTCTTTTATTCATATTTCTCAAGTAGTTTAGAACCTTAAAAGATAAATATAAACTTTAAAATAGGAATATAAAATCTATAATAAGATAAAACTTCTTCGTGGGAACAATCCGATACTAGCTCTATAATTTCCATTGTGCGCTTGCAATAGGTTAAGACTTAATTAGATACACATAAGTAAGTCGATCAAGTTTTGGCGCCGTTGCCGGAGACATTTTTATCTTTTTATTTATATTTTTGTTTTAAAAATAAATATTTATCTTTCTCTTTTTATATTCTTTATATTTTCAACTTTGTTTGATCATTTCTTAAGCTTTTGCAGGTTTATTCGGAGTAACGAATTAAGAACTTCAACACTTCTACTGGCCACAGAGACTAGAGGCTTAGATTTGATTCTCTCCTTGCTTTCTAAAAAAAAAAAGGAAGTCATGCAAGGCCACGACAATTTAGCTTGACCAATTTACCAACCAACCTATGCCCTGGTGGATTACCCAGTTACCCCTTACTATCCATCCATGGCGGAAACCGAACAAGTTTTCGCTTCTCATTGGGGTAATTATGGGAGTACCTATAACCTTCAGTGGGGAAACCATTATGACTTCTCAAGGGCAAACCAGCAAGACCCTAAGGGTTTTCAACAACCCTATGTCGAAAACCAATGTTTTGACCAATAGTCCATTAGAAATGACAATGCTACTATTGTTCAGATCCTTCAAGACCTGCAACAACAGGCACATCGACGATTTAAAGAACTATCTCAACTGAGCCAAATTTCCTAAGACCTACAGCCTTGCTCTCAATCCATTGCAAATTTAGGGACCAAAGTTGAACAAATAGCCATGCAATGGGAGAGAACGGGAGACAACCAAAGGTGTTTCCCAACAGGGATCAATTTGAAAAGCCAGTTAAGTGAGAGATTTACACCAACTCCTACACCTCACATGCAAGCTGTTCAAACTCTACGAAGTGGGAAAACTGTTGACAATAAGATAGAGATGCCTACACTATTAGTCGCCCCTAAAACCCATACCAAAGAGAAGTGAGACCTAGAAGAGGTCCCTTTGCCAGAAAAATAAAATAAAAAAGTAGAAAAAGAAAATAAAAAAAATAGTAATGAGGAGGGTACACCAAAATATGTGGCTGAAGTACCTTATGTACCGAAGTTATCCTTTCCAAATGCCTTTGGTGCACCATCTCCTTTTGATAAAAATCTAAGAAAATTAGAAGAAATTACCGAAATCTTCAAGGAAGTGAAGATTAATTTACCTCTCTTAGAAGCAATTAAACAGTCCCCGCCTATGCACGATTCCTGAAAGAGATGTGTACGCAGAAATGAAGAAAGTAAAAAAATGTGTCGCAAAAAGTTTTCTTGATATTGCAAGCCAGAACTCCACCTAAGCGTAAAGATCTTGGAGTACCTACAATTCTATGTATTATAGGCAATCATGCTATAAATAAAACACTTCTTGATCTGGGAGTCAGCGTAAATCTGCTACCATACTTCGTCTATAAAAAGTTGGGACTGGGAGATATGAGGTCTACTTCAGTAACTCTTTAGTTAGCCGATAGATAAAAAAGAAGGCCAGTAGGAATCATTGAAGATGTTATGGTTGGGGTCGACAAATTTATTTTTCCTGTTGACTTTTTAGTACTAGACATGGAACATGGTTCGAAATCTCCAACACAAATTCCCATTATACTCGATAAACTATTCTTGGTCACGACCAATGCATGCATCAACAGCAAAATAGGAGTAATGGAAGTTTCTTTTGGAGATATGCATATCCAGTTAAATGTTTTCTCGGCATCTAACCAAATAGCTTCAATTGACGATGAGGAATGCTTCAGCGTAGATGAAATTGAAGAACTGGTGGAAGAAGCATTACCTCTGGTATTATCTAAGAATGTGCTTCAAACCGCATTATGGTATACAGACCTGGAAGAATCAAACTACCAACTAAGGGAGGTGACTTCTATGTTGGACACTTCTGTCTGTGAACTCCAGTCCAAAATATGGAAACCGTGGATAGAAACTTTGCCCACTACTTCCAATGAACCATTACAACCTTCTATTGAAAAAGAACCATCCTTAGACCTGAAACCACTTCCCAACACCCTTAAGTACGCTTTTCTTGGGCCTAATGAAACTCTCCCAGTGATCATTTCATCTGCTCTTAACAGGAAACAGGAGAGCAAGTTGCTGGCCATACTTATAAAATATAAACGTGCAATAGGGTGGATAGTTGCTGACCTTAAAGGGCTTGATCCGTTAATCTATATGCATCGAATTCATCTAGAGGACAATGCCAAAACTTCACGTGAAAGTCATCGATGATTGAATCCAAATATGAGGAAAGTAGTACAAAAGAAAATCGTAAAATTATTAGATGCAGGTATTATTTACTCGATTTCCAACAGTGAGTGGGTGAGTCCCATTCAGGTAGTCCCAAAGAAATCTAGGGTTATCGTGAAAGAAAATGCATCCAGTGAGCTAATGCCATTACGCGAAACCACAGGGTGGCGTATATGCATTGACTATCGGAAGCTTAACTCCATGACAAGCAAGGATCATTTTCCACTACCCTTTATCGACCAAATTTTGGAAAAACTTGCGAGTCAAGAATATTTTTGTTTCCTAGATGGTTACTCAGGGTATAACCAGGTTTTGGTGTATCCGAAAGACCAAGAAAAAACTACCTTCACGTGTCTTTTTGGAATGCTCACCTACAGTCGCATGCCCTTTGGGCTATGCAATGCACCCACAACCTTTCAGAGATGCATGATGGCCATCTTTTCTGATATGATAGACAAGTTTCTAGAAGTATTCATGGACGATTTCTCGATATTCGGTCAAACCTTCGATTCGTCTTGATCACCTTGCCCTCGTTCTAGAAAGATGTGAGGAAACGAACTTGGTACTAAGCTGGGAGAAGAGCCATTTTATGGTTTAAGAAGGCATAGTCTTAAGGCATATTGTCTCCAAAGGAGAAATAGAAGTTGATAGGGCTAAAATTGATGTAATATCAAATCTGCCACCACGAGCTTTGGAATGGCAGATTCGATCTTTCCTTGGCCATACCGGGTTCTATCATTGCTTTATTAAATATTTCTCAAAAATCTTGAGACCACTTTTCCATTTATTAGCAAATGATGTACCTTTTAATTTCGATGATGCCTACCTTAACGCATTTAATAAACTTAAAGCCATTCTCTCATCCGCACCAATCATTCAATCACCTGACTACTCCTTGCCTTTTGAAGTATGTGCGACGCCTCTGATTACGCAATAGGTGCCGTCCTAGGACATCGAAAAAACAAGATTCCTCACATAATTTATTATGCGAGTCGTACCTTGATCGAAGCTCAAGTTAACTACACTACCACTGAGAAGGAGCTTCTTGCAGTCGTGTTTGCATTGGATAAATTTCGATAGTACCTATTGGGATCAAAGATTATCATTTTCTTTGATCATTCTACACTAAAATATTTATTGTCTAAAAAGGATGCCAAGCCAAGACTAATCTGGTGGATCCTACTTTTGTAGAAATTCAACTTTGAAATCAAGGACAGGAAGGGCGTTGAAAATGTGGGAGCTGATCACTTATCTAGACTCGAACTGTCTGGAACCATCAGTAGAGAGTCTTTGCACGATACCTTCCCAGATGAGCAACTTTTTGCTATCCAAGTAACAGTACCATGGTATGCAAACATCGTAAATTATTTCGCAATAGGTAAGATTCCCCCGACCTGGTCTAATCAGGATAGGTACATATTCTTTTCTAATGTCAAATATTATATTTGGGAGGATCCTTACCTATTTAAAATATGTCTAGACCAAATAATTCAAAAATGTGTGCCCGATAGCGACACCTACAATATTTTATAATTCTGCCACAATGAGTTTTGATTGAGCCTAATATTTTCATTTTCTACGCTTTAATGTCTCCTCCAATGGCAGGGAAAAGGGGTGAGAATCGGGTGTTACCTACACTTTTAAGGGGTTTGGTATTCCATTGGTCCTACCGATCAAATCGCTCGAGTAAGGAGGTGGGCAGTGAGTCAGAATATTTCTAAGATATCCTGGGAAATAAAGACGTACGACTAGTGAATGAGTCATGACGACTACGGGGGGTGGAAAGTATAAGTATCTATGTCTGACTACGAGATGTGACGATCACGACGCTAGGGGTAGTATTTCCTCAGGTACATGGCATTCCAAGGGTTAGGGAATTCTTCCCCATCTGGGCTCATTAGTTTATATCCATTCCCAAGGTATGCGGCTATCTTGGGTGAGCAGAGCAACTCTCCTTTCGTCTATGGATAGCTGATAATCAAGCTGGACGTGTAGGGATGGTACTTGTATTTCGTAAGGTAAGACCGCCTCCATCCCATATGTGAAGAGATAAGGAGTTTGGCCCAGAGTGCCTCTAATAGTCGCTCAGGCCAGTCGACTCCATTGCTTGTCTCCACCGTTCGTTTCAAAATTTGGATCAACATTTTGTTCGTGGCTTCTGCTTGTCCATTTCATTGGGGGTAGAATGGTGACGAGTGGTGTAGGTCGATGTTGTATCTTTTACATAGTCTCTTCGTCTTCTCTGCAATGAATTAAGGTTCGTTGTCTGTGATGAACATTCTGAGAACTCCAATCCTTGTGATGATGTTTTGAATAATAAACTTCATGAGCGTTGAAGCAGTGATTCTGACATATGACTCGACTTTCGCCCATTTGGTGTAGTACTCGGTTGCAGTGAGGATAAACGCATGCTTGTGAGTGTTCCCGACTGTATTGTGAAGGGCCCAATAATGTCAAAGGCCCACATTGAAAATGGCCATGGCGAGGTTTTGAGGTTTAGTGCGATTGATGGGGCTTTGATAAGTGCAGTGTTCTCTTGGCATTGCTTGCAGCACTGAACGTAGAGGTGGTAATCTCTCGTCATTGTTGGCTAGTAGTAGCCTTGTCGTACGATTTAGTCCATGAGTCTCTGTCTGCTAGCAAGGGCACCGCAGGCACTGGCGTGTACTTCATGAATGATGTATTGTCCTTCGGCTTATGTGACACACCGCAATAGTACTCCTTTAGTAAAGGCTTCTTTGTATATTACTTCACCCAGGATGCAGAATTTGGCACATCGATTCCTTATAATCTTTCGTTCAATCTTTGCCGTGTAAGGAGGAATATATAGATATTTTAGGAGGTTTTAAATATCATAATACCAGAGTTGTCCATCTTCGGTTGGTGATTTCTTGAATTTAAAGGTTGTGATGGTTGCTTCTTTCTTTGTGGGATCCCTTGGGGTAGGTTGTCTTTCGTTTGTAATGACTTTTGGTCGAGTTGGCAATTCCAGTTTCACTTGCTAGGCGACTTCGTGGGCTGGTGTAGTCAATTTTTCGATGAACAAGGATTTCGTACTCTGCCTGACCGGTATTTGTATGACTGAGGCAAGTGTAGCCAGGGAGTCTGCCAGCTCATTCTCTAATATTGGGATAAGTGTGAATGAAATCCTCTCGAACTTTTTTATCAGGTACTGAGTCATTTCTAAATATGTCATCAGTCTTCTTTCTTTTGTCTTCCACTCCCTGATGACCTGTGATATCACAAGTTTGGAGTCACCGATGGTCTTCAACTGTTTGACGCCCAGTTGTATTGCTGCTCATAATCTAGCAATGAAGGCTTCATACTCTACAACATTGTTGGTGACTGGAAAGTCGAGCTAAAAGGCTTTAGGTATGACGACTCCTTCTGGGTTCAGTAGTACTATCTCGATGCCTTTTCCTTTTTGATTAAAAGCCCCATCGAAGTATAAGGTCCATAAAGTTTTGTCGGGATCTTCCTCATGAATCGAGAGTAAGTCTTCATCAGGGAAGTCAGTGTTTATTAGCTCATTACTCGGGAGTGGAAGATTTGTGAGGTAATCGACAATTGCCTGTCCTTTGATTGACTTTTGCGTGACATAGGTGATGTCAAATTCTTGTAGTAGCATATGCCATCGAGCAATTTTTCCTAATGTAGCTGGCTTCTCGAATATGTACTTCAGAGGGTCCATACATGCTAGTACCCCTATCTTGTGTGCTCCGAAGCAGTGCCATAGTTTGGTCGAAGCCCATACTAGAGTTAGGCAAGTCTTCTCTATTGCAGTGTATTTTTACTCATACTCGACCATTGTCCTGCTAAGGTAGTAGATGGCCTTCTCCTTCTTTCCATCTTTACTGTATTGTCCTAGAATGACCCCCATTGCTTTGTCATTTGCTGATATGTAGAGGATCAAGGGTCTTTCGGGGCTTGGTGGCGATAGTATCAGAAGATTAAAGAGGTACTTTTTTATATTGTTGAAGGCTTGTTGACACTGGTCATCCCATATGTACTGGGAGATGAATCTCTTGATGAACTGCAATCTTCCTATTAGACCTTGTAATTCCTTGATGTTACGGGAGGTGGCATCTCGAGGATGGTCCTGACTTTCATCGGATCGACTTTGATTCCTCGTTTGCTGACTATAAATCCTAATAATTTCTCGGAGGTTACCCCAAATGCGCATTTCTTCGGATTCATCTTTAGCTGATACTTTTCTAATCTTTCTAGCACTAATCGAAGTGCTTCATCATGTCTTGCCCGTGTTTGAAACTTTATTAGTGTATCATCGACGTAGACTTCTACACACTTGTATATCATGTCATGAAAGATAGCCATCATGGTGCGCTGATACGTGGCTCCTGCATTCTTAAGGCCGAAAGGCATGATGACATAGTAAGTTTCCCATGGCATAGTGAAGAAAGTCTTCTCTTGGTCGGATTCTACCAATTTGATTTTATTATATCCTGAGAAGTCATCCATAAAGGACAACATCTCATGTCCAACAGTGTTGTCAACCAGGGTGTCGATGTGAGATAGAGGAAAGTCATCTTTTAGGCATGCCTAGTTAAGATTCTGAAAGTCGATACATACCCTTACTCTGCCATCCTTGGTGACAGGTACTATATTTGAGACCCACTTGGGGTAGAGGACGACTTAGATGAATTTGGCTTTGTACATCTTGTCGACTTCCTCTTTGACTTGTAGCGCTATCTACGGGTGCATTCTTCTGAGTTTCTGCTTGACAGGTTTGGCATCGGGTTCCAGGACTAAATGATATTCTACTAAGCTTGGGTCCATACCAGACATGTCTTCGTAGGACCATGAGAAAGAGCTGAGGTGATCGTGTAGGACTTGGATTATCTGTTGTCGTTCCTTGGGGCTAAGCGTTGCACTGGTCAGTAGCTTCTTAGGTTTTTCCTCGATGCTGAAGTTGATTTCCTCTATAGGTTTTACAATGGCTTGAGTTTGCTCATTGAAGCGTTTGATGACCCGTTGGAAGTCCTGTGTTCCCTCAGCGGCTGGTCTTCCTTCTTCATCATCTGTAACCTCATAAACTGTAAAATTACTATATTGGGGGGTTAGTTTTGTGAGAGGTAACCCTTCATCGGTACAATCGATGACTGCGACATCCTTAGTAAGGAGTAGATCAAGGCTATTCATTCACTTTTTGAAGTCTCAGAGTATCTCGTTAGGTATAATTACTGGCTTGTTTCTTCGTCGAGATGCCCGGCACTCTCGCGAGAGGGGAGTAGTAAGGTCATGTCGTGCGGGATCAAGGTGCGCCTCCGTAGCGTCGAGAGTAGCGGCATGACTTATGCGGGTATGCCAGTTATTACTTCCTTGATTGTCGGCGCAACCACTACCTGGAGCTTTGACAGAGAAGTATCTTTGACGGTTGTTGTATGGATCTGGGATGAAGAGCTCCCTCTTTTTTTTTGAAAGTTTATAATTTTTTTGGATTTTCAATTTTTAAATTTTTAGGTATTTTGGGGTTTTCTATTTTTTTTTTTTTGATAATGAGTATGGTACATGGTCGATTTCCTGAAAAGGAATCAACGAGGGTGCTTCTCTTAGTTGAGGAAGCGTGACGCTGACTGAAGCCATTCGGGCAAGCCTTCGAACGACGTGGACTCATTTTGAATTTGGCATTTTTTTGTAGTCCTCATCTGGTATGATTTTCTTGATAAGTGATGAAAGCAAGGGTCTGGTCGATGATTCAGCTCCCTCTATCAAAAGGGCTGCTTGGTCTTCAAAGAGTGCCCGGAGACCCCCCGACTCTTATTCTTTGAGGGAGCCTGGCTGATCCTCTTTCAAACTCGTAGGCTCTCTTCCTTAGGTTTCGGGGTATGTTAGGATGAAGGCACATACCCGACAGTGAGGCTGGTATGGTTGAGATATGCAAGGATACTCCCATGGGCATTCCCATCCCTCAGAATCGGGGTTGGGGCCACTGTCGTCGAGGCTGGAGTCATCTTGTTGAGACCCGTCTTCTTCATCGGATGGGCTTTGGAAGCCTTGGTCTAGTTGTTCCACTAACTCGAGAGCTGGGAGATCTATCCAGTAGTCTTTGTTGTCGTTCGGCGGCGGTTGCCACTCTTCCTCTAATGACTTCCAGAATATCTGAAGCTAAGTGATCCTAGAGATTGGGGAGCATCTAATTCTAGTTCCTCTTCGACCTCTATAGCGGTAATGTGAGAATCTTCTATCTCAGTCATTCAACGAATCTCGTATAGGATAGCTTTCTCGCACTATTGCATCATAAACGTGCATAGGCTGCAGTAAGGTGATTTTGGGTAAGGACATCGACGTGGGCACCACCAATTGTCGAGTATGTGTCGACAGTCAAAATCAATATCAAAGTCTGACCCCTCATTTTGTGAGTGGTTCCCCCCCGAATAATTTCAAATGGTCTGCTCTAATATGATCTTCTAGTTTTATGGCAGAAAGATTCATCCAATAGTCCTCTTTGCTTGACATCAAGTGTCAGTCCTCTTCTGCTGATTCTTGAGGCTAGGATAACTGCAGAGATCGAGGGGTATCTGGTTCCAGTTCTTCTTCAGCCCCTAGAGCTGCGATATGAAAGTCTTCTTCGTCAGTTGACTCCCAATATGTGTGGCTCGGGTTATAGAGGCTTCTTATTCTTCGTAGCAGTCGGTTCTTCGGTCTTGAATAGCGGTCTAACTCCCTAGAGTAGTCTGTCTATGTCATCATCTCGGTTTAGGTTTATTAGATTGGCAAAGGCTTCGGCCATCTGCTCGATCTTCATGATTTGGGGTCGCGTAAGGGGTTTCTCTCTCTTCGACCCATTGGCCTTCTCAGTAGTTTCGTACATGAAATGATCATAGAGTGACCACTTGGGTGAGGTTGGTAATGGGTTGGCTTGTTTGTTGTCCGGCTGGTAGCCTACTTCTGTGTTCTTGCAAACCTTCTTTAAGACGACGAGCCTTATGCACCCTTGCTTGTTCTTGTCGAGCCCTGTGTGTGGAACATATCCGAGCTGGTACATAATGTCCCATCCTTTCATCATGGTTGGGTTTATGTCATACAGTCGTGTGAGGTCGGGACCTGCTGCTCTCTTTGTTAGTCTCTATCAGCATGCTGGGGGAGACCAAGGATGGCTGACTTTTGCTACTGACGTGTCATTGGGAGTCTCCATCCTTCTGATGTGGCTGGTGGACAATATCGAGTCGTGTGCAGTTAGGATGCTTGCGGCGTAATCGATATCCATATTTTCAAAGGGTGTGTCAGCGTATATTCGGATGATTGTATCCTTGTGAGGGAACTTGATGCATTGATGATAAGTTGACACTACGGATTTCATGGATTCCAATCATTTTCTACCTAGGATGAGGTTTAGGTACTAGAGGAGTCTGACACATGGAATATGGTGTCAGTGGTCACTGGTCCTAATCGTACCTTGAGCTTGATGATGTCTGTGATGAAGCACCTCGAGCCGTCGTAAGCGATGAGGGATAACGACGAAGGTTGTATATCCTGTTCTGTATACTCCAGGGTCTTGAGAGTTGCCATCGGGCAGATGTTCAACCCTACTCCTGTGTTGATCAGCACGTGCCCTTTGATGAACACCGTTAGGTATATGGGAGCTGAACTTCTGCACAACGACTGTTTCGACATATCTGCATTTGTAAAGGTAAGTGCTGAAGGGTGAGCCATGACTGAAGTGATCTAGTGAAGCTCGTCCAGAGTAGTATCCTCGTTGACGTGTGTCTCTGCCAATGTCTTCATCAGTAGCCGGTGATGCTCGAGTGATTTCTTGATGAATTCTAGTATCGATATTTGGGCTGGAATATTCTCCAGATGATGTAGGAGATCGTATTTTAGAGCTGGTTCCTTTCCAGGCCTATATGCTTTGTTTACTACCAGCTGAGGGGGTTGAGGTGATAGAGCTAGCTGTGGAGGAGTCACGTGGTGAGGCGGGAGAGGCAGGTTTGTCTCCCTTTCTCTCGCTATCTTCTCTTGTGGTTGAGTGCTCGTATTCTCCTTCTCCAGGGGGAACGGTGGTGGTGGATAGCTGGTCCCTGACTTGAGGAGTGGGGATATTGGTCGTTGATCCTTAAGCCATGCCAAGACTTGCATTGATGGGCTTCCTAAAGAATTGGTCATAAACGAGGTGAAGTTTGAGGAAGGGATACGCACTGGGGTGATGTCATTCCACGGTGGGAGGTACTGTGTGTAATCTTCCTCTTCCAAGAAGGTAGAAATTAGTGTTTCTTCCTTGCTCAATTCCTCTTTTTGTTGGGTCGTTTCGGCGCTCTCTTATTCCGGTGCCATCTCAGATTCTTGATTCGGGGTGTGAGGGGGTGACTCATTAAACCATGGTGGGCTTTGAGACATGGTTTCCTCAATTTCGGGCTCGGGATTTGACACGGGGGGTGACAATGGAGTCGGCTCGGGGTTTAGAGGAGTCAAGGGTTCTAGCGGAAGTCTATGGAGGAAAGGTCTTTGAGCTTTGAACGAATGGACTCGAATTTGAGGAAAGGTTGGATATGGAGGAGGCTTCGGGGGGTTGGACTCGGGTGATCAATGTTGAGGGATGTGGCCGAATGGCTGGAAGTCTTGGGGGTTTGCTCGGATCAGTTGGGGTATCGGGGGGATCGATGTGAGTAATCAAGGCGAAAGGATGCACGGGGAGCCGACTAGGGAGGTCCACTATGGTGATGTGAGCGACGGGTCCTTGATTATGGTTTGGCAAGGGATTATTGATAATCCTCAGGTTCTGAGGAGGATGATTGCTATTTTGTTTGTTGCTCCGTAGGGACTCCCAGTAAATTTGGTATTGGTCGTTCATGTCATAGATCACATCCTACAAGATCCAACAGTCTTCCAGTTGTGACCTATGAACCTATGGAAAGCGTAGAATTTACCATAGTTGAGGTGTGCTGGCCAGGGCCAAGGATGTTCTGGTGGGAATTGGATGAGGTTTTGGTTGCTAAGGAGACAGAAGATGTTAGGGATGGTACCAGGTAGGGGAGGGTAGTGTTCCCGCTTTGGTTGATATGGGCCCTTGATTTGCTAGTTGAAATTCTAGGGCGGGGGCACGTTGTTATAGTTCTGAGGGCTAGCAGTTCGATTCTGTGCTGTATTCTGGTTCTGGTTTTGGTAAGTATTCTGGTTAGGGTACTGATTCTGGTTTTGATATTGGTTCTGGTTCTGGCTCTGATTCGGATGTCATTGCTGATTTTGATTATGGTACTGGTTTTGTCTAGAATTCCTTGGGTGGTAATTCTCGCCTCCAGAGTTCTGTCCTTTGTTGACAACCACATTGACTTGCTTGGAGCTGGAGGTTTTCTTATTATTTTTCGACTTTGAGTCACTGGAAGAAGTGACTTTTATACTATTATCGAAAAGGTGAGGTCTCCTCCCTTGATGTATTGTTGGATGCGGTTAGTGCGTAGGTGAAGGGTAGCGAAGTCAGGGCAATCGCTTATAATAAGAGTGCTTCAAAGAGGCTCTTTGACATTGCCTATGATAATATCGATCACATCCTTCTCCTTCATTTGGCTTTCAATGCAGGCTGTGAGTTTCCTCCAACGTGCGATGAAGTTTGCGAAGTCTTCTTCTGATTCTTGTTTTGTCATCATCAGGTTGCTGAGGTTGACCGCTTCTTAGATCATGTTCTTATATTGATCTATTAATTGGTTGGCTAATTCTTCGAAGGTGTTGATCTTATGCAGTGGTAGTCCGATTAACCAATCGAGGGCCTCTCCTTCCAACAATCTCTAGAAGTAGTGAATGAGGAGTCCTTGGTTGTGGCATACAGGTCGACAATCATAGCAGAACAACGCCAGATGGTGGTTTGGATTCCCGGTGTCATCATACTTACTGAACTTAGGGGGACTTGAAACTCGCAGGTATGTTAAACTTGAGATCCTGATAGAACCTATCACACTCGAACAACAAGTCAGGGCGATTTCTCTTAGCCATGTATTCGTCGATCATCTTGGGGAGATCCTCTACTTTTACAGTGGCGTCTTTCTAGATAGTCCGGGGGTGAACCCTATCTTGGCTATTTTCGTCAAAGAGGGGGCGGACAGTTCACCTCGGCAGTGATATATGCACTGATACTGTGCTCAGAGTAGGCAGTGGTTTCTCATCTCTTTATCATTTTTTTCTTCCTCGTCTTGCTGATTTTTGACAGTTTTGTATACGGCGGCCATGCCGCAGAGCAGTTCTTCGACTTCTTTGTCTCCTCTTTGTAATTTTTAGACACTGAGTTCCACAAGTTGTCCGGCGGTGAAGTTATGTCCGATACTGCTATCTTTTCTGCCGTCGTTGTTATTGGTGCTCGGGGGGGGGGGGGTGTGAAGGGACGTTCTTCATTGTTAGCCATGTTGATTTCGGAATATTGCTGGGCCGAGTCATAGGGCAGCTCTTCTTCGTATATGGGATTGCCATGGTAATTCCACAATGGCTGGTCACCATTGATGGTGAGGTTTATTCTTCATATTCTAAACATCTCTAGTCTCTGATAGATGTTCATGCACTCTCAGATGGGTCTCGGGAGCATGAGTGTGTGCGAGAAGTGGCAAAGCAGAAAATATAACTAAAAGAAAATCTAAACTAATAAAAAAAAAGTGACTTTAGCAGGAAGTGGTCCCATTGCAACCGTCAGTCTGTTGGTACGCACTTTTTTTGGGTTCCTTTCGATTTTCGAAAGAAGTGGCCCAATTTGGCCCATGTGGACTTTGGTTGAGGGCGATAGAATAACTAAGAAATAATAAATAAAAGAGACAAATTTTAAACAGGGATTACCTGGATGATGCGATCGCCAGCTGTAGATGTTTATTGACGCTACAACACGTCACTGATCATGCTTTATGGAGTGTGGGTTGACTCCTTTACTGAATGTCGGTCGGCCGACTTTAGTAGCTGTGAGTTGCTTAAAAGTTTAGTTAATCTAGTTTTCCTAATCCTGCTCTAAGTCTAATTTATTTAGTCTTCTGATCCTACTCTGAGTTTGGCGGACTGTGGGTATCCTAGTACTACTCTAAGTCTAACCGACTGAGTTTCCTACTGCTAGTCGAACTCTAATTAATTCAATCTCCTAATACCATTCTAACTAAAAAAGGGAGATTGTGGCCCGTTATGCTAAGGAGGATCCTCCTCATTCTCGGGTACCCTCCGTAAGATCCCTTGGGTAAATCGGGTGGCTAAGGGCTATTTTGTAAATACCAAAAATTAAAGAGTGAATTTGAACTAAGAACTAAGAATTTAAGGATAAAAAACTAAGAATTTAAGAGTTAAGACCTAAAAATTAGAATTAGAACTGAGAACTGAGACTAGAAGTAAGAAACCAGAAACTAGAACTAGAAATTAAGAGCTAGAACTAAGACCTAGAGCTAGAAATTTAAGAACTAAAACTAGAAATTAGAATTGGAAATTAGAAAATAAGAACTGGAACTAAAGATTAAGAACTAAGGACTAGAAACTAGAATTAAGAATTAGGAACTAGAAGCTGGAAATTAAAATTAAGAACTAGAACTAGAAATTAAGAACTAGAGAGAGATTACCTGAAGCCAAGCGCTTCTTCTTCCTCCCTGGGCTGCAGAGGGAGAACTTCGAAATTCCTAAAGGGGCCTAAGCTTGAGAGAGGGGGGATTGCTATGAGAATTAGTGAGTTTGGGCGTGGTAGGGGGTCTTTTTATAGGTATTGAGTTAATTGTGCGTGTAGGGACATGTGCGTAGTATGTGAATTGCGCGTATGACCGAAAGAACTTGATTGAAGTTTGCACATAGTATAATGCGCTTAATTCACTTTGAATCAGTCACTGACTTGAGAGTGACCGATTGAGCATGTGTCCTAGGTCCAGTATGACTTGGAACCAATTCCGTGCATGTAGCTATGCGTGGAATCCAATTCCACGTCGGGAGGTTTGCGCGAGATCGGGGAGTTCAAGCGGTTTTGGGAATTAGAGTCTCAGTCCAAATCTAGACTGATTCTGCATGTAAGGGAACACGCTCAATCGGATTCCGAGTATCATGAGATGCGCAGATTTCAAGACTTCAAGCAGTGCACGAAAGTGTGCCCTGGTCTAAGCTGGACTAATTATGCGCGTGATCCCACGCGTGTAATCCAATTCTGCTCCATGGTGCATGCGTGCAATTAGGGGGTTTTCCAGGCCGAGTTGGGTTCGAACTTCTGGGTTGATATTTCAGCCCATACCTCAGCCATATACTATGTATATAGTATATGGTCCCTGTATATAGGGTTTTAAGGTTTTTAGAGAAGGTCAGTCCTTTTCTGGAGATCGTGGGCACGGTCAAAGGTTGACCGAAGAGGTTTATATACTTCGAGAGGGCAAAATTGAGGTGTCTACAGTCTCGTCTCGCATGCAGGAAACAATCATCTCGTAGAGCATCATAGAGAGGCACATGCGCTTGTTCGTTTCTATCAAATAGATGAGAAAGATGGTATCCCAACGAACTTGGTCTTTATTACTTGTACGGGGAGTGAGGGACACGAAGAGCACAAACTGTAGTAACGCTCTTTCTGAGAAGTGTAATGAAGAGCGGTGCCAAGAAGACGATCAGGAGTCTCGCAGACATAGTCCTAGACGCCTTGAGGATCTACCAATGTATCTATGTCCTCCTCGAGCAAGGGATATGGAAAGCCTTCTGGATCAATGGGAATGCCCAACACAGAGGCAATGTGAGAGGGAGAAATCCGAACGTTGTATCCATAGACAATGCTCATCGCAAACCACTCAGTGGGATCTTCGTACTCATGAACATTACAGAGGTTGGTGTAGAAGCACTGGACCATGTCCGTGTAGGTGGGTCTAGAGGGCGAGAGAAAGAAAAGCAACTCACTTTGCGCAAAATCCTCATACAACCAATGATCGCAAAGAAATTTGTCAATAATAGGGTGCCCCACCACTAAGGATTTATTGGCATAATATCAGTTGAAGCGTTCCTCAGCGGTGGAGGAGGGAAACTGGCAAACATTTGGAGGATCCGAAGCAAGAGCTCTTGAACTAGATTCTGAACTGAAAGCCAATCCCAACTCCTTGCATGTAGAACGACGACAAGTTGACATGAGAAAGAGGGAAACCGATGAAAAACTGAAGAAAAAAAGATGAAAACAATGAAAATCCGGTTGAGGATGATGGATGGACGCCCGTCTGGACAATATATAAACTCCGTCACAAATTTTCGTCTGGAGGGGTACGGACCTCTGTCCTCAAGGAATGGTGGGGATTCGCTCGAATCCGTGTGAAGTGAATTTGGAGCCATTCGAAGAAGTACAAAATTCAGAACAAACGTCCGTCCGTCCTGAAGATAATGAGCATCCGCATTGGACGGTTCTCGAAAAGGGTAGTGAAGGGCTAAACCACATACATCCGTGAAGGTTCACAAATGTCCGTCTTGCATGGGGGCCAAATCTACGGTCAATCGTGACAATCAAGATGTAATTGTCTAGAGGAGATAAAAACCATGGATGTCCATCCTGAAGCAACCCTTTAGAGTTTAGAACCCATGCTGAGTACGGACGTCCGTCCTGAAGAACACGAACGCGCCTGTAAGCTTGAGACGGAAATAATCCAAAAATAGTCCAAAGATATAAAACTTTTTTGCAAAATTGGAAAATGCCTGCTTGTTTTGTGGAATACAATCGGTGCAATCTAAGGGTTCTGCTCGCAACACATATAACTGAAACAAGTTTGTACCGATGTTGTGCATTTTGCATCTTGTAAATATCAATAGTTACAAACCAATAATAAATCAGAATTTTTGGCTCAATATGATCGACGTTAGTCAACACATTCTATTTTCTTAACAGTGTCATAAAAAAAATGTATCCAAAAATAATTCATGACATTGCAAATGAAGTGATCGGACCAACTAGGTGTTTAGAGATGCTTTGAAAAGATATTACGAAGGTTGATTTAACATCACAAAATATGAGATTCAAATACACTTACGGTGACTTGTAAGCTTTCTAATTGCCCCATGCAGCGAGCTTTAGATCAATATCTCCCTACTCCAGATGGGTCGGGGCTATAGATGTAAAGACACCCTTATGAATATACTTGTTCAAGTAAAAAAGGCTACAAGATTGACCGAGTCACAAAATGTTCTCATTAATAAGGATATATCGATATAACACATTAAAGATGGTTGCTTTGCTTTTTCTTTCTTTCTACTCAACCCTTGTAGCGAGTGTTGGGCCAATGACTCCTGATTCAGTTGGCTTAGGGCATTAAGTTAGAACACTCCTATGAGTTTAATAGCTGGAGTCGAATAGGCTAGGGCTAGGCTACAACAGGTAACAAAGATAGGCAAAGAATATAGACAACAAGCTAGCCAACTCATAATCAATAGGAACATGCGTGAAACAAACACCAGATAAGTCCAAACACTTTATATAGCAACAATACTTATCACGATTACATATTCTATTCAAACATAATAAGTACGATGTGAACGTAAGAGTGATCATGAGTGAACATGGTTACTATTCTGACAAAGTAAGTTAAAATAAATCAAGTTTAAAGGCTTCCATCTTAATCAATTCTAAAGAAGAGAATACACTTCATCAGGTATAATCTTAGTTCAATTAGATGCACTACATTGAGCACCCTTAAATAAAAACAAAAACTATGTAATTTTTTTTTACTTTAATAAAAATCAAGCAATCAAAAATCAAAAATAAAATAGCATACACATTTTTGAGTATTTGAATTTTTCTATTTTTTATTTTATTTTTGTTTTGAGATAAATAGACCAAACAAAACAATAACAAAAAATTCAAAGAAAAACAGGGAAACCCTACTCCATCAATCACAAATAAAGTCACTTTTCCTGATCCACTTTGAGCTAGCGTGTAGCTAGGAATAGTAGGTCCAATAGAAACAACGCTTCTAATCATTTTCCTCACCTTCGGCCCATTTCTCCCCCATCAACATGAATCCATTTAATCTTTGGGGGTTGATACATGTTCATTTCTTTGATCGCATAGTGAGACATAATGTGCCCTGATATCCCAGAATAAAAATCATCTAGGAATTCTTTTACCAAAGCCTTGAGGAACATGCTTTTTAGTACCTTGATTAAGTGACTCAGAGGAATCTTGAGTAGCCTTAACAAACTTAGGTGCACTTTCAAAGTTGATCTTGAGTAGCCTTAACAAACTTAAGTGCACTTTCAAAGTTGGGCTTGCTAGCAGATAGTGCAAATTCATCAAATCCAAGCCTAGCCTTGTCAGTCCCAGAATATTGGCCAACATCAAGAAGCATTTCAAGTTTCTTGTCTCCATTAGAAAAATCAATATATCTAGAGGCAGAGGAGGCAAGATCACTTTTCAATTTTTCATTAATACGAGTGAGGGACCTGAAACTTTAATTCTACTTGTTCCTTACATTCATTTTCAAGGAACCACACTTATTCTTGAAGGGACCTGATACTCTCTTCCAATTTTTCTTTGAAAAGTGCATGCATTTCTATCTGTGAGTGGAGAGTAGAGTTAAATACTTTTTAACTCAGTAACTTGATTTGAAAGTCTACCCTTATCCTTGGTGAGTTGCACACACTCTAGGTACAATTCACTAAAGGTTTCACTTATATCTAAACCTTCACTTCCAGCATCCGAGCAATCAGAGGAAGGTTTTGATTGATCAACATTTCCATGAGAAGTGTTCTCAGGATGAGGAATATCTGATTCAACAACCGTGATAGTAAAGGCCCTGAAACCATATGACATTTCAGAGGACTTACCAGAAAAAACTACAGTTATCAACTTCACGCTTGTGTGTGACAGCTAAAACCTCGGGTTTTTGCTTACCCTTTTTTCCATTTGCACATTCCGAGGCATAGCGTTCAAATCCCTTACACTTGTAACATTGAACTTTATCAGGTGTCCTTTTGGAACCTTTTCTTTGAGGGCTTTTATTATCAGATTTACCAGGCTTCTTAAAAAGTGTCCTCTTATTTTTGTAAAATTTCTGAAAACGTTTTAACAATATGAGCAAGCTCTTGAGAATCATTTTTATCACTTTGAGCAAGCTCTTGAGAATCATTTTTATCACTTTCTGATTCAGACTCAACTTTAGATTACCCGAAGGCGATGTTAGAATTATAAGCTAGACTGGCCCATTTGGTCCATTTTGTCTTTTGGGTCATTGGCCTATTTGGAATTATATTGGTCAATCTTAGAACTCTTTTTTTTTTTTTTTTACTACTTAAAAAGAGAGTTCCAAGATTGACCAATATAATTTCAAATGGGCCAATGACCCAAAAGACAAAATGGACCAAATGAGCCGGTCTAGCTTATAATTCTAACAGGCGATACCTTTTCCTTTATGAGTATCCTCAATCTTATACTCATAGGTTTGAACAGAGCCAACTAATTCATCTATAGAAAGATATTATTAATGTCTTTACTTTCAACAATAGCGTTAACTTTGGATTGAAACCTTTTTGGTAGCGATCGCAAAATTTTGCGCACAATTTTAGAATTGGAGATCTGTTCTCCCAGATTGAAAGATCCATTAACAATATCGTTTAGGCGAATATAAAAATCTAAAAGAAAATTCATCCTCCTGCATGTGAAGATTCTCAAACTGAGATATGAGCATTTGAAGTTTAACAATCCTTACTTAATTAAGGACTATCCTCATAAGTAGTCTCTAAGATTTTGTAGGCATCCTTCGCAGTGGTGCATGTACTGATCCTACAGAATTTGGATGCAGTTCCGGCCCCAAATAAGGCATTAAGAGCCTTTGGAGTTATAGCAAAGGACATTAAACTCCGCATCGGTCTACAACGACTTATGTTTATTGGAGATCTTAGTGGATCCTCCTTTAGTAGTAGAAAGGGTAGGAGCAGACCAACTATCCTCAATAATGGAGTATCTATAGAACTCAGAAAAACTCTCATCTTGACTTTCCAATATGAGTTAGTTGTTCCCATCAAATAGAGTTCGCCCAACAGTGGAAGCATCCTCTCTAAGGAGATCTAAATATCTCGAATATGAGATTACACTTGGTTCATTAGAATGCAAATCAAGTGTACTGGTGCTTTTTATATAATTTTGCTGGTGATTTCTGGAGTCGACATAAATATTTGTTTCATTTGAAAAAAAACTGTTGTGGTGTTTTCGAAGAAACGCTGCTAAATATATCTATTTGCGGCGCTTATTGATATTTTATCCAACGTTTGTTAAACACCGCTAATAATTCACCTTTAGTGGCGTTTGGTCCAAAACGCTGCTACAAACGTCGCAAAAACTATCTACGACATCAGTATTGCCGGTGCTTGAGGAAAACGCCGCAAATGCGGCACTTTTACGACTTTTGGCGACATTTTTTGAGCGCCCCAAAAATTCAATTTTTTTGTAGTGAGGCAAAGCAAGATATTCTTAGTGAACAGTCACGTATATGATAATCCAAACAACAAAATCACATCCACACTGACAATATTTTTTGATGTGGAAATCCACCTGGGAAAAAATCATGAGACCTATCTTAGATTCAAGGCAAACAAAATCCATTCACTACAAAAAATAAGACTATTAGCGGCACCAAAAACTGTCGCTATTAACAAAAAAGCTTATTGTTTCAATAGCGACAGGATTAGTAGCGGCAATTCTTTTGTTAATAGCGGCAGTTTTTTGTGCCGCTAATAGTCTTATTTTTTATAGTGACTATGAATAGTAAACACTTACAGAAGATCTGAATATATGCACCTATCACTCACTTCCAAGCTCACAATGCTCAAGTTCCACGAACGTCCCTTAAGAGTATTATGGAGATTGTTATCTCCTTCAATCAACTAGTCGTAGGCTGATTCACTCAAGTCACACCAACCAATTAATAGCAATATTGAGTCGCACAAGCCTCATCTTCAATGGAGTATGGTAATGTTCCCTTGAGATTGATAAGAAATACGAATGTAAAATGTAATCTCAAGGAGGCAATGTGATAGAAGTCTTTGAGAACCAAGGGAAAATCAAAACAAATATTATGAAAAAATAAAATTTTTCGAATATGTGCACCTATATATAATCGGCAGGCATAGACGTTCATTACGGACGTTCGTGATGCAGATGCCCATGACCACGGTCGTTTGTGAACCGCCTTTGACTGGGGTGCCTAGGTAGGTCGGTAAAGAATAGCTCTGTAGAGAATTTATTTGTTTATGTAGCTTTAACGAGGAGCAGATTCTGCCGGGAGCATAAACTCTAATTGCCACAAAAATACTAACAATTTTATACCTATTAAGTTAGTTTTTATTTTTTAACCGTCATTTCATATTTATATGATCTGAACTTGATATAAGATTGAGGTAAACTAATTTCTGACGGACACAATTAGTTATCATTCCGTCATTTTTTTCATATAAGTAAACAATTTTAGTATAGAGCATTATAAGTTTATATAAGAAAGCTCTGGCAAAATAAAACACAAAAAATAGGATAAAGGGGAGCTTGGACTAGTTATCTTATATTACTCTGCTGTCACGCGACACCCGGGTACATGGTCTTTTTTTTCCAAATACCCAAGTATATGAGCCTGTGTCATGTAATAGAGCCAAGGATCAAAATTTCGGGTGTCATTTTAATTTCCGAGGGGATCGAAATTAAAATTTTGATAAAAACTCAAATTTTGGCCGAAATTTCACTGAAATTTTGATTCCTATATAAAAATGACCGAAAATTTGATCCAAATTATCTTTTCGGTGGAGACTAAAACAGATAATTTTGAGCGAAATTTTAATCCTTGAATAGAGCAGCTCCATGATCCTAACTATTATGAAATAATAATAATTATATATATAATTGTATGACCAGCGGTGTGAAAAAGGTATAGTACAATTAAACGTGATTTTAGTGTTTATTTTCAGGGTAGTTGACTTTTATCCAAAACCACCTCACCCTGGTCTATGGACCCATGTGGCACGTAAATAGGCAGCCTAAGAGACTTGAACGAAAGAGAGAAAATTTATCTACGAAAATAAAAAGACAGCATCTGCATGATCAAATGGTGAAGCCCAATAATCAAATGGTGAAGCTCAACTAGTTGAACCGAATTTCATGTTCAACCAGATTTACACAATTTTCAATTTTCATTTTTAGAGTATGATACATAGTCTAGATTTTTATCGATCTAATGGTTGTAAAACTGGTTAAAGACGATATCCACCAATCAGTTGGACTTGACCATTGCCCCTTGCAGAAAATCTCATTCAGATATCAAGACCCAATTATCTGATAGGGAACATGATTGTGATTCTCGCCTCTGCATTTCAGTTCGGTATAGTGACACATATGGTAATATGGTGATGCCGACAATGGTGTAAAATATCGGATCCACTTGCACCAAATTTTCATAGGGAGCTAAAACTGTGGCA
Organism: Chloranthus sessilifolius; assembly: GCA_021018995.1. Taxonomy (NCBI): domain Eukaryota; kingdom Viridiplantae; phylum Streptophyta; class Magnoliopsida; order Chloranthales; family Chloranthaceae; genus Chloranthus; species Chloranthus sessilifolius. Next base: position 92,926,041 of record CM037584.1, on the reverse strand, counting down.
CATGATTAAAAAAAAACACTGATGTTTAAGATTTGTATCACGTGAAACATCATCTAAACCGTCTGATTGGAAGATCATGATAAAGATCTTTGAAGTAAAAAATTGGTGAGAAATGCAAATCTCTATCATTTAATTCAATTCAGCCCAAGGCCATCATCTAATTCCATGATTGAGTGATGAAAATCATATTTCAATCCAATTTTGGCCTTAAAATTTTACATCATTTATCTTTAAATCAGACGGCTCTACGAGACATAAATCCAAAAAATAATCATCTCTTTATTCATGTGCTACGGTATAAATCTTTCGATACCTTTTCCGTATTTTAATCCTCGGTTTTTAAAACGTTTTTAGTGGCATCGCAGAGACAAAGGGCCGGTATCTAAATGTAATGTGAAAACGCACTCTTAACAATGCAGTAGAAGTCCCCATAATGTCATACGAACCAATGCAATCAAAGCCATCATCTAATTCATCCGTTAATCGAGTTGAATTAGAGGTTGATTTGAGTCAATAGTCAACAAAGTCTCAAAAAATATTCAGTACTACCAATAATTTAAGGTTTTACGAATTAATTACGAACCATTCACGAATTTATGCATGTTTTCAAAAAGAAATCCCAAAGTTCGCAACTAATTCACTAATAATTCAAAAACAAATTCAAGAAACCATGATTTTTATAATGTCTTTAAGTCTTTTAATACTTTTAATCTTGTTTTTATTGTCCGAAATATTTCCTCAAACTGAGGAAATTTCCCAGATTTTTATAAATTTTAGCCTCTCCGAACTATTGCCAAACCCCAACTTGGTGCCGAACTATTGCCAAAACTTGCCGACTTTTATCAGATTTTTATAAATTTTAGCTACCAGATTTTTATAGATTTTAGCTAGCCTCGCCGAACTCCAACTTGGTGCCAAACTACTGCCAAAGCCCCAACTTGGTGCCAAACAATTGCCAAACCTTTACCTTTAAATCATAGCCATCAAATCAGATGGGAGATTAAGTTGAGACCTTACCTATAAATCATAGCCATCAATTCAGATGAGAGATTAAGATCATGTTAAATCAAATAATAAACCATCAAATCAGACACCAAAGATCTGTAAATCAATAGTCTCCAAAGAAGTGGGCTTATTTAGTGTTTCTTTTCAAGGCTTTTCTTGTTTTTTTTTATGGAAGTTTCAAGGCTTTCTTTCAAATTATATGGCTGGCCTAATTTTCAAAGTTCGAAGTAGAGGTCATAAGAATTAGGGAATCAAATGGTGCCACACCCCATTTTGAGATCTGTAACATGATAAGATCAGATCATGGTCTCAAGATCTAGATAATTAGTAAAATTGGAAGGACCCGTACCATCCTTAGGACATAAACCACCACCACCACCACCACCACCACCCACACACACACACACACACACACACACTTAAGAGTGTGTGTGCGTGTGTTTGGTGAAATTAGGAAAGGTCCCCGTGACCAGGACACTAGTTTGACATGTGACGATCGGGCGGATTTCACAGTGGCATCAAAATTCAAAATCCATGTGTTAAAATATTAGGGTGAAAAATGATGATCATATGAAAAATGGTCAAACGGCTTTCCCCTTAATGGTTAACCCAAAATTCTTCCTTCTCAGCTCGCTCAGGTTGTGCTTAAACCTGATTCAGACTCGGATCGTTTTCATTCGAATGATCAGTCCTACCATCATATGATGGAATTTTGATTCCACATGAAACAGCATGCCAAAATAGTGACCCAAGAATCACATTTACTGTACGCCCGTGATCAAGATTGGGGTTAAAAAGACTATCTCTACCGTCTAATTCAAGCACAGTGAAACCGAGGTTGAGAAGGAAGAAAGAATCCCTTTAAAACAAAGGTACCCCACAAAACCCACAACTTTCCATTTAGCTATAAGCACAACTGTTAACTATACATTAGACAGTGATCAACACTAACTTAGATTAAAAAATGGCATTTCGTTTATAGTTGGGATTGCTCAAATCTAAATTCTTCCAAAACCCAAACACCATCAAAGTTGCCAAATAAAACAAAATTACAAGAGCAAATTTCAAATTTCATACTAATACTAGGCCAAGTAGTTCTACTCTCCTTCGGGGAAGGAAAATTTGAAAAAAAAAAAAAAACGCAGAAACAAAGTAACCATAATTATATTATTTACTACCCAATTATTTGCATATGCCTCTAGATCAAATGCCGGTCATCACATCTTTCCCCTAAGTGGTGTTCACATATTCAGATGCTTCTTCTTTCTCTCCAACATGTTCTTTTGTGCCACTTAATTTCTCTTTGATCGCCTCCTTAACGTTCTCGATTGAGTCTAAGATGCTACTCTTTGCTTCGCCTCCTCTGAATTAAAATATATATTTGTTTAGTTCCAGGAGAATTTGAATTTAAAATTCAAAATTTTTGACAACGCAATAACTAAAAAATAAAAAAGTTAACCGTTGAGTGGTGGCATCCCTGGTGTCTTGGGCTATGCGCGCAGCTTCATCCTTGGGCTCGTCGGCCTTCAACTTCAACCCTTCCATCTTCTCTCTCGCTGATTCCTCCGTCTCCCCCATCTTCTCCTGCAATAGCAATATTTCTTATTTTATCTATCTACGTGAAAACAACCATTTCTTTTAAAAAGACTTAATTATTTTCTATCTACGTGAAAAACTACGTGAAATCGAGATTAAACGTCAAATTCGTGATTTAATAGTAAAATTTATTAAGTAATAACAGACTACACCTCGTGAAGAAACTGAAATTAAGACACATAAAAAAACAAATCAATAAAAAAATTCATTTCTAAATAATTAAAAAACAAAAGAACACCTTTGCTGGACTTCCAGTCTCCTCCGACTTCTCCTTCACTTCTTCCTTCTTACCAGACAAGAAATCCATTGCCCTTCGTGCTGCATCCACTACAGATTCCTTATATTCGCTACTTTTCTCCACTACGGTTTCCTTACTCTCTCGCGCCTTCTCCGCCTCCGTGTCCTTATACTCGCCCAGCTTCCCCGCCGTCGCGTCCTTAGTCTCTCCCACCTTCTCTGCCGCCGTGTCCTTAGTCTCTCGCGCCTTCTCTGCCGCCGTGTCCTTAGTCACTCGTGCCTCCTCTGCCGCCGTGTCCTTATACTCCCTGGACTTTTCAGTTGCTTCTCTTGCTTTCTCAGCTGCCGTGTCCTTATACTCACCCAGCTTCCCCGTCGTTGTGTCCTTAGTCTCTCTCGCCTTCCCAAGCGCCGTATCTTTATACTCACCCACCTTCCCAGTTGTCGTTTCCTTCTCAGACGCCGTGTCCTTATACTCCCCACCCTTACCCGCAGCCGTGTCCTTAGTCTCCCTCGTCTTCTCAGCAGTGTCTTGAGCTTTTCCTGTAACAGCTTGGAACAGAGACTTGGTGCTCTCTTGGATGCTCTCCAGAAGGCCTCCCACACCTTGTTGCTGATCGGTGGTCCCCTTCGCTTCTCCTCCTTCTCTCTCCTCTCCTCTTTCTTGTGACGCCATTTTTTTTAATTTATCGTTAATTTCGCTGGTCAATAGAATGTTAGAATATAGTGTTATTTTATAGAGAAAGGTAAGGAGGGAGCGTACGGGAACACGTGGAGAGAAGTGTATGATTTTGCATGGATATTGGGGGAGTCTTATTCGGACACGTATGGGTGGTTGTTGAAATGAGGCTTATCGGTGGGCCTGAGGTGCCAACACGTTGGCCGCTGACTCGGCATTGATCAGTGTCCACCGCCTCATTCGAACACCTGTCCTTCAGGGGCAGTGCTACAGTACGGTGTCAGACCATACGTGTGACCGCTTTCTTAGCCCTTCATTTCGCTCGGTCAAGTTTTGTCGAGTTTCAGAACCCTTTGATTTTGATTTGGGAAATTTACCGGATCGATTTTGTCAGAAACACTTTTTACATCAGAGACCCTATATTTTCACCTTTACTCAAAGTGATCAGTTGCGCGCCGAGCCGTCGCTCGTCTTTACAAAATGCCAAAATTTTCCTAAATTTTCTTAAGGTAATAAATAGTCGTCTGACTTTTCAAATCATACTTTACTTTTTTTATTATTTACTTTTTCGTTTGTAGTCGGTAGAGGGCAGAGTCGCTTCGAAGTCGGTGACGCTTGATCCTTCAATCTTCAAGCTACCGAATCTATAAGTTGTAAATCAAATCATCTTCCAATGCTATAGAATTTTTTCTTTTTTCGATGGTCTATATTTTAATATAATTTTTTTATTATTTCCTTATAATAACGATCGATATCGACTGTACAGATACTCGAATTAATTGTTAAGACACTCGATTTCATTTGTCAAGACACTCATTATCGATCGTTAATACAATCGATGCCGATCGTTACTACAATCGATACTGATTGTTAAGAGAGTGATTATAACGTACAGTTCATTTAAGCAATCTATTTTACTCTGGTAGTCACTCATTTCAATTTTACTATAGTTCATTTAAAACAAGCCTTCAAGATGGTCATATAGCATGCTGTTGGCAAATGTTCTCCTACTGATATTTCGAAGCTCTACGATGACGCTAGCCCGGAGCGGATAGAGTTGCTGAGAAAATCAGTTTTCGATAGAATATTTCAGATGCCAGAGGATGTGAGTTTTGTTGGAGATGTCGTTAATGGAATGTTGAGTTTTTGGGTTGAAAAGAACCACTTCCGAATCGGGAATAGAGACGTCTATCTTCGGAAGATGGACATTGTCCTAATACTGGGCCTTGCCGTGGTTGAACCCTAATAGTCTGCTCCTTCAGTTAAACCACCGCAAAAGGAAACGTATCGATACAAATATTTTCGTGGACTGTCTATCGGGAAAATTCTTCGGTCTCATATTGAAAATGGACTAAGGTTAGTAGAAAGTGACGAGGACTTCCTTAAGTTGGCTCTTCTATTTGTGTTGTGTACATTTCTTTTGTCCGGGTCCCACCATCAACTTTCGAAAGAGCACGTTGACCTCATCGATAACTTCAAGAAATTCAATCAAACTCCTTGGGGTCTCCATGTCTTCCGTGACTTGCTGGAGTATATAGAGAAGGGTGTGACAAATAAAAAGACTGCCGATAAGGATAAAGCCCTTAAGCCGTATAATGTTTATAGCTGTATTTGTATACTCCAATGGTGGACCTATGAGATGTTACCAGAAATCTCACCTGACAGAACGGGCCTGAAGAACCATTTCCCATGATTGTTGAAATGAGAGGATAAGGCGCAAACGAGGACGAAAGACTTCACTATTGGGAAGATGCTGAACAGTAAGGTATGATGCTTATATTTTCAATTTCCAAGGACTGTAAAGAGTACGATTGCGAGTATCGACTTCATACACAATCGTTATCGATTGCTACGATTGCGAGTATCAACTACATGCACAATCGTTATCGATTGCTTAAATAGTCGATAACGACTATTTACGCAGTCGATAACGACTATTTTAGAAGTCGATAACGACTGTTTTAGCACTCAATATCGATTGTTTTAGAAGGCGATACTGATTGTGTATGAAGTCGATAACGATTATGTAAGAAGTCGCATTTTTACTCTTTAGTCCTTGGAAATTTGAAGCACTCTTTATAGTCCTTAGAAATTCGATTTGGTAAGAAGTTGATATCAACTGTTTTAGAAGTCGATATTGACTGTTTAATCAGTTGATGTCGATTATCTGTGAAGTCGATACAGACTGATTAAAGATTCGATATCTTGCACTGATATTCTATATTCCATTTTCTATTCTATATATTCATTTTAGTATTTTGATTGTTTCCAAATTTCTTCTTTTGTATAAATTTTGCGCTCCCCTTGAACCGGTTTCTTTTGAGTCGGAGATTCATGTTGTAAGGGAATATCTGCAGTATAGAAAGGGTGTTAGGGGGAAGAGGAAAGAGGTTGTTGAACATATCAAGAAAGCTGTGGAAGTAGATTTGAGGCCGAAGAAGAAAAAAAATTACCTTCCAATCGAAGATATTGACGAGGAAGAATTTGAGGGCTAATCGACGTCGGATGAAAACTCATCCTCAGATGAAGGCCCCACCAATTAGGGAGGTTGAGAACAAGGGAGGCCACGAAGAAAGCGAGTGTCAGTGCTGTACCATCCTCCTCTGTTGAAGTGTTGTTGAGGAGGATTGACGAGATGGCGTTGGACAACTTGAAACTCACTCAAATAGTGAGCCATTTGTTGGAGAAAGTTAACCTATTGGAGCATGAGAATGCGCTCCTCCAGACACGATGCAATTCCTTGGATGACCGGCTCACTTCAAAGGATGTAGAGTTGCAGACGATTAGCCATTCCAATAAATTGATTAAAAAGGACTAAGTGACTCTGAAAGAATTCCTTCAAACGATTTTGGAGGTTACACCTAAGGCATGTGTTGTAATGTAGTTTGTATAAATAAATATAATTACAGCTTTCTAATAAAGTTTGTTTCGATGTTCAGGATGGTTCTATTTCGGAGGTGATATCGAAGATGCCTAATACGGCCTTTGATATCCCACCTCCTCCCATGCGTGAGGGATCAACTGATCAGGAACAAGCTGATAAGGGGTCCCGCCACTAAGGGATCAACTGTTCAGGGACTCTCCACTAAGGGACCACCTCCTCCCATGCATGAGGAGGTGGTAGCAACTGAAGAGGTAGCAGTTGCCGAAAAGGGTCCTTCCTCTTCTCAACACTTGCAAGCCTCTTCCAAACCCGAACAACCGATTGACACTCGCTTGAGGCCTAGGACCACCAACAAATATATATGAAACCTAGGACCACACAAAAGGGTCAGCAGAAGATAAAATCGGGAATGGAGACGGCCATTGAGGAGACGTCGGTCATCGTTACGGTTGAGTTGTCAGATGAGCAGAGGTAGATGAATGCCCTCTAGAAAAGGCCTGTTGCGGAAAATGAGTAAGTTATCCCATGATAGTTATAAGTTAAATTTCATTTTATTTTGAATTTCAACGTTGGCTGTTAAATTATGCAGCACCTACGTAAGCACAGTTGGTGATTTGACGCTCAGGCTGCAGTCTTTCATATGCTTGGAAGGCACAAAATACCTGGACAATATTGTAAGTAACCAAATTTGCTCATATTGTTTGCTTAGAAACTAAATTCGATCACTTTTTCATGTTTAATTTCTCTGATTTTTCTATCGATTGTATTAACGATCGATATCGACAGTCTTAACAATCTTATTGTTTCTCCGACAATCGATATCGATTGTTAAAGCAATCGATATCTATTATTATTATAGTCGATACTGATTGTTTATACAATCGATATCGATTGTTAATAAAATCAATAGAAAAATCAGAGAAATTAAACATGAAAAAGCGATAAAATTTAGACAGTCGATACCGATTGTTAATACAGTCGATATCGATTGTCTAAACAATCGATATCGATTATATTAACAATCAGTACCTCTAATTGTTTTCCTTTTTCCCTCTCTTTTAGATAATGGAATCCTACTTAAGACTGCTGGAGGTCATGGATGACACTGCTCTTCCTGAGATAAATGAGAAATGCTTCCTTATGGCCCCCATGGCTTTGACCTATATGGACTTGGACTTTATTGATTTTCAAAAATTTATTATTTTTGAAAAACTCAACGAGGAAGCATTGGGGACAAAAATTAAATGTTGGTCTGCCCATAAAGAAGAAGCAAACCATGGCAGGAAGGTGCTGCAGAGCTTCCTCTTCAATCATTTGTGGGATTTCTATGCTCACCAATGTGCTACTGTACGTTATGATCGTTATCAATAATTTTTATAATTTTCAAGTCGTATCTTTTAACATTTTCTTTTCAAAATTTTGTCCCAATTCATTGTCACCATCCATTGCATTGGGCGCTTGCAATCGTGAAGGCAGTGGAATGATCGATAACGATTTGACTCTATTCTTGATAGGCCTCGAAAGTAAAATATCCTGATCAAATTAATATCCTGGTAAGAATATATTATAACAAATACAAATTTTCCAATCTTTCAAATTTTTACTGTTTTCTTATCTTATCTGACATTGTAATTTTTTGAATCAGACCCATTACCTTCCCACACTTTTATATTTATACGAAAACTCCACTGCACTGAGCGATGGGATGTATCTTTGGTCAAGTTCTGACTGTAGGATCAAATTCGTTCCCTGACAGACCAATGAGTGAGACTGTGGGGTGTTTGTGTTGAAGTATGTGGAGTACTTCATGATGGGAAAGACATTCGACTTCACATGAGAAAAAATGAGTTAGATTAGGACAGAAATTATCCAGGCACTTGTTACATTCACCACGGACGGAGTGGAGGAAGATTGCGATGATGAGGAACTTACAGATGCTCCACTCTCGTTGTTTTTTTTAGATGTTAATTAAATATTAGCTTGTAGTCAGATATAGTTTTTTGGGTGAACATGTTGCTTTGTAAATTTGTAAGTACATTCGAAAGCAGATAATGGGTATATATACACAAATATATATACACAAATGTACAAATATATATATGCACAAATATATGTACAAATATATATGCACAAATATATCGGTTGAATATATCTGACTATTGCACAATAGGCACACTCTGAACATGTGAACGATTGTCGGAACAGTCGATATCAATTACGTAGATAGTCGATATCGGTTATATATGGAGTCGTCAACGACAACTTATATAATCAATGACTATATATGTATCCAGTCGTCATCAATTGTTTAGACAATCGTCACCGACTGTGTAAGTAGTCGGTGACGATTGTCTCCATAGTCGATAGCGACTGTTTAGATGGTTATTACATTCTAAATTAAAAACTGAATTTGCATCCAAACTTTGCTTCGTATCCTTATACGATCTAGCAAATATTGAGTATTTTGAAACTCTCATGTACAAATATATAAGCAAAAAACGGAAAAAAATAATACATATGTGACTACTGCATAATAGACGGGCTTTGGACATGTGAACGATCTCCTAAGGTCGATTTTGACTGTCAAAACAATCAATGTCGATTACATAGAGAGTCGTCAACGATAGCTTATACAGTCGACATCGCCTATTTATCCAGTCGTCATCGATTGTTTAAACAATCGTCTCCAACTGTTTAGGTAGTCGATAACGACTATATAAACAGTCGGTGACAAGTGTCTAGACAGTCGACAACGACTGTTTAGACAGTCATTAGTCTAATGCGCAGGGCTATTGCTGAAGGTTATGAGAAAATATAGTTTTTATCATTGTTACGACCTAACTGAATTTATATATTCCAATATTGTGAGAAAATATACATTCTAAAATGTTCAATCAATCATCATAGTTATTACATTCCAAATTGATAACAATTAAAAATTAAATTTGCGGCCAAACTTTACCTCGTAACGTTCCTTGTACGATCTAGCTGGCTTCTTGTACTATTTCTGGATGCGATCTATCTGCATTCACCGTGCGTGAATTGTAATCCTATCATCCATTGATAGATTACTTGTGTCAAATCTATACCAAGGTGCCCTATTTTCGGAGGATGATTTTGTATTGGAGGTTCCTTCTTCATTCCTGAAATTTAAAATAGTTACGAAGGCGAACATATATTAAAGAAAAATTTTCATACAATAAAAGCGATACCTAGTGGTAGTGAAATTAGTATGATGGTTTCCCCCATTGACAAGCTCGAAAGTTTCAGTGCGTAAACATCGACTTGCCCCTGCCGGAAGTGCAAGCCCACAATTATCATTTAGGTTGCGTTTCGGGACGCGACATACCTTAACAATGGCAAATAGAAACAAATCTTTGTTAGTAACCAAGTTGTCAAAATTTATAGAAAAAAATCTAATGATACGAAACTCTTATTGAATGAAACTCTTAATAAAACTCTTTAAGAAAAATCTCATGTTATGAAACTCTTATTGCTAGGATTAGAGAGTGAGTTACTATATAAAGGAGACACATACTGTATCAACCCATCGGTCCCACTGTTGTGCAACTCCTGCGATTGTGATCATACTCACTATACCTGCCACACTGTATGACCCTAACTTCACCCTTAGATTGTATCCTTCTCTTTCTCGAACAGTCGGCTTGCTTTTGACAATTATAGGGTAGTCTCACTTTATATTTTCAGGAAGTTGCTCAGCTTGAAATTCTCATTGGCTTTTATCGAGGGTGGGAAGTCATTATTTGTCGTATGTTTGTCTAAAGTAAGCGGTGAAAAGCCACTTATCATAGAAGTTATAGTAATCAAAACTTTTGCGATTGATGGCCGCAACGGCATTCGAGCAAGGCAAATCATGGATGTGCCAACGGCAGTAAGTACATGTCTTGTGTTCCAAGTCGACGTGATGAATAAAATTATTAGAATTAACTTGGAATTGATCGTGCCTGTATGGTTGAGCTCTCTTTCTATCAGCCTATTGCATCACCTTCTTCATGTGCTCGTCTGCTTTTGGGCAGAGGAGGGTGCTTCATTTCTCAAATATCTGTCGGCGCTTTTGAAAATAATCAGTGACTTCCTCTCTAGTAGTTTTAATTAAGTCAATAATTGATTTCTCCCGAGTTATCTTCAGTACACTTTTTAAGCTTTCAACATTATTCATAGTCAGGGAATCATACTGCCTTCCTTTCATATATGCGTGTGCTCAATGCTTCGGGTCTATTTTTAAAATATACTCTACGCCCCGAGAATCACCAGCATCTTTCTTTATTTTGTTAATAAAATGATCAAATCTCTCTACTGAATATACACACAGCGCTCTACCATAGACCATTCACACCGTTCCTAGGATACTTGTGTGCCAAATTTTGTATCATATGTCGCATGCAATAGCTGTGGTATGCGTTAGGGAAGATATGTTTCACCGCCTTTATGAAACCCTTCAACCTATCTATGATAATAATGAAATCTTCAGTAAACTCATCGATCATGAACGCAGTTACCCGTTCAAAAAACTACATCCACATATCCTCTTCTTCTAACTCGACGACGGCAAACGCTAACGGTAATATATGACCATTACCATCTTGCACCAAAGCGATGAGTAGGATCTCTTCAAAACGTCCTCATAGGTGTGTGCTATCTACAAATAAAATGCGATGAAGTGTATTGCGGTAGTTTTTGATGCACGGGCCAAAACCTTAATTTTTGTTTTGAAACTTACCATCAAGCGTAAGTTGAAAGGGCATTTGTATATTAGGATCTACCCTTTCCATCTCCTTCACGTAGGCCGGTAGATCTACAAATTGCCCTTCCTAACTGCCTATAATATTATTAATGATAAATTCTTTCCCCCTCCAAGCCTTAGCATATGAGATTTATACGTTATAAGCTTTTACAATATCAAAATATTATCGACGCCGGTGTATAGTCGAATCCTTCTATAAGTTTCTCTCGTACATAGTTAGCTACGAAGGATATTATTGTATTACGGTGACCGTGCGGTCCGATCTTAGCGGCCCCGCATGTGTGAATACTATTGAATGCCTTGATTTTGAAAGAGTTGAGCCTAGTCAATTTTCACGCATGTATTCGCCATGAATAATCGGGTTCGTAGCATCCGGCTGTCACTCGATAACTAACAGTTTTCAAAGGCCGAATTTGAAAGTTTTTCTCCACCACGTGTTCTTTTAATGCTCTTTGAAATGTATGTTTGTTTGTCTCTGAAGATTTATCTAACTTTAAATGTTTAATTTTGGTATTTAGTTTTCACCTCTTCATCGGAAGAGTCGTCCGATGTCTCTGACACCTCGTAATCCAAGTCTACTAGGGGATTTTCAATGTCTCTCACAAAATTTTTCGAATCCTTTTTTATAAACCCATCCGGTTCGCCATCATAATCTTATTCTAAGGTATCTTCATTAGTGGGTTGAGGATAACTACACCATTCACTAGTGATGTTCCCAGGTGGTTGATTAGATTCTTCACCTAAGGTGTTCTAATGTGATTGACTAGATCCTTCACCGAAGGGGTTCTAGCGTGGTTGACTAGGCCCTTCACCGAAGAGGTGCTCATGTGAATGGACATGGGGTTGAGCTCTTCCGATAATCCCCATCGATGGTATGATAGAACATAATTCATGAGTCAACCAAGTTGTCCATCTACCGGGGAAGATATGTCTGAAATCGTCAGTATCTACCACCCTTTCTGACGTGTAGTCTAACCCTTGACTATATTGTTGTGACTCATGAATATATTTTAGTGGGTCATCATATGATTCAACTGAAGCACTTTTAAATCAATAGTTGCTTCCCTGGCCGATAATTTCACCGTAATATCGTTGTCATCGCCTAATCGAACGGTATCATATATAGGAATATCCTCCTCAAACTTACATGGCTGAAATGAATGGTTACTCACAAAATCAGTCCCGCCAAGAGGTACTTGTTCAGCTTCGACTCGAAAGGACGACGGTTCCTTAATGATAAACACCTTTATGACGTCCACCCTGACTTTATAAAACCTAAATAGGATGGCCAAATCATCAGAGTCTAAAATGTCGGCAACTACATGGGTATTCACTATCTTCATATGAAACTTTATGGAAACTGTTTCATCTGCCATCGCAAAACTAACAGTGGAGATTCACCTTATGAATTGTTCAAAAGAAATATCTGTCAAAATGGTAATAACCCTCTGCCGGCCACATTCATACAAGCCATCCTCGCTTACAAGATGACCATCATAGTGACAGAGAAGAGGAATGTCCACCTTCGACATCACTTGTTTAAAAATGAGAAGGAAAGGGTCATAAGACTGATGACACAAAAGGGAGACTCTTATTAATACATATTGATTGTTTATACAGTCGATATCGACTCCTTAAGAAATCGATAACGATTATCGATACGGTCGATGACGACAATATACACAATCGTTATCGATTGTTTATACAGTCGATAACGATTGCATATACAATCGTTATCGACTGTTTATACAATCGGTAACGATTTCTTAACGAGTCGATATCGATTGTATATATAATCGTTATCAACTGTTTAAAAAAATTGACCAATAAAATAAAACTTTTAGTTGTACGGCACCATTAAGAGACCCTAACATATCTCGCGTCGTAATGGAAACGGTCGATATCAATTTTTTAAACAGTCGATATCGATTGAATAACAGATCGATAACGATTGCTTAAATAGTCGACCACTAAAATAAAATTTTTATCTTATACTGCAATATTAAGATACCTTAACAAACTGAAAATGGGGTTTACACTGGATAAGCTGAACATACCTCGCGTCAAAATGGCAAATTGCAGGGTTTCTTTTTCGAATGACAAAATGCAGGGGCTTCTTCTCCCAAGCCTCTATTTTCTTCTTAAAAATAGCAGATCAAAGCAGATCAGACTGAGGGAGAAGATGTGTCCTTTGCCACCTCTGACTTTTTAGAAACTGTAGCAGATTAAAATGAGGAAGAAGAGGATGCTTTTGTGTGTTCTGACAGGGTCGATCCGGTAAATTTCCCTGTTGATTTTGATTTTAAGCTGAGATGGGTTGGGTCAGGTCAGGTCAGGCATATATTTTTACCTCGTGAGTTAAGTCGGACAAATAAATTCTAGCCCAACCCGAACCGACTGGATGCTGTACATTGACTCCATCTAACCTGACATGCCAAGGATATATGCCCAAAAATTCGACCCAACTCAAAACACAATTTGTGATAGCCCAATTTTTTTTGCACGGATTTCTAGGAAAAATTGGACCGTCTGGTGTTTGAAATTCAGAACAAATTTTTTTCTTCTACACAGATGGGTGGTGATCAGAAGAACATAAATATCATATTATGAACAACGGAAAATCAAAAATCAATCAGATATCATATGGCATGAACAAATAGATTCCAGTAACTATACAGAATAAAAATTACAAAACTCAAGACCATCGGTGATGGCCGACCGTCACCTAAACAGTGGTATGAATTAGAATCTATCTAAAATATGCTAGAACCAGCTACACAAAAATATAAAGATACCTAGTCCAAATCTAAAAACTTATAGATCAGAGTTCGTGGGTGGAAGTCCTTCTTCGACTACTCTCAAGCTCAAGGCCTGACTACTATCTGCACCTGTGACATAAATGTCAAGATGAGCTAACAGTCTAAGCTCAGAAGAGAAAAGATCAACACCAAGTACATCTTATTAGATCAATGTATAGATTTAATGACCATAAATTAGAAACATTTTAAGATCAAAACAGAAGCTGACTTTCATCTTGAAAACAGAAAACTGATTTCAGAAGCATTTCATGTCGAAAATAGAGCCGAATTTCAAAGACAAATTCATATCAAGACTGTAACACCCCACAAAATCGAGCTGACCGAAGTGCACCTGATAAATAAGATAAGCTATTCGGCTATAAAGACTGGGTCTTTTGGAACTAGACCCATTGAGGTAATTAGACTTTCTGTGTGAAGCCCTTTAGTTAGAGCCAAAGTGAGGCCCAATAACTAGCAACCCAACGTTGGGACCACATGTGAAGGACCCGAATCATAAGACCCATTTAATCCTCAAGCTACAGCTTGGACCCATTTGGGGAGGCCATATGCCAAGACCCGACTTGGACCCATTAGAAACCAGACCCATGACTTAAGGGATCTCAGATCTAAGGCCCATAAGACATGTTATACACCAACAATAGTGTGTGGCTGCCTCACATGGAAACCCATCCCTGTTTAAATCACTCTCATGCACGCATAGTCCCTGCATTGAGTTGTTATGTTGGGTAAGAGGAGACGAAAGGCAGAGCTCCCCTTCCCTCTCATCATTTCAAGCTTGAAGAAAAACCAGCCACCGTATGGTCTAGCCATCTCCGACTAACTCCACCCAACCTTGCATCGGAGAGATCCTCTTCCGTAATAGCTAATCTTTTAAATCATGAACTCTTCGGACGAGGATCGGAGCAATCAAGCACTTTCTCATGAGCGAAAATGCATGCGAAAGCCTCATGTACAGAAATCTCATTAAGGTAACCTTGCGATCCCTGCTTCGTAAGCTTGTTTTCTTTAGTCTTAGAGTCGGGAGTTCAGGAATCGGACATGCAAGGGTCGTTGTGACCGAATTCGTGAAGACCGATGTCTTGACATTCGCGCATGCATCAATGCATGAATATCCGGGGGCTCGATGTATGAAAAATAGAACCAAGCGAATGCATTCTGGCATCGCATGCTTCGAAGCTACGAAAAATTGGGCATGGATATGATTTAGAACCATGTAAACCGATTTCTGAAGCTTTGAACCAAGTGATTTGTGTTGTCTATATATGGTTGAAAGCCTAGTTGTAGCAAGTGATCATGTCAAGCAAGTTGAGTAAGTCTTGTGAATGGAAACGGTGCTTCGAATCGTCAAATTTTGGCTCAAGGAGCAAAGTAGAAAGCAACGAGTCTATCAGGCTCACTGCGGCGACATGGAGCCTCACTCTAGCGAGAAAACACCTGAAGGCCCCACTGCGGCAAGATTTCAAGGCTTTTTCCTCTCTGGAAAAACTTGCCGTGGCGAGATGCTCGTTTCATGTGGCACCTGAAGGATTCGCCGCGGCGACCCTGCACCTCGCCGCGGCGAGATGCCCTGTTCTGCTGAGAATTGAGCTTTTTTCCCTTTGGGGTCTTGCGAGACTGTGTCTTATCAATAGTATGTTGAGTAACACAAAGAGTGTATGCCCTACGTATTCTAGGCTACTTACGAGAGGCGTTTGGAAAGGATTTTAGCTCAATTTTCACACATGGATGTGAACTATTGACGCTTAAGGTAGGGAAGAACACCGTGCTCGACTACTTGATTTTTCTTGAATTCTCGTTATTGATGCATAGAGCCTGTACTTAATATCTTTTATAAAATTGACATAAGATAATACTTGACATGTTTTGAAGTATTAAGACTTGGTTTTGTACCCGTTATTGCATGATTTGACACATTGCATTTTGCTTATGTAATATATACATCTGATCTTGTGAGTTTCATTTTGATAATCTGCTGCATCTCAATGCCTCCTGTTTCACATGCGTGCTTCACCTTGTAATTTCGTCGTGTCTCGGATCAAGTGACCCTATTAACGTAGCTCAGAGGCTTGATGGTCTCAGGTCAAGTGACCATGTTAACTTAGCTCAAGGGCTTGACGTTTCATGTCAAGTGACCTTGTTAACGTAGCTCAAGGGCTTGATCTCTGGGTATCCAGTGACCCTGTTAACGTAGCTCAGGGGTTTGACCTGTCTCGTGTTGAGTGACCTTGTTAACGTAGCTCAGAGGCTTGACCTGTCTCGTATTGAGTGACTCTGTTAACGTAGCTTAGGGGCTTGACAGTATGATATGTAACTTTGTTGGAATTCCTTACCATTTGATCTAGTAATCCACTTGTGAATTATTTATCTATTTTCCTACAAGTTTTGTTGATCCTATATGAATTATGTTGATGAAAAGTCATTTACTACATACTTGAAAGCATGTCCATGATTTGTGCTAAAGAAAGTTTACTTGATTTTATTTATTTACGCATGTTTTTACTTATCTAAGCATCAAGATTCATGAATGAGAAGGATAAATGATAGCTTTGCATATGTTATTCCCTATTGAGCTTGGATGAAGCTCACCCCTTGACTATACGTCACAGTTGTAGGGGTAGATTTGGAGCGTGACCCGGAGCGAGAGGACCCGGATTAGAATCCGGACTAGGAAGTGGATTTGCCTGAGAGCCATTTTCCTTAGCATTTTGAGTGGCTCAAATATTTTGGGGTTTTTCTTTTGAGCAAACGATATACGAACATGTTTTGTAATTAAATACAAGTACTTTTGATCCACTATTGTTGTATTATAATTGTTGTGCATTTATTTTATCAAAGAGTGTGATGGTAAAAATATGGCACACAAGCACACAAATGGAATGGATTGAAACATCACAAAAATAACAACAATTTATACACAGTCCTGCAAGATCAGGGCTGTTGTAGCAAGTTTTAATGAGTAAGAGATTGTCCCACAGAGAATTGTGATCTAAGGTAGTAAATCTCCAGATCTACTACAGATCTGGCAAATCTAATCCTATTCTATCTTAAACTAAGAAAAATAGGAGAAAGAGAAGGAGTTTTTGGTTGTCACTACACTAAAAACAAAACTGAAAATAGATCTAAGTAAAAACATAATCAAAAGTCAAACCAGAGATAAAGGAAGAGAGAATTGAAGATAATGGCAGATGTTTTGGTAAAATAAAACTAAAATGTGGAGAAGTAAAAAGCTAGGGGATAGTTTTTCACTATAAAATTGAATTGCTAAGTAGGGTAGAAGCTGGATTTGTAGTAAACCTTCATTTGGCTACAAGCACAAATATAAGGTAAAAGGATCTAAATCAACCCTGAGATATGGACTAGTCCTAGGGTTATATTTTGTCCACTCAAATGGTCACAGAGTATCCCATGGATATAATCTAGTCATGGGGGAAAGAAATGGAACAGGAAAACCACTGCAAATGCTATGGATGTAAGGCTATAAGCTCATGCATCCATAGGTGCATAAAATCTTTAGAAATCTAATGAAAATCACTAGATCTACAAATTAAATGAACATTAAAACTAGTAATTCATTGATATGAACAAAACTTATAACAAATCACCCTTGGATCTGCAGCCTCTGCAATGTCCACACTTCTTACAAAGGTTTTATAATTCAAATTACAGATCAAGCTAACCCTAGATGTTATAGAGATTTAGCTAGCCATAGTTGTGATAAGGAGAGAAGAAAAATAAGAAGAAGAACAAGAACAAGAAAAAAAGGCGGGAATAGTTCAGAAAATTCCTCAATCTCCGGATGTCCAGATCTGTTTTGTTCTTCCCTATTTATACAATTCCTAAATGAACTTGATCTGCCTTGGCCAATTAGAGAATAAGAGAATCAAATCAGTTATAAGACCTAATGACGTGGTTGAATTTCATCCAAGTATTGCCCCAAATTCGTTAAACAGTTGTGCACACATGGGGCAGTTAGGCCAGCTGCCCTCTGTGCTGATGGATTTCTGAAAATGTCCTTCAAAGCTGACAGATACATGCTTGAACCTGTGCCTCAAGTGGTTTGAGCCTCAGAATACCAACCTCGATAGGTTCTCAATAGGATAGGGGCTTCAGAACATCACACTCGATAGGTTTAGACAACCCCTCAACAGGTTCCTTTACAGCTTGATAGGTTCACTTCAGATTGCTCGAGTGGCTGGGTTTCAACATTGAAGTGCTCGAGAGTGTTTTGCTTTAGGCACAAGCCCTTTGGCAGGATGATAGCTTCAGGTTATCAAACTCGAGAGGTTCTTGAGTAGTTGCTCGACTAGATGAAATGAAGCTTATTCCAGTACTACACTTCGACAGGTTGCTTCATAGGTGCAGGGAACCACTCGAGTAGTTTAAGTGTGCAGCTCAACTGCATTGGATCCAACTGCTCGATAGGTTCTTTGGCTCATCCATGAACCACTCAATAGGTTCTGTTTTAAGTTGTAAATTGCTCAACAGGTTCAGGTAACCACTTGAGTGGTTAAATCTACAGCTACAAATTGCTCGAGTGGATGATGTTGCGGTTATGAACCACTCGACAGTATCACTGCAACTTCAGCAACTGCTCGAGTGTGCATAAGATCTTTTCGACAGGTTCTTTAATTGCTGATGGACAGTCTGTTATAGCACTCTGTCATGCATGAGTCTTCTCATCAGTTAGTTGTTGACTCAAATCTCCCTCATTTTGGCCTTTGCTACATGGATTTCTACACTTCACTGTAGATTATTGCTAACTACAAAACAACACTTAAAAAATAATTATTAAACAACTCTAAGGTCTAGTAAGGGCTAGATTAAGAGATGAAAAATGATATTTTTCAGTGATTAATACACCCTCAAACCTAATCTTTGTTAGTCCTCGAGCAAAATAAAAATTAAACACTTACTCTAACCATTTAAATGCCACTTTCGTAGGGAGCATGAATGCATTTAGCTTATGCATCAAGCCTTTTAAACCCCTAGGTGATCCCTAGTGGAGGAGAGAAGTCTCCTGAGGGTTTTCAGTGAAGGTACCCACAAACTTCCTAATGAAGACAGTTAAAATAAGTGCACACAGTGGCAAGCCAGATTTTAACATACTAAGTTTCATTCCACACCTTGCTCCTTCAAATTAGAGAAGTTTTAAAATAGTAAATATAAACAATTTAATTCCTAAATCCTTATGCATACTTATCACAATCAGTCTGAAGACATCAAAAGTGTAGTGAGTGCAAATCAGTATAAAGTTCACCATGAATTCAAAAATCAGGTTCAAACAATGCCCCACTAAATTCAATCTCAGACCTAATTCTCACCAGGGCAGTCTCTCACAAATGAATTTAAGGGTATTCAGTTTCACTCTAGCTCAAGAGCAGTTACAGACCTCAAATAGGCCTGTAAGCATGAGCATAGGCATTTGCTCTATTTCCTGACTTTATCACGTTCTCTTCACCATAGATCAGATATCCCTTCATCTCCACATAGCAGCTCAATTCACTTTGGATCACTAAGGACTTTTATTGGGTTGTAATGTGGCTTAGGGATGAGGTTCATAAAGAATAAAGGGGTAGAATGGATTCAAACTTAAGAAATCAACAAGGGGAGGAGGTGATTCATGACTTCACAACCTTCATTAAAGCACAACTTCATCTTCCAAGAGGTTTTTTAGATCTGAAGTGGCCACTTCTCCTATTTCTAATATTCAGATGAAATACTTCTTTTGACTTCTCTTTCTTTTTTTATTTTATTTTATTTTATTTTTTATGATAGTTACCGCAGCCATACAATTGATACATATGCTTTACTTAGATTTTCTCCCTTCTCCTTCTCCTTCCACCAAATGTCAAACCTGCTCACCTATCTTCACTTCTTCTCCTTCTACCTTCTGAATTCTCAGATTGAGGGTAAGGTTGAATCAGGTCAAGAGGTCCAAGTTCGATTATTCTGGTATTTTTCAAAGAAAAATGGATTCTTTGGGCTCAAAGAGTGTATGCAAAGGAAACAACTCAATGGATATGGATTTCAAGCTCAAACTGTCTAAAGGATGGCCTTAGATCATCTCCTTAGTGTCATGAGTTCTGCTCAACAGTTTCAATTTGGGAACGCCTAACTTCTAGTGAAAAGGTTTGAGTCAACTAGTTCTTAGAGAACAATAACTGCCAAAGGCACTCTTCAAAATAATTTTTTTTTTATGGGCCCAAATCTCACTGGGTATGGTCTTCACTTGGACTCATGGTGCATGTTTTCACCTTTTTCTCTCCTTATTGGTCCACTATTACTGATTGTAAAAAATTTCTTGATGATCTCTTCATGGAAGTGTTGAATTTTTTTAAAAGATTCCAGTATTAAACAGTCTACTTTACATTTTAATTTTCCCTTTTTCAAAATTGCTTAGGTGGAACTTTATTTTATTTGTTTCAATCTGACTACTATTGTTGTACTTAGCTTAACCATCTCATTGGTCTACCTTGCCACACCTTCAAACCTAATATAAACACTGTCCCCACTGTTGTAATGGACAGGTAAGTAGATACAACAGGGCAGACGAAGGAGTAACCATACTCAATAGAAAATAGGAAAGTAACAACAAAGATGAAAAAGTAAACAAAGAAGCACAATGCAAACCCAAAACTCAAAAGTGAATGTTATTAACAAAATCAATATTATACAAGAGTATATTCAAAATGAACAAGAGACTAAAACCATACAAGCAACTCAAAAATAGAAAATACATACAACATAACCTAAGTATAATATGCTACACTAAAGCCTAAAGAGAATCTGAATCTGAGTCCAAGTCAATGGGGTCTATTTTAGCTTTGTCCTTCCCTTTCTTCACAATTTCAGCTTGGGCAGTACTAGCCTTGGTTCTAGTTGCAACTGGTTTCTGGGGCTTGGTGCTGCTCTTTGCCATGGAAGGTTCCTTGATAGACACACCCTTGGGCACTGAAGGGGTCATGACTGAAAAAGTAGAGACCACTGTGTCTACCAGCCTGCCCAACTGGGCTGCCTTCACCTTATACACTTGATGTAGATTCAAAGCACTTTTCACTTGCTGCCACAACACTCTCTTCTCCTTCTGACGAACCTCCCAGTAATGTGAAATCTGGTCTTCATAAAGCTTCTGTACCAATGCTGTCACATTGTCCACCACTAATTGGACATCCCTCCAAACATAAGGATCAACACCCGTATATTTGGTGAGGGTGTAAAACAGGGGAATGGGGATGGATGAAATAGGAATAATGGCCCTCTCAGCAGGGTCATCTATACGAGGAGAGATGAATGCCAGGGCAGTGCAGGTATGTGAAGATGAAGGTGAGAAAAATAATGAGGGTGGAAGGATAGGTGTCAGCTCCTGCTCAAGGGGTTCAGTCTGGGTAAAGGTTGAGGTGAAGGTCAATGGTATCAGGGGCAACTCCTCCTCTTCAAAATCAGTCTGTGTAGCAGTAGAGGTGGAGATAGATGGAATAAGGGCCAACTCTTCATCATCAAGGTCTGTCTGTGTGGCAACAACTACTGTTGCCACTAAAGTGGAAGGCTGGGGAGAAGGAGGTGGTGTGGGTACAGGTATGGGTATGGGTGTAGGCTGTTGGGATGTTGGGTGTAAGTTCTGAAGGGTTGATTGTATGGAATGTAGGTTGGCTTGCATGGTGGCGTGGTTTTCAGTATTGGTAAGGAGTTGAGTTTGGAGAGAGGTAAGGAGGGAAAGAATTTGGGCAAAAGAGTCTGGTAAGGCTTGGGTAATAGGTTGGGTAGGTGGGATTGGCTAGAAAGGTGATGTAGGGGCATGGTAGAAATGGTCAGGCTGTGGAGAGTTTGGGAGGGGTGTGTACTCATGCCAAATATCATGGAGTCAATCAAGGTTGAGTACCCCTCAGTGGTGAACTGCTCCAGGTCATGGGTATGTATAGGTGGGAGGGAATGGGTAAAAGAGGTAACTGGCTCAGTGGGGGGAATGGGTTCAAAGTCAGTGGCCATAGGCACATTGTCGTAGGTAAATAGAGAAGGTGGGACCAGAGTAGGGCTGGGTATGGCACTGGATTCAGGAATTGGAATGGGAGAACTTGGTGGAGGTAGGGAAATGGATGGGCTAGGTGTAATGGGAGCTGGTATTGGGTGGTGGGTTCTCCTTTGGTATTTCCTTTTTATGGTGGGAGTGGGTAGGGTCAATGGGAATATGAGAGTTGGAGCTGACACAGGGGTGGTAGTGGTAATTGTGGAGGATGTTGAAGTGAAAATGGTAGGCATGGGTGCAACAATGGGAGGTATGGCAGGTGAAATGTAAATGATTGGTTGGAGGTGGGATGGTGTGTGGCACTAAACTGGCAGCAGTGGTCTCCACTAGGGAAGCTGCTAGAGTGTCTGCTGATAGAATGGGTACTCTGACTCGATGAAGAATCTTTGTGGTGCAATGGTCTGAGGCTGTCAGAGAAGGTGCAGTGGCAGCAGCAGGTGGCCACAGAGTAGTCAGCTGATGTATCCTTAGTTCCCTTCTTCTTCCCCATCAAGGTCATACTTGTTGTCCAAAACTTCTTCCCAAGCACCACAGGGGGCAATTCAGCAGTTGGCTCGCCCTCCTTTCAAACATATTTTCCTCTCTTCAGCAACACAGTGATGAGCCTGTTATAGGGTAAACCATGCAGTGTTTGCCTCTTCCTAACCTTTCCATGTATGTCACACATCCCCTTAAAATTCAGCTTAGGAGCATTGAAAAAATGTCCCGTGGAGAAAGACTAAAGGGCATCCACAATGGGGTGCCTTCTCTCTTGCTGATGTCTAGCTACAAATACATTCTTCCTCAGAATGTTGTCCATGAATCATAAGCTGGTGTCAAAATCCCTCCTCATAAGTGACTCTCCAGATCCAACAATCCCCTTAGTTAGATGTTTGGCCATATCTCTAAATGAAGCATTGATGGGAAGTCCTAGACTGCAAGAAGGATCATACTGGTCAGGGATCCCAAAAACAAGTGCTATATCTCTAGAATCCACCACAGTCTCCCATTCATCTATCAACACCACAAAAACAACATCATTTATCCTGCTAGCTTCATGCAACCTGAGGTTCTGATATCAGAGCTTCACTAACCTGGGATACACTATCTCATCTAATGGGCTCAGGAGGGGTTCCAAGGAGGCCTTAGCCAAATAGGCTAAGGTTTCACTACCCCACTCGACCTTAGTGAAGTAAGATACATCAAAAACAGTCTCAGGTACCAGCTGCACTTCATCCACAAACTCATTGGGAGTTGTGAGGGGTCAAATTCAGATACAACCTCTTTGCTCTTCTTGCCTTTCTTGGGTTTCTTGGACTTTTGGGCAACACTTATGGATTTCTTGGAGGGATCAAATGAAACACTCAGCTTTGTCTTCACAAGATTGGTTACAAGAGATAATGAGTTAGATTAGGGCTGGGAGGATGCTATCCTGCTGGATTTTCTAATCGATTTTAGGGAAGGTTTGAGTAAATTGAATAGGGAATCATCAAATATGTCAGGGTCAGCCATATCAGACATAGGAAACCATAGATAGTCTCAAACACAGCACTACTCCAAGCAATAAAACACCTTAAACTGACTGACCTTTGTCCAGAAAGAAAGATCCAAAAAAACTGCTATGACAAAGAAAAGAGCTATGGAGCACTTACCCTAAACTAGGGTTTCACACCAGATCGAGCACACAAAATAAAATCGGACGAAGCTCGGTGCAAAATGGTGACTTTAAGATGCTGATCCACCCAAAAGAAGCAATGGGTGCATGGAGATTCAACAGTGGAGCTGGACAGGAAGAAGAACAATTCTCGCGGGAAAAAGGGAAATGGGTTTTGCGCAGAATGAGAGGAGTGAAGAAATGAACCTCACGAAGGGTTTTAAAACCTTAAAACTCGATCTCAATAGGTTGAGAGCTTCAAAATTGAAATCAACCTGTCGAGCAGAAGAGTGACACTGGAATCAACCTGTCGGGGCATTGTTAACACCTCAAGTTGGTCAAAGAGCTTCAGAAAACACTCCTCGAGTGGTTCATTTTGTCAGTGGAGCCTGTCATGGCAAGTTGGCCTTCAGAACACATGGCTCGAGAGGATACCTGATCCTCTCGAGAGGTAGCTTTTCACTAATAGAACCTCTCGACTACCATTTGATACACATTCAAAACCTCTCGACAAGTACTTACAACCTCTCGACAAGTACTTAAAACCTCCCGACATCTCTCAGAACTGCATATATATGCTCGAGACTTCACTCTGCACTGTCCACAACTCAACAACAGCCATAATTACAACTCAGTACCAACAGAAGCTAACACATTTCTAACCAAAAACCATCAATAAAGGACACAACATTTCCAGACATTACACTAACTGAAAAGCTAGGCAAAAATGACAGAAATTGGTAAGCTAAATGGCAGATATGATACATATGGTACAAGTTCAAGATCACTCTCAACTGGGAGGTTCTTGGAGGCTGATGGTCTCAGAGGGCTCCACAGCATAATCAAGACAAGGTTTAAGCCTCTGACCATTTATCTTCATGACCCTCCCCAATTTAGGATCCATGATCTCTACAGCTCCAGATGGGGATACATGTAAAACAGTATAAGGTCCATCCCATCTAGATCTCAATTTTCCAGGAAAGAACTTCAGTTTGGAATTGAAAAGTCATACCTTATCACCAGCAACAAACTCCTTCCTAATAAGGTTCTTGTCAAAGAAAGCCTTGGCTTTTTCCTTGTAAATCCTTGAGATGGCATAGGCATTCAATCTCAGTTCTTCCAACTCAGACAACTACAATTTCTTGTTCAGACCAACAGTAGTTAGATCAAAATTTAAAGCTTTAATGGCCCAGTAGGCCCTATGGTTTAACTCCACTATAGATGACAAGCCTTGCCATACACCAGTCTGAAAGGGGACATTCCAATTGGAGTCTTATAGGCAGTCCTATAAGTCCATAGGGCATCCTGCAACTTCAAGGACTAGTCCTTCCTGTTAGTCCTCACAGTTTTCTCCAAAATATTTTCTCTGTTAGAAATCTCCACTTGCCTACTGGTCTGTGGCTGATGTGGAGTAGCTATTCTGTGTGTAATAGAGTACTTTTTGAGCAATCTCTCAAAGTGTCTGTTACAGAAATGACTCCCCCCATCACTGATAATAGCTATGGGGGTGCCAAATATGGAGAAAATATTATCTTTCAAAAATTTGAGGACAACTATGTGATCATTAGTTCTTGTGCCAGTGGCTTCTACCCATTTTGACACATAATCTACAACTACAAGAATGAAATTGAAACCATAGGAAGGAGGGAAAGGACCCATGAAGTCTATCCCCCAAACATCAAACAGCTCTACCACAAGGATGGAGTGCAATGACATTGAGTCTCTTTTGGATATACTCTCCATCTTTTGACATCTCTGACATGCATTGCAGTGCTCCATTGCATCCTTGAATATGGATAGCCAATAAAAACCACATTGGAGCACCTTAGTTATAGTCTTCTTTCCCCCAAAATGACCTCCACAGGCTTATTCATGGCACTTTGTGAGAATATTGTGGAACTCACTCTCGAGAACACATCTCCTAACCACCTGATCTGCACAGCACTTATAGAGGTAAGGATCCTCCCATAGAAAATATTAACCTGAGAAAATAATATGTCCTTGTCCATCTTGGATCAGTGTGGAGGAATCCTACCAACAATAAGGTAGTTTATAATGTTGGCAAATCAGGGAACACTCACATTGGTGGCAAACAGTTGCTCATTAGGGAAGGAATCATTCATAGGTATACAAGTATATCAGCACAATCAGCAATTAAAATCCTGGATAAGTGGTCTGCAACCACATTCTTCACACTCTTTTTATCTTTGATCTTAAGATCAAACTCCTGTAGCAGGAGGATCCATCTGATCGGCTTGGGCTTTGCCTCTTTCTTGGACATCAGGTACTTCAAGGCAGAATGATTAGTGAAAATCACAATTTTAGACCCTAAGACATAAGGTCTAAATTTTTTTAAAGCAAAGACTACTGCCAGAAGCTCTTTCTCAGTGGTGGTGTAATTAAACTGAGCAGCTGTCAGTGTCTTACTGGCATAATAAACTATACTAGGTAGTTTATCTCCTCTGTGCCAAGGCTGCACCAATTGCAAAATCAGAGGCATCACACATTAGCTCAAAGGGAAGAGAATAATCTGGGGCAGGAGTCAAACACTTTTCAACATCTCAGCAGTCAAGCATTCAACAGTAAACATAAAGGGTACCTCTTGACACAGCAGGTGGCACAGTGGTTTGGAAATTTTGCTGAAATCCTTGATAAATCTCCCGTAGAAGCCAACATGTCCTAGGAAAGACCTAACTTGTTTGATAGTTTTTGGAGGAGGTAAGTGTGAAATCATATCAATTTTTATTTTATCCACCTCAATCCCTTCTGGGAAACCACATGACCAAGAATAATTCCTTGGGTGACCATAAAATTGCTCTTTTTCCAGCTCAAAACTAGATTGGTTTCCTCACATCTTTGAAGCACAAGGGAGAGGTGATGCAAACATTGATCAAAATTATCACCATACACTGAGAAATCATCTATGAAAATTTTTAAAAACTTATCTAACATGTCAGAAAATATCGCATGCATGCATCTCTGGAAAGTAGCAGGAGCATTGCATAGTCCAAATGACATCCTTCTGTAAGCAAAGGTGTCAAATGGATAAGTAAAAGTTGTCTTTTCTTGATCTTGTGGATACATTGGTAGCTGGTTGTAAGCAGAATATCCATAAAGAAAATAGTAATAAGCCTTCTCTGCTAGCTTATCCAAAATCTGGTCAATGAAAGGCAATGAGAAGTGGTCCTTCCTAGTCTTGGAGTTCAATTTTTTGTAATCAATACAGACCTCCAACCAGTAACCTCTCTGGTTGGCATTAATTCTCCAGACTCATTGGGGACTACAGTGATGCTAGACTTCTTAGGAACCACCTGAGTAGGTGACACCCATTCAGAATCTCAGATTAGATAGATTACTCCAGCATCAAGTAGTTTGACAACCTCTTTCATAACCACTTCCTGCATGTGAGGATTCAATTTTCTCAGTATCTCCTTAGAGGGTTTGGAACCCTCTTCCAGGTGAATCTTGTGCATACACACAATTGGGTTAATTTCTCCTAAATCAGCAATGGTCTATCCTGTTACTTTCTTATGCATCCGGAGCACATGCAGTAATTTTTTCTCTTGCTCCTCAGTGAGGGAAGAAGAAATAATTACAGGCAATTTCTGATCCTATCCCAAGAAAGTATATTTGAGAGATTGTGGGAGCTGTTTCAGTTCCAAATCAGGTGGACTGTCAAGTGAAGGCAGCAAAGGTGCCTTAGAAGGTAAAGGGAGGGGCAACACAATAGGTTTCCAATGAGAATGCTGCACTTGCTCCACTACAGAATTTAAGCTTTTCACCTCTTTAGTAAAATTAGTGGGAGCCTCCCTTATAACAGTCTCAGTCCAAATCTCCTCAAATTCATCAAACACCTCATCCCAATTCAGTAGTTTGGGCAAGGTCTCCTCAACAAGCTCATCAATGACATCAATCATAATTCAGTCTTCACTCTCAAAGTAAGGTTGATTGGCTGTATTATACACATTGAACCTCACTTTCATATTTCCAAAAGTTACCTCCATCACCCCATATCTGCATTGAATACAGGAATTAGCAATGGCCAGAAATGGCTTGCCTAATATCACAAGAATAAGAGTGATGTACTTTGTAGGTTACATATCCAAAACCAAAAAATTTGTTAGGTAGAAAAATTTATCCACCCCTACCAACACATCCTCAATAATACTCACAGGTCTCCTCTCAGATCTGTTAACCAGTTGTAAGAGCTTTAGGAAATGGCAGATGAGACATTGCTGGAATCCATCTGCTGCCTTAGCATTTTCATCATTTTTTTATTTTTATTTTTATTTTTATCTTGGTGTAAGGTCTCAACAGCAGCCCCTTTAATTTTCTCATGCTGCTCCTACTGCTCACTGACATGGACTGAATTTTCTTGTCCTTGTACACTCTCTCTTGCTTCCATGCCCATTTGATTGTCTACCACCTTGACATTCCTTAGGGTTGTGATTTCTTTAGCTTCCTCGTGGGTTGAGGAACCTTTACCAATCATGTATTGACCCTTGGGATTGTTCATTGGTTGACTTGACAATCTTCCCATATCCCTCCTAGTTGGAGTATTAGAGATTTGACCAAGCTAGTCCTCAATTTTTTTATACTCTGACTGTGAGAGCTCACAGTTTGTGATAAGGAGTTCAGGTTTTACAGTGATGACAAAACCTGTTCTTCAAATGAGGGTGCTCTAAGCTGTGGTGGGGGTAAAGCTAACTAATTTGGATATGGGGCAGACTGAGCAAATTGCTGTCTTGGAACATAACATTGGTTATACTGTTAAACTGGTCTATATGGAAATGCTTGTTGCTACTGCTGGGGTTGTTGGAATTGTCCTACCTCCACCTCAAATTGGGGTGGTTTCTCCATGGGTACCCAATAGGCTGTTACCCATATGATTGGGCAGTATTGACATGCTCCATAACTAGTTCAGGGAATTGACCAGCTGAGGGACAGCCCAACACTGAGTAGGTGACTGGCATATCAGACATGCCTCTTTCAAATATGCAACAGCTTGGGGCTGCAACACTCTCAACACTTTATAAAATTTATGGGACAAGTTGTCCACCTTCTTAGCCAGGTCATTGTACACAGTAATCTCATACAAATTTACCTTGGAAGGAAGTTATTTTGTCACTCTAGCTGCTGGTACAATGTCATCTCTTGACAAAGACTCCTGCTGCATGGAGTTTTCACTTATCACATCAAATAATTCCCATGCCTCCTCATCAGTTTTGTTGAGGTATGTGCCACCACACGAGGCATCAATCATGTTTTTACTCTTAGAGCCAATCCCTTGGTAGAAGCTCTAGATAAGCTGCCACTTAGAGATTTGATGGTGGGGGCACTGCCTTAGCAGCTCTTTAAACCTTTCCCATGCCTCATGAAAATCGTTAGTTGATAATTGAGTAAAGGAGATGATGCTCTTCCTCAACTAGCTGGTTTTATTCATAGGAAAAAATTTGGCTAAAAATTGACATTGCAAGGCATTCCATGAGGTTATGCTATTGGGAGGGAGCATGCTGAGCCAATTTCTGACTTTGTCCTTTAGTGAAAAAGGAAAGAGCCTCAGTTTTGTGGGCTCATATCCCAGACCAACAATCTTGAATGTGGTGCATAAAGATAAAAATTCATCTATGTGCTTATAAGGATCCTCCTTACTAAGCCCATGGATAGATGGCAACATTTGGATGGTTTGGGACTTAATTTCATAGTTGCCCTCAGCATTGGGAAATTGAATGCAGAAGGGGGATGAGTACACCCCTGGTGCATAATATTCCCTCAATGGTCTTGGTTGGTCACCCATCTCAACTATTTCACAATGATTAGCAGGGATGTGTGTTGGTTGTCTAGCTCTAAGGATTCTCTCAATTGCAAGATTTAAAGGTAAAATCTCAGGGTTAAGAGTCCTTCTACCAAACATACAACACACAGCAGGAACAAATTACAGCTAACAAAAACAAACACACAAAAGCAAACACACTAAGTACTACTGCTAAATTCAAAAATTACAAAAATGAAATTGTAATCCAAGAGCAAGAAATGCAAACTCAGGCAAAATCAGATCCAGCTACAAGCAATTTGCTCCTCTCCTGGCTATAGCTTCAGACCTAAAAAATAAAATCAAAAGACTACAAAAAACCATAGCAGCATTAATTCAAATACAAATTTGATCTACTAACAAAAAGAAAAACTCAAATCTACTACTTAGATCTCAAATCCCCGACAACGGCGCCAAAAACTTGTTGTATTATAATTACTGTACATTTATTTTATCAAAGAGTGTGATGGTAAAAATATGACACACAAGCACAAAAATGGAATGGATTGAAACAACATAAAAACAATAGCAATTTATACATAGTTCTGCAAGATCAGGGCTGTTGTAGCAAGTTTTAATGAGTAAGAGATTGTCCCACAGAGAATTGTGATCTGAGGTAGTAAATCTCTAGATCTGCTACAGATCTGAGAAATCTAATCATATTCTAACTTAAACTAAGAAAAACAAAGAAAGAGAAGGAGTTTTTGGTTATCACTGCACAAAAAACATAACTAAAAATAGATCTAAGTAAAAATAGAATCAAAAGTCAAACCAGAGATAAAGGAAGAGAGAATTGAAGAAAATGGCAGATGTTTTGGTAAAATAAAACTAAAATGTGGAGAAGTAAACAGCTAGGGGATAGTTTTTCACTGTTAAATTGAATTGCTAAGCAGGGTAGAAGCTGGATCTGCAACAAACCTTCATTTGGCTACAAGCACAAATGCAAGGTAAAGGATCCAAATCAACCCTGAGATATGGACTAGTCCTAGGGTTATACTCCATCCACTCAAATGGTCACAGAGTATCCCGTGGATATAATCCAGTCATGTGGGAAAGAAATTGAATAGAAAAACCACTACAAATGCTATGGATGTAAGGCTAAAAGCTCATGCATCCATAGGTGCATAAAATCTATAAAAATCCAATGAAAATCACTAGATCTACAGATTAAATGAACATTAAAACTAGTAATTCATTGATCTAAACAAAACTTACAACAAATCACCCTCGAATCTACAGTCTCTGCAATGTCCACACTTCTTACAAAGCTTTTACAAATCAAATTACAGATCAAGCTAACCCTAGCTGTTACAGAGATTTAGCCAGCCAAGTTGTGCTAAGGAGAGAAGAAGAAGAAGAAGAAGAAGAAGAAGAAGAATAAGAAGAAGCAAAGGCGAGAAGAGTTCAAAAAATTCCTCAATCTCTGGAAGTTCAAATCTATTTTATTCTTCCCTATTTATACAATTCCTAAATGAACTTGATATGCCTTGGCCAATCAGAGAAGAGGAGAATCAAAGCAGTTATAAGACCTGATGACGTGGCTGAATTTCATCCAAGTATTACCCCAAATTCGTTAAAAAGTTGTGCACACATGGGGAAGTTAGGTCAGGTGTCCTTTGTGCTGATGGATTTATGAAAATGTCATTCAAAGCTGACAAATACATGCTTGAACTCGTGCCTTGAGTGGTTTGAGCCTCAGAATATCAACCTCGATAGGTTCTTGACAGGATAGAGGCTTCAGAACATCACACTCGATAGGTTTAGACAACCCTCGATAGGTTCCTTTACAACTCGATAGGTTCACTTTAGATTGCTCGAGTGGCTGGGTTTCAACATCAAAGTTCTCGAGAGTGTTTTGCTTCAGGCATAAGCCCTTCAACAAGATGATAGCTTAAGGTTATCAAACTCGAGAGGTTCTCGAGTAGTTGCTCGACAAGATGAAATGAACCTTATTCCAACACTACAATTCGACAGGTTGCTTCATAGGTGCAAGGAACCACTCGAGTAGTTTAAGTGTGCAGCTCAACTGCATTGGATCTAACTGCTCGACAGGTTCTTTGCCTCATCCATGAACCACTCGACAGGTTCTGTTTTAAGTTGTAAATTGCTCATCAAGTTCAAGCAACCACTCGAGTGGTTAAATCTATAGCTACAAATTGCTCGAGTGGATGATGTTGCGGTTATGAACCACTCGACAATATCACTGCAACTTCAGCAACTGCTCGAGTGTGCATCAGATATTTTCTATAGGTTCTTTAACTGCTCGAGTGTGCATCAGATCTTTTTGATAGGTTCTTTAATTACTCGAGCATTCCTTTTCTAGAAGTTTGATGCGCTCGAGAACTGCTCAAGCTTCATTTCCTGAACCCCTGCTGCTGATGGACAGTCTGTTATAACACTCTGTCATGCATGAGTCTTCTCATCAGTCAGTTGTTGACTCAAATCTCCCTCCTTTTGGCCTTTGTTACATAGATTTCTGCACTTCATTGCAGATTATTACTAACTATAAAATAGCACTCAAAAAGCAATTATTAAACAACTCTAAGGTCTAGTAAGGGCTAGGTTAAGAGGTGAAAATGGTATTTTTGCAGTGATTAACAACTGTTTAGATGGAGGTCAGCCTCCATCGGTGGAAGATATTTCTTTTTGAGCCTTTGTACATATGATAGTAGATCTATAATATGTTGCTTTTATTCGTGGTGTAGCTCCACACTTTGTTTTCGATGTGCTTACTTTGTACTTGTATTGTAAGGGTACCATCATGCGATGGCCCGATCCTTCCTATTGGCGTATGTGAGGAAAGATCGAGTTGTTTGTATGTGATGCCTACAGTAGATACCATAGCATCACTGTAACTCGGATCATGTATGAGGTCCGACGGCATGAGTTTTGTGATAAGGAAAACCCGGGCTATCACAAAGACATAATTTGTAATCTTAAGTTGAAAAGGACTAATTCGAAGGGCAATTTCATATCAGACAAAAGACTAAATTTTGAAGACATTTATCAAAAATAGAAACTAATTTTTAGAAGCATTTCGTATCAAAACAAGGACAAATTTCAAGTTCAAATTTGAAGCTCAATTATCGGATTCAGAGTCGATTATCAAAGTTTAAAATCAAGGTTCAATATCAGAGTTCTAATTCAAGTTCAGAGTTCAAATTTTTGGATATCGAGTTCAATTTTAGAGTTCGATTATCAAATTCGAATTTAGAGTTTCAGATTCAGAGTTCTTATTCCACTTCCTATTCAATTTCACATCTTCCGGACTCAGTTATTCACTTTCCAATTACATGTTGCTTATTAAGTAATGGATGACTTAAAATCGATAATTTAAATAATCTCTAACGCATATGGCGTTAGAGCCGAAGGTCACTACAAAAAATAAGAGTTTTAGCGGCAGTTTTTTGCAGCAAAAAAATGCCGCTATTTATAAAAAAAACTATTAAGACTATTAGTGGCAAGGGTATTAGTGGCAGTTTTTTTGTTACTAGTGGTAGTTTTTGGCTGCCATTAATAATCTTATTTTTTGTAGTGGGTAACCGATGGGAATCCCCTTCCATCGTCGTTCAATGAATAATTTCAAACTGTTGTCCAGTTCAGATAGATGGATATACCGCTGTACCGGTCCAGATGGATGGATATACCGCTGTACCAGTTTAGATGGATGAATATATCGCAGTAGCGGTTAGAGTGTATAGGGGATTCATTCATGTGAACCTTAAATCATCATGCAGATTCTAACACATAGTACTGCTATTTGTTCATAACATATTGTGCAATTGTGGACTTTGCAGGTCCGTCGCGACGATGCGCACTCTTTAAAAAATGATGGAGTCGCCACCTGGAGCTTTTAAAGACTCGAGATACCTAAAAAATCAATATGTAACCACCGAAGTGTAAAAATATGACTCCGATTTATCGGTCTTTGCCAAAGGCTCTTCGATAGGGGCTTCGGTTATCAATCGGGAAGGTGTTAGGCACCCGATTGACCCGCTCGTATGTGGTCTCTACTATGGCCAAATGAAAAATAAAAAAAGAAAATGAATGGTACTTCCTCTTGCCCGAAGGCACTCCGATCCTATTTGAGCTCCCCACCCTTACTGAAATTTCAGCAGTGTAACTGCTCAAATTCAAGGATAGAGGAAAAGCAGAGAAGGTGGAGAAATAGAGGGGAGAGTCGAAGCTCTCGTGTAACGACCCGAATTTTCGATAACGTGGAATCAATGACTTTTGATGAAGATATGATTATGTTGACCAATTTGACCATGGTCAAACCTTTGACTGTTATGGCTTAACCTCTGATCCACCTTTTATTGGGCAATTACCCAATCAGCCCAACGCAACGTTCTCTCTCCTCCATTTTCTCTCTCTAGTTTCTTATATAGATGTTTATGGTATGGACATCTAACACACTAGCCCATCCTTTCACCCAACATGGCAAGTAAGAGAGTCTTGATAGACTCTTGCCTTCTTTTTTTTATTCTTTTGTTTATTATTAGAAGACGTGCCCAAATAGGGCTCCTGCTCCCTATAATCCCAATATAAAGGAAAAGATAAAGACCTAGGTCTCTCTCCCTCTCTTCATCTCTCTATTGTCTCTCTCTCCCACTCTACCCCACCAGAACCCAAAGCACAACCCATGTGAGCCTCCTCTCTTCACTCTTTCCTCATTTTCAAATCCCAACAACCCTCTCTGCTTCTCCATATAACGACCCCCATCTCTCTCTCTCTATGACCCAACAACACCAAATCCTCAACCTTTGACTCCTCGCCCAACCAAGCATCAACACCTTTTTATCGCTTGCTTCTTCTTAAAATCACATGTAATACCCACCAATAGGTACCTCTTATTGCCTTATTTTGGAGACTACACTCTATGTATGACCCAAATCCCTCCAAACTACATTTGAAGATTTCACACAGTCTTCACAATCTTCTTTCGTGGTCCCTCATATTGGCGCCACACTCTACAACAACCCCAAGCACTGCTCTCCCCATCCTGTTTATTGATGAAATAAGAAAAAAGGAGAAGGTCGGGTCTTCTCGGATCCAACTAGAAGTTCCACCATCTGATCCGGAGAGGGCGCCGATTTGAAGGGAAACTCCTACACTAGGGACACCAACCTCTTTAACCGTGTCAACCCGAACCTTTGCAATCGCTACGAACGAGGTGGGTGCCCTTCTATCCATTAATATTTACGCTTTTACACTTTTTTTGATAATTATATGAAAACTACAATTTTCTATTCTTAGGTTTTGTGTGGGTTCATAAGATGATTATAGTCAAAGGGTTGACCATATGGTTGGACCCATCGGCCGAGAACTATAGTATACTATATCCTTCCACATGGCACACAAGTGTGCCAACAAAATAGATTCCGAGGATTATAAATTGGGCACAAAGAAAGCCCATGTCAAGGATGGGCTGCTGCCTTGTTCTATGTTTGATTGCTCACTCAATGTGGAGGTCTTCGTTTAACCGTTTCAATCCCGAGGATCCAATCAGTTTTTTATCTCGGTCAGACCGTGGACTCCCCATAAAATTTGATGCTTTTTACATCTAATGGCTCACATTGATCTGTTTGTCTTTATTTTCATAAATTTTAATGCTCCAAAAACCTGTGAATATATTGACTTTACACTTGAAATATTTCCTGCACTTATTTTGAAAATATGCACATACATTGGACGAAGGGTCCAGTTTGACCCATTAAATTAAGTGAACCATAGACATATGGGTTGAGGCCCGTGGATCTAAATAAAGATCATTTGGCCATCTGTTAAATTGATGGTCAGATTTTAATTATAATAAACAAACCTCGGTCTTTGCACCACCTAAAGTGGTGCACATAGCCACAGAAATTCCTGCACTTTATGCCTATGACACCTTAGTCTAGGGTCTAATTTGACCCTTTTAGATCTCAAGTTTTAGGCCAAACTAGGACAGGAGACACCAAGAAGGATCTCCCATAAATTTTGAATCTCTTTCCATCCAACTAATAGTTGTCTGTAAACAAATCTATCCGAATTAGGCGGTTGTACGAGTTTTCCAAAAATAATGAAGGGCTTTATACCCTTAGACAACCAACGTTAAGGGGCATGTTTGACTCCCTACTTGACCTCCAAAACAATCAAACTAGTGAGGGGTCTGAATGGAAACCCACCTTATTTTCTATAACACTGCAGTTATCAGACCCGATGTCGTATAACCGATGTATTTAAGCTATTAAAATGCACCTCAAATTTAGTTCAAGCATTGATGGAATCCGAACCTTAGGACTGTCATTTCATATGAAGTTTTCATATATGTAAAATTCTCAATAGGTGAAAGAAACTTCTTTTTCTTTGATTTAGGTCCACCAAATATTTTGTATTAAAAATCTATGCAGATTTCAAGATTCGCAAAATGCTAGATTCATGATCATTGACTATTATTAGTAAATTTTGGGTTTAGAACTTCTTCAGAAAAATGGGTCCATCACGCATACATGTAAGGTCTAGCCCATCAATACATAGGTCATTCAAGACTTCCAATCATCACAAAGGACCATGGGTCTAGTGGGCTCTTCTAGTCTCTGGACCCTTAATGGGCTCGTATATCCAATGTAGCTAAACGCGCGTTTTGAGAAATCACGGACCAATCTCCAACGATGGGCCCAACCCATCTTCTAAGTCTCAATGGACTCATCAAATGTATTATCTATCCATGCTACAACAACCCTGTATCTTGCAGGTTGTGTTTAAATTGCTTGTTGTTTCACTACATTTCACTCCCCTCTTTGATTTATTTTTGCTGTCATATTTTTATCATCACATTTTAAAATAAAAATATAAGCACAAGCATTTATGTGGTGCATCATGTGGTGGAACATATCTCAGTAAAACTGATGAGGAGGCCTGGGATTTGTTTGATGTGATTAATGAAAACTCTACAAAGCAGGAGGCTCTGTCAAGAAATGACATTGAGCCTGCAGCTGCTAGAGTTACAAGAACACCCACTGCCTCAGGGAAATTGTACAAAGTAAATGTACACAATAACCTGGAAAAGAAGGTGGACAGGTTGTCTGAACATTTTGGTAAATTGCTGAGTGTGATGCAGTCCTCAATAGCTGCACAAGTGCAGGAGGCATATCTGATATGTCAGTCCCCCACACACTCTCTTCAAGACTATCCCTCTGCTGGTCAGTACCTTGAACTTGTCATGGAGCATGCAAATGCTGCTAAGTCTTATGGGCAGTAGTAGCCTACTGGGTATGCTTGGAGGAACCACCCCAATCTGAGGTGGAGACAAGACAGTTTTCAACCCCAACAGTAGCAGGCTATGCCCTACAAACCTTCCCAGGCATACCAGTAAAATTACTTCCCAAGGCATCAGTTCCAACAGCCCGTGGCACAACCAATGGCTCAGTTAAGTCACCAAAGTCCACCAGCACCACCACCACAAACAAGAGAACCCTCCTTTGAGGAACAGGTTCTGTCCTTAGTACAAAACCTCAGTTCCTTATCACAAACGGTGAACTCTCACAGCCAGAGCATTAAAAAAATTGACGACCACCTTGGTCAATTTTCCAATACTCTGACTAGGAGGGAAGAGGGCAGACTGCCAAGTCAACCGATAAATAATCCTAAGGGTTAGTACATGGTGGGTGAGTCTTCTTCAACTGAGGAAGCTAAGTCCATCACTATTTTGAGAAGTGGCAGGCTGGTGAATAACCAAGTTGATGTTGAGACCACAAGGAGTGCAGGACAAGAGAACCTGATCCATGATAGTATGTAGCAGGAGCAACATATGAAAAATAAAGGGGCTGTTGTTGAGTCCCAACAGAAAAATAAAAATAAAAATAAAGAAAAAATTAATGAAAATGTAAAGGCAGCAGATGAGATCCCAACAATATCTCATCTGCCATTTCCTCCTGCTCTTCAAGCACGTTCTCCTTTTGACAAGGAAAATGCTAAGATGCAGGAAATAATGAAGACCTTCAAGTAAGTTAAGATCAATTTACCTCTGCTTGATGTCATTAAATAAGTCCCAACCTATGCAAATTTTTTGAAAGATTTGTGCATCCAAAAAAGACAGTCTAGGATTCTTTATCCAAGAAAGTCTTTTCTGCTAAAAAAGTAAAACAAATTTTGTTTATTGCAACCCCAACTAAACTCCCAGACCCTAGAGTTCCCACAATCCCTTGTATCATTGGAAACCACACCATAGAGAAAGTTCTCATAGATTTGGGAGCCAGTGTTAATCTACTTTCATATTCTATGTATGAGAAATTAGGTTTTGGGGGAGTTAAAGCCCACACATGTTGTCTTACAACTGGTTGACAAAGATTTGAGAGGAGACCTGTGGGTATCATTGAGGCTGTGCTAGTTGGGGTGGACAAATTTTTCTACCAAACAGATTTCCTGGTTTTGGACATGGAACCTACTAGATGCACCACCCCTATCACTGTGATATTAGGCAGGCCATTCTTAGCCGTTGCCAATGCCTGCATTCAGTGCAGATCTAGGGTGATGGAGGTAACCTTTGAAAATATGAAAGTGAAGCTTAATGTGTACAATGAAGCCAATCAACCTCACCTTGAGAGTGAAGACTGATTTATGGTTGATATTATTGATAAGCTTGTTGAGAAGACCTTGCCCAAACTGTTGAATTGGGATGAGGTGTTTGATGAATTTGAAGAGATATGGACTGAGTCTGTCGATGGGGAGGCCCCCACACATATGACTAAAGAGGTGAAAACCCTAGACTCTTTAGTAGGGTCAGCAAGGCACTCTCATTGGAAACCTGTTGTGCTGCCTCTCCCTGTACCTTCTAAGGCACCTTTGCTATCTTCACTTGTCAGTCCACTTGATTTGGAGCTGAAATAGCTCCCAGAATCTCTCAAATATCCCTTCCTAGGACAGGATAAAAAATTGCCTGTGATTATTTCATCTTCCCTCACTGAGGAGCAGGAAGAGAAATTATTGTGTGTGCTCAAGATGCATAGGAAAACAATTGGCTGGACCATTACTGATTTAGGGAGAATTAACCTAGCTGTGTGTATGCATAAGATTCATCTGGAATAGGGTTCAAAACCCTATAGGGAGATGCAGAGGAAGTTGAATCCTCATATGCAGGAAGTGGTTATGAAAGAGGTGGTCAAACTACTTGATGTTAGAGTAATCTGTCCAATTTCATATTCTAAATGGATGTCACCTACTCAGGTGGTTCCTAAAAAGTCTGGCATCACTGTGGTCCCCAATGAGCCTGGAGAATTAATGCCAACCAGGGAGGTCATTGGTTGGAGGGTCTGCATTGACTACAGAAAATTGAACTCCAAGACTAGAAAAGACAACTTCCCACTGCCCTTCATCGACCAGATTCTGAATAAGCTAGCAGGAAAGGCTTACTATTATTTTCTTGATGGATACTCTGGTTACAACCAAATCCCCGTGTATCTACAAGATCAGGAAAAAATAACTTTTACTTATCCATTTGGCACCTTTGCTTTTAGAAGGGTGTCATTTGGGCTATGTAATGATCATGTTACCTTCCAGAGATGTATGTATGCAATATTTTCTGACATGCTAGATAAGTTTTTGGAGATTTTTATGGATGATTTCTCTGTGTATGGTGATATTTTGATTAGTGTTTGCATCATCTCTCCCTTGTGCTTGAGATATATGAGGAAACCAACCTAGTTTTGAGCTAGGAAAAGAGCAATTTCATGGTCACCCAAGGAATTATTCTTAGTCATGTTGTTTCTCAAAAGGAGATTGAGGTGGATAAGGCAAAAATTGATCTGATTTCACGCTTGCCTCCTCCAAAAACTGTCAAATAAGTCAGGTCATTCCTTGGACATATTGGTTTCTATAGGAGATTCATCAAGGATTTCAGTAAAATCTCTAAACCTTTGTGCCATTTGCTGTGTCAAGAGGTACCCTTTGTATTTACTGCTGAATGCTTGATTGCTTTTGAGGTGTTAAAGAAGTGTTTGACCTTTGCTCTTGCAATACAGGCCCCTGATTATTCCCTTCCCTTTGAGGTAATGTGTGATGTCTCAAATTTGGCAATTGGTGCAGTCTTGGGGCAGAGAAAAGATAAACTATCTAGTTTAGTTTAATATGCTAGCAAGACATTGATAGATGCTCAGCTGAATTACACCACCACTGAGAAAGAGCTGCTGGCAGTTGTCTTTGCTTTGGAAAAATTTAAGCCTTATGTCGTAGGGTTTAAAATTGTGGTGTTCACTGACCACTCAGCCCTGAAGTACCTGTTGTCTAAGAAAGAAGCAAAGCCCAGGCTGATCAGATGGATCCTCCTGCAACAGGAGTTTAATCTAGAGATCAAAGACAAAAAGAGTGTGGAGAATGTGGTTGCACACCACTTGTCTAAGATTTTGATTGCTGATTGTGCTGACATGCCTGTGAATGATTCCTTGATGAGCAA
This sequence comes from Chloranthus sessilifolius, assembly GCA_021018995.1. Taxonomy (NCBI): domain Eukaryota; kingdom Viridiplantae; phylum Streptophyta; class Magnoliopsida; order Chloranthales; family Chloranthaceae; genus Chloranthus; species Chloranthus sessilifolius. Next base: position 92,886,156 of record CM037584.1, on the reverse strand, counting down.
CTTTTTGTCATCGATGTGAGTGTGCCCTAGTTTGCTAACATTGTGAACTATCTGGCTGTTTGTAGGATTCCCCCACACTAGTCTAAGATGGACAAAGACTTATTTTTCTCTCATGTCAAATATTTTCTGTGGGAGGATCCTTACCTTTATAAGTGTTGTGCAGACTAGGTTGTGAGGAGATGTGTTCCTGAAAGTGAGTTCCATAGCATTCTTATAATGTGTCATGAACAGGTTTGTGGATGTCACTTTAGTGGAAAGAAGACTGTTGTAAAGGTGCTGCAATGTGGATTTTATTAGCCTTTCTTATTTAAGGATGCTTTTGAACACTGCAGAACCTATTTAAGATGTCAAAGGATGGGTGGCCTGTCAAGAAGAAATTTCATGCCTCTGCAACCCATCCTTGTTGTGGAGCTATTTTAGATTTGCCTCCTGCCATGGGCTTTAATTTTATTCTTGTGGCTATGGATTATGTGTCTAAATGGGTAGAAGTCACTGCCACAAGGACCAATGACCACAAAGTTGTCCTCAAGTTTGTCAAAGAGAACATTTTCTCTAGATTTGGCACCCCTAGAGCCATTATCAGTGATGGGGGTAGCCACTTCTGTAACAGGCACTTTGAAAGTCTACTCAAGAAGTATTCTGTTACACATAGGATTGCTACTCCATACCACCCACAGACCAGTGGGCAAGTGGAGATTTCCAATAGGGAAATCAAACATATCCTAGAGAAGACAGTAAGGACTGATAGGAAGGACTAATCAATGAAATTAAATGATGCTTTGTGGGCTTATAGGACAGCCTATAAGACCCCAATTGGAATGTCCCCATTCAGATTAGTCTACGGCAAAGCATATCATCTGCCAGTAGAGTTAGAACACAGGGCTTACGGGCCATTAAAGCCTTAAATTTTGATCTAACTACTGTTGGTGCAAACAGGAAATTACAGTTGTCCGAGTTGGAGGAACTGAGATTGGATGCTTATGCCAATGCAAGAATCTATAAGGAGAAGGCCAAGGCTTTCTATGACAAAAACCTTCTTAGGAAGGAATTTGTTGAAGGTGATAAGGTATGGCTTTTTAATCCCAAACTTAAATTTTTCCATGGAAATTGAAATCCAGATGGGATGGATCTTACACTGTACTACATGTATCCCCATCTTGAGCTGTTGAGATCATGGACCCCACTGAAGGAAGGGTCATGAAAGTGAATGGTCACAAGTTAAAAATTTGTTTAGAAAATACAGTGGATCCTTCTGAAACCATTGGCCTTCAAGAACTTCCCACTGCTGAGTGATACTCAACCTTGTAAACTTTGTAACATAGCTATCATTTACTATGTTTTTATTGTTTACTTTGCAAATTTATGTAGTTTTTGTCTAGTTTGTCAATTAGTATAATGTCTGAATTCTATTGTGTTCTTTAATGCTTGTACTGAGTGGTACTGTGTGGGAATCATTACTGTCGTAAGTGGTGGACAAAGCAGAGTGAAGAGTTGGGCATTTATGCAGTTTTGAGAAGTGGTTGACAGGATTTAAGAACTTGTCGAGAGGTGTTATGTACTGTTCGAGAGGTTCTGAAAGTGTACTGAGTGTGTTCGAGAGATTTTGAGTGGAGTTGATTGTGTCTCGAACACTTGTCGAGAGGATCTGAGAGGTTTTGAACACTTGTCAAGAGGTTCTACCACTGAAAGGCATCCTCTCGAGTCCTAGGTTATGAAGATTTACTGCTTTTTGAGAGGATCAGGCAACCTCTCAAATTCCATTTTCTGAAGCCTCACTGCCTCTTGAGAGATTCAACTAACCTCTCGAGTAGATGCTTCCTGAAGTTGTTGGTGCTCCGACAGGTTGGACCCACTAGAGAACCTCTTGAGGCCTTCTTCAACCTGTTGAAATCGAGATTTTAAGGTTTTAAAACCTATCGTGGGATTCAGTTCCTCATTTCTCTCTTATGCGCAAAACTTGGTTCCTCTTCCTCGCGAGATCTGTGCTTCTTCCTTCTATCTAGCTCAACTGTTGAACCTCCATCTACCTATTACTTCTGCTAGGTGTATCAGTAGCTGAAAGTCATCATTTTGCACCACGTGCCTTCTGGTTTGGTACTCTGTGCTCAATTTGGTGTGAAACCCTAGCTAAAGGGTAAGTGATCCATCAATCTTTATCCCTCTTGTTTGAGTGTTTATTTCTATCTAGATTTAGTTCATTATACTGTGGATCATCATTGGTGTAAGAGGTTTTTGGATTTGATGAGGTGAGTTGCTAGAGTTTCCTGTGTATAAATGGCTTCCCCAAAATCACTGAGAAAATCCAGCAAGATAGCTTCAACCTAGCTTCAAACCGATCCACCATATCCTGTAGCCCGTCCTATAAAAAGGAAGCTAAGTGATTCATTTGAGCCATCTGCGAAAGCAAAATATGTTGCCCAAAAATTTTAAAAATCCAAGAAAACCACAAAGCCCAAGAAATGCAAGAAAGTGCTGAGGAGGTCCATGATGTACCTGAGACTGTTTTTGACCCCCTCACAACTCCCAATGAGTTTGTGGATGAGTTGCAATTGACACATGAAACTGTGATTGATGTCCCTTACTTCACCAAGGAAGAGTGGGGTAGAAAAACTTTGGCTTATTTGGCTAAGGCCTTTTTGAAGCCCATCTTGAGCCCATTGGAAGAGAGAGTGCCCTAGACTAGTGAAGCTTTGGTATTAGAATATCAGGATGCATGAAGATGGTGGGGTAAATCAAGATGAGTCTGTCTTTGTTGTATTGATAGATGATTGGGAAACTGTAGTGGATGCTAGAGATATAGGACTTGTATTGGGGATCCCATCCCAGTATGATCCTTCTTGCAATTTAGGAGCTCTCATCAGTGCATCATTTCGAGACATGGCCAAACATCTAACTATGAGGATTGTTGGATCTAGGGATTCACTGATGAAGAGGAACTTTAGTAACACCAAGCTGCTTTTCATGGATAACATTCTGAGAAAGAATGTCTTTGTCACTGGTCATCATCAAGAAATAAGGTCCCCCATTGTGGATGCCCTCTACTCTTTCTCAAAGGGGCATTTTTTCAATGCTGCTGAGCTGATTTTTAAGGGGATGGGTGACATCCATCAAAAGGTGAGAAAGGTACAGACATTATTGGGTTTCCCTTATGGTAGACTGATTACAACATTGTTGAAGAGAGGAAAGTATGTGTGGAAGGAGGGAGAACCAACTGATGACTTGTCAATTGTGGTGTTTGGAAAGAAATTATGGACAATAAGTATGACTTTGATAGGAAAGAGGAAGAAGGGGTCTGAGGGACCATCAACTCTCACCCCTACTACTGCTATCACCATTGCTACTTCCAATGCAGCCACATCTGCTGTTATAGCTGTTGTTGCTAGTTTAGTACCACATATCATCATACCCCCAGTCATTCCATCTTCCATCCTTGCTCCCATGCTTATCATGACCACTACACCCTCCACAATCACCACCGCCATCCCTGTGTCAGCTCCTTTTGCTCCCACATTCCCATTTACCTTACCTACTCCCACCATTAAAAGAAAATACCAAAAGAGAACCCATCAACCTTAGTCACCACCCATTACATCTGGCCCATCCATTTCTCTATCTCAACCAAGTACTCCCATTTCTACTCCTGATCCCACTGACATACCCAGCCCTACCCTTGACCCACCTTCTCCATTTACTTATGAAATTGACCTTCCTACCACCACTAAGCCAGTTACCTCTCCTACCCATTCCCCCCCTCCTATTCATACCCATAACCAGGAGCAGTTTACCTCTGAGGGGTACTCAGCCTTGATTGACTCCATTGTGGAGGCTATTGGGCATGAGTACACACCCCTCCCTGACTCTCCACAGCCTATCCTTTTCCAGCATGCCCCTACATCCCCATTCCATCCCATCCCACGTACCCCACCTGTTACCCAACCCTTTCCAGATTCCTTTACCCATATTCTTTCCCTCCTTACCTCTCTCCAAACCCAACTCCATGTAAATACTAAAACATAGGCCACCATGCAAGCAAGCCTACACTCCATCCAATCCACTCTCCAGTCCTTCCAACCTTGCCCACCAGCCTATCCCTGCATCCATACCTACACCTCCTCATTCTCCTCAGCCTTTCACCTTAGTAGCTTCAACTTCTGCTGCTACACAAACAGACCTTGAGGAGGTGATGTCCCTTATTTCATCTACCTCCTCCTCTATAGCTACCCAGACTGATGTTGAAAAGGAGGAGCTGCAGCTGATGCCTTTGACCTTTACCTCCACATCCACTCAGACTGATCCCATAGAGGAGGAGCTAGCACCTATCCTTCCACCCTCATCATCTATTCCACCACCCTCTCCACCCACTGGTACTGAGTTAGCAGTACCCTGTCCTATCATTAATGACCATGTTGAAAGGGCCATTGTCCTTGCTTCTTCCATTTCCATTCCCCAGTTCTACACCCTCACCAAGGCCATGGCTACTGACCCTTATGTCAAGAGGGATATCCAATTAATGGTAGAGAACGTGGCAACAATGGTGCAGCAACCAAATGAAGATCAGATTGCCCTCATGAAGGAGGATCATGCGAAGGAGAAGAAGATGATGTGGAAGATGGTGTTGAATGCTCTGAACCTGTACCAAGTGTACAAGATGAGATCAGCCCAGTTGGGGAGGATGTTGGACACATTTACCTCTCCCTTTTCAGCCATGAGCCCATCAGTCCTCAAAGGTGTGTCCTTCAAAGAGCCTTCTATGGAAAAGAGTAGCACCAAGCCCCAGAAACCAGTGGCTACTAGAACCAAGGCTGGTGCTGCACAAACCAAGACTGTGAAGAAAGAGAAGGAAACAGCTGAATGGACCCCCCCCCCCCCCCCTTTGACTTAAGTTCAGACTCAAATTCTGATTAGGTTGTAGTGTAGCCTTTTGTTATTAGGTTCTATTTGTATTTTCTATTTTAGAACTAGTTATATATTTTTAATCTTTTTGTTCAATCTGTAAATAGTCTTGTGTAATATTAATTTTGTTAATGAAAATAGCCTTCTTTTTTTTTTGCATATTGCTTCCTTATCTGATTTTCCTTTCCTGTTGTACATTCTAGTACTGTAGTTGTTTTTCTATTATACCCCTGCTGCCCCTATACATTTATGCTGAAACAGTGAGGACACTATTTATATTAGGTTTGGGGGTGTGGCAGGGTAGACCAATGAGATGGTTAAGCCAAGTGCAATAGTGTTAGTAAGATTAAAACAAATAAAGCAAAGTTTCACCTAAGCAATTTTGAAGAAAAAAGGAGAATTAAAATGTACAGTAGCTGGTTAATACTGGAATCTTTTAAATTTTCAACACTTCCATGAAGGAAGTCATCAAGAAATTTTGACACAATCAGTACATAGTGAACCAGTAAGGAGAGAAAAAGGTGAGAACATATCCCATGAGTTCAAATGAGGACCATACCCAGTCAGATTTGGGCCCATGTAAAACATGTAAAAAAAAAATTCTTTTGAAGAGTGTTTTGGCAATCTGTGTGCTCTAAGAATTGGCTGACTCAAACCTTTTTACTAGAAGTTAAGCATTCCCAAGTTGAAACTGTTTAGCAAAACTCATGACACTAAGGAGATGATCTAAGGCCATCCTTTGGACAGTTTGAGCTTAAAATCTCCTACCCATTCAAATGTCCCTTGTATACACTCTTTGAGCCTGAAAACCCCATTTTCCTTTGGAAAAACATCAGAATAATTAAACTTGAACCTTTTAACCTGCTTCAGCCTTACCCTCAATCTGAGAATTCAGGAGGTGGAAGGAGAAGAAGTGAAGATGAAGGAGCAACGTTTGATATTTGGTGAAAGGAGAAGGAGAAGGGAGAAAATCTAAGTAAATACAGCAGTATATCAGTTGTATGGTTGTGGCAACCATCCCGAGGACTCCGGGTGTTGGGATTGTATTTTCAGAGGACCAATCTACGGACCTCCGAGCTGATGATATCGAGGACATCAGCGCTCGGCCATCCCAGCGGCAACGTAGGGAGTAGGTGTGTGTGTGTGTGTTTTTGTATCCATAGCATGTGTGTGTTGTATATATAAGGGGGATGCCCCCGGTGATAAGTGTAAAAAAAAAATGAAGAGATTTTGACGTATATATATATATAGAGATTTCTAGTTTAGATGTACCTGATTGGCTCCTTTTCTTTTAGTTACCTCTTGTGTCTACTTTTGCTTTTTAATTGTTTTAGCGCCATCGACTGTCATTAGGACTTGGATGTTTCCTGAGCTGGCCTGGTGATGGTTAAAGATTGCTTCGTATCTGCACATGTGAGAGTAATATTGTCAGTAGTTTGTTTCTCCCCCTTGCTAGTTATCAAGGGGGGTAAGTGTCTCATACCGAAGTCTGGTAGTAAAAGACAGATATGTGCTCTTTTTTTCTTCTTCTTTTTTCTTTTTTTTCTTTTCCTTTTTTTTCTTTTTCCCTTGTAAAAAAAAAAATGAAAATAATGCAACAGGAAAAACAAATAGCTAAGATAGAAATAATAACAAAACAATAAAAATAAAAATGCCCCAGTGTAGGAGCGTGGTATGATTGGCAGCATGGTATCTTCGGTAGCACTTTCCGGATGGTAACTTCGTCATTTCTTATCTTCTTTGTGGACAAGCTGGCGCTTCTGATATGATTCTTCTTCTAATCCAAAAAAAAAGCCCCAGCGTCAAGATGCAATGGAGCTTTTCTGGGTTTCGAGATGAGCACTTTGGGTTTATAAGCGATCATGGGTATTTGGTGAGTTAGTTTTGAAGAAAAGTTGATTGGTACTGCCATCGAACCGGGGAGGTCCTTTTGACTAGGTTAGTTGTACACAGGGGTCTATCCTAGGGTGGTGGTCATCCTATCCTGTGATTATTAGGGAGAAGTATGGTAGGTATAGTAGGTGATTGCATCAGTCATCATTTATCATTTTTCAGTTTTATTTATAGGAATATCCTGTAAGGCCTCTGATTTATCGTCCGAAAATAAAAATAGAAGAGGGGGTAAGGCTCAGTGATGCGGGGAATAGTTTGTATCTAATGCTTTCCAAAAGGGGTAGGTAATAGTCTTTTTCTCAGAGGAGATACCGGATGCCATGATCGAGCTCTTCGTCATATTTCGGCACCATCAAAATATCACATTTTATGGTTAGCAGGAGTTTGTCCTCCTCCCACCACCTTACGATGACATCTAGTAGTATGGTGACATCAGGGATGCCCTCGCAGCTTTCTTATACACTTCTAATAATGTTACCAAGGATGTCCTCACGGCCTACTTATACTTCCTTGAGCTCATTGACTTGTTCATTCGTCGTAATGCACTCACTCAATTTTTGATATATAGATATATGTTTTGAAAGCATCCTGCTAGCATAAGAATAATGAGTTTTGATTGAACCTAACATCTTCATTTTTTTTGCTCTAACATCTCCTCCAATGGCGGGGGAAGGGAAATAAGAATCGGGTGTTACTTATGCTTTTGAAAGAGGTTAGATAGGTCACTAGCCCTTTAATCAGATTACTCGAATGAGAAAAGGTGGGCGATAAATCAGAGGTCTTAAAGATATTATGAGAATTGAAGGCATACGACCAATGAATGGGTCGTGACAACTATGGGGGTGATCAGTATAAGTATTTAACCACAGGATGTGACTATCACAGGGCTAAGGGTAGGATTCGAATTAGCATTTTGTTCGTAGCTTCTACCTGTCCATTTCCTTGAGGGTAGAACGGTGATGAGTGGTGTAGATCGATGCCGTACTTCTTACATAATCTCTTCATCTTCTCCGCAATGAACTATGGTCCATTGTCAGTAACAAACATCTTGGGTACTCCAAACCTGGTGATGATATTTCAAACGATAAATCTTACGAGTGCTGAAGCGGTGATTCTGACATAGGATTTAGCTTCTGTCCATTTGGTGTAGTATTCGATCGCTATAAGTATGAACGCGTACTTGTGAGTATTCCCAACGGTGTCTGTGAAAGGTCCAATGACATCGAAGGCCCACATCGAAAATAGCCATGGTGAGGCCATAGTGTTCAATGTAACTAATGGAGCTTTGATGAGTGTGACGTGTTCTTGGCATTGCTTGTAGGATTGGATGTAAAGGTGGTAATCTCTGATCATTGTCGGCCAGAAGCAGCCTTGTCGCGTAACTTAATCGGCGAGTCTTTATCTATCGGAGTGGGCGCCGCAGGCACTGGCGTGTGCTTCTCGGATGATGTATTATCCTTCGATAATCGTGACGCACCGTAGTAGTACTCCTTTAGTGAATGCCTCTTTATATAATGTTCTGTCAAGTATGTAGAATCGGGCGCATCGATTACTTATAATCTTCCGTTCGATCTTTGTGGTGTATGGAGGGACGTGTTAATGTTTCAAAAAATTCCAGATGTCAAAATACCACGATTGTCCGTCGTCAGTCGGTGATTTTTCAAATCTGAATATAGCGACTTCGATTTCTATCTTGATGTACTTTTTCGGGCTAATTACTTCTTTCAGTCCTTTACTTGTGGGGAGGACGGGTAATTCTCTCTTGACGGTCCATGCTACCTCGCGAGTGGATACTGTCAGCTTTTTTATGAAGAAGGTCTTGGTATTTTATTTGATGGGTATTTGGATGACCGAGGCTAGCGTGGCTAAGGAATCTGCGAGCTCGTTTTCTAATCTAGGGATGTGCGTGAAAGAGATTCTTTCAAATTTCTTTACTAAATATTAAGCATTTTCTAGGTATATCATTAGTCTCATTTCCTTAGTTTTCCATTTCCCTATGACTTATGAAATTACTAGTTTGAAATCACCGATGATTTTTTAACTGTTTAACACCTAATTGTAGTGCTGCTCATAGTCCAGCTATAAAGGCTTCGTATTCTACGACATTGTTAGTGACAGAGAAATCTAGTTGAAAAGTCTTAGGTATGACAACTCCTTCTGGGCTTAGGAGGACTATATCGATGCCTTTTCCTTTGTGATTTAGAGCATCGTCGAAATATGGGGTCCATGATGTCTTATCAGGCTCTTCGTTATGAATCATGAATAGGTCCTCATTGGGGAAATTCGTGTGTATGTGCTCATCACCCGGGAGTGGGAGATCTGCAAGGTAATCAGCGATTGCTTGCCCTTTGATCAACTTCTGCGTGACGTAAGTGATATCATATTCTTGCAGGAGCATATGCTAGCGAGCAATCTTTCCTTATGTTGCGAGCTTTTCGAATACGTACTTCAGAGGGTCCATTCGGGCTAGTACTAGTATTTTATGTGCTCTGAAGTAGTGTCATAATTTTGTTGAGGCCCACACCAATGTGAGGCAAGTCTTCTCCATTGAAGTGTATTTTCGTTCGTATTCGACCATAGTCCTACTGAGGTAGCAGATAGCCTTCTCTCTCTTACCATCTTCTTCATATTGTCCTAGAATTACTCCCATTATTTTATCGTTCACTGAGAGGTATAGAATTAGGGGTCTTTCGGGGACTGGTGGCGATAGTATTGGTGGGTTAAGGAGGTACTTTTTGATATTATCGAAAGCTTGTTGACATTGATCATCCCATTTGTACTCAGTTCCTTCTTTGAGTAGTCTGTAGAAAGGATCGCATCTGTTTGAATGCTGGGAGATAAATCTTCTTATGAATTGCAATCTTTCTATCAGGCCTCGTAACTCTTTGATATTACTGGGAGGCAGCATCTCGAGGATGGCTCTGACTTTTGCAGGGTCAAATTCGATCCCTCGCTTGCTAACTATGAACCTAAGTAATTTTCTAGAGGTGACCCCGAAGACACATTTCTTTGGGTTCATATTTACCTGATATTTCTTAGCTCTTTGTAATACCAGTAGGAGCACTTCAACATGTCCTACTCGCGTTTAGGACTTTACTAATATGTCATTGACGTAGACTTTTACACACTTATGCATCATGTCATGGAAGATGGCCATCATGGTGCGTTGAAATGTGGCTCCTGTGTTCTTGAGCCCAAAAGTCATAACGACGTAACAGTATGTTCCCCATGGTGTGGTGAAGAAAGTCTTCTCTTGGTCGGACTTTGCTAATTTGATCTGATTATATCCAGAGAAATCGTCCATAACGGATATCATCTCATGTCTAGTGGTGTTGTCGACTAAAGTGTCAATGTGTGGAAGTGGGAAGTCATCTTTTGGGCAAGCCTGGTTGAGTTTTCGGAAGTCGATGCAAACCCGTACTCTGTCGTCTTTCTTAGAGACAGGTACTATGTTGGCGATCCACTTAGGGTAAAGAACGACTCGGATAAATTTGGCTTTTTATAACTTGTCGACTTCTTCTTTAACTTGAAGGGCTGTTTATGGGTGCATCCTACGGAGTTTCTGCTTAACAGGCTTTGCATCGGGTTCTAATACAAGGCAATGTTCTACTAAACTTGGGTCTAAATCGGGCATGTCCTCGTAGGACCATGTGAAGGAATCGAGGTGTTCTTGCAAGACTTGTGTAATTTGTTGGCGTTCCTTGGAGTTGAGCGTTGTGCTAATCAGTAGCTTCTTGGGTTTCTCTTCAGTGTCAAAGTTAAGTTCTTCTGTGGGTTCCGCAGTAGCTTGGGTTTGCTCATCGCAATGCTTGATAACCCGTTGGAAGTCCAGTGCCTCCTCGACAACTGGTGCTCCTTCTTTGTCCTCGGTGAGTTCGTATACTGCAAAATTGCTACACTGGGGATCTGAGTTTGCGAAAGGTGACCCTTCATTGACACAATCTATGACTGAGAGATCTTTGGTAAGGTGAAGGTCAAGACTACTAATTCTTCTCTCAAAGTCACGAAGTAGTTCGTATGGTATGATCACTTGCTTGTTGTTTAGCCGGGATGCTTTATGTCCTCGTGCGGGGAATGGGATAGAAACCTTAGGAGAAAAGTCTCCTTGCTGGCCATAAATTTGGTTCGGGATGAAGAATTCCCTTTCTTTTCTGGGGTTTTCTGATTTTTTTGGATTTTACATTTTTGAATTTTTAGGGTTTTCTATTTTTTATATATTTTTTTATTTTTGATAATAAATATGGTACAGAGTCGGTCGCCTCAAGGGGCGCCGGGAGAATTGCTTCCTCTAGTTGAGGGAGCGAGACGGCTGCTGGAGCCATTCGGGCGATTCTTCGAGAAATGCAGACTTGTTGTGAATTTGACATTTTTTTTTAGAGTCCTCATCTGATGAGATCTTTTGAATGAGTGACACTGATGACAGCAACGCTAACACTTGGGCCTCTCTTGTCACATTGATCGCCTCTTCTTTGAAAAGGCTCTGAAGATAGTAGTCAATTAAACTATCATCCTTTGGGCGGTAATAATGTTGTTCTTCCCACCGAGAGAGATCTCCCAAAGGATCCTCAGGGGTAGTGAAATCTCTTCCTTAATCTTCATAATACATTAGGATGAGCGCGCATGCTCGACAGCGGGGTTGATAATGGTGAAGAATGCAGGGCGATTCCCAAGGACATTCCCATCCTTCTAGGTTAGAGTCGAAGATGGTATCGAATTCATCTTCTTGATTTGATAGTGCCTGAAGTTCTAAATTAGCTGCTCTGCTAACTCGAGGACCAGGAGGTCTATCTAGTAGTCCTCGTCATCACTCGGGGGAGGTTGCCACTCTTCCTCTAGAGATTTCTAAAATGTTTGGAGTTACAATGAATCTGGGGATGTAAAAGCGTCTAGTTCAAGTTCCTCTTCAAAGTCTATAAGGGTGACGCGAGTGTTTTCCCCTAGGTCAACTAGATGATAGTTGGGATTTTCAGCTTCTTGCATCGGTGGCCGAGCTGGTAGGTCATTACTTATTTCTGTTGTCACGAGGTTGGAGTGATCCAATTCTTCCATCGTAGAGTGTCAGAACCAACTAGTGAAGCATTCTAATATGCTGGTGCATGCCCTACAGCGTGGTTGGTATGAGTAGGCGATACAAGGGGAGTCTCAAGGGCATTCCCATCCCTCGAGGCCAAGGCCGCAGTGGATGCTATATGAGTTAGTATTTTTTTCTGGAGTATCATCTCTTTCCCATGTTAAACGTAAATGCTCTTCACTATCTTGCAAGGCTGCTATGTGAAAATCCTCATCGTCAGTAGGTTCCCAATCTTCTACTAGTGGGTTGAGTTCTGGAGGTTCTTCTCTCCTCTCTTCTGCAAATTCCATAGTGTCAAATATGGGCTTGATTCCTTCGAGCGGTTTATCAATATCATCATTTAAATTAGTTAAATTATTGAACGCTTTAGTCATTCGCTCAATTTCTACTTCTTGGGATCTAGTGAAGGACACTTCCTTATGCTTTGGTGCATCTGTTTTCTCAGTGGTCCCATAGGCAAAGTGGTCATATAGAGACCATTTTGGTGAGGTAGGGGACAAGTAGGCTTGCGGGCCGTTCGATTGGTAACCTAACCCTATGTGCTTACGTATTTGCGTTGGGACAATAGGTCCTACACGATCTTGCTTATTTTTTTCGAGCCCGGTGTGGGTAACGTATCTAAGTTGGTACATAAGGTCCCACCCTTTTGTCGCGATAGGGTTAATGGCGCAAAGTTTGGCGAGGTCTGGGCGAACCTCTCTTCTCATTAATTTTTTTCGACACGTTGGGGGAGAACTAAGAGGGGCAGGGGGACGGACTTCTGCAATGGTTGTCTCATCAGGGATTCGAGTCTTTTGAATATGACCTGTGTTCAACACATAATTGTGAGTGGTTGGTATGCTTGCCGCGTAATTAGTATCCATTTCCTGGAGGGGTGCATCAACGTATACACGGACGATAGAGTCCTCGTATAAGAATGTGATGCATTGATGGTATGTGGATGCAACCGCCTTCATTGACTCCAGCCATTTTCTTCCTAAAATGAGGTTGTACGTACTAGCGAAATCAGAAATATGGAAGGTAACGTCTTTCGTTACAGGTCCGAGGTGAACCTGTAACTTGATAATTCCTTTGACAAAGCGACGCGAGCCGTCATAAGCTATGAGTGATAGTGCGGAGGGTCTAACATCCTGCTCCATGTATTTGAGCATATTTAACATGGTGAGAGGGCAGATGTTAAGTCCTGCTCCTGTGTCAACAAGTGCGTGTCATATGGAGAATCCTCTAATTATGATCGTGAGATATATGGGGGCCGAACTCCCACGGAGTGACGCTTTAGGCATGTCTGTGTCTGTAAAAGTGAGCGTCGGAGGTTGCGCCATGACTAAAGTTATTTGATGAAGCTCATCTAGGGTCGTATCCTCATCCACTTGCGTGTCTTCAAGTGTCCTTATCAAAAAATGGTGATGATCAAGCGATTGCTTGATGAGTTCTAGTATGGATATCTAGGCCGGGATCTTCTGGAGATGTCGCTGAAGGTCGTATTCTTGCCCTGGCTGGTGCGCAGTTTCTTTGCCTGGCCGATGGGCCTTAGGTGCAGATGGTTGGAATGGTTGAGGTGCAGGAATTGATGGAGGGATGATGTGAGGTGGGGGAGGCAAGTTAACTTCTCTTTATCTCACATTCCCCTCTGGTGGCTGTGCGTTTGTAAAATCCTTATTTCGAGGGAAATGCAAAGACGGGTAGTTGGTTTCTGATTTGAGAATCGGGCAAGTCGGTTGTTGACCAAACCCGGTGCGGCTTGATGCGGATGTATTGGTAAAATGGGTGAAATTCGAGGTTGGGATGTGTACCTGAATGGTGCTGCTCCAAGGTGAGAGGTACTGTGTGTAGTCTTCCTCTTCAAGGAAAGCAGAGACCAGCGTCTCGCACGGGTCAGGATGTTCTTCTGGCTCACTTTCTCTTAGATTCAGCGAGCGCTCAGTGGTTATTTCGTTGTCGCGGCTTGGAGTTTTTCGGGTGACACTTTCTACCCATGCAGTAATTTGGGCTATAGTTTGGAGAACGTGATCTCCATACTCGGGTTTAGAATCAGGACAAGGGGGCGGTAATGGTGTTGGTTCGGGATTTGAAGGAGTTGGAGGTTCCGGTGGGTGATTACGGAGGAATGGTTTCCTAGCCCTAAAAGAATGGACTCGTATCTGAGTGAATTTTGGATAAGGAGGTGTTGTGGATTTCTAGTGTACTGATTTATGGTGTAAAAATCAAGAGAAAACAGAGATGGATTCAGCACAGCTAAAATATCCTAGGCCTGCAAGATACAAGGTCCTTTGTAGCAAGCTTTAAAAGAATGGTGAGTAAGGGAATGTCCACAGGGAGGTTGTTTAGAAATAGGATAAATCTTCAGATCTATAAGAGATTTGACACCCTAGCTATCTCTACTTTAGTTAAATAACAGGAGAGAGTTTTAAATGAGTTGTCACTTAAACTACACTACAAATAAAATGCAGATTATTCTGGATCGAATCTGGAGCTTCAGATCTTGCAGAGGGAAGGTTTAAAAACTTAGAAAATGGAGAAGAGCAGCTTGGAGATTGTTTTCACTATAATCAGGTTGAGCTAAGCATGTCACAGGGGTTCAAAAGCACATAAGTCCCTCAAAAGGCCACATGCACTGTCCGTAAACACAACTGCAGGGCAAAAATTCCACTCCAAATCACAAGATCCACCTGGCCTTAAGGCTATGATCTGTCCACTTTAATGGTCACAGACCATCCTATAGGCTTTATCAAATCCATGGATTGCAGTAGATAAATCCAATTGAGGCCCGAGCTCAGATTTACCTTAAGGTTATGATCTGTCCACTTTAATGGTCACAAACCATCCTAAAGATCTCCTATAAAGCCAGGGCCTTAATTAGAACAATTAAAACCACTACAGATGCTGTAATTTCCAGGTCACAGACACAGAAAATTACAGGGATATCAGATCCAGGGAATTCAGATGATATCCAAGAGGTCTACCAGTTAAGTGGGTGAGCTGATCAAGCAACTCCTCTACACAAATCCGATCGAGCACCAAGAGGAATCAAAAGAGCTTTAAATCTAATTAAAACATTAATAATAACATTTACATTGCAAACTAGGTCACTCTTACAATGAAATGCTCTCAAATCTGTAGTCTATGCAACAGTTAACCCCAGCAACACTCTTAACCTTACCCAATTACAGATCTAACTCACTCCTCGCTGCTCCAAGGGGTTTAGCCACCCATGGTTGGGCTAAAGGAGGGAAAAGGGAATCTCGCGGCAAGCTCTGATCTCTGGAAAATTGGTCAGAAATTTGATCTCTCCCAATGGCAATTGGGGGTTCCAATATATAGATTTCCTTCTCTATTTTTCCCGCCAAAGATCCCTTCTAGAAGGTTGTCAAAATTTGTTAGAGTTCTGTTAAAGCACGTGGGTCGGTTAGGGCTTCCTAGGGAATCTTCTAGAACGTCGCACCGGTCACCAAAGTGCCTCAGTTTGCGTGCAACAGGTCACCAAGTCTCAGCGTGTGCATAGCATGGTTTCTGAGAAGTTCAGCACACGATTTCGACAGGTTAAAGAGGCTTCCGACAGGTTGAAAGTAAGCTTGTAATTCCTTTCGATAGGTTCCCTGGTCTCTTTGATAGGATCCGATAGGTTGAGTTTAGCTTCACTGCGCTTGATCTGTGGCTTTCGATAGGTTGGAAGAGTGATTTGATAGGTTGAATATTTACATTCTGTCGCTTCAATCAGATGACCTTTATTCCTATCGAAAGGTTTAGATCATTCTGCGATAGGTGCTGTCTCAACATTTCTATTTCGATAGGTTCAGTGAACCATTCGATAGGTTCAATGAACTTTCTGATAGGTCTCCTCTTTCCCTCAGCTAGCTTTCGATAGGTTGAATTCTCTTTCTCTTTCAACTGCTCGATAGAGTCTTGGATCTTGTCGAACTCTTCACTTCTGCACGAATTCTTCCTTTTGCGGTTTTCTGATCCTATCGAACCCTTCAGGTGACTAATCGATAGGACGTTATCAACCTATTCTCACTTCCTTCACCTTATTCTGTTGCTGGGTCTGCATGATGCTAAGAGCTGACTTCTTTGTGGGCATTTTAAAGTGGTTTGCTGCATTATTACCAAATTTTCCTGCTAGCTACAAAATGCACTCAACAGAGGCTTATTAGTGTGCTTGCAAGTCCATGAAAGGTCAGGTTAATGGGTGCAAAGTGGCATTTTTCACCACTTAACACACCCCCAAACCTAAGCTTTGCTAGTCCTTGAGCAAAGGAGAATTCAAAAGAAAAATAAAATGCCACTTTCGTAGGGAGCACAGATGCATTTAGCACATGCACCAAGCCTTTTAAACCCCTAGGTGATCCTTAGTAGAGGAGTGAAGTCTCCTGAGGGTTTTCAGTGAAGGTACCCACAAACTTCTCCAATATAACTTAGTTAATAGTAGTGCAGCGTGTTAAAGCAGAATTGAAGCAAATCAAATAAATTCAAATCATGTCCATTCATTAAGGGCATTTCATATTTCCATTTGGGCATGTGAAAGTCTACTGAAATCTCTCCATTATCACTCAGTTTGTATCCAGGAACTTTCTTCTGGAATTTCATGCATAACTCACCATCAATTTGAGGATCCTGCTTTGATACTTCCCCCATCAACTGGATTTCAGACTCAAATCTCACTAGGGCTGTTCACTCATTAGTACAGAGAAGAGAGGTAAACCATATCACTCAGCTCAAGAGCAGTTACAGCCCCCAAATAGGACTGCAAGCAAGAGCATAGACATTGCTCTAATTTATGATGTTTTCTAATTCTTTGCACCATAGATCAAACAAATCCTCATCTCCACATGACAGCTCAATCCATTTCAGATCAGTAAGGGCTTTTTATTGGGTTGTAATGTGGCTTATGGGTGAGGTTTATAAAGAATAAGAAGGGTGGAATGGGATCCAAACTTTGAGAAATCAGTAAAAAGTAAAGAGGTGATTTGCAACTCAACCTTTTTCATGTCAGCACAATTTCATATACCTCTTGAATTTTCAGAGCTAAAGTTGCTAGCTTTTTCTCTTTCTTTCAATCTTTCAATGAAATGACTTCTCTTTCTCCTTCCTTTGTTTTTTTTTTGTTTGTTATGGGCTAGAATGCCACAACACCATCGACTGTATTTCTTCCTTTTCAATCTAACATCGAACCTTACTCCTCTAACCTCACTTCTCCTTCTTTTTCTTGATTTCTCAGATTGAGGGTGAACTGAAATAGGTCAAGGGGTTCTGGGTTTGAGTTTTCTGGTTTTCATCAAAGAAAATTGGGATTTCCAGGGCTCAAATGGTGTGTATCAAGGGCAGTTTACAGGTGGGGAAATTTTAGGCTCAACCTGTCCAAGGGATGGCCTTACTTCATGTCCTGAATGTCATGAATGCTGTCAAGTTGTTTCAACTTAGATTTGCCTAACTTCTAGTGATAAAGATAGATCCCATCAGTCCTTAGAGCAGAAAAAATTGCCAAGACACTCCTCAAAGAAAAATTTTCAGGCCTAATTCTCAAGGGTATGGCCTTCCATCCAATTTTTGGAGAGTATCTTCACAGTTTCTTCTCATTGCTGGTTTATCACACATTACAAGCTTCCTGCAAAAATTCTTGACATATTCTTCATGAAGAATGTTAAAGCTTCAGCTGGTTTCAGATGCAAATGGTTTTGTAGGTTTCCTTAAGAACAAATAGGAGGTGAATTCATTCTTTTTCTGATTATTCTTTCTTAACTTGGTTGTACTACAATTAACTAGTTTATTGGCATACATACCACACCCCCAAACCTAAACTAAACAGTGTCCCCACTGTTTTAAGACAATGCAATAAAGAGGGAGACAAATGAAAATGAAATATGACAAAAGAAATTTGTTTATAGACTATCATAACAAAAATGTCTAATATATACAAGAGATAAATGAAACAAAAAAAACACAGGGCCATAGTTGTAAATAGCCAGCTGCCAGCTACCGACTACATGTAGGGACTTTGCCCTTGGATTTGAATTGCTTAGGATGCTTAGCGCGTGCCTCCTCAAACTGGGCAACAGGCTTTTTGCCTTTAGGAGCAACAGCAGGTGGAGGATCAGAATCCGAATCAGAAGGGAAAAGTTCTATGGGGTTCAGTCCTAGAGCCACAGCAACCTGTCATCTTTGATCCCTAGTGAGGAGGGTTCCATGGGGTCGATCGAGGGAGGACACTGGGGAGCAGCTTTCTCGGATGGGGGCGAAGTTGTTTCCCTTTTTTATAGCGGCAAGCAGTGTGAATCTCTTGGTGGTGGTGGTTCTTTTGGAGTAAGTCCGCTTTCGTTTGGGAGGGATAGGTTTGTCAGGTGGAGATACATCTGCAGAAGAGGGGGGTGGAACCTCGACAGATTGGGTGGGAGGGGCATGCGAGGTTGGAGGTGAGGGGGGAGGGGCAGTGGCAGTAGGAGCAACATCCACAGGGGGAGTTGTGGAAGGAGTAGTAGTAGGGGGGGAGGGGGTAGGTACAGCAGGAGGCGCTGTAGCAAGAGGGGTAGGTTCAAATGGTTTAGACAACAAGGAAGCAACCTTTTTCTCCAAAATATCAATCTGTTTGGCATCTTAGAGGAGGTTAGAATCAGAGAGTTCCTTGGTGGCTTTGAGTATCTCTTGAGAATTTTGAGGAGTTCAGCATTCTTCTTTTCGTATTTGGCAATGAGACTCTCAGCCGCTTCCAATTGCTTTGCTGACTCATATCGAACCAAGATCTCAGACCATCCTTGAGAGATATCGCGGAGCTGGATACGGTGTTCTAGTTCGATATTGGCAATCCTCTCCTCATAAGGAGCCTCAAGGGAAGCCCGGAGTGCAGCCATGCCTCGCAAGACATCTCTGTGGATGTAAGGGTTGTCCCTCATTGCATACAGGAGGGTGAGGTATGGAGGGATGTACATGGATTGGCGAAGGACAAGGGGTAAAGGTAAGGGTGGAGGGGATGAAGAGGAGGGGGTATGGGTAAAGTGAGGAGGAGTGGTGTGAGGAGAGTCAGGAAGTGGGGTGTACTCATGAGCAACATCCTCCACAATTGAAGAAATGAGGGTAGAGAAATCAGTAGATGTAAATTGGTCCACACCCTGTGTATGTGTCCATAGTGGTGGAGGGGGAAAATCAGGAAGGGTTGGAGGGAGGGAGGGGAAGACATGGTGGGGATGGGCTCGGAGAAGGTGGGGATTTCCAGGATCCCAGGTGTAGATGATGGTGTAGGTAAGGTGGATGAAAAGGTGGGTGAAGTAGGAGGAATGATGGGTGAGGGGATGTTAGTAGCAAGATCTGCTGCTGAGGTATTGGCCACTTCCTTTTCTGCTGCAACCGGCTTGGTCTTTTGAATCAGGGTTAAAATTGTAGACCATTCTCTCTTTCCAAAAACCTTGTGAACCATTTTCTTCACTGGCTCAACCTCCTTGATCCTATATTTCCTAGCTCTGAGTAGGCAGGTGATAAGTCTCCCACAAGGGAATAGAGGTTGATCAGGCTAAGATTGACTTAATTTCCCATCTACCCCCTCCCAAAACTGTCAAACAAGTCAAGTCTTTTCTGGGCCATGCTGGGTTTTATAGGCGATTCATTAAGGACTTCAGCAAAATCACCAAACCCCTGTGCCACCTGCTGTGTCAAGAGGTACCTTTTGAGTTCAATGATGACTGTCCGGCTGCTTTTGAGCAGCTAAAAACTTGCTTGACTACAACCCCTATCCTACAGGCCCCCTATTTCTCCTTACCATTTGAGCTGATGTGTGATGCATCAGACTTTGCTATGGGGGATGTTTTGGGACAAAGAAGAGACAAGGCACCATGTGTGGTGGCATATGCTAGTAAATCAATGGTTGATGTTCAATTGAATTACACCACGACTGAGAAGGAGTTGTTAGCCATTGTCTTTGCCTTAGAAAAATTCCGATCGTATGTGTTAGGCTAAAAAATCATTATGTTCACTAACCACTCAGCCTTGAAATACCTCTTGTCTAAGAGGGACGCCAAAGCAAGATTAATCAGATGGATTCTCCTTTTGCAGGAATTCCATTTGGAGATTAAAGACAAGAAGGGGGTGGAGAATGTGGTTGTTGATCATCTATCAAGGATCCAAGTTGTAGAAACAGAGAGCGTACCCATCAATGATTCCTTTCCAGACGAGCAGCTGTTTGCCGTAGAGATCAATACGCCTTGGTTTGCTAATATAGTGAACTACCTTGCTGTGAAAAGGATCCCTCCACATTGGAACAAGAATAATAGAAATATGTTTTTCTCTCAGATCAAGCACTATATATGGGAGGACCCTTACCTTTTTAAGCATTGTTCAGACCAAGTCATTCGACGGTGTGTACCGGAGACAGAGTTCCACCACATTTTAACCATGAGTCATGAACAGGCTTTGGGGGCCACTTCAGCGGTAACAAGACTGCTACGAAGGTACTTCAGAGTGGTTTCTATTGGACTACCCTATTCAGAGATGCCTGACAACATTGCAAAGCCTGCCCTCGATGCCAGCAGATGGGAAGTATTACTAAGAGAAATTCCATGCCTCTGCAACCAATACTGGTGGTCGAATTGTTTGATGTCTGGGGCATTGATTTTATGGGACCATTTCCCCCTTCCTGTGGATATAACTTCATCCTTGTAGCGGTGGACTACGTGTCCAAATGGGTAGAAGCCATAGCTACAAGGACAAACAACCATAAAGTTGTCATTAAATTCCTCAAAGACAACATCTTCTCCAGGTTTGGCATCCCCAAAGCCATCATCAGCGAAGGGGGAAGTCACTTCTGTAATAAACCTTTTGATAAGCTATTGGAAAAGTACTCTGTGACCCACAGGGTAGCTACCCCCTACCACCCACAAACCAGTGGACAGGTAGAGATTTCTAACAGAGAAATCAAACACATTTTAGAGAAGACCGTGAGAAGTGATAGGAGGGATTGGTCCATGAAATTGACAGATGCCCTATGGGCTTATAGGACTGCCTATAAGACCCCCATAGGTATGTCCCCATTTAGACTATTTTATGGCAAGGCATGCCATTTGCCTGTTGAATTGGAACACAAAGCATACTGGGCTATTAAAGCAATAAATTATGATTTCAACTCTGCTGGTATACACAGGAAATTACAGATAGTTGAGCTAGAGGAGCTCAGATTGGAAGCATACACCAATGCTCAGATCTACAAAGAAAAAACCAAAGCCTTCCACGATAGACACCTACTACGGAAAGAATTCAAACCCAATGACAAGGTGTGGTTGTTCAATTCTAGATTAAAATTCTTTCCAGGTAAGTTGCAGTCCAGATGGGATGGACCCTTCATAGTTGTACATGTTTTCCCATCTGGAGCTATTGAAGTCAGAGACCCTACAAATGGTAGAGCCATGAAGGTCAATGGCCAGAGGCTCAAACTGTGTATGGACAAGATTTATGAGCCCGAGGAAAGCATTGATCTTCAAGACCCTCCAGGTTGATAGCTGATGATTGGCTTGTATCATATGTAAAGTATGTGATTTATTTGTATCAACAACGGACGGCTGGTTTAGCAGGAAAATTTTCAGGGTGCTCAAACTAAGCACTGCACTCAATCTTGGCTTTTAGAACCTTTCGATAAGACGCCGGATGATTTTGATAGGATGCTGAACATTTTCAAAGGGCATTGGGCCTTGACGATAGGTAAAACAACCCCTCGATAGGTTAAAATTGCCAATAGACATTTTTCGATAGGTTCTGGGATCCTACTGGAACCTATCATAATATCGAATCGCTTCAAACTCCAACCTATTGAATGAAAGGTCTCACTTGTCGAAGTTCCTATCGAATTGTACCGTTTGTAAGTATGGACTTCCACGCCTTCGATAGGACACAGTCACCTATCGCCACCATTCACGTCATCCTATTGAAATCGATTCTCTTGCTTAATGGCGCAGTGTTTCAGCATTTATGGCGCATGCCACCCTAATTTAATTGTTCCTCCTAAATTTAGTCTCTCATGCAGTCCAACTCCCGCCCAACAACCACCAATCCCTGTATTCCCACCCTTCACTTTCAATTCCCACACCTCGACTGCGCCGCTTTTATTACATCGCTTCATCTTCCAGCACCCATGCACCTTAAATATTCACATTGTCCGATCCTTCCACATCCCTCCTAGGCTAACTTGCCCAACTCTTCCAGCCCTCATTCATGGCCGACGAAAAACCTCCAGCGTTGCTTATCAAATTCCTCCCAGTCTGGCCACCACCACCGCCACCGGTCGAGCCTGATCCTCTTCAATTTCTCTGGGATGAATATGACGAGGTCTAGCGGATCCTCGCCAAGGAGAAAAAGAAAAACCTCAAGAGGAAGAAGAAGAAGCAGAGGACCGCGTCACCAACTATCTCCCCTCCGTCATCCTCATCATCATCCACCACCCCACCCCCTGCCCCCTGACCCCTCTCTTTTTCCTTTTCTTCCCCCTGGCTTGCAGTTCCTCTTCCACCCGACCCCGGCGGAGAATATCCCTGCGCCAGGGGCGCAGTGTTCTGTTCCTAAATCAGATGTTGTCCACATTTCTGTTTTCCAAATATTTATAATGAATTCCTCCTTCATTTTACTTCCTATTTCTCAATTTATTTCTTGCTTCAATTTCTTTTTATGGAATGTCTGCACCACTAAACTCATTCTGCATCAAACAGTGGGGACACTGTTTAGTTTAGGTTTGGGGGTGTGGCACATATGCCAATAAACTAGTTAATTGTAGTACAGCCAAGTTAAAAAGGAATAATCAGAAAAAGAATGAATTCATCTCCTATTTGTTCTTAAGGAAACCTACAAAACCATTTGCATCTGAAACAAGCTGAAGCTTTAACATTCTTCATGAAGAATATGTCAAGAATCAGGAAGCCTGTAATGTGTGATAAACCAGCAATGAGAAGAAACTGTGAAGATACTCTCCAGAAATTGGATGGAAGGCCATACCCTGTGAGAATTGGGCCTGAAAAGTTTTCTTTGAGGAGTGTCTTGGCAATTTTTTCTGCTCTAAGGACTGATGGGATCTATCTTTAATCACTAGAAGTTAGGCAAATCTAAGTTGAAACAACTTGACAGCATTCATGACATTGAGGACATGAAATAAGGCCATCCCTTGGACAGGTTGAGCCTAAAATTTCCCCACCATAACCGCCTTGATACACACCATTTGAGCCCTGAAAATCCCAATTTTCTTTGATGAAAACCAGAAAACTCAAACCCAGAACCCCTTGACCTGTTTCCGTTCACCCTCAATCTGAGAAATCAAGAAAAAGAAGGAGAAGTGAGGTTAGAGGAGTAAGGTTCGATGTTTGGTTGAAAAGGAAGAAATACAGTCGATGATGTTGTGGCATTCCAGCCCATAAAAAAAAAAAATAAAAAAAAAAAAAACAAAGGAAGGAGAAAGAGAAGTCATTTCATTGAAAGATTGAAAGAAAGAGAAAAAGCTAGCTACTTTAGCTCTGAAAATTCAAGAAGTAAATGAAATTGTCTTGTTTATGAAAAGGTTGAGTAAATCACCTCTTTACTTTTCTTGATTTCTCAAAGTTTGGATCCCATTCCACCCTTCTTATTCTTTATAAACCTCACCCATAAGCCACATTACAACCCAATAAAAAGCCCTTACTGATCTGAAATGGATTGAGCTGTCATGTGGAGATGAGGATTTGTTTGATCTACGGTGCAAAGAATTAGAAAACATCATAAATTAGAGCAATGCCTATGCTCTTGCTTGTAGTCCTATTTGGGGTCTGTAACTAATCTTGAGCTGAGTGATATGGTTTACCCCTCTTCTCTGTACTAATGAGTGAACAGCCCTGGTGAGAATTGAGTCTGAAATCTAGTTGATGGGGGAAGTATCTAAGCAGGATCCTCAAATTGATGGTGAGTTATGCATGAATTTTCAGAAGAAAGTTCCTGGATACAAACTGAGTGATAATGGAGAGATTTCAGTAAACTTTCACATGCCCAAATGGAAATATGTAATGCCCTTAATGAACGGACATGATTTGAATTTATTTGATTTGCTTCAATTCTGCTTTAACACGCTGCACTACTATTAACTAAGTTATATTGGAGAAGTTTGTGGGTACCTTCACTGAAAACCCTCAGGAGACTTCACTCCTCCACTAGGGATCACCTAGGGTTTTAAAAGGCTTGGTGTATGTGCTAAATGCATCCGTGCTCCCTACGAAAGTGTCATTTTAATTTTCTTTTGAATTCTCCTTTGCTCAGGGACTAGTAAAGCTTAGGTTTGGGGGTGTGTTAAGTGGTGAAAAATGCCACTTTGAACCCTTTAACCTGACCTTTCATGGACCTGCAAGCACATTAATAAGCCTCTGTTGAGTGTATTTTGTAGCTAGCAGGAAAATCTGGTAATAATGCAGCAAACCACTTAAAAATGCCCACAAAGAAGTCAGCTCTCAGCATCATGCAGACCCAGCAACAGAATAAGGTGAAGGAAGCGAGAATAGGTTGATAACGTCCTATCGATTAGTCACCTGAAGGGTTCGACAGGATCAGAAAGCAGCAAAAGGAAGAATTCGTGCAGAAGTGAAGAGTTCGACAGGATCCAAGACCCTATCGAGCAGTTGAAAGAGAAAGAGAATTCAACCTATCGAAAGCTAGATGAGGGAAAGAGGAGACCTATCGGAAGGTTCATTGAACCTATCGAAATAGAAATGCTGAGACAACACCTATCGCAGAATGATCTGAACCTTTCGATAGGAACAAAGGTCATCCGATCGAAGCGACAGAATGTAAATATTCAACCTATCGAATCACTCTTCCAACCTGTCGAAAGCCACAGATCAAGCGCAGTGAAGCTAAACTCAACCTATCGGATCCTATCGAAGAGACCAGGGAACCTATCGAAAGGAATTACAAGCTTACTTTCAACCTGTCGGAAGCCTCTTTAACCTGTCAAAATCATGTGCTGAACTTCTCAGAAACCATGATATGCACACGCTGAGACTTAGTGACCTGTTGCATGCAAACTGAGGCACTTTGGTGACCGGTGCGACGTTCTAGAAGATTCCCTAGGAAACCCTAACCGACCCACGTGCTTTAACAGAACTCTAACAAATTCTGACAACCTTTTAGAAGGGATCTTTGGCAGGAAAAATAGAGAAGGAAAGCTATATATTGGAACCCCCAATTGCCATTGGAGGAGATCGAATTTCTGAGCAATTTTTCAGAGATCAGAGCTTGCCGCGAGATTCCCTTTTCCCTCCTTTAGCCCAACCATGGTTGGCTAAACCCCTTGGAGCAGCGAGGAGTGAGTTAGATCTGTCATTGGGTAAGGTTAAGAGTGTTGTTGGGGTTAATTGTTGCATAGACTACAGATCTGAGAGCATTTCATTGTAAGAGTGACCTAGTTTGCAATGTAAATGTTGTTTTTAATGTTTTAATTAGATCTAAAGCTCTTTTGATTCCTCTTGGTGCTCGATCGGATTTGTATAGAGGAGTTGCTTGATCAGCTCACCCACTTAACTGGTAGACCTCTTGGATATCATCCAATTCTGGATCGATATCCACCTGTAATTTCCGTATGTCGTGACCTGAAAATTGCAGCATCTGTAGTGGTTTTAATTGTTCTAATTGAGGCCCTGGCTTTGTAGGAGATCTCTAGGATGGTCTGTGACCATTAAAGTGGACAGATCATAACTTTAAAGTAAATCTGAGCTCAGGCCTCAATTGGATTTATCTACTGCAATCCATGGATTCGATAAAGCCTATAGGATGGTCTATGACCATTAAAGTAGACAAATCATAGCCTTAAGGCCAGGTGGATCCTGTGATTTGGAGTGGATGTTTTGCTCTGCAGCTGTGTTTGCGGACAATGTCTGTGGCCAGCTGAGGGACTTATGTGCTTTTGAACCCCTGTGACATGCTTAGCTCAACCTGATTATAGTGAAAACAATCTCCAAGATGCTCTTCTCCATTTTTTGAGTTTTTAAACCTTCCCTCTACAAGATCTGAAGCTCCAGATTCGATCCAAAACAATCTACATTTTATTTGTAGTGTAGTTTAAGTGACAACTCATTTAAAAACTCTCTCCTGTCTTTTAACTAAAGTAGAGATAGCTAGGGTGTCAGATCTCTTATAGATCTGAAGATTTATCCTATTTCTAAACAACCTCCCTGTGGGCATTCCCTTACTCACCATTCTTTTAAAGTTTGCTACAAAGGACCCTGTATCTTGCAGGCCTAGGATATTTTAGCTGTGCTGAATCCATCTCTATTTTCTCTTAATTTTTACACCATAAATCAGCACACTAGAAATTCCACAATAAGTTTTTGATCACCTTGTCATTTATGTCCACCATAGTTTCAAAGATCAGCTTAGGTGCATTCACGAACTGTCCCTTGGAACAATAAAATAGGGCATCCACTAATGGGGACCTTCTTTCCTGCAACTGTCCTATAACATAGACATTTTTTCTTAAGATGGTATCCATGAATCTGAGGCTAGGATGGAGGTCTCTTCTCATCAGGGATTCTCCAGAACCCACAATCCCATTGGTTAACTGCTTGGCCATATCTTTAATGTAGCTCCAATAGGCGCTCCCTCAGAGCGGTTGGAATCAAATTGGTATGGGACCCCCAGAGCCATTCCTATGTCTCTGTGATTAATAGTTAGTTGCCAATCATCAATCGAAATTTCTAATACATCATCCGCCCCCTGTGCCACCTTCTTCTTCAGATTTTGGTACCATAACTTCACCAACCTAGGATACACTGATTCTTTCAATGGAGACAGTAGGGGCAACAAGCCTTCTTTCTTCAAATAGCTCAGTGTTTTCTGGCACTCTCCAATGTTGACAAACTGTGTCTGGTCAAATTCGGTCTCAGGGACAAGGTTTAACTTGTCAACAAATTCATTGGGGGTGGTTAGTGTAGCCGGAAGCTCTACAGCCATGGGCCTGTCAGGGGTAGCTCTCTCTAAGGGTTTTTCTATCACAAGTTCCTGGATTTCTACAGCTTTGGATTTCTTAGCTTTAGGACCCTTTTTGGGTGTCCCTTCAGCGAGCTTCCTCTTTACAGGTGGCTTGGTAGCAGGGGGTACATTCTTGGAGGATTTAGGGGAAGATGCAATTGATTTTCGGCGTATGCT
The DNA here is from genome assembly GCA_021018995.1 of Chloranthus sessilifolius. NCBI lineage: Eukaryota > Viridiplantae > Streptophyta > Magnoliopsida > Chloranthales > Chloranthaceae > Chloranthus > Chloranthus sessilifolius. The sequence goes on along the minus strand of CM037584.1, from coordinate 92,859,176 downwards.
GGCTAGTGTTTCCTCAGGCTCATTCATTGTAATCTCACGGAGTAATTTCTCACCAGCTTGGAATGAGAGGGCTTAGAAAGACAACAGAATGATAGTATGAAGGTAACTCACCACCAGGTACCTAGGGTTTCACAAAGCTAGCGATGCACTGTTCTAATTTCTCTAAAATTAGGGGCAAAATGCTCCTTTACGCATGCTGAATGTATTGACGAGATGGCATACTAAATAGCAAAAGATTCTATGGAGATTTAGTAGAGTAAGAGGGAGGCGACAAATGGGGAAGGAAACTAGGGTTTTTTCAGCGGGAAGGAGTGGAGCACAAATGACCTATCGACAGGTATATAAAGGTACACATGCGATTTTGATAGGATAACTGAATGGTTTTGATAGGTCGAGGCGTCCTATCAAAAGCTTAGACAACAAAGCTTTCAAAAGGGTTGATTTTTGAGGATTTCAATAGGTGAGACCATCCTGTCGATAGGTTTAAACGGCAGAGACAACATCATTTCGATAGGTGTCCGATATGCACTCAGTACCTATCGAAATCTATGTTTGCCCTTATTTAACCTATCGAGCAGTTGGTTTTACTTGTCGAAAAATCCAGTTCTTATCAAAACCAGTAGATATCCTGTCGAAATCAACATGACACCTAACGAAATGTGGATTAGGCCCATCGAAAGTCTCAAAACCCAGATAAAACTTTCCTTGTGGGCACCCTTAGCTTCAGCACTAATCAGGCTCAGTTGCTGTGCGACCCTATGATTGGATTCTTATGTGGATGAGCTCCCCTTATCTTATAGCAGCTGGAAATTTTGAAATTTTGATTCACTAGAGAACATGGCATATTTATTTCAAAAGAATGCTACTAGAAATGCAATTTTAAAGCAAAAATAGAATATGGTACATATGATACATACTCAATTGCGGGTGCTAATCTAGAGGATCTGGAAGGTTAATGGCCTCTTCATGTTCCTTGAACTTTTCATCCTTCTTGGATCCATTCTTCAGCAATTGTTCAACCCCTGATTGCCATTTTATCTCTATGGGCCAATCATTGTTTTGTAGCAGCTGTTGAGGATTATCATGCAGAGCCTCGTCCAGCCCTGCAATGAAAAAATAGGTTTCGTCAAAAGGGGGTTGAGAGCTGGTGTTGTACACATGCAGTTTTACTTTCATGTTGCCAAAGGAGACCTTCATGATTCCAGATCGGCATTGAATGCAGGAATTTGCAGTGGCCAAGAAGGGCCTGCTCAGAATCACAGGGATGGAGGAATTACCTTTACTTGGCTCCATATCTAACACAACAAAGTCAGCAGGATAAAAGAAATTTTCCACACCCACCAAGACATTTTCAATGACTCCCACAGGTTTCCTTTCAGACTTGTCAGCCAGTTGCAAGACTACAGGTGTGGGCTTCATGTCTCCCAGGCCTAATTTTTCATAGACTGCATAGGGCAGCAAGTTCACACTGGCTCCTAAGTCTAACAGGGCCTTCTCAATTTTATGATCCCCAATGATGCAGGGGATAGTGGGCACTCCAGGGTCTTGAAGTTTGGTGGGGGTTGCAATGGACAGAATGTGTTTTACCTTTTCTGCTGAAAAGACTTTCTTGGACAAGTATGTCCTAGACTGCCTTTTATGGGTGCATAAATCCTTCAGAAATTTGGCGTAGACTGGGACTTGTTTAATGGCATCCAGTAAAGGTAGATTGATCTTTACTTACTTGAAAGTCTCCATCATTTTCTCAAGTTTGCCCTGCCCTTTGTCAAAAGGGGAGGGTCCTTGCAATGCCTTGGGAAATGGCAAGTGTGGGGTTGCTCCTTCACTTGCAGCCTTAGCCAATGGGGCTTCTTTTTTTCTGATTTTTTCTTTTTCTTGAGGATCCATGTCATCCTCTTTATTGACACTGGGTTGTTCCTACAGGTCCACCACTGGTGACCTCTGTTGTGTTCTCGAAAAACTCCTTCCATTATCTGCCTTCAGACTTCTCACAGGCTCACAGCCCACTTGATTATCTACTAGCCTACCACTTCTCAAAGTTGTAACAGATTTGGCTTCCTCATATGTGGAGGAAACTTCACCCACTACAAACTGTCTTCATGGATTATCTTGTGGTTGGCTAGGTAACCTTCCTCCTTCTCTCCTAGTCAGAGCATCAGACAGCTGACCAAGCTGGTCCTCTATCGTTTTGATGCTTTGGTTGTGAGAATGCACAATTTGGGTCAAGGTGTTCAAGTTCTGTAATGAAGATAGAACTTGTTCCTCAAAAGATGGTGTTCTCACAACTGAAGTAGGTACAGCTTACTACACAGGAGGAGCTACAGGTTGGGCCATGGTTTGCTGATATTGAGGTCTTGGGACATAACCATCTCGATAGGGCTGAGCATTTCTGTAGGGCATGGGCTGCTGGGGCTGTTGCTGCTGTTGACTAGGGTATCCATCTTGTCTCCACCTCAAATTAGGGTGGTTTCTCCCTTGATACCCAGTAGCAGGCTGTTGCCCATAGGTTTGAGTTGCAGCCACTTGCTCTGTTATGAACTGAGGAAATTGGGCAGCTGAGGGGCATTCATCTAGGGAGTGAGCAGTAGATTGGCATATAGCACATGCTTCCTCTATTCTAGCAGCCATAGGTGGCTGCATTGCTCCCATGAGCTTATCAAACTTCAGAGTTAAGCTGTCCACTTTCCTTTCCAACTCACTTGGCACACTCACTTCATATATCTTTCCTTTTGAGGTGTTCTCTTTCATCAGTTTAGATGGTTCTAAATCTCTTGCCAAGGTTTCCCTTTGCATAGAGTTCTCACTGATGATGTCAAAGAGCTCCCATGCCTCCTCAGCAGTTTTATGAAGATAAGTGCCTCCACAAGAGACATCTATCATGTCCCTGCTCTTTGAATCAATTCCCTGGTAAAAGCTTTGAACTAGTTGCCATTCAGGGATTTGATGGTGGGGGCATTTCTTGAGGAGTTCTTTGAATCTCTCCCAGGACTGATGAAAATCTTCAGTTAGATCTTGGGTAAAAGAAATAATACCCTTCCTCAACTGACTGGTCTTTGACATAGGAAAGAATTTAGCCAAAAACTGACATTGGAGATCACTCCAGGACTGTATGCTGTTTGGTGGAAGCAGAGATAACCAGGTTCTGGCTCTGTCCTTTAATGAAAAAGGAAAGAGTCTCATCCTGGTGGCCTCCTCTCCCAAACCTGTGATGTTAAAGGTGGTGCACAGTCCTAAGAATTCATCTATATGCTTATAGGGATCCTCCTTGGTCAGGCCATGAAATGAAGGCAACATTTGAATGACGGACGATTTAATCTCATAATTTCCTGGAGCAGCAGGGAACTGAATGCAGAAGGGAGAATTGTAGACCCCTGGTGCATTGAATTCCTTAAGAGTTCGAGGCTGCTGCTGCTCACCCATTTCGACAGCTTCAAATTCAATAGTTGTGGATGTAGTTTGCCTGGTTCTGAGAAGTCTTTCAACCTCTGGATTTAGTTGTATAGTCTCTGGTTGAAGAGTTCTCCTACCAAACATACAACTCCCACAACTGAAATCAGAGTAAAACTTCACACAACAAATAGGAACACACAATTGATTAACTAATCTAAAAAAAAATCAACAAATCTGAAAATAAACAGGGGAGAAGAGATGCAAACTATAAAGCAGCCTTCAGCACAGCTCTCCTCTCATTTTGTACTTAGATCTGCTAAAATGGACACAAAGAGTACTAGAAAACAGCAAAACTCACAAATGCAGTTAGTAAATTCAGACAAAAACTATAAAACTATGATAAAAATTTAGATCTATCAATTTCTAATCTACCTCCCCGACAGCGGCGCCAAAAACTTGTTGTGGATTTTTAGTGTGCTGATTTATGGTGTAAAAATCAAGAGAAAATAGAGATGGATTCAGCACAGCTAAAATATCCTAGGCCTGCAAGATACAGGGTCCTTTGTAGCAAGCTTTAAAAGAATGGTGAGTAAGGGAATGTCCACAGGGAGGTTGTTTAGAAATAGGATAAATCTTCAGATCTATAAGAGATCTGACACCCTAGCTATCTCTACTTTAGTTAAAAGACAGGGGAGAGTTTTTAAATGAGTTGTCACTTAAACTACACTACAAATAAAATGCAGATTGTTTTGGATCGAATCTGGAGCTTCAGATCTTGCAGAGGGAAGGTTTAAAAACTTAGAAAATGGAGAAGAGCAGCTTGGAGATTGTTTTCACTATAATTAGGTTGAGCTAAGCATGTCACAGGGGTTCAAAAGCACATAGTCCCTCAACTGGCCACAAGCACTGTCCGCAAACACAGCTGCAGGGTAAAACTTCCACTCCAAATCACAGGATCCACCTGGCCTTAAGGCTATGATCTGTCCACTTTAATGGTCACAGACCATCCTATAGGCTTTATCGAATCCATGGATTGCAGTAGATATATCCAATTGAGGACTGAGCTCAGATTTACCTTAAGGTTATGATCTGTCCACTTTAATGGTCACAGACCATCCTAGAGATCTCCTACAAAGCCAGGGCCTCAATTAGAACAATTAAAACCACTACAGATACTACAATTTTCAGGTCACAGACACAGGAAATTATAGGGATATCAAATCCAGGGAATTCAGATGATATCCAAGAGGTCTACCAGTTAAGTGGGTGAGCTGATCAAGCAACTCCTCTACACAAATCCGATTGAGCACCAAGAGAAATCACAAGAGCTTTAGATCTAATTAAAACATTAAAAACAACATTTACATTGCAAACTAGGCCACTCTTACAATGAAATGCTCTCATATCTGTAGTATATGCAACAATTAACCCCAGCAACACTCTTAACCTTACCTAATTACAGATCTAACTCACTCCTTGCTGCTCCAAGGGGTTTAGCCAACCATGGTTGGGCTAAAGGAAGGAAAAGGGAATCTCGCGGCAAGCTCTGATCTCTGAAAAATTGCTCAGAAATTCAATCTCCCCCAATGGCAATTGGGGTTCCAATATATAGCTTTCCTTCTCTATTTTTCATGCCAAAGATCCCTTCTAGAAGGTTGTCAGAATTTGTTAGAGTTCTGTTAAAGCACGTGAGTCGGTTAGGGTTTCCTAGGGCATCTTCTAGAACATCGCGCCAGTCACCAAATTGCGTCGATTTGCATGCAATAGGTCACCAAGTCTCAGCGTGTGCATAGCATGGTTTCTGAGAAGTTCAGCACACGATTTCGACAGGTTGAAAGTAAGCTTGTAATTCCTTTCGATAGGTTCCCTGGTCTCTTCGATAGGATCTGATAGGTTGAGTTTAACCTCACTGTGCTTGATTTGTGGCTTTCGACAGGTTGGAAGAGTGATTCGGTAGGTTGAATATTTACATTCTGTTGCTTCGATCAGATGACCTTTGTTCCTATCGAAAGGTTCAGATCATTTTGCGATAGGTGCTGTCTCAGCATTTCTATTTTGATAGGTTCAGTGAACCATTCGATAGGTTCAATGAACCTTCCGATAGGTCTCCTCTTTCCCTCAGCTAGCTTTCGATAGGTTAAATTCTCTTTCTTTTTCAACTGCTCGATAGGGTCTTGGATCCTGTCAAACTCTTTACTTCTGTACAAATTCTTCCTTTTGCTGCTTTCTGATCTTGTCGAACCCTTCAGGTGACTAATCGATAGGACGTTATCGACCTATTCTCACTTCCTTCACCTTATTCTATTGTTGAGTCTGCATGATGCTGAGAGCTGATTTCTTTGTGAGCATTTTTAAGTGGTTTGCTGCATTATTACCAGATTTTCCCGCTAGCTACAAAATGCACTCAACAGAGGCTTATTAGTGTACTTGCAGGTCCATGAAAGGTTAGGTTAAAGGGTGTAAAGTGGCATTTTTCACCACTTAACAGGAGGTGGATTTGACGGGGCGATGTGCATGATCAGGGCCGAGGGATGCAGGGGTGAAGGAGCTCTCGCTGGTGTGGCAGAGGTAGCAGAGGGTTGAATACGAGTGATTAAGGTGGAAGGTTGGAAGGGGGATCGACCGGAGAGATCTGCGGTGGTGACTTGAGCCGGTGTTGCTTGGTTGTGGTTAGGCATGGGGTTATTAACGATTCCCAAATTTTGTTGGGGTTGGTTATTATTAGGGTTAGGGTTCCTAAGAGCTTCCCAATCGATCTGTTTTCGGTCATTCATGTCATAGATTACGTCCCTGAGGACCCAACAATCCTCTAGGTTGTGTCCCATGTATCGATGGAAGGCACAATACTTACTATAGTCTAGATTTGTCAGCCATGGGCGGGATTTTTCCTGCAGAAATCAAAAGAGATTCTAAGTATTAAGGAGATGAAAAATGTTGGGAATCGTATTCGATAAAGAGGGATAGTGTTCCCGCCTCGGTTGGTAGGAGCCTCTGGCTGTGTTAAAGTTTTACGGTGGGGGTACGTTATTATAATTCGACACATGGGTCGGTCGATTTTGTGTCGTGTTTTGGTTCTGATAGGTGTTAGGGTATTGGTTTCTATTCGAGTATTGGCCTTAATTCTGATTATGGCCTTGGTTTTGGTTCATGTATCTTTGTTGATTAGCACCATAGTTTTGGTTCGTGTATCGTTGCTGATTTTAATTTTGCCTGAAGTTTTACGGGTGGAAATTTTCATTCCCAAAGTTCTGTCCTTAATTAACAACGATGTTGACCTGCTCAATTTTTGAGGCTTTCTTATTAATTTTTGATTGACTGATGATAGGAAGGCTAATGAAATTCGATTATTTTTTATATTCTTAAATTGTGAATGACCTGAATTTCTTTAAAGATTGTTATCATATCATTAGTATTTTTTTTGAATGTTCATAAAGTTCAAAATTAAAATAGCGATATTCATGATCTATGCCTGAAAATTTGTACACCACCACTTTGCTCCAATTCTAAGCTTGAGAATTAAGTGTATGACTTGAAATTTTTAGATCACAAGAAAGGCTTCAACCCAGTGAGTTTTGAAACCTTATCTTCGTTCTTGATGAGTGTGAAAATAAAATTCAGAGTATCTTTGAATTCCTGCTTCAATTGTTAACATCTCATTTACTTTACTTTGATTTGTTGATTGTACGTGTGGTATACCATTACACTAGAAATCAATGTGTATTAACTCAAAGCAGATAGGCATATTTTACCATAATGAAAGGAAATGATCCAAGGCCATCTTTGGCTCGTTTTTGCTTAAAATGACCCACCTCATAAATATATCATTCTAGTACCCCTTTGAGCCTATTGGGAAATTTACATTTATACATTCTTCGATAAGCCACATTAACCTTTAACCCTTCACTATTTCTGAAAATTCAGCTTTACCCTTCTTATTTCTGAGAAATTAGGAACGAGGGATGAAAATAAGTGAAAGGAGAGTACGTGGAAAGATACTGAGTTGTGGTGTTTACTAAGGGTGTATGGCAAAAATATAAAAGAAAAGGGGGAAGAAAAAGAAAAAGAGAAAGAAAATTTGAAAAAAAAAAAAAAAAAACAGTGAAAAATATGAGGTGTTTTAAGAAAAGGAAAACAAAGGAAAAGCAAGTTGAAAAAAAAATAGAAAAATATTGAGACCTTTACCCGAGCCCCATTACAACCTTAGAAAAGACCTTTTTGATCCAATCATGAGTGGTAAATACCTTGTGGAGAGTGATTACATAGTGTCTATGGTGCTTGGTATATCCATGTTTAAAATACAAATATCTTTCTTAATGAGATCTCTTTTAAAATTCTTTGATACACCATCTTTCGTATAAATTGTGAGATTTTTTCTAAAAATTGCATTGTAATTTCATCTCACATGTGCGTGAAAAATAAAATCCATTCATTAGGAGTGATTTCATTCTGAGTGTATATCCATGATAAGGATTGAGTCTGGACCTGTGATCAAAAGATGCCTGGTTCAAGCTTCTTCTCAGGCCAAAGAATTTGAGCAGTGATGATTGCATAACATTATGGCATAAAGTATGAGCATTGAAAAACAATGGACTGAATTAAATGAGCATTAATAAAATAAACATGGTCGGATGCATTTTACAAGATTCTCTAGGGACATTTACCTTTTAAGAGCATGACTAAAAATTTTGAAATTCATAAGCTTTGTAGTTTGTGGGTAACTTCACTGTAAACCCTCAGGAGACACAACTCCACTAGGGATCACCTAGGGGTTTAAAGGCTTGTTGCAAGTGCTAAATGCAATCGTGTTCCCTACGAAAGTGGCATTTAAATTTTTAAGATGTTAGTTTTATTTGCATTTATATATTTATCATTCTCTTTGCTCGAGGACTAGCAAAGTGTAGGTTTGGGGGTGTGATCGGTGCTGAAATATGACTATTTCGCACCTTAAATCCTACATTTAGCTGTTCGATGAAAGCATCTAATGATTGTTGTGAGGTTTTAATGTTTACAGGTATTTCTGACCGTTAGATCGATCAAGAGCATAAAAGAAGGAAATTAAAGGCTACAAAAGAGCTATGGACAAAAAGGTCCAAAGAGGCATTGAGATCCGAGAAGAGAATCAACCTCCATTAAGAGAGGAGACTTTACAGTGAAGAGTCAATCGATTGAGGCATCATTGTCAATCGATTGACAGATGGAATAAAACTCAACCCTAGAAAATCAATCGATTGATTTGATGAAAATCAATCGATTGACACATAAAGGCAGAAGTGTCCTAAAGAAATTCAAACTCAAAATCAATCGATTGAGGCAATTAGGTTTAGGTGTGTTCGGCCATTATAAAAAGGAAGCTAAGGCTTTGTAAAAGGGAGCTGTTTTTGGAGGACTTTTAATGAAGATTTTATTTTTTACTTTTTAGGGCTCTTCACTTTGGGAATTTGGGAACTTCTTTTCACCTTTTCAAGGGTTTTCTCTTCTCCTTCTTCTAGGGATTGATCTGGATAGATTGTATTTAGGAAAAGGCATTGTAAACAAAGATCTTTTGGAAGAAATAAAAAGTGAAATGGCTTTGAATGAACAAGGAGATCATACACCAAAGATGAGCGGCTAAATCAGTAGATCGGAGAAGATGCGATCCCCAGATAAGTACCCATATTTATGATTAATACCATAGTCTAATTATTGTCATCATGGAATCGTTTTGCTCAAAGTTTGTGTTATTGAAAATATGTTGAATGCTTGTTATGACCGTTGATTGCGCGTATTAAAGGCCGTAATCGCTAGATCTGGACCTGCAGACTGATCTAGGCTGCGGAGCGATTATGTGTTAGCGATTATGTGTTTACTGTTGTGATCTAAACATCATGAGATACGTTATGCTTCTTATATATACCGCGATGATAGGCTGAGTCATTGTTTTTAGATAGGGTATACCGGATTGATGATCATATTTTATTTCGAATCATTTTTATAGATGAATGATGGTGTGAATGATGCTTTAATGAAACTATGGTTTTTAATGGTAGAAAAGGGGTACAAATCTAGGGTAGCATATTCCTTGATCTCATTTAAATATTGTTTTTAGATTCATCAGTAATTAGTTGGTTAGATTAAGTAATTTATTTTTCTGCATTTAGGAGAAGTGTGATAAATTTTGGTAAAATTGAATCTGCCCTTTGGTACTTCCTTAGGGATGTTTTTAAGTCTATAAAAGAATTAATTAAAATTTTATATTTTCCTGTGGGTTCGACACCTTTGTTCTTGCCATACTGCAATAGATCTTGTGCACTTGCAAGGGTTACACTTTAAATCGATCAAGTTTTTGGCGCCGTTGCCGGGGAAGATCGGCAAAATTTTGATTAATTCGGATAGGGATTTGTGTGTTTTGTGGTGAGTAAAAAAAAAATAATAATAATAAAATAAAAAATTATTAATTTTAAAATTTTGGAAGTTTTGTGGATTGTGAAATCTGAAATTTGGTGCTCAAAGGTTGATTTTTGATTTTCGAACTTAGATTTTTGCAATTAGAATTTTTGAAATTTAATTTCTATATTAAATTTTGATTTTCTTGTGTGAATTTTGATTTTTGAATTTTACTAACCAATTTTTGGATTTTTGATTTGCAAAATCTTCTTTCCCTTATTTTTCTCTCTTAGGTAAGTTTTTGTAGGAGTCTTTTAGGAAGTAGAGATTTTTAGGCTTCTTATTTTAGATTTTGTAGGAGTCCTTTTAGGAAGTTTAGATTTTTAGGATACCTTCCTTAGGAAATTTAGGAATCTTTTATTCTTTTCCTTCTTTTTCTCTTTTAGGTAAAATTTTATAGGATTTTGTAGGATTGCATTTAGGTTTTTAAATTTTAATTTTAATTTTTAATTTTTAAATTTAATTTGTTTATTTTTTTTGAAATTCGAATTTAAAAAAAAAAAAAAAAAAAAATTTCAAAAAAAAAAATTTCTTTTCTTCTGATTTTGGCTACTATTTATCATAGCCTCAATCGATTGAACATTCTCTGTCAATCGATTGAGACTGGGATATATTTTTTGTGGATTTTTTGGGTTCCTTTAATTCGATTGATACTTTTCTGTCAATTGATTGACAAGAGCTTATGTGCTTGCCATTTTGGCTAAAATTCCTGTGTTGACTTGCTTTGACTTTTGAACCTCAATCGATTGAGAACAGTTCTTCAATCAATTGAAGGATAAAGTCATTTGTTTGAACTTTGTGTGTGCCTGTGTCAATCGATTGAGACACTTGTTTCAATCGATTGAAGCTGAATTTTGTGGGTTTGTTGTGGATTCTTCAATCCTTGTTTGTGAGCGTGGTGCATGAGCTTTACTCGTTCTCATCACCCACATCTGCTACCGTTTAATCTTGAGATCGAACGATCTTGTAGAGAGAATCGTAGAATCTAGAGGAATCAGTATCATCATACTGATACCATGGCTGATCAAAGGCAAGAAATGAATGGGAACAACCAGAATGTCAATAATGGAAATAATGGAAATAACAATTACAATGAGGGCCCTAGAACACTCGAATATTATAATGATCCTGGTTTTTATGAGGATCAGGATAGTATCATGCATGATCTCATTCCAGGGAACCACTATGAATTCAAATCAGCAATGATTCAAATGCTACCAATTTTCTATGGTTTGGCAAATGAAAATCCGCACGTTCATCTAAATGAATTCACTGGGGTATGCAAAATGTTCAGAGTCCACAATGTCACTGATGAGATAGCCAAGCTCCGACTCTTTCCTTTCTCTTTAAGAGATAAGGTAAAAACTTGGTTCTATTCCTTAGAACCACAATTTATTCCGAGTTGGGCAGAGTTACACCATTAGTTTCTTAAAAAATATTTTCCCATGACTAAAACCATTGAGTTGCGTCAGAAGATCCAGTTCTTTTCCCAACAACCTGCAGAAACATTTCATGAATGTTGGGAACGCTTTAAGGAATTGATTAAGAGTTGTCCAAATCATCAAGTTCCAAGGTGGCAACAAGTCCAAAGTTTTTACAATGGACTGATTCCAGAAGAGAGACGCATGGTTGATGTATCTTGCGGAGGATCGTGTGCCACGAAAGAGGCTGATGAGTTGTGGGCATTGTTTGAGAAGTTATATCAAACTTCAATCCAAAATGCGATAATGGAGCGAACTAATTTGGATGTGTCAACAAAATCACATGTGTTGACCAGAAATGGATTGTTTGATGTCAATAACAACACGTCAGATCTGTCAACAAAGGTTGATATGTTGTCCAAGCAAATGAACATGTTGTTAGCTACAACTAAGCAAGCTAAGAGTCCCATCAATCCCGCTGTGTGTTCAATTTGTGACCACCCAGGTCACATGGGTAACAAGTGCCCTACTACCTTGTCATTTCTTCCTGATGAACCTACTCCTCAACAGCAGGTGAATCTGACTCAATCATATCAGCGACAAGGTAGGAACATGTACTCAAACACATACAACCCGGAATTGAAAAATCACCCCAACTTAGGATGGGGAGGATCAAACCAAACTGGACAGGTGAATCAGCAGTTCAGATCTAATCCAATGAGTGGACAACAAAATTTTCAACAAAATTTTTAGCAGAATTTCCGTCCACAACAGAATCCTAATTTCCAACAGAATGCTCCGTATTATCATCCAAATACTGAATATCGAGAAAATCAGAATTTCAATCAGAATCTTAATCAATCTCATACCAGCACTTCGAAAGATTCTGATCTGGAAGAAAAGGTGATGCGAAGCATGCAATCTTTTCAGCAGATGATAATGGACCAAGTAAGTCAATTGGCCAATCAACTGAGTCAACGAGAGGAAGGTAGGCTTCCCAGCAAACCTGTCAACAATCCTCGAGGTCAAGCACCACCTAATGAAGGACCATCGAATAGTCAACAGTTGAAAGCTGTAACGGTGCTGAGAAGTGGGCGAGAAGTTGATAATCAAGTGGAAATGCCTGTGAAAGTTGATGCAGGAAGAGAAGCAGAGAAAGAGAAAGAATCAGAGATAAGAAAAGATAAAGAAAAAGGAAAAGAAAAAGGGCAAGGAAGAGAGAAGGGAAAAGAAAAAGAAATAGAGAAAGTGTCACTTCCAACTATCCAACAAGGACGTGAAAAATAATCGGAACTTGAATATGCACCTTATGTCCCAAAGGCACCATTCCCTCAATGCCTAACTCCTCCATCCAGAATGGGCAAGGGACCGACAAAAATGGAAGAAATTTTTGAAACATTCAAGCAAGTAAAGATAAATCTTCCATTACTTGAAACAATCAAACAAGTTCCTGAGTATGCCAAGTTTTTCAAAGATTTGTGCACGCGTAAGAGAAAGGCACGTACTCATGTTTCAAAGAAAGTGTTCTTGACTAATCAAGTCAGTTCGATGTTGCAATTGGAAACCCCATAGAAACTGAAAGACCCTGGAGTTCCAACTGTTCCATGTGTCATTGGCGGGCAACCAATTGGAAAAGCGTTATTGGATTTGGGAGCAAGTGTTAATCTAATCACATACTCAATGTACGAGAAACTCGAATTAGGTGAATTGAAATCCACGACGGTCACACTCCAACTGGCCGATAGGTCAGAAAGAAGACCTAGGGGTATTATCGAGGATGTTTTGGTTGGAATAGACAAGTTTGTCTTTCCAGTGGACTTCATTGTTTTAGACATGAAACCACCTGTTAAACCCATTAATCAAGTCCCCATCATCCTTGGATGTCCGTTTCTCACTACTGCCAACACTTGCATTAATTGTCGAACGGGAGTCATGGACGTTTCTTTTGGGAACATGAAGGTCAGATTGAACATATTTCATGTGATGAACCATTTCCCTAACGAGGATGAGGTCGAATGTTTTTACATCGATCAGATGGACAAAGTGGTGGATGAAGCATTACCATCAATGCTCACCAAAGAGGAATTTGAAACTGCTTTGTTAGCCATCTATGAGGAAAAGGGATATGAAAGGAAGCGACTAGAAGAGAATAAGTCAAGTTCTTCATGTCCAGATGATAACTTATGTGAAGTTGTGACTAAGATGGAATCGTTACCCATTGAGGTAAAAGCTGAACCGACTCCATCAATTAAGGAGCCACCAATTGTGGAATTGAAACAGTTGCCTGAATCGCTCAAATACGCTTTTTTGGGGCCACGAGAAACGTTTTTGGTGATAATTTCCTCTACATTGTCGGCCGAACAAGAGCATGACTTGTTGAAAGTGTTTAAAGATCACAAGGAGGCTATTGGATGGACCCTAGCTAATTTAAAAGGGATTGACTCATCAATATGTATGCACAAAATACATCTGGAAGATGAGAGTAAACCATCGAGGGAACTGCAAAGGCGACTTAATCCGAACAAGCAAGAAGTCGTTTTAAAGGAAATCATTAAATTACTCGATGCTGGAATCATCTATCCGATCTCTGATAGTGAATGGGTAAGTCCAGTCCAAATCGTTCCGAAAAAGTCCGGAATCACTGTGAAAGAAACTCAAGGAGAATTGGTCCTACTCGCGAAACTCTTTGGGTGGCGATATGCGCATTGACTATAGAAAATTGAACACAGCCACCAGAAAAGATCATTTTCCCCTTCCATTCATTGATCAAATCCTTGAGAAGTTAGTAGGACAGGAGTTTTATTGCTTTCTTGATGGTTATTCGGGATACAATCAAGTGCCCGCTTTTCCACCTGATCAAGAGAAAACGACATTCACGTGCCCTTACGGTACTTTTGCATATCGAAGGATGCCGTTCGGCTTATGTAATGGACCTGCTACTTTCCAACGATGTATGTTGGCCATATTTTCGGATATGATTGACAAATTCATCGAGGTGTTCATGAACGATTTCTCTGTTTTTGAGAAAACATTTGGTTCATGTTTGAATCACCTTGCACAAGTGTTACAACGTTGTGTAGATTCTAAACTTGTTCTTAGCTGGGAGAAGAGCCATTTTATGGTTCAACAAGGAATCGTGTTGGGGCATATTGTTTCAAAGAAAGGAATCGAGGTTGACAAGGCCAAAGTCGACCTAATTGCTAATTTGCCCCCACCGAAGAGTGTTCGTCAAATTCGATCATTTTTGGGTCATGCTGGATTTTATAGAAGATTCATCAAAGATTTTAGCAAGGTGGCTAAACCATTGTGTACCTTGCTTGGCAAAGATGTTCCTTTTGATTTCAACGAAGACTGCATGCAAGTATTTCTGAAATTGCGCGAGCTCTTATCAAATGCACCGATAATCCAACCACCGGATTATTCTTTACCATTCGAACTCATGTGTGATGCATCTGATTACGCTATCGGAGCTGTCTTAGGGCAGAGGGCGAACAAATTACCTCACGTAAATTACTACGCCAGCAAGACATTGATTGATGCACAACTCAATTACACCACCACCGAGAAAGAAGTATTAGCTGTGGTGTATGCTTTGGATAAATTTCCTTCCTATTTGCTTGGATAAAAAATAGTGGTCTTTTCAGACCACTCTGCATTGAAATATTTGTTGGCAAAGAAGGACGCCAAACCAAGATTGATCCGCGGGATCTTGCTCCTTCAAGAGTTCAATTTCGAAATCAAAGATAAAAAGGGAGTAGAGAATGTTGTGGCTGATCACTTGTCTCGCATTTTGCTTGAAGAATCTTTTACACATGAACCTATCTGGGACACTTTTCCGGATGAGCAATTAATGGCAATTGATGCTACGGCTACGAAAGCTCCTTAGTTTGCCAATATCGTGAATTATCTGGTCACTGGCAGAATCCCTACCAAATGGGGTAAGAATGATAAACATCTCTTTTTCTCCCAAATCAAATACTATTTTTGGGATGAACCACAATTATTCAAAATCTGTTCAGATCAAATCATTAGGAGATGTGTACCGGAAGAAGAGCAACTAAGCGTCATCGATTTCTGCCATGCAGGAGCCTGTGGAGGCCATTTCGGAGGACAGAAAACTGCACAGAAAATTCTTCAAAGCGGATTCTACTGGCCCTCCATCTTTCGTGACACTGCCCAATTTTGCAAAGAATGCCAACGATGTCAGCAGCTTGGAAATATTTCACGACGAAATATGATGCCCCTTAATCCGATTCTAATTGTTGAAATTTTTTATGTTTGGGGGATTGACTTCATGGGTCCTTTTCCCCCATCTTTTTGGTATTCGTATATTCTTGTGGCTGTTGACTATGTCTCCAAATGGATAGAAGCTGTGGCAACCCAATCGAATGATCACAAGGTCATTGTCAAATTTCTGAGAGAAAATGTGTTTAACCGATTTGGGATCTCGAGAGCAATCATTAGTGATGGCGGTTCACATTTCTGCAACAGCCATTTTACCACTCTCATGAAGAAATATGGCGTTACCCACAAGGTTGCAACTCCATATCACCCACAGACTAGTGGTCAAGTGGAAGTGTCGAACCGAGAAATCAAACGAATTTTAGAAAAGACAGTACGACCAGATAGAAGAGATTGGTCTAACCGGTTATCTGATGCTCTTTGGGCTTATCGTACCACATTCAAGACACCGATTGGAATGTCTTTGTTTAGGATTGTTTATGGGAAAACATGTCATCTTCCTGTTGAATTAGAGTATAAAGCATTTTGGGCTATTAAAAGATTTAACTTCGATATGCAAGCGGCAGGATCAAATAGAAGGTTGCAGCTGAGTGAATTGGAAGAGCTACGCTATGATGCGTATGAAAACTCCAAGATGTACAAAGAAAGGTACAAAAAGCTGTATGATGAATCGATCTCTCGGAAGGAGTTTCACATTGGGCAAAAGGTTTGGCTATTTAATTCCATACTAAAACTTCACCCGGGAAAACTGAAATCTAGATGGGAAGGCCCGTATCAGGTTGTTTCGATTAGTGCGCATGGTGCGATTGAGGTTCGTAGTCTCAAAGACAATCGAGTTTTCAAAGTCAATGGGCAACGTCTCAAACCAATGATTGAGCCCATTGAGGCGAGGCACCTCAGTGACCCAAGTGTTTGATCGATGAAGTGGTCGAGCTGTCGACAATTAAACTCAGCGCGTCCTAGGAGGCAACCCAGTGTGTTTTATTTTCATTTTCGTCTTTGTTTTTGTCTTCATTTTTTGTTTGTATTAGAATTGAGTGTTTCTCAATTGATTGACTGTCACTTAGTCAATCGATTGACTGTCACTTAGTCAATCGATTGACCTCCTTTTCTTAATCGATTGAGATTTCCCTCTTAATCGATTGAGAATTCAAGCATCATCATCATTTTCATCCTTCTGTTTCAATCGATTGACAATCTTGTGTTAATTGATTGAAAATACCTTTGGTTTTGTGCAATTTTCAGAATTTGAAGCGCCATCCGACACATCTTGTCATGGCAGCTAACTTTCAGGGCACGAATTGTGTCAATCGATTGAGCCTCACCTCTCAATCAATTGACTTGATGAAGTATTAACTTTGTCTGTTTCCAAGGCACCTAATCGATGCAGCTTTTTGAAAAAGGGTATCCTCAATCGATTGACAGAACTGGTTCAATCTATTGACATTGAAAGAGGAGAAGTGGATTGTGCCACGTAGCACGCGCATGCCCGATGACCTTCCATTTTCGCGCAACGTGGGGAGACCAACCATTCTCAATCGATTGAGGCTTCACTCTGAATCGATTGAGGTCTATATTATAAAAGAGAGCTCACAACCCGTGGCTCCTTCATTCCGCCTCCTTTCAAAACCAATCCACATCAAGCTCTTGTATTCTCCTCGTACGCAATCAAATGGCAGCGCCTGGCCCACCAATATTCCGTCCGCCATGTCCTGCCAATGATCCGATGCACATCCCTAATGAGCTCTATTTTGATCGCCAATTCCAAACAGAAAACTTCTTCGACCTCGCAAAATACCGTCACATCGCAGAATGTGCCCGCTCGATCGAATTCATTGAGGCCTTGCAATTGGAAATGTTGCTTGCCCCGCCACTCATCGATGTCTCTCCGCGCCTTATACGCCTATTTTATCAGAAAATGGTATGGGTACTGGAAACACTATTGCCAACGGGAATGCCCTACATTACCATCGAGATCGACAACTGGCAATATAATCTGCATGCCGCCGATCTCGCGCGTGCCTTCTATTTTTACGTGGTTCGACCTGTGAACCACCACATTAATCCAGCTATTGATCGTAGTCAGGATGATATGATCAATGATATGTGTGGAGGACGCCACGGTACCGGTCAGGCCACTAAACGAGCTGTACTTCCGATGGACATTCTCTTTTGGGATATCGTCATGGCAAATAACCTCCTACCACATGGCACGAAAACCGAGAGGACAAAGAATAGGGTAATTGCACTTTACGCTGCGCATACAAACACTTGATTCAATGTGCCAGGTCTGATGCTCGAGGAGATGTATCGTTGTCACAGTGATATCACCGGCACCGCCGTACCTGCAAAGCGTGCATTGATTCTCCTCCATTTCCCACACTATGTGATGCACGTTTTGGATCACCTCGGCTGCCCCATTTACGATGATGAGGAGTTAGGTGACATGTAATTTTATCAGTATGGTGTCAATGTATGGGATAAGAGCATCAAAGCGATTCTTCGTGTGCAGCCAGCCCCGATTGCAGTTGACGATGTACCTCCTCCTCCCCGTCTGAACCCCGCACAACGCCAACGTGGCGGTGTAAGATGACCTCGTCCCGAAGAGGTCCCTGATTTTGATGCCGAGGCAGCTGTTGCTCGCCTCGAGGCGCGGATGGATGGGCTGAATGCGAGGCTTGGTGGTGTCGATCGACGGTCCAGATTTCAGACTTCTCTCCTCATGCGGATGGCCCGGGAGTCGTTCCCAGGGCGTGCCGACGAATTCATCGTAGGAGCGCAAGCGGCGATGAACGAGGAGAGGGAACCTGAATATGATGATGATGATGATGATGTTTAGTTTGTTTTTGTCTAGTTTTTTTTATTTTTATGTTTAGTGTTTAGTGTGTGGTGCTATGTTTTATTTAGTGTTTTCAGTTGTTTAGGGTGTTTTTAATTTTTATTTTTCGTTAAAATCTACTAGTGGTGTAGGGATCGATGGTGTAAGCAATCAAGACCAATCAATGGAATTAGGTTTCTTTTTGTGTTCATTTTTATGGTACTTCTCGGTTTTGTGCACAAGGGCATCAGTCAATCGATTGAGGCTTCACTCTCAATCGATTGAGCACTTTACTTATGATATTCTGAAAAGCAATTCCTCTGAGTCAATTGATTGAGACACTTTTCTCAATCGATTGATTCCTGAATCCGAAAAGATAAACAAATTGCACATTTCAGTCAATCGATTGATACTTATTTGTCAATCGATTGATTTCTACATGGTCAAACTTTCAACCTGACCCGTTTCTGAAAATGAATCGTGTTGAGAGTGGATTTTGTGTTGTGCACCGTCTTCCTATGTTTACATATGTGTCAATCGATTGACTGATGCTTAATTCCTACAATTCACACCGACTCGTCCGAAAATAGAATTTTTTTTATTTATTTTTAGTCTGTTTTGAACAAGGTTTCTTAGGGTCCATCTTTTAGGAGGTTTTTCTCTATTTAAGAGTCTTATTAGTGTCCTTTTAAGTCATACTATTCCTCCTCCTTCCCAAAAGTTTCCGCCATGTCTTCCATCCAATATCGTACCCGCGCCGCCGAGAAAAAGTTGACGGAGCCCACGACCAAACGTGCACGTTATCACGCTCCGCCGCCACTCGACTTGTCCAATCACGCCGTCATCGATCTTGATGATGAATTCCCAATTGAAGTCAACTCTATTTTCACGAGTTCCGCCGAGGCCGCCTACGTACCCTTTCCGCCTCTCGTACCACCAACTCCTACCCCACCATTATCACCACCCCGTGCACCAGTACCACCTGCCGCGGGAAGACAGTTCCCCCATGGAAGACTAGAGGACTAGGATTTTCTGTTTTAGGGTCTAGTTTTCGGAGTCTTTCGATTATATTTGCTTTTTGGGTTTTAGTTTAGGTTTGATTTTGATTAATTTTAAGGTAGAATTTTAATTTTGCACTATTTGTAAGATTTTTTTTTTCAATACAAATTTGTTTAGGTAAATATTTGTGTTTTTCTTTTTGATCACCCTCTCTTTTACATGATCTAGTTTTTTTTTGGTCCTCTAGTGCATCAAACAGGTTTGGGGGGGTCTCCCCTCCTATTTCAACATCTTCACCAATGAGGACATTGGACAGTTCAGGTTTGGGGGGGTAATTTCATCAATTTTTATGAAAAAAAAAAAAAGATTGTTTTTCTGACCTTGAAATCTTATCAGTCAATCGATTGAGGTTGTGGTCTCAATCGATTGACTGCTAACAAAAAAAAAACAAGAGTCAATTGGAAATTGTCAACAATCAATCGATTGAGGCACTGGTCTCAATCGATTGACTGATGACAGGAAGGCTAATGAAATTCGATTATTTTTTATATTCTTAAATTGTGAATGACCTGAATTTCTTTAAAGATTGTTATCATACCATGAGTATTTTTATGAATGTTCATAAAGTTTAAAATTAAAATAGCGATATTCATGATCTATGCCTGAAAATTTGTACACCAGAACTTTGCTCCAATTCTAAGCTTGAGAATTAAGTGTATGACTTGAAATTTTTAGATCACAAGAAAGGCTTCAACCCAGTGAGTTTTGAAACCTTATCTTCGTTCTTGATGAGTGTGAAAATAAAATTCGGAGTATCTTTGAATTCTTGCTTCAATTGTTAACATCTCATTTACTTTACTTTGATTTGTTGATTGTACGTGTGGTATACCATTACACTAGAAATCAATGTGTATTAACTCAAAGCAAATAGGCATATTTTACCATAATGAAAGGAAATGATCCAAGGCCATCTTTGGCTCGTTTTTGCTTAAAATGACCCACCTCATAAATATATCATTCTAGTGCCCCTTTGAGCCTATTGGGAAATTTACCTTTATACATTCTTCGATAAGCCACATTAACCTTTAACCCTTCACCATTTCTGAAAATTCAGCTTTACCTTTCTTATTTCTGAGAAATTAGAAACGAGGGATGAAAATGAGTGAAAAGCGAGTACGTGGAGAGATACTGAGTTGTGGTGTTTACTAAGGGTGTATGGCAAAAATATAAAAGAAAAGGGGGAAGAAAAAGAAAAAGAGAAAGAAAATTTGAAAAAAAAAAAATAGTGAAAAATATGAGGTGTTTTAAGAAAAGGAAAACAAAGGAGAAGCAAGTTGAAAAAAAAAAAATAGAAAAATATTGAGAAAAATAGTGAGAAAGTAGAAAAGAAAAAAAAGAGATAGAGAAATCAGAAGTTTGTTTCTTTTCTAATTTCTTATAAATTTTGAATCCAAATTCCCTTTCTTTCTTAACCTTTACCCGAGCCCCATTACAACCTTAGAACCTTTTTGATCCAATCATGAGTGGTAAATGCCTTGTGGAGAGTGATTACACAGTGCCTATGGTGTTTGGTATATCCATGTTTAAAATACAAATATCTTTCTTAATGAGATCTCTTTTAAAATTCTTTGATACACCGTCTTTCGTATAAATTGTGAGATTTTTTCTAAATTGCATTGTAATTCCATCTCACATGTGCGTGAAAAATAAAATCCATTCATCAGGAGTGATTTTATTCTGAGTGTATATCCATGATAAGGATTGAGTCTAGACATGTGATCAAAAGATGCCTGGTTTAAGCTTCTTCTCAGGCCAAAGAATTTGAGCAGTGATAATTGCATAACATTAAGGCATAAAGTATGAGCATTGAAAAATAATGGACTGAACTAAATGAGCATTAATAAAATAGACATGGTCGGATGCATTTTAGAACATTCTCTAGGGACATTTAACTGTTTAAGAGCATGACTAAAAATTTTGAAATTCATAAGCTTTGTAGTTTGTGGGTAACTTCACTGTAAACCCTCAGGAGACACAACTCCTCCACTAGGGATCACCTAGTGGTTTAAAGGCTTGTTGCAAGTGCTAAATGCAATCGTGTTCCCTACGAAAGTGGCATTTAAATTTTTAGGATGTTAGTTTTATTTGCATTTATATATTTATCATTCTCTTTGCTCGAGGACTAGCAAAGTGTAGGTTTGGGGGTGTGATCGGTGCTGAAATATGACTATATTTCGCACCTTAAATCCTACATTTAGCTGTTCGATGAAAGCATCTGATGATTATTGTGAGGTTTTTATGTTTACAGGTGTTTCTGACCGTTAGATCGATCAAGAGCATAAAAGAAGGAAATTAAAGACTACAAAAGAGCTATAGACAAAAAGGTCCAAAGAGGCATTGAGATCCGAGAAGAGAATCAACCTCCCTCAAGAGAGGAGACTTTACAGTGAAGAGTCAATCAATTGAGGCATCATTGTCAATTGATTGACGGATGGAATAAAACTCAACCCTAGAAAATCAATCGATTGACACATAAAGGCAGAAGTGTCCTAAACAAATTCAAACTCAAAATCAATCGATTGAGACTTCTGTCTCAATCGATTGAGGCAATTAGGGTTAGGAGTGTTCGGCCATTATAAAAGGGAGGCTACGACTTTAGAAAAAGGGGGATGAATGAAGATTTTATTTTTTACTTTTTAGGGCTCTTCACTTTGGGAATTTGGGAACTTCTTTTCACCTTTTCAAGGGTCTTCTCTTCTCCTTCTTCTAGGGATTGATCTGGGTAGATTGTACTTAGGTTTGCATTGTTTTTCTTTGAGAAAATCATAGATTGTATTTAGAAAAAATAATTGTAAAAAGATCTTTGGAAGAAATGAAAAGTGGAATGACTTTGAATGAACAAGGAGATCATACACCAAAAATGAGCGACTAAATCAGTAGATCGGGGAAGATTCGATCCCCAGATAAGTACCCATATTTATGATTAATACCATAGTCTAATTATTGTCATCATGGAATCGTTTTGCTCAAAGTTTGTGTTATTAAAAATATGTTGAATGCTTGTTATGACCGTTGATTGCGCGTATCAACGGCCGTAATCGCTAGATCTGAACCTGCAGACTGATCTAGGCTGCGGAGCGATTATGTGTTTACTGTTGTGATCTAAACATCATGAGATACGTTATGCTTCTTACATGACTCTTACCGCGATGATAGGCTGAGTCATTGTTCTTAGATAGGGTATGCCGGATTGATGATCATATTTTATTTCGAATCATTTTTATAGATGAATGATGGTGTGAATGATGCTTTATTGAAACTGTGGTTTTTAATGGTAGAAAAGGGGTACAAATTTAGGGTAGCATATTCCTTGATCTCATTTAAATATTGTTTTTAGATTCATCAGTAATTAGTTGGTTAGATTAAGTAATTTATTTTTCTGCATTTAGGAGAAGTGTGATAAATTTTGGTAAAATTAAATCTGCCCTTTGGTACTTCCTTGGGGATGTTTTTAAGTCTCTAAAAGAATTAATTAAAAATTCACGTTTCCCTGTGGGTTCGACACCTTTGTTCTTGCCATACTGCAATAGATCTTGTACACTTGCAAGGGTTACACTTAAAATCGATCAGTCTCCACCTTTAATATGTCACGCTAGTCAGAATGCCCGAGAGTGGAGTGCAGTGAAGTCGGGGCAATCACTTATAACAAGTGTGCTCTTTAACTGTTCTCTAGTTTTATTGATGATAATGTCCACTGAATCCTTCTCTTTCATTGAAGTGCTGGTCTTAGAAGCAACTTTTCTCCATCTGGCGACGAAGTCAGTAAATTCTTCATCAGGTCCTTGCTTGGCTGCCATTAGATCGCTGAGACTAACTGTCTTTTCGATCAAGTATTTGTATTGGTCTAGGAATTGACCGACTAATTCATCGAAAGTTTCTATCTTATAAAGCGGGAGTCCCGCAAGCCAATCTAAAGCTTCTCCCTCTAATGAACGTTGGAAATAGTGAATGAGAAGTCCTTGATTATCACGTATGGGTCGGCAATCATTACAAAAGAGGGCCAAGTGATGATTCGGATTTCCCGTGCCATTATATTTGGTAAATTTTGGTGGCTTAAATCCTATTGGTAAATTAAACTCGACGTCCCGGTAAAATTTGTCAAATCCGAATGAGTGACCGGGGCGCTCTCTTTTGGCCATGTACTCATTGAGCATTTTAGGGAGATCTTCAATTTTAATGGTGCTATCTTTTGGAGCGACCCATGAGCAAATCTTTTCTAAAGAGTTATCATTAAAGAATGTGTGGGCAGGTTGTCTCAATGGTGTGGCGCGGGCTGACACTGTGCTTGGGGTAGGAGGTGGCCTCTCTTGTCGCTCTTGTTCCTTTAAAAATTATCGTGACCTAATGGTTTCGTAGGCGGCGGCCTACCCTCAAAGCAATTCCTCGGAGTTGTCATCTCCTCTTTGTATTCTTTGAATACTGAGTTCTACGATCTGTTGAGCGGTAAGGTTTTATCCAACGTTATTATCTCTCCCATTATGATTATTACCGGTGTGTGGGGTAGAGAAGGGGTTTTCTTGCTCGCCGGCCATGTTAATCTCAGGTTGTCGTGGGCTGGAATTGTGAAATGATTCTTATTCATACGTGGGGTTGTTATGATATCCCCACAATGGTGGGTCTCCTAAACTCACTCTTCGTTACCAGACATCTCGAGTCTTTGACGAAGACTCATATATATATATATATATATATATATATATATATATATATAAGGTATATATATATATAAGGGAATCTAAATGACACGATGGAAAGAAAAATAGGGAGATAAGGTGAAAATTAACTATCTAGAAAAAGAGTTTACAAAAGAGTCCCATCGCGATCGTCAATCTGTTGGTGCGCGCTTTTTCTGGGTTCCTCTCGGTCCCCGTTGAATCAGTAGCTCCAATTCTGTCCAAGTGAACTTTAGCGATGCGGCGTTTGGAATGGTGGAGGCAATCACCAGCTGCAGATATTTATCAACGCTATAACACGTCAATGATCACGCTTAAGAGCGGGCATGAGTTATTTCTTTACTGAATCATCTGCCTGCGAACGTCAACAACTATGTCTTTTCCTATACCCTCAGTAAGCTCCCTTGGGTAAATTGGATGACTGAGATTAAAGATAAATTAGATTTTGGATGATAAAATAGTATTTTAGATTTTTTAGAGTCGATTTTAGAGTGATAATTATGAATTAAATTATGAACTAGAATTATAGAAACTGAAATTAATATTTAGGATTTTTGGAAATATTAAATTAAGAAATTAAAATTAGAATTTAGATTTCTAAGACTGAATTCGGGTCCGAAATCAGAAAATCAGACCGTATGATTAAAGACTGGTTCTAGTGTCTAAGATCTAGAATTAGAAATTAATGATAGGACTGAAAATTGAGAATTTAAAACGGAATTGAAGCCTAGGGTTGGTAAATTAGACTGTCGAATTAAGAACTGGTTTTGAATTCGGAGAATTAGAATCAGATATAAAATATTTGCGGTCTAAAAAAAGGGTGCTATGGTCTCGGACTGAAAATTAAAACCTATAATTAAAACTATGAGAAATATCTTAAGTCTAAAACTAAAATTTTTACCTAGGACCGGGGCTGTGGAGAGAAATCTCGAAGATTCGAAGCTTGAATTTTGAAATCATGACTAGGTTGCTCTGTGGGTTTGTCTTCGGAGTTCTCTGATTTCGAAATCCAAAAAAAAATCCGTTCTCTCTTGAAAATTGCCCAGCCTCCTCGGGCGAATTAAGAAAAAAATCTTTTATAAGTTTTTCTTCAATTAAGCGCCTTGTTTCAAGCATTTAATTGAATTGTGCGCCAGTCTTTCGGTGCTTAATCGGTTTGAGTCTGTCACCGACTCAGTGAGCGATCGACTGACTTGCTTAGCGAGTTTCCTAGTCCTAATAACGTTAGAACTAATTGCGCACTCATTTTGGGGTGCGTAATCCAATTAAGTGCCACTCTCATAGCGTTTAATCGAGGAAACTTAGGGGTTAAAGACAGTGAGGCTAGGCCAGGCATAGGCTAATTGCGCGCTCGGGATATAGCGCTCAATCTGATTGCGCGTCTGATTTCAAGCGCGTGATCGAGTCTCGAGATGGTCTGGGAAAGGAAGTTTTGTTTGAAAGGAGGACTGATTGCACATTTTGGGGTGCGTAATCCAATTAAGTGCCACTCTCATAGCGTTTAATCGAGGAAACTTAGGGGTTAAAGACAATGAGGCTAGGCCAGGCATAGGCTAATTGCGCGCTCGGGATATAGCGCTCAATCCGATTGCGCGTCTGATTTCAAGCGCGTGATCGAGTCTCGAGATGGTCTGGGAAAGGAAGTTTGGTTTGAAAGGAGGACTGATTGCACATTTGTGGTCTAGCGTGCAATCAAATTACGAGCGGGGTTTCAGGCGCTTAATTCGTGGTTGTCCGAGTCTGGTCACTAGTCTGAAATGTAAGACTATTATTTCAGTATATAGTCTCCCTACATTGGATCTTGAGCTACAGAGCTATTGTTTCAACCTGTGTTCAGCCATATACTATTGTTTCAGTGCATGATTCTCACGTTAGGGTTATGAGGTCAAAGGTTGACCGAACAAAATTGTATATTCCGAGAGGGCAAAATGAGAGTGTCTACAATTGTGTGCACTTGATTTAACTGTCTTCATAAGAAAGTTTGTTGGTACCTTCACTAAAAATCCTCAGGAGACTTCACTCCTCCACTAGGGATCACCTAGGGGTTTAAAAGGCTTGATGCATAAGCTAAATGCATCCGTGCTCCCTATGAAAGTGGCATTTAAATTTTTTATAGTGGTGTTTAATTTTTACTTTGCTCGAGGACTAACAAAGATTAGGTTTGGGGGTATGTTAATCAATGAGAAATACCATTTTTAACCTCCTAACCTAGCCTTTACTAAACCTTAGAGTTATTTATTTTTTTGAGTGTTATTTTGTAGTTAGCAATAATCTGCAGTAAAGTGCATGAAACTATGCAGTAAAGGCTAAAAGGAGGGAGATTTGAGTCTACCATTGACTGATGAGAACACCCAGGCATGATAGAGAGTTGTAACAGACTGTGATCAGCAGCAGAGGCTCAGCAAAGTAGTGCTCGAGCAGTTGAAAAGAACTTGTCGAGCAGTTTCAAAAGCTGCTTTGATCCTGTCGAGGGGCCCTCGAGCAGTTCACATTTGATGCCAGCAACCCCACGAATTGAAGACTTACACTCAACAACCTATCGAGTGGCAACCTGAAGAGTTCGAGCAGTTGTCGAAGTCCTCATTCATGCACTCGAGCACTTCAGCTGCAAAGCAACCAAGTGAGTGCATTAATCCTGTCGAGATGCAAGAGCTAAACCTCGAACCTGTTGAGTTCTGCTAAAGTCTTAAAGCCAACCACTCGAGTGGTTTACTGAAGCAAAAGCTGATCCTGTCGAGCAGTTCATAAAGTCTGCTGATGAGAACTTGTCGAGTGGTATGAAATGTGCTGACAGACCAACCTGTCGAGTGGTTTAAATTCTATTGAAGAACTTGTCGAGCTGAAGTCTTCAACCTGTCGAGATTTATACCTAAAGCTCATTCAACCTGTCGAGAGGTACTCTGAACCTATCAAACTAATTATACATGAAGCTTGTAACCTCTCGAACAGTTGTCTGAACCGATCGAGGCACGATTTCTGAAGCTCCAACTGATCGAATGAATAACCTGAGGCTTCAATCACTCAATGCACGAGTTAAGTAGTTGTCTGTCATCTTTGGAGGGTATTTTTGGAATTCCATCAGCACAGAGGGTACCTAACCTAACTGTCCCATGTGTGCTCAACTGATTCTAACAAATTTGGGGCACTACTTGGAGGAAATTCAGCCACGTCATCAGTTTTATAACATATTTGATTCTCCTCTTCTCCGATTGGCCAAAATAGATATGAGGCAGTTGGGGAATTTGTATAAATAGGAGGAAATAAAACGAGGGAGAGAGATCCAGAGTTTGAGGAATTTTTGAATTGCTTTCCCACCTTTTCTATTCTTCTTCTTCCTCTATTCTCTCCTTAGCCTAGCCATGCTCGACTAAATCTTTGTAGCAGCTAGGGTTAGCTAATCTGTAATTTGATTTGTGAGAACATTGTATGAAGAGTGGAAATTTGCAGAGACTGCAAATCTGAGAGTTAATTTGTTGTAAGTTCTTGTGGATCAATGAATGATTGGTTCTAATGCTCATTTAATTTGTAGATCTATTGGTTTTCAATCAATTTTTACAGATTTTATGCACCTATGGATGCCTGAGCTTGTAGCCTTCCATCCATATCATTTGGAGTGGTTTTATTGTTCTATTTCTTTCCCCCATGACTGGATTATATCCATGGGATATTTTGTGACCATTCAAGTGGACAAAGTATAGCCCTAGGACTAGTCCATATCTAAGGGATGATTTGGATCCTTCTACCTTGCATTTGTGCTTGTAGCCAAATGAAGGAATGTTGCATGTCCATCTTCTACTCTACTGTTTTGCAAATCAAATTTACAGTGAAACTATCCCCTAGCTGTTCATTCTCCATATTTGAATTTTATTTCACCAAAATATCTGCCATTTTCTTCAATTCTTTCTTCTTTTATCTCTGGTTCAGCTTTAAACTCTATTTTAATTAGATCTAGTTTACTACTATTTTAGTTTAAAGTGACAACCAAAACTCAAACTCTTTTTCCTGTTTTCCTTAGTTTAAGTAGAAGATTTACTATCTTAGATCACAAATCTCTATGGGACGAACTCTTACTTTTTTTTAAAACTTGCTACAACAGCCCTATATCTTGCAGGCTGCGTTTAAATTGCTTATTATTTTGTTGTTGTTTCACCATATTTCACTCCCCTCTTTGATTTGTTTTTGCTGCCATATGTTTACCATCATATTTTTAAATAAAAATATAAGCACAAGCATTTAAATAACAACAGGTATGTCGATGATCATACGATATGATGAACTCAATTAGGGATGAGTGACTGTTCAGTTGATGTTCTAAATGATCAAATCAATAGTGAAAATCATGGAAAATCTGAATACCCATTACACTGATGATATCGGTAGGATTTGAATGTTCTAAACTCGACCACATGAGCCTTAAAATGCGTGTATCGAATATTCGGTGGTCTATAAGTGATTCAGTCATACCGAGACTAAGTCTTATCGGAATCACATATATGACTAATTCATTTTCATCAGGTCGATCTAATGAGAACAATCTATCATCATATTATGGCACACATCATAGGGTCATGTATCGATTTACTCATGACCTCTTTGTATCTCTCTTCTTTAGCGAAAAGTTAAGTATACATAGGAGACTCTAAACCACTTTTTTGCTTGGTTAAGACATTAGGTCTCCATCTAATGTCATGAGTCAAAGTTTGACTTATACTATAACTTGTGATTGACTTGAGATCAGTTCACTAACCACTCCTTATGATTGATTTGGTTGGTTGGATCATCATTCAAAATATTACGAGAAATATTAGTTTCCTTATGTTTGGTTACTTTCTTATTTTATGGTTCTTCTACATTGTGTGATATTTATTACTTAGATGATACGTTAGGGCATATATATGATAGGTTAAAAAAGAATAAGATATGACACATGACTTTTAAGCCTTTGTCATGGTGGGGTTTCTTTCACGGTCACGTGAAACGTGGAATATAGGCGTCCTTGTACAGATGCAACCCTCTATTGTAGTATGGGATATCACACGAAGTACATCCAGGTTACTACGAAACCTGTCCCTTGGAAAGCATCGTTTGTGAATCCTATCACATCGTGACTCATTTTAATTAAGTTTAAGAAAAGATGAGATGTGAATATGTTAAGCTACGAGATGTTAAGAAAGTGAAAACTTAAGCCCACACAAATATGAAATGGGAGGGGACGACAATACGTAGCCCCCATTGGACGAATGATATGGGGACGACGATACGTAGCGTCCATGTCAGAAATAAAATCAGGGTGGGGACTGATCAGTCACATAATATTCTAATTTATCACCCTTAACTTAGTGATGCTAGAACTTAGTTTGTTACTAATAAGTTATTGATATACAGATATTAAAGATAAACAACAAAAGAGAACCGAAATGATAATATTCGTCAAAATCAACTCATAAAATAATAAAAAGACGATTGAGCATAAAAATATAATTCACCGCCTATTGAAGGATGAAAAATCGTGTTTTACGATTTTATAGAACAAAGCAAAGTGAAAGAAAAGAATAAGAAATCGTAATTTATAATTCTTCAGAAGAAGCCGATATAGAAGAAAAGCAATGAATCGTAATTCAAAAATTCGTCCAGAGAGAAAACTATGAAAGATAGAAAATCATGATTTATGATTTTTCAGAAAGAAGAAAAAAGAGACAAACATGATTTACGATTGTATTAATAGAAGCTTTGCTGTTGCTAATCACGTGAGAATGAACACCGCCGTGCACCGAATTAGAAGAACTCTTGAATTAGAAGTTTGGCTGATCACGGATCTAGGAGATTGATAAAGAAAAATCTTAAAAGGACTTTACTGCTGAAATAAAGGAAGAAATCCAGAAGTACATCAACAGAATAGAAAATAAGGAACTATAAGATTAGAAGTAGAGTTATATTAGGATAGTTTTATTTCTTTAGGATTTTTATAAACTGACCCTTTATGATCTATAAATAAGAGGGCTTGGTATAAGAATAATGATCGAAGAATTTTACAGCACAATTGACAACTGAGGTCTGTGTTTTCTCCTGATCAAAGTAGTTTAGGATTTACAAAGTAAAATCATCCACAATTCTCTAAGGTCTTGCCTGACAACCAAGGCTAAGGAAGCTGAAAGATCAACCCTTTGGATGGTTCTACTTTGGCTTTCTAGTTTAGATTTATTTTATTACAATTTCCTGCTTTATAAACATCTTCAGATTTTAATTTGAATTGATGACTCGGATTGAAGTTTGCAGATTAGTGTAGCGATTTTATTTTTCAATCTTCAATTTCTAGAATTTGATTGATGCCCAAGTTTAGGAGATTGTTGATTAGTATAAATCTATATTGAATGAAGCTAGTTTTTGATTGACGCTTAAATTCGAGAAGAGTGAGATATAGTGTAACGATATTTTAAATTTGTAAACATCCGATAACAGAAGATTGTGATTGATGATCATAATCTGAATTTTGAAGATCAGGATTTATTTTTTGCAATATTAGATTAATAAACAATTCTTTATTCATTTTTCTCCAATAAATTAGGAACTTAAAAGATATGTATAAGTTTTCAGAAAAATTAAATTAATATAATATAACCTGTCTCTGTGGGAATGATCCTTTGCTAGTACTATAATTTCCATTGTGCACTTGCAATAGGTTAAGACTTAATTAGATGACATAAATAAGTTTGTAGGTAACTTCACTGAAAACCTTCAGGAGACTACAACTCCTCCACTAGGGATATCACCTAGGAGTTTAAAGGCTTGTTGCATCTGCTAAATGCAATCGTGCTCCCTACGAAAGTGACATTTAAACTTTAGATTAGTATTTCTTTCCTTATTTTCTTGGGACTAGCAAAATCTAAGTTTGGGGGTGTGATTAGTTACATAATTTATCATTTTATCACCCTTAATTTAGTAATGCTAGACCTTAGTTTGTTACTAACAAGTTAATGATATACAAATATTAAGGAAAAATAGTAAAAGATAGCCAAGTGTTAATATTCATCAAAATGAAGTCATGAAGCAGTAAAAAAAATGATTGAATGTAAAAGATGATTTTTCACCTACTGAAAGCCAAGAAATCGTACTTTACGATTGAAATTGAAGATAAACTCCTAAAGGACTCTGTCGCTGAAATAAAGGAAATAAGTTCTGAATCCATCAACTATCCGAAGCAAGGAAGATAAAATTAGGAATTAGAGTTATATCAGGATACTCTTACTTTTAGTAGTTTCTTTTATTAGAATTAGATTACTATAAACTGACTCCTTATGATCTATAAATAAGAGAGCCCGGTATAGGAATAAGATCATCGAAGGAATTCTCATCATCAATTGATGGCTGAGGTTGAGTTTTCTTCCAATCAAATTTAGTTTAGTTTAGTTTAGATATCTAAGGCTCTTTTATCACAATTGACGACTGGAATTGAGAGCTGAAAGATTAATGTAGATATCCGTAGTTTCTCAGAAGCAATTGACGACTGTAGTTGAGGGGTGAAAGATATATTTTATTTTGATTTTTAGTTTAGATTTATTTTTATTGCAATTTACTGCTTTGTAAACATCTCCAAGTTTTGATTTGAATTGATGACTCGGGTTAAGATTTGCAGATTAGTGTAATGGGTTTACTTTTCCATTTTCAATTTTCTCGAATTTGATTGGTGCCCAAGTTTTAGGAGATAATTAATTAGATTAAATCTATATTGATAGAATTCTAGTTTTGATTGACGGCCAATGCTAGGAGGCTTGATATATAGTATAACAGTACTTTAATGTTGTAAATATCTGAGAACTGAAGGATTGTAATTGACGACCATAATCTTGGAGGAGGATTTAGGATTTATTTTCTGCAACTTAGTTTAAGAAATAATTCTTTTATTCATACTTTTCAAGTAGTTTAGGATCTTAAAGATAAATATAAGTTTTTAGAAAAAGCAAAATACTCAGAGATAAATCACTTCTTCATGGGAACGATCCTATACTAGCACTGCAATTTCTATTGTGCACTTGCAATAGGTTAATACTTAATTAGATACATACAAAGTAGTAAGTCAAGTTTTTGGCGCTGCTGGTGGGGAAGTGGATTTATTTTTATATTAGTTTTAGGAAAGAAATATTTATCTTTCTCTTTTTATTTTTCTTTATATTTTATTTTCTTTATCAATTCTTAAGCTTTTGCAGGTTTATTCAGAGCAGCGAATCAAGGTTCCAACTTCCCCTGATTAGAGAAGCTAGAGGCTCATATTTGTTTCTCTCCTTGCTTTTTAAAATAAAAATTAAATAAAGCTAAAACATTAAAAATATTAATTTTTTTTAAGTGTATGCATCACACTCGATCTCGAAGTTTAGATCTCTTCGAGTGTGATCCGGAAATCAAAAGGACTATCTTGCTCACATTAGCATCAAATTGATCTTGCGTAAGAGAATCCCGGACCATGGCTAACGACCGCTCGATTCAAGCACATTTCAGCTCGATTGCTCTGACTGCACCCTCCTATGTAGTTATACCAGAGGTTGCAGCCAGACATAATTAGGAAATCAAGCTCAATACACTCCAAGTTGTACCTGCTTTTCATGGGCTTGATAGAGAGGATCCTATCAACATTTAAGGGATTTTATAGAACTCAGCATGATGCTACAACTTTCGGCGACCAATGAGGAGTCAGTCCAGCTACAACTGTTCCCTTTCTCTCTCAGAGACAGAGCCAAGGCATGGCTGACCTCACTACCCGCCAAGAGTATAACCACTTGGGATGAACTACAATCCAAATTCTTAAATGAATACTTTCCAATTGGTAGAACTAATCAGATTCGCCAAGCAATACAAGATTTCAGGCAACAGCCTAGAGAATTGTTTCATGAAAGTTGGTAGCACATGAAATACCTACTAAGAAAGTGCCCTCATCATGATGTGCCGAACTGGTCAATAGCGTAGAGTTTCTACCAAGGGTTGACTAAGACTAACCAGTCGACAATCGATGCCATGAGCGGAGGAGCCTTCATGGCTCAAAATGGCTAGCAGTCTTGGAACCTATTCGAGAAACTGGCCAATAACTCAAAGCAAAAATAGGCCTTACTTAGATCTGATCCAGATATCACTCATTGCACGCCGCTTGCGAGGGGTGGACTTTATAATATCAGTAAAGATAAAGTAAAGAAAGAGGACAATGCTAGTGCGAAGGTTTTGGCTCTTGAGCAAAAGATCGTAACATTATTGGCTGCCAAACCAAGCACTCTAGATTAATCCTTGGTAAACTGTTCCAACTGCCAGTCTCAAACTTATACTGAAAACCAAACTACACTATCGTACGAAGAGGTGGTGGGAAATGAACAAATAATGGCCTTTCCAAGGGGAGGCTATAGGAACACGTATAATCCAACATGGAGGAACCATCCTGGATTTGACTATGGTTCCACGGGAGGAGTAAAACTAGCACCATTGGTGGCGCAACCCTGATTTCTCCAGACCCAAGTGTTCCACCAGAGACCTCAATTGTCGACTGCACAATCCCAATTTGGACCATCGAACAATGCACCTGATGCCACAGTTGTTCAAATCCTTAGGGATTTGCAGCAACAGTCGCATCAACACTTGAAAGATTTACATTAGCTCGCTCAATTCTTTCAAGTACTTCATTCACACACATAATCCATTACGAAACTAGAAAGCTAGATTGGCCAACTTACTTCACAAGTGGCTAAAAGAGAGTGGCCAATTGCCAACACAGCCAGTTAACAATCCTAGAGGACAAGTATTCTTAGGAGAGACATCGGCTCCCCAAAATCCAATATGAAAACCTCATGGATCATCGAGCTACCGACTCATCCATAGCACCCCTGTAAATATGTAAAATTATTTATTTTTCCTTTAAGCCTGCGTATTACACTACGAGCCAAATCGTTGAAAAATGATGGATCGTAATATAATTCCTATCATATATTATAGCAAACAATCGTATGGATTTACGATTGATCGTCATTATGGATATGTCTATCAGTGCAAGCGTAGCGATTATGATTTGGCTGGTACGAGATTTCACATATTAGAGGTGAGTTACGGGAAAGGGATTGAGTATTTCTACTCAACCCCATGAGAGAGCAAAGATTGGCTCTCCAATACACGAGAGGGTAGCTGAGTTAGAACTCCCAGTTGCGGATCAAGCTAGTCCGTATGACTCGGCTCTAGACACTGAAGCAGACACGCTGCCAATTATTATAGAAGCGGCGCTTGTGAGCCCAAACATCGAAGCAGCAGAAGAAATTCCTCTACCAATGGAACAATAGATTACTAAAATGTCTACTTCTAGCCATGCTTATGCCCGTATTGAGCCTGTTGTTCTACCCACAATTCCTTCCAATACCGAGCGTATTCTTACATTCCAAGCAGCAGAAGCAAGACCAAGTTCTGAAATACCAAGAGGGGGTTTAACAGAGTTGTTAAATGGAGAAGAAGTACCCCCCGTTGATCCTCCAACCACCACCACAGCAGTTCCCACATTTGAACAACCCAAACTAGAAAGAAGGCTGAGGGAAGTAGAGCAATGGAAAAATATTTATGCCTAAAATTTTATGCCACTACCAGGTGTGGTAAGAAAGTTGATGGAGGACTTTCATAGACTGAAGAACAGAGTCCTTGAATCTACACTCACTACTCAAGAGCGCGCAGAGATAGTGGAAAGCTTACGATGGAAAGCTGTGAAAGATCACCATGCACACTGGATGGCAAAAATAGAAAAAGAGTCCAGGAGGCCACTTCAACCCTTCAAGCACAAATTATCTAGATGCAAAGAGAAAACAGAGCGATAAGTGAAAATCAGCAAGCATGGGAAGGAGAGAAGAAGGCATACAAGGATAAAATTACAACTCTGATGGAGCAATTCGATGAATTCATTGAAGACCCAGACGCCAGAGAAATTATGAACGAAAAAACTCATCAAAATTACTGGCAAGAACTTAATAGACAGCTGGATGAAAAAAATCATGTACTAACCATAGCAGAGGAGACAATTCTGAAACTTCAAAAGGATACCGAGTCCCTCAGGTTAGCTAATGCTGAACAGAAGAGGACTACTGAGTCTATCACAAAGAAATGTTGGGCCGCAGTGACAAAAGAACAAATTGAAGCAGAAAAGTTGAGAATGAAGATACAACTGAAATCCACTGTGATTAAAAAGTTGAATGAAGATTTGAAAAACAAAGAAAAGATTGAAGAGGCACTGAGAGCTTTAAAAGAAAAGTATGAAATGATAAAAGCTACAGAAGAGAGTGTTGAAGCACGTTGCAAGGAAGTTGGGCCAGAATCACATGTGGAGCCCGAACCAGACAAAGAATCAAAATGATCTATAGATGTGGTGTCCGACTCTGAGGAAGAATTGTTAGGTAGTGACTCTCCTCTACTAATCTTACCAAGACTAAATCATTCTTCTTTAGTCCTTATAACATATCCTTCATCACCAAGTGAGTAAAAATAATAGAACATCACAAGCCTCACAGGTATGATCTTGCTGGTAAAATTTTGACTGTATCCCCTATTTTTGTGCCAATGAGGGCATTGTCCAGTATAAGTTGGGGGGATGTACATCTAGTGTATATATTAGTTTAATTTTGTAAACAATACTTTGTTTTTGCATAACTTTTAGAATTTTTGTAGAAAATTTTTTCTTTCTGTTTTAGTTTCTAGTAATTTTTTAGTTTTAGAATTTTTTATATTTAAAAATCACATTGTAAATATGATAGAAATAAAAATATGATTCCAAATAACATACCAATCCATCGTAGTAGAAGTTTAACAATCAGAAATAGATCAGTTACAATTCATGTTTCAGCTCTTTGAACATTGTATCAGAATGAATGTTTGAAATAATAGATAGATTTGAATTGTGAAATTTATACTATAGTTTCAAAAATTATAACTAGTGAACTTTAGAGACTAACTTTTCCTTTCTTTGGAGAGAGACTATTATCTATTCAAGCTTAAAATTTCTTTGAACTTCTCTACTATGTTTGTATGAAAAATCTCATATTGTTGAACTTAGAATCGAAATATTTTATGATTATGACAACCTTTTTTTTTTTCTAGAACTGTCTATTAGAAATATCAAAACAATAAGGCATCTATGCTAGTAAATCATAAAGATGATTAAAGGTGATCTTTTGTTTTAACCAAAAAGCCAAAAAGCCAAAATCCCATAAATATTTTATCCTTTGAACTCATATTAGAAGCCTAAACCGAATTTCTTTGTATCAAGATTTTATAAACCTTTAACAATATGTACTATCCAAAGATTTCAACCTTTGACCCTTACATTTTCTGAGAGTTTAGAATAAAAAGAAGGGAAGAAGAGGAAGTGAAAGGAGTAAAAAGACAACAGATAAGGGACTTGCTGAAAAAGGGTACAACTGAGAAGAAATTTTTTTTTTTTTTTTAAATATGGGAAAAGAGTCAAAAATCGTAACACACAATTTTATACAAAGAAGCAATCAAAGGGATAAAAGGAAAGAAAAATCGTAAAACACAATTCTATAAGTCTGAGAAAAGAAATAGAATTTTAACAATAAGAATTAGTAAATGGAAGAAGTTATTCAACTTTTTAGATACTTACTGAAGTAGAAAAGAAAATAGAGAAGGAAGAATTAAATTCTCAGAAACCTTTGAATCCTATCTACCTTTCTTTGAAACCTTTTTAACCCAAAGCCCCATTACAAACTAAAGGAAAGACCTTTTTGATTTACGATTTGCAAAAGTATAATCCTAGTAGAGATGTGAATAATGGATACTATGGATTGCAAAGGGAATCATATAAATAGAATAGATTATCTTTTCCATGAGATTCATTTTATTTCAATTATCCTTTGAATTTATCATATATATCATATTGAGAGAACCCAAAAAAAAATTTATATCTTTTTTAGAGTATGCCAATAGTGAGAGTTTTGAATGAAAATATTTTCTAAATCTGCGGTTTAGAAATTTTATGAAGAATAAACTTTTCACTGGTACTTACACACTCCACGCTTTACAAAATTAAAATTATTGAGTTATGATCAAGGATACCTATTTGGAAAGTAGTGGTTGGAGGAATTCTATCTATGAAAATCATAACAATCATGTGATGATTAAATAATCAGTGTACAAAATTAGCTTAAATTTTTAAATTTCCTTTGTTTAGTTTTGAAAATTTAAAAATTTTAACAATATTTTAAAGTTTGTAGGTAACTTCACTGAAAACCTTCAGGAGACTATAACTCCTCCACTAGGGATCACCTGAGGGTTTAAAGGCTTGTTGCATCTGCTAAATGCAATCATGCTCCCTACGAAAGTGGCATTTAAATTTTAGATTAGTATTTCTTTCCTTGTTTGCTAGAGACTAGTAAAACATAAGTTTGGGGGTGTGATCAGTCACATAATATACCATTTTATCACCCTTAATTTAGTGATGTTAGACCTTAGTTTGCTACTAACAAGTTAATGATGTGCAGATATTAAGGAAAAATAGCAAAAGAGAGCCAAAGTGTTAATATTCGTCAAAATGAACTCATAAAGTAGTAAGAAAAGTGATTGAACGTAAAAGATGATTTTTCACCTACTGAAAGCCAAGAAATCGTACTTTACGATTGAACGAAGTCAAAGAAAGAAAAAGAAGAAAAATTATAATTTACGGTTCTTCAAAAGACATTCAAAAGATGAAGTACGATAAAACAGAAAGCGATCGATCATAATAAAGAATCGGTTCATTGAAAGCTGTGTTGAGAAGAGAAAATCGTGATTTACGATTTTACAAATGAAGCTTCTCGTTGCTGTTGATCACGCGAAGATTTACACCGCCCTGTGCTAAATTTTGAAGAAATCTTGAATTAGAAGTTTGGTGAATCACGGATCTGAGAAGATTGATGAAGATAAACTCCTAAAGGACTCTATTGCTGAAATAAAGGAAACAAATTCCGAATGCATCAACTATCCGAAGCAAGGAAGAAAAAATTAGGAATTAGAGTTATATTAAGATACACTTATTTTTAGTGGTTTCATTTATTAGAATTATATAAACCGACTCCTTATGATCTATAAATAAGAGAGCCCAGTCTAGGAATATGATCATCGAAGAAATTATTATCATCAATTGATGACTAAGATTGAGTTTTCTTCTAATCAAATTTAGTTTAGTTTAGTTTAGATATCCAAGGTTCTTCGATCATAATTGACGATTGGGATTGAGAGCTGAAAGATTAGTGTAGATATCCATAGTTTCTCAGAAGCAATTGACGACTGCAACTGAGGGGTGAAAGATATATTTTACTTTGCTTTCTAGTTTAGATATATTTTTACTGTAATTTACTGCTTTGTAAACATCTCTAAGTTTTGATTTGAATTGACAACTCAGGTTGAAATTTTCAGATTAGTGTAATGGTTTTACTTTTCCATCCTCAATCGTCTCGAATTTGATTGACGCCCAAGTTTCAGGAGATTGTTGATTAGATTAAATCAGTATTGATAAAATTCTAGTTTTGACTGATGACCAATGCTAGAAGGTTTGATATATAGTGTAACGGTACTTTAGTTTTATAAATATTCGAGAACTGAAGGATTGTGATTGACAACCATAATCTGAAGGGAGAAGGATTTAGGATTTATTTTCTGCAACTTAGTTTAAGAAACTATTCTTTTATTCATATTTCTCAAGTAGATTAGGATGTTAAAGATAAATATAAGTTTTCAAAAAAATTAAAATACCCAGAGTGTGACAGCCCGGATTTCGGCACCCCGAATCTCGTGCCATCGGCACGACCCTGGAGTCCGTGCCCCATATACAGGCACGGAACATTTGGTAAATCCACACAACTAGAAAGTAAAACATGTACTAACTAACAAATACAGAACTAAAACTCCAGTTCTATAAGATAAAGCTAAAACATGAAGCTCAAAAGACAGTTCTAATATCATGCCACTGCATGAGCAAAAGAACCAACCTAAACCATCGGTGATGAAACAACCATCACCCCAGATGGTTCGCCAAAAGAATTTCTCACAAAATATTACATTATCTTATACAAAAGGCTGGATATACCAAGCCGTATAATTTCTCTCACAAAAATCTATCAAAGTACGCAGAGGGTCCTCTAGAAGAAGAGGGGGCTCTGACTCCTCCCCAGGTATGTAATCTGAATCCTCCGAATCTACGTC
The DNA here is from genome assembly GCA_021018995.1 of Chloranthus sessilifolius. Classification (NCBI taxonomy): domain Eukaryota; kingdom Viridiplantae; phylum Streptophyta; class Magnoliopsida; order Chloranthales; family Chloranthaceae; genus Chloranthus; species Chloranthus sessilifolius. The sequence continues at coordinate 92,819,949 of CM037584.1, read as the reverse complement.
TCCAGAAGCAGCAGCAGCAACAACTACCACTGGACCTGTGACGTATAGTCGAAGGAGTGAGCTACATCATAGCTCAATAGGAAATCAACTGAATGAACATATAAGTCTATCTTACATATTTTCCATTATATTAGAAACATAATTTATCAATAAAAGATAGCTGAGAAACAGTTTAAGTTACTGAAAGCATGAACTGAATGCATCTATTACTCTATATGAGTTAACTTATTTTCAATTTTGTTCTCATAGGCCAGAAGATCTGTCTTAAAACTTAAATCAAAGAACTTAAATAATCCTCGAGCAATATAGAATCGAGCCCCGATGGAATACCCACCATCATCGTCCAATTGAACTATATTTAAATGTAACATAATCCAAGTCCCTTTTTCTTAGGCGATGGGGCACATAACTCATATATATCCCTGGGATGTCCTGCTGGTGTACGGATTGGCCGCCGTACCGGTCACGGATATTCTGCCAAGTCAGTCACGGGTATACCGCCGTGTCGATGGGGTATTCTACGAACCTCAAATTAATTGCGCAAAATACATATAGTTTATCACTGTGTAATTGTGCTAATTATAATATTCAAAGTTGGTTCAAGGCTCATTCATATAGTTTCTCATTTGACTATACATCCTTGGGATGTCACGCACTCATATGCATCACCTAGATGCTCACATCTCATATATATCCCTAGGATGTCATACACTCACAAGCTTGCTGGTTTCTTACTTAGTGTACACACACGCACACACACCTCTTTAATTCATATGTTTTAGTTCAAATTTGATTTAACAAGTAATTAACCATGCTCTTAACATACATATGTACATATCACATCACTACATACATGATTTCGTAATCAAGAGTACACGTTCAGAGTATTCCCTATCTCAAAGCAAAGCCATCATCCAATTATATCAATACCACATAAGGGTCAAGCGTAACAACCATACGCCAAACCTACATTACATGAATCAAAATACTCTTAGAAAAGCTCACAAGGATCTAGGGAAACATAACTCTAAAGAACTAATCAAAATAAAATAAACATCTATGCTATACCTCGCGTGAGCGACCACTTGTCCTTGTGCGAGTGAGTACTTGTCCTTGCACGAGCGATCACTCACCCTCGCTCGAGCGATTATAACTCGCGTGAGCGACCACTTGTCCTTGCTCGAGCGAGATCTTACCCTCGCTCGAGCGATTATAATCGAGGTCACCTGAAACTCACGAGAGCCCTCACGCGAGCGAGGTTCCCTTTACAAAACTGTCTCGCGTGAGCGAGAACAGAACTTATTTTCTCTCTATATTTGTCTCCTCGAGGGAGCGAGCTATTATAGCCATGCGCGGGAGGAATAACTACCTCTACAGCTCAAGCTTCTCGAGAAATCTAATCTTATCTTATTTAAAACCGCATTTAATACACCAACAACCCATCATAAATATATTAATTAATGATCATAATCAACTAAATACATACCTTAAATACTAGATCTCCCATGGATTTGATCCATGATCTTCTCAATAGAAGAGGGTTTCAAAACCCCTTTTCTCCAACTCCTCTCTTGATCAATCCCAAGCTCAAAACTCTTAGATCTTCCTCAAGAGTTTCACCACAACTTCCTCATCTCATAAATTTAACATCCATAAGGTAGATCTTATCTTTAGATCAAAAGAAAATTTCTATCTTTAAATCTCTCTCTCTCTTTATAAATCTCCAACCAACTACAAAAGCCCAAGAGAAATAACTTCTCTTTGCTTTTAACTTATTTAACCCCTTCCATACATTTGGTGCAAAGTACATACATTCACAACAGGTGTACATGACCTTATAACAAGACTTACACCACACACCTAGGTGTACATTTCACCACAAGCCTAGTCTAGCCTAAGTCATCAAGTTAACTTTCACTTGGTCAAACTTACGACCAGATTGGCACGTACCCCGAGGACACTATTCGAAGCCTAAATTTTAGGGATGTTACATAGAGATAAATCACTTCTTCGTGGGAACGATCCTATACTAGCACTGTAATTTTTATTGTGCGCTTGTAATAGGTTAAGACTTAATTAGATACATACAAAGCAGCAAGTCACATATCATATAGTCCTCAAGACCCTTACGGTGGCTCGTAAGGTATGACACATGTTGAAACTTAATTCATATTCAACTGACCTTCATAGCATGTCTTAATATATTTTATCATTACTCAGTTTTGGGCTTAGGTCCCTGCCCCGATTTTATTTCTAACATGGGCACTACGTATCGTCGTCCCCTTATCATTTATCCAATGGGCGCTACGTATCATCGTCCCCATTTCATATTTGTGTGGGCTTATGTAATGTCCCAAAATTTATTAACTTTTGAACAGGCTATCTCGGTATGTGTGCCCGACTGGTCACGCACCTGACAATATAAAAATATTAAAGTGAATTAAAGTTAGATTAAATTTTGAGTGAGAAAGAATGATGTTAGTAATGATATGGGCCATTAGATGGAGTATCGTACACCGAGGTACAGTGTAGCGGCTTAACACCTAAAACTTAACTTTTAAGTATAAAAGCTAACCTTTAAGGAAGAATTCATTCCTTTGATTTTGGTTGTTGAGAAGTTATTGAGAAGAGAGAGAAGGAAGGAGAGTTATAAACTTAGTGTGTGTTGGTGCAAGCTTGAAGTTGTACATGAAGTGTGGATTGAGGATCGAAGAGAATCTCCAAATTCCAACTTGGAAGCCCTAGCTTGGGTGTAAGCTCGTGGATCAAGGAATCGATCACTTCAAGGTGAGGAAAATTATGTGAAATTCTAATTTAAGGTTATGTTATGCTTTAAGTATGATGTGAGTGGAAAATTAGAAGAATAGGAGTTAAAATTTACGAAAAATAAGTTTGGGAAGTTGAAACCCGTGTGTATGAGAAATCTGACAAAACCGATCGATCAAAATAAGTATTCGATCGATCGATTTAGTCAGAGCAAAAATATGAAGGTTTTTGGAGAAACCGATCGATCGAAATTAAATTTGATTGATCGATTTGTGAAACTGATCAATCGATTTAAACACTGATCGATCGATTTGTGAAATAGTGTGTGTGTTAGATAGTTTCTGAAGAAATCTATCGATTGAAATGGAATTTGATCAATCGATTTAAAATTTGACCGATCGATCAGATGATGGCACCATAATTATGTAGTTTTCTGAAGGAACTGACCGATCGAAATGGAATTCCATCAACCGATCAATCGATTTGGGAACCGATCAATTAGACTATGATGTGAGAAATGTGTTGGTTTTTTTATGAAATCGATTGATCGAAATGTATTTCAATCGATCGATTTTGGAAACTGATCGATCAGTTTGGGAATCGATCGATCAATTTGGTCTAATTTAGAGATTTTTCAATTTTTAGTAAAAAGAACTGTATGAGACTTTAGGCCTTCCTATTTCTTGGCATTTATGACTTACGGGAGGTGAATTTGTGAGTTCTAGGTATGAGGATGAGTATGTGTGAGAGGGGCTACATCGGAATAAGAAACCTTCGCTTTAGCTTTGCTTTGAGGTAGGGAAAACTTGGTAACATGTGCATTTGATTACAACTAGCATAAATTTTATGATGTGATAGAAATGTGTGTGATTTATAAATTTTGTCATTGATTTAGCATGAATTTCATTCATGGTTTTAAATATGAAAAGTATGTGTGAATGTGCACTCAGAGGAAACTATGTGTGTGTGTGACATCAGAGATATGTGTGTGAAACCAGATGCGTGTGTATGTGACATCCGAAAGAATCAGTTATGTGTGTGTGTGAACTTTGAACTTTAAAACTTCAAATCTATTATAAATTACCACAATTCATGATGATAAACTATAAGTTAGATTTCGCACTTTGATTTAAGGCTCACGTGCATGGATACCCTACCGACGCGATGGTATATCCGTGATCAGTACAGCGGGATATCCGTACAATTGTGCTCCGATACGGCGAGATATTCGTTCTTTGATTATCATTTTACAGCAAACACCTCGTTTGAAGGGGATTGGGCATTGTGTAAATTTTTCATTGAACGACGATGGTTGGGGTTCCCATCGGTATATGTGTGGCTCTTGACGCTATATATGCTCGAGATTGTATTTAAGTAATTGATTTAAGTTTATGTGTTGTAAGAACAAATTTTAGAAACCATGATTAGTGTGTTTTGAAATATGTATCAGATATTCATTTTATGTCAATTTAAATAATTTTAAATTATGATTCTTAGCAAGGAAAGTGTGTTTGAATTATGTCATGAGATATATATATGTGATGTGAAAAATATGCATGTTAGTTGTGTTTCCCTATTGAGCTTAGACTGTCAGCTCATCCCTCGACTATACGTCACAGGTATAGATATTGATGCAGGTACTGAGGACATAGATCCTAAGGACCCTGAGTACGTACCAGAGGAAAAGACTGAGCTCCCTCCTGACGAGTTCTTCTAGTGGGCAGAGCACTACGTATTTTGAGATTTGATTGTAATGCTTTGTACGTCTAGCCAGTTTTAGTTAGAACATATATAATTATGTCGTACTGTATTATTTTGTGAACCATGCCTTGGTGACTGTCATTCGCCACTGGTGGTTCAGTTTGGTTCTTTTGTCCATGTGATTTGCATGAGATTAGAACCATCTTTTGTCATACTTTGGACATGTCATTATATGGAATTGGATATTTAATTCGTTATGATGGCTCTGTCTACTTAGTTAGAATATATGCTTTGTTTCTGCTTTGTATGTGAATGTACCAAGTGTTCGTGTGTTTCGAGATCACCCTAGCGGCGGTCAGACGGCACAGGTTTTCGAGTGTAAAAATTCGAGCTATCACAGCTAGTATTAAAGCATATGCTTTAGAGATTTTTGACAAGCATTAGATGTGGATTATATGTTTAGGATTGGGTCAGAATATAAGGACCTTCTTCTAATGAAACTTTTGATTTTATGTTGCAGAACATCATATCCACTAGAGGTAGAGGACGACTAAGAGGCGGTTATAGAAGGAACTTGAGAAGTGGGGACGAGATTCCCACCAGTTCCAATAGGGTTCTGTTGGGTGACAGAGAGATTCTGGAAGAAAGTGTTATGGAAGAGAGAAATCAAGAAAGAGGAGCAGAAAGAAATGAAGAGAGAGAGGAAAGGCAGAGAATGGCATAGGCCATGGAGGCTGTGGCAAATGTCATGACTCAGCAGATAGCACTGATGGCTATAAATAGTGCCATCAACCGTCAACAGTCGCCTACACCTCCGATTTCACAGACACCATCCACATTTGTTGAGTTTAGGAGATTGAGACCTCCTAGTTTCTATGATTAGATAAATCTGCTGGACGTGAAAAAACGGCTCAATCAGATTGAGAAACTCCTCTAGAGATTGCCATGTACAGAAGAGGAGAAAGTAAGTTGGGCCTCATTTCAATTGGAGGGAGAAGCCGATCCGTGGTGGAAATCGATACTAAGGATGAGACAGCAAGACAATCCAGAGGGATTGTAGACTTGGGAAGAGTTTGTTGAGGTTTTCAACAAGGAGTATTTCCCAAAGCAAGTAAGGAACTAGATGGCAGCTAGGTTTCTGACGTTAGAGCAAGGAGCAATGTCGGTACGAAAGTACGGCACAGAGTTTACATGGCTATCTAGGTTTGCTCCTCAGTATGTGGCCATGGAATCGATGAAGGCCAACAAGTTTGAGAACGGCTTAAGGCCAATTATCCAAGATAGGATCTTTATATTAGAATTGGAGACCTATGGAGTAGTTATGGGCAAAGCGCTGGTTGCTGAAAAGGATATCAATGATATGTATAAGAGACGGGACCAACAAAACAAGAGCAAGGTAGGTCAAGGGAGACCAAGCAACTATGAGCAGATGAACAAAAAGCTGAGATTCGTAGCACCAGTCCCAAGGCAACCTACTTAGACCAATTTCTCTAGGCCACCTATGCCTACATCAGTGAGACTTTTCGTTACGAGGGCCGTGCGATGACTACAGGAGCATTAGTTACCCAGGGTTTCTCTAGGGCAGCATCATCCACTCCGACTGAGACGTGTACCCGGTGTGGCAAGTCTCATAAGACCTTAGATTTTAGACGGGGTACGAGTGGATGCTTCAAGTGCGAAAAGATGGGGCATATGATCAAAGATTGCCCAGAGGTAAGAAAGGAGAGGACAACATCAGCTGCTACGCCGAGGCCTATACGGACAACAAGGCCTACTGTACAAGGGCGTGCATATGCCGTTATAACTTAGGATGCCTAGAACAATAATGATATCATCCAAGGTGAAATTTCTATTTAAATTCAATATATATATCATTGATTGGAATTTTAGATAGAGAAGGTGCATCAATTTTAACAATAGTTTTTAAATTTTAAATGTCTACATGTTTCTGTTTGATGCATATGTAATTGGCTAAAAATATATATGTGACGTAGGTACTTTGCAAATCTATGGTAAGGACGATTATCTTTTTTATGAAGCAAGAGTGTTGATAGCAAGGATCTAAATATCGGTAAACCGATACGTATCGTCCTGACCTCTAGGACGATACATATCGGGTATCGGCCGATACATTCAATGTATCGGCAATACATTGAATGTATCAATTTGATACATTGAATTTTATTTATGTGAGAAATTTTTATTTTTATTTTTCGATTGTCTACACAATCGATGGCGATTGTCTACACAGTCGCCATCGATTGTATAAACAATCGGAATAAAAAAAAAAATCTGATTGTCTACACAGTCGCCATCGATTGTGTAAACAATCGGAAAAAAATATATATACATATTATCGGACAATACATTGAAATTATAGTCTAATAATTTCAATGTATCGTCCGATACGGGCGATACATTGCCTGTATCGGACGATAAGTACATTATTTTTAACGGGGTATGATACAATGTCTTTGTATCGTACTGCCCAAGTCCAAAACTGATACGTATCGGACGATTTTTTGATAAACCCAAGGTCTACTCACTCGTTTGTGATGCCGCAGTTTGTGAAGAAAGTGAAGATCATTCTCGAGACCTTGGATTTTATTTTAGAAGTGTCAGTTCTAATGGGAAATGTGGTCAGTACTAATACAGTGTGTCAGTCCATTATAGTCACCATCAGGGATTACGAAAGTCAGGAATTAGTGGTAGATTTGTTCCTATTGGATATGCAAGGATTTGATGCAATCCTTGGCATGGACTGGTTATCCACGCATGGTGCAAGCGTTGATTGTCAGAGGAAGATTGTTACTTTTTGATCGAATGGGAGTAGATTATTCAAGTTTCTAGGAATGCGATCAACCTTTGTACCACTTATCTCCGCAGTCAGAGTAGAATGTTTGATGGGAAAGGGATGTAGTGGATACTTTGCTTTTCTGAAAGAGCAACGGGAAAAGAAGAATGTGATATCAGAAATTCTTATTGCTCATGAGTTTCAAGATGTGTTTCTGGATGAATTGTAGGGATTGCCACCAATAGAGAAGTAGAGTTCGCCATCGACTTAGCACCGGGAACAGAGTCAATATCTAAAGTACCATATCGAATGACTCCAGCTGAGTTGAAGGACAAGTTGCAGGAACTCTAAGATAAAGGGTTCATAAGACCGAATGTGTCTCCTTGGGGAGCATCAATCTTATTTGTAAAGAAGAAGGACAGGTCGATGAGATTGTGCATCGATTATCATTAGTTGAATAAGTTGACCATCAAGAATCGACACCCTTTACCCAGGATCAATGATCTATTTGATCAGTTATAAGGTGCAAGATTCTTTTCCAAGATTGACTTGAGATCTGGATACCACCAGTTAAGAGTCAAAGCATAAGGTATATAGAAGACGACATTCAGAACCAAATATGGGCACTACGAGTTCTTGGTGATACCGTTTGGATTGATCAATGCACCAGCTTTATTCATAGATTTAATGAGTCGGGTGTTTAAACTACACCTCCATACTTGTGTGGTTGTATTCGTAGATGACATCCTCATCTACTCGAAAATAAAGAAGAAGCATGAACAACATCTGAGGATTGCTCTACAGACATTATGTGAACACCAGTTATATGCGAAACTCAGTAAGTGTGAATTTTGGTTGGAGAAAGTGAGCTTCTTGAGACATTGTCTTAGAAGAAGGTGTTACAGTAGATCCAGCAAAGATCAAGGCAGTAGTGGAATTGGAACAATGAAAGACTGTGACTGAGATTCATAGTTTTCTTGGTTTGGCTGGGTATTACAGAAGATTTGTAGAGGGATTTTCAAAGATTTTAGGACCGCTCACGAAGCTTACGAGAAAAGATGTGAATTTTGAGTGGACCGAAGAATGTGAGAAGAGTTTTCAATAACTCCAGAAGAGACTAACTTCAGCACCAATGTTGGCTATTCCATCAGGTAATGGAGGATTTACTGTGTATAGTGACGCTTCACACAGTGGTTTAGGTTGTGTGCTCAACCAAAATAAGAAGGTTATTGCTTATGGGATGAGGCAGCTTAAGGACCACGAGAGAAATTATCCAACACATGATTTAGAACTAGCAGCAGTGATCTTTGCATTGAAGATACAGAGACACTACTTGTATGGAGAGACCTTTGAGATATTCATGGATTATAAGAGCCTCAGATATCTATTTACATAGAAGAATTGAATATGAGGCAATGGAGAGATGGAATTTCTCAAGGATTATGATTATTTCATTCAGTATCATCCAGGTAAGGCGAATGTTGTAGTAGATGCTTTGAGTCAAAACAGTTCGGCTCTACTATCTAGCCTTGTTATGAGGATCCATAGATGGAAACTGCTAGAAGATCTTTCTTTATAATGACACAAAGATCGAGGTATAAGCTTTAGGAGCCTTATTGGCTAACATCATGATCCGATCGATGATCTTCGATCACATTCATGAGTTATAGATGAAAGATGCGGAGTTAGTGAAGATCAGACAGGGTGTGATTGATGGCAGTAGACCAGATTTCTCCATCAAGGAGGATGGATCACTATCATTTAGGGGATGCCTATGCATATCGATAGATGCCGACCTTAGACAGACTATTCTAGACGAAGCTCATAAGTCTAAGTATGTTATTTATCCTGTGGTACAAAGATGTATCAGGATCTGAAGAAGAGTTACTGGTGGAGAGGTTTGAAACAGGATGTTGCTAAATACATTTTAAAGTGTTTAGTATGTCAGCAAGTGAAGGTGGATCACAGACATCCGACAGGTTTATTACAACCTCTACCAATACCAGAGTGGAAATGGGAGTCAATTTCTATTAACTTCATATTGAGATTACCACGGACAGCGAGGCGGCACAATGTCATTTGAGTGGTCATTGATCGACTAAGCAAATCAGCTTATTTCTTATCATACAACATAATGTATACGATAGGCAGGCTAGCAGAGATATATATGAAGGAGATAGTCCAATTGCATGGTATTCCAACTAGTTTTGTTTTAGATCGTGACCTTTTGTATACTTCAAAGTTTTGGCAGAAGTTTCAAGAAGGAATGGGTACGCGATTAGATTTCAGTTTGGCTTTTCATTCACAGACGGACGAACAAACAGAACAGGTGAATCAAATCATAAAAGATATGCTCCGAGCGTGTATTCTTGATTTTGAAGGATCATGGGATCAACACTTACCATTGATCAAGTTTGCATATAATAACAGTTTTCAGACAAGTATCAGTATAGCACCTTATAAAGCACAGTATGGACGGCGATGTAGATCACCTATTAATTGGGAAGAGACCTGTGAAAAGTTTATACTGGGTCCGAAAGTTATTGAGAGCAATGTCGAAGCCGTTCATCTAATTCGTGAAAGAATACAGACAGCTTAGAGTAGACAAAAGAGTTATGTCGATATAAAAAGGACAAGCTTTGATTTTCAAGTTTCCCCTGCTTTGGAAAGCAGGGAAAACTAAGCCCACGCTACATAAGACCTTTTGAAGTTTTGGGCCGAGTTGGTGAAGTGGCATATAAAGTTGCTTTACCCCCACAACTTGATAGGGTACACAATGTGTTTCACGTATCGATATTAAGGAAGTACGTGAAGGACCCTGCACACATATTTGATGATCAATCGATCGAGATTTATGAAGATTTGACCATGAGAGAGGAGCCAGTTCAGATACTTGATCGGAAAGAGCGGGTATTGCGTACAAAATGTATTCAGTTAATGCTTGTTAAGTGGCAGAATTATTCAACAGAGGTGGCTACTTGGGAGCGCGAAGCCGAGATCCACGATCAATACCCTCAATTGTTTTAATGAGAGATGAGAAAGGTTTGGAAATTGTAAATATCATTGAATTATAAACTTGATGTTTTGATATGTGTGTAGTAGCTTGTTGGAGCTATAAAGAATAAAATATTTGAAAGTTAAGAAGTTGCAATCAATTGGGAGTGAAAAATACAAATTTAGAGGTATTATGTCAAAACCGACCAATCAAAACCTAAATCGATCGATTGATTTGATAGAACAGAAACACAGGCTTTGTCTATGAAAATCGATCGATCGAAATGTACACTGATCGATCAAAATCACAAAAAATAGAGAGCAAATTTTGAAAGAAAACTTATGAAAACCGATAGATCGAAATGGAAACCGATCGATCAAAATTGAAACCGATCGATCGATATTATCAGGCGGCAAGGTTAGTGTGAAAACTGACTTATCAATTTTGAAAATCGATCAATCGAAATTGTTAACCGGCTTAGTTTAAGTGAAAACTGATTGATCGATTTTGAAAACTGATCGATTTGTGCGATATATAAGGAAATGGGCTTTATCTGATTCGAAAAATTATAAATTTATGGATATTTTCTTTGGGGTTTTCCTTGTGCTTGTTCTTGTAGATAGCAGAGTCGATTTCAACCGAGTGTTCAAGCGTGGATTCTTCAAGAGATTAAAATCCAAACCTATTTGAAAAGGTAAACCCTAGTTCCTTGAGTTTTTGAATTCAAGTTCACATCTACATTCTTCAGCCCTAGTTTTTATTTTCTTTTTGGAAAATTTAGTATGGAACTTAAGACAAGGCAGTCTTCGAAACCTTCAATGTCGATGCAATCCACGACACTGTCGGGTTCTTCGCAACCACCACCACCACCACGAGAATGACCTAATGCGTGGTGGGCGGCGAAGGGTTTTGAGACTGAGTATATCATTGACCAAGCACTTTTTCAAGAGCAGGATGTACAAGGTATAACTCATTGGTCTCTGGATTACCTTACTAAGGCCGGGTTAGAAAACCTACTCAAACCACTTCACGACTACTAATATCCCCGTTTGGTAAGACTATTCTACCAAAATATGTACATCGGTGATAAACCAAACACCATTTGTACTAAATTCGATGGACGAGTGTATGAGTTCACTCATGACCATGTTGGCGATGCACTCGAGTGCTATGTTGAGTATGGTACCGGGATCGATTTGAGGGAACCAAACTGTACACCGGTTGATTTTCAGGTTGTTATAGAGAAGATGACCCAGGGAAGGCAAAGTCGGGCCAGGCAATCAAGAGGATCAATTTGCCTATCCATTTGTGGATGTTGGATATGATCTTTAAATGCAATCTATACCCTATGTGAGACAAAACCGAGAGGGTTGGGGTCTTACAGCAGGCCTTATTTTTAGCATTTATGGGCTAGTGCTTTAGTGCCCCAAAGGTTGTATTTGAGGGCATGAATTATGCCAGAGGAAAGATGCTGGAGGGGGGTGCCAAATCCGTCGATGAGATTCCATATGCCCACCTAATCTCCAGTATGATTGAGGATTACGTTGGCGGTGAAGAGTATACCATTTTGGATGATGAGCTAAGATTGACCGATAATGTCATGCTATACTCCATCAAGGATTGGAATAAGACCTATAATCAGTTAAAGAAGAGCCTACAGGCGGAAGAACAAGTACCACCTACACCTGAGGCAACACCTGATCCTCCTCAAGACCAAGAGCAACCTGCACATGATGCACCAGAACAGGACCAGCCAGTAGCTGCCACTCCACCTCAGCGGCGTGCTCAGATTCGTGTGCCGCCACCACCTCAGTGACCACATGCGGCTATGATTGACGATGTTCTGGCTCTCATGGTTGAGAACACCCGTCAAATGACAGAGAAAAATTGTCTGTTGAGCCGACATCTGGATTACCACGAGGCATTGATGGCTGAGATGATGTGCTTCATGTACCCATCAGACTATCTACAGCGAATGGCAGCAACATGTGCCTATATTCCTGAGGCATCTAGTTCTGGCACAGGCGGACCTAACGAGGACGATGAGCAACCGGGTGATGCGGTGGATTGAGTAGAGATTGTAGAGGTATATATATTTTTGGAATATTCAAATGATGTTATTTTTTGAAGTTATATGTAATTAATTCAGGGAAAATTGTATCTAAGTCTTGAAACTATTGTGGCATGGATGCCACTTGTGAATGTGTACATACGAATGGGAATGTTTATTTTGGATTGTATGCAATTTTGAATGGGTTTTCATGCATTGAGTGGACATGTCTGGGATGTGTGTAACTAGATGTGAATGGATACATTTTGAATGTGTGTGGTTAGGTGTGTGTGGATATAGTCTTAACTATGCGGGAAAAGGTTCACTGACATAAACTTTTGGATCGCGTTTTGCGGCTGAGTTCCTTAGGTTCGTTTTCGATAATGAAAATTTCTAAGGAGGGGAGAATGTAATATCTTAAAAAATTTTGACTTTTGAATAGTCCATCTCGGTATGCATGCCCGACTGGTCATGCACCTGACAATATAAGAATATTAAAACGAATTAAAGTTAGATTAAGTCTTGAGTGAGAAAGAATGATGTTAGTAATGATATGGGCCATTAGATGGAGTATCGTAAACCAAGGTACGGTGTAGCGGCTTAACACCTAAAACTTAGCTTTTAAGTATAAAAGCTAACCTTTAAGGAAGAATTCATTTCCTTTGATTTTGGTTGTTGAGAAGTTATTGAGAAGAGAGAGAAGGAAGGAGAGTTATGAACTTAGTGTGTGTGGGTGCAAGCTTGAAGTTGTACGTGAAGTGTGGATTGAGGATCGAAGAGAATCCCCAAATTCCAACTTGAAACCCTAGCTTGGGCGTGAGCTCGTGGATCGAGGAATTGATCACTTCAAGGTGAGGAAAATTATGTGGAATTCTGATTTAAGGTTATGTTATGCTTTAAGTATGATGTGAGTGGAAAATTAGAAGAATAGGAGTTAAAATTTAAGAAAAATAAGTTTGGAAAGTTGAAACTCGTGTGTATGAGAAACTGACAAAACCAATCTGTTGGTGCGCTTTTTCTGGGTTCATCTCCGTCCCTGTTGAATCAGTGGCCCAATTCTGTCGAAGTGGACTCTAGCAATGCAGTGTTTGGAATGTTGGAGATAAAATTAAAGCGGGGGGATTTTTAGGAAGATTCCTAGTTTGTTGCGATTGTCAGCTACAAATATTTAACGACACTGCAACACGTCAGTAATCACGCTTTAGAGTGGGTGTGGGTTACTTCTTTACTAAATCGTCCACCTGTGAACGTCAGCAGTTATGACTCTTCCTTATAGTTTAGATAGTTTAGTTTTTCCTTTTCTTTTCCTGTTATTGTTGTAATTTTAGTTGGTTTGAGTTTCCTAATTCTACTATGAGTCTAACTGTATGAGGTTAGGCCTGGTCTAATATTCTAATCCTATTAGGAGTCTAATTAGTTTTAGGTGTTGTAGTCTTGTTAGGAGTCTAATTAATTTGGTTTTCTAATCTTACTAGAAGTCTAATTAATACTAGTCTCCTAATTATACTAGGAATGCAAATATGTTAATTCTAATGAAACTCTAATTAGATCAAGCATGTTCATTATACTGGAATTCTAATTGAAGGCAAATATAGTAATTCTACTGCAACTCTAATTAAAGCAAGTATATTAATTTTACTAAAATTCTAATTAAGCAAACATAATAATCCTGTTGGAATTCTAATCAAAATAGAAGACTGATTTTACTAAAACTCTAATCAAAGAAAAATTACTAATTTGATTAAGATTTCGATTAAAGCAAATAAATTAATTTTTCCAAAATTCTAATTAAAGCTATGAATTAACTATATTAAAAATCTAATTAAATTAATTAATTAATTATACTAAAATTCTGATCAGAGCAATAAATTAATTATACTAAGATTCTAGGAAAATTATGAAACTGATTTTTTAATTCTAATTAAAGTAATAAAATAATCCTAAAAAAAGAGGTTTTGGGCCCACTATGCTAAGGAGGATTGGCCTCGTGTTCGAGTACCCTCCCTAAGCTCCCTTGGGCGAATCGGGTGGCTAAGATTAAAGACAAATTAGATTTTAGATTATAATATTATTTTTTGGATTTTTAGAGTCGATTTTGGTATTATAATTATGAATTAAAGTAAGAAACTAGAGTTTTAGAAAACTAAATTAAGAATTGGGATTTTAGAAATATTAAATTAAAAAATTAAAACTAGAAATTTAAAATTTAAGGACTGAATTCGGGTCCGAAATCAGAAAATCAGACTGTATGATTAAGGACTAGTTCTAGAAACTAAGAACTAGAACCAGAGATTAATGATAGGACTGGAGGTTAAGATTTTAGAACAAAATTAAGGTTTAGGATTGGTGAATTAGGCCGTTAGATTAAGGACTGGTTCCAGAACTCAAGAACTAGAACCAGAGACTAAAAATTACGGTCTGAAAGGGGTGCTACGGTCTAGAATGAAATTTCAATATTAATAATTAAGAAAACCTAAGTCTAAGAATTAAAATTAAACTAAGGGTCGATGCTAAAGGTTGGATTTTTACCTAGGGTCACGGTTGTGGAGAGAAATCTCAAAATTTCGGAGCTTGAATCTCGAAATCATGACTAGGTTCCTCTATGTGTTCGTTCTCGGAGTTCTCTGGTTTCAAAATCTCAAAAAATTTATGTTCTCTCTTGTATTGTTCCAACCTCTCTTGGCTGGATTAAAAAAACATCTTTTATAGGGTTTTCTCTAATTAAATGCCTTGTTTTAGGAGTTTAACCGAATTATGTGCCGATTTCTCGGTGCTTAATCGCTTTGAGTTAGTCACCGACTCAGTGAGCGACCGGCTGACTTGCTCAGCCAGTTTCCTAGTTCTAATAATGTTAAAATTAATTGCGTACTTTATGTGGAGTGCGCAATCTAATTAAACGTCTCTTTCCAAGTGCTTGATCATGGAATCTTGAGGGTCAAGGACAATAAGACTGGGTCGGGTGTAGGCTAATTATGCGTCGGTGGTTGGGCGCTCAATCCAATCCCGCGTCTCGTGTGAGGCACGTGATCGAGTCTCGAGGTGGTATGGGAAAGGGAGTCTAGTCTGAAAGGGAGACTGATTGCATGTTTATGATTTTGCGTGCAATCGAATTACGCGTGTGGTTTTAGGCGCGTAATTCAGGGATGTCCAGGTCGGGTCATAAATGCAAGACTATTATTTCAGTCTGCATTCCGACTATATATTATTATTTCAGTATATAGTCTCCCTATGTTGGGATATGATCTACAGAGCTATTGTTTCAGCCTATGTTCAGCCATATACTATTGTTTCAGTGCATGGTTCCCACGTTAGGGTTAAAGGGATCTGAAATGTAAGACTATTGTTTCAGTCTGCATTCCGACTATATACTATTGTTTCAGTATATAGTCTCCTTATGTTAGGATCTGAGCCATAGAGCTATTATTTCAGCCTGTGTTCAGCCATGTAGTATTATTTTAGTGCATAGTCTCACATTTAGGGTAGTGAAACTACCAGATAAGGTAAGTCCTTTTCGAAAAGTCACAGGCGGGGTCAAAGGTTGACTGAATAGATTTATATATTTCGAGAGGGAAAAATGGGGGTGTCTACATGATCGATCAAAATAAGTATCCGATCGATCAATTTTGTCAGAGCAAAAACAAGAAGGTTTCTGCAGAAACCGATTGATCAAAATTAAATTCAATCAATCGATTTATGAAACCGATCGATCGGTTTGAACACTAATCGATCGATTGTGAAAACAATGTGCGTGTTAGAGAGTTTCTGAAGAAACCAATCGATCAAAATAGAATTCGATCGATCAATTTGAAATTCGACTGATCGATTTGGAAATCGATCGATCAGAGTATGGCACCATAATTATGTGATTTTTTGAATGAACTGACCGATCGAATAGAATTCGATCGGTCGATTTGGAAATTGATTGATCAATTTGGAAACTGATTGATCAGATTGTGATGTGAGAAATGTGTTAGTTTTCTGATGAAACCGACCGATCGAAATGTACTTCAATCGATTAATTTTGGAAATAGATCGATTGATTTGGTCAGATTCAGAGGCTTTTTAGTTTTTAGTAAAAAGAACCGTATGAGACTTTAGGCCTTCCTGTTTCTTGTCATTTATGACTTACGAGAGGTGAATTTGTGTATTCTAGGTATGAGCATGAATATGTGTGAGAGGGGCTAGCTCGGAATAAGAAGCCTTCATTTTAGCTTTGCTTTGAGGTAGGGAAAACTCGGTAAGATGTTCATTTCATTACAACTAGCATGAATTTTGTGATGCTATAGAAATGTGTGTGATTCGTAAATTTTCTCATTGATTTAGTATAAATTTCATTCACGATTTTTTTAATATGAAAAGTGTGTGTGAATGTGCACTCAGAGAAAACTATGTGTGTGTGTGTGTGCGACATCAGAAATATATGTGTGTGAAACCAAATGTGTGTGTATGTGACATCAGAGAGAATCAGTTATGTGTGTGTGTGAACTTTGAACTTTAAAATTTTAGATCTATTATAAATTACCACAATTCACAATGATAAACTATAAGTTAAATTTCGCACTTTGATTTAAGGTTCACGTGCATGAATACCCTACCGATGCGACGGTATATCCGTGACCGGTACGACGAGATATCCGTACAATTGTGCTCCGGTATAGCAGGATATTTGTTCTTTGATTACCATTCCACGGTAATACTTCGTTCGGTACAAGTCACCTCGTTTGAAGGGGCTTAAGCATTATATAAATTATTCATTGAACGACGATAGTTGGGGTTCCCATTGGTATATGCTCGAGATTGTATTTAAGTTTCTGTGTTGTAAGAAAAAGTTTTAGAAATCATGATTAGTGTGTTTTGAAATATGTATCAGATATTTATTTTTTATCAATTTAAATACTTTGTGATTCTTAGCAAGAAAAGTGTGTTTGAATTATGTCATGAGATATATGTGTGATGTGAAAAATGTACATGTTAGTTGTGTTTCCCTATTGAGCTTAGACTGCTAGCTCATCTCTCGACTATACGTCACAGGTACAAGTGTTGATGCGGGTACTGAGGACATAGATCCTGAAGACCCTTAGTGCATACAAGAGGAGGAGACTGATCCCCCTCCTGACGAGTTCTTCTAGTGGGCAGAGCACTACGTATTTTGAAATTTGATTGTAAGGCTTGGTACGTCCAGCCAATTTTAGTTAGAACTTATGTAATTATGTCATACTGTATTATTATGTGAACCATGTTTTGGTGAATGTCGTTCTTCACTAGTGGTTCGGTTCGGTTTTTTTGTCCATGTGATTTGCATGGGATTAGAACCGTCTTTTGTCATACTTTGGACATGTCATTATATAGAATTGGTGATTTAATTCCTTATGACAACTCTATCTGCTTAGTTAAAATATATGCTTTGTTTTCACTTTGTGTATGGATGCACCAAGTGTTCGTGTGTTCCAGGATCGCCCTAGCGGCAATCCGACGGCACCAATTTTCGGGTGGAGAAATTCGAGCTGTCACAGCTTATGTCCCCACTTTCTTAACATACATGTATCTTAAGATATTCATTTCTTATCTTCACTTAAAACTTAATTAGAATGAGTCACGGTGCGATAGGCTTCACAAACTACACTTTTTAATGGATGGGTTCCGTAGTAACCTGGATGTACTTTGCGTGGCATCCCATTCTACCACAGATGCCCGGTTGCCTATGCAACCAATTAATGACCAGAAAGGCAAAGCAATGGCTGGGGAGACCTCGTCTTCCTCTGATTCGCCAGTGCTCTAATGAGCGCTTTGACATGTCAGTAGCTGTATGTTAGTAGAATCTAGGTGGGTTGAGAATAGAGTTCTCTAACAGATTTTGATTGGCCGAAACAGATTTTGACCGATCGAAATAGATTTCAACCAATCAGGTTGCTCATTTAAAGATGAGACATAGTAGAAACCAATGTTTTTGTTGTATTTTGATCGGTCGAAATAGATTTCGACTGGTCAAAATGGGGAATTTCGCTTCAAACTTGAGGCACTACTAGAGCGACTTCTCTTGGTCTAATTTTGTGACCGGTCAAGTTTGTACTTGTCGGGCTATTTAAATCCATTTTGACCAATCGAAATCTATGTTCGACTAGTCTTGCCCTAGTTTTCCCCAAAAGTCTTCTTCTTTCTTGAGCCTTGTGTCGTTTAAACTTTTGATGCGCGCCCTTTCACCTTCCAACCATCCACCTTCCCCATTAAACATGACCATTCACCTTCTTCACCACCCTCCATTATAAAACCAACATCCATTCCATTCATCTCTTCATCTTTAAACCCTCTTTCTGAACTTCTTCCACTATGGTTGACGACACTAGCTCGTCCGAGATCCGAGAGGCTATCGAAAATCGTTTCTGGTGGGACAGCCCTGGGATATCCCGGGTCGAAAGGTAGATTTGGGAGCAACTGCTCCTGCTTGCAGTGGAGGCTGAATCGGCCGGCCCACCTTCACCAACTTCTCCTCTTCCACCTCCCAAACGCCAGCGCTACCGCCCTCCGTCTCCACCTCCACCGCCACCTTCTACGTAACTTCTCTGGTTGGCCTGGTGTATTTTACATCTTCTATTAGATGCACCCACTCGGGCCAGGAAGAGAAGCATTTTTTTTGTGGGATCGGACCCTTTCTTTTTTAAGACCACGGATTCGTCACGCTTTACCTTATGTGTTGCTGCCACTATTTGAACATGTCTGGCTTTTTCCTAGTTTTTCACATTTTGTACAGTGGAGTCTGTAAATTGTAAAGAGTAAATAAATATATAGTTCTTTATTTTTGTATGTCTTGTTTCATGGTTGCTAATTATTCTGTGGATGTGTGGATAGTGTTTTCGAACAGGTTTGGGGGAGGCTCATAGTGCTTCTATGCCATCGGCTAACTTGCTGTATTTCTTCGTCTTGCCCTGACCTGTCATGGTACTTTAACTGTAGCATTTTGAACTTGGTCTGACCGAGCCACAGTACTTATTGATTGTTCACTTCCCACCTTTTCATTTACCTTGTTGATGTATATATTACTTTTCTTTTGTGCAATGAGGACATAGCACCATGTAGGTTTAGGGGTGTTGTGCCCAACTGTGTGGTTTATGATCTTGAATGTCTTGCATCACATACTGAATCACTATTTTATATACACCCTTAATACCTTGTTTTAAAAAATAATCATAAGTTATTTTGCCGTAGTTCTCAAAATGTAATCAAAGATGCATGTAAATTTTGATTTTTCAATACCCATGCCATGATAAAACTATGGTTGTTTAGGATAATTAACCCCAATATGAATATTTAAGGATTGGTCTGAATTTTCGCACTTGTTGACATACTTAGGTTCGAAAATTAATGGATTAGTTTAAATCTAAAGTTTTAAGATTCTAAAAATTGACTAAACCTGGAAAAGCTTTAGAACCTTGTCCATCGTCTTTGATGAATGATGAAAATAAAATTCGGTGTATCTTTGGAATTTTTGCTTAATTGATTTAAATCTCATATGCTTTACTTTGGTTTGTTGATTATGCATTGATTGTATTATTGTACTAGAATTTATTGTATTTGAACTTAAAACAAATAGGCATCATTACCACCAAAAAATGAAATGATCAAATGTCATCTATTGGTTCATTTGTGCCCAAAATTCCCCACCTTATACTCATTTACCTTTTTGCACCCCTTTTGAACCTTATTAAAATATTTTGCCTTTATACATTTCTTGATAAGCCATGTTAACCACAACCCACATTAGTTTAAAAAATGCAGAACCTTACCCTTCAATCTCTGAGAAATTGGGAAAGAGGGATGAAAGCAAGAGAGGAAGTGTGAAGGAGTGGGAATTATGCTTGCAGGAAGCTTATGGCAGAACTAAAAAGAAGAAAAAGGGAGAGAAAAAAATAAAAATAAAATAAAGATACATATATATATAAGGTGGTAATCCAAAAAGAAGATGAAGGAAAGAAAAGAAGAAAAAAGTTGAGCAAGAAAAAGAAAGAAAAATTCTAAAAAGTTGGAAGAAGAAAGAGGAAAAAATAGAATATAAATTAGAGTTTCTTTTCTGATTTCTCAAAGATATTTGAATCCCAACTTCCCCTTCTTTCTTAACCTTCACCCGAGCTCTATTACAAACTTGAAAAATACCTTTTTGATCTAATCTTGGGTGGTAAATGCCTTGTGGAGGGTGATGATGCAATGACTATGGTACATAGTATAACCATGTGTAAGATACAAACATCACTCTTCCATGAGATTACTGTTTAATTTCTTTGATGCACCGTTTTTCTTATATTATGTGGGATCCTTTAAATTGCGTTGTAATTCCATCTCACATGTGAGCAAAATCATTGACCATTCATTGGAGTGACTTTGTTGAGAGTGCACACCTAAAGTGAGGATTGAGTCAAGACTTGAGAGCCGACGATTCCAAGTTTGGATTAATCCGGAGATAGAACAACTTAAGCATTGGCACATGCACACACAACACTCTAGGCATGGATGAAAGACTGGTCTAAAGATCAGAGCATTGGGTTGAATGGAACAAATAATAGTGGGATTTTCATGATATCGGTATTTGAAATAAAAACTTGCATGCTGAAATGATTACATGTTTTGATTTTTAAATTGTATATATTATATGAAAACAAATTTTGATAATTCTTTTACCGATGGTTTTGAAATTGTTTTGAAAGTTTGTGGGTGTCTCTATTGAAAGCCCTCATGAGACCCAACTACTCCACTAGGGATCACCTAGGGGCTTATAGGCTTGTTGCATGCGCTAAATGCAATCGTGCTCCCTACGAAAGTGGCCTTTACTTTCATAGATTAGTTTATATAATATTAGAATAATTTGCTTTTGGGTTATGGTTTAATGTTGTCTTTGCTCGAGGACTAGCAAAGTTGAGGTTTGGGGGTGTGATCGGACTCAAAAGTTATATAAATTACCCCCGAATCATGGCCTTGTTAGACCTCACTTAACCACTAATATATGCTTTTAGTTCATGTTGTGTTGCAGCAGGTGTAAAAGCTGGTTAAATGAGAAAAGGGTTAAAAGAGCAAAGTTAGGAAGAAACCCAAGCAAACGTCAAGGATCCAAATGGAAGCTGCTAGAAGGAATGCTCTAAAAGGTCAAATGGACCGATCAAAACTGCAAATTCGATCGGTCAGGTTAGCGCAACAAAGGAGTGAAGCAGAGGAAAATATAACTAAAATGAATCGGTCGATGCCCCAAATTAGATCGATCAGAATGTTGAAGGCTTCAGAAGAATGAAATGAGACCGATCAGGACTCAGCCAATCGGTCAGAAATGGAACAAGCAGAATGAAGAAAACACCTAGGAATTTCTCGACCGGTCACACCTGGCTCGACCGGTCAGGAAATTAGTGAAATATGAAGCTTCGCGAATCGTCTTCTACCTGGAGAAGGAATTTAAAGCAGACCGGTCAGTGCTCCAGTCCCGACCGGTCACAACAGAGTTTCTGAGCGAAAATCAAGGTCTGCATAGCTGTAGATAACTCAAAAGCACCTAATGGATAAATCAGATGGAGAAGTTTCTTAGGGTGATTCTGAGCACCGAAGAGGAAAAAGTCAACTAGACTACTTTTCATTTGACAGGAGCAGCAGACGCGTGGTGGAAGTCTGTGGTAAGGGCCAGACTATAGGAAACACTGAATGCCCCTTGGACCTAGGCTTGGTTTGTCGAAGTGTTCAATGAACAATACTTCCCTGACACAGTGAAGGATCAATGGGAAGTTAGGTTCGTGTCATTGGAGCAAGGCAGAATGAAAGTACGCGAATATGAAGCCGAGTTTACAAGGCTTTCAAAATTCGCACCCTTGCATGTAGCCACTGAACTGATGAAGGCAAAGAAGTTCAAGCATTGCTTGAGACCCAACATCAAGGAGAGACTCTCCTTGTTTTGGCTAACGACCTATGTTGACGTGATGGAATTAGCTCTAATCATTGAGCAGGATATAGAGAACATGCAAAGGAGAAGAGAGCAACAGAATAGGAGTAGGACGGGACAAATGCAGTCCTATGCTTCTAAGCAGTCGAGTAAGAGACCGAGACTAACGATGCCAGTACCAAGTCTACCTGCTCAGACTGCTTATTGAAGGCCGCCTATGCCTACATCAGTAAGGCCTCCCTGCCCTCAAAACCCCACTATGGCTGGATTGTCACTAGTTTAGCCCACTTCACGTGTCGCCTCCTCTACCCTCGGTGTAGAATCATATTCGAAATGCGGGAAGTGACACAAGACAGAAGAATGTAGATGGGCCACAAGATCTTGTTTTGAGTGTGGCAAACAAGGGCACCGGATAAGGGATTGCCCTGAGGCGCAGAAAAAGCAAAACACAATGGCACCTTCACAGAGGCCCTCCCGACCTATGGTACAGGGCCGCACATATGTCATCTCAGCTCAAGACGCCCAAGCCAACAACGAGGTGCTCCAAGGTATGGATTACGCTGTAGTTATAAGATAATCATCTTTACTCTCAACTACTAAATATTTTGGGATTAAACTATATTATACTATTATATGCTTGCTACTCCAACTAGACAACCTTATTAATTGAATTGCATGAATTCTAGGTACCTTATAAATGTACCAAAGATGTGACATTTGTTATCACAAAGCACGAGTATTGGTAGACTCAAGGTCTACCCACTCTTTTGTCACTTCTCAATTCACAGCTGAATTGAGTATTGCCCCTAAGTCCTTAGACTATATCTTAGCAGTGTCAATTCCTATAGGGAACTCAATTAGCACGGACACAATTTGTCGAACAGTCATTGTTAGGATTGAGGATTGTGAGACAGTTGCAGATCTCATCCTCGATATGGAGTGGCTATCCGGCTACCATGCAAGCGTGGACTGTCTTCAGAAGATAGTCACGTTTCACCCTCCAAGAGGGAAGTCCTTCCTATTTCATGGCATCATGTCAAACATGGCACCTTTTGCATCAGCTATCCGAGTCATGCGACTACTACAACGAGGATGTGTCAAGGATACCTTACTTTTATACAATGTCATCACAATGAAAAAGTCAACATCACTGACATCCCCATCACCTGTGAATTCTTGGATGTGTTTCCTGAGGACTTATCGGGGTTACCACCAAATCGAGAAGTTAAGTTATCAATTGATCTGGCTCCAGACACCGAGCCAATATCAAAGGCACAGTATCGAATGGCGCCTGCTGAGTTGAAGGAGCTCAAGGAGTAGCTCCAGGAGCTTCTGGACAAGGGATTTATTAGACTTAGTGTGTCTCCTTAGGGAGCACTGGTCTTGTTTGTGAAGAAGAAAGATGGATCTATGCGGCTGTGTATTGATTATCGCCAATTGAATAAGTTGACAATAAAGAAAAGATACCCACTTCCTCGGATTGAAGACCTCTTTGATCAGCTTCAAGGTGTTAGATTTTTCTCGAAGATAGACATGAGGTCAGGGGTATCACCAGCTGAAAATCAAGGTAGAAGACATTTCAAAGACTACCTTCCACACAAGGTATGGTCATTACAAGTTTTTGGTAATTCCATTTGGATTGACGAATGCGTCAACATCCTTTATGGACCTCATGAATACGGTGTTCAAACCATTCTCTTTACTCGAAGACCAAAGAGGATCATAAACATCACCTATGCATTGCTCTCCAGACACTTTGCGACAACCAACTATATGCAAAACAAAGCAAGTGTGAGTTTTGATTAGAGCAAGCCAATTTTCTAGGACATATTGTATCTAAAGAAGGTATAAGAGTCGACCCAGCGAAAATAGAAGCTATTATAAAGTAGGAATAATCAAAAATGGTAATTGAAGTTCGCAGTTTCTTAGGTCTAGCCGGATATTATAGAGGTTTGTTGAGGGGTTCTCAAAAATTTCAGGACCGCTCACTCAGCTAACCAGAAAGATTGTGTAATTCAAATGGAGTGACTCATGTGAAAAGAGTCTTTAGGAACTCAAAAAGAAGTTAGCTTCAGCTCCAGTGCTAGCAATACCTTCAGGCAGTGGAGGTTTTATAGTGTCCAGTGATGCATCGCATAGTGGATTGGGCTGCGTACTGAAACAGGACAAGAAAGTTATTACCTATGGTTCTCGACAACTCAAAGATCATGAGAACTATCTGACACACGATCTTAAGTTGGCAGCGATTATTTTTGCTCTGAAGATTTGGAGACATTACCTATACGGGGAAACCTTCAAAATATTTACCGATCACAAGAGCCCCAAGTACTTGTTCACTCAGAAGGACTTAAATATGAGGTAGAGAAGGTGGATGAAGTTCCTGAAAGATTATGATTGCTCCATTCAATATCACCCCGAAAAGGCTAATATGGTAGCAGACGCACTGAGCCGAAAGTCCTCTGCTCAATTATCACATCTCATCAAGAGGGTACATAGATGGCGGTTGCTTGAAGATATGGCCTTAGGTGACACGAGATTCAAGGTGAAGGAATCGAGAGCCTTAGTGGCCAACATTACTATCAAGCCGATGATGTGCGACAGCATCTGTGAGTTATAAATGACTGATGAGGAGCTGATGATAATCAGGGAGGATGGTTCCTTACTATTCAGAGGTCGACTTTGCAGGCCAACAAATGTAGAGCTTCGACACACAATCCTAGAAGAAGCTCACAAGTCGAGATAAGCCATCCATCATTATTGTACAAAGATGTACCAGGATCTGAAGAAGAGCTTTTGATGGAGAGGCTTGAAGAAGGATATCGCAGAGTATGTGTCCAAATGTTTGGTATGTCAGCAAGTGAAAGTAGACCATCAAAACCCGTCAGGTTTATTACAACCTTTGTCGATACCGGAGTGGAAATGGGAAGCCATATCTATAGACTTCATTCTGGGATTGTCGAGAATAGCGAAGGGATACAATGCCATTTTGGTAATCATGGATCGATTAACCAAGTTTACCCATTTCCTACCATATAACATGAGGTATACAGCTAGTAAGCTTGCAGAGTTGTACCTCAAAGAGATTTTCAGACTACATGGTATACCAGCCAGCATCATTTCAAACAGAGACCCTCTGTACACCTCACAATTTTGGCAATGTTTATAAGAAGGAATGGGTTCTAGGCTAGATTTCAGTTCTGCATTTCACCCACAAACCGATGGGCAAACTGAAAGGGTAAACTAGATAATTGAAGACATGCTTTGGGCATGGATGCTTGACTTCCAAGGATCATGAGACAAGCATTTGCCCCTGATCGAATTCACTTACAATAATAGCTATCAAGAGAGCATTGGGATGGCTCCTTTTGAGGCATTGTATGGTCGGAGATGCAAGTCTCCACTTAATTCGGAAGAAGTCAACAAGAAACTCATTTTAGACCCAGAAATCATCGACAGCACAACCGAAACAATCTGGTTGATTTGGGAAAGATTGAGGGTCGCACAAAGTCGACAAAAGAGCTATGCCAACCTCAAAAGAACAAACGTCGAGTTTCAGGTAAACTCGATACCATTAATTGTCTTTAATTTCCCATTATATTTATATAATACTGACACCCCACATTCCTTTCAGATTGGGGATAATGTATTTGTTAAGATCTCGCCCATAAAAGGTGTGATGTGTTTTGGAAAGAGTCGGAAGCTAAGCCCGCATTATGTTGGACCTTTTGAAATATTGAGTCGAATCGGTGAAGTTGCATGTCGAATCGCTCTGCCATCATAACTTTCGAGTATGCACAACATATTCCACGTGTCCATATTGAGGAGATACGTGAGAGACCCAACACATATCCTAGACTACCAACCAATCGAACTCCATGAGGATCTGACCATCACTGAAGAACTAGTGCAGATCCTCAATCGGAAGGAACAGATGCTCCGTACCAAATGGATCCCATTAGTACTCGTCCTATGGCAAAATCACTCAACTTCTAAGGCCACCTGGGAACATGTGTTAAGTAGTGAAAAATACCATTTTTTACCTCTTAACCTGACCTTAACTAGTAATGTGTTTTCAGTATGTTTTATAGTTAACCAATAAACTGCAAGCTTAATACAAATTTCCACTTAAAAGAGCCCAAGAAGCACTGTGCTACCTAATTGGAAAGGCCTGAGACCAAGTCCAGAGACAAGAAATAAAGTCTAAACCTACTAAGGGGTGCTTAGTGTTGAGCAATGGAAGAACAACACACCCAAGAGGTGTACCAACTCAAGAAGCACTGAAAATAAGCTGCCGAGAGGTTCCTTGAAGTTATCGAGAGCTTCCCAGCACTTGTCGAGAAGTTTAGAGAGTAAGGAGTGAAGCAGTCAAGAGGTTGAATATGAGTAAAAGAAGCTGTCGAGAGGTACTGAGTTGAAAAGATAAAGATCTCGAGAGGTTCCAGAACCTACCTAGAGGTTGGAAGTACAGACGTGGATCCTGTCAAGAGAATACTTCAAGGTGCAGATGAAGTTTAGAGGTTCCAGTCACTTATCACGAGGTTCAACTGAACCTGTCAAGTAGTACAAAGCAACCTATCGGTAACTTACTTGAAGCAACGATCAGTCTTGCAAGGATTGAGCCAACCTGCAGAGCACTTCCCTAAAGATTGTATAGACCGTCGACAGGATTGTCTATAACCTGTCAAGAGGATCAGTGTCGAACTAAGCAGAATGAAGAAATAAGCCTGTAATCCTTTCAACAAGTTCAAACTAACCTCTCGAGATGTTCTCCCAAGCTCTCGACAGGATCTCCATCAACCTGTTGAGATGTGTTCAAACCTGTCGACTAGTACTTCAAACCTGTTGAGAAGTCGGCAAAGTTGTCGGAAGCCAATGCAACCTGTCGAGAGGATCCCCTGAACCTCTCGACACTCATTTTGACAACTTCTCAGTGTTTCCCTTCAGCAGCTGCCAATTCTAGATTTCTATGCTCGAATTCTAAAGCACTTCAGCGACCCCCTGGGAGTATTTTTGATACGTGTTTAAACACGCATGGAAACCCTAACTACTTCACGTGTACTCACCAGTTGAGAGCCAATGGGAAGAGAGTTTCTAGAAGAGAAATCGGCCACATCAGCAGCCCAGAATAACAGAATTATTCTCTTGAGCTCAGATTGGCTGAAATGGATCTAAGGAAAGAAGAGGAGAGTATAAAAGCTTGAAGAAAATACAAACCAAACATCCAGACTGGGAGAGAACCAGAGCCTAGAGCGAGATCCATTTTTTCCTCCAAATTCTCCCTTCTTCCTTCTTCTCCCATTTTCTCTTTAGCCAATCATGAGTGGCTAAACTCTTCTCAATAGTTAGGGTGAGGTCTTAAGCTATAAATTAAGAGATTCAGAGGCTTGTAATAGCTTGTATATTACACAAATTGCAGATCTGGGTGCAATAATATTATAAGCTTGCAATATAATTATGGAGTTTAAAGGTTATTCTGATCTATATTTCACTTTTTTATATTTGATTTCTCTGAATTGGATACTCCTACAAATGCCAGCCAGAAGCGCGGAGCTGGTTGCCTAGCATCTGCAGCATCTATAATAGTTTTCCTATTCTAATCAAGATCCTTGAAGTGGAACAATCTATATGATAGTCTGTGAGCATTAAAGTAGATAGATCATAGCCTTAGGATTGCTTCAATTCTCTGGTTGAGATTGGATCCTTATATCTTGCATCTGCCAGAAATTGGGAGCTTGTAGCCAGATGGAGGATTGTAGCGAATCAGATCTATGCAAGTCCTTTGAATTCTTTTGATCTTCAGTGAGAGACCAATACCCTTAGCTGTTGTTCTCATCTCTTGAATTATTCATCTCTTCTATATCTCCTCTACTCTCTGTGTTGGAATAGATTTGGATCAATAATATTTAATTTTGTAGTCTGTAGTTAAAATGACAAAATCATAAAACCTCTCCTCTTTCCTGCTTTAGCTTAGTTTAAATTAGGATAGAGTGCCAAATCCACTCTAGATATGGAGATTCACCATCCTTTAGAACACATTTCCCTATAGACATACCCTTACTTACCTTTTAAAACTTGCTACAACAGCCCTGTTTACTTGCAGGCTTTGTGTAGGTTTACCTTGGTGTGCAGTCCATAGACCTTTAATTTTCTGATTTTAATCTCCTTTTGAAGCAAAAGGTAGACAAAACAACAATGTGAAGCAGACATACGCAAGGCGTACCCACATCTTTTCGATGAATTGTAAAATTAATTGAAGACTGTGTAACAATAAATGAATATCGTGTAATTATGGGAGAGAAAATCCAAATGTGTTTACTGTTGCCTTGAAGTAATTTTGATGAGTTACTGTTACATTAAACTGATGCGTTAATCAATCTAGTGATGTAATTACTATCATGAATTCAAACTTGGTGTGATGGTTGTGTTGAATCTAAGCTTGACGAATTAAAATTTGTGTTAAATTTGAACTTGATACGATTATAGATGAATGATCGTGTAGATGTACTGATGATAATGAACCCCTGTGATAAAAGACCATAACTTAATGGTCGTTAAAGTGTGATCTTGAAGGATTTATACGTAGGTACAGTATGGAAGAAAGAGGACTTAAAAGCCTTAAGATAGCCAATGGATTATTTACAGCGAAACAGATACCTAAGTGATTTCACTCAAGCAAATTTGTAAAATTGCTCGAGCGATTCCTTCATAAAGCCAACCCCAAGTGCATTGAACAATTCGCTCGAGCAAATTTTCCAAGCCAAATTTTTCTGGTGGAAATCGCTCGCGCGAATTTTTGAGCGGCCATGTGTAAATTGGAATTCGCTCATGCGACACTTGGATTTCGCTCGCGCAATTTTTGCAGTATATAAACAATACAAGTTCATTCCCCCCTCATTTCTTACGATTTTTGAACCCGAAAAACAACACTCTTGTCTTCTTCTTCTTCTTGCTAGAAAGCTTGCCAACCTCCTTTCAAAATCACACAAGTTCTTCGATCTTCAACCGCGAGGACTCCTCCACCATCGCATGCATTACTCTACGTTTTCCCTTCCCGCGATGAAAAAAGGTAAACCCTACCTTTTGCTTTAAGTTTCGATTTTCTCTTGCATGGTACCTAAGAAATAAACGACTTCAAAGACCCCAACTTCAAAGAAGGTCACATCAAAAAACCTGACCTTGAAGTGACCTAAGGTAGATCCCCCACTGCCACCAAGGGACCAACCCAGGGAATGGTGGAATTCTAAAGGATTCAAAATCGAGTGGTCTTCGATAAGGATCTTTTTGAGGACCAAGACATGACCAGTTGGTCGTATGCTTATATCACCACAGCAGGGTTGCGACCTTTGCTCGCCACTTTTCACGAGTACTATTATCCAAGACTCGTTAGGCTATTTTACTAGAATCTTCGCCTGGCAGAGAACACTGACAACCTCTGCACTATAATAGATGGCAAGGCATTTGAGTTTGATGTCAAACACATTGCCTCTACTATGGAATGCCCCCTTTTCTTCATTACGGATAAGGGTCTGCAAGAACCACGCTCGAAAATAGTGTCGTTCCATGAAGTAATTGTTCATATGACAGATGGAGAGCACGATTCGGGTCGCTCAGTTAGGAGGGCACAGTTGTGTCCTAAATTGTGAATGTTAGACATGGTTATGAGGTGTAACTTGTACCCTCTGAGACATGAACATGAGAGAGTAGGAGTCTTTCAGCAGGCTCTCTTCGCTGCTTTCGAAGAAGGGTGGTTCAGTGCACCGAAGATGGCATTGGATGGAATGAAACATGTCCATGAGAAAATGTTGGAAGGGAAGAAGAAACCCCCTAAAGTGTTGCCATATGCTAGCCTTATCTCTCGTATGATTGAGGATTATGAAGATGGGGATGATGATTATGAAATACTGTCAGATGAAGAACAACGGTCTGACAACGTTAAAAGATACCGGATTGAGGATTGGAAACTGGACTACTGAGGGTTAAGGAAGAGTGCTTTAGACCGAAATGCCATCGGGCCACGGGACAAGCCCAAGAGGAACCAGCTCAGCCCGAACCTCAGGTGCCCCCACCTCAGCAAGCCCCAACTCACGGTGATGTCCTCACATTGGCGGAGCTCAGTTGGCAAATGAATGCGATGAGCTGGCAGATGAACGCGTTGAGCCGGCAGTTGGACTTCCATGAGGCCATGCTGATGGACCTAATGCGTCAGGCATTCCCAACCTCCACCACTCCTCGCATCATGATAGCATGACAGTACATGTCGAGCGCATCTAGGTCACGAGCTAGAGCAAGCATGGAACAAGACCCTGATCACCCAGGAGACAGGATGGGTCAGTGAGCAGGACCTCAATCTGGTAAGACTGTTTTGTTTTGAATTGGGAAACTTTGAAAATTTGTTATTTTGGAGAAATTGTAAATAGTCATGGTTTGGAAGTTTAGATACTATTGCATCATGGTTGATGCTTGGGTTGATGATGAAATGCCCTGGACAAGGGTTAAAAGGTGAAATTAACTAGTTTAAAGTTTTGTGATAAGGTATACCTGAATGAATAGTTAAATTGATATATGCCAAGGAAATTTTTTTACTATAGTTAACTTCTAATGGGTGTTGGTTTAAGTCTGAATGGTAATGATGGTTATTTTGACAAGCAGTGAACTAGGTTCATTGATCATTTAAAATTGTTGTATTTATGTTATGCATGAGTGTGATTAGAAATTTGATTTAGTTGTGGATGGTCGATAGTAGTGGAAATATTTACTAATGTGTTGTCAATATACTCTCTAAGTAAAGGGATAGGCTTTGCAATTTAGTTGTAGATGAGGCATGGTTAGTACAGGTGTGTGTGTCTGTATGTCTGTGTGTGTGTGTGTGTTCTCTTGTGGTGGACAATAGGGATTATGATGTGAATAGTAGATATGCCTTCCTATGAATGGCTGTGAATGCATCTTTCTTTAATCACGTGTATACATGTCACTGGATAGATAGGAATGTGTTCATAATCACTAAACCTTTGATGGTACACCGATTGATGAAAAAGGGACATTTGGTCAAAAATTCAACATGTAGACTTTAAAGACATGATGTAGATCTTCAATTATAGGTTGTGTCCCCTTATCCTACTGTTACTACCACTAACAGTAGCCATGTTGCTATGGTTGTGTTGTATAAGGATACATCTTCTAGCCCAAACGTTACATAGTGAATTTTCGAGGATGAAAATTCTATTAAGGGGGGGGGGGGGGGGGAGAGGATGTAACACCCTGAAAATTCTAAGCCCGAATGCGCCTACTAAATGTGTGTGCTCGATATTGTAGGCTATATGCGCCTGGATTTAAAATAATTATTTAATCATTTTCGAAAATGTGTACCTTGCACTAAGGCTTAGATATTAAATTGTGTAAAAAATTACACAAGCTCCATGAGAGCACCATTGGTTTAAGGCTTGGATTATAAGTGAGAGGTCCAGGGATCGATATTGGGGGAGTACATTTTTAAAGTTCTTTTTGGGCCCTTAGATATGGACCACTACACCGAGCAAGTGTGATAATCAACCCCACAAGTATAAAAGAAAACTCACACGCACAAAACCTGCGTGAGAATTCCAATTGAGAGAGAGGAGATGAGTGAGATACGAACTCCCATTCCCCTCCTTCATTTTTGCTTCTTGAGAGATCCCAACTGTTGATCTCCGTCCAAATTTCATTCCCAATCCAACAAGATCCTTGTTCTATCCCGCATCGTGAAAAATCTTGGATTCGATGCCATACGATCGAAGAGAAGGGAGATCAAAATTATCGAGTGAACAAGACCGTAAACACTTATTTCTCGCGATAACAATCATCAGGAGCGTTGCATGTGTGATTCAAGAACGTGAAAATCATCACATGCAAGGATTGACCTTTACGTTTGATACCGATTCACGAAAGACTCGAATGCACAACGATGATCTCGCTAGATCCCAATGATTGTTGAATTCGTGTATTCGGCACCGATGCCTTTTGATATCAATCATCGCAAGCTCCGCATGCACGGTCTAATAAGGTAAGTATCATAATGTTTCCATGTGCAATCAATTTCCTGAGTTTTGATGATGAATGTGTAAGATTTGGGGTAAAATTATTTTGAAAGCTCGAGGAAGACGATGAAATCTGAAACATTGCAGAATCGCAGGAAATCGCTCGAGCGAGTTGGAATTCGCTCGAGCAAATCACCTTCAGAACGAAGAAGAATGGCTTGAGAAATCAAGCCAAATTTCTCGAGCGAGTTTTTTGTTTACTGCAAGGAATCGCCCGAGCGACTTGGAAACCACTCGAGCGATTTGAGCAGTCTTCACTGCCTTTGATTTCATTTCATAAAGTCCGAGGAAGTTGAGCCATTTGATTTCCTCTGACATTGACACGTGTTTTTGAATCTCTTGTGATCTAGATTGAAAATCAAAGGCAATCGATAGGACCTTTGCATGGTTGCGTACGATTTCAGAATTAAGGTAGGGAAATCCAATACTCGGCTTTGTATTTGATTCGATCCATGGATATTAATGATAGATATGGATATGATGATCATTAAATTGGTTTTAGAAGGTAATAAACACTACTGCATCGAATGTTTGAACTTTCCGATTTTCTTTCACTTGCATTGAATCTTCTGAATCATAGAATCCTTTGAATTATAAATTTCTTATATGAATATGATTTTGAACTCGGAATTTGAATAAGAATCTGAATCTTGAATCAAATACATACTTTGAATATGAATATGAATTTGAATTTGAATTATGGCCTTTGAACATGAATGAGAATCTTGAAGTTTGTATGTGGTCTATACTGCCAAGTGGGCGAGAGGAGTAGAGTCTCCAGAGAGGGGTAGAGTCCCAAGGCTTCGACCTTGTTTCTGTTAGTGGAATGCTCTGTTCCCACTCAATGGGATGCTTAACCCCAATGGAAATGTAACATCCCCGAGATTTCCGAGCCCAAACACACTAACCAAATGCTCGTGTTTGATACCGTAGACGATATGCACCTTAGATTTGAACATAAACAATTAATTAATTTTAGAATAA
The DNA here is from genome assembly GCA_021018995.1 of Chloranthus sessilifolius. Taxonomy (NCBI): domain Eukaryota; kingdom Viridiplantae; phylum Streptophyta; class Magnoliopsida; order Chloranthales; family Chloranthaceae; genus Chloranthus; species Chloranthus sessilifolius. Next base: position 92,786,676 of record CM037584.1, on the reverse strand, counting down.
GTAAGTGTGTATGGAGGATCTTGTATTTAATTGTGTAACCATTTACACAAGCTCCATGAGAGCACCACTGGTTAGAAACTTGGCTAGCATGTTTAAGGTCCCTAGATCAAGTCCTGCTACAAGGAACCTTAGACCTTACTTTTTGAAACCTTTAATAGGTGCTCGTACACCACTCTCAGTGTGCCCGCTCCACACTGAATCAACCCGTTTGATATAAAACTAAATAACTCACACATAAACCATGCATGAGATTTCTGTTTGAGAAAGAGAGCCAAGAGGGAAGAGAACCCATCTTCCTCCTCAGTTCCTTGTGAAGCCCCAACCATTTGATTCTTTTCCAAACATTTTTCTTTTCAAGAAGATCCCTCCTATTCCAACAATCGCGACACCGTTGCGATCGGAGATCAAATCATCAAACGGATACGAAGTTACACCCAATTTCCTTCAATATCAATGATGATCGTAGGCCGCATGCATGGTATGAAAAGGTATGTGTAATAACACGATCATGTAGACTTCGATTTCTGAGATTTAGGTCTTGAATTACGTGTATTTAGATCGCATGCAAAAGATTTCGTTGATCGGACACGTGAAAAGCGCGAACGTCGATCCTTCTGATAATTGATCACCGAAACCATTACATGCGTGAGATTAGAATATAGAATAACTGCATGGATGATATAGAATAGGTTTAGTCTAGATTATAGCTGATTTGAAACCTATACCATGGGTTTTAAGTATTTTAAAATTTAGAAAGAAGAACAAGTTCTAAAAAAAAAATTCAGAAACTATCAAATTCACTCGAGCGAATTGTCTTCAGAAGACAGTGAAAAATCTGCCTAGAAAATCCGCTCTTATGATTTTCCTCAATTTCCAGGCAAATTTTCTCGGGTTAAATTCGCTCGCGTGAATTTTTCTGAGCCACAAGGAAACTAACAAATCCGCTCATATGAATTTGGAAATAGCATGAGCGAATTTCCTTGTTTCTGTCTGCCTCAATCTTTCTTTGAAACGACTCATGAGGCTTTGAGGTTCTCATTGCCTATGTCATTAACGTTTAGCTATGGACCTGTTGTGATATAGGTTGAGGATTGAAGGCCATAGATAAAAACCTTTCCTTTGTTTCTGCATTCGTCTCCGCACGACCATTGACATTAAGGTAGGGAAAACTCAATGCTTGCTTTTCATTGTTGATTTGATTCGTAGATCCCAATGATAATCATAATCATGATCATGAGAAATAAATAGGATTTGTTAAATGTTTCTGCATTGTATGTTGAATCCATTGTATCATTGATTCACATTAATTCTCCGATCTTTGCTATAAGATCGGAGAATCAATGTGAATTACCTAGTAAAATTCTATTTATATCTTTATATCTAAATTCTTATTTCAAAAACTTCAAATTAACCTTAAGATCTAATCTACTGGAGAAATATGAATAAAAGAATGGTGTTTAAACTAAAGTGTAGAAAAAAATATCCTAATCTTCATACTTTAGATTATGGTCATCAATCATAATCTTCTGCTATCAAATATTTATAAAATTAAACAGTACCGTTACACCATATATCAAGTTTCCTAGCATTGGTCATCGATCAATACTAAAATTCTATCATACAGATTTAATCTAATCAACAATCTCCAAAAATTTGGGCGTCAATCAAACTCTAGAAAATTGAAGATGGAAAAGTAAAAATCGTTACACTAATCTGCAAACTCCAACCTGAGTCGTCAATTCAAATTAAAATTCGAAGATGTTTACAAAGTAGTAAATAAAAGAACATAAAATCTAAACTAGAAAGCAAAGTAAAATTATATCTTTCACCCCTCAGTTGCAGTCGTCAATTGCTTCCGAGAAACTACGTATATCTACATTAATCTTCAGCACCCAATTGCAGTCATCAATTGCTCTTGAGAAACCTTGGATATCTAATCTATTCTAACTATTATACACTACTGATTGGAAGAACATCCAACCTCAGTCGTCAATTGATAATGAAATTCTTCGATGCTTATTCCTACGCCGGGCTCTCTTATTTATAGATCATAAGGAGTCAGATTACAGCGATCTATTTCTAATAAAAGAAACTAAAAGATTCCTGATATAACTCTAATTCCTAATTTTATTCTTCCTTGATAACAGCGGTTGATGTATTTCGGATTTCTTACTTTTTGTACAGCAGTAGAGATCTTCATCAATCTTCTTAAATCCATAATTCACCAAACTTCTAATTATGCTCACGGCAGTGATAGTCTGTTCTCACGTGAACAGCAGCAACAGCAGAAAGCTTCTATTCTGGAAAATCATAATTCACGATTCCTTATTTTTAGCTTCTCTTTCTTACTTAGACTATTTCCTATTTTGAACGATCACTTTTTCTTCTTTTATCATTTTCCCAAGAATCGTCTTTTGAAGAATCGTAAAATTACGATTACTCATTTTACTCTTTTTTGGTTTCAGTAATAGCGCTCAATTGTAAAATACAATTTCTCAACTTTCAGTAGATGGCGAATCGTCTTTCTTCGCTCAATCATATTTTTTCTGTTTTTTGAATTTATTTTGATGAATATTAACACTTTGACTCTCTTTTACTATTTTTTCTTAATATATGCACATTAATAGCTTATTAGTAATAAACTAAGTCTTAGAATCACTAAGTTAAGTGTGATAAAATGGTAAATTATGTGAATGATCACACCCCTAAACTTACGTTTTGCTAGTCCCTAGCAAACAAGGAAAAATAAACTATCCTAAACTAACAATTTAAATACCACTTTCATAGGGAGCACGATTGAATTTAGCAGATGCAATAAGCCTTTAAACCCCTAGGTGATCCCTAGTGGAGGAGTTATAGTCTCCTGAAGGTTTTCAATGAAGTTACCTACAAACTTCAAATATTTTTTTTTATTTTTCAAAATATTTTCAAAAAAAAATTCAAAATATCTAAACTACTTAATCAATTAATCAGTATATGGTAGTTATGATTTTCATAATTACAAATCTTTCATTCTTTACTTTCCATCACCATAATTATCCTTTATCAGAACTCAATAATTTTAATTTTATAAAGCGTGGAGTGTGTGCATACCAGTGAAAAGTTTATTCATCATATATTTTTCTAAATTATAGATTTAGAAAATATCTTCATCCAAAAGATATCAAAATTTTTTGGGTTCTCACAATATGATATGTATGATAAATTTCAAAGGACAATCAACTAAGAAGATAAATCTCATAGAATGGATAATCAATTATATTCATATGACTTATTTATTTATTCATAGTATCTATTTCATAAATCTCTACTAGACTCATACTTTTGTAAATCGTAAATCGCAAAGGTCTTTCTTTCAACTTGTAATGGGGCCTTTGGTTAAAAGGTTTTCAAAGATAGTATAAAAGGATTCAACGTTTTCTGAAAATTCAGCTCTTCTTTTCTCATTCTACTTTCTTTCTTTTCTTTTCTGCTTCAGTAAGTATCCAAAAACCTGATAACTTCTTCCCATGTATTTTTTTTTTAAATCCCAATTTTTCTTCAGTCAGAAGCTTTCTTTTTTTTTACTTGTCTTTTTCTCATATTTTCATACGATTGTATTTCTTCTCAAATGTACCCTTTTTAGTAGATTCCTTATCTATTAAGCATATACTCCTTTCACTCCCTCCTCTTTGCTTCTTTTCCATTCTAAATTCTCAGAAATTGTACAAGTCAAAGGTGGAAAGTTTAAGGAAGTACTTATGGTTAAGGGTTTATAAAATTCTCGTACAAAGAAATTTGATTTAACACTTCTAATATGGGTTCAAAGGATAATTTCTTTTCTTGAGATTTTGGCTTTTTGGCTTTGACTAATGTTTCATGTTCTTCTTGTGGCTCCTTTCACTCCCTCCTCTTGACTAATGGTTCATGTTAAGGATTTATAGAACAGTCAGAATTGACTTCTGGTTCATGTTCTTCTTGTGGCTCCGGTGGTACTTATGCAGAGTGTGCCTCCGGATTTCCCTTTTCTACTACTAATGATTTGTATCTTTTCTGCAGTATGGATAGTTCCTTATCTTTTTCATTCACCTCACTTTGAAGTCGGCATATCACAGCAAACTTTTCTTTCATCTCATCTCTCAGATTTTCTGATTCAGCTCTTGCTACATCGACCCAATATCTGTTTGTGAGAGAATCAATATGTTGCTTCTGTTCCTGGCAAGTGAGTATTAGGGATTCCTTATCATCTTTTAATTTGAGCACTCTCCCTTTCTCTATTGTCAGTTGGTGATTCTTTCTAGTCAGTTGAGCATGTAGTGACTATTGATATTCTTTGTAGGCTCTTTCTTTCATTGTGTCCCTGCATCTGCATTGCCAATGAATTCTACCAATTGCTCTATCAGATGTGTTATTTTATCTTCATATTCTTTCTCTTGTCTGTCCCACCCTTCTTGGTTTTCTTTCAGTATCCTATTTTCTTCTTGTACCTATGCAACTTGGTCTCTAAGGGCAGAAGTATCCTCCTGAATTTTCTTGTTTGTTTCAGATACCCAATGCGCATGATATTCTTTTATTGCTTTCTGTTTCATTTTCGCAATCATTTCCTATTTTTCCTATGTAGTAGGCATGTTGTTTCAGACTCTGCTTTTCAACATATGTAATTCATCCATCATCCTCCTCACGACACCTGGTAATTGGGCATTTGTAATTTGTCATTGCTCTACTTCTTTTAATCTTCTATCTAGATCAGATTAGTCAATCATTGGAGCTGTTGAAGTAGTAGTTGGAATAGACATTTCTTGATGTAGCAACGTACTGAAGCTCATCCTTGTGGCTTCGATATGTAGACCTGGATTTGTAGCTTGGGATACCTGAGTCTGCTCTAGTGTTGGTATTGTAGGTACTGTGGTGTTGGTTATAAGATCAACAGGGATTGGGACTTCAGTTTCTTGGTTAGCTCCTATTGTTTGAGACATAGGAGGTTGACCTGATAGCATCTCTGGTGGGGCAATTGGTAGAAGATTGATGGGGGTTTGGCTAGAAGTAGCCATTTCAACATCTTGTGGTTCTACTAGAGCAAGAATTCCCTCTGCTACTTCGCTGATTGGATTCACCGCCTCTGCTTCAATGGTTGTTGGTTCAATTTCATGGGGCATAGCAGGCCCTATTGGTGAATCCAGAGATGAGTCATATAGATTAGCTTGATCTATGCTAGGTTCTGGTGCTACCACGAGTTCTTACTCAATTGCCTCCTCTGGTACTTGAGAGCCTAATTCTGTGCTTTCATGAGGTTCAGTAGAAGTACTCACTACCTCTTCTATAGTTGCTTCTAAAATGCCAGTTAAGAGCCTTGTGGTAGGTTCGTGATCGGACTCAAAAGTTATATAAATTATTCCGAATCTCAACTTTATTAACCCTCATTTAACTACTAATGTGTGCTTTTAGTTCGTGTTGTGTTGCAACAAGTGTAAAAGCTGGTTAAATGCAAAAAGTGTTAACAGAGCAAACTTAAAGGGAAACTCAAAGCAACGACAAGGATCCAAAGGGAAGCAGCTGAAAGGAATGCATGCAAAGGTCTTTTGGACCTGTCAAAACAACAATTTTGATCGGTCAGGATAGCGCAGCAAAGGAGGATCCAAGAGGAAGAAAACAGAGCTTAAATGGACTAGTCGAAGAGCCATTTTCGATTGGTCATAACTCTCAAAGCTTTAGAAAAATAAAGAGAGCTCGGTCAGGACTCAGTCGATCGGTCAGAAATAAAACATGTTGAACGTTGAAATACTCAGAGGAATATTTCGATCGGTCAGGACTCAATCGATCGGTCAAAAATAAAACATGCTGAACGCAAAAATACTCAGAGGAATATTTTGACCGATTACTATTGGCTCAATCGGTTAGGAAATTAAAGCAATCTCAAGCCTTGCGGAGTGTCTTCAACCTGGAGAAGGATTCTAAAGTTGACTAGTCGGTACTCCACTCTCGACCGGTCACAGCAAGATTTCTTAGCGAAAAATCAGGTTCGCACAGCCATAGATGAGCTTCAACGCCGAGATCTTCTCTAGATTTCTCTTCCAATAGACTAGATAACTCCAAAGCAGCGGATTCCTTTCCCGATTCATCTTTCTTAGAGGATTTTTAGGGATTTTCTAGGGTTATTTATCATGTACATTGTTCTAGGGCCTTGTAATCTATAAATAAGGACCCTAGGGTTAGGTTTTAGAGGACTTGCCCGCCGAAACTTTTCTAGAGAGCTCTGACGTGAGTTTTCATAGATTAGGTTAGGGATAGTTTGGAATGGGGAGAGATTGAATTCGAACATTGATCAGAGCCTGATTTAGTGATGATAAAAGTCTCTGAATCGATGTGTGTGTAAAGCTTTGGTTAGGGATCTCTTCTAAATTTTGGATAAGTATCTAATGAAATTATGTTTCTTTCTTTTATTTTGAATTTCATTTTAATGGTACAATTGCATGTTGGAGGTTTCGAGAGTCATCGAGAATGTAATATCCCGAAAAATTGACCATTTGACTTTGACCTCGGGATCCCCGCCCGATTGAACGTAGGTTTGACCAAGTGATGGTCAAACATGAGTTCATGAAGTGATGAGCTGATGTGATGCAATTGTGACTAGGAGTGTTGAATAGTATTGGTTTTGAGCTACATACACCTATCTCTGGTGTATGCACATAACACCGAAACCAAAAGAGAGGATAAAAGGGTTTAATAGCCCTTGTTGAAGAGAGAGTTAAGAAGAGAGACAGAAAGAGGAAGAGATTAATTGTACTTTAAAATAAAACAAATGCAGAAATAATAGCTTCATGTACTTTAACCTCTGAATTTTAATGGAGAATCTGTAGTTCCACAGAGCAGATTCAATCTTCATCTGGCTACCAGCACAGATGTAAGAGAAATAAATCCGAATTAAGGAATAGGTTTAGACTTGTGGCAATGATTTGTCACAGATCATCCAATAGTTGTGGCCTATTCTTTAGTTCAGAACATGAACATCATCAGTAAATCGCTGAATTAGGTTACCAACGCTAATTCGCGAGGATGATGAATTAAGGGAAGTTGGATGCGGGTGAGTGAATCTAAAGAAGTCTAATGCACTAAGGTGAACATTCGTAACCCTACATGACTCCAATGGAGAAGACACAAATTACAACAACCTTTTAAAATCCAACGTTACAATTTGAGCACGGCTTCTTAGAGAGCCCTCGGACTTCTGATGCAGCTTCTCGAGAAACCCTCAGTTCTGATCTTGAATCCGAACTTGGAAGTACAAATCACTCACAATGGCTCTCAAAGGTAAAATACAAGAAGGGATTATGGGGATCGGATGAGCTTTGAATGGGGAAAAGATGAAAACTCTAAAATCTGGATGCCCCAATTGGGCAAATGTCTTCTCAATTTATAGCTTTCCTCTATCCCGCATAAGGCTGAAATTGACCAATCATAAGTGCTCGGATCGATTGCCCAATGGTCTGAGCACGGGATCCGACCGTTTCGCCAATGAAAATGCTCGATTTGGTTCAAATCATCAAGCGTTAGAAGCATCAATTCGATGGGAATTCAAAAGTTTGTTTGAGCTTCTAGAAGTTCCCGCCAAGTGATTTCATCTTTGGGTTTTCACGTATGAATATGCCTTTGGTTTGTGCTTGGAATCTTCCTAATGTCTCGGCTTTTAATTACATTGGGGCGTCGTGAGTTTCTTGAAATGCCCTTCAAAGTGGTCAAATCCCGATGCCATTTCAAGAGTTTAAGGGTCTTTTCAAGTAGTTTGGCTCCGTAAGTTCTTTTCGCAAAGCATTTTGGCTTCGAAGTTCTTTTCGCAGCATCTTGGCTTGAAGTTCTTTTCGCAAAGCATCTTGGCTCCGAAGTTCTTTTCGAAAGTAGTTTGGCTCAAGTTCTTTTCGCAAGCATTTCTCTTCTTTTCAGAGGTAAATCTTCTATTAGAGTGTTTTCTTCTTTTCGCAAAGTTCAAGGTTCTTTATGCGAATAGTAAAAGTTCTTTGCTAATTGGACTCTAGGCTCCCATTCTTCTTTCTGAATGGCTCTCTCTCTTTTTCGTGTCTTTGTCTGCTCTTTAGACCCTTTTTAGCCATTCGAGGTTGTTTCTTCAATCCATCTTTCACTTGACATGAGTTGTCGACTTTTGATCATTTTAGGATGCTTTTTGACTTGGACCTCTAATTGGTTAGTCAGAAATGCACACTAAAGCACTTATTTAGTCTTCTCAAGCGTCTCTCAAAGCTCATGTTTAGGGGTAAAAAATGGTACTTTTCACTACTTAACTCCCCCCCAAACCTAAGCTTTGCTAGTCCCTGACCAAAGAACGATAAAAGCAAAATAAAAAGCCACTTTTGTAGGAAGCACAGTGCATTTAGCATATACAACAAGCCTTTTAAACCCCTAGGTGATCCCTAGAGGAGGAGTGAAGTCTCCGAGGGTTTTCAGTGAAGGTACCCACAAACTTCTCCATGAAACAGCTTAACATCAATATTATCAAATGAGCAAACAGGGAGCAGGGTTAGTTACTCTTGAATCAATGATGAAACAGAAAATTTGATTATTGTTTGCACAGGAATTTAAACATTTATAAACCTCATGAATGTTTCAATATTTCCAATCTGTGAACAGTCATAGAAAATCATACAAATGTGCCAGCAGAAAGCTCATCCTATGAATTAAAATAAGGTTATAAGTCATACTTAAGGTGCTCAAGTTCCAACCCAAATACTCACCGGGTATACTCTCATCGTTGTTTTTGTTGAGGGTTCATTTTCACTCAAGCTCGAGAGCAGTTACACCTCCCAAATGGATCCGTAAGCATGATCATAGCCATGATTCTTAGGCAATGGCAACATTGACATCTCCTCACCGTAGATTGGGTCACTACTTATCTCCACATGACAGCCCCCTCAACTTTGGATCACAAGGGCTTATAATCTAGGTTTGTTTGTATGGCTAATGGAGTGAAGTTTCAAGGAAAGGCGGTTTGAACAGAGGTTTGAATTTGAGAACTCGTGAAGTGCAGGAGATGGTTCATGACTCCACCTTTTGAGTTTAGCTTCTTCTTCTTCGAGATTCTCACATTCACTGATCAGTTCTTTCTTTGATCTTGCATTTTGAATATAAGGTCTCTTTTTGCCTTTTTGCTTGCAACTTTTTCACATTGTTTGTCTCTTCTTTCTCACCACCATATTGCCTGCTTTTGAGGTATTTTCTCTTCATTTTCTTGATGTTGCCCGAAATGGTCCATCTTCGTTCTTTCTCCTTTACCTCCCAATTCTCGAGTGAGGGAAGGCTGAATTGGTTCCATAGGTTCAAGTACTTTTGAGTGTTTTTGATGAAGAATTGTAGGATTTACTCAAATGGGGTACAAACAAAGGGCAGATTTTTTTTGGTTGGTTCTCATAGGCCTTGATCTTTCCTCGCCATGAGTGTCATACTTGTTTTAATTTGGAGTTTCCTAACTTCTAGTGGATCTAATGCCTCACCCAATCCTTTGAATCGAAGAAAAATTGCCTCTACCACTCTTCAATGAGATGGAAAATATATGGGCTCAATTCTCACCGGTTATGGTTTTCCTTGAGCTTTTAAGTATATCTTTACCTTTTCTCTTCCTTTGACTTACTACGTCGATACCAAGATGTTTTTATGGTGTAATCATCATGGAAATGTAGAATATCGCAAGGTTTAGAATGTCTAAATTTGGCAAAGGAATTTTAAATTTTCTAGTTGTCATGATTCTTAAGTAAATTAATACATTTCCTAATTACTTAGGTGATTCTGCTGCCCTTATGTTAACTATTCCCTAGGCAGACTTGTTCCACACACCCCCAAACCTATGAGGAGCGGTGTCCTCACTGGTTCAAAGGTGGTGGACAATTATTAGGGAAGACAAAGAAACAACAATAATCTGGATTCACAAGCACATCAAAAATTTGGATAGAAAATAAAAGGAAAAAAGGGAAAGGGGTAGGGGAGGGGTTGTAAGTTTTTCCAAATAGGGAGAACAAAACAGATCTTGTTAGGCACTTATAAATGTAAAAAATTGCAATAGAATAAAAAGCGTAAAATAAGAAAATAAGAAAGAGACAATTGATGAATTGGGCTTGTAAACTGCTACCTCAGATCTGTGGACTAAGTGAAGTGGTGCTAAAGAGCTGGTCACCACAGGAGTTGGGCTTGTAAACCGATAGTGGCTGAGGCTCGGGGGCTGGTTGAGGCTCCACAAATTTCCACTTGCGATGCCTACCCACACTTTCGTGGCTTGGTTCTGTCATGCTCGTGAGAACTAGCTCGCTCAGTGCTATGGGTTCGTGGGGCAGCAATAGGTGCAGTGCAGCGAGGGCATGGGCTGGTTCTCCTACTTCCCTCATTCTTCTTCTTAACATGGCACGACTTGTGGTCCGGCTTTCTTGCCAAAGTTGTGAGTGAGTACCTCAAAGGGCTCTTCCCTATCAATGTCAAACTTGGCTCTTAAGAGGGCCGGAATGAGTCTTCCAAAGGAGGCCAGAATCTTGTTCCTTTTACCTTGGCACTCACATCACCCATTGCTTTCAGATCGCAAGATGGGGCATTGAAGAATTGCCCTTAGAGAAGTGAAAGAGGGCTTCTAAGATGGGGTTCGCCTCTCTTAGGTGTGCCCAAGAACATAAAAACTCCCTCGAGTATGGAATCCATCAAGAGATATTGCAAGGCATCTCTTCTCATTATTGATTGCCCGTAACCCACCATGCCCTGTGTCAAATGGGCGCCATATCTCCTGAAAGAGGCAACTTCAGAGCAAATCAAGGGTCCATCAGATTGAATTGAAAAGGTATCCCTAGGGCATGTCCAATGTCCTCGGCGATCCTGATTCACGTCCACGATTGTCTATAAAAATAACTAGGGTTGGCACATCGGCATGTTCCTCTGTGACTGTGGTGAGGTTACGATACCCACGCCTTTGTCATCCTTGGGTAAAATTTTTTTAGGTAATGGAGTGAGGATGGTGCCGAGGAAGCCTCCTGAGTTATCTTAAAGATAGCACGCAATCGGGTTTGGAGGAGAAAAAGTTTCATCCACCAATAGCTGTATGAGCTTCTGGGCATCAATGAATGGGTTAGGCAAAACCAAAGGAATGGGTAATGGGGACAGCTCAGACTCTGGGCTCGAGGCAGCAGGGGTGGGCTCCTCATGGCGTATTTTTTTTTTCTTTTTCAACCCTATCTGCTTTGTCCATTGAAAGTTTTCTCTTTGTAGACTTCTTGGCTTTGCCTTTGGCTTTTGGGGGTGTTTTGGCTGTCTTCTTGGCTGAAGATTTAGGGAACATGGCAGCAAGAGATTTCTCGGTTTTTCCCATTTTTCAAATGGCCTCAAATGTAGCTTAAGTACCAAAGAATCACGTAAAGAATAAGAGTAGAAGCGCCATCATGATCCGAGGGTTTCCTCTGTGAGTTTCTTTGTTCAAAAGATCACAGAATGTGATCTACACCTTTGATTTCTGACAAGAGAAAAGGCGCAGAGGATTAGAATAGATGGTGGATAATCGTGTGGAGTTCGCGAGGGAAGAGGGTGAGCTAGGGTTTTGAAAAGGGGTTTTGCTTGGGAGAGTGTTTGCAGATATCCAGTCCCTTTCAAAATGACCTAATATACTAACAAGTAAAATCGCAAAGCAAAAGTGTCTTTCGAAAGGTAAAAAATCTTGAGAAAGTGTAGTTCGCAAAGAACTGAGCTTCAGTATATCTATTCGAAATGGATTTGGCTCCAGAAAGATCTTTTCGCAAAGGACTTCTCCCCAGATTTTCTATTCGAAAAGAAAATTTTAACTATTCAACAGTAACACGGTTCTTTTCAAGTAGTTCAATATACTCGTAATCATTCGAATAGAACTTTGAACTTTTCGAGCAGATTTTTTTACTTTGCGATTTGAACTTTTAAGTGTATTTACACTATGCTAACAAGAAAAATAGATGTAAACAAAGAAAATCGAAAAACAATGTTGTACAAACATATTATACACTTTTCTACCATCGATTTTGGAGATTCATGATGATAGGTGGGTGCAGGGCTCCCGGGTGTTTTCAATGCATGGTTTGAGCCTCGACCATTTACCTTGAGTATTCTTCCATCCTTGGGATCTAAAATATCCACAGCCTCCGAGGGGAGGCCTTGATGACGGTGTATGGCCCTTCCCATCCTGGATCTCAATTTGCCAGAAAGAATTTAAGTTTAGAGTTGAATAACCATACCTTGGACCCGGTATGAACTCTTTTCTCATGAGGCTCCTATCATGGAATGATTTAACCTTTTCTTTGTACAACTGGAGCTAGTGTAGGCATCCATCCTCGTTCTTCCAGATTCGGTGAGTTGAAGCTTCCTGTGGTTACCAAGCGGCTAGATCCATATTAAAAGTTTTGATTGCCCACAAGGCCTTATATTCTAATTCTCGTAGATGGCATGCCTTGCCATAAACCACGAAGGGGACATCCCTATAGGAGTCTTGTAGGCGAGATGCCCACAAAGCATCATTAAGCTTAAAGGACCATCTTTTCATCCTTCTTCACGCTTTTTTCCAAAATGTGTTTGATCTCTCTATTTGAAATCTCCACCGTCCACCGGTTTGTGGATGATAGGGAGTGGCTACTACGTGAGTGATGAGTACTTTTTAATAGAGAGTCAAACCGTCAAGGTAAAGTGGCTTCCCCATCACTAATGATGGCTCTGGGAATCCAAATCTGGAAAAATGTGGTCTTTGAGGAATCTTAAAACCACTTTGTGATCATTGATTTTGTAGCTATGGCCTCAATCCACTTGGAGACATAATCCACTACCAAGATGAAATTGTTTCCATTAGAAGGGGAAAGGGCCCATAAAATCTATGCCCCAAACATCAAACAACTCAACCACCGTGATTGGTCGAGGGCATTGAGTTTCTTTTGGAAATCTTGCCATTTTTTGGCATTGCAAGATTCTGATCTTTGAAGGCATCTTTAAAGATTGTGGGGCCAATAGAAACCACACCTTCAGAATTTTTGCAATTGCTTTATTGCCACCAAATGGTCTCCACAGCTGTTTCATGACACATTGACAATATGCCGTGGACTTCATGGTCCGGACACACTTCGATCACTTGGTCCGCATAATTCTTAAATAGATAAGGATCTTCCCAAGTGAAATGTTTAACTTGTGAGAAGAAAAGATCTTTATCCATTCGATTCCAATGTTGAGGAATCATCCAATAGCCAAGAAGTTGACTATGTTTGCAAACCAAGGATCGTGGGTATTGATGGCAAAAGTTGCTCATCGTGAAATGATTCATTAATGGGTAAGCTATCATCCTCGGTATTGAGAATTCGGATAAGTGATCACCACATTCTCCACTCCTTTCTTATCCTTAATCAGAGATCAAACTCCGTAATAGGAGGATCCACCGATTAATTTGGGCTTGGTATGCTTCTTAGACAGAAGGTACTTTAGGGCAGAGTGGTCAGTAAACACCACAATTTGTGAACCTAAAACATAAGGCCTGAATTTTTCCAATGCAAACACAATGGCCAGCAGCTCTTTCTCAGTTGTTGTGTAGTTGAGCTGGGCATCTATCATGGATCTGCTGGCATAAGCTATGACATGGGGAAGCTTATCCTTTCTCTGCCCTAGGACAGCTCCTAGGGCATAGTCTGATGCATCACACATCAGCTCAAAGGGCACTGAATAGTCAGGGGACTGCAAGATGGGAGCTGAAATCAGACATTTCTTAAGGAAGGATACCACATTTCTTTAACTATGAAAAGCTTTGTGAAAATGGGTGTGTGCGTAACACCAAGAATGTAAAAAAGGCATCGGTGTGATGCAAGTGATTAAGATAAAGCAATCTAATAAGAATGAGACATCCCCAGGGGATGAAAAAGTAATAAAGGCATCAGTGGATGCGAGTATGTATACATCTCAGGGATGTATATATATATATATATATATAATTGAATGATTTCTGTTGAGGCCTAACTGATATAAGATAGCACACTTACACGGTGAACAACTATATATAAAGTACATGTTATTTTTTTTATTTGAGGTTTGATAGGATACCCCACCGACATGGCGGGATACCCACGACTGATACGGCAGGATATCCATGACCGGTACGACGGCCAATCCGTACACCAGTGCGGAGGTTTATCCGTAACAGTAAGCACATCCTAGGGATGTTGAGATGAGTTTTAACCCCACCGCCTATTGAGAAAGGGGCTTGGGTCGTATTCCCAAGGAATACATTATAATAACTACCTATTTAGACAACGATGAAGGGTATCTCATCGGGGCTCGATGCTATATTGCTCGGGGATTACTTAAGTTGAAGATTTAAGTTTTGCTTTAGGCCTGTTCAGTGTCATTCATGATAAATCAACAGTAAAGTAAGACATGCTAATTACCAGTACACTTGAATGCAATTCATCAGCTTTTAAACTGTTTTCTAGCAAATTCATAGGCACATCATGCTTAGAATATCATGGAATATATGTGAGTCTTAATTTATATGTTCATTGTGTTTCTTCCCTATTAAGCTAGGATGTAGCTCACCCCTTTAGACTATACGTCGCAGGTCTACTGATAGCAGCAGTTGAGGCTTCGGGAGACGTAGATCCGGTTGATTCGGATTACGTACCTGGAGACGAGTTGGAGCCTCCACCCGAGGACTTCTTCTAGGAGACTCTGTTGTGTACTTTGACAGAGAGTAGTTTGAGAGTAGATTTGTACGGCTTGGTATGTCAAGCCTTTATTTTGATCAACATGTAATTAAATTGAATTATTCTTTTGGCGAACCATCTGGGGTGATCTGTTTATCACCGATGGTTTGGGCCGGTTCTCTGTTCATACAGTGGCATGAAAGTAGAACTGTCTTTTGCATATGCCAGTTGGGCATATTAATCGTTTCCACTTTATGAGATTATTGTTTTATTTATTTTAATTGTGCTTATTATACCAATGTTCCGTGCACAATTTTGGGGCACGGTTTGGAGGATCGTGCTGATGGCACGGGTTTCGGAGTGCCGAAATCCGGGCAGTCACAAAAAATGAGCGATTGTAATGGTTTAATTATGTTTAGTTTAATCTTAGTTGCCTTGTAGGGATTGGGGTTAGATTAGATAGGATATTGTCGACGTGCTAGACCTTGTAGGGTAGTCTTAGTTGGTTATGTGCAATGATATTAAACGATTAGATTTATCTAACTCGCGATTAGATCTCTCTAATTCATAAACGACGCAACTGAGCTTGTAGACAAGAGCTGGGGTACCTGGGATTCATTATAGGAAGGTAATAGGTTTTATTGTTTACATATCTGAAATCCAAGAGAAGATTCCTGACTGCCTTCTCTTTTCCAATTTCCAAACTATTTAGGTTTCTTTTATTTATTTACATTTAGGAAATTTAATGTTACAAAATATTCAGTAAAACAAAATTTAAATAAGAGGTAAACGACAAATCCCTATGGTTCGACACCCTTATACTTGCCCTAGTACATCTGAACTTGTGCACTTACAAGGTCATATTTTAAGATGATCAGAAGGCAATGAAGTTCTCAATGCTCTGATTATTTGCAACTTGTGCTACCCATAGCTAAAGAATTCAAGAAATTCATGTATTAATGTTGTCATTTTGTTGTTAAACTACAACGGTTTGCTCATTATCTTAGCCTATTTGCTTTCCTTTCAGGAGCAGAGTTCCAAGCCAGTGATCTTGGGTTGCTAATAGAAAAAGCTTCAGTTGAGCAGCTTGGTGGGGCAAGAAAGGTAACCATTACCAAGGACACCACCACCATTATAGCTGATGCAGCAACTAAAGACGATATCTAGGCCAGAATTGCAAAGATAAATAAAGAGTTAGCTGAGATCGACTCTATTTACAATTTGGAGAAGCTGGTTGAGCGAATCACTAAGCTTTCTGGTGGAGTTGCCGTTATAAAGGTTAGGGCCGCAACGGAGACGAAGCTCGAGGATCGCAAGCTTCGGATTGAGGATGGAAAGAATGCTACTTTTGTTGCCATAGAAGAGGGGATTGGTTCATGGAATAAATTTGATTTGAATTCTTTGTATGCAATGTCCAATGGAAGGGTAAAAAAAATCATATGGCAGCAAAATTGAAAAACAACCATTTATACATTGTTACAAAGTAAAACTATTTTTAGTTATTGATGTGTGGTTAGTAACAATTGGTGTGTTATAAGGAAATTCATCAAGTGGTGTACGTAAATAAAATATTGGTGTGCGTATAGTATCCCTATATTGGCAAGTAGTAGCTGAATATGTTATAAGGAAATTCACGACATTAAAAAAATTGTATTAAAAAAAGCATTGAAAAAAAAATTAAAAAAAGCATTAAAAAAACTATATTTTAAAATAAATTGCATAAAAAATCATCGGCCCAAATTGCATAAAAACTAGTATTTTAATATAAAAAATTGCATAAAATTCAACTGCCCAAAATAGTCGTTCTTATATGACTGTTAAGAACTGTCGTTATTGAAGTTCATAAACAACTGTCATGTACAGTAGTAAAAAAAAACCACTGCTTTTTTTACAACTGGTTAGGGCAATCATTTTTTTGAAAAATAACTGAATAGGGCAGTCATTTTTTTACTTTTCACGTAGTGCACAAGGTGCATTGCTTAAATCAATATTTTTTCAAATATTGAAAACTCATCTCCATCATGGTAGTACACATGGCTCAGATCTCAAAATATAAAAATTTGAATCGTTGGAATCAGTAATACTATGACACCTCAATTTTCTAAAAATCATTAATACACACAATAGATGTATATGCTTAATAAGGCATACAACATATACAATTTAATTCGAAAATATTTTAAACTTAAAATATACACCTTGGTCTAAAAAGGACTCATAAATAATTGTGTAAATAATTACAAAAGCTCCGTGAGAGCACTAGTGGTAAGAGACTTGAATTATAAGCAAGGGGTCTAGGGATCAAACCTTGCTAGAGACTTGAAAAAACTCTATTTTGGACTTTAAACCAAAAGCCTATACACCTATGCTCAATGTACCAGCCTAACACCGAATACTAACCAAAGAGTTGGAAAACGGCAACTCGGGAAGGCTATTTCCTAAACCCTCTAAAACTCTAATTAGGAAGAACCGTAAGAGAAACCTAGTTTTCTCTTTAAATAAGAACCCTAGCCTCCATCCTCCATTATTATTTTTTACTCCTTAAGAAAACCCTAGCTTTCTCCTTCGATCTCCATCTTAAATCTTCTTATGAACATCAAGGTGTTCTTCCATAAGACGCTTTGATTATCATCACCATTGCCATCAAGAGGAAGGAGGAACTCTGAAGGAGAGAAGTATAGAGCATCGAGATCCCCAGACTATCGTAGGATCATCGGTCACACTACAAGCGGTAGGTTCTAATTACTTATGATGACCTATAGGGTTGAAATCACAGTAGATAATCAATTTTATATTTTCCAAATCATTAGAATAATAAGCGAGTCGTGAATTTTGGATCTCGAATACAAAGAAACTCGGATCCTGAAGATGACCCTGATAGCTTGCAGTGACACCCATAGCAGTGCATTGTGGATACAAACCGCGAAAAATAAAGTATATACACAACCCGCTACCATAAATGACAACACGCTGTGGAGACACCCACGGCTCACTATCACTGAAAGAAAAATCAGCACGGTTGTCTTCCGAAGGCCATAACTTTTGATTGAAAACTCTGATTTATCATTATAATATATCGTTTTAGCGCGAGACGATACATCCAATGGGCTTAAAAGCAGCCATAACGCACTGCCATAAAGACCGCAGCATGCTGTCATAAAGACAATAGTGCGTTGTCATAAAGACCACAACGCAATGTGGACATTGAGAACTGAGAACCTTTTTGCAGCGACAGCTCGCTGTGAGTACTTCATAGCGCGCTGTCATATGACCATAGCTCGCTATCACATGACAGCAATGAGCTGTGAACATTAAAAAATAGGGAATGTTCCCTATCCGATTCAATCAACCATAAATGATTTGATTCTTTTATGTGTCAACTGTACATGTACCATAGAAGAGGGAATCGGACGTAGTACAAAGGAGACATCTCACTCTGTTCCTTACGACTTTAGAAACCGAGGTAGGAGAAATTCAATGCATAACTGTATTTTTAATTTTGAACCATGGCTTTAGTGATATTCTCGAATTAATTCTGTGAAATATTAGAATTGAACCATTGAACTTTATTTCGTCAAAACTTGGAATCACTTTGAATATTGAATATTATAACCTACTTTGAATTATGGAACTTCTACATCTGAACTTTGATATTGTTTCTGCATTTGATTCTTAATATGGAATTAGATCTAAATTTTAAACTCTTTGAATCAATTATAAATTTTGAACTTTAAACCTTTGGATTCTTTGGACTATGTATATAAACATTGAACTATGTATAAGATTTTGGCATGTGATTTATAGAGATTTATGTGGAACGAATCATGTGCTTCGGCACTTTTGGACCTTTAGACCGCACAAGTATCCCTCACAACGCAGGGGCTTGGGCATTTCGGACAATTGTTCTTAGAACGATGATGGTTAGAATTCCCATCGGTTTTGAACTTCAGCTCTAACACTATATTGTGATCTAGAGATTATTTAAGTTAAGGCTTTAATACATAGATTGAATAAGATCTTGGCATTTGAATTTTGATAATAACAAAAGAATACTCATGTGAATTATAAGAAATAACACCATTGAATCACGCTATGAATCCCATTATGAATATATATTTTTCGATCTTTGCACTTCAGAATATCTGTTTTGTCATTATAAGAATGCTTTCGAATCTATCATTGAAACTATGCTTTGATCATGTGAAATATGATTGTGTATTGCACCACCCTACTGAGCTTAGATTGCTAGCTCATCCCAACACTAAGTGTCACAGGAACTGAAGTAGTTGGAGATCCAGAGTTAGAAGAAGATCCAGATTACGTGTCGGAGATCGAGGAAGATCTTCAGCCAGAAGTGTTTTACCCATAGTTAGAAGTTGGTTTTGGACTTGGTGCTTAGACATTCAGTTGGACATTATTTATTTTTATTACTTTTCAGCACGCCACTGTTTGTGTGACGAACGGCTGTCACCGGTGGTCTTACTTTTATTTTACACTTTCATTATGGATACTAATGCAATGGTTTTAGTTTAATGGCTTGCTTTCTATTAAATATCAAAGAATTCTGTATTTAGATTGTGAATTATGATCTAGCGATCCGAAATTTTCACATATTTCAAAGTTGGAAATTCAGAGTCATTACAGTTGATATCGGATAGATGGTACTAGATCCCATGTACAATATTAGTAAGGATCAACTGTGACACCATGTGTCACAGTTAGTATTAGAGCTACGGCGTTAGATTACGTGCACACCATAAGAGCGGGTCAACTGTGACACCATGTGTCACAGTTGGTATCAGAGAATGGCTTTAGGTTCCATGTGCCACCATAACAGTGGGTCAACTGTGACACCATGTGTCACAGTTGGTATCAAAGTTGTGGCTTTAGATCCTATCAGAACATAGAATGGACTTTCACGAGCACTCCTAATTAAACTTTTGTTCAATCGTGACAGATCCTCATTACTCCGTAGGTAGACCAAGAACTGTTAACACATATGGCACATCTAATGGAGTTAGAATTTCCACAAGTGCCAATGACATTTCGTTGGGAGGTGGAAATAATGATGAACATGTCAGCCAAGCCCTGGAGACTATGGCGAAGGCAATGGCACAACAGACGAATACCCTAGCACAATAGACTACTCTACTAGCCACTACACAACAACCCACCAGATTTCAAGAATTCAGAAGGATGAAACCTCCTAGTTTTTATGACAAGGCTGATCCAGCAACTGCAGAAGATTGGATCAACCAGATGGAGAAAATTTTGGGTGTAATGACTTGCATGAAAGATGAAAAGGTAAGATGGGACACATTTTTTTTTGAAAGAAACGTCGATCCCTAGTGGAAGTCAATTTAGAGAACAAGGAATCAAACCCGAGCGAACTTTCATGGATATGGAATGAAATTTTAGAAAAGTTTAACGAAAAATACTTTCCAGCATCCATCCGCGAATAATGGGAGATCAATTTTATTGCTCTCACGCAAGAAAACAAGACTGTGTCAAAGTACGAGTCTGAATTTTCAAGACTCTCACGTTATGCCTCTCTTTATGTGGCTAAGAGTTAATGAAGATAAAGAAATTCGAATATGGGCTAAAACCGACAATCCAAGAGAGGATTTCATTGTTTCAATTGACAACTTATGTCGAGATAATGTAGAAGGCCTTAATTTCTGAACGCGACATAGAGAAAATGTACAAGAGAAGGCACGAGTAAAATAAGAATAGAGCCAGCTGAATGCAATCGTACACTGATGATCAGGCAAATAAGAGAGCAAGGTTCACGACTTCAGCACCTTCTCAACTTGCTCAGACTGCTTATCCAAAACCAGTGATGTCTACACCTATGCAGTCTTTCCGTCCATCGCGATCAGCTACCTCTAATGCATCGATAGCACAAAAGGCACTAAATCCTACCACCCCTGTACCGGCTAAAAAATGTCCACGTTGTGGAAACCATCATAGATTGGATGAGTGTCGATGGAAGTCAGGAGCATGTTTCCAATGCGGTCAACAAGGGTATGTGATAAAAGATTGCCCAACAGCAAAGAAAGAGCAGACGACATCAACACCTACTCAGAGGCCCTCCCGACCTATAGTTCAGGGTCGTGGTTACGCCATCTCTGCACAAGACGCCCAAACAACAAACGACATCATCCAAGGTATAATCACATCATTGATTTTCAAATTATTATATTATTTCAATTAATGAATGCCTTGGAAATTTTTATTTTTCAATATGTTGTTGCATGAACACCACAACACTTATATACACACAACTAAATTACTTGCATGAAACTTAGGTAACTTACACAAGTACCAGAGTTGTGATATATACCAACATAAGGCACGCGTATTGATAGACCCAGGATCTACGCACTCCTTCGTGACTCCTCAATTCACGATCGAATTGAGTATCAATCCCCACAGGGAACTCAGTAGTCACAGACACTATATGCCGATCAATAATCGTTTCGATTGAAGACCACGAGACATCAGCGGATCTGATTATCTTGGATATGCAAGGATTCAGTGCAATCCTTGGCATAAACTGGTTATCTACCCATCATGCGAATGTTGATTATCTTAGAAAGATAGTTACATTTCACCCTAAGAAGGGTAAACCATTCATATTCTGTGGCACTAAGCCGACTATTGTACACTTTATATCCGCCATACAATCTGAACGATTGATGAATAATGGATGTCATGGGTATCTCGTGTTTGTACAAAATCAATGGGAAGGAAAGATTAATATTACCAATATTCCCATTGCATGTGAATTCTCTGACGTGTTTTTCAAAGAATTGTCAGGTTTACCACCATACAGGGAAGTTGAGTTTGCAGTTGATTTAGCTCCAGGCACAAAACCGGTATCGAAAGCCTCATTTCGCAGACACTGACTAAGCTGAAAGAACTGAAAGAGTAGTTGTAAGAATTCCAAGACAAAGGATTTATTAGACCGAGTGTCTCTCCATGGGGAGCACCCGTCTTTTTTATCAAGAAGAATGATGGTTCTATACGGCTTTGTATCGATTATCGCCAGCTGAATAAGTTGACGATCAAAAACCGTTATCCACTTCCTTGTATTGATGATCTATTTGATCAACTCCAAGGCGCACGATTCTTTTCGAAGATAGATCTGAGATCAGGATACCATCAGTTCAAGGTTAAGGCAGAAGACATTCCCAAAACTGCTTTTCGCACTAGATATTGTCACTATGAGTTTCTAGTGATGCCATTCAAGTTAACAAATGCACCGACATCTTTCATGGATATGATGAACAGAGTGTTTAGACCACAAGTGTGTGGTTGTCTTCGTAGATGATTTCCCCATCGATTCGAAGACCAGAGAAGATGACGAACAACATCTACGTCTAGCTCTTCAGACACTTCATGATCACAGGTTATATGCAAAGCTAAGAAAGTACAAATTTTGGCTGGAGCAAGTTCGTTTCTTGGGACATGTTATATCTGAAGAAGGCATTAAAGTCAACCAAGCTAAAATTGATGCCATCATAAAATGGGAATAGTTGAAGACGGTAATTGAAGTACGCAATTTTTTGGGTTTAGCCAGGTATTACAGGAGATTCGTTGAGGGTTTCTCCAAAATCACAAGATCACTCACTCAGCTTACAAGAAAGAATGCAAAGTTTGAATGAAACGATACATGCGAAAAGATTTTCCAAGAACTTAAGAACTAGTTAACTTTAGCACTGGTTCTTGCCATACCATCATGGCAGTGGAGGTTTTTTAGTTTACAGTGATGCCTCGCACAGTGAATTGGGTTGTGTACTCAACCAAAATGAGAGAATTATTGCTTATGGCTCTCGACAACTCAAGGATCATGAGAAGAACTACCTGACTCATGACTTAGAGCTTGCAGCAGTAATATTTGCCTTGAAAATTTAGAGGCATTATCTTTACGGAGAGATGTTCAAAATCCTTACTGATCACAAGAGTTTGAAGTACCTCTTCACTCAAAAGGATTTGAACATGAGGCAAAGGAGATGGATAGAATTCCTCAAGGACTATGATTGCACCATACAGTACCACCCGGAGAAAGTGAATGTGGTGGCAGATGCGCTGAGTCAAAAATCATCGGCTCAATTGTCTAACCACATCACGAAGATTCATAGATGGCGATTGTTTGAAGATATATCGCTATATGACAAGAAATTTGAGGTTGAGGAATCTGGAGCATTGTTGGCTAACATCACCATCCGACCAATACTATTTGATAACATCTGAGAACTCTAGAAGATTGAGGAAGAACTTATGGTGATCAAACAGGATGTGACAAGTCAGAATAGGCCTGATTTCTCCATCAGGGAGGATGGGTCTTTACTATTCAGAGATCGACTATGTGTACCAGCAGATACCGACCTTCGACACTTGATTCTCAAAGAAGCACACAAGCCAATATACGATGTCCATACAGGTTGTACAAAGATGTATCAGGATTTAAAGAAAAGCTTCTGGTGGAGAGACAATGTGAAATGGGTGATAGTTGATCGCTTAACCAAATCTGCACATTTTTTGCCATACAACAGGCAATATACAGCCAGTCATCTTATAGAGTTGTATCTCAAGGAAATTGTTAGATTACATGGCATCTCAGCCAGCATCATCTCAGATAGAGATCCGATATACACGTCAAAGTTCTAGCAACGATTTCAAGAAGGAATAGGCATAAGACTGGACTTTAGTTTCGCATTTCACCACCAGATAGATGGTCAGACCGAAAGGGTGAATCAAATCATAGAAGACATGCTTCGAGCTTGCATGCTAGACTTTCAAGGGTCATGGGACAAATACCTGCCTTTGATAGAGTTCGCCTATAATAATAGTTATCAGGCTAGCATTGGAATGGCTCCGTTTGAAGGACTCTATGGTCAGAGATGTAAGTCTCTGTTCAATTGGGAAGAGACTGGGGAGAAATTCATATTAGGCCCAGAGATTATTAAGAGCACAACCAAAGTGATTTGGTATATTCGAGAAAGACTAAGGGTCACTCAGAGCCAACAGAAAAGCTATGCTGACCTCAAGCGAACGAGTACTGAATTCCAGGTAGACTTAGTAACATTATCACTTTTGTTTCCCTTTAGTCTATATGCATTACTGAGACAATGCATTCCTTACAAATAGGGGACAACATTTAGCATCAAGATCTCACCTACCAAGGGCGTGATGCGATTCGGAAAGCGTGAAAATTTGAGTCTACGCTATGTCGGACCTTTTGAGATACTGGGACGAGTTAAAGAAGTCACATATCGACTTGCACTGCCACCTCAGCTATCGGGTATGTATAATGTATTTCATGTATCCATGCTAAGGAAATACATCAAAGTCCTTACTCACATCTTGGACTATCAACCCATTGAGCTTAAGGAGGATATGACAATAATCAAAGAACCAGTTTAAATACTTGACCATAAGGAGCAAATCTTACATACCAAGCGGATCCTGCTCGTGCTTGTTAAGTAGTGGAATAACTCATCTGTTGAAGCCACTTGGGAATGAGAAGTAGAGATTTGCGATCAGTACCCACATCTCTTCAAATAAGGTATCTAAATTTTCAAGGATAAAACTTCTTTTAAGGAGGGGATGACATTGATCAGTCACATAATTTACAATTTTATCACCCTTAACTTAGTGATCCTAGGCTTTAGTTTGCTACTAACAAGTTATTGATGTGCAGATATTAAAGATAAACAGTAAAAGAGAGCCTAAGTGTTAATATTCAAAAATGAACTCAAAAAGTAATAAGAATGACGATTGAGCGTGTAAAAATAATTCGTCAATACAAGAAAGATGAGAAATCGTATTTAACGATTTTACGCTACTGCTAAAGTAAAAGAAGAAAGAAATAAATAAGAAATTAAAATTTTACGATTCTTTAAAAAGACGATTCTTCAGAAGCGACAAAAGAGTAAAGACGATACAAAAGAAAAAGCGATTGTTTGAATAGAAAATCGTCCAGTATGAAAGCTATGAGAAGATAGAAAATCGTGACTTACGATTTTCTAAAGAAGCTATAATAGAAGAAATTATGATCTACAATCTTCAAAAATAGAAGCTTTCCTATTTACTGTTATTGCTGTTGATCACGTGAGAACTATCACCGCCATGAACAGAATTAGAAGACTCCTAGAATTAGAAGTTCAGCTAATCACAGATCTGAGAAGATTGATGAAGATCTACTCCGAAGGACTCTGCTACTGAAAATTAAAGAACAATCCAGAAGCGCATCAACTAAAGAAAGCAAGGAAAAAATAAAATTATGATTGATAGTTATATTAGAATAATTTTTACTTCTTTTATTATATTTAGAACTTGTAAATCAACTCCTTATGATCTATAAATAAGAGAGTCCGGCATAGGAATTAGCATCGAAGAATTTCAGCATCAATTGACGTCTGAGGTTGGATTTTCTTTCGATCAGTAGTGTAAAATAGTTAGAATAGATTAGATATCAAAGGTTTCTCAAGAGCAATTGACGATTGCAATTGAGTGCTGAAGATTAGAGTAGATATATGTAATTTCTCAGGAGCATTTGACGACTGCGACTAAGAGATGAAGGATATATTTTACTTTGCTTTTTAGTTTAGATTTTATTTCATACAATTTACAGCTTTGTAAACATCTCCAAGTTCTGATTTGAATTGATGACTCAGGTTAGAATTTGCAGATTAGTGTAACAGTTTTTATTTTTCCATCTTCAGTTTTCCAAGGTTTGATTGACGCCCAGATTTTAAGAAGTTACTGATTAGATTAAATCTATATTGATAGGATCTTAGACTTGATTGACGACCGATGCTAGGAGATTAGAAATATGGTATGACGATATTATTTAAATTCATAAATATCCGATAACTAAAGATTGGGATTGATGACCTCAATCAGAAGAAGGAGGATTTAGATTTATTTTATGCACTTTAGATTAAAACAAATTCTTTCATTCATATTTCTCCAGTAAGTTAGATCTTAAAGATAAATAGAAGCTTTTAAAATAAGGATTTAAATAGAAGATAGAAATATGAGATAAATAGATAAACAAACTTCCTCGTGGGAACGATCCTATGCTAGTACTATGATTTCCATTGTGCGCTGGCAATAGGTTAGGACTTAAATTTAACATAATTTATATACACACAAAAAGTAAGATCGGACGTAACGCCCCAATTTTTCAAAAACCATTTATACACAATAGATGTATATGCTTAATAAGGCATACAACATAGAGAATTTAATTCAAAAATATTTTAAACTTAAAGTATACACCTTGGTCTAAAAAGGACTCACATAAATAATTGTGTAAATAGTTACACAAGCTTCGTGAGAGCACTAGTGGTAAGAGACTTGAATTCTAAGTAAGGGGTCTAGGGATCAAACCTTGTTAGAGATTTCAAAAAGCTTTATTTTGGACTTTAAACCAATAGCCTATACACCTATGCTCGGTGTACCAGCCTAACATAGAATACTAAACAAAGAGTTAGAAAAAAGCAACTCATGTACACATTCTAAATTTGAGAGTTCTCAGGAAGGCTATTTCCTAAATCCTCTAAAACTCTAATTAGGAAGAACCGTAAGAGAAACCTAGTTTTTTCTTTAAATAAGAACCCTAGCCTCCACCCTCTATTATTATTTTTGACTCTTTCTTAAGAAAACCCTAACTTCCTCCTTTGATCTCCATCTTAAATCTTTCTAAGAACATCAAGGCGTTCTTCCATAAGACACTTTGATTATCATCACCATTGCCATCAAGAGGAAGGAGGAACTCTGAAGGAGAGAACGTATAGAGCATCGAGATCCCTAAATTACCGTAGGATCATCGGCCACACTATAAGAGGTAGGTTCTAATTACTTATGATGACCTATAAGGTTGAAATCACAGTAGATAATTAATTTTACATTTTTAAAATAATTAGAATAATAAGCAAGTCGTGAACTTCGGATTTCGAATACATACAAACTCGGATCCTGAAGACAACCCTGACAACTCATTGTGATACCCATAGCAACGCGATGTGGATACAACTGAGAGAAATAAAGTATATACACAGCGCGCTATCATCGGACCACAGCGCGCTGCCATAAATGATAGCACGCTGTGGAGACACCCACGGCTCACTGTCACTGAAAGAAAAGACAGCAATGTTGTCTTCTGAAGGCCATAACTTTTGATAGAAAACTCTAATTTATCATTATAATATATCGTTTTGAGGTAGCTCGAGACAATATATCCAATGGGCTTAAAAGCATCCATAGCACCCTGTCATAAAGACCACAACACGTTGTCATGAAGACAACAGCGCGCTGCCATAAAGACCACAGCGCGCTGTGGACATCGAGAACTAATAACTTTTTTATAGCGACGACTTTGTCATGAGTACTTCACGGTCATTTCATATGAGCCACACACATTTGTCACATGATATTAAAAATAGGGAATGTTCCCTATCTAATTCAATCAACCATTGATAATTTGATTCTTTTATATGTCAACTGTATATGTACCATAGAAGAGGGAATCAAACATAGTACAAAGGAGACATCTCACTCCGTTCCTTGTAACTCTAGAAACCGAGGTAGGGGAAATTCAATGCATAACTGTATTTTTAATTTCGAACCATGGCCTTAGTGATGTTCTCGAATTAAATCTGTGAAATATTAGAATTGAACCATTGAACTTTTATCGTCAAAACTTGGAATCACTTTGAATATTGAATATTATAACCTACTTTTAATTATGGAACTTCTGCATCTGAACTTTGATATTGTTTCTACA
Organism: Chloranthus sessilifolius; assembly: GCA_021018995.1. NCBI lineage: Eukaryota > Viridiplantae > Streptophyta > Magnoliopsida > Chloranthales > Chloranthaceae > Chloranthus > Chloranthus sessilifolius. The sequence continues at coordinate 92,759,226 of CM037584.1, read as the reverse complement.
TTTGATTTCTAATATGGAATTAGATCTAAATTTTAAACTCTTTGAATCAATTATTAATTTCAAACTTTGAACCTTTGGATTCTTTGAACTTTGTATATGAACATTGAACTATGTATAAGATTTCGAGATGTGATTCATAGAGATTTATGTAGAACGAATCTTATGCTTCAACACATTTGAACCTTTGGACCGCACAAGTATCCCTTACAACGTAGGAGCTTGGGTATTTCGGATAATTATTCTTAGAACGACGATGGTTAGGATTCCCATCAGTTTTAAACTTCGGCTCTAGCACTATATTGTGATCTAGAGATTATTTAAGTTAAGGCTTTAAGATATAGATTGAATAAGATCTTAGCATCTGAATTTCGATAAGAATAAAAGAATACTCATGTGAATTGTAAGAAATAACACCATTGAATCTCGTTATGAATCCCATTATGAATATATGTTTTTCGATCTTTGCACTTCAGAAAATCTGTTTTATTAGTAGAATGCTTTCGAATCTATCATTGAAACTATACTTTGATCATGTGAAATATGATTGTATATTGTACCACTCTACTAAGCTTAGACTGTTAGCTCATCCCACCATTATGTGTCGCAGGTACTGAAGTAGTTGGAGATCTTGAGTTAGAAGAAAATCTAGATTACGTGCCAGAGATCAAGGAAGATCTTCAACCAAAAGAGTTTTACCCATAGTTAGAAGTTGGTTTTGGACTTGGTACTTAGACTTACAGTTTGGCATTGTTTATTTTTATTACTTTTCAGCACGCCACTGTTTGTGTGACGAATGGCCGTCACCGGTGGTTTTACTTTTGTTTTACACTTTCATTATGGACACTAATGCAATGGTTTTAGTTTAATGGCTTTCTCTCTATTAAATATTAAAGAATTTTGTATTTAGATTGTGAATTATCATCTAGCGATCCGGAATTTCCACATATTTCAGAGTTGAAAATTCAGGGTCATTACACAAACTTTGATAGAAGTCATAAAATTTTATTTTTTAATTTTTTTTTAAAATTGACCTTACCCATCCCCATATTCCACGTTTGGGTGCCACGTGGAGCTCCACAATATCTTGGAGGACGCTTGAGTGGGCTCTCATGGAGAACGAAATCAGCTCCTAAATAATAATAATAAAATTAAAAATTAAACTAATAAATGTAATATTATGGTCATGAAGAAAGATTTAGCTAGTCCATGCTCAATTTGTTGCTATGTGACTGAGTCTGCCGGTTGCTTCTCATTGTGAATGAGCATTTCAATGATTGCTATCATCAGAATATCTTAGCGGATTTATGGTATATTTTTTCAAGGTAGCTTGGTTTGTGACTATCGAATTATTGAGGGCGCCTACACTGAAAACCCATTGAACGCTTTGAATCTGACAATGATGATCGATTTCCATTCCAATCTTTCACACTACGTCAAAATGAGGGAAAAATCACTCTAGCAGCATAAAATAAACTACTGCTTAAAATAGTGGTATAATATTCTACTCCCTAAAATAGTAGTTTTTGAAGTTAAACCACTGTCACGTGCAAATCTCGTGCGAAACTATTGGGCCGACCAGAAAAAGCCCTAATTTGATAACTATATACGTCTCTTTTCTCTCTTTTATATATCTAATAAAACCGCCTCTCTCTTCGTCTTCCTTACTTCTGTGTTCTCTCTAAAATCCTAGCTCTTCGTCTCCCTCTCTCACCTCTTCGCCTCCTCCCCTCTCTCTCGCTCTCTCTCCCTCTTCAAAACCTTATCCTCCATCTCCCTCTTCGAAACCCAAGCCTCCATCTCCCTCTCTTCTCTCTAATGAAACCCCTAGTTTCCCCTATCATTTCAGCCATAGAGATTCTCATAATCCTCCTTAGATCTATGAAATCTCATTTCCATTTCCAAGACCTAGAAATCCCCTAGTTGAATCTATGAAATCGGTGTCGTTTGGGCTCTAATTATTCGGAGTTGATCGAAAAAATCGAAAAAGTTGCAGTGTCTATCGGATCTTGAATCGGTGACCCTAATTTTTGCAAGTCGAAATCGATGTGTGGCATGTGGAATCTCTTATCTACAGCAAGTTTTAAATCGATGTGTGCCATGTGGAATCGGTGGACCCTAGTTTTAAATCTTTGATCTATCAATCACGCCCTAGAGAAGGTATGCATGAAGTTTTTATTTTTTTTTAAATTGCTCTCTGTTTTTTTTTCAATTCTTCCTGATTTTTTTACTTTTTAATCTTATTAATTTTTCGGTCTCTGATTTTTTCTCAGAATTTTTCCTTGAAGTTGCTGATTTTTTCGGATTATACTAAATTTTAACGTTGCAAACTTATTACCGAAGCCCGGCTATGGGTCTCCTAGACAGGTCGCTTGGTTGACCCTACATCTTTTGTATTTGCCTTATTTATTTAATATAATATATATGTGTGATCACCATTCTAATCTTTCACACAACACATCTCGAGATCATGACCACATATCAAACAATCAATTTGTGTTTCCACGTGGCACGGATTCCAAAAAGTGACTCTAAAATTACATTTGAGCATAATGTGTGCCAAGTGTCTTTTGAGTCACTTTTTTAGGATCTATTCCATGTGGATTCAAAAATTATTCTACCATGGTCTCAAGGTTAGTTGTGTGGAATATTGGGGTGAAAACCTATCTCCACCTTCCGATTCGGAGCATGCAATGGGTTTTCAACATAGGTGCCCTCAGTATTTCAGTAGGAGCGAATAGAGCTAACCCATTTTTTTATAGTTAGACATTATTGCTTATGTTCTTTTCTTTTTAAAATTATTTTAAGAGTCATTAGTAAGTTGGCCCTTGCACATAGTTTGAAAGACCTGGTATTTTGATGACACGTGCCATGTGAAAATACTATCTAAGTCATCTAATTTGATTGAGGTCATGTTGCCTGCCAATAATTTGCACCCAAGATCTTTGGATCACGGCATTTAAACCAGACGACTTAGATAGTATTTTCACATAACACAAGTCTTTCAAATATCAAGTCTTTCTTTTAAGGGCCAACTTCTCGTAGGCAAGTAAAGGCTCCCTTTTTTCATGGTCATGACCATTAGGCTGCTTTTAGCTTCTTAATTAGGCCCTGTTTAGAGAGACTTTTTTTAATTGTTCTTGCTGGCGGATGGTGGATAGAAGTATTACCATCTTAGATTTTGTTTGGTTAACACAGTTTGCTGCCCGGATTTTGACATAAAGTTAAAATTGGGTAAAAGTTAGAACTGGTCACACAGCCTCCTGCTTTAGCTTTTGTGGGAATCTATAAGTGGAAGCTGGTAATTGGAGAGAACCTAAGTAGGGCCTTATGTGCTACGTGGGTCCATAGACTGGGGTATGAGTTTCACATTATCAATTTCTTTTTATCATTAGAGTGTGCATTTATTTTTTCCCACATTTTCCATGGATTCTTAGCTTACAAAAATCTGCAAGACTTTTTAGTTTTTCATCATTTCCGCTGTTATAGTTTGAAAATTGTAGGATTAATCAGAATCTAGTATTTGGTATATGTAGAATGCAAACTGCAGGAAAAAGGCATCCTAAGTCAAAATTCAGCTCTATATGGTTTAGATTTTGATCCATCGTTTCGCACACGTCCGTTCTCAAATAATTACAAGCAAATTAAACCTGCAGGATTCCAAACTGATGGACAATAGGCCTGATATCATTAATTATTTAGTGTCCAATGTGCAGTTAAAGATTCTAAAATTCCCAAAAGCACAAATAAATAGTTATTATCAATATGGAGCATATGAGTATTTATGAGCCCAATATGCTCATTTGAAGTCCAAGGGTATACTGGTCATTTTGACGATGAAAATGCTACTTCTCTATATGCTCATTCGAATGTCCTACGGACGCATCCACGTCGCTTGTTGATGAACTGAAGACTAAAGAAAAATGGGAGAAAGACAATTACACGTGTCATGGTTACAAGAGAAAATTCGAAGAAAGCCATTAATAATGACATATATTCTTTAATGACAAATAGAACTTGAAAATTTGCGAATTTTCCTCTTGGCTCAAAACCCATAGGATATAAATGGATCAAAAGAAAATACAATATTGATGGAATGATTGACAAATTCGAAGTTAGGTTAGTTGCAAAGGGTTTTAAGCAAAGAATATATTATGTTGATACTTTTGCCCTGTTGTACGATTAATGACAATAAGATTATTAACTGTCCTTGCTTTTATACACATATTTATAATTCATCAAATGGATATTAAGAATGCATTCTTAATGGAGACTTAGATGAACAAGTTTATATGGAACAACCGAAAGGTTTCGTTTCACTTGAAAACGAAAGCAAAGTTTGTAAACGTGTTAAATCTCTTTATGGACTAAAACAGACTCCTAAACAATAGTATAATAAGTTTGATGAAGTAATTATTAGTTACGATTTTAATATCACGGAATCTAATAAATGTGTATAGTAAAAATATATGAAAATAAAGTAATCATTATTTGTCTTTATGTAGATGATATGTTACTTTTTGGTTCAGATTTAAATATTATTATAGAATCTAAAAGTTTGTTATGTTCTACTTTTGATATGAAAGATATGAGAGAAGCAGATACTATCTTAGAAATTAAAATTTTGAGGTAAAATAATAATATTATTTTATCTCAAGCACACTATTGTAAGAAAATTATTAATAAATACAACTACTTTGATTTAGAATATGTAAAAAATGACATTAGCCAAATTATTAAAAAATAAAACTCCTTATGATGTAAATCTTAATTTAGTAAAAAATGACGGAAGATGCATAGCTCAACTTGATTATGCTAGTCAATTAGAGAGTTTGAAGTGTCTTATGCATTGCACGTGACCCGGCATTTCTTATGCAATATGATTCGTGAGCAGATTTACAAGTAATTCGGAACTTGCTCATCGGAGTGTTGTAACTCTAATCTTTAGAAATTTAAGGAAGAGCATTAACTCAGGATTACATTTTGTTGTTTATCCCAATATTTTGGAAGGTTATTGTTGGAACTCACACAACTTCAAATCACCACTGGTTGGGTATTCACGATGGGTGGAGCTGCGATCTCATGGGGATTAAAGAAACAAATGTGACTAACCTACTCCACAATGGAATCTAAGCTTGTTGTACTGGCAGCATGTCCTAAGGAAGCAAAGTGGCTAAAAAAATTATTATTTGATATATTATTAATGGTTAAACTATTGCCTCTATTGTCTATCTACTGTGATAGTAATGCTATACAATCAAAGACATATTATAAAACTTATAATGGGAAATCAAGACATGTTGATCATAGACATAACTGTCACGACCTAGAATCTTAGTCGATCTCAAAGACCTAGAATTTCGTGTTATAACACCACACGCTTGTTAAGGCGATAAGCGGGCATACATATCATACTAAAACTTACATAAAACAGGGCTTCCAAAAATCGTGAACCAATTTTTTTTGTCACATTAAAAATTTCCTTCACTAAGCTTATATTGAATTTGAGTCCATTATTAAATGACCATAAATAAAAGGTACGGTCAACTACTGAGAAGTTTTCCTAAATAATTAATGCATATCTGACATCGTCCAGCAGGTCATCTAAGTTGTCACCCTCATAACCCGTATCATCTTTTAATGTATCAAGTCCACTGGACAGTGTAGTCCATATCTTCACCTGCAGCTGTTAGTTTTTGGGAAGGGAGTAAGTTTACTCAATCACGTAAATTAAGTGGGTTGCACAATCGATCCACCACAATCTACCCAGGTAATCGTGGGTGCAACCTTGTAAGTGAAAATGAATCCTTTACAAGTTCATATAAACAATATAAGAACTATTCTTATAAACATTTCATAACTATAAAGCTATAAGATTAAAAGAATATAACATATTTCAATACGTATGATGTTTCTAATGCTTATTATTTTTCTTACTTGTCTTATCAACTTAACTTATGTGTCATATCGAAAGTCTTATTATTACTCCATACGCCTACACAACGTATTTTATATCTTACTTATCTTATTTAAATGATCTGTGTCAGGATCGCTGCTCGAGCCCATCACGCGAGTTTCACGTGTAGATAGCCACCTAACCTCCATATCATAACATAAACCACCATCCAGCCTGATAAGGTTGCGTACATAATAACCACAATGTCCTCTTAGTTCGAGAGAAAGCTATCATAGTATCCTTAAAACCCGTCTTGGCTGTAGACGTTGAATCTTGCGATGACACACAAGACATGGAACGTGTAGAAATTTAATTCATGTTTAGTTGGCCTTCACAGCGTATCTTAATATATCATAATATTATTTAGTTCTGGGCTTAGGTGCCCGCCCTAATTTCATATTTGTGTGGGCTTAAGTCTCCACTTCCTTAACATCTTATAGCTTAACATATTCATATTCTATGTTTTCTTAAACTTAATTAGAATGGGTCACGGTGCGATAGACTTCACAAACTATGCTTTCCAAGAAACGGGTTCCGTAATAACTTGGATGTACTTCGTGTGGTATCTCATACTACCATAGAGGAGTTGCATCCGTACATGAAAACCTACATTTCAAGTTTTATGTGACCGTAAAAGAAATCCTACCGTGACGATGGCTTAAAAGTCATGTGTCGTATATTATTCCTTTTTTTTAACATGCATATGCCCTAACGTACTTCTAAGTGATAAATATCATCTAATACAAATAAAACATATAATAAGAGAACATCTAACCATATTACTCATAATTCGAACACCTTGCTTATCATTAAGAGAGAGAAGGCGACCTACAATCAAGGTACGTGAGTACTATAATACGTATCACAAGGTGATGTTAGACTAGTCTCATCAGATCGATCTTATTGATCTGATAAAAACGGACAGGTCATTTGTGAAATTTGGCTAAGGATTGACTCTCGTGTGATTCACACAAGTATTGACCGTCGGATCCTTATTACACGATTTTCATGGTATATATAATCTAATTTAGATCGGTCTGAACTTATAGATATAATCAGGGTATATGCTATTTGGGTCTCTCAAAGTTTCAACCCTTGATTTGATCCTTTGGACCCTTATCTAGAAAGTCATCGATTCGGGTCAAGGTCATGTTAAACACAATTATCAAGGTATCTACATTCTCATAGTGTAAGTAAAATATATACCTAACAAGTTATTCTAAGTTTAGAAGTTAGGTTTAGGTCATTCCTTGCAGATCGGTTCGCGATTTCCCAAAACGTGCGTTTAACTACATTTGATATACGAGCCCATTAAGGGTCCATAGACTAGACGGACCCACAAGGCCTATGAACCTTTATGATGTTTGGGGGTCTTGAATGATTCAAATTCCATCTAGGCTTAATGATATTTAAGGCGCATTTTAAGGGTTTGAATAAATCGGATATGGGACAATGGGTTTGGTAACCATGTGGTATTATAGAAAAGTGGGTTTTGACCCCTGGCCCAATTCGACTCAAAACTTGAGATCTAAAAGGGTCAAGCTAGACTCTAGATTAAGGTGCCACAAGCATAAAGTACGGGAATTTTGGTGGTTATGTGCACGACTTTAAGTGGTGCAAAGACCGCTATATATCTGTTTAAATCAAAATCTGATCATCTATTCAATAGACAGACAGATGATCTTTTTTTCGATTACGGTATTCGGCCCATAGGTCTGTGATTCGCTTAATTTAATAGGTCATACTGAACCCTTTAGCCAAAATTTATGCAGACTTACATAATTAAAAGTAAGAAATATTCTAAGTGTAAAAGAAACATTTTGACATTTTAGGGTACTAAAATTTATAACATAGGGACATGCAAATCAATGTGAACCGGTAGATGCATAAAGTAAATGATTTTATGGGGAGTCCACGATTTGATCGAGGTCAGAAACTAATCGAATCATCAAGATTAAAACGATCAAACGAGGACCTCCACATCGAGTGCGCAACATAACAAAATAGGGCAGCAGCCCATTCTTTATATGGGATCTATTCTGCCGGCACACTTACGTGCTATGTGGAAGGGAATAGTACACTATAGTTCTTGGCTGATGGGTTCAACCATAAGGTCTAAGAAATTTCAGTTTTCCTAAATTCATCATATATTCATCACATATAAAAAGTGTAAATGTGTAGAATTGAATGGATAGAAGGGCACCTACCTGTTGAAGCGTGTCCGCAAAGATTTGTTTGATTCGGATCGATGGGTTCACGTTGATGCAAATCGAATCGGACGCATTGCTTCGGCTCAAATTCGGAGTGGCATAGTTTGGATTTTCGACAAGTCGCGACGACTCGGATTCTTCAATCGAATCAAATTGCCTCTGTATATGCCACAACACTTAATTGTTGAAGCTTGTTTAAACATCGCGAGAAAAGTGTTCGTAGTTGGTGTCACGGTTGTAGTGGTGCGCCATCTTCTTCTTTATGTATTGAATACCAAAGGATTTAACTAGAGAGGTGCATTAAGGCTATACTTCATGGTTGAGGAAAAATGAGGAGTTTTATGATTTGGTGTTATATAAGGAACAAAGTGGAGCAACGGTCCGAGGATTTTATATTAATGGTGAGAGATCAAAGTGGTAATATGTTCGATGGTGTTGTTTGATGGAGGAGAAGATCCAAGGGAATTGGTGGTTGATTCGGTGGCTTAAGAAGAATGGTCGGTAGCTGGGGTTCTCATGGGGGCCACACATGGTGTAGGGGTAAATTCGATACCGTAAGATCAGTACCAATCCATCACCATCCATCGATTTCAAAGAAAAATCCATCAAATATAAGGGAAGTTAACAAAATTCCATCAAAACTTCAAAACCCAAAAAGTTGCTAACGAAACTCCATAAAGTATATAGAACGGTGAGAATTTTAATTTGTTGTCTCAGCTGGGTCGCTTTTAATGTTATGAAATCGACATGCTTGAATCGGGCTAAGATCAAACTATGTTGATTTAGAGGTGCTAAGAGTAAGAAAAAAAAAATCAAAATTTCAAGTTTCAAGCTCAAAATCACTAAACCTAGTGATCATTAATAAAGCTTCCACCAAAGCTCAAGGAAGAGGAAGAGCCAAGAGAGAGAAAGGAGATGGGACGGCTGGGTTGCTCCATGGGTTAATGGGTTAGCGGTGAGAGAGAAAGAGAGAGAGAAAAGGAGAGAGATCTTGAGAGTTGGGTCTCGTTTGTGTGTGTAGGAGAGAACAGGAATTGGGCAATTTGACTTTCTCCATTTTGACAAGAGTTGGCAATTTGAGGAGTTTTCTAATATTAGAATAATCAAGATATTGAATTGGGATTTGAATTGGTTGGTGAGTAATTTTGATGAGAGGTAAAGTAGGAGACCAATTTGGGAAGTTGCCATGCATGGAGTCTTCTACATAGAAAGAGTCCATCTGTGACAGGCCGGGTTTCGACACCCCGAAACCCACTCTATCGCTACAACCCTTTAGGTCATATCCTAACTTCATATAGAACACTTGGTACATCTATGCCTAAGTGGAAGCAAATCACATCTAACTAATCAAATGAATCCGAATAAAGCAATTTAAACTTCCATTTCTATATAAGGTAATTCTAACTACCAAAAGACGGTTCAATACTCATGCCCATCACATGAAATAAAGAACCGAACCAAACCATCTGTGACACAAAAAAGGTCACCTGGGATGGTTCGCAAAAAGAATAACCTATCTCTAGGTAATTTAACTTCTTACAAAATAGGAGTGGCCGGACGTACCAAGCCTTACAATAATTCTCACAAAATAATCAAAGTGCCACAGCGCATGTCTACTAAAAGAAATCCTCTGGAGGGGGCTCCTGCTCCTCCAAGGGCACATAGTCTGTGTCCTCAAATTCCTCATCTTTCGTGTCCTCAGCTATCCCTGAACCTGTGGCGTATAGTCAAAGGGTGAGCTACATCATAGCTCAATCAGGAAACAAATAACATTATATTTTATGACATCACGCATATATTTCATGACACGTTTCTAAGCATGAAAATGAAGTTTAAATAATTGTTGGACTAAAAAGACTATTGGATGCATGGTTTCAAATAACAATCTTACTAGTCAAATAGAACACACCCACACACACGCACACTTAACAGAAACATTTAAGTAATTGCTCGAGCCATATAGCATCGAGCCCCCAATGGAAGTACCCACCATCGTCATTCATATGAATCATTTCATAATGCCCAAGTCCTTTTGCAAGGGGTGACTTATGCCGAACGAAAGTATTTTCACTATTGGAAATCAAAGAACGGATATCCCGCCGAACCGGTACACAATTTATACGGATATTTCGCCGTACCGGTCACAGATATCCCGCCGTATCGGTAACGGATATCCCGCCGCGTCGGTTGAGTATTCACAATTTAAACCTTAAATCCAATGTGCATTTTGCATATAATTTATCACCTTAAGTTGTGGTAAGTAAAATTAGTTAAAGTTTCACATAGGGTTCTCACACACTACTTCACATTTCTTTGCTACCACACACAGCAAGCCTTACATCTTCTTGATATCACACACATAACTTATCCATAATTTTCACACACACGCACACAAGATTCTCTTTCTTAGTGATTATACTTGTAAATATCGTGTAATCAAAAGCTATGAATGAACTCATGCAATTACTAAGCACTTACGAAGAGACACGCATATTATTACGCACATGTTAGTTGAGAGTAAATACACATGCCTCAGAGTTTCCCTACCTTAAACGGAGTCACACTAGGATTAAACCAAATCGCATCAAGCACGCGTCTACTTAAATCCCACGTGTCGATCCTACAATCAAACGTATCCAAATATCTTATAAGAAAGCCTAAAAGGACAAAAGGTACACATTACTGGAGAATTCAAAAGAAAAGAACGGAGTAAAGTACCCTGTTCCTCGCGCGAGCGAGCCCCGAGGCTCGGACACGCGAGCAAAACTTGGTCAAATTCTCACGCAACCGAACTAACATTCAGTTATCTGATGGGTGTCACGCGAGGCCTCGCTCGAACGAGACCTTTTTGCCTTTAAGTCCTCGCGCGAGCGAGACACAGTATTTTCACAGTTCCTAGGTTCTCGTGGCTGTTTAAGTCGTGTCTCTGAGGCCCGCGCGAGCGAGCCTTTAAGCTCTTGCGCGCGAGGGACAGAGACACATCAGATTTGAGTTTTTTCCCAAACTCGATCCTCACCCAATCTTAATTATTTTAAACTCTATTTCTTAAGGAATGTTAAATATCATATTTACTATATCAATAACATTAAATCCTTACCTTTGATGCCTTGAATGCTCCTTGGATTTGATCTCTCTTTCTTGAAGGAATAGAAAGGTTTCAACAACCCATTTAACTCTATACTTCTCACTGGGTTCCCAGATCAGAACGAGATCGCCACAAGGTCACCATGATCGTGTTGCATGAATCCCCACGCACAGTTACGCCACTTCTTTTACCTTCTAACCGATCACAATCCTCACTATTCTTTCTCTTCAACCCTTTTTCTTTCTCTCCTCTTCCTCTCTTTGTCTAACAACTCACACAACCACATATAGAGACCCACGTGGGAGACCCCTTTTTTATCTCAATACAAGAGTTTGTTAGCTTGTCACTCACACACACTATACCTAGGTGTTTAATAAACCTCTAACACCTAATGTATTAGTCACATACACACTCTAAATTGTATATATGTGCATGGGTTCCCTTGTGAACCACATACACACGTTTGAATTATATGCATACATGTTTGCACCAAACCTACACGGTTTACGAAATTTGGAGTTATTACATTCACCCCACCTTATAAAATTTTCGTCCTCGAAAATTGTCATAAGCCACTTGGACAAGGCTAGAACAATATTAGAATTGTTTAAAAGAATAAAATTTTGCATCCTGCGAAAGAAAACAATGTAGTTCGAAAGAACATATTCCCGGTATTGGAGTAGCCACTTACATTACCAACCTGCCCACTTAAAGTAAAATATCCATTCAACTGACACATAAATTCATTGGATTTATCAACTCATCCACTAGATTAGACTATTTATCAGTCATCATAACTAATAAACTATTCATCAATATGAATCATAACTATTTATGACTAATATAATCTATTCATTAAAATAAACCCTTCATTTGATAAACCATTCATTAAAATAATGCATTTAGCAAAATAAGTATTCAGTAAAATTAAGTGTGCCAGTTGTCACCATAGGTCTCCCATTTGATTTGAAATTTACATTGATATAATCAAAAGTGGCAGTCATGTCACATTAGTTCAACAATGGACTTTCAAAATGACATCAATTTATATAATTTGTATTCAAAATTTGGAAAATTCCCTATAAATCTCCTCGGCAGCCAGTCTTAATCGTCGTCACCCTCGGCGTACTCGGAACCCAAAGCCTCATCCCCATCGTCACCATCATCATTTTCATCATCATTGGCTTCTTTGTCGGACGCCACGTTAGTAGCCGCCTCGGAACTAGAAGAACCAAATATAGTGGCTCGCATGACAACAAGACGCTCACGGTAAGCCTGGGGATATGCGTGACGCATGAGGTCTATGCTGACCACCTCTTGGAAACGCTGATGGAGGCGTATTTCCGTCTGACTTAGGCCAATGTCACGTGTCCGTTGAAGCAGCTCGCGCATCATGGCTTCCATGGTGTCGGGCATCGGCTGGGATGAAGACGGCGGTGTAGGCTAGGAACTCGTGGAAGGTGCAGATCCCGGCTATGAGGTAGAGGGTGGAGTGGTTCCTTTCTTCTTAAGGCTATCCCATAAACTTCGTAGGCTACGATTTAAATCGGTAATGTGATATGGCTCTATGTTGTCGATGTGAGAGGGCTCATGGGCCTAAATTTCGAACCCGCCACTCCCATCGCGAACCTCAAATAGCTTCGTAATTAATCGGGCATAGGGTAGCTTGTTAACGGGTTTGGGAACAACGCCCTGTTTGTTTCTGTCCAAGGCATGTAGGATGCCTTGATGCACAAGGATAGAGGCGCCAAACCACCTATCATGGAACGCGACATGAATTGCATTTAAAAAGGGGACCCTCCTCTCTTGGTCGTGGCCCAATGGGAATAGATTTTTCCTAAAAATTATGTCAAGGGGCCACATGCGCGGAGGTAATATGGCCCAGGTGATAGATTTAACCGTGGTCGTGGCCCCATTTTTCATGTCGGCCGCGATCTCAAGAAAGGTCCATTCATTGGGAAACAGGGGTTTGGAAATCCCGTCCTCAATATAGGTTAGCGGGCATCCCATTGCATGCCCGATGTCTTTGGCTTAAAATACGAAAGCCTTGCCATCAATCTCGCATTTGAGTTTGGTCTCGGTGTTGTTGGTGGTTAGGGTTTGGTAGAAAAGTCTAACCAAACGCGGGTAGTAGTGTTGGGAGATTGGTGTCAACAAGGGTTTCAACTCGTTTATATTTAAGTAGTCGGAGGTCCACTTGATAGTGGATGGGTCATCAAAAAAACTCTTGCGGATATGCCACTCCGGCGTTAAAACCTTATTTGCCCACCATGGGGCGGGTTGAGTTAAAGGAGCGGGCAAAGGCGCTGCCCGTTTGCGAGAAGGCGGCTGTTTGACCGCCAACTTCTTTTGTTGTCTAGGGTTTGGGTCGGAAGAGCTCATTCTAGGGTTGCAATTGATGAAATAAATGGAAATAAAGGTAACTTGGAGTGGAAATTTACCTTCTTTGTGTGAAATTTCTTCGAGAATGGTGAAGGGTGCTCTTAAATCGAATGGATTGGAAGTTCCCCCTTCAATAACACTCAAACCCTAGCTCCCCTCTCTTCTTTCGTTTGAGCGAATGAGCAAGGGAGGGCTTTTCACGCCCTTATATACCCTGTTGCTCGCGTGAGCAAGGTATTGTGGCTCGCACGAGCGAGCAGCAGGTTCAAAAAAAAAAAAAAAACACGAAAAATGCTCGTCTTTCTCTCGGTGTCTTGTCTGTGGAGCTCGCTCGAGCGAGGGACAGACATAATTTATGAAGCATTTTTGCTTCATTTGTTCATTCCTTCCGTTTCCAACTTGGAGTTTCACTTCCCATCTGCTACGACTTGCCATATGACCATTTCCCAACATATTTATGCAATATGTCGACCACATACTAAAATTCCAATCTATCGACTAACGCACATCTATAAAGAAAACTTTGAGATTTCTTTCTACAAAAGCAAGTATTGCATTAAGTTTATACTTGTGTTGAATTTTGGATGACGGGAACTGCTTTATGCGAAAAGATCCGGATAGGCTTGTCGCACCTCGGACTCACGCTCCCATATCACTTCCTCTTGGGAATGATTTCGCCATTTGATGAGTACTAAGGGAATTTTCTTCGTGCGAAATACTTGCTCTCTCCGATCAAGGATTTGCACTGGATTTTCTCAAAAGGTCAAATCCTCTTAGATTTCTATGGGTTGATAATCTAGCACATGTGTTGGATCCTTAACGTGTCGTCGCAACATCGAGACATGAAATACGTCATGCATGTCAGAGAGGTGAGGTGGTAGGGCGAGTCTGTAGGAGACCTCTCCAACACGTCCCAATATGTCGAATGGACCTACGTATCGCGGGTTCAACTTCCCACGCTTTCCAAATCGCATTACGCCCTTTGTTGGCGAAATCTTTACGAACACTTTATCTCCCTTTTGGTACTACATTAAAATTTGTATGTATGTAAGGACTTGTAACTTAATGGATTTAGAACGGATTTTACCTGAAAGTCGACGCTCGTTCTCCTCAGGTCCGCATAGCTCTTTTGTCTACTTTGGGCGACTTGTATCCTCTCTAATCAATCGCACTTTCTCGGTATTACTTGCTAAAATTTCGGGCCCTAAAACAAATTTTTCTCCTGTCTCCTCCCAATTGATGAGGGATCGACATCGCCGCCCATATAAAGCCTCATACGGTGCCATGCCAATACTTGCTTGAAAACTGTTGTTATAGGCAAACTCGATTAATGGCAAGTGTTGATCCCATGCACCCTGAAAATCGAGCATGCAGGCCCGTAGCATATCTTCAATAATTTAGTTTACTCTCTCCGTCTGGCCATCTGTTTGCAGATGAAAAACTGAACTGAAATCGAGTCGAGTGCCCATTCCTTTGAAATTTCTTCCAAAATTGTGAAGTGTATAACGGATCTCTATCTGAAACAATACTCACGAGAATGTTGTGCAACCGTACAATCTCTCTCATATATAGATCCGCCAATCTACTTGCGGTATAGTCGTGTTGTAGGGCAAGAAATGAGCGGACTTTGTGAGTCGGTCAACAATCACCCATATAGCATTGTACCTCCTTGCCGTTATGGGCAATCCCGAAATAAAATCCACGGAAATGGACTCCCACTTCCATTCTGGTATGGGAAATGGTTGTAATAACCCTGTGGGATGTCGGTGATCTACTTTCACCTGTTGGCACACCAAGCACCTCGACACATACTCTGCGACATCCTTTTTCAACCCTCTCCACCAGAAGCTCTTCTTTAAGTCTTGATACATCTTAGTGTTTCCTGGGTGGATGGCATAGGACATTTATAAGCCTCGTCTAAGATGATTTTTCGTAGATTGGCATCCGCTGGGATGCATAATCTCCCTTTGTATAATAGTGACCCATCACCCTTCACTGAGAAGTCATGTTGAGTATCATTCGTCACTCCTTGGCGGATTTTCATCAATTCGACATCTTGCAGCTGTAGCTCATAGACTTGATTGAAGATGGTTGGTCTAATAGTGATGTTTGCTAAAAAGGCTCCTGAAACCTTCGCTTCAAATCGTGCATCGCACAAAGCTACATCCTCTAGCAACTTCCATCTGTGGAGCCTCAAAATCAGGTTTGATAATTGTGCGGAGTTCTTGCAGCTTAAGGCATCGGCAACCACATTTGCCTTACCTGGGTGGTATTGTATGGAGCAGTCGTAGTCCTTAAGAAATTCAATCCACCTCCTTTGTCTCATATTCAAATCCTTCTGTGTGAATAAATATTTGAGGCTCTTGTGGTCGGTGAATATCTCAAAGGCTTCCCCATACAAATAGTGCCTCTATATTTTCAATGCGAAAATCACCACAGCTAGCTCAAGGTCATGTGTCGAGTAATTCTTCTTATGATCCTTAAGCTGTCTGGATCCATATGCTATGACCTTCTGGTGTTAATTGAGCACACAACTCAAGCCGTTGTGTGACACGTCACTGAACACGACTAATCCCCCAGTGTCATCTGGAATCACAAGTACAGGTGCCGACGTAAGTCTTTTCTTTAACTCTTTGAAGCTTTCTTCGCATGCCTCGGTCTACTGAAACTTGGTGTTCTTTCTTGTTAATTTGGTAAGCGGACCGGAGAGCTTTGAAAATCCTTCTACGAACCTTCAGTAGTACCCTGCCAAGCCTAGGAAGTTGCTCACTTCAGTAACTGTTTTAGGTTGTTCCCACTGAACCACTACTTCTATCTTAGTTGGGTCCACCCTAATTACTTCTTCCGAGACTACGTGTCCCAAAAAGTTCACCTGCTTTAACCAAAATTCGTATTTGCTAAGCTTAGCATATAGTTGATGCGCTCGCAATGTCTCCAGTGCAATCCTTAAATGTTGCTCATGATCTTTCTTTGTTTTTGAGTAGATCAATATGTCGTCAACAAAAACTACGACATACGTGTCCAGATGAGGCTTGAACACTCTATTCATGAGATCCATGAACAATGTCGGCGCGGTTGTCGAGCCGAAAGGCATCACCAAGAACTTATAGTGCCCATATCTAGTCCTAAATGCCGTCTTCAGAATATATTCGGCCTTAACCTTTAACTGGTGATACCCGGACCTCAAATCAATCTTTGAAAAGAATTTCGCTCCTTGTCATTGATCGAATAAATCGTCGATTCGCGAGAGTGGGTAACGATTCTTGATTGTGAGTTTGTTCAGTTGACGGTAATCGATGCATAACCTCATCGATCCGTCCTTCTTCACGAACAAGACCGGTGCCCCCCAAGGAGACACACTGGACTTCACAAACCCCTTATCCAGAAGTTCCTACAACTGCGCTTTCAATTCCACTAACTCCGCTGGTGCCATTCGGTAAGGTGCTTTGGATACCGGCTCCGTGCCTGGGGCTAAGTTAATAGAGAACTCCACTTCCCGGTTAAGTGGTAACCACAGTAACTCATCTGGGAATACATCCTCAAACTCACAAGCTACCGGAATATTGGCTACCACGTGCTTCTCCTCCTTCTACTCTTTCAGGAATGCAAGGTACGCACTGCCGCCCTTCCTTATCAGGCGCGTGACTCGTATCGTGGATATGATCAGTATTACATTAGCCTTGTCGCCGATAAACTGAAATGGCTTCCTATTCGGTGGTCGGAAAGTGACAATCTTTCGCAGGCAGTCGACGTAGGCATGATACGCAGACAATCAATCCATGCCAAGGATTACGTCGAATCCTTGCATATCCAATAATATGAGGTCTGCCGTCGTTTCGTGATCTCCTACTAAAACCACGATCGATCGACAACACAAGCCCGTTTGTACCGCATCCCTCGTAGAAATTGAAACTTGCATAGTAATATCCAAAGGTTCTGGAGTGACTCAATTCGGCCCCAAATTGTGAGGTTACGAACAAATGAGTAGCTCCAGGGTCAATTAATACTCGTGCCCCATGCCAACGTATATCCCTCTGTTGGTATAATCGTAGTGTACCTACGTTACGTAACTAATAGATCAGAGGTGCATGGCATGTTTTAACATTTCACACAACTAGAGTCAGTAAATATTTTGACATGCAATGAGAATAAAATTTGCGGACTAATTATATCTAGGTAGCGTCCTTTCCTAATTTAGAATAAGTGAACTTTCCTTGATAAAATGTCATACCTTCGATGACGTTATTTGTATATTATACGTCCTGAGCGATAACTGCGTACACTCGGCCCTGCATAACTGGTCGTGTTTGTCAGGTAGGCCTCTGTGGTCCCGGGGTATTGACTCTCCCTTCATTTCTCAACACTGGGCAGTCCCTGATCAGATGCCCCATCTCCCACACTTAAAACAACCTCCAGTTCCCCTTCTACAATCTGATGTCTTATGTGGCTTGCTACACTTGGCACATGTCTCTCGTGGTGCTGATGACGTTGTTCTTGAGAGTCCTTGTCTACTTTCGTGCGAGGGGGCCGCACGAAAGTAGACATCGGTGGCCTAGGATAACTGACTTGTGGAGACCTGAAATAATGTGTCTGGGTAAACGTTCCCCCGATAGGTTAGTGTGAAACGCGGCTTTTTATTCACCGATTCATAGTTTCCCACCGCATTCTGATTCATCTATCCTCTTCGCTCGGATTTTTCAATGACCAACGCCTTTCCCATGACGTCAAGGTATGTCTCCATTTCAAAAGCCGCAACCTTTTCAAGTAGGCTCGGCCTCAATCCCTCTTCAAATTTATGGGCCTTCATCCTCTCTGTGGCCACGTACTCTGGAGCAAACTGTGACAATCTGATCAATTCTGCGTCATATTCTCTGACCGTCATTGCCTCTTGATCTAACTTCATAAACTGAGACACCATCTGGTTCCTCAGTTTCCTTGGGAAGTATTCCTTGTTGAAAGTGCCGCAAAATTCTTGCCAGGTCCATATCCCTTCAGGGTTCTCCAATTCTCTCTTCAACATCACCGACTTCCACCACGGGTCGGCATCTCCTTCCAATTGGCATGAAGCCCATCTTACCATTTCAGCCTCGGTACATGGCTTTTGTTGTAGTAGTTTCTCAGTTTTATTCAACCATTTTTCCGCCTCCAATGGATCGGTTTGCCCAAAAAACTAGGAGGCCTTAGTTTTCTAAATTACACAAAACCCGAGTGATATGGGTTTGCAGTTAGGGTTGGAATTGGACGGGTAGGTGGTGCTTGTTGATGGTTATTGGCTGTCAACAACGCCGCTTGCTAAGCCATAGTGTTTGACATAGCCTCCATTGTGTGCATCATTTGGTCCCATTCTTCTCTCATCCATGCTTCTCTATCTTGCGACGTTTTCGAAATTCTCACTTTCGAAATTCTCTCCTCCGAAATTCTCACTTCTAGAGCACGTATTTCTGGGACCCTTACTTTTGGAATTCTCATTTCCGAGATACTTGTCTCCGGAATTGCTCGGTCCCTCAATAGAATCCGATTGGAAGTTGTGGGTATCTCGTCTAGACTTCTCATATTTCTTCTATGACTACCTCTTGGTCAGCCCCTTCCTCTAGTAGACATTGACGGTCTGCAACATGAAACCAAGGTTTCATTAGCAGAAGATCCCTACACTCTGACAAAATTAAAGACTTGTCAGAAAATCTTAAAGAAAAAGGCTCTAATACCAACTGTGACAGCTCAAGTTTCGGCACCTCGAAACCCGCGCCGTCGCTATAACCCTTTAGGTCATATCCTAACTTCATATAGAGCACTTGGTACATCTATGCCTAAGTGAAAGCAAAGCACATCTAACTAATCAAATGAATCAAAATAAAGCAATTTAAACTTCCATTTCTATATAAGGTAATTCTAACTATCAAAAGACGGTTCAATCCTCATGCCCATCACATGAAATAAAGAACCGAACTGAATCATCTGTGACACAACAAAGGTCACCTGGGATGGTTCGCAAAAAGAATAACCTATCTCTAGGTAATTTGACTTCTTACAAAATAAGAGTGGTCGGACATACCAAGCCTTACAATAATTCTCACAAAATAATCAAAGTGTCACGACACACGTCTACTAAAAGAAATCCTCTGGAGAGGGCTCCTGCTCCTCCAAGGGCACGTAGTTCGTGCCTCAAATTCCTGGTCTTCCATGTCCTCAGCTATCCCCAAACCTGTGCATATAGTCAAAAGGTGAGCTACATCATAGCTCAATAAGGAAACAAACAGCATGTATATTTTCTGACATCACGCATATATTTCATGACACGTTTCTAAGCATGAAAATGAAGTTTAAACCACTGCTTGACTAAGAAGACTATTGGATGCATGGTTTCAAATCACAATCTTACTAGTCAAATAGAACACACCCACACACACACACTTAACATAAACACTTAAGTAATTGCTCGAGCCATATAGCATCGAGCCCCTGATTGAAGTACTCGCCATCGTCGTTCATATGAACCATTTCACAATGCCCAAGTCCCTTTGCAAGGGGTGACTTATGCAGAACGAAAGTATTTCCACTATTGGAAATCAAAGAACGGATACCCCGTCGAACTGGTACACAATTTGTACGGACATTATGCCGTACCGGTCACGGATATCCCGCCGTGTCGGCCATAGATATCCCGCCGTGTCGGTTAGGTATTTATAATTTAAACCTTAAATCCAATGTGCATATTATATATAGTTTATCATCGTGAGTTGTGAGAAGTATAATTAGTTAAAGTTTCACATAGGGTTCTCACACACCACTTCACATTTCTTTGCTACCACACACAGCATGCCTTATATCTTCTTGATATCATACACATAACTTATCCATAATTTTCACACACACGCACACAAGATTCTCTTTCTTAGTGATTATACTTGTAAATATCGTGTAATCAAAAGCTATGAATGAACTCATGCAATTACTAAGCACTTACGAAAAGACACGCATATTATTACGCACATGTTAGTTGAGAGTAATTACACATACCTCAGAGTTTCCCTACCTTAAACGGAGTCACACTAGGATTAAACCAAATCGCATCAAGCACGCGTCTACTTAAATCCCACGTGTCAATCCTACAATCAAACGTATCCAAATATCCTATAAGAAAGCCTAAAAGGACAAAAGGTACACATTGCTGGAGATTTCAGAAGAAAAGAACGGAGTAAAATACCATGTTCCTCGCGTGAGCGAACCCCGAAGCTCGGACACGCGAGCAAAACTTAGTCAAATTCTCGCACGATCGAACTGACATTCAGTTATCTGATGGGTGTCGCGCGAGGCCTCGCTCGAGCGAGACCTTTTTGCCTTTATGTCCTCGCGCGAGCGAGACACAGCATTTTCACAATTCTTAGGTTCTCGTGGTTGTTTAAGTCGTGTCCCTGAGACTCGCGCGAGCGAGCCTTTAAGCTCGTGCGCGCGAGGGACAGAGACACATCAAATCTGAGTTTTTCCCCAAACTCGATCATCACCCAATCTTAACTATTTTAAACTCTATTTCTTAATCCTTAACTTTAATGCCTTGAATGCTCTTTGGATTGGATTTGATCTCTTTCTTGAAGGAATAGAAAGGTTTCAACAACCCATTTAACTCTATACTTCTCACTAGGTTCCCATATCACAAAGAGATCGCCACAAGGTTACTATCATCGTGTTGCACGAATCCCCACGCATAGTTACGCCACTTCCTTTACCTTCTATCTGATCCCCTAGATCCACAATCCGCACTATTCTTTCTCTTCAACCCATTTTCTTTCTCTCCTCTTCCTCTCATTGTCTAACAACTCACACAACCACATATAGAGACCCACATGGGAGACCCCTTTTTTATCTCAACAGAAGAGTTTGTTAGCTTGTCACTCACACACACTATACCTAGGTGTTTAATAAACCTCTAACACCTAATGTGTTAGTCACATACACACTCTAAGTTGTGTATATGCGCATGGGTTCCCTTGTGAACCACATACACATGCTTGAACTACATACATACATGTTTGCACCAAACCTACACGGTTTACGAAATTCGGAGTTATTATACCATCCCTTTTGAAATTATCTCTTGTTGACATAAACACATATAAATGTGCGGGCAAATATAGCACCACACCTACACATGCCTACACATTCCCACCGTAAATTTTCTTATTTAGGATGACCAAAATTAATAGATCCTTGGGCCCGGATTTTCGAGTCGGGATCGCCTTAGGTTCGATTTTAGGGTTCGATTGTACATACACACATTATATAATTAATTGTTTATATATTTTAAAAATGACTCAAATAAAGTCTTGAGTTCAGGTTTGGAGTCGGCCATGCTCGGCCCAGTGTTTGGTTAAATAGGAGTAAGATAATGGGGTTTTTGTACGGGCTCGAACTTGACTTTCGTGCTTCGGGGTACACCCAAGAATGGTAAAGGTGGGTCCGAGGTGATGTCACACGGGTCAAAAGTTTGACTAAGGTCAAATAAGTCAAAAGATCACATTCTCGTCTAAAGTCAATGATTCAACGTCAATGAAAAATCAGAGTCGTTACAATAACTATGTTAGAAACTTTCTTAAGTCAAGAGTAATTTCAATTGTGAGTATCAGGTCTCTACAAAATCTGGCAGATTCGTTTAGAAATGAGTTCAAAGTCTTTAACCCATGATAATCACTTATTACACACACGCGTGCGCGGAGCCTGGCCAGGCTGAGCTTACATGTACGTGTTTGTGTGCAGGTGCGGCGGGTGCATGTTAAGATTTTTTGAGTTAAATTTTTCTTAAATGGATCTTTTGACGGTTTAGCAATGTGGAATTAAAAACGTGTCGAAATCTCAACCTGTAACGATAATACATATCGGTTTCAGACATATTAAGAGAAGTCTTAACTGTAAATCTGTTACTGTCTAACTAAAACCGTTGATTCAAATGGCTTGTCACTTACACTTGAAATCTATAAATAGATGGCACACTGAACCGATTAAACACACTTTCATTTTTCGATCTGGTTTATTGTTTATTTGATTATGAGCATTCTTTAAGGCATCGTGTGTTTGGGACGGAGATCCACACGATATAAAGTTGAACTTGGCCACTTCAACTCTGATTGTGATACATTGTATTCTGGAGTCACATTCGTTGGGCCCATTTTGCTCATCATTGTGTTTGGACGGATAGTGAATTAAAGACACTGTTTATACATGCCTCGATCATAGTCAGAGATTCATCACCATCTATCCTATTTCCATCAATTTTTTAGATACTCGTTTCCAACACTAGCGAAGTTTTAAGTTTTCCAAGGCTCATAAATACAAAATCTGAGAGATATTATGTAACAATCCGGATTTTTAGATTTTATTTTAACAGTGTTAGATGATGCACCACACTATGTACTGTGCTAACGCTCCACATCAGAATCGAAATCTACCTTTTAAAAAAAAAAATATTTAATTTTTTCCATATCAAAATTAGACTCATTGCGAAGTGCTCGTCGATACGATTCCAACGATATATAATTTGACGACTTCTGACAAGAATATAAAAAGTTATACCCATTTTAACTGATCAAGCAAGTCAAAGGATATAATTGTAATTTCGGGAGAGAAACACCAATTGATTTGGTGCTTATGCAAAACGCTGGAACGAAACATTTTCTCAAACTATCAAAAAATCTCTCATTCTATTAAATCTCCCACGAAAAGTGTTAATTAGAGTTGACCTAAAATTTTATACCATTATAAATAAAACTTTAAAAGCTCTCTACTTTCTATGATAAGAAATTATTCTCTCTCGAGACTTAGACGAGCCGATGCCTTGGGAATCGACCTTTTCAACCCGAATCACCGTTGATCTTCCGTTCACGCTTCAAGAGGTGGGTACCCATCAATCCATCTTGTTCTTCTCATTTTCGGCCTTACAATACATAAAAAAACGGCTTGACTTGGATGACTTAATTTATTTTCAAGTAAACAATACATAACTTTTTTAACTACACAACTTGGATGACTTGTTAATGGATTTTCAAACAACTGTTGTTGTCCATTATAACCATTATGCAGCAAATTAAAATAAAATATTTGAATAAAATCATGTACCTGAGCCTCTATAATGATAATATAATTATTTAATTAAAATTTAAA
The DNA here is from genome assembly GCA_021018995.1 of Chloranthus sessilifolius. Lineage (NCBI taxonomy): Eukaryota > Viridiplantae > Streptophyta > Magnoliopsida > Chloranthales > Chloranthaceae > Chloranthus > Chloranthus sessilifolius. The sequence goes on along the minus strand of CM037584.1, from coordinate 92,735,444 downwards.
TATTTTTTAAACTTTTATTAGAAAAAAAATAATCCAATCCAATTTAATTAGAAAAAATAGCCTTACAAAATTTTATTAAAAAAAACAGTTGAAAAAAAGCCCAGAAAAACACCAAGCCTGGCCCATTTCGTCTGCTGACGGCGCTTGAAATGATATATCGTAGCTGGATTAGAAATTTGAAAAAATTAGAACGGGTAGGTTAGGGCAGGATCGAACCCAAACCCGGCCCATTGAGAGCCCTAAATAGGAGCAAATAGAACTACTCTTTCCAATAGGGTATGTTTGGTTGCACACATTCTGTAAAACCATCGTTTGCACACATTCTCTAAAAGCACCCACGTTCGAGACCCCTTGAAAACCATTGATTCATTCTAATCAGATGATGGAGATTGTTTTTCACCTCGATCTTTCACAAAATAGATCTTGAGATCATGAAGCACCTATCAGACGACCAACTTTTGATTCCATGTGTCACATATACCTAAAAAAGGCCCTTGAATCATATGATACACATCACGCTCAAACTTGATGTTAGGGCCATTTTTTTGGAATCTGTGACACATGGAAGAAAAAGTGACCGTTTGATGGGTGCGCCATGATCTAAAGATTTATTGTGTGGAAGGTTGGGGTGAAACACGATCTCCATCATCTGATTAGAATGAATCAATGGTTTTCAAGGGATATAGGACGTGACGCTTTCAGAGAATCTGTGGGCGCAAATAAATGGGAGCTACTACTTGCACGCTAGATTTGTACTAGGGCACATTGCTAACAAAGAAAGATTTGATAATTTTTGAGATATGTGCCATGTGTACCACCATCTAAGCCCTTTGATTTGAAGGCTCTCTACGGCCAAAGATTGGCCCAGAACATGATACCATCTGATCTATCTTAGTCAACTACTGAATCAACGTTGATGGTCTTTGACTTATCTGAATCAGATGATAGAGCTCATGTTTAATGCTGATATTTGGCTGAAAAGATCTTTTCGTCATGGCCTTCAAATCAAAGGGCTTAGATGGTTTTTTACCTGATATACATCTCAAATTATCAAGTCTTTCGTTCCTGACGCTGTACTACTGTACAAATCTAGTGTACTAGTTGTAGCTCCCTCAGTCATTTGGCCCCAGCGCCATCATGGCGGTCAAATTGGATTACCTTACAATGTCAACCGAAAAACCCGGAGGATCAGTCCGTCCGTTTAATGGTGTACAGGTGCTGTACCATATTCAAACCATTTATCCTCTCGCATCAAATCTCCTTCCGTACTACTTATGAGCCACAAACTTGCTTGCCAAACTGCTACCTTTTCAAATATATTTATATTTAATTCTAGCAAATTGCCAAATAGCTTACTAAGAAAGTATATCTTATAAACCATTCATTCTTACTTCACGCTGTATGATAGAAAGAATACCTCCATATCTCTAATACAAACCATTTCACCTTTTTCTACCACGGCACCTTTATTTTCAATCCAAGATTATTTACCTTCAATCCGGTTTTTACTTCTGTAGAACTGTTGACTTCTTTGAATCATACGATAGAGATCATTTTTCGTCTCAAATATTCGATACGAGATCTTGATATCACAATTCTACTATCAGATGGTTAGATTTTGATTCTGCACAACAAGCAATCTGGGAATGACGTTTGATGTACGACATGATTAATTAGTGTTTGGGATGTGTATCACATGGAATTAAAATTTGATGGTTTGATTGTTGTTTATATCCCAAGATCTATTGCATGGAAGATCGGGACAAAAAACAGTCTTTTTTTATGTTACTCAAAACCTTTTTTTTTTTTTTTTGACAACATTATCTTACTCAAAACTAGAGTTGAGAAAGGAATCCAAATATGACCGCTTTCAAATCACAAAAATATATATCTATATATAGGAACATGATCATCTTAGTCACGCATGACTCGAGTTGGTGACCATTAGATCACGTCATAATCAACATTGGACTATGATCTGACGGTCACCCGCTCAAGTAATGCGTGACTCGTGTAAGGTGATCATTACCTCTTTTTTTTTTTTTTTTTTTTTTTTAGAGGAAGGTAATCGTTGCCTCTCTCTCTCTCTCTCTCTATATATATATATATATATATATATATATATATATATATATATAAGGGTCGGGGATATGTGCCCGAGCGTCAAGATATCTCTACGCCAATTGATATGGGCGCAACATGAAACTCCCTTTGTGAAGTGATGGGTGACATAGGAACGACTTTATTAACTAGAGGTTACACTTTTTAAAAAAATTAAAAGTTAAATACCCTTTCAGCCGGCATTTTTGACTTTTTAAAAGTCTCTTTTCTCTTTCTTCTCTCCACATTTTCAAGAAAAGTTACCTTTTCAGGTATATTTTAGTAAAAAATATGAGCACCCGATAGTGAAGCGCTAACACCTTGGCAGCGAAGCGCCAGCACCTCGATAGCGAGGCGCTGGCACCTCGGCACTGATGTGTCAGCGCCTCTATATCAAGGTGCCGGCACTTCGCTAAAATAAAAACAAAAATGGGGTATCGACGCCTTTGCTGGTGCTTCAATAAAAAAAATAATAAATATATATTATTTTTTTTCAGCGTAGCGAAGCGCCAACGCCTCTATAACGGGGCTGACATTGCTCATGAAATTATTATTATTATTATTATTATTATTATTATTATTATTATTATTTTATTTTTTTCATCAAAGTGTTAGCACCTTGATTAGAGGTGCCATTGCTCATGAAATGAGGTGTCGACGCCTCATTTTTTTTATTTTTTAGCTAAGCACCGACACTTTGATATAGAGGAGCTGACATCTCAATGCCAAGGTGTCATCGCTTCGCCGTCAGGGTGCCAGCGCTTCACTATTGGGCGCTCTCATTTTTTGAGTAAAATATTATATATATATATATATATATATATATATATATATGGGAGCCATTACTTGCACCGGATTGCACCGAATTTAAAAGAAAGACTTGCAAGTTTGGGGACCTCTACCATGTGAAAACACCATCTAAGCCATTTGATTTGAAGGCCATGATTTAAAGATATCAATTGCAAAAGATTAGAACAAAATATAATTTTCATCATTTGATTAAATGGAGTCAAAGGTTATTATATAATTCAATAGTTGACTACAATAGATCATATGACAAGTATCATGTTTTGCTTCAATTTTATGTACTAGAGATCTATTGATCATGAACTTCAAATTACACGGCCCATACTGCATTTTCACATATTAATGTCCCTAAAACACTAAGTCTTTCTTTAAATTCGGTGCAAACACTTGAAAAACGTGTGCAAGTATATATATATATATATATATATATATATATATATATATATATATTGCCCTAAAAAATCCCCCATTATCCTGATTTATCTCAATCAAACCCCTTAAGTTAGAAATATCATAGCAAGGTCTCTTTTAGTTTTTTAGACTAAAATGCCCTTCATATATAAAGGGTATTAAGCCTACACTATTCCCTTTTTCCCCTCTCTTCCTTTCCTTCTCACGCTGGTTCCCCTTCTTCTTCGTGCAAACCTCGCCGACTTCATGCAAACCTCCCCGACTTCATGCAAACCTCCCCGACGAAGAAAACAGTAGGGTTTCTCTCTCTCTCTCAACGATTCTTCTTCCTCTTATTTTTCTTTTTATTTCTTCACATCAAAATCAGAAACGGGCTAGATAAGTTCCCTTAGTTCAATTTTTTCATGTTATGGTTGGATTACCTGGTGCAGTCTACTCTGTAAACTGACCTAGGGTGGCACAAACTGACCTAGAATGGCGCAAACCGACCTAGGGCAGTTTGAAATAGAGAAATTGGTGAGATAAACTACCCTGAGTCAGTTTGAAACTACCCTAGGTCAGTTGAAAACGTCCTAGGTCAGTTTTGGTGATTACCTAGTGCAGTCTACTCTGTAAACTGATCTAGGGTGGCGCAAACTGACCTAAAGTGGCGCAAACTGACCTAGGGTGATCGTAAACTGACCTAGCAGCGTTCTACCTATTATTGAGTGTTCCTCAATGCATTTTCAATTGAAATATATACTTTATATGGAGTTAGAGGTCACCTAGTGCAGTCTGTGCTATAAAATGACCCAGGGTGGCGTAGCAAACTTACCAATGTCAGTTTAAAACTAAGAAACAGGTGAGATAGACTACCCTAGGTCAATTTGAAACTGTCCTAAGTCAGTTTAAAATATCGTATGTCAGTTTTGGTGATCATCTAGTGCAGTCTATTCTGTAAACTGACTTATGGTGGCACAAACTGACCTAGAGTGGTGTAAACTGACCTAGGATAGTTTGAAACAAAGAAATGGGTGAGATAAACTATCCTAGGTCAGTTTGAAACTATCCTAGGTCAATTTAAATACCCTAGGTCAGTTTTGGTGATTACCTAGTGCAGTTTACTCTGTAAACTGGCCTAGGGTGGCGCAAACTGACCTAGAGTAGCGCAAACTGACCTAGGGCAGATTGAAATAGAGAAATTGGTGAGATAAACTACCCTAGGTCAGTTTTGGTGATCACCTAGTGCAGTCTACTCTATAAACTGGCCTAGGGTGGCGCAAATTGACCTAGAGTAGTGCAAACTGACCTAGGACAGTTTGAAACAGAGAAATGGGTGAGATAAACTACCCTAGGGTGGCGTAATCTATAAACTGGCCTAGGGTGGTGCAATCTATACTTTTTATGCAAAATATTCATTTAAAAAGTTACTCTAAACCTTAAACCCTTAATCATAGGGTGAGATGAATTGACTTAGGGCAATTTCAAACTGACCTAGGGCGAGATAAACTGCCCTAGGCCAGTTTGAAACTGCCTTAGGGCGAAGCAATCTATACTTTTTATTTTTAAAATTATTAAAAAAGCTGCCATAAATATTAAACCTATAATCATAGGATAAGATAAAAAATATTCTTTCGTTGGTAATATATGGTTGAGTAGTTATACCAGCCGATTTATGATATTAATCTATTTTCCCTTGTTTTTAGGTCTTCGTAAACTAAGGACTAAAGCAATGATAATATAGTTTAATATTATTTAAATTTTTTTCAATCATGATATCTCTTCAATATATGTGAGCCTAACCTTCTCCTTTTATTTTTGCTTATGATATGCTCATGCGTGTGCCAGATTTACTCCAAAATCAACCGTCTCTCGGCTTGAGAGATGTCTGAAATACTTGCGCCCCGATTGTGAAGAGAGTATTTCTAATTCTTGCTTTGGTCAATTTATAGGTGTTAGTGCATTCAAATTTTTAAGTTCCATTTTTATATGTGTATTAAGGAGATATAGTGTTTCGAATTTAGTAATAATTGGTGAAATTATCCACCAAATTGATCCCATAGACATTGCATTGATTATGAGATTGAGAGTTATCGGGGACACTTCAATTGAGTTTGACCTACAAGCCATAGAGCCCACATCTCTTATTCGGAGATTTTTTCCTGGGCATGCGACCTCGGTTAACGCTGATGATATAGAGGCTCTTTTTGACCAAAAACTTGGGGTAGATGACTATATGAAATTGAAACTCTGTCTCGTTCTTGTAATTTTTTTGCTATCTAATACATCTAATTCATTAGATAAAAAATACATACATCTCATAGACGACTTAGATAGATTTAATAAGTATCCTTGGGGCTAGTCGTCTACAACACACTCCTCTCAGAGATGCAAAAGGCCAGTAAATTCAACTTGGAGGCCTTCTACAATATATATGGATGTGCCATTATTGTGCAGGTGAGCCTTATATCTTTTAATGTTTACCAAATTGAAAGTTTTGTCATATTATTAAATTGAAAGTTCTAATTATTTTAACTTTTGTAGTTGTAGGCGTATGAGCTTCTAAACTTTACTGCCCCATCTGTAAGAGATAGACCACAGTTTCCGCCATTCAAGCGATGGGAGCACTATCCATTTCCTCCACACATGAGGCAAATGACGTTAAATTTTGAGAAATGCAAACTTGTATTAAGGCTTACTACAATTTTTGATTTTAAGAATGCAAATTTATGCTCTAGCATAATTTACTTCCCATTTGATTTTATCTGTGTTAGGCGTCCTTCCAACTCACCCCTATCTAGGAGGAGTTTAAAATTGAGTTCATTCGTGAGGCTTGGGGTAATTTATTTTTCTTTTAATATCTTTCATTTGACTATTTAATGCGCATATATTTTATCATGTGTTAAAAGCTCATAAGGTCTTCTATGTTCCTCCGGAGACGGCTGCCCCACTTCTTCCTCTTTCACCGGCCTCTTCACTGGCTCATCCGTTGGAGCATAATGTAAGTAACCGTTTAAGTGATGTTTTGTTTATTGCGTTAGCTATAAGTTATAATATATTATGCTTACTGTCATTGGTAGGTGGAAGTTAGAGGTTTAAAAAAAAAAAAGAGGAAAGAAGAGGGAAAAAAATTTGAGGGAGAGGGGGAGGAAGGGAAGCAAGAGGGACTCCACTCCAGAAGAAAGGAAAGACGAAAGAGAATGAGAAGTCAAGTATCTCAATTGTTCGCTGAGAATGTTTCGCTTAAGAAAACTCAAAAATCTTATGATGAAATCTTACGAAAAAATAAGGTAGAAATGAGAGAGCTGCGGAAACAGTACGAAAAAATGATATGGACATAAGAGAGCTGCGAGAAATAGTACAAAAAAATTATGTGAAAATGAGAGAGTTGTGTGATAGGCTCACTACGTTGGAGCAAGCAACGAGTGTCAAATCGGTTAGCATACACCTTTTGTATTTCATTGTATTCTATAAATTCTTTTAATAAAGATTACACTTTCCTAATATTGAGAAGTTATTGTCATTCAGGACCTTCGCATGGGTTGCAACACTTCGACACAGTCTAGCCCCAACACTACCATACCAATAGATAAGAGCCCCAAGACCAAACACACGGTAGGTCTAAAGGTTATAATCTTTTCACATGAATTTTTTGCTACTTGAAATTCTATTTGGATGTATTCATCTGTTCGAAAATAATGATATTTTATTTTTCTTAATTTTGCGAAGCTGGACCCGATCGTGCAGAGCATGTTGGATTTAAGTGCTCCTATTACGGTAACACATATTCACATAGTTGATTCCTTTATACAATGTCATTAATTATGCTACACTTTTTTATGTTATACTTTTGATTTCATTAGTATTCAGCCCCTATCACATCAATAGTCACACTTCATGTGTTGGCAAAGGGGCACAAAGTTATTGTGATTACTGACTCAATTCTAGTATAATTATTTTTACGCATCATTCTCATCCAGAAGATAGTAATAAATAATATTTTCGCATCGATTTCAGACCGAGGAAAAAGTTCTAAAGGAAATTGAGAAACGGGTTAGGCCACCGTCAAAATATTTGAGGCTCTCTTTTGTGAGCGTCGACGGTAGAGGGAGGATTGTGGAGGAGCCAACATCGACTTCCACCCTTGTTGACTACACCCCCCTTCGGCCTTTGACAGATGAGGAGGAGGTCTTCCTATCAAGCCTGATTAATATACCACACCCTCCAACTTAAGTAGCATCATATCATTAAGAAAGTCATTTCTACCCTTAAGAAAGTCATGCCTAATATAAGATCTCACTCATTGTAAGAAAGGATGAATACGTATTGGGGGCCATAGAGTTCAGTATGCGGACTTGCAATGTACTGTTGGGGAAAATTAGTTGATCAGCGATGTAAGTCTCTCCCTTTGAAGTATACTCTTTCTCTTAGTAGCATCTATTAAAACTTATATGCGTATATGAACTAATAAATAATGTTGACTGATGTAGGTTCTAAACTCACTTTTAATATTAATAAAAAATCAGGAGTGTGAACATCCAAATCTCTTCAAAAGATGTTACTTTATGGATTCATACTTTGTGGTAATGGGCCACTATTGGCACATATTTCTTTTTCTTCCACCTATTTTACTTTGCATGTTAGTAATATTTAAGAATTTATTGTAATGCAAAATATGCTACAATCAGAATTACTTTTATTTAGAATGTGGGCAAAGAGCCAAGCAGATAGTGTTACAAATCTAGACCCGATTACACTCCTAGAAACTTACGATTAGTCTACTAACCTTTGGGCACCCCTAGAAGATGTTGAGTTTCTAGAGAGCGATATGGTAACTTTCTCCATTATATGTATGATTTGATCCTGACGTTTCACATATCCTAATTTCTAAAGAATAACTTGAGTTACAAATATGTCTAGGTATTCATATGCCTCAATAAGCATGTCGCGCACTAGGCTTTAGCTATTTGGAAACCTCGCTCCCACACGATCGAAGTTCTCGATAGCATGGAAAACAATGTCTTACAGTATTGGAAGACCGAGCTGAAGTGTTTAGTAATCCTACCATCTTTGATGAACTAAACTTTCCTACTACATACGTCCATAGTAATTAATATTTTATATTTTGATATGTTATATTATATGTAGAAGGACGGTCTCTCCAAGCTATTATTTATGTCAAAGAGAGAAGAATTTCTTGTCCCATCGCCTGATTGGTGGGAGGTGAGACAGATAAAAGATTGGCCCATGCAAAGCATCTGTAATAAGTATAATTGCTGATATTTTATGATCATGTATATGGACTACCTATGTAGGTGTTTACCTTTCATATTTTCTCGGATAAATTCAATAACTATTATAAACGAATTAAAATTACGGAACTTCATCATTGAACCTTATGTTCGTTTCTCTGCATACAGGATGACATGCAATATGTTAGGAAGAGGGTTGCAGTTCAGATTGGAAAGGGTGTGGCACTGCAACAGAGGTACCCAATCCTTAACCGAAACCAATATTTTTGTTTTTCGATTATAGCTATATTTTAGTGAGATTTGAAGACTTCTATATAGTACTACATGTTAGACATCATTTTTTAGAATTTATGCATGATTCCATAGGTTGAATGATTACTTATTTGGAATCATTGAGATTTGATAGAATAGATTTTGTTTTTAAAATTTTTTGTTGAATTGTATATATTTGGGCTTTGATGAAGTTGTCTAACATTAGAGCCTTTTGATTGATTTTCCAAGGAATTGTTTTTACTGATGCTAAAATTATTAATTAAAAAAAAAAGGCAGAAAACATAAGATTTAATATACAAATTTGATGGAATTTTAAAGTCCCAAAATTCTAATTTATAAGCAATTTTTGAACTCAAGTTCCTATTTTGTAAATAGGCTTTGAGCCTCAAGAAGAGAAGATTTGTAGCCAACCCATTTTGAGTTCTAATAATTCAATGTGTGAGAGGGTGTTGAGACTTTAAAATCTCATTTATATTGATTGGTTTGGATTGGTTTCACGAGTCGATGTGATCAACTTAGCAGATTATCCCTTCAAATGAAATATGTTCTATTATTTTTTCTGCTTTGATCATATGAGATCATTTTTTTAGTTGACGACAATGAGTGATTGACCAGTTGATCCAAGAGTGGCATAAACTTTCCAGCTCTTAATAGATGTACGTGTGTTATGTTGATCAGACCTTTATTACCAAGTGAGGTTTATTACCAAATACTTATTTTTTTTTATCAAACTTATACACACAATCATATTTAAAGACTTTGTGTGCCTTGCATGACTCTCCTTATAGAGGCACTCAGGGATCACATTTTTAGGTAAGGTACCTGGCAAGATAGATTATAATGAGCGGATTCTGAAATTTAAGTGAAGTTATATGCATGCAGATTCCAGAGATCTAGATGTGTCCTTGATTTTTGTTATATCATAGATGAGCTTCCAACTTCTCTTCCACATTACTTTTCATGGTTTTCTTCTCTAAGCTTCAATGTGGTTTTTATTGCCTGTTGGGATCACACTTTCATTACTTTAACAATGCTCTGCTATTTGTCCCATATCTAAACTTTATTAAAGATTTCAAAGCTATTTTCATTATGACATTTTCTATTGGTTTTGTTGTGTACCATGTGTGGTCCATGTTAGAGGCTCTGGGCAGGAACTAGAACGTATGTAGAGATTATGATTAATAACAACATGTTTAAGGAGATGGTTAAGATTGGGGCTGAGTCCTCAACTAATTAGTAGTCTTTAGTTTGCTACACTACTTCTATTGCTAACTGCATTTTTTCCTAGATAACTCTCTGATTCCAGGAAATGAAATGAGAAGTAAACAACTATTTCTTTGGGAAATGCGACTATATTGTTCCTTGTTATGCAATAAAGCTTTGCTTGATACTCAAAGGAGGCAATTCTGGCTCACGCCAGTAAAAAGTTTGATAAATTAATCCAAGCCTCCTGAAACTTGGCTGCCAAATCCCTTTACAAAGGGTCTAGGCAAATTCTTCTTACCATAATCTGTTAACTGAACCCAGCAAATTTTCTTGTTTTGAGACAGTTTACTTCCTGTTTTGTTTCACGTGGAAATGTGATTCAGCTGACAGTAGCCATCCCATTTGTGGTGGAGTAGGGTATTTGGAGTTCATTACACGTTGTGGTGAAGGAAATATGTGATATTGGTTATTTGTTAATTTTTTATCCTTCATTTTTCTTAGTGATTTTTTTGCTAAATTCTTGTGATTCTGTCACATATGCCTACCATTTCTATGTTTGTTAATAACATTGCTCTTATAGATTTGACATTTGGTGTGTCACCCGTATCATCACAAAAATAGCATCTATGTCCATTGGTCCCTTAGAATAACATTTGGTGTGTCGCCACTATCATCACGAGTTCCACTACAATCGCATTTTTAATCTTAAGTTATTCAGCATATAATTTTGAAAATTTTAATTTTGTCTTTTTATACTAGTAGAAAAAGTTTAGTTATAAGGTTCTGTGCTGATAAAAACATCTTGACTTAATTTGATAATTGCCTGATCAGTTAAGCCAATGGATAGAATGAGCTATATCATGTATAATGCATATAGTGCTGATGCTATCATATTGATGCCAGTAGTTGAATCGTGAGAGGTGAGTAGGAAAGTGACATTTGATATGTTATTCACTAGGAGTCAAGAACTAGTCTTGGAGACGTTAAAAAAAAAAAGGAACTACTCTTGGAGCATCGTGTGTATGAGTCAGTTTTCGTGGTTATGTCTGATGAGTACTGCAGTGTACTTTTTTATAGTTGCAATAGGGTTTCTTATTTAACATATTTGTTTTCATGCATACAAAGTGTTTTGTGGTGTTAATATTTGGTGAGAGATCTCAATGTATTGAATATAACTAGTGAATTCTTTCTGATTCTGCTAGTACTATTACTTTGCAAGCTGCTCCAGTGAATATAGTAGTTGGATCTCTTATATGGGTGGAGGATCCAAACGAGGCTTGGATAGGTGGAGAAGTTTTGGAGGTCAATGGCAAAGAAATTAAAGTCAGTTGTACCTCTGGGAAGACTGTAAGTGCTCTTGAGGTTTTTGCACATTGTTAAAAATTCTCTGTTTCTGCTTGAAAATTGTGGATGTGGACATTATGTTTTTAAAATTCAGCTTGATGAACTGGATTCTTATGTATCAACTTTGCAAGCTTTAGTGCTACTCTTCCAGTTGTCGGTAGTTTTTCTTCTCTAAACGTTCAATGCTACTCTTGTTTTCATAGGTTTATTTTAGTAATATCATTTCCATAATTCAAGGGTATTGTGCTTTGCATTGCAGTTGGTGGGTAATGCATCCCATGTCTATCCTAAAGATGTCGAAGCACCACCTTCTAGTGTGGATGACATGACAAAGCTGGCTTATTTGCATGAACCCGGTGTTCTACAAAATTTGAAATCGCTATATGACATGAATGAAATTTATGTAAGTATATTGGTGGACATATATATGGATGAAAATATTTTACTGCTGCTAATGGTGATCAGCCTAAGTATATTGGTGGGCGACTCCATGTCTTATTTTACAAGTGAGTTCACTTGAGTTTTTTCATTTAAACCCAACTTCCAATATGGACTGATGGCTCGAACGCAATCCTGAGTTTCATTATTTTGTGTTAATTGTTTCTTTTACTAAATTAATTACTTGATTACCTTCTAAATTTTTTGTTTGATTGAACCCCAAACTATGGCTGTGAGATATCAGCTTCTTGTTGTTATTGTATTATAAAACTTGATGTAACGGTCGTACCATGCGACGGTCAGTTTTTTATTACAGGTTCGAAACACATCAGGTTTAATATGCTTGTGTTGATGCTTTTCTTTCGTTTGAGATCGGTCGGACTTTGATGACATGGGAGTATTGAATCTCATTATTTCAAAGATTCGACTTTTCGTGGTTTTTGTAAAGATGGTGTGGTTTTATTATGTGAGGAATTGTGGGTTTGAGTTCTATCTTTTCTTGTTTATTGCAGTTTGGGTTTAGGGGTTTAGTACACTTGTTAGTGTTGAAGTATTTGATTGTAGGTCAACAGTTACCAAATTGTGTGTTTTTTCTTTTTGTTAGAACTTGATAGGGTAATTGGATTCTCATATGTACATGTTGGGATTTGAAGGGACTTCTTGAAAATTTTATCCGATAGTAAAGTGTTCATGGTAAATTTTTGTGTCTCTGACATTGGTTCTTCTTATGATCTTATCTAATTTGTTTTATGTTTTCATTGATTTTTTTTACTTATTTTATTTTATTTTATTTTAAGGCCTGGAGTGGAATGTATTAATCTATAGTTAATTTGATGCCTTGACATTTCTTGTTTAATTTTTATTTAATTTGATGTCTTCACATTTCTTGTTTATAACTTTATACCATATACATCTCTTTTTTTTGCTAAATGAGCAATGTATTAAAAAAATGGGGGAGAGAATTCAAAGAAGAAGGGGGAGTGCCACGAAAAGGGATTTAAGTGGGGATCTTGGGCGTTGCCATCACCCCTGATTACCAAGGAAAAAAACTAGAATAGAAAACTTAAAAAAATATCTCATTCAACTTTTTTATATTTATTAATTGATAAGCTGGGTTCAATTTGCAACCTTGAGTTTCCAATATTATCAACCTTTCATTGTTCCTACTATCAGCAATCTGGATTCAAATCTATATTATCCTGTCCAGTCTCGAGATACCACTCGTTGTTTGGGCGAGACAAGCTAATACTGCAGATGGTACTGAGATTTATATTTCACTCCTTAGTTTCCTGTTTATGAGATAGCCTAAAATAAAAAATTTGGAAATGCAAATTCTGATTATTGCATGTAATCCATCTTTCTTTATAAATTTACTGTGTATGTTGGTAGAGACTTAAAGTTGTAAGTTTAATCCAAATCACCCATTATATCAAAGGATGATGAAGCAATTTACTCAAAGAACTATTATTTTGTATTAGTCATTTCCTTTTTCTTCCTTTGTGTAGATGGGTAGAAGACATATTTGAATTTGTCTTGTTGAATATCAGTATTTGAGGAGATTGAAATATCATATCAAATTTCAAATACTTCTTTTGTTTTGTGCTCGAGTTTTGAAGACCTTTCATACCACTAAGTTTCTAGAGTTCTATCTTCCAAGCTCACAAATCATTCAACCCGTTCACCTGAGTGTCAATAGGATCTTAAATTTTATTTATAAGGGCAACATGAATTTTTTTCAAAATCTTCTCATATTATGTGCATATAGATGTTTTTCCTATAAACTCGGTTACAAACAATATTTCCTGCAATCTATGTGCGTCTCTATCAATTTGGGCTAATTGACTAAGGGATTTATTTGGTGTTCCTAACTGTATCTTAATCACCTGATTTTGGATGGATGGAAAATAGACTTGGTCGGCCCATTACCCAACCAAGTTTTTAAACCAGGTCGGGCATATACACTTGATCCGTCACGTTGGGTTAGCTCTCGAAGCATCGAAATCAACCCTATCTGTTGACAGCCCTAAAGATATTCTATAAAGAAGTCCATTGATTGCATGATTATTAGATTATGGCATGTGCACTAATTGGAAGGCACTGTAATTAAGACTCGCTAGATCCAGCATTTGTTAATACAAAATTCTTTGTTGTGATTTTAAGAAGGATTTTGTACTCATATTTCATTAATCATTGACAGCGCAAAGAAGGAGATTGTCCAGATAAATTGGGCAGCATATCCCCACTACCACTCTCCGTAAGTGTTTACTCCATTTGTGTTGGATGATCACCATTTGCACTATATAAATGCCTTTGAGAATGTGGCGAGTACTATAGAGACAGGTGCTGTTGCAGCCGAAAATATCGCCGGATTTATCCTCTCGAGGTTTTCTGGTTTTTCATTGAACATGCCGAATGAAAGGATCTCTGCTTCCGGTGAAGAGCGTATGCATATGGATCTTTAAGCGGCCGAGTTGTTCGGGTATCGTGAAATGACAAGTTTGGATCAACTACTTTTGGGAGGGTGAGTTGGGGGATCAAGAATTGAGTTGTTTGGGTTAATCATAAAATTGGGCCTATGTCCCTGCCTAGTAGTTGTAGATTAGAGGATCAAGTAGATAGCTGGATATAAGTGTTGTATTGTAGCGATGTTTATATTGGTTTTGATAGATTGAATGCTTCTTACTGCCAATATTTGAGCTGCTTAGTTGGTTTTATACATAGTTTATGTTTGAATGGCTTCATGCAGAATTTGAATGACTTCATGCAGAATGCTCAGGGTTTCCATACATGGCCTAAAGATCCATTATAATGAAGTTTGGGATGAAACCCAATCTGGTCCATGTTAATCAAAATTTTAATGGTAGAATCTATGAGCTTCAAAATTCATTGGTTTGGAATTTGTTGGGCATGCACCCTAGGCCAACTACTTTGTACTCTTCCCATTGATTTGGAAATTGTTGGGATAGATCCCTGATCTCCATCGTCTGATTCAAAGTGGCACCTATCATTTACATTAAAGATCCTTAGATCTTGATACACCGATCAAACGGTACATTCATGATCAAGGGCACTCGGAATGCTACATTCATGATCAAGGGTACACATGATATTTCCATGTGGCACACTTCGGAAAAATTGATCGAGATTATAGAATAATTATTCAACAATGAATATCTTAGGTGGGACATTTGAGTGCCAGAAAACCTTTAATAATCTAATTGTGACACTTATTTGCGAATGAAGATGTCAAACAGGAGTCCGTTTTTTGCTTATTAATTTCTGCAATATTTTAAAAGTTCATAGCGATAAATGCTCCAAGTTGAAATGCAATAGACCCAAAAATGATGTTTTATGTAGATTTAAAGAATCCAATCTGCTAATTATAATATCAACTATTCTTTTTAGTGGCTGATGTTGAAGTTCATCAATCGAATGGCTGATGTTGAAGTTCATCTCCCACAAATGGTCGGCATCAGGTGGACTGCAAACCTAGCTAAACATGAAATTCGGTTCAATCAGACGGACACTACCATCTTAACAAGACATATAAAAGGGACCCGATCATCATAAAATGACATATAACCATATGGACCCGACCATCAGAGGTGAAAAATGAATTTAAAATTATACTACGGTCACTCATTTTGATCGGAAGTACACTTCTTGCCATACACATGCGCTATACCTGCAAAGAATATGTCAATATTTTCAATTTGCATGCTATCTGCATAAAATATATGCGTAAATATACCAATTACCACAATTACAAATTTCATAATATTTTTTTACAACCCTCAACAACTTAGTATTCTTACTAAAACATGTTCCATCTACATACAATCGTATCACAAAAACAGGTAGAAATGATTTATCCATTTAGTAGTGTAGCTAAAATGACGTCACGTACGGGATGCTTTAATGTGACCCTACAAGCTTGCACACCAAAATAGAATGCAAGCGTTACGGTATTTAAACGCAACAACTCTGCGTATGTGTTCTTATAGGACACTGGGATAAAAACTTAGCTGAAGTTAAAATTTTCAAAACTGATATATATATATATATATATATATATATATATATATATATATATATATATATATATATATATATATATATATATATATATATATATATATATATATATATATATATATATATATATATATATCCTTTCGATTGGATGTGTATCAGCCAAACCGGCCAATTGTTATAGTTGGCACTTTAGGGAAGGCATACTTTTTTGAACAAGGGAAGCGGTTAGGCGAGCTGACATGGTACCCGCCTTAGGAAGCGGGAGACTTGAGTTCGAATCCTCACCTTGAGGCCACCCTAGGGATTTATATCTTGTGCTGACCCGACATGTGCTAACTTGGGGTTCGCATGTGCCCCTGGGATTAGGCGGGTGCTCTAAGAGGCCCGAACTCCCAAGTTATTGAAAAAAAATATAATTTATCAAATTATAATCAATTCAATTTATAACATCCAATAGCAGTTCTTTACGTCAAAACCAACTACAATACACAACACCCAAACCCATCAAACATAGAAAGAAAGTCTAAGTATGTTACTACAATCTCATTATCGCCTTTAAAAAAAATGAGAAAAACATATCTCAAGGTAGTAAGATATGATCGCCACTGAGTCTTGAATAATTGTTTTCCATTAAATTATAATCAAATCACAGGATTTGAACCATAAATTGCAGGATTCTAGTTACAACAGTTACACACTTGTAAACAACAGGAAGTCATGAAATTCCCTATAAATATGGAAATTTAATATAAGGAATAAATAAAACAATTGGAGCAGCAAAATGCAATTTTGGGACTCCCAAAGTTCTCCCTTGATACTTGAGGAGCCTGTTTGTTAATGTAGAGATTTATAGCAGCGGCTATATATATATATATAATAGCAGCTATGAGAAAACAGTCCCCTCAAGTTTCAAGTTCTAGCCATAGTAAGGCCATCATCTGCTTTAGCCCTCAAGTATCAAGTTTTAGTTGTTGCTTCCACTTGATACTACTGCAGTCCCAATGAGAGTACAAGGACCTCTCTATTTATAGTAACCTCTCTTTTTTTTTTTTTGAAAAAAAAAATCTTCCCAAAACATATAAAGAACAAAAAAAAACTATCAAGATCATACACTATGAGGTTCTTGATGGACTAAAGCATAGCTGCTATAATCAGTTGATCATACACTTCAATTCACTGCCATAATAAAGCATAGCTGCTATAATAAAGGATTCAGTTCACTAATGGGGGAGCTGCTCCTTGCATTCAAAGAACAATCCCAAGAAGATATTATCCCAAGAAATTGGGGGAGCTGCTCCTTGCATTCAAAGAGCAATCTCAAACAAATAGTGGAGCTGCTCCTTGTCATATGTTAGTATGTGACCGTCTTATTAGTAAGTTTAAGACCGCTACAAACGGTCTTATTTAAAGACGTAAAAAAATAGTCTTATTTTATATCTTTTTAAAGTTTTTTTTTTACGTAGTGCATTACTTATAACTTCACACAAAATATAAGATAGTAGAAATTTTATTTCTATGGAAAGAGAAGTATATAACTGAACAGTGCATTACATAATATTTCCACTATATTAGTTTCAGGAGTTTGCACTAACGACATATGTTTTAAACCGATTTTTCTGTGAACATATCCAGTTATTGGCTCGAATCATGGGTAAGCTTGACATTAATTCAGGTTCATCTTCCATGGACATTTCTGAGGGTCCAAACCGAAATATGAACTCGTCGCGAAAGATGAGCTCTAAGGAGCCGTGAACCCACTGTGCATAATGCCAAAGATCTTCGATCGCCATTATTTCTAATATATTATAACCAATTTGACCCTGTCGCACCGCTATCATGGTGGTTGAAGGGGGTGGAAACCATAGGTCATCTCCTTCGTATTTGAGAGCATGTGCTTCGCGGGTATGGAATGCACTTTCGATGAGATACATACCATAAAAATCATCGTCCAACTGGTATGCTGATTCTTTTAGACGACAATACTTATGAACTCTTTTAAGCATGAGACGCCCAACCTCTGCCATTACTATGTTGGGGATGGGATTCGGTAGATTGTGGTGAGTTGGATAACCGTAAATCAAGATAACGACCATACTTATAGATAACTTATTTGACCCCTATGTGTGTGTTGTCAACTCATAGAGGCTACCATTACTCTACTTATGAGTATTGTACCATAGTTTCAACTATGTCTGTGTTGTCAACTCCTAGAGGCTAGCACCTACCAGTGAGATGGTTCAGGTCTATATATATATATATTATTCACTCCTATCGAATCTCGATCATATTATTATATTAGACTGCTCTCGTAGAGAGAGTCTATGATAAGAGAGACCCTCTTTTAGCTGCGTGCGAGGTATGTGTTGTTAACTCACCGAAAGATAACTCATTTGGCCCTTGTGTGTGTGTTGTCAACTCATACAGTCTGTCATTATTCTAGTTATGAGTATTGACTATACTTTCAGCTATGTGTGTGTTGTCAACTCCTAGAGGCTAGTATGTGTTCTCAACTCATACGCCAACTCGACGATTATTAACTCCTCTGCTACGTATATGTTGTCAACTCATAGAGACTAGTCATAGTCTCTACCTAGTTCACAACTACGTAGAGACATACAAGTCATCGTCCAACTCATAGAGGCTAGCACCTACCAGTGAGACGGTTTAGGTCTATATACATGTTATCCACTCTCCATCGCATCTCGATAATATTATTATATTTGACTGCAGGGTATGTGTTGTCAACTCATCTAAAGATAATTCATTTAACCCCTATGTGTGTATTGTCAAATCGTAGAGGCTAGTATGTGCTGTCAACTCATACGCCATCTCGGTGAATGATAACTCCTCCACTACGTATGCGTTGTCAACTCATAGAGGCTAATAATAGTCTCTACCTAGCTCACAACTATATAATAAACACACATACAACACTTACTCATTACCTCTCAACCCCTTTAGTTCAACACCACCTATACACATTCATGGCAACCCTATCGCAAAGGATTCCAGCAGAAGTACTTCTTGAAGCCGGTCGATTCATCCTGAATCGGGTACACAAATTTTGCATCATGGATCAGGAGGCCTTCCCATTCAGCCATAATTTCTATGTCACGTACATCATCGAGGACATTTTCAAGCTTCACGAACCTTATTTATCCCCTTTTGAGGGAGAGATATGTGGTGTATTCCCCCTTACAATACTCTAGAGCAAATAAACGAGCAACGCTTAGGGGCAATTGAGCTACTGGCAGTAAATGACCTTTCGACATATGCCCAGTGGATTATGGGCAGATTTGAATTTGTGTTTCGCAATGAATTCTTATTTATGTTTGGCCCGTCAATGTGGTCCTCCGACCAACCGGATGTAATTTCCCTACGGTCTTGTATTCGTGCAAAAATAAACCTACGTCTTGGAAATCAGTATAAGACGTTTTGCATTGATGCCACCCAATATTTCGACTGATTAGCAGACATGTATTTATAATATTTTCTATTTACATCATGTTAGGTCTCGAACCTCCCTATCTTCTACTATTTCCTACTCGAGTAAATTTCGTTTACCTTTTTATGCATATGTAATTTAGAACCATCACTAATATGTAGTTTCATTTGCATACTATCTTCTTAATTTAAATGTTACCTTAGTTTGACTCTTATCAAATTGATTTACTTTACATGTTGTCATATGAATGTAAGGGTTACCTTTGTTTAATGCCTATGAAAATCGAACTCCATCAGTACAGAGTATAAGTTGGCCGCCTCAATAGCTTTAATATAACTCTGTGAGACCTCAAAGCCCACGTGACACTGTTGCATCTGACACTGGAACCTCTGAAAAAATAAATAATAGAAAACATCAAATTGTTATAGGTTATTCTAGATAAACGAATGAGAGATAAAATGCATAACAAATAGTGGAAGCAAATAAGAGTCCGTGAAGAAACTTTTAAAGTGACTATGTAGGCCATGTGTACTTGTGTAGGAAAAATGTTACCTTTCGGTTGTGACCAACCTCCCTACAATTGATGCATCGCCGACATGCGACCACCTCACCGACACTCTTTTTTCTCAATTTTTTAGGTCGTCCTGTTGGTACCCTAGGAACTGGTAGTATAACTATTCTTTTCTCCTTAGGTTTGACCCACTTATCACTACTCAGAGTGGCATGAATAACAAGCTCGTAAGTCTTGCGGTACCTATCCACCGTGAACCAATCTTGAACGTTTAAATAGGGATTTGTGCAACGATTATTTATGGCTGCCAATGCATATTTACACTGGACACCCAAAATTTTAAATTTCCGACAAGAGCACGTGCGTTTTCCCAGATGCACGATATTTCTAGTATCTCCAACAATTAAAAATTCATCGAAATCAGAGGGAAATGTAGTATACGTGAAAGATGCTTTATCATTTCTTTAAGAAACTCTTCGATCTTTGATGTCATAATTGTGGTCCACTTTTTAGCCTCATTCCTTCTATAATAAAAATATTTCATCACTTTCTTATGTGTACTTTCTATTAGACCAATGATCGGTAGCTCCCTAGCATCTTTTAGTACATTATTGAGACATTCAAACCGTGATGTGGTTGTGTGTTCGTATCTCCCAATAGGAAAATGTGCTCTAGCCCAATGCTGTTTTCCAATATGAACAATGTAGTCATACGCTTCTTCAGATATCTTCTGAATTTCACTCATTTCTTTATCAAATTCAATTTTGGTATACGCATAACATGCTTTCTTTGTGTGCTCTATTACAAGTTCATTCTTGTACATACTCCTCAAAATTTTCTCAATGTGATATAAACAATACCCATGTGAAGCATACTGAAAGACTTTTGGCACTACTTGAGTGAGACCTTTTTGCCGATCACTTAGGATTACTGCGCGTGAATCGTATCCTATGATCTCTGCTAATCCATGTAAAAAATATTCCCAAGAACTACTATTCTCTGATTCCACTACAACAAAATACAATGGAAATATCCTCTTATTCTCATCAATGCCGGTAGCTATGAAGAGTGAAGCTCTATACCTTCTGAATAAATGTGTATCATCAACCGAAATAAGTGGCCGTAAGTACTTCCTAAATGAATCAATGCATGGCCCAAATGCCCAAAAGATTCTCAAGAATGCATCATCTTCCTTCGTCTATAGGTATATAAGGCATTGAGGATCCACGAGTTTCAGTTCCACCATATATGATGGGAGCAATTTATAAGACTCCTTCCAACTACCTCTAATATCATTGAGGGCGATCTCTTTTGCATGCCAAACCCTCCGATATCCTGTATTGGTTTGAAATCGCGTTCTCACATCACACATTATCTGCTTGGGAGTGTAGTTGCTATTTTCCTTTAGTTGGTCTTTTGTAATTGACGCCATCTAAATACTTGTAGCTTGATGATGGCTCTGTTTTCTATCTTGTGACATCCCACAAGTATGCTTTGGAGTAAATCTTTTAATTTTAAAATAATCGGAGTCTCTCATCTTCGAAGCACGTATACGCCAAGACCATCCATCTTCACGACATCTGGTAGCAACAACCTTCCGATTAGTTTTGATCGGTTTAATTTCGAAGTTCCCATGCATTGCAAATTCCTACAAAACATTATGGAATGATATCTTCCCAGTGAATATTTGGTTTAAATTGAGAACACCGTCTATGCCAAGAACACCGCTCACTTGTTGTGCCTCATCCACCATATATATGTCTTCAAAAATAGGAAGCATGTCATTTGTATTACAAACATGGGATTCTGTAATATCAGTCACTCGATCATTGTGCCTTGGCTCGCTAACTGGAGGTGTACCTCTACTTTCTCTTCCGTCAAGTTCACCCCCCCTACACTCACTACTGGTCTCTGCATTGACGGTCCATATGCTAGCATCTATACTACCTCCCTTAGAGAGTGCAGTAGCTTTCTCATTCCCAACTATACTGATATTATATACATTGCCCCCGAACACACCACGCAGAGATGCGCTTATATTTTCGTTGGCTGGATTGATGGGGACATGCGCTAAAGGAAGGTTGACTTCATTTTCACTATCTGAAACACATGTCACACCAACATGCCTATTGAAGGACGGATAATCAATTATCAACTTAATAAATTTAATTTATGAGATAATCTCAATACTATCGACTTAGTAGATTAAATTAACCTTTCATACGAGGACGGAGTAGTAGTGGGCCGAGTAGTTACTGTTGCGATGAATGGGGATGAAAAAGTATGCTCTTCGTTCCCACATCAATGTAAATAAATGAAATTAATTCAACAAATACAATCCAACAAAGACATAAGTATATAAGTGAACTAATCAATACTGATCATAAATATATTACGCACCTTCTAATATAAAAATTATTCAGGTGGGTGACGGGAGTTTGACATACAGTAGTCAATGCACTTACAATTGTGTTACGTTGAGTCTCAAACTCCTATGATAGGCATGTAACAGGAAGGGACTCGGTGGGTGTTAAGCCGTTAGAGAAATCAGTCAAAGGATAAGTATGACAATCATTGTCTTGTTCGAAAGGAGCTTTTTGTACGTAAATACATATACTATACCCGACAAACTGTGGATAATGCATCATCTCACGCATGTCATTATCATCATCAAGATCTATCACATACTTTTCTTTCCCTACTGGTGGCATTACGTAGCTAAGCTTTAGTATTGTATCTTTGATCTGAAATTTTGTCACCTCATATATTTTGACAATTAAATCCTTTAAACTTATCTCTCTCTCCACAACCAATACTTTCCTTTTTTCGGCCTCGCACACCGGTTTCGTAGAGTTGGAATCATTTAACCGCCTATTATAAAAGCATAATAAGTAACTTTTATCTTCGGATGTAGCTATTGTTTATATCTACTAACAATGATTATGACGACGATAATATTTAGTTAGACTAATCACTAGAGAGAGTCTAACTATATTAGAAATCATCAACAAGGATAACCAAACGTACAATGCAGATTGCACTAGGTGACCCCCAACTCCATAAAAAGTATATTTTTCAACTCATAATACATTGAGGAATACTCAAGAATAGGTAGAACACTTCTAGGTCAGTTTACGGTCAGTTTGCGCCACCCTAGGCCTGTTTACAGAGTAGACTGCACTAGGTGATCACCAAAACTGACATAAGACATTTTGAACTGACTTAGGAAATTTTCAAATTGACCTAGGGTAGTCTATCTCGCCCGTTTCTTAGTTTCAAACTGACATTGGTCAGTTTAAAATGCCACCCTAGGTCATTTTACAGCACAGACTGCACTAGGTGACCTCCAACTCCATAGAAAGTATATTTTTTAATTCACAATACATTGAGAAACACTCAACAATAAGTAGAACACTTCTAGGTCAGTTTACGATCACCCTAGGTTAGTTTGTGCCACTCTAGGTCAGTTTGCGCCACCCTAAGGCATTTTAAACTGACCCAGGGTAGTTTCAAACTGACCCAGGGTAGTTTATCTCACCCATTTCTCTATTTGAAACTACCCTAAGTCAATTTGCACCACTTTAGGTCAGTTTGTGCTACCCTAGGTCAATTTACAGAGTAGATTGCACTAGGTGATCACCAAAATTGACCTAGGGTAGTTTCAAACTGACCTAGGGTAGTTTATTTCACTCATTTCTCTGTTTCAAACTGTCCTAGGTCAGTTTGCACCAATCTAGGTCAATTTGCGTCATGATAGGCTAGTTTACAGAGTAGACTGTACTAGGTGATCACCAAAACTGACATACGACATTTTGAACTGACTTAGGACAATTTCAAATTGACCTAGGGTAGTCTATCTCACCCGTTTCTTAGTTTTAAGCTAACATTTGTCAGTTTGCTACGCCACCTTGGGTCATTTTATAGCACAGACTGTAATAGGTGACCTCTAACTCCATAGAAAGTATATTTTTCAATTGAAAATACATTCAGGAACACTCAACAATAGGTAGAACACTGCTAGGTCAGCTTACGATCACCCTAGGTTAGTTTG
This sequence comes from Chloranthus sessilifolius, assembly GCA_021018995.1. Lineage (NCBI taxonomy): Eukaryota > Viridiplantae > Streptophyta > Magnoliopsida > Chloranthales > Chloranthaceae > Chloranthus > Chloranthus sessilifolius. Next base: position 92,711,592 of record CM037584.1, on the reverse strand, counting down.
CGCCACTCTAGGTCAGTTTGAGCCACCCTAGATCAGTTTACAGAGTAGACTGCACTAGGTGATCACCAAAGCTGACTTAGGACGTTTTAAACTGACCTAGGGTAGTTTCAAACTGACCTAGGGTAATTTATCTCACCCATTTCTCTATTTCAAACTGCCCTAAGTCGATTTGCGTCACTCTAGGTCAGTTTGCGCCACCCTAGGTCAGTTTACAGAGTAGACTGCACCAGGTGATCCAACCATAACATGAAAAAATTAATCTAGGGCAGCTTATCTAGCCCGTTTCTAATTTTGATGTGAAGAAATAAAAAAGAAAAATAAGAGAAAGAAAACTCGTTGAGAGAGTGAGAGACTTACAGTGAGAGAGAGAGAGAGAAACCCTACTGTTTTCTTTATCGGGGAGGTTTACACAAAGTCGGCGAGGTTTGCACGAAGAAGAAGGGGAATCAGCGTGAGAAGGAAAGGAAGAAAGGGGAAAGAAGGAATAGTGTAGGCTTAATACCCTTTATATATGAAGGGCATTTTAGTCTAAAAAATTAAAAGAGGCCTTACTGTGGTATTTCTAACTTAAGGGGTTAGATTGGAATAAATCAGGATAATGAGGGATTTTTAGAGAAATTGGCCATATATATATATATATATATATGTGCGCGCGCGCGCGTGTGTGCATTTATTATGGTTATACTCGATTATTTCTATTAAAAGTTTTGAAAAATCCATCGTAAAATCTATCGTTGTTATTCTCTCCCTCTCTTTCTCTAGCCATCGATGGCTTCTCTTTCCTCTTACTCTCTATACCATATGTTTCAATTGCCATCTCTCTCTTCTTCTTGTCATCCTTTGTTTTTGTTCTCTGAATTCGTTAACGATCGCTTCGTCTTCAGATCGTCTTCTTCATCATGTCGAATCTCATTCCAGAAGAACAACACAGTATTCCCAATAACCGCAAAGCTGGTTCGATCTGCTGCTGCTAAATCCGGAAATGAGAGAGAAACCCTCAACGACGAAGGGGTTGTTGACGATGGCGTTGTGGGGGCTGCCAATTTGCAGAGATCACCGGACTCGATTTCTCTCGGAATTCGAGAGCCTGTTTATGAGGTGCCTCCTACTTTTTATTTATTTGTTTATTTTGTGGTTCCAAGATTCATGTTTGCTGCATTTCTAGTTAATTTGATAAAAGAATTGTAACGATATTGTCAGTGTGATAAGTCAAAACAATGAACGAAATTTTACTATTTTTTTTTTTGACAAGTGGAAATTTTGTAAATTTTTCACTGATTAGAAGCAGTACATGATCCTGAAGTTGGCGCATTTGAGATGGCCGACCTCTTCTTCCCCAAGGAATTTCTTGGGTAAACTCTTTCTTGATACCTGAAAAGAGATTACATCCTTTATTTATGGATCTTATCCTACTAATTAGGAGAGGATCCAAACTTTTTCTAGAATTTGATTTCAAAACCTTCAAATTGAGGTAAAGAGAGGCAAAGGTTAAGAAAGGGATAAGGGCTGATGGTTGCAAGTGAGTGCCATGTGTCACGTGAGAGAAATTGAAGTGTGTAAGGACAAGTGGATTGCCACTCAATTCAATGCATCAAAAGGTAAGATTGAAGACCTTGGGAGGAGAGGGAATTTGTAGGGGCATGACCCTCCTCCCCTGCTTTCGGACAATCCTTGATCTCAAGGGTTAAAATCCGGGAATCCTTGCTGCAAGGATTCCCAATTTTCCCAAGTAATAGCTTCTGCTGGTGCTTCTAACTAAACTAGCGCCTCCGTCATAGCTTTGTTATGGCTCTTAACCAGGCGCCAATCCAGGATGGCAGTAGGTATGGCTTGTGGAATGCCATCACCCATCAGAACCAATAGGAGGGACGAGCACCTATGACAACTGCACTCGAGCCAATCTTCTTTGTAAGGCAATAACATGAAAATGTGGGTGTGTGTGTGCCCCACTTGGAAGTTGGAGTTGGGTAACGACTTGGCCAATTGGGTGTATCCATGTAACTTAAAAAGGTTGGAGATGAAAGCTTGCTTAACTGTTGCCACTTATATGGATGGATAAGGGCAATGAGTGGACGTATTTTGTTAGGCGATCAACCATGGTTTTTCCTTGAGATGACGACAAACCCGTTGATAAATTCCATGGGCAGATCTCTCCATACTCGATCAGGGATATTTAGTGGTTGGAGCTGGAGGATGGATCTGTTCACCTTTGTTTTTTGACATATATAGCGTTCGGTGACATGCCGTACAATGCCCTTTTTTATCCCTTTCCAATGAAAGTTACGAGAGACGTGCTTGTAGGTCCTTTTGTGGCCCGAATGCCCACCCATTGGGGAATCATGGAACTCGTGTAAGAGTTGGCGATAAAGATTGGATGGTGACCCCAAAACTACTCGCTCCTTGTGGCACGTAACACCATCAACGAAGGTGTTGTGAGTGACTGTCTCCTTAAGGTCGACCAATCAGTGCAACAGTTCTTTAAGCATGAAATCAATATCATACATGAGCTGGATCTTGGAAACACCAGCCGAAGAGACCTTTCTAATGGCTGAAATTGTGGCTGCACGCTCATGGCATGACATATGCATCAGCTGCTGAATTTGCTTTCCCCTTCTTGTAGAGTGTAGACTCTCTCAATATCTTCCCCAAACAGTTTGGATAGTCATTTTTACTGCGTCGTCTTCACTATGCGTTGTATCAGAGAGATGATGCAAGCTCTTATGATCTGTACGAACAATACCTCCTGCCTCTACTTGGTCACTACAAACGCAATGGCTAATATCTCCTTCTCATATGTGGATAGCCCAAGATTCTGACCCGATAACGCCTTACTAATGAGGGCAATGGGGTGGTCGTCTTGCATAATAACACCACCTATTCTCACATTTGAAGCATCACTCCCACAACAAAAGGCTTCGAAAAATCTGGTAAAGTGAGCACCGAAGCATAAACCATTGTCTGTTTTAGTGTTTGGAAAGCATCCGATGCTTGTTGAGTTAGTGAAAAGAGTCTTTTTTAAGACTGCTGTCAGTGGGCTGCTGATACGACCACAATCCTTAATAAACTTGCGGTAGTGTCCCGTGAGACCAAGGAAACCACAAAAGCCTTTGATGTTCTTGTTCGGGCCAATGTAGCATGCAATCAATCTTCTTTTGATCAACTTGGACACCTTCTCCTTGGAGGATGTGCTCAAGGTATTCAACCGTTGTTCTTCCAAAGAGGCATTTGAAGCATTTTAAATATAGTCGGTGCTCGTGAAGGATTTTTAGCGCGTGTCTAACATAGAACCTGTGTGAATCCCAATGCTTGCTGTAGATAAGAGAGTAGTCGAAAAAGGTTAAAATGAACTGCCAAAGATGTTCCCGAAATAGATGATTCATTATTCTCTAGAAGGTTGAGGGCGCGTTCATGAGACCGAAGGGCATGACAAGGAATTCATAGTGTCCCTCATGTGTGTGAAATTCAGTCTTTGGAACACCTTCTCGATTCGAATATGGTGATGTCCAAATCGCAATTCCAACTTAGAAAAATAAGTGATGCCATATATTGATTATTGAGCTCTTAACCATGGATCAAAATATCGTCCGATACCGATACGTATCGGACGATACGTATCGGTATCGGAGGTGGACGATACGGTACATTAAATGTACCGTATCGCCCATTTATATGGCTAATACCGGACGATACATTCAATGTATCGTCCGGTATGTTACTGTTCCGGTACGTATCGTCCGATACGTACCGGTTTTCGGCCCGGACGATACGTACCGGAAAACCGGCATTTTGATCCATGCTCTTAACAGTATCATGGTGAATGATAAGTGTCCAGTCCCTGTTGTCGATGAGCTATTAGATTGACTGCGACCTCCAAATCGACCTCAATCATGGGCATGAGATTCAGAAAAGGTAGGGAGCATTGTACGCTCAGAAGTCTTGAGGGATACGTCCATAATTCTCATACATGTCTCCTCTTGCTAGAGAAGAGAGAACACAGTGCCTAATGGTGGCAGCTCCTCTCTGCCAAGTATGCTAGCACGTACATGCTCAAACTCAGGATTGACTCCTTCGAAAAGGTCAAAGATCTTCGTGTTGCTGTCCCCTCTCTAGATCACCAGACAATCATCATACGAGTCTTGAGGGCACAGGAATCACACTTTTCTTTCCTCTTGTAGTGGCTCAGCTCATCCCACATACCTCTCAACTGTGTACAGAAGTCTCCAATAGACTTCACCCCTGACGCATCTGGCTGATCTTCTCGGTAAGACAAATTTTTATTGTATAATCATATCTCTGGGTTCAAGGCTCACTGATGGCTATCCACAACTCCGTAGAAGAAGAAAATACATGAATGAATTGCTAATGGCTGGTGCATCGAATTCAACAACCATGTCATCACTTGCATTGCATCACATTTCCAATCCCCATACTCTCATCTGTTGGAGTTGGTTCCTTGGTTGTTCCATCAAGAAGCCCAAGTTTTTGCTTTGCACCGAAAAACAGCTCTGTAGATCTAGTCATTCTAGATAACTAGTGCCATCATACTGTGGCAATCTAAAGTCCATGTGATCGTTCCATATTGCTGCCCATATGAACCTTTGTTTCTTCCATTGTATCAAACACTGAAGGGACAAGAATACGTAAAAAAATGAGTCCGCCACAAAACAACGAGTATTAGTACCAAACCAAGGGCTCTGCAGTCACTTAACAATTATTGCTGATTACACAATCAGCGTATTTGTTGGTCATACGACTACACAACGATCATATACAACCATATAGGTCACTACCCATAAGATTTCAACAAAATCTGTCACTGAAATCATTGACCCCATACACAAAAAACCTTACAAAACTTCAAATCATATAAGAAATTCATGATCCTATGTTCTATGTATTGAGGGAGAGATTTAGGTTCAAAACGTATTGATCTCTCCCTCCAGACAATCGCAAAACTCTAAGAACTTCAGAAAAGCTGTGAAACTAATAATAAACAAAGATTCGGTAAATTCAACAAAAGAGTATGAAGATCTTGAAGAAACAGAAAAACAATTTGAGATTCATACTCTCCTAGTGATTCCGGTCCAGAAGGATAGTACCTCAATCCCTGATGGGCTCCAATTCCTCAAAATCCATGAAAGAGGCGAGATATGAGTTTTTGAAATAGATGCCTTCGAAACTCACAAACCAGCCTACAAAATTAGGTGAAGCTTTAATTAAAAAAGACAATTCCGATCAAAATCCCACTGGAGTTGTGAAGATTGGAGGTAAAAAAACTGACAATAAAATTTTCTGATTGATTTTTCCTGGGAGATTGTTTCAACCTGTAACTAGTCTTCTTCAAGCTGTATATTTTACTCTTCTTCCCTTGAAGAGAGAAACCAAGAGACCATATAAACTTCTTCCTTCAAATCCCTATGCAGGAAGACGTTCTTCACGTCTAGTTGGTACAAGGGCCTGTCTTTGTATGTTGCCAATGAGATAAATACCCCTGGTGATATTTGACTTTGCTACTGGTTCAAATGTTTCCTGATAGTCCACTCCTTGTGTTCATGTGAATCCCTTTGTAACTACCTTACCTTGTATTTTTCAATTGTACCATCCGGTTGATATTTGACTGAATAGACCCATTTACATCCTACTATCCTTCCTTGCAGGAAGTTCCATAATCTCCTAAGTTATTTTGCTTGAAGGGTTTTATTTCTTTTTTTTTGATCAATAAAGGAAATTATATTGATAAGCAGCAAGGTGCTGAAAGACCAATACAATGACACGACCAAAAAACAGGAAAACAACAGGTCACAACAAGAAAAAAATCCCGGCCCAATCAACCAGGGTCCCACAAGTAGTGCTCCTCTGTAGTCCCATTCCCTCCTCTTGTCACCCAAAACCACACCAGGTCTCTGACCGACTTCATGATCATCCCCAATGGCCTGCTATTGTGCTAAAAAATCCCCATATTCCTCTCACACCATATAGCCCACAACACAGGAAATAGGCTGCCTTCCAATACTCTCCAACTTGTCCCTCCACTGGAGCAGACGTCCATATCAGATACTGGATGTAAGGAGTAGCCGGTGTAACCCAACTCATACCAAAGGATTTTAATACAATGTTCCGTAGTGCCTGTGCCACCCCACAGTGAAGAAGCAGGAGTGGGGTGGTCTCCTCCCCATTGTTACACATTACACAACAATTCAGGACCTCCTTCCCCTTTCGAATAAGCTGATCAATGGTTAGGGTTTTTCCTTTGAATAGAGTCCACGCAAAGAACTTAATTTTGGGAGGAATGACTTCCTTCCATAACCTGGCACCTTGGTATTTGACCAAGGGCCGCCGTGCAAGCATTCTATAGTAGGATTTGACACTAAAGAATCCATCTCTGCTAGGGGTCCATATAAGCCGGTCTTGACCGTGAGGTTTCCGTTGAGCGCAATATAGCCTCTGCATCAGAATTGAGAACGAAGCCACCTCCTCGTCCCTTAGATATCTTATGGTAACAACATCCCAGAGACTACCTCCCTTAGTATCAAAAACAAACTCCGCAATCCTTCCAAGAGGGTTCACAGATATGTCATAGATGTTTGGGAAGGAAGATTTGAGGGGACCCATATCCACCCAAGCATCCTCCCAGAAGCGGATACGGGTACCACAACCTCAACTGAATCGTAGCCCTTTGGCTAAGAAGTCCCAAGTGCTGCATATACTTCTCCACCAGGTGGACGTTCCTCTGTGAATCGTATTACTTATACCCCAATTACCCAAAGATTGCCCATATTTCTCGACCAACACCACACGCCAAAGGCTCTCCCTCTCCTCCTCCCTACCCGCACGCCAAAACCACTTTCCTAGCAGTGTGATATTGGTCCACTTCAAGCTGCGAATTCCTAGACCACCACGCCCGACGGGCAGCTAACAAGTGTCCCAGTTAACAAGGTGATATCGTTTATCCATACCCGATCCCTCCCACAGAAAGTTTCGTTGGATTTGCTCTAGGCGATTGATAACTCCCATTGGGCATTTGAACATCGACATGTAGAATATGGGCATCGACGATAAGACCGCTTTGACCAGTAGGAGCTGGCCTCCACTACTGAGCAGTTTCCCTTTCCACGATGACAATCGTTGCTCAAACCTTTGCACTACCTGTTCCCAATCTCGAGCTGTAGGATGCCTGAGGCCGAGGGGAAGTCCCAGATACTTGATTGGGACCTTCTCAATTGCGTAGTTAACCGTCTGCGCCAGATCTGCCAACACCTGATCATCAGTACCAATACTCGTAATAGACGACTTGGAGAAATTGATCAGTTGTCCCGAGGCAGCCTCATAAACCGAAAGGATATCAACCAGGGATCTGAACTCTGACACGCCTTCCCGAATATAATGGTGTCATCCGCAAACTATAGGTGCGAAATGTGTCTCCCTTGAACTCCCACCTTAATACTGGTTATGACGTTCAAATGCTTGGCTCGCGAAATCAGCCCCGATAACGCTTCACCCATCATATTGAATAAAAAGGGGGATATGGGGTCCCCTTGGCGGATACCTCTGGAGCTCTTAAAGTATCTTGTAGGAGTGCCGTTGATCAAGGCCGAGAACCAAGCCGAGGAATAACACCCCCTCATCCATCTCCTCCAAGTCGTACCGAAGCCCAACTTGCCGAGCATATAATCTAAGCAGTCCCAACTGATCCGATTGTATGCTTTCTCCATATCTACCTTCCATAGGGTAGCAGGTCAACAATCATGGTGTGCCGAATGGATGGTCTCCTACGCCACCGCAACTAGGTCCACTAACTGTCTGCCCCTAACCTTCGGCTCCCTAATTGTCCGAAATTATCATACTCATCACCGGTTTGAGTCTATTTGCTAGGACCTTGGATATAATCTTGTAGAGACAATTAGTGAGACATATTGGCCGGAAGTCGGGGATGTCATCAGCCCCATCTCGCTTGGGAATAAGGGTGATGAACGTAAAATTTAGGCTCCGCTCAATGAAGCCAGAAGCGGGGAACTCGTGCATAACCTCCAACAGATCCACCTTTATGATTGGCCAAAAGAACCTGAAGAATTCCATGGTGAAACCGTCGGGTCCTGGTGCTTTGTTTTTGGCCCCAAACCTGGCAACTCTCCACACCTCATCTTCGCTGAACTGCTGTTCCATACCCATCCGTTCCTCCTCAGCTATAGAACGGAAAGATATACCGTCCAATTGAGTCTGAGGCAAACCGTCATCCTTGTACATGTTCCTATAGAATGCAACAATTTTCTCCCGAACCTGATCCTCCTTAGAGTAGGTAACCCCATCAACTATAATACTGCCCAAGTAATTTGCTTTGTTCCTCGCATTGGCGACCGCATGAAAATACTTGGTGTTGGCATCTCCCTCTTTGAGCCATCTAACTTGGCCTTTTGCTTCCAGCTTACCTCTTCGGCCATGCAGACACTGTTAAACTCCATTTTTTTGTGATATCTTTCCTCTCGCTCATCAGCCGTAAGGTGTCTTAATTCCTCCAAATCATCTAATTCCTTCAGCCGCGATAATGGCGCCTCCTTCTTGACCTGAACCTTACCATACACATCTTTGTTCCACAGCTTACTCTTTACTTTAACCCGCTGTAGCTTGGAGATGAATTTGTAAGCTGCCGTTCCTATGGGTGTCGGTTTGTTCCACCAAGCTGGTACCAACGCCTGAAACTCACTATCCAACAGCCACATGTTCTCGAATCGGAACAGACTTGGCCCTTTCCCACGCGAGTCGCACATAAGGAGCAGAGGGCGATGATCAGACACAATGCGGGCTAGGCATTCAAGCTTTGCACTTGGGAAATTGTCAAGCCATTCCAGATTGCATAGGAATTTGTCTAGCCTACTCATGGACGGGTTTGCTTGAAAATTCGACCATGTGATTCGCGCTCCGGTCAGTGGGACATCCATCAGCTCCTAGTTCGAGATAAACGAGTTGAACTCACGCATTACATCCACATCGGGCGGCCCACCTTGTTTCTCGAACCCCCATCTAATCGCATTAAAGTTCCCTCCAAGGCAAAAGGGGAGGTCCCATCTGGCCGTGAGAGCAACTAGCTCCATCCAGAAGTTGGGCCGGTCTCGATCAACAGTCGGACCATAGATCTCAGCAAACATCCACACTTTCCCGGAGTCCTTATTCCAAAGCACTACCTAAGTTGAGTAAATCCTCACTTCAATCATTTTGTCAAACAGCCTGCTATTCCAAGCCACTAGAATACCACCCGATGCGCCATCTGAATCACCGCCCATCCACTCCCACTAACAAGGGTCAAAATACCGGTTCGCAAGATATTGTCCGGGATCTCTAGGACGCATCGTGCTCGTATCGTCGGATCTTCGGACGACACGCATCGTATCGTCCGATACATTCAATGTATCGGCGATACATTGAATGTATCGGTTTGATACATTGAAAAAATCGTTTTTTTTTTAAAAATCCCAAAAAAATCCCAAAAAATCCCAAAAAATCTGAAAAATTATATTTATTTATTTTGTATTTATTTCAACTATTTTTGCTTTTATTTTTGACATATTTGATGCATTATTTAGATGAATATATAAGTAAGATGCCTATTTTGTAACTTAACCCAAGTCACATGCCTATTTTGTAACTTATTTTTGTCTTAAGATCACATTTTTGACTTAATGTAATAGATCTTCTAACATTATGTTCGATCAGGTGATCACATGCCTATTTTATTAACAATATTTCATAATTTGATTGTGAGACACGCATAAAGTAAATTACAATATATATTGACAAAAATAAATTATATATTGTCAAAAATAATAGCTATGTTGATAAAAATAAGTTTAATTGTACATGAAAAACTTACTTTAGAGCCACATTGAATTTCGTGGTGGTTCTTGGCCCTCATGATCATCGTCATCATCGGTGCGCGAGCTTTCCGGCCTTTGCCTATAATGTTGCCCATATTGATACCCATGATTATATGTGCCCCCTTGAAATTGAGGCTCAGTAGTGCGTAAGGCCGGTCCTCCAAAAATCTGACCAACGAAGTCATATGGCACCGAATAGGTTTGTTGTGGCTGGTAGTATGGGTTACTAGTTGCTGAATCTTCGGTATTTTGCAAACTGAATCCCCCGAAGCTAGAAGTCATATAACCCATATCCGTATCATCTTGTGGTGGTGGTGTTTGATATGATCCCGACGCTCCTCTTCCTTCAACCCCTCCCATTCTAAATGTAGGAGTGTCGAATTGTGCATTACGAGAGTCATCGTCCCATGCCGCCATATCTCTATAAGGATCAGAGGTACCAGCTTCCTCCCCTCCACCACTAGTGCCAACGTCCCCTCCACCATCATCCTCACCACTCCCATCATCACTACCGGGCTGCGTTTCGTCATCAGATCCAACCACTGAATGACGATTCAATCTTCTTTTCCGCCTCGGTGGTTGGGAAGCTGCGCCGCTACTCTTTCAGCTGTGTCCAGCCATTCAGTGCTCTCACTATCCAAGACTGGCTCCTCTCTCTCTTCGATCCATTCATTCAAAGGGTCATCCTCCTCGAATATATAATCCAACTGGATGGGATCAAAATAATCACCGTCTGCAAGGTAGAATATGATAGATGAATTAGTATAATATGTAAGTAAGACTTCATATAATTGAGGATCTAAGACTTCATGTAATTGCTTACCACGGTTGGTCCTCTATATTTCGACCCTTAATCGCATGTTGTAGTGGCAGTAGACTAACTTTTCCAATCGGTCCATAGTTAGTCTATTCCTTGTCTTAGTATGAATGAGAGAGAAAGTGCTCCAATTCGCTTTCGCGATTGGACGAGAACACGTTGCGACAATACCCTCATTGCTACCCGCCTCAATATCGGATCATCACCTCCATAATGCATCCACCAATCGGGTTTGTTGTGTTTAATTTGGGATTGCGCCAACGGGTCCTAAATGACCCATGTCTCTTCGAAACATGTCAATCTATAAAGATGAAACACTGATCGGCACATATCAATAAATAGATGATAATATCACATGACATTTGACTTATTACTTATAAGGTATGATACTATGATCACTCACATCTCTTATGGCTTGGCCTTGGTCCGCCAACTCGGAGCATTCTTTGGATTACATTGAGCAAACGGTATACACTTCATCGATTATTTCATTTCGAAGCGTCGCAAGATATCTGGAAGGTTTGGATTCAAGTAGTGTGCTACACATCAAATATGAGCAATTTCATCGATATGAAAATAATGAATAAATAAATAAAAATCACTACATAATTGTGCAACATGTTATACTGCATGCAACAATCTTGGTGAAATTGTGCATCCCACCTCTTGTCGATAATCGCCCGATGTCGTTTATATTTTGTATGGCATTTGGTTTTATAGCCAATTTTGCCTTATCCATTGACTCATAAACGCGTACCCCATTGTTGGTTTGTCATCACCATCAACCAATCTCAACACTTGCACCAACGGTGGTCGACATACGCCCAAAGCTGCGTCTGTCGATCGGTCGACAACCGGTGCAAGCTAGTCTCTTCGCCGTGGGAGTCCTATTTCATGTTGATTCCATTCTTCCGAAGCGACACCATGCTTTTCAGCTCACGCCTATATCTAGCCAAACTCAGAGGGCTAAGAACGTGTTAAAACGTAATCGCAGGGTCGAGCAACTCATTGTTCGTGAAGGCTCTCATTAAATTGACGACTTGTCCTTTGTTGTACAAGTAGGAAGTAATTGTTCTTCCTTTTGAATAGTTGCGTGCCTTGCTTCTCTTTCCTAAATCCTCAAGAATGAGTGCGGCACACGGGTCCATCTGGTGGCGTCTCTTCGCCATTAGTTTTAATCGGCTTTGTAGTTTGCCGCATTATGCTGTTACCACACTGACCCGGCGCTCTCCAACCTCATGAACTACCATATCCATTAGTTTAAAGAGGTAGTCAGCCTTTACGTGTCAGAAGCATCAATCGATTTCAAAAATCGTCCGGCATCGTCAGAAATCAAAAAGTTTATCAAGCTCTTCTTTGTGGGACCCATCCATCGCATATAATTGTGCAACCTCTCTCATCCCATACATCCTCAAAGCTCGTATATAGGCGGTTATCTCATCGTACTCATCATTAGTAAGGGCCCAGGATATCTCATATGGAGAAGGCTTTTTAACTCTGGACCAACCGCACTTGTATCAATCATGCTTTTGAAGTAAATGATCTCTGCTACTTGGCTCAATGTGGTTGTATATAAAAAACTTGGCAATAGATTTTCCAAGCTTCTTCCCCATTTTTGCAAGTGAGATTGCACTCAATTTGGTTTGTTTGGAGCTTTCAGTGTGATACATGAATGGATCCATGAATGTAGTAATGCGGCCTCTAGTAGGCGGCCTATAATCCTCTCCCGATGATGTTGCCCTCATGGCGCGGTCTGCTCAACATCCTCATCAACATCAACAACATGTGGCCTATGACTAGATCCACCACCGGTAGCAGGCATGGATGGACCCCTCAACCTGGACCGAAACCGATAATCGGCTTCTTCCTGATCTCGACGCTGTTGTGCTTCCCTAGCACTCTCTCATAGCTCTCGCTATCTGCTCATCCTCATCCTCATCCTCATCATCCTCAGGTGCAGCTGATGTAAACTCTGGATCTGGCCTCCTGATTCTCTCATACATTTCCCTATCACGATCGGCTTCAGCTTTTTTCTTTCCCTTTGCCGCTTGTAAACTAGCTCTGATATTTTCTTTTACCTCTCTGGGTACACTAGGACACCCTCTTGTCTCTCCCTTTACATGAGCCAGATGCTCCTTTAATCGTGTGATACCTCCTCCTAGCAGTTTTTTTCCACAAAGATTACATTGAATCTGGAGTCTATTACCATCTATTGCTGTACCATATTGCCACGCTGGATCTGTCGAACGTACCATATTTATTTATTTCACCTGCATGAATGAGCAAACGATTGAAAATAAACATCTAATTTACACTTAAAAATAAAATTTACACTTGAAAATAAAATTTACAAGAGTAAACATCTAATTTACACTTGAAAATAAAATTTATTTTTTAATTATTGCTATTTTAAAAATATCAGATTATATTTTATCAAATTTATTTGATATTATTATAATTTTTGAATATTTATTTGATATTATTATAATTTATGAATGTTTATTTGATATTATTTTAATTTATGAATATTTATTTGATATTATTATAATATATAAATGTTTATTTGATATTATTTTAATTTATGAATATTTATTTGATATTATTATAATTTATTAATGTTTATTTGATATTATTTTAATTTTTTAATGTTTATTTCATATTATTTTAATTTATGAATATTTATTTGATATTATTATAATTTATTAATGTTTATTTGATATTATTATAATTTTTTAATGTTTATTTCATATTATTTTAATTTTTGAATATTTATTTGATATTATTTTAATTTATGAATATTTATTTGATATTATTATAATTTATTAATGTTTATTTGATATTATTATAATTTTTTAATGTTTATTTGATATTATTTTAATTTATGAATATTTATTTGATATTATTATAATTTTTAAAAATTTATTTGAAATTTATTCCATATTATTCTAATATATTATGGGACATATCCCATTATATAAATTATTTTAATTATATGTGACAGTCACATATAATCAATATGGGTCACATATAATTTAAACTTAAAATTAATATGGGTCACATATAATTTAATATGTGACACATAAATTTAATTATATGTGACCCATATTAATTTTAAGTTTAAATTATATGTGACCCATATTGATCTTATTATTTTATTAATTATATGTGACCCATATGATATGTGACCCATATTATATGTGACCCATATTGATTACATGTGACCCTTAATTATAATTATTTATATTATTTTTGACCTATCAATTTAAATATTTTAAATGGGGTCACATATAATTAATTTTGACCCATCATATTATTTTTGACCCATTATTTATATTATTTTTAATTAATTTAAATATTTTAAATTATTTTAAATAATATTAATTATTTTAAATAATTTAAATAATTAATATTATAGGTAAATGATAAATTTACCTATAATATTAATTAATATTAAGGTAAATCTACACTAAATAAGTGTAGATCTACCCTTATTTAGGGTAGATCTACACTAATTTAGTGTAGATCTACACTAATTTAGTGTAGATCTACCCTTAATTAGTGTAGATCTACACTTAATTAGTGTAGATCTACACTTATTTAGTGTAGATCTACCTTATTTTAGGAAATAAAATGAAATAAAATGAAATACAGGTACCTTTCACGTTGATCCCATGATATTTTGTGCGATTTGGCGCCGATTTAGGGTGTAAATAATCAAAAAAGAAGAGAGGAAGAAGAGAGGAAGAAGAGAGGAGGAAGAAGAGGGTTTACCCGACTTAAAAGTCGGGTCTATGGTGGGGCCCACCGATAATTTGAAATTATCGTCCGATACGAACGATAATTTGAAATTATCGTTCGTATCGGACGATAATTTGATTTTTTTTTTTATTTTTCAAGTTTCACCTTTATTATCGGACGATAATTTGAAATTATCGTCCGATACGGACGATATTTTGTCCGTATCGGACGATAATTTCATCATTTAACTAATGGTACGATACATAGGGTATGTATCGTACCGTTCACGCCCAAAACCGATACGTATCGGTATCGGACGATATTTTGACCCATGCCCACTGATCACCTCCCAGCACTGACGCCACCTTCCTCCTGTCACCGCTGCCCCACTTGGTTTCTTGCAGAGTAATAATGGCCGGCTTAAGCGCCTCGATTACTCGTTTCACCCCGGCTCGTTTACTCCCATCGCATATACCCCTGACATTCCAAGACAACATCTTCATAAGCGGCTATGAGATGTCTCGCCCTTACGAGAGGAGAAGGGTTTAGGCTCCCCCCGCTCCCTTCTCATCCGACATTCCCCATTGTAACCTCGCAAGTTCCCGAGCTCCGTCTCGCCGCTTCTTCTTGCTCTCCTTGCGACTGACCAAAATGGACTGAAACACATCCTAGAGGGCCTCATCCGATCCTTTGAAAGACATCCCGAGGTTGCGTCCAACCCGGATGAGACGGTCGATGTCGTTTGCCATACCCATCTCACCCTCAGTCTCCTTTGCCAGTGATCTCAACTGATTCCCCTTGGTGGTGGATCCTGTAGAATGTAACAAATTCCCTGTCAGACATGCAGTCAACTGAATATCTGCGCTGTCATTCGACTCCCCCTGACTTGATGGTGGCAAAGAGCGATTTAGGCCGAGTTTCAGTGAGTCCCCAACTTGCCAAACCTTTCCCCCCTCTTTCCCATACCCACTCTTTTCCACCAATTCCCCATAGGCCCATGGAATTAGGCCCATCAGATTTGGCCCAACTGACACATGGACCGACACCCCACTGGGCTCCTTACCCATTCCAAACAGAATACCCACGAGTCGAGGCAGTAACTTATCCCCGAGAAAGTGATCGCTAGTTGGCCCCAACTTGGATCGCCAGTATCCCCTCTCTGCCACGTGTTGTAACCCTAGTGAATCTTCCTCCTCGAGATCCCTTATATATCCTTCCTCTTCGATGATAAACCCTAAAGCCCTTTCTACTGCCTGTAGCCTCCTTCCAGACATGCCATCCTAACGCTTCGGTCGCCATCTGGTCCCAGGTACGGTAACTGACATCATCCCTCATCATCAGTATCCACGATATCTCACCAACCTCATTCGATTGCAGGTGTCCTTTCCCCTGTAAGGAGTACGAATCGATCTGGACTGTAAGGTGCATCGACGGTGGGAGATTCCTGTCGGTCTCGCTAAGGCAATTGAGATGCAATGTCAACTCCGACGATCTACTATGGTTCAGCTGGTCCGGTGATTGATTCTCGTGGCCGAAGACACCTTCACCCCCCTTGAAGGAAGGCAATTCATTAGATCTTGTAACTCATATGCAATCTCCCCCTCTAGGTTTGAATTCGGACAATGAGTGGTATGCGTCACCCCCGCGGTAGCAACGCCCCCCATCGCCGTGGAAGACCACCCTGTGTATACCACCGCTCCCCAAATTCGCGGACAAGCGCCCCTCGGTACATCCCACCAGGGCCGCCCTACCCTGTCCTCAAAGGCTTTTATTTCTTGCACCATAGCTTCCTCCCATTGTGGCGGAGGTAGGGCATAAGAGACACTCGAAAGATATGGAGATAGAGTCCAATGAAGAGATGAATGATGTGTGAGAGGTAGAGAAATTTTGATATGAAAAGTTACTAATAGGATTTTAGGTACATGACCTGGAGGTTTTCCGTAAAGAAATTGAAAGGTCCAATTCATATTGTTAAAGGGGACCATCACTTGGTGACCTAGCATCACAAGGAGGCACTTGATCTGGACTTGCTACGGGAGAGGACACTTGGTCTGCCATCGGAGGAGAGGTCTTCTTCATTTTCTTAAAGGCTTCACCATGGATGGTGTTGCCTTTTCTAAACTTGTTAATTGCATTTTTTCCTTTTGTAGCATCAATTTCTTTGTCTTTCCCTTGAGAAATGACCTTCACGAATGTTACCATCATTTTCAACAACATAACTGATGCCGGAACTTACTAAATGCAATGTTAAGGCTGATATTAGGATTAAAATTAATTTAATAAATAATAAAATAATAATTTCTTATAACAAATTACCACGAAAAATTCTAGAAATTCAATTAGGTGATTTAATTTCGGCCCAAAATAGCATTACTTTAGTGTGCGTTCCCTATCGTGGATCTAGAAGAGTAGAGCTCTTATGAACGGCTAGATCTCCGATGGTTTTAGGGCGTCGAATGAACTCGCAAGCGGGTTCTCTCGATACCGAACAAAATTAAAAGGCTAGTAATAATTTATGATAAACAAATAGGTTGATTTTGGATTTTATGAAATAAATAAAATAATAAGGGTTACGCTACTTATGCAAATCGTAGATCTAAAAAAGATAGAGATGGAAGAAGAGTTGGTCTCGCACCAAACTGCAAGCGGGAATCGAAGAATTGCTCTCCATTTTGAGAGAATCACACCCTTACGAAAGATTAAAACTCTCAATTTTGCATAGTAGTTTTCATTAACCAAAAAGTAATAATAAAGTTGTTTACAAGCCTTTAAATAAGCTAACCAATGCATAAAACTAGAAATCCTAGTGTAACTCTAATTCGTAGTTCAAATAAAAGAAATATCCTAATTCTTCTAAAACAATAAAATAAAGTCCTAAAATAATAAGGAAACTAATCATATTTCTAATAAGGAAACAAATCCTATCTTCTAAAATAAATTAATAAAAGATACTAATCCTAATTCAATTAGGATTCTTGAAATTCGTCACTTTCTGTGCAACTTCCGAAAACTGACCATAACTTCTTCAATACTTGTCGGAATTGCACGTGTTTTGGCTCGTTGGAAAGCTACTTCGATAAGCTTTCAAATATGACTAATTTTGCATCAATCCGACTTTGTTTGATACTTCAAAATAGTCCAAACATAAAAGTAACGGGATTGAAAGTTGAAGACCCTAATACATTTTAGATTTTCTTCTTTTTGATCAAACGAGTCTTTAACGGGCCTTTTAAAAAACCCATTCATGGGTCCACTTTCTCTTTTGAAGTCTTCTCTTTATCCGACCACGACTCAAACAGGCGGATTTAAAGTTCGCATCAACAACGTAACACAGGTACAATGCTCTCTTCCTTAGAATTCCCCCTTGAAGAGCGCACAATGGAGGATGATAGAATGGAGTAGATTCAACAAAGGTGACATCCATAATAACAAACATCCTTCCCCAGATAGGATCATAACATTTGTAGTCCGTCTGAGAGGGGGGATAACCAAGGAAGACGCAATTTGCAGCTTTAGGAGAGAGTTTATCACACTAAAAGGAAGGAATATGAGAAAAACATAGAGATCCAAATATACGAGGAGGAACGGGAACGAGGCAATTTGAGGACACAACAACTTGTATGGGGACTTACTCTAAGAAAGTTGGCAGTGAGTGATATGTCACTCCAAAAAACTTTTGGAACATGCATACCATTTAAAAGGGTGCGGGCAACCTCAAGTAAATGTTTATCATTCCTTTTAGCCACCCCATATTCTTATGGGGTGTAGGGGCAAGTGGTTTGCCACTCAATTCAATGAATTCTGAGGTAGGACTGAAGCTGGTGGGAGGAATACTTTTCATCATTATTAGACCACAATATCTTCAAGGTGGCGCTGTATTGAAGTTGGACCAACTTATGCAAGGTTAGAAAAACGGATGCTACTTTATCTTTGGATTTTATCAAATAGAGCACAGTAAAATGAGTATACTCATTGATGAATGAAACAAAGTATCAATAAACTATGGGAGATGGTCCCCAAACATGTACAATGTGGAATGGAGTAGTAATCCAGTTACCGCTGATAGGTTACTATGTTCTAAAGTGTTTCACCATGTGACATGAATCACATTGATAGTTGGGAACATTACAAGACTGAAATTTTGTGTGGAAACAGCAGTTGCAGAGTCTGTAGAGGAAGATGCCCAAGACGCATATGCCATAACCATTTCATTGGACACAGTGGTAGCTGCAGCTATCTGTTGCTTTATATGATGATCTTTAAACTTATATAATCGTCTCTCCTCACAACCACGACCAAGTACCTTTCCCATAGAGAAGTCGTGGAAAACACAGTGCGAGGCAAAAAGGTAACGCTGCAATCGAGATTGTTTGTAATACCACTAACACACTGAAGATTTACTGGCATCTTTGGAATGTGTAAGGTAGATTCTCTAGGCAACTGACCAACACAAGTTAGTCCCTTTACCAACCACGAGAATGAGATCCATCAACCACACAAAGACTATATGATGTAGGCATAAGAGATAAAGACTGGAACAGTGAAGATATACCCACCCATCACATGATCAGGTGCATTGCAGTCAATGATCCACGAGGAGTGAGGGGACACATACGCATGAGCTGACCCAAAAATCTTCACCTCAGATTCATCCATAATTTAGATACCTCAACTATACACAGCCACACAAAGGAAAAAATCACAAGTAACGGGCCACACAGCCACCACACTTCTACATACACTTATGACTTAACACATACAATCACAAAATCTATCAGCCTTTCAAACATAAAGCAACCCCAGTCTTTTATGGCTGTGGCACCACCCAACAATCCACAGATATTGGCCATCTACACAACCCCACGACAACAACAATATGGCAGCCTCATGACTATCGGCGTACCTTGAAAAGAGCACACATTACATCTGTATACACAGCTGCTGAAAAACAATTCAGCTTCAGCATTACTGCTGATCGCGATTGCAGCAACCTCTAACAACAAACACAACAACAGAATTACCTTGTTTCAGGACATATACTAGAAGACGACGTGCATAATACCACGAAATACTTCGTAACTCCTTCAACTCTTGTCCAAACAACGCGATACTACTTTCTAATGAAAGATAGTTGAAATGTGATCCAACTCCAGCAGATGGAAATAGCAGATCGATTTCGCAGAAATCTGAAAACCGTGTTACAGGCAGATTTTAGGTTTTCAATAAAATCAATAAAATTCATTATATGGACTGTAAGCAAGAGATCAGACTTGATAGAATTCAAAGATTCTGGTCCAGAACATTAATTCATATGTTGATCATGTGAACCACGGAAAGTAGGGTACATAGAAAACCGTGAAACAACTGGACTTTCTAAATCCTTCTTAACTCCACAATACAACATCAAAACCTATATCCTCCTTTATTAAAGTTGTTCTCTATGAAAAAAATGATAAGAAGCATGTCCTTTTTTGATTTTAAGGTCAAACTTTGACCTGCGGTAACGTCAGCATGCTGATGTCAGCAGTGACAAGGTATGGCGTCAACACTGATTCAATCCTGAACCGCTCTGATACCTAGTTGAGAGTGGAGAAGTGGAAGCTTAATTAGGGTTAGTGTTAGGTTAGAGAAGAAAGGGAAAGGGGAGAGAGGAAGAAGAAGATGGAGAAAACAGGATCGAGGAGTTAATTCCTCGTACCCTTTCATCATTGATGTTTATACTTCCTTACAACTGATAGTGACACACCACCTAATAAGCACACACCTATATATAATGACACTTACATGCACACCATCATAATGTAAGTTCTACACACACCAACAGTTGAGATGAAACTTTTCTTACTCAGTTATCTTAGCAAAGTCTTTATGATATGGCAATATTTTCTTTCATCATATACATCTCCTATTCTTTGACTTGTTTTCAAAATTTATCTAGTCTATGTTCATCCTACATACCTAAATTTTTTGCACTTGTCTTGCATTTCAGGTTATTGAAGTCAGGTCTGATGGAATAATATCTACTAAACGAATCAATCGGCGACAATTGTTGAAGTCAAGTGGTAAGTACATGAGATCTCCAAATATTGCACAATTTTTTGTTGTTCCTGTAGATACAAAAAAATTGTGTCTTTTTTGCATTAAAAAAAAGTAAAAAAAGAGAGAAGAAAGGAGATGACCCACACAAGTAGACCCTTGCATGGGTCTCCTTCTCCTCCTTTTCCTTTTCCTTTTCTTTTCTTTCTCCTTCTCTCTCTTTCACTCTCGCATCCTTGACCCACGCGGGCCACCTGCATGGGTCTCACACTCTCTCGCATCCTTGACCCACGCGAGGCCACCTGCATGGGTCTCACACTCTCTCTCATGCTTGACCCACGCGGGGCCACCTGCATGGGTCTCAACACTCTTTTTCATCCTTGACGTATGCGGGGCCACCTGCATGGGTCTCACACTCTCTATCATCCTTGACCCATGCGGGGCTACTTGCATGGTCTCACTCTCTCTCATCCTTGACCCCCCGGGGCCACCTGGATGGGTCTCACACCCTCTCTAGTATGACTCATGCAAGTCTCTTGCATGGGTCTATCTTAAAATAATAAGGAGGTTGCTTCTTTGCAACCGGTCCTCCAACAAATTTTGTTCTTAAAATTCATCACGGACACCCAAAAATGGCAAACAACCCACATCTATGGGGTTGCGTGGGTCTAACCCCATGTCCCTCAAATCTTATTGGTTTGAAGGTCGCGTAGGTGACAATTATCTTCACTTGCGCATAAATAACTGCCATCCTCACTGATCTGCGTGACGCATTGAGACTTATGCAATCCTTTTTCACCGTAGATTTGACGAAGATATACAAAGACCTTCGGATGATAACCACTACTGTGAAGCCTATAAATAGCAAGCCCTTCTCATGTGTCGAGATCCAAATTTTTTACCTAGAAGCTCTGCCGAAGTTCTGTGAGAGTTCTACCGATATACCTTTCCTAAGGTATCTCTCTCCGCTTTCTCTTCTCTTTGCAACTTAGATTATGTGGGCTTAGTGTGGGCCCATGTCTAAGTCTTCTCAATTCGGGTCGTACTTAGGTTATGTGGGTCTATTTCGGACCCATGCCTAAGACCCTCATATTCTCGAGTCACACTTAGGTTATGTGGGTCTATTCTGGACCCATGCCTAAGACCCTCATTTATTTGGGTTGCACTTAGGCAATTCGGGTTATAGCATCCATGCCTAAATCCCCCTTATATGTGAGGGTTGCTATTATCAATCACAAGTGGACCCTTTGTGTATTGAGGGTTGCAACTACGAATTGAGAAGGTTAAATCAGACATGACCAACATCATGACATAGGAGATACTATATCATATCAACCATAGATCATGCATCCGTGATTAAGTCATCGAATTGATCCATCACGATCATATTCTAAATGTTGGAGTTTCCCTCACGGTTCGGGTATTCACTCCCTTAAATTAAGGGTTTGGACTTTAACCTTGAGATAGGAAATTACTTTAGAGATTTTGATCCGATTCGATCCAATGGTGGATTTATTATGAGTTGACCTAATCACAAGGTTTTGGTCAAAATTAATGGTTGATTTGTTGACTTTTCATAAGTTGACCATATCATGAGACCGTGATGCGATCTAATGGTGGAATTATTATGAGTTGACAAAATCACAAGGTTTTGGTCAAATCTAATGGTTGACTTATTGACTTTTTATTAGTTGACCATGTCATGAGACCGTAACACGATCCAACAGTGGATTCTTTATGAGTTGATCAATTGACAAGGTTTTGGTCAAATCTAATGGTTGATTTTTCTTAAATTGACCATATCATGAGACCGGTAACGCGAACGACGGATTTATTTTGATTTGACCAAATCACAAGGTTTTTGTCAAATCTAATGGTTGACTTGTTGACTTATCATAAGTTGACCATATCATGAAACCGTAACGCGATCCAGCGGTGGATTTATTATGAGTTGACCAAATCACAAGGTTTTGGTCAAATCTAATAGTTAACTTTTTATAACTTGACCATATCATGAGACCGTAACATGATCTAATGGTAGATTTATTAGTTGACCAAATCACAAGGTTTTGGTCAAATCTAATTGTTGACTTTTGACTTTTCATAAGTTGATCATATCATGAGACCGTAACGCGATCCAGTGGTGGATTTCTAATGAGTTGCCCAAATCACAAGGCTTTGGTCAAATCTAATGGTTGACTTTTCATAAGTTGACCATATCATGAGACCATAACGCGATCCAAACCCTTGTGATTTGGTCAACTCATAATAAATCCATTGTTCGTGTTACAGTCTCATGATATGGTCAATTTATGAAAAATCAATCATTAGATTTGACCAAAACCTTGTGATTTGGTCAACCCATAATAAATCCACCGTTGGATCGCATTACGGTCTTATGATATGGCCAGTTTATGAAAAATCAACAAGTCATCCATTGACTTTGAATAAAACCTTGTGATTTGGTCAACTCATAATAAATCGACCATTGGATCGGATCAAAATCTCTGAGGGAATTTCCTATCTCAAGCTTAAGGTCTGAACCCTTAATTTAAGGGAGTGAAAACTCGACCGTGAGGGAAACTCCAATATTTATAGTATGATCGCGATGGGTCAATTCGATGACTTAATCACGGTCGCAAGATCTATGGTTGATATGATTTAGTATCTCCTATGTCATGATGGTGGCCATCGCTGTTATCATAAGCGATCGCTTAAGCAATTTTAAGCCACCAAATCGCATAAGCCATCATGGCTTATGCGATTTGACCATTATGCGATTGCATAAGCCATGTTTTATGGGTTATGTGACCGCATATTCAGTATGCAATCGCATAATGCTCCAAGCACTTGATTTTTTTTTTTGCTTTTTGAGGTCCCATTGCTTCTATAAAAGGGTGGGTTGGGTCCTCTACTCACACAACTATTTTGGCTTAAACTTCCTCTCTAATCTCCATTTTTTACTTCCAATCTCCTCCCATCTTTCCTATCTAGTTTTTATTTTATTTTATGCTTTGTAATCCTTTTTTTTAGTGAATTAAATTGTTGTAAACTTAGTAATATTAGTGTTAGTGTGTTACAAACCCTCAAAGGGAAAGATTTAGGATCAAAATTCAAGAGTGAAGCAAGCTTATAGTTCTAGTCTTCTATCAATCAAGTGACCCGGATCATGCAAGCAAGCCTTTTGGGAGGTTTGAGTTTTATTATTTTTGTTTCAAAAGTTTTAAATCTCTAATTTTCTTTTCCTAGTTCCTACTTTCTATCATCATTCACCAATTAATTATGTCTACATCTTCAACCCCTGATCCTTTATGACCTAAATCGAATGATCCGGGTTGGAAATATGACCAGTCTGATGATATAGATTCCAACGAGATGATTCCGACGATGACGACAATGCTAGTGATGATGATGGAGGAGATGTACCACAATGGGTTAGAAATGAATGTGTAGAGTATATTGTTGGTACTCAATATCAAAACGAAAGTTATAATTTTGAATATTAGTATGTAAAACTTTTTTAAATGCAAGAACCCTTTTAGAGACTTGAATACTTCTTGTTAATTTATTTTTATTATTTATTTATATTTTTTTTGAAAAAAAAGTATGCCATGGCTTAAGCGATTAAGCAATCCGCTTAAGCGAAATGCAGTCAAATTGCTTAGCATGGCTTAAGCGATTTGACAACATTGGTGGCCATGTCCGATTAACCCTCTCGATTCGTAGTTGCAACCCTCAATAGACAAAGGGTCCACTTGCAATTGATAAACTCAACCCTCACATATAAGGGGCTTTAGGCATGGGTGTTATAACCCGAATTGCCTAAGTGCAACCCAAATAAATGAGGGTCTTAGGCATGGGTCCGGAATAGGCCCAATAACCTAAGTGTGAGCTGAGCATATGAGGGTCTTAAGCATGGGTCCGGAATAGACCCACATTACCTAAGTGCGATCCGAATTGAGAAGACTTAGACAAGGGCCCACAGTGAGCCTGCATAATCTAAGTGTCGGAGAGAAGAGAGAAGAATGGAGAGAGATACCTTAGACAAGGTATCTCGACAGAACTCTCGCAAAACTTCGGCAGAGCTTCTAGGTAAAAATTTCGGATCTCGGCAAATGAGAAAGGGGCTTGCTATTTACAGGCTTCACCATAGCGGTTATCATCAGATGGTCTTTGTATAAATTTGTCAGATCTACGGTGAAAAGGAGTTGCATAGTTCTCAATGCGTCACGTGGATCAGTGAGGATGACAGTTATTTCTGCGCAAGTGAAGATAATTGTCACCTACGCGACCTTCAAACCAATAAGATTTGAGGGGCTTTGGTTAGACCCACACGGCCCTATAGATCCGGGGTGTTTGCCATTTTTGGGTGTTCGTGGCGAATTTTGAGAACAAAATTTGTTGGAGGATCGACTGTGAAGAAGCAACCACCTTTTTATTATTTTAAGATAGACCCACGCAAGAGACTTGCATGAGTCATACTAGAGAGGGTGTGAGGCCATGCAGGTGCCCCCGAGTGGGTCAAGGATGAGAGAGAGAATGAGATCCATATAGGTGGCCCCTCGTGGGTCAAGGATGAGAGAGTGAAAGAGAAGGAGAAAGAAAAGAAGAAAAAGAAGAAGACCCACGCAAGGGTCTACTTGCGCGGGTCATCTCCTTCTCTCTTTTTTTTTTACTTTTTTTTATGCAAAAAGACAAATTTTGTCTGAACACGTTCCATTCATGGTTTAATTATTTTTATTAAGTATACACCGTGTATCTGGTCTTGCTTACTAGATATGCTTCTGATGGTTATTGAGTCTACCTTCATACTTCGTTTAAAGTTGGTTTACAATTAGACCTTTAAATCAAAGTTAAGAATGGTTATACTGAAAAAGGGGGCAAATCTAAAAAACAATTCTTTCTAGTTGAATAGTCTGCTGCCTGGATATGGATACCTATACAGATATGGAAAGGAGCAAAGCGGGAATGAGAGAACATTTTTTGAAGAGATTGACTCTCCCAAAATGCATCGGAAGGTTATGAAGCAACCTTTTGACACTGAGTCTCATCACAAGCTGGCTCCCATTGATTCTAAGGTCCCTGAAATCCATGAAAAAAATCAGCTTTTTATGAAATTCGATAGCAAAAAGACATTTCATAATGATGATTCCTGGGTCCCCCATTAGTCCTTTTCTAAAATCTAGTACATGAAGGATTTCAGAGTTATAGAATTTAGCCCTAAAGAGAAGTAAGTGGAGAAATAGGACTTGCAAAGCCGACCCCAAATATATCAGGCAAGGCGATGATGATGATTGGGTATTTATGTTATATATATGTATATAACATGCATCTATGTTTTTATTGTAGAATTATTTGCAATGTGTCACATCATATATTTTTTTTCCTAATGAAGCTTTAGAATGAAGATAGTTAGCTGGTCAAAAAATTGTGGACCAAATATAATAACAATTAAATCATTTCAGACAAGTCCCCTACATTAAGCTGGCCACTATCTATGTCAAATTATTTGAATACTGGTATCCTAAGCTTGTACAAGTGTCTGGGAGTCTTAAATTAAACACATTATTTGTTCCTATCATGTATCAAAATAATTTGTCACTGTTGTTTTCATGGTAAATTCACAAAATCAACGGGACCTGCTAATATGACGTCGGATTCCTTTCTCTATTTTATTCTCATAAGTGTCTTTGACATCAGACCTTCGCCTTCGGGATATTAGGAGCATTGATCCATCATTATGGTTGACAAACTCAATGCCATCTTTGCTGGTACTATTACAACTTGTCTTCTGCTATAGTTTTGATATTCATTTGAAAGTTTGGATCTTTTAGTTTAGTGTTCCTCTTGCTTTTATTAATTGCTCAGTTTGTCATCATTCTGTCTATTTACATAATTTTGACATATATGCTTGGGTATCGACTTTCTAGGATCCTAGAACTGTTTGTCCGCCTGCTTTAGTAATAATTTTGTTTATTTACTAATTAATATCGTTGACCTTAATACTACACATTTATGAAATTTGATGTTTTACGGCCTTCTAGGTTAGGCTTGCCTTTACTTCGTAATATTTTGTTTTGTTTAATAATGATTTATATTAGATCAGTTTGTTGTACTTAATGAAATCTAGAAATGTGGTTCTTTACATATATAAAATCATTTGTAAATGATCTAGATTTGATTTCATGAAGATGTTAAAGTTATTAGGTTGAATAAGGGCAACACATTTAACTAGTGAACTGGAAGCATGGTTCAAAATTTCAGCCGAAATTTGAAATTTTTGGCCGAAATATATCGGTTTCGGAGGAGACCGAAATGGAAACAACAAAATATCGGGCAAATCATATGGGCCTGCAAATTATTGGCCGATTATTTGCTAATCTCCAACTTATCGGCCAATAATTTGGAGATTAGTAAATTATTGGCCGATAATTTGCAGGCTGAGTACTCAATCAAAACCCGATAAGTTGGAGATTAGCAAATTATTGGCCGATAATTTGCAGGCTGAGCACTCAATCAAAACCCCATTTTTAAACTTTTCCTTTTCCAGTAAAAATAATATAATAATCCAAGAATATAAATTTTGAAAAGTCTAGACAAAGGGTACCTCTATTTGCGTAAAAAAGCATTGAAATGAACAAAGGATACCTATGTTTGCGTCCACGGCATCACTGAAAGCGTCCACAGCCTAGACCCCTTGAAGACCATTGATTGCTTCGGATCAGATGGTGGAGATCGTGTTTCATATTGATATTCCACAAAATAGATCTTGAGATCATGGCGCACCTATCAGACGGTCCATTTTTGATTCCATGTGTCACTGATCCCCAAAAAATGGTCCTAAATTCACGTTTGGGTGTGATGTGTGCCATATGATTCAAGGACCATTTTTTAGGAATTTGTGACACATGGAATCAAAACCTGACCGTCTGATAGGTGCACCATGTTCTCAAGATCTCTTGTGTGGAATATTGAGATGAAACATGACCTCCATCATCTGATCCGGCGTAATCAATAGTTTTCAAAGGGTCTAGGACTGGGAGCTTCCAGAGAATGGGTGGGCGCAAACCAAGGTACCGAATGACAAAGGGTACATCTGTTTGAATGTTGAAAAGACAGCTGTATAGTTGTATTACAGCTACACTGCATAGTGCAGGTTGCAAAAAATACTATAATATTATAATATAATAAAGGTTGCCTCTGTAGCTCTCTACTGCAGCCTCCAATTTAAAAAAAGGAAATTTTGGCCCAGCTCCCAATAAAAAATTGACCGCTCGATGAATTGGGCAAAATTTCAGCCCACCCTCCAATTTTCGCCCGAAATTCAGGCCGAAAATCCGAAGTTTCGGCTAGGCCCAAAACTGAAACGATAACTGACATTTTGATCCTCGACTGGAAGTCTAATACACCACCATGGGTCAAAATCTCAAAAGTCTGTTACATAAGCCTCCAGGACGATATGTATTGGTGCCCCGGCCAATACATTGACTGTATTGCCGATACATTAATCAATGTATGGGCCAATATATATATATTAAGAAATACCCAAATATTCCGAAAAAAAAATTATTTTTAACATATGTACATATTTTTACTGTATTTCAACCCTATTTATAGTGCATTTCAAATACTCGGGGGAAAAATGATGTGGGTGGTAGAGGGAGAGGTTTGAGAGAAGAGAGTTGGGAAAAGAAAGAAAGAAATAAGAGAATGAGTTGTCAAACAACTCATTCTCAGGTCATTGTGGGGCTTGGATGATGCAATCAATAAATCGTCTAAGATTTTCAATATATCAAAATAACGGATGATACAAACAAGTTGAGGTTTGTATCGTTTGATATTTTGGATGATACAACCCTAGGTAACGTTTCGTAGGTATCGTACTGTCGGCCACCGATACCAGTACGCATCCGATATGTACCGGTCTAGGATGGGAGTTTCACCTGTGTTCACCACATTGATGTTCACGTGTTCCTGGTTCTTGGACTTGCCATTGCTATACTCCACAACAATTTGTAGTTTTAGAATGTTAACTTATCATCTTCTTGAATTAAGTTGTGCTCACTGAGATGAAAGTATCTAACGTCTATCAATCTAAATCTGTGCTAGCTGCTTATTAATTAATCCACTGTATTCCTGTATGCAAGCTTTTTAGGCGGGGTCCAGGCGACGCCCCGCTAGGATCTAGCCGGGGGGTATAGGCGGTTAGACATAATAATGGTGTAATAATTTTTACTTGTTATAGTACTTTGTAGAGGATCTATAATAAAAAATAAATATGAAAAAGTAACAAATAATGATCAAAATATAATATGTACTTATTAATTATCATGTGTCATGTAAAATTATAGGTTAAAAGAGTAAAGTAACAACTAAAAAGCAACAAGGAACATATAAAAAAAACCAAAAAACAATAATAAGTACATCATTTATTTAGAAAACAGAGTCTTTGAATTTTAAGGGCATTTATTTTTGATCGGTAAATGCAAATATATTTAAAGAAAAGGAAAAAAAACTACAAACCGGTGCGACAATGATAAGGGAAGAGCAGAAGCAGAAAGGCCAAAAAGGCAAAAAAGGAAAGAAACAAAAAACAAAGAAACACCCAAGCCCATTTATTTTTGATCGGTAAATGCAAATATATTTAAAGAAAAGGAAAAATAACTACAAACCAGTGCGACAATGATAAGTGAAGAGCAGAAGCAGAAAGGCCAAAAATGCCAAAAAGAAAGAAACAAAAAACAAAGAAACACCCAAACCCCCAAAAAGCTAAACAGCTAGGGGGCTACTCCAGTAAACCGGGAAACCTAGCAGGGCAAGCTCACACACTTAATAATTTGCATGTCATCCCAGTCTCCCAGATGTTAACATAATCTCTATCATCTTCAGCGACAACATCCTTGCCCAAAACGACCCCGTTCAAGATTCAATCTCTGGAACAACAAATGACAAAAGCAATAGATTTCCGCACTTTATGAAACACCCTATCATTTCTTCCTACCAAATAGACCACAAAACCGCAAAAAGGATCTCTCTTAGAATGCCCTCTTGATCCCACTAATACCACCATGGTTCCAGGAAGCTATGAAATTACCACACACATATGGAAACACCCAGCTCTGACGCAGGACGGTACCCTAAACTACGTGAATGATATGATTGAATTTTGCCGAAATTAAATGGGAATTAAACTAAACAATGAAACTTGCAAAATATAACGAATACCTCAGGGTCTCGTAGTATTCCTTGGGAGAATCACGTATAATTCAGGCAGGGTTCAGTCCAGACGCTAGATCCATTAGGTTGCAGCGCAGATCGATCCTAGAGATAGAACTCTAGGTTTCTTTCCAGATTAGGGTGCTCACGATTCAATGATGGATCACTGATTTTCTCTGAATATCAGGTGCGGAAGGTTTAATAACTCTACTGGGCTCTACGGTTGTTGAATCGGATCGATTCAAGGATTTAGAGAAGTTTAGGGTTTAGGATTTCACAAGAAGATGGTCGATTTAGGGTTGTAGAATCACGCAAACAAAATAAAAAGAGGTAGATAGAATTGTAGGCTTCACACCCTTGGCTTCGCACCAAACCCTTCTCGGGAAGAAGATTCACTCTTCGAGGAGGCTCATCTCAAGCACACATAAGCAAAAGCTCTTTTCATTCATAATCAATCTCCTTAATAGAGTGTTTACAAGGCCTTTATATAGGCTAAGAAAACCCTAAACGAAATAAAACTCGCACTAAAAGAGTTCTAAAATAATAAAAGACTAAAAAAAAACAAATAAAAGAAAATTTTCGTCACTGGGCCCGCTCGAGCGAGGATTATAACCGCTCGAGCGAGGGCTCGCTCGAGCGAGGGTCCGCTCGAGCGAGGATTATAACCGCTCGAGCGAGGGCTTGCTGCGGCATTCTCCTTGCGGTTTCCAGAATACCATCTCTTGCCTAATTTTAATTTCCATTCCTCTTCTTCCGACGTCGGTACACGCGAAAAGGTCCATATCCGATGTCTACAATGTCGGCGTCCCCGTCAATTCTCCCGGGCCGAAAAGGCTTCATCACCGATGAAGCGGCGTCGTGATAGTGCTCGAGTATGTCGGGGTTCAAACGTCGAACTTCGTCTTCAGCGACCCATGAGTTCTCGGAGTCCGGCTTTCCAAACCACTTGACCAAGTACTTTTGAATTCCACCATCATGGGTGGATATCGCCATATCATCTAGTATTCCTTCGATCTCCTCTCTGCGTTGCTTGTGTGGGGAAGGGAAGGGTAGGGGGTGGGGTGAATGGAATGTGGGCTCTGGGTCGCGTGGAAGGGGTTGTGAGGGGTGGGGCTGGGGCTACAGAGGGAACCAGGTCCTCCACATTGAATGTAGAGCTGACCCCTATATCAGGTGGAAGCTCGAGAACATATGCATTAAGTAGCTCCTTGCCACAATTCTAAAAGGCCCGGCATAGCTTGAAGTTTCTTCATGGCTCCCAGTGGGAACCGCTCAGGCCTAACCCGAACCATGACGTAATCTCCAACCTGGAATTCCTTGAGCGCTGTCGCATCCCAGAATATTTTGTATTGTTCATTGCTAGCATTAATTCTTTTCTAATTTGGCATGCAATTCATGTATATGTTGTGCAAATGAATCGGTGACTCGAAACTCGATGAGATGCAACATGGAATCGATCAATTGGTATTCTAGGCCTATGACCAAGGACGACCTCAAAAGGACTCATACCTAGGGACCTATTGGCTGAATTGTTATATGAAACTTCGGCTAAAAGGCAAAATAGAATCCCAAGTCCTAGGTGATCACCAACAAGACAACGGAGAAGATTACCTAAGCTCTATTGGTGGACTCTGTTTGGCCATCTGTTTGAGGATGATAGTCAAGAAAATTGGAGCATGGTACCCATCATGTGCCATAAAGTTTTCCAGAAGTAACTGGTAAATCTCACATCTCGATCCGACACAATCGTCTGGGGTAAACCATGTAGACGCACAACCTCCCCGAAAAATAGTTGGGCTATGTGAGCGACGGAGGTTTTGGAGCAGGGTATGAAGTGAGCCATCTTAGAAAAACGGTCCACTACCACAAAAATGGAATCGTGCTTTCGTTGAGTCTTTGGAAGTCCTAGCACGAAATCCATGGAGATGTCTTGCCACGGGGTGTGTGGCACGGGCAAAGGGGTGTACAAGCCCGTATTTTGTTTTATATGCTTTGCAACTTGGCATGTACGTCATTGTTTTACGACCCTAGAGACATCTCTCACAAGGCTAGGCCAATAGAACCTATCCTCAACAAGCGCCTTTGGTTTTATCGCGCCAAAATGTCCTAAGAATCCTCGCATGTAACTCCCAGATGAGGAAGTCACGAATGAAGTGCGAGGGATGCACAAGCGATTCCCTTTGAACAAATACCCATCCGCAGGTATATTCGAGTTATTGTTGTTCGAATTTTCAAAGAAAGCGTGTATTCGTGACCAAAACTGGGCAATCGGATAATCTTGCTTCAATCGCTCAACCGATGACCTCGGTGCTCATAGATCGCAAAGTCATGACTGACGACTAAGCGCATCAATTTTGTTCTCGGCACCAGCCTTATGCTTCAAAACAAATGTGAACCCTTGAAGGTACTCGACCCACTTCGCGTGCCTCGGGTTCAACTTTTTCTAGGAAGCAAGGAAACGTAAGGCTTCGTGGTCAGAAAACAACACAAATTCTTGCGGTCTCAGGTAATGTTTCCAATACCACAGAGATCGGACGACCGCATAAAACTCCTTGTCATAGGGTATTTACGCTTTGCCTCATTGAGTTTCTCACTAAAATAGGCCACGGGTGGCCTTCGCTCAAAGACACTCGCCTATGCCTACACCGTCGTCACATGCTACTTCAAAGACTTTAGAAAAGTCCGGTAGGCGCATGACGGGTGCAGTAACCATTTTCTCTTTTATCTCAGCAAAGGCCCTCGTCGCAGCTTTGCTCTACAGGAACTCCCCTTTTCTCATGCAATCGGTATTGGGAGCCATGATGGTGCTAAAATTTCGAATGAAGCGACGGTAAAATGTGGCCAAACCGTGGAAGCTACGGACTTCATGAATATTCCGAGGTTCGGGCCACTCCACAATGGCCTTAACCTTCGTAGGGTCCGCAACCATCCCGTCTACCGAGACAATGAATCCCAAGAATACAACAGAATGCTGCATGAAGGTACACTTCTTGAGATTCGACAGATAACTTCTCTCCCTCAAGGTTTATAAACCAACCTTAGGTGGATGATGTGTTGCTCCTTGTCTGGGCTGTAAATCAGGATGTCATCAAAGTATACGACAAGGAATTTGCCAAGGAATGGCCTCAACACTTGGTCATGAGCCTCATAAATGTGCTCGGGGCATTGGAAAGCCCAAAAGGCATGACCATCCACTCATAAAGACCGTCTTTGGTCTTGAAGGCGGTTTTCCATTCATCGCTAGGGCGAATACGCACCTGATGGTAGCCACTTTTAAGGTCTATCTTGGAAAAGATAGTGGCTCCAACCATCATGTCAAGCATGTCATCGAGCCGTGGTATGGGAAACCGATATTTAACAGTGATCTTATTAATCGCTCGGCTATCCACACACATGCGCCATGTACCATCTTTCTTAGGCGTGAGTAATCTTTGTGACACCTGCTCGAGACTCTCTTTATGAACCCCTTGTGTAGGAGCTCACTGACTTGCCGGGTCAACTCGGCATGCTCAACCGGATTCAACCTGTAGTGGGGCAGGTTCGGTAATGTCGATCCGGGAACTAAGTCAATTGCGTGTTGAATGTCACGCATGGGAGGGAGCTCACTAGGTAAGTCTTCGGGGAAGACATCCGCAAATTCATTCAGGATGGGCTCTACCTCCTTGGGGTACTCACAGACTGACTCAGAAGTACTCTCAACAGTAACAACGACATACACAACACTCTCATCTTTCGATGCTCTTTCAAACTCTGAAGGGGTCACAATATTGATGGCCTTGGATTGACCTCCCTTCTTCTCAACTCTGTTGACTGATGGTGCTTTGGGAGCCAAAGGGTTAAGAGTGATTTTCTTGCCCTTGTAATTGAACGTACAAATGTTAGATCGCCCAAAAATAGTCACGTTCAAATCATAGAGCCATGGCCTCCCTAAGATAATGTGGCCCACATCCATTGGTACCACATCGCACCATAGAGTGTCAGTGTATGAACCCAACTGTATGGGTACACGACACCTCGAGATACGAGGAATGGATGAAGAGTCAACCCATGCGACTCTGTAAGGCCTTGGGTGGGCTTCAGGTGTAAGCCCTAAGCGGGTGATTATGTTCTGACACCACATTGGTGCAACTTCCGCTATCCACAATTACCCTACAACTCTTTGTCCCACATGTGGCAAAGGTGTGGAAGATGTTCTCCCTTCGCCAATCCTCCTTTTCATCCCGTTGAGGCTGTGCAAAGGCACACCTCACAACTAGAGCGCGACCCATGCTATCACCTTCCTCGTCACTAGGTGTGGCATTCGGCTCAAAGACCTCTTCCTCATAAACTCCTTCACTCTCTTCTCCTTCCCCGTCAATGAAGAGATTCCTTTGTGGGTCTCTCGTAGGGCATTGGGCGGCAAAGTGTCCCAACCCTTGACATTTATAGCATTTGACATGAGACCCACTCTTCGAGGATTCTCCGACTACACCCTTACCTTTGTCAAACCTCACATTGGTAGATGTGGGTTGCGTGGGTTTGGCAGGCGGGTTTCCAGCACTAGATTTCACTTCGCCAATACGAAATTGACTAGTGTGAAAATCAGATCGCCTAGTCACCGTCATTTTCAAATATCGTTCAAGGTCTTGAACGACGGTGTAACACTCGGCGAGAGTCTCAACAGGGTGGGAGACTAACTCTTTCTGCAAGTCAAATCTCAATCCGGTACGAAATCTGGATAGAGTGACTTGGGGTCTTGGATACCTTGGCTCTCATCATGAACTCTTCAAATTTGCCAATGTAATCCCATACTGCATACTACCTTGGCGCAGATTTTGCCATTGGTCAAGGAGACGATGGTAGTATGAAGAAGGAACGTACTTCTCTGTAAGTCGCTCCTTCATGTCCTCCCAATGGGTAATGGGAGCACAACCCGCATTCGTTCTGATGCGTTCAACGTTGACCCAAAAGAGTCGGGCTTGGCCTATGAGCTTCATCTTAGCAAGTCTAACACACCTCTCATCGCTCATGCCAAACCACTCAAAGTGCTGGTCCATATCGATAACCAGTCAAGGAAGACTTGAGGATCTAGCCTTCCATCGAAAGTCGGGAACTCAACTCGGACATTTTTGAGGAGCCTCCCTTCCGGGTCGTAGTCATCTCCATGATGATCAAACCTATGATTCCGGCTCCGATTATGTTGGTAGCCATTTCGTTCAAAACGTGGACCATTACGCTCACGGTGTGGTTCAAAGTACTCATCACCCTCGTCTAACCGATTGGCTCGGTCTAACAATCTCTCATTGGATGTTTCGAGAGTCCTTTGGGCTGCCTCTAAGGTAGTCATTCGATCGTTGATCGATTTTAGGTCAGCCCTCAGGCTGTTAAGAGCTTCGGTAATCCCACTCATGTCCATGGTGATACAATTTACTACTGATGGGCTCTAGAATGGAATGCAAGATGAACACTTTGGCCAAACTGAAATAATATGTGATGAAAATAAAGTGCAATCAATGCAATGTCACACAGTATGCCCTAACCTAGAACCTAGGTCTCTGATACCAAAACTGACGCAGGACGGTACCCTAAACTACGTGAATGATATGATTGAATTTTTGCCGAAATTAAATGGGAATTAAACTAAACAATGAAACTTGCAAAATATAACGAATACCTCAGGGTCTCGTAGTATTCCTTGGGAGAATCACGTATAATTCAGGCAGGGTTCAGTCCAGGCGCTAGATCCGTTAGGTTGCAGCGCAGATCGATCCTAGAGATAGAACTCTAGGTTTCTTTCCAGATTAGGGTGCTCACGATTCAATGATGGGATCACTGATTTTCTCTGAATATCAGGTGCGGAAGGTTTAATAACTCTACTGGGCTCTACGGTTGTTGAATCGGATCGATTCAAGGATTTAGAGAAGTTTAGGGTTTAGGATTTCACAAGAAGATGGTCGATTTAGGGTTGTAGAATCACGCAAACAAAATAAAAAGAGGTAGATAGAATTGTAGGCTTCACACCCTTGGCTTCGCACCAAACCCTTCTCGGGAAGAAGATTCACTCTTCGAGGAGGCTCATCTCAAGCACACATAAGCAAAAGCTCTTTTCATTCATAATCAATCTCCTTAATAGAGTGTTTACAAGGCCTTTATATAGGCTAAGAAAACCCTAAACGAAATAAAACTCGCACTAAAAGAGTTTTAAAATAATAAAAGACTAAAAAAAAACAAATAAAAGAAAATTTTCGTCACTGGGCCCGCTCGAGCGAGGATTATAACCGCTCGAGCGAGGATTATAACCGCTCGAGCGAGGGCTCGCTCGAGCGAGCTTAAGTGGCCGCTCGAGCGAGGGCCCGCTCGAGCGAGGATTATAACCGCTCGAGCGAGGGCTTGCTGCGGCATTCTCCTTGCGGTTTCCAGAATACCATCTCTTACCTAATTTTAATTTCCATTCCTCTTCTTCCGACGTCGGTACACGCGAAAAGGTCCATATCCGATGTCTACAATGTCGGCGTCCCCGTCAAGCTCACATAAAAGATCTTAAGAACCGTTTCTCAAACCTCCCTTGTAAACTAACTACGAATGAATAGGTGATCAACTGATTCATGGTCTTGCAAACACATAACACATTCATTACGCAATCCATTCCCTCTTCAAACGCTGATCCACTGAGAGGACCTGCCCCCTATCTAAATTCCACCCAAAGAAAGGCAAAGTTGGGAGGTGGGGGGGGGGGGGGGGGGCATATCTCCTCTGCACCGACACCCTAGGTATGAAACATTAATGGTTGACGGATAAGGAAATTGTAAAAGAATGGAACTAAAATATTCCCCTTGGTTTCAAGCTTTCAAAGTTTACCATCTTCATGTCTCATAGTTCGGCTTACATTAATCGATAAGGTCCAAAATTTTTATCAATATAACCAGCTCATTATCTCGAAGATTCTTGCAGATACTAATGTCCCAAACAATGCCGCTGTCCACACTATTATATATCTCCACAATCAACGCCCTCTGATTCCCAAACATGGTTGATGAGAGCTATGATTATTCTTTTCTAAAAAAGGAGAAAAATGAATCATTTATAAAACTTAGCAGTGGTATTTGTTCAACTTAACACCATTTTCATAGCCCTAGGTAGGCCCACCTAAATGCCCTCCTCAAAATTTGGCATGTCACAGGGGCAAAGCGTAAGAGAGCAATGCGTAGCAGTCACCCTCCCTTAGTGGGGCCTAGGCACCAAAGCAGGCCTAGGGATAACTTTTAACAACAAAGGCCATACTGATCCTGAATTTTGACAACCAAGGCCATACTGATCCTGAAGGGGTCCAATGTAAGTCATAATGCTTAATTTTCTCATATTTTCAAATAGTTCTTTCATTTTGGCTATGTTTAATTCATTTAGGAACTTATTCCTGATTGACATAAACTTGATGGTGATGACCATCATCCCTAGTGTTGTTAAAAGTGGTGGCTTGGCCCCCCTGGGGCCTAGGCGGGTCTTAGGTGGCAAAAAATAAAATAAAATAATACCTCATTTTTTATGTACATTATTTTTGCAAAACCATACAAATGTAATATGAGAAATAAGTAACAAACAAAGATACATATGCACCTAGCATGCATTAGTAAAACATCAGCCGTCACATTACAACTAACAAGCACTATAATCATAAGCAACAATGCAACATTAACATGTATGATTATGCATCATTTGACATCTAAAAGGTAATACAACTATGTTA
This sequence comes from Chloranthus sessilifolius, assembly GCA_021018995.1. Lineage (NCBI taxonomy): Eukaryota > Viridiplantae > Streptophyta > Magnoliopsida > Chloranthales > Chloranthaceae > Chloranthus > Chloranthus sessilifolius. Next base: position 92,674,193 of record CM037584.1, on the reverse strand, counting down.
AAACAACAATTTAGATTTCAGTAATCTTCATGAGTATACAGCAAACCCACCCTTCATGAAAAAGAGGGAAACTGTGTTAACAGTGGTGTTATCAGTACTGTTTTACTACTTAAAATTTAGCCCTGTTGACAACAACCTCATTAAGTGTTAATCATTCTGTTATCAGCACTGTTAAGTCTACTAACAAATTTATAAAAAAATAAAATAATAATATATATATATATATATATATATAGAGAGAGAGAGAGAGAGAGAGAGAGAGAGAGGCTTAGTTGAAGCGTTTGCTTCAAACATTGAAGCAAATACTTTCTAAATTCTGCATAAAGTGGGTAGCGCTTGGGCGCTCTGCCTAGGTGCACGCTTCAACTCGAGTCATCGCTTTTGACAACTATTGCCTTATCCCATCTCAAATAGATTGTCAACCTGGTGCTAGCCTCCTTTTTCATTTGGGCTTGGAATTGGCAATGGCGGAGTTCGAGATAAATTCATTAGAAAACTCTTGAATGTATCCAGTGTTCTGAAAGTCGCTCGGGCCGGGTAGCGGCCCGATTTAGGCCGGGGCGCCCCCCGAGGCGGACCAGATTTGGGGCGCCCACCCAAGCCTCCCGGGCGGCGGCCACGCCCCAGTCTCCAATTTTTTTTTTAATATATATATATATATATATATATATATATATATATATATATATATATATATATATATTTTTTTTTTTTTTTTTTTTCGGGGCTCATTACTTGCAGATTTTGAAAGGACCCTTGCACTCAGAAAGTTGGCCCTTGCATCGAATTTAAAGAGAGACTTGGTATTTTAGGGACATGTGACATGTGATGACCATTGATGGCGTCAGAGCAGATGACAGAGGCCGTGTTTCACCCTGATATTCCACACAACAGATCATGAGACCATGGTACATCTATCAGATGGTCAATTTTTTATTCCATGTGTCACAGATTCCCAGACAATGACCCTAAATTTACGTAATCACGTTTGAGCATGATGTGTGTCGTATGATTCAAGGGCTATTTTTTGGGGATCTTTGACACGTGGAATCAAGCACTGACCGTATGGTAGGTGCGCCATGATCTCAAGATTTGGTGTGTGGGAAATTGGGCTGAAACAAGATCACCATCATTTGATTCGAAGCAATCAATGGTTTTCAAGGTGTCTCTAACGTGGACCCAAGCAGAGGTACCCAAGAAAACTGTGGGTGTTCTTGGGTGCAATTAATGCCACCATAAGTTAGAAATTGGGGGCAAATAAGCAATTAACCCTTCTTGGATGTAATTAACACAACCCTAGGTTATAAATTGGGTGCAAATAACACAAATAACCCACCATAAGTTGTAGGATGCATATAATTTCACAAGAAAAAGGGGTGCAAATTATATATATATATATATATATATTTGTGATGAAACAAAATATATATGTATATATATACATAGCGGCCGCCTGGATCTTGGGGCGCCCGCCCGGGCGCTGCCCAACGATTTCCCCCCGAACATTCCCCCGACCTCCCGGCGATTTTAAGAACATTGAATGTATCTTTCTTTGGTTATTCTAGTTCTCAAAAAAGGGTGCAAGGATTATTGCTCTAAATCTAAATGAAAGCATGTATATGCATGTCAGTTTTTACTAGAATGTTCCTTTCCAACTTAATTATGAGAATGCCATCTCAGATTCATACTTATTCAGGGGGATATTGAGAGGTTGAAGAGAGTCCCATGCTTCCTGTTGTTAGCAAGAAGTTACTATCCACAATCTGCACTTCTACTTAAGTTCAAAATGGTTGTGGGAGGGCTAAAACTTATTTTAGGATGAAAAAGGTACAATCTGTTGAACGTGCGACTGACTGATCTCCATGATTTCGTTTTTCTGGATTTAAACATTTGTTCTATTTTACCACTTTCTTTTTCCTCTTTTGTTATTTATGGTCCATTTCACTGTGAAATGGAAAAGTTCCCTATACAACCAAGTTATTTAATTACCTGATTCATATTGAGCTTTATCTCCTCCCTATATGGTGTTTGTTTGTGCAATTCTGGTTCTTCCTCTTGAGATTGGTTATGACATTCGAAACTTCCTTGAGTCATCTTCAGGATGAGGTTTTTCGTATGAAAAGTTGGGTATCTTTGGTCTTTGCCTTCTAAGATGCGAATTTTAGCCATTTGTGCATTAATAGGAGATCACCTTTGGTCTTGGCCTTCTAAGATGATTACCTTCGGGATAATGTATTTTGTTAGAAGGAATGCTGTTACTTGTAAGAGTAAGAAGCAGACAATTGCTATTAGATTGAATGTAGAAGCTGAATACAAGGCTGTTGCTCATGATACTTGCTATTATGATTGTCGTTTTCTTGTTTTACGATTTATGTTAAAGTGGAATCTAGCATGAACCATCATTATTCCATTCTGGCAACTATCCTTATTGCTTTAATTTTGTTTAGAACAGACTGATAAAAACATATAGTGATTGACTGTCAGTTGCAGAGAACAAATTTAACCAAATTTCTTTGCACCTTATATGTTTTGAGTGACACAATTCGTTAATATCTTTTCTAAAAGGCTTTTGGGAGAGGCAGGTTACAAGAGTGTTGGGAGGCTAGGCTTGAATATTATATACTTGACCCAACTTGACGGTAGAATTAGAAGTTATTTTATACTCATTTGTTCATTATCCAGTATCATTTTCTTCCTCTTTCCTATTACTTTAGGGTTAATTGAGATTTTCCATTTTCCATTTACGTAAAGATTCAAAGTGTCCAACTGTTTACCTGTAATGGAGGGGGATGTGGGCAACTTGTCCATCTATCCCTAGTTCTTAGTTTCTTCTCTTCTCTTCTTACTTTCCTAAATACTAAAATCAATTTTTTTTTATATGTCAAATCCTAAAACATCATCATCACCATCACCATCACCATCATAATAGACTTATCCCTCTTATTTGGGGTTGACTTTGGGAATCTTATTTTCCCATTCATTTCTATTCTGGGCTAAGCTCTCTATTATTTCACAATCTTTCTTATTGCTTCTCACTACTTCCCTCCAGGTCTTCATTGGTCTTCCTCTTTTCCTACTTCCTCTGTCTTGTATTGTCTCAGCTCTACGTACAGGGGCTGATTCTGGTCATTGATGGACATGCCTAGATTATCTTAGACAACATTCTGTAATTTTCTCCTTTATGGGAGCCACCATAAAAGCTCAATGTCAAAACACAAAACATGACTCCAACACATTAGTTACCTTCATTATGACATGGCAATCTTGATGTCCTTACTTTTGGTCATTGTTAATTCCGTAGTGTTCCAGCCTGTTTGAAGTTTAATTTCTTTCAAGATAGTTACATTTTGGAAATGATTTGGGACCTTGCTTTTAGATGTTTGCTTATAATTGGTCAGTGGAAGGAAAACTTGAATGCAACAAATACTTTTAATAACTATAATTCTTTCTCCAACACATTTTGATGAGATTATGAGATTGGAACTTATTATTTTGAAAGTAATGAAGAGAAATGGTATTAGGAATGCATTATTTAATATTGACTTTCATCTAACGCTATACTTATTTGTTTTGTGCTTCATATACTAGGTCCGTGAGCAAGCTATTTTACTAAATCTTGGTTCTTTACGAGCAATTGCTATGCATGAACGTGTCCTTATATTTGATTATAACCGGTAATCTTTATGCTTCTTTTTGTGGATTCGTCTTCCCATTTTATCTTTTAGTTGGTTCTAGGTTTTTTGATGGGTAAGCTGGGCTCAAACCTGTGACCTTGAGGTTGCAATATTGTGTCAGCATTCCATTGTGCTACAGGCCAAGGCCTTTAGTTGGTTAGTATCATCATTAAAAAAATATTTTTCCATATGAAGCCAAATGAAAATTTGCACCTGCACATGCTTTTATTGTTTATAAACATAAACTTTGGATAGAGACACCTCTGCTAAACTAGTCATGCTTGTTGATTTATTTTTAGAAAAGGAGGTAAAGCTTTTCTGGATTTATTGTTGCCACGCTTAAACCCGAAAAATATGACTGGAGGGCCATCCATGCCATTTGAGCTTGAGGTAAGTTGTTGATCTCTTCATGCCATTTTTGACTAGCTTTTTTAAATTACCATCCTGCTAAACGTAAAGCCTTACCATCACTTGTAGTTAGATGATATTATCAATTGGGATTTTAGTGTGTTTTTTTTTTTTTTTGAGAAAGAGTTAATATATTCTCAAGGAAAGAAATTACAGCAAGATAATTGACTGAAATCCAAGATCTTAGCCAACCTTTTACTGATTGAGAAAAAACTACAAAGACCTGAACCAGTATCATTAGACAGGTAAAAAAAGGGGAAATGAAAGAGTCTGAGAGGATCACAATGGTACATGACTGATGTGATAAGAGTGGAACAAATAAAACACAACAATGAGCTTACGTTTAGCACTTCGATCCAATACATGGAAAAAGAGCATATACAAACTAAATGATTTTATAATTAAACTGACAAGAAACTCAAATCCATGAGAACACTCGATTTTATAGAAGTTCACGAGGAGTCTTTTCATTAAAAAATATCCAACAACTGATTTACAAAGAAGGAAACTAGCCTTTGTCATCCTAGATTTCCTATTTTTATTACAACTCTTTATTGGCATGTAAAGTAATAAAGGAGTAAACTATTAATTGCTAAAAGTCAATTTTAGAGGTCAAACTTTAATAGAAAAATGGGTCTCTCGGTGGTTTTGGAACTCCCAATATGTCATCTTAAAGTGACGTGCCATTTACCTTTGGGAAAATCTTCTCTCTCCTTATACAATGGGACCCCCTTAAGTGTCTCTCTAATACCTAGTTTAGAAAGTCTAAACACCAAAGGAGTCCTTACAGTAACTTTAAATCAGATTTCTTGTTTCTCGCTAATCGCCTTTGAAAAAGTCTAAACATTTTTTTTTATGGGTAAGTTGGGATTGAACCTGCAACCTTGAGGTTGCAATATGGAAGGTTGACAATATTGCAACCCCATACACGAAAAAAAAAACACCTCACCACCTTATTTTGTTTCTAAAGCCTATATTTTCTCTCTTCCTAATTAACAAGAACCTCATTCAATAGGCTTAGAAGCAATTAAACAGAGGTAAGAAAACTTAACTTCAAGCCCACGGCTATTATTATTGTTTCTTCTTAAAAATTCTCGCCTCTCTTTTCTCATCCCACGTGATCACTAAGTGATCTTGTCACATGGGCTCGTATTAGCCTATATAAAGGCCCACTTCTAGGTACTTTCGAGCTCCAATCCAGTTTATTGTTGGATCTTTAAATGGTTCTCTTTGGACCTTTTAACGGGCCCCTCCAACTGCTCCTTCTTTGGGTCTTTAAGGCCCATTTAAGAGTCTATTTTCTTGTCTCTTTTATCTTCTTTACTCTTTCCTTGATCACATCAATGACAGACCTACAACAACAACTATACAACCCTTTACGGCAAAGAAGCATGCTATAACCATCTGTCTTTTATGTTCACTGCAGTCCATCCTGCGAAGTTCTTGTGGCACAAGCCAGTGACTCTGCTTGCCTAAAATCTGGTAACAGACCTGTTGAATTGGCTGAATTTTTTCCATTAAAGATTCAATTATTTTTCTTTTTCCATATGCCCCAAAGAGTTGCAATCATTCTCTCCATAGGGTCTGGCGACGATTTGATATCTAACCAAAATTCCAGCATGGCAGCAGGTCCCTTACATTCTCTGGAATGCATTCTCTTACATTCTCTTACATGGCAAAAAGCGTACTTAGCAAATAACAAGGGAGGTATAAACTGGGGCACATGCGTTTTAAGAGAAATTTTAGAATCAACGGAAAGGTCTATGGATGAGGAAAATTAATTTAAAAAAAAAAAAATGAACACTAGGAAGATGATTTTGTTGTTGGTGTACTTAATTGGTGTGTATTTAGAAAGCCATTCATATGTAAGAAAGTGTTGGTGGTCTACATGGCATATTTCTCGTACATGGTATGTGTATTAATGATAAAGAGGTCGAGCCAACTAACTCAACACCCTCTCTTATTCTACCATTTTGTCTTATCGTTCTTTTTCCTCTTTCACCACTCCTAACCCTAATCAGCCTAATTTCAACTTGGTATCAGAGCGTGCCTTCCACATTTTTTTGGGGTTGCTGAAATTAACATGACATCAGCCAGGCCAATATTTGACCTCACACAGACAAAAAATACATGGTTAGAATTGATTTTACCAAGGAATAGCCTAGAAAAATGATTTATCTTTGTTTATTGATTGTGCAGGAAACAGTTCATATAAACCAGACTCTAAGAACTGAAAGTCAAATTTCAGCAGTCTAAGGTGAAGTCAAGCATAACATGAGGCGAGAGTCATGTCTGGTGGTTAGGGAGGGGGACTGGATTTGTGCCCGGTGCCGCAACGTAAATTTCTGACGTCGCTTGGTATGCCACCGTTATAGTTGCGATTCCACCAAAGCACAAGGAACGACAGTGCAATTGGCTGATGATAAGATTCCCAAGATGAGGAACTTGCATCAGCCCATCCTAAATGTGTCGCAGCTGTGCGATGTGCAGCAGGGTTGGTCGATTGCCGGGAAGGCCTTCAGGCAGGTGAAGGCTCCTAACAGGGATTCGTTTGAGCACCGTTCCGAGTTATCCTTTGCTGATATTTTGAGACTAAGAAAGTATGAAACTGCCGGGGAGAGTGGTCCCTCGATACCGAACATTGGGACACTTAATTTTGACTCTGCACAGTTTCATTCTCTCGCCTGTAATCTACGCCATTACTGGGTGGTCCTTTACACTAATAAAGATGCATTGTCTCTATATCTTTTACACAAATGGATCAGTAACAAGTGGATTTTACAAAGAGACCTACTGTATCTACTATTTCCACTACGAAATTTTTACCGCGATTCCGGTCTGAGACGGGAGCTAAAGATTTTTGCCTCAAAACATTTCTGCATTCAAGATTGCCCCGTAGAATACTGGCTTTGGGAGCCTACGGTGGGAGAACTACAAGTCCACCATGAGAGGGAAGGGGTATGGATCCGTGTCTTCGGTCGTCCGATACATGCATGGTCCTCGGAGGTGTTCAAAGGGATTGGAGACCGGTCTGTGTTCATTACAGGTCGATAGGCCGCTGCTGACCTCAGGACACAAACCATACTAGATCCTGGTTGGACTGCATCCCTAGAAGTTGTGAGATTTTGATCGACGGCCACATGCTTCAGCTCTTCATAGAAGTGGCGTGGCTGGAGCGGGTGCTCCTCCCGCATTAGGCGGGTGAAGAATCCGAGGGGCCTCGGGACGTCGACCTCTTCAGTACTTCCACAAAAATAGTTCAGTCGTTCTCCAATCCAGTCGGGAGGGGGGTGGTGAGGACCGGCTGGATGCCGACGAGAGACTCGGAGAGGGGCATGACCATGGACCTGCCGTTCCGTCTGGGGCCTCAAACGTGGGTGATCACGCCGGTGAGGGACTGCGCTCCCTCTGGGTCCCATGGGGTGGCTCATGATCCGATGTCGGGTGCAGTTGAGGTCGGATCCGATGTTGGGAGGACTAATGATGCGGTAGCTGAAGAGGGAGAGCTGGAGGAGATGATAGTTGCTGATGGTCGAACTTCGGTCGGAATAGATATCCTGAGTGGGCACCTTCCGGTCCCGGCAGATCTCTCACTATCGAACGATCCAACAGTTGAGACCGTCTCGTACCTTCAAACCAACTACCTGCGACAACATACTGAGGAGACGGTACAACCGCAATCGATGCAGACTACAGAGGACACCGACAGCGGTGGAAGCTGGGATCCCATGGAGATGGAGGCAGGGAACTTGCTTTATAAGGAAAAACCCAAAGGAAACTTTAGAGGGTTCAAAATGTACTTGCGTAAAAGGAAAAATATATACTCCACCTTTAAGTCGTTGTTGGCTGGATGGTCGACACACACACACACCTTCTCGTGGTTCGAGCTCTGGCGAGATGGAGACACGTCAACACCTAGAACCTTCTTGGGCCAGACAACCGATAGAAAGGAAATTAAAGCTCAGGTGTTGGGCAGATAGCGTCTACTTTCGACAAGGGAACTGAACACATCCCTAGCTTGACACATGTCGGTACTACGGACTTGGGAAAACACGTGGCGAGTGAGGATATTTGGGGTTTCCTTGTCAGGGATACCGTGAACTTCTACTATATGGGTTAGGAGAAAGGGCCTATTCTGTTCGCCTGTGGGTAGGCCCGAATGTTATGGGCCGCAAAGACTGGGGAGAGAGGGACTTGGACTATGAGTCATGGGCTCTAGAGGAAAAGGATGAGGATAGTTGGGCTTATGAGTCTATATCCGAGAACCCGACGATGATATTTGAGTTATCGATGGATACCGTCTCATCCTCTCCTTTGGTGGATCAGCTTTTGGGAACGGAAACTAATGGCCTGGTCGCTTCTCCGGTACTGGAGGTGGAAGAGACGCAAGGAATACGACAACGGTTAGGTGGGTCGGACTACTCGGCCGAAATTGATAGTCTAATCTGGGTAGGCCGCCAACTCGGTATGACATTCAAAGGCCCGGAGGAATCACCATGGGAGGTTTTCCGTTCTATTTTGGTGGTTCGCAGTGAGAGTAGGAAGAAACGGTGGACCGGAGCTTGTGAACTCGCGCGATTGCAATGGGGGATGACGGACAGTAGGGGGATGGGGGAGGGTGCTAAGTTGTTTCACTCATGAAGATGCTTTCTTAGAACGTGAGGGGTATCTGCGACGGCTCTAAGCGTACCATAGTCGGGAGAGTTATTGACTCTTTACAACCTGCTGTCATCACTCTCTAAGAGACTAAATGGGGCGCATGTGATGGACGCAAAGTTGCCTCGGTGCTTAAAGGAAAGAACTGGGAGTGGATTGGAGTCGATTCGGCTAGAGCTTCGGGAGGTAAACTGGTGGTGTGGAGACCGTCCTTATTTGAAAAGATCGATGAAGAGGTGGGGCTCTTTTTAGCTTCGGTGGTTCTTCGGAATAAGGACAACGGGAAACAGTGGACTTTCTCCGACATTTATGGGCCTTTGGATGACGCGCTTTGGGGAGAGTTCTGGGATGAATTGGATGCGGTTGCTGCCATGTGGGATTATCTGATTTGCCTGGGAGGGGATTTCAATGTGATTAGATGGGGGCATGAAAAAAAGGGGGGACCGCCAGATGTGGCTGTGATGAGGAGCTTCAATAATTGGATATCTGATTGGGCGTTGGAGGATGTCCCATTAACAGGATCCCGGTTCACTTGGTCAAATCTTCAAACTGCCCCTCTCTCAGTAGATTGGATCGATTTTTATGCAACTTTGATTGGCTAGAGCTGTTCCCGGCGGCAAGATTGGAATGCTTAGCGAGGGCTGTCTCCGACCATCGACCGATGGTGCTGACGTGTGAAGCTAGGGAGAATTTGCCGACTCCTTTCAGGTTCAAAAACATGTGCCTTCTTGATGACCGCTTCCGTGTTGCTGTACCGGAATGGTGGAGAGAACTTCGACCTAGGGGAACGACAGCTTACCGATTCATATCGAAATTAAACTGGACAAAAAAAAACTATTGAATGGAATAGAGAGGTGTTCGGACATCTACATACCAACAAAGATACAATCCTTGTTAGGCTGAAAGAACTCGATGATCTGGAGGAGAGCAGGGTACTTTCAACCAGTGAGTGAGAAGAACGGGCTCAAAATAAATAGAAATTCTACAGTATTTCTAGAGCCGAGGAGGTTTCTTGGAAACAAAAGGCAAAGGTGACGTGGGACGGGAACCTAAAATGCGTGAATATGATTTTTAATGAGATTTGTCGAAATTAAATAAAATTAATTCAAGAGTAATTTCAAAACTATCACGATACTTTCGGGTTCGTAGAATTTCGGTAGGTAAATCACGCGAGATCCGAATAGAGTGTCCAATCAGATGCGTAAGTCCCGCTAGATTTGAGGCGGGATCGGGCCTAGAGATAGGACTCTAGCTTTTCCAGGCTTAGGCGCTCGTCTTCGATCCGATGTAGATTCACGGCTCGAACCAGGGTTGCGGAATTAGATTATGGGTTTGTAATAGGTTTTGGTTTTGTAACAGGTTTATGATTTTCAGATCGGTTTATGGTTTGGAAAAGGGTGTTGGCTATGTTTGATTTAGGGTTTCAAAAGGCTTAGGGTTTTGGGATCGAAAGGAAACAATTAGGCTACGGTGTAGGGGGAAGCAAATACAGATCGAGAGCAAGCAAATATAATAGAGAAGATAACAATGGCTTTGGGAATCACTCCCTTGGCCTCACACCAAACCCATCTCAGGCAAAGATTACTCAAGCATAAAAGCATTCAAATAATCAATCAACTAATTAAAAAGTGTTTACAAGCCTCTATATATAGGCCACCAATAATTAATTCGAAATAGAAAAGTGTCCTAATAGAAATAAAACTAAAAAGGGCAGTTTTTCCATAAAATTAAAATTCTGCTGGCTGAAATCGTCATTGACGTATGCTGGATGTCATAGCGCTCTTTGACAACGCGCCATTTATCCATAAGACCTTATGGCGCCTTGTTCTTTGTGTCCTTTTCTCCTCTTTCTCCTCCGGGCTTCCTCTACGCTTCTTCCGACGCCGGTAAAGCTGATGTGGTCCGAATCCAATGTCCATGTATATGGCGTCTCCGTCAGAAGGTGCAGTGGCTGAAAGAGGGCGACTTAAATATAAAATATTTTCACGCCGTCGCCAATGCGAGAAACAAAAAGAACTACTCGGGTTCTGTGACTGTTGAGGGGGTGACGTTGGCGGGTTATGATCAGATCCTAGATCAGGTTGCTCGATTCTATTTGAAGCTGTACGAGGATGATGACTTGATGCGCCCCGAATTGGATGGTGTGCCGTTTCATATTATCCTGGTGGAAGAACGCGCCGAGATTGAACTTCCGTTCCAGGAATATGAGGTATGGAATGCTATAAAGAAAGGGGGGAAGAACAAGTTTCCGGGACCCGACGGGTTTACCTTGGAATTCTTTCGTGTGTTCTGGTCGGTACTCAAGGAGCTGATGGAAGTGTTCCATGAATTACACAAAACTGCCTTTATTGGGCGCTACCTCAACTCCACTTTCATTACTCTCATTTTAAAAAAAGACGGGGCCCAGGATCTTACTGATTTCCGTCCGATCTGCCTCATCAATTGCCTATATAAGATCGTAGCTAAGGTGCTAGCTAATAGGCTATGGCCCTTAATGGGGAAATTGATCTTCAAATCGCAGGGTGCTTTTGTGAAGGGGCGACAACTTGTGGATCAGGTGGCAGTGGCGGTGGCCCACAAAGTTATCCATTCTACTCATTTGGATCGGATACCGACAACTCTATGGAAGGTTGATATGGAAAAGGCGTATGACCGCATCAGCTGGTCCGGGCTGGATTATATGCGAAGAAGGTTCAAGTTTGGAGATAAATGGAGGAGCTGGATGCGGGGGTGCTACTCAATTCCATGGTTCTCATTGTTGATAAATGGAACTCTGGCAGGCTATTTCAAGAGCTCGCGTGGCATTCTCCAGGGAGACCCTCTTTCCCCATTTCTCTACAACTTGATGGGGGAAGCTCTCGCGAGGCTCATTACTCATGCAAGACACCTGAACTTGCTCTCGGAGATTAGGGTTGGCGGTTATGACTAGGTCATCTCGATTCTATAGTATGCTGATGATACTATCTTATTTGGTAAGGCAAAGGTGGAGGAGTTCAGGTCCCTGGTGGAGGTCTTAGCCGTGTATGAGGCAATTTCGGGGCAACGCATTAACTTCCACAAATCCAAGATAACGGGCATTGGAATAGACATCACGACCTTACAAGATTTGGCGGCCACGATTAATTGTCGTAGTCAAGATTTACCAATCAAATACCTAGGCCTGCCCTTGGGATTGCGAAACCGACAGCCACATCATGGGAACCGGTGATTCAACGCTTTCAACAATGGTTATCTACTTGGAAAGGTAAACTTCTCAGCAGTGGTGGTAGGCTTATTCTCCTCAAGGCCGTTCTTGCAAGCTTGCCGATCTTCTACATGTCAATGTTCAAGTGCCCGAATGGAGTGTTACTTCGAATCGAATAAATTCAACGTAACTTCCTATGGGAGGGGTCGGGCTTGGAGAAAAAGTACCATCCCATTAATTGGGACACATGTCTATTACCGTTGAACTGTGGAGGACTGGGAATTCGCAGTGTTAAATGGACCAACATAGCCCTGCTTGGTAAATGGTTATGGCGTGTCAGTAATGTGGATGAAATGGACAGTTTATGGCGAAAGGTTCTGATTGAGAAGTATGGTCCGTCCGACAACAACTGGGGCATCAATACATCAGTTACTAGAGGCACCTCTTCCTGGTGGAAAAACATCTGTGGTACTTGAATGCTCTTCTCTAAGGGGCTTAGTTTCAGCTGGGGTTGTGGTACTCGGATACAGTTATGGGAAGACAATTGGGTAGAGGGGGGAAAACTTAAATTGATGTTCCAGCGCGTATATTCTATAGCTCGGAACCTAACGGGGCGGGTTGTTGATTTTTTTCTCGGAGTCCAACGGAGCAAGATTGTGGGAAGTGTACACTCATCGAAACCTCCGAACTGATGAAGAGGAAGAGTTTACAAGACTTCTTCAGGTGCTGTACAAGATGAATCGAAATCCTCACAATCAAGATCGGCGGAGATGAGACCCTAGCAAAAATGGTATTTTCAGTGTCAAATCGTACTATCGAATGTTGACGCGTTGACCGCTTGTCAAATTCCAAGGAGCAATGCTGTGGAAGGCTAATATCCCGCTAAAGATCAAGTTCTTCGCCTGGTCCTTATTCAAAGAGAGAGTGTTCACGATGGACGAACTCATTCGTAGGGGGGAGAATATAACAAATTGTTGCGTCATGTGTACTAGGGAGGAGGAATCGGCCGCTCATCTATTCATCCACAGCGCTGTAGCATCCGAGATTTGGAGTATCGTCTTTAAAGTGTTCAATATGAATTGGGTCATGGCTGCTACGCCATACGCTCATTATCTAACTTGGAACGCGGTTGACATGGAGAGCCAGATAAGAAATAACTGGAAAGTGTCCTTTGCTGTCATCTGGAGCATCTGAAAGGAGAGGAACTTGAGGATTTTTGAATAGAAAAAGAAACCGGTGGGGTGTATTGTGAAGGTGGCCAAAGACCTAGTCTCTCTATGGTTATCTTCGGGGGAAGAGCTGATCTATGATCCTTGGGAACCTTGGGAGCCGGGGTAGCTTCATTATTGATCTGGTGAAGAGTAGTTGCTAGGTGTTTATGTGTTCCTTTTCTGTTGTGTTGTCTCCTTTGATTGGTTTTGTGTCCTTTTTGGCCGTCCTGGCGTTGTATTGGCTACTCCAGCATCTTGCTGGCCTTTCAATATATTATTTTTACCGATAAAAAAAAAAAAAAGAATTGATTTTACCTCTAGAGCAACTTCAAATAAAGGGGGTGCCGTGTTTTGGCTGCGTTTGAGTTAGTGTCGAACAGTTTTGTGAAAATCTCCCCAGTCACGATTCCCTGTGAGTATGATCTGAGTGAGGTCTCGAGAGGGATGAAGGCTGGTATGGTTTGAACTGAGACTCCCAAATGAGTCTCCTCTCAGATTTGTGAGTTTTTTTATGATGTTTCAGCCATTTTTCTTAAATCCTTTTTTCACGTCACTTTCACAGCTCTCTAGATCTCGATCCTTGTGGAGCTGTTAACCCCAGTTTGTGTTGGGTTTTGAATCAATTTTCTATTACCCAATATATTTTGTTGCATCTACTGTATTAAGATTTGTGGAAGTCTGAGTGTTCAGTATGTTCAGCTGTGGAAGTTGGAATGGGAGCAAAGCCTTAGTCCGCTAGTAATGTTGTACATTCGTGTACCTCATCTTTTGTTGCCGGGATAGGCAACAATGCATCAATCTCATTGTCCAAGGTTGTTCATGCTCCATGGATCATCGACTCTGCAACTTCTGATCATATGTTTGATAATTTTTCACATTTCTTTTCTTGGTCACGATTGTCTTTGTCACAGAACATTCACATTGTCGATGAATAACTTGTTCTGGTAACCAGTAAAGGGACTGTTAACACCAGATGTTTTCCTTTGGATTTACTCTTCACGTCCCTAATATGAGTAGGAGAAATGGAGATTAGAGAGAGAGAGAGAGGAGTAGATTAGGTTGTTTAGGTTAGGGCTGATACGCTGGATTAAGCAAGCGATAGAGAGAAGTAGAGAGAGAAGAGAAATAATTAAGAAGAAATGAATCGGCTTAGTGAGCATAATGAACCCATTAGCCTTTATATTAAAAATGAAAATAGCCACACACACAATATTGAGGAATACACACCATCACTAAGTGTAACTAATATCACTAACACTCCCTTCAAGCTGGAGCATGGATATCATGCATGCCCAGCTTGACCATAATATCTTGAAGAATTATAGGACCGAGGGGCTTGGTGAAAACATCAGCCCGTTGTTGAGAAGAATCAAAATCTATTATTTGAAAGGAGTGGTCTCACACTCTTTTTGAACAAAATGAATGTCCACCTCTATAAGTTTGGTCCTCTCATGTAAAACAGAATCTGAAGCAATCTTTTCGTCCGCTTCATTGTCACAATGAAGAGGCATAGAACCAGAAATAGGGAAGCCAAGCTCCATCATAAGAGACTGCAACCATAACATCTCACATGCTCCATGAGCAATAGCATGATATTCAGAGTCTAAACTAAAGTGAGAAATGACTTGTTGCTTCTTGCTCTTCCATGCAATAAGATTTCCTCCAAGAAATGCCCAGTATCCGGACGTAGATCGCTGGTCAGTGACTGCCCCAGCCCAGTCAACATCAGTGTATCCGGATGTATGAAGATGGCTGTGAGCACAATGAAGAATACCCCTTCCTGGTTTTGATTTGAGATATCTCAAAATCCTATGAACAACAGCCATATGCAAAACACATGGCATGCATGAACTGACTAACCGAACCAACTGCAAATGTCAGATCAGGTTGTGTCAGTGTACGATAAATCATCCGGCCAACAAGTCTCTGATACTCATGGGGATCTGAAAGAATCTCCCCTTTTCTGATAACTTCTGCTTTGTACCTCTATTTACCCCTAAAACTAGGCTTTGCTAAGCCTAGGGCAATCTAATAATGGTTAATTGAGTGTTGTTTTGCAGCTTTGAATAAATTAGAAGTGTTTTGCAAAAGTTAGTTAAGAAGATCCCATAAGAGAGGAGTCAGACCGGCAAGAGGCCAAAGAGTCAAAGCAGTAAGCTATGGCTGCTAGGTTGCCGGATAGAGCACTTCCGCCAGGTTGGTGTAACCTAGCGGAGTTCCAAAAGAAATAAAATGGAGCTCCAGGCCACCTAGTGGAGCATTTCCGCTACGTTCTTATGACATAAGTCAAGATACAAGCAACCTAGCAGAGCATTTCCGCTAGGTTCTGAAGGCACCAATCTCTGTGATGCAAACCTAGAGGACTTGTACACCTCGGAAGAACTCTCTTCCGCTAGGTTCAGTGAAAGCTTCAGCAACCTAGCGGGCTACATCAAAGGACCTCCACATGCGTGAAAAGGACAGTAGGGGCAATTTGGGCTTTCTCTGCGTCAATGGGAGGCTTCCTAACTGAAAAAGTACAATGCCCGACCCCCATTGCTCCAGCTCAGCAGATCCTCTAACAAACTTTATTCCCTGCTGGCCAATGGAAACCCTAGCTGCAAGCCTGCAAGGCTATATAAGGACTTCAACTTCTTCTTCATCGGGGATCTTCTTCATGGTCGACTTCAGTTTTGCTGCCCTAGTTCCTTCTTTTTCTTTGTAGCTTAGCTTAGCCCAGCATGTCTGGCTAAACTTTAGGTAGTTAGGGGCAATTGAAGCCTCAAAGGCATTGCAATTTCCTTGTATTCGACTGGATTTAATGATTGATTGCACATTGGAGATGGTAGTAAGGTGAGCTTGTTATTAATGAACAACCAATGTTAATTTCTGCAATTCAATTTATTCTTCTCATATTTTTTCATTTGATTTGAATTGATCTGATACACCTATGAATGTTAGAGCTTGTAGCCTAACTGAAATAGTATGTGCAATGGTCTACTTGTTCTAGCTAAGATCCCTTGACTGGATTATATCTTTGGGATAGTCTATGAACATTGAAGTCGACAGATTATGCTTTTTGACTAGTCCATATCCCTGGATCTAGTTGGATTCATTTTGATCTAGCTGTGCCTGTAGCCAGCTGGAGGTTGAATCACTAGGTACAACCTTTTACTCAGATTTTGCACTGTTTTTGTGGTGGATTTGATCCCCCAGCTGCTGTTTCTCTTACTGTTTCTTCATGCAGGGATAGTTTCGGATCCATAGGAGATGCGGCAAGCTTACAATCTAACATACCGGTGTCCTTGAGAAGGTCTAAGGCATATTTCCTTCTAAGTTGGGACAATAAAATGCCTTTGCGTGATAGAGCCACTTCCAAGCCAATAAAGTACTTTAAAGTCCCCAGATCATTGACTTCAAAGCTCCTTGTGACGAGGTCAATACTCTAGCTAGCGGCATTGGTGCATGAGGCATGCGATGTGATGCCAGGAGAGCACGCGACATCTTGGAGCCGGGGCGGCACGCCATGTAGTGCCAGGAGTGCACGCAACAGGGGGCCAGGAGTGCCTCTTGACTTGGTCGCGTTGCGGTCGCGACACGCTGGCATGGGAAGACGATGCAGGGAGTCATGGGCGTGATGGCTGAGGACATGACACTGTGTGCCACAGGCAGGAGACGTGTGCCATGGGGGTATGTCAAACCAACGTGTTTGAGGTCCTCAGGTTGTTTACCCATAGATGGTGTTTGGGCCATCTATGTGGGAGAGGTGTTGGATAAATGCCTTCCACCCACACGGGGCCTTGCGTCGCCAGAGGGGGCACAAGTGTCTCCTCGGCTTGAAAGGGTGGGCCTAGGACGTCGACGTAGCGATGCTGTGTGGCACCCAGGGCGAGGTTGAAGTATGACCCCGGACTATGCGTCGCGGTGCATACAGTTGGGCAACTTCGCGAGGGCACTTGAGGGCTGCATGGGACTCAGTGGAGCATGGCACCATGAGGGCCGGGTGTGGACGCGTGTTAGTAATTCGGAATGCACACGAGGTTGGCTTGGGTCGGTATGTCGGCAGGACATGTTGGTATGAGACGACATGTGGTGCGGCATGCCATTCTGTTGCGAAGCGAGGTACTTGTGCAGGACACACAAGTGTGAAGCTTGAGCAGACCAAGCATGGCACATAAGTGCAATTTGGCGTGTTGTAAGGGGCACGATGCATCAGAATGGAAGGCCTTGAAAGAAGGTAACCATGGATGAGGAATTCCTGTCCTCTCGGCGGGTGGTATTAGAGCTAATGAAGAGATTGGTTGGCTTTGTTGCATGCGGTAGCGAGGCACCGTGCAGGTTGATGGTGCGTCGAAGGACGCCCCCGTGACAGTTGGTATTAGAGATAGGTTGATTTAGCATATCGGGTGTTAGGTGCCACACAGGCTGACACTGCTGGACGAGTGACTCCGTGACATTTGGTATCAGAGCCAAGTTCGATCCAGAAGGGATGATGCTGATGAGTTGTTTAATGCCAGCGGGGCACGCGATGTGGTTCCTAGAGGGCATGCGACATCCCCGAGCTAGTTAAGAGGTGAGGGCCTTGTGACTGCAGAACCAGGTTGATCCGAAGAGAGTGACGTTGGGGAGCTAGTGGGAAGGTGAGGACCCAAGAACTAGATTGTGTATGTCAGCATGGTGGTGTATTGACGCGGGCAGGCTGGGAGGAGTTGGCTGGGTCAGTTCACTGCGATAATGCGTCAACGAGGACGTTGACATTATGGGGTGGTGGACGATGTGGCAGGGTCAATACTCTAGCTAGCGGCATTGGTGCATGAGGCACGTGATGTGGTGCCAGGAGAGCACGCGACATCGTGGTGCTGGGGCGGCACGTCGTGTAGTGCCAGGAGTGCACGCGACAAGGGTCCAAGAGTGCCTCGCGACGTTGTCACGCTGCGGTTGCGACACGCTGGCATGGGAAGACGATGCGGGGAGTCATGGGCGTGATGGCTGAGGACATGACACCGTGTGCCACGGGCAGGAGAAGTGTGCCATGGGGGTATGTCAAACCAACGTGTTTGAGGTCCTTAGGTTGTTTACCCATAGATGATGTTTGGACCATCTATGTGGGAGAGGTGTTGGATGAATGCCTTCCACCCACACGGGGCCTTGTGTCGCCAGAGGGGGCGCAAGTGTCTCCTAGGCCTGAAAGGGTGGGCCTAGGAAGTCGACGCAGTGATGCCGTGTGGCATCCAAGGTGAGATTGAAGTATGGCCCCGGACTACGCGTCGCAGTGCATACAGTTGGGCAACTTCGCAAAGGCACTTAAGGGCTGCATGGGACTTAGTGGAGCATGGCAGCATGAGGGCCGGGTTTGGACGTGTGTTAGTAATTCGGGACGCACACGAGGTTAGCTTGGGTCGGTATGTAGGTAGGACATGTTGGTGTGAGACGGCATGTGGCGCGACATACCATTCTGTTGCGAAGCGAGGTACTTGTGCAGGGCACACAAGAGTGAAGCTTGAGTAGACCAAGCATGGCACAGAAGTGCAGTTTGGCGTGTCGTAAGAGGCACGATGCATTAGAATGGTAAGCCTTGAAAGAAGGTAACCATGGATGAGGAGTTCCCGTCCTCTTGGCGGGTGGTATCAGAGCTGATGAAGAGATTGGTTGGCTTCATTGCATGTGGTAGCAAGGCACCGCATGGGTTGATGGCGCATCGAAGGACGCCCCCGTGACAGTTGGTATAAGAGACAGGTTGACTTAGCACATCGGGTGTTAGGTGCCGCATGGGCTGACACTGTTGGATGAGTGACCCCGTGACATCCTGCTCTTCACTCTTGACGTAGGAAATAAACTACAGATCATCTCCTTTGAGAATAATATCATCAACGTAAACAGGAAGAATAGTGCGACCCACTAGGCTATGGTGAACAAACACTGTATGCTCAGACTAACATCGTGAAATCTCATCTCCCAAATAACACCATTGAATCGATGAAACCATGCGCGAGGAGACTATTTAAGACCATATATTGCTTTACGAAGGCAACAAACATTAGATGCATTAGATGATTCCTCCTGAAGCCAAAAACCAGGAGGAAGTTTCATGTATATTTCCTCATGAAGATCCGAGGTCCAGGCAATGGCTAATATCCGTACAGTTTATGAAGCAGTCTCGGGTCAGAGGGTTAATCTCCATAAATCTGAGCTGGCTGGTGTTAACATTGGGCATGATCTCCTCTCCAGCATTGCTGATGGATTAGGCTGTCTGCATGATAATTTACCTATACACTACCTTGGTCTCCCTTTGGGTGTTGGTAAGAACAGGGCTCGGCACTGAGAACTGATTGTATCTAAGTTCCAAATAAAACTTGCTACTTGGAAAAGCAAGATGCTTAGCAACAGAGGCAGATTCACTCTCATTAACTATACGTTTGCCACTATCCCCATCTTCTTTATGTCGATGTATATGGCGCCGGTGATGGTGATACATCAGCTGGAGAAAATTGTGAGAGAGATCTTCTGTGGGAAGGGGCTGGTCAGAGCAAGAAGTTTCATCTGATCAACTGGAACACTTGCTGCAACATCAAGGACAAGGGGGGGCTCAGAATAAGAAGATTGGATCTGGTTAAGAAAGCTCTCTTGGGAAAGTTGCTTTGGAAACTGGGTGATGATAGAGAAAGGGATAAAGTCTGGTGGACAGTGGTCAGCTGTCGGCTTTCATGGAATGGGAGGGCCTCCTTTTGTAGTCTTGCTGCTGTGCTTTGCTGGGTACTTATGGGTTTTGGGCTGCCGCTGATTCTCCCGGTTTCTTGTGAGCCTATGTGAGTCTTTTTTCTGGGTTTCTTTTCCTCTTCTCTTTCAGTAGCTCCTTGCTACTGGCAAAGGTATGAACTTTTCCTCTTTTTTCTTTAATATATTTTATTTTTTACTGTTTCAAAAAAAAATGGAAGTGAATAATGTGAGTAATTTATATGGTTGGAGGTCCCTTCAATGGGTGCATGGTATGAGTGATAAAAACAGGGCACCATGTTCAAGATTGCAAATTGCACGAGAAAAAAAATGAAGCTGTATGAAGCCATATTTTCTGCTGACTGCTAGAACATATAATGACTTATGCAGAGCATAGAAGGGGCAATGACGGGACTGTTATTGGCATCAAAATAGAGACAAAAATTGGTTGGATTGGGTTCAGAAATTCTAGATTTTGAGGGGCTGCAAAGAAAGAAGAGAAGAACACTTGATTAAAGCCTCAGCTTAGTCGCCTAAATGGGCTTAAAGAGTGAGCCAAAATAGAAGCATTGTGATTCCAACTGAACGAGAATCACATCTCGTCAAATTTGGGTCACGTGGTCAAGTGATCACATGACATGAGATTGACGAGAACCCATTCTCATGAATCTCAAAAAACAAGGCTCAAATTTTTTTCTTTTTCTTTTATTTCTTTTTAGTCTAAGAGTCCCAGAGTTTAGGGATATTAGAAGTCAAGTAGTTTCCATCTTTAATAAAGAATCCCAGTTGTACTAGGAGATTAAAATAGAAGTAGGGTTTTACTTCTTTCCTCCTCCTCCTCATCATCATCATAGCCGTATCCCATCTGTAAAAAACCCCGCCAAATCCCTATGATGAGACCTAATACGAACACACACCTATATATTGTAATAACCCAGACTTGATTAGAGATAGCGTGAGATAGATTTCTTTTGGGAAAATAATTTTCACTCTTTCCCTTCCATGACTTTTGAGTCTTACATGCCTGGTGATCTTGAGGCTTTTAAGCCTTCTCTTTGTGCTGCTGCAAGACTTCTTAGATTGCTGCTGACTAATACGTTGTCTTTGTAGACTGATGTCTTGCTGGTTTGATTCAGTTCATATTCCTGCTGTGCATTTTGTCTTCCCAGACTTATCTTGCTGGTTTCCTGAATATGCAGCTTTTACAAATCTGAATATATATGTCCTCTGGCTTGTTGAAGCCACTGAGAACTAAAAAACAGTAATATTCTGCGTCTTTTTCTGCATCATCGGCACTATTATCGAAGGTATTAATTCACTGTTCTGTTTCTAGTGTATTCAGTCCTTGGTTATTCAATATTCAGATTATTAGCTGCGTTTGAGAGTATTTGAGGTTTTGTTTTTCACACAAAATTCTGAACTAGAAATACTATGAATCGGGGCTGTTTTGACGCCGTAAAACATAGTTTCTAGTAGTTTTTTATCTACTACCCTAGTTTAGAGTGTTGAGGGCTGTAGTCCTCATTTTAAGAACTATGTTGGAAAAGTTTATTGGTGTAATGTATGTGAGGTTTTCTAATGTTGTAATGGAGTCTCAAGTAGTTTAGTTGACCACATCGAAGTGGATGCCACTGCTCAAGTGGATATAATAATATAGATTTCAAGTTTTAAACTAGATTAACTGTTCCCAAAGACAACATTTGAAGTTATTGTTAAGGCTAAACATTATCACTTTCCTATTGCTGCTACTCTGTTTTATTATGTGTTTTGGACTGAATTGTATACTTTTATAAAAAGTCATTAGTAGAAGAAATCTGTGGAGTGTTAGGTGTAACACAACTGAATATATAGATGGTCCCATTTTGAACAATTTGTAGAATACTAGATAAAACTAAAAAAAAAACTTATTTAGGGTTTATTGAAAGAAAGGGAGATGGAGAACAAGAGTGAGAGAGAAGAGAGAAATGGACACTAAAAGCTACATTGTTACTGTTCAAGAATAATAAGAGTTGCAAGTGATAAGCCCTTTATATAAGCGGTAACATAGACACGAATTACATTTTCACTCAATCTGGGACTGAACTCACTAGCTCAACTAACATAGACTCTCATAACACTTGCATAGACTCGCACATTTACACTAACACGCGATTCCTAATATATTATCTCCAACTCTCCCTCTCAAGCTGGAGCATCCACGGTAATATTGCCTAATTTCCCAACAAATATATAAAAGTATACACGTTCATACCACCATTTTCCTTGACTCGATATGGTCACAATAGTTGTGCCAAAGCAGAACAACAACGATTTGGTGCAACACCTTAGACTCAATGACCAACAACAATAATAGAAAGGTTCAAACACTTGCACACACGTAGCTATGGTACACAACCCATGGTCCAAAAAAATGGCTAAACACTTACCCTACAAGAATACCCTACAAGAATACATTGTTCTTAGCACTAATAATATGACCATGAGGCATCGACAACAAACCTCCATCAATATTAAGGGGAAACAAATCAGTAGAACATGCAATAACATGCTTCGTCCCATCAAAAACCTATACCTAAGGCTAGAAGGGAATAACAAAAGACCTCAAGATCATCATTGTTTGCAGCCGCACCATCATCATTCCATGTTCAAACAAACCAGTCTTACACCAACAAAGCGAGCCCAGTTATAATGTGAAGTAGATAATTTTGATTTTTCCTTACGAGTGTTTTATCAAACATCACCACCAAAAGCATATCAACAGCCATATAAATTGAAATATACAACCATGCAGTCCACCAAAAGCACCACCAACACCTTCACAAGCACAGCAGCATTTCCACAAACAGTTAATGTATAGTCTATAAACAACAATGAAAACACAACAACAACAACAACAGTGTCTCTTCCCCCTTTTTTCTTGTAAAAATGGCTCTCTAACAGTTCAAGGATGTAAGAAAGGGTAACAGTGTAAAGTTTAGAGAACAAAGGTTAGGGTTAGCAAGAAGAGGAAGAAGAAGAATCTCGATACGTCCCCACAATAGAAATAAGGAAAGAACAACTAAACCTACTTACATTCGACACACTCACTAATACTATAAACACCAATATAACACGCATCACAATACTCCCCTCAAGCTGGTGCATATATGTTAGTATGCCCAACTTAGAGTCAATAGCCTTCAATCTTATTCTACCAATTTCCTTAGTGAACATATCAGCAAGTTTTTGTCTTCGGAAGTGACCTGAAGCTTACAGAGCTCTTGAGCTTCAACCTTCTGCCTTATGAATTGGTGGTCCGCTTCAATATATTTGATTCTTTCGTGGAAGATAAGATACTCAGCAATGTGCAAAGCAGCTTTGTTGTCTCCATAATCATACAATGTCATAGGAAGATGGACCTGAATGCCAAGGTTGGAGAGAAATAAAACAAAACACATCCCTTCTCTAGGTCCTTGAGGTATAACTCCATACTCTGCCTCCACACTAAAATTAGCAACACAACCTGCCTTTTACTCTTCGAAGTAACCAAATTTCCGCCTAGAAATGTCAAATGTGACATCCTGAAGTAGACTGCTTATTAGTCACTAGGGGTCTCAATGGGCTGGGCCGGTCCTTAAATGGGCTGGATTTTAAATGGGCCAAAATGGTCGGCCCATGCCCCACCCTTTTATTATTCGGGTCGGGCCGACTAATAAACAACCTAGTCCATGCCCGGCCCGGGTAATACCCTGCCCACCACATAAGCAGCTTTGTTCGGGCCGGCCCAGGCTGCCCCCTCATAAGCCCAATTTTTTTTTTTTGATCAATAATAAGGATTATATAAAAAAACCAGCGAGGCGTTGAAGCCGTATACAATCACAATAATAATAAAAACAACAAAACAACAATGAAATTCAATCAGCAAGGGTTGTGGGAAACTCCGTATGGTCCCGACGAGTCCCCATAGGGAGCCCTCCTTAACCCGGATCCCACCGGAAGGTGGAGCAGTTATCCCCATTCCCTCCACATGAACCCCACAACCTGATTAGATCCGACACCACCCTGAGAACCACGCGAACAGGCTTGTACTTGTCTTCGAAAACTCTGTGGTTCCTCTCACACCATAGACTCCACATCACCGCCAACAGCGCAGCTCGCCAAGCATCCCTATCCCCTTCTTTCACTGTAGCCACTTCCCAGCTGATCAAGAGCGAATAAGGAGACCGAGGCATCGACCAAGCCAGCCCAAAATCTTTAAGGATGCCTCCCCATACCTCATGAGCGACACGACAATGAAGTAACAGATGTACGGCGGACTCGTCTTCCTCGGATGACATAATGCAGGTCGTGGGGACATCCTTCCCCCTATGAATTAACTGGTCCCTAGTCAGAATTTTCTCCTTACAGACCATCCAAACAAAGAACCTGATCTTTAGCGGGATAGACTCCTTCCACAGCCATCTCCCATCGAACGAGATGAGCGGTCGACGCGAATACCACCGATACAGATCTTTGACGCAAAACTCCCCCTTTTGGTTGAAGTTCCACAACCGTAGATCGGTCCTTAAACTGTTCCTCTGCACCGAAAAAAGTACGTTCAACAATTCCACATAGCTCCCCACCTCGCTGTCCCTGAGACGTCTTCTGACAATAACCTCCCAAACCATCCTATCATCGGTGAAGGATACAAACTCAGCAATCCTACCCCCCCGGTTGGGGGAAAGGGCGTAGATCTGCGGGAACAAATCAGAGAGCGGGCCCCCATCCAACCACTGATCTTCCCAAAACCGAATGCGAGACCCACATCCCCAGCTGAATCTAACCCCTTTAGCCATACCCTCCCAAGTACAAGAGATGTCTCTCCACCACGGTGAGGTAGATCTCTGTGTCGACAACCCTATCCCCCAACCTCCCGAAGACAAGCCGTATTTATCGCGTAGGACCAGCCACCACAAACTGCCCCTCTCCTCCTCCCTTCCCGCCCTCGAAACCCACTTTCCAAGCAAGGCCAAGTTACTTCGCTTGATACTCCGAATTCCCAGCCCCCCATAAGCGAGAGGCAGCTGGCAGGTGTCTCAGTTAACAAGGTGGTATCGCCTATTCTGACCTGCCCCTTCCCACAAAAAGGACCGTTGAATACATTCCAACCGGTGAATAATAGAAACGGGGCACCTGAACATCGATAGGAAAAAAATGGGGATCGCCGAAAGCACCGCTTTGATCATTACCAGTCTACCCCCGCTGCTCAACAGCTTACCTTTCCAAGACGACAGTCTCATCTCGAATTTTTGCACGACTGGAAGCCAATCGCGGGGCGTAAGCCTTCTGACGCCACCTCATAAGCCCATTCAAAAAACATTTTAAATCTTTTTAAGGGTGAATTTGGGCTGGACATGAGGCCATCCAACCCTTTGGAGCAAACATAGTCGAGGAAAATTACCAAATATACCCTCAATTTTAAAACACTAATGGATTAAAATGAGGATAATATAATAATTTTACTAATATTGACTAATATATATAATGAAATGGGTGTATACTAATATATACATACATATTTTTATTCGGATTGAGCCGCGCCAAAGCTCTATAGTAAAGTGGGCCGGCGGGCTTGACTCTAAATGCTCAAGTCTGGCCCGTTTATATATTCGGGCTAGCCCATCCCGTTTATTAAATGGGAGAGAAAACCAACCCTAAAACCGAAAAATCAAAAAATCGAAAAATGCTCCGAAAATGCTCCTATTTGTTTAAAAAAAAGACTTCGTGCTCCACAAGAATGTCCACTGTAGAAGCAATGGCGGCCTGCGACAACCCCAACGCCTCTATCTTCTCCAAAAATTCACTATTCTTCAACCACCTCTCTATCTTGGCCTTGTATGCCTCCACCGTCCTCAGCGACTGCCGGATGATTACGCGTTTGTGTGATAGGCTTGCAGGGGATGGTAGCGCTGCCAGTAGAGGGTTCTACGAGGGGAAAAGCTCCCACTTCTCCAGGTCAAGAGTGCTCGGAGGAAGAGTTAGATGTCCTTCAAGTTCGTGGTAAAAGCGTTGACGTTGCATGTTCGCCGGTGTATTTGCCAGTCAAGATACCGCCTCCCTGTTTGTGTAAGTAGTCATCGGAACGGAAAAACACGAAGAGAGATCGTGAATTGCAAAGTACACTACCGGAAAATGGATTCAAAATCCCGTTTAATACCCCTTCAAATATATTGTTGCACGTGGCATGATGACAGGCTTTCCTCCAATCGGTCACGTAACATAAGGTTCCATTTCATGATTAAAATTCAGAAGTAGATGGTCGGGGTTTCTTCTTGTTGCACCCTTACGCCTTGTTACTTGTCACTCGTGGTGCGCGTACAGCGAGAGGGGGCTAATTTTATTTAATCAAAAGTGAGTTGAAGATGTCGTTGATCGAAATAATCGACGTATGTACTGGTCTCACGAAGCCCAATGAAGAATCAGGTCCTGTGAAGCCCTTCGCAGAGCGAAGGGTACCATGTACAAAGGAAAATGCCCGACTGAAGACTGTCCTTGAAAGTTAAGTATGATAAACAGGCCACGAAGTAGTCATGAAGTCATGTGGAGAGCGTCCTTCGAATGCCAGCCCAGGCATGTGAGGTAAGAAGAGGGGGGGGGGGGACATGTTAAAGATTCGAACAAGGAATATACTGAAGGGCATGTGGCATGACGTGACTCGTAGGGAAGTGAAAGTGAGGATTTGTACTTAATTCAAGATTGACATTCACATGTTTGACTGTTCAATTAAGTAGCAAATGGACATACGAAGTATATTTCACGCACAAGATTCCGAGGCGTGAAAGACAACACCAATGAATTGTTGAGAAGTGACCAGTTCTCATTGGAGGGTCTGTTTGCCGCCTCCTATAAGTAGTATTTTGTAATTTCGAAAGACAAGAAGGAAGATTTTTATAATCTGATCTGTAAGATTGTAGCAAAGAGTGAGAAAAGTAGTAGTTGCTTTGAACAGTGGACGGAGGAGAAGGGCTTAAGCCTCCACCAATCTTACCGGAGTGTCTATTTAAGTATCTTAGGAGACTAGGTATTAATTGTAAATTATTCATTCTTTGGGATACTATGTATTTATGAATTGTAATTAGGATTCATATGAAATAAAAGGCGAAACATATTTTACGTTAGATCAGATTCTGACTGCTATAGTGCTGATTGAGAACCTTCCAATCCGCCACCATAGGGGGATTGGTCGTAGCCTTACCCGGTCATGTAGATGGATCTCGGTGACGGCTCGAGGTGATATCTCAGAATCATTTGAAAGTCGGATGCATCGTTACGAGGAAGGAAGTGGGACAACATCTTCATTCAATATTTTCCTGTCATGAACCCCATGATAAGGATGGAGCTATTGACAACTCGAAAATGTGCCATCGTCCATCCCTCTCCTTAGCAATTTGTCACAACCTCTTGTCCTAATACAACCATGAACATCCAACTTACCATTAGTTTTATATGGCCTTTGACTTCTTGAATTAGGCTATGGAGATCATTTCGTCTCGATCATCCACACGATAGATCTTGAGAGATCGTGGGCATCCATCAGGCGTTTCACCTGTTGATTCCACGTGGAAGACATTCCCGAATTTCAGGTGCATTGGCACTCGGGTCGGGTGTCTAATACTAGCTATAATTGGTTAATGCGTGATTGATCACAAAAACCTATAGATATATACCTGTCAAGGTTAACTGATGGGGACATCAGATTTAAATAACCACCTGTGATTTATTAGAGGCGAAAGAAACGTTATAATGACGAACATCCATGAAGGTTTAGTTAGTTACTGACAGTTATAGTTAGTTACTGGCGGTTACAGGTAGTTATTTATTTTCAAATTTTGAATATATTTGTAAAATGCCTATAAAAGGCTTTGTAAGAACTGCTTTTATGGAATTAATGATTATGAACTTTGCTATGCAAATTGAAAACGAGATGTTTTCCTTCAAGAGTGTGATTCTCTCAAAATAGAAGAGTGATTCTTCTATACGTGTGTGGTTGGTGCGAAGCCGATCATTCAATCTTCATATCCACTTTTATCTCACTTGAAGGCGTAAGTATTTGATTCTTGTTTTCTTTCATTCTACCTACAATCCTATTTGAATTCTAATTGCCTAGAATCCCATTTCTCTTTGTTAAATCCGCTCATTTCCGAAAGAACTCCTGTGTAAGTTTGTTCGAATTCCTAAACTGTTGGAGATCTAAATGTTCGCCTAAGAACCCTAGTTTTCTAGATCCAGAAAGGAAATGTGCAGCGAAAGTAACACTAGTTTGGGCTCTTGTAAATCGTGTAATTGAAAATCTTTTCATTTTCCGTGTTAACTTGTTAAGACAATTTATATTTCAATTATTTTTATTAATCCTTAATTAATCTTAGCCCATCTAAATCGCATTGTGTTAGTACCTGCATCAGATTTGGTATCAGAGAACAATCAGTTTAGGAGTGTCTGCATTCATTTAGATTCGAGATTTCATTGTCATTATCTTGCATCATTATGGAGTTCAATAGGTTCGAAGTACTCTATCTCTCTCCCTATTTCATTCCCTCCACCTACCCGCCCATCTCATGAGATAATTGAGGATGTTTTGGATGATCAAATTGTGTCAACAAATCAAAGGGGATTTCAAAGGTACCTTATCAAATGGCAAAACAGACCAAATTCGGAGAATACATGGATCACAAAAAGCGAATTCCAACGTATTGATCTGGATCTTTGCGACCAGTATCACAATCAACATTCATCGGGAATGAATGCTTTCAACCCGCGGAGAATTGATGGGGATATCAAATTTAAAGAACCACCTTTGATTTATCAGAGATGAAAGAAACGTCACGATGACAGACATCCGTGAAGTTTCAGTTTGTTATTGGTGGTTACAGTTAGTTATTTGCGGTTACAGTTAGTTATTTATTTTCAAATTTCGAATACGTTTGTAAAATGCCTATAAAAGGCTCTGTAAGGACTATTTTTATGGAATTAATGATTATGATCTTTGCTATGCAAATTGAAAATGAGATGTTTTCCTTCGAGAGTATGATTCTCTCAAAATAGAAGAGTTATTCTTCTATACGCGTGTGGTTGGTGCAAAGCCGATCATTCAATCTTCATATCCACTTTTATCTCACTTGAAGGCGTAAGTATTTGATTCTTGTTTTCTTTCATTCTACCTACAATCCTATTTGAATTCTAATTGCCTAGAATTCCATTTCTCTTTGTTAAATCTGATCATTTTCGGAAGAACTCCTGTGTAAGTTTGTTCGAATTCCTAAACTGTTGGAGATCTAGATGTTCGCCTAAGAACCCTAGTCTTCTAGATCCAGAAAGGAAATGTGCAGCGCAAGTAATACTAGTTTGGGATATTGTAAGTCATGCAATTAGAAATTTTTTCATTTTCCGTGTTAATTTGTTAAGACAATTTATATTTCAATTATTTTTATTAATCTTCAATTAATCTCAGCCCATCTAAATCACATTATGTTAGTACCTGCATCATTAACCCTGTGTAACTCTGTTAACATAATACTCATAGTCGCATATATGTCACACACATATGGTTTAAAATACTTAATCAAAGAATAAAAGCCTATAGTTTGTACAAGTTCTGAAAACATATGATTAACACTAAAAAATGAATATGATAATCTAAACCTAAAATACTCATAAAGAAACTGATTCTGAACCCGTATAAACAGAATGTAATCAATAAACCTACACGTATGAGATATTGTGCTTGATTATGAGATTTTGTGAGTGTTTATACTGTAATAGGTAGAAACCTATATAAACCTGTAGAGCGGATTTTAACATTTGCAAATCTGTCAAACCTTAAGTGTGCACTGAAAGCAGATTATATGTTAAATCTGTAACTGCTGGAATTTATTGTCTATGCCATTTGCAATAATAACCAAGTTAGAAATTATAACATCAACACAGTATTATTGACATGGTTGTTCTCGTAAGAGAAAACTGATATACTGGTTTTCATATAATTTCTAGTTCAATATATGTTGTCCACTTACCATATTTTAGTTTTCTAGCCATAAGTTGCTGTTCTTGGAAATGTTTATTTCTGTTTTGGTGATGAACTTCCCATTTGATTTTTGTGTTTCTATAATGAACTAACTTCCATGTGATTTTTAGGTCGTTGAAGCTGCTTTGCTTTCACGAATTCAACGTTTGGAGAACAAACTAATGCTTGTGGAACCTCGTGTGAGTATGGAACATAGTGAGTATATATCTTCATTCATCCTATCATTAGAAACTCTATTTTTGCATGGGTTTGTTGTCACATCCTATGGCATTTTCCTTTCATTCTTGTTTGGATGTCCTTATTATATTTGCTTGTAAGTTAAACCCAAATTTGATTATTCCCTTAATGTTATTTTCCTTTTGTACACCCTTATGAGAACATTGTATGTAGAAAATTATTTAAATAATGCTCGTTATATGACATCATGATAAGTTCTTACATATAAATTTTTGTTTTAATACATGTTAATTGTTTCTATAAATACTCTCAACGGGAGAGAGATCAGTGATGTTTTATATACACACACACACACACACACATTGTATGTACATTTGAGTTACAGGAGAAATTACAAAAATGTCTTGGTCGCCTTAGCAAATTGTCTTAGAATAAACATTAATAAATGACAATAAGATGAAGTAAAATTAGTCTCATCCCTTTAACACTTGCCATCAAATTTGGCGGTGAAGCATGATGAATGTTTGACCTGATTTTGAACAACTAAGAGAAAAGTTTGTAATATGACTTGGTAAATATTTCAGCTTCTGAAGAAAGAAAGATTAAACCAGTTATCCCCATGTGAATTTTTTTTTGTTACCAATATGATAAATTGATTTCTATGTGTGACAATTAAAAATGATTTGCAGCCATGAAAACTTCAAGATCATCAAAGTGTAGAGAAACTAGCGTTCTCTTATTAAACCATGAATGATGATTGTGGGTACACTAATTTTCTTGGGTTTTGCAGATATGCAATATCTTGTTGAATGATGATTGTTAGCGTCATAAACCCAGCTACTCTTCATCACAATGAAGGCTATGAGAGATACATCTTGATAAACAACAAGAAAATTTGAGCCTAGTAGCTACAATGATTGAAATCTGCAGGAAAGAAGAGAGTGCAGCCATAAACCTTCGGATGTACCATGATCAACGGTTCTATACTCAGTCTCAGAGCTGGACTTATAAACCACGGTCTGCTTCTTACGTTTCTAGGACACCAAGTTTCCTCCAAGGAAGACTCAATATCCAGATATGGATCCTGATCCGTAATAGAACCGGCCCAATCGACATCAATATAGACAAAAATGCTCATATCTTTACGTGAGGGATAAACCAAACCAAATCCTGGACTCTCTTTATGGTACCGGAGAATTCTATGAGCAGCAACTAGATGAGTCGTGTGGGGAGCATGCATGAACTGATTCACAAGACTAACTGCAAATGTAATGTCAAGTCTAGTCCAGGTGAGATATATGAGCCTTTCAATAACTCTCTGATATTCCTGAGAATTGGAGAGAAGACCACCATCAAGTTCCTGTAAGGTGAGCTTCTAATCCATAGAGGAAGTGGCAGACTTGCATCCAAGCATCCCTGTATCATTAAGTAGATCCATAGAGTACTGCCACCTTTCTTAGACTTTGCAATCTCCAGCCCAAGAAAGTACTTGAGTGAATGAAGACGGTGCGGTACGAGTGACATCGCTGGAACTCCAAGTCAATAACAACGCTGGTGAACTGTTAATAAATTTCAAGTGTATTTTCTAGAAATATTATCTAGTTTTCATTTTATTTTGAGTGATGTAGTCAGGTTACTTTTTTAATTTTGTGTTTGGGGTAATTGTCAATTTATACTATGGGCCTCACTTGCACATGTTGGATGACACATGTCACTCTCTTCTCCTTCACTCATTCTCACCAAACCATATCATTTACCCATGTTGACCATCTTATCCTCACCATCATTAAAGCACCTTGTAGTTATTTAGACAACCACTTGAACTTCCCATACACTTCATTATGTCCGATGCAACCACCTCACATTTATGCATGTATCTCACCATCTTTCACACAACATGTTCCCTTCCACATAAGCCATAGTCAAATATACATATTTTTTCGTATCTCATATCAACTTCAAATAATTCTATTTTCGTATGCCTTCATTGTACCCATAGAAAGTCATGTGTATCTTCATGAGAGAGTATGAATGTGCTTGAAAACTACCCTAACAACTATATATACATATCGGGTGATTTCTTTTACCCTTAGGAGTGAGTGAAATCCAACATCTCGCTCTAGCTCCATTATCTTGTGCAAAATGGTAGTGCTAATCAAAAGTTTTGGTTCCATTTAATGGAAAATCCATTGGTGAATGATAAATATATTTTATTCCCATATATCTTCATCTTTATTATCTTTCTTCTTTATATGGTTGTGAGCCCTTCTGCTAGTGTAATATTGTTACACTTGAGAATCAGTAATACCGGATATTGAATATCATATTCTTTACATGAACTTGTGGACCACGCCTTGGGTGACTGCTTCAACCCGTAAATGGACTTTCGAAGATAACACTTTTCCCATAAATACACTTCTTATATTGCATCCCTATTGAGAGAGACATTTGGGTGCAATTAACACAACCCTAAGTTATAAATTGGGTGCAAATAACGCAAATAACCCACCCTAAGTTGTAGGGTGCAAATAACTTCACAAGAAAAAGGGGTGCGAATAATATATATATATATATACATAGCGGCCGCCCGAGCGCCGCCCAACGATTTCCGCTTGAACATCCCACCCACCTCCCGAACCAGAACATTGAGTATAACCAAGGTAAGTCCGACTGTTTAATTAAAACAAAACATCTCAATGGTATCTGTGATGATTCAATTGATAGTCCCAACGTATACATCGGATCAGTGCTCCAACTTAGAGACACTACACTACATAATCATTCGTTTTAGATTCAAAATATGATATCACCCCACAATTTGCTTT
This sequence comes from Chloranthus sessilifolius, assembly GCA_021018995.1. Lineage (NCBI taxonomy): Eukaryota > Viridiplantae > Streptophyta > Magnoliopsida > Chloranthales > Chloranthaceae > Chloranthus > Chloranthus sessilifolius. The sequence goes on along the minus strand of CM037584.1, from coordinate 92,641,326 downwards.
CCCTTAGCGAGGAAAACCATATCGCAAGTATGATTGCCTTGGAGGGCAGCCATTTCCTCAATCATTGCCGCCTTCCATGACAGATGATCTAGAGCAGCTTTGACAGTACAAGGAATGGCTTCATGATCAATGGCAGATAGAAAGGGTAGGTAGGACGGAGAAAAGTCCTAATGGTTAACATATTTTTCAATGGGATACAGTGTAACACAAGAGTGGACTCGACAAATCAAGGTTGGTGGAAACAATCGGAGTATAATGCAAAGGAGCTGAGGGACTTCTAATAGTTACAAAAGCCACTTGTGGAGAGGGCTATGGAGGTGGTGTTGTAGAGGAAGGATGATGGGGACATCCAAGCTAAAGTGCCCATTGTGTATCGGAGGCGCAAGAAGAAACCAAAGGCATCGAAGGCATCCCAGTTTTTATGGATAGAGGCATAGAACATCCTCGCCCAGGCGAGTTTGACCCTTGCCCGAGCGTCCAATGAGGAGAAATTCATCAGTAAAAATTTGCTCGAGCGAATTTCACCTTCGCCCGAGGGACCAAAATGGGCTCCAGGACTCGCCCAAGCAGACTTCGAAGTCGCCCGAGCGATTTTCACGGACGGAGTTTCTTTTGGAGTGCGATTTTTATGTTTATCTCGCGTTTTCTAGGTTTAGTTTCCTTCTTATGATATGAGTCTTTCTATTTTATTTAGTTAGGGTTTCTTAAGCTATAAATATAGCTATGTAAACACAATAAGAAATTAATTGTGAATTATTGAATGCTTTGAACTTGGTTCTACCTTGAGAGAGCGATTCTTTCTTTAAGAGGAGCGATTCTTCTTCGTGCTTGCGGTTTGGTGTGAGGCTTATTGAAATCTTCAATCTATCTTCTTTGCTCTCTTATTCTAGTAAGTTAATTTATAATTTTTCCATATTCTTATTCTTGAATTTGTGTCACAATTCTACTTGTACGATCTTCCCGACCTTACCCTTAGATCGTATTAAAGTCCTAATTGTGAGGCTTACTCAACTTGAGCCAATTAATACCATTCTTTGGTTTAGAATAGAATCAAAAGAATTCACTTTGGATCCATTCGATGCCCTAAACTAATGGAGATTTAGGCGTTCGTTTAAACCCTAGTCTTCTAGATATGAGAGGAATGTCCTATGAATTAAAACATTAATTTGGTTTATTATAATTTCACAACTATTAAATTTCTTTAGTTTTCATTGTTAATCTATTAAAATTCGAGTATTGATTATTATTCTTGTTCATTGGAATTAATCTCGGCCACATCATATTAGATTAGTCTTTTGTCCTGCATCATATTTGGTATCAGAGCAAAGTCAGTTTAGGGTTGTTAGTATCCATATTAGATTCTAGGTTTCATATTCATTGACCGCATATTAGTTAGTATTGTTGGATCGAGCCTTACGTTACCATGGATCCTGCTAGAATAGTTCTCAGTAAGGAACTTGCAACCAAGTTGACCATGATTTGGACCGAACTACAAGCCCAAATGCAAGATCACCATACCTATCTACAAGATCCATTGCGTGATCGACAAACTCAACATCAGGCTTTAGCGAACCACGTCTAGGACATGAATAGGGTTATCACCAATGACCATTTTCGAGTCCATGTCAATGATCATATAAGAGAGGGTCCTAACTAGTGTTGTCATATGCGATCACAATGATCATAATATGTACAAATCTCGTCTCTATCATTCCATTATTGACATAGTTGAGAAGAGATGGGGTGGCCAAATGTCTAGACCGTTGTATTACGCCATATTCCTTTTAAATCTCGTGGTCTATTTCTCTCATGAGGACCGGGAAGCTGCGGATGGAACACATATTAGTGGTTTCCTTGATGTTTTTGGTACCAGACAAAAGTGAGCAAGATTGGATTAACAACTCTTTCGACTGATACAAGAATGCTCAAAGGATGTTCGGAAGAGAAATTGTGGTCCGACAAAGAGCGTCCAAATACCTAGTAAGCATGCATGTTTAAGATTTATTTTTTATTACATTTCATTATTCTAATTAAATAATCCGTCTCTTTTTATAAATATATCTAATTAATATGGACTATTGTTTGAAGCCGATTGGTGGTTGTCCTATGGAGTGGATTTAGTGGCAAAATGAGGTTTATTGAGGGAAATGACCGTTAAGGTTCTTGACCTTATATGTGTTGCGTTAGCATGTGAACGGAATTGGAGCACGTTTGAGATGGTAACTAGTTTATTTTTATTTCATTTTTAGTCATAAATGAGTTTTAGTTTAATTGTTGTTTAAACATTAATATTTTACGTATTAATATTTTATTTAAATGTTTATCTTAAATAGATACACACGAAGAAGCGAAACAAGCTCGAGCAAAAAAATCTCAATGATTTGGTCTTTATGCAATACAATCAAAAGCTATGGGCTCGCTTCCTCAAAAAGGATTAAAATTTCGGGACACTATGATCCCATCTCCCTCGAAGACTTGCCATCCGATTCTCCTTAGATAGCGGATGCCTCCGACGACGAGTAGTTGCAGATGAGGATCTTACGTGGAAGCAAGTGGAAGAGGCAAATTTTGGAGATGAGCTTCCTGCCTGGTGGAGGAGAAGATCGACGGCGGGGAAGGTAGCTCACGCTCTTGCTTGCGTCAACAAAAAGTAGAAGAGATACAATAAGCACTCGTAGACGATATAGATATTGTCTTAGTGAGATCGGATGATGAAGAAATCGAGGAAGAACAATATGTTGAAGGAGGCGATTTGGATGATGACTGCAATGGAAGTGAGGACGATGGTGGAGGTGGAGGTGGAGATGTACCATTGTGGGTTAGAGACCAATGTGTAAAATTTTTGGCCGATACACAATACCATTAGGAAGTAGGAACAAATGTTTAAGTAGTTTTACTTGGATAATAATTTTTTTCTTTAGTCTTTTGACTCTTTTCCTTCTTTTTTGTATGTCCCACATAATTTTATACTATTTTGTTCGACAGATCAATGAAATTTATATTTTTCCTTTCACGTTATGAGTTATATACTTTTATTTTTAATTCTTCAATATTAATAGAGCACAAAATTAACAAAAATATATTTGTTTTTAATATTGGGAATTTTGGGGATTTTATGGTATTTGTTTTGGAAAATTTCTAATTTTTGACCAAAAAAAAAAAATCTTGTGCCATGGGACAATCGCATATGCGAATGGGCCATGGGCTTGCATATGGTTGCATTTGCCATTTAACAACATTGGTCCTAACCGATGTGATGCCCAACCCAATCAAGATGACAAAATCATGAAGTCCGTCAAGATTGAATCTCCTACTTTCGATGGAAAGAAAAAACTTAAAGTCTATTTAGAATGGGTGATTGACATAGAAACCTATTTTGATTGGTACACCATGTTAGAGGAGCGCAAAGTCCGGTTTGCCAAAATCAGACTTACTGGTTAAGCTAGGCTTTACTAGACTAGTGTGGAGCGTCGTAGACAATCTCAAGGTCTCGCCCCCATCTCACATGGGAGGACATGAAGGTTCATCTGAATGAGAAGTACGTTCCCCTTTCCTATGATGAGCGTCTTCTTGATTAGTGGGAAACACTTCAGCAGGGAAGTATGTCGGTTGCAGAGTACATTGATAAGTTTGAGAATTACATGTTGCAAGCTGATCTGGTGGAATAGGAGAAGGTTACCTTATCACGGTTTCGGATAGGCCTCTGCCTAGAAAACTTATTCCATAGCTTGTTACTGACTTGGAAGAGTGTTATTTGAGAGTTGAAGAGTTAGAGCGATACCTTAAGACCCCCCTATACCAAACATTTTGGTACTAGTGGGTTTGGTTACATATCTAACTACTCTAAGTCGAAGCCAAGTCTCAATACCCAATCAGCAAGCCCAATTCAGTTACCACATAGGTGGCTAAGGTTTACAAGGGTAAAAGTGCGATGATCGAAGGCCCTAAGAGCGGTGGTCAGAGTAAGTGTTGTAAGTGTAATGGCTACGGGTATACTGCAGCACAATGCCCCACCGGTGATCCTTCTCGGAACTTGTTCATAGAAGAAGAAAGTGACGATGAATAAGGGGAATTCAAGGAGGTTTATGATCCCGTCACTATACCAAGTGATGAAGAAGGTCAAGGTGAGAAAAAGAATGTAACTTGCCTTAGGGAAGTCTCAGATCCCGCTGGGGAGGGTAATACCTCACGGGAGTTTGTGATTAGATGTGCTCTAGTCCAACAAGTATAGAGCGATGATTGGCGTAGGAATAATATCTTCTATACCTATTCTAGATATGGTGAAAAGGACTGCAAAATCATAATCGATAGTGGAAGCTGCACATGTTGTCTCTGAGAGTATAGTTTCCTGCTTGAGACTTTCACCTGTCACCCATCCTCGACCCTATCGAGTTGCATGGGTCGATTCGTCGTCAATCCCAGTTTCGCAACAGTTTTAGGTACCTATATAGTTTGGGTCGTATAAAGACACTTGTGGTGCGATGTTGTGCCTATGGACGTGGGGCATGCCAACTTGGGAAGGCCATGGTTATATGATAGGAACGTTACACTTTATGGCAAATCACTTTGAACCCTCAACCTTCTAAGGCACCCCATGCGAAATTAAATGAATCAAGTGACAATGGTCTAAAGAAAAGAGAGAAGCAAACCATAAACCAAAGATGGTTTATATGAGTGGCTTGCCATGCCTTTTGGGCTTTCTAATGACCCGAGTACCTTTATGTGGATAATAACACTAGTGTTAAGACCTTTTATAGATAAGTTCTTATTCGTATATTTTGACGACAATCTGATTTACAGTCTGTAAACAACAAATTTGATTAGAATATAAATCTAACACAAATCAATCACAACAACTTTCCTCTCGCTAGGAGAGGGTTTTATTGAAAATGATGGACTTTACACATCCAGGTATCGCAATTGATTCCTCGTTAACTACATCAAAATTGAATACCTCTGATTAAAACCTACTAAAGTAAAGTAATTACATCTTTGAAATAAATAAAAAATCCTAAGTCTATGTCTTCATTAATATCTTCGTCTTCATGGTATGAGATGGACGCACAATATGCTTTCTTTATTAGAGAGTCGGGCGATGTGAAATAAAGGACGTCGGAGACGAGAAACCTTCTCTAGAAGTTAGACCCATCTGTTCGATAGGCATGGTCAAATATGGGCATGATGAGTTCGTGGATGGGTCTCATAATGAATTCATGCTCACTTGTCTATAATACGAATTCAAACACCGAATCCATTTTCTGATGCTTGGTCATCCAAAGAATTAGCACTTTTAGTTATGGGGTATCTGATATCATCAAATTCCTTAGGATTTGATCATCATAGATTATTTTGCAATGGTGAAATAGATTATTTTGCAATGATTTCACCTTTATATCATATAATGATCTTATAATACAATCATTTTAGCATAAAGTTAATGAATTCACTGTTGGATTTGACCAAAACAATAAAATTTGATCAATACATGATAAATCCACCGTTGGATCTTATGACGGTCGCGTATTATGACCGTTTGACTAAAAGTAAACTAGTTCACCGTTAGATTTGATCAGAATAAGAAGATTTGGTCAACATGTAACAAATCCAATGTTGGATCTTGTTACGATCTCGTATTATGATTGTTTGACCAATAGTCAATGAGTTCACCGTTGGATTTGACAAAAAATCCCAATATCTAGTCAACATGCATTAAATCTATCGTTGGATCTCGTTACGATCTTGTATTATGATTGTTTGACTAAAAGTTAACGAGTCCACCATTCGATTTGACCAACATCACAAGATCTAGTCAACATGCAATAAATCCACCGTTAGATCTGGTTACGATCTTGTATTATGATCATTGGACCAAAAGTTAACAAGTCCATCGTTGGATTTGACCAAACCCTACATTTGAAGGAGTGATGACCTGAACCGCGAGGGAAACTCTAATTTCGGGACGTGATTCAGATCCGGTAAATCTGATGGTTATGAGTCACTCTAGATGAATATTTCGGGTGTTGGAGTCCGAAATCATTCTTCGGGTTCCTGATTGCAATTCGTACGAGTATCGAATTTGTAGTTGCAATCTGAGCGTACTAAGAGTTATGCGAGGGGTTGTACCCACGCAGCTTAACTATCTCTAAGTACACAAGAAATTGGGTATGTGTCATAATGCGTAATTCCAAATTGCAACCCTAAATCATACTTAGGTAAGAGCCGTAACTCTTATCCTAAGCATATCAGCTTTAGGTAGAGGCCGTAGCTTTTATCCTAAGCGTATCAATCCGGACTTGTTCCTCCCGTAAACTCTAAATAAAAAAAGAGGGAACGGAAAGAATCTCGGAGATACCTTAAGGTCTCTTGCAAGAGGATCAAAGTCAGAGAGGTTTTCGGCAGGGCTTTCGTGTCAGAATTTTCGGATCCCCAATAATGAGAACGGATCTGCTATTTATAGATTTATGGTAGCGGTTATGGGAAATTATAATCCCATAGTTTCCGCAAGAGTTTACAAAAATCAAAGGTTGTCAGGGCTGTGTGGTCTTTAGCCTTCACATGGATTGAGAAAAGATTCTACTCCAAATATCTGGCTTATGCAAGTGGTTATTTGCTTAAGCGGAGAAAATAGAGAACCCATGTTCGAAGGAGATGACCCACGTAGGCACGACCTATGCAGGTACGACCTACGCAGACACGACTTACGCAAGTATGGCCTACGTGGGCGATATTTAGAAAAAAAAAGAAGGGAGAGAAAGGAGTGACAAGAGAGAAAATAGGGAGAAAAAGAAAAAAAGAAATGATATATCTTCCGTAAGAGAAGCCACATTTTTGTGTCTTTTATTTTCTCTTATCCTTTATTCACCTCTTCTGGAAGAAAAGACACATTTTTTTTGTCTTCTATTTTCTCCAATCATTTATTATATAATATTTGTGTATCCAAAGATAAGATATCCATAGAACCTACAACATAGATTTATTACATAATATTTAAAAGGGACACAAATAATGTGTGTATACAGATCTATATTTGTATATTTATTCAAGAAAAAGATACAATTTTTGTGTCTACACAGCCACGACAAGGAACAACACTTGAACCACTTAAGGCAGATTTTTTTAACCCTTAGGAAAGAGAAGTTATACGCGAACCTAAAGAAGTGCACGTTCTTGACACTTAGAGTTGTCTTCTTAGGGTTTGCCATATCATCTGAGGGAATGGCTGCGTAGTGGCCTGTGCCTAAAAACATTCATGAAGTCCGTAGCTTCCATGGGTTAAACACTTTCTATAAGAGGTTTATATGTGGATTTAGTTCCATCACGGCTCCCACTACCGATTGCATGAAAAAGGAGTTCAAATGGACTAATGCCGTAGGTAGAGCGTTTAAGGAGATTAAGTCTAGAATGATAGAAGCTCCAGTTATGCATCTTTCGGACTTTTATAAAGTTTTTGAAGTTGCATGTAACGCATCAGGCATTGGAATAGGTGGAGTACTAAGCAAAGAGGGCTATCCCATAGCATATATCAGTGAAAAAGCTAAATGAGGCCAGACAAGAGTACTCAACTTATGAAAAGGATTTCTACGCAGTAGTACATTCCTTGAAGTATTGGAAACACTATCTACTACCGCACGAATTTGTTTGTTCTCCGATTATGAGGCCCTCAGAGTTTTGAGCTCTCAAAAGAAGTTAAATCCAAGATATTCTAAATGAGTTGAATAACTTTAAGGGTTTACATTTGTTCTAAAGTATAAGGCAAGAGTTGCGAACAAAGAAGCTGATGCACTTAGTCGTCGAGTGGTAGTGTTACACTCCATGAGTATTGAGGTGTCTCGATTTGAGTGATTAATAGATGAATACCCTACATGTCCAAATTTTGGAGAAGAATACACCTCACTTGTGAGTGACGATGGAAGTAGGTCGAGTAAGTACACCCTACAGAAAATATGTTCAAAGGTCACCACTTGTATATCCCACAAACTTCACCACTTGTATATTCCACAAACTTCATTGCGAGATTTTCTCGTTTGAAATTACACGCAGGAGGCGTCGCTAGACATTTCGATCGGGATAAGATTATTGCCATGGTTGAGAATAGATTTTATTGGCCTAATCTATTCCATGATGTCATTAGGATGATCGGACATTGTCATGTATGTCAGTTGGCGAAGCAGAACATGGGTTTGTATACGCCGTTACCAATGTTGTTAAATGGCATATGCGACCATATGCGAGCCCATAGCCTAATCTCATATGCGATTGTGCCATGGTACAAGTTTTTTTTTTGTTAAAAATTTCAAAAAATTTCCCAAAAATCGCATAAAATCCCCAAAATTTTCCAAAACTATAATATATTTTTGTTAATTTGTGCTCTATTAATATTGTAGAATGAGAAATAAAAGAATATATAACCCATAAATTATGTGGAACATACAAAAAAGAAGGAAAAGAGTCAAAAGACCAAAGGAAAAATTATTATCTAAGTAAAAGTATCTAAACATTTGTTCCTACTTCCTAATGGTATTGTGTACCGGCCAAAAATTCTACACATTGGTCTCTAACCCACATCGGTACATCTCCACCTCCACCATCGTCGTCACTTGCACTGTCGTGATCATCCGAATCGTCTCATTCTTCAACATATTGTTCTTCCTTGGTTTCTTCATTCGATCTCACTACAACGGTATCTATATCCTCTACAGGTACTTCTTGTATCTATTCTTTTTCTTGTTGATATGAGCATGAGCTACCTTCCCCGCCGTCGATCTTCTCTTCCGCCAGGTAGGAAGCTCATCTCCAAAAACGACCTCTTCCCCTTTCTTCCACGTAAGATCCTCATCCGCAAAGATTCGCCCGTCGGAGGCGTCCGCCATCCAAGGAGAATCGGATGGCAAATCTTTGAGGGAGATGAGATTATAGTGTCCCGGATTTTTATGGTTTTTGACGAAACGATCCTGCAGCTTTTGGTTGTACTGCACAAAGACCAAATCATTGAGCATTTCTTGCTCAAACTTGTTTCGCTTCTTCATCTGTATTTATTTCAGAGAAATATTTAAATAAAATATTAATGTTTAAACAACAATTAAATTAAAACTCATTTATGACTAAAAAATCCGAACTGAAACTAAACCGATTTGTTTTGATTCCGGCAGCTTGACAAATCTGAAAATCGAAATTTTCAGTTTTGAGAGGATCACCTTTGGAAGAAATTTTCAGTTTTTCTTGTCAAGTCAAATACATATATTTAAAGATAAAAGATGAGAGTATTATAAAAATTAGAGATTTAATTATTTTAAATAAATTTTATACATATGTCTTTTTAAATGAAACTTATATTGAAAAATATAAAGAAAAATGATAGGAAAATAAAAATATTTTTATTCTGTATATACAGTTAAAAAATAAAAGATATTAGTTGTAAAATAAGTATATTTGTCTGAATTTATGTTCTAAAATTAATAAGAATCATCATTATCTCATCTTTTGTCTCGCTTAACTCGGATAATTGTCCCCTTTTTTTGAATTCTTCCACTAAAAATTAATAATTATGAATAAGAAGCCTCAATTTAAAAAGTGGCAAGCCTTTTTTATTGAGAGAGAGGGAGAGTACCAATTTAATTCATCTTCTTTGTTGATGTTAAGTAAAATTGTGCAAGAACTATGCTCATTGGTTGCCTTTAGAGGATTCCTCTGTAGATGTGTAAATAGTTGCAAATCACCAATTTTTTTGCGTTAGAGGCCATATCATAGAGTAAGTAAAAAAATAATTAAGGAATGAATAACAATCTAAAAATTAATGATGACTTGTAAATTTGAGAATTTTAAAAGGGCATTAGATGAGCTATGGAGGAAATAGAGAGAGTTTCTGATAAGATTTGTTCACAAGATGTTTATTGCATTTTTGAGTGAGACAAAATAAAATGTACGCTTGATTTTTTGTGGAGAATGTCATGATTAACTGATTTCTATATGGGTGGCATCGTGGATTCCCATGTTAGGACCAAATTTACTTAGTGAAAAAAGTATATAATAAGAAATAGGGTGCCTCCATTTACAATCCAAGATTCTTCCTTCTTGACCTGCATTTCATGTGGTTAAAATCTCGGCTGCTTTTAATCGGTTAATGGAGATCTTATTTCGTCCTAATCATTGATATTGTACATCTTGAGATCATGTTCCTACCATCAGACCGTCAGTTTTTTATTCCACGTGTCACACGCTTCAAAAAGTGATCGATGAAGGCACCCATGATGTTGTTCATTTTTGCGATGTGTACAACTTTTAATAAAATTTTGACCACCTGATGGTAGAATCCTGATGGCAAGATATATTTTGTTAAAGATTGGGGTGAAAAGGTAATCTACATTGTTTGATTCAAAGCCGTCAACGGTTTGATCACATAAAACACAGGTAGAGGAGGAAGAATCTTGCGATGTATATGAAGGTTCCCTAAAAACATATTGAGAGGTGATTTTTGAAACTATGAAGATTAGTAGTGGGAAATTTCTTCGCACAAATCTTAGTGTATGAGCATAGAACCTAATTCTTAATTCTTTCTCCATGATGTGGGCATTCTCTCTTTCCCCTTATAACCTGGGCTCTCTCTCTTTCCTTAATTTTCCAGTTACTCATTTTTATGGTAAGACATTTATCTGTGCATCTCTCAAGATTCCACTATTTTAGTGGAAAAGAGATTGATCCAAGCGTCGCTTTTGGTGCATGGTTTGGGTATATAATCTTCAAGTCTCCATTTAGTTCATGAACATTGTTCCTAAATGATATTTTGAAAATTCTGTTGTTGGGACCTGTGTTTTATTTGTAGCATCATTTATTCTTGGGTATTGATGTTCGTAATTTACAAAATATTTTGACGGGGAACGCCAAGATCGAGAGCCTTGGATTTGGGCCATTACAGATTTCTAGCGCAAGAAGAAACCAAAAGGAAATCAGAACCAGGGTTGAAGGAGCAGAATTAGTGTGCGAGCGCAATGCCCAGTCGATTGATTGATTATTCCAGTTCAAATTTGGAGAAAATGAAAGTTGCTACAATAACTCAATTGATCGAGCTATAGTGCTACAGTAACTCGATTGATCGAGCTACAGTGCAAATTTTGAAGGAATTTAAGTTTTAAGGGCATACTTGTCTTTTTTTAGTATTTGTTTTAGAGTTTTCTTTTGTTTTAGAGGCCTCTTTTATAAGGTCTTTTAATAAACAATGTAATTAGTTTTGATTATTGAATGAAAGAGCTTTTGCTTTTGGAACTTGAGATGAGTTTCTTCGAAGAGTGAATCTTCGCTTCCCGAGAAGGGTTTGGTGTGAAGCCCAAAATCTATCTTCTTTCTATCCCTTTCTTTGATTTTACCTTTTGCTTGCGTATCAATTATCAACAGCTTAGATTCATCGAGAAAATCATAAACCCTAGCATTCATCAGAGCCATTGAATCAAACCTATCTCATAAATCATAAATCCAGCCATCCAACCTTCAAATACCCCGAAGTTCACAAACCCTAGATCCCATCTGAGTCCCTAAATCGATCCGATTCAAGCCCAGATTTCATCCGAGCCGTGAAACCAATCCGAATAAGAACCCTTAGAACACTCGCGATTCTATCATTGAATTACGACCGGCGCCCTAATCTGGAAAAGCTAGAGTTCTACCTCTAGATCGATCTACACGGCGAATCTAATGGATCTAGCACACGGATTGGACCCTTCCTAAACCCGACCGATCATCCGAATGGAAAACTATGAAGCCCTAAAGTATTCGTCTTATTTTCAGGTTTATTGTTTAATTAATTTTGTTTAATTTTGGCAAATCTTCATTTCATAAGCATTTACGTAGTTTAGGGTCTTGTCCCTCATCATATTTTCAACAGTCTCCTATTGAAAATTCTCTTACTAGTTCACCAATAGATCACAATGATTCGCTTGGAGCAAAGCAGCGATATAGGTAATCCTTAAATGTTGTTTTTCTAGGAGTTTCAAATGTTTTCTCTTCAATATATTTTAAATACCCATTGTTTAGGAGGGTGAAATGTTTTAATCTGCTATATCTTCAAGTCTCCATTTAGTTGATGAACAGTGCTCCTAAATGATATTTTGAAAATTCTGTTGTTTGGACCTGTTTATTTGTAGCATCATTTATTCTTGGGTATTGATGTCTGAAATTTACAAAATATTTTCAATGGTCTCCTATTGAAAATTCTCTTACTAGTTCACCAAATAGATCATAATGATTCGGTTGGTGCAATATAAGGATTCATCTTAGTATTCATGTTACTTTCAAATCATAGTGATGGATTACTGGTGATGTAGGTGATCCTTAAATGTTGTTTTTTCTAGGAGTTTCATACGTTTTATCTTCAATATCTTAAAAATAACTGTTGTTTTGAATGGTGAAATTTTTTAATCTGCTAACCTTCAAGTCTCCATTTAGTTATTGCACGATGTTCCTGAATGATATTCTGAAAATTCTCTTGTTGGATCTGTTTTATTTTTAGCATCATTTTTTCTTGTGTACTGATGCCCATAATTCCAAAAAAATAACCTTATCGACTCTTATTAATTCTTCGAAAAGTAGTTTTTTGTTACTACTGACAGTCTCCTTGTGGATTTAGGTTGCTGCGCTACTGGAAGTTTTACCCAATCGGTTGACAGCTGATAAATTGGAGCAACTTCGTCTCAGTAAGCAAACCTTGGTATGGTTTATGAATGTCGTCTTCTTAGAGTAACTTACCAACTGCTAAACTTGGAGCCAGTCGCTAAAACTTAATTCTTTTGTTCTTTATGTGGAAGATTGAGTTGGGATCTCAAACAGGAGATCTTAAAAAAATATTTCTAATATTCTTGAAGATACCAATAAAAATACGCCGTATACGACTAAAAATTTATCCCTTTTGTTCTTTATATGGAAGGTTGAGTTGGGTTCACGAGCAGGTGCTCTTAAACAAATGCTCTTTGATCTTCTAGAAGATACCCATGAAATACGCCAGATATGTGTTATGGGAAGAAATTGCACAGTTAGCAGAGAAGATGAAATGGAATGCTCAGTTCCCATCGAAAAGCAGATGGCTGAAGGTATTCACATATATGATTTTCGTTGTAGAACCTTTCTAACTGTTAATATAGTTTATGATTTCAACACAATAAGTCTCCTTTTAGCGAACGTTGTGGGGTTACATAATACATACAAAGCATCATGGTTTTAAGTCTATTACATGCCTAATGAGTCAGGTGCGGATGTGGACACTGGTTTGTTTTGTTAAAATTCCAAATGTTAATGCTGATAAGTGCCCTATTTGTAGTTTTAAAAGAAAACAAAAATGTGTTTTCATTAAAGGGGAAAAAAATAATCACAACTTTCTTTTTCTGTCTCCTTTCTTTTTTTTTATGAGTTGGCATTAGACGCTTGAGTTCAAGCGTTACCTGATAATGGTGTGTTCCAATCTAAATCTTCTACATCGAAGGCAATTTTTATGCTGTTGGCAACTCAAAAGTTGAATGGTCTAATATTTAGCTTGAAAAAGTGAATTGTTCAAATGGTTAAGATGTTATGATGAATATAGCTTATAGGTTATGAACTATCTATACCTTACTCCCAACATTAGGGTGGGGAAGATCAAATGACTCTAAACTATGCTTACTTCATTGTAAATATAGAACATGGCTTAGACGACTAAGTAGGAAAAAATCCATCTTTGCTTAGAGTAGATATCTTAATATCCATAAAAGAACCAAACCAGCTCATTTCCAATAACCTGTGATCACTTTGATGACCAAGTTTTTTGTGCCAAATATTCCATAGCTAAATTTATTTTCAGTGCCTAAATTAGCAACACAATTTGTTGAAGAGAAAGACTTCCTATGCATAGAGACCATTTTTTCTCATTTGCCTATTCACTATCAGTTAATTAAGTAATGGTTAGGTTAGGTGAAGACGAGAGAGGAAGAAGAAGGAAGAGAGAATTAGGAGAAATTAGGGTTGAGTAAAACCATATCTCAAACCCTTGATCCATTAGTAGTTATATCACTCACTTGCACAATGTTGTTAGCACACTAACTTACATAAAGAGTAGAGACATAAAGGTACCCACACACACCAACTTAGCTATCTACACCCACACAAGGTCTATATACAAAAAAAAATCATAATCAACTCTCCCCTTCAAGTTGGAGTATAGATGTCAATCATGCCCAACTTGGAAGTGATATCATTCAGTCTACTTCCTCCAACATGTTTTATAAGAATATCCGCTTCAAGTTGGAGCATAGATGCCAATCATGCCCAACTTGGAGGTGATATCATTCAGTCTACTTCCTCCAACTTGTAAGAATATCTGCCAGTTGATCTTCAAATCTAATTTGAGGAATGCTAATCTCATTTGAATCAACCTTCTCTCTTATGAAGTGGCAATCCACTATAATGTGCTTGCTTTTCTCATGAAAGACCGGGTTCTTTGCAATATGGTGGGTGACTTCATTATCCCCATAGAGCATCATAGGTAAAGAAACATTGATTCCCAAATCGGCCAAGATGTTCTTCAACCACAATCCTTCTCTAGCCTCTTGTGACATGGCTCTGTACTCCCCCTTTGCATTGGAGTTTGATACCACTAGTTGCTTCTTAGATTTCCATGTTACCAAGTTTCCTCCTAGGAAAATACAACATCCAGCAGTAGACCTTATGCCATCTAGATTCCTTGTCTAATCTGCATTAGTAAATATCTCTATATTCAGATGACCACGATTGCTATATAAGAGCCCCTTACCTGGGCTTCCCTTTAAGTATCGCAAGATTCGATATACTGCATCAAGATAGACACTTCGTGGTGAGTGCACATACTGACTCACAAAACTCACTGCATAGGCAATATCAGGCCGAGTCACAGTCAGATAAATGAGCTTCCCCACGAGCCTTTGGTACATCTGCGGGTCCTTGAGAAGTTCACCTTCTTCGTCATTCAGCCGATGATTTTGTTCAATGGGATTAATTGGAGGTTTACATCCCAGCATGCATGTCATGCAACAAATCCAGAGTATACTTTCTCTGTGACAATGCAATACCCTTCTTAGATCTTGCTACCTCAATTCCAAGGAAATATTTTAGAGGCCCTAAATCTTTTATCTCGAATGTTCGACTCATGCAGTGCTTCAGTCTTTGGATTTCATCATTGTCATCCCCAGTGATGATACTATCATCAACATATACCAGTACAGCAGTAGTATGTGTCCCTCTTTTCACAAAAAGAGTGATCATAGTCGCTCCTCCTAAATCCACACCTCATAATGACATCACTAAATTTTCAGATCGATGCGCGAGGGGAGTGCTTCAGCCCATAAATGGACTTATTTAGCTTCCACATTTTCCCAGTTTTCCCCTCTTTGAAAAATGCAAGTGGGAGTGCCATATAAGCTTCCTCCTTCAAATCATCATTAAGGAAAGCATTTTTCACATCTAGTTGTGATAAGGACCAGTTTTTGTAAGCTGCTAAGGATAAGAGCACTCTTACAGTGTTTGATTTTGCATTGCAACCGTTTCTTTGTAATCAACCGCTTTAGTTTGAGTGAACCCTCTAGCTACTAGTCTAGCTTTGTACCTTCCAATGAACCATCTGACCTGTACTTCATTGTATATACCCATTTGCATCCCACTATTTTCTTGTCCTCAAGTAAGTTGACAACGTTCCATGTTTTGTTATGCTCCAAGGCCCCCATTTCCTCTACCATAGCCTCTCTCCACACTGGCTGAGACAAAGCACTAGAAACAATGATTGGAATAGTACTAGAATCTAGGGTAGATATAAAAGAATAATAAGAAGCAGATAAACCTTTATAAGAGACGAACTTTTGAATAGGATGTCTAGTACCTTTCCATTGAGAAATATGAAGGTCAACTTCTTTAGGAGGATTTATCTTTGATAAAGATTCATGGTCATTAGCATGAGATGGAGACTCTGCTTGTACTTCTGGGACTTGAGGTGTAGTGTGACGTGGTCAATACTCGGTACTAGTAGGAAGGTGTGTGGGCCTTGGAACTAGGCTGCTTGGCTAGCATGAAGGCGTTAGCCTTGGAGCTAGGTGTGTGATGCGTGAGTGTGGAGGTGTGCAAGTGACGGGGGACGCCAAGATCGAGAGCATTGGATTTGGGCCGCAACAGATTTTCAGCTTCAAAAAGAGCTCGCGTCACACTAAAGGAGAACACAGTCAATCAATCGATCGATCCCAGACATTCGATCAATCGATTGAGGACAAAGAGCTATGTCTTTTGACGTATTTAATTCTTAGTCGATTGATCGGTTTCAATTTTTTGATCGATCGACTAAGGACAACGACTTCGGAGAAATTTATTATTTCTCAGTCGATCGATCAACTCTAAATTCAAATCGATCGATCGATCTAGTAAATGAGTTCGCCAAAACACGGAATTTCATTTTTTTTCTTTTATTTAGAGTATTTTAGGGTAGTTTCGTAAATTTTCTGTTTTAGGGCTTTATGTTTTGAGCTCTCCTATATAAGGTCATTAACAAACATTGTAATTATTTGATTGATTAATTAATGAAAATAGGCTATTGCTTTGTGCTTGAGATGAGCAACTTCGAAGAGTGATTCTTCTTCTCCCGCAAAGGGTTTGGTGTGAAGCCAAGGGTGCGAAGCCCACAATCTCTATCTATCATCTATTTTCTCTTTTGATTTATCTTTTTGCTTGCGTAACGATCCATCAACCCCTTCCAACCATTACCCTGTGTTTATCACTAGAACTAGAAACCCTAGACCTCACCAG
Organism: Chloranthus sessilifolius; assembly: GCA_021018995.1. Classification (NCBI taxonomy): domain Eukaryota; kingdom Viridiplantae; phylum Streptophyta; class Magnoliopsida; order Chloranthales; family Chloranthaceae; genus Chloranthus; species Chloranthus sessilifolius. Next base: position 92,624,547 of record CM037584.1, on the reverse strand, counting down.
AACCATTAAACCACCGTGAACCGTTGAATCAACCTGATCCAATGAACCCTGGAAAGAACTAGTGACCCACCTTTGCATTATGAGCAAGCGCCTTAATCTGGAAGCGGCTAGAGTTCTATCTCTAGGATCTTCCTTCCGCGAGGCTACCGGATCTAGCGCAACAGACTAGACCCTACCCGAACCAACACGATCATTCAAGCGGAAAACCATGGAACCCTAAGGTACCACGATTATTTTAAGATTTGTTGCTTAATTAATTTAGTTTAATTTTGACAAATAGCACTTCATCATCATTCACGCAGTTTAGGGTCGTCGTCCCGCGTCAGTTTTGGTATCAAAGCCTAGGTTCTATGTTAGGGCATGTTTGCATGTGATTTTAATTTCATCAAATTTTATTTCAATTGTGTGCTCATTAGTGTGCATGTCGTGTGTGTGATAAAATTCCTCATCCATTGTTAGTTCATATTTGCATGTCATTTAGAATCCGTGTAGTAAGCCGTGATGACCATGAACATGAGTGAGGTTGTCAATGCCCTTGGGGACATCAAAGCTGAATTGTGTGCGATTAATGATAGGAACCGCTACACTTCAAATTCTTGGCAAAGTCTCAAAAGTCGTGATGAAACTATAGTTAGGGGATACTCCCATTATTGTGAGCCCGAATATGATCTTGATAGAAAATATCTAAGGTCTATTCAAGTTGAAGTCCCGGATTTTGAGGGTACGACGAACCCTAAATCCTCCGTGGGATGGTTGTCTAGTATAGAAGAGTATTTTTACTCGTATGATGTGTTGGATGAGTGTAAAGTTGAGTTCGTGAAACTGAGGTTGGTGCGCCGCGCTAAAATCGATTGGAATGGTGTGGAGTTTCGATGCAAGATAGCTCATTGTAAGCCCATCACACGATGGGAGGACACGAGGGAGCAATTTATCGAGAAGTATGTTCCTTTCACGCACCACCACCTTCTACGGTGTCTGAAACCTAAGGTTGATAAGTGTCATCAACACACCAAACTTGAGTCAAGGAGCACCTACACTAAGGAGAGCTCTACTTGCGAGGATCCACCATTGAAACCCACGAATACTCCTACGAGGCCCCAAATTGATTACGGTAAACGTATTGTTCATGAGAAATATAATTTTGAGGTTCAACCATCGAAACCCGTGATTACTCCTCTGACTCCCCAAATCGATAATGGGACAAGAGCGATTAGGGAGAACCCTAATGGTCGCAACAGATGTTGCAAGTGTCACGAATTTGGACACTTTATTTATCAATGCCCCATGAAATTTCCCGCTCAAAATTTATTGACTAAAAGAGAGTTCCAAGGAGCCGGAAAACATGAAAGTGGAAGAAATTGTGTATGACCCTAGTACCGTGATGAGTGAAGAAGAGATTGAAGAAGCTGAAAAAAGTCTAGTTTGTGTTAAAGAGACTTCTATTTCCCTTGTGGGTAGTGATGTTGAGTCACCCATACGTGAGTCAACCGAGTCACCCACGCGCGATTTGACCGAGTCATGTACGCACGATTTGTTATTGTCCATATAGCCAGTTGTGCACAAGTCCTTGTTGTTGGTCGAGTCGAGTGCACTGGAGTCTTTGAAGTTGGTCGAACCAAGTCCACAAGAGCCAATCAAGTCACTTACCCATGAGTCATTGGAATCTGTTGAGTTGAGTCCATATGAGCCATTAGTGTCACTTAATTCGATCACACATGAGTCACTGGTGTTGGTAGAGTCCACTACATGTGAGTCGTTAGCGTCACATGCACATGAGAGTATCGAGTCCATAGATACACATACACATCATGATCTCGAGTTGCATACCGCTTCACATTCCGAGTCTTATTGTGAGTCAAGTTTTGAGTCTCATTCCATATTGCATACCGAAATTACGCTTAAAATTAATTTGTGTAACGAAACTCTCAATTTATCGATGCATTTACCTAAGATTTTTATGGAATTCCAATTAAATAATCATGTGATGGTTCGGATTGGATTAGAACGATTCCCATTGGGAGTCGCAAAGAAGCTCAAGGCCCGCGACGCTGGACCTTTTCGAATTGTGGCAAGGAGTGCTCCTAATGCGTACGTTCTTAAGCTTCCTCTAGCTATAGGGGTTAGTTTGACACTCAATGTGGACGACCTAGTTCCTCATCTAAGCTCAACCCCACTTCCTAGAACTCCTTTTCAAACGTCCTTTCTTTGTGCACCAATCCCACAACTCCTATCTTTCCCTCCTTCGAGTAAAATGATTAGTGAGGTCATTGAGAAGATTTCGGATGATCTTATGGCATTCACCTGCGACAGAGAGTTTCTGGTTTATGAGATGAAGAGGGTTGGTGAGTCGAATACCGAGAGTGCATGGGCCAATCATGAGAGAGTTCATCGCTTGAGTTCTTGTATTTCTGACTAATCACATTTCATCGGTGATGAAAACTTTCGGGTCCGGGAGAGTTGATGAGAAGCTTAAAAAATATTTGGTAGAGTGGGTTGACAAACCGGGTTATTTGGTTCGTCGAGGATAGGTTTACAGTGTGTGCTCCGATACAATCGATCGGGATGATACTCATACATTTCCAGATGCTGAGATTGTTTGGGTTAGTTGCAAGGAATTCCACTGTTTAGGTCCCAATACACTTTATCAGTATTACATGCGTGTTTAATCGGTGATGAAACATTTTGGGTCTGGGAGAATGACGGGGGACGCTAAGATCAAGAGCATTGGATTTGGCTCGCAACTGATTTTCATCTTCAAAAAGAGCCTAAAGGAGAACACAGTCGATCGATCGATCTCAGGCATTCGATCGATCGATTGAGGACAGAGAGCTATGTCTTTTAGCATATTTAATTCTCTCAGTTGATCGATCGGTTCCAATTTTTCGATCGATCGACTGAGGACAGCGACTTCGAAGAAATATATTATTTCTCAGTCGATCGATCGACTCTAAATTCGATTGATCGATCGATCGAGTAAGTGAGTCTGCCAAAAGACGAAATTTCATTTTTTTTCTTTTATTTCTAGTACTTTAGGATAGTTTCATAAATTTTCTGTTTTAGGGCTTTATGTATTAAGACCTATATAAGGTCATTAATAAACATTGTAATTATTTGATTGATTGATTAATGAAAAAAGGCTATTGCTTTGTGCTTGAGATGAGCAACTTCAAAGAGTTTTTTGTTTTCCCACGAAGGGTTTGGTGTGAAGCCAAGGGTGTGAAGCTCACAATCTCTATCTATCATCTATTTTCTCTTTTTATTTATCTTTTTGCTTGCGTAACGATCCATCAATCCATTCCAACCATTACCCTATGTTTATCACTAGAACCAGATACCCTAAACCTCACTAGAACCATTAAACCAACCTGAACTGTTGAATCAATCCGATCCAATAAATCTTGGAAAGAACTAGTGATCCCACCTTTGCATTAACAGCAAGCGCCCTAATCTGGAAGCGGTTAGAGTTCTATCTCTAGGATCCTCCTTCCGCAAGGCTAACAGATTTAGCGCAACGGATTTGACCTTACCCGAACCAAGACGATCATTCAAGCGGAAAACTATGGAGCCCTAAGGTACTATGATTATTTTAAGATTTGCTGCTTAATTAATTTAGTTTAATTTCAACAAATAACACTTCATCATTGTTTACGTAGTTTAGGGTCGTTGTCCTGCGTCAGCGAGCCTTGCGTTGTGTGCACGCTCCCTTATGTGTGGCGAAGATGGCTAATCGAGCTAGGTAGAGTGCTAGTGTGGCGATTAGACTCGTGTGAGCATGGATAGCTGACGTGCATGCGTTGGTGTTGCATGATTCGTGTGCCATGGGCAAGGTTCGTGTGCCATGGGCAGTATGTCAAACCAATACGTTTGAGGTATTCCTGCTATTTGGCTAGAGGTGGCATTTAAACCACATATATGGGAGGGGAGCTTAGGAGCTCCTTCCATACACATGGGACCTTGTGGCACTGAACGGTGCATGGTGGTTTCCTATGTCTGTAAGGGTGGGCCTAAGACGTTGCTTCAGCAATGCCATGTGTCACCCGAGTGAGGTTGCTATGTCCCGAGCTATGCGCCGCGGTGCATATAGGTTGGCTATGAGGGAGGCACTCGGGGGTTACGTGGGACACTATGGAGCATGCTGGCATGAGGGTCAAATGCTGATGATGCGTGTTGGTTGCGAGGGCCACACGCGATGGTGGGCTTGGGTTCAGTATGACATCGAGAAATGTTGGAATGGGACGACATAAGGAGCTACATGCTACTATTGCACGCGAGGTACTAGTGAATGGCACAGGGTGAAGCTTGAGCACACCAAGTGAGGCAAGGAGGTGAGGGCATGCGTGTCGCAAGGGGCATGATGTGTTGGTACGGTAGGCCTTAGTCAAGAAGGTAACCATGAAAGGGAGTTCCCATCCTCTAGGCGGGTGGTATCAGAGCTGATGGAGGGTTAGACTGGCCTCGTTGTGACATCGAGGAGCAGCACGGGCATGGCAGACGTGTGTCGGGCTGTGCTCCCGTGACAGTAGGCTCCTCTTGAACTTGAGTTCTCTCAAACTTCTTCCTCACAAAGACTTGCCCTTTACCAAATCTATCAAATTGAGGTTGCTTCTCTATAGACCCTTCCTTTTCTTTTTCATGATCTTTGACAACATCTTCAAGATCTTCCATAGTCACGACTTTCTATCTTATCTCTTTCTTTCTTTGAAGTTTAGTGAAGGGGGTATCTTCAAAAAAAGTGACATCCATAGACACAAACCTCCTCTTAGTAACTGGGTCATACAACTTGTATCCTTTTTGGGATGGAGGGTATCCAATAAAAACTCATCTAACAACTTTTGGATCAAGCTTGTCACGGTCGATTTCAGGTATTTAAGCAAAGGCTAGACAACCAAAGACTTTAGGCGGAACAGGAAATAGAGGCTTTAAGGGAGATGACAAACTATGAGGGGACTTTCCCTGAAGAATGGGTGTTGGCTTTCTCTTAATGAGAAAGCAAGCTGTGAGGACGGCTTCACTCCACAGGTTTCTTGGGACATTTCTTCCAATTAATAGGGTCGAGCAACGTCCAAAAGGTAACAGTTCTTCCTTTTGGCAACCCCATTTTGCTGAGGAGTGTAGGGACACATAGTATGCCACTCAATCCCATGCTTTTGAAGGTAGGACTGGAGATGAGACTAATATTCTCCCCCATTATTGGACTGAAGAGCTTTGGTGGAGGCATTGAACTGATTTTGAATGAGTTAATGATAAACTGGGAAAATAGTGGCAACTTCATTTTTGGTTTTCATTATGTATATGTTAGTTAGACGGGTACAATCCGAATGAAGGAAGCAAAGTAACGAAACTCAGCTATTGAAGTGGTTGGTGATGGATCCCATACATCCGAATGAACAACTTCAAATGAAATAATACCCCGATTACCACTTGGAGGATAGGAAATTCGTGTGTGCTTTGAGAGTTCACACACTTCACACAGAATAGGAGAACTATCAGCAATCTTGAACTTATGTGCAAAAAAATTTTTAGTCTGGACAAAGGCACATGATCACGACGAGCATGCCATAATTCTATCTCTCCGATGGATGTTGTTGCAACAGCTACAGGCCTTGGAACTCTTTGATTATCTTGATTCTTTTTTCCTTAAAAAAATGTAGAGACCTCAATCTTCACGACAGTGACTAAGAACCTTTACCGTTGATAGATCCTGAAACACAAATGGAGGGAAAAAAAATAACACTGCATTTTTGATTTTTAACAAGACTACTAACAGACAGGAGATTGATAGACATTTTTGGAACAAAGAATATAAAGAGCAAAGGGAGAGAACCAGTTTGGACATGTCCTTTACCAACAACAGGAACAAGAGATCCATCAGCAACACGTATATGACATTTTTCATGAATAGGGGATAACACATGGAATAAAGAGGATATTCCTATCATATGATCTTTAGCACCAAAAGCGACAGTCCATGAGATACAGCAGGACCTACAGGCATTGGCTACACCAGTAACATCAATCTCAGCACCCAAAACATCATATTCATTTCTCAAGTCAATCATAGAACATCTTCCACCAATCATGACTTTATTTCCTTTCATAACTGACATTCCTCCAAGATAGAGATATAAACTGCTGTATACACAACTCCCAAACCAGCACCACTGCTGTAAATTTACTGAGGTTCTACCACCTCTTTTTCAGCACAGACAAGGGTTGATACCCCCTTTTTCAGTCTCAAATCAGCCCACAATACCATTGGTAGAGAGTCTATGCTCTCTGTACAGGTCATACGACCTCACACCACCTTCTCAATCAACAAATAAGGCTGCACAAAAAACCAGCACTAAGAGTGCGTCTAACCTTCACAATACTGCTCTGGTAATCGCAAGCTACTTCCGATGCCATTTCACACATACACTCCACCAGAATTCATATTCAACAGCTTGGTATGTAAAGGAAGCAACAAAAACAACCGAACACTGGAATCGGAGACCAAAAAAATGTGTTAAAAATAGTTTACCAACGCAGCCGAGGTGATTTCAAGCGATTCCAGCACATATAGCTGCTGATTCGAGACTTCAGGCAACTTTTCCGTTGTTTCCAGCAACATTACTGGTTTCTGGCGACTTAAACAACACTAGAACTCCTCTTATTCTTCACAAGAGACATCGAAATGGACTTACATTGACATTTCGATGCCTCAGAAACCCAGATCTGAAAGTATAAGCTCACAGGGAGGAACCTAGAGTTTCTCCAACTCTTGATGGAAAGGTGCCCCATGGAAGAAGATGAAGTGGGAAACCCTACTTCCGGCCTTCAAACACCGACACTGCAGAAGGGAAAGTTGACCAGAAAAATGCTCCGATCAAAACTCCAAAGTTTGAGGCGTTGCTGGCGACCTCTGGCAACTACTGACGTCAACAGCTTGTCGGTGACGTCAGCGATAGGTGCACGTCAATTTTGATGGCGATTGATGCTCTGATACCAATTTAATTAAGTAATGGTTAGGTTAGGTGAAGACGTGAGAGGAAGGAGAAAAAGGAAGAGAGAGTTGGGAGAAATTAGGGTTGACCGGTTGAGTAAAAACATTGATTCATTAGTATTTATATCACTCACTTGCACAATGTTGTTGGCACACCAGCTTACATAAAGAGTAAAGACATAAAGGTACTTTGACGGGGAACGACAAAAAAAAAAATAAAAAAAATTTACTGTTCACGATGAATAGTGATAGACGTCCGTGAATAGTGACGGACATCCGTGATGAACAATGACGGATGTCCGTGAAACAGTGACGGACGTCCGTGAAACAGTGACGGACGTCCGTGATTTTGCCCCCTCACTGTCCGTAGGTCACGGACGTCCGTGGGCGTCGTGGCGGGGTTTTCTAAATTTTGCGGAAATTGCCTATTTTAGTGTTTTATTAATATTATGACTCTTTATTTCGAATTTTAACTATTGGTGGCCTATATATAGAAGCTTGTAAAGACTTTTTAGTTAGTTTTTTGATTATTGAATGAAAAGAGAGTTGCTTTTGTGCAAACCCTAGAGAGCTTGTGAAGAGTTTTCAACCGAGGGAGTGAATCCTTTAAACCTTGAGGAGTGAGTAATCGTTTCTCGTGCGACTTGGTGCAAAGCCGACATACAGCCGTGGTGTGAAGCTTCGGAAAATCCTCAGTGTGAAGCCTTGGAATCTATCATTTTATTTTATCTTTTCTCTAGTTATTGTCAGGTATTATCCTTCTTTAATTTCGTTGATAAAAATCCAAAATCCCAAGTTTTTTCCCTTTTATCAAAATTATTTGAAGCCCTATTTCATCTAAAATCCCCGAGGAGTCAAGAGACGATGTTGCGATTGTCGAATGATGCCTTAAACTAGAACGAATCTCGAGTTCCCTCATCGGAGCCGTTTTCTAGATCGGGAAATTTTTAAGCATGCGACGCTAAAATGGATTAATCTAATTGTTTTATTAATTTCATTGAATTAATTTTATGTGTTGCTTGATTTTGAATATTTCCGCTATTCAATTCATTCTAAAGTCAATCCACATCGCATATTAGGATTTTAACGTTTGTCCCGTGTCAGTTTTGGTATCAGAGCACAGTCTTAGTTTAGGGTTGTCCGTGTCATATAGATTTTAGGGTTCACTTGCTTTTAGTATTTTTGTCTTACATGATTCCGTCATGGATACCAGTACCTTAGAGGCCTTGATTAGAGATCTTGCATCTAAGGTGATTGCTAGTCAAACCCGGATGGATGATCACATCGCTGATCAACAAGCCCGACATGAGGCTTTAGAGACTCGTTTCGAAGAAATCAATGAACTCATCGCTGAGAATCACAATAGAGTCAACAACCGTGACCGTAGGAGAGATGTTCCCCCCCGACGTGAGGTCCAAGTCAATCTGGACGATAAGGTCATGAAATCTGTCAAAATGGACGCCCCTACTTTTGATGGGAAAAGACAACCCAAGGTCTTTCTTGAGTGGGTCGCCAGCATGGAAAACTACTTCGAGTGGTATTCCATGTCCGAAGAGCGCAAGGTCAGATTTGCCAAAATCAAGCTTATGGGTCAAGCTAGACTTTATTGGTTGGGAGTAGAGCGTCGTAGGCAAATCCAAGGTCTTCGTCCCATTTCCACGTGGGCTGAAATGAAAGTTCAATTGCATGAAAAGTACGTTCCCATATCATATGATGAACGTATTCTTGATCAGTGGCAGTCATTGCATCAAGGAGATTCCCCAGTCATAGTACATCGATCGGTTTGAAGACCTGATGACTCAGGCCGATGTCGATGAGCCAGTAAAAGTTACCCTCTCCCGATTCCGAATGGGTCTTTACCCAGAGTTACAGAGGGAACTCATTCCTTATCCCGTTGCAGATCTCGAGGAATGTTTTGCTAGGGTCGAAGAATTAGAACGGTATCTCGACACCCCCAGTCATGGCCGATCTAAGTCTTCCAAATTTGACCATCAATCTAACCCTATCGAAAAGGGAAATAATGCCTCTAGTCAATCCTCAAAATCCATAATTCCCCAAGTTGACAAAGGGCCAATGGTCGAAATTTCTAAGCGTGCCCCACAACAATGTTATAAGTGTCAAGGTTTTGGTCACTTTGCATCCCAATGTCCTAGTAAGAGTTAGACTTTGATCATTCAGGAGCATACTGAGAAAGAGGACAACGAGATACCAGAAGAAGTATACGAATCATGTAGCACTCCAAGTGATGAGGAAGGTGAGGATCCGGCTAGAGCCATAGGTTGCATTAGGGCAATTCCTATTACTGAGGACGGTGTTGATAATGTGTCCATCTCAAGTGAGTCATTAGAGTTGGTAGGAGCATGCCATCATTCTGATTTGCATGGGATTAACAATCTGAATTTATTGGACATTGGAAATACGCATGATTATACTAACACATTGAATATATTTGATGTCTTTAATGCTAACAATTTTGTGTTACTTCCTGATGGTTCTGAGCATGTGGAATCTTTTCCAATCTCGAAAAGGGGTAAGGATGAAGGTCTAAATTTTCCTCTAGACAAGAGCAACTTTCCGACAGTTGTCGTAACGGATCTTACGCCTATTCTAGATCCCACAACCCTACCCTTTGATCCATTTCTTATTAAGCACCCGACCCAACCGCACTCATTTATCCAGTTTTTATCCCTTACCTTACCCGTGCAATATGAGAAAGGGTCGAATGAGAAGGTTATAGAATTTTCAAGCTTCCATGCCAATGAAGATAAGAATCAGAAGTATCTCACAACGTGGAAAGGCAACCCAAGAATTGAGCTCCCGAAGTGTGACATCCGTAGATTCCCTAACTCATTGGAGATGAGTTTTTCCAACCCGGAGAGTATTGATGGGGACATCAAACAGAGGAAGGCAGCTGAAAGAATAAAGAGAAAGGAGGCAGAAAATGTCAGCGGATGACTTGCAAGGAGTTCCACCGTACGAGTTTCAATACACTGGATTAGTACCACGTGCGTGTTTCATCGGTGATGAAACATTTTGAGTGGAGGAGAATGACGGGGAACGACAAAAAAAAAAAAAAATTTTTTTAGTGTTCACGATGAATAGTGACAGACATCCGTGAATAGTGACGGACGTCCGTGATGAACTGTGAAGGACGTTCGTGATTTTGCCCCCTCACTGTCCGTAGGTCACGGACGTCCGTGGGTGTTGTGACGAGGTTTTCTAAATATTGTGGAAATTGTCTATTTTAGTGTTTTATTAGTATTAGGACTCTTTATTTCGAATTTTAACTATTGGTGGTCTATATATAGAGGCTTGTAAAGACTTTTTAGTTAGTGTTTTGATTATTGAATGAAAAGAGAGCTGCTTTTGTGCAAACCCTAGAGAGCTTGTGAAGAGTTTTCAACCGAGGGAGTGAATCCTTCAAACCTTGAGGAGTGAGTAATCGTTTCTTGTGCGACTTGGTACGAAGCCGACGTACAGCCGTGGTGTGAAGCTTCGGAAAATCCTCGGTGTGAAGCCTTGAAACCTATCCTTTTATTTTATCTTTTCTCTAGTTATTGTCAGGTATTATTCTTCTTTAATTTCGTTGATAAAAATCTAAAATCCCAAGTTTTTTCCCTTTTATCAAAATTATTTGAAGCCCTATTTCATTTAAAATCCACGAGGAGTCAAGAGACGATATTGCGATTGTCGAATGATGCCCTAAACTAGAACGAATCTCGAGTTCCCTCATCGGAGCAGTTTTTCTAGGTCGGGAAATTTTTAAGCATGCGACGCTAAAATGGATTAATCTAATTACTTTATTAATTTCATTGAATTAATTTTGTGTTGTTTGATTTTGAATATTTCCGCTATTCAATTCATTCTAAAGTTAATCCTACATCGCATATTAGGATTTTAGCGTTTGTCTCGCGTCATGCTCACACACCAACTTAGCCATCTACACCCACATAAGGTCTATATGCACACCAAAAATATCATAATCAACCCTATCTTCATCCATAAATTGAGAAAATACAAGAATATAACAAAAAATGTTGCCAAGAAATTTTAATCCGTGGTGATTTGGCTAATGAAGCCTTTTTATCAAATGGGCGATGTGAAAAATGTTTGATGCCATTGGGTTGGGATAAATGTTCCCTATTTACCTTTCACTAGAAATTCATTTGAATCAACTGACTAGTTCTAAGTTCATGAAAAAGAATCACCTACAATATTATTAGTTGCACTTTTGTGAATAATCAAAGGTGGAAAAATAGGCGCTCTCTCCCCCTACCTCCATGCCTCCCATGCACTAAGTTGTCGGCTTGGCACCTAGGCAGTCAATCACCTAGGGACTAGGCCACCACAAAATTATTCTTTTGATTTAGGGAATGAGCATATTCTAAAGTTAAAACAAGTCTTTTGATATTATTTTATGTGTAGGCTGGTTTGAACAGCAACCTCAAGGTTACAATATCGTCAACCTTCCAGATGAGCTACAAGCCCAACCCCCAAAACAAAGATTAATATCATGCTTGGGGTTAAATTACACCAAACATCCACAAATACATATTAAACAAAATGCTAAAAATTCGCGAGGAAGTACTACAGATAAACTAAAAATGGGTGACATGAAAACATGAAAAATAAAATTAACAAATACAAGTTTATGCAGAAGTAAATAGCAACACATCCATAAATTTTTCCTTGCACCTAAGGCTTGAAATACTACTATAACTGTTACATTCCCAAAATACTAGTTTCAAGGGAGCTAAGAGAAGGTAATGCTCAAAATCATATATAATAAAGTATTCTAACTGATGTATATGAACAATCTTCTGTAACAACTTCAAATTCTCATCTTCTCCTCCAATATCTATCATCACGGTATGTCCTCACAGGCCTCGCCAACTCCCTCTTCCTTATGAACTATTCAGTTTCTTTTGAATCGGTAGTTTCCAATTCCTCCTCTTATTACTGGATTGATAAACTGATTTAACTCCTCAAGCAATGTGTTGTAAATGTGAGGATCCTTTATGGCTTTGTAGACACCCCGTCATTGCTCATGGAAAGTTTAACTGAAGTTGGGACAAAAGATATACCTATGGAAAACATGATGTTGAATTCTTGGGGACGGGTTCTGGAACCTACCGTGTTCCGAGACTCCCCTTTTCTTTTTTCAAAAGATTGACCTCTGAGACACCATATGCTACATGGTGTCCTAGAACTTATTGTTCAAGAGAAGTTTAGGACCTTGGAGTTCCCAATTTTAGGTTTTCCAAGGTCCTAGATCATGAAATCCATTGCAAATAGGAAGTAAATAACATTTACTTTCTTTTTGAACATGAACGGAGGATTTCATGGTCAATGATGGCCTTGAAATCCTTTGCTTCTCTCTCTCTCTCTCTCTCTCTCTATTTCAAAAACTAGTCTCTGTGACACCTTGCCACATAGTGTCCCAGGGCTTGCTATCCAAGAGAAGCGTAAGACCTTAGGGACCCTGCTTTTTTAAAATTTTAAGGTCCTAAATCATGAAATCAATTGCAAATAGGAAGTAAATACCATTTACTTCCTTATTTGGGATCCTTGGTGGATTTCGTGGCCTAAGGCCTTTGGCAAAAAAAGGCCATTACCCAGTGTTGGTCTCGTATGTACGAGTGCTAGGAGGGTTGGACGGGATATAGATCTAACCTCTAGATTTTCATGTACAAGTGGCTGCTCTCCGCACTTGAACCCGCATATTCATGCTTGACAACCTCAGCCGTGTACCATGGCATCAAGAATGGCCCCTATTTCGTGGCCAATGATGGCCTTGAAATCCCTGGCTTCTTTTTTATTAAAAAATGGCCGCGAGGACACCATACCACATGGTGTCCCAAGGCTTGCTGGCCAAGAGAAGGGTAGGTTCTTAGAGTATTCTCAATTCCTTTGTTTGATTATACTTAGTGAAAGAGTAAAGTTATACTCGAACTTCAATATAGAAAACATTGTCTTGGAAGGTCATGATTACCACCAAAAGTTTGAAATAAACTACGAGTTTTCTCGTATAGTTATGATCTTTGAAATCATAAAAAAGTGATCCTTCCGCCATCAAAATAAGACATATGTGAAACAATCACATAGTCATTTACATAAGGATACATATGATACACTTGCTTTGAGTAAAGCAAACACACCGTCCTTTAAACGTATATTATGCAATTGTCCTCACCCAAGAGGCATATTATGCAACCATCCTCACTCAAGAGGCATATTATCAAACCATCTTCATTCAAGGACATATGTCATGCAATTGCCTACTCAGAAATCACATAAATGTATTAAGAGTTAGCGGAATTCCTAAAATATCCTCTCGCTATGGCAGATGAAGAAATATTGAAGACTTATGAAGAGATCACGTGATGATCTAATTCATATTGTAAGCATACATCATACTTTTAATCAGAGGTTTTCTATAAAGATGTGATTAACAGGGTATCGTTGGCGATACCCGGAGTGTAAACTCACCAGTTTAATAAATAAAAACCCCTGTAAAGCGAGGGAAAATTTGTTATAATTCATTTGTGTTTGAGTTTCCTTTCTTACACAAATTTGTTGTAACCAAAACGTAAATATAAAGGACAGAAAATAAGTTAAAGAGCAACGATATGCATGCAAGTTAGACATCTCCGATAGCGAAGGAAACGCCTAATATTCATTAGAACAAGCCCACCTTTTTACCCCGAATAGAGGTCAATTCTAAATCATGCGTGACAATTCACCTCACACCAAATCGAAGCATACCTTGACGCCTTACTCAGATTTGGTTCAGATTAGATCTCTTATTTAATTTTTAAGAAAACAAAAGAAGAAACAATTTTTATCAGGTTTTTACCATAATATCTGGTGAGGACTCCATCTTTCACCAGGTGCATTTCGAAGGTCACTAAACCAAGGCATAGATGCCTTATGTAGGATAGTCGGAAGTTACTTAAAAGGGATTATTTTTACCTCTATTTCTGGACGTCTAGCCTTGGTTAGAATATACAGAGGTGGTTGTCCTCTTCCTGGCACTTGACTGAATTGTAAATAGGCCTGCTTGATTTCCTTAATACCACCACAGATAGGCTTTATGCGTAGATCATTGGAAGGTTTCAAAAGTGACCATCATAGGCATCTAGTAGACGCAACTAATTTCATCCTGTGGCCCTTTGCATTGTCGAGATGAAGGTGTGACAGTCTTCTTAACCCTCGGGTGCAATATCAACTTTAGTTTAAGTGAAATTTTTATCCACACACGGTCCTCAGCATCTAGGTTTGGTCCTTCATCAAACACTCGTTTTTCATTGAGACAAATAAGACTGTATGCCTCTGGCGTTTTTTCATTTACAGATACTCATTTTTGTCTTTAGCTCATTGAGACAAATAAGCTTGTATGCCTCTGATGCCTATTCATTTACAGGTGGTGTTCCCTTTATTTGTTGCATTGTATGAAGTTGAGGTAATTTAACTTAATTTTCTTCAATTTGTTTCCTTTTTTTATAGATTCACACAAGTAGATACCATATGTAATTAATAAACTAATAATAAAATCAAGAAGTTCAAAAATACACATAATAAAAACTAATTGTGCTTGCAACTGTGCGAACTTCATGTGAGTCCTGACATAGATCAAAGCAAGACCTAGCACATAGATTAAAGTAACAACTAAAGAGCAAATTCCATTAGAGAGTCATTCATAACTTATAAATACACTTTTGAATGACTTGAAACTGAACCCATAGTCAGCAGCCATCAACATATGGTTAAAAGGGCTAGATGTTAAATGTGGTTCGAACCTATGGAGCCAAAACCTTAGGTAACTTGAAAAGTCTAGAACAAATACTTAGCTTACCAACTTAATCCTCATAGAGACTGTTGCAGAAGTAGTTTACAACCATGACAAATATTTTTTATTAATTTCTATAATTACAATAATCAATCTAAGTATTTGTTCTAGACTCATCTGAAGTAGTTAGATTATATTGTTGAAGGAATGGACGAACATTACAAAGTTCTTATTGCTTGTTATCTTAGAAATTTTAAGTTGACAATTTCAATTTATTAATTATTTGATTAATCTCAAGTTGCTTGAAAAATGGATAGGAGAAATTTGGGTCCCTAATGATTTATAAGTTGTATAATTATAATATTGTGGCTGCAGAATGTTATACAATTTGGAGTTCTATATATATTTTATGGTTAATGTGAGAGCCCTGGAAAGTGACTTGTCCTTGAGGTCCTCCCACAGAAGTTTAAGTAAAGCTTATTTTGAGGCATTGTGAGAACAGCTTTTGGTCTGTAATGATCTGAATTTTACTAGTAATCATGCTGCAGTTTTCAAAGATATGTCTGCTTAGTTATATGCATGTAATTTAGAATCATTTACCAGCATTACTTAAAGATATGTTTCTGCCTGATCTAAAATATTTGGTTCAACAATATCAGTTTTTCTCTTGGGAAATCTTGGCAAGAGAAAAATCAGAGAAATAGTTGCTACACATGGATTACTTTTTATTACAATTTAGAAAGATCATCCAAAGGTTGCATTTTTGCGATAGTGATCAGTATCTACTTTAGGTTTTTTTGGGTCCATCTCATACAACTGCAGTTAGTATTTTGTTCATAAGTTGTGTGAATGAATATGCTCTTGATTTTGAATTTGATTTCATTAATTGCAGAAGAAGAGGAAGAAGTCGAAATGCTGTTGGAAAACTATCTTCAGAGGTTATGTTACTTTCCATTTCAGAAAGAATAATAGCCTGCCATGGCATTCTGTGCATTCATTCTTTCCTTCCAAGACTCATCTGATACTTTTTTTATCTCCGCATGCTTTGTTTGACATTTCATTTTATTTGTTATGGAAGTAAATTGACGAAAGATTATGTATCTGTTGGAAGTATGTATGTTAGCTTCTATATCATTTGATCTATGATCTATGGTTTCTAGGAAAGGATAGAATTAGGTGTGGGGTGACCCTAATAAAAGAGAAAAGTAAGGAATATCTTTTGAGATGGTTTGGACATGTCCATCAGAGATCTGAAACAGCCCCTTTTGAAGTGTTGCCGTAGTTTATGTATTTTAAAAGAAGTGGCGGTGAGAACACTAGAAAAATAAGATTAGAGGGAAGGTTGGCCCCTCACTTGGGGCTCAACCCATCTTATTGGAGATATAATTTTGCATATAATGGGTATACCCTTGTGGTATCAAATAATGACCCACATGACCAAAAGAGGATTGAAAAAGATGAAGCCGTCCCCTATAGAATGGTAGTGAACAATGATGTCGATCATACGTAACTTGATTTGAATATTTTGAATTTGAACCCTTCAAATCGACTTTGTGGAATGCTAGTATGTTGAACATCACAAGTGGGTTGGCGTATAATCTTCGACAAAACTCTCCTATAAAATGACAGCCCATCTCAATGTGCTTAGTGCGCTCATGAAATATGGTATTAGATGTTATATGGATAGCATCTTGATTGTTATATGAACTTTAATCTCTCCCATCAAGGCCTTAAGCCAAATCAATTTACATGTGGCTTGTGCCATAACCTCATTCAACTTTTGTGCTTGATCTAGGTATAACATTTTGTTTATTTTGCTTTTCCAAGTACAAGGGCTGGTTTGTGTCATCACACTTAATCATGATTTTTAAGTTTTATAATATTGAAAATATTTCAATTATGTTAAAACGCGGTGTTTCTAAAATCACACATTTTTTGCTAGTCAACTGAAGAGAAACAAAAGTGAAGGCCATTGAGAAAAGCCTTTCGAGCGTCAAGCCATGAATACTATCTTTGGCTTTGGGAAAATGACCAACATAGAACTTGTATCGACAGGTATTTGGTACAAGTTGATTTTATATACGTAATAAAATAGGTAAAAGTACAAAAGAACTCTTGCTACCAACCAAGTGAAAAACATCATGACTCAAATAACAAGATATGCGTTGGATCTTTTCATTCAAGTTGTGTCAAGATCATGGTTCAAAATCTCATCTAAAACTGGTACTTATCGGACAATACATATTGGTACAATACTGTGAATGTATCGTATTGGTGCCTTATATATTGTTAACGTAGGATGATACAACCAATGTATCGTCCGGAGACGGTACGCATCAGACGATACATACCAGTTTTCAAGCTAGACAATACATACCGGAAAATTGGTATTTTAAACAATGATCAAGATACCATCTCAGTTGGATACCCTACCGATCAGTCACTTAATTTACCATTTTATCACCCTTAACTTAGTGATGCTAGGCTTTAGTTTGCTACTAATGAGATACTGATGTACAGATATTAAAGCTAAACAGTAAAAGAGAGCCTAAGTGTTAATCTTTGTCAAAATGAACTCAAAGAGCAGTAAAAAAAAGACGATTGAGCGTAAAAGACAAATCTTCCCCTAAAAAGAAATGAAGAATCGTGTTTTACGATTGTGCGGAATAATATACTGAGAAGAGTAGACAGTGGCCTTGACTGTCCTCCCTTTGGAAAGCTTGCTAAAGCCCCTCATTTTCTTTTCAATAGATTGAAGTGGTTCTCTTGCAGTCCTAAGCCTATAGAGGATCTAAGAGACCGCAAAAGAATGAGGCAATGTTTGGCGCTTAGGGAGGGCGACTGGATTTGTGTCCGGTGTCGCAGCGTTAACTTTCGGTGACGGAGTATTTGCCACTGCCTCGGTTGCGATTCCTCCCACTCTCTAGGCACGATGGTAAAATCGGCCGACGGTAGGGATCCTATGCCGAGGAACTTGCGCCAAACCTTCCTAAGCGTGGCACAGTCTCGCGACCTTCATCATGGCTGGTCAATTGCCGGGAAGAATTTTAAAGGGGTGAACGCTGTGATGGTTGATAAGCAGACGACGACCGACCTATGCTCTGCACGGCCCCTTGTTGGTAAGGCAGGGTCTGAAAAGCATATTGAGGCCGGCGTAAATGGTCTCTCGGTACCGGAGATTCTTTGTTTTGAGTCTAATCAATTCCACTCCCTCGCCTCTAATCTCCGCCATTATTGGGTGATGATTGAAATTAACAAAGATAAGATATCGCTATTTTTACTACATCGGTGGATTAATACAATGTGGGAGGAGTCTGAGAGACCTGCGGCCTCTATCATCTCCAATACAAGATTTTCACTTTGGTTTAGGGAGGAAAAGGGTGCTACAGATTTTTGCAACAAAAAACATTTTTGCAGTCTCGACTGCCTGGCGATTTGTCGTCCATGGGAGCCTTCGGTGGTGGCTATACATATAGACAGAGAAAGGGATGGCGTTTGGCTTCGCATCTTCGGTTTACCGATCCATGCATGGTCACCAGAGGTGTTCCGATGGATCGGTGACCGATGCGGTCGGTTCATTCTCGTTGATCGGCACACGATGGATCTATGGGACACAGACCACGCCAGGATCCTCGTCCGCGTGGATTCGCTGGCCAGCGTTCCCAGATTCTGCGATATCAAGATCGGTGGCTAGAGCTACCAACTCCTCGTAGAGGTGGCGTGGCGGGATAGGGTGCATGAAATTGACGAAATGGCCGAGGGGCCCTGGAGCTCCGAAGTCGACATTGGCGGTACTCCTCCAAAAATAGTTCGTACGCTCTTCAATCCAATGGGAAGGAGAGCGGTTACGATTGTTTGGGTGCCGGCGCGAGACGCGGAGAGGCGTGCGGCCACGCACGTGACGTACGGGCTAGTCCCTTTAGGACCACCGGCAACAGCGGCAAGGGACACTGCCTCCCCTTGAGTGATGGGTGCTCATGATCGAATACTAGCTGACGATATCACTATTGAGGAAGAAGAGGTTGGGGAGAGGCTCTCGACTGACGTCGGGATCTCGGTCTGAGAGGAAAACAGAATCCTAACTATTCCGGTTTCGGTAGATTGCTTGCCTTCGGGGGATCCAACGGCCGATTTACTTCCAAACCTCACATCTGCCGACCTGTGACATGGGTCTCTGTGAGGGGGACAATGGGTATCGTCGCAGATGTCAGAGTCCACAGACGGCGGTGATGGCTGGGATCCGATGGAGATGGAGGCAGAGAACTTACCGTCTTTAGGAGGTACTAGAAGTGTCTTCCGGAGGTTCAATGTCTATACACGGAAGAAGAAAGATTTATATGCTGCCCTAAAGCCGGTGAAGGTTGGATGGCTGACACGTAGGCGGTTTCGGGGATCGCGCTAGACAAGATGGCGACACGTCGCCCTCGAGAAGCTTCCGGGGTAGAGTACCAGCCTGCCTCTTTTCCTTCCCCCAGACGCAGGGCTTTAATGCTGTATACAGGGGTGGGGGAGGAGAGTACCATATGGCCAACACGTGGAGGGTGGTCGATCAATGGCCACCACAGCGGTTGCCTCGGGCAGATGTGCTTGCTTGCGGGGATGAGAGAAGATGAGCTCTGTCGGTGGGATCCGATGGAGACTGAAAGGCTATCTCTCCCAAAGAGGAAGGCGGTGCTTGAGGGCAAAAAGCCCATGTTGGTTTTTTATAGGAAGAGAGAGGTCAAACGGAGACCGAGCCTAGGATATGAGGAGAGGCTAACACGCGGGTCGGGGGCGGTTTTAGAAAACCGGCTAATGGTTTCCGGAAACCATTGTTTTGAAGCTCTGCCTAGTATTGACTTTTCTAGTTTGCCCTTTACACGTGGCAGAATGGGAGCTGCACATATGTTTACCTCTTGGGCTTCTTCGGTGGGCGCTGATATGTCTCCGACACGTGGCGAACACTCCTTGGGATACTCGCCTTCTTGGCCTGATCCTACGTGTATTGTCGGACCTGGGGTTGTCGACGATCTTCAGGATCTCTCACTGGGGACACGTGTCCCTCACGACCGAGCTGGGAGACAGCTAGCTGGGGCCTCTGGGTGGCTCTTGGAAGGCTTGACTTCTAGTGGGTGGCTTGTCAGACTGCGATTGGAACCTGATCCGACCCATGACGTATTCCTTTCGGGCTTTACCCAGTGGAATTTATGGGCTCAAGACCTGCTTCGGTCCTTATGCCCCAAGGACTTTAGTTTGAGGGGAGACCCGAATGCTTTACTCTTCTCTAACCTGCAGCTGCTCGTCAATCCTACGGTTTTGAAGGATTCTGCTGTTGGTGGTGGTTCAAGGGGTGGGAAGGAGGTCGAAAGAGATAGCGCTGCGACTGAGGTGGACCGCCTGATCGGAGTGGGAGACTCTTTAGGGATGTCATTCAAAGGATCCGAGGAGTCACTGAGGGAGTAGGAATAAGGGCAACCAGAGGTAGCGCCGGGAAATCCCTAGGGAACTTGCACGATTACAATGGGGGATGTTGGATGGGAAGGGGGGAGGGAGTCTATAGTATTCCTCTTTCTTTTTGGATGGGCGGGCTTTTGTTAAGTTTCCAATGAAGATTATGTCCTGGAATGTGCGCGGCATTTGTGATGGATGCAAACGAGATCGAGTCAAACATGTCATTTCTCTTCTCAAGCCTGTGATTGTTACTCTACAGAAAACAAAATGGGGAAGGTGTGACTATCAGAAGGTTGCCTCTGTGCTTCGGGGAATAGGTGGGAGTGGGTTGGGGTTGATTCGGTGGGGGCCTCAGGTGGTATCCTCGTTGCTTGGGATTCTACAATCCTTGAGCGATTGGACGAAGAATTGAGACACTTCTCCACTTTGGTTGTGTTTCATAACAGAAATACTTGTAAGGTGTGGTCTTTTTTCGACATTTATGGTCCGATGATTGCTAGCCTTTGGGAAGACTTTTAGTTCTAATTGGTGGCCATCTCGGGTAGATGGGAGTATCCTCACTGCTTGGGGGGGGGGGGACTTCAATGCTATCAGATGGGGAGTATAAGAAAACTAGAGGGCCGCCTGATAGGGGGCCGATGAGGGAGTTTAACGTGTTCATTTTGGATTGGGAGCTGATTGACTTACCTCTTATGGGTGCGAATTTTACCTGTTCTAATCTTCAGGACAATCCCTCTCTGAGTCGTCTCGACCGGTTTCTTTGCACTACGGAATGGATGGCTCTATTCCCGGTTGCACGGGTGGAAGCCCATGAGATGGTGGTGTCGGATCACCGGCCAATTCTGTTAACTTGCAAGAATAGGGGGAAAGGGCCGGTACCCGTTCGCTTCGAGAACATGTGGTTGTTAGACGAAAATTTCAAGAAATTGGTTGCTGAGTGGTGGGCTGAGCTGGTGCCGACTGGGACTGCCTTATTCCGGTTTACTTCTAAATTGCAATATCTAAAGGCTCGTATCAAAGGTTGGAATAAGGAGGTGTACGGTAAGGTGCAGGTTGTGAAGGAAGAACTTCTTTCCCGGCTACATGAGATAGATAATCTAGAGGAGATGAGGGCCTTGACTGAGGGGGAAAAAAGGGAACGGATGCTTAAGAAGCAGGAGCTTGATGATAAGTGCTGAGCTGAAGAGGTGCTTTGGAGGCAAAAGTCTACTGTCCGGTGGCTCTAGGCAGGGGACCAAAACACTAGATATTTTCATGCGGTGGCAAATGCTAGGAACAAGGCTCAATTACATGAGCAGAATTGTGATAGATGGGGTTGTGTATTCTGATGTGGAACAGGCTAAACTTAATATGGTGAAGTATTACTCCGTCCTTTATACGGATGATGGTATGGTCCGGGCGGAGTTTGATGGGCTTCCTTTCAAATCCATTTCGGAGCTGGAATGTGCTAAGATGGAGAAATAGTTTAGTGAGGGTGAAGTGTGGAGGGCTATTAAGCTTGGAGGAAAAATAAGTCTCCGGGTCCGGATGGCTTCTCGCTGGAATTCTACCGGGCTTTTTGGTCGTTGCTAAAATCTGAGATGATGGACATCTTCGATGAGTTCCACTCCGACGGTTACATTGGTCGGTGTCTGAATTCTACTTTCATAACGTTGATTCCGAAGATTAATGGTGTTGAGAACTTATCGGATTACATGCCCATCAGTCTACTCAATTGCTTATATAAAATTATCTCTAAAGTGCTTGCCAATAGACTAAAATCGATTATGGGGAAGATTTTTTCTGATAATCAAGGTGCTTTTGTCCAGGAAAGGCAGCTGATTGATCTTGTTGCGGTTGCTCACGAGGTGATTCACTTTGCCCATCTTTCGCGCCGACCTACTGCTTGACTTGGAGAAAGCTTATGATCGTGTTAACTGGGGCTGCCTAGACTATATGCTTGACAGATTCGGGTTCGGGACGACCTGGAGGGGATGGATGCAGGCTTGTTTCTCATCGGTTTGGTTCTCGATTCTTATAAATGATACACTGGCTGGTTATTTTAAAAGCACTAGGGGACTTCGACAGGGAGATCTGCTTTCCCTTTTCCTGTTTAACATGGTGGGTGAGGCTTTAGCTGGTCTTATCACGCGTGCTCGGCAGACTCAGCGTATCTCGGGAGTTCTGATTAGTTCCCATGGTCGGGCTATCTCACACCTTCAATATGCAGATAACACGATCCTCTTTGGTCTTGCCGAGGTTGAGGAATTTTCGAATCTCGCTGATATCCTGGCTGTTTATGAGGCTGTTTCGAGGCAGCGTGTTAACATCCATAAATCGGCGATAGCAGGAATTGGAACGCGGGCCCATCAGTTGGAAGAACTATTGGCTATTGTCAACTGTGCTATTGAGACGCTCCCTATTAAGTATTTGGGGATGCCTTTGGGCATTAAAAAATTATCGGTGCGTGCGTGGGATCCGGTGGTTCAGCGGATTGAAAGACGGTTGTCTTCATGAAAAGACAAATTGTTAAGTAGTGGGGGTCGTCTACTGTTGGTTAAAGCTGTGTTGTCTAGCATCTCTATCTTCTTCATGTCTGCATTTCATTGTCCGGCTGGGATTGTCCATCTCCTTGAACAAATCCATCGTAATTTTCTTTGGGAAGGCTCGGGTCTCGGGAAACGACTCCATCTGGTGAATTGGGATACCTGCCAGCTCCCTTTGTCTTGCGGTGGCTTGGGTATTCGAAACTTGAAGGATTCCAACGCTGCTCTCCTGGGCAAGTGGTTCTGGCGCATTGGTCTGGAACGAGAAATTGGTAGTCTGTGGCGAGTTGTGTTGGCTGAAAAGTATGGGGTCTCTAGGGGGGAATTGGGGTATCAACACTACCAAAGGCCATCTTTTGTTAAACCAGAGCCAAAAAGTCAAAAGTCCCAGAATAATATACCCTTTGAACCCATATTAGAAGCCTAAAAATCGAATTTCTTTATATCAGAAATTTCTAAAGCTTTAACCATATGTACTGACCAAAGCTTTCTACCTTTGACCCTTATAATTTTTGAGAGTTTAGAATGTAAAAGGAGGGGAGAAGAGGGAGTGAAAGGAGTATATGCTTAACAGATAAGGGATCTGCTGAAAATGGTACAACTGAAAAAGAAATACAAATGCATGAAAATATGGAAAAAAGGAAAGAAAATGAAAAAATCGTAAAACATGATTCCGTGAAAATGAGATTTACAAAAGAAAACAGAAAAGAAAAATGGGAAGAAGATATCTAAAATAAGGATACAGAAGCTAAAAAATATAGAAGCAGAAGAAAAAGAAGTGCTAAATTCTCAAAAAACTTCTGACTCCTCTTTACCTTTTTCTTGAAACCTTCTGAAGACCCAAAACCCCATTACAAGCCGAAGGAAAGACCTTTGTGATTTACGATTTGCAAAAATATGAGTCTAATAGAGATATATAAAATAAATACTATGAATAAATAAAGAAGTTATATGAACAGAATTGATTATCCTTTTCATTAGATTTATCTGCTTAGTAATTATCAGATTTTTTTTTTTGCATATATATCTACAATATTGTGAGAACCCAAAAATTCGATTATTTTTGAGAGTATGCCAATAAGTGAGAGTTTGGATGAAAATGTTTTATAAAAACTGCAGTTTAGAAAAATCTATGATGAATAAACTCTTCACTGATATGCACACACTCTACGCTACACCAAATTGAACTTATTGAGTTCTGATGAAGGATAATTACGATGATGGGAAGCTAAGGATAAAAGATTTGAAATTTTTTGAAATAATAATAAACATCTAATGATTGACTGAGTAATTAATATATAAAAATTTATAATTTAAATTTTTTTTAGCTTTGAAAAATATTTTGAAAAATCCAAAAAAATATTTGAAAGTTTGGGGTAACTTCACTGAAAACCTTTAGGAGACTATAACTCCTCCACTAGGGATCACCTAAGGGTTTAAAAGCTTATTGCATCTGCTAAATGCAATCGTGTTCCCTACGAAAGTGGCATTTAAATTCATAGTTTAGATATTTTATGTTTTTTTGTTTGCTAGGGACTAGCAAAACTTAAGTTTGGGGGTGTGATCAGTCACATAATTTACCATTTTATCACCGTTAACTTAGTGATGTTAGGCTTTAGTTTGCTACTAATGAGATACTGATGTGTAGATATTAAAGCTAAACAGTAAAAGAGAGCCTAAGTGTTCATCTTTGTCAAAATGAACTCAAAGAGCAGTAAGAAAAAGGTGATTGAGCGTAAAAGAAAAATCTTCGTCTAAAAAGAAATGAAGAATCGTATTTTACGATTGTGCGGAATAATATATTGAGAAGAGAGAAATCGTAATTTACGATTCTCTAAAGAAAAGCCGTATTAAGTAACGACGATAAAGAGAAAGCGAAGAATCGAAATGAAGAATCGTTAGCTGAGAGCCTACTGAAAATAGAAAATCGTGATTTACGATTTTCCAGAAAAAATAGAAAGAAATTATCTACGATTTCCTAAAAATAGAAGCTATCCACTGCTGCAGAACGTGAGATCTACTACTACCATACATATTTTCAGAAGTCTTCTACAATTAGAGGACTGGCTAACCACAGATTTGAGAAGATTGATGAAGATGAAATCCAAAGGACTCTGCTGCTGTTAATTAAAGAATACTCTAGAAGTGTATCAACTAAAGAAAGCAAGGAAGAATAAAATTAGAAAT
Organism: Chloranthus sessilifolius; assembly: GCA_021018995.1. Taxonomy (NCBI): domain Eukaryota; kingdom Viridiplantae; phylum Streptophyta; class Magnoliopsida; order Chloranthales; family Chloranthaceae; genus Chloranthus; species Chloranthus sessilifolius. Next base: position 92,599,634 of record CM037584.1, on the reverse strand, counting down.
TAGAGTTGTATTAGGGTACTTTTATTTTAGTAGTTTCTTTGTAAACCGACTCCTTATGATCTATAAATAAGAGAGCTCGGTATAGGAATAATCATCGAAAAATTTCAGCATCAATTGATGCCTGAGGTTGGATTTTCTTCCGATCAAAGTAATGTAAAATAGTTAGATTAGATTAGATATCAGGGGTTTCTCAAGAGCAATTGACGACTGCGATTGAGTGCTGAAGATTAGTGTAGATATCTGTAGTTTCTCAGGAGCAATTGACAACTGTGGCTGAGGGGTGAAAGATATATTTTACTTGGCTTTTTAGTTTAGATTTTGCTTTGTAAACATCTCCAAGTTTTGATTTGAATTGACGACTCATGTTAGAATTTGTAGATTAGTGTAACGGTTATACTTTTTCATCTTCAATTTTCTAAGGTTTGATTAACGCCCAAAATTTAGGAAGTTATTGATTAGGTTAAATCTGTATCGATAGATCTTAGACTTGATTGACGACCAATGCTAGGAAACTAGAAATATAGTGTAACAATACTGTTTAAATTTATAAATATCCGAAAGCTGAAGATTGAGATTGACGACCTTAATCTGAAGGAGGATTAGAATTTATTTTATGCACTTTAGATTAAGAAACCATTCTTTTATTCATATTTCTCCAGTAGAGTAGGTCTTAAATATTAATAGAAAATTTCAAAGATAAGGATTTGAATAAAAGATAAAACTAAAGAAATAATTAGATAATAAACTTCCTCGTGAGAACGATCCTATGCTAGTACTATAATTTCCATTGTGCGCTTGCAATAGGTTAAGACTTGAATTTAACATAAAAATAATATATCATAATCGACAAGTCACCTACACTGCCGTCTCATAGAAGAGCGCATTTAGTTAGAAATGCCTTTTGTTCCACTATTTTGCATATTTGGAGGGAAAAAATACTGGAATATTTGTGGATACCCATAACACAAGAACCAAATCGTCAAGGAAATCAATAATGATGTTTTGGTTCAGGTTGTTGGACTGACCATTGCAGGAGCAGATGATATTCTCTCATATACCTGGAATCTTCAACTAGTGGAGAGAAGATCGCCTGTCTTATGCCAATAGACTTCACCATTGGGATGTTTCATACTAAACATTGATGCAGGTAGATCTGAATATAAAACTGGTTTTGGATGAAGAATCGGGATGACAAAGGTCAACCTCTTGCAGCCATGTGTGGACCTCTTGGGGATCATGATGTATTGGAATGTGAAATTATTAGTATTGAAAAGTGATTGGAGCTTGTCTCAACTCCGAAATTTAACACAATTATTGTTCAATTCGATTCTATGGAGGCAATCGAATTCATCACTGAACATGATATGTTGCCATGGAGAAGCATATCCAACATTTCAAAGGTCAAGCATTTGACTCATAAATTCTTGCAGATAAAATTTGAGCCAATCTGAAGATAGATCTACCAAAGTGTTAATCATCGAGCAACTGTTGGTTTGAATGCTGAAGTCGATTTTCCTAATTAACTAAACTTTCTAAAACAAGCTCGAGGAGATTGTTTTAGCCCATAAATTGCCCTTTTCAACCTGCAAGCCTTCTATAGAAGAACTATGGTAGTATTTGACTTCACAACTGGTAAAAATGTATCAAGGTAATCAACGTCGGTGTCTAAGTGAACCCCTCTGCAAACAACCTTGCTCTTTTACCTTTCTATAGAGTTGTTTGGCTTATACTTCACAGTGTAGACCCACTTACACCCAACCATCTTTTTTCCTGTGGGAAGTTCCACAACGTCCCAAGTCTCATTATGCTCTCTCATTTCTTATACCATAGCTTCCATCAATTGTGGCTGACTGAGATAGGGCACCAGAGACACTAAAAGGTTTAGAAATGAAGCTTATGAAGAGATGAAAGATGTGTGAATGTGAAAAAATTTGATAGGAGACAAACTTACTAATGGGATGATGGGTACACGACGGGTACATGACTGCATTATGAAGGAGAAAGAGTGAAATTATAACTATGAGAAAGTAGTTCTTCCACCCTTATCTCTCTAATCCTATCTCATCACTAATGCAGTCGATCACATGGTAGGTATACCTCATTGTTCCAATCTCATCTCCTATGCTTGCAACGTATGATGTCTGTGTAGCTGATGGATCTCAAGTTCCTGTGGTTGATAAAGGGACTACTCATATTTGTCCATTGTCCCAGACTCTTAACGTACATATTCCAAAGATGTCAGTGTATCTTCTTTCTGTCAGTAGTGTCAGTAAACATCTCAATTGTAGTGTAACCTTTTTCCCTCACATTGTGTCTTCCAGGGCTTGTCGACTGGAAATGTACTTGGTCGTGGTCGTGAGGAGAGAGGAATATAATGTGTGAAGACCATCAGATTCGAAGACCAATAGTTGTTGTTCCAACTTTGTCCACTGAGGGTGTTAGGCTATGACATATTTATCTTGGGCATCTTCCTCTACAGGCTACAACGCTTGCGTCTTCTGTTCCCACAAAACATCTTTCTTATGATGGTTCCAACTTTTAATGTGAAGTACGTCAAAATGACAAAACATTATAGAGTGTCTTATCTTTTCAGCAGTAAGTGGTAACCGACGTACTCCATTTCACATTGTACGCTCTGATACCAAGTTAAATTCTATCTCTCAAGTTAGTGATGAGGTTAGGGGTAGAGAAGAGGCGGAAGAAGAAGGGAGAGAAATTAAGGTTATGAGAAAGTTCATACTCTTTATTATTGATATTTGTACTCTTTACAAAATGATATTAACACCCCAACTAATACTCACACTCACTCAAATATGAAGACAATTTCACACACAAACTTAATATAAAATCTATGAACCCCCAACATGAACTCTCTTGTAAGTTGCAACTAGTCAAGTCTTGTACCTCTCAATTATATCGCTAGGTCAGACTTTGACTTTAAATTCACCTACACCCCACTAGTTTGCAGTTCTTAGGTCGATCAGCATGTTCCCAACTACCATTTTTATGCATGTCATTGATTTGCTTTTCCATACCCCTCCACTTGGATATCTAAAGCTTCCTTTGTACAAGGCAGTATACGAAGAAAGGAGATAGAAGAGACAAAGCCCTTGAAGCTAGAAAATAAAGCTTCATTTGACACAAAGCGCTCAATGAGGTGTGTTCAATGAGATGATAATTATGTTGTCCTTTCCTTTTGGCAATAAGTGCATTAAGATTGAAAACTATAATAATAATAATAATGATAATAATAATAATAATAATAATAATAATAATAATAAAAGAACGAAAACTAAATGAGAAGGATTGCTTGAGTCCATAGGAGAGTCATTATGGGGATCAATGTGCAGGTTGACATTTTGTTTACCCCGAGTGTAAATTTGCAACCTTGTATACTCCCATGAAATCTAATTGTGGTATTGCGGTCACCATGCATTGTATTAGAAGAATCTTTAGGAGGCAAGGTTGTCGTATTGTTACGCCCCGAAATCCAGCCCATGGCCAATCTCGGCACATGAACCTAGTCTAAATATCAATGTAACATCTAATGGACAAATTATAACATAACTTGCAAAATCATCTAGATTCCTCATTAATAATCTAAAGATTTTACATCTTTGATGATTACATGACCATGATATTCTTACATCAGGATAAAAGAATACTTCTACGATCTTGTGAGTCATCTCAAAATGTTACATCAATGATCGGTTTCATATTCGTAAATTTACATTTTGAACAATGGAACTTTCAATCATCTTCTCAACAATTAGTCCATCAAGTCACCCAATATCTCCCCTTGACTTGGTGCTCCAGTGTTCACTTGTGATATCCTTTAAAATGTTTGACAACTGGCTAAGTGATAATCACCCATTAAAACACATATGCAAGCAATGGATTATATTCAACATTCAATGAAACAGGTGATCAACATCTATATAATTGAAGTTAATCATTATGTATCATATGTGAACGTAAATGTTGTAGAGAAATACGATCTCCAATGTTGGATATCATATTTCTCTACATGGTATCAGAGCTTCAAGGGTGGTGGTGATATCTTCCTTGGTGAAGAAGATCAAATTGTTGGTGTGAAGATGGATTCGGCTGGAAAGTTCAACAATATTTGTGTTGAGTTGCTTACTCAATCTAACTACAAGGTATGGAGGACTTGCATGGAGTCTTCCCTAGTCGGTGAAGAATTATGGAAGATTATTGGTTGAAATAATGTGGTGGCACCACAAAATACTCCGTAGAATGCCGATGCCTTGAAGAAGCGAAAGATAACAAATGCAAAGGCAAAGTCTATCTTGAAGAGATTTATCTCTCATGGTTTATTTGAATGCATCATGGGATGCAATTCGACTAGTACTATTTGGACTACTCTGGATGGGTTGTTCATGGGATGTAATTCGACTAGTACTATTTGGACTACTCTTGATGGGTTGTTCAATAAGGAAGATGTTACTTGTTTGCAATTGTTGGGGAATGAGTTGGCAAATACAACTCAAGGAGATCTTCTATTTCTAAATTCTTCTTGAAGATAAAAAATCTTTGCTCGAAAATTTCTGTTCTTGATCCGGCGAAACCTATCTCGGCGGCACAGATGAAACGTCATTTTATTTGTGGGTTAAAAAAGTACATTCCCTATGTTACTTCCATTTAAGGATGGGTAGCTCAACCCTCCTTAGTGGAGTTTGAGAGTCTTCTCACATTGCAAGAATCTTTGGCTCGACAAATGGCCGAAGTTTCTATTTCGGGAAATGATGGAGAGGCTTTATTTTCAAAAAATAAGAAGGTTGTTAGTAAAGAGAAAGATCTTAGATTCAAAAAATTTGAAAACTCTAATGATGCACCTAGTAAGCATGGTGAGAATGGAGAGTCTTCTAAGAAGGGAGATGGAAATCGAATAGGTGTCAAGTGTTACCGGTGTGGTAAACTTGGACACATAAGGAAGAATTACCGTGTGAAACTCAAAGGCGGAAATGTAGCAGAGAAGGAAGGTGAACCAAAGGGTGATGAGGAGTGGGGAAAGTGCTCTGTGGCGGGGACCACTACAATTGATGCTTTGACATCAATAAATTTCGAAAATGATTGGATAGTTGATTCAGGTTGTGGACATCATCGTACCGGTGATGATTCTATGTTCTCAGGCATCCGAGATTACAATGGCCATGATGCAATTATCACGATAGACAACTTTGTTCATCCTGTTGAGAAGGAAGGCGTTGTTACTATTAAAGGTGATGGAGATGACCACATCACTCTTGATAGTATTATTCAAGTACCTGGTATGAAGAAAAATCTATTTTCGGTGGCCAATGCCATTGATTCGGGCCACTACGTCTTATTCGGACCTAAAGACGTAAAGTTTTTTTGAAATATTATAAACTTGATGGCAGGCATCCTTCATACGGGTAAGAGGGTTAATGATTTATTTGTTTTATCATCTACTACTTCATATGTTGATAAAATGAGTACAAATGATGGAGTATCAATTTGGTATGCTAGATTGGGGCATCTTAGCATGGATAAATTGAAAGCTATGGTATCAAAAAATTTGGTGAATGGGCTGCCGAAGTTGACTACATGTGGTAATGGTGACCTAAAAGGTTGAGAACTGATTACGAGGGATAATTTACTTCAAAGGACTTTCTAACATTTTGTAAGGAAAGTGGTATTAAAAGAGAGCTTCATGTGCCTACACATCACAACAAATGGTGTGGCCGAAAGAAAGATTAGGCATATTGTGAAAACTTGCAAAATTTGGCTACCTGCAAAGAATTTACCTAAGGCCTTATGGGTGGAGAGTATGGCATGTGCCACTTATGTGATTAATCAGGTACCTCTTAGCTCGGTTAACATGATATCACCTTATGAATTGATGTTTGGGGAGAAGCCTAGTGTCACATTTTAAAGTCTTTGGTTATATTTGCTATGTTCACGTGCCGGATGCAAAAAGAACCAAGTTGGATGCTAAGGCTACAAAATGCATTTTTATTGGTTATGATGAAAGAAAGAAAGGGTGGAAGTCCATGGATCTGAAAACACATAATTTTGTTGTTTCTCGGGATGTTTTTTTTTTTTTTTTCCATTTGGTAATGTTTCAAGTTTGTGAAGGTTTGATCTCTAGACCTCTCTAACAACATCAAGAGCACCTACCATTACATCAACATTTCCCGGGATGTTATGTTTGATGGAGTCTCTTTATATTCTAAGGTGGATAATGTTATCATGGAGAGTGTTGGTGGTAACACTCATGATGGTGTTTAGTCACAAGGGGAGGTTAGTCTACCAGTTACACTAAGTGCTCCTATGTTATCGAATAACTCCTCTTGTTCATCTACGGGGGAGCATGGTGATAGGGGGAGTGGTGTTGAGAACCATGAAGTGCATGCTAATAATGAAGAAGCGGTAAGTGCACCGTCTCTTAGAAGATCTAAGAGAAAAATTGTTTTGCCGGCTCGATATAGGGATGGAAATTTTGGAAGCGTGCATTCATGTTTCTTGCTAGCCTTATTGATGATGAATCCTCTAGTTTTGTTGAAGCTAAAGGTGATAAAGAATGGGATGGTGCCATGGATGAAGAGATGGTTGCTCTTGAAAAAAATCAAACATCGGATCTTGTACCGAAGCCTAAAGATGTGAACCCCATCACTTGTAAGTGGGTTTACAAAATTAAACGAAAGGTGGATGGAAGTATTGATAGGTATAAGGTATGGTTGGTTGCCTGTGGATTCTCTCATAAATATGGGGAGGATTAAAGAAGAAACTTTTAGTCCCGTAGCAAATATGATTGCGGTTCGGGTAGTCATCTCTTTGGCGGCATGTTATGGTTGGAAGCTATGGCAACTTGAAGTACAAAATGCATTCTTGTATGGTAAGATTGATAAAGGCATTTACATGAAGCAACCACTTGGTTATATTTATCATGCACATCCTGAGTATGTGTGCAAACTCAAGAAGGCCCTATACGGTTTAAAGCAAGCCCCTAGAGCTTGGTATGGTAAGATTGCCGAATACTTTCAATTTTGTGGTTATTCTGCTTCTAACTCGGATTCTAGTTTGTTTGTGAGGAAGCATGGCAGGTTGCATGTCATTGTTCTCTTATGTGGATGACATGATTATTTCCGGCAACGATGATGATGAAGTTACAAACTTTTGGAGGAACTATCTATTCGATTTGAGATTAAAAACTTAGGTGAGCTTAGTCACTTCCTTGGCTTGGAGGCGAATTCCATGAAAGATGGAATTTTTGTATCACAACAAGGCTATGCGGAAAAGATTGTGCACAAATTTGAAATTAACCAAAGTAAGTGGTGTTCCACCCCTCTTGATGCTAGCATAAAGCTAAGGAGTGAAGAAGGCAAGCTTCTTCTAGATCTCATCCTTTTCCTGCTCTTGTGGGTAGTTTAATTTACTTAACTATTTCAAGACGTGACATTGCATTCTCGGTTGGACCTGTTAGCCGTTACATACAAACTCCTCAATAGCCTCATTTGGAAGCGGCTAAACAGATCTTGAAGTATGTGCATTCTACACTTGATATGGGTCTTTTCTTCAAGAAAGATGGCGATTTTTGAATTGCATGGGTTTTGCGATGCTGATTTGGGTGGTGACTTAAATGACCGGAAGTCTACTTCTGGTTATGTTTTCTCATGTGGTTTGGCTATGTTTCATGGTGTAGCAAGAAGCAAGATTCGGTATCTCTTTTTACAACGGAGGTGGAGCACAAGGCAGTTTCTTTAGCTGCACAAGAATGTATATGGCTACGTCGATTAATCGATGATGTTTCTTCTCCAATCCACAAACCTACAACCATTTTTTGTGACAACCTAAGTGCTCTCAAGCTTGCAACAAATCTCGCTTGTCACACAAGGACCAAGCATATTGAAATTGAACATCATTTTATTTGTGAAAAAGTGCTCATGGGGACCATTGTAGTTTTGGATGTGAGGCGTATCGATAACATTGCCGATATCTTCACCAAGTCACTTGCCAAAGGATCTTTTGAATCCCTTAGTGACAAGCTTGGTATTGTCTCTAGAAAATCACTTCAAGGGGGAGCGTTAAAATGTTTGAAGTGTATTTTCTAGAATTAGTTTAATTTTTTTGGTTAATTTTATTCTATTTTTATTTTGAGTGATGTAGTGAGGTTGGTTGTATTTTTGTGTGGCCCCACTTGCACATGATGCATGTCACTTGTCTTTCTCTCCTCCGGTCACTTCTTCCCACCAAACTTTTCCAGGTACCCATGTTGACCACATCATTATCCTGACCATCGTGAAGGCTTTTTTGGATTTCTCCATACAATCTTTTCATCTTCCCATACAGTTCATCGTGTCCTATGAAACCTATTCCCTTCTCCATAAGCCACAGTTAATTATCATAATTTTTCATATCTCAGTTTATCTTTCAAAGTTTTATTTTCGGATGTCTTCATTGCATCTATAGAAAGTCATCCATATCTTTGTATTCTCTTGTGAGAATGTGTAAAAAACCTATCTTAACACCTATATATACATGTAGGGTGTTTTCCTTGATTAATCAAGTTGATATAACCTTTCGTTAACCATTCATCGACATTGATCATCAATGATCATCATCTTGCAATTCTGAACATTTTGATTGAAAACTCATTTTGAAAGCTCATGCTTATGTGCGGGCATGCATCTAAAATACACCTCATCAGTTTACAGGCAAAATCAATTGGTACAAGTAATTCATGCGTAAACAAAAGCCACCATTCACAAGACTGTCTTGAAGGCTTATGAATTTTTGTGAAAATAATTTCTGTTGTAGAAGCAAACTTGCTTGATGACTAAGCAATTTATATTCATTTAAGACTTGTAAAAGTAAATTCATCCATTCAAATTAATATTTGTTCTCTTGAAATTTGTAACGACTGAGATTTTTCGTTATTTAGTCCTTAATTATTTGCTAGATTTGTAATAATGAGTAGTTTGATTAATTAATTGTTACGCATAAATGTAATGCGTACTTTATTTTATAATGACTCATGATAATTAATTAATCTAATTAATATACCCTAAAAGCCCTTAAATATGTGTTAGTAATAATTGGGGTGCGTTTAGTAATGTTTAATGGACTTTTAAAATATGTTAGTAAATTAACTAAAGCCCCATTAAGTAATTAAAGACCCATTAAGTAACTAAAGACCCATTAAGTAATAATAGATTTCGTCCGATACATTCAATGTATCGGCGATACATTGAATGTATCGGTTTGATACATTCAAAAAACCGGTATTTTGAAAAAAAATCCCAAAAAAATCCCAGAAAATCCCAAAAAATCTGAAAAATTATATTTATTTATTTTGTATTTATTTCAACTATTTTGGCTTTTATTTTTGACTTATTTGATGCATTATTTAGATGAATATATAAGTAAGATGCTTATTTTGTAACTTAACCCAAGTCACATGCCTATTTTGTAACTTATTTTTGACTTAAGATCACATTTTTGACTTATTGTAATAGATCTTCTAACATTATGTTCGACCAGCTGATCACATGTCTATTTTATTAACAATATTTCATAATTTGATCGATGCAGACACGCAGTCACGCATAAACTAAATTACAATGTATATTGACAAAAATAAATTATATATTATAAAAAATAATAGCTATGTTGATAAAAATAAATTTAATTGTACATGGAAAACTTACTTTAGAGCCACATTGAATTTCGTGGTGGTTCTTGGCCCTCATGATCATGATCATCATCATCTTGGTCTGAGCTTCGGCCTTTGCCTATAATGTTGCCCATATTGATACCCATGATTATATGTGCCCTCTTGTACCTGAATATGGCTCGATGTAATGTACGTAAGGTCCTCCAAAAATCGACCAGCAGTCATATGGCACAGGTAAGCTTGTTGTTTTGGTAGTATGGGTTACTTAGTTGCTAAATCTTGGTATTTTGCAAACTGAATCCCCAAGCTTGAAGTCATATAACCCATATCAAGTATCATCTTGTGGTGGTGGTGGTGGTGGTGTTTGATATGATCCCACGCGCTCCTCTTCCTTCAACCCATCCCATTCTAAATGTAGGAGTGTCGACGTGTTAACGAGTCAGTCATCGCCCCATGCCGCCATATCTCTATAAGGATCGGAGGTACGGCTTTCTCCCTCCACCACTAGTGCCAACGTCCCTCCACCATCATGCCCTCCACCATCATCCTCACCACTCCCATCATCACTTGCCGTTTGTCGCCAGATCCAACCGAATGACGATTCAATCTTCTTCCCTCGGTGGTTGGGAAGCCCAGTCGCTACTCTTTTCGGCATTGTCCGACCATTGATGCTTTCACTATCCAAGACTGGCTCTTCTCTCTCTTCGATTCATTCATTCAAAGGGTCATCCTCCTCGAATATATAATCCAACTGGATGGGATCAAAATAATCACCGTCTGCAAGGTAGAATATGATAGGTGAATTAGTATAATATGTAAGTAAGACTTCATATAATTGAGGATCTAAGACTTCATGTAATTGCTTACCACGGTTGGTCCTCTGTATATTCCTGACCCTTAATCGCATGTTGTAGTGGCAGTAGACTAACTTTTCCAATCGGTCCATAGTCAGTCTATTCCTTGTCTTAGTATGAATGAGAGAGAAAGTGCTCCAATTCCGCTCGCAATTGGACGAGGAACACGTTTGCGACAATACCCTCATTGCTACCCGCCTCAATATCGGACCATCACCTCCATAATGCATCCACCAATCAGCGGGTTTGTCGTGTTTAATTTGGGATTATAGCAGGGGTCACAAATGACCCATGTCTCTTGCGAAACGTGTCAATCTATAAAGATGAAACACAGTAAGGCACATATCAATAAATAGATGATAATATCACATGACATTTGACTTATTACTTATAAGGTATGATACTATGATCACTCACATCTCTTATGGCTTGGCCTTGGCCCGCAAACTCAGGGAGCATTCTTTAGATTACATTGAGCAAACCGGTATACACTTCATCAGTGTCGCTCAGCTCGAAGCGTCGCGTATACTGGAAGGCTGGATTCAAGTAGTGTGCTACACATCAAATATGAGCAATTTCATCAGTATATGAAAATAATGAATAAATAAATAAAAATCACTACATAATTGTGCAACATGTTATACTCTTTGCATGCAATCTTTGGTGAAATTGTGCATCCAACCTCTTGTCGATAATCGCCCAGTATCGTTTATATTTTGTAGGGCATTTGGTTTTTATAGCCAATTTTGCCTTATCCATTGACTCATAAACGTACCCCATCGTTGGTTTCTCATCACCATCAACGAATCTCAACACTTGCACCAACGGGGTAGTGACGATGATCAGGTGGTCGACATACCCAAGCTGCGTCTTTGTGATCGTCAAGAACTTGGTGCAAGCTAGTCTCTTGGCGCGTGGGAGTCCTATTTCATGTTGATTCCATTCTTGACGACACCATGCTTTTCGACTCACGCCTCTATCTAGCCAAACTCGTAGGGCTAAGAACGTGTTGCAAAGCGATGTAATCGCTGGTCTGAGCAACTCATTGTTCGTGAAGGCTCTCATTAAATTGACCAGCTTGTCACTGTTGTACATGTAGGAAGTAATCGTTCTTCCCTTTTGAATAGTTGCCTGTGCCTTGCTTCTCTTTCCTAAATCCTCAAGAATGAGGTCCACGCAATGTCGCACACGGGTCGTCTGGTGACGTCTCTTCGCCATTAGTTTTAATCCAGCGGCTTTGTAGTTTGCCGCATTGTCTGTTACCACCTGCACAACCCGCTGCTCTCCATCCTCATGAACTACCATATCCATTAGTTTAAAGAGGTAGTTAGCGTCTCGAAGCATCAATCGATTTCAAAAATCATTGTCCGATCATCAGAAACCAAAAAGTTTATCAAACTCTTCTTTGTGGGACCAGTCCATCCATCGCACATAATTGTGCAACCTCTCATCCCATACATCCTCAAAGCTTTGTACATAAGCAGTTATCTCATCGTACTCATCTGTTAGTAAGGGCCCAGATATCTCGTATGAAGAAGGCTTTTTAACTCCTGGACCAACTTCTACACTTGTATCAATTATGCTTTTGAAGTACAGCGAGTCTGCTACTTGGCTCGGAATGTGGTTGTATATAAAAAACTTGGCAATGGATTTTCCAAGCTTCTTCCCCATTTTTGTAAGTGAGATTGCACTCAATTTGCTTTGTTTGGAGCTTTCAGTGCGATACATGAATGAATCCATGGGGGCTGTAGTACAACCTTTAGTAGACGGCCTATAATCCCTCCCAGATGCTGACCTACGCAACCCGGCAGTCTGCTCAACATCCTCATCATCCTCAACAACATGTGGCCTATGACTAGATCCACCACCGGTAGCAGGCATGGATGGGCCCTCAACTGGGCCAAAGCAGATAATCAACTTCTTCCTGATCTCGCCGCTGTTGTGCTTCTCTGGCACTCTCTCTCATAGCTCTCGCTATCTGCTCATCCTCATCCTCATCCTCATCATCCTCAGGTACAGTTGATGTAAACTCTGGATCTGGCCTCCTGATTCTCTCATACATTTCCCTATCACGATCGGCTTTAGCTTTTTTTTTTTCCCTTTGCCGCTTGTAAACTAGCTCTGATATTTTCTTCTACCTCTGTGGGTACACTGGGACACCTTCTTGTCTCTCCCTTTACATGAGCCAGATGCTTCTTTAATCGTGTGATATCTCCTCCCAGCAGTTTTTTTCCACAAAGCTTACATTGTATCTGGAGTCTATTACCATCTATTGCTGTACCATATTGCCACGCTGGATCTGTCGAACGTACCATATTTATTTATTTCACCTGCATGAATGAGCAAACGATTGCATTAAAGTAAACATCTAATTTACACTTGAAAATAAAATTTATTTTTTAATTATTGCTATTTTAAAAATATTAGATTATATTTTATTAAATTTATTTGATATTATTCTAATTTTTATAAAATTTAGATTATATTTGAATTTTTATTTTATATTATTCTAATTTTTAAAATATTAGATTATATTTTACGAAATCTATTTGATATTATTATAATTTTTGAATATTTATTTGATATTATTATAATTTATAAATATTTATTTGATATTACTTTTAATTTTGAATATTTATTTGATATTATTATAATTTTTAAAAATTTATTTGAAATTTATTCCATATTATTATAATATTTTATGGGACATATCCCATAATATTAATTATTTTAATTATATGTGACGGTCACATATAATTAATATGGGTCACATATAATTAAATTTATTATTAAAATTAATATGGGTCACATATAATTTAATATGTGACCCATAAATTTAATTATATGTGACCCATATTAATTTTAAGTTTAAATTATATGTGACCCATATTGACCCCATTATTTTATTAATTATATGTGACCCACATGATATGTGACCCATATTATATGTGACCCATATTGATTACATGTGACCCTTAATTATAATTATTTATATTATTTTTGACCCATCAATTTAAATATTTTAAATGGGGTCACATACATGGATCAAAATTTCGGCCGATACCGATACGTATCGGACGATACGTATCGGTATTGGTATCGAACGATACATTGAATGTATTGTTCGATACATTCAATATAGTTGAATGTATCGAACGATACATTCAATGTATCGTCCGATACCAACCGGTACCGATACGTATCGTCCGATACGTATCGTTTTGGAGCTCGGACGATACGTATCGGTAACCCGATATTTTGACCCATGGTCACATATAATTATTTTTGACCCATCATATTATTTTTGACCCATTATTTATATTATTTTTAATTAATTTAAATATTTTAAATTATTTTTTTCCTCTTCTTAATTTAAATAATTTATTTAAATAATTTAAATAATTTTAATAATTTTAAATAATTTAAATAATTTAAATAATTAATATTATAGGTAAATGATAAAATTTAAAGGTAGATCTACCTAATTTAAGGGTAGATCTACACTTATATAAGGTAGATCTACCCTTAAATAAGGTAGATCTACACTTATTTAAGGTAGATCTACACTTATTTAAGATAGATCTACAATTATTTAAGGTAAATCTACACTTATATAAGGTAGATCTACCCTTAAATAAGGTAGATCTACACTTATTTGAGGTAGATCTACCCTTAAATTAGGTAGATCTACACTTATTTAAGGTAGATCTACACTTATTTAAGGTAGATCTACCCTTAAATAAGGTAGATCTACACTTATTTAAAGTAGATCTACCTTATTTTAGTATTTAAAATGAAATAAAACGATGGTAAAATGATAAACACGTACCTTCCACGTTGATCCTGTGATTTTTTGTGCGATTTGGCACCGATTTAGGGTGCAAATAATCCAAAAATGAGAGAGGAAGAAGGAAGAAGAGAGGAAGAAGAGAGGAAGAAAATGGGAAAAAAATAAGGGAAACCCGACCCTTTAGTCGGGTCAATGGGTGGGGCCCACCATTTTTTGAAATTATCGTCCGATACGAACGATAATTTGAAATTATCGTTCGTATCGGCCGATAATTTCAACCTTTTTTAAAATTTTTATTTTTACTCAAATTATCGTTCGATAATTTGAAATTATCGTCCGATACGGACGATACGAACGATATTTTGTCCGTATCGGGCGATAATTTGCCTATTTTATACAGGGTACGATACATACCCTATGTATCGTACCGCTGACCTCCAAAACCGATACGTATCGGTATCGGACGATATTTTGACCCATGGACCTAATAACTAATTAAAAACCCATTAAGTAATTAAAAACCCATTAAGTAATTATAGGCCCATAGAATCACTTAAGACCCATGTAGGAAATTCTAAATAGAATTAGATCTTAAATAGGAAACTTTAAAGTATTTTAAATAGAGTTAGATATTAAATAGGAAACCTTAAAGCATTCTAAATAGAATTAGATCTTAAATAAGAAACTTTAAAGTATTCTAAATAGAGTTAGATATTAAATAGGAAACCTTAAAGCATTCTAAATAGAATTAAAAATAAAATAGGAAATCATAAAGTATTATAAATATAGAGATTAAATTACATAATTTTATATAACTCTTATTACCTAATAACCTTAGAGAGAGAAAGAGAAAATTCTAGAGAAGGAGGAGAATTAGAGGAAGAACCCTAGAGTTTTTGGTTTGAAGGCTTAGAAGAACGCAAGAGGAGTCTACGACGCAATCGGTTTTCGGATTAGTGCTTCAGATTGGATCAAGGGAGAGAAGTTGCATAAATATTTTATGCGAAGACTAGAGGTATGGAAAAATCATGTTGAGATTAATCGAAAACGTAGATAACACAAAATAAAATAGAAATTAGAGTTTATTTCATTTAATGAATATTCTTCATATTAGATTATTAAATTTTTATGCTTAATCGCGGGCTTTCGATGGTACATGGGATTTCGTGATTGATCACGAAATTCTGTGCAGAATCCAGAATCTATTCGGAATCCAGAATCTGTCAAGAATCCAGAATCTATCCAGAATCCAGAATCTGTTTGGAATCCAGAATCTGTATGGAATCCAGAATCTGTCCAGAATCCAGAATCTGTTCAGAATCCAGAATCTGTTTGGAATCCAGAATTAGTCCAAAATCCAGAATTTGTTAGGAATTTCAGAATTTTTCTAGGATGCAAGCAATGAATTTCTATTCAAATATTGTCTATGTTTAATCATCATGCTTAAATGTTTATTTATGTTCACCATTATTTTATTGCTTAGAATCCATGCAAGCTAGGATGTTTGATTTACACAACATGAAACAAGTAGGAATCGATAGAGATTACATATTTATGATGTGTTAAGCCTAAACAAGTGAAAGAGCTATTGCATGATCGATTGATTTCAAGTTTTACTATGCATGTACGTTCATGACATTCATAAAAGTGAAAAGATACATTTACGACATGACACATGAAAATAAAATATTTTTATGATTATGATAGAATTCCTTTGGGCTTAAGTTAGAGGAATTAACATGAATAAGAATGACAAGTAATAAAAGTTATGCATCCATGTATTAATGATAAGACTGAAGGGATGGAGAAGGTCTTTAATTTTAAGCTTACTACTTAACTGAAGAGAAGTTATGTGAAGGTTAACGTAGATACTAATCGAAGGATCAGAGAAGATTAGGATAATGATTAAGAAAGAGATAACTATGTCTATTATGTATGCCGATTCATGAACATTAAATGCTCAATTAAAAATAACCACACATGAAATTAGGGTAGAGACCCAAGCCATAATGTTTATTTAGATTTAATGCTATGTTTCAGTTTTATTTTATTGCTTTACTTATTCTTTATGTCACATGCTATATCTCTGTTATTGTTTGATTTTTATGTGATGATTTGAGTTATGGACCTTTTCTATTAGCCTCATCATGTCTGGCCCATACCGGTTTACTTGGTAAATTGACCAATTATCTGGGATTCCAGGGAGTACAGTTATACATGGAGTGGATGAAGTAGACGCTTCAATGATTGACGGAAAGCCAGATCTGAGCGAAGAAGAATTTGAAGTTTAGTTTATAGGATTTTCTTTATGCATTAGAAAGGATTTTAAGATATTTAATTCAGATTGTTTTTATGAACAAGTTCAGGCTAATGATGGATTATGTTTGATTTCAGTTTTATTTAATTTAAGGAGTATGCGTACAATTTGGTATAATAGGTTGTTATCTCATAATTTAGTATTGTTCTCATGATGGTGTAAAAAGATAATTTATGCGTATACTTTTAATTGTTATTTTTTTTCGTTGCGTTTATATGCGGATCTTTATGGAATAATTGATTTATTTAAAATCATGGATATGTGACGTAGTGTGATGTCTCCAAGTGAGCGCATTGATCCGGTGTGTGAATTTGGGGACGTAACAAAATTACTATCATGTAAGTTTTAAAATCGATGTTGTAGGTGATTTGATTGTTAACCAATAGTAGTTTCATTCTATTGTAGATGTGAATCTTGTCATGGCCAAGCAGAAAGGCTTCTTGACTCTGCAAAGGAAATGGAAGATTCAATTGCTGTGAACTTAAGGTCCTTTATAAGATTTTTTTTTCTAAGAAATTAATTTGTTGGTCGATGAGTTTTCTTTATGAGAATTTACTTTCCAGTGCTTATATTAGCTAATCAACTTCAGCTCTTCAATTACTTAAATATTGACATCCTCTTGTTCTCATGTCACTGTACATATAATTATTTTGCAACAAGTAAATGTTCTCCTACATGATGAGGTTCTACGGTTGCACAAGTCTCTCCTCACTTCTATAAACTGGTATGCTTGGAAGAATTGTGAATGTTATTGGTGAATCAGTAGATGAGAAAAATAATATCATGTCCCATACTGTGAAGCCATATGAAAGAAGCATTAGTAATATTTTGAGCAATACCTGTGATTATTAACCCGTTAAAATTATTCATACGGAACATAAGGTAACCACCGTTAAAAAATTATTTACACCGGCTAGGATGGTCTCACGAAGATGATGAGATAATATCACTCCAGCAGGCAATTATATTGTTTGAGGTTGAAATTAATGCAACTACTGTGGGCACTTTAAGAATAACTGTTGGTGGTAATAAACATTTAGGTGATACTCATAATAAGCGATTAAAAGAATCAAAATTTTCTGGTGCTGGAGATATAACATGCAAAGAAATCTACAAAGGAGTAACCTGGGAGGAATTAAGAAAACATTATTTATATGTAGAATAAAAGTTCATTGATAGATTCAGAATATTGCTTCTTACCAAAAAATACAGCACCCTCACTCACAGCCTCTTTAACTTGCTCAAGTGTATCACATTCAATTTCTGTCTTGGTTTGCTGAGGATGTTTTATTTTTGCTCCTTTTATTGCCTGCTTTATTTTAGATATATAAATGTTGATATTTATGCCTCTTTTCCCTTACCTTATTTTTTATTTGATTATATATAGTCAAATCTAGATAAAACGGTGATGCTATATATGAGGAATAGGGAGTTAATATCACACCGGGAGATGGGGGGATGCTTGATAGATTTGGTAGTATAATTATTATATTATTATTGTAGCTAGTGGGGATTAGGTCAGTCACCCTAAAATAGGTCCCCAAAAGAGTGAGGATTAATCCAAATAGATTTAGTAATTGATAAATCAAAAATATATCTCCAGAATAAGTTACTCCACCTATCATAAAAAAATGAGTATTTGTTCATTGATGCATTAAAATTCAGATTGCTTCCATTATTTGGTTAGTCCATGATAAGGTTCAAAATTCGTAGCAACATAAGTTACGATCTCTGCATCTTTAGCTACTTCCAACAATAGGTGTTGTTGAGGATCTAATACTATAGCTTCTTCTGGTGATATATAAAAAGGGGAATCAAAATCATATACATTTTCTATATAACCTATCAGAAATCTATTGAATATGTTATTTTTGCCAATTCTTTCTTCTGTACAGCTTCCTAATTATGACTATTTTCATTGAAGTACTTAAATCACTGGTCAATATATAAAGAATATTAAAGTTTTTACCTTGTAACAATTTATCTGGATTAAAATTAGATCTTGCCTATAATGTTAACGAATATATCCGAATTAGTGATTTACCAACTCTTTATAGCATGTATTATAATTCACTAAGTAAATTCTTAAATTCATAAGTTTTATTTTGGGATTTAGCGGATGTGATGGAACTGCTAGACATGCTAGATTTAGGTTCTAGTGCTGTGAGGTGTGGTATGTTAAATGTAGCATTGATAAGAAAGAGCTTGTTGTTCATGTTTGGAAAATGGGAGTATCTCCATAGCATTGTTTGTAATAGCGAAAAGCAGAGGTGTAGCATTCGACTCCCCAAACCCATGCAATGGAGGCGTAATCCTCATGATAATTTTAATGTTAAAAATATAATAAATTAATAAAAAGGAAAAAAATAATGTAGCTTTTGAGTTCTGAGCTTTGGAGTTTTACTGCACTACACATGTAATTTATTTATATATATATATATATGTGTGTGTGTGTGTGGGGGGGGGGGATAATGATCCTCTCACTCGAGTCATGGGCTTATCAGCTTATGTCCCATGGCTCGAGTCATATGATCATATCCCCATGACTCGAATGAGAGGATCATTACCCCCCATATATATATATGGACAACGGGAGTCTGCATTTGAGTTGTTCAGTTGAACTTGTTAGAGTTATTAGTCATCATTAATCATATTAATGTAAGGGATGTGTCAAATAATATTTTGGGTGTGTATATAGAAGAGAATTAATATAAAGGCTAATGAGACTTACTAATCTCATGAAGTCAGTTTTACTTCTAATAAAGTCTTCTCTCTTCTTATCTAACCCTAATCCTTCTAACATCATCCTAAACCATCAAAACCATCGTCTCCTAGTTGGTATCAGAGAAAGAAGGTTCCGGATCTGTACACACCATCCTGCTGACGCCAGCATGATTTACTGACGTCAGCCATGGAAAAAAAATTGACCTTTTTTTGACCAGATGTATACACCATCCCCGTGGGAATCTTAAAGGGAGATGTTTTGCCTCTTGGATCAAGATGAGATATGGTCTCTGTCATGGGTTTACGAATGGATTTTTAAAATATGAAGATTTCGATCGAACCTCAGATTTTTTTTATCCTTGGTTTTCGTATGGCTTCGATTGCTAGCAATCAGGGTTGGGGTTGCATCGGTTTTGATTTTGGAATCTATTGAATCATGTTTCGTGTTGTTTTGTGACGACTTGAATCGTTTATGGCATTCTTTCATCTTGCACGTATTTCATTGTTTAAGGATTTCGGCACCCCGTGCTCATTGGATCTATTGCAAGATGGATTGATTCTTCATCGTTGATTGAGTGGAAGTGGGGTTATCAGGTTTGAATGCGATCGGTGATGTCTGTGCTGATTTTGAGGCTCATACGGTGATGTTTTAGTGTTGTTTATTCAACGTTTTTATTTTCAGCCCCATTTTTTCTTCATTCTCACAACAGCAAGTGCTGTTGTATTTATGATATCACATCAGAATTCACACAGGTTATAGGGATTTCACACTAGAATTCTCTGTAATTCAACTTTTTTTAGTTTGCAATAATTGGGAATAAATATATTGGTCTCAGTTCTGATAATCTTCCGTCTAGTATTACTACTATCAAAATAAACTCCTCCAATTATCTTCAATGGAAGAGAGCCATTACATTATATGTTCAGGGGCTAAGAAGATAGGCCTTCTCACGGGCACCACCCCACGGCCTAAGCCTGAATCCACTGATATTGTTAATTGGTATGCTGATAATGCCATTATACTTGGTTGGCTCTTTAATTCCATGGAGCCTAGCATTTCGTGAACGCTTATGTTTTATGAGTCTGCATCCCTGTTGTGGAGTAAGCTTGAGGATACCTTTTCCCCTGCCGAGCATGATACTCGTATTAATAAGCTTCCACGTGCTATAACAGAGTGTAAGCAAGGAGATATGTATAAGGGGGGGAGGGGGGTGGTATTTCAATGCTTTAAAAAGCATATGGGTAGAGCTCAGTCACTATAAGCCTCTTCCTCAGTTCAGTGCAGACATTAAGCCGTGCTTACTTGTCGACATGAGCATCGGCAGATTTATTTTTTTCTGGGAGGTTTCCATCCAAAGTATGAGCAGACTCGCACGCAAATTTTTACTACTCGACCTCTTCCATCCCTCAGTATAGTTTATTCTCAAAGAAGCATCGCTGTTCTATTATGGTATCTATCCCTACAGTCACATCTTCTGAGACTGTAGCTTATGTCATGGATTCTTTCTCCCAGGCGTTGGTATGCATTTTTTTCTGGAACCCTCTTGGATTCGGGAAAATGGTCTAATGTGGTCACATGGGGACTCTGTTTGCGATAGGGGGCGAAGGGGATTTAAGAAGAGGTATTTATGTGCTCCTGTAAAGAAACTTATTAGTTGCAACCGATTCAATAAATGTACCTGAGTTTGTGATCGCCATCTACAGATGTTTATCGATGCTGTAGAACGTCATTAATTGCGAGGACGGAGCGGGGGGTTCGTGCATCAGACTCCAATACTAAATACCGGCCTGCCGGCTTTAACAGCTAGGGTTGCCTAAGGTTTTATCTAATTTGGGTTTTCTTATAATCCTAGTAATCTAACTAAAGGGGTGTGTTGACCTGTTATGCGCAGGAGAATCAAACCCGTTCCCGAGTACCCTTCGTTGGCTCCCTTGGACAAATCGGTTTGATGGCTATGATTGTTTTGAAAATATGATGAGTGTGGACCTAATTAGATTTAATTTGGGTTTTCTTCTAATCCTAGTAATCTAACTAAAGGAGTGTGTTGGCCCGTTATGCGCGGGAGAATCAAACCCATTCCCGAGTACCCTTCGTTGGCTCCCTTGGGCAAATCGGTTTGATGACTATGATTGTTTTGAAAATATGATGAGTGTGGACCTAATTGGTTCTAAGTTGAGAATTTCGGCAGGGGTTTCCTAAGGGTCGGGTCTAAACTAGCTTTATCTTTTCGGACTGCTCGGGAATCGAAGTAGAAGGGCCACCCCCAACTTGAACGACTGCTCTACGAGATTCCTAGAAGAAAGTTGAAGTTCTAAACCCAAACACTTAGTGCAACTTAGTTATAGTTAGGAATCTCATAGCTAACCTCGAGAGTTCCAAAGAGGAAAAGCAAGTGAATGATGTGTGTTTAGAATGAGTGGGGTAGGGGGTATTTATAGTCTCGGCTAATTATACCCCCGGAGTCCAACGTATAATTCAGAATTATACGTTGGAAGTTCGGCGTATATTCCTGATTATACGCTGAGATTCGAGCATATAATGAATTATACATTGTGGTTATAGCGTATAATCCGGGAGGTCTCGGGGAAGTCGGTTGAGTGACTGGCTAGGTTAACGGACTGATTATATGTTGATATTCCAACGTATAATGAATTATACGCTATTATTTCAGCGTATATTTGGAGTGCAGATTAGTTTGCGGATTATTCGAGTCCTAATCTAATACGAACCAATTATACACTAGGAGTCCAACGTATAATCAATTATACGATGGGATTCCAACGTATAATCAGGAACTCATCCCGGGCCGGGCTAGGATCAATTATACGCTGGGAGTCCAACGTATAATTCCCAGAATTGGCGGGTTTCGATATTGTTGGAAAAGTTGGCTTTTCTAGAAATAAGGGCAAGGTCAGTGGTTGTCCGAACAGTTTTGTATACTCCGAGAGGTCGAAAACGGGGTATCTATAGATGCCCATCTTCGGCGCATTCTTGTGGAACAAGGATACGTCGATGAAAGTAGACATCCGTAGTAGGTGTCCTCTCGTTTTCTTAGAGAAATCAGAAGTGTGAACCAAAATGAGCTGACATGAAACGTTTAGCTTTCTTATATATTCGCACAAGCTAAGTAAAAGTGACTATTTGAAGGCCTATTGCAGCAATTGAGAGGTTTTCCATTGCCATGGGTGCATGTCTCCACTAGACGGGGATTTTACGCAATCGAAGTATAGGTGGTGCAAGCGATGTCAAGCTAAAAGGGAAATGATTTTGATAAGATGATGAAGGCCTTGCAGATCATGTCAGACTAAGTGCGTCGTTGCTCACACCAGCGACGCGCGAGGGTCTCTTTTGGTAAACATTTATGATTTCTTAAAGTTGAGTATACTTGATGTTCAGTTCTACGGGGGAAAGAAAAGAATAAGATAGGGAGATAGATAAGAGAGAGATGCATGCAAAGTTTTAAATGTTGGCTTTAACTTAAATCAATTCGGTAAAACTCGGAAAGCGTGTCTCTCGAGACGTCGCTGAGCAGATTCATTGGAACGGGATTTGGGGACTCGACCTTTAGTGTAAAAAGAATTTTTTTTTTTTGATTCTATGATGGGACTTTGGCGAAAAATAGGAGATAATAAAATAAAATTTAAAAAAAAAGCCCCAATTTTAGGATATTGGTCTCGTGACTCGATTATTGTTGCCAAGGTGTTTGTGTTAAAAAAAAGAGCCTTAATGTCAGGTTAGGGTGGGAATTTTCTCGGCCTCACAAATATCTTGGAGCGGCCTGGGACTTCTGAATGACTGAAGGAGGTGTGCTTGTAATGATCCCATGATGGGAATTGATTTAATTATTTCGGCCGCATACCAGGCTTGATCCTGAGGTACTGATAGTCATATAGCGTAACTTTTGACGAGAATGAGATGAGTGGTAAGTAATGAGTGATTGCATTAGTTGTCATTCAAAAGTTTTTGGTTTTATTCTTAAAAAGGTTTTGAAAATTCATTCGACTCATTTTCCGAAAAGAAAATAAAGTGGAAAAAGAGGTTAGGTTTGTTGATGTAGGGGTAACTTCTTATTTAACTAGTTTTGAAAATAGTAGTCAACTACATTCTTCTCGCGTGTGTAGTGTGGTGCCATAATTGGGCTTTTCGTCATGTTTCAACGCTATCAAATTATCAAATTTTGTGGTTAGCAAGAATTTTGTCCTCCTCCCACCATCGTACGATGACATCTAGAAGTGCGAAGATGCCAGGGAAGCCCTCACAGTTTTGCTTATGCTTCCCTGGGTTCATTGACTTGTTCATTCGTCGCATGCTCTCGCTCGATTGTGCTTTTTTTTTTGTTTGAAACATGTATGTCTATCTTTTTTTTAAACAACTTGATGATGCAAGAATTGTGAGATTTGATGGAACCTTACATATTCATTTTTTTGTGCTCTAACATTGACTCCAATGGTAGGAATAATGTGAGAGAATCTAGAGTTTTCTACATTTCAAAAAGGAATGTTTTATGATCCAATAGTCCTTTCGATTAATTTGCCCAAATAGGAAGACGGTTAATGAGTCAAATTGTTCTCAAAATGATTTCGAAAATAATGACCTACGACTGACGAATGCCTTGTGATGACTACGAGGATGATAAATATATAATTATGCTTGTTTTGGTTACAGAACATGATGATTGAGCTATGGATAACATTCCGAGGTTTAGGAAGTCCTTCCCCTGTAGTTGTTTCCTGGGCATGCGGCCAAAATAACATAAGGTTCTTCCCAAATGGGTTTCAATTTCCCTCAGGTGAGGCAGTTGCGTAGGGATTATTTCCTTAGCACTAGCTCCCCAACTTCAAATTCTCGATCAAATATAATTATTTATTAAGCATGTAAATTTGGGCATAACATGTAGGGTTAGAGATGTTGCTGGATAAAATATATTTGTTTGTTTTTAAATATATGTATTTCTTTTGTTTTTATTTTTTGGTATTTATATATATTTTTAATGTTTTTAAGTGTTTATATATATATATATATATATATTAAGGATACAAAGTCAGTTCCTTAAGAAGAGACTGACTCAGGAGGTCCAACTTGTAGGACATATTGAACGGTCGGAGTGATCGCCCATTTGTGAGTTGATGATTTGGTTTGTGGGGCCTCGATTTGATGGACTAAGGATGAGAGAAAATGTGTTTAGGTTTGTAGTGTGGGTGACATAAAATTCATTAAGGTATGAAGTCTTTTGATTTCTTTTTTTGACTAGTAAAAAGCATGTGCAAATGATTGAATTTGATTTTTAGACATCTATCGGGTGATTTGAACATAAAAAAAGTATAATATTTCAAGCGTTCGTTACTATGTTTTATGATTTATTTAAAAAAAGAAAATACTTGTTACTATGTTTCTTATGTTTTCATAACTTATACTGTCAACTATAGAACATGAAGAAAAAAAATAAAAACTAACAAATAGGTATAATTTGGAAAATTCAATTAAATTGAAAATGGGTATATATTCTTTCTTGAGGATTTTATTGTCTTCATCATCTATAGTCTCGTATTTAATGCTTTGACATATCTACGACCTTGTAAGACGGTTTTGGTAAATTGTATCTTGCACTTTGACTTGAAAGAAATACTCATTTTCGAGATATTGACACCAAATTTGATTTTAAGGTCACTTTTTTGGGATCTGTGTCACGTCAAATCAATGTCTGACCATTTGATGGTATGCCCATTATCTCGAGATCAAGTGTGTAAAAGGTTGGAACGAAAAACATTCTCCATTTGGTTCAAAACTGTCAATTGGTTTTAACATGAGAGCCCTAATAGATTCGGTGGGCGTAGTTAAAGGTAAAATCACATTTGATAAAATCATGTGCCATTCATCTTGTTTAAATTTGATTTTAAAGTCACTTTGAATCTGTGCACATTCGATTAATTCAATGATATACTAATTATATATGTTTAATAAAATTTTCTTAATTGTTACTTTCTACTTTGATTTTATAATAACTAATGTAACTAAATCAATAGGCTTCGAATTTTCATACCCTACGTATTTATTAATTATTATTAAAAAGAAGAATAGTAATTTTCATACCCTACGTATTTATTGACCCGAAACCCGAACCCAACCTGAAAACCAGCGAATTGAATTGGTCTAAACAGACCCGAAAACTGATACTGGACCTATTTTGGACCCATTTCGATTTTTGGGGGCAAAAACCAAGAATTTATTAAGTAGGATGAGAAAATAAAAAATGTAGCTTAAAATAATAAAATGGTGGTTGCACCCCATTCAAATCCATGATTGCTTGGAATTAGGTGATGGAGATCGTGTGACTTCAGGCAATATTTTTGTGACTTATGCCACATGAAATAAAAAAATGATTGTTTGATGGTATGCCCATGGTCTCAAGATCCATTAGTGGAAGATTGGGGTGAAAAACGATCTTCATCTTCCGACTCCAAGCAGTCAATTGAATCGTCTTTAGACGTAGGCGCGGACAGAGGTATAAAAAATACGGGGAGTGATTACTTGCACCGGAGAATTATGCTATTGCACCTAATTTAAAAGAAAATTTTATATGGTAGCCATTAAAATTTTTTGAAGTGATTGTACTGAATTTAAATAAAGACTTGGTATTTTAGGGACATGTGATATGTGAAAATGCAATATGGGCCGTCTGATATGAACTTTATGATCAATGGATCTGTGCAACTGTGGATTTTTAATGAATCCGTCGCGACGATGCGCTCGTTTAACAAAAAACTAGAGTCGCCACTCGGAGCTTTTGGTATCCTGGGATACCCAAATCAATTTTAAAAGCATCGAAGTGCCAAAAATATGACTCTGATTCCGGTCTACACCAAAGGCTCTTGGGTAGGGACTTCGGTTATCGATCGGGAAGGTGTTAGGCACCCGACCAATCCGCTCGTAAGCGGTCTCTACTATGGTTGTTTGGATGTGTGTATATATATATATATATATATATATATATATATATATATATATATATATATATATATATATATAAAGAAAAGAAAATGGAAAATGTGCGGCACTTCCCCTTGCCCGAAGGCACACCGATTCTATTGAGCCCTTCTCACTTGCCGAAATTTGGGTAGCGTAATGGCTCAATTCTAGGATAGAGGAAAAACAAAGAAGGTAGAGGAATAGAAGGGAGAGCCGGAGCTCTCGGGCCCTTGTAGCACCGATGTGGTCCTTCGCACGAGAGCGTCGCCGGTGAGCTTCCGATAGCAAACGGGTTAGGAGAAGGGTTCTAATCTCTAAGGCTTGGTAGCTAAGAGGTAGAGGAAGAAGGCTAGGGGGTAGTTTAGCTAAATCTCAAAGATTGATGGTGGAAAATGAGGTTTAAAGGGCAAAGATCAATTCTGGAATTTGTATGGGATTGGGGCACCAAAGTGGGGAAAAGGTCTCTCTTAATATTTTCTCTCTTTTGGAAGTTTTTCAAGCCTTTGTAAAGGGAGGGGTTCCTCCTTATTTATAAGAGAAAAGGGAGGTTAAGAGGGTACTTAAGGGCTAATTAGGGTTAGCAATTAGGTAATCTTCTAATCTAAGGTTTCCTAGGATTTTAAGAGCTTGGAAAAGTGGGCAATGGGTTTCAATGGTAGATGATAGGGTGAGGTTTCAAATGACTAGAGGGTTGCAAATTGGGTAAACAGGGGTGCAACAGTCCTAATGAAACCCACCCTAAACATTGAGATGGTCAACATGTCAAACCCCAAAAGTGAAATTCGGGCAATATCCAGAGGTTACTGTAGTAAAGCTTGGCGTGTGTATTACACACGCCAAGCAAAGCTATAGTGTTCGGGAAGTCCAAAGCCCGCTGGGGGCCCACCTGTATTTGGCTTGTGTAATACACACGCCAAGCATGCCCCAGCTAGGTGCAGTTTCCGAACATTCTTCAGGTTGCCGTAACTTTTGAAGCACAGCTCGGATTGAGGTGATTCTTGGCTTGTTGGAAAGCTGGGAACCTCTACTTTTCAATGGTATAAGATTCAGTCTCAGCAGAGGTCCTTGCCAGCCCCAGTACATCTCTCTCTGACCATAGCTTGGGAGGGTTAACTAAGGGTTCGGAGGGGTTTCTACGGGTTGGGGGTAATTCCTAAGGATTTGGGAAGGGTCCTAAGGGTGTGGGAGACGTTATCGGAAGCTCGGGGGTCTGCCTCTCTCGAAGTATGTCTTGATCGAGCCTTGGGCCAAATTTGGGTGTCTACAGATGCCCCTCTTTCCTATTCGATCACTAATGATCGAATGTCAAAGATAAGAAACATTCGAAGAGGCCCAAGGCAACACTGACGGGTCCGCTGTATTCAGAACGAACCTCAAACATCAGGTGGGTAACTGACGGGGAATTTAGATCCGCATCTTTGCTTCGTGATCAGGCTAATCGAAGTAAGCCAGCAAGGAAGAAATGAACCCATAAATGGGCTTTCAAAAGGCCCGTTAAAGACTCGTGTGCACATTAATTTAGGCAATATTTTATCTAGGTTTAGTTTTATTTCTTATTAGGATTCTTTTAATAAGTGGCTTGTTTTAGGACTAGTTTCCTTATTTGAATTATTTAGGATTTAGGCACATATATGTGATATGTGACTGTTAATCCCGTCACTTTCTGCGCAATCATCGAAAAAGTGGTCATAAGTCTATCAATATGTGTCGGAATTGTGTGATTCTTGTCTTGTTGAAAAGTCACTTCGATAAGTTTTCAAACAAGACTAATTTCACGTCAATCGGACATCGTTTGACCCTTCAAAAGTGGTCGCGTAATAAAACAACGGGATTAATGGTGAAATCAATTATGACCGTTGGATTAGAAAGTTTTAATGGTTGATTAGGAGTTTTATTTCAAGTAGTATTCCTAGGGTTTCTTTTCTTTATAAATACACATTGTAATCTCTTATGAGAATTAGTATTGATGATGAATGAAAATTATGAGTTTTGCTTTGTGCGAATTCAAGAGAACTTAAGATGAGTTTTCGATCGAAGGAGATTCTTTCAAACCTAAGGAGTGAGCAATCGTTTCTCGTACGACTTGGTGCAAAGCCGACGTACAGCCTTGGTGCGAAGTCGACAAGCCTCTCTAGAGCGAATCCGGAGATCTCCTATCTTCTTTTTATTTTATTCCCTTCCACGCGGGATTCTGCTATTTTAGGGTTAGCTTGCGATTCCGTCCCGCGTCAGTTTTGGAATCAAAGCGATTCGAATCCTCGGGAAATGGAACGGCGAATCATGAGTCAGGATCAAGTTCTTAAAGCCCTTTGTGATTTGAACGATTACATGGTTTCCATGAGAATGTTCATGAAACGATGGAACATTCCTATCGTGCGTCAAAAGATTGCGATGGTGGAAAAACTTTGGCGCGAAGGGAAAGGTAGATCATCTCAGCAGCACGGTTCCTTATTCCAGCATAAGGCGCTCCTTAATAGCGTTTATTGCGAATTGCTACGGTTGCGTCGGATCGTGGTTGAATGGCGTGAGAATATCAATGCAATAATTATCAAAGATTTTATTCACAATCTGTTCGAAGACGTATTAGACGTGATTCACGTTTTGAGATCGAAGGCGAGAGATTTCGTCCCCATAGCCGTACTGGTGAGAAAATCTCTACGAGTTGAAGTTCCTCTACCCGAACCCGTGGTTGTACCTGTATCGGTGGAAGATACCGAACCTATAGTAAATCAAAGTACTTCCATGCCTATGGAAGAACCGATGGCGCCCGTTGTTCACGCAGATCTAGTTATCCTCCTTGATCTTGTGCCAGAACAATGTCCGGTTGAAGAGTCCATACCAGTTGTTGAGACCGTGGTAGATCTCGAAACCGTCGAAGAGCCCAAGATTGTTGAAGTCCAAGCATCCATGATAAGCCCTACCGAACCCGCAATCATTGAAGCACAGGCATCTGTGATCGTCCCTACCGAGTCCGAGACCATTCAAAAGTTCGAGGTCCCTGGGGAACAAGCATACTTGATAACGCTTATCGATGTCGGCCAAAGTTCGAGGTCGAACTTTTTCAAAGTTGAGGAGATTGACGGGAAATTTAGATCCGCATGTTTGCATCGTGACCGGGCCAATCGAAGCAAGCCAGCAAGGAAGAAATGGACCCATAAATGGGCTTTCAAAAGGCCCATTAAAGACCCGTGTACACATTAATTTAGGCAATATTTTATCTAGGTTTAGTTTCCTTTCTTATTAGGATTTTTTTAATAAGTGGCTTGTTTAAGGACTAGTTTCCTTATTTGAATTATTTAGGGGTCAGACACATATATGTGATATGTGACGTTAATCCCGTCACTTTCTGTGCAACCATCGGAAAAGTGGTCATAAGTCTATCAATTTGTGTCGGAATTGTGTGATTCTTGTCTTGTTGGAAAGCTACTTCGATAAGCTTTCAAACAAGACTAATTTCACGTCAATCGGACATCGTTTGACCCTTCAAAAGTGATCGCGTAATAAAAAAACGGGATTAATGGTGAAATCAATTATGACCGTTAGATTAGAAAGTTTTAATGGTTGATTATGAGTTTTATTTCAAGTAGTATTCCTAGGGTTTATTTTCTTTATAAATATGCATTGTAATCTCTTATGAGAATTAGTATTGATGATGAATGAAAATTATGAGTTTTGCTTTGTGCGAATTCAAGAGAACTTAAGATGAGTTTTCGATAGAAGGAGTGATTCTTTCAAACCTGAGGAGTGAGCAATCGTTTCTCGTACGACTTGGTGCAAAGCCGACGTACAGCCTTGGTGCGAAGCCTTGGAAACCCGTTGGTGCGAAGCCGACAAGCCTCTCTAGAGCGAATCCGGAGATCTCCTATCTTCTTTTTATGTTATTCCCTTCCACGCGAGATTCT
Organism: Chloranthus sessilifolius; assembly: GCA_021018995.1. Classification (NCBI taxonomy): domain Eukaryota; kingdom Viridiplantae; phylum Streptophyta; class Magnoliopsida; order Chloranthales; family Chloranthaceae; genus Chloranthus; species Chloranthus sessilifolius. The sequence goes on along the minus strand of CM037584.1, from coordinate 92,569,422 downwards.
GCTATTTTAGGGTTAGCTTGCGATTCCTTCTCGCGTCAGTAACATGGTGAGTAAACGGAAGCCTTGTATGTCGAGGAAAACGTCTGTTCCTCAAGGCTATCGGTCCCCAAGCGCTTAGCAACATTACTGGGTATAACCTAGATGGTACGAGTTGCGAAAGCCCAATATGCAGGGTTTCACTGTCCTTACTCAGTCTCATGGGGAATTTGGGACGATGTGCATCGGTACGACTGGGGTGGCGCTGGATATGCCGTGCTGATGTCTAGCCTGGCTAGAGCCTCAGTTGGGGGTATAGCTTTTGTCGTTAGTTTCTAGCCTGTGATTGAGGTAACCCCTGCTTTTTTTGCTTCCCCTGGTTTGTTGGCTAGTCATTCATCCTGCATCTGACACACTTTTTATGTTTACTGCCTTTTTCCCTCCTTTTGTTTTAGACTTGGTATTTTTTACTGCCCTTTTTTCTTTTGCTTGCCCAAGGGTGGGTCCATCATTCTACATTGAATTGTATCTCGGGAACATCTTTGTGTGACAATGGACCTGCTTTTCAATCCCGCCTCCTGTGGGGGGTCCGGGACCACTATACTTCCCTCTTTGGGCGTGGGGCCCATTTTTCTAAAGAGTGGCTTGGGAGTTTGAATGAGAGCGAGCTCGCGGGTTTGGATCGGCTTGGATTGGCCCGTCTCGTCTTTCCTTGAAGTTCCTCCTCTTTGGGATTTCATTTATGCAGCGGCTTCATCTTGGGAAATTAATACTCACGTCTTCCGTTTTGGGAATCGTGAGTTAACTCCTACTCTCGAGGAGCTCTCTAATTTTTTGGGTCTGAAGTTGCATAGAGACCTTGCCAGAGTACTGCCGAAACCGGGTTATGCTAAAGCCGTTCAGATCACCTTGGGCTTGAGAAAAGTCTCATGGGTGGGCCCACCAGGTGTTCGGTGAAATTCCTGAGAGAACTTTTTGGAGAGGAAAGCCTGCGAAAATTGTCGATCAAAAATCCTCATAATGTGAAGGCCTTTGCCCTTTGCCTTATCTCTGAGGTTCTTTTCTACACTGGGGGCAAGAGTTTCTCGCTTGCTCTTTGCGACGTCTTAGCGGAATTAGCCGGAGGCCGCTTTGTGATGCATATGGTTCCGGCGAAGCTTTATCACTGCCTTGATGCCTTCGCTTTGGGCAAGGTGGAGGGCCTCCGGGGATGTCCCGTCTTGCTCCAAATTTGGCTTGGGGAGCATTTTGCTATCTTGGGACCCATGCCCCACTTTTATGTTCGAGGTGAGATGGCCCGTTGCTTTTTGGGTAGATGCCACATGCTTCCACAGGGGGATATACAAGACCTGAAGCTTTGGCTGGCTGATGCCGAGTTGGTGTGGAGGCTTCCTTGGTTAGACAGGACTTTCCCAGTGGTTCGCTTCAGAGACCATGAGGGCATCACTCTTCTTGGTTTGACCGGCAGTACTTACTATTTTCCATTCGAGTGTTGCGCCAGTTTGGTTCTCCTCAACAGGTGTCATGCACGGCGAAACCACCCTCATGCGACTTGATTTTCTCTCGGGGATCCCATGGAGACTTGGATAGGATAGCCGCCCTCTGGAAACGCGTCAGTCGAGGCTCATGTGCGATCTAGTGCAGGGGAATTTGGTTTTGTCTTCCCCAGAGTATGAGGTTTTGGTTACAGTCTGAGATGTCTTCCGCTTGTCACTTGGATTAGGCAGGGAGCAGTGATGTAGGGGGGCCTTGGCCGAAGGAGTCGATGCTTCGAACCCGTACTGAGCTATTGATGGACGAGAAGCAAATCCTGCATGAGCATTTAGAGAAACAAACGGTTAGAGCAGAGGTGGCAGAAGCCAGGGCCGGAGTAGCTGAGTGTGAGGTCCTTCGCCTGGAAGGAGCCTTAAATAATGCTCTTGGTGCTACTGATGCCTCCCGGAAACGATATAGGAGTCTTCATGGTCGCAGGATGACAGAGCGGGATGTATGGGAGGATGCTTTACGTGCAGATATCTGTTCCTTGAAGCGTGAGTTGGGTCATTGACTCCATCCTGCACATACCTTTTTTGCGTAGATCAAAATCATAGAAGGGGGTGTAAGAACTCCTGCCAGATATTTTTTTTTTGTGTATATATATTTTCTTTATGTTTTTACTTTTTGTAAAAAAAAGGAAACGGAGGTTGACATCACACTGATTATTGTTTGGAGATGTGGTGTAAGCGAAGTACAAACTTGTAAAGGGAAATCTGTTATCTTACAAAGATTTTATCTTCTTCTCTTCTCTTTTTGTTTTTGTAAAATGGAAAACTGGGTTATTGTGCCAGTTACTCCTTTGGAGACGTGACGCACACAGTGCCGACTTAAAATGGGAAAGGAAAATTTATTATCTTCTGCAAAAGTGGCCTCCTCGCCCTGTGGTGGTGCACACAGTGTGGGTGCGAAAAATGGGAAAGGAAAATGTATTATTTTTTACAAAGTGGCCTTTCCGGTCATCAATCCAAGCATCCCGGAATGGGGCGTGCACGGTGCTAGCTTGAACATAGGAAAGGGAAATTTATTATCTTTTTTTTTTTTTTGGTGCCTTATACACGCAAGGGGAAGCAAACATGCCCTAATTTTGAGCTTAGTTGAACCCCTTCACGTGGTTGGATTCGAGTGAGGTCAGCAGTTTTACCAAGGCCGGAACATCCATTCCTTTTGGATCGAATTGACCTTTTCTCTTTACCCTAGGTCATACGTTTGATGGTGCTGCTATTTAAGACATTCTTGGTCGGGACCTGATTTGAGCTAACATGAGCGGCCCAGTCGGGAATTAGGTAGCATGGGAGGGTGACTGAAGGATTCCTTTCTCTTTCCTCTCCTTTTTTTTGTTTCTCCTTTTCTTTTCGTCTTTCTCTCCTTTTTTCTCTTTATTTATTTATTTATATATATATATATATATATATATTTTTTTTTTTACTCACAACGCCCAAGATGGGTTTTCACTATGCCCGTTGTTTCCCTCTTTTTTATCCGTAGCGCCCTTTCGGGTTTTCACTACGTCCATGGGTATGCATTTTTACCTCAGGCGCCTTTTCAGGTTTTCACCTGGTCCGCACAAGCTCGCTGTTTTTATCCGTGGTGCCCTTACGGGTTTTCACGACGTCCATTTTGCTTTGAGCTTATATTTTTTTATTTTATTTTCTTTTTCAAAGACCACGACATGAACGTTGATTCCGTCATAGCTGGCTGGATGAAATTCTTTTGTTATCTCTCAGCTTGGTTCGTGTTGACTCAACGGATACTGTGACTACTTGTGGACCTTAAAGAGGGCTTCCTTCAGGGATGTATCTTGGTCATGAGATAGGTTATGAATTCTTGAAGGTATTCTCGGGTTTTCAAAAGATTTCCTTGATGGGGTTCCAGTTGCCGTAATACACTTCTTCCTTGGGGTATTTTTACTGTACATGCCTCATGATTTTTCTATCTTTTCTATATATATTTTTTCTTTTGCTTATCCTCTTTTGGGATTTTGCTTTTCTAATTTTTTTGGATTTTGATGGTAACTCTTTTCTCTTTTTATGTTGGTCTTTTCTCTTTTTATGTTGGTATTATACACATTTTTTTTTGGAAGGGTTTATGAAAGAAAGGCCAATGGTTCAATGGGTGTAGCAAAGGGTATGAGTATTCAGGAACGCTCTTTTGGCTACTTGGCTTTGAAATGATGGCCTCTTTTTTAAAGGATCCTTAAGCAGTCACGTATCCAATTTTATCAGTACTTACCTTGCTGTGGGAGACTAGGAATAGAATCAGTGTACGTATCCTGCGATGATGGGCTCAAGAAAGTAATCTCCGTCCTTGGTGGCGAGGCGGATCGCATATCTAGGGAGTACCTCTCGGATGACGTAAGGCCCTTCCCAGTTGGGCTTGAATTTCCCTCTTGGATCAGCGTGGAGAGAAGGAAAGATCTTCTTGAGTACAGTGTTTCCCACCTTCAAATCTTGAGTGCGAACGCGCTTGTAAGCATGTGCGATTCGTCCTTGATAAACCTGAGTGTGACACAAAGCCAGGAGCCTTTTCTCGTCTAGCAGGTTTAGCTGCTCAAAGCAGGACCTCTCTCTTTCAGCTTCTGGTAGACCAAATTCGATGAGGATGCAGAGTGAGGGTACTTCAACTTCGACTGGCAGGACGACCTCGGTTCCATACACAAGGGAGAATGGTGTTGCCCTTGTAGCGGTACAGATTGACGTTCAGTAGGCCCACAATGCGAATTGTAACATTTCACTCCAATCTCGGTAGGTGACGACCATTTTCTCAAGGATGCGGATGACTGTCGTAAATCTGGATATAGCGGCAGCTCATGCTTTTGACCAAATCGGTATCCAAACCAGGCATATTCTCGTATGACCATGCGAAGACGCCTTGGTATGACCAAAGCAAATCAATCATGCTTTTTCTTTCCTAGGGGGACAACAACGTTCTGATCTTAGTGATTCAAGGAACCTCCTTTGTACTCAGGTTGATGTCTTTTGTTTCTTCAAAGATTGGGGTAGGGCCTTGCTTAAAATCGGTAAATTGGTCAAGGAGCTCATTGGTGAGCTCCTTGTCCAGATTCGTGACTCCTACTTCTTGTATTTCCAGATGGCTTTTGGGAGTCAGCCTCCATCATGCTTATCATGGGCTCGTCCGGGACCTGATCCTCAAATGTCAATATGGGTTTTGAATGGTTCAGGATTGGTGGCTGGATTTGTAAGGGTTCCTCAATAAGTGATAGGGATGTCAGGTTTATTTCCACATCGGGGGGAGTGATTTGGGGATTAGTTGGATGGATAGCGGCCACTGGCTTGGGTGGGGTTAGCTGTGTTGCCCCATTCTAATCAACTTTTACAACCCCCGCACTCACGAACGTATTGCGGATGTGAGGTCTCAGTTGGGGTTTGTCTTCCAGGTCTCTCCCCCAGGCTTTGGTAGCGGCTACGGTTCGGGCCTTCTCCTTGGCTTCTTGAACCTCTCCTTCAGTGGGCTTGTAACCTAACCCAAATCTGACATGTTGGCCGCCTTTCGCTTTGACCGGGTCTCTCCTGCCTTGCAAATGGGGACCCAAACCTTTTCCTTTCTGATAGCCCCACTTTGGAGCATGGCTATTGCTGCAGTCTTTCCACCTCCGGTTTTTGTGGTGACCCCTCTGATAGGTTCTGGCCCTAATGTTAACACATACTGGAAGCTGTGAAGATCTGTGTCTTCAGCTGTATGGGGTACATCCAGCACCTTGAGATTTTTGGTGTTGTGGGCCATCTTCTCTCCTTCCACTTGTCCCTCACCTCTAATGGTAATAACTTTCTCTTCGAAGATGAATTTGAGCTGTTGGTGTAGAGTGGAGGGCACTGCCCCGATTTCATACAGCCCCAGGCGTCCTAGTAGCGGGTTGAAGGAGGACTTGATGTCTATGATTTGGAATGGGATTGAGTAGGTTATTGGCCCAATGGTGAGCTCAAGATCGACTTCTCCTATCACCTCCCTCTTGGTATTATCAAACCCTCTTGCACTCGTTTTGGCTGGCCGTACTGTGGAGGGATCAACCCCTATTTTGGTTGCAGTTATGAGGGGGCATACATTCAGTGCCGAGCCATTGTCTATCACCACCAAAGAGATTATTAAGTCCTTTGATTCCACCATGATATTGAGGGGTTTGGAATGGTTGCTTCCTACACTCGGCAGGTCGTCATCTGAAAATGAGATGGTGTTGGGGGCTAAAACCTGCCCAATTATTTGTCCCACCTCATCAGGGGTTACTTGGATGGACATATGTGCATCTTTCAGTGCTCCCATTAGAGTCTGGAAATGGAGCGGAGATGTCTTTAGCAGGTCCCAGACTGTGATGTGGGCTGGCATTCTCTTTAGCTGAGTTTCTAGTATGTGCTCTTTGCTCATTTTTTCAAAGGGGTTTACCGCGGCTGGTTCCTTCTCTTCTGGCCGGGCTGGTACCGATACTTAAGGGTTTTTAGAGATTCTTCCTGATCGGGTAATAAAATCAATTTCCCCTTCTCTGTCGCTGCCTGCATTGATACCCGTCTGTTCATAACTAAGCGGGACTGGATGGGGATCGTAGGTCGACCCTGGGACCTGAAATGGGGTTGGTGAGGGTATTTGAGATGCTCGTATTGATGGCAAGGCAAAACTGGGCCAATTCTGGTTGACTGGTGCTGGAGATGGTAAGCCGGTGGGTGTACGGAAAAATTAGGCCCATTGTAACAGAGTGATACTAGAGGTGGATTGATTGGGGGTGGAGCAAAATTGGGCCAATTGCATTGGATTGGTGTTGGCGATGGATTGGGTGACACATAGTGATCGGCTATTGGTGTTGGGAATGGCTAATATATTTGGGGTGAGTAAAATTGGGCTCCACATGGTTGACAGGCGCGAGTGTAGGGAAATACATCCTCAAATCTAGGGTTGTTACTTGCGGTGTAGGGTTTGGGAAATAGTCGGCTAAGTTCAATGGCTCGATCACCCCTATGACCTCATTCCCATGGTTCCATTGCCCTGGTGACTCTACACTCTCTTCTATGCTGATGTATTCTAAGGGATCGAACTCTTCCATCCCTTCTTCCAACATATATGGTGGCCCTTGGGCCCATTTCTCCCTGCAGGTGCGGTGGTAACGGGGCTTGCATGATATTGGTGTGCAGGTTTGCTTGGGGGGTGCTAGGGGTATGAGTTTCCCTGCCTCTATCAAATCTTCTATCGCGTGTTTCAAAGGAAAGCACCGATCAGTTGGATGTCCCGGCTTTTGATGGAAATTGCAGTGTGTGCTGGGATCATAATTTTTTGAATTGGATTCGGCGGAGGTCGCGGTTGAAGCCAAGTGACTAAACCCTTTTCAATTAGTAGAGGTAAAAGGACATTCAAGGACTGCCCCAATGGGGTGAATACTCGGTTAAGGCGGGCCCTTCTCTACTCGGGGGTCTGCTGCCCCCAGGGGACATTGTTCTGCCTCGGAGCCTGATTTGTTGGTGCTGGGGTGAATACTCGGTTAAGGCGGGCCCTTCTCTACTTGGGGGTCTGCTGCCCCCAGGGGACATTGTTCTGCCTCGGAGCCTGATTTGTTGGTGCTGGTGTTGGTTGTGCTGCCGCGAATTGAAAGGGGACCATGTTGGTGTTGGGCTGTGTGTTCATTATATTTTGTACCTCTGCCCCTACTCCTCTCTTAGTCTTCTATTCGGTGAACTTTCGGACCCCACTGGCCCCACTGGACACATTCTTTCTCAAACGTCCCTCTCTAATTGCGTCCTCCCAACGGTTGGCATTCCTTACCAAGTTAGTGAAGCTGAACTGGTGTTGGTATACTAAAAAATCCGAGATGTCTGGAAGAGTGTTTTTTGAGATCATCTCAATTTGCTCATCATCGGGTATTCTATTTGTTTACTTAGGCTGCCAATGCCCTCAATCGCCCCAGGTAGTTACTGAATGCTTCATTGGGCTTTTGCCTTAGTCAGGCTAGATCTGACTTACGGGGTTCAATGTCTATGTTATAGAGATACCACTCTTGGAATAAGTGGGTTAGATTTTTCCATATTTTAATCATGGATGGTTCCAAGGAAGTGAACCATCTCAAAGCCGGGTCCGTGAGACTCTTCTGGAAAACTTTTATGAGCAAACGCTCATTCCCTCCATATTGACACATATCTCCACAGTATGATTTTAGATGGGCAATTGGATTGCCCGTGCCATGGTATTTATCGAAAGTAGGCACTTTGAATTTGTGGGGAAGTGGTACTTCCGCAAATAGACACAGGTCGGAGAGCTCAGTAGCGTGAATTTCAGCTCCTCCCATCTTCATTAGTTGCTTTTATATTTTGTCCATTTGCTCTTTCAGCAATTCGGACTCTTTTGATTGTAAGGTCGAGGTTGGTCCTTCATTCAGAATGGCCTATGGGTGGGTGAACATGGGTGGAGGTGGATTAACACTGGAAAATGCCCCTGCATAGGCCCCATTATTTCTGACCTCGTCCTCTTCATACTTTGGATCAACATAAGGTGGAGGAGGGGTGAGGTTATCTTGTTAGTTCTGAGTGGGCTGGATGGGTGCCTGGTGGGGCCACTGTACATGGGGGAAACCTTGGGGATGGGTTTGAGCGGTAGGAAGATGGGTGAATTGGGGATGGTTGATGGTATGCGATAGATTCTCACACTGGGTTGGGTGTGAGATATGTGAAAAAATAGGGCCCATGCCGGGTTGGGGGATTGGGTGAGATGGGTGTATTATCTGAGGGGGAATGGGGGCTTGTTGGGTGTAAGTGAATGTGGGATATTGGGGGAATGACGGAGGGTTTGCAAATGGGGCTCCTAGGTTTGGGCCTTGATGGGCTTGGGTATAGGGCATGGGGCTTTGATGGGCTCGGGCTTGGGGTATTGGGCCTTGATGGGCTTGGGTCATTGGGGCTTGGTGGGCTTGGGTCATTGGGGCTTGGTGGGCTTGAGGAATTAGGCCTTGATGGGCTTGGGCCATTGGGGCTTGGTGGGTTTGGGCCATTGGGCCTTGGTGGGTTTGGGCCATTGGGCTTTGGTGGGCTTAGGCCATTGGGCCTTGATGGGTTTGGGCTATTAGACCTTGATGGGCTCGGGGTATTAGGCGTTGATGAGCTTGGGTGTAGGGCGTGGGGCCTTGAGGCCCGCTCAAATAGCCTCGTGGTTGATAGGAGCCTTGGATGGTATGGACAATGGAAGGCTGATTAGTATTTTGAGGGAATGGGGTGTGGAGATTTTGAAAGGTTTTTTGGGGATTGGATATTTGGGGTGGATGAGGATGGCTTTGGGAGGCCTTCCAAATGGTGTAGGCTTTCACCATGTCCTCCATCATGGACATGGGTTCAGGTATGGGGTTGGAAGTGGATGGCTCACCTAATGAGGGGGATGTATGGGAGAAAATAGGCATGACCTAGGTAGAGGTGTGGGAAATATAGGGTATATGTTGGCTGGATGTGGGGGAAAAATAGGGTGAATGTTGGGGGATTGTGAAGGATTGAGATGTGTGTTGTGTGGATGGATGTGGAAAATTGGGTATGGTGGAAGCGGAGGGGAAATGGGGTATATTGGATGTGAATGAGAGAAAATTGTGCATGGTGGATGGGTTGGGTATGGGTGTACTGGGAGTGGATGTGGATGGATTTTGGGTAGATGTGGATGGGAAAATGGGTGCACAGAATGGCTCGGTGACTATGAATGGGAATCGGGTTGCGGAATCGACAATGGGGATTTCCTCCATGCGAGAATGTGATGGGGAAGAATCGGGATTGGCATAAGCCGGATCAACCGCCCACGACATGGCTTGGTGGCGGGTTAGGTACGGATGCCTCGGGTGGGGCCCGAAAAGTTTTCTCCTCCCCTTACGGGACGATGGAGGGTAAGGTGATGCCGTTGTGCCGACACCCGTCTTTTTTTGGATTTTGATTTTTTCTTGATTTTTTTTTATTTTTGATATTTGATTTTTTTGGTTTTTGGATAAAGCAAATGAACCTTTATAGGATGAGTTCCATGGCCTTGGAATTCCCATTTTGGGCAGTGTTCGCACCCCAAATATTTTCCGCGGCGGGATCCCGATACACTTCGGAAGAATCAAAGAGAAAACCCCTTGATCTATGTGAAGGCACGGGAATCCACGCGACAACCTGAGCCCTCGGAAAAAGTCAATAAGTGGGTGGCCTCTTTTGACCGGCGAGGGCGTATTGGGTATCGAAAAGTGTGAGATTTATCGGAGATACTAAATCGCTAAGCGAGGGACTCGAGAAGGTGATAATAAGCCTCAGATTTGGGCTGCCTAGCCCAGAACAGGCTTGGCGTGTGTATTATATGCGCCCAGCCAAAATCTGGAGATTTTGGCTTGACGTGTGTATTATACACGCCAAAGCTAAATCTGGATAGGTTTGGCTTGGCGTGTGTAATATACACGTCAGAGCAGTTCTGGTAAATATGGCTTGGCGTGTATTTTACATGCGCCAGGCAAAAACAGGGTATATATTTATATTGACACCAGAACAACAAGCCCAGAATTGGTCTCTTTTTCTGGTTTTCTGGAAGCGATGCTTCTGGGGACTGACTGACTTGTTGTAATGGGTCCCTCCTCTCCGTTCCTAGGGATACAAGGTTGATTCAGGGCAACTAAACGCACTCCCCAAGGGTTTTAAGCTTTGTAATCGTCTCGATCATCCACCCGATATACCTCCGGCGCAAGCGCCTTCTCAGATACTGGATGGGGTGGTTCTTTTCGGGATCATCACCACTAGGGGCTGCCGCCGTACTAAGAACCGGGGCGTTTCTATCTTTGCCTAAATTCCCAACCCTTTAAAATCTACCCCGCAAAAATGAATTAAGTCCTTTAGTTCACTTTTAAGGTTCAATTTTAAATTCAATTTTAAAAGGGAGTTTACTTGATGTTCAAAAACGGGTTGTGACGATCTCGTGCCGCCTCTATGGGCCAGCGTCCATTGATGGAATATGATTGCGAGAAATGTAAATGCCCAAGTAAGCCTGCCAAACGGCTAAGACGCTTAAATGACAAAAATGAAACTAAACTATCAAGTAACCCCCAAATTTCTAAGGTGGTAAAGAGCTTGAGTAGGCCCGCCAATCGGCTAAGGAGTGTAAATGACGGAAGAGTAAGGGTGAGTAAAAACAATGGTCAAGTAGGCCCGCCGATCGGCTAAGGCGTGTAAATGATAGAAAAGTAGGGGTAAGTATAAAACAAAAAAAGGAAGTAAAAAGGTTAGTAAAAAGAAGAAAAACACATGCAAAAAGGGGGCTAACTTCAAGTAGAAGCTCTAGTTCTTCCCAAGCGGAGTCGCCATTTGTGCAACTGTGGATTTTTAATGAATCCGTCGCGACGATGCGCTCGTTTAACAAAATCAATTTTATAAGCACCCGGAGCTTTTGGTGTCCCGGGATACCCAAATCAATTTTATAAGCACTGAAGTGCCAAAAATATGACTCTGATTCCGGTCTACGCTAAAGGCTCTTGGGTAGGGGCTTTGGTTATCGATCGGGAAGGTGTTAGGCACCCGATTATCTCGCTCGTAAGTGGTCTCTACTATGGCTGTTTGGATGTATATATATATATATATATATATATATATATATATATATATATATATATATATATATATATATAAAGAAAAGAAAATGAGCGGCACTGCCCCTTGCCTGAAGGCACACCGATCCTATTGAGCTCTTCCCGCTTGCGGAAATTTGGGCAGCGTAACAACTTAATTTTAGGATAAAGGAAAAGCAAAGAAGGTAGGGGAATAGAAGGGAGAGTCGGAGCTCTCCGTCCCTTGTAGCACCGATGTGGTCCTTCGTGCGAGAGTGTCGCCGGTGAGCTTTCGATAGAAAACGGATTAGGAGAAGGGTTCTAATCTCTAAGGCTTGGTAGCTAAGAGGTAGAGGAAGAAGGCTAGGGGGTAGTTCTAACTAAATCTCAAAGATTGATGGTGGAAAATGAGGTTTAAAGGGCAAAGATCAATTCTGGAATTTGTATGGGATTGGGGCACCAAAGTGGGGAAAAGGTCTCTCTTAATATTTTCTCTCTTTCGGAAGTTTTTCAAGCTTTTGTAAAGGGAGGGGTGCCTCTTTATTTATAAGAAAAAAGGGAGGTTAGGAGGTATTTAAGGGCTAATTAGGGTAAGCAATTAGGTAATCTTCTAATTTAAGGTTTCCTAGGATTTTGAAAGCTTGGAAAAGTGGGCAATGGGTTTCAATGGTAGATGATAGGGTGAGGTTTCAAATACTAGAGAGCTGCAAATAGGGTAAATAGGGGTACAACAGTCCTAATGAAACTCACCCTAAATATGGAGATGGTCAATAAGTCAAACCTCAAAAGTGAAATTCGGGCAAAATCCAGAGGTTACTGTAGCAAAGCTTGGCGTGTGTATTACACACGCCAAGCAAAGCTACAGTGTCCTGGAAGTCCATAGCCCATTGGGGGGTCCACCTGTATTTGGCGTGTGTAATACACACGCCAGGCATGCCCTAGCTAGGTGCAGTTTCCGAACATTCTTCGGGTTGTCGTAACCTTTGAAGCACAACTCAGATTGAGGTGATTCTTAGTTTGTTGGAAAGCTGGGAACCTCTACTTTTCAATGGTACAAGATTCAGTCTTTGCAGAGGTCTCTGCCAGCCCTGGTACATCTCTCTCTGACTATGGTCTGGGAGGGTTAACTAAGGGTTCAGAGAGGTTTCTACGGGTTGGGGGTAATTCCTAAGGGTTCTAAGGGTGTGGGAGATGCTATCGGAAGTTCGGGGGTGCGCCTCTCTCGAAGTATGTCTCGATCGAGCCTTGGGCGAAATTTGGGTGTCTACAAGATCTTTAGTTTATAAAATTGGAGCAAAACCCAATACTTGCCATAAGATCTATTGTAGTCAACTGTTGAATTATATAATAGCCTTTGACTCCATTTAATCAAATGATAAAAATTATATTTTGTTCTAATCTTTTGCAATTGATATCTTTAAATCATGGCCTTCAAATCAAACGACTTAGATGGTGTTTTCACATGGTAGAGGTCGCCAAATTTGCAAGTCTTTCTTTTAAATTTGGTGCAAACCGAAGCAATCACTTGAAAAGCGTGTGCAAGTAATGGCTCGCATTTGATATTTATGGGACCTATGAGGGTACCTTTATATGTTTACTTAAAGCGCGTATATTAGAAGTTCCTTGAAACCCATTGACTTCTCGGAATCATATGATGCAAATCGTTTGTCATGCAATATTCTAGAAAGCGAATCTTGAGACCGTGAGCATTCCATGAGACGGTCAAGCTTTTATTTCACGTGGCACAAATCCGTAAAAATGGCCTTAAAATCACATGGTCAAGTGTGTGAAAGGTTGGAACGAATAATATTGTCCATCATTTTGTTCAAAACTATCAATTGGTTTTAACATGGGCGCCCTCTGAAAAGTAACTCCATTTTCCAAGTCAGTTAGAAACATGTCAGGTACCTAATAGGCTAATACCAACTCTATAGTAGCATCCATGTAATCAGGACGATATGTATGATTTGTAGAATAGCATGTGTATGGTGTTAGATAACCTAATTAATATTGTTGTTGTTCTATGTAAACACCAAATCCCTTTAAAAAAAAAACACCTAATCCAAACCTTCTTTGAAATTGCAGGTAAAGAATCGCACACTTTATGTAAACCCCCAAAACCATTTCTACCTCCGAGCTGATCTCCACAAACTGGAAGAAAACCAAAAAAATTAATTTCAAAAATAAAAAAATTCCTTACTTTCTCTAATTTCCATTTGTTTCTTCTTTCTAGGTTTTCAAATTTTGGATAAATTCTCCTAACCCGAAACCCTAGAAAAATTCTCCAATGGTGAGAAATGGAGAAAGAGATTTCTCAGAGATCTTCTGATTCACCTCCCATTAGAATTAGGTCACAAGCCGATCCCTTCTTAGTCGTCTGCAGATGCTTCAGCATTTTGACTGCATTGATTGCAGTTCTTTGCGTCTTCATCAACATTCTGTCTGCCGTTCGATCTTTCCAAAAGGGATCTGATGTAAGCTCGAAAAATTTAGGCTTTTTTATGATGTAAGTTCTTATTTGTTGTTTGATTCGAGTTTTTTGGGGGGATTTTACAAATATATGTAGAAGTTTTAAGGAGTTATGGGCTAGTTTAGAGTCCTAGTTTAATTATAAGATTTTGCAATTAGAATTGGGAGATATGAGTTAGGGGCATTTTAGGCATGAAAAATTGATAGAAACTATTTTTACTTTTATATAGTAGTAAGGATGAATCTTTTATGATTGGAGCCCTCCTTATCAAGAGGCACCTTTTTTGTTTTTTCAGTGGAGTGAGGCATATCCTGTAAAGTTGGAGCATGAGACAGGGTCCTTCCCGCGAGGTTTTGTGTGTTATCATTTCTTTTTATTTTAACCAAAAATTATTAGGAAATATTTTTGGATTGTGTTGTTTTGATTTTATAAAAGGAATCAACTGAAAGGGAGGATGATGTTGACTTTGTAGAGGCAGTAACAAGGTGGGACAAAAGCAAAACAAAAAGATAAGATAAGGAAGTGTAGACCACGGTGGACCCTTCCTTGGCATAGGGAGATTTAGTCCTTTTTTATTTTCTGTCTTGGTTGCCATTCATCTTAGGTTTGTTGTGAGGTTGTTTTGAAGTTTTGTTTATAATATTTTGAGGAAGTTAAGTGTTGGGAGTTTGATGTTGTGATATTGTCGCCAGTTGGGATTCTACGAGAACTTTGATCGTGAGATCTATAGAAACCTGAACCCGGGGGCCAGGGGTAATCTTAGTTATAATGTCGATTTTATGTTTGTCCCGTGGTGAGATTTGAGGATTTGGTGATATATCGATTTGGACGTTGATCGGAGTCTCATGATTTGGTTTTAAGTTTGGTTTTAATTTAGGAGTGGGAAGAGTTTTATGAATTTGTTTGCCGATAGATTTGGTGATTAATTCGAGAGTGAGTGGAATGGATGGTTTAGAGATAGGTTTGATGAGAGGTTCAGGTTCGCGATTTAGTTTCGAAGTTGGTGAGGTGATAAGTTCGGTAGTGGGTTTAGGTTCTGAAGTCGTTGTGGAGATTGGTTCAAGAGTTGGTTCGGGAGCATGAAGATTGATGGTTTCGGAGATCGACTTGATTATGGGTTTTAGGTTCAAAATTTAGTTTTGAGATTAGTGGGATGATTGGTTCGGGTATAGATGGTGTTATGATATGTTGATGTTTTGGTTCAAGAATTACTTCAGGAACTAGTAGGTGAGTCTGTCCAGGGGTTGGTTACAAAGTCAGTCTAGGTGTTAGTACAGGGAACGTGGGAATCGGTTCACTAGTAGATGAGTTATTGAGTTCGAAGGTAGGTTAGGTCGGTTCAAGAATAGGTTTATTGATCTTAAGGATCGGTTGGGTTGATTCAGAATTGTATTTAATGATTTTGGTGATAGATTGAGTCGGAATAAGTTTGGTGATAGGTTGGGCATGAAAGGTGATTTCAAGTTTAATGGTGTGGGTGACAAAGTTAGATGATTGTGGGCAAAAAGCATGGATGTGATTTAGAGGATGTTTGATTTTACGAATTAGGCTAGTTGGGTGACCTGAGGCGGGAGTGAATGAGTATATAGTATTTTATGTGAGTTGAGGGCTTGATTAAGTATGGTCAAGTGATGAGACGTGGAAGGTGGTTTTATTTGGTATGGTGTTTGGCAATGGTGGATAACTAGTTCTCCTAGGTTGGTATCCTACGTTAGTTTTGGGGTGTTAGTGTAGATGTTTATTTTGGTTAGGGTATTGGTTCGTGTATTGGTTTTGTTTTTGGTCATTCTAATTATATGGGCGAGAGTTTATTTGGTTTTGTTCTTGGTTCGTGTTGATTTGTTTAGGGCTTAGGGTCTTTGCTTTTGGATTATTAGGAGAGGCTCCCTCATATGTTAGCGTTGAGAAAGAGAACTTTGTTCTTAATATGTCGTTGTACGTGCGAGACACGCAGATGAAGACTAGAGAAGTCAGGGTAATCATTTAGAATAAGAGCACTCCGAAGGGGGCTCTCGAGTATTTTTGTTCATGATATCTATCGCATCCCTTTCTTTCATTTGATTCCCTGTTTGGCCGGCGAGCTTTCTCCAATGACTAACAAAGACTGTAAAGTTTTCATCGATCCTTTGTTTTGTAGCCATTAGGTCGCTGAGACTAACAACTTCATGGATTAGATGATTGTATTAGTCTAGAAATCTACTGGCTAGGTCATCGAACGCCTCGATTTTGTTGAGTGGCAAACCGGCAAACGAAGCAAGGGCTTCTCATCTAAAGATCTTTGAAAATAATGAATTAGAAGTCTGTGATTGTCGTGTATCGGTCGACAGTTGTTTCAATAGAGTGCCAAATGGTGATTCGGATTTCCCATACCGTTATACTTGTTGAATTTTGGCGGTTTAAAACCCACGAGTATGGTAAATTCGATATCTCAGTAAAATTTGTCGACTTCAAAAGACTGGTTTGGACGCTCTCTCTTAGTCATGTAATTATCTAGGACTTGAGTAAAGTCCTCTATGGTCATAAGAGTGTTTTTCTTTGAAGTCTCAGGGACGGATTGACCTTGATGATCATCATTGAATAAGGTGCGCCTGGGAGGTGACATTGGTGGTATCGGGGCGTGTGGAGGAGTTGGCAACCTTTCTTGGTGTTCATTTCCCGAGTGTATATGTTCACCGGCTGGGCGCTGCTGATCGTTCACTACCTGTTGGTCTAGAATGCCTTGGTATAAATCAGCCAAGGATTGAAGTAGAAGTTCAGATTCTCTTCCTCCTTTTGATAGTGTGTGGGCATTGAGGTTTACAGTGTCGGACTGGGTCGTGAGATAGTCCAACATCATATTCTAGATTATTGTGATAGCCCCATAACGATGAGTCATTACCATTGAAGTTCAATTTCCTAATTCCAGACATTTTTATGCTTTTGAAAACAACGTTTGCACGAGCTCTCAATGTCACAGAATTTTTGAAATTAGGGTGAAAGGGATGTTCCTATTCTACTCCGGGTGCCTAGGCTTTCTTTACCGAATATGAGGTGTTCTCCGGGTTAACGGGGGGTGGGTACAATCCTTGCCTGATTAGG
The DNA here is from genome assembly GCA_021018995.1 of Chloranthus sessilifolius. Classification (NCBI taxonomy): domain Eukaryota; kingdom Viridiplantae; phylum Streptophyta; class Magnoliopsida; order Chloranthales; family Chloranthaceae; genus Chloranthus; species Chloranthus sessilifolius. Next base: position 92,552,833 of record CM037584.1, on the reverse strand, counting down.
TCTTACGAGAAGGTCTGATGTGTAGGAAGTTCCTCGGATCAAATCCTCGAAGAGATGATCACACTGGCCCTTTCACAACATAGGGGGATAGTAAGAGAATGGTTGCTAAAACGGTTAGTATGCGTGTAGTGTGTGTTAGAAAAGTGAAAGAAAAAAGAAAGAAAAAAACCAAATTAATTAAAATAGGGCAACCCTAGAAAAATGAGTCCCACCGTGATCGCCAATTTGTTGGTACGCATTTTTTTTGGGAACCTTCTCAAATTCAAGAAAATTGCCCGATGTGGTCACATGGGGACCTTGTTTGCGATAGGGGGCGAAGAGAAATTCGTTTGCGATAGGGGGCGAAGAGAAATTCGTTTGCGATAGGGGACCCTGTTTGCGATAGGGGATTTAATAAGAGGTATTTATGTGCACCTGAAGAGAAATTCGTTTTTTTGCAACCGATTCAATAAATGTACCTAAGTTTGTGATTGCCATCTACAAATGTTTATCGATATTATAGAACGTCATTGATCACGAGGACGAAGCAGGGGGTTTGTGGATCAGACTCCTATACTAAAGAGCGGCCTGCCGGCTTTAGCAGCTAGGGTTGTCTAAGGTTTTCGCTAATTTGAGTTTTCTTCTAATCCTAGTAAATCTAACTAAAGAGTTTTGTTGGCCCGTTATGCACGAGAAGATCGAACCCGTTCCCGAATACCCTCTATTGGCTCCCTTGGGCAAATCGGTTTGATGACTATGATTGTTTTGAAAATATGATGAGTGTGGACCTAATTGGATCTAAGTTGAGAATTTCGGCAAGGGTTTCCTAAGGGTCGGGTCTAAGGCTAGCTTTATCTCTATTCGGACTGCTCGGGAATCGAAGTAAAAGGGCCACCCCCAACTAGAACGAATACTCTACGAGATTCCTAGAAGAAAGTTGAAGTTCTAAAATCAAACATTGAGAGTTCAACTTAGTTCTAGTTCGGAATCTCAAAGCCAATCTCGAGAGTTCCAAAGAGAAAAAGCAAGTGAACGATGTGTGAGTGGGGTAGGGGGTTATTTATAGTCTCTGCTAATTATACGCTTGGAGCCCAGCGTATAATTCGAAATTATATGCTGGAAGTCCAGCATATATTCCTGATTATACATTGGGATTCCAGTGAATAATGAATTATACGTTGTGGTTATAGCCATAGTGACAAATTTCGTTTTCGGTAATTTTTCGGTGGGGGGTCCTTTCGGATTAATTTCGATACATTTCGGAAAAATTTCGGAAAAGTTTCGGGGATTAAAAATATATAAAAAATATATTTAATATTAAAAAAAAATTAGCAATTGATCCAAGTGGCCAAGCATTGACGCCAAGCTCAAGCATAGAACTATAGAAAACAAATTTACAAAGGGTACTATTATACTCATGGGTCAAAATACCAGGTATCCGATATGTATCGTCCGAGCTTAAAAATACCGGACGATACATTGAATGTATCGTCCGGGCATATGCATACAAAATGGCGATACGGTACATTGAATGTACCGTATCGTCCCAGTCCAAAACCGATACGTATCGTCCGATACGTATCGGTATCGGACGAAATTTTGACCCATGGTTATACTCACCCCAAAAAGGCTGCTTTTCACCCCACCTATTTCACCTGGCATGCATTGACCACTTTTTAATCAGATGGTAGAGGTCATTTTTCTTCCCCATCTTTCGCACAATGGATCTATGGATTGTATGTGTACCATCATACGGTTGGGTTTTTTAGTACACATGGCACACATCTCAAAATGTGACGCTAAAATCATATGATATGATTTTAGGATCATTTTTTGAGATGTGTGTCATGTGTAACAAAAAACCGACCGTTCGATGGTACCCCCACGATCCATAGATCCATTGTGGAGAAGATGGGGACGAAAAACTATCCCCACCATCTGATTTAAGGGCAGTCAATGCATGCCAGCAGAAGAGGTGGGGTGAGAAAGCAGCTAGTAGAGTGAGTTTAATGGTGCGACGTTTTCTACCTAGCGTTTAGTCCCACATTGGTAAGGCAAAGAAAGTCGACGCAAGAGCCACCTTATATAAGGTATTGCATTCACCAAAACAACGTACAACCAACTATTCCTTTGGATGTCTACAGTTCTTACACAGTTACACTTCTATTTCTAAATTACCAACATACTTGAAAAAAAAAAATTATAATAAAAAATATATATATTATAATAAAATAAAATAAACATGAAAAAAAATTACCGAAATTTTATCGAAATTTCTGAAATTTCGTCGAAAATTACCGAAAAGGTCGAAATTACTGAAAAGGTCGAAATTTCTACGAAATTTTCGTTTGACCCCTAATTCGGCAAATTTCACGAAATTTCGCCTAATTTTGGCGAAATTTGTCACTATGTTTACAGCATATGATCCGGGCAGTTTAGGGGAAGTCAGTCGAGTGACCGGCTGTGACTGGTTGGGTTAACGGACTGATTATATGCTGGTATTCCAGCGTATAATGAATTATACGCTATTGTTTCAGTATATAATCCGGAGAGCAGATCGGTTCGCGGATTATTCGAGTCCTAATCCAATACGGACCAATTATACGTTGGGAGTCTGTCTTATAATCAATTATACTCTGGGATTCCAGCATATAATCAAGAACTCATCCCGGGCCAGGTTGGGTTCAATTATACGCTGGGATTACAGCGTATAATCAATTATACATTGGAGCTCCAGTGTATAATTCCCAGAAATAGAGGGTTTCCTGATTCTTGAAAAATGTTGGCTTTTCCAGAAATCAGGGCAAGGTCAGTGGTTGACCGAACTATTTTGTATACTCCTAGTGGTCAAAAACAGGGTGTCTACAGTCGTGGTAGAGGATCCGACCGTGGCCATGGTGGGGGGCGTGGTCGTTGGGGATGAGGCCGTTCCTCTATTGTCTGCTCTCACTGCAGGAACGTTGGACATGATTGTTATCGGTGTTACAAGCTGCATGGATTTCCAGATTCTTTGTCAACTCGATCTTCTGCTCACATTGTTGCTTCTTCTGGGACTGAGCCTTCCATAGATGCTACCCCCACGCTTTCATTAGATTCTTTGGGCACCTTACGAGCTGATATTCTTGAGATGATTCGTGCTGACTTGCGGGCACATGCACCTTCTACATCCACTGCAACACCTAGTTCTGTGTCTGGAACTTCAGGTACATCTGCCCTTGCTGCTTCATGAGATTAGTGAGTCTCATTAGCCTCTATATTAATTTCCTCTCCTATATACACACATGTGGTGTCTCGCTCTAGTGCTGAGGCAGAGTATTGTGCTATCTTACATTGTGCATGTGAGATATTGTGGTTGCTCTCTCTTATTTCTGAGCTTGGATTTCCTATTTCGGATTCTATGTCTCTTCATTGTTATGATGATTCAGCCGAGAAGATACTTTCTGATTCGGTGTTGCATGAGAACGAAACATATTAAGGTGGACATTCATTTTGTTTGAGAAAAAGTGTGGGATCACTCTTTGAAACTTATTGATGTTGCTTGGTCGCAACAACTTGCATCATCTTCTCCAAGCCTTTGGGCCATGGGTTAAAATATCGGGTTACCGATACGTATCGTCCGAGCTCCAAAACGATACGTATCGGACGATACGTATCGGTACCGGTCTGTATCGGACAATACATTGAATGTATCGTTCGATACATTCAATACATTTGAATGTATCGAACGATACATTCTATGTATCGTTGGAGTCCAATACCGATACGTATCGTCCGATACGTATCGGTATCGGACGATATTTTGATCCATGCTTTGGGCCCTACAGTTTTGGAGGATATTATGGCCAAGCTGGGCATGCATGATATGCATGCTTCAGCTTGAGGGTAGTGTTAAGAGTTATTAGTCATTATTAGTCATATTAATGTAAGGGGTGTGTGGAATAATATTGTGGGTGTGTATATAGAAGAGGAAATTAATATAAAGGCTAATGAGACTCACTAATCTCATGAAGTCAGATTTACTTCACCTAATTAAGTCTTCTCTTTCGTTTACTTCTCTCTTCTTCTCTAACCCTAACCTAACCTAATCTCACACATCTAACCCTAATCCTTCTAACATCATCCTCAACCATCAAGACCATCGTTTCCTAGTGAACGATGCCATCGAACCATTTTGGTGTGACATGGCACCTGATCCGGGACCAGTTACCTCATGAGCACAAGGTCTATCTACAACTCTCCAGTAAAATCAAAGAAAACCTATTTTTACATCCTTGATTTTGTGGTCAGAGGTTGAAATTTTTTAATGGAAAAATTTTGGGTGAAAACCCATATCTTTGATCCGTGAAATAAAGGGGGGAAGTCCTTTTTTAAATTTGTTCGAAAGAAACCCTAGAAGCAATAGTGAAACCCTTACGGATGTGGGGCACCTCGCAGTCACGTGCCATGTGGCACATGCTCTACACTCGAGTGTAGATGGAACTCTACAACTCTAGTGTAGGGATCCCATAACTTATATATATATATATACTTGGACATTGGAACAGTCACAGATGTCAGTCTATTTGCTTGAAAGCCGAGACAAAAGGAAAAAAGAAGCAGTGGCTGCTCTCCTGAGACAAAAGAACAAAAATAAGAATAGACGGAAGCAAGAAGAAGAAGCAGAGGAGGATGAAGTAGCACTGCACTCTGCAGCAAATGCGGAAGCCAAAAAAGCAGCAAATGCAGGTAGCAAAAAAAGCAGCAACAACAGTTGCGTTCAAAACTAGAAAAAAAGAAAAAGAAAAATGAAAAGAAGAAGCTGCAGAATAAAAAAAGCAACAGGAGTTGCATCCAAAACCAACAAAAAAATAAAAGAACAGGAAGGAGCTATATAGATACATACCCGGGCAGCTAGGCCAATCACCGACAAGGTAAGTCCTTTCTTTCTTCTTTCTTGCTCTTCCTTCTTTTTGTTTTCAATTTATGTTTTTGGTTATGCAAGTATGAGGCCCCTTGTTTTTTTATTCTTTTGTTTCTTCTCTTTCTTTGGTTTCGGCTAAGAAGACGAGGACTTTGCCCCTCTTTTCATTTCCCTTAGGGTAAAAGGTATTTTAATAGTTTACCTTTATTAGCTCTCAAAATTTATGTATTTATTTTTTATTTTTTTTTACAAAAATTCATGTATTATATGCTACACTGCTATAGGTCGCTACATTGACGTAGCATATGCTACAACATTTGTAGGATACATTAGAGATACATTACAAAAGCTGAAAACCTTTTTGATATGCGTCCAAACATTTTTGGGGTGGTATTCCACGAGGGGCGCCTTGTGGCGTATGCTTCAAACGCTACTAAAAACATTGGTTATATCTCCAAATTGGAGAAGTGGAGGCAAATTGATTGTTAGCGATTAAAAGGTCCTTATAAAGGTGGCCAGGCTTTGCGTGATTTCACATATGGGAGAAAACATGACACCTTATTGGGCATGTTTTGTTCTTCTCTAATATAATTGGATATTGTGGGGATTTTTTTTTATAACGTATGTTTAATTGCAGACTTTCAAAAGTGATGCGGACATCATAGCATACAAGGTGTATCAGAGGCATAAAAAGTGATCATGATCACATAAGCCTCACATGACGCTTTGGATGGACCATTGAAGGCACATGTACACATATGCGACATTCTAGAAGAGTCCACCTTGCGTACATAAGATGCTTGGAGATTGCTAGGAGTCAAATCTGGAGAGTGTTCATGAAGTTATGCTCACGGACATCCGTTACTTTTCCACAGACGTCTGTGGAAATTGAGGTTAATTCTGTTTGAGAAAAAGTAAATAAGACTAGCAAGATATCATTTCACGGCCATCCGTGAAGAATTTCATGGATGACTGTCATCGTCATCACGGACGTCTGTATTAAATTAGAAATTAAGTGTGCTATCTTTTTTTCTTTTAGTATTTGTCTTTAAGGGTGTTTTAGTCATGGTTTTAAAACTCGCTGAGTCGACTCGGAACTCGGGCGAGTCGACTCTACTCGACCCAGTTTCGGGTCGACTCGGCTACTAACTCGAATTGAGCTGAGACTCGGTCAACTAGCCGAGTCGACTTGGAAACTCGGCCGAGTTTGTTGACTCAGCGAGTCGACTTAAACCTTACAGATTTGGTTGGCTGGCGGGTCTTTTTAAAGATTAGTAAGGGCATACTTGTAATTTTGCAAGTATGCCCTTTATATATATATATGCCTTTGCTTTAAGGGCTTCGGCCTTTCATAAAAAAAAAGGGCTTCAGCCCATCGTCTCGATAGAACCCGACGACGAGAGAAAGAAGAAAGAAAGAAAAAGAAGAAGAAAAAAAAGAAGAAGAATGAAAGAAGAAGAACAAAGAAGAAGAAGAAGAAGAAGAAGAAGAAGAAGACAGAAGAAAGAAGAAAGAAGAAAGAAGAAAGAAGAAGAAGAAGAAGAAGAAAGAAGAAGCAGCATCAGCTCCACCCCATCGTCTCGACAAAACACCTATGAGTATTTTTTTTTTTCACTTTATAAACCCTAAAACAGTAAAATGATTTTTTTAATTTTTTTATTTAGCAGAAAGAAGAAGAAGAAGCCCTCAGCTGACAGAGCTTAGCCAATAACATGTGAGTAATTTTTATTTTTATTTTTTTATAAGCCCTAAAATAGTGAAATACTAAAATGATTTTTTATATTTTTTTTTAGTCACAGGTGGCTTGAAAACCTGGCTTTAAATGATATATATTTTTTTAGCCATTCATTTATAAGCCATTTAGCCACGGGTGGCTTAAAATCAGGCTGTAAATCATGGTTTTAAAACACCTGTGGGTTAAAATCTGGCTTTAAAATCATGCTTTAAGTGATCTAGTTTTTTTTAGCCACAGATTTATAAGCCAGAGGTGGGTTAAAATCTGATTTTTTTTTTTTTTTTAGCCACATGTGGCTTTAAAACCTGACTTTAACTGATATTTTAGCCACAGGTGGCTTAAAATCATGGCTTTAAAACACCTGTGCCTTAAAATAGCTTTAAAATCATGCTTTAAGTGATCTGATTTTTTTTAGCCACAGATTTATAAGCCACAGGTGGCTTAAAATCTGATTTTTTTTTTTCTTTTTTAGCCACAGGTGGCTTAAAATCTGGCTTTAAATCATGGTTTTTAAACGCTAGTGCTTAAAATCTGACTTTAAAAACATGCTTTAAATGATCTGTTTTTTTTTAGCCACAGATTTATAAGCCACAGGTGGCTTAAATAGTGCCCTTTGTACAGAAATTTTTGTTCAATGTTGCCATATATTAGTGCCCAATATCTGTAAATGTTTCCCCTTCATACACAAATTAATCACTTGTTTATTAATTTTATATTTTAATTTTTTTATCATGTAGTATATTAATATTCAATCATAGAGATGGAACAAAATTCTGGTATTGCTAGTGAAGCATCTAATAATTATTTAAATTATATATAAATTTATATATATATATTAAATAACCCGAGTCAGAGCGAGTCGAGTCGGACCGATTTTCTGAGTTGACTCTACTCAGCTGACTTTCGAGTCGAGTCGAGTTTTCGTGTTTTAAAACCATGGTTTTAGTATTAAAAGATGAATTAATGTTCTTATGAATTGAGTGAAAACAAAGCTTGAAGAGTGATTCTTCTACTTCCCGTGATGAGTTTGGTGTGAGGCCAAGATTTCTCCTTGATTCTCTTTTGGTGCAAGGTAATTTTGATCTCAATGGTTTTTCTTATTCATAATTTTATCTACTAACCTAAAGTGGATATTTCCCAATTCTGTTTGCATAAGATCTAAATAGTTTCTGGGATTTTGTCCATCTCATAGAAATCTACTATTGGTTTTGAAAATCTCTATTATGTTGAACCCGAATTTACTATTCCACTATTTTAGTATTTTCCTCCTCATTATTGAAATTAGGGTCTAATTCAACTCCAACGACTCGATTGTCTTTCAAATCGTAGAATGGAGTCAAAAGACGCATTTAGGGTGGGTTATTGTTTAATGCTCTAGGCTAGAGGGAAGTCAAGTTCTACCTTGAGAATCCAACTTTCTAAATTTAAAGGGACTATTGTGCAAGATAAGATGCTAATTAGGACTCTAGATGACTACCAAGGGAAATTTCGCTATAATTCTATTTTATTGGTAGTTAAGTGATAATTTTTTGTTGCTCATAAATCCAATTGTAGTGTTTGGTCTTGACCACTTTGGTATCAGAGCAAGGTTCTAGTTTAGGGTGTTCGCATATTAGGTTGGACTTTAGGGTTTTTATTGAGTGTTTATTTTAGATCTACTTCTAGTGTCGTGTTTAGGAACACCAACATGGACAACTATCAGATTTTCTCTTCCAGCAGAATTTCGAGACGTATAGCGAACATAGAGGCGACAATTGGGGATTGACTACCCGAGTCGAGGAGTTACACTAGTCTGTTAATGGAGAAGGTTGTAAGACCTGTAATATTCGAGATTTGGAAAGGAGGAGAAAATCGCCACGTTTTAAATCGCAACATGATCCCGAGGAGAGATTTTTCGAAAATCATTAGGGTCGGGGCTTCAAGTTCTGATGAAAGTATGGACCCAAAGGTCTTCCTTGACTGGCCGACATGAACCAATATTTTAATCAGTACATGTCTGAAGAGAGTCGGGTCAAATTAGGCAAAGTGAAGTTAGTGGGTCAAGCCAGACTTTCCTAGACCAATGTGAAGCACCTATGAGACTCCGCCCAACGACCACCCTTCAGACATTGGGAGGCCATGAAAGAGAGACTTACCGAAAATAATGTTGCTCTAGCATCATCGATTATTGAAACAGTGACAGAACCGTCGCCAAGGAGGTATGTTTATCGCCGATTACATTGGCAAATTTGAAGAGTACTTTATGATCCAATGTAAAGGATGATGCTCAAGTAACCCTTTCTAGATTTAGAACGGGCCTCCGTCCAGAGTTGCAAAAAGAGTTAATCCCCCATATTGTCAATGCTCTAAAAGACTGTTTATGTGATTGTGCAGGAGATAGAACGATATTTAAAGCCGTCGGCGGTTAAGCATTTTGACTCCAATGGTGTTGGATACAAGTCCACTTCTTCTTAGGCAAGACCTAATACAGTGAGTCAACGACAATAATTTGTGCACACTACTCTAAGTTCGAGAGACGATAAAGGAAAAGGAGTTCATGGTGAAAACTCCATAAGTGGTAGCCAAACGAAGTGATACAGGTTTCATGGGTTCAGAAATTTTTCCGGGCAGTTTCCCACTAGGAATTTGTGATTGAAGAAGTGAAAAGAGCAAGGAGAATGGGAAGCAGTTTATGAGCCCGACAATATAGTAAGTGATGAGGAAGGCAAAGTAGAGAGAAACCTGGTTTGTGTTGGGAAGGTCTCCAATCCTGTTGGGGAGGGTAATACCTCATGGGAATTAGTGGTTAGATGTGCATTAGCACAACAAAAAGAAAGCGATGATTGGCGTAGGCATATAATCTTATATACATATCCCAAGTGTTGTGAGAAGGTGCAATATTGTATCTGCTAGCATGATTTCCCATCTGGGACTCTCAGCAGTAGCCCATCCTTGACCTTATCAAGTCGCATGGGTTAATGCGTCATCGATTCTCGAGTCCCAAAGTTGTCAAATCCCTCTTCAGTTTGGTTCATAAGGACACCTCGTGGTGTAATGTTGTGCCTATGGATGTAAGCCGTATCATTTTTGGAAGGTCTACATCTGAGACAGAAGGACCAACTTGAAAAGAACTTTGATCAATGTATTGAGTAAGAGTTATGTCATCATGTTGTCTTCCTCACAATGCTATTGTCTTTCCCAAATTTGTCTCAATGCGTTGTATTACTTGCACTAGTTAGCACTTCAATCTCTTCTTCAAGATCCTCCTCCCTCATGCAAGGTGGAGGTAGAGGATTCCATGTGCTCTCTTCGTTGCTTGCATGGCTAACACACTTCTCCCTCTGAAGGGGGCACTGAGGAGCAAAGTAGCGGGTTGACTCAAAGAACATGACATTCATAATGATGATAGATGTCCCTGTAGAGGAATCATATCACTTGTACCCTTTCTGTGTAGCAGGGTACCCAACAAATACACGCTTCACCACCTTTGTAGAGATTTTATCACATTTATGTTGGGGGATATGAGCAAAGCAAAGACAACCAAAGGTCATAGGGAGAACACTAAACAGCTTACCATTAGGACACAAGACTTAGTAAGTGCATTTTCCCCCAAGGATATGTGTGGGCATGCTATTAATGAGATAGCTAGAATTAAGGAATAAGGACAACTTCACCTCATAGCTTTGGGAGCATTCACACTTAACAACAAAAGATCTGACAACTTCAAGAAGGTGGCAATTCTTCCTCTCGGTCACTCCATTCTGTTGTGGAGTGTAGGGATAAGGTGATGGCCATTCAATTCCATGCATCCTCAAAATAATATAGTAGATCTTGGGAGGAGTATTCTCCAGCATTGTCAGATCTTAGAACCTTAACTTTCGCAGTGAATTGAGTTTTATTGAGTATATGCACTCAGCAATAAAAGAAAAAAACAACGACAATCACCAACAGAATCAACTAGGGAAAGCTCCCAAACATCCAAATGGATAATATGAAAAGAGACATCACATTTACTGGTAGAAATTGGATAACAGTTATATGATGTTTGGACAATTGACAAGTCTCACTATTAAAATTTTTGTAGACATAAATATGTGTGGAAACAACATACGTAAACATGGAAGGGGAAGAGATCCAAGCCTCATGTCCTTTAGATAAGTACTCTCCTTAGAAGTAGTATAGCCGCAGCAACACCAAGGGTTTTGGGTCTTCTATAATGTAGAGACCCCTCTCCTCACGCCCGCGGCAAAAAATCCTCCCCGTAGGCAGTTCCTTACACGAGCCATAGGAAGGAATAAAGTTCATACTGCAAGTCATATTTTTGTTAAGTTTTCTAACGGAAAGAAGGCTAAGGGAATTTGAAGGATATGTAAGGTGGATGTGAGAGATAGACTACCAATATAAACATTCTCTTGCCCTTGTTGTGAAGTTGTGTTGTTTATTGGAGGATTTATGTCGTCAAAGTATGACTGACCAGTCGTTTGCACATTTTTTTGCTGAGTGCATACAACATTTGCAAGGGAAACTTTGACAAATCCGTGACGTTGCCACGATTTTAGTACGGGAAAAAGAGAACCATCTGCAACCTGAATATGACAAGGAGAGGACATATGTGAAATGGCGTCGAATGCAGTAGACATTCCAGACAGATGCTCAGTGGACCCTGAATCAATAATGCAGGACTGAGATGTAGAGGTGGCATGGACAGATCCAATGGTACCTGTTTCTGCGAGATGGGAGAATGAGGCCTGGCCAGCTGATGTTGAGTAGCTGACGAGCTTCTGATACTCTCTGAGAGAGGGTCACTGATGATGCTACCAGGGAAGTTTGTACTTAAGGCTGGCTTAGGGGTGGAAATTCGTTATACCGACCCGAAAAAGAAACTGATTTTTCGGTTTCAGTATAATAGATTTAAGTAAAATAAGAAACTTGTAATTAAAAAACCCACCTCACATTTAACTTGGCCATGGCTAGAGTGGGAAAGAGAGAGATAGAGTGACTGGTTCTTGAGAGAGAGAGAGAGAGAGAGAGAGAGAGAGGAAGGAGAGAGAGAGGAAGGAGAGAGAGTTCCAGTCTTCCAGATCCGTTCACGGTTCATTCAATGTGGATCTTCTATTTGCATCTGCTGACAATTTTCAAGGAGACAGGTCCCACAACCTCATGGGTCTCGGAATTTTTGATAGGAGAAGCCGTCGAGCCATGCGAATTTTTGAAAGGCGCACCAGCGCATACTGCACGACGCTATGCGATAGAAGGACAAGCTATGCTGAGTGTGGTTTTGAGAGGCTGTTTCGGTTTTTGGTTCTAGTTTCGGTTTTGTCGGTTTTTTTTGTTTAATGTCGGTTTTCTCTCCCTACCCTACTGGTTTTCGGTTTTCGGCACTCTGATTGATCCAAAATCAATTTCGATTTTTCAGTTTTAAATCGGTTTTGGTTCGGTATCGGGTTGGTTTTTATCAGTTCAGTTTGTCAGTTTTCAGTTCTTCGATATTTTTTTCCACCCCTAGGCTGGCTGTTGATCTGTATAAGATGCGTGAGCCAGAATCATCCTCAGCAACATAGGCTCTACCAGCCTGTGTGCTTGGGAACTTGGGATTGTCGACCAAGTCCCAACATGTTTCCCTGAGGTGTCCCTTTCTTCCACAATTCGTACATTTCAAATTATCCTCCTCGCATGACATGCCTCCACAACCACGTCCTCCTCTACCTCGTCATCCACGAAACTCAAAAAACGAAGGTGGAGGTGAATTCTCTCTATGCTCAAGGGACATGTGCATCAATTGACGTCGACTCTCCCCTGCATGGAAAGAAAAAACAAGTGCCAAGAGGTGGACATTCCTCACGGCCAAGAACAGTATCCGGAGATTCTCAGATTCAGGGTTAACTACTCGTACGAGATCAAAGACCTTCTTTCTCTCACTGGTACGACTAGCTTTCAAACTGCAGTCAATGCACATATCATCCATCTTACACTGGGGGGCCAACTCATCCCACTTGTTCCGGAGTTGCGTATAGTACTCACCATAGGCATCTCCATGGATCAAAATATCGTCCGATACCGATACGTATCGGACGATACGTATCGGTATCGGAGGTGGGCGATACGGTACATTAAATGTACCGTATCGCCATTTATAAGGCTAATACCGGACGATACATTCAATGTATCGTCCGGTATTTTACTGTTCCGGTACGTATCGTCCGATACGTACCGGTTTTTGGCCCGGACGATACGTACCGGAAAACCGGCATTTTGATCCTTGGGCATCTCCCCCTTGCGGGTATTGCTAATTTTGTCCATAAGCTGAAACATCTTTGCCAAATTTTGCCTCTGCAAGAATGCATTCCTGACTGCTTTCTACCAAACTTTGACATCGGAGGCATGCACGAAGGTTCTACTAATAGCAGGTTGCATGGCTTGCAAAAGCCATATCATCATGGTCAGATTGCCAGCATATTTTGGGTCACTCACCTCTGGTTTGGGAATACTCCCATTTATGTATCTATGTTTCCTCCTGGATCCCAAAAATGTATAGGCAGACCTTGACCACTCACGGTAATTAGTCCTATCAAATTTTACAGTCCTGATTTGCAACCCATGTGGCTCTTCAATGATACCACTACCCATAGGTGCATTTGTATCACCCATTTCACACAATCACAACAAGGGAAAGATTCGATGTATCAGACAACTTGAGGTTACACAACCTTGTAAACAAGCCACCACAAAAGGTTCTACAGCCCTTCACATACAACTTGAACCACACTGTAGGTTACACGACCCAACCATTGTTCCTGCAACCCAGCCAGTAGTATTTACATCTTCATAAAATGTAAACTACACCGTACTAGCATATTGTCTAACACTCGAGAGAGAAGCAACACTAAATCTTGGCACAGATTACTCAAAAACAATAATAACATGAATTAAACTCTTTCCGTATGATTTTGGATAGCAATCTGATCCGCTACATAGTCTTCCTCTTTACCGAAAAAGCAAAAAACCAGAGCCTTACCGCTCGATTTCAAGAGTCGCATGCCATAAAACTCAAACTGAGATATCAACAAAACAAGATAAAAAAGGTGTTTAAGGAACAAACTGACCACACAAATGAGTCCAGCAGGTAATTCTGATCAGATCTAGTGCAGTTTAGGCAGCCTTTGGGAGTCCGATCTTCGAAATTAGTATTTTGGCGATTCAAGGGTTTCAAGAAAAAAAATCTTCGAAACACAGTGGAATATGGCACAAATGAAGATGCTCCAGAAGGAAAACATGACCAGAAGGAAGTTTTGACCAAAACTCCATACGCAAATTTCTCATATGAGGTCAATGATTTGTCCACACTGACGTCAGCTCCGAGAACATTGACGTCAGCGCAGGGAAGGTGAAAAAACATGGTCTTTGGTTGCTCTGATACCAAGTTAGAGTTAATCGAACTAAGCGTTTGAATGAAGAAGAATAAGATAGAGGAACTATGTTTGAGTTGTTGTACTCAAACCCTTCTATTATGAGTATTTATATCAAGGCTTACAATGTCTAGTATATCAACATACTCGTAATAAGTGAGTCTACTAAAGTGAGTAGCCTACCAAAAACGTAGTGCTCTCTCATATATATATATATATATATATATATATATATATGGACAGTGGTTAGGTGCCCCAACATGATACAATTAGCATGCCCCAATGGTCTACGTGGAGCTACACGTGGCATTCAAAACACTATTTTGATGTCATGTGAAGCAAGATCTTTTTGTTTAGATCATCTTTAAAGAGGATAATTTCAAAAACTCATCTCCACCATGTCTTTTTCTGATCCTTGAAATTTAGACCATTGAAGTCAGTCCATGTATGACTTGCCTTATATAATTTTTTTTGAATTCTTTTTTATAGAATTGATTTAAACAATGCGCCCAAGGTCCACATGGCACCAAAACAATATTTTGGGTGCCATGTGGAGCTCCACATCAGCCATTGGCACAAGCTCACCGTACACCATTGGGGCATGCAACCCTTTTCCTATTTATATATGTATATTAGCGATGTGGCATTCAACGTTTTGCCCTACTGCTATATGGGTGCCAAGTGGCCCTAATCCAAAGATCAAGTGACGAGTCAACATGCACAAGGTAGATCTGGTCCATCCCCCCAAAAATACATCTTATCCATGCCCAAAACTTGGTCAAAGTTGGAAAAAATTCAATGCACCTCTAAGACAACCACCCCAGTGCCGAGTCAACATGCACAAACTTTGACCTGATTTTTTATGGGAAAAAATTCATAATAACGACCTTTTTAGATCACATGCCATGTTGATGATGATCCCAAAACGGATGTTTGTTTTAGGACCATGTGCCACATGATCTCGACACTGGTGTAGCGTTCAAATGCTACACCTCTAAGACAACCACCCCATAGAGACATGCATACATACATACATACATGCATACATACATACATACATACATATATATATATATATATATATATATATATATATATAAAGAGAGAGAGAGAGAGAGAGGCTCGGGACTATGGGTTTAAACCTAACCAGGGATGTTGGGTTTGAATTGGGTGGGGTCCACGTTGCATCCATCCAAGGGATCGGGTTCTATGGCAATTTACCCAAGGACAATCAAAGGCCACCCAAATAATTTGGGCATGATCCAATGCATATCCACCGTCCAAAATGTGGTTAACGGGGGGAAAAATTTGATGCACCAGGATGTGTGGGCGGTACCCAAACTTTGACCATAGTTTTGACCACCAAAAAAACTAAATTTTTCAAATTTTTTTATAGATCACATGGCACATTATCCAAAAACGGTATTGTTTTGGAATCACGCGCCACGTGGCATGTGATCTGGGGTTCGAACCCAGTGTCCTCAATATGGGTACAAACTCATTGTCCCAATTTTCATATATATATATATATATATATATATATATATATATAGATAGATAGATAGATATAAGCATCCATGATCTTGAATATTAGAGATTGAACTCTGGATCAGGGCCCTTTGTGCCCCCCCCTCCCCAACTTAACTTGTGGGTGTACCAGAACATCTGCCCTTTGACTTTTCAAAAAGCGGCTGCTACTCCGCTAGCATGTGACTAATGATATAGCTCTAGTAATAGGGTGGTCTCCTATTGCTCTAGCAAGGAAATCATTATCCTCTCTCTCTCTCTCTCTTTATATATATATATATATATATATATATATATATATATATATATATATATATATATATATATATATATATAAAAGAAAGTAGATTTGATCTTGCCCCATAGATTGAACACTAGACTAGGGCCCTTTGGGGGTGCCATTCCCCCCATTCCCCCTCCCTGAGGTGTTTTAGAGTTCTTTTAATTATTATATATTTATGGTGCTTGAAATGAATGGTGAAATGTTTTTTGCATTTCATCATTCTTTTTTTAATCCATTGACCACTGTTGACCATGTGATGAAAATATTTTTTTTGTAAATGGTGTTGGATTGTGACACCCAACTAGCTATGGACTAGAGTTCGAATATGGTCATGAGGGCTAGAGTTACTTTATGTAATATAATATATATATATTTACACACACACATATACGTAGGAAATGGGGGGATGCATTCCGGTGCACAACAGTGACTATTCACTGAATGCTAGATCATGAGCCACGTGATCACGAGTTACTCCACACCTCTGAGGGTTTTATCCATCCCCCTTGGTTTTAGATATTTTATTTTATTTTAGCACTTTGTTGCCCTTCAAATCACAGATCAAAGTTATGGGCTCCCACCTGAACATGGTGCATTGAAATTTTGCACCTTTGACCATATATTACGGTGATTTGGCTGCCTTGCAAGTTGCCTTCCAAAACACGTTTAGAAGGGCATTTATCCACTTAAAGGGTTCATATGTAGGCGATTGTAATGGTGGATTTGAAGACGACGTCTCAAATATGATTAGTGTAGGTTGGATGGAATGGAGACAAGCAAGCGGAGTATTGTGCAACATAAGAGTTCCACTTAGATTGAAGGATTTTTATAAGACGGCGGTTAGACCTGCCATGTTATATGGTGCGGAATGTTGGATTACAAAAAAGTGACTAGTGGATAGAGTACTTGTTGCGAAGATGCATATGTTAAGATGGATGTGTGAGGACCAAGAAAGGATAAAATTCTAAACGAGCACATAAGAGGGAATTTGAGAGTGGCACCTATAATGGAAAATTACAAAATCTCGCTTGAAGTAGTTTTGACATGTCTAGCAGAGATGAGAAGATCTTGTACGAATGGTAGGAGAAGAGGTGTGAGCATGGTATCAAATATTGGCCAATACCGATACTTAAACGTATCGGTTTTTCGGCAAACCGATACGTATCAGCTCCAACACGAATCGACACCCCAACTCGGTATCGGTATTTGGTATCGGCCGATACAAATCGGGTATCGGCCAATAAATATATTTTCTTTCTTTTTTTCTAATGCACTGATACGTATCGGCATCGACCGATTTGTATCGGTCCTCCATGTACGATACCCAATTCCGCTACCCGATTTGACACCTTGGGCGTGAGGACTTGAAGGGAAGTAGTAAGAAGGGTCATGAAGGACTGTGAAGTTACATAGAGCTTACACTTATCAGAAACGAGTAGAGAAATAGGGGCTTGCAAAACTGACCCCAAATAGATGGGATAAGGCTGTGATGATGATGGTGATGATGTTACACACACACACACACACATATATATATATATATATATATAAGGATAACAGCTATGTTGGTAAAGGTGTGACCCTCCATATTATGGTAATTTCTATAACTAACATGGGGAACTAGAGGTAATGTTATATACAAATGCATCCTTGGTGACTCTCAACCCTTAAAGCTTTCATGTGCACATATGGATACACAAACTCTGAGTAATGTGCACAGAAACAGACTCGAAGAACACGAAAAAATGAATAGACAGACTAACGTACATCCATAACTATAGTACCCAGATATAAA
The DNA here is from genome assembly GCA_021018995.1 of Chloranthus sessilifolius. Lineage (NCBI taxonomy): Eukaryota > Viridiplantae > Streptophyta > Magnoliopsida > Chloranthales > Chloranthaceae > Chloranthus > Chloranthus sessilifolius. The sequence goes on along the minus strand of CM037584.1, from coordinate 92,535,229 downwards.
GATACAGGTAAGCAATATGAAGAAGAATAATGATGATATAAGTGTATTTTGTGTATTTCACAAAGATCTTTGTCATCTTTGTGAGTTTATTTAATTTCATTTGTTTTGTGGTTGCATATACTTATTTCCTCTATTGAATCAGTTTGGTAGAGTTTCTTTCTGATACAAGCCTCCAGACGTGTAGCTCGGCTGAGTCAATGCTTTGAATGTAAATTCAAAATCCTCCACTGATATGCAGCCTAGCAGATGTATATAGTCATGATCAAGTAGGCCTCCAATACCAAACTCTTAAACTTAATGTCTGTTTGGATGTTTTTCAGGAAAATGGCTGAAATGAATTTGTAGGTCCGATGGATTCCAGCTCTTTGAGAATTAATAGGAATTCATTGTGTCGGAATTTTGTTCCCAAACACGGAAATTTGGCGCATTTCCTTTCATTTCCATCAATTTCTTTTCTTTTCCCCCTATCCAAGCAGGGCCTTAGTTTATTTCATTTCGATGGTATCTGAGTAATTGCAAACTTTTATAAAATGGGCATGAAGAGAATTCTTCATAAACGGTGTGGACTGTGGTACTCAACAGAAGATATTATGAATTTCTGCCGTATTGAAAAGTTGATGTTCTCTAGAGGTCAAATTGTTGACTCTTGAACTTTTTCTTTTCAGCTCACGGAGGCTTGAGGTCAGCAGAGTAGAACTGCTTCTCCAGGTTGGCACATTTTGCATATCGGTTGGTGCTCTAGTAGCAGGTCGGTGCTTCTACGCTATTTTAGCATGAATTTTCAATCCTCCATTAAAATATGCATTTTTTACTCAATGTGATTGCTTCTCTGGGGTTCCTTGAATTTTGTATATGGTCTACCTCTTTCAGCAGTTTTAATTTGTTTCATGTCACAATGTCAAGTAGTCACGATTCATTCCTTGGCATGCTCTTTAGATATCAGATTACTTGGTATAAAGCTGTGAGATTTGATGATAACTAAAATACTGAAAGTTATGTGAGATTTCCAATATCCAGTGATGTTAATGCATTTACTCTACTGGTAAGGCATCTTAAAGCGCTCAGCCATCCATGTCTAATTTTTCCCTCAGTCCATTACATCTAAATTCCTTTGGCTTCAGATTTTCACTATTGTTCCTAGGAGATTGAAATGAATTACCAACGGGGGGGTTGGTGCGGGACCACGCCTCAAGAAGCGGAGGTTCTGAGTTCGAATCCCACCCCTTGTGGGCCACTCGTAGGGATTTATCCCTAGTGACTGGTGCGTGTGATGTGCCGGTGTTGCACGTACCTGGGGACTTAGTCAGGTGCTATAAGAAGCCTGACTGATTATCGAAAAAGAGGTGGAAATGAATTTCCATAAAAAATTCATGCACACTTTCCAATCATACAAGCCTAGTTTTTAGTTAATTTTCACAAAATGTAAATCGTTACAGGAGTATTTATGAAGGTTGAAACTTCAGTACTAAAATTGTGGCTAGCAATTCATGTCACCGATTTCCTGATTTCCTGATTGCAGGTATATTTGGAATGAATTTGAAATCCTATCTTGAAGAGCATGTGGTACGATATTTTGAGCGCTGTCTTTTCCTGTGGTTTTGAAATTGCATACTTCTTTTCAGTTGAATGAATTGCCATTATAAACCTCTAAGATCAGTACTTTTTAACCTATATAGTGGGCGTTTTGGTTGACGACTGCCGGAATAATCTTTGGCGCCGTAGCTGCATTTTTCCTGATGTACTCTTATCTCAAGGGAAGGAGAATATTATAGTTCAATTCTTTGTTCATAGCTATGAGAAGGTAAAGCATATTCTCATGTCCACTTATTCTACGTATTATGTATCATATGATAAGAATGATGTTTCTTCCCATAGTTATTATTTGAAGTGACTCGGTTTTAGAAACGAGAGGTGATTTGTTGAAAACAATAATGTTGATTGAGTGCCTATTGTTTCATTAACTTGATGACTCTTTGTATTTGGGTATGGCTGTCAATGGGTCAGATTGGGTCAAAATCCAGAGTGGACATGATCCAACCTGACCCAACCCTACCTTTGGGTTGGGTGCTTCAAGGCCCAATCAAACTTGATGGGCCAAAGTGATATGCTGGTTTAAAAACTGGGCTATGCTAGTCAGGTCAATTGGCCGACCCTGTTTAAAATGAGTGGCAGCTGGATATGTGTTAGTTGGGCTGTCAATGGGTCGATTCAGGCCTGGTCGAGTCAAAACTTGACCCGACCTTTGACCCGACGTGACGGGCTAAACTTATATGCCCCAACCTGGTCTGAAAACTAAGTCATGCCGGAAGGTCATTGGCTGACCTGGCCCATTGACAGCCCTAATTTGGGGAGGAATTAGGCATGAATTGAACTTGAATGGAACACCTTCCTAGTGTACTAAATGGAAACCTGATCCATTAGAGTCTGACTGCTTTTAAACCTAATTCTACAAGAATTTTCCTAATACTTTAAATAATTTTCCTCTTATAATGGAAAAGAAAATGTTTCCGTCCTCCATGGTGCCATAAAATTGAGGAAACCTTTGTTCGTTCCCACCTATTTACTGCAAAGCACCTACTTAATGAAAGTGGGTGCTAATGCCCACCACACTGTCGGACATCAGTAAGTGGGCGCTTTTAGTAAACAAGTGGGCATGAGTAAACGAGTGGGCGCTTTCAGTAAACAGGTGGGTATGAATATAATTCCCTAAAATTAATCAAGGGTACAAAAAAGCCTTTTGTCCCATGAATCTTATGAAAAGGTGACTCGCAGATGTTGGACCCCTGAAAATCAGTTTTTGACGGAAATAGGTAGCTAAGAGCATCTCCAAGAGGTATCCCAAAAGTGATACATGTGAACTCCAACAATGTATTCTAAATTTTTTCTTTAATAAATAAAAAATTATAATATTTATAAAATTATAATAAAAATAAATTTAATAATTACAAATTTATTAATAATCGTATAATTGAACCATAAATTTTATTGATAATCATATAATTAATCCCTAAATTGAATAAATATATATTATTTAAAATTTGGGATATGAATAGTGGTGTACCAACTTTGCCATATCTCATTTTTACGTAGATTTGGGATACTAGTTGGGCTTGCTCATTGTTGGATCGATATCCCAAAACCAGGTGTTGGGTAGTCCATATCATCAATCGGCTAGATTTTGGATGCCTCTTGGAGATGCTCTAAGAGGGCAATTCATGAGCTTCATACCCTTTTTCGTCAATGAAGTACTCCCATGAGAAGTAAATTCATGTCCTAAAATCATTGATTGCTTTGAATTAAAATAAGAGGATGGATATCCTTTTTTCCCATTTTTCGCACAATAATTCTTGAGTCAGATTTTGATTCCAAGTGGCACAAATATCAGGAAAGTGAACATATCACAAGCATACATTAATCATGGTAGTTCTTAGATCACTTTTAGGGACGGGTGTCTCATGGAATAGAAATCTGACCTGATGATAGGCCATGATCTCAAGTCCATTGTGTGGAAGATTGGGCCGAAAAGGATCTCTATAATTTGATGCAAAGCAGTCAACAATTTTGTTGAGAAAAAAGAATTGTTGGTTGTAAGGTACTACCCTATGAGGAGCAGCACCCCCCAAGCTTAAAACAACCAATCTGAGGCCATCACTTTGGATATCGAGATCAAGTTGGCACTCATTACGTTGAAACCTGATTTTAAGGTCACTGTTTTCAGATTAATTCCATGTGATATCAAAATCCGACCAATGATGGGAGGAGGCCCATGATCTCGAGTTCCACTCTCTGGAAGATTGGAAAAAATACGTTATCAATCGTCTCATTTAACCCAGTTAATGGGTTTTCAGCATGGCTCGCCCTCAAAGATTCTGAGGGCACATTTAAAGGTGCTTTAATGGAAATGCTTTATCATGTTTGTTTGGTCTCCTAAATTTCTTCATTTTATCTTGGACGAACTCTCAACGCTAAACACTTCGAATCCACTTCCGTCGACCCTTCTCATCAGGCCATCTTTCCCCAATTGACTAACTAGGTACTAGGGTAGCTGTATTAACACCCATGTAATCTTAGTGGGCAGCTAGCCAAAAATTATTAATTGCTTTGAATCAGAGAGGTTGCAATCATTTTTCATCCCAATCTCCCATTCAAGGGATTTTGAGACTATAAGTGTGCCATCAGACTGTCAGTTTTTTATTTCACGTCAAACATATCCCCAAAAAGTGGCCCTAAAATCATATAACACATATCACGCTCAAATGTGATTTTAGAGCCACTTTTTTATTCCTATATAATAGGATCTATGCCAAGTGAAATAAAATATTGACCGTCTAATAGTATGGTCATGGTCTCAAGATCCCTTGTGTAGAAGACTGGAGTGAAAAACAATCTCGATCGTCTGACTCCCTCAAGAGTCAAAACCCCTTGTGTATAAGATTGGGATGAAAAACAATCTCCTCTGAAATCAATAGTTGTTGGTGTAGGTGCCCACCAACATTCCCTGATTGTTAATAAAAAGCTACCCTTCTAAATATCAGACACTCCTCTAAAACTTCGGCTGCATTGAAATTTTGAAAGCAACCTATGTTATTTGTTTTGTCAAGCCTAATCTGATCTCTGCATTTTCTCAAGCACGCTATTTGCAAGCTAGTGACACTGCGCTGAGATCAAAATTTTCCCCACTATTCATTCACAAACTCCTCTTTCTCTGAAATCAAATCCACACTCTTCTTTTTCATGCTGCAAAAGATGGACGCCCTCCAACGCCTTTAGGCAATAAATGTATTGTAATATTGCCTTTCGGCAATAAATGTATTGTAATATTTTGAGCAAAGGTTGTGGTGTTTTTTAAACTTTTCCCACTTGACTAATGTGTAATAAGTAAGGTTCGTAGTGATGGGACATAATCCAATAACTTGAGTTATATATATATATATATATATATATATATATATGGTAAAGGGAAAAATCCTCTCGGGCATAGAAATTTCTCTACGCCCCTCCAATGTGAAGCGGACACATGGAAAGTGTTATTGCACTAACTCGAGTTAGCCACAGCGGGATTTGCTACTAACAGTGGTAGGTAAAGTAGGTAGCACAGGCGACTACACCTGACGGAAGTAGGTAGCGCAAGCACCGAGACATGTCTCGTCATGATATGATGGTAAAAGAATTCTAAAAAGCTAAGATGCTACAGGTTCCTTCTTTGTCTATCTCCCTTCAGGTTCTCTCTCTCTCTCTGGAGCTCTGAGTCGCTAGAAGTGCAGAACAGTGACATCTGAGGTAAATTTGGCACTTCGCAACTTGTTTCGATGTATTATTTGCAGGTTATTGATCATAAAATTATAATCATTCAAAAAATATATATTATAATCGATGCAGACGTTTCTTCTGTGAAGAGTTGGGGCTCAGCATAGTCAAGAGTCGCTTCCTATGCGAAGCGATAGTGTTAATTAGTGAAAAATATCATTTTCACCTCCTAACCTGGCCTTTGATGGACCCTTGAGTTGATTACTAATGTGTTTTGAGTGTTGTTTTGTAATCAATAATAAATGACAGTCATAGTGCAGAAATTCATCCAAAAGTGCTAAAAAGAGAGATATCTGTAGAGAAGAAGCACAAACAGATCATACTAGTTGGGTACACATGGCAGCAAAACAACAACATGCTCAATTTTGTGCACTCAAGCATGTCAAACTGCTACACTTCATTCAGCTGTGTGCACACTACATGTGTGCACCCCAGAGCAAGACAGGCTTGAGCAAGTTTATACAACAGCAACAACTGCATTTGATGAAGAATGGACCTACTGAGTTCTGGACAGATGAAATTCAGCACCCCAAGTGATGCACAAGCTGTGGAATAAGCAAGAGGAATCCTGGCGAGAGGTCTGAATGGATAAATGAACCAATCGAGAGGTTCTATGCTGAAAAACTGAACCTATCGAGTGGTTGAGACTGAAGAAAGATCCTGTCGACTAGTATAAAGCCTCCTGTTGAGAGGATCTGAAGCTGTAAAGTAACCTATCGAGCAGATGGCACCAACCTATCGAATAGTCACCTGGAGCTGCACTGGATCTCGAGAGGTTTCCACAACCTATCGAGAAGATGGCTGAAGCATGTAAAGCAGTCGATAGGTTGCCATAACCTATCGAGGAGATATTTTGAAGTTATCGAATGGACTAAACATACAACCAGAACCTATCGAAAAGTTCTATGAACTTCTCGAGGCACGAATTGTGAACTTCCATCAGTCGGCTGAGAATGCAAATCAATTCAGTGACTTGCGGCACAAGTCGAGAGTCACGCTGACAACCTTGGAGGGTATTTTTGGAAGTATATGAGTACGAATGATAACCTCTCTAGCTACCTCTCGTGTGCATGTCCAATTCTAACCAATTCATGGAAGATTCTCGAAGGAAATCAGCCACATCAGCAAGCTAATAACAGAATTTTATTCCCTTTTGTTCTGATTGGCTGAAACAGATCTGAGATAGAGGGGGAAGAGTATAAATAGAGGCAAACACAACAGAGAGGGGGGATCCAGAATCGAGAGTTTGAGTAATTTTCTAATTTCCCTTTCATGCCAAAATTTCAGCCTTCTTCCCTCTTCTCAATTCTCTCTTTAGCCCAACGATGGTTAGCTAAATCCTTGTAGCAGCTAGGGTGAGGTTTGATCTGTAAATTGAGAGGTGTAAGAGCTTTGTAAGAGAACTGGATGATGCAGAGACTGCAAATCTGAGAATAATTTATTGTAAGTTATTTTAAATAAATGAATTATTGGTTTTAAAGTTCATTGAATCTATAGGTCTTTTAATTTCCATTAGATTTTCATAGATTTTATGCTCCTGGGAATGCTAGTTCATTTAAATCTATAGATCCTTTGATTTCCATCAGACTTTCCTAGGTTTTATGCTCCTGTGGATGCCTGAGCTTGTAGCCTTGCATCCACAGCATCTGCAGTAGTTTTCTTGTTCTAATTGAAGCCTTTGGAATGAATAAAATCCCTAAGATGATCTGTGAACATTGAAGTGGACAGATCATAGCTTTAAGATCAATTCAAGCCTCTAGTCTAAATTGGATTACTTTGCCTTGCATTTATGCTTGCAGCCAAATGAAGGATGGCTGCAGATCCATCCTCTGCTCAGCTATCGAACCAATCAATTGACCAGTGAGACCAATTCCAAGTTGTTATTCTCCATATTTGAATTTTTCTTTAAAATCCTTTTCCTGCTCATCTCTGGATCAGTTTATAATTAGATTTAATATTCTTTAGTTTTTAGTTTAAAGTGACAACCCTAAAAACCTCTCCTCTTTCTTTTTCTTTCTTTGTTTTAAGGTAGAATAGGATAGAGTGCTAGATCTGTAGCAGATCTGGAGATTTGCCAAATTCTCTAACACATTTCCCTATGGACAACCCCTACTTACCTTTTAAAACTTGCTAAAACAGCCTTGAATTCTTACAGGACTGTGGTTTTCTCTATGTGCAATTTTCAGTAATTTTCTTCTTTATTTTTAGTATTATTTTTAGCATCTTAATAAGCGCAAGGAAAAATAAACAACAAGTTTTGGTGCCGCTGCTAGGGATCTGTGTTTTTTAGAATTGATAGATCTAAGTTTTTCTTATTTTAATTTTAGATATGTAATTGTCTATGTTGTGTTTAACTAATTGCTTCTGTAGTTTTTATAGTTTAATTTTATTTTACAGATCTGGATATGTAGTTCTGAGAGGAGCATTTTGCTATTAGGAGGAGCAAGCTGTGCTTGAGTTTGCATTCCTAACTCTTTTATATTTTTAGATCTGCAGCAGTAGTTTTGTGTTTGTATTTGTTTGTTGTTATTTGTGCTGTAATTGTGTGTTGCACATTATTTTTATGTGTTGTATGTTTGGAAGAAGAACTCTTAACCCAGAAATTTTGCCTTTAAATCTTGAAGTTGAGAGAATTCTTAGATCTAGACAAACTACACATACACCTGTTGAAAGTGAGCCTGCTGAAATGGGTGAGTAGCCTACATTGTTGAGAGAATATTATGCACCTGGTGCATATAGTTCCCCTTTCATTATACAATTTTTTATTGTGGAGGGAAATTATGAAATTAAGTCTTCAATAATTCAAATGTTGCCTTCTTTCCATGGGTTGAGTAAAGAGGACCCATATAAACATATTGATGAATTCCTTGCTTTGAGTACAACATTCCATATTGCTGATTTGGGGGAAGAAGCAACCAAGCTTAGGCACTTTCTTTTTTCACTAAAGGACAAAACCAGGCCTAGCTGTCCATGCTTCTAGCCAACAGTATTACCTCATGGAATGATCTTCAGTGCTAATTCCTAGCAAAGTTCTTTCCCATATTTAGAACAAGTCAGTTGAGAAAAAACATCATATCTTTTTCTCAATTCTCAACTGAAAGCTTGCATGAGGCCTGGGAAAGGTTTAAGGAGCTGTTAAGGTAATGCCTATATCATCAAATTCCTCAATGGCAACTTGTGCAAAGTTTCTATCAAGGAATTGATCTAAAAAGTAAAAATATAGTGGATGCCTCTTGTGAGGGTACTTATGTCCATAAAACAACTGATGAGGCCTGGGAATTGTTTGAAATTATAGGAGAGAATTCAATACAGCAGGAGACTATGTCTAGGAACATTGAGACTCCAGCTAAATTGATGAAAGAGAACTCAACAAGAAGAAGAATGTATGAGGACAGTGGATACAATGATTTGGAAAGGAAGGTCGATAGTTTGACCCAAAATTTTTATAAATTGATGGGGGTCATCCAGTCTCCAATGGTTGCAAAAGTGGAAGAGGCATGTCTGATATGCCAATCTCCCACTCATTTACTTGAGCACTGTCCCTCTGTTGTACAATTCCCTAATTTGATCGCGGAGCATGCTAATGATGCTCAGTCTTTTGGACAGCAGCAAGCTGCTGCTTATCCATGGAGAAACACCCCAATCTAAGGTGGATGTAAGATAATTTTCAAACCCAGCAGCAATAGCCAATGCCATATAGACCTGCCCAACCTTACCAGCAGAATTATTTTTCAAAGCCACAATATCAACAGCTAATGGCTCAGCCAATTACACAGCCTAGTCATCAAAATGCACCAGCACCACCACCTGCTAGAGCACCTTCATTTGAGGAGCAGGTTCTGGTTTCATTACAAAACCTGAGCTCTGTCCCAAACTGTCAATGCCCATAGCCAAAGTATTAAAAAGATAGAGGATCATTTTGGTCAGCTGTCTAATACCTTGACTAGGAGAGAAGAGGATAGAGTGTCAAGTCAGCCAATGAACAATCCAAAAGGGCAGTATTTGGTGGGTGAGTCTTCTTCACATCATGAAGAAGCTAAAGTCATCACTACTTTGAGAAGTAGTAGGCTTGTGGATAACAAGGTTGATGTTGAGCTTGATAGGAGTGCAGGAAATGAGAAACCAACCCATGAAAATATGCAACAGGAGCAACATGTGACAAATTAAGGGGGTGTGGTAGAGTCCCACCAGGAAAATAAAAATAAAAATAAGAAAAAATTGATGAAAATGCTAAGGCTGCAAATGAGAGAGCAGTCCCTCATTTACCATTTCCTAATGCTCTTCAAGCACCTTCTTCTTTTGATAAGGGGAATGCTAAAGTTGAGGAAATGATGAAAACCTTTAAGCAAGTAAAGATCAATTTGCCTTTACTTGATGCCATAAAGCAAGTTCCAGCCTATGTAAAATTTTTGAAAGATTTGTGCACCCATAAAAGACAGTCTAGGATTCATTTATCCAAGTAAGTCTTTTCTGCTGAGAAAGTGAACCAAGTTTTGTCCATTGCAACCCCAACAAAACTCCAGGATCCTGGAGTTCCCACTATCCCCTGTATTATTGGTGATCATACCATTGAGAAGACATTATTAGATCTAGGAGCTAGTGTAAACTTACTTTCATATTCCATATATGAGAAGCTAGGTTTGAGAGAATTGAAGCCTACACATGTGGTATTACAGCTGGCTGACATATCTGAAAGAAGGCCAGTGAGAATTATTGAAGATGTGTTGGTTGGGATTGACAAGTTCTTTTATCCAGCAGATTTTTTGGTTCTGGACATGGAACCAAGCAAGTGTACTACCTTAATTCCTGTAATTTTGGGCAGGCCATTCTTGGCCACTGCCAATGCTTGTATACAATATAGATCAAGGATAATGGAGGTATCTTTTAGTAATATGAAAGTAAAATTAAATGTCTACAATACAACAAATCAGCCTCACTTGGATAGTAAGGACTGTTTCATGATTGATTTGCTTGATGAGCTTGTGGAAGAAACTTTACCCAAGCTGCATTATGATGACATGTTTGATGTTTTTGAAGAAATTTGGAATGAAACTGTGGAAGAGAAGGCTCTCACACATGTGATTGAAAAGGTGAAATCTTAAATTCTGAAGTGGGGCCAGCAAAGCATCCTCATTGGAAATCAATTGTGCTGCCTCTTCCCTCACCTTCTAAGGCACCTTTGCTGCCTTCACTCATAAGCCCACCTAATTTGGAACTGAAACAACTCCCTAAGTATCTAAAATATGTATTTTTGGGATAAAATCAGAAGTTGCCTGTGATCATTTCATCTTCTCTCACTGAGGAGCAGGAAGAAGAACTGTTGTGTGTATTAAAAAGGCATAGGAGAGCAATAGGATGAACTATTGCTGATCTGGGAGGAATCAGTCCTGCTGTTTGTATGCATAAGATTCACTTGGAGAAGGGTTCCAAACCCTCTAAAGAGATGCAAATGAAGTTAAATCCTCACATGTAAGAAGTAGTGATGAAAGAGGTGGTTAAATTGTTAGATGCTGGAGTCATCTATCCCATTTCAGATTCTGAATGGGTGTCACTTACTCAGGTGGTACCTAAAAAATCTAGAATCACTGTGGTTAAATCTAATTCTAGTGAGCTGATTTCAACCAGGGAGACCACTGATTGGAGAGTTTATATTGATTATCGAAAGCTTAATTCTAAAACTAGAAAATGCCATTTTCCTACGCCGTTTATAGATCAAATTTTGGACAAGTTGGCAGGCAAATCTTTTTATTGCTTTCTTGATGGATACTCTGGGTATAATCAGATTCCTATGTATCCACAAGACCAAGAGAAAATAACTTTTACATGTCCATTTGGCACCTTTTCTTATGGGCGGATGTCATTTGGACTGTATAATGCTCCTGCAAGTTTTGAAAGGTGTACGTATGCTATCTTCTCAGATATGATTGACCAGTTTTTAGAGATCTTCATGAATAATTTCTCTATCTTTGGGGACAGTTTAGCCAGTGCTTACATCACCTCAGCCTAGTGCTACAGAGATGTGAAGAGACCAATTTGGTCTTAAGTTGGGAAAAGAGTCACTTTATAGTCAATCAAGGCATTGTCCTTGGCCATGTTATTTCCCACAGAGGCATAGAGGTTGATCAGGCTAAAAATTGATTTGATTGCACATCTGCCCCCACCTAAAACTGTTAAGCAAATCCAATCCTTTTTGGGGCATGCTGGTTTCTATAGGAGATTCATCAAGGATTTCAGTAAAATTTCCAAGCCTCTTTGTCACCTGCTGTGTCAAGGGGTACCATTTGTGTTCACTGATGAATGTCTCACTACTTTTATGGTTTTAAAGAAATGTTTGACCTCTACGCCTGTCATACAAGATCCTGATTATTCTTTGTCATTTGAGCTGATGTGTGATGCATCAGATTTTACAATTGATACAATTTTGGGGCAGAGAAAGGATAAATTACCTTGTGTAGTTGCTTATGCAAGTATGACACTGATTGATGCTCAGTTGAACTATACCGCCACTAAGAAAGTGCTATTAGCAGTTGTTTTTGCTTTGGAGAAATTTAGATCTTATGTGCTAGGATCTAAAATTGTTGTGTTTACTGACCATTCAGCCCTAAAATATCTTTTGTCCAAGAAAGAAGCCAAACCAAGATTAATCAAATGGATCCTCCTACTACAGGAGTTTGATCTTGAGATTAAGGATAAAAAGGGTGTGGAGAATGTGGTTGCAGACCACCTGTCTAGGATCTTAGCTGCTAAGTTTAGTGATCTGCCTGTGAATGATTCCTTTCCAGATGAGCAACTTTTTACTGTCAACATGAGTGTACCTTGGTTTGCTAACATAGTGAACTATCTGACAGTGGGTAGGATTCTCCCACATTAGACTAAAATGGATAAATATCTATTTTTCTCTTAGATCAAATATTTTTTGTGGGAGGATCAGGTTGTGAGAAGGTGTGTGCATGAAAATGAATTCCACAACATTTAACTATGTGTCATGAATAGGCCTATGATGGTCATTTCAGTGGAAAAAAGACTGCTGCAAAAGTACTTCAAAGTGGATTCTATTGGCCTACCTTATTCAAGGATGCATTGCAGCACTGAAGAGCCTGTGAAAAATGCCAGAAAATGGGAAGTATTTCTAAGAGAGATTTCATGCCTTTACAGCCCATACTTGTGATAGAATTATTTGACATTTGGGGCATAGACTTCATGGGACCTTTCCCTCCTTCTTTTGGGTTTAATTTTATTCTTGTGGCTGTGGACTATGTGTCCAAGTGGGTTGAAGCCATAGTCACAAGAACCAATGATCACAGTGTTGTCATTAGATTCTTGAAGGACAATATTTTCTCTAGGTTTGGTGCCCCTAGAGCTATCATTAGTGATAGGGGGAGCCATTTTTGCAACAAACATTTTAAAAAATTACTGAGAAAATACTCTGTTACAAATAAAATTGCTACTCCATATCACCCACAGACCAGTGGCCAAGTAAAGATTTCCAACAGAGAGATCAAACACATTCTAGAGAAAACTATGAAAACTGATAGGAAGGACTGGTCTCTAAAGCTACAGGATGCTCTTTGGACTTACAGGGCTGCCTATAAGACCCCTATAGGAATGTCTCCTTTTAGGTTGGTATATGGCAAAGCTTGCCACTTGCCAGTAGAGTTAGAACATAAAGCCTACTGGGCCATTAAGGCATTGAATTTTGATCTAGCTGCTGCTGGTATGCATAGGAGGTTGTAGCTGTCAGAACTTGAAGAGCTAAGATTGGATGCTTACTCCAATGCAAGGATTTACAAAGAAAAGGCCAAAGCTTTCTATGATAAATATCTGTTGAGGAAGGAGTTTGTTGCGGGTACCAAGGCATGGCTGTTTAATTCAAAGTTAAAATTTTTCCCAGGGAAGTTGAAATCTAGATGGGAGGGGCCTTACATTGTGATGCATGTATCCCCATCTGGAGCTGTTGAAATCATGGATCCCAAGGATGGAAGGATCATGAAAGTCAATGGTCAAAGATTAAAAATCTATGCTGAAAATGTAGTGGAGCCTGTTGTGACCATTAACCTTCAAGAACCTCTAAGTTTTGAATGAAATTTTACAATGTACATTATGTACCATAGCTGTCAGTTAGTGTGTTGTTGCTATCTTTAAATTCTGTCTTTTACTTGGTGTAAGTCTGTAATTTTTGTTTAGATGTTCAAAGTGTTAACTATCTGGGCTGTTGTGATTGTTGAGCTATGTGTATGATTGCATAATGAGAGGGAACTGAGGTGGATTGATCATCTGTGTTGAATATGGACAGGAGTCAACCCTTGACTGTTAAAGACACCCAGGCATGACAGTTGGTGTCATCAGTAGCAAAGGCTCACAAAAGGTGAATTCGAGTAGTTGAAGAACCTGTTGAGAGGTTTCCTGAAGCTGCACTGATGAACTCGATCAGTCCAAGGAAGAATTTGAGAGGTAGCCTAAAGCATTTGAGTGAACTCGAGTAGATCATTGAACCTGTCGAGTAGTTCAGACTGAAGAAGTGGCAACTGTCAACCAATGCACTTGAACCTCTCGAGAGGTTACCTGAAGTCAACCATCCTCGCGAAGTGAAAGGTGCTGAAATGAACTTGTCAAAGAACCTAGCGAAGATCCTAGCGAATAGTGGTTTGAATCTGTCGGGATTAAAGTTCTAAAGCTCTCAACTTGTCGAGAAGTCCCCTGAACCTATCGACTTGCACACTTCAACTTGTCGAGAAGTTACCTGAAGCACAACAAGCCTTGCGAATTTGAAACAGGTAGAAATGAACCTATCGAGAACTTGGTGAGATCCTATCGAGCAGTTGTGTGAAATTCGCGAAATGATAATTCTGAAGTAATGATCTTATTGAGAAGATGTCAGAACCTGTCGAAATGTAATTCTGGAGCTATTGACTTGTCGAGAACCTGTTGAGAGGTACTTTGGACCTCTCGAGATGTGAATTTTGAAGCTCCCATCTGTTGACTGAGAGTGCTAAAGCTTCAATGATTCAATGCACGTGTCCAGAGGCTGTCTGACAGCTTTGGAGGATATTTTTGGAATGCAAACGACATAAAGAAGAACTGTCTAACTGCCTCACGTGTACTCAACTGGTTCTAACAAGATTTTGGAAATTCTTGGAGGAAATGAAGCCACCTCATCAAGTCTGATAACAGAATTGATTCCTCTCTTCTCTGATTGGTCAAAACATATTTGAGACACTTAGGAATTTGTATAAATAGGGGGGAATAGTCTATTCTTCTTCCCTCTTTTCTATTCTCTCTTTAGCTCAACCATGGTTGGCTAAATTCTTCTAACAGCTAGGGTGAAGTTAGATCTGTAAATCAAGTGGTGAGATAGTATTGTATGAGGATTGGAGAATGCAGAGACTAAAGATCCGAGAGTAATTTGTTATAAGTTGTGTTAGATCAATGAATTGCTGGTTTTAAAGTTTCATTTAATCTGTAGATCTTTCGATTTCCATCATTTTTCCATAGATTTTATGCTCCTATGGATGCCTGAGCTTGTAGCCTTGCATTCATAACATCTGTAGTGGTTTTCTTATTCTAAATGTATCCCCCATAACTGGATTACATCCATTGGATATCTGTGACCATTTGGGTGGACAGAGTATACCCCTAGGACTAGTTCATATATTAGGGTAGATCTGGATTATTCTACCTAGCATTTAAGCATGTAGCCAAATGAAGGATGGCTGCAGATCCATCCTCTGCTCTGTTGTCTGACAAATCAATTTCACAGTGAGACTGATCCCAAGCTCTTAATTATCCACATTTGATTTTTTCTTCTCCAAAACTTTTGCTCTCTTCTTCAAATCTTTCTTTTGCTCACCTCTGGTTTAGTTTTTAAATCTGTTTATAATTAGATTTAATTTCCTTCTGTTCTTAGTTTAAAGGGACAACCAAACTCTTTCTCTTTTCCTGTTTTTCCTTAATTTTAGGTTAGAATAGGAATAGGTTTTCAGATCTGAAGCAAATCTGGAGATTTACAAAATTTAGATCAGATTTCCTTGTGGACTAATTCGTACTTACTTTAAAACTTGCTACAACAGCCCTGTATCTTGCAGGCTGTGTTTAGATTGTTGTTTTGTGCTGATTCACCACATTCCACTCCCCTTCTTTTGATTTATTTTTGCTGCCATATTTTTGTCATCATATTATTTTCATAAAAATAAAAGCACAAGCAATTTTAACCAACAAGTTTTTGGTGCCACTGCAGGGGATCTGTAGATCTAAGTTTGATAAATTTGAGTTTCAGTTAGAATTTTTATTTTTGTAGTTGTAGTATTTGAATTAATGCTGCTATAATTTTGTAGTCGATTGAATTTGATTTCAGGTTTGAAGCTGTAGGTAGGAGAGAAGTTCATAGCCTGCAGCTGGAGCACATCTTGCTTGAGTTTACATTTCTTATTCCTTTTATTGCAGTTTCAGTTATGCCATTTGTTATTTTTCTTCAGTAGTATTTTGTGTGCTGTGAGTGCTGGTCTTGTCTTTGTTGTTTTGTGTATGCTGGGTGGAAGGTCTCTTAATCCTAACTTAGAACCTCTAAATCCAGAGTTAGAGAGAACCCATAGATATAGACAGATCATACACACCCCTGCTATTGTTATTGAGCCAGTTGTGATGGGTGAGCAACAAAGAACACTGAAAGAATACTATGCACCAGGGGTATATTCATCTCCCTTCTGCATTCAATTTCCTGTAGTTGAAGGAAATTATGAAATCAAATCCTCAACCATCTAATTGTAACACTCATTCCATGGGCCGAGTAAGGAAGACCCATACAAACACATAAATGATTTCTTTGCTTTGTGCACCACATTCAATATTGTTGGCTTGGGAGCAGAAGCCACTAAATTGAGACTTTTTTCTTTTTCACTAAAGGACAAAGCTAGAATATGGCTCTCCATGCTCCTAGCAAACAACATACAATCTTGGAATGATCTCCGATGCCAATTCTTGGCTAAAATTTTCTCTATGTCTAAAACCATTCAATTGAGGAAGAGCATAATTTCCTTTGTTCAATTCTCAACTGAAGATTTCCATCAGGCATGGGAGAGGTTTAAGGAACTGTTGAGGCAATGCCCACACCATCAAATTCCTCAGTGGCAGCTTGTTTAGAGCTTCTATCAAGGAATTAATTCCAAGAGCAGGGATATGGTGGATGCCTCATGTGGGGGTACTTATCTCCATAAGACTACTGATGAGGCTTGAGAGCTTTTTTATGTAATAAGTAAATATTTCATGCAACAAGAGTCTTTATCTCGCAATGACATTGAGCCTCCAACTAAAATGGTAAAGGAAGTCACCTCTAGAGGAAGGATGTATGAGGTCAATGTGTCCAATGACCTGGAAAGAAAGGTGGACAGTTTAAGCCTGAAATTTGATAAGTTGATGAGTGTGATGCAACCTAAAATGGTTGCACAAATTAAGGGGGCATGTCTGATATGCCAGTCACCTTCACATTCATTGGTGGACTGTCCATCAGCTGGTCAGTACCCAGAGCTGGTCATGGAGCATGCCAATGTTGCTCAATCTTTTAGGCAGCAACAGCCTGTTGGGTATCCATGAAGAAACTATCCCAATTTCAGGTAGAGGCAAGATAATTTTCAACCCCAGTAGCAGCAGGCTATGCCTTATAGGCCTACTCCACCATACCAGCAGAATTTTTTCTCAAAGCCTCAATACCAATAACATATGGTTCAACCAATGGCTCAACACAATACTCAAAGTTCACTAGCACCACCACCACAAGTTAGAGCCCTTTCTTTTGAGGAGTAGGGTTTTATCCTTATTACAGAACTTGAGCTCCTTATCACAAACTGTGCACTCTCATAGTCAAAGTATTAAAAAGATAGAGGACCATCTTGGACAGCTATCTAATACTTTGACTAGGAGAGAAGAGGGCAGACTACCAAGCCAGCCAATGAATAATCCTAAGGGCCAGTATATGGTGGGTGAATCTTCTTCAACTCATGAGGAAGCTAAAGCCATCACTACTTTGAGAAGTGGCAGGCTGGTGGATAACCATGTTGATGGTGAGATCACAAGGAGTGCAACACAAGAGAACCTAGTCCATGACAGTATGTAGCAGGAGCAACATATGAAAAATAAAGGGGTTGATGTTGAGTCCCAACTGAAAAATGAAAATCAAAATAAAGAAAAAATTGATAAAAGTGAAAAGGCAGCAGATGAAATCTCAGCATGACTTCATCTGTCATTTCCTCATGCTCTTCAAGCTCCTTCTCCTTTTGATAAGGGGAATGCTAAGGTGCAGGAAATGATGGAGACCTTTACACAGGTAAAAATTAATTTACCTCTGTTTGATGCCATTAAGCAGGTCCTAGCCTATGCAAAAATTTTAAAAGATTTGTGCACTCACAAAAGACAGTCTAGGATTCAATTATCCAAGAAAGTTTTCTCTGCTGAAAAAGTAAAATAAATTGTCTATTGCTACCCCAACTAAGCTCGAAGACCCTAGAGTTCCTACAATCCCTTGTATCATTGGAGACCACACCATAGAGAAAGCTTTCCTAGATTTGGGGGCCAATGTTAACCTACTTTCATTTTTTGTGTATGAGAAGTTAGGTTTGGGGGAGTTAAAGCCCTCACATATTGTCTTACAACTGGCTGATAATATGAAAGAAGACCTGTGGGCATCATTGAGGATGTGTTGGTTGGGGTAGACAAAATTTTCTACCTTGCAGATTTCCTGGTTTTGGATATGGAGCCTGCTAGATGCACTACCCCTATCCCTATCATTCTGGGCAAGCTATTTTTGGCCACTGCCAATGCCTGTATACAATGTAGATCAGGGGTAAGGAAGTGACCTTTGGAAACATGAAGGTGAAGCTTAATGTTTACAATATTGCAAATCAACAACACCTTGATAGTGAGGATTGTTTCATGGTTGATATCATTGATGAGCTTGTTGAGGAGACTATGCCCAAGCTGCTGAATTGGGATGATGATTTTAAGGAATTTGAGGAGATTTGGACTGAGACTACTAAATAGAAGGCTCCCACTCATTTGACTGAAGCGGTGAAAACCTTGAACTCTTCAGTGGGGACAACAAGGTATTCTCATTGGAAACCTGCTGTGCTACCTCTCCCTATACCCTCCAAGGCACCTTTGCTGCCTTCTCTTGTCAGTCCACCTGATGTGGAGCTGAAATAGCTCCCAAGCACTCTCAAATATGCATTGGAGCAAGATTAAAAACTGCCTGTGATTATTTCTTCTTTCCTCACTGAGAAACAAGAAGAAAAACTTCTTTGTGTGCTCAAGATACATAAGAGGGCAATCAGATGGACTATTGCTGATCTGGGGGGGATCAACCCAGCTATGTGTATACATAAGATTCATCTGGAAGAGGGTTCCAAACCCTCTAGGGAGATGCAGCGAAAGTTAAATCCTCATATGTAGGAAGTGGTGATGAAAGAAGTGGTCAAACTACTTGATGCTAAAGTAATCTATCTAATTTCATATTCTGAATGGATGTTACCTACACAAGTGGTACCTAAGAAGTCTGGCATCACTGTAGTGCCCAATGAGTCTGGAGAATTAATGCCAACCATGGAGGTCACTGGTTGGAGGGTTTGCATTGAATATAGAAAATTGAATTCCAAGACTAAAAAGGACCATTTTCCACTACCCTTTATTGACCAGATTCTGGATAAGCTAGCAGGCTTACTATTGCTTTCTTGATGGATACTCTGGTTACAGCCAGATCCCTATGTATCAACAAGATCAGGAGAAAACAATATTTACTTGTCTATTTGGCACCTTTGCCTATAGAAGGATGCCATTTGGGCTGTGTAATGCTCCTGCTACTTTCTAGAGATGCATGTTTGATATGTTAGATAAGTTTTTAAAAATTTTTATAGATGATTTTTCTGTGTATGGTGATGATTTTGATCAGTGCTTGCATCATCTCTCCCTTGTGCTTTAGAGATGTGAGGAAACCAACCGAGTGTTGAGCTGAGAAAAGAGCAATTTCATGGTTACCCAGGTAATTGTTCTTGGTCATGTAGTTTCTAAAAAGGGGATTGAGGTGGACAAAACAAAGATTGATCTGATCTCACATTTTCCTCCTCCAAAAATTGTTAAGCAAGTTAGATCATTCCTTCGGCATGCTGGTTTCTATAGAAGATTCATCAAGGATTAAAGTAAAATTACTAAACCTCTGTGCCACCTGTTGTGTCAAGATGTACCCATTATATTCACTACTGAGTGCTTAACTGCCTTTGAGGTTTTGAAATATTGCTTGACTTGTGTGATGCTTCAGATTTTGCAATTAGTGTAGTTTTGGGGCAGAGGAAAGATAAACTACCCAGTGTAGTTTGCTATGCCAGCAAGACATTGATTGATGCTCAATTGAACTACACCACCACTGAGAAAGAGTTACTGGCAGTTGTCTTTGCCTTGGAAAAATTTAGACCTTATGTTTTAGGGTTTAAAATTATTTTCACTGACCACTCAATCCTGAAGTACCTGTTGTGTAAAAAAGAGGCCAAGCCAAGGTTGATCAGATGGATCCTCCTACTGCAGGGGTTTGATTTAGAGATCAAAGATAAAAAGGGTGTGGAAAATATGGTTGCAAACTACTTGTCTAAAATTTCAATGGCTGACTGTGCAGACATGCCTGTGAATGATTCTTTCCCGGATGAGCAACTTTTTGCCATCACCATGAGTGTACCCTGGTTTTCAAACATTGTGAATTATCTTACTGCTGAAAGGATTCCCCCACATTGGTCCAAGATGGATAAAGACCTGTTCTTCTCTCAGGTAAAATATTTTATGTGGGAGGATCCTTACCTGTACAAGTGTTGTTCAGACCAGATTGTGAGGAGATGTATTCTCGAAAGTGAGTTCCACATCATACTTTCAATGTGCCATGAACAGGCCTTTAGAGGTCACTTTAGTGGGAAAAAGACAGCAGTAAAAGTACTACAATGTGGGTTTTATTGGCCCTCTCTGTTCAACGATGCCCATGTACATTGCAAAGCTTGTGCAAGTTGTCAAAGGATGGGTGGCATATCAAAGAGAGAATCAATGCCACTGCAACCCATCCTAGTTGTGGAGTTGTTTGACATATGGGGGATTGATTTCATGGGCCCTTTTCCCCCTTCCATGAGTTATAATTTCATCCTTGTAGCTGTGGATCATGTTTCCAAATGAGTGGAAGTAGTTGCTACAAGGACCAATGATCATAAGGTAGTCCTGAAATTTTCAAGGAAAATATTTTCTCTAGATTTGGCACCCCTAGAGCCATCATCAGTGATAGGGGCAGCCATTTCTGCAACAGACACTTCGAGAGTTTGTTCAAGAAGTATGCTATTACACAGGATTGCAACTCCCTACCACCCACAGACCAGTGGGCAAGTTGAAATTTCCAATAGGGAGATTAAGTACATCTTGGAAGAAACTGTGAGGACTGACAGGAAGGATTAGGCAGTGAAGTTAAATGATGCATTGTGGGCTTATAGGACTGCCTATAAGACCCCAACTGGAATGTCCCCATTCAAGTTAGTATTTGGCAAAGCATGCCATTTTCCAGTAGAGTTAGAGCACAAAGCTTACTGGGCAATTAAAACCTTAAATGTTGATCTAACTACTGCTGGTGCAAACAAGAAACTACAGTTGTTTGAGTTGGAGGAGCTTCGATTGGATGCTTATGCAAATTCAAGGATTTACAAAGAGAAGGCCAAAACATTCTATGACAAAAACCTTCTTAGGAAGGAATTTGTTAAGGGCAATAAGGTATGGCTTTTTAACTCTAAACTTAAGTTTTTTTCAAGAAAATTGAAATCTAGATGGGATGGACCTTACATTGTGCTGCATATATCCCAATCTGGAGTTGTTGAGATTATGGACCCCACTGATGGAAGGGTCATGAAAGTGAATGATCAGAGGCTAAAAATTTGTGTTGAAAATATGGTGGAGCCTACTGAAACCATTGACCTTCAAGAACCTTCCAATGCTGAATAAACTTCAACCTTGTATACTATGTACCATAGTTGTCCTATACTGCTGTTTTTACTATTTTTTCTGTTTTAATTCTGAAGTTTTTGTTTAGGTTTTTTTTTTTTAATCTGTATTGTGTCTGCGAATGGTGGGTTCTAAAATGTTCTTAAGTCTGGGTAAAGAGTTAGCTTTTGTTGGTGCTGAGGTGGAATTTTGACTAATGGATAAATTGTGGATAGTACACATGTAAGGGGTATGCATTGCTGCAGAACTGAGACCTCTCGATAGGTTGAAACTACAATTCGACAGGTTCTGAAGATGTCTTAATTGAATTCGACAGGTTATGAAGATGTTTTAATTAAATTTGACTGGTTCTGAGTACCTGTCGAGAGGTTAAGGGAACCTCTCAAATTATATTTTTTAAAGAAATTGTACCTGTCGAGAGGTAAAGGTAACTTCTCGAACTCTTCATTTTGGAGCTATCTGTGCTTCGAGAGGTTTGGGAACCTCTCGAAGAGTTCTTTCTTCAGTTTTCTGACCCTTCGATGGGTTTGATATGTTCGATAGGTTGATGTGAACTACTCGCAAACATCTTGAGAAGTATGTTTTTGAAGCATTCAACCTGTCGAAGTCGTATTTTTTATTTTTTAAAACCTTTCGATAGGTCTATTTTGGGCATTTTCTGCTTCTGCTCGAGACCCCTCTTTTCTTCTTCACGAAAACTACTCTGCTCCTACCTCCTCTAGCTCACCAGTTTCCCTTCCATCTGCTCTTTGCTCTTGCCAGTTGGATCACCATTGAAAAGTCATCATTTTGCACCTAGTTGTTGCTGGTTTGGTACACTTTGCTTCATTTGCGGAGAAACCCTAGTTTTTGGATAAGTTCTTCCCCATCTCAGTTCTTGTGAATTCGAATGTTGTGGTTCTTTATTTTGTAGGAAGTTTCTTAGCTTGGGAAATTTATTTGAAGTGAAGAGGAGTTGTGTTGTGATTGTTGAGAGAAATTAGTTAAGGTTCTGAGTTTTTAATGGCCGGCCCTAACCAATTTGAAGATACCTTGACCACTAGAATCTTCCTCTTGGTAGGTGGGTTGGTGGTAGGCTTTGATTTTTTGGAGGACTTTGGGGTGGAAGAAGCTGGTTGCCGGAATAGGTCAGCTAGGGTTTCTTCAGAATCGACCATTAAGCTCTCAGAAATTGATCTCCTAAAGCTCACTCACCAATTTGAATTAAAATTCTGAAGTAAACCACTAGGAAAACAATAGAGTGAAGCAGAGTGACAACTTACCCAAAACTCCTAGGGTTTTATAGAAATCGTGATGCACGACTCCAATTTCCCAAAAATCAGGTGCAAAATGCTCCTTTGTGCGGGCTGAATGAACTTGAGGAGTGGAAAAATGAGTGGCGAAAGGTCCTTAGAGTATTTGGTAGAAAATGAGAGTAGCGACCAATGAGGAAGAGAGAGCTAGGGTTTCGCAGGAGGTATTGAATGAGCAAAAATGACCTAACGACAGGTGTATAAAGAGTGAAAATCGATTTCGATAGGATGAGCTGAGTGATTTTGATAGGTCAAGGCATCCTGTCGAACACTATAAAACATACAGCGTGCAGATGAAATGCTTCGATAGGTCAAATCCTTCCTATCGATAGGTTCATATAGAGCATGATTCATCCTTTCGGTAGGTTCCTAATAAGTATCCAGAACCTATCGAAAACTTCTTTCCAACCTTTTGAACCCATCGAAGAGTTGTTTTCACCTATCAGTGCCTATCGAAATCCTCAAATGACCTATCGAAAGGTCAAATGACCTATCGAAAGGTCTCATATGCTCATAGAAACTACATTTTTGTGTTGTGTTCAGCCTCAGCACCCAACAAACTCTTTTGTTGTGCTTCCTTTTACGTTGTTTTCATTATTGACATACTCCCATGGTTCCTGGACTGCTTGGCAAGATTGATATGATGACCTAATGCTAGCACGACAAATTTATTGAAAATGAATAAAACA
This sequence comes from Chloranthus sessilifolius, assembly GCA_021018995.1. Classification (NCBI taxonomy): domain Eukaryota; kingdom Viridiplantae; phylum Streptophyta; class Magnoliopsida; order Chloranthales; family Chloranthaceae; genus Chloranthus; species Chloranthus sessilifolius. Next base: position 92,511,939 of record CM037584.1, on the reverse strand, counting down.
TCAAAATAGAAAGTAATCACTTAAAAGAAAATCAAAATATAGTACATATGATACACACTGAAATCATGTATAAATTGGAGGTCCTGAAAATCAATGGTCTCCTCAGGCTCACAAATTTTTTCAACACAAATCTTTAGCCTCTTCCCATTGACTTTCATGACTCAACCATCTTTGGGGTCCATGATTTCGACAGCCCCGGATGGGGAAACATGTAAAACTGTGTAAGGCCCATCCCATCTGGACTGCAATTTTCTTGAAAAGAATTTTAGTCTTGAATTGAACAACCATACCTTGCCACCTATTTTGAATTCTTTCCGCAGCAAATGCCTATCATGAAAGGCTTTGATTTTTTCCTTGTAGATCCGGGCATTTGAATATGCTTCCATCCTTAACTCATCAAGCTCAGATAATTACAGTTTCCTATTCACACCAGTAAAAGTTAAGTCAGAATTTAATGCTTTAATGGCCCAATATGCTCTATGTTCTAACTCAACAGGCAAGTGACATGCCTTGCCATATACTAGCCTGAATGGGGACCTCCCTATGGGGGTCTTATAGGCAGTCCTATAAGCTCACAAGGCATCTGGTAGTTTTATGAACCAATCTCTCCTATCAGCTCGCATAGTCTTCTTTAGGATGTGTTTAATTTCCCTGTTGGAAATCTCTACTTGCCCACTGGTTTGTGGGTGGTAGGGAGTAGCAACTCTGTGGGTCATAGAGTATTTTTCCAACAGTTTTTTGAAAGGTTCATTGTAAAAGTAGCTTCCTCCATCACTAATAATAGCTTTGGGGGGTGCCAAACCTAGAGAAGATGTTGTCCTTTAAGAACTTAATGACAACCTTATGATCATTTTTTCTCTTTTTCTTTTTCTAAATTTAATGGAACAATTTGAAGATTGAGAGTTCTCCTTCCAAACATACACCACTCACAATCTTAACGCACACAAGATGCAGAGCAAATTTAACACAACAATCATGAACAAGCACAATTAACTAATAAATCTACAAATCCAAAGAAATTAGCCAACCATAGTTGGGCAGAAAGGAAGAATAGAGAATTTTGATGCAAGCTTTGATCTCGAGAATTGATCCCCCTTTTTTCTGGAAGCTTCCCTCCTTATATAGCTCTCCCCTTCAGCCTCAGATTTATTTTTCTCGTCAATCACAACTCAGCTGAAATAATTCTATTATTTCCTCTTTTATTCCTCTTCTAGAAGGCTCTCTCAGTTAGTTAGGGTTTCCCAGGGCACTTCTAGAAATTTCGTGCCGGTCACCAGAGTGCCTCGGATTGCCTGCAGCAGGTCACCAACTTACAACATGTGCACAATAGCTTTTCTGAGAAGTCCTTCAGTTGATTTCGATAGGTTCTTGAAGCTTTCGACAAGTTCCGAATAGGCCTTTTGTTCCTTTCGCTAGGATTCAGGATCCTTTCGATAGGTTCCGATAGGTTGCTCCTGAGAATAGAGCTCCAACATCCACAGCCTTCATCTGGTGTGTTTGACAGGTTGGGGAATCTTTTCGATAGGTTGATCTCTGCACAATAAATTTTGATAGGTTTGCTTCTAGCTCCTATCGACAGGTTCCAGACTTTTCGATAGGTTCTCTTCGAGCTCAGGCAACCATTTGATAGGATGCTCCCTTTTCATTTTCGACTGCGCAATAGGTTCTGGATCCTATCAAATACTCCCATCCTCATGACTTCTTCCTTTTTTCAGCCTTCAGATCCTATCGACAAGTTCCAATAACCACTCGACAAGTTATTTTCAGCTTTTTTTCACTCCTTCAAAGCTGCTTTACTGTTGCTGCATGCCCTAAGTGGGCCATTGTTGGGTCTGAACTGTATTGAGATGGATTTACACTATATGACGTTCACATACTCAACAAGCATTTATTAGTCCACTCATAGGTCTATCAAAGCTCATGTTAAGGGGTAAAAAGTGGTACTTTTCAGAGATTAACACACCCCCAAACCTAAGCTTTGCTAGTCCCTGAGCAAAGGAAGAATAAAGAAAACTAAAATGTCACTTTTGTAGGGAGCACAGATGCATTTAGCATATGTATCAAGCCTTTTAAACCCCTAGGTGATCCCTAGTGGAGGAGTGAAGTCTTCTGAGTGAAGGTACCTACAAACTTCTCCAATAAAATCAGTTAATACTTACGCAACATGTTAAAATAGAGTTGAAGTGAAATGAAATAAATTCCACACCATGTCCCTTCAATTTTTGAGGATTTTCAGCAGAAAAATCATCAGTTTAAAACCTAAAATTCTACTGTAATTCCTTCATCATCAATCAGTTCATGTCAAGGCATTGTGCCTAAAAATTGATGCAGAGCTCACCTTTAATTTAAGAATTCTGTTTTGATAATACCCCAAACAACTTTGATTTTAGACCCAAATCTTATCAGGGTTGTTCACTCACAACAAAAGTAGAAGGGTGCATCATTTCTCACACAGCTCAAGAACAGTTGCAGCCCTCAAATAGGGCTGCAAGCATGAGCATAGACATTGCTCTAACTTCTGAAATTTTCTAACTCTTTTCACCATAGATTAAACAAATCCTCATCTCCACATGACAGCTCAATCCATTTCAGATCAGTAGGGTCTTTTTTTATTGGGTTGTAATGTGGCTTATGGGTGAAATTTATAAAAGAATAATGGGGTAAAAAAGATTCAAATTGAGAAATCAGTAAAAGTAAGGAGGTGGTCTAGACAACACCTTCTTCATTTTAGCACAATTCCATCTACTTCTTGAATTTTTAGATTTGAAGTGGCTTGTTTCTAATCCTCTTTTCAGTCTTTCAATGAAATGACTTCTTTTTCTCATTCTTTTTCTTTGATTTTCTATTTTTCCTTTTCTTTTTGTATGTTTTTCTTTTTATGGGTTGGAATGCTACACCACCACCAAATGTGCTTTCTTCTTTTCCAACCAACCATCAAACCAGCTCTACCTTTTGAAATCTCAGAGTGAGGGTCAGGTTATATCAGGTCACTAAGGTTTTGGGTATTTTTTGGTTTTTATCAAAGAAAATTAGGAATTTTAAGGCTCAAATGGTGTGTATCAAGGGCAGTTCAAAGGTGGGACATTTTAAGCTCAAACTGTCTAAGGGATGGCCTTACTTTATATCTTCAATGTCTTGAATATTGTCAAGCTATTTTAATTTGGATTTGCCTAACTTCTAGTGATCAAAACTAGATCCAATCAGTCCTTACAGTAGAAAATTGCTAAGACACTCTTCAAAGAAATTTTTTTTTCAGGCCCAAATCTCACTGGGTATGGCCTTCCATCAAATTTCTGGGGTGTATCCTCATAGTTTCCTCTCCTTTTAGGTTCACTAAACATCACTTTTTGAAAATTCTTGACATTTGCTTCATGAAAAATGCTAAAACTACAGCTCATTTCAGTTTAATTTTTTTTTTAATTTCCTCTTTTTTTCAAAAATCAAGTGGGAAATCACTTTATTTTCAAAAACTTTTTTCAACATTACTGCACTAGCATTAACTCATGTCATTGGCACACCTGCCATACCCCAAAACCTAAATTAAATAGTGTCCTCACTGTTCAGAGAGCATGGCAACCATGAAAAGGGTAGATGAAGATACAGATGCATAATAAGCACAAAGAAAGACATAGTACAAAAAAGAAACTATGATGAATAGCTAACATATGTACATGGTCTAAATCATTAAGGGAAAACAAACAAAAATAGTCTATATTTATTTACAAGTATCATCAAGCCAATCATACAAGTTTGCCAAAATTTTCAAATCCTCCTGGGATAAAGGAGCTTTTCCTTTAGGTTGGGACTTTTGGGTGGACTGCTTGGGGGCCTCCTCAGACTGGGCAGCAGATTTATTGGTATTCTTGGTAGAAGCAGCAACAGAGTCAGAATCAGAATCAGAATCAGAAGGGAAAAGGACAGTAAGATCTAGGCCAAGGGTAACAACTTCTTGCCTTCTTTCCTCCTTGGAGAGTAGAGTGGAGGAGGTGTCATGTGGGGGTGGGGGCTACCTCTTCAGATTGGGTAGCATGTTCCTTCCCTTTACTACGAGCATAAGCAGAGGAAACAGATCTCTTTGCAGTAACTTTTCTCTTTGTATAAGTCCTCTTAGGTTTTGGGGGGGTAGGTTGAACGAAAGGAGGATCTTGGGCTGGAGGAGGGGGGACATCTACAAGCGGGGTAGGAGTAGGTTGAGTGGTAGGAGGGTTGGAAGGAGGAGCTGTAGCAAGAGGGGTTGGTGAAATGGTTGAGAGGTCAATGAAGCAACTTTTCTCTCTAGAATGTGATTTTCTTCGCTGCATAAAGCAGGTTCGACTCAGAGAGTTCCTGGGTGGCCTTAAGTATCTCCTGAGCATTGGCTAATTTGTTTTGGAGAAGCTCAGCATTCTTCTTCTCAAACTCGGCAATGCGACTCTGAGTAGTAGCAAGTAGTTTTGCAGACTCATAACGAGTCAAGATTTCCTTCCACCCCTTAGAGATATCCCGGAGCTGGATTCTTTGCTCCAATTGCATGAGAGCTATCCTCTCCTCATAGGAGACTTTCAGGGAAGCTCGGAGGGCAGCCATACCTGTCAAGATATCCCTACGGATGTAGGGATTGTCCCTCATTGCATACAGAAGAGTGAGGTAAGGGGGAATGTAGATGGGGGATCTAAGTACAATGGGCAAGGAAAGGGATGGAGTGGAAGATGAGGAGAGGGTGGAGGTAACCAATTCCTAAAGTGGATCAATTTGGGTTGAGGCATTTGTGAAGACAGGTGGAGTGAGAGTGGGTGGTTGGGTGGTAGGTGACACAACAACTTCAGTGGCTACTATTAGAGGTGATGGAGGGGTCAAAGATGGGGATGAGGTAGGTATGGGGAAAAATGGAGCTGCTGCCTCCTCAGATTAGGTTGTAGCTATGGGAGGTGGAGCTATGGGTGAAGATGGAGGAGATAAATGGAGAGGTGATTGGACAAGGGAAAGAGGGGAAGTGTGAGGGGGTTGGGGAGTTGAAGAGGATGGGGTAAGGGTGGAATGAATGGATTGAAGGTAGGAGCTCATGAGGGCTTGGTTGTTGGTGTTGGTGGTCAATTGAGTTTGAATGGACTGTAATAGGGAGAGAATTTGAGTGAAAGTATCAGGAATGGTGGGATTAGAGGGGATAGGTGTTTGAATAGGGTGGAAAGGGGAGGAGGGTGCATGGTTGAAATGAGGGGGGTTGGGGTGTGGGGATTCAGGGAGTGGGGTGTACTCATGCCTAACATCTTTCACAATGGATGTCATGAGGGCAGTGAACCCAGCAGTGGTAAACTGGTCTAAGCCCTAGGTATGAAGGAGGGGTTGGTGAGGGGGAAAGTCAGAAATGGGTTGGTCAAAGGGTGGAGAAGAAAGGGTAGGGGTAGGCTTTGATAGTATTGGAGGTTCAAGGACTTCAGGTTCGAGAATTTGAGTGGTGGGTGGAGGTAAAACTGGCTCAGAGGTAGGAGGAGGGGGGTCTATTGGAAGAGGGACTGATACAAAGGGGAAAAGCAAAGTGGGTGGAGGTGTTGGTGATGATGTAGGTAAGGTAGGTGAAAGGATGGAGAGGGTATCTCAGCAGTAAGATTTGCTGCAGTGGTAGTGGGCACCTCCTCAACCTCCTCCAACTTAGCTGGCTTACTCTTCTTAATCAGGGTTAGGCTGGTGGACCATGCCCTTTTTCCATACACTTTTTGAGTCAGCTTCTCGATTGGCTCATTCTTCTTCCCAGCCTTGAGCAAACATGTAATGAGCCTGCTGAAAGGCAACCCAACACTTTTAGCAAATGCCTGTCTTTTAAGCACCTTATCATTAATGTTACCATTATCTCAAAAATCAGTTGTGGTGCACTCAAAAATTTCCCTTTTGAACAGTAGTACAAAGCATCTACAATTGGGGGCCTTCTCTCCTGTAGGTGCCCAGTGACATACACATTCTTTCTTAGAATAGTGTCGATGAATCTGAGGTTAGGTCTCTTCTCATCAAAGATTCACCAGATCCCATAATTCCATTGGTGAGCTGTTTAGCCATTTCTGTGAATGTAACCCATTTGGGTGCTCCCTCAGATCTAGTGGAGTCAAATTAATATGGAACTCCCAAAGCCATCCCAATGTCCTTGCAATCCACAGTGATTTGCCAATCATCAATCAAAATTTCCAGCACTGCCTCATTCCCAGGCACCACCTTCTTTGTCAAATTCTGGTACCACAATTTAACCAGCCTGGGGTACACAGTCTCCTTCAAGGGTGTAAGTAGGGGTAACAATCCCTCCTTCTTTAGATACATTAGTGTCCCCTGGCACTCCTCTATCTCAGTAAAGTATGCAAGATCAAAATCTATCTCAGGGATAAGGCTTAACCCATTCACAAACTCTTTAGGAGTGGTTAATGCAGTAGGAAGCTCGACCGTAGGTAATATGTCAGGGTTGGGCAAAGGTGTTTCCCCAGTTGGAGAAAATCTCTCCATAGGTATTTCTACATCAGGCTCTTGAATCGCGACAGACTTGGCCTTTTTTACTTTAGGAGCCTTCTTGGGCTTCCCCTCAAGAAGCTTCCTCTTGGTAGCTGGGTTGGTGCTAGGCTTTGATTTTTTGGAGGACTTTGGGGTGGAAGAAGCTGATTGCCGGAATAGGTCAGTTAGGGTTTCTTCAGAATTGACTATTATGCTTTCAGAAATTGATCTCTTAAAGTTCACTCACCAATTTGAATTAAAATTTTGAAGTAAACAACTAGGAAAACAACAGAGTGAAGCAGAGAGACAACTTACCCAAAACTCCTAGGGTTTTGTAGAAATCGTGATGCACAACTCCAATTTTTTTAAAAATCAGGTGCAAAATGCTCCTTTGTGAGGGCTGAATGAACTTGAGGAGTGGCAAAATGAGTGGCGAAAGGTCCTTAGAGTATTTGGCAGAAAATGAGAGCAACGACCAATGAGGAAGAGAGAGCTAGGGTTTCGCAGGAGGTGTTGAATGAGCAAAAATGACCTAATGACAGGTGTATAAAGAGTGAAAATCGATTTCGACAGGATGAGCTGAGTGATTTCGATAGGTCAAGGTGTCCTGTCGAACACTATAAAATATACAACATCCAGATGAAATGCTTCAATAGGTCAAATCCTTCCTATCGATAGGTTCATGTAGCGCATGATTCATCCGTTCGGTAGGTTCCTAATAAGTATTCAGAACCTATTGAAAACTTCTTTCAGACCTTTTGAACCTATCGAAGAGTTGCTTTCACCTATCGACAAGTCTCAGAGCCTATCGAAATCCTCAAATGACCTATCGAAAGGTCCCATATGCTCATAGAAACTGCATTTTTGTGTTGTGTTATTCGGCCTCGGCACCATGAAACTCCTTTCTTTGTGCTTCCATTTATGTTGTTTTCATTATTGACATACTCCCATGGTTCCTGGACTGCTTGGCAAGATTGATATGATGACCTAATGCTAGCATGGAAAATTTATTGAAAATGAACAAAACATCAAAATAGAAAGTAACCACTTAAAATAAAATCAAAATATAGTACATATGATACACACTGAAATCATGTATAAGTTGGAGGGTCCTGAAAATCAATGGTCTCCTCAGGCTCACAAAATTTTTCAACACAAATCTTTAGCCTCTGCCCATTGACTTTCAGGACTCTACCATCTTTGGGGTCCATGATTTCTACAGCCCCGGATGGAGAAACATGTAAAACTTTGTAAGGCCCATCCCATCTGGACTGCAATTTTCCTGGAAAGAATTTTAATCTTGAATTGAACAACCATACCTTATCACCTATTTTGAATTCTTTTTGCAGCAAATGTCTGTCATGAAAGGCATTGGTTTTTTCCTTGTAGATCCGAGCATTTGAATATGCTTCCATCCTTAACACATCAAGATTAGATAATTGCAGTTTCCTATTCACACCAGCAGAAGTTAAGTCAGAATTAATGCTTTATGGCCTAATATGCTCTATGTTTTAACTCAATAGGCATGTGACATGCCTTGCTATATACTAGCATGAATGGGGACATCCCTATGGGGGTCTTATAGGCAGTCCTATAAGCCCACAAGGCATCTGACAGTTTTATGGACCAATCTCTCCTATCAGCTCGCACAGTCTTCTCTAGGATGTGTTTGATTTCCCTATTGAAAATATCTACTTGCCCACTGGTTTGTGGTTGGTAGGGAGTAGCAACTCTGTTGGTCACAGAGTATTTTTCCAATAGTTTTTCAAAAGGTTTGTTGTAAAAGTGACTTCCTCCATCACTAATAATAGCTTTGGGGGTGCCAAACCTAGAGAAGATGTTGTCCTTTAAGAACTTAATGATAACCTTATGATCATTTGTTCTTATGGCTATGACCTCCACCCATTTGGACACATAGTCCATAGCTACAAGGATGAAATTATATCCGTAGGAGGGGGGAAAAGGTCCCATAAAATCAATTCCCCATATGTCAAATAGTTCAACAACAAGCACAGGTTGCAAGGGCATGGAGTTTCTTTTTGTAATACTTTTCATTTGCTGACATTTTGAACAAGCTTTGCAATGTTGCATGGCATCCTTGAATAGAGTGGGCCAATAGAAATCACTTTGAAGCACCTTTGCAGCAATCTTGTTGCCACTGAAATGGCCCCCACAAGCCTGTTCATGACACATGGTTAGAATGTATTCAAACTCAGTTTCAGGAACACATCTTCTTATCACCTGGTCTGCACAATACTTAAAAAGGTAAGGATCCTCCCACATGTAATATCGAATGTGTGAGAAGAACAGATTCCTATCATCCTTACTCCAATGTGGGGGTACCCTTCCCACATAAAGATAGTTTACTATGTTGGCAAACCAGGGCATACTTATCTCCACAGCAAAAAGCTGCTCATCTGAGAAAGAATCATTGATGGGCAAGCTCTCTATTTCAGCATTTGGAATCCTTGATAAGTGGCCTGCAACAATATTTTCAACCCCCTTCTTGTCTTTGATTTCCAAGTTAAATTCCCATAGAAGAAGAATCTATCTAATTAGTCTAGCTTTGGCCTCCTTAGACAAGAGGTATTTCAGGGTTGAATGGTCAGTAAACATAGTGATCTTGGATCCCAACACATATGATCTGAACTTTGCCAAAGCAAATACAATGGCTAGCAGCTCCTTTTCAGTTGTGGTGTAATTTAATTAAGCATCAACCATTAATTTACTAACATATGCCACCACACATGGTGCTTTGCCTTTCCTTTGTCCCAGCACTGCACCAATGGCAAAGTCTGATGCATCACACATTAGCTCAAATGGCAGAGAAAAATTAGGAGCTTGCAATATAGGAGCAGTAGTCAAATAGGTCTTCAGAATTTCAAAAGAAACTAGGCATTCATTATTGAACACAAATGGAACCTCTTGGCATAGCAAGTGGCAAAGAGGCTTGGAAATTTTGCTAAAGTCTTTGATGAACCTCCTGTAGAAACCAGCATAGCCCAAGAATGACTTGACTTGTTTGACAGTTTTGAGAGGGGGAAAATGTGCTATTAAATCAATTTTAACTTGATCAACCTCTATTCCACTTTGGGAAATAATATGTCCTAGGACAATACCTTGAGTCACCATGAAATGACTCTTTTTCCAACTCAAAACTAGGTTGGTCTCCTCACACCTTTGCAGCACAAGGCTGAGATGGTGCAGGCATTGGCTAAAATCATCCCCATCAATAGAGAAATCATTCATAAAAATCTCTAGAAACTTGTCAATCATGTCAGAAAAGATAGCATACATGCATCTTTGAAAAGTGGCAGGTGCATTACATAGCCCAAATGGCATCCTTCTGTATGCAAAGGTTCCAAATGGACAAGTGAATGTAGTTTTTTCTTGATCTTGAGGGTAAATAGGAATCTGGTTGTATCCTGAATAACTATCAAGAAAACAATAAAAAGCCTTAGCTGCCAACTTATCTAAGATTTGATCTATAAAAGGCAATGAGAAGTGAGCTTTACTAGTTTTCTCATTGAGCTTGCGATAGTCTATGCATACCCTCCAACCAGTGGTCTATCTGGTTGGAAGTAGCTCACCTGAGTCTGCTTCAACTACAGTGATCCCAGATTTCTTGGGCACCACCTGGGTAGGGGCCACCCATTGAGAATCTGAATAGGGTAAATGACCCCAGCATCAAGAAGTTTGACTACTTCCTTCATTACAACTTTCTGCATGTGTGGGTTGAGCTTCCTTTGCATCTCCCTAGAAGGTTTAGAGCCCTCTTCAAGATGAATTTTGTGCATGCACACAACTGGATTTATCCCCCCCAAATCTGTAGTAGTCCACCCTATTGCTCTCTTATGCCTTTTTAGCACACAAATCAATTATTCTTCCTGCTCAAGAGTGAGGGAGGAAGAGATTATCGCTGGAAGCTTATGATTGGCTCCTAAAAAGACATATTTTAAAGATTTTGGGAGTTGCTTTAACTCCACATCTGGGGGACTGATGAGTGAAGGCAGTAGGGTGCCTTAGAAGGTGGTGGAAGAGGTAATAAAGCAAGAGTCCATGGGTGATGCTTTGCTGGCCTTGCTTCAGAATTTATACTTTCCACTTGCTCAAGCTTAGATGTGGAAGCTTTCTCTTCCATTATTTCATTTCATACTTCTTCAAACACATTAAACAAATCATTATCATGCAGCATCTGAGGCAGATTTTCTTATACAAACTCATCCAGTACATCAATGGAAAAACAATCCTCATTCTCTAAGTAGGGCTGATGGGTTGCATTGTACACGTTCAGCTTGACTTTCATATTGCCAAAAGATACTTCCATGACCCCTGATCTACATTATATACAAGCATTTGCAGTGGCCAGAAAGGGTCTGCCTAATATCACAGGGATAGAAGTAGCACACTTGCTCGGCTCCATATCCAGCACCAGGAAATCAACAGGTTAAAAAAATTTGTCAACCCCAACTAAGACATCTTCAATGATTCCCACAGGCTTCCTTTCAGATTTGTCAGCTAGTTGTAAGACCACATGTGTGGGCTTCAACTCTCCCAAGCCCAACTTCTCATATACTGAATATGAAAGCAAATTCACACTTGCTCCCAGATCTAACAAGACTTTTTCAATGATATGATTCCTAATGATGCAGGGGTTAGTGGGGACTCCAGGGTCTTGGAGTTTTGTTAGAGTTGCAATAGTCAGTATTTGTTTCACTTTTTCTGCTGAAATGACTTTCTTGGATAGATGTATCCTTGATTGTCTTTTGTGGGTGCAAAGGTCTTTTAAAAATATGGCATAGGCTGGAACCTGCTTGATTGCATCAAGTAGAGGCAGGTTGATCTTTACTTGCTTAAAAGTTTTTATCATTTCCTCTATTTTGGCATGCCCTTTATCAAAAGGGGAAGGTTCTTGCATTACCCTAGGAAATGAAAAATATGAGATTGCTCCCCCATTTGCAGCCTTAGCCAACTCATCATCTCTTTTTTTGATTTTATTTTCTTCTTGAGGACCATCATTATCCTTCTTATTCAACATGGGTTGCTCCTATTGTACTTTCTCTTTTTCTTTTTCTAAATTTTTCAAAGGCCCATAGCCTACTTGATTGTCCACCAACCTTTCACTTCTTAATGTGGTGACAGATTTGGCTTTCTCATGGGAAGAAGAAACCTCACCTACCACATATTATCTCCTTGGGTTATCCATGGGTTGGCTAGGCAGCCTCCCTTCCTCTCTCTTGGTCAAAGCATTAGATAGCTGACCAAGATGGTCTTCTATTTTTTTAATGCTTTGGCTATGAGAGTGTACAGTTTGAGACAAGGATCCTAAGTTCTGTAATGAGGCCAGAACTTGTTCATCAAAAGAAAGTGATTTAGCTGCTAGAGGGGGTGCAACTTCTTTGCGAAATTTGAGTTGTTGATAGTGGGGCCTTGAAAGTAATTCGTAGTATGGTGAGCATTTTATAAGGCATGGATCATGTGGATCGCCATCGCTGGTTTGGAAAGGTATCTTGTCTCCACATCAAGTTGGGGTGGTTTCTCCATTGGTAACCAGCAGTAGGCTGTTGCTCAAAAGACTGAGTGACAGCTACATGCTCAATCACAAAATCTAGAAATTGAACAACTGAAGGGCATTTCTCAAGGGAGTGAGTGGGGGATTGGCATATAACACATGCCTCCTCCACTTTAGCAGTCATGGGTGACTGGATTGCTCCCATGAGCTTATCAAACTTCTGGGTCAAACTGTCCACTTTTCTTTTCAAATCATTATGCCCACTCACCTCATACATCTTTCCACTTGTGGTATTTTCTTTCACCATTCTAGCGATGTCCAAGTTCCTGGACAATGTCTCTCTCTGCATGGAGTTCTCACTGATGATGTCGAACAACTCCCAAGCCTCCTCAACAATTTTGTGGAGGTAAGTACCACCACAAGAGGCATCTACTATATCTCTGCTTTTAGAATCAATTCCCTAATGGAAACTTTGAACAAGCTACCATTTAGGGATTTGATGATGGGGACATTTCTTCAGGAGTTCTTTGAATCTCTCCCATGCTTGGTGGAAGTCCTCAGTTGGGTCTTGACCAAATGAGATAATGCCCTTCCTCAACTGGCTTGTCTTGGATATGGGGAAAAACTTAGCCAAAAACTAACATTGAAGATCACTCCAGGACTGAATACTATTGGGTGGGAGCATTGACAACCAAGTCCTGGCTCTATCCCTTAATTAAAAAGGAAAGAGTCTCATCCTGGTTGCTTCCTCCCCCAAACCTGTTATATTGAATGTAGTGCACAGTCCTAGAAATTCATCAATATGCTTAAATGGGTATTCTTTGGTCAGGCCATAGAATGAGGGTAGCATTTGGATTATGGAAGACTTGATCTCATAGTTCCCTTGAACAACAGGGAATTGAATGCAGGAGGGGGAATTGTAAACTCCTGGTGCATTGAATTCCTTCAAGGTTCTAGGTTGCTCACCCATTTCAGCAGATTCAGATGCAACAGATGTGGGTGAGATTTGTTTAGACCTAATAATTCTTTCAACCTCGGGATTTTAATGGAACAATATGAGGATTGAGAGTTCTCCTTCCAAATATACACCACTCACAATCTTAATGCACACAAGATGTAGAGCAAATTTAACACAACAATCAGGAACAAGCATAATTAACTAATAAATCTACAAATCCACAGATCAGGAAAATAAGAAGAGTAGAGGGATGCAAACTTTAGAACAGCCTTTAGCACAATACTCATCCTTAGAAACAACTTTCGATCTATTAAAAATAATAAAAACTATTCCAAAACAGCAAAAACTTTCAAAAGCAGTTAGTGAAAAACTAAACAGTCTATTACAGATCTACAATCTATACTAAAACAAACTTAGATCTACCAATTTTAAGCACACAGATCCCCGACAGCGGCGCTAAAAACTTATTGGCTTTTTACCTTGTGTTCAAAAAGAGGTTTAAAATCACACAATTAAAGGATCTATTGGTTGCACACACCAAGGCAAGCAGTCAAACAGACCTGCAAGTATTTAGGGCCTGTTGTTGCAAGTTTTAAAGGGTAAGTAAGGGCATGTCCACAGGGAAATATGAGCTAAAAATTAAATAAATCTCCATATCTAAGGCAGATCTGACACCCTACCTAATACTAAAATAGCAAAAGAGAGAGGAGAGGTTTTAAGGGTCAGTTTAAACTAAACTACTGAAACATAATTAAATGCATAAATGAATTGAGATTAAATCCAGAGTTCAGATCTTACAAGTGAGGGGAATATTTGGTGAAATTGGAAACAAAAAATGGAGAGAAGCAGCTTGGAGTTTGGTCTTGCTGCAATTGGATTGAGCTGACAGTGTCACAAAGAATTTAGAGTGCATTAATCCCTCATCTGGTCTATAAGCATAGCTGCAGGGTAAAAGGATCTGATCTAAGCCAGAGATTTGGATTGATCTTAAGGCTATGATCTGTCCACTTCAATGGTCGCAGATCATCCAATAGATACACCCCATTCTCAGGTTTCCATCAGAACATTATAATCACTACAAATGCTGCAACTGCCAGGCCACAGACACAGGCAATTACAAGAATATCAGACCTAAGGAGATCAAATGGTATCCAAGAGGTCTACCAGTTAAGTGGGTGAGCTGAATCCCATCTACACAAATCCGATCGAGCACCAAATAAAACCAGATGAACTATGGATCTAATTAAAACAATAAAACCAGCATTGCATTGAAATAAACTCACTATACAATGAAATGCTCTCAGATTTATAGTCTGTGCATTATCTGACCCTCAATAACACTCTAAACTCTCCCCAATTACAGATCCAACCTCACTCCTTGCCGCTCCAAAGAAATTAGCCAATCATAGTTGGGCAAAAAGGAAGAATAGAGAATTTCAATGCAAGCTCTGATCTCGAGAATTGATCGCCCCTTTTTTTGGCAGCTTCCCTCCTTATATAGCTCTCCCCTTTAGCCTCAGATTTGTTTTTCTTGCCAATCATAGCTCAACTAGAATAATTTTGTTATTCCCTCTTTTATTCCCCTTCTAGAAGGCTCTCTCAGTTAGTTAGAGTTGGGGGAGAGCACGTGAGTCAGTTAGGATTTCCCAGGGCACTTTTTAAAACTTTGTGTCGGTCACCAGAGTGCCTGGAATTGCGTGCATGCAATAGGTCACCAACTTGCAGCGTGTGCACAACAACTTTTCTGAGAAGTCCTTTAATCAATTTCGATAGGTTCTTGAAGCTTTTGACAAGTTTCAAACATGCCTTTTGTTCCTTTCGCTAGGATTTAGGATCCTTTCGATAGGTTCCGATAGGTTGCTCCTGAGAATAGAGCTCCAGCATCCACAGCCTTCATCTGGTGTGTTCGACAGGTTGGGGAATCCTTTCGGTAGGTTGATCTTTGCACAATAAATTTCGATAGGTTTTCTTCTAGATCCTATCAACAGATTCCAGACTTCTCGATAGGTTCTCTTCGAGCTCAGGCAATCATTCGATAGAATGCTCCCTTTTCATTTCCGACTGTGCGATAGGTTTTGGATCCTATCGAATACTCCCATCCTCACAACTTCTTCCTTTTTTCAGCCTTTAGATCCTATTGACAGGTTGCAGTAACCTCTCGACAGGTTGTTTTCAGCCCGTTTTCACTCCTTCAAAGCTGCTTTGCTGTTGCTGCATGCCCTAAGTGGGCCACTGTTGGGTTTGAACTACAGTGAGAGATGGATTTCTGCACTATGACTGCCTTTTACTGCTATCTATAAGACATACTCAACAAGCATTTATTACTCCACTCATAGGTCTATCAAAGCTCATGTTAAGGGGTGAAAAGTGGTACTTTTCAGAGATTAACACTTGACCACTAGAAAATCCAGTAGAATAGCTTCCTCTCAGTCTCAAGTAGACCCACCTGCAAAAAGGAAGCGGAGTATGGCACCCAAGCAATCTCATAAATCTAAAAAGGCTAAGAGTAGTGAATAGAGCAGTGAGGAGGTACCTATGCTACCTGAGCTTGTGCCTGAGTTTGACCCTCTCACAACTCCCAATGAGTTTGTGGATGCTTTGAGTCTGCTACCTGAGGCAGCTTTTGATATACCTTATTTCACTCAGGTAGAGGGAAGTAGTGGCACTATGGCCTACTTGGAAAAGGCTTCTCTGGAACCTCTGCTGACTCCATTGAAAGAGAAGGTGTACCCCAGGTTGGTGAAACTGTGGTATCAGAATATAAGGGTGAAGAGGACTCCTGGGGCAACTGACCATGTGCTTGTCATTTTGGTTGACAACTGGGAGTGTAGTGGATTTCAAAGACATTGGATTAGTATTGGGAATTCCATTCCGATATGATCCATTTATCAGTTTTTTAGGAGTTCCTGACAATTTAGGAGTATCCTTTAGGGACGTAGCCTTTCATTTGACCCAAGGTATTATTGGATCTGGAGAATCCTTGATGAGGAGAGATTTGAACCCCAATCTATTATTCATGGATACTTTGCTGATGTATTTGTGAGTGGGCATCATCAAGAAAGAAGGCACCCTATTGTGGATGCCCTCTATTTTTTCTCCAAGGGGCAATTTTTCAATGCCCCTGAGCTGATCTTTAAGGGGATGATTGATGTGCATGAAAAAATTAAGAAGAGACAGATTGTGCCAGGTTTACCATACAACATAATCATTACTGCTTTGTTGAAAAGAGGGAAGTATGTGTTCAAGAAGAAAGAGCCAACTGAGGACCTGCCTCCTATGTGTTAAAGAAGTCATGGTCAACCAACATGACCATGATGGGGAAGAAGAAGAAGCAGTCTGAGGGTCCTTCCAAAGAAGTTACTATGGTCACCACAGTAGTTACTGACATCACCACCTCCGCTGCCAATTCAGCATCTGTGCCCATCACCTCCTCAGCTGCAACAGCAGAATTCCTACCAAGTCCCACTGTGGCCACCACCTCTACTGCCAGTTTGGTACTACCCACCATCCCCTCACCTATTCTGCCATCTTCCATGCTTACCAGTTCCACTTCCATGCCTTCCACACTCATCACATCCACACCTATGTCAGCTCCTTCTGCTTCCACATTCCCATTTACCTTACCTACTCCTCCCATAAAAATCAAATACCAGATAAGAACCCTTCACCCTGGTTCAGCTACCATTGCATCGAGCCCTTCCTTACCTCCTCTAAGACCTTCCTTTCCAACCCCTGAACCTACTAATATACCCAGTCCTACCTTGGACCCACCTTCCCCATTTACATATGATGACAGTGAGCCTCTAGCCACTGACATTGAATAAATTACCACCCATGACCATGACCACGTCACAGTTGAGGGATAGTCGGCCATGATGGGCTCCATTATGGAGGATATTAGGCATGAGTATACACCTCTCCTAGATTCTCCACGGCCTACCCAATTTATCCATGCCTCATCTTCATTTTTTTCAGCCAATTCCAACCTCCCTACCATCAACCTCAGCTATTTCAGATCCCTTACCCCAGATACTTTCCTTACTTACCTCACTCCAAGACCAAATCCTTGCCAATACCCAAAATTAATCCATCATGCAGGCTAGTCTCCATTCCATCCAATCAGCCATCCAGACTTTCCACTCTACAGTCTATCAGCCTGCACCCATATCTATACCCACACCACATATTTCACCCCAGCCTTCTACCTTAGTGGCCACAACAGATGTTGCCACAGAGACAGACATAGAAGAGTTGATCCTTATTCCATCCACCTCCACTACTTCCACACAGACTGAGTCTGATGTTGTCATGGAGCTGGTTCCTGTTCCCTCTATCTCTGCATCCACACAAACTGAGGTGGAGGAGCTATCCTTGACCCCTTTGACTTTTACCTCAACCTCAATCCAAACAGATTTTGAGGAGGAAGAGCTACCCATTTTACCCATCTTCACCTCCACCTACACTCAAACTGATCCCAGTGAGGAGGAGTTAGCAGCCACCATTCCATCTCCATCATCTATCCCATCATCCTCATCCACTCCCTACCCTCACATAGATGACCCCTATTGAAATGAAAATTGTCCCTGCATCTTTCATTCCCATACCTCCATTTTATACCTTCACCAGAGCTATGATTGCAAACCCTTATCTCAAGAGAGATGTGAGGAGAGGAGTGGCTTAGCTCAAAACCATGGTGAAGCAGCCTTTGCTAGATGAGTTGAAGAACCTGTCGAGAGGTTTCCTGAAGCTGCACTGATGAACTCGAGCAGTCCAAGGAAGAATTCGAGAGGTAGCCTAAAGCATTTGAGTGAACTCGAGTAGATCACTGAACCTATCAAGTAGTTAAGACTGAAGAAGAGGCACCTGTCGACCAGTGCACTTGAACCTCTCGAGAGGTTACCTGAAGTCAACCATCCTCGCAAAGTGAAAGGTGCTGAAATGAACTTGGCAAAGAACTTAGCGAAGATCCTATCAAATAGTGGTTTGAACCTGTCGAGATTAAAGTTCTAAAGCTCTCAACTTGTCGAGAAGTCCCCTGAACCTATTGACTTGCACACTTTAACTTGTCGAGAAGTTACCTGAAGCACAACAAGCCTCGCGAAGTTGAAACGGGTAGAAATGAACCTATCGAGAACTTGGTGAGATACTGACGAGCAATTGTGTGAACCTCACGAAATGATAATTCTAAAGAAATGATCTTATCGAGAAGATGTTAGAACCCATCAAAATGTAATTCTGGAGCTATTGACTTGTTGAGAACCTATCGAGAGGTATTCTAGACCTCTCGAGATGTGAATTCTGAAACTCCCATCTGTCAACTGAGAGTGCTAAAGCTTCAATGATTCAATGCACGTGTCCAGAGGCTGCCTGACAACTTTGGAGGATATTTTTGGAATGCAAATGGCACAAAGAAGAACTACCTAACTGCCTCACGTGTGCTCAACTGGTTCTAACAAGATTTTGGGAATTCTTGGAGGAAATGCAGTCACCTCATCAAGTCTGATAACAAAATTGATTCCTCTCTTCTTTGATTGATCAAAACAGATCTGAGGCACCTAGGAATTTGTATAAATAGGGGGGAATAGAACAGAGGAAGATTATTGAGAGTTTTGAGCAATTTTGAATTGTTTTTCCCTCCTAGGCTAGTCTTCTTCTCTCTTTAGCTCAACCATGGTTGGCTAAATTCTTCTAACAGCTAGGGTGAAGTTAGATCTGTAAATTGAGTGGTGAGATAACATTGTATGAGGATTGGAGAATGTAGAGACTACAGATCCGAGAGTAACTTGTTGTAACTTGTGTTAGATCAATGAATTGCTGGTTTTAAGTTTCATTTAATTTGTAGATCTTTGATTTCCATCAAATTTTCATAGATTTTATGCTCCTATGCATGCCTAAGCTTGTAGCCTTGCATCCATAGCATCTATAGTAGTTTTCTTGTTTCAAATTTATCTCCCATGACTGGATTACATCCATGAGATACTCTGTGACCATTTGAGTGGACAGAGTATACCCCTAGGACTAGTCCATATCTCAGGGCATATCTGGATTATTCTACCTGGCATTTAAGCTTGTATCCAAATGAAGGATGGCTGCAGATCCATCCTCTGCTTTGCTATCTGACAAATCAATTTCATAGTGAGACTGATCCCAAGCTGTTAATTCTCCACATTTGATTTTCATTTCACCAAAACTTTGGCTCTCTTCTTCAAATCTTTGTTTTGCTCACCTCTGGTTTAGTTTTCAAATATGTTTATAATTAGATTTAATTTCCTGTTGTTCTTAGTTTAAAGTGACAACCAAACTCTTCCTCTCTTCCTATTTTTTCTTGATTTTAGGTTAGAATAGGAATAGGTTTCCAGATTTGTAGCAGATCTGGAGATTTACAAAATTTAGATCACATTTCCCTGTGGACTAATCCATACTTACTTTAAAACATGCTACAACATCCTTGTATCTTGCAGGCTGTGTTTAGATTGTTATTTTGTGCCAATTCACCACATTCCACTCCCCTTCTTTTGATTTATTTTTGCTGCCATATTTTTGTCATCACATTATTTTCATAAAAATAAAGCACAAGAAATAATAACCAACATCGAGTTTTGCAGTTTCTTGTGATTTTTGCTATTTTCTGTTTGGTTTCTTTTCATCGTGTTACTTTTTATCCTTTTCCCTTCCATTTGCATCGAAATTTGTGTATGCAATCTATACACATCCATTTGCCATTGGATTAAATCGTGGATTTCTTTTAATTCATCTCCGGTAATGCATGACAATTTGCGATGTGTGACTGGCATTCTTAGCACAACATTAACCATTTGATGATTATCATATTTGATAAATGAAAATTACATAAAAGTGAGCCACTAGTCTCAAACATCACATTGCAATAACTCAAAATTTTACATGGCTCCTTTGATCAAGGTTCATCTGAAGAGCTGCGGATACGCGTTGCTCATGTCCGACTTGCGTTCCCGAGTAGCTTCTTCTGGCGAATGGTTTCGCCACCTTACGAGTACTAACGGAATACGTTTGGTTCGCAATACTTGCTCCTTCTGATCAAGAATTTGTAATGGTTCTTCTCTAATGGTCAAGTCTTCATGAATTTTGATCGGTTGATAGTCTAGGACGTGAGTCGGATCCTTCACATAATTCCTTAGCATTGACACATGAAATACGTTCTGCATGCTCGATAGTTGCGCCAGTAAAGCAAACCGATATGCAACCTCTCCAATTCATCCTAAAACTTTGAATGGTTCTACATAACGTGGACTCAGCTTCCCACATTTTCTGAAGCGCATTACACCCTTCGTAGGTGAAATCATTATGAATACCTTGTCCCAATTTTGAAACTCTACACTCGTTCTTTTCAAATCGGCATAGCTTTTCTGCTGACTCTATGCCACTTTTAATCTCTCTTGGATTAAGCATATTACTTTGGTGCTAGTCTCAACAATTTTCGGGCCTAAAACAAATTTTGCTCCAGCTTCTTCCCAATTAATCGGAGATTTACATCTTCGTTCATATAGTGCTTCGTAGGGAGCCATATCGATGCTTGTCTAATAATTGTTATTGTATGCAAACCTAATCAACGGTAAATGTTGATCCCACGATCCTTGAAAATCAAGCATACAAGCTCGGAGCACGTCCTCTATATCCTGGTTCACCCTTTCGGTCTGTCCATCTGTTTGTGGGTGAAATGCAGAGCTGAAGCCTAACCTTGAACCCATTGCCTCCTGGAATTTCTGCCAAAACTATGATGTATACAACGGGTATCTATCTAAAATAATGCTCACAGGAATACCATGCAATCAAAAGATCTCTTTCAGGTTCATCTCTGCAAGTCTACTCGTTGTATACTTGGTGTTGTAAGGTAAGAAATGAGCTGATTTGGTTAGTCTATCAATGATTACCTATATGGCATTGTGTCCCTTCATCGTTCTTGGTAATCCCAAAATAAAATCCATCGAAATGGATTCCTATTTCCATTCCGATATTGGTAGATGTTGTAATAGACCTGATGGATTTTGGTGATCCACTTTCACTTGTTAGCACACCAAGCACTTTGAGACGTACTCGGCGACTTCCTTTGTTAAACCTCTCTACCAAAAGTTCTTCTTCAGATCCTGGTACATCTTGGTACCACCCGGATGAATAACATATTTTGACTTATGGTACATAAATGCCCTTTAAACAGTAGCAATCCATCCCCCTTGATGGAGAAATCAGGTCTAGTACCATTGGGCACACCTCGTCTGATCTCGGTAAGCTCCCCATCTTTCATCTAAAGCTCATAGATGCCATCGAAGATCGTCGGTCTAATCGTGATGTTTGCCACTAAGGCTCCTGAATCTTTCCCCTTGATCCTTATGTCATATAATGAGATGTCCTCCAATAATTTCCATCTATGGATCCCTATGATGAGGCTCGATAACTGAGCCGATGTCTTTCGACTCAAAGCATCTGCCACGACGTTTGTCTTACCTGGATGATATTGAATGGAGAAATCATAGTCCTTGAGAAACTCAATCCATCTTCTCTGTCTCACATTCAGATCCTTTTGAGTAAACAGGTACTTTAGGCTCTTATGATCAGTGAATATTTCAAAGGTTTCCCCGTAAAGGTAATGCCTCCATATCTTCAACGCAAAAATCATTGCTGCCAATTCAAGGTCATAAGTTGGGTAATCCTTTTCGTGGTCCTTGAGTTGTCTCAAATCGTAGGCAATAACTTTCTGATTCTGGTTAAGCACACAACCTAACCCACTATGTGACATGTCACTAAACACGATAAAACCTCCAGTGCCTGATGGAATAATGTGTAACCGTAGATTTTTATCAAACCCATCGCGACGATGTGCTCTTTAATAAAAAACTAGAGTCGCCACCCGCAGCTTTTGGAGCCCCGAGAAAACTAAATCAATATTAAAAGCACTGAAGTGCAAAAATATGACTCTAATTCCGGTCTACACCAAAGGCTCTTGGGTAGGGGCTTCGGTTATTAATCGGGAAGGTGTTAGGCACCTGATTAACCCGCTCATAAGCGGTCTCTACTATGGCTGTTTAGATGTGTGGTTGGTTTATATAATATATATATATATATATATATTATGTATATATATATATATTATGTATATATATATATATATTATGTATATATATATATAATTATATATATATAAAGAAACAAAAATGAGAGGCACCTCCCCTTGCCCTAAGGCACGCTGAACCTATTGAGCCCTTCCCGCTTGCCGAAATTTGGACAACGTAATAGCTCAATTCTAGGATAGAGGAGAAGCAAAAGAAGGTAGAGGAATAGAGGGGAGAGCCGGAGCTCTCGGGCTCTTATAGCACTGATGTGGATCTTCGCATGAGAGCGTCTTGGATGAACTTCCAAAAGCAAATGGTTAGAGAAACGAGTTTTGATCTCTAAGGCTAGGGAGCTAAGAGGTAGGAGAAGAAGGCTAGGAGCTAGATCTAGCTAAATCTCAAGGATGGATGGTATAGAATGAGGTGTCAAAGATGAAACTCAGTTATGGAATTATATGGGTTTAGTGGAGGCAAATGGGAGGGGAGCTCACTAGAATTTTTTCTCTTTGAAAATTTTCAAGCCTTTGTAAAGGGAGGGGTGCCTCTCAATTTATAGGAAAAAGGGAGGTTAGGAGGGTGTTTAAAGGCTAATTAGGGTTAGGAATTAGGTAATTCTAACATCCAAGGATTCCTAGGATTTTAAAGGCTTGGAAATGTGGGTAATGAGTTTCAATGGTAGATGATAGGGTGAGGTTTTAAATGACTAGAGGGTTACATAGGCTAAATGGGGGTGCAACAGTCCTAATGAAACCCACTCTAAACATTGGGATGGTCAACATATCAAACCCCAAAAGTGAAATTCAAGCAAAAACCAATAGTTACTGTAGTTAAGTCTGGCGTGTGTATTATCCAAGCCAAAAATATATACAGTAACAGAGAAGTTTAGAGCTCGCTGGGGGGCCCATGCAAGTTTGGCTTGTATAATATACACGCCAAGCCATGTTTGGGATAAAAATGGCTTGGTGTGTATTACACCCACTAGGCGATTCTTGGCTCCTTGGAAAGCTGGGAAAGCCCCATTTACAATGGTATATAACTCAGCTCCATCAGAGGTATGTGTAAAATTTAGAACTCCTCTTTCCAACCCACTATTCTTGTGGGTTTAGAAATTGGTCTGGGACGGGTTCTAAGGGATCCGAGAAGGTTGGGGTTCATTCCTAAGGATTTGGGATGATTCCTAAGGATTTTGGGATGACTCCTGAGGGTTTTGGGAATGCTATCGGAAGCTCAGGGGTGCACCTTTCTCGAAGGATGCTTTGATCGGGCCTTGGGCCAAATTTGGGTGTCTACAGATGCCCCTTTTTAGTATCCGATCAGTAACGATTGTATGCCAAAGAATGAAACATCTGAAGAGGCCGAAGGCATGCTAACGAGTTTGTTGTATTCAAAGAGAATCTCAAATATCAAAAGTAAAAGAGAAAAGCAACTACATGGAGAGTGACGTAAGCCCAATATTAGACAAAACGTGCGTCATTCAAGAGTAGCAGAAGCCCAACATTTGGGAAAACGTCCGTTTCTCAAGGCTATCGGTTCTCATGAGCATAGCGATATTATTGGGAAAAATCGTGATGGTGTAACTAAAGATGCACGATGTTTGAGATTAACTTTGAATAAGAGTGCCCCACGAGCGGGAGGGTGATCGACCTATACTTAAAGATTGGCGCGAAGCAATGACGCAAAGATCCACAGTTTGTACCTAATCATATGAGGCATTGATTGCCCCATTTGACCAGTCACGGGTGCCCCTGTGTGAAGCAGGGTTCGAGATTTTTGAGTGAACTCATCGATCCTGAAGTTAATTTAGCACAACAAGCGGAGCGAATATTGATGTTGCAACGCTTTTTGGGAGTGTGTGCCATTTTTGATAATGTGTCCTGGATCAACATGACCTAGAGTAACCAACTTCAAATAATACATGACAGATCTGGCCAAAATTGGGTGCCTACCGAAGGAGGCACTCAATCTTTGTCTCCGTCAATGATGATCTTATTATCGAACAAATATACAAAAACATGCTCTCATCAGGGGTAGATAAAAATTAAGGGGAATGGAAGTTTCGACCTAGAACCTATCCGGATATAGTTTACGAGAACAAACGACCATCCAACGGATACCCAGACGCAAGGCATACACTTTACAAGGATACCGTACAAATACAGGTTTTAAGCCTGCACCCTAGAATGAGCCCTTCAGAATGCATGTTCGAACATAGTCGTTTGATAGGTAATTTTCTTTTTAACAGGTTGGTCTCGACCAATGATTGACCTTTTTTCTGAGGAATCTGAAGCTTAAGACACTTAAGTTCACATGAATCCAAAAACAGAATGCACAGTGCAAAGATTTAGCGGTGGAATCAACCCGATCGAAACATTGATTGTCTGACCGAGATCGACACACTTGCTCCTACTTTAAAGTAGGATCCAAAGATCCGAGGCGAACCTTAGACTCAGGACCTTAATTTAGCATAGCTGCGTTGCCGATAAAATATTGATATTTTACCGCATTAAAGCATGCATGTGCATAGCAAAGGTGCATGAAAACATAGATTTCTTTTCTTCTCTATTTGTTTTTCAAATGATTCATTTTTTTTTCTTGAATAGACCGACGTCTGTGGAGAGATGCTTCGTTTGATCTGTCCATTGCCGAGAGGTTGTCGGCTTCGAGGCTTTGGACCATTTGATGTTCTTGCACATTCTCAAGAAAACGTCAGTCCCTTTTTTATTTATATAAGTAACAAATGCATCCTAATTAACAGAAGGAGAAGCAAACCTTTACCTACACATTTTTAATTTTCAAGATTTATATATTTTTGAATTTTTGAATTTTGATTTTTTTATTCTTTTTCTTCATTTTTGAGATAGAAGTTTGATGATGTACATATGTACATGGACATATAAAAAGAGTATATATTTTTTGGATTTTTCTGAATTTCTCTTTTTTTTTTTTTTTTTTTTTTTATTCTATTTCTTTATTTTGAGATAGAAGTATGATGCTGTACACATGTACATGGAAAAGAGTAGAAATATATACATTTTTCTTAAATTTTTTATGTTCTTTTTTTTTTAGCTTTTCTTCTTTCTTTTTGTTTGATGCCTT
Organism: Chloranthus sessilifolius; assembly: GCA_021018995.1. Taxonomy (NCBI): domain Eukaryota; kingdom Viridiplantae; phylum Streptophyta; class Magnoliopsida; order Chloranthales; family Chloranthaceae; genus Chloranthus; species Chloranthus sessilifolius. The sequence goes on along the minus strand of CM037584.1, from coordinate 92,486,837 downwards.
AACAGTGAGACAAAGTAACGGGCCTCTTTTTTAGCATAGCTGAACCCGTTCCTGTGGTCGGACCTGAGTGAGGTTCAAAATTTTTACCAAGGTCGAAATGTCCATCCCTTTAGACTAAATTAACCCTTTTATCCTTGCCTCAGGTCATACGTTTGACGGTTCGGTCTAAAAATATACCTGACCAGGACCTGATTTAAGCTAACATGAGCGGCCCGATTGGCGACCCGATTATTCAGAATTGTAACCAAGGGAGTACTTGAAAATTTCTTCTTCTCCTTTTCTTTTTTTCTTAACTTTTTTACTCACAGCGCCCAAGATGGGTTTTCGCCGTGCCCGTTATCATCCTCTTTTTTACCCGTAGCACCCTTTTGAGTTTTTTACTACGTCTAAGGGTTTTTGCATTTTTACCCCAGACGCCCTTCTAGGCTTTCACCTGGTCTATATAAGCTTGCTGTTTTTACCCATGGCTCCCTTTTGGGTTTTCACCACGTCCTTTTTACTTTGAGCTTGTATTTTACTTTCTTTTTTCTTTTTCTCTTTTTTTTTTCAAAGGCCACGACATGGATGTTGACTCCATCATAGCCGACTGGATGAAATTTATTTATTTATCTCACAGCTTGGCTCGTGCTGACTCAACAGATACTGTGACTGCTCGTGGACCTTAAAGAGGGCGTTATTTAGGGATGTATCGTGGCCACGGGAAAGGTTAGGAATTTTGAAGGTATTATGGGATTAAAAGGTTTCATTAATCGGGTTACCGTAATGCACTTCTTCCTTAGGGGATTTTTACTGTACATGCCCCATGATTTTTCTCTCGTTTTTTCCTATATATATATATATTTTTTGCTTTTTTCAGACATCCTCTTTTTTGCTTTTCTGATTTTTTTAGATTTTGATGGTAACCCTTTTTCTCCTTTTTTGTTGCTATATATACACTTTTTTTTTCCTGTGAGGGGTTAATGAAAGAAAGGGCCATTAGCACAAGATGGGGTAACAAAAGATATAATCATTCAGAGATGCTTTTTGGCTACTTGGTTTTGAAATGATGACCTTTTTTTGGGGGTCCTTAAGCAGTCATGTATCCATCTTATCAATACTTACCTTGCCGCAGGAGACTTAGGAATAGAATCATCGAATGTATCCAACATTGATTGGCTCCAGAAAGCGATCTCTGTCCATGGTGGCAAGGTGGAGCGCGTATCCAGGCAGCACCTCTTGGATGATATAAGGTCCTTCCCAGTTGGGCTTGAATTTTTGTTTGGATTGGTGTGGAGAGATGGGAAGATTTTCTTGGGTACGGTGTCTCCCACTTTCATATCTCGACCGCGAACACGCTTGTTGTAAGCACGTGTGATTCTTCTCTGATAGGCTTGGGTGTGATATAAGGCTAGGAGCCTTTTCTCATCTAGCAGGTTCAATTGCTCAAAGTGAGACCTTTCTCTTTCGGCTTCTAATAGACCCGAGTCGATGAGGACGTGGAGTGAGGGTACTTTAACTTCTACTGAGAGGACGACTTCAGTTACATACATAAGGGAAAATGGTATTGCTCCTGTAGCGGCACGGATTGACGTTCGATAAGCCCATAGTGCAAGTGGTAATATTTTGCCCTAGTTGCAGTATGTGACAACCATATTTTCAAGGATACAGATGACTATTTTTCTAGCCGCTTCTACTGCTCCATTGGTTTGCGGTCGAAACAGAGGCAACTCATGCTCGACCAAATCGGTATTTAAACCAGGCATGTCCTTGACTGACCATGCAAAGATGTCTTGGTATGATCGAAGAAAATCAATCATGTTTTTTCTTTCCTTGGGAGACAGTGACGTTCTAATCTTAGTGATTCTAGGAATCTCCTCATTACCCAGATTGACATCTTCAGTCTTTTCAATGATCGGCGTAGGGCCATGCTCAAAATTGGTGAACTGGTTAAGGAGCTCATTGGGGAGCACCTCAATAGGGATTTCCTCATCTAGACTCGTGACTCCTACCTCTTCTTATATTTCTATAGGAAAGAGATTGATTTCATGTGGGACGGATTTTTTATTTAAGGCATCATTTTTCTTAATTTTATCGAGAATTTTGAAAGATAATATTTTTGGAATATTTTGTATTTATTTTATTATTATTATTTTTAGATTTTTCTTTTTCTTCGGAGTTGGTCCCTTGGCAAAGCGGATCTCTATATACACAGGGTATTGCCTGCTAAGGGCTCTTCAAAATATCACATGACTTGAGACATTTTAATCCAGGCAAAGTGCCTCCTGGATGATGAGTGGGACAAATTCTCCTAATGGAGCCATACCTTTGCTACCTACCTATGGGAGATGTGGTGTCGCAAAGGCATGGCCATTTATTTGGACAGGAAGGGCTCGATGAACTGAATAGTGTTTGTGAGCATTGAACCCTCGCATAAGATTCTTGATACGACCTGTTGGTTTACCCAGAAAAGGGTGATATGACATGGAGGGCTCGGTCCATGAGTTATTGAAAGAAAGGTTAAATGGCCTTGACTTCAAAATAACCTTTGATGATGAGAATGGCATCACGGGTCCCAGGTTCATAATGGTGAATGAGAATGATTTGCATGGCTTTGAGAGGATGGATGTGAACGATTTTAGGCTGTTGAGTGCAAATGATTTCATCCTTGGGGGGATAAATAACCTTGGGTTTATTGAGCTGACTGATTTTGGATTAGCAGAAATGGTGGATTTTAGCTTATGGGGAATGAATGACTTTGGAAGTTGGGAATTGGATGGGTGAAGGAATGATCCCCAAGGATTATAGATAGCGCAATTAAGACGTTTGGTGGCAAGTTCCTCATCTCAAACCAAAGGTGGGGTCCTGACTATTTCTTTAGAGCACAATTGCCTCCTTTGCAAAATAGAAGAAGGCACAGTGATTTTCAACTTTGGGGATCTAATGGTCAATTGGGCATTGCTCTCTTTGTTTTTCAGTACTTTCGTACTCATAATTGAGGCCCACCATGCGGTAAACCCAAATTTCAAGTTCAGATTGGTGCAAGAGATACAGGCCTTTTCATCATTTATCATTGCCATATCATTCCATCCTAACCTTTGGGTCATCACTTGCTCCTTTTTACTGAGGGGAGAATTCTTCATCAACAAGGTATCCTTTCCCAATCCCATCGAACCCTCGACATTTAGAGTGATAGAAAGACTCTTGGCATGGTATGTCGATGCGATGCTCTGGGCATTGCGGGCCCACGGATGGTCTGAATGTGGAGTGAGCTTAACGATCATGATTGTCATGGGCTCGACATGAAGCTTGATATCGATATCACCCACTATCAGTCTCATTGGGCTTCTTGGTACCCCAGTGCATGGTTCCATAGACAAGTTGAGACCGATAAAAGACATGCTGAAAGTTAATCCTGATCCTTCACTACCCTTTTCTCTGGTTTGGAGGCGTTCAAAATTGTTCGGGCCTTTATGTGAAACCATTTGGCCATTGGGGGCAATGGTATTCTTCTGTCTTTTCGCCACGAGAGTTGAGCCTCCAGTTAGGAGATTTTCTTTGACCAGCATCATGGGTATTTCTAAAGGCATTATTGGCAAACTTTTAACGGCCACCTCAATCTGCAACGCTTTTGACTCTAGTGCCTCTCGGATTTCGAGTAACCATTCTAAAGAGGTCGTGAGGTGTTCATTGATTTGCTCCTTTATTTTTTTATGAGGGTAGAGTTACGCCTCTCCTTGGGGATGACTTTGCCTTGGTCTTTCATCCTCATCTCGATCCAATGCCTCCCCAGGCCTATCCGACGATTACGGATCATTAGAGAATTTGTCACTTTCATGGGGCTTTAGATTAGATGAAGGAAATGGGTCTTTGAATTGGCGTCTCCAAGTTTTATTGGGTCGCACACTAGTTGGCATAGATGAGAGACATTTGAGTAGGTCCAGGGTTGGACCTTCCTATTGCACCGATTTTGAGAAGCGAGGACTCGAATATGTTAGCTTATAATTCTCACTTTCCAATGTCTCGTCCTCATCCTCTTGGTCATCAAAGAACCACTTACCATCAACGATGTCTCCATAGTTCGATAGTCCGATAGCTTGACCTTTTGGGGGTGAGGGATTGAAACTAATGACCACCACCATGTAGGCTTCGCTATTTTGGACGTCATCCTCCTCATACTGATGACTTGCATTGAAAAATGGTTGGGGATTGGAATTGGCAAATGCCCCCATGTAGACCCCTCTATTTATGGCTTCCTCCTCATCATATTGGTTATCTGTATCAATGAATGGGAGAGGGATGAGGTCATCTTATTGATTCTGAGTGGGCTGCATGGGGGTATGATGGGGCCATTGCAGATAGGGAAAGCTTCGATGAGTGGGTTGTGGGGTAAGGGGGTGGATGAATGGCGGGTTTTGGGTGGATTGAATGGCTGCAGGATAGGACCATTGCACATTTTGGGAATTTTGGAGAATGAGTGAATGGGTAATAGGATGTGAAAATTGGGATTTTGGATGGTTGGAGATGGGTTCTCGTGTTGGGGTGGGTAGGATGGACATGGATGGATGGGGCTCATGTCCGTTTGAGGAATTGGGAATAATGGGTTTGTGATTTGAGGAGGAATGGGGACTTGTTGGGTATAAGTGAATGTGTGATAGTGGGGGAGTGATGAAGGGTATGCAAATGGGGCTCCCGGGTGTGGGCCTTGATGTGCTTGGGGGTAGGGCATGGAGCTTAGATGGGCTTGGGCCATTGGGCTTTGGTGGGTCTGGACCATTAGGCCTTGGTGGGTCTAGGCCATTAGGCCTTGGTGGGCCTAGGCCATTGGGCCTTGTTGGGTTTGGGCCATTGGGCTTTGTTGGGTTTGGGAAATTAGGCCTTGGTGAGTCTGGGCCATTGGGCCTTGTTGGGTTTGGGCCATTGGGCTTTGGTGGGTCTGGGGCATTAGGCCTTGGTAGGTTTGGGCCATTGGGCCTGGGTGGGTCTGGGCCATTGGGCCTGGGGTGGGTTTGGGCCATTGGGCCTTAGTGGGCTTGGGCCATTGGGCCTTGTTGGGTTTGGGCCATGGTGGGTCTGGGGAGCCTTGGTGGGCTAGGGTATAGGGTGTTGGGCCTTGAGGCCCACTCAAATGGCCCCTTGGTTGATGGGTGCCTTGGGTGGTATGAACAATGAGGGTTTGATTTGGGTCGGCATTTTAGGGGAATGAGACATGGAGGTTTTGGAGTGTATGGGATGGGTTTGGAGATGTGTGGGATGGATGGGGGAGGCTTTGAGAAGCCTTCCAAATTATATAGGCCTTGACCATTTCATCCATCATGATCATGGGATCGGTTGTGGGGGTGGATGTAGATGGTCCATCCGATAAGGGGGGAGCATGAGACATAGATTTGATGGGTGTGAGGGAAAATTTGGGCATGGCCTGGGTAAAATCGGACATGACTTGGGTAGATGGGAGGGAATGTGCTAGGTTTGGATTGGACGTGGGCATGGTTGGCATGGATGGAGAAAATTGGGACATAGTTTTGGTGGAGGTGAGGGGAAATGGTGTGTGTGTTGGAAAAATGGCAAATTGGGCATGGTTTGGGGAAAGTTGGGCATGACCTGGGTAAAGGAGGGAGAAAAATGGGGTGAATTTTGAGAGGTGGTGGATGGAGAAAAATTAGGAATATTTGGATCAAATGTGGAAGGAAAATTTGACAAGATTTGAGTAGATGAGGGGAAGTGTGATGGATTTGAATTGGATGTGGAGGGAAAATGGGAAGTATGTTGGTTTAAAACATGGGGGGATATTTTGGATTGGTATGGGAGAAAAATGGGATTTATGTTGTGTGGATGGATGTGGAAAATTGGGCGTGGTGGAAGTGGAGGGAAAATGGGGTATATTGGATGGGGGAAAATGATGGATGGATTGGGTATGGATGCCTCGAATGGGGCTCAAAAAGTTTTCTCCTCCCCCTACGGGACGATGGAGGTTAAGGCGATGCTGTTGTGCCGACACTACAAATCTTTTTGGATTTTGATTTATATATATTTTTTTCTATTTTTGATTTTTTTAGTTTTTGGATAAAGCAAATGAACCTTTATAGGATGAGTTCCGGGGCCTTTGGAAATCCCGTTTTGGGCGGCATTCGCACCCCAAATATTTCTCGCGGTGGGATCCTGATACACTTTAGAAGAATCAAAGAGAAAACCCCTTGATCTATGTGAAGGCACGTGAATTCACGCGACAACTTGATCCCTCGAAAAAAGTCAATAAGAGGGTGACCTCTTTTGACCGGCGAGGGCATATTGGGTGTCGAAAAGTGTGGGATTTATCGGAGATGCTAAACCGCTAAGCAGGGGACTCAGGGAAGTGAGAAAGGCCTCAGATTCGGGTTGCCTAGCCCAGAATAGGCTTGGTGTATGTATTATAGGCGCCAGGTCAAAATCTGGAGATTGTCTTGGAATGTGTATTATACACGCCAGAGCTAAATCTGGGCAGGTTTGGCTTGGCGTATGTAATATACATGCCAGAGTAGTTCTAGGTAAAAATGGCTTGGCGTGTATTTTACACACGCCAGGTAAAACTGAGATTTATATTTATATTTTGATAGCAAACAACAAGCCCGAAATTGGTCTTTTTTTCTGGTTTTTTGGAAGCGATGCTTCAGGGGACTGATTTCCTTGTTGTAACGAGTCCCTCCTCTACGAACCTAGGGATACAAGGTTGATTCGGGACAACTAACGCACTCCCCAAGGGTTTTAGACTTTGTAATTAGATCGATCACTCACCCGATAAACCTCTGGCGCAAGTGCCTTCTTAGATACTGGATGGGGTGATTCTTTTTCGGGATTATCACCACTAGGGGCTGCCGCCATACTAAGAACTGGGACGTTTGTATGGCTACCTAAATTCCCAACCCTTTAAAAGCTACCCCCACAAAAATTCAATTAAGTCCCCCTCTTGGTTCAATTTTAAGGGAGTTTGCTTAACGTTCAAAAACGGGTGATGATGGCCTCGTGCAGCCTCTACGGGCCAACATCTACTAATGAGATATGATTGTAGAAAGTAAAAGCTCACATAGGCCCGCCAAATAGCTAAGGCGTGTAAATGTGCAAGTAAGCCCGCCAATCGGCTAAGGCATGTAAATGATGGAAAAGTAAATGAATCGTAAAGACAATGCTCAAGTAAGCACGCCAATCTGCTAAGGCACGTAAATAATGGGAAAGTAAATGAATTGTAAAGACAATACTCAAGTAGGCCCGCCAATCGGCTAAGGCACGTAAATGATGAAAAAGTAGGGGTAAGTAAAAATGACGGGATCGTAGGGGTAAGTACAAACAAGAAAGAAACAAAAAGTTAGTAAAAGTAAGGAAAACACATGTAAAAGGGGCCAACTTCAAGTAGAATCTCCAGTCATCCCCAGCAGAGTCGCCATCTGTGCAACCATGGATTTTTATCAAATCCGTCGTGACGATGCGCTCGTTAATAGAAAACTAGAATTGCCACCCGGAGCTTTTGGTGTCCCGGAAAAATTAAATCAATATTGAAAGCACCGAAGTGTAAAAATATAACTCTGATTTTGGTCTACGTCAAAAGCTCTTGGGTAGGGGCTTCGATTATCAATTGGGAAGGAGTTAGGCACCCGATCAACCTGCTCGTAAGCGGTCTCTATTATGACTATTTGGATGTGTGGTTGGTTTATATTATATATATATATATATATATATATATATATATATATATATATATATATAAAGAAACAAAAATGAGCGGCATCTCCCCTTGCCCGAAGGCATGCCGATCCTATTGAGCCCTTCCTGCTAGCCGAAAATTGGGTACCATAATGGCTCAATTCTAGGATAGAGGAGAAGTAAAAGAAGGTAGAGAAATAGAGGGGAGAGTCGGAGCTCTTGGGCCCTTGTAGCACCGATGTGGATCTTCGCGTGAGAGCGGCTTGGATGAGCTTCCGAAAGCAAATGGTTAGAGAAACGAGTTTTGATCTCAAAGGCTAGGGAGCTAAGAGGTAGGAGAAGAAGGCTAGGGGCTGGATCTAACTAAATCTCAAGGATGGATGGTATAGAATGAGGTGTCAAAGATGAAACTCAGTTATGGAATTATATAGGTTTAGTGGAGGCAAATGGTAGGGGAGCTCACTAGAATTTTCTCTCTTTGAAATTTTTTAAACCTTTGTAAAGGGAGGGGTGCCTCTCTATTTATACGAAAAAGGGAGGTTAGGAGGGTGTTTAAGGGCTAATTAGGATTAGCAATTAGGTAATCCTAACATCTAAGGATTCCTAGGATTTTAAAGGCTTGAAAATGTGGGCAAACGACTTCAATGGTAGATGATAGGGTGAGGTTTCAAATGACTAGAGGGTTGCAAATAGGCCAAATAGGGGTGCAACAATCCTAATAAAAACTAATCTAAGGAGTGTGTAGGACCTAGGTCTATCAATACCTGTGCTTTGTGATAGCAAATGTCGCTACTCTGGTATAGATGTAGGGTACCTACGTGTCAACATACAACTTGATTTAGAGTGTAAAAGCGTGTGTGGTGGTACTCATGAATTGCAATTATTTGCAAACAACTATCATGACATTAACTAAAGAAACTAAAGCAAGAACTTATAATCCAATTTAAATTATACCTTGAATGACGTCGTTGGATTTTTGAGCATCCACGACAGTAACAACATATGCATGACCTTGAACAGTAGGTCGCATGGTGCATATAGGTCTCTGTGTGGCAGTTGATACCATCCCTTCCTTTCTGATATCAGGGCAATCTCTGATCATGTACCCCATCTTGCCGCATTTAAAACACACTCCAGAGCCCCGTCTACAATCCATCTTGTGTGATTTTCCTCAACGAGCACATGTTTCTATTGGAGTAGATGATGCGGCTCGAGAATGACCTTGAGTAACAGATGCTTCGATCGTCATAGTAGGACCTGATGGACGAGAATATCTAATGGGTGTAGGCACGAATGGTCTTGAATAGGCACTCTGAGCAAGTTTCCTTGGTACCGGTACCTAGAACCTTGACTTCTTATTTGCCAACTTATAGTTATTTGACCTCACTTGCCTTGCCTTGCCACGACTCTGCTGGTCCCTTCTCTTATACATTTCTTCAGTATCTTCTTCAGCAACAAGAGCCTTACTCATCACTCTTGCATATGTCTCCAACTGAAACATTGAGACCCTGTCGTGAATATTCGGCCTTAAGCCGTGCTGGAACTTCTTGGCCTTCATTACATCCGAGGCCACATGTTTCAGTGCAAATCTTGAAAGTCTTATAAATTTTGTTCCGTATTCTTGTTAGGACATCTTACCCTATTCCAAGTCAATAAATTTAACTTCCATCTGGTTCCTTACTACTTTGGGAAAATATTATTCATTGAATTCTTCCACGAATTCTTCCCAAGTCCACAACATATTAGGATTCTCATGTTCTCTAGTTTTGGACATTGATATCCACCATAGATCGGCCTCCCCGTCAAACTTGAAAGCAGACCACCTAACCTTCTCATCCTCAGTGCACAGAAGCACGCTGAAGATTTTCTCCATCTCATTGAGTCACTTTTCTACCTCAAGTGGATCGGCCTGTCTCAAGAAACTTAGAGGACACATCCTCCTCAACTCTATGAATGTCGAAGGTTATGACTGATGATTATTCACATTGTTTGCAGCCATCAACACTGTCTACTGTGTCATTGCGTTGGCCACAATCTCCATGGCTTGTGCCATTTTTTCCCTTTCATCTCTTGATTTTTTTCTTCCGGAGGACCTCTCTCACCAATTGGAATCCTATTTGAACCAGTGGTGATTCCCACCCCACTTCTTGTATTACGGTTACAACCACCTCTCGGTTTACCTCAAGCAGACATATTGACCTATTATCATGAAACAAAGTCTCGTTAACAGACAGTCCCTATAATCCAACAAAATCTTAAACTCTTAGTCTAGGCCTACGACTTGTCAGAAATTTCTAAAGCCATAAGCTTTGATACCAACTATGACAGCTCGAATTTCCTAACCCCGAAACCTAATCCATCGGACCGCCGATAAAGACGATCCCCGAATTGAACACTTGGCACATCGACACACACACTACGTAATTCAAAGTAGACATATATTGACAGCAAAAGAAACCTCCATTTCTATATACACAAAAATAATGGTTTTATCCTTAGGCAGCTCATAAGTAGTGTGACAGAACCAAGATGAACCATTGGTGATGGCCGACCATCACCTAAATAGTGGTTCACAAAATATCTACATATACATGAATCCAAATCCACAGTTTTATATAAAAGAATGGCTGGACGTACCAGCCCTAGTCACAAAATCCAAATCAATCAGATGTCCCCTAAGGGAAGTACTCATCTAGTAGAAGATCTAAGTCTTCTTTCAGAATTTAATCAGGGTCTTCCTCACGCCCTGAATCCTCAATGCCTGGATCAGCATCTGTGCCTGTGACGTATAGTCGAGAGGTGAGCTAACAGTCTAAGCTCAATAGGGGGAATATCAACAACATTCATATCATATTTCAAAGCATAGATTTCATACTTAATTCAGAAACATATTTCACATAAAACTGAATTTTCAAGATGCTTGAATCTACAAGAACAAACTTTAAACACAAGTTCAAAATATGTCTCTTGGTTTCTAATCTCTTGATTCGTTTTTGGATTTTACATGCCTTTTTAATATCTTGTCATGACTTAAAACAATAACTTAAATAGTCTCTAAAGCAAAATATAGCATTGAGAGCCACACATATACCAATGGGAATCCCTGAACCATCGTCGTTCAAATGAACCATTTTGGAATGCGCAAGCCCCTACGCTATGAGGGCACTTGCACGGCTAAAGTTACCGTTGGTCAGTATAAATGTACGAATATTCCGCCGTACCTGTACACGGTGGGGATTCATTTCACGTGAACCGTAAGTCATTGTGCAAATTCTAACATATAGTTTAACACCATGTAATGTGCATATGTTATCACAAGTTTCAGAAATTAAAAATTTCTGGCTCTCATACACACAAAGTTCGTATTCAGAGTCACACACACATATGCAAATCACATTCACATTTCAAATCACATATTTTGGAATCCATGTGGAAAGCTTAATTTGAAGGATTCATAAATCAATGAGTTAAATACAATTTGAACTTATCACTATTGCCTTATCACATCACACTATCCATACAATTCGAATCAAATATGATGTTGTTGAATTTCCCCAACCTCACGGGTCACGAAACCATGCAATTCACGCAAACAAGATGAAGATGCTCATGCACATTTCTAACTCATGAGCTACATTACAATGTATCCAAAGGGCATGAATTAATGCCTAAAGAAACACACTCTTCAAAGAATGAGAGAAAAATCCCAAAAATATCCAAAATAGCCAAAAGTGGCTTAGTCGCGCGCATGAGTTCCAAAGTCGCACGAGCGAGTCCCAGTGGCACACCCTAGTCTCGCGACCTCACGTGAGCGACTTTGCTCCTTTAATTCTTGTCAAAGCAGCCTGAGATAGTCGTGCGTGCGAGCTCCAAAGTCGCGCGAGCGACTTCTCCTGGCACACTCTCCGCCGTGCGAGTGACTATTCCCCTCTAATTTCATGCCTACTCTAAAGCTTATCTCGCTCGAGCACCTCCATGTCGTGGGTGGGAGATCCCAAGTCGCGCGAGCGACTTTCGAGATTTTAGCATTTCTTCTCGAATTTCAATTTTCTTTCTCTTTCTCTTTCCCCATTTCTAAACCCACATTAAATGCTTAACTTTTAGAGCAATAAATGCTCAATCTAAGCTATAAATAAGCGCCATTAAACCACGAGATCTCACCTTATTAACTCACGGAAGTCACGTACACATCGATTGGAGGAACGTGCTCAACGATGCTTTCGCCACATGTGTCAAAAGGGTTCGAACCCACCTCCCCTCGATCATATCAGAACATATGCGACACTCAAATCCCTTCAATTGCACATAACCAATAACACTTCATGCTCTACGGTGATTTGAAGATGGGTTCTCTACAAAAAGAGTTTCGTAGAAACGGCTCTCCCTCTCTTTACAAATCGAAATTAGACACTTCAATAGTCACCTCTTGCGTCAACGAATGAGATGAACGAACAATTTGCATGGGAGATCGCCTACGATCTCAGTTGTGTTGCATCGAGGTTTTCACGTGAGAAGAACTCTCTCTCTCTCTCACTTCTTCTTCTCTCTATTTCCGAAACTAAAGCAAAGGAGTGGCTTATGTGGGAAGCCATTAATCTATATAGGGTTGGGTTGTTTCCTTGTGAAGCATACACACAACACTAGTGTGTTAGTCAGTTGGTTTGGTTCATTTATGAGCCCAACACACCTAAGACAAGTGTCAGGCTTTCGTCCAAGAAGTTCAAATCAGTCTGATAAAATTCAACAGACTTACATGGTTCGAAAATTTTGGGGATATTACAATTTCAATATCAAGTATTAATTGGTTTAATTCCATTTCCAAGATGTCAATTCAATCAATTTAGTTTAATTTTTGGGATTAGTTTAGTCAGTTCGATTCCGTTTCCAATATCAATTCAAGTATATAGTCAATCCGTTGGGTTCAATCTTCAATAAAAAGTCTTTGTACAATGCAATACAATTTATAAATCATTCAAAATTCAAGCTCATATTAGTTAATCGACACATATTTCATAGTTCAAATTATCAATTTATTCAAAATAAATTCAACCTTATTCTTTTAAGGAAAACTGATGTGTCAATATCAACTTTAGGGTGTATTTTGCAACTCACGTATTACAAGTAGTACATGGGTGTTTCAATATTAGGACTTATGCTCATACTTCAAATAGTTTTGAATCTCGAATATATCGATTAAAGTCATGGTTGGGCAATTTCTCTTTCTAGGCTTTACTAGGTCATTAATATTATCCTTCGAATCAAACCTCGAAAAGTTGAATCAGATTGTTTCCAAGATTGCTGGTAGGTGAATCTATGTTAGACCATTCCTAATTCCCTAAATTTTGAGGTTCAATGTAGGAGATCTGTCTTCTAGATTGAAAGCCTTTTACTTAGTATGTCTCTTTCAATTTCTATCAAAATTCAGGAACATAGTCTTCTCAGATTGGATCCATTTCAAAATGAAGACTCCTGAGTGATTAAGTTTTCTTAAGGTATTTGACTTTGATACCTCTCGGATACCATCTAATAGGGTTTTAGTATACCAATCAATTTTCAAAGACATTTTATTTATCTCGATTTATTGCACTAAAATAAGCAGTATGCACAAGTATCCCTAATATAATCACGAATTTAAATTGGGTACACTAGCATTATATAGTACAAAGAAGGCAATACAATTTCAAATTCAAATATCTTATAGATCCTAAGTAGAATTTTATCTAATCCAAGTTTGTTTAAATTTAAGGTACTTAGGGTTTATTACGGTTTTCTTCAAGGCAAAATTTCCATAGGGGTAGGACAAATTTCAGGGGATATCACACTTCCTTAATATCCCCAATTCCAATTCTTCATCTAATGATACAACTAGGTCGTACAAAGTCAACAAGTATGATGGATGGAATAATTAATTATCCATTAATGTGCACGTGCAATTTTTTTTAAATTATTGATATATCTATTTTTCTTCGATTCAATTCATCAAAATAATTGATAAAAAGGCTTTTTAATAATTTATCAAAAATTTCCAAAATTTTTCAGCATTGATACCAACTCCGGTATGTCACGCCCCTAGCTAGTCCCTGGCCTCGCACGTCGAGTGGGTCACACACCCCGCAAGTTCCGATCTACGAATTGGGTCAACGCAGCACACCTCGATTATCAATGTTCAATATCAAAATTTTCTCTCCAAATTGGAGAAAATACATAAAATTTATTTATTACGAAAATTCTCATTTTCTTAACGTGATTAGTTTTCAAATTTGATTATTCATTTATTAGGAAAACACGAGTTCCTTTGAAATTTCTACTTCTTGCGGAAAGATAAGTTAAAATAAAAGTATGCACTGTTTCAATCAAAATAATTTCAAAGTCTGATATTTACAATGAGACCAATGATTTTATAAAATAATAAACCAAACTAGTCTTAACAAAAGTAAAGCAACTGTACAAAGTTAAAATCTAGTGTAAGTGTCATGTGGTCCGTCCACGAATGTGTTGGTAACTCCTTAGATAAATTGAGTTAAACAATTTCAGCTCGATGGGTTCTTCTAAATCTCTACCTTGTAGCTCTGTTTAGCTCTGGCTGGGCGACATCTATCTTGTCTTTGAAATTTTTTATCATGAAACGACGTAAGTGGTGAAGCTTAATAAAGTATAAGCTAGATTTATCAATGCATTTTTAGTAAATTCTTATAATTCAGTCAGTGTTTTCAGTCCAATTCCATCAGTTGTCTATCTAATCAATATCACAATATCATTATATCTCAGTTCTAAATCTATCCATCAACGACTCATTAGACACTAATGAGACAATGACGATAATGTTTAAGGATCTATTCGATACAAAGTGATCATTCAATTTCTCAAAACACGATCAATCATGAATTCCAATTATCAACATCAGTAAAGCAATGTCAAGTTTGATTTTCAATCATCTATACTATCAAGACAAATTCTACAAATATCAACAGTAACATATAAAATTCTATTACTAATCTACCATTCAAACAATGTCATCAAGAAGTATCAGGTTGCTTCATTGCAATTTAATCATGGTTTATTCATTTAAATAATTTTTTAGATATATTACTACAAAATTAACAATATTAGGTAATTAATTTAATGTTATTGGTTTGATGGTTTATTAGTGTCTTTTATTTATTTCGATGTGATACTAAACACTAAACATGATCCGATATCAATATCAATTGCCAATGTCACGGAAACAAAGGCTGACACTCTTTGCCATTTACTCAATCAAGACAAGGATCAACCCTGTTGGTCTAACGAGACCTAATCCTTAACTAACATTTTAAAGTTGTTTGAATATGAGTCACTCATATTGCTTGTTCACAAGAACAGTGGTCAGCTTGTAAGGTTCAATAATCAATGCAGTATCATCTTTTCACTCTCGAGTTTTCAATATTTGTTATCAACAAATCAATATTCAAGGTTAAATAGTTCATTCAATGTTCAAGATTCAAGGTTCAATATTCAATAATTCCATGTTCAATGTTCGATAATCAATCCGTTATTCGGTATTCAATGTTTAGTATTCAAGGTTCAATATTCAATACTCAAAAAATATCAAATATTAACAATTCAATCAATCTTCGAATTCAATCTCAATCTATATCAAAAATTAATAATTCAATTGGTGTTCGGGTTCAAATACGAGTTTCATCAAATATCAGTTTCAAATCAAGTTCGAGCTTCAATCAATATCGGGTTCGGATTCAAATACGAGTTTCATTAAATGTCGGTTTCAAATCAAATAGCACTTCAATCAATATCAGGTTCGGATTCAAATACGAGTTTCATCAAATATCGATTTCAAATCAAACACGGGATTCAATTAATATCGGGTTCAGATTCAAATATAAGTTTCATCAAATATCGGTTTCAAATAAAATACGAGCTTCAATCAATATCGGGTTTGGATTAAATTACGAGTTTCATCAAATATCGGTTTCAAATCAAATACGGGCTTCAATCAATATCGAGTTTGGATTCAAATACTATAATTAAGCAATTCAGTCAAGTTCCAGGTCCAATTCAATCAGTCTGAATCCTATGATCTATCACATTAATCACTGTAAATATTTTGATCCCATATGTACACATAATGGAATCACTAGGCATACTGATTTCCTGAATCAGTTTACACTATACTTAGTATTACCGTAATTCAGAGTCCATCGGGGACATATATTTCATAAATAATTTAGTAGAGTTATGGAAGAGGTCTATCTCTCCAATAGTTTAAAATAAAATCATTAAGGCAAAGTCAATGTCAATTATTAGTTGCACACAGATAGTGTGTAACTAGGTCTTCCACCAATATGGGTTATCGGTGGTCTATCTAGGGTTATCTATCTTAGAATTGGTCAATCTTTGACTGGGATTTTGATATGACAAAATCATTCTCTTATCTCATATTTAGTAATTTACCTTAATTTATCGTATTAAGGTACTAATTCAAGTGGGTGTCCATTTAATTTTGACTGGGTATTGCTAGTTGGGTCACACCAGTTTAATAATCAAGGGCACTAAGCCCCAATAGTTCATTACTTATATCGGGAACCTTTTTGGGTCCCTTGGTTGGGTTAACTTGTTGGATATGTCGAACTCTCCTATATTTTCACAGGTGTCTCCAATAAATGAACCACCTGATTAACGAGGATATCTGGTTCATCATTGTTCATTTGGGCCTCATAAGTTGGGCCAAATAGGATCTTAATTAGTTTGGGTCTTTAAGATGTCTCCGCATTCTCAATGTGGGTGCTTTTAGTCTCTAGTGGGTGCTATTAGTAATGGCCCACAAGGCTTTCAAATAGGGACATCATGTCTCAATAATTTTATCCATTGCTTTGGACCCATATAGCGGGTCACTCCAGGTCCTACATCGAACGGGGTCCGATTTTTAAACAAGAACATTAGGTCCTATAAGTTATCTTGAACTATCGTTTAGGCCCATGGGTTGGGTCATATCGGTTGGTCAAACTCGTGGTCAACTGTTCAATAATTTAATTAAGGGTTATCAGTGGTTACTAAGACCAAAACAGCGATCATCGGTGATCTCTGTGCCACGAGACTCGAGGGAAAGTCAAGATTTTGACACTATCCCTTCAATGCTAGTTATTTCACTAAGGGTTTCAGACCCTTGGTCAGTAATTGGGTCACCATCTTCAAGTCCGATCGAGTTTTCTGATGATTCAAAAACTCAATGAAAGAGGACTGGGAGTCTCACCTTCCACTATTAATGGTACTCAAAAATACGATACAACGTGATCATGGCCATTGATTTACAAAACAGGTTTTTGACCAATTCGTATATCAGGCCAGATTTTCAGGTCTTCGGTAATCCAGTCGTAACTTTCATTTCCGATATCGAAATGAGGCGAATTAGAGCTTGTTGGAAAGTTCTTCAAGTTATCTATGATATCTCCATATATTTTTAACACTAGAAATGTCAGGATCATGATGGAATCAGGGCCATCTAATCGGATGTCTAACGTGGTCATAGTGTGTGTCACTTGACATAGTTTCGTACCCTCATTTTCTGGAAGTTAATATATTTATAACTTCATTCTCCCAAAATTTTATTACATTTGTGGGTCGCTTTGGCCCATGAGATGATAGCTCTAAATTGGGTCATTTTTTTGTCATCTAGGCCTTTGGGCCTTCTAAGTGTCAATCTTTGACTCAGTCAACTAAGATCAATCATTTTGATTGCAGGTCATCAGTGACCATATAACATTATTTGTGATCTTTAATAGTCATAATATCACGAGATTTAAAGAGCAAGTCAAGATTTTGACTTAATTTGTTTATTTTATAAATTTCAGGTAAGGGTATTAGACCCTTGTCGGTAATCGGGCTGCCATTTTCAATCCCGATTGAATTTATGAGTGATTCCAAAACCTAGTGAAAGATTCCTGATAGCCTCATCATTCACAAGTGATAGCACTCAAAATTTATATCATAATTGATCAGGGTCATTGATTTACATAACGTGTTTTTAATTCAATCGACCATTTGACCAAATTTTAAGGCCTCGAATAACCGGCCATAACTTTTATTGACGATATCATGATAAGACGGATGAGAGCTCGTTGGAAAGCTTTCAAAGTTATTTGCAATGTTTCTATGTATTTGTAACACTAGAACTATTTGTATCATGATGGAAATAGAGACATCTAATTGACTGTCCACTAGTAGTCACTAGATGTGCCACATAGAACAAATTTATGCGTTCTCAGATTTCAAATTTTTCGATCAAATGAAATCGAATCAAAATCTGAAATTTATATAGTGATGATACACTGATAAAGCTCCATCCTAGAATTTTTACAAAATTTTTTAGGCAATTTCATAGCAAGAGATCCGCAGGCTCAATCTCTGCCAAATTTCCAGTACACTATACTAGGTAGATCTACACAGTTCCACCTCTGAATTTGTGTTGATCAAATCACATTAAATCAATGACTCAAATTTTACAGAGATGATCTATACTTATGTATGCACGTCCATGAATTATTATGGAATTTTTTTTGGCCTAGACAGTGCTCAAATCATGACCATTAGATCAGTCAAAATTACAGTTTTTATATATGTAAAACAGTGACCAAATTCATCAAAAATTGCTTCTAGATCACATACCATCAATTTTTCTGATTATCAAAGTATTAGATACTTGATCTATATAAAATCTAAATACCATATATTATTATTATTCTCATCAAAACATCCTAACTATCTAAATCAATTAAATCAAACCCATCTATTTATTAAATTAAGTAGCATCCACTACAAAAAATAAGACTATTAGCGGCAGCCAAAAACTGCTGCTATTAATAAAAAAACCGCCGCTACTAGTCTTGTTGCTACCAAAAACCTCCGCTATGACCCTCAACAGCACGTGCCGTTGAAACCCCTTATTTTTGTAGTGATCTATCACCATTCAAATTGATCATAAAATGAACATCAAATATACCATGATTTACAGATTTTAAATAACATCTAATTCACATAAAATAAAACTTCTAATTACCACGAGTCATACCATAACAAGAAACATTAAAGCATAGTAATCTACCAATTCTTACAAGTTGAGATCTAGAACCATTGAAACTTGATCAAACTCAAACTTTATACTAGAATTTGCAAAAACAATGTAAACTAATACTTTACCTTAGCTTAGCTTGGGCATGTATGCTAGTCTTTAGAGATTTGAGTGGCCAAAAGGGCTGGGATTTGCATAAATTCACACTATGTGGTACTAAAGGCTAAGGGGGTTTGATCTATGGGTTTGGATTAAGAATCGAATGGCTAGAATGGGAGTTCTAGAGTTGGGAAGTGCTCTAATGGTGGCTGGAGCAAAGAGGAAGAATTTTTGAAGGAGGAGAGCTTGGGCGTGTGGAATTTTTGAAGGAGGCGAGAGAGGGTTTTGATCTACTTTTGGGGAACAAGGGTGCCATATTACTTCATTCATAAGCCTACACTTCTTCTTTCTTCATGGTCAAAAGTCAAGGGGCGCCCATGCAAAAGTGCCACATTGACTCCTTTTCTCCCTGCATTTAGTCCTCTAGTGGACCTTTCTTGCTCTTGAGGCCCTCAATCCCTTTAAAAGTCAAGATTCTCTCTAAATTTGTGGTTGCATGTACTCACCCCAATCTAACACCTTTGATTTCCCCTAGGTAAATCCTAGGGTCTAAGATGGGGTCAAAGTTGGTCTATTCTTTTAAGGGCTAGGATTGTATAGAATTTTGTATATATATATATTTTTAATTTTTAATTCATGAAAATTGATCAAACTAGCTCTCAATTATCCCATTTATTTACAAGTTTGCCATTGTTTCATGCCAAACAACAAATTTTAATTTTATGTGTTAGAACATCTAAAGTTTTCCAATCTTGGTTAATTGTATGACCTGCCCTAAGATGGCACATTGAATGGGTGACTTCCAATCACCTCCATTAATGATGATCACTAGATTATCACCATCGATTTAGGTTTAAACAGGATGGCACATTGAATGGGTGCATTTAAGGGTTTAAAAAGTATGGTGGGTGCCCTTATGGGGTTGGGTTTCAGGTTAATGGTTTAACTAGCCCGAGTTTTCAGGGGCAGTTGTGTCACCCCCCTCAACCCCCGGCCTCACCCGTTACGATTCGATAGTCGAGCTGACACGACACACGCCGTCTTTGGTCATTCGATTAATTTTGATTATTTCAATTTCATAATTCATTCATTTGGTTTCATATTCATTTCCAAACTCAGTGAAATCATGATTCAATTATCATATTTTTCCATATTTTTATTTTCTAAAACATTCTAGGAAATGCTTTTCGTTTTCAAATAATTGCGAAAACGTTTTAAGTTCATTTTCGATAGATTGCGGAAGCATATTTAATTCTTTTCAATAAATTACGAAAGCGAATTATAGTCTTTTTCGTTTCTTTTCCCATTCTCGTTAACCTTATTAGACAAATTTGATTTTCTCAAACTTTTACCGTAAAACTGGTCCTACTTATTACAGAATCGTAAGTAAGACTATTCAAAGGATATTATTCAAAGAGTTCAAACTTTTAAAAGCCGATATGTACAAAGAGTCCAAATACAAGGATATGTTAAGATTTTTCAAAAGTACTGGACTAAAAGAAAAACAAAAGAAAGGAAAAGATCCTGTAAAAACCAAGTGTGAACAGGTCACATGTGCGCAAGTGCTGGTAGCTCTATAGGCAAAAAGAGTTCAAATTAATAGCTGAGTGAACGCTCCTGGATCTCTCCTTATCTAGCTCCTTTAGCTTTGACTGGGTTGCTGCTGACTGGCCTCTGGAATTTTTGGGTCATGAAACGACCGTAAGCGGTGAAGCTTAATAAAGTCTTAGTCAACTACATTGTGATTTTCAGTATAGTTAGTGTAAGAAGTTTATAATAGGGACTTGTGCAAGTGAGGTTTCCAGCAATCGTGATATCAAAGTAGTAATTAAGATTAAACTAACGCTAAGCAAAAAATTCTAAGTACAATAACATTAAACAATTACTCTCTAAAATGAGGATAAGCATTCACAGTACAATAATGAGAACAATATTTATGACATTGTGCAACCGTGGACCTTGCTGGTCCGTCACGACGTTGCGATCAAAATAAGGAGTCGCCACCCAGAGCTTTTGGTGTGTCGAGATACCCTAAATCAATATCATATGCACCAAAGTGCTAGGTTTCAGTCTGAATTGCCGGTCTATGCCAAAGCCTCTAGGTAAGGGCTTCGATTACCAATCGGGAAGGTGTTAGGCACCCGATCGGCCCACTCGTAAGCGGTCTCTACTATGGCCAAGTGTCAAATAAAGGGAAAACTCAAGCAACACTTCCCCTTGCCCGAAGGCACTTAGATCCTATTGACCTCTTTGTAATCACTAAAATTTTGGCGGCGTAATAGTTTAAATCCTAGGATAAGGGAAAAGCAAAAGAGAAGGTAGAGGAAAAGAGGGGAGAGCCAGAGCTCTCGGGCTCTTGTAGCACCTCCATCGAACCTTCGCGTGGATGCTAACTCCGGTGAGCTTCCAAAAGCAAATGGGTTAGAGAGGGGATCCTAACTTTGCTAAGGCTTGGAGATTTGAGTGGTATGAGAGGTGAGCTAAGGTCTCTCACTTGCTAAAGCTTAAAGGTATTGATGAGGGGAGTGTAATGGCATGAGAGATGATCTAGGGTTTCAAGACTTGGGAGGCATTAGGCTTGAGATGGGGGAGATTTCACTAGAGTGAGGAGTGATTTAAGGAGGCTCTTAAGCTCTAATGGGGGTTAGCAATTAGGTAAAGTATCCGTTTAAGGTTTTTGGGGATTTTTAGAGCTTGGAGAAGAGGAAATTGGGTTTCAATGGTGGTTGATGCGATTGCCACTTGAATGGCATAAGGGTGGTTTCTAAGGCTTGAAGACGCAGAGGGGTCCTAAAGAAATACACCCCCAAGTTTGGGAAAGTCCACAAGTCAAACCCCAAAAGTCCAAATCTATCATTTTTCGAAAATGCAGTTTTTTAATGCATGCATCCATACTATGCACACATGCTTTAAATCTCTGGTTCAGATGTGGGAAGATAGGGCCCGTACTGGGGCCCACTTTCGAAGAAGAGCTAGTTTGGTTATGCGTGCATACTATGCACACATGTGTAAAATTTACTCATGCGTGCATAGTATGCATGCATGGGTTATTTTACACAATCAATGAATTGTGGGACCTATGGGCCAGGACCTAGTCTGATATGGGTCCAATGGGCCTGGTAAAGGTTCTATTGGTCCAGTAAAGGCTCCATGTGTGATATCCCAAAAATTTTGACTTTTGAATAGTTCGTCTCTGTGTGCATGCCCGACTGGTCATGCACCAGAGAATATAAAAGTATTGAAGTGATTTGATGAGTTAGAATAAATCTTGAGTGAAAAAGAAAGATTTAGAAATAATAGGAACCAATTGAAGAGGTAACATACATCGAGGTACGGTGTATCGGCTTAACACCTAATACTAAGCATTCAAGTATAAAGGCAATTGAAAGCAAGAGAATTCATTTTTCTTATTTTTTTGGTTGAGAATTTATTGAGAAGAGAGAGAAAGAAGGTGAGGTCTAAATTTAGTGTGTGTGATGTGGAAGATTTAATGTTGTGTGTGAAGTATAGATTTCAGATCAACGTGTTTCCCAAATTCCAACTCTGAAACCCTAGCTTGAGTGTGAGTACGTGGATCGATGAATCAATCAATTAAAGGTGAGGAAATTATGTTAAGTTGTAATTGGTATGTATGTTAGTATTTAGTTAGCATGTGGGTGAGAAATTAAAAGAAGAGAAGTTAAAATTTAAGAAAAATGAGTCGGGATGTTGAAACCCGTGTATAAGAGAAATTTGACAAAATCGATCGATCGAAATAAGTATCCGATCGATCGATTTTGTCAGAGTAAAAATATGAAGGTTTTTAGAGAAATTGATCGATCGAAATGGAATTTGATCAATCGATTTGTGAAGCCGATTGATCGGTTTGAATACTAATCGATCAGTTTGTGAAAACAATGTGCGTGTTAAAGGTTTTCTGAAGGAACCAATCGATCGAAATTGAATTTGATCGATCAATTTGAAATTCGATTGATCGATTTTGAAACTGATCGATCTGATTGTGACATGAGAAATGTGTTAGTTTTCTAATGAAATCGACTGATCGAAATGTATTTTGATCGATCGATTTTGGAAACCGATTGATCGGTTTGGAAATCGATCAATCAATTTGGGCGTCAGGATTTTGATTTATTTTGTTAAGGGGGCTTGGGGGAAACCTTATACCTTTCCATTTTACGTCATTTCTAACGTATGAATTATGAATGGGTGTGTTATAGGTATGAGTTGAGTATGTGCTAGGAGATCTAGATCGGAATAAGAAGTCTTCGTTTTAGCAGTGCGTTGAGGTAGGGAAAACTCTGTAACATGTGCATTTTATTACAACTAGCAAGGATTTTGTGATATGATAGAAATGTGTGTGATTCATAAATTTTGTCATTGATTTAGCATGAATTTCATTCATGGTTTTAAATATGAAAAGAGTGTGAATGTGCACTCAGAGGAAACTATGTGTGTGTGTGTGACATCAGATTTGTGTGTGGGAGTGTCTGAAATTAGATATGTGTGTGTGTGACATCAGAAAGATGTGAGTAAGTGTGTGTTTAAGATTTGAAACTTAAAACTTCAAACCTAGTATAAATTACCACAATTCACGGTGATAAATTATAAGTTAAATTTTGCACGTTGATTTAAGGTTCACGTGCATAAATACCCTACCGACGCGGTGGAATATTCGTGATCGGTATGACAGGATATCCGTACAATTGTGCTCCTGTACAGTGGGATATTCGTTCTTTGATTACCATTCTACAGTAATACTTCGTTCGGCACAAGTCACCTCGTTCGAAGGGGCTTGGGCATTGTGTAAATTATTCATTGAACGATGATGGTTGAGGTTCTCATCGGTATATGTGTGGCATTCGATACTATATATGCTCGAGATTGTATTTAAGTAATTGATTTAAGTTTCTTTATTATAAGAGCAAGTTTTAGAAATCATGATTGGTGTGATTTGAAATATGAATCAAATATCTGTTTTGTGTCAATTTAAATGCTTTAAATTGTGAATCTTAGTAAGAAAAGCATATTTTAGATTATGTTATGAGATATATGTGTGATGTGAAAATATACATGTTGGTTATGTTTCCCTATTGAGCTTAGATGTTAGCTCACCCCCTCTACTATACACCACAAGTATAAGTGTAGATGCGGGTTGAGGACATAGATCTTGAGGACCCAGAATACATACCAGAGGAGGAAACTGAGCCCCCTCCTGACAAGTTTTTCTAGTGGGTAGAGCTGCGCGTATTTTGAGATTTGATTGTAAGGCTTGGTACGTCTCGCCCTTTTTTGTTAGAACTTATGTAATTATGGGGTATTGTATTATTTGGCAAACCATGTTTTGGTGGCAGTTATTCGTCACTGGTGGTTTGGTTTAGTTCTTTTGTCCATGTGATTTGCATGGAATTAGAATCGTCTTTGATTATGATACGGACGTTGTCATTATATAGAATTAGAGATTTAATTCCTTATGATGACTCTATCTGTTTAGTTAAAAAATATGTGCTTTGTTCGCTTTGTGTGTGGATGTACCAAGTGTTAAGTTTATTCGGGGATCACCATATGGGTGGTCCTAATGGCATGGGTTTTCGAGTGTAAAAATTTGGGCTATCACAGTTGGTATCAAAGCATATGCTTTAGAGATTTCTAACAAGCCTTAGATGTGATTTTTATGTTTAAGATTTTGTCAGAATATAGGGACCTTCTGCTAATGAAACCTTGGTTTCATGCTTGCAGAACATCATGTCCACTAGAGGTAGAGGACAACGAGAGGTGGTCATGGGAGAAACTTGAGAAGTGGGGATGAGATTCCCACTAGTTCCAATAGGGTTCCGATTGGTAATAGAGAGGTTTCGAAAAGAACCATTCCGGAAGAGAGAAACCAAGAAAGAGATCAAGATAGAGAGGAAAGGCATAGAATGGCACAGACCATGGAGGCTGTGGAAAATGCAATGGCTCAGCAGACATCACTGATGGCTTCAAATAGTGCCATCAACCATCAGCAATCACCTATGCCTCCGATTCCACAGACACCATCCACTTTTGTAGAGTTTAGGAGATTGAGACCTCCTAATTTCTATGGGCAGACAGATCCGCTTGAGGCTAAAAAATGGCTCAATCAGATTGAGAAGCTCCTCCAGAGTTGACCGTGTACAGAAGAGGAGAAAGTAATTTGGGCATCATTTCAATTGGAGGGAGAAGCTGATCCATGGTGAAAGTCGGTTTTAAGGATGAGAGAACAAGACAATCCAGATGGATTGTGGACTTGGGAAGAGTTTGTTGAGTTGTTCAACAAGGAGTATTTCCCAAAGCAAGTAAGGAACGAGATAGTAGCAAAGTTTTTAACATTGGAACAAGGAGCAATGTCCGTATGAGAGTACGCCACAGAATTTACACGACCGTCTAAGTTTGCTCCTCAGAATGTGGCCACGGAATTGATGAAGGACAATAAGTTTGAAAGTGGCTTAAGGCCGATCATTCATGATAGGATCTCTGTATTGGAGTTGGAGACCTATGGAGCAGTTATAGGGAAGTACAGCAGACCTTATTTTCAGCATATATGGGCCAGTGGTTTAGTGCCCCAAAGGTTGTATTTGAGGGGATGAAATATTCAAGAGGAAAGATGATGGCGGGGGGAGCGAAACCAGTGGATGAAATTCCATACGCTTCCCTCATATCAAGAATGATTGAGGATTATGCGGGAGGTGAGAGGCATATTATTCCTAGTGATGAGCTGAGACTAACCGATAACGTGAAGTTATAATCTCACAAGGATTGGAACAAAACTTATAATTAATTGAAGAGGAGTCTCCAATCCGAAGAGCAATCACCACCTGCACCTGATGCTCCTCACGACCAAGAGTAGCCTGCACATGACGCACCAATACAGGACCAGCCAGTAGCTGCAGCTCCACCTTAGCGGCGTGATCCGATTCGCGTGCCCCCACCACCAATAGCCGCAGCATGCATCTACTGCCACTATTGATGACATTCTTGCCCTCATGGATGAAAACAATCATTAGTTGAGCTGACGCCTGGACTACCATAAGGCGTTGATGGTTGAGACTATGCATTTCATGTACCCATTAGATTATTAGCAGCGCATGGCGGTGGCACGTGCCTATGTTCCTGAGGCATCAAGTTCTGGAGGGGGCAGACATGATGTGGAGGATGAACAGTCGGGTGATACGACAGATTGATCAGAGAGTGCAAGAGTATTATTTTTTGTATTCAAAGTATATTTTTTTTTTAAATTATATGTAATTAATTTGGGAAAGTGTTGTGTAAAATTTTAAACTATCGTGGCATGGTTGCCACTTTTGGATAGCATATATTTTAGATGTGGATAGTTTGTAAATTTTAAAATTTCTATGGGAATGCGCCTTCTTCCTATGAATGGGAGTTTTATTTCGATCATATGCAATTGTAGATACGCTTTCGTTCAGGGCGTGGATATGTTTTCAATGAGTATGATTAGATTTGTGTGGAAATATCTGGAATGTGTGTGGTTAAGTGTGTGTGGATATTGTCTTTACTATGTGTGAATAGATTCGCTTACGTAAGCTTTTGGGTCGCGTTTTGCAACTGGGTTCCTTTGGTTCATTTTTGAGGATGAAAATTCATAAGGAGGGGAGAATGTGATATCTCAAAAATTTAGACTTTTGAATAGTCCGTCTCGATTTGCATGCCCCCCTGGTCACGCACCAGAGAATATAAAAGTATTAAAGTGATTTGATGAGTTAGAATAGATCTTGAGTGAAAAAGAAAGATTTAGAAATAATAGGAACCAATTGATGAGGTAACATACACACCAAGGTACGGTGTATCGGCTTTACACCTAATACTAAGCATTCAAGCATAAAGGCAATTGAATTCAAGAGATATCATTTCTCTTGTTTTGTTGGTTGAGAATTTATTGAGAAGAGACAGAAAGAAGGTGAGCTCTAAGTTTAGTGTACGTGATGTGCAAGATTTAAAGCTGTGTTTCCCAAATTCCAACTCTGAAACCCTAGCTTGGGCATGAGCATGTGGATCGAGGAATCGATTAATTAAAGGTGAGGAAATTATGTTAAGTTGTAATTGGTATGTATGTCAGTCTTTAGTTAGTATGTGGGTGAGAAATTAAAAGAAGAGAAGTTAAAATTTAAGAAAAATGAATTGGGAAGTTGAAACCCGTGTATAAGAGAAATCTGACAAAACCGATTGATCAATATAAGTATTCGATCGATTGATTTTGTCAGAGCAAAAATATGAAGGCCGATCTATTTCTGGAGAAACCGATTGGTCGAAATGGAAATCGATCGATCTATTTGTGAAATCGATCGATCGGTTTGAACACTGATCGATCGGTTTGTGAAAATAGTGTGCATGTTAAAGGTTTTCTGAAGGAACCGATCGATCGATCTATTTGTGAAACCGATCGATCGGTTTGAACACTGATCGATCGGTTTGTGAAAATAGTGTGCGTGTTAAAGGTTTTCTGAAGGAACCGATCGATCGATAGACTTGGGAATCGATCGATTGGATTGTGACATGAGAAATGTGTTGGTTTTTCTATGAAACCGATCGATCGAAATGTATTTCGATCGATTTGGGTAGATTCAAGATTTTTATTTATTTTGTTAAGAGGTCTTGGGGGAAACCTTATACCTTTCCATTTGACGTCATTTCTGATGTATGAATTATCAATGGGTGTGTCATAGGTATGAGTTGAGTAAGTGTTAGGAGAGCTAGCTCGGAATAAGAAGTCTTCGTTTTGGCGGTACATTGAGGTAGGGAAAACTCTGTAACATGTGCATTTTATTATAACTAGCATGGATTTTATGATGTGATAGAAATGTGTGTGATTCGTAAATATTGTCATTGATTTAGCATGAATTTCATTCATGATTTAAAATATGAAAAGTGTGTGTGAATGTGCACTCAGAGGAAACTATGTGTGTGTGTGTGTGTGACATCAGATTTGTGTGTGGGTGTGTGTAAAATTAGATATATGTGTGTGTGACATCAGAAAGATGTGAATAAGTGTGTGTAAGCTTTGAAACTTAAAACTTCAAACCTAGTATAAATTATAATAATTCACGGTGATAAACTATAAGTTAAATTTTGCACTTTGATTTAAGGTTCACATGCATGAATATCCTACCGACGCGACGGTATATCCATGACCGGTATGGCGAGATGTCTGTACAATTGTACTCCGGTACAGCGGGATATCCGCTCTTTGATTACCATTCTGCGGTAATACTTCGATCGACATAAATCACCTTGTTCGAAGGAGCTTGGGCATTGTGTAATTTGTTCATTGAACGACGATGGTTGGAATTCCCATCGGTATATGTGTGGCTCTCGATCCTTATATGCTTGAGATTGTATTTAAGTAATTGATTTAAGTTTCTTTATTATAAGAGCAAGTTTTAGAAACCATGATTAGTGTGAGTTGAAATATGCATCAAATATCTATTTTGTATCAATTTAAATACTTTTAAATTATAAATATTAGTAAGAAAAGCATGTTTTGGATTATGTCATAAGATATATGTGTGATGTGAAAATATGCATGTTGGTTATGTTTCCCTTTTGAGCTTAGATGTTAGCTCACCCCCTCTACTATACGTCACAGGTACAAGTGTAGATACGGGTATTGAGGACATAGATCCTTAGGACCTAGAGTACATACCAAAGGAGGAAACTGAGCCCCCTCCCGACGAGTTTTTCTAGTGGGCAGAGCTGCACGTATTTTGAGAGTTGGCTGTAAGGCTTGGTACATCTAGCCAATTTTTGTTAGAACTTATGTAATTATGGCGCACTGTATTATTTTGCAAACCATGTTTTGGTGATAGTTATTCGTCACTGGTGATTCAGTTTGGTCCTTTTTGTCCATGTGATTTGCATGGGATTAGAACCATCTTTTATTATGATACAGACGTTGTTATTATATAGAATTGGAGATTTAATCTTAATTCCTTATGATGACTCTATCTGCTTAGTTAAAAAATATGTGCTTTATATTTGCTTTGTGCGTGGATGTACTAAGTGTTCAATTTATTCGGGGATCGCCATATGGGTGGTCCTGACGGCACGGGTTTCGGGTGTGAAAATCCAAGCTGTCGCAGTTGGTATTAAAGCGTATGCTTTAAAGATATATGATAAGCCATAGATGTGGTTTTTGTGTTTAAGATTTTATTAGAATATAGGGACCATCTGCTAATGAACCCTTAGTTTCATGTTTACAAAATGTCATGTCCACAAGAGGTAGAGGACGACTAAGAGGCGGTCATGGGAGGAACTTGAGAAGTGGGGATGAGATTCCCACTAGTTCCAATAAGGTTCTGATTGATAATAGAGAGGTTCCAGAAAGAACCATCTCGAAAGAGAGGAACCAGGAAAGAGATCAAGATAGAGAGGAAAGGTAGAGAATGGCACAGGCCATGGAGGTTGTGGCAAATGCCATGGCTCAGCAGACATCAGTGATGCCTACAAATAGTGCCATCAACCATCAGCAGTCACCTACGCCTCCGATTCCACAGACATCATCCACTTTTGTTGAGTTTAAGAGATTGAGACCTTCTAGTTTCTATGGGCAAACGGATTTGCTTGAGGAAAAAAAATGGATCAATCAGATTGAGAATCTCCTCCAGATTTTACCGTGTACGGAAGAGGAGAAAATAAGTTGGGCCTCATTTCAATTGGAGGGAGAAGCCGATCCATGGTGGAAGTCGGTTTTAAGGATGAGAGAACAAGACAATCTAGATGAATTGTAGACTTGGGAAGAGTTTGTTGAGGTGTTTAACAAGGAGTATTTCCCAAAGCAAGTAAAGAACCAGATGGTAGCAAAGTTTTTGACATTGGAACAAGGAGCAATGTCTGTATGAGAGTACGACACGGAATTTACACGACTGTCTAGGTTTGCTCCTCAGTATGTGGCCACGGAATTGATGAAGGCCAACAAGTTTGAAAGTGTCTTAAGGCCGATCATTCGTGATAGGATCTCCGTATTGGAGTTGGAGACCTATGGAGCGGTTATAGGGAAGTACTACAGACCTTATTTTCAGCATATATGGGCCAGTGGTTTAGTGCCCCAACGGTTGTATTTGAGGGGATGAAATACTCAAGAGGAAAGATGATGGCGAGGGGAGCGAAACCAGTGGATGAAATTCCATACGCTCGCCTCATAACCAGTATGATTGAGGATTATGAGGGAGGTGAGTAGTATATTATTCCTAATAATGAGCCGAGACTAACTGATAACGTGAAGTTATAATTTCTCAAGGATTGGAACAAAACTTATAATCAATTGAAGAAGAGTCTCCGATTCGAAGAGCAAGCACCACCTGCACCCGATGCTCCTCACGACCAAGAGCAGCCTGCACATGACACACCAGTACATGACCAGCCAGCAGCTGCAGCTCAATAACATGATCCGATTCGTGTGCCCCCACCACCACAACATGCATCTATTGCCACTATCGATGACATTCTTGCCCTCATGGATGACAACAATCGTTAGTTGAGTCGACGCTTGGACTACCATGAGGCATTGATGGTTGTGACTATGCGTTTCATGTACCCATCAGACTATATCAGCGCATGGTGGCGGCACGTGCCTATGTTCCTGAGGCATCGAGTTTCAAAGTGGGTGGACATGATGCGGAGGATGAGCGGCCACATGACGCGAAGGATGAGCAGCCTGGTGATATGGCAGATTGATCAATGTTTACAGGAGTATTATTTTTGGTATTCAAACTATATTTTTTTTTTGGAATTATATGTAATTAATTCGGGAAAATGTTGTATAAAATTTTAAACTATCGTGGCATGGTTGCCACTTTTGGATGGAATATATTTTAGATGTGGATAGTTTGTAAATTTTAAAATTTCTATGGGAATGTGAATTTTGCTTGTGAATGGGAGTTTTATTTCGATCATGTGCAATTGTAGATACGTTTTCGTGCAGGGCATGGATATGTTTTCAATGAGTATGAATAGATTTGTGTGGACTTATATGGAATGTGTGTGGATATTGTCTTTACTATGTGTGAATAGATTTGCTTACATAAGATTTTGTGTCACCTTTTGCGACTGGGTTCCTTAAGTCCATTTTCGAGGACGTAAAATTCCTAAGGAGGGAAGAATGTGATATCTTGAAAACTTCGACTTTTGAATAGCTCATCTAGGTGTGCTTGCCCGACTGGTCACGCACCAGAGAATATAAAAGTATTAAAGTGATTTGATGAGTTAGAATAAATCTTGAGTGAAAAAGAAAGATTTAAAAATAATATGAACCAATTGATGAGGTAAAATACACTGAGGTATGGTGTATTGGCTTAACACCTAATACTAAGCATTCAAGTATAAAGGCAATTGAATGCAAGAGAATTCATTTCTCTTGTTTTGTTGGTTTATAATTTTTTGAGAAGAGAGAGAAAGAAGGTGAGCTCTAAGTTTAGTGCGTGTGATGTGAAAGATTTAAAGTTGTGCATGAAGTATAGATTTCGGATCAACGTATTTCTAAAATTCCAACTCTGAAACCCTAGCTTGGGCATGAGCATATGGATCGAGGAATCGATCAATTAAAGGTGAGGAAATTATGTTAAGTTGTAATTGGTATGTATGTTAGTCTTTAGTTAGCATGTGGATGAAAAATTAAAAGAAGAGAAGTTAAAATTTAAGAAAAATGAGTTGGGAAGTTGAAGCCAGTGTATAAGAGAAATTTGACAAAATCGATCGATCGAAATAAGTATCCGATCGATCAATTTTGTCAGAGAAAAAATATGGAGGTTTATGGAGAAATCGATTGATTGAAATGGAATTCGATTGATCGATTTGGAAAATCGATCGATCAATTTGTGAAAATAGTGTTCGTGTTAAAGGTTTTCTGAAGGAACCGATCGATCAAAATTGAATTCGATCGATCAATTTGAAATTCGATCAATCGATTTGGGAACTGATCTATCGGATTGTGACATGAGAAATGTGTTGGTTTTCTGATGAAATCGACCGATCGAAATGTATTTTGATCGATCGATTTTGGAAACCGATCTATCGGTTTGGAAATAGAACGATCGATTTGGGCAGATTCAGGATTTTGATTTATTTTGTTAAGCGGACTTGGGAGAAACCTTATACCTTTCCATTTCATGTCATTTCTGACGTATGAATTATGAATGAGTGTGTTATAGGTATTAGTTGAGTATGTGCTAGGAGGCTAGCTCGGAATAAGAAGTTTTTGTTTTGGCTGTGTATTGAGGCAGGGAAAACTCTGTAACATGTGCATTTTATTACAACTAGCATAGATTTTGTGATGTGATAGAAATGTGTGTGATTCGTAAAGTTTGTCATTGGTTTAGCATAAATTTCATTTATGGTTTTAAATATGAAAAGTGTGTGTGAATGTGCACTCAGAGGAAACTATGTGTGTATGACATCAGATTTGTGTGTGGGCATGTGTGAAATCAGATATGTGGGTGTGACATCAGAAAGATGTGAATAAGTGTGTGTGTCAACTTTGAAACTTAAAATTTCAAACCTAGTATAAATTACCATAATTCACGGTGATAAACTATAAGTTAAATTTCGCACTTTGATTTAAGGTTCACGTGCATGATTACCTTACCGACGCGACAGTATATCCGTGACTGGTACGGTGGGATATCCGTACAATTGTGCTCCGATACAATGGGATATCCGTTCTTTAATTACCATTCTGTGATAATACTTCGTTCGACACAAGTCACTTGTTCTAAGAGGCTTGGGCATTGCGTAAATTGTTCATTGAATGAAGATAGTTGGGGTTCCCATCGGTATTTGTGTGGCTCTCGATGTTATATATGCTCGAGATTGTATTTAAGTAATTGATTTATGTTTCTTTGTTATAAGAGCATATTTTAGAAACCATGATTAGTGTGATTTAAAATATACATGAAATATCTGTTTTGTGTCAATTTAAATGCTTTTAAATTGTGAATCTTAGTAAGAAAAGCATATTTTGGATTATGTCATGAGATATATGCCTGATGTGAAAATATGCATGTTGGTTATGTTTCCCTATTGAGCTTAGATGTTAACTCACCCCCTCTACAATACGTCATAGGTACAAGTGTAGATGTGAGTACTGCGGAAATAGATCCTAAGGACCCAGAGTACATACCAAAGGAGGAAGCTAAGCCCCCTCCTGACGAGTTTTTCTAGTTGGATGAGCTATGCGTATTTTGAGATTTGATTATAAGGCTTGGTACGTCTAGCCAATTTTGGTTAGAACTTATGTAATTATGTCGTACTATATTATTTTGCGAACTATGTTTTGGTTACACTTATTCGTCACTGGTGGTTTGGTTCGGTTCTTTTGTCCATGTGATTTGCATGAGATTAGAACCGTCTTTTATTATGATACGAGTGTTGTTAGATTTGGAGATTTAATTCCTTATGATGACTCTATCTGCTTAGTTAAAAAATATATGCTTTGTTTCTACTTTGTGTGTGGATGTACCAAGTGGTCAGTTTATTCGGGGATCGCCATATGGGTGGTCCTGATGGCACAGGTTTCTGGGTGCAAAAATCTGAGCTGCCACACCATGGGTCTGGTAAATGTTCTAAGGGTCTGGGAAATGTTATAAGTGTTTGGGAAGTACTTTCAGAAGCTCAAAAGCACGCCTTTCTCAAAGTTTAGGTCGATCGATGCCTTAAGTCAAATTTGGGTGTCTACAGATGTCCCTCTTTGGCATTCGATCACTAATGAACGTATGACAAGAAAAAGACATTTGAAGAGGCCCAGGGAAAATGCTCTTAGATCCGCTGCATTAAATGTGAACCTTAAACATCAATTGGTGAAAACATGTGGAGTGGCAGAGTCCCATATCATTGGGTAATAATCCATTCCTCAAGATTATCGGTCCCCAAGCGATTAACGACATTACTGGGCATAACAGGGTGATGGTGTGATTGATGATGCATGATGCTCGAGTTTTGTATTGAACTAAGCAGCCTTGCGAGTGGGAGAGTGATCGACCCATTCTTAAAGATTGACGTAAAGGAACGACGCGAAGATCCAACGGTTGTGCCCTATCTCATGAGGCATTGAGTACCCCACTTTGATCGGCACTAGAGGTAGGGTTTCGGGTCTTTGAACGTACTCATTGATCCCAAATTTTTATTTGGCACAACTACTTGGGCGAAGTGAATGAATGTCGAACCAGCTCTTGAGAGTGTGTGCAACTAACGAGCTATTTTTATTTTATATATATATTTTTGTCATTTTTATGTTTTTTTTTTCTTTTTATGCATTTTCTTCTTTTCTTTTTCTCTTCTTTTTTTTTCAATTTTTATACGTGCATCGTATGCACACTTAGGGCACGTTCGTTTCGAAGTATTCCCTTTTGAATATGCGCATAATAGAAATAATACAGTCGAGCGGTAGAAATTTTTACAGCTCGTTTGTTCGGTTCATTGTAATTGCCAGCTGCATTGTACTATTCATTTTGCAGGTAATTTCTGAGGCATACGAACCCCTTGCTTCGTAAGATCCAAAATAACGCAGGAGCAACTCCCAACGGCTATAAAATATCATTTCCTTAAGCGCTTTTATACGAGGCATCAGCTATAGGGTGCTGTAACAGAGGCTTTACAGAGGCTATAAAGAAGAGGCTGCATACTCCTTCGTTTTCTTCACTCTTTGAAGGCCCTTTAACAACAACCTACCCTGCTATTCATGGTTGCAGGTGAGGTAAGTGCCTTGGTAGCTGAAGAAGGGTTTCGAGATGAGGTTCCCTCAAGCAGTCCACCAAATCAGAGCCTTCCGCAGAAGATCTTAAGCAAAGATGATGGTAAATCTAGGTTTGCAGATAGGTAGGATGAACTTGGCTGCCATCCTGCCCAGGTTATGAAAGAAGCCATGGAAATACATGTGGGTTTGCAGGGTTGAGGTGACGGTGGAGAGGGAAAATGGAGACTAGCAGATCTGGGAGAAATGATAGAAGGAAGATTTTTCAGGCTCAAAATCTTCCATTTCTGCTATAAATGGGCATCCAAACATCACAATCTTCAAAGCCCCCATCCTCCTCTCCTTCAGGTATGGATATGCAAATCCATCTGATATATATATTCTATTTTTTGTAGAGTTTTTTAATGTCTTTACATTACTAGATTTTCTTCTTTACTTATTTCTTCTGTACTTTTCGTTTATTTGAAGCAACCTATTAGAGATTGTTTTCTAAAATTCTTTAGATGCACTATCATTTACTTGTTTATGGGTTTTGATTTTTGCTTAATTCGGTGTTCATGGGTCTTAATTTTTGTTTAATTTGGTGTTCGGTCTTAATTTAAACGATTTCAATGTGAAAGGCCAATATATGAGCAAGCACCTCTGTTTAATTTATTTATTGATTCAAGATTTTACAGCAGTGTTTGATGGAGGGATTTCTATAATTTTTTCATAGCCAATCAAATGATTGGTTTCTCTAGGGTTCTTGATTAATCAAGAATGTTGAGATTTTATGATCAATCAAGAATGTTGGCCAATCAATGGTCTTTTTACAAAATATATGGATATTATCTATTTGCTCTAGGGTTTTATGATCTACTATTTACTAACTGATTGAAGTTGATTGAATGATTTGTA
The DNA here is from genome assembly GCA_021018995.1 of Chloranthus sessilifolius. NCBI lineage: Eukaryota > Viridiplantae > Streptophyta > Magnoliopsida > Chloranthales > Chloranthaceae > Chloranthus > Chloranthus sessilifolius. The sequence continues at coordinate 92,451,408 of CM037584.1, read as the reverse complement.
GTGTTTCTGATAAAGCTTCTTGAGACTTTTTATTTTTATTTTTTTTTATTAATGTGGTTAAATTTGAACTAAAAATTCTATCTAATTTTCAAAGATGGATGATCGTAGAGGTTCGATTATGTGTAAGCACCACCCCCCATTGGTAAATCCATCAAGTCATGATCACTGATGAAATCTGGAGAAGAGTCCCTCATCTTCTAAAATTTGAGCTCTGCCCTTCTTTTCGTATGGATATTTGATCACATTAAAATCATTGCTTACACATCACAAAAGAGGCATATCCCTGCATGTTATGTACACTCTTTAACTCCTCTTCTAACTTCCCTCTAAACTTATGGTTATTTGGGTCATATATGTTAGTTGCTACCCATTTCTTATCTCCTTTAGATGCTCTTGGTCTAGCTATAATATATGCTTACCTTGAATTTATGAGATTCTTTAACAATAGTTTTTATCCCACAACAAAGCCGGACCACCTGATGGACACTTGGCATCCACATGAACCCAGTCCGTAGAGGCTTCGGCATCCATATTGCTAACTATCCCTGATGAGAACGAATCTATTTTCGTTTCTTTCATGAAAATAAAGGCCAGAGATATTTTACACACCAGAGATAATATCATAAACTCATTTGAACTAAATATTTTATCTAATTTTTCAAGGACAAGATGATCCTGGAGGTTCGTAAGCACCACCCTCCATTGGCAAATCCATCAAAACATGATCATTGATGCCCCTCCAGAAGAGTCCCTCATCTCGGCTAACATTTGAGCTCTGGCCTTTTCGTATGAGAATTTGGTGACATTAAAATTACCGCTTAAACATCACAAAAAATGCATATCCCTACTTGTTATGCGCACTTTTTGACTCCTTCCCTCTAAATTTGTGAATTTGGCCCATGCACATTAGTTACTAGTCATTCCTTATCTCCTTTATATGCTCTTGGTCTAGCTGTAATCTATGCTTAACTTTAATTTATGAGATTCTTTAACCATAGTTTTTACACAACAACAAAGCCAGACCACTTGATGGGCAGTTGGTGTCCACATGAACCCATTCCATAGAGCTTCAACATCCTTATTGGGAACTACCCCTGATGAGAAGAAACGTAATTTCTTTTCTTTCATGAAAATAATAGCTGCTTCGGTGTGGGAGTCCATAGCTGCTTCATTTCTTTCATGAAAACAATGGTTGCTTGAAGTAATCTATGCTATCAGTATACGAGGGCTAGGGAGTCCACCTTAAGTGCTTCTTCCTCTTGTATACTAATACATTCGTCTTTACCTAACTACAATTGGGTACACTAAATCGTTATTTCCTCATTTAAATTTTATTTCCCAATCTCTTCTCAAATTTTTGTTGGTATGGGTACAACATTAACCACAGTAGTTTGGACTGTCCATTCGCTAAGACCCCCCTGATGAGTCAGAGGGCCAAAAATTCACTAACGGGAATTACTGGCCTCTAGATCAATTTTCATATAAGTTTGGGCAGTCGATAAGGCTGTGTTTGGGATTGCTCTTTGGCAGCAAAGAGCAGCTCTCTGCTTTGGCGCACAACACTTTCGTAAAGGGACTGTGTTTGGTTGTAAGTGCACCGACATCTCTATTTTTTCTTCATAGTAAAAATATCTTAGCATGGTTCAGTTACATAACGCGTCTGCAGATCATTGCTATGCATCTCCCTCTACTTATCTTGTCATTCTCCTCTCAAATCTTCTCTTCTAGGTTGACTTCAATCACATGGGAGTGTGTATTGCACACCATGGGTGGGATTGTACTCTGCTAGCACTTTGGAAACTCATCAAAGTATTAAAAGTGCATGTGGTGGTTTTTTGATTAACCAAGTAGTGCTGCCCTGCTTGGTTAATGTAGGCACAAAAATAAAAAACTACATCCCTTTATGAAACTGAAGAATTGTTGGAGTGAGTAGGATGGTGATTTTCCGGCTAATTGATGTCAACAAAAATCATTGCTGAGACTTGATCGTCCCCAAAGCTTATTGACAGATAGCAGAGATATTAAATTGAGTAAATTGTTATCAATGGTAGGAAAGTCAGAGCTAAATTAGGTATATAGCCTTATGAGGGTCATGTTGAAGTTATGTGCTACTATACTAAAAAAAATGTACTTCATGCGAAGCATATGCTTCATGTATGAAAGAAAAACCGAGAAAATGTGGGCTTTTACAGGCCGTCATTTTCAAGTAGGCAACAGACAAGGAACGAAGAGATGAAACTATGTTAGTTGTGCTGCAACAGTTATTGAAATGTAACAAGCTGGCTTGTTTAGACACTTTTTTCTTGAAGCCCGTTAATCTTACACCATAAAAAAGAGTTGCGAATCATGAGAATAGTAGTAGAGTTTGGTTCAATCAATGTAAACTCATCTAGATGGGAAATTTTGTGAATGACGTTTAAAAAGTACAGACGAAATTAAAGTTTCCACAAAAATATTGATTTATCTCCCTGAGAAACTAGTTCTTACAAACAAAGACCCTTCAGTATATCACAGGTGGGCTAGATGAAGAGAATATCAATAGAATAACCGAATAGATCCACACCATTTTACAATTAGAAACTATGATAAATTAATGAAGGATAAAAGGGCCTTATAGTTTCACTCCAATTCAAAAATGAAGTACCCCTTTCTTAGCCAGAATGTCACCATGAAAAATAGATGTTGCAGCTATGAGGCGTGTACTCTATTTTCAAAATAGTGTGCAACTCCAAATAGAATAACCTAACAGAACCATACCATTTTATAATATAACAAGAATCAAGATTGTTGGAAGCTATAACCCCAAGTTCCCGTGTAGATGATGAATTGAATGGATCAAGAATAGAGAAGTGTGTGGGGAACCACTCGTAAGTGGGAAAAATAATAATTTGTGGCTTCTTCAATTGTTAGTAGTACACGAAAGAATTTCTTTAATTATTAATAATTAGAATTTTAGTAATAGTAGTAGTAGCAAACTAGAGAGTTGGTGTTAGGTGCACAGCCCGGACAGCGAGCAGGTCAATCTCATCAGTTTAGATCATGTGATTCAGTTCCACCTGCATCATTTCATGTGTTGTGTTACTTGTTGGCAATGGATGATGGGAAAGAAACAGTTCAACCCGTCTGATAACTTTCGATGCACTAGATATTCCTATAGGTATCACTTTGTGAAGAATTCCACAATCACTTTCCCCATAGTTTTCTTCTTTTTTCTTTTTGCTTTCACCCATGTGGGTGGAGATGAAAATTTCCAAGATATGGCTTCAGTGGCACCTTCAAATTTGTGATTAGGTCTTATAAAATTTAGACAATTGATCGAACATCAACCATCACTTGCTCACAAAGGTAGTGTCTTTATGCTTGTCACCAACTTGAATCATTGAGATTTTCTACGAGTAATAGTTACCCAATTTTTAGCTTTTATACTCTTGAATTTTTTGTAGTTGTTTTAACCGCACTTTATATATCATTTAAAATGGTTAAGCTCATATGTATGAATTACTACATATACTCATCAATGCTCAAAGATAAATAGCTCTCTTTAATGTGTGTTAGCAATCGTTCATTAATCACCATTAATGGTATTCCTATTATTTTTAAAAAATTTCTTGATTCAATGTGTGTTTTTTATTACAATCAAGATCCAACGCAAAATATCTTGATTCAATGCCACTTTTGGTCAAGCAATTGTGCGATAAGGTAGTTTTGTAATTTAATTATTTTTAGGCACTCTTATGCTGGACTTTTATACTTATCGTGTGACATTTTTTTGGACAGAGAAATTGAAGAACACTTTCAAGCCTTACGTGACCTGCCAACGTAGACGTAAGATTACAATCGAGTTCACTATTATTTTTGCTTATTAACTATTTTCCTTATGATTCAAGTTTGTAATAATACAGGTTGAAGTTATCCTCTACTGGGTTCTTATACCCTCCACGAAAGTTACATCATCGGTAAACCCGAGATGTGTGTTTAGTTTCATATAGCACATATGTGAGGGCAGGAACGACAAAACATCGTTCGTTCCTTTATTTATACTTGGCCCATAACCTACTTCGAAGGGACTAATGATTTTGCATACCAAAATTTTGATAGTAGTCATATCCTTAGGTACATAATTTTTTCAACGACACTAATAGCCTTACATTGATTCAGTAGAAATGTCTTCATCTGCTCCAAGTGGTAACCCTCCACTCCCACAAAGGAGACCAGTAAATAACTATACTTGGACGTACGCGTTAGAGGAGTTGATGGTGAATGAAATGGTCGAGCAGTGTCAGCTAGGTCGTAGAATTTCTAATAAGGATGGGACGTTCCATCCCCAAGCCTGGGAGGAAATGGAATTGAAACTAAACTTGTTACCCGAGTTCAGTGCTAACGAGGTACCAGTGAAGAAAAAGAATCTATATAATCGGCTTAGGATTATTAAAAAACATTATTCACACGCCAAAACCTTAATTGGGGAAAGTGGGTTTGGGTGGGATCATGACCTACGAGGGTCACTGCGGAGAACGACGTATGGTTAAATTACGAGCAGGTGAAATTCCCCATTACCTTATATTACAATCCATTAATTGAATAACATGCTCACATCTTCGATATTAATCACTGGATCTTTACAATTTCGCAGGCCTTTCCATGGGCCAAGACCTATCGGACCAAAACTCTACAAGATTGGGAGAGTCTCTCTATTATTTTCTCCAATAGTATTACGGATGGTAGGGGTGTTTATCACCCCAATGATGCCCCTCCAGAAGAGTCATTTGGGACCCAGAGTTTGGGTGACCCACCGATTCCTATGAATGAGGAATCACATCAAACTGAGGCTCAGAACACTCAGGACAGCTCATCACGAAACTAGACGAGTGCACGTTATAGGCGTGACTCTCCTTCTGGGTCACGAAGGAAGAGAGTTGACCCGGGGGTGGAATTGGTAGAAGCAATTGAGGGATATGTCGAAGAACTCAAGCAACTTAGGACTAAACGTACTCTAAGTGAGCGGTTTGTTCCTATCCTGGATCAGCTGAGCGAGGAAGGTCTACTAACCGAAATCCAATACCTTTCTTGCTGCTATCGTCTGTCGGAGAAGCCGCTTGCAGAGACGTTCCTAGCTTTTCCTCCTGCTAAGCGGATGGAGTTCTTGTCACCACTCTTCCCTCACTAAGTTGGGGTTATTGAGTGCTTTTATTATTTTTTTATATTGTACTTTTTATTTCGCTTGCACTTTTTTTATGTATGACACAGAAAACGTGCTTTCTTTCATGATATAACTCGTACTTTATATTTTTCCTTTATAGTACGTAAGTCGTAATGGATGACATTGACCCTGAAATAACGAACGTGACAATGATGGCGGGGGGCATGATCATGCTCGCAGCTTGCTACTATATCAGTCATAGGCGCGGTGGTAGACAACGCGTTCATACCTCCATACTTACTGGTCACATGTTTGTGCAAGAAGCCTTAACGGGACATGGGCGCACGCCTTTCGATCTTTTTTGAATGCGAGTGCCTATTTTTTTGGAGCTATGCACGGCCTTGAGGGATAGAGGCTTTCTACACAACACAAGGCACCTGCTTGTGGAAGAGCAGGTGGCGATATTTATGCTCACATTGTCTCATAATACGAAGAATCGAGTAGCACAAAATCGATTCCAGCACTCGTGATCAACGATTAGCGAATATTTTAATGTTGTCTTGGAGGCGATATTAAGGCTCTATCGCGATACTGTCGTCCCTGCAACTGCTGCTCTCCAACCAGAGATAGAGCATGATTCACGATTCTATCCATACTTTAAGGTAAGCATAATTAATCGGTAGCACAATGCTCTAATTACATTCGATTGCACTGGATTCATCCTTACACTAATATAATGGTATTATTGTCCAAAGGATTGTGTAGGAGCCATTGACGGTACATACGTTACTGCATGGGTACGAAAACAGGACCACCCTTGGTATCGTAATCGCAAGCAATTTACGTCGCAGAACATACTTGCTGGGTTTCCTTTGACATGAGGTTCCAATACGTGCTAGCGGGTTGGGAGGGATCGGCAGCAGACTCAAGAGTTTTGGCGAATGCGCTCTCACGCCCACAAAATAGGTTGACCGTTCCTATTGGAAAATATTACATTGTTGATGGTGGGTATGCGAATATGATAAACTTCATTACGCCTTATCGGCGAACTCGCTACCACTTAGAAGATTTCAATAGCAATAACCCACCAAAAAATTCTAAAGAGTTGTTTAACCAATCTCACTCTCAATTGAGAAATGTGGTAGAACATGCGTTTGGTGTACTGAAACAACGCTTTTCCATCCTCACGTGCAAGGCTCGTTACCCTATACTTACTCAAGTGAAGATTGTTATCGCATGTTGCGTGTTACACAATTTCATTCATACCTACCGCGATGCGGATCCGGTATTCGAAGAATGGAGATGTGAGAAAGAATTTGAACCAGATGAAGACAACATAGTTACTGATGCAGACATTCGCGCATCACAAACAAGGGCGGAGAGAGAAACAGCTCGAGTATTTCGTGAAAGCCTCGCAAATATGCTTTGGGAAGGGCGTCATTTGTGATAGCCCTAGTCCCAGGGTGTGTGTTTAAGATGATGTTATTATATAATATGTTAGAGATTTCATCTTTATGTTATTACGAATATGTTAGAGATTTCGTCTTTATTATAAAGACTGACTTATACTACAAATATATGTCCTCAACAGATGGGTTGCTATTATGTTGTTTTCGTTGGACGGGTGCCGGGGATATATCGGACGTGGGAGGAAGCGAGAGAACAAGTACATGGATATTCGAGCGCTTGTCATGTCGCAGTTCGATCCCTTGAAGAAGCAGTTGAACGATATAATAGATTTCATGGGATACATAACCGACGTGTTGTGGAAATAGTTGGGAGGCCAAACAGCCAAGGCTTTTGGACACCTACCATTGAGTTGGTAGTCGTAGTTTTTGTGATTTTTGTTGTTTTCAGTGCGATTTGGTTTTAGTAAGAAAATTGTACGCTGTCTATCATTTCACGTATGTTATTTTCTTCTTATGAAAGCTATCGATGGTATTTTATTAAACAAATATCTCCCTTCATTGTCTAATGTTGTGTTGTTTACCCTATATCATAAATCTCAACTTGCGTGAAAGATGGTCTTTGATCCATTTCGTAATCATGCAGGAATGGCGGACGCTGCCGAATCGTACGCTTTGAACCCAATAACTCCGCCTAGACGTATCTACCCCTCAGAGATTATTGATGTCGAAACTTATGTGACGTCTGCAGAGCGTTGTGCAAATAACCATGCGAGGGAGGTGAAAGATATACTCAGCTCTAGTGAAGATGATAATAACAGTGACGCAGAAGAAGATGAAAAAGAAGAGGAAGAGGAAGAGGAGGATGAGGACGACGAAGAGGACATCGAAGAAGAAATGAATGAAGTTCATGATGATGTTGATGATTCCGAAAGTTCAATTGATTCCGAGAGCGATGACGATTCCGCGCCGAGTTCAGTGACCCTTTAGATTGTAGTTGCTTTGGTGATCCTTATAAAGCAACAATTTTTGTATGTACTTAACGAGGCTTATATGGGTTTAAATTTAGATTTTCTGAAAGAATTTGATGCAGTTGTAGGCCTTATATGCATTCAAAGTTTGTTTTTATGATGAATACAATGGTGGTGTTGGTCTAATGCTTCTCACTTCTTATATTGGTTCCAACTTTATTTTCTGTCATTTTTTTAAAATGCAACTTTCATGTAAAAATACTCTTCTATTTAGATGATTAAAAATCATAGCTAAGATGGGTTTCCAATTGGCATATTGTTTTACTTCTCTATTTTCTTTTGGCTTCCGATTACACTCCAAGTATTAAGCCTCTTCGGGTCATAGTACCCTATTTGGTTGGGTTTCAATTACTGTCCAACCAAATAGCCACATGCAAATTGATAGCCATCGATAGCCATTCATTGTTTGGATTGAAATTCAGGGTAATTTTAATCGATAGCCATTCATTGATGCAAATGAGATGGCTCGCGCAAGCCATTCATTGTGTAAGAACTTGGCCATAAATCGGTACATCCTCCAGTTCCAAGTGCAATATGGCTCGCGTAGAATTTCATTTTCTACTCACTACACCGTTGGAGTTTTTGGTATTCTCATTAATCTGGACCGTCTAAACTTTCAATCACTACTTGGATAAGCTTATCTAAAATATTGTGTATTTCCGACATTTCTAGCCATCCGATCGATGAACTTGTTCGATCCAATGGTTAGTGAATGACCAATTAGTATGACTTTTGGATGATCGATCGATTGGGCGGTGAAGATGGCGGAAGGGATGCAAATGGGTCGGGTCGGATCCGATTTAGGGGTGTTCCAGAGTCGACTTCCATAGAATCGGGTCTGGTCTGGGGGGATCGCATTGAAAAATTATGGACCCATTTTGGTTACATGTCTAGGTCAAGCTATATCTAAACTCAACCTAACAAAAAAACACGGGTTGGATTTGGGTCGAGTCCTAATCAGGTTTGCGATCGGGTCCATTCGCTTAGTGGTAGAGTGACGTTATCTGAGGGAGGGGGGAGGTACTTTTACGATTGAGCAGTTGGGCCCAATCGATCTTCATGAGATACCCCATAAAAAAAATTATGGTTGCACCACTGCCGATCATGTTCGATGAAGTCGGATACTGGCAATGATGAATGGGGAATGTCCATTTGGACATTAATTTAAATATATTACACAAGTTGTTCTTTTGGGTGTAATGTTAAAAAAACATTAAAAAGTAGATTTTATAGGAAAATTTTACACCCAAAAGAACAACCATTTTACACCCAAATATTACATGCAAAGTGCATAATGCATGTAATCCAGTCATCAAAAAAGTACATGCATTCTCTATTTACGGGGTCCATATTACAATGAAACAAACGTGCCCTTAGTCAATTGGTTCACTTAAGGCCACGGCTGAGGGCTGAGGTAAAAAAAAATCCCTAATTTGTATCTTTTTCTCTTATTTCTCTCTCAAAACCAACTCGAGAACTCTACCTTCTTCTCTGTCGATCCGATCCACATTCCAACATCGCGTTGGCTTCGAAATCACCAATTAATCACTCATTTTTTTGCCGAATTTTAGGGTTTTCTTCACACAAGGGAACAATTTCTTTTCAATGCATTTTGTTTTGAAATTCTTGATTTCCCCAACAATGTGGATAGGGTTATTGCATTAGATGATGAAAAGATGATTTTTCTCATGAATCTAATTATCCATACTCCCTATGTGTGTATTTGTAAGAATTTTAGTCGAAAATTGAGTGTTTTGTGCCCTTCTTTTTTGTTGAATTTCTTGATTTATTTGATGTAACTAGGGTTTTTTTTACAAAAATGACATTTCTTTTGGAATGCAAACACTTCTAACCCTTTTTCGATTTACGTGCATGTCTTTGAGGGATTTTGGTCAAGAAATTGGGAAAATTTTGGAAAAATGGTTGTTTTTTTATGACCAAAATGTGGAGGTTTTAGGAATGTCATTCGGCACCTCCCCCTTTTTTCGAATTTTGAATGCACACATACACACAAGCAGATTTTTTTTGAAATGGTAGGCAGTGGGTGCCCTATGCCAGATTTTTTCTTTTTATTTATTCACACATATATGCACGTTTCATAGATTTTTTTGTTGATATATATATATATATATATATATATATATATATTTGGATTTTTAAATGCAAGGAAACTGAGAGATTTTTTTGTTTTTTTTTCTAAATTGAATGATGGGGCGTAAGCTCTTTTTTTTTTGAAAATTTTGAAAGAAATAGGGCATACGTACCTCCTTTTTGTCTTTGTTTTCAACAAAGCTCCTGATCTCTTCTCTTTTTGTATCTTATTGCCATCTTTTAAAAATTGTTGTTCGATGCCTTTATTTTCAGGATGCCGCGCGGACGATGAGGTGATGGAGACCAAGGTTTTGGGGCCCCTCTGAGGTTACTGGTAGCAGGGGCAAGCGCCTTGTGCGGGTGCATCGCTCTACTGATAGGCGTACCGCGGAATATAAGTAGTATTGGCTGGAGATGTAGGGAGACGGGGCCCACAGCGGCCTACTTCCTTAGCAGTACACCCACATTTCCACCTTTGAGATTGTCAACGGGGTAATGTATCCTTCATGGCTTGCTTTTCATTTACGCATTTTTATTAATAGCTTTGGTGATTCTATTTTGATGATGCAGCCCTTGCCTTTGCTCACCTTCTGAGGGGGGTGGTTCAACCTTCAGCGGCTCTACGTCCACCTCCCTTATGCGGTGAGGATCCTCATTATCCAAGCCGGTTTCAAGGACTTCCTCTCCTGCCCTGCCATGAGAAGGGACTCCTCCTATGTGATGAACCTATTGGAGAGATTCTGCCCAGAGATGATGACCTTCCACATGTCTGTGGCAGAGATGGCCATCACTCTAGTTGATTAGGCTATTATCACAGGCATTATGATAAGGGGAGTCGGTGACGTTCCCTCGCTTTCAACCGCGCGAGGAGGTGGTTCGTCTGATTGGATCCCTCTGCCGATTGTATGATGGGACCTGAGGTCAAGTTGTTTTGGCTTGCGGACCTCTTTGGCGCTGATGACCTGCTTCCTGAGGATTAGCCCGACATAGAGTTGTATATCTCCCCTGCACGTGCCCTGGTGCTTGCCTGAGTGTTCCTTCTCTTTCTGTTGGGCAAGACGATCCTCGCTAACACTAGTGGTAGTGCATTCAGCTATCTCTCCTCCATCTGATGGAGAATTGGAGGGACTGCATTGAGTCGATTAGGACAGTGTTGGGTATGCTGTCTTGATGAACAGCCTGGCCCAAGCTTCTACCAGGAACCTCTCCTCCCTTTGTGGATTCTGACCATTGATCGAGGTGACTTACTCTTCACCTTTGCACTCCTTTTCTTTTATATATGCATATTTGCCATTTCTAACCTTTTTGTTCATCTTTTCAAGTCAGGGGCTATCTACATTTTCAGCCTAGTTGCCCTCTTCTCCTCCCAGGGGATGCCACCTATCCTCTGATGAACTCCTGGCATACTAATCATTGTAGGGACTTGGGGATGAGCCACTTGTAGTTGTGCTTAAGGTCCCAATTCGATCTGATGCTCCCTGAGAAGGTTTGCTGCACTTTTCTTTCTTTTCCATATGTCCTTCAATATTTTGAAGAATTATTTGACTAAAAAAGTTTGTTCGTCTTTGATCCGGCCAACCCCTATGAGGGCTCCCCTTTCCTAGATCAGCCCGCGGTCGAGCAATCACGCACATTCTTCGACTGCCGGATCATCTTCCTTTGTGACTTCTCGACGCAGGCTTATTACTTAGGGGAGATGGTGGTTCATCAGCACCAAGACTTCTTTGTTGTGCCCATAGACCCTCCCGATGATGTATTAGGACCAAGGGGGATGATCGACGAGCTCACAAAGCAGCTGCACCATGGGGAGATCTGGTTTGAGGCTCTCATCCGACCTGATTTAGGATATCAGAGTTGGTACCAAGCTCTCCCATACCGTTGCATCCTTCCTTGGTTCCTTCTTGGCATCAACTTCATTGGATTTTGGGGATCCTCTCATCTAGGTAACTTGACCTCTCCTTTGTTTGTTCATTTCATTTTTGGCATTTTCAGTTTGAGGCACGGGAGGCCTTAGGCTTGGATATGGGCGCAGAGCCCTCTATGACATCGGGTGCGAGACCATCCAGGACTTCAAGTGCATGGCCATCTAGGATCACGAGTGTCAGACCCTCTGGGGCTGCTACGCACGGGATGAAGGATAACGAGTTAGTCTCACAGCTGTGCCGGGAGGAGGAGGAGCGCGCTCTTCTATCCGTCGAGGCAGTTATAGTAGCTCCACCTGAGTCGATACCTGGGGTGAGTTGTTGCTTTCAGAGATGCATTGGTCTCTTTCATTCGATTGCTTATACTTTCTTCTCTCCTTTTGTGTAGGACTATGCATATGCGATCTAGCAGGCAGAGTATTACCACCACATCGCCACCCTTTCGGAAACTGAGATTGTAAGTATAATATCGGTTAAACTCTTCTTGCATTTATGTTGTCTCATATCTCCCTTCTCTGACTCTTTTGGGTGACATTTTCAGGCAGCTCGGGAGAGGGAGTCGCGCTCGTTGTGTAACCAATTTTCCCAGATGTGGTCACATGTTGGAGTCCTTACCTTTCAGAGGAGGCAACGACGGAGGAGGGGTGATGAATGAGGGCTCGACTTGATGGGATGCTGCTGTCTTTTCTTTTGCTTTTGAATTTTTTGAATTTTGAACTTTACGAGTGATGTAATAAGACATAATGGGATGGTAGACATATATACTTTGGATTTTTTGATGGAATAAAAGCTTTAATCATTCTTGTCTTTTTCTCTCGAGGGTGGGTCCATTGTTCTACATTGATCCATGGTCCGGCAGAATGGCTTTGTATGACCATGGACCCACCTCACGACCCCGCTCTTTCGAGGGGTCTTGGGACCTTTACACTACCCTCCTTGGGTGTAGGACCTAGATTTCTCCGGCAATGGTTTGGCAATCTGAACGAAGGTGAACTTGCGAGTTTGGATCAACTTGTACTTGCCCATCTCCCCTCCCTCCTTGATGTTCCCCCATTTTGTGTAACACCCTATGCCAAGGGCAATCTGCACCTTCGAAGTGCAGTGTACATATTAAATTAGGTGATTAGTCACGTAAGCTCGGGAGAATGCCCCCGGTTAAAGACTTAAGTGATTAGTGAAAGGTCTAGAGATCAAATTGGCTAGGTACCTATTTATTTTTTAAGCTAGTTACATAAGGACCGTACACGGTCTTGAATGTACATGCCGCACATTGGGTCAGTGCTCATAACTATATATGCCAACTCACACACATAGCATTTGCATGCGTTTTGTTTTGGAGTTTTGAGAAAGAAAGAACCCACGTGAGCTCTCTCTATTCCCTTGAAGTAGAAACCTTTGGAACTCCTTTCTCGATCACTTATTTTGCACCGCGAGAAACCTCACGACGAATCCAATCGTAAGAGAAACACTGATTGGCAACCATCAAAATCAAGAATCGATCTATCGCGAGAGAAGGTGCGATCAAACGCCGACAATATCTGACATCAAAGAGTATGAATTTCACATGTGCGAAAGCTATGATGGTAAATACTTTTATCCTATTATGCGCCTCTTTATTGCAGAACTTTAGCCTAGGATCATGCATGATCGAATCGTATTTGGAGATTGGGAAATCGGCATCGTGAGAAATGAGAGCATCCATTTTCCTGATATCTGAATCTCGAAATCTTCGCATAAAATTAAGTGCATGAGTGAATCATCAAGGTAGAATGACTGTTGGATGGATTAGGAACAAACTATGTGTAGTTTTCTTGTCATTTGAAGGCTAGTTCGTGTGAATTTTCAAAAATGTCAAGTTAGAGAAGATGACAGATCGAGTTCTGCTACTGTCAAATTTGCCTAGGAGAGATTCCTTCAGAATACAAAGAAACAAAACTCGCTCGGGCGAATTTCCAGGCTAAAATTTTTGGGAAATTCTCGCCCGAGCGAGCTTATAAGTGCGCCAGGGAACTTGAAGGCGTTGCCCGGGCAACCCTGGACCTCGACCGGATGACCCTACCAGGCTATGACCACTTCAATTTTTGTGTGTGTGGGAAGGCTACGAGAGCCTTGGGTCATGAAACCCTTGACCACTAATGTAGGTTTTGTGAACCCACCATGATATAGGGCGGGTATGAGAGACCATAGAGGGGATCTCCGTTTTGATTTCCGTTTTGTGTTAGCATGACTCTGATCAGTCACATAATATACCATTTTACTACCCATAACTTAGTGATGCTAGGACTTAGTTTGCTACTAATAAGTTACTGATGTGCATATATTAAAGAAAAATAGTAAAAGAGAACGAAAGTAATAATATTCATCAAAATGAACTCATAAAGCAATGAAAAGACGATTGAACCACAAGATGAATCATCGCCTACTGAAAAGATGAAAAATAATGTTTTACGATTTTGCGAAACAAAGTACTGAGAAGAATAGAAATCCTAATTTACGATTTTGTACGAAAAGCCGCCCAAGAGTAAAGTATGGTTCAAGAGAAACGATGAATCGCAAATGAAGAATCGTTCAGTAGGAAGTTGTGTTAGAAAAACGTGATTTAAGATTTTCCAGAAGAAGTTTCAATAGAAGAATAGAAAATCGTGATTTATGATTTTCCAGAGAAGACACCTTCCGAAGTTTCTGATCACATGAGATTAACACCGCCATGCATAAAATTAGAAGATCTCTTGAAGAAGAAGTTCAATGAAACACGGATCTGAGAGATTGATGAAGAAGAATCTTAAAGGTCTTTACTGTTGAAATAAAGGAGAAATCCAGAAGTACATCAACAGAATGAAAGTAAGGAAAGATAAAGATTAGAAGTAGAGTTATATTAGGATAGTTTTGCTTTAGTAATTTCTTTTATTAGAATTAGAAATTTGTAAACCGACCCTTATGATCTATAAATAAGAGGCTTGTCACATAGGAATAACCATCGAAGGAATTCTCAGTATCAATTGATGACTGAGGTTGGGTTTTCATCTGATCAAACTTACAGTAGATTTTTATTACTTTGTAGATTAGGTATCCAAGGTTTCTCAAGAGTAATTGATGGCTGCAATTGGGAGCTAAAGATTAGAGTAGATATCTATAGTTTCTTAGAAGCAATTAACGATTGCGGCTGAGGGGTGAAAGATATAATTTTATTGCTTTCTAGTTTAGATTTATTTTATTATAATTTTCTGCTTTGTAAACATCTTCGAATTTTAATTTTAATTGACGACTCAGGTTGAAGTTTGCAGATTAGTGTAACATTTTTACTTTTCCATCTTCAGTTTTCTAGAATTTGATTGACGCCCAAGTTTTAGGAGATTGTTTATTAGATTAAATCTGTACTGATATGATTTTAATATTGATTGACGACCAATGCTAGGAAACTTGATATATAGTGTAACGATACTATTTAATTTCATAAATATCCAATAGTTGAAGATTGTGATTGACGATCATAATCTGAAGGAGGATTTAGGATTTATTTTCTGTAATTTAGATTAAGAAATCATTCTTTTATTCATATGTCTCCAGTAGTTTAGGAATTTAAAAGATAAATATAAGTTTTCAGAAAATTAAGTTAGTATAGATAAACCTGTTTTCTTGGGAACGATCCTATACTAGCTCTACAATTTCCATTGTGCGCTTGTAATAGGTTAAGACTTAATTAGACATAGATATAAGTAGCAATCAAGTTTTTGGCGCCACTGCCGGGGACACCGTTATATATATTAATTTAAAGAAAACAAGTATTTATCTTTCTCTTTTTGTATTTCTTTATATTTTCAATTTTCTTTGATCACTTCTTAAGCTTTTGTAAGATTACTCGAAGCAGCGAATTAAAGGTTTCAATACTTCTGCTAGCCACAGAAACTTGAGGCTCAGATTTGTCTCTCTTCGTACTTTCTAAAAACAAAAAACATAATAATGTAATTATAGTATATAGTGTTTGATATGCAAGGCTGTGACGACACATCTTGGCCGAATCTCAACATGACTTACCCCCCCAATAGAACTCCCAACTACTCCATGGTATCCAGCCATGTTGGAGACTGAGCAGGCCCTTGCCTCTCAGTGGGGTAGTGCTGCGAATCCTTATAATCCTCAGTGGGACAATCCTTACGGCTTTCCAAGGGTAAATCGATAGGAGTTTTCTTATGTATACCCACAACATTCTCTAAATTCCCAACAATCATATAGCCCATGCCAATCCTTTGTGCAACAGTCATATCCTCAGAATGGAGACGATAGTGCTACTATAATCCAAATCCTTCAGGACTTGCAACATCATGCACACTATCGCTTTAGGGAATTAACCCAGTTGTCTCAAATCTCCCAAAATTTACACTCTTATACTCAGTCCATTGCAAATCTAGAAACCCAAATCGGGCAATTAGCCTCGTAGTGGGAGGAAAGAGAGTGTAATCAAGCAAGCTCATAGACACTAATTCCAACAGTTCAAGTTGTTCAAACCTTAAGGAGTGGTCGAACTATTGACAATAGAGTAGAGATGCCTACCCCGGTAGTTATCCCTACAACTATAAAAAAGGAGAATGAAGCCAAAGAAGAGGCCACCCCACAAGAAAAACCAAAAAAATTAGAAAATGAAAAACAAAAACAAGTAGAAAACAAAGAGGATAGTACACCTGAATCTGTGGCCGAGGTGCCTTATGTGCCAAAGTTACCATTTCCAAATACTTTTGGAGCACCATCCCCTTTTGAAAAAAAATCAAAAAAATTAGTGGAAATCACAGAGATCTTTAAGAAGGTGAAGATCAATTTGCCTCTTTTGAAGGTAATCAAACAAGTCCCCCCTCTTATGAACGATTCCTAAAAGAGATATGTATGTAGAAAAGAAAATGGTGAAATAATGTCTCGCAAAAAATTCTCTTAACAGAGCAGGTGAGCTCAGTCTTGCAAGCTAGAACTCCGCCCAAGCTTAAGGATCCTGGGGCTTCTACAATTCCATATATCATAGGCAATCATGTAATAAATAAAGTACTTATGGATCTGGGAGCCAGCGTGAATCTGCTACCATACTCTGTTTACAAAAAATTGGGACTAGGAGTCATGAGGCCTACTTCGATAACCCTTCAGCTAGCCGATAGATAAGAAAGAAGGCCTGTAGGGATTATTGAAGATGTAATGGTTGGGGTTGATAAATTTATTTTTTTTGTCGACTTCTTGGTGCTAGAATGGAGCCATGTTTCAATGCAAATTCTCGTTATACTCGGTAGACCATTCTTGGCCACGACCAATGCTTGTATAAATTATAAAATCGGGATAGTGGAAGTTTCTTTTGGAGGTATGCGAATCCAATTAAATGTCTTCACTGCGGCCAACCAAATGGCTTCAATAGACGACGAGGAATGCTTCAGCATAGATGAAATTGAATAATTAGTTGAGGAAGCATTACCTTTAGTCTTATCAAAGGATGCGCTTCAGACTGCATTATAGTATACAGACTTGGAAGAACCAGACCACCAATTAAAGGAGGTGATTTATCTGATGGACACTTCTACCTATGAAATCCAATCCAAAACTTGGAAGCCATGGACAGAACCTCTACCCATTATTTCCAATAAATTGTTACACTCACCTATCTAAAAAGCACCATCCTTGGATTTGAAACTACTTTCTAATACTCTTAACTATGTTTTTCTTGAGCCTAACGAAACTCTCCTAGTAATTATTTCATTCGCTCTTAACAAGGAACAAGTGAGTAGGTTACTAGCCACACTCATAAAGTATAAGCGTGTAATAGGATGGACTATCGCTGACCTTAAAGGGCTTGATCCCTCGATATGCATGCATCGTATACATTTAAAGGAGAATGCCAAAACTTCATAAGAAATCTAGCAACGGTTAAATCCAAATATGAAGGAAGTTGTTCAAAAGGAAATCGTGAAACTACTAGACGAAGGTATTATTTACCCGATTTCCAATAGTGAGTGGGTAAGTCTAATCCAAGTAGTCCCAAAGAAATATGAGATTACTGTAAAAGAAAATGCAGCCAGTGAGTTGGTGCCAATACGCAAAACCACGGGATGGCGTGCATGTATTGACTACCGGAAGCTCAATTCAATGACTCGCAAGGATCATTTTCCACTACCCTTCATTGATCAAATTTTAGAAAAGCTTGCAGGTCAAGAATATTTTTTCTTTCGAGATGGATATTCAGGGTATAATCAAGTTTCGATCTACCCGAAAGATCAAGAAAAGACTACCTTCAAATGTCCTTTTGGAACGTTTGCTTATCGTCGCATGCCCTTTGGTTATTCAATGCACCTGTAACATTCCAAAGATGCATGATGGTGATCTTTTATGACATTATAGACAAGTTTCTTGAAGTATTCATGGACGACTTTTCGGTATTTGGCTAAACTTTAGATTCTTGTCTTGATCACCTTCCCCTCGTCTTAGAAAGATGCAAAGAAACTAATCTAGAGCTAAGTTGGGAGAAAAGCCATTTCATGGTTCAAGAAGGCATAATCTTAGGACATATTGTCTCTAAAAGAGGAATAGAAGTTGACAGGGCTAAAATTGATGTAACAGCGAATCTACCTTCACCAAATTTGGTATGGCAGATTCGATCCTTCCTTGGCCATGCCGATTTTTATCGTCGCTTTATCAAAGATTTCTCAAAAATCTCGAGACCATTGTGTCACTTTTTAGCAAATGATGTACCCTTTAACTTCGACGATGCCTGTCTTGACACATTTAACAGACTTAAGGCACTTCTCTCATCCGCACCAATTATTCAACCTCCTAACTATTCCCTTCCTTTTGAAGTAATGTGCGATGCTTCTGATTACGCAATAGGTGCCGTCTTAGGACAGTGGAGAAACAAGGTTCCTCATATAATTTATTATACAAGTCGAACCTTGATTGAAGCTCAGGTTAATTATACTACCAT
Source organism: Chloranthus sessilifolius (assembly GCA_021018995.1). Taxonomy (NCBI): domain Eukaryota; kingdom Viridiplantae; phylum Streptophyta; class Magnoliopsida; order Chloranthales; family Chloranthaceae; genus Chloranthus; species Chloranthus sessilifolius. The sequence goes on along the minus strand of CM037584.1, from coordinate 92,432,869 downwards.
TGAGAAGGAACTTCTCGCTATGGTCTTCGCTTTGGATCAATTCCGACCATACTTATTGGGATCTAAGATCGTTATCTTTTCTGATCATTTTGCACTAAAATACCTGCTATCTAAAAAGGACACCAAGCCAAGACTAATCAGGTGGCTCCTTCTTTTGCAGGAATTCAACTTTGAGATTAAGGATAAGAAGGGAGTTGAGAATGTGGTGGCTGATCATCTGTTTAGAATAGAGCTGCCTGAGACCATCAGTAAAGAATCTTAGCACGATATTTTTTCGGACGAGCAACTTTTTGCCATCCAAACAGTAGTACCATGGTACGCCAATATTGTAAATTATTTGGCAAAAGGTAAGCTCCCCCCAACTTTGTCCAGTTAAGATAGATATATTTTCTTTTCTAATGTAAAATACTATATTTGGGAGGACCCTGACCCATTCAAAATATGTCCAGACCAAATAATAAGGATATGTGTGACCAATATAGTGACACTCACAATATTCTATAATTTTGTCACACATGCTTGTAGGGGCCACTTCGGTGGAAAGAAAATTATTGTGAAGGTACTACAATCAGGATTTTATTAGCCATCGTTGTTCAAAGAAGCCCAAAATTTTTGTCAGGCCTGCGACTGGTGCCAAAAGTTAGGAGCCATGTCCCGAAGGAACATGATGCCCCTTCAACCGTCTTTAGACGCAGAACCCTTTGATGTATGGGGCGTTGACTTTATGGGTCCCTTTCCCCATTGTTCGGATTCATTTACATACTTGTAGTTGTTGACTACATATCAAAATGGGTAGAAGCAACGGCCACACGAACAAATGACCATAAGGTGTTAGTTTCTTTCATCAAGGAAAATATATTTGCACGATTTGGAACTCCACGAGCTATAAGTGATTGGAGAAGCCATTTTTGTAACAAATATTTCGAGACCTTACTCAAGAAATATAGTGTTACGCATAAATCACAACCCCTACCACCCACAAACTACTAGGATAGGTTGAGGTTTCCAACCGAGAAATAAAGAAGATATTGGAAAGAACAGTTTGACTTGATAGAAATGACTAGTCCATAAGATTGAATGATGCTCTGTGGGCATATAGAACGGCTTATAAAACTCCCATTGGCATGTCTTATAAAGTTTTAAAAAATTTTGACCTTTGAACAATTCGTCTCGATGTGCGTGCCTGACTGGTCATGCAGTTGACGCAATAACAATATTAAAATGAGTTAAGATAGTGTAGGTTTTTTTTTTTAAGTGAAAAAGAATGATAATAGGGTATATGGACCATTAGAAAGTGTGGTGTACACTGAGATACGGTGTATTGCCTTAACTCCCAAACGTTTTCTTTTGGATATAATAGTTAAATATTAAGAGAATTCAATTCTCTTGCTTAGGTTGTTGAGAAGAACATATTGAGAAGAGAGAGAAGGAAGGGAGCTTTGAATTCGTGTGCGTGAACGGTCTGAACCGAGTGTGTAGTTAAGGATATGGGATCGAGGAGAATCCTCAAAATCAAAGCTTTGAAACTCTAGCTTGAGCTTGAGTCGTGGATCGAGGAATCGATCAAACCAATTTGAGGTAAGAAGGAATATGTTAAGTTGTGATGTATGTGTATGTTCTTTGTTAGTTAGCATGTGGATGAAAAATTAGAAGAATACAAGCTAAGATTCAAGAAAAATGAGTTTGGAAAGTTGAAACTCGAGATGTGAAGAATCTGATAAAATTGATCGATCAAAATAAGTGACCGATCGATCGATTTTGTCAAGAATGAAAGTATAAAGGTTTCCGGAGAAACTGATCGATCAAAATTAAGTTCGATCGATCGATATGTGAAACCGATCGATCGGTTTGGACACTTATCGATAGATTTGTGAAAAATAGTGTGTTAAAATTTTTCTGAAGAAATTGATCGATCGAAATAGAATTCGATCGATCGATTTGAAATCCGATCGATCAAGTTGAGAGACAATCGAACGGATTGTGGCACTAAAAGTAGATGGTTTTCTGAAGGAACCGACCGATCAAAATAGAATTCAATCGGTCGATTTAGAAATCGATCGATCGATTTTGGGGAATCGATCGATCGATTTAGGCAGATTCAGGATTTTGTTTTGTTTTGATAAGAGGACTTGGGGGAGACTTAATATCTTCCTATTTTCCGTCACTTCGGATGTATGGATCATGATGTAGTGTTGTTTAGGTATGAGCTTGTGTGTGTGTGAGAAAATGATGAGCTCAAAGTAAGAAGACTTCGTTTTAACTTCTCGTTGAGGTAGGGAAAACTCCTTAACATGTACATTTGATTACAACTAACATGGACTTAGTGATATGATAAGAGTATGTGTGTTTTGTGACTTTGTCTTCGAGTTAGCATGAACTTCATTTATAGCTTTTAACATGTGAATTGTGTGTATGAGCACTAAGAGAAAACTACGTGTGTGTGTGTGCCATCAGATATGTGTGTGCATAATATCAGTAAGATGTAAATATGTGTGTGATGTGAATAAGTATGTGTGTGCAAGATTTGAAACTTTGAACTATTATAACTACCCCAAACTCACGGTGATAAACTATATGTAGATTTAGCACTTTGATTTAAGGTTCATGTGGGATACCCTACCAATGCAGCGGTATAATTGTGACCGGTACGACGGGATATTAGTAAGTGTGCTCCAGTATGGCAAGATATCCGTTCTTTGATTACCATTCTGTGATAATTCTTCATGCGGCCCAAGTCACCTCTTCGAAGGGACTTGGGAAATATATGTGTGTAAAATTATTTATTGAACGACAATGGTTGGGGTTGCCCATCGGTAAATATATATGGCTCTTGATGCTATATATGCTCGAGAGAATATTTAAGTAAGTGTTTTAAGTGTGTGTATTATGAGACAAGTTTTTCAAATCATGATAAGTGTGACTTAGGAATGTGCATTAGATATTTGTTTAGGTCAATTTAAATGCTGTTAAATTGAGACTCTCAGTAAGAAATGTGTTTTAAATTATGTCATGAAAGAAATGTGTGATGTAAAAGATATGCATGTTAATTATGTTTCCTTATTGAGCTTAGATATTAGCTCACCCTTTGACTATACGTCACAGGTACAAGTATTGAGGCGGGTACTGAGGACGTAGATCCTGAGGACCCGTAGTACGTGTTAGAGGATGTGACTGAGCCCCCTCCTGACGAGCTCTTTTAGTGGACTAGCGATGTGTATTTTGAGATTTTGTTTATAAGTCTTGGTACGTCCAGCCAGTATAAGATAGAACTGATGTAATTGTGATACGTTATTTGTTTTGCGAACCATCTTTGGGTGACTACTGCCTGTCACTAATGGTTCGGTTCAGCTCTTTTGTTCATGCAATTGGCATAGGATTATAACCGTCTTTTGTTATACTTTTGATTATGTCATTATATAGAAATGGAGATTTAATTTCCTTATGATGACTCGATCTACTTAATTAGAATGCATGCATTATTTTTGCTTTTTGTGTGGATGTGCCAAGTGTTTAGTGTGTTTCGAGATCAGTCTTATTGATCATCCAATGACACGGGTATTCGAGTGCAGAAATTCAGGGTGCCACAGTTGGTATCAAAGCATTTTGCTTGAGAGATTTCTTACAAGCCTTAGACGTGATTTATGTGCTTAAAATTGTGTCAAAATATAGGGACCTTCTGCTAATGAAACTCTTGGTTTCATATTGTAAAGCGTCATGTCCACTAGGGGTCGAGGACGACCAAGAGGCAGTTTTAGAAGGAACTTGAGAAGTGGTGATGGGATTCCCACCAGTTCCAATAGAGTTTCAGTTGGTAATAGGCAGATTCTGGAAGAGAGGAACCAAGAACGAGACCAGAGAGGAAATCAAGAAAGAGAAGATAGAGAGGAGAGGCAAAGAATGGCACAGGCCATGGAAGTTGTGGCAAATTCCATGGCTCAACAGACAACATTGATGGCTACAAACAATGCAACTGGCCATCAACGGCAACCTCCAACACCACCTCCTATGCCACCACAACCCTCATCATTTGTTGAGTTTAGGAGATTGAAACCTCCTAACTTCTATAGGCAGACGGACCCGCTTGAGGCGGAGAAATGACTTAACCAAATAGAGAAGCTCCTCCAGAGATTTCCTTGCACGAAAGAGGAGAAAGTGAGTTGGGCCTCATTTCAATTGGAGGGAGAAGTGGATCCATGGTGGAAGTCGATTTTGAGGTTTAGAGAATAAGACAATCCAGACGGATTGTGGACGTGGAATGAGTTTGTTGAAATATTCAACAAGGAGTATTTCCTGAAATAAGTTAGGAACCAAATGGCAGAAAGGTTCATGACTTTGGAACAAGGGGCAATGTCCGTACAAAAGTACGACATAGAATTTGAACGGTTGTCAAGAATTGCTCCTGAGTATGTGGCCACGAAATTGATGAAGGCTAACATGTTTGAAAGTGGCTTAAGGCCGATTATCGGAGATACAATCTCCGTATTTTAGTTGGAGACCTATGAGGCAGTTATGGGAAAAGCACTGGTCGCCAAGAAGAATATAGATGAGATGTACAAGAGATAGGATCAGCAGAGCAAGGGCAAGGCAGGTTAGGGCAAATCCAGTAACTATGAGCCGGTGAATAAAAAGCCACGATTCGTAGCACCAGCTCCGAGACTATCTGCATAGACAAATTTCTCTAGGCCACCTATGCCTACATCGGTGAGACCTTTCTGTTACGATGGCCTTGCTATGACTATGGGAGTATTAGTTACCCAGGGTTTCTCTAGAGTAGCATCATCTACCTTGACTGAGACGTGTGCTAGATGTGGCAAGTCTCACAAGACCTCAGATTGTAGAAGGGGTATGGGCGAATGTTTTAAGTATGAAAAGATGGGCCATATGATTAGAGATTTCCTAGAGTTAAAGGAGAGGACAGCATCAGTAGCGACGCCAAGGCTTATCAGGACAACGAGGCCTATTGTACAAGGGCATGCATAAGTTATTACGGCTCAGGATGCCCAAAACAGTAACGACATCATTCAAGGTGAAATTTTGGTTTAAATTCAAGATATATATCATTGATTAAAATTTTAGATAGAGAAAATGCATCAATTGTAGAAGTAGTCTTTAAATTGCAATGTCTACATATTTCACTTTGATGCATATGTAATTGGTTAAATATGTGTGTGACTTAGATACGTTACAACTGTATAGTAAGGATGATTACCTTTGTTATGAAGCGAGAGTATTGATAGACCCAGGGTCTACTCACTCATTTGTGATACCTCAATTTGTGAAGAAAGTGAAGGTCATTCTTGAGACCTTGGATTTTGTTTTGGAAGTGTCAGTTCCAACGAAAAATGTGGTTAGTACTGATACAGTGTGTTAGTCCGTTATTGTCGCTATCAGGGATTACGAAAGTCATGAATTGGTGGCGGATTTGATCCTGTTGGATATGCAAGGATTTGATGTAATCCTTGGTATGGATTGGTTATCCACGCATGGTGCAAGCGTTGATTGTCGGAGGAAGATGGTTACGTTTCGACTGAATGGGAATACATCGTTCAAGTTTCTAGGAATGAGATCAACCTTTATACCACTTATCTCTGTAGTCCGAGTAGAACGTTTGATCAAGAGAGGATGCAGTGGATACTTTGATTTTCTAAAAGAACAACGGGAAGAGAAGAATGTGATATCAGAAATTCTGATTGCTCGCGAGTTTTAGGGCGTGTTTTCGGATGAGTTGCCGAGATTGTCACTAGATAGGGAAGTGGAGTTCGCCATTGACTTAGCATCGAGAACAGAGCCAGTATCAAAAGCACCATATCGAATGGATCCAGTTGAGTTAAAGGAATTGAAGGACCAGTTACAGGAACTCTTAGATAAAGGGTTCATAAGACCTAGTGTGTCTCCTTGGGGAGCACCGATGTTATTTATGAAGTAGAAGGACGAGCCGATGAGACTATGTATTGACTATCGTCAGTTAAATAAGTTGACCATAAAGAATCGATATGCTTTGCCTAGGATAGATGATCTGTTTGATCAGTTGCAAGGTGCGAGATTCTTCTCCAAGATTGACTTGAGATCTAGATATCATCAATTAAGAATCAAAGCGGAAGATATATAGAAGACGGCTTTCAGAACCAGCATGGACACTACGAGTTCTTGGTGATGCCATTTGGATTGACTAATGCTCCAGCTTCATTCATGTACTTAATAAATTGAGTGTTTAAACCACATCTTGATACTTGTGTGGTTATGTTAGTAGATGACATCCTCGTCTACTCAAAGACAAAGAAGGAGCATGAATAACATTGAAGGATTGCTCTACAGACACTACATGAACACCAACTATATGCTAAACTTAGTAAGTGTGTGTTTTGGTTGGAGAAAGTGAGTTTCTAGGACATGTAGTCTTAGAAGGTGTGACAATAGATTCAGCAAAGATCGAGGCAGTATTAGAATGGGAACAACCAAAGATTGTGATTGAGATTCGCAGTTTCCTTGGTCTGGCTGGGTATTACAGAAGGTTTGTAGAGGGATTTTCAAATATCTCAAGGCCACGTACTAAACTTACAAGAAAGGATGTGAAGTTTGAGTGGACTGAAGAATGTGAGAAGAGTTTTCAAGAACTTAAGAATAGACTAACTACAACACCAGTGTTGGCTATTCCTTCAGGCAATGGAGGATTTGCTGGGTACAGTGACGCTTCACACAGTGGTTTAGGATGTGTGCTTAACCAAAATAAAAAGGTTATTGCTTATGGGTCGAGACAGCTTAAGGACCACGAGAGGAATTACCCAATTCATGATTTGGAACTAGCAGCAGTGATCTTTGCATTGAAGATTTGGAAACATTACTTATATGGAGAGACCTTTAAGATCTTCATGGATCATAAAAGCCTCAGATATCTGTTTATGCAGAAGGAACTGAATATGAGGCAGAGAAGATGGATGGAATTTCTCAAGGACTATGATTGCTCCATTCAGTATCATCCAGGCAACTCAAAAGTTATAGCAGATGCTTTGAGTCAGAAGAGTTCGGCTCTACTATCTAGCCTTGTTATGGGAATCCATAGATGGAAAATGCTAGACCTTTCTTTGTATGATATGAAGATCGAGGTACAAGCTTCAGGAGCCTTATTGGCTAACATTTCAGTCCGACCGATGATCTTTGATCACATTTATGAGCCACAGATGAAAGATATAGAATTAGTGAAGATCATACAGGGTGTGATTGATGGCAGTAGACCAGATTTTTCCATTAAGGAGGATGAATTACTTTTTTTAGGGGACGTCAATATATACCGATCGATGCCAACCTTAGGCAAATTATCTTAGATGAAGCCCATAAGTCTATATATCCTATTCATTCTGGTGGTTCCAAGATATATAAGGATCTGAAAAAGAACTATTGGTGGAGAGGTTTGAAACGGGATGTTGCTGAACATGTTTCAAAATGTTTAGTGTGTCAGTAAGTGAAAGTGGATCATAGACATCCAACAGGCTTATTGCAACCTCTGCTAATACCATAGTGGAAATAGGAGTCAATTTCTATGGGCTTCATATTGGGATTACCATAGACAGTAAGGAAGTACAATCCCATTTGAGTGGTCATAGATCGACTCACCAAATTAGCTCACTTCTTGCCATACAATATTATGTATACGGCAGGGAGACTAGCAGAGATGTATATGAAGGAGATAGTCTGATTGCATGCTATTCTAGCCAGCATTGTTTCAGATCGTGACCCATTGTATACTTCAAAGTTTTAGAAAAAATTCTAAGAAGGAATGGGTATGCGATTAGACTTCAGTTTGACATTTCACCCATAGACAGATGGACAAACCGAGTGGGTGAATCAGATAATAGAAGATATGCTCAGAGCATGTATGCTTGATTTTGGAGGATTATGGGATCAACATTTACCATTGATTGAGTTTGCATACAATAACAGTTTTCAAACGAGTATCGGTATGGCACCTTATGAAGTATTATATGGACGGTGATGTAGATCACTGATCAATTGCAAAGAGACTGGAGAAAAGTTTATATTAGGTCTGAAAGTTATTGAGAGCAATGCCAAAGCCGTTCGTTTGATTCATGATAGAATCAAGACAGCTCAGAGCCGATAGAAGAGTTATGCCAATATAAAGAGGACAAGCGTTGATTTTCAAATTGGCGATCATGTGCTCGTAACGATCTCACCAATGAAGGGTGTGATGCATTTTGGAAAGCGAGGAAAGCTAAACCCTCCCTACATAGGACCTTTTGAAAGTTTGGGCCAGGTTGATGAAGTAGCATATATAATTGCTTTATCCCCACAACTTGATAGGATTTACAATGTGTTTCATGTATCTATGTTGAGGAAATATGTGAAGGACCCTACACATATCTTTGATGATCAATCGATCGAGATTTATGAAGATCAGACCATGAGAGAAGAATCAATTCAGATACTTGATTGGAAGGAATAGATATTGTGCACAAAACGCTATGCAACCTTGGGATATTTTGACGATCCCGTCGCGGTGATGCGCTCGCTAACAAAAATATAGAGTCACCACCTGGAGCTTTTGGTGTCATGGGAAACCTATATCATTTTTATAAGCACCGAAGTACTACAAATATGATTCTGAATTCAGTCCCTACCAAAGGTTCTTGAGTAGGGGCTTCGGTTATCGATCGGGAAGTGTTAGGCACCCGATCAACCCGCTTGAAGTGGTCTCTACTTATGGCCAAAACAAAAAGGAAATGATAAGAGCAAAAGAAGCTTCTTCTTATCGAAAGGGCTCTAAGATCCTATTTGTGCCCCTCTGCTCTTACCGAAAAATCGGCGGCGTAATGACACAAATGTAAGGATGAGAAGTGCTAAGAAGAGATAGGAGAAGAAAGTGGAGAGCCGGAGCCCTCAGGCCCCTGTAGCACCGTAAGAGAGCCTTGCGTGGCTTGCTTTTGATGAACTCTTGATGGTTTGCAAAGCTTGAGAATAGGTTCAAACTCTTAAGGGAGATAGCTAAGAGGTAGAGGGAGGGTGCGGGTGCTAGGGTAGAACACACACCTAACCTAGAGGCTTTTCATGAAAGGCAAGGGTGGGAAAGAGGTTTTGAATTTTGGTTTTTGTATGGGAAATGTGCACCAAAGGGATAAAGATCTTCTCACTTTAAAGCTCTTTCTCTCTTTGGAAATTCTCTTCTCTTAATTTTTCAACCATTGTAAGGGAGGGGTGCCTCTCCTTTTATAGAAAAAGGAGGGGTTAGGGGGATGTCTTAGATGCTAATTAGGTTTAGAAATTAGGTAATCTTACATCTAAGGTTTCCTAGGGTTTCTGGAGATTGGAGATGTGTGAAATGAAGTTCCTATGGTGGATGATAGGGTAGGGGGTTTAAGGCACTTAGGGGTTGCAAATAAGCTTTAAAAGAGTGAAACAGTACTGTCAAAACACACCCCAAAGACCCAGGTGGTCAGTAAGTCAAACCCCAATTATGATTTTCGAAGAAAAAACTAACAGTTACTGTTCATATGCCCAACGCAACTATTAGTTGCGCCAAGCATATGTATAGTAAAACTGTGTAGGCCCAAAGCCCAGAAGTGGACAGCCTGCAGAGAGAGAGAAGAGTTGGTCTAGTGCAACTATTAGTTGCGCTAGGCCAAATTTCCCCAATTTTGGTTTGGTGCAACTATTAGTTGTGCCAGACCAAGGAACCTGTCGCGAGGTTCCATGATCCTCTCGAAAGGTTCAAATGAGCCTCGCGATAGGTTCAACAGTGCACAGTTTGTTGCAAACTTCAGATCGCGATAACGTTTGACGTATAGCTCCGATTGGGGTGATTCTTGAACTGTTGGAAAGCTGATGACTTCTACTTTTTAATAGTATAAGATTTAATTATAGTAGAAGGTCCCAACTAGCTCTAGTGCACCACTCTTCATCCATTGCCCACGAAAGCTAGGGTTGCATTCGGAATGGTTCCTAAGGATGGGGATTGGTTTCTAAGGGTTCAAGAAGGTTCCTAAGGGAACTAGGGTGATTCCTAAGGGTTAGGGATGGCTCCTAAGGTTTCGATAAGGTTCCTAAGGGTCTCATGCATGCCATTAATAGCTCAGAGATGGGCTTCTCTTGAAATGTATCTCGATCAGGCCTTAGGCCGAATTTGGGTGTCTATAGATGCCCCTCTTTGGTATTCGATCAGTAATGATTGAATGCCAAAGAAAAGAGACAACTGAAGAGGCCCAAGGCATTACTGACGGGCCCGCTACATTTAGAACGAACTTCAAACATCAGACGAGTAGTATGGTGAGAAAACGAAAGCCCTGTATGCCAGGCTAAACATCCGTTTCTCAAGGTAATCGGTCACTAAGTGCTTAGCGACATTACTGGGCATAACCGAGGTGGAACGAGTTGCAAAAGCCCTGTATGTCAGGCCAAACATTCACTTCTTGAAATGATTTGAAGGTATTTGATGTTTAAGATTCATTCTGAATACAACAGCTTTGCAACTAAGAGGGGTGATCGACCCACATTCAAAGATAGGCGTGAAGTAAGCATACGCAAGGCTCCATAGTTTGCATCCAATCCTACGAGGCATATGATTGCCCCATCTGACTATTCGCGGGTGCCCCTATCTGAGGCAAGGTTTGAAATCTTTGGGTGAACCCATCGATCCCGAAGTTTATTTACCATGACCATTCGGGCGGAGTGAATAGAGGTCGCAATGCTTTTTGGGGAGTACATGCCATTTTTGAAAATGTGCCCTAGATCAACATGACCTAAAGCATCCAACTTCAACTACCTTGATCAGGTCCAACCAAACATTGGGTATCTCTCAAAAGGGACATCCAATCCTAGTCTCTGCTAATAATGATCATCAACATCATTCAACTATGCATAATCATGCACCCATTAGGCAATAAGCAACAAAGGAGATGGAATCCCCTACCCGGACCTGCCTGAGTATAATTTACGGGAACAAACAACCATCATATGAATACCCAGATGTATGGCATACACCTTATAGGGATACCATTGCCAATACAGGTTTTAAGCCTGCAGAAAATAAAGGGGAAATGAACCCTTCTGGATGCATGGTTGCACATAGTTACATTGATACATAATCTCGTTCTCAACAGGTTGGTCTCAACCAACAATTGACCTTTTCCAATGGAGTTATCCAGACATCAAACCTCGTAGGGTGCACGCCCAGACTACACGGATCAAGAGTCCACACCTCCGAAAGGTTAGTGAAAATTTTGAAGCTTAGACTCTCACGTTCATATGAATCAAAGATAGAGTGCTTAGCTCAAAGATTTAGCAGTGGAATCATCCTGATCGAAACATTGACCGTTTGACCGAGATTGACACCGTTGCTCCTACTTTGAAGCAGGATCTATGGATCCAAGGTGAAGCTTAAACTTAGGACATTAGTTTTGCACAGCTGCATTGCCGATAAAATATTGATATTTTACTGCATTGAAAACATGCATGTGCGCAGCTCTGTGGGGAAATACAAAGTTCAAATGAAAAAAAAACACAGATTTATTTCTTTCTTTTTCAAAATGATTGTCTCTTTTTTTTGAATAGACATGACGTCAGTGGTGAGATGCTTCATCTGATTTGTCCATCACTAAGAAGTTGCCCGCTTCGAGGCTTTGGATCGTGTGATATTCTTGCACATTCTCGAGAAAATGTCAGTCCCTTTTTTGTTTATATAAGTAACAAATGCATCCTAATTAATAGAAGGAGAAATAAACTTTTACTTATATTTTTTTTATTTTCAAGATTTATATATATATTTTTTTGGATTTTTATTTTCAAAGATTTTTTTATTCTTTTTCTTTATTTTTGACATGGAAGTACGATGTTGTAACTATGTACATGAGAAAGAGTAGAATTTTTGGATTTTTATTTTTCAGAGATTTTTTTTTCTTTTTCTTCATTTTTGAGATGGAAGTAAGATGCTTGCGCAACCGTGGGAATCGGGTCCATCCCGTCGCGATGATGCGCTCTCTAATGATAAAAATATAGAGTCACCACCCAGAGCTTTCAGTGTCCCGGGATACCTAGTTCATTTTTATGAGCACATAAGTGCTAAAAATATGACTCTGAATTTGGTCCACACCAAAGGCTCTTGGGTAGGGGCTTCGGTTATCAATCGGGAAGGTGTTAGGCACCCGATCAACCCGCTTAACGCGGTCTCTACTAATGGGCAAAAATAAAATAAAGTAGAAGCAAATAAAATAGCCTCCTCTTGCCCAAAAGGGCTTAGAATCCTATTTGTGCCCCTCCGTTCCTACCGAAAAGTCGGCGGCGTAACGACACAAATGGGAGAATGGAGGGAGCTAGAAAGAAATAGGAGAAGAAAGGGGAGAGCCGAAGCCCTTGGGCCCTTGTACTACCGTAGGAGAGCCTTCCGTGGCTTGCTTTGATGAGCTCTTGAAGGCTTTGTATGGTGGGAAGTGGGGTTCTAACTCTTGAGGCTTGAAGCTAAGAGGTAGGGAAGGGAGGCTAGGGGATCACACACACCTAACCTATGAGTTTTCTATGAAATGCTAAGGTCTAAAAGGGGTTTTGTGAATTCTGGAATTTGTATGGGGGTTGTGCACCAAAGGGAGAAAGATCTTCTCACTTTAACCTCTTTCTCTCTATGGTAGAAATTCTCAACCCTTAAACCAAGGGGAGGGGGGCTCTATTTATAGGAAATGGGTGAATTAGGAGGCTACTTAGAGGATAAGTAAGATTAGGAATTAGGTAATGGGCCATCTAAGGTTTCCTAGGATTTTAAGAGCTTGGAAAGGTGTGAAGGATCCTCCAATGATGGATGATGGGGTGAGGCCTTAAGCCACTTAAGGGATTGCAAATAGGTAGTGAATGGGTGCAACAGAACTAGCAAAACACACCCCAAAGGTCAAGGTGGTCAACAAGTCCAACCCCAATCATGATTTTTGGGGCAAATTCCAATAGTTACTGTTCATATGCCTGGCGCAACTATTACTTGCACCAAGCAAATGTACAGTAAAACAGTAATGAATAGTAGCCTGGAAGTTGGCTTCGCGAGGGGCGGGGGGACCCATTTATACCTGGCACAACTATTAGTTGTGCCAGGCCATTTCTGGGGGAAGAAGACCTGGCGCAACTATTAGTTGCACCAGGCAAATCCAGGGGGAAATGGCTTGGCGCAACTATTAGTTGCAAAATCCCTCCAAAAGAGCTCGATTTTCAAATAGTCATAACTTTTGATATACAACTCCGATTGAGGTGATTCTTTGCTCATTGGAAAGCTGGAGAAGTCCTCTTTCTAATGGTATATGATTGGATATTATTAAAAGATCTCAACTAGTCCTGGTACATCACTCTTTATCCATTGCCCGGGAAGGTTAGGTTTAGGGTTTGGAATGGGTTCTAAGGGTCGGGGCTAGTTTCTAAAGGTTTGAGATAGGTTCCTAAGGGATCTAGGGTGATTCCTACGGGTTCCATAAATGCCATCAAAAGCTCAAAAATACGCCTCTCTCGAAATATGTTTCGATCGGGCCTTAGGCCAAATTTGGGTGTCTACAAATGCCCCTCTTTGGTATCCGATCACTAATGATCAAATGCCAAAGAAAAGAGACATCCGAAGAGGCCTAAGACATTACTGACGGGTCCGCTATATTCAGAACGAACTTTAAACATCAGGTGACTAACACGGTGAGAAAACGAAAGCCCTGGAGTGCCAAGCTAATCATTCGTTTCTCGAGGAAATCGGTTCCCAAGCGCTTAGCGACATTACTGGGCATAACCGAGGTGGAATGAGTTGTGAAAGCCCAATAGTTGGGAAAAACGTTCGCCTCTCGAGTTGCGAAAGCCTGCTAGTCGAGAAAAATATTCGCTTCTCGAGATGATTTGAAGGTGATTGATGTTCGAGATTTATTCTGAATACAACAGTTTCGTAAGTAAGAGGGGTGATCGACCCACATTCAAAGATAGGAGAGAAGTAAATATATGCAAGGTTCCACAGTTTGTGTCCAATCCTACAAGGCATTTGATGGCCCCATCAAACCATTCGCGGGTGCCTTTGTTGAAAGCAGGGTTTGAAATCTTTGGGCGAACCCATCGATCCCAAAGTTTATTTAGCATGACCACCCGAGCGAAGTGAATAGATGTCACAACACTTTTTGGGAGTACGTGCCATTTTTGAAAATATGCCCTGGATCAACAGAAGCTAGAGTATTCAGCTTTAACTACCTTGAACAGATTCAGCCAAACATTGGGCACCTCCCAAAAGGGGGCATCCAATCCTGGTCTTCGCCGACAATAATCATAAACATCAATTAACTATGCATAATCATGCACCCATCAGGGGCAATAAGCAAAACAAAGGAGATGGAAGCCCCAACCCAGACCCGCTCGGGTACAATTTACGGGGACAAATGACCATCATATGGATACCCAAACGCATGGTATACACTTTACAGGGATGCCGCTGCCCATACAGGTTTTAAGCCTGTAGAAAATAAAAGGGAAATGAACCCTTCTGAATGCATGGTTGCACATAGTTTGATTGATATGTAATCTCATTCTCAACAGGTTGGTCTCAACCAACGATTGACCTTTTCTTAATGGATAACCTGAAGCTTAAGACACTTAAGCTCATATGAATCCAAAACAGAGCGTTTTGCTCAAAAGATTTAGCAGTGGAATCAATTCGATCCAAGCATTGACTGTTTGGCCGAAATTGACACTATTGCTCCTACTTTGAAGTAGGATCCATGGATCCAAGGCGAACGTTAGACCTAGGACATTAATTTTGTATAGCTGCGTTGCCGATAAAATATTGACATTTTACCGCATCGAAAATACGCGAGTGCGTAGCATAAAAATATAAATCTTTTTCTTTTCAAAATGATTTTCATAATTTTTTCGTTAGACCTGACGTCGGTGGTGAGATGCTTTATCTGATTTGTCCATCACTGAGAAGTTTCCCGCTTCGAGGCTTTGGACCGTGTGATGTTCCTGCACATTCTCGAGAAAATGTCAGTCCCTTTTTTGTTTATACATATAAAGAAAATGCATCTTAAACAACAAAAGAAAAAGTAGATTTCTACCTACACTTTTTCATTTTCAAGATATTTTTTAGATTTTTATTTTTAGAGATTTTTTGTTATTTTTCTTCATTTTTGAGATTGAAATATGATGCTGGATATATGTACATGAAAATGAGTATAAATATATACACATTTTTTGGTGTTTGGATTTTTCTTAATTTTTTATTTTTGGCTTTTCTTCTTTTTTTATTTTTGATGCCTTGATAGTGAGACGGAGTAACGGGTCCCATTTTGAGCATAGTCGAACTCTTTCATGCAGTCGGTCCTGAGTGAGTTTCTAGATTTTACCAAGGTCGGAATGTTGATCCCTTTGGATTGAGTTAAACCTTTCTCCTTGCCTCGGATCATACGTTTGACGGTGTGGGTTTCACAAAGAGAATTATGGTCGAGACCCGATTCGAACTAGCATGAGCGGCCCAGTCGGACAAGAGGGTACAGGAAGAGTAACAAAAGGGTTCCTCAAACATCAATCTTCTCAATCAGTCCAAACCTTTCTTTTTCAATTTTTTCTCTTTTTTTTTTAATCTCCCTTTTTTTACCTGTGGCGTCCTTTCGGGTGTTCACCACGTCCATTGGTTTAGCTCTCTTACCCCAAGCGCCCTTTCGGGTTTTCACCTGGTCCGCACAAGTTCGCTGTTTTTACCCGTAATGCCCTTTCAGGTTTTCACCACGTCCATCTTTCTTTAAGCTTGTATTTTTATTTTATTTTATTATTTTATTCCTTTTATTTAACAGCCACGACATAGATGCTGACTCCATCATAGCCGACTAGGTGGGGTTCAGGTGTCGTCTCACAACTCGGCTTGTTTGACTTAACAGATACTATGATTGCTTGCAAACCTACAAAGAGGGCTTCCTTCAGGGTGTAGCTTGGCCATGGGTTAGGTTAGAATTTGATGGTATGCTGGGCTAAAAGGGTTTCTTTGATACGGCTTTAGTTTTCTCAACATACTTTCTTCCTTGGGGGTTTTTATTGTACATGCCTCGTGATTCTTCTATACACATTTTTTCTTTATTCTTTTTCCTCCATTTCAGGCAATCTCTTTTTGAGGTTTTACCTTTTTGATTTATTTGGATTTGATAATAACTTTATACACATGCATCTTTTCTCTCTTTTTTTTTTTGGTATATGTACGCGTATAATTTTTTTGGGGGAGTGGGTTTATTAAAAGAAAGGCCCATGCTCAAATGGGGTAGCAAAGGATATCATCATTTTTAAGGATGTTTTTGGGCTACTGTGCTTGGAATGATGGCCTCTTTTGGGTGGTGGCCTCTTTTGGGTGGTTCTTAAGCAATCACGTATCTATTTCATCAATACTTACCTTATCGCGATAGACTATGAGTAGAACCGTTGGACGTATCTAGCGTTGATGGGCTAAGGAAGATGATCTCTGTCCATGGTGGTGAGGCAGATAGCGTATCCTGGCAACACTTCTCGAATGGCGTATGGTCCTTCTCAGTTTGGCTTAAACTTTCCTCTTGGATCGGCATGGAGGGATGGGAAGATCTTCTTCAGCACAGTGTCTCCTACCTTTAGATCTCGACCGCAGACATGTTTATTATAAGTGCGTGTGATTCTCCCCTGGTAAACTTGAGTGTGACACAAGGCTAGGAGTCTCTTCTCGTCCAATAAGTTTAATTATTCGAAGCAGGATCTCTCTCTCTGCTTCGGGTAAGCCTGATTCCATGAGGATTTAGAGCGAGGGTACTTCAACCTCTACCGAGAGGATGGCCTCGGTTCCATACACAAGGGAGAATGGTGTTGCCCCTATAGCGGTACAGATCGACGTTCGGTAGGCCCACAAAGTAAATGGCAGCATTTCACTCCAATCTCGATAAGTGACAACCATTTTCTCAAGGATGCAGATGACTGTCTTGTTCGCGGCTTCCACGGCTCCATTAGTTTGAGGCTGATAAGGGGATGAGCGATGGTGCTTAATCTTGTATTGCTCGCAGAAGTCTCGAATGCGCTTATTCGCAAAGTTTATATCGTTGTCTGTGATGATATCTTTGGGTACTCCAAATCGGCACACAATATTATTCTTGAGAAACTTCTCAACGTGACTGGCCATGATGTTGGCATATGATGCCGCTTCTACCCACTTGGTGAAGTATTCAATGGCGACGAGGATGAACCGATGTCCGTTTGATGCTTTTGGATTAATCATTCCGACAACGTCAAGGCCCCAGGTAGCAAATGGCCAAGGAGTGGTCATGCAGTGAAGATCAATGGCAGGAGCGTGTATCAAACTAGAGTGTTCTTGACACTTGTAGCATTTTTGAACATGTTTGCAGCAATCCGATTCTATGGTGGTCCAAAAGTATCCCTGTCATAGAATTTTCTTAGCGAGCATGTGACCGCTGATGTGGGCTCCGCATACTCCCTCATGGATTTCTTTCATAATGTTGACCGCTTCACTTTTAGTAAGGCACCTGAGTAAGATGTTATTGTATGATCGCTTGTAGAGGCATTCCTCGCAAATGACGTAACCTACCGCTAAACGTTGAATGGTTCTTCGGTCTGTCTTGGATGTACCCTCTGGGAAAGTTAGGGTCTCGAGAAAATTCTTGATATCTGAGAACCAAGGTGGCTCATCATCAGGCTTTGTAGGTTCCTCAATCTGGAGGCAGAAGGCTGACTCATTCCTCTGCTCGATCACGATCGACTTCATCTCAACACCATAGGGGATTTCAATCATTGACGCCAAAGTTGCTAATGCGTCGGCAAAGCGATTCCTTATCCGGGGGACGTATGAGAAAGTCACATCCTGGAAGCAAGCTATCAGATCTTCGAGGTGTTCATGATAGGGGATCAGTTTCTCGTCTTTCGTCCTCCAGTCACCATTTGTTTGACATATGATTAACTGTGAATGGCCAAATACTCGAAGGTAAGTTACATTCAGATCGAGAGCCGCCTGCAGACTAGCGCGTAAGCTTCGTACTCAGCCATGTTGTTAGTGCAAGGTAAGTTGCGCTTGATAGAGATCGATACATGGGATCCTTTTGGTGAAATTAGGATGGCACCAACTCCTTGGCCCTCGACATTTGCTGCCCCGTCAAAGTGCATTACCCATGATTCTTCTGCTTCTTCTATATCGTCTTCCGTCATGAACAAGATATCTTCATCTGGGAATTCGGTTCTCAAAGGCTCAATATCAAGTAAAGGATTGTCGGCAAGATGATCAGCAAGTGCCTGCCCCTTGATCGACTTCTGAGTGACGTACGTGATGTCAAATTCATATAATAAAAGTTGCCATCGTGCGGTTCGTCCAGTGAGAGCTGGCTTTTCAAATAGGTATTTTAATGGGTCCATTCTGGCCAAGAGCAGAACCGCCTGAGATAGCAAATAGTGGCGGAGCCTTTGAGTAGCCCATATAAGAGCCAGACATGCTTTCTCTAGATGAGAGTAGCACGCTTCATAATTAGTAAACTTCTTGCTCAGATAGTAAATGGCATGCTCTCTTCTTCCCATTTCATCATGCTGCCCTAAGACACATCCCATCGAAACTTCCGTCGTTGAGAGATACATCAAGAGTGGTCTCCCTGGCTCAGGTGGTACCAAAACAGGTGGATTAAGGAGGTAGCTTTTATTTTTTCGAACGCTGCCTGACAATCGTCGTTCCATTCAACGGGCGAATTCTTCCTTAGTAACTTAAAGATCGGCATGCAGATTGGAGTTAGCTATGTAATGAACTGATTGATATACTGTATTCTGCCCAGAAACCCTCTAACCTCTTTCTCGATTGACGGCGGTGGCATTTCAGTGATGGCTTTAACTTTGATTGGGTCGACCTCGATCCCCCTCCTGCTGACAATGAACCCTAAAAGTTTCCCTGACATAGCACCAAATGCGTACTTCTGTGGATTCAGACGTAGTCAATACTTCCTCAGCCTTTCAAACAGCTTATGAAGGTTTACCAGATGGTCGCTTTGCTCCGGTGACTTGGCTATCATGTCGTCGACATACACTTCAATCTCTCGGTGCATCATGTCATGAAATAGTGCAGTCATAGCTCTCTGGTATGTTGCACCGACATTCTTCAGCCCGAATGGCATGACTCGATAGCAAAAGGTTCCCCAGGGGGTAATGAACGTTGTCTTCTCGCGATCAACCTCTGCCATCTTGATCTGATTGTATCCCAAAAATCCATCCATAAATGAAAGCATCCCGTGCTTAGCTATGTTATCGACCAAGATGTCGATGTGTGATAGTGGGAAATCGTCCTTTGGGCTTGCTCTATTCAAATTGCGAAAATCGATGCACATGCGGACCATTCCGTCTTTCTTCGGTACATGCACGATATTGGCTAGTCATTGCGGGTATTTGGATACCATGAGAAACCCTGCGTCATACTGCTTGATGACCTCGTCTTTGACTTTCAGCATCCATTCGGGTCGGAGATGTCTCAGCTTCTGCTTGACTGGCTTCATATTAGGGTAGAGAGGGAACTCATGATCGACCAAATCGGTATCCAGACCAAGCATGTCCTCGTACGACCAGGCAAAAATGTCTTAGTATGACCGAAGGAAGTCGATCATACTTTTTTTTTCCTTAGGAGATAATGACATTCCGATTTTGGTTATCCTGAGAACCTCCTCAGTTCCTAGATTGACGTCTTCGGTCTCTTCAACAATGGGGGTAGGGCCATGCTCAAAGTCAGCAAATCGGTCAAGGAGCTCATCGGGGAGCTCCTTGAAGGGGACATCTTCGCCCAGACTCGTGATCCCTACCTCTTCTTGTATTTCTATAGGGAAGGGGTCTATTTCACCTGGGACGGGCATTTTAATTAAGGCATCCTTTTGTGGGGCATTTCTTGGAATTTTAAATGACAATATTTTTAGACTTTGGATTTTTTCAATGTTTTTGGGGTTTTGTGTTTTTGTGTTTTTGAGATTTTGTATTTTTTTCATGTTTTTGAGATTTTGTATTTTTTCCATGTTTTTGAGATGTTTGTTTTCTTTGGAGACGGTCCCTAGCAAGGCGGGTTTGTGTATATACAAGGTATTGCCTGCCAAGGGCTTATCTCACTTTTTATAGGTTGTTTTTTTTGGGGAAACGGGTGCCAAATGTTAGGCCACTCCTCGCTTTCAGGATTTGGGGCAAAGATGCCCATTCGTACTGAGGGTCGCTTCTTCTTAGGATGGAGGTCTTGTTGATATGGCTCATTGGAGTCAGCCTCCATCATATTGATCCTCATTTCGTCTGAGATCATGTGCTCAAACGATAACTCGGTTTTATGGTGATTCACCACAGGGGGGTTTGTTCAGGTACCGACTGTCGTTCCTCGAAAAGGGACAATGCGGCCAAATCTATCTCTAAGCTAGGAAGGGAGATCTGGGGATTGGTGGGATGGACTGGGGCTATGGGTTTGTGTGGGGTCATTCGATCGATCTTTATGACCCTTGCACTGACAAAAGAATCCCTGATGTGCGGCCGAGGGCAATGTTTCTCTTCTATGTTGATTCCTCGAGCTCTTGCAGCCGCGACCACCCTGGCTTTCTCTTTGGCCTCTCGGACCTCTTGCTCTGTGGGCTTGTATCCTAGCCCGAATCTTACTTTCTGTCCCTTAGCCACAACATGCTCTCTTCTGCCTTATAATTTGGGTCCCAGACCCCTTCCTTTCTGATAGCCCCACTTTTGGAGCATAGCCACCGCTACTTCCATTACGCCGTTTGTTGCTGAAGTGATGTTTCTAGGGGGTTCTGGGCCTACATCTGACACCTCATATTCAAAACTGTGCAGGTCGGTCTCTTCCTTAGTATGTGGCACATCCACTACCTTAGGATTTTCAATGCTATGGGTGGCCTTGTCTTTCTCATCGTGCCCTTCACCAATGATGATGATCACCTTTTGTCCTGATATGAATTTCAATTTTTGATGGAGGGTAGAAGGTATCGCCCCAACCTCATGCAATCATGGGCGTCCTATTAGTAGATTAAAAGAGGATTTGATATCCATCACTTGGAATGGTATGGAAAAGGTCATGGGCCTGATTACGAGCTCAAGGTTAACTTCTCCCATGATCTCCCGCCTTGTGTTATCAAAACCTCAAGCACTTGTCCTTGTTGGCCTCAACCTGCAGGGGTCCACCCCAATTTTGGTGGCAGTTCTCAATGGGCACACGTTCAATGCAGATCCATTGTCAATTAAAACCAAGGGAATTATCATGTTCCCGGATTCTACAGTGATGTTGAGAGGTTTAGAATGACTATTTCCCTCCTCTGACAGGTCCTCATCCGAAAAAGATATGGTATTGGGAGCCATCACTTGACCAATTATCTGCCCAACTTCATTTGGGCTGACTTGAAGTGATACATGAGCATTTTTCAACGCCCCCATTAATGCTTGGAAATGGAGTGGGGATGACATCAATAAATCCCATACAGTAATATGGGCTAACATTCTTTTTAGCTGAGTCTTCAGTATATGTTCTCGACTCATCTTCTCAAACAGATTCACAGTGCTCTCTTTCTTCCCCACGAGTTGGGCTTGTCTTCATCATGCTATTGTCATTGCTGTCAGCCGTCATTGCCCTATCTCGAAATCTTCCCCGACCTAGTAACAAAGTCCACGGCTCCCTCTCTGCTGCTGTTGCCGGCGTTAGCATTGGTTTGCTCGTAGCTCAGCAGGACCTGATGTGGATCATAGGTTGGTCCTGAGAGATGG
The DNA here is from genome assembly GCA_021018995.1 of Chloranthus sessilifolius. Classification (NCBI taxonomy): domain Eukaryota; kingdom Viridiplantae; phylum Streptophyta; class Magnoliopsida; order Chloranthales; family Chloranthaceae; genus Chloranthus; species Chloranthus sessilifolius. Next base: position 92,411,143 of record CM037584.1, on the reverse strand, counting down.
AATGGTATGGCTATCGATGTCTGGAGTGCATGTACTGATGGCTCTGGGAGGGTAGGTAAGACATGGCTTTCCTCCGTGATGGATGGGGGGGTAGCAAAATTTGACCAGGTAGGGGTGGTGAGGTTTAATGGTGGTTGCACCGAGGGTAATGGTGTGGGTGCAGGCCATTGATAATTGATGGGTGCAGGCGGAGGGTTGGGGGTTTGATGAGCCATTAGGTAATTGATCAAGGTGGTGGGGTTTGCATGTGATTAAGCTGACGATAATGGGGTGGGAGCAGACCATTGGTAATTTATTGGTGGTGGGGGATCGGGGGTCTGCTGGTTTATTGGGTAATGGATGGGGGTGGTGGAATATGGTTGATATGCATTCATTTGTATGTAGTTAATCAGAGTGGATGGTGGGAAATAGGACCTAAGATCTAGGGGTTCAACTGTTGGTGTAGGGGTAGGAAAATAATCTGCCAGATTCAGGGGTTCATTCACCCCAACAGTTCCTTCTCCTAGATTTCTCTGCCTTGGTGCCACAAATATTTCTGGATTAGAAATGAAGTCTGACGGATCAAACTCCAATTCTTCTTCAAATTCCTCTACCATCCCTATGGTGGGTCTAGGACCTGCTATTTCGGTAGGGTGTGGTGGTAAAGGCACCTGATGGATATTCGCATGCTGGTTTGCTTGGGCGGGTGCAGGGGGAATGATCTTTCCAGCATTGATTAAGTCCTGGATCACGTGCTTCAATGGGAAGCAGCAATCAGTCGGGTGACCCGGACCCTGATGAAAATTGCAATGAGTATTAGGGTCAAAATTATATGGAATCAGATTAGGAGGAGGTCGTGGTTGGAGAACAGTTATTAAACCCTTTTCAATTAATAATGGAAAAAGTACACTCAGGGATTGCCCTAAGGGTGTAAAGACTCGATCATAACGGGCTCTCCTCTTCGAGGTCATTTGCATTCCTTGCCCATTCCCTTCTCTTTGTACTGGCCCTGTCCTGACGGGAGCTAGTTGCGCTGCTTGGAATTAGAATGGGGCTACATTGTTATTATTGGGCTGAGTGTTCACAATATTTTGCACCTCTGCCCCTGTCCTCCTATCGTTCTTCTGCTCAGTAAACCTCCTAACCCCGCTAGGGCCCCTTGAAGCATTCTTACTCAACCGCCCTTCCCTGATGGCATCCTCACAGCAGTTGGCATTCTTCACCAAATCAGCAAAACTGGACTGCTGTTGATATACAAGAAAATCAGAAATCATTGGTTGAGTGTTCTTTGAAATCATCTCTATCTGCTCATCGTCCGGTATTCTATTTCTGACTTGAGCTGCCAGTGCTCTCCAACGCCCCAAATAGTCGCCAAAGGTCTCGTTGGGATTCTGTTTTAAACGGGCTAAATCAGACTTGCACAGTTCAATATCAGTATTATAGACATACTGTTCTTGGAACAAATGCGTCAAATCCTTCCATGTCTTCATCATGGATGGTTCAAGAGATGTGAACCACCATAGGGCTGGTTCGGTCAAACTTTTCTGAAAGACTTTTATTAGCAGTCTCTCGTCCCCCCGTACTGGCACATGTCCCCACAATAGGACTTGAGGTGTGCAATCGGGTTGCTTGTGTCATTGTACTTGTCGAATATTGGCATTTTAAATTTGGGGGGCAGGGGGACCTCGACAAACAAACTTAAATCTGTGAAATCTGTGGCGTGGATTTCAGCACCACTCATTTTTAACAATTGTTTCTGGATCTGGTCTAGTTGCTCCCTTAATTGTTTCGATTCTTGTGATATGGGGGGCATTTTTTCAACAGCTGGCTGGGCCTCGCTCTAGGCTACCAGGGGATGGGTAATTATGGGAGGAGGGTTGAGGCTGGTCAAGGCCGCAGCATAGGCCTCGCTATTCTTAATCTCGTCCTCTTCATACTGCTGGTCGGCATAATATGCACTGAGGGCAGGATTCTCCTATTGTTGTGGTGTGGGTTGGATGGGAATGACATGAGTGGGGGTTAGGTTAGCCCATTGGGGGTGAGGAAAGTTTTGAGGTGGGGTCTGATAGGGCCATTGGGTACGGGGGAAGGTTTGGAGATGGCCTTGGGGTGTGGGGCCATGGGAGAATTGGGTCAGAGGTATGGCATGGGTTTGACCCGGCTGTGAAGGTTGGGTTAAATGTTGGGGATATTATGGATGGTATGAGTGTGGGGTTTGGGTTTGGGCTTGGGCCATGAACCCTTGGCCATTTTGGGCCACAGGCCATTGATAAGTTTGGGCCATGGACCCTTGGTGTGTGTGGGCCAGTGGGCCTGGGTAGGTATGGGCCAAGGGCCCTTGAGGGGTTTGGCCCAATGGCCCTTGATGGGTCTGGGCCATGGGCCCTGGGTGGGTCTAGCCCAATGGGCCTTGATGGGTATGGCCCATGGGCCCCAGGTGGGTTTGGCCTAATGGGCCCTGATGGGTCTAGGCGATGGGCCCTTGATGGGTTTGGGCCATAGGCCCTTGGTGGGTCTGGGCCATGGGTCCTGGGTAGGTTTGGGTGGTGGGGTATTGGGCCATGGGCCCTTGGGATATGTGAGAAAAGGGGGTTTGGGCCAATGGGCCTTGGGGTAAGTGGGTAATGGGGATTTGAGTGGTGTGGATTATGGGGGGTTGATGGGGGTCATGGGGGAGTGAGGCATGGAGATTGGCTAGGGTATGGGATGGGTTCAAGGGGTGTGGAGGAGAGGGGGTATTTTGAGAAGCCTTCCATAAGGAGTAGGCTTGGAACATCTCCTCCATCATGGCCATAGAAGGAGGATGGGATGTGGATGGAGGATTTAAGGGGTGATGGGGTATAGATGGGATGGAGGTGGTGGAAAAATTGGGCATGACCTCGGTACAATCGGGCATGGCCACGGTAGGTGGGGGTGTATGGGGTGGATGAGGGGATGTATTGGGTATGTTTTGGGATGATGGGGGCATGATGAGGAGGGATGAGGAAAGTTGGGCATGACCCTGATAAAAATGGGCATGACCCGAATTGATGGGGGATTTTGCGGGGGGTTGGATAGGGTGGAAGTGGTGTATGTGAATGTAGGTGGATCGGGTCTATAGGGGGGATGATGAGAATTGGGGCATGGATGTGGATTGGGAAAATGGGTTTGGCATGGGCATGGTTTGGGCAAAAGATGGAGAATGGGGGGTTGGATTTTGGATATTTCGGGGGGTATCGGTTTGGAAAATGGGGGCGCCAAATGGGCGATAGCAGTAAAGGTGAGGGGATGGTGGAAAAGACTTCTCCCGAATGGGAGTGGGTTGGAGAATGTAGTGGGGATGAGTCGGGATCGGCGTAAGCCGGGTCCACTACCCACGACATTCTACGGGAGCGGGTCGGGTAAGGGTGCCTTGGATAAGGCCCAAAAATCCTCCTTCTTCCCCTACGGGATTGCGGAGGGCAAGATGATGTCGTTGTGCCGACACCAGAAACTATATATTTTTTGGGTTCTGATTATATATATTTTTTGATTTGATTTTTTCTTTTGAAAAAGTTTTGAAAAATAAAGGTTCCGAGGCCTTGGAATTCCCTTTTCGGGTGGCTCTCGTACCTTGAATCAAGCCCCGCGGCGACGGTTCCGATGCACTTCGGAAGAATCGAAGGAGAACCTTCGATTTATTGAAGGCATGAAAATTGAGGCAAACCACCCGATCCTCCGAAATGAGCCAAAAAGAGGTTGCCCTCTTTTGACCGGCGGGGGCATATTGGGTGTCGGAGATGGCAGGGCCTAAACAAGGCACTAAGCACACTGATCAGGGAACTTGGGAGGTGGAAAGGGCCAAGGATTCGGGCTGGGGCTGTGCAGACAGACCTGGCGCAACTAATACTTGCGCCCAGGTTGCAGGAAGCTCTTTTACACTGGCGCAACTATTAGTTGCGCCAAGGTAAAAAAGTGAACTTTAAAGCTGGTGCAACTATTAGTTGCGCCAGTTATAATTTCCAGGTTTTTGAGCTGGCACAACTAATACATGCGCCAGGCAAAATCTTCTTCTTCAGAATGTTTAACAGCAGCCACCAACACCCGAAATGAGTCTCTTTTTGGGTTTTTTGTGGAAGCTAGGCTTCCGGGAACTGAGCTATTTTTTCTTGGTGATCGATTCTCTCCTCATCGCACCTAAAAGTTGAGTCTGGTATAACTCGCTAGCGCGCTCCCCAAGGGTTTTAAGCTTTGGAATGGGAACTCATCCGATATACCTCTGGCGCAAGCGCCTTCTCAGATACTAGGTGGGCTGGGACTTTTCTGGATCATCACCACTAGGGGCTGCCGCCATACTAAGACCCGGGTGTTTATGTGTTTGCCTAATCCCAACCTCTTTGAAAATCTAACCCGCAAAATAAATTCATTAAGCTCCCTAACTTGGTTCAATTTTAATTTTTTCAAAGCTTTTTTCTTTTTTTTTTTGGAAGTTTTCTTTAGTTCAAAGACCGGGGGTGATTATCCCGTGCCGCCACTACAGGCCGGCGTCCACTGTTAGGATATGACAAGAAATAAAAAAAAAAGATGACGGGGCCAGTCAAGCAACTAGGCGGAAAATATAAAGTGCTGAAATTTAAAACCGAATCGTAAAGGTAAGTAAGAAAGGTGCCAATCAAATGACTAGGCAAAAATTACTGAAATTTAAAGCTGAAACGTAGGGGTAAGTAAAAGAGGTGCCAGTCAAGTGACTAGGCAAAAATTGCTGAAATTTAAAGCCAAAACGTAGGGGTAAGTAAAAGAGGTGCCAGTCAAGTGACTAGGCAAAAATTGCTGAAATTTAAAGACGAAATGTAGGGGTAAGTAAAAAGGTGCCAGTCAAGCGACTAGGCAAAAATTGCTGAAATTTAAAGCCGAAACGTAGGGGTAAGTAAAATGACGTAATCAGAGGCATGAGTAAAAAAAGAAACAGCAAAAATTCACTAAAAAAAAAAGCAATAATATGTTAGCAAAAATAAAAAATAACAAGGCCAAGTTCAAGGGGAAGCTCTACAAGCAAATCCCTAGCAAAGTCGCCATCTGTGCAACCGTGGGAATCGGGTCAATCCCGTCGCGACGTTGCGCTCTCTAACGATAAAAATATAGAGTCGCCACCCAGAGCTTTCGGTGTCCCGGGATACCTAGTTCATTTTTATGAGCACCGAAGTGCTAAAAATATGACTCTGAATCTGGTTCATACCAAAGGCTCTTGGGTCGGGGCTTCGGTTATCAATCGGGAAGGTGTTAGGCACCCGATCAACCCGCTTAACGCGGTCTCTACTAATGGCCAAAAATAAAATAAAGTAGAAGCAAATAAAATAGCCTCCTCTTGCCCAAAAGGGCTTAGAATTCTATTTGTGCCCCTCCGTTCCTACCGAAAAATTGGCAGCGTAATAGCACAAATGGGAGGATGGAGGGAGCTAGAAAGAGATAGGAGAAGAAAGCGGAGAGCCGGAGCCCTCGGACCCTTGTAGCACCGTAGGAGAGCCTTGCGTGGCTTGCTTGGATGAGCTCTTGAAGGCTTTGTATGGTGGGAAGTGGGGTTCTAACTCTTGAGGCTTGAAGCTAAGAGGTAGGGAAGGGAGACTAGGGGATCACACACACTTAACCTAAGGGTTTTCTATGAAATGATAAGGTCTAAAAGGGGTTTTGTGAATTCTGGAATTTGTATGAGGGGTGTGCACCAAAGGGAGAAAGATCTTCTCACTTTAACCTCTTTCTCTCTTAGGTAGAAATTCTCAACCCTTAAACCAAGGGGAGGGGGGCTCTATTTATAGGAAATGGGTGGATTAGGAGGCTACTTAGAGGCTAAGTAAGATTAGGAATTAGGTAATGGGCCATCTAAGGTTTTCTAGGATTTTAAGAGCTTGGAAAGGTGTGAAGGATCCTGCAATGGTGGATGATGGGGTGAGGCCTTAAGCCACTTAAGGGGTTGCAAATAGGTAGTGAATGGGTGCAACAGAACTAGCAAAACATACCCCAAAGGTCAAGGTGGTCAACAAGTCAAACCCCAATCATGATTTTTGGGGCAAATTCTAACAGTTACTGTTCATATGCCTGGCGCAACTATTAGTTGCGCTAGGCAAATGTACAGTAAAACAGTAACGAATAGTAGCCTGAAAGTTGGCTTCGCGAGGGGTGGGGGACCCATTTAAACCTGGCGCAACTATTAGTTATGCCAGGCCATTTATGGGGGAAAAAGACCTGGCGCAACTATTAGTTGCGCCAAGCAAATCCAGGGGAAAATGGCCTGGCGAAACTATTAGTTGCGCCAGGAAAAAATCCCTCCAAAAGAGCCCAATGTTTAAATGGTCATAACTTTTGATATACAACTCCGATTGAGGTGATTCTTGGCTCGTTGGAAATCTGGAGAAGTCCTCTTTCTAATGGTATATGATTTGATTTTAATAAAAGATCTCATATAGTCCTGGTATATCACTCTTTATCCATTGCCCGGGAAGGTTAGGTTTTTGGTTTGGAATGGGTTCTAAGGGTCGGGGCAAGTTTCTAAAGGTTTGGGATAGGTTCTTAAGGGATCTAGGGTGATTCCTAAGGGCTTAGGGTGATTCCTATGGGTTCCATATATGCCATCAAAAGCTCAAAAATTTGCCTCTCTCGAAATGTGTTTCGATCGGGCCTTGGGCCAAATTTGGGTGTCTACAATACTGTAACTATGTACATGAGAAAGAGCATAAATATATACATACATTTTTTGTATTTGGATTTTTCTTGATTGATTTTTTTTTTATATTCTTTTTTATGCTTTTCTTCTTCCTTTTTTCTTTTGATGATGCTTTATCAGTGAGGTGAAGTCACGGGTCTCATTTTGAGCATAGTTGAACTCTTTCATATGGTAAGGCCTGAGTGAGTTTCAGCAGTTTCACCAAGGCCGGAATGTTACTCCCATTGAATTGATTCAAACCTTTGTCCTTACCTTGAGTCATACATTTGACGAAGCCGTTTCACGAAGACAATTCTGGTCAGGGCCTGATTTGAACTAGCATGAGCAGCCTAGAAAAGGGGATCCGGGAGAGTAACCAAGAGGGGTCCTCAAACATCAATCAATCATTTCAAACCTTTCTTCTTTTCTTTTTTTCATTTTTTTTATTTATCTCTTGTTTTACTCGTGGCGCCCTTTCGGGTTTTCACCACGTCCATGGGCTTAGCTCTCTTACCCCAAGCGCTCTTTCGAGTTTTCACCTAGTCCGTACAAACTCGCTATTTTTACCCGTAGCGCCCTTTCGGGTTTTCACTACATCCATCTTTCTTTGAGCTTGTATTTTTATTTTATTTTTCTTTCATTCATTAGAAGCCACGACATAGACGTCGATTCCGTCATAGCCAGCTAGATGGGGTTCTGGTGTCGTCCCACAACTTGGCTTGTGTTGACTTAATAGATACTATGACTGCTTGTGAACCTAAAAAGAGAGCTTCCTTCAGGGTGTAGCTTGGCCATGGGTTAGGTTAGGATTTGAAGGTATGCTCGGCTAATAGGGTTTCCTTGATACGACTTCAGTTTTCTCAACATACTTCCTTCCTTGGGGGATTTTACTATACACCCCCCATGATTCTTCTTTTTTTTCTCCTTTTTTTTTTACTTATCTTATTTCAGGCAATCTCTTTTTGAGGTTTTACTTTTCTGATTTTTTTTCGATTTTGATGGTAACTTTACTTCCTCTCTTTTTTTGTATATGTACACACTTTTTCTTTTCCAGGGAAGTGGTTCACTGAAAGAAAGGCCTAGGCTCAAAATGGGGTAGCAAAGGATATCATCTTTTTTAGGGATGCTTTTTGGCTACTATGCTTGAAACGATGACCTCTTTTGGGTGGTTCTTAAGCAATCACATATTTGTTTCACCAATACTTATCTTGTCACGATATACTAAGCATAGAACCGTCGGACGTATCTAGCATTGATGGGCTCAGGAAGATGATCTCTGTCCATGGTGGCGAGGCGGATGGCATATCCTCATAGCACTTCTCGAATGGCGTAAGGCCCTTCCCAGTTCAGCTTAAACTTTCCTCTCGGATCGGCGTGGAGGGATGGGAAGATCTTCTTCAACATAGTGTCCCCTACATTCAGATCTCGATCGCAGACACGTTTATTCTAAGTGCGTGCGATTCGCCCTTAATAAACTTGAGTGTGACACAAGGCTAGGAGTCTCTTCTCATCCAATAAGTTCAATTGTTTCTAAGCAGGATCTCTCTCTCTTTACTTTAGGTAAGCTTAATTCCATAAGGATTCAGAGCGAGGGTACTTCAACCTCAGCCGGTAGGATGGCCTCAGTTCCATACACAAGGGGGAATGGTGTTGCCCCTATAGCGGTATGGATTGACGTTCTATAGGCCCATAAAGCGAATGGCAGCATTTCACTCCAATCTTGGTAAATGACGACCATCTTCTCGAGGATGCGGATAACTGTTTTGTTAGCAGCTTCCACTGCTCCATTAGTTTGAGGTCGATAAGGTGATGAGCATTGGTGCTTGATTCTGTATTGCTCGCAAAAGGCTCAGACGTGCTTATTCGTAAAGTTTGTGTCATTGTCCATGATAATATCCTTGGGTACTCCAAATCGGCACATAATATTATTCTTGAGAAACTTCTCGACGTGACTCGTCGTGATGTTGGTATATGACACCGCTTCTACCCACTTGGTGAAGTATTCAATGGCGACGAGGATGAACTGGTCCATTTGATGCTTTCAGATTAATCATTCCGACGACGTCAAGGCCCCAGGTAGCAAATGGCCAAGGAGTGGTCATGCAGTGAAGATCGATGGCAGGAGCATGTATCAGACTAGAGTGTTCTTGACACTTGTAACATTTCTGAACATGTTTACAGCAATCCAATTCCATAGTGGTCCAAAAGTATCCCTGTCGTAGAATTTTCTTAGCAAGCATGCGACCGCCAACGTAGGCTCTGCATACTCCCTCGTGGATCTCCTTCATGATATTGATCACTTCACTTTTAGTAAGGCACCTGAGTAGGATGTTATTGTAGGATTGCTGATAAAGGCACTCCCCGCAAATGTCGTAGCCTGCCGCTAGATGTTGAATGGTTCGTCGGTCCGTCTTGGACGTCCCTCAGGAAAAGTTAGTGTCTCAATGAAATTCTTGATATCTGAGAACCAAGGTGGCTCATCATCAGGCTTTGTAGGTTCCTCAATCTGTAGGCAGAAGGCTAGCTCATTTCTTTGTTCGATCATGATCAGCTTTATCTCAACTCCATATGGGATTTCTACCATTGAAGCCAAAGTTGCTAGTGCATCGGCAAAGCGATTCCTTATTCGGGAGACGTAGGAGAATGTGACGTCCTCAAAGCAGGCTATCAGATCCTCACGGTGCTCATGGTACGGGATCAGTTTCTCATCCTTCGTCTTCTAGTCACTGTTCGTCTGGTACATAATTAACTGCGAATCGCCAAGAACTTGAAGGTGAGTTATATTCAGATCGAGAGCCGCCTGCAGACCAGAGGCACAAGCTTCGTACTCGGCCATGTTGTTAGTGCAAGGGAAGTTGAGCTTGATAGAGATGGGCACATGGGATCCTTTCGACGAAATCAAAATGCCGCCAACTCCCTAACCCTTGGCATTTGCTGCCCCATCAAAGTGCATTACCCATGATTCCTCTACTTCTTCAGTATCGTCTTCCGCCATGAACTTCATTTGGGAATTCGGTTCTCAAAGGTTCATAATCTGGCAAAGGATTGTCGGCAAGATGATCGGTGAGTGTCTGCCCCTTGATCGACTTCTAAGTGACATACGTGATGCCGAACTCAAACAACAAGAGCTGCCAGTGTGCGATTCATCCAGTAAGAGCTGGCTTTTCGAACAGGTATGTCAACAGGTCCATTCAGGCCAAAAGTAGAATGGATTTGGATAGCAAGTAATGGCGGAGCCTCTGAGTGGCCCATACAAGAGCTAGGCATGCTTTCTTCAGATGAGAATAGTGTGTCTCATAATCAGTAAACTTTTTGCTCAGATAGTAAATGGCCTGCTCTCTTCTTCCCGTCTTGTCATACTGCCCTAAGATACATCCCATCGAAACTTTTGTCGTGGAAAGGTACATTAAGAGTGGTCTCTCTGGCTCGGGTGGTACCAACACAGGTGGGTTAAGAAGGTAGCTTTTGATTTTATCGAACGCTGCCTGACAATCATCGTTCCATTCAAGGGCGAGTTCTTTCGAAGTTTCTTGAAGATCGGTGTGTAGATAGGCATTAGCTATGAAATGAACCGACTGATATACTGTATTTTACCCAAGAACCCTCTAACTTCCTTCTCAATAGACGGTGGTGGCATTTCTGTGATAGCTTAGACTTTGATCGGGTCGACCTCGATACCTCTTCTGCTGATGATGAAATCTAGAAGTTTTCCTGACATGGGGTCGAATGTGCACTTCTGTGGATTCAGACATAATCTGTACTTTCTCAGTCTTTCAAACAGCTTTTGAAGGTTTATCAAATGGTCACTTCGCTCTGGTGACTTGGCTATCATATCATCGATGTACACCTAAATTTCTAGGTGCATCATGTCATGGAATAGTGCCGTCATTGCTCTCTGATATATAGCGCCGACATTCTTCAATCCAAATGGCATGACTCAGTAGAAAAAGGTGCCCCAAGGCGTGATAAACGTAGTCTTCTCTCGATTTGCCTATGCCATCTTTATCTGATTGTATCCTGAGAATCCGTCCATAAAAAAAAGCATCTCGTGCTTAGAAGTGTTATCAACCAAGATGTCGATTTACGACAATGGGAAATCATCCTTCAGGCTCGCTCTGTTCAAATTTCAAAAATCGATGTACATGAGGACCATTCCATCTTTCTTTGGCACAGGCACAATATTGGCTAGCCACTGCGGGTATTTGGATACCATGAGAAACCCCGCATCATACTGCTTGATGACCTCATCTTTGACTTTCAACATCCACTCGGGTCGGAGACGTCTCAACTTCTGCTTAATCGGCTTCATATCAAGGTTGAAGGGCAACTCATGCTCGACCAAATCGGTGTCCAGACTAGGCATGTCCTCGTATGACCAGGCAAAAATGTTTTAGTATGACCGAAGGAAATCGATCATGCTTTTTCTTTCTTCGGGAGATAGTGACATTCTGATTTTGGTAATGCGGGGACTCTCCTCAGTCCCTAGATTAACGTTCTCAGTCTCTTCGACAATGGGGATAGGGCCATGCTCAAATTTGGCAAACTGGTTAAGGACCTCATTGGGGAGCTCCTCCAAGGGGATATCCTCATCTAGATTTGTAACTCCTATCTCTGCTTGTATTTCTACAAGAAAGGGGTCGATTTTACATGGGATGGGTATTTCAATTAAGGCCTCTTTTTACGAGATTTTATCTGAAATTTTAAATGACAATATTTCTGGACTTCATATCTTTCCAATGTTTTTGGAATTTTGTATTTTTCTAATGTTTTTACGGATTTGTATTTCTTCGGAGACAGACCCTTGGCAGCGCGAGTCTATGTATATACAAGGTATTGCCTATCAAAGGCTTATCTCACTGTTTATAGGTTATTTTTTTTGGAAAACAGGTGCTAAATTATAGGCCACTCCCTGCTTCCAGAGTTGAGGGCAAAGATACCCAAATGCATACCTGAGTTGCCGCCCCTTTACATTTTTGAATGTAGGAGGCTGGCGAATAAGACTCTTCTGGGCCGACCTCCATCATATTGATGATAGGTTCGCTTGAGATTTCATCCTCAAACGTCAGCAGAGTCCTGTGGTGGTTTACCACAGGTGGAGTTTGTTCAAGTATGGAATGCCGCTCCTTAAATAGGGATAGGGCAGCCAGATCTATTTCGAGGTTGGGAAGGGAGATGTTGGGATTGGTGGGATGGACAGGAGTTGTGGGTTTGTGTGTGGTCAAATGGGTTACCCCATTTTGATCGATCTTTACGACTCTGACACTGACAAAGGATTCCCTGATGTGCGGCCTAGGGCAAGGTTTCTCTTCTATGTTGATTCCTCGAGCTCTTGCAGCTGTAGCGACCCTGGCTTTCTCTTTGGCCTCTCGGACCTCTTCCTCTGTGGGCATGTAACCTAACCCGAATCGGACTTTCTGCCCCTTGGCAATAATTGGCTCTCTTCTGCCCTGCAGTCTAGGCCTGAGCCCTCTGCCTTTCTAATAGCCCCATTTATGGAGCATGGCCATCGCTGCTTCCATTTCTCCGCTGGTTGTTGATGTGATTTTCTCGTAGGTTCCGGACCTACTGTCGACACCTCATACTTGAAACTGTGGAGGTCGATGTCTTCCTCAGTATGTGGCACATCTACTACCTAAGGATTTTTAATGTTGTGGGTGACCTTGTCTTTCTCATCATGCCTTGCACCAATGATGGTGATCACCTTCTGCCCGGATATGAATTTTAGTTTTTGATGGAGGGTAGAAGGTATCGCCCCAACCTCGTGCAACCAGGGGCATCCTATTAGCAAATTAAAAGAAAATTTGATATTCATCACTTGAAAAGGTATAGAGATGGTCATGGGCCCAATTACTAATTCCAGATTGACCTCTCCCATTATTTCTCTTCTTGTATTATCAAATCCCTGAGCGCTAGTCCTTGTCGGCCTTAGCATACAGGGGTCCACGCCGATCTTGGTGGCAGTCCTCAATGGGCACACATTCAGAGCTGACCCATTATCAATTAGAACCAAGGGAATTATCATGTTCCCAAATTTGACAGTAATATTGAGGGATTTAGCATGACTTTTTCCTTCCTCAGGTAGATCTGTGTCTGAAAATGAAATGGCATTGGGTGCCATCACCTGCCTGATTATTTTCCCGACCTCGTCTGGGCTCACCTGTTGGGACACATGTACATTCTTTAATGCCCCCATTAGAGCTTGGAAATAGAGTGGGGACATCATCAAAAGATCCCAAATAGTGATATGGGATGCATCCTTCTTAACTGAGTCTTGAGAATGTGCTCCCAGCTCATTTTCTCAAATGGGTGGACTGCACTGTCCTTCTTTCCCTCTGGCTGTGCTGGTGCTGCTGCTATGGCTGTTGTTGCTATTGTTGCCTCAGGCTTTTTTAAGATTCTTCCCGATCAATGAAGTCCACTGCCCCCTCCCTGCTGCTGTTGCCGACGTTAGCATTGGTTTGCTCATCGCTTAGCAGGACCTGATGTGGATCATAGGTTGGTCCTGAGAGCTGGAACGATATGGCTGTCGATACCTGAAGTGCATGTACTAATGGCTCAGGAGTTGTGGGCAATGCTTGATTTATTTTGGTGATAGTTGGTTGGGTGGCAAAATTAGGCCAAATGGGGGTGGTGAAGCTTGAGGGTGGTGGTACTGGGGGAAAGGGGGTAAAAGTAAGCCTTTGATAGCTGATAGGTGCTGGCGGGGGAACGGGGGTTTGATGGGCCATTAGGTAATTGATGGGGGTGGTAGAGTTTGCAGGTTATTGAACTGAGGGTAATGGGGTGGGCGCAGGCCATTGGTGGTGGAGGATTGGGGGCCTGTTGGTTTATTGGGTAATTGATGGGGGTGGTGGAATATGGTTGATACACATTTATTTGTACGTAGTTAATGGGGGTGGATGGTGGAAAATAGGCCCTAAGATCTAGGGGCTCAACTGCTGGTGTAGGGGTAGGAAAACAATCTGCCAGATTTAGGGGTTTAATCACCCCAATGGTTCTTTCTTCTCGGTCTCGCTGCCTTGGGATCACAAAGTTTTCTCTGTTGCTGATATAATCAGAGGGGTCAAATTCATACTCTTCCTCAATTTCCTCTACCATCCTTATGGTGGGTCTGGGACCTGCTGTTCCAATAGGGTGTGGTGGCAAAGGCACCTAGTGTACATTTGCATGCTGGTTTGCTTGGGTGGGTGCAGGGAGAATGATTTTCTCAGTATCGATTAAGTCTTGAATCACGTGCTTCAAGGGGAAGCAGCGATCAGTCGGGTGACCCAAACCCTAGTAGAACTTGCAATGAGTATTTGGGTTAAAATTATATGGGATCGGATTGGGAGGAGGTCATGGTTGGAGCACAGTTACTAATCCCTTTTGAATTAATAAATGTAAAAGTACACTTAAAGATTGCCCCAAGGGTGTAAAAACACGATCATAACGAGCTCTCCTTTTCGGGGTCATTTGCACCCCATGTCCATTCCCTCTGCCTTGCAGCACAGTCCGGCGGAGGCTGGTTGCACCTTATAAGCGAAGGGACTACATTATTATTGGGCCTGATATTGGTCACATTCTGTACCTCTGCCCCTACCCTCCTATTGTTTCTCTATTCGACAAACCTTCTAACCCCGCTAGGTCCCCCTAAAGCATTCTTGCTAAGCCGTCCTTCGTTGATGACATCCTCACAGCGGTTGGTGTTCCTTACCAAATCAGCAAAACTAGACTACTGTTGGTAGATAAGAAAATCATAAATCACTGGCAGAGTGTTCTTTGAAATCATCTCTATCTGCTCATCGTCTGGTATTCTGTTTCTGACTTGAGCTGCGAGTGCTCTCCAACGCCCCAAATAGTCGCTGAAGGTCTCGTTGGGATTTTGTTTCAATCGGGCTAAATCAGACTTGCACGGTTCGATATCAGTATTCTAGACATACTATTCTTGGAATATATGCGTCAGGTCCTTCCATGTCTTTATCATGGACGGTTCAAGAGACATAAACCATCTCAGAGTTGGGCCGGTTAAATATTTCTGAAAGACTTTTATTAGCAGTCTCTCGTCTGGCACATATCCCCACAATAGGACTTGAGGTGCACAATCGGGTTGCCCGTGCCATTGTACTTATCGAATACTAGCATTTTAAATTTGGGGGCAGGGGGACCTCGGCAAACAGACACAAATTCGTAAAATCTGTGATGTGAATTTCAGCACCACCCATCTTCAACAACTGTTTCTGGATCTTGTCTAGTTGCTCCCTTAACTATTTCGATTCTTTGGACATGGGGGCCACTTTTTCAATAGCTGGCCTGGACTCGCTCTGTACTGGGGTAGCTACCAATGGGGGATTAATAGTGGTCACTACCCCGACATAGGCACCACTATTTCTGATCTCGTCCTCATATTGTTGATCTATGTAAGGTGCAGTGAGGATGGGATTCTCAAACTGTTGTTGCATGGACTAGATGGGATTAGATTGGATGTGGGTTGGGTGAGCCCCTTGAATGTAAGGGAGGTGTTGTGGGGTGATGGGATGAGTGGTAGTTTAGTTTAGGGGTGGGGCCTGATGGGGCCATTGGACATGTGGGAAGGTTTGGATATGGCCTTAGGGTGTGGGGCCATGGGAAAATTGGGTCTAAGGTATGGCAGGGGTTTGACCCGATTGTGAAGGTTGGGGGTGGGTGAAATTTTGCGGGTATTGTGGAGGGTATGAGTATGGGGATTGGGCCATGGGCCCAGGGTAGGTTTGGGCCATAAGGCCTTGGTCGGGTTAGGCTTGGGTAAAGGTGTTGGGATTTGGGGGATCTTGGCCCATTAGGCCTTGATGGGTATGGCCCATTGGGTTTTGGAGGGTTTGGGCCATGGGCCATTGGTGGGTATGGGCTTGGGTTATGGGCCCTTGGTGTATGTGGGTCTGGCCATTGGGTTTAAAGGGGTATGGGCCATGGGCCCTTGATATACGTGGGTTGGGCCCATTGGGTTTTGAGGGGTATGGGCCATGGGCCATTGGTGGGTTTGGGCCATGGGCCCTTGATGGGTTTAGGCCATGGACCCTTGGCTATGGGTGATGGGGTGTTGGGCCATTGGGCCTTGGAGATTATGGGTGGTGGGGTTTTGGGCCAATGGACCTTGGTGAATGGTGGGGTTTTAGGCCAATGGGCCTTGGAGCATGTGGGAGATGGGGGTTTGGGCCATTGGGCCTTCGGGCATATGAGAGATGGGGGTTTGGATGGTGTGAATTATGGGGGGTTGATGGGGGTCACGGGGGAGTGAAGCATGGAGGTTGGCTAAGGTATGGGATGGATTCATGGATGTGGGGTGTGGATGATGGGAGGTGTTTTGGGAAGCCTTCCATAAGGAGTAGGCTTGGAACATCTCCTCCATCATGGTGATGGAAAGAGGATCGGATGTGGATGGTGGATTTAAGGGATGATTAGCTATAAATGGGGTGGATGTGGAGGGAAAATTTGGCATGCCCATGGCAAGTGATGGGATATGGGATGGATTGAAGGAATGGGGTGGGGTATTGGCAAAGGGGGATGGGCTGGGGATGTTTAAGGATGAAGAAGGGTAAAGTGTGGGTGTTTGGGAAAAATCAGGCATGGCCTCGATAAAGATGGGCATGACGGGGGTAGATGGGGGGGCTTGTGGGGGGTCGGATAGGGTGGAGGTGACATAGGTAAAGGATGGTGGATTGGGTCTATATGGGGAAGATGGAAAATTGGGCATGGGTGTGGATGTGGAAATTTGGGTTGGGTTTATCATGGATGGGGGTGGGAAATGTGTTGGGTTTTGAGGGGATGTGGATGGAATGGGTGATTGGTTTGGCATGGATATGGGGGGAAAAGTGGCTTGGGAAAAAGATGGGGAATGAGGGGGTTGATTTTAGATATTTTGGGAAGTGGTGGTTGGGAAAATGGGGGCATCAAACGGGCTAGTAACGGTAAAAGGGGATAGGGTGATGGGGATGGATGTGAAGGCTTCTCCCGAATGGGAGTGGGTTGGAGAATGTGGCGGGGATGAGTCGAGATCGGCGTAAGCCGGGTTCACTACCCACGACATCCTTCGGGAACGGGTTGGGTATGGGTGCCTTGGATAAGGCCCAAAAGTTTTCCTCCTTCTTCCCCTATGGGACGATGGAGGGCAAGATAATGCCATTGTGCCGGCACCACAAAGGTTCTATTTTTTAAGGTTTTTTTATTTTTAATTTTTTTTAGAGAAAACTCTTTCTCTTTTTTTTTTTAAAGCAACGGTTTCGAGGCCTTAGAATTCCCTTCTCGAGTAGCCTTCGTATCCTAATTTAAGACCCATGGCGACTATTCCGAAGCACTTCAGAAGAATCAAAGGAAAACCTTTGATCTATTGAAGGCACCGAAATCGAGGCAAACTACCCGATCTCCCGAAATGAGCCAAAAAGAAGTTACCTTCTTTTGACCGACGGGGGCGTATTGGGTGTCAGAGATGGTGGGGTCCAAACAAAGGTACTAAGGACACTAATCCGGGTACTCAAGAGGTGAGAAAGCCACAGATTTTGGGCTGCTGCTGTCCAGGCAGGCTTGGCGCAACTAATACATGCGCCAAGTCAGAAAAGCCTCCTTTTTACACTTGCACAACTATTAGTTGCGCCAAAGTAAAAGTTGGCAGATTTAAAGCTGGCGCAACTATTAGTTGCACCAGCTATAATTTCGAGATTTTTGTACTGGCACAACTAATACTTGCGCCAGGCAAAAATGAAGCTTCAGAACTTTATGACAGCAGAGAACAACCGCCTGAAATGGGTCTATTTTTAGTTTTTTGTGGAAGCTGGGCTTCCGAGAACTAACTGTTTATATGATCAGTTCTCTCCTCACCGAAGCCTAAAGGTTTGAGTCTGGTATAAGTCGCTAGCGCACTCCCCAAGGGTTTTAAGCTTTGTAGGAATAGGAACCCACCCGATATGCCTCCGACACAAGCGCCTTCTCAGATACTAGGTGGGCTGGGACTTTTCTAGATCATCACCACTAGGGGTTGCCGCCATATTAAGACCCAGGTGGTTGTATGTGTGCCTAAACCCAACCCTTTGAAAATCTACCCCGTAAAAATAAGTTAATTAAGCTCCCTATTCTTGATTCAATTTTAACTCTTTTTTTTTCAAAACATTTTTTTAATGGAAGTTTTCTTTAGTCCAAAAGTCAAGGGTGATGACCCATGCCGCCACTACGGGCCGGCGTCCACTGTCGGAATATATTTGCACAAGTAGGCCCGCCAATTGGCTAAGGCACCTTAAATGACGGAAAATTAAAGAAATTTGAAAGACAATGCTTAAGTAGGCCTGCCAATCGGCTAAGGCACCTAAAATGATGGAAATATAAGAAAAAATAAAGATAATGCGTAACTAAGCCAACCGATCGGCTAAGGCATGTAAATGACAGAAAAATAGGGGTGAGAAAAATATAAAAATAATTAAAAAATAGCAAAATAATTAGTAAAATAAGAAAGAAATGGCCAAATTTCAAGGAGAACCTCTAAAAGCTTTCCCCAACAGAGTCGCCATCTGTGCAACTGTGGGATATTTTGACGATCCCATCATGGCGATGCGCTTGCTAACAAAAATATAGAGTTTCCACCCGGAGCTTTTGATGTCCCGGGAAACCTATATAATTTTTATAAGCACCAAAGTGCCACAAATATGACTCTGAATCCAGTCCACACCAAAGGTTCTTGGGTAGGGGCTTCGATTATCGATCGGGAAGGTGTTAGGCACCCGATCAACCCGCTTGAAGCGGTCTCTATTTATGGCCAAAACAAAAAGGAAATGATAAGAGCAAAAGAAGCTTCTTCTTATCGAAAGGGCTCTAAGATCCTCTTTGTGCCCCTCCACTCTTACCGAAAAGTCGGCGGTGTAACGGCACAAATGCAAGGATGAGAAGTACTAAAAAGAGATAGGAGAAGAAAGGGGAGAGCTGGAGCCCTCGGGCCCTTGTAGCACAGTAGGAGAGCCTTGCGTGGCTTGCTTTTGATGAACTCTTGATGGCTTGTAAAGCTTGAGAATCGGTTCTAACGCTTAAAGAGATAGCTAAGAGGTAGAGGGATGGTGCTAGGGTAGAACACACACCTAACCTAGAGGCTTTTCATGAAAGGCAAGGGTGGGAAAGAGGTTTTGAATTCTTGTTTTTGTATAGGAAATGTGCTCCAAAGGGGGAAAGATCTTCTCACTTTAAAGCTCTTTCTCTCTTTGGAAATTCTCTTCTCTTAATTTTTCAACCATTGTAAGGGAGGGGTGCCTCTCTTTTATAGAAAAAGGAGGGGTTAGGAGGATGTCTTAGATGCTAATTAGGTTTAGAAGTGAGGTAATCTTGCATCTAAGGTTTTCTAGGGTTTCTAGAGCTTTGAGATGTGTGAAATGAAGCTCCAATGGTGGATGATAGGGTAGGGGGTTTAAGGCACTTAGGGGTTGCAAATAAGCTTTAAAAGGGTACAACAGTGCTGTCAAAACACACCCCAAAGACCCAGGTGGTCAGCAAGTCAAGCCCCAATCATGATTTTCGAAGCAAAAACTAATAATTACTATTTATATATCTGACACAACTATTAGTTGCGCCAAGCATATGTACAGTAAAACAGTGTAGGCCCAAAGCCCAGAAGAGTTGGTCTGCCCAAAAGGGGGCAGCCTGCAGAGAGAGAAAAGAGTTGGTCTGGCACAACTATTAGTTGCGCCAGGCCAAATTTCCCCAATTTTGGTTTGGCACAACTATTAGTTGCACCAGACCAAGAAACCTGTCGTGAGGTTACATGATCCTCTCGATAGGTTCAAATGAGCCTCACAATAGGTTCAACAGTGCACATTTTGCTTCAAACTTCGGATAGCGATAACTTTTGACGTACAACTCCGATTGGGGAAATTCTTGGACCGTTGAAAAGCTGACGACTTCTAATTTTCAATGGTATAAGTTTTGATTTAGTAGAAGGTCACAACTGGCTCTGGTGCACCACTCTTCATCCACTGCCCGGGAAAGCTAGGGTTGTTTAGAATGGGTCCTAAGGATGGGGATAGGTTTCTAAGGATTCGGGAAGGTTCCAAAGGGATCTAGGGTGATTCCTAAGGGTTAGGGATGGCTCCTAAGGTTTCAGTAGGGTTCCTAAGGGTCTCATGCATGCCATCAATAGCTCAGAGATGCGCTTCTCTCGAAATGTGTCTCGATCAGGCCTTAGGCCAAATTTGGGTGTCTACAAATGCATTCCGTTAGTGCTAGTTAAGTGGAAAAATCATTCAATGGAAGAGGCTACTTGGGAGCATGAGGCGGAGATCTATGATCAATACCCTCAGTTGTTCATTGAGAGTTGAGAAGAGTTGTAAAAGTTGTAGATTTCTTTTGATATTATAAACTTGAGATTTTGATATGTAGTAGTAGCTTGATGAACATATAAAGACCAATTATATGAAAGTTAGATAAGTTGTAATATATTTGGAGTCAAAAATTGAAGTTTGGGGTTTTCTGTCAAAATCGATCGATCGAAACCTAAACCGTTCAATCAATTTGATAGAACTGATATACATGTTGTGTCTGTGAAAATCGATCGATCAAAATTTAAAACTAATCGATCGATTTTAATCCGTTCGATCGAAATGCACACTGATCGATCGAAATTGCTAAAACAAAGAGCAAATTTTGAACTGATAAAACATTATGAAAATTGATCGATCGAAATGAACATTCGACCGATCGAACGAAATAAGTAACCGTTCAATCAAATTTTGAAACCAACCAAACGATTTGAATTTGACCGATCGAAATAGTTAACTAGTGCATTTATGAGGGAAACCAACCGATCGATTTGAAAATCGATCGATCAATTTCGATATTATATAAGGGGATCGTGCATTTTCAGTTTCAAACAAATTAGAAACTTTGTTTTTTTTTTGGGGGAGTTTTCTTGCGTTCTTTCTTGGAGACTTCCAACCTTTGATTGGCACCTTTAGGAGCTTGATTCTTTACTAGATCGAGATCGAATCACTTCCAAAAGGTAAATCCTAAGCTTTTAGAGATTGGAAATTATCATTTCTATATTCTACCCTAGTTGCTTTCAATTTCTAGAAAAACCCTTGTTTCTTCTTGATTTGTTGTGGTATCAATGGCTCCCAAAACTCGACAATCGTCGAAGAGCAATACATCGAACCAACCCACATCACGAGCGGGTTCTTCACAACCACCACAACTGCCGCCACCACCACCTCGTGAGCAACCCAACGAGTGGTGGACTTTGAAGGGTTTTGAACCATAGTGGAGCATTGATCGAACCCTCTTCCAAAAATGAGGTGAGACTCACTGGGCCTTTCAATATATCAGCAAGGCCAGATTAGAGAATTTATTTAAGCCATTCCACGAGTATTACTACCCTCGCTTGGTAAGATTGTTCTACCAGAACATGTATGTCGGTAATAGATCAAAGACAATTTGTACGACAATAGATAATAGAGAGTATGAATTTACTTATGATGATGTTGCCGACACGATGGAGTGCTACGTAAAGTATGGTACCGGGATTGATTTATTGGAGCCTTTCCCAGACACAGTGGACTTTGAAGTTGTAAAAGAGAAAATGACCTAAGGCAGGCTGGGGTCCGGTGAAGCTATAAAGAGAGTAGATTTATTGAGCGATCTTCGGATGCTCGACACCATTTTTAAATGTAATTTGTATCCGTTAAGACATAAAATAGAGAGAGTTGGAGAGATACAGCAGGCATTATTTTCCACATTTAATGGGTGATGGTTTGGTGCTCCTAAAGTGGTTTTTGAGGGTATAAAATATGCCAGAGGGAAAATGCTTGAAGGGGCAGCAAAACCTACCGATGAGATGCCTTATGCCTAACGTCTTTCTCTCATGATTGAGGACTATGTCGGTAGTAGCGAGTATATGCTCTCGAAGGATGAGCTGCGATTGACTGACAATGTCAAGCCCTACACTCTTAAGGAATGGAGGAAAACTTATAATCGATTGATTAAAAGACCGCGTGAAGAAATACAAGGACCAGATGCCCCGCAAGACCAAGAATAGCTAGCTCATGACACACCAGCTCAGGATCAGCCAGCTGCAGCAGCTCCCCCACAGCGGCGTGCTCAGATCTGTGTGCCACCACCACCCTAGCGTACCTCTACGACTAGTATTGATGATGTTCTCGCTCTTATGGCTGAGAACACTTGTCAAATGACAGAGAACAACCGTCAGATGGGTCACCGTTTGGACTACCATGATGCCTTGTTAGCCGAGACAATGCGCTTTTTATACCTAGACGACTATCTACAGCGCATGGCGGTGGCGCGAGCTTGGATTCTAGAGGCATCGGGTTCTGGCACGGGTGGACCTGATAGGGACGATGAGTAGCCTGGTGACGCGACGGTTTGAGCGGATATTCTATGGGGTATAGGTATATATTTTTGGTTGTTCAGGGGTATTTTTCTTTTTGGAATTGTATGTAATTAAAATAGGGAAACTAGGAGGTAAATCCTTTAAAACTATCATGGCATGGTTGCCACTTTTGGATGATAAAACTATCGTGGTATGGTTACCACATTTTGGATGGGTATATATAATTTTATAACTTTCACGTCGTCTCTAGAATGTTAAATTTTACACTTGAATGAGAGTTTATTTTCTAAGGATACGCAATTTGGAAATGAGTTTCGTGCAGGTACGATAGTCGGGTTAAATTGACCCGAATGATTTATATGTGTGTGATTCCATTTGATTCCATTGCATGTGATGGTGAATGTGATGATGTCATGTGTGAGGTTTATATACCTAGTCGATTAGTTAGGGGTTGGCCTAGCCTTGGCTAGGAAATTTTATAAAAGATATGCATTTGTAAAGACCTTATTAAAGGATTGGGTTCTCTAAAAGGGGAAACCATTGTGTCTATTAGTGTTTTGTTCATGTGTGCTTGACTCCATAGGGAGTGACAACCCACTGTCAAACCAATAGGCCTTAGCCAATTTTCGGGGACGAAAATTCCTAAGGAGGGGAGAATGTAAAGTCCCAAAATTTTTTGACCTTTGAACAATTCTTCTCAGTGTGCATGCCTGACTGGTCACACACCTGACACAATAACAATATTAAAATGAGTTAAGATAGCGTAGGCTTTTTTTTCAGTGAAAAATAATGATAATAGGGTATATGAACCATTAGATAGTGTGGTGTACACCGAGATATGGTGTAGTAGCTTAACACCCAAAAGTTTGCTTTTAGGTATAAAAGTTAAATATTAAGAGAATTCAATTCTCTTGCTTAGGTTGTTGAGAATAACTTATTGAGAAGAGAGAGAAGGAAGGGAGCTTGGAATTCGTGTGTGTGCGTAAACGGTCTGAACTGAGTGTGTAGTTAAGGATACGGGATCGAGGAGAATCCCCAAAATCAAAGCTTCGAAACTCTACCTTGAGCTTCAGCCATGGATCGAGGGATCAATCAAACCAATTTGAGGTAAGAAGGAATATGTTAAATTGTGATGTATGTGTATGTTATTTGTTAGTTAGCATGTGGATGAAAAATTAGAATAATAGGAGTTAAGATTCAAGAAAAATGAGTTTGGGAAGTTAAAAACCGAGATGTGAAGAATCTGATAAAACCGATTGATCGAAATAAGTGACAGATTGATCGATTTGTCAAGAGTGAAAGTATAAAGGTTTCTGGGGAAATCGATTGATCAAAATTAATTTTGATCGATCGATATGTGAAACCGATCGATCGGTTTGGACATTGATCGATCGATTTGTAAAAAATAGTGTGTGTTAAAGTGTTTCTGAAGAAACCGATTGATCGATCGATTTGAAATCTGACCGATCGAGTTGGGAACCGATCGAACGGATTGTGGCATCAGAAGTAGATGGTTTTTTGAAGGAACAGATCGATCGAAATAGAATTCAATCAATCGATTTAGAAACCGATCGATCAATTTTGGGGAATTGATCGTTCGATTTAGGCAGATTCAGGATTTTGTTTTGTTTTGATAAGAGGACTTGGGGGAGACTTAATATCTTTCTGTTTTACGTCACTTCTGACGTATGGATCATGATATGGTGTGTTTTAGGTATGAGCTTGCATTTTATTACAACTAGCATGGACTTAGTGATATGATAAGAGTATGTGTGTTTTGTGACTTTGTCTTCGAGTTAGCATAAATTTCATTCATAGCTTTTAATATTTGAATTGTGTATATATAAGCACTAAGAGAAAAACTACGTGTGTATGTGTGTGTACCATCAGATATGTGTGTGCGTGATATCAGCAGGATGTACATATGTGTGTGTACATCAAAAGGATGTAAATATGTGTGTGATGTGAATAATTATGTGTGTGCAAGCTTTAAAACTTTGAACTATTATAATTACCATAAACTCACAGTGATAAACTATATGTAGATTTAGCACTTTGATTTAAGGTTCATATGTGATACCCTACAGACGCGACGGTATAACCGTGACCGGTACGACGGGATATCCGTAAGTGTGCTTCGATACGGCGAGATATCCATTTTTTGATTACCATTCTGCGGTAATACTTCGTGCGGCGCAAGTCACCTCTTTGAAGGGACTTGAGAAATATGTGTGTGAAATTGTTCATTGAACGACGATGGTTGGGGTTTTCCATCGATAAATATATGTGGCTCTCGATGCTATATATGCTTGAGAGAATATTTCAGCAAGTGTTTTAAGTGTGTGTTATGAGACAAGTTTTTTAAATCATGATAAGTGTGACTTAGAAATGTGCATCAGATATTTGTTTAGATAAATTTAAATGTTTTAAAATTGAGACTCTCAATAAGAAATATGTGTTTTAAATTATACCATGAAAGATATGTGTGATGTGAAAGATATGCATGTTAATTATGTTTCACTATTGAGCTTAGATGTTAGCCCACCCTTTGACGATACAGCACAGGTATAGGTATTGAGGTGAGTACTAAGGACGTAGATCATGAGGATCCGGAGTGCGTGCCAAAGGAGGAGATTGAGCCCCCTCCTGACAAGTTCTTTTAGTGGACTAGCGTTTCGTATTTTGAGATTTTGTTTGTAAGGCTTGAAACTTCCAGCCAGTATAAGATAGAACTGATGTAATTGTGATATGTTTTGCGAACCATCTTTGGGTGACTGCTCTCTATCACTGATGGTTCGGTTCGGTTCTTTTGTTCATGTGGTTGGCATGGGATTAGAACCGTCTTTTGTTATACTTTTGATTATGTCATTATATAAAAATGGAGATTTAATTTCTTTATGATGACTCAATCTGCTTAGTTAGAACACATGCTTTGTTTCCATTTTGTGTGTGAATGTGCCAAGTGTTCAGTGTGTTCTAGGATCGGTTTCATTGATCATCTGACGACACGGGTTGGGTGCGGAAATCTGGGCTGCCACATGTCTCCTTTTCGATTGGTGTATGATAAGGGTTCCCACCTACTGTGGAATTAGAACATAAAGCTCTATGGGCTATCAAAGCATTAAATTTTGAGCTTGATGCATCTGGTGAGCAAGGAAAACTCAAACTCAAACTCAATGAGCTTGAGGAAATTCAAAATGATGCATATCAAAATGCTCAAATCTATAAGGTCAAAACCAAGGCATTTCATGACAAACATATTTTGAGAAAAAGGTTTGAGCCAGGCAAACAAGTTTGGTTATATAATTCAACGTTGAAACTATTCTCAGGAAAAATACGAAGTCGTTGGGACGGACCCTATAATGTTGTGGAAGCATTCCCTCATGGGGCTGTAACCATTCAAGATCCCAAAGACAATCATATTTTTAAGGTTAATGGGCAGAGACTCAAACTGATGATATCTTTAAAAGAAAAAGGGATGGTGACCCAATGGCACTAAAAGACCCAGAGTATAGCTGTCCAACTCATGAGCACCGTCGAGCTATCGACTCATTCGTAGCAAATTTATGCATATTTTATGTATAATAGTAAGGTATGTCTACATATTTTGTGGTACATTGAATTGTAGTGATTACAATATCCTGCAGCCTGAGTATTCTCTCACAGAAAATCGTAGTGACTATGATTGCTGAGAGAATGTTTCGTCCATGCAACGCAAGTGTTATAAAAAAGGTACAACTTTCGATACCAAAGGCGTCGCCTCAATTCACTTTATATGGACACGTCCCTTAGCATTTATTAGGACTACCAACCGATTTGCATGACTCAATGCAAAACATAATGTCTATTTAAGGCAACTCTTCGAATTCTCAGTTTGGATCGGTTATTAATAAACAAGTACCGCCTGGTTAATTCATCCCATTCCCCTTGCCTTCGTCCAACACCAACTCTTTCACCATGGAAAAACAACCAAGCTGGTCGGAGATTACTGAGATATTTTCACGCCTCATCCAACGCCATGAAGACAAAGTCACTGCGCTTTTAGAAGAAAGTGGGCGATTAATTAGTGAAATTGTCACTCTCTTCTCCTCTCTCATTCCGGAACCGATGGCCGAAACTCCTCCTTCCTCCCCCAACCACCAACAATCTTCCCCATCATCACCCCCTCCCTCTTCTTAACGCTTCTCTTTTCTATTGGACCCATCTACTCAATGAAGGAGATATTTTGTGGTGGCAACTTTTGGTTAGAAGCTGAGGACCAATCTTTGTTGAAGATATATCCTCTCGGACATTGTTGTCGATATGTAAAATAGTGTGTCTAGATTTTTTCTAAGTTTATATTTTTATGTAAGCAGTTTTTATTTTAGTTTTCCTTTTACTGTAATATTTCATTTTCATTTTCATTGTAAATATTCAGTTAATATATAATATTTTCTTTTGACTAACTTTACTTTTTCTACTATCTGTGTAATTGTTACTAACTTTTCTTTCATTTTTGTTATTAATGTCTCTGAGAATAAAATCACTGTGTTTTCCTCAAGTTTGGGGGAACATTCTTTACAGAATATTTTTTCACATCCGGTAAGCAATCAGAGATATCAATGATTTTTAGATAAATAATTTTTAAGTGTCCCCTGTTTTTGTGCCGATGAGGGCATTGTTCGACTTAAGTTTGAGGGGATACACATTTTCTGTGTATAATAGTAGTATAATTAGTATAGTAGTATTTCAATTAGTTTTATTTAGTTTGTTTTTGTGAAAAAAAAAAAATTCGAATTTTTTTTAGTTTTTTTAGTTGATCATTACATAGGAATTATGATAGAAAAAATTACAAATCTTGAAACCTTGCAATCCATGATAGTAGGAGTTCAATAATCGGAATAAAGAATAGTATAATTCATCCTTAGCTCATTAACATTGTATTAGAATGAATGTTTGAAACAATAGATTACTCTAAACTACGAAATTTGAGCCAAATTTTCCTTTCTCTGTGAGAGAGATGGTTTCTATTCAAGAAAAAATTTCTTTGAACTTCTATGTTATGAAATCTCATATTGCTGAATTTAGAATCAATATATTCTATATCTATGATAACTTGATTTTTTGTCTAGAACTATCTGTTAGAAATATCAAAGCAATAAGGCATCTATGCTAGTAAATCATAAAGATGATTTAATGCCATCTTTTGTTTAACCAGAGCCAAAAAGCTAAAATCTCATAAAATCTTATCCTTTGAACCCATATTAGAAGCCTAAACTGAATATCTTTATACCAAATATCTAATAAACTCTCAACCATATGTACTACCCAAAGCTTCCAACCTTTAACCCTTATATTTTCTGAGATTTTAGAATGCAAAAGAAGGGAAGAAGAGGGAGTGAAAGGAGTAAAAACGTAAAAATAGGTAAGGGGAATGCAAAAGAGAGTACAGCTGAAAAAATTAATAGGAAGAATATGGGAAAGGAGTGCAAAATCGTGAAAAGACAATTTGAAAAAGAAGATCACGATTCTACAGAAAAAAAGAAGGAAAAGAAAGAAAATTTGTAAAATACAATTTTACAAATAAATTGAAGAAATGGGATTTATAAAAAAAATATGGGAAGAAGTTATCCAATCCATGGATACTTACTGAAGTAAAAAAAAACAAAAAAGCTGAAAAGATAGGAGAAAGAAGAGCTAAATTCTCAGAAAAAACTTTGCATCCTTCTACCTTTCTTTTACACCTTCTGAAATCCAAAGCCCCATTATAAGCCGAAGGAAGGACCATTTTGATTTACGATTTGTAAAAGTATAAGCCTAGTAGAGATATGAAAAATAAATATTATGTATGGATTGTACAAGGATTCATATGGATAGAGTAGATTATCCATTTCTATGAGATTGATAATTTTTTATCTTTGACTGAATTTTTATGAAATAATATACTGTGAGAACTCAAAAGTTTCGATATATTTTTAAGAGTATGTCAATAGTGAGATTTTGAATAAAAATATTTTCTAAAAATTGTAGGTTAGAAAAATTTATGATGAATAAACTTTTCACTGATCATACACTTCTGCTTACTATGAATTGAAATTATTGGAGTTCTAATCAAGGATAATTGTTATAATGGAAAGTAAGGATAAATGATTGATAATTCTATAAAATTATAATGACTATATGATGGCTAACTTAGTTCATTTAGATAGTATACAAAATTAGTTTAGATTTTTAACCTTTCTTTTCTTTTGAAAAATATTTTAAAAAATCTAAAAAGAATTGAAGTTTGTAGGTAACTTTACTGAAAACCTTTAAGAGACTACAACTCCTCCACTGGGGATCACCTAGGGGTTTAAAGACTTGTTACATCTGCTAAATGCAATCGTGCTCCCTACGAAAGTGGCATTTATATTTTTAGTATAAAATATTTTATGTTTCCTTGTTTGCTAGGGACTAGCAAAACGTAAGTTTGGGGTGTGATCAGTCACATAATATACCATTTTACTGCCCTTAACTTAGTAATGCTAGGACTTAGTTTGCTACTAATAAGTTATTGAAATGCAGATATTAAAGAAAAATAGTGAAAGAGAATCAAAGTAATAATATTCGTCAAAATGAACTCATAAAGCAATAAAAAGATGATTGCACAAGACGAATCATCGCCTATTAAAAAGATGAAAAATCGTGCTTTACAATTTTGCGGAACAAAGTACTGAGAAGAATAGAAATTAAAATTTACGATTTTGCAAGAAAAGCCGCTCAAGAGTAAAGTACGGTACAAGAGAAATAATGAATCAGAAATGAAGAATCGCTCACTAGGAAGCTGTGTTAGAAAATCGTGATTTACGATTTTCTAAAAGAAGTTTCAATAGAAGAATAGAAAATCGTGATTTACGATTTTCTAGAGAAGATATCTTCTGATATTGTTAATCACGTGAGATTAACACCGCCATGCATAAAATTAGAAGATCTCTTGAGGAAATTCAATGAATCACGGATCTGAGAGATTGACGAAGAAGAATCTTAAAGGTCTCTACTGCTGAAATAAAGGAGAAATCTAAAAGTACATCAACAAAATGAAAGAAAGGAATGATAAAGATTAAAAGTAGAGTTATATTAGGATAGTTTTGCTTTAGTAATTTCTTTTATTAGAATTAGAAATTTATAAACCGACCCTTATGATTTATAAATAAGAGGCTCGGCCCATAGGAATAACCATCGAAGGAATTCTTAGTATCAATTGACGATTGAGGTTGGTTTTCTTCTGATCAAACTTAGAGTAGATTTTTATTACTTTGTAGATTAGGTATCCAAGGTTTCTCAAGAGAAATTGACGACTGCTATTGGGAGCTAAACATTAGAGTAGACATCTATAGTTTCTCATAAGCAATTGACGACTGCAGCTGAAGGGTGAAAGATATAATTTTATTGCTTTCTAATTTAGATTAATTTTATTGCAATTTCCTACTTTGTAAATATCTTCGAATTTTAATTTGAATTGACGACTCAGGTTAAAGTTTTCAGATTAGTGTAATGATTTTACTTTTTCATCTCCAGTTTTCTAGAATTTGATTGACGCCCAAGTGTTAGGAGATTGTTAATTAGATGTATTGATAGGATTTTGGTATTGATTGACGACCAATGTTAGGAAACTTGATATATAGTGTAACGATACTATTTAATTTCATAAATATCCGATAGCTGAAGATTGTGATTGACGACCATAATTTGACGGAGGATTTAGGATTTATTTTCTATAATTTAGCTTAAGAAACCATTCTTTTATTCATATTTCTCTAGTAGTTTAGGAACTTAAAAGATAAATATAAGTTTTCAGAAAATTAAGCTAATATAGATAAACCTGTATTCGTGGGAACGATCCTATACTAGCTCTACAATTTCCATTGTGCACTTGCAATAGGTTAAGACTTTATTAGATACACATATAAGTAGAGATCAGACTCCGTAACTGGGGTAGGCAAATTCTCATTTATAAGATTACGTTTAAATACTAATTCAAGACCATTGATGATGTTTTAAATATTGTACCTGAGTTGTGATTTCAGAAAATCTGTTTATGCATATATTTCAATTTGTTTTTAATAGTTATTAACTGATTTCATTAGAATGTGAGCATGAGCAATTGCATCTTAAATCATGATCTATCTATATGTTTGAATTATGGTGTCTCCGACTACTATGTTTCGACCTTTGCACTTCGATACTAAGTGTTCTGATTTTTGAAATCATGGACAAAGAGTGTTGGTACGCGCTTTTTTTGGGTTCCTCTCAGTCCCCGGAATAAGTGGCCCAATTCGGTCTACGTGGACTCTGGCGGAAGGCGATAGAATAATAAAGCGATAAAATATTAATAGGAAAATGTATATGTGCCCCTGCAGTGATATATTAGAATAATAAAAGGATAATATTTAAATGTAGAAAAACAAAGGAAGGCGAATTCTAAATGGAGAATACCTGTGTAGATGTGATCGCCAGCTGCAAATGCTTATCGACGCTGCTACATGTCATTGATCATGTGAGGAGATGTGGGTTGACTCCTTTACTGAATCGTCTGCCTGCCAACATCAGCAGTTGTGGGTTGCCTATAGTCTAACTAGTTTGGTTTCCTATTTCTACTAAGACTCTACCTAATCTAATCTCCTAATCCTACTAGAAGTCTAATTAAAAAAATGTCTCCTAATTCTACTAGGAGTCTAATTTTAAAAGGTCTCCTAATTATATTAGGAGTCTAATTTTAAAAGGTCTCCTAATTCTATTAGGAGTCTAATTAAAAAAAGGAGATTATGGCCTGTTATGCTAAGGAGGATCGGCCCCATTCCCAAGTACCCTCCGTAAGCTCCCTTGGGCAAATCGGGTGGCTAAGAATTATTTTGTAAATATTGAAGATTTAAAAACTGAATTTGAACTTAGAATTAAGAATTAGGAATCAAAATCGATATCGAGAATTAAGAATTTAGGACTAGAACAGAGAATTCAAACTAGAAAGAAAATTGAGAATTATAAAGAAAATTGGGAACTAGAACCTAGGAACTAAGAACTAGAACTGAAAACTAGAAGAAGATTACCTGAAGTCAAGTGCTTCTTTCTCCTAATGCCGCAGAGGAGGAACTCGAGCTCCCTAGGAGAGGCCAGATCTCGAGAGAGAAGAGATCTCTATGAAAAATTGTGTTGTTGGTCGAGGTAGGGAGGTCTATTTATAGGTATTCGAGTAATTACGCGCCCTGTGGGAGATGCATAATTAGCCGGTCGAATTCAATTACGTGCCCTGTCTGGTGTGCTTAATTGAATTACGCACCTTGTCTTGGGTGCTTAATCACTTTGAGTCGGTGACCGACTAAGTGAGTGACTGGTTGATTGGCTCAGCCGGGTGTCCGAGTTCTAATCTAATTAGAACTAATTGCATGCCCTGTACAGTGCACATAATCGATTACGCGTGCTTGTGTGGGCATGAAATAGGGTCTTAAGGTGACCTCTAGAAGGTTAAGGACCGGTCCATGTTGGACTGATTGTGCGCCAGTGATGGGGCGTGCAATTGAATTGCACAGGCTCTATAGGTCGCGTAATCCACTCCTAAGGTGACCCACAGGAAGAACAGTCCTGGTCCAAATGGGACCAATTGCGCGCTAGCTATGGGGTGTATAATCGAATTGTGCGCACTTGTGTGGGTGCGTAATTCGGGGCTTTCCCTAGGCTAAGTTGGGTCTGAACCATAAGGCTATTGTTTCAGCCTATGTTTCGACTATATACTATTATTTTAGTATATAGTCCTTGTATTAGGGTTTTAAGACTTTCAGAGAAAATGAGTTCTTTTTGAAAGAGGTGGGCAAGGTCAAAGGTTGATCGAAGAGGTTCGTATATTATGAGAGGGAAAAATTGAGGTGTCTACAGATGCCCCTCTTCGGCGCGTTCTTGCGAAGTAAGAATGCGTCGAAGAAGTAGACACCCCTCTTTCGAGGGTGCCTTCTCCTTTCTTTTAGGAAATCACAAATGTAGACTAGGGATGCTGACATAAAATATTCAGCTTTCTTATCTATTAGCACAAGCTAAAATGGAGCATTCGGGGGCCCAATTGTAGCTGTCGAAGGGCATATCTACTACCGCGGAAACAAGGGGCATCCTGCCACATATAGTGACCTGTTGCGAGTGACAATCAGACAGGGGGAAATTGGCATATCCTGATCCATGGGTGCAAGGGGCATCCCGCCGCATATCGCGACTTGCTGCAAGGGGTAGTCAAATGGGAGGAAAGTTGACATATCCTAGTCTGTAGGTGTAAGGGGCAATCAAACAGAGAGATGTTCGACACAATCAAGGTACTAGGGGGCGTCATACGAATGTTCAGAGACAAGGTCAAGTGACTTGATAATAAGATATAATATCATGTAATGGCAAAGGCTTTCGCAAGTCATGTCAGATCGGGCACGTCATTGCTCACACCAATGGCGCATCAGGCGTCCCTTTCTAGTGGACATTTGTGATTTCTCAGAGTTGAGTATATTTAGTGTTCGATTTCCTAAGGATAGAACAGATTGGAGTGATGAGAAGTGAATTTTGATAGATAGGATTTATTTATTATTATTAATTTTTTTTTGAAAGTTTGAGATTTTTAACTTAAGATCAATTCGGTGGTAAAATGGCAGAAAATATGGCTTCTGACACGCCGCTGAGCAAATCCATCAGAATGGGATTTGTGGACTCAACCATTTGTGTGATTGTCAAGACGACATTTGGTATGTCGGATACTCCATCTAACCTTCTCGTGAATACTGATGATTGTCTCTTATGAGAGGACTACAGCGATTTGTGAGTTGAGAGAGACGAATTTTGAAAACTTTTGACTTAATATTAGCTAATTATATTTTTACAAGGAATATCGAGTATAAGAAGGGATTTTTTACTTACCTGATTTACTGTCGGCTGGAGGCTTTTGCTTGCGGTGGGACTGGCTGGTTGTTGCTCCCGTGGTTGTGTCGCGATGGGACTATGGGCGGCTCCTTCTAGTTTAAGTCACCTTTGCCTGGTGTGTAAGGTTACGCAATGGGAAAAACGTGTCTGGCGGTGAATTCATTGAGGGGACTTGAGCTCTTTGTGGAAGCATGAAAAATCACACAACCACCTATATCGTTCATGTCAATGGGCGTTGTTGACTTTAGGCTGCTGAGCTTTTGTGTGAATTTTTCCATATGAACTCAAAGCCTTCTTGTTGGTGTTTATGCATTATCAAGGTGACTTCTTGTGCTGCTTCATATTCCAATGGGAGTGTTGTGATGGGACATTTTGGAGAGGTGCGGTTTATGATGGGACATTAGTTGCCCCCCCCTTTTATCGTGTCTATTATATTGGTCACGCGATGGGACATCAGAGGGTCTATTCTTCCCCTTCCATTGATTATTGTATTGGGGCCTAATGATTGCTGGTGTGATGGGATGTCAAGATTGTCTAATGAAATATTTGCGATGGGTCTTGATAGTTGATGGGTGCAATAGGATGTTGAAGAAGTCTTTCTTCTGTCGGTGAGTGTATGTTTCTATGATGGAGGAGTTTGGTGACTACCGCGTGATGGGGCATCAGGGATTTATCACGATGGGATATGATGATTGTTGTGGTAAGACATTTGGAGGGAGGTTCGGCTCTTTGCGATGGGATATTGGATGAGTCTTCCCTTCTGGTTGTGTGTCATAGCGGGTTGCGATGAAATTTCGGGGAAGTGTAGTCGGTAATGGGAAATTGGTGGTTATGTAATGGGAAAGCTATGTTCATTTCCTTATTTGCTAGATCTTAGTTTATATGACGAGATTAGGTTATAGTTGCATCACGACAAGACATGTTTATGAGTGTGCGATTGAGTGTTGGTCTAATAACTCGTTAGCTGTTTTAGACGTGATGGGATATTGATGGTGGCTTGAGGTTGTAATGGGACTTGCCCTTTGGCCTTGGTGATGTGGCAGGGTTTTAGCATCACGATGGGACATGGGGGGTGTGCAATGAGGTACTAGAGGATCCCTCTTTCTGGTTGGCGTGTATGGTCATGCGATGGGACAAGGGAGAGTGATTCGGATCATGCTGGGACATTATTTGTGGTAGCATTTCAAGGGGTGATTTGGTCACGATGGGACTACGGGGAGATGCCCTCACCCCTAATCGGTTTGTGATGGGTCAAGATGATTATGTAGGTGTCTTATTGTCATAGGACATGTTGTTTTGTGTATTTGCTTTGTTAGGGTTTTGTTGAGGGCATATGTTTGTTTTGGTTAGGGTGTGTATTTGGTTCAAGGTGTGTCATAGCTGGGTAATTATGCGCCCGGTACGGGGCGTTTAATTTAATTGCATGCCTTGTTGGGTGCATGTGATTGGAGAGGTTCAAGGGGTCAATTACGCATTAGAGTGTGTGTGTGGAATCCAATTACGCGCTCTGATTAGTGCGCGTGGTTGAAGTATCACCAGGTCACTATGCGGGTGACTATAAACACCCACATTTTGCCCTCTCAGAATATACAAATCTGTTCAGTCAACCTTTGACCTTGCCCGTGACTTTTGGAAAGGACTTACCTTCTCTGGAAGTTTCATAACCCTAATGTAGGACCATCTACTGAAATAATAGTATATGGTTGGACATAGGCTGAAACAATAGCGCTGTGGCTCAGGACTCATGACCCTAACGTAGGGACCATGCACTGAAACAATAGTGCATGGCTGAACACAGGCTAAAAGAATAGCTCTGTGGCTCAGGCCTCGACGTAGGGAGACTATATACTAAAACAATAGTATATAGGCAAAATGTAGACTGAAACAATAGTCTGACATTTCAGACCCCCTAACCCTAAATTGAGAGCCATGCACTGAAACAATAGTACATGGCTGAACACAGGGTGAAACAATAGCTCTGTGGCTTAGATCCCAATGTAGGGAGACTATATACTGAAATAATAGTATATAGTCGAAATGTAGGCTGAAACAATAGTTTGGCATTTCAGACCCCCGGACCCGAACAGCCCTGAATTACGCACCTAAAATCACGCGCGTAATTTGATTGCACGTAAACCCACAAATATGCAATCAGTCCCTCCTCAGACCAGACTTCCTTTCCCCAGACCACCTCGAGACTCAATTATGCACCCCACACGGCACGCGCAATCAAATTGAGCGCTCTATCACAAGCGCGTAATTGGCCTATGCCCGGCCTAGTCTCACAGTCCTCTACCCCCAAGATTTCACGATTAAGCGCTTCAAATGAAATGCTTAATCGGATTGCGCACTCCACACCAGGCACACAATTAGTCCTAACATGGTTAGAACTAGGAAACTCAGCTGAGTCAGTCAGCCGGTCGCTAACTAAGTCGGTGACCGACTCAAAGCGATTAAGCACCGGGCAACCGGCGCGCAATTCGGTTAAACACCTGAAACAGGGCATTTAATTAGGAAAAACCCTATAAAAGACCTTTCTTAATTCGCCCTAAAATGAAGCTGATAATTTCAAAGGAGGCTGGAAAATTTGGAGAGCGAACACAGAGAGAAACAGAGCCATGACTTCGAGATTCGAACTTCAAGCCCTTCACTTCCGAGCTTCGAATTTCGAGATTCCTCTATGCAACCCCGACCTTAGGTAAAAATCTAATCTTTACTTTCTGACTTTAGTTTTAGTTCTTAAATTTAGGTTTTTCTTAGTTTTAATTATTAGTATTAAATTTTTAGTCTTAGACCATAGCACCCTTTTTTTTAAGCCGTAATCTTCTAATATCTGGTTCTAGTTCTCAGTTTCTAGAACCAGTCCTTATTCTAGCGGCCTAATCACCGACCTTAGACTTTGATTTTGTTCTGAAATCTTAATCTCTAGTCCTATTATTAATCTCTGGTTCTAGTTCTCAATTTCTAGAACCAGGCCTTAATCATACGATCTGATTTTCTGATTGCGGTCCCGAATTTAGTTCTTAGATTTTAAATTCTAGTTTTAATTCCTTAATTTAATATTTTTAAAATCCCAATTCTTAATTCAGTTTTCTGAAATTCTAGTTTCATAATTTAATCCATAATTATAACCTGAAATTATCAACTTTAAACATTCAAATAAAATACTATATTATAATCCAAAATTCAATTTACTTTAATCTCAGCCACCCGATTTGGCCAAGGGAGCTTACAGACGGTACTTGGGAACGAGACCAATCCTCCTTAGCATAGCGGACCCAAAACCCCTTTTCTTAAATTTTTTAGTAAAATTAATTCGTTGCTTTCTTAGAATTTTAGTAAGGGTAGTTCCTTTATTTTAATCATTTTTTAGTAAAGTTAACTCATTGTTTTAATCAGAATTTTAGTAAAATTAGTTCCTTTATTTTAAATAAATTTTTTTTAGTATAATTAATTCATGGCTTTAATTAAAATTTTAATAAAATTAATTCATCGCTTAATTATAATTCTAATAAAATTAGCATACTTGCTTTAATTAGAATATCAATAAAATTAGTTTACTTGCCTTAATTAGAATTTTAATAAAATTAGTTCCTTTGCTTTAATTAGAATTGCAATAGAATTGGTATAATCACCATACTTGATTTAATTAGAGTTCCATTAGAATTGGTATATTTGCATTCCTAATAAGATTAGAATTGGTATATTTGCATTCCTTTACTAGAAGTCTAATATTAATTAGACTTCTAGTAAGATTAGGAAACCAAATTAATTTGATTTCTAATAAGATTAGAGCATTAATATTAATTAGACTCCTAATAGGATTAGGAGACTTAACTAATTAGATCTCTAATAAGATTAAAATATTAAACTAATTAGACTCCTAATAGGATTAGAATACTTAAACCAAGTAGACTTATACTAGGATTAGGACACTAGAATAGTAGATTAATTCACTACAACAAATTCACATAATTAGACTCACAGTAGAATTAGGAAATTTGAACTAATTAGAATTACAGCAATAATAAGGAAGGAAAGAAAAACTAGACTATCTAAACTACAAGAAGAGCCACAGCTGCTGACGTTCGCTGGCGGATGATTCAATAAAGAAGTAACCCACACCCGCTCTAAAGCGTGATCACTGACGTGTTGCAGCGTCGTTAAATATTTGCAGCTGGCGATCTCAACAAACTAGGAATCCTCCTAGAACCCCCCTTTATATTCAACATTCAAAACACCGCATTTCCAGAGTCCGCTTAGGACAAAATTGGGCCACTTATTCAACAGGAATTGAAAGGAACTTAGAAAAAGCGCGCACCAACAGACTGGCGATCACGATGGGACACTTTTGCTAAACTCTTTCTTTCTTAGATAGTTAGTTTTTTTTATTATTTTATTTTCCTACTTTTTCTTTCTATCGCATCATTTCGAGTTCCTTTAAATATATGAGCCTTCGTTAAAGATTCGAGATGTCCAATATACGAAGAGTGAGTTTAGGAGACCCTCCATTGTGGGGATATCACGATAACCCTATTTATGAAGAAGAATCACCTTATGATTCCAGCCTAGGATAACCTGAGATTAACATGGCTGGTGAACAGGAAAATCCCTTTTCTACCTCGCATATCGGTAATAACATAACAAGAGAGACAGTAACACTGGACAAAACCTCACTGCCCAACAAATCGTAGAACTCAGTGTTCAGAGAATACAAAGAGGAGATGATGACGCCGGAGAATTGCTTTGAGGACTGGTTGCTGCATACGAGACCATTAGGGTGCGATAATATTCAGAAGAACAAGAACGATAGGAAAGGCCGCCTCCTAGCCCGAGCACGGTGTCAGCCCGCGCCTCACCATTGAGATAGCCTACTCACACATTCTTCAACGATGATTGTCCAGACAAGGTTTGCTCATGGGTTGCTCTAAAAGACAGCACCATCAAGATTGAAGATCTCCCTAAGATGCTCGATGAGTACATGGCCAAGAGAAAACGCCCTGGTCACTCATTCGGATTCGATAAATTTTGTCGGGATGCCAAATTTAACTTACCAACGAGATTCAAACCGCCAAAATTTACCAAATACAATGGCACGGGAAATTCAAACCATCACTTGGCCCTCTTTTGCAATGACTGTAGACCCATACGTGATAATCAAGAACTTATCCATTATTTTCAATGCTCATTAGAAGAAGCTCTAGATTGGTTTGTGGGACTCCCGCTATATAAGATAGATATATTCGATGATTTAGTCGGTCAATTCCTAGACCAATACAAGCACTTGATCCAAGAGGCAGTCAGTCTCAGCAATCTAATGGTGGCAAAGCAAGGACCCGATTAAGAGTTTGCCGACTTCGTCGCTTGATGGAGGAAGCTTGCTACCAGGACCGGCACTTCAATGAAAGAGAAAGACTCGGTCGACATTATCATCGATAACACTAGAGAACCATTAAAGAGTAAGCTTATCATAAGTGATTGCCCTGACTTCAGTGCACTCCACTCCCGAGCATCCCGACTAGCGCGACACATTAAAGGTGGAGACCTCACCCTATTCATAGTCACGTCGAGAGTAGGCTCTTCCAGCGAATCAAAGTAAAAAAATAATAAGAAAGCCTCAAGAACCGAGCAGGTTAACACTATTGTCAACCAAGGACAGAACTCTAGGAACAAAAACTTCTAGTCGAGAAACTTTGGGCAAAATCAGAATCAGCAACGGCACACGAGCCCAAATCAAGGCACAAATCAACAAAGATACGTGAACCAGAACCAAGGCCAGAATCAGATTCAGGGTCAATACCAGAATAGAAACTAATATCTCAAGACTTATCAGAACCAGAATACAACATAGAATCGACCAGCCCACACACCGAATTACAATAACGTCCCCCCACCGTAAAACTTCAACCTAGCTAGAGGATCCTACCAGCCGAGGCAGGAACACTATCCCCCTTTACCTGATACGATTCCTAACATCTTTTGTCTCCTCATCACTTAGAATCTGCTCTGATTCCCACAGGAAAGACCCCGACCATGTTGACAAATCTAGACTATAGCAAATACTGTGCAATCCATCGGTACGTGGAACACAATCTAAAAGACTGCTGGGTTCTCCGGGATGTAATCTATGACATGAATGACCAGAACCAAATCGACTGGGAAGCGCTTAGGAATCCTAACCCTAATAATAGTCAACCCCAATAGAATATAGGAATCATTAATAACCCTATGCTTAATCACAACCAAGTAACACCAGCCCAGGTCACCACCGTGGACCTCCCCGGTCAATCCTTTTTCCAGCCCTCCACCTTAATCACTCGCATCCGACCGTCCAACACTTTTGCTACACCTACAAGAGTTCCTTCGCCCCCACACCCGTCGGCCTTGATCACTCGAATCGCTCCGCCGAGCCCACCTCCTTACCCAAAATTCAATCAGATACGAGTCCATTCCTTTAGGGCCCGAAGACCATTCCTCCATAGTTGCCCACCGGAGCCTTCAACTCCTCTAAATCCTAAGCCAACACCATTGCCTCTCCCCTCATCCGATTTAGAGCCCGAGTAAGGAGATCATGTTCTTCAGACTGCAACCCAAATTACCGTATGGGTAGACAG
This sequence comes from Chloranthus sessilifolius, assembly GCA_021018995.1. Lineage (NCBI taxonomy): Eukaryota > Viridiplantae > Streptophyta > Magnoliopsida > Chloranthales > Chloranthaceae > Chloranthus > Chloranthus sessilifolius. The sequence goes on along the minus strand of CM037584.1, from coordinate 92,371,662 downwards.
TGTCACCCGAAAGACCCCAAGCCAAGAAGACGAGACAAGGATCGAGTGTTTGCTAAACGCAGAAGAAAGTCAACGAGAAGAACATCCTGACCTGTACGAGACGCTGGTCTCCGCTTTCCTAGAAGAAGAGGATTACACACAGTATCTCCCACCTTAGAGCGGCACAGTGCTAGTAAGCACTCCATCCTAGAATTTCACTCACTTCACATATAAATTAACATCGAGTAACACCGGGTTCGGTCAACAACCGCCTTGCCTGATTCTTAAGTTAAGAACCAATTATCCACCTCCGCCTTTCCCTCAAAATAAGGATTTCATGAACGTACAACCATCAGAGGGGAACATGAGAGAAAGAGGAGTAAACTTGCCTCCCCCACATCACATTATCCCTCCATCAATCCCTACACCTCAACCACTCCAACCACCTGCACCCAAGGCTCATCAGCCAGGTAAAGAAATTACACTCGATCCAGGGCAAGAATATGACCTTTTGAGGCATCTCTAAAAGATCTCAACCCAGATATCCATACTAGAACTCATTAAGAAATCTCATGCCCATCACCGATTGCTGATAAGGACACTTGAAGACACACAAGTGGATGAAGACACAACATTAGATGAGTTACATCAAATTGTCTCGGTCATAGCGCAACCTCTGACACTCACTTTCACGGATGTAGGCATGCCTAAAGAGTCACTCCGCGGAAGTGCAACTCTCATATACCTTACGGTCATAATTAGAGGATTCTTCGTACTCCATGCATTGATCGATATAGGAGCAGGACTCAATATTTGCCCTATGACAACGTTAATGATGCTTGAGTACACGGAGCAGGATGTCAGGCCCTCTGCACTATCTCTTATAGCTTATGACAGATTACGTCTTTTCATCAAAGGAACTATCAAACTCTAGGTTCTCCTCGGGCCTAAAACAAAAGACGTCACCTTCCATGTTTCTGATTCGTCCAGTACGTACAATCTTATCTTAGGAAGAAAATGGTTAGAGTCAATGAAGGCCATTGCTTGCACATACCACTAATGCGTCAAATTCTCGTACGAGGACTCCATTGTCCTTATATACGCTGATGCACCCCTCCAAGAGATGGACACTGATTACGCAGCAAGTATTCCGACAGCCTATGATTTCGTGTTGAACACAGGCCATATTTAGAAGACCTGAATCCCCGATGAGGCAACCATTGCAGAAGTCTATCCCCCTATCCCTCCTAGTTCTCCCCCAACGAGTCAACAAAAATTAATGAGAAGAGAGGTTGGCCTAGACCTCGCCAAACTCTTCAACATCAACCCAACCGCGACAAAAGGTTGGGACCTTGTGTATCAGCTTGGGTACACCCCCCACACCGGACTCAGTAAAAACAAGCAGGATCGTGTAGGACCTATCGTCCTAAGGAAAATACGTAAACACATAGGGTTAGGTTACCAATCGGGCGGCCAACAAGTTGACTTATTCCCTACCTCACCAAAATGGTCTCTATACGACCACTTTGTCTACAAGATCACTGAGAAAATAGATGTACCAAGGCAGAAGGAAGTGTCCTTCACTAAATCCCAAGAAGCGAAAATCAAATGAATGGCTAAAGCATTCAATGATTTAACGAATATGAATGATGATATTGATAAACTGCTCGAAGGAGTCAAACCCTTGTTTGACACTAAGGAGTTTACGGAAGAGAGAAAGGAAGAACCTCCAGAATTCGAGCCGCAAGTAGGAGATTGGGAATCCACCGATGACAAAGATTTTCACATAGCAGCCTTGCAAGATAGTGAAGAGCACTTACACTAAACATGGGAAGAGGATGACACCCCATAAGAAGATTTTAGCTCTCATAGCATTCACTTCGTCCTTGGCCTTGAAAGATGGGAATGCCCTTGGGACTCCCCTTGTATCGCTCACCCATACCAACCTCGCTGTAGGGCATGCGCCAGCATATTAAAATATTTCGCTAGCTGGATTTGACATTCTGCAATAGTAGAATGGAATGACTTCAACCCCGTAACGACAGAGGCAAGTAGTGACCTGCTAGTGCGACTGCCGGTGCAAGAAGAAGAAAATTCCAACATTCATCTGGTTGACCCAAAAGAAAACACTCACATCGCTTTTATTGAGTTCGAAGAGGAAATCGAACTAGACACCCCTCCATCCCCAGACACGTCACAACTCTAAATATTCTAGAAATCTCTCGAGGAAGAGTGGCAACCCCCTCCGAGTGATGACGAGGATTACTGGATAGACCTCCCTGCACTCGAGCTAGCAGAGCAGGCTAACCAAGGATTTCATGCATTGTCAGATTAAGAAGATGAGTTTGATACCGGCCTTGATTCTGGCTTGAAAGGATGGAAATGCCCTTGGGGGTCTCCCTGCATTTCCCACCATTACCAGCCTCGCTATCGAGCGTATGTATTCATCCTAACATACTATGAAGTTCAAGGGAAAGAACTCACTACCCCTGAGGATCCCTTAGGAGGTCACTCTTGACAGGAAGAGCAACCGCATTATAACTCAAAGGATGATAGTTCAATCAATGTGATAGAGGAAATCCGAACATTAGTGTCGCTGTCAATGTGATAGAGGCAGTCAATGTGATAGAGGAAATCCGAACGTTAGTGTCGCTGTCACCAACATCGCTTATTCAAAAGATCTCATCAGATGAGGACTCCAAAAAAAAAATGCCAAATTCAGAACAAGTCCACATTTCTCGAAGAATCGCCTGAACGGCTCTGGCAGTTGTCTCACTCCCTCAATTAGAGGAAGCAACTCTCCCTGCGCCTCTTGAGGTGACCGACCTTGTACCATATTTACTATCAAAAATAAAAAAAAATAGAAAAAGCAAAAAATCCTAAGAATTTAGAAATACAAAATCTAAAAAAATTAGAAAACCCTAAAAAAATTTGAACCCTTCGTCCCGAATCAATTTTGCAACCAACAAGGTGACTTTTCACCTAAGACTTCTATCCCCTCTCCCGCACGAAGACGCAAGGCGCCCAGGCTAAAAAACAAGCCAATAATCATACCAGACGAGATACTTCTCAACTTTGAGAAAATGATCAATAGCCTTGACCTTCACCTTACCAAAGATCTCTCAGTCATAAATTGTGTCGATGAAGGGCTACCTTTCATAAAATCAAATCCCCAGTTTTATAATTTTGCAATATACGAGCTTATCGAGGATGAAGAAGGAACACCAATCACCGAGGAGGCGCAAGACTTCCAACGGGTCGTAAAGCATTTCGACGAGCAAATCCAAGCCGTCATGGAACCTACAGAAGAAATCAACTTTGGCATTGAAGAGAAACCCAAGAAGCTACTAATTAGCGCAACGCTTAGCTCCAAGGAACATTAGCAAATCGTACAAGTCCTGCAAGAACACCTCGATTCCTTTGCATGGTCCTATGAAGATATGTCCGGTTTAGACTCGAGTTTAGTAGAACATTGCCTTATCTTGGAGCCTGATGCAAAGCCTGTTAAGCAGAAACTCCGAAGGATGCACCCGTAAACAGCCCTTCAAGTTAAAGAGGAGGTTGAAAAATTACACAAATCCAAGTTCATCCGAGTCGTCCTCTACTCCAAATGGGTCACTAATATAGTACCTGTCGCTAAGAAAGATGGTAGAATACGGGTTTGTCTTGACTTCTGAAACCTCAACCAGGCATGCCCAACAGACGACTTCCCACTTCCGCACATTGACACTCTAGTGGACAACACTGCTGGACACGAGATGCTATCCTCTATGGACAGTTTCTCTGGGTATAATCAGATTAAATTAGCAGAGTCTGACCTAGAGAAGACTTCTTTCACTACACCATGGGAAACTTACTGCTACGTCGTCATGCCTTTTGGGCTTAAGAATGCAGGAGCCACGTATCAACGCGTCATAATGGTTATTTTTCAGGACATGATGCATAAATGTGTAGAAGTCTACGTCAATGACATACTAGTGAAGTCCCAAATGTGGGCAGGACATGTTGAAGCACTCCGACTGGTGCTACAAAGAGCTAAGAAATATCAGTTAAAAATGAACCCAAAGAAATGTGTCTTCGGAGTCACCTCCGGAAAATTACTCGGCTTCATAGTCAACAAGCAAGGAATCGAAGTCGACCCTGCAAAAGTCAAAGCTATCCTTAAGATGCCACCTCCCAGTAGTATCAAAGAATTACGAGGCCTGATGGGAAGATTATATTTCATCAAGAGATTTATCTCCCAGCATTCAGACAAATGCGATCCTTTCTACAGACTACTTAAAGGAGGAACTGAGTTTAAATGGGATGACCAGTGTCAGCAAGCCTTCGACAACATCAAGAAGTACCTCCTTAACCCGCCTATAATATCGCCACCAATTCCAAAAAGACCTCTAATCCTCTACCACTCAGCGAATGACAAAGCAATGGGAGTAATTCTGGGACAATATGAAGAAGACGGCAAGAGAGAGAAGGTTATCTACTACCTTAGTAGGAAAATGGTCGAGTACGAACGAAAATACATTTCAATGGAGAAGACCTGCCTCACACTAGTGTGGGCCTCAACCAAATTACGGCACTACTTCGGAACACATAAGACACTAGTACTAGCTTGAATGGACCCTCTGAAGTACATATTAGAAAAGCCTGCGACATCAGGAAAGATCGCTCGCTGGCATATGCTATTACAAGAATTCAATATCACTTACGTCACGTAGAAGTCGATCAAAGGACAAGCAATCACCGATTATCTCGCAGACCTCCCACTCCTAAGCAATGAACCCATACATGCGGATTTCTCCGATGAAGACCTACTCATGATTCATAACGAAGAGCCTGATAAGACGTCATGGACCCTTTATTTCGACAGTGCTCTAAATCACAAAGGAAAAGGCATCAAGATAGTCCTTCTAACCTCGAAAGAAGTTGCCATACCCAAGGCTTTTCAACTAGATTTCCATGTCACTAATAATATCGCAAAATATGAAACTTTCATAGCTGGACTACAATTAGGAGTTAAACAGTTGAAAACCATCAATGATTCCAAGCTCGTAATCTCGTAAGTTATAGGAGAATGGAAGACCAAGGAAAGGGCACTAATAGCATATCTAGAAATCGCTTAATATTTGGTAAAGAAATTTGAATGAATCTCTTTCACGCACATCCCTAGGTTAGAAAACAAGCTCGCAAACTCCCTAGCCTCACTAGCCTCAGTCATCCAAATACCCATCGGATAAAATACCAAGACCCTCTTTATTGAAAAGCTGACAGTACCCGCCCACGAGATAGCATGGACCGTCAAGAGAGAATTACCCATCCTCCCCACAAGCACGAGACCAAATGAAGCAATCACTCCGGAAAATCACGTCAAGCCAGAAACCAAAGTTGCTATGTTCAGATTTGAAAAATCACCAACTGACGACGGACAGCCATAGTATTTTGACATCTGAAACTTCCTGAAGCATCAACACGTCCCTCCATACGCCACGAAGATCGAACAGAAGACTATAAGGAATCGATGCGCTCGATTCTGCATACTCAGCAAAATACTATACAAAGAAGCCTTCACCAAAGGAGTACTGCTACGTTGCATCACAACCACCAAAGGACAATACATCATTCGAGAAGCACAAGCTAGCACCTATGGCGCTCACGCCGATAGACAGAGACTCGCAGATCAAATCATACGACAGGGCTACTTCTAGCTGACAATGATAAGAGATTGCCACCTTTACGGCCAATTCTGCAAATAATGCCAAGAACACACCACACTTATCAAAGCTCCATGTGGGCCTTCGATGTCATCGGACCTTTCACAGACACAGTTGGGAATACTCACAAGCACGCGTTCATACTTACGGCAATCGAATTCTATACCAAATGGGCAGAAGCTAAATCCTACGTCAGAATCACCGCTTCGACACTCGTAAGCTTTATCATTTGGAATATCATCACCAGGTTTGGAGTACTCAGGATATTTGTCACAGACAACGGACCGCAGTTCATCGCAAAGAAGACGAAGAAGTTATGCAAGAAGTTTGGCATTGATCTACGCCACTCATCGCCATTCTACCCTCAAGGAAATGGACAAGCAGAGGCTATAAACAAAATGCTGATTCGAATTCTGAAATACACAGTAGAGACGAGCAATGGAGCCGACTGGCTCGAACGACTACTAGAAGCACTCTGGGCCTATAAGGCCTCTATTCATATAGCCATTGGCCAGACTCCTTACCTCCTTACATATGGGATGGAGATAGTCCTACCATATGAGATACAAGTACCAACCTTATGAATTCAACTTGATGATGAGCTATCCTTAGACGAGAGGAGAATTTCTCTACTCACGCAGCTAGAGCAACTTGATGAGACATGTCTAAGGGCAACTGATCACGCTCATGTATATCAGAGGAGAGTGGCCAAGTCTTACGATAAGAAAGTCCTTGAACGAACCTTTAATATTGGAAAATTAGTCTTAAAGAAAATCATGCCTTCAAGCATGCTCACCCGCAAGAAAAACTAAAACCAAACTGGGAAGGCCCTTACGTTATAACAACCACATATCCTGGGAATGCATACAAACTGGCGAACAATGATGGGGAAGAACTCCCTAGCCCTTGGAACACCATGTACCTTAAAAAATACTACTCTTAGCCCTATGATCATCACATGTGGTTAAATGCTTATACTTATCACCCCCGTAGTTGTCACGTCCCATTCATTAGTCATACGTCATCAATTCTCAGAATATCCCTAAGACCTCCAATTTATCGCCCACCTTCTTATTCGGGCAATCTGATCAAAGGAATAGTGACATACCTAACCTCTTTCAAAAGCATAAGTAACACCTGATCCTCATCCCCCTTCTCCTGCCATTGGAGGAGACATTGGAGCAAAAAAATAAAGATTTTAGGTTCAATCAAAACTAATTATTCTTGCGCCAGCAGGATGCTTTCAAAAAATATATATATTTAAAAAAAAAATTGAGTGAGAGCATTACAACAAATGAACAAGTCAATGAGGTCAAGGAAGCATAAGCAGGCCGTGAGGACATCTCTGGTAACTTTACTAGAAATGTATAAGCAAACTGTGAGGGCATCCTTGTCGTCCCCATACTACTAGATATCGTCGTAAGGTGGTGGGAAGAGGACAAACTCCTGCTAACCATAGAATGTGAGATTTTGATGGTACCGAAACATGACAAAGAGCTCAATCATGGCACCCTGTATCCCTCTGAGAAGAATATTAGTACTCATCTCTTTTGCAAAGCATTAGATACAAACTATTACTCACATCACTGAGCCTTACACCCCTCCTCTATTTTTATTTTTCGGACGATAAATCAGAAGCCTTACAGGATACTCCTAAGAATGAAACTGAAAACTGATGAATGATGACTGATGCAATCACCTACTATACCTACCATACTTCTCCCTGATTACCACAGGATAGGATGACCACCACCCAAAGGTAGACCCCGGTATACAACTGAGATAATCAAAGCGACCTTCCCTAGTTCGATGATAGTACTGATGAACTTTTATTCAAAAACTAGCTCACCAAATACCCATGACTTCTTATAGACCCAAAGTGCTCATCTAAAACTTAGAAAAGCTTCATTGCATCTAGACACTGGAAATTTTTTTTTTGTCAGAAGAAGAATCACCTTAGAAGCACCGACTCGTCCACAAAGAAGATGCAGAATAACAAAGTCACCATCCAGAGAATGATACTGAAGATACTGTACTACCGATCTTATCACGCTCCTACACTGGGGCATTTTATTTTTATTTTTAATTATTTTAGTTATTTGCTTTCCCTGTTGCATTATTTTCATTTCCTAAAAGAGAAAAAAAAGAAAGAAAAAAAGAGAAGAGAAAAAAAACATATATCCATCTTTTATTACCAGACCTCGGTCTGAGACACTTACCCCCCTTGACAACTAGCAAGGGGGAGAATAAAAATTATTGACAGCCTCACCTTTACATATGCAGATACAAAGCAACCTTCAACCACCACTAGGTCAGCTCAAGAAGCATCCAAGTCCCGATGACGATTGACGACACTAGAAGCAAAAGGCAGATGCAAGAGGTAACTAAAAGAAAAGAAGCCGATCAGATGCATCTAAACCAAAAATCTCTATATATATCAAAATTTTCTTTTTTTTTTTTACATCTGTCACCAGGGGCATACCCCCTGCATATACAATGAACACACACACAATGAACACAAAAAATACACATGCACCCCTACTCCCTATGCTGCCACTAGGATGGTCAATCACCGTTGTCCCCTATATCGTCGGCCTGAAGGTCCGTAGACTGATCGTCCAAAAACACGATCTCGGCACCTGGAGTCTGCGGAACCTCTAGACGACAAGGCCCCGCTACTGAACCCCCCTCACTCGCTTAACTAATAGACCGCCTCGATCGAGAATGAAGAGGATACCCATCAAGAAACTCCTGAATAACCGAATCCTCATGAACGTAGTCCCTAGCGCGATCACGTGTCGTACGATGAGGCTGCCCAGCCGAGGAACCCGTGGCCCTCGATTCCAATCTAGCAAGCTGGATAACCATCCCGCGCACTCCCCACTCACTCCTCGTCAGACGATACTGCAGCTGATCTAGGGTCACCTGCATCTCTGCACATGTCATCCGGCGCACTGCCTCCAATGCCTCAGTCTAAGTCCTCTGCGTGACCATCATCTCGACGAATAGGTCCTCCCAACTCTGTGTCTCCCCAAGGATCAGTCTCGCCTCAAGAGTGGCATGTGCTCGTGCCACCTCTAAACGCGCCTCCTCGAGATCACGTACCTGCATTACCACATCGAGTCAAAGAAAACCAATATATATATATATGAACATGAAATTTTTTGGAAAAGAAGAGAATCATATCAGATCCACCCTCTCTCTAAGAAGTCGCTCAATCGTCGCAGCAGTCACTGGATCAACAGACGGACAGAAGGAATACTAAATGTGGGAGGCTACAACAAGAACGAACAAACAAATACATATCAGATAACACTACCATGATGAATAAACTACGAACACAATAACTAAAACATACCTGAGAATGAATAGGAGCAGACCCCTGAGGGAGAGCCTCAGGGGCCAAGTCCGAAATAGCCTTCACAAAAAAAAAATAACCAAACAAGCCAACACAAGATATGTCAAAACAAAATAAAATAAAATAACTTAAACTGAATTACACCAAACCAGAAACTATACCTAACTCTCGGGGTGTAGAGAGGTAGCAGTCGCCTCCCTCATCTGATGAACCTCGGCAACCTGACGTTGAAATACCACAAGATGTCAGTAAACTATTAAGAAAAGTGAAACAATAACACCCAATGAACTACTACAATTATATAAATGAGTCAAAAGATTGAAGAAACTCACCTAGTGCTCTAGCTCGGCCCCAAGTTGAGCCATCGCTGGATCCTCCCAACTGGAGGAAGAAATTGAAGACGGATCAAATGTCAGAATGAAACCTCCAGCAGCAAGCTTGGCTCTCTACGAATAATAATAAACACATCAGTTTGGCATGTTCACAATGCTAACAATTAACAAAACCATATAGACACTTACCAATTGATCAACCTAAGAACATAGACTAGCCGCTACCTCTCGGCCAGCCTACTGTTGCCTGCGATAGACATCTAGCAAGGCCTCCTGGCGAGCGACCTCACCCTCTCTCTCAGTCTGACAAACGACATAAGAAATAGATAAGGCCACCACACTAGCATAGAAGTGGACAAAACCCATAAACGAATACACTCACCAGAGATCGTCGGGTCTCCGCAAGCCGAACCCCCAACTCATCCTCTACTGCTCTAGCCTGAGCAACCGAGGTGAGGGAGCATAGCATCTCCTCATCAAGACGAGGGGCGCACCCCATCTGCTCCATCACACTATGAAGGGCATCCAATGCTCCCCAAACGCCCATCGTGAGATGGCCCTGCTCTAACGCAGCCAATCTCTCCCTCAATCCCGATGCCGACTCAGGCCTGCCGACCGTAAAAGAACCACTCTCAGACATCCGCCTCATCACACGCCCCTGTCACCCTGGTACCCCCGGCTCTAAAATCAACCATCTGAAGTGCCATCTTCTTCTCAAAATCCCGACCAGGGGGACCAGTCATCCTCTTCGCCACCTTGTGGTGAATCTCTGGAGGGACTCCCTGAGCGAGCCCCAGCTGTCGAACTGCTAGAGATAGGTGGATCCTCTCCACCTTCTCAAAACAATGGACCCATATATCCATATCAAAGAAAGGTTGGCCAAATTGAATTACTGGCACGCTTACATCCTCCTCGGCCGCGTACGGCCTCCAAATCACCTACAACCAAATAAACAAGCCAACCCATCAATAAAGCCTTAGAGCCTAAAAGCCCAAAACAGAACAAAACAAAATGTGTGTACCATGATATATTCCTACCCCTCATTCATGTCCTCAAAAAGGCCCCGCGTGGTCTGAAGATCCAAAGACCAATGGTGACCCCGCAGCGTTGTCCTCCACACATGCATCTACAAAAACGTGAATGTAACCTCCAACGGAACCCATGGACAAAGACAAGAAAAGTGATCATACGCCCAAAACTAGAAAACACAAAAAAAAGAGAGATGCTAAATAGCTACTACGAAATGAAATAAAAACTAAAGATACTATGACACCAATTAACTAAAACTCACCTGAAGGAAGGGAAGGAAACCTCTAATCGTCGTAATGCTTCGCCCCATACTATAAAGCTGCTCATAGAGATGCGCCAATGCTGCCGCACCCCACACATAGGTAGGGACCCGATCAAGGTCCCTGAGAACCATAAAAAATAACCAGTGACGCATCCCCAAGTCGAAGAAGAAAAGAGTACCGTACCGAGGAAGTGCATAAAGAACGCTCGAAGCACCCTATCCGCAGCCAACCCGGCTCAACCACGGGCTCCCGACCTACAATTTCCATGCAATGCACCTCGTAAGACGTCTCCGGCTTCGAATGATGCCTCAGAGGGATGAAGCCACTGGAGAATGTATCAAAGAACCAAGTGACCCGAACTACACTCTGCCCTGAGCCATTAGATCTATATGGTACACCCAAAATCTCCTCACACCCCCCCAAATAATCTCCTACCATTTGCCTTGTGATCGGCTCACCCTAAACATGAAGACCAGTGATGCGAACCTAGTCCTCTGGGGTCGACAGCAACATACCAATTGGGAAGAGAAGTACCTGATGCTCCTCCCTCCACCTCTCTAGAATCATTGCGATCAGACCGCGATCGACCTAAGAGGGCTCCAGCTCTAGGATCGACCCAAAGCCGAAAGACACCAACCGTGCCCGCTGGAACTCTGGCAAGGCACGATACTAAGTGTGAGACTCAGTCCATGCTGAGCTGATAACCAGCTGTGGGGGCTCCTATCGAACGAAACATAAGCAAAAAAAAATAATAATAATAATATGACTAACACACATACCTATGAAAAAGGCAGGTAGATTTACCAAAAAGGCAATAAAGTATACTAAAACACACAATAATAGTCCTTAACAAGCACGCAAAACATGATAAGAATAATAAAATAAAAACATGACCTATCCCTAGACACACTCATGATGCAGGAATGAGTACACAATCAATGATCAATGCAGGTTCGACATAAATTAAAAAGGGTCTCCAGATCCTAATAACCCTATATCATGACCTAAATGCCTAGAAAAGTGAAGGAATTCTTGCTCATGGGTACCTACTTGGCCTCGAGCGAAGAAATCCTCCAGCGGGAAGTGTGTGCGAGCCTGACGGTCCTCACCCTGATGCTCCTCACCCTCAACTCTCTCTCCCTCACCCTCAGCTACACCTTGATCAATCTTGAGTACCTCCTCCCTGACCACGCCTTGGTCACCCTCCGGTACCTCCTCTCTAGCCATCTCCCCGATGCCCTCCACGACAATAGCACCGGTCTGAGCCTTGGAAGACTCACCGAACTCTCTCGCTAACATCCGCTCCACCTCTGATACAGATGAATAGAATTGATCACTGCCTCTGGACTCCATCCTAGAAGAGAGAACTCAAAAAGTTAGGAAGAATGGAAGAAACGGTGCCTAAAATAGATGATCAGATCGCAAGATATCGCGAAAACACAAAAACTAGAGCGCAAGGAAATAAGGAAACAGAGAATCAAAGACAAAAATGGATAACATCAAAAAAGAATTTTGAAGTATATATAGAACGCAGCCAAATCGTACGCTTGAACTGAAGCGCTCAATCAAATTACGCATCATACTCCCCGCGCTCAATTTGGATCACACGCCCATTCTTGAACGCGTAAACAAATCATCGCCCGCTCAAACTAACCAGATGCCCCAGTTGCGCGCTGCTTGCTAGACGCATAATCCTCCCAAGCGCCTACCCCGTGCCGTGTAAATGCCAAAGATCACCAGCATAGTGACCAAGCGCCGCCCTAATCCTATGTCCCATACCACACATTTAATTAGGTTAAACGATGGGGCACTGACGCATAATGACCCTTTGAACTCCTGAAACGAGCGCGCCCATCCCGGCGCGCAATTTGGTTACGCGCCCGAAATGAAGCGCGCAATTCTCCAGGTAAACACGAAAAATATATGCCCAGAAAAGCAGGTTTACAGGCCTAAGTTAAAAGATTTTCAGCACTAATTCCCAACCCAAACTACACCCTTGCTAAGACCAATCTAGAAATACTCCTGACTTAGAGAATATACACCCCGACAAAAAATTGCCCACCATCACTTACGCACTTGAACTAAGACCAAACTAAACTAAACTAAAAATGCCCCCAACATATCCCAAATCCAAAATAAATGAACCGAATGAAACCAAACTTAAATAAATAAACATCACACTCCAAAAAAGTCAAATTAGCTACAAAGCAAACCAAACCAAAATTTACTAAGTATAAATAACCACAAATGGAATTAAAAATATATTCACTTCATAAATGAATAAAATAATTACAAAATATATCGAGGGCATACCCTCTGAATATACAACTTAAAACAAGAAATTTAAAACCAACACGTTCAGGCAATGCCCGAATCCAGATCTATTCGTGAAACAAAAAATCTCGGAGAAGCCCAAAAGAGGAACACACCCTGAATGAATTTTGACAACATTTCCCCACCCCGAGCCAGCAGAAAAGGAGTGGCTCATGGAAAGCCACTCAGGACCTGCGGGATTCACCCATGGAAGCTCACCTTGGAAAGCAGAACAAGGAGGAGCAACTAACACTGAATCCGCAGAGCCTACCGAGGAAAAATAGGCATCGATCACGAGAACTCTGACCCAGCCTTATCCTTGGGTTTCCTTTCTACCACCTTTTTCCCTTCCATCGCCTCTCCCAATGGGGTGATACTTCGAGTTGGATTGATAGCACCAACCCTAGCATCGCCCCACATTCTCAATCCCGTCCATTCTCAATAATCCACTTAATAATCACAATTCTTTGGGTTTAATACCCGGGATACAAAAGAGAAAGGAAGAAAAGACATTAATGAACAAAAATATATGGCCCAAATCTTTTAATCCTAAACTTGAAATAAAATTTAAAACAAAAATCCAAAGCCTTTGGCTCACACTTATAAAAACTATACCTCCTAAATCATAGAGTGACAAGTGTCACATTTTTTAAAAGCCTTCCAATCTAATTAAATCTAAACCAAACACATACCCCCTGAAAGACCACAATCCATGACAAACCTAAACGAACCAATAATCACACAACACTTACCCCTCCAAAGGAAACACAAAACCACCCCAAGTCTAGACAAGCCAATAGGATCCAAACACTTTACACCCATCTGGGAATTGAAATTTACACAAGTATCATCTCAAATCAAACAAAACACCAAAACACAAAAAAAAATCTTAAACTTTAGACAAAAAAAAGACCCTTTAAAATGAGACCCTGACTCATCTGGACTATGAGGTCGCCTTAAGATAATCCTCCTAATGAAAAGAATGCCCCCGATAAACCCAATAGAATCAAGTAAACCCTCTAAACAAAACTCAATAAAGCAAATTAATTCAGGCTAAGCCCTGAATAAATTCGAAATGAATCCTAAAACTCTAAGCTAAGTTAAATCCTAACTAAACCAAACAAATCAAATAGATCTAACTAATCCATTAATAAGTTTAAACAAATAAATAAGCACAATAAACAAAAAATACCTCTTTATTTATAACTTGGAAATTTTACAAGTATCACCGGAGGCATACCTCCTGAACTTACAACCCAAAACGAAAACCTAGAACCTAATTTACAACCCAAAATGAAATCTGGAGGCCTAAAACGGAGACCAAGCGAGGAGAAGAGCGTCCAATCGGAGGCGTCAGAAGGAGCAGCGCCCGACTTCGAGCATCCAATCGAAGGCTTCAGGAAATATTGGTTGGGAAACATATCCCTCCACTCGTATCACCTTCACTACCACCATCTTCACCTCCTCCACCTCCGCCTCCTCAACGCTTCCTTTACTACTTCCTAAAAGGGACTGATGTGAAGACTAGCCTCCTCTTTCCCAATACCGCCCATTCCTAAAATAATGTCGTCCTTGAGCATCACCTCAAGATGAAGATCACGCAAAATCAAGAATACAGGAAGAAATGACATCTAAATTGGACGATTAGATCACCCGATATCACCAAAACACGAATTTCAGAATATAAAAGATTTAGAAAAAGTAAAACTCAAGACTAAACCGAGGGATGAAGAACAAATGAAGGCTCCCTCGCTTATATAGAGTACCTTCCCAATCATGTGCCAAAACACTTACGCTTAACTCAATCATGCACAAAGCATATTGCGCTCAATCCAAAACGCGCGCCTTGACTAGAGCGCACAATGAAACCATCACCCGTGCAGACGGCGCGACGCTCCGGTCATGCGCCCACTATAGACCGGGCAATCCCATCACACGACATACTTACACCGTGCAATCTGAAAGGTCGCCCGTACAGTGATCTGGTGACATTTAAATTATGCACTTATGAAACCACGCGTAATCCAATTGCACGTTTACAGTCAAATGTGTGACTACCCTTTCTAGCTTTCAATCGCACGCCTGAAAATAGGAGCTCAATTCGATTAAATGCTTGGGAATAGGTGCGTAATACCCAACTCCAGACAGAATCGTCCATCCTCACACCTTTTATCCCTTCTCGGTCAAGATTCTCCTCCCATATCCCATCACAATCAGACCATAGAGGGGGGATCCCGTCGCATAACCTCATCGCGCATGTGCCATCGCGATAAATCAACCATGCCACCACACATTCCATCGCAAAAAGCAGAAGACGATTCCAGCTAGGGCGCGACCACCACGTGAGCGCATATAACACAAGATTTGCCCAAGAAAGAAATATGACACAACCCTGCCACACATCCATGAATACGTCCCCTCGTGATGCAACTACGAATCGATCTCATCACGAACATGCCCCGTCGCAACACACCAACTTCATCTCATCGTACATCAATCACGCCTCCCCAGAATCCTCATCATAAAACCTTGCATAGTGTCAAACCTCCTAAAAAGCCCCATTGCTAACTATGATCAACCAATGTCTCATCACGGAAGCAAAGAACCTACTTCTCAAATCCCTAGCTACAAAGTAGTCTCTAGGCTCCAACAGAAAAAGAGGGACTCCTCACACATCCCATCACAACACTCACTTCCCTAAGACATTGCATCACAGCAAAAATGAAGAAAAGAGAAGAAATCTCCAAAGTCTCACCACTACGTCACGGCGACAATCGGCTAGTCCCGCCACCAGCTATACAAAAACCCTTGACAACCCATGTCGCATCACAGACTACACAAGCTACATGCGATTTAGGTAAGTATCAACCCTAGGTAAGTACTACCCTCTTCTCTTTTCTCGATATTTAATCTAAATATATATATATATATATAAGTATTGTTAATCTATAAAAAGTACCACTTTTCACCCCTTAACCTGGCCCTTGATGGACCTCGGAGCATGCTAATAATGGTTTTAATTGTGTTGTATGAATAACAAGAAAATTATAGCTTAAGCTGAAATCCATCATTTGTCAAGCAAAGAAGAAGGAATATTGGAGCTAAGTTGTGAAACTGAGGGGTCTACATTGAAGGCATCATGGTGGTTCACACCATTATGGAAAAATAGCATGCAGTGGTGTCCTAAGAGGCTTGTTGAAGGTGAGAAGTGGGGCCCATGATGAGAGAAGATGCTATCATTGCATTCCACTTGTTGAGCAACTGGAAATAGGGATGCAATTTATTCATTCAAGCAAGCAAGCAGCTACAACTTCTGTTGCACAAGTTGAGGAGGCCCTGCATTTATGGAGCTGCTGCACCATTCCTCTGAACCACCTTGCTGCAACCACCCATCCAAGCCTAAAGAAAATTTGAAGTTGCTGATGCAATTCGAATACACTCAAGCATGCCAACATGCTTTCTGCCACAAAGAGCTCAAACAAGTTACACTTCAAAGCAACCTTCAAGAGTTGTTACTACACCCACTCCAGCATATCAGGGCCTACTACATTGCGGTGTATAATTAAAAGATCAGCACATGAAGCCCCTTGAGCAATGGAATGTGTTGATGTATAAAGATCGAGCAGTTGCTATTTTCACACCCATGAGTTGAAGGCTGAGGTGTTGCAGCCTGTCATCAGAAGGAGCTGCTACACCATGTGGCACCTCCAAGCTATTGCACTCGGATAGCTCCTATGCCACTCTCTCTCAAGCTGCAGATTAGTGGCAATATAGATCTGAGCATGGAGGCGTGTAGATTGTCATAAGAGTAGCATTGCATGAGAATCGCGCGAGCTAGAGCTGTGCAAATGAAGAAAGGTATTAAACTCAACGAGATCCTCACGAGGTGAGAGACCTGAAGCTGTTGAAGGCCACCCTCGCGAGGCTGCATGAAACCAGCAATACTTATCCACACGAGAAGCTAGTTCTGAACCTGCATGCATGACATCCTCGCGAGCTAGAGAGACCTGATGCTGCTATTTTTTTTTAGCCTAGCGAGCAAGACTACAAGCTGTACATATTTAACCTCATGAGCAGCAGAGGGAGCTTCTGAAATATTTATCCTCGCAAAAAAGAGAGAGCAGGGAGCTCCTTGAAGTTTCTATCATCGTGAGCTGGTTCTAGAGCTGCATGTATTTAGAGCCTCGCGAGCCTTAGAGCAGCCTCCATGTGATCTACACGAGTAGCAGAAAAGAGATGCTCCTTTAGAGCCTAGCGAGTTGTGCAATCTAATCCTGGCGAGCTCTTTTTCTTTAAATGGTTTATATTTCTTCAGCCTAGTGAGCTGCCCATGCTGAAGCCTCCAACCTCGGGAGCATGGAGTTGTTGAAGAGATCTTAGCGAGCAGCCTACGAGCTGCTGTATTCTTCCAGCCCCGTGAACAGTTCTGAAGCTCCATTTATCTTCTTTCCTCGCGAGCAGCTTACAAGCTGATTATACTTCCATCCTCATGAGAAGGAAGAGCTGGATTTGCTGAATATATTCATCCTCGCGAAAGCTTAGCGAGGGTAGACCTGAAGCTGCTCCTTGCTGTTCATGAGCTGAAGTCTTGGAGCCCAATCTTTGCAAACCTCGGTTTCCAGTAGCGGTATGTCCAGCTCAAAGTACTTTGGGGTTTTTCACATATTTTTAAGGCAGGCCTTCCAAGGTCCCCTAACTCCACACACTCCCCCCTTCATTTCGGATTGTCTAGGGCACACCAAGGCTGAGGGATAGTATATAAAGAGTATTTTTCCTGTTTTGTAAGGCAACCAATAATAGCCTGGTTCACTTAGGTTTTAACATAGGGTTTTATTTTAGGGTTTATTTTAGGATTTCTTTTATTTCTTTCCCCTTTCTTCTTGCCCTAGCACATCAGCAATGCTGGACTAGGTTCTATGTAATAGCTAGTTTTATTTCATGTTTTGCAATCGGTATTTTCTATAAAGAGAGGAGCTGTTTTGGGGTTTGCACAGGCTGCTGCCTAGTGGAAAATCATTGTAAGTTCTATTTTTATCAATGAAATGTTGTTTTTAATGCTCCATTAAATCTCTATTTTCTGTGTGTTTTTTATGGGTTTGATGTTCCCATGGTTGCCTGAGCTTGTAGCCTTGCAACCATGGTGGCAGCATCAGTTTTCCTATTCTGTCTCATCATTTGTGTGGAAGGTAGTCTCTAGGATAGTCTGTGACCATTTGAGTGGATAGACTATAGCCTTAAGGAAGGTCCTCCTCATAGGTCTGAGATGGATTCTTCTTCTCTGCACTTGAGCTTGTAGCCTTGTGAGAGATTGTGCAGACCCAAACTCTCCTCTGTTTTGCATCACCCTTATCAGAGGTTAGATCTAAGTTTTGTAGTGATTATAGATTTGTGAGCTGGGTCATTGCAGGTCTTTCATAGCAATGACCAGCTGAGCTTAAGTCCTCATTCAGCCTGGGATTTTAGGTGGTTCCCACTTGAAATCCTAGATCTATTTGCTCCTATGAATGCATGAGCTTGTAGCCTTGCAAATGTAGTGTCTGTAATAGTTTTCATGATTGATTTGATCCATTGAATGGAGGAAATCTATTGGATAGTCTGTGACCATTTAAGTGTAAAGATTATAGCCTCAAGATTAATTCACTCTCTTGGGTTAGGTTAGATTTCTGAGTTGATCAATGGGATTTGACCATCTCTATTGGATAGTCTGTGATCATTTAAGCGGACACATTATAGCCTTAAGAGTAGTCTAAATGGCATGGGTTGACTTGGATACTTATAGCTTGCACTTGTGCTTGGATCCAAGTGAAGGACTACTGCATTTCCATTTCTAGATCTGAATTGCATCACTGATTTAACTCTAGTTGTCTACTTCTTCATCATTTTATGTTATTTTCTCACACTGCATCCATCCTATTTTCCCTTTTTCTTTTAGTTGTAGTTTATTATTTCTGCCTTTAGTTTCAGATTTATTTTTATGACACCTAGACTTCCTCTCTTTACCTTTTGGATTTAGAGTTGCCAGATCTGTAGCTAGATCTAGAGGTTACTATACAACCCTTGTGGTTTCAGATCAATACTCTCCATGGGACAAACTCTTCTCAAAACTTGCTACAACAACCCTGTATCTTGCAAGCTGTGTATTTCAGACTTGATGTTTTAACCAATTTCCATTTCTTCACCTTTTGATTTATTTATCTTCACCACTATTTTCTCACCAATAACATTACAGCACCTGAAGTATAACCAACAAGTATATAGTTAGCTATGATTAAGTCAAATATTTTCAAAACCCATCTCCCTCGACTCACGGATCACTGTAGTCCTCCCATAAGAGACAATCATCAGTATTCGTCGAGAAGGTTAGACGGAGAATCCGGCATGCCAAGGGTCGTCTTGACAACCACCTAAACGGTGGGGTGCACAAATTCCGTACCGGCAGATCTGCTCAGCGACATCTCGGAAGTCATGTTTTCTGAAGATTTACCACCAAATTGATCTTAAGTTAAAAATCCCAAAATTTCAAAAAAAAACTCTTACTTCTAAAACCAAAAATCTTTTACTTCCAAAAAAATAATAATAAAACAATAAAAAATGGGAAGCTAAAATAATAACAAATAGAAAGACCTCTTGCCTACCAAAATTCATCTCATGCACCACTTACCCAAACCAGCCATTCCCCTGAAAAACCGAGCAATGAGTATATTTAATCTAAGAACTTACAAATGCCTATTGGAAAAGGAACACCTGATGCGCATTGGTGTGAGCAATGGCACGCCCGGTCTGACATGACTTGCAAAAGCCTTCGACATAATATTGTATTTTATTATCGGTCCCTGGACCTTATTTATGGACATTTGTATGACTGCCCCTTGCAATGAGTATATTTTATTATCGGTCCCTCTGTTTGACTGCCCCTTGCAGTAGGTCGCGACATGCGGCGGGATGCCCCTTGCACATACAGATTAGGATATGGTGATTCTCCTTTTCATTTGACTGTCACTCGTAACAAGTCGCGCCACGTGATGGGATGCCCCTTACACCCGTGGAATAAGATATGCTGACTTCCCTCGTCGATTGTCTATGACAGCGGGTCGCAATACGTGCGGGATCACTTGCATTCACGACATGGAATAGGCCTTTCGACAGCTACCACAAAGCCCTTGAATGCTCCATTTTAGCTTACACTGATAGATAATAATGCCAAGCATGTCATGTCAACATCCCTAGTTCACATTTGTGATTTCTCAAGAGAAACGAGAAGATACCTCGAATGAGGGGTGTCTACTTCTTCGATGGATTCTTACTTTGCAAGAGCGCGCCGAAGAGGGGTATCTTAGATACCCCCATTTTGACCTCTCGAAATATACAGATCTGCTCGATTAACCTTTGACCTTGCCCTAACTTTTCGGAAAGGACTTACCTTTTCTGAAAGTTTCACAACCCTAATGTGGGATCATATACTGAAATAATAGTATATGGCTAGACACTGGCTGAAATAATAGCTTTATGGCTTAGGACCCATGACCTTAATGTAGGGACCATACACTAAAATAATAGTACATGGCTAAACATAGGCTAAAACAATAGCTTTGTGACTCAGGCCCCGACGTAGGGAGACTATATACTGAAATAGTAGTATATAGTCGAAATATAGATTGAAACAATAGTCTGGCATTTCAAACCCCCGAACCCTAAATTGGGAATCATACACTGAAACAATAGTACATGGCTGAACACAGGTTGAAACAATAGCTCTGTGGATCAGATCCCAATGTAGGGAGACTATATACTAAAACAATAGTATATAGTCAAAATGTAGGCTGAAATAATAGTCTGGCATTTTAGACCCGACTCGGACTCGAACAGCCCCAAATTACGTGCCTAAAATCACACGTGTAATTTGATTACATGCAAACCCAC
Source organism: Chloranthus sessilifolius (assembly GCA_021018995.1). NCBI lineage: Eukaryota > Viridiplantae > Streptophyta > Magnoliopsida > Chloranthales > Chloranthaceae > Chloranthus > Chloranthus sessilifolius. The sequence continues at coordinate 92,350,760 of CM037584.1, read as the reverse complement.
AACTGTGCAATCAATCCCTCCTCAGACTAGACTTTCTTTCCCCATACCACCTCGAGACTCGATTACGCGCCCCACACGGCATGTGCAATCAGATTGAGCGCTCTATCACAGGCGTGCAATTAGCCTACACCCGACCTAGTCTCACAGTCCTTGACCCCCAAGATTCAACGATTAAGCGCTTCAAATGAAATGCTTAATTGGATTGCGCACTCCACACCAGGCGCGCAATTAGTCCTAACATGGTTAGAACTAGGAAACTCGGCTGAGCCAATCAGCCAATCACTCACTGAGTCGGTGACCGACTCAAAGCGATTAAGCACCGGGCAACCGGCGTGCAATTCGGTTAAACACCTGAAACAAGGCATTTAATTAGGAAAAAGCCTATAAAAGACCTTTCTTAATTCGCCCTGAAATGAAGCTGAGAATTTCAAAGGAGGCTGGAAAGTTTGGAGAGTGAACACAGAGAGAAACAGAGCCATGACTTCGAGATTCGAACTTCAAGCCCTTCGCATCCGAGCTTCGAATTTCGAGATTCCTCTCCGCAGCCCCGACCTTACGTAAAAATCTAATCTTTAGTTTCTGACCTTAGTTTTAGTTCTTAATTTTAGGTTTTTCTTAGTTTTACCTATTAGTATTAAATTTTCAGTCTTAGACCGTAGCACCCTTTTTTTTAGATCGTAATCTTTTAATATCTGGTTCTGGTTCTCAGTTTCTAGAGCCAGTCCTTAATATGACTGCCTAATCACCAACCTTAGACTTTGATTTGGTTCTGAAATCTTAATCTCCAGTCCTATTATTAATCTCTGGTTCTAGTTCTCAGTTTCTAGAACCAGTCCTTAATAATACGGTCTGATTTTCTGATTTCGATCTCGAATTCAGTCCTTAGATTTTAAATTCTAGTTTTAATTCCTTAATTTAATATTTTTAAAATCCCAGTTCTTAATTCAGTTTTCCAAAATTCTAGTTTTATAATTTAATCCATAATTATAACCCGAAATTATCAACTTTAAACATAAAAAAAAAAATACTATATTATAATCCCAAATTCAATTTACTTTAATCTCAGCCACTCAATTTATCTAAGGGAGCTTACGGAGGGTACTCGGGAATGAGGCCAATCCTCCTTGGCATAGCGGGCCTAAAACTCCTTTTCTTAGATTTTTTAGTAAAATTAATTTATTGCTTTCTTAGAATTTTAGTAAGGGTAGTTCCTTTATTTTAATCATTTTTTAGTAAAGTTAATTCATTGTTTTAATCAGAATTTCAGTAAAATTAGTTCCTTTATTTTAGTTAGATTTTTTTTAGTATAATTAATTCATGGCTTTAATTAGAATTTTAATAAACATAATTCATCGCTTTAATTAGAACTTTAATAAAATTAGCATACTTGCTTTAATTAGAATTTCAATAAAATTAGTTTACTTGCCTTAATTAGAATTTCAGTAAAATTAGTTCCTTTGCTTTAATTAGAATTGCAGTAGAATTAGTATAATCTGCATGCTTGATTTAATTAGAGTTCCATTAAAATTGGTATATTTGCATTCCTAGTACGATTAGGAGACTAATATTAATTAGATTTCTAATATGATTAGAACATTAATATTAATTAGACTCCTAATAGGATTAGGAGACTTAACTAATTAGATCTCTAATAAGATTAAAATATTAAACTAATTAGACTCCTAATAGAATTAGAATACATAAACCAAGTAGACTTACACTAGGATTAGGACACTAGACTAGTAGATTAATTCACTACAACAAATTCACATAATTAGACTCATAGTAGAATTAGGATATTTGAACTAATTAGAATTACAGTAATAATAAGGAAGGAAAGAAAAATTAAACTATCTAAACTACAAGAAGAGCCACAGCTACTGACGCTTGTTGGTGGACGATTCAGTAAAGAAGTAACCCACACCCGCTCTAAAGCGTGATTACTGACATGTTATAGCGTCATTAAATATCAATAGCTGGTGCTCGCAACAAACTAGGAATCCTCTTAGAACCCCCTTTTATTTTCAACATTCACAACACCGCATTGCCAGAGTTCGCTCAGGACAGAATTAGGCCACTAATTCAAAGGGGACAGAAAGGAACCAAGAAAAAATGCACAGCAACAGCGACGTTTGGAATTTCACGCATCAATGTAAGTGGGTAATTCGATTACGCACGGGGTCTTCAGCGCTGGATCGGTTTGTTAGGATTTTTGCGGTGACGGTAGATGAATCACTCACTTGTGGTGTGGCATTTAATTCGGAATACGCGCAGTCATGCCTGCGCTTAATTGGATTGCGCTCCATAGTTCGGGTGCTTAATTCATCGAGTGTCTATATATGTCTGAGTTTTCTTCATTTTTCTTTATTCTTTTCTATTTTATTCTATTTTTTGTTTGACTTGAGTTCGAAATATCCTGATTTCCATGTTTTAGTGATATCGCGTGATCCGATCGTTCGATTGTGATGTCATTTCTTTTGATATTTGTTGTTTTGCGCATTCTTTATCCTGAAGTGGTCTCGGACGGTGGTGTAATCAGAGTTGTCGTTGTGGCTTGGGGGGTATTGGGATTGAGGTGCGATGTACATCCTTCATTATTATTAGGAGGTGAAGATGGTAGGAGGGAAGTTCTCCAAATGGATGGAAAGGGTGTTACCCAACTAATCCTCCCCTCACTTTTCTATTGCTTCTGATTGGACGTTTCGCACATCGTGTTTTGGGTTTGTGTCTGTTTTGGGTTTCGTGTTTATTTTAAGTTGTAGGTTAGGATCTAGGTTTTCGTTTTGGGTTGTATGTTCAGGAGGTATACCTCTGGTGATACCTATAAATTTTTTATTATAAATGAAGTGATATTTTTTGTTTTATTTATTGTGTTTGTTTTATTTATATTTGTTTATATTTATTATTGTATGTTTCTTGTTTGTCTTATTTTGGATATTTTTGGTTCCATGACAGAAAAGTAAGGAACAACCTGAAAATTAAAAAAATGCCCTAATTTGGGGTGTCGGTCTTGTGACCTGAGTATCGCTATCAAGGTGGTAGCGCTCTTAAAAAAAATTCCCTAGTGTCAAGTGACGGTGGGACTTTTATCAGCCTCTCAGATATCATGGAGCGTGTTAGTAATGGTCCCATGTCGAGAAGTAGTTTGATTATTTCGACCACATGCCAGGCTCGATTTTGTAAGTACTGAACGATCATCATGTATCGTAGCTTTTTAGCGAGGTTGGGATGAATGGTAGGTAATGTGTGATTACATCACTTGCCATTCGATAGTTTTCAGTTTTATTCCGAAGAGATTTTGGAAATCATGACTCATTGTCCAAAAGAGAAAGAAAGGGTGGGTGAGAGATAAGGTTTATTGATCTGAGGGTAGCTTCTTGTTTAACTAATTTTTGAAATAGTAGTCAACTACTTTCTTCTCGAATGGGTAATGCGGTGCCATAATTGAGCTCTTCGTCATGGTTCAGCACAAACAAAGTTTCAGATTCTATGGTTAGCAAGAGTTTGGTCATCCTCCTGCCACCGTATGACGATATCTAGTAGTGTGAAGGTGTCAGGGATGCCCTCGCGGCTTGCTTATACTTCCCTAATAAGATTTTCAGGAATGCCCTCACAATTTGCTTATGCTTCCATAAATTCATTAACTGTCCATTCATCGTATTACTCTCGCTCGGTTATGCTTCTTTTCTATATATATTTTTGAAACAATCTGCTAACGTAAGAATTTTGAGGTTTGATGGACCCTTGCATTTTCATTTTTTTTGTGCTCTAACATCGACTCTAATGGCTAAAGAGATGCATGAGAATCTAGAGCTTTCTATATTTCAAGAAGGTTTTATGATTCACTGATCCTTTCGATCAACTTACCCGAATAGGAGGGGTGGTTAATGAGTTAGATGATTCCCAAAATATTTTTTTGAAATAATGACCTATAACTGGTGAATGCCTTCAGATGACTACGAAGGTGATACATGTGTGAGTATGTCTGTTTAGGCTATGGGACATGATAGTCATTGAGTTATGAATATTGCTGCAAGGTTTAGGACATCCTTCCCCTGTAGCTATTTCCTTGACATATTGCCAAGATAATGTGAGTACTTCCCTTGTGGGTTTTGATTTCCTCCAGGCAAGGCAGCCGTGCGGATATTGTTCCTTAGCACTAGCTCCTCGACTTCGAATTCTTGGTCGAGTGTGAGTTCAAAGGGTTTGGGGTATACAAGAGTATTTTTGTTTTCGAGTATTTACATTTTTGGGCATTTATACTTTTGGTTTTTAGTGACTTTTCTATTTTTTTTTTTTTTTGTATTTTTGTTTTGTTATTATTATTTTTGTGTTATGGTTTAACATCAATTCCTTGAGTGGAGGCTGACTCAAAAGGTCGGACGGAGTAATTGTTGGATAATCTGCTTCGGGGTCCTCAATCCCTTTCGATCTGATTGATTTGGGATGAGAGAGATGTTATATTTAGGTTTGTGTTTTGGATGATATGAGATTTATCAAAATAGGTGTGGTGTCTTTTGATTTCTTCTTTTGATAGATCTTTTATGGTTGGGGCCTCCTTGTCGGGAGGGACCTTGTTTCGTTTTTCGAGGGAGTGAGGTATATTGTAAAGTTGGGGCATAGGGTTGTTGGAGAGTTTTCTAGAATTATTTAGGAGTTGTTGAAAAGTTGTTCATGGGTGAAGTTAGAGTAGAAACTGTTGAGAGGGAAGGTAGTATTGTAAAGGTAATGACAGGATATGTAACGTCTTGGAAATTTTGTACTTAAATAGTTCACCTAGGGATGCGGACCAACTGGTTAGGTGTTTGACCGAGTCAACATTGAATAGGTTGACTTAGTTGAACATGGGGAGATGATAGAGTTAAGTGGAACAAGAGTGATTAGTAGGATGTGTTAGTATATACACTTAGTTAGTTGTATATGCTTTACACCAAGTTGTAAAGGTATGGGTTATAAGGAGTAAAGGAGGAGTTATTTCCTTTTGAATGTAAAGAAGAGTTCAAAGAGAAGGAGAGAGTAAATGAGAGGAGATTTGTTGAGAAATAAATGAAGAAGAGTAATGAATGCAAACGAGTTACTTTGGCTCGCAAAGTCTAGCGGATCGAGCTCGGGATCGAGGAGAGACTTTTGGTTTGGGGTTTGAGAAGCCCTAATGAACTAAGGCTAGGGATCAAAGGAATAACTGATTAAAGGTGAGCTGAATTTCCTTAAGTAACTCCTTAGATTAGTTTGATTAATTAACTGTATATATATATATATATATATATAAATGCATATATGAGAAATTGATGAAGACATGGAAGGGGGGTGGATGAGTTGAAGAAGTGACGAACTCGATCCAAAGCTGAGAATAGGCAAATTTGATCAAATGAAATGAGAAAACAGTTCGAACGAATTTGGCCTGAAGAGATGAATGGAAGAAGAAAGAGGTTTCTGAGTGAATCGTTCGAACGAAATATAAATTCGTTCGATTGATTTTGGAAACCGTTTAAAATAAATAAAAATCTTTCGAACGGTTTTGCTTGGGAGAAAATAGGGTATATGGAGAATTCGTTCAAACAAAATAAAAATTGTTCAAACGATATAGAATTTCGTTCGAACGATTTAGAAACCGTTTGAACGATTTTGAGAATCGTTCAAACGATTTCAAATCGTTCGATCGATTTGAGTGAAATTGGCTTTTGGGTCTGTTTCAACTTGTAAATTGTGTGTAGTTGAACATTAGGCTTTATGAACCAATGTTTAAACACTATAGTGATGTTCTTTATGTACTGACTATACGTTGGTTGAATCAGACCATTGGGTTACTAGTAGTTTGATCGGATTAGAGAATCCGAGGATTCGAGATGCTTTGAGGTAGGGGAATATCTAAACGAGAACACCTTATTCTATGCATTTACATAGTGATAGAATGTTGTTGCATGATCTTTAAATATAGTTTTCATTTATTATTAATGCAATGAGTACAGAAATGGCAATGGTGTGAGTGCTTACACAAAATTCATGAGAAAACTGGTTAAGTTAGAATAAAATACTCTCAGGGATGTAAGAACACTTTCGGCATCGCAGAGATGCATCAGATGGGGTGACATCCCAGGGATGTATGGTGGACGTAAAGATCCACGTCCAAAAGTAAACATTAAACATAATTGCATGGGCTGTGAGTTACTACGTATTAGCACAATCACACGGTGAATAACAATATGTGTTGTATAATTTGATTTAAGGTTCAGAGAATACCCAACCGACGCGGCGGGATAACCGTGACTGACTCAGCAGGATATCCGTGACCGGTACGGCGGCTAATCCGTACACCAACAGACATCCCAGGGATGTATAGTAGTAGTATGCCCGTCACCTAAGATACAGGGATGAGGACAATTCCATGAAAAATAGTCTGATTAGACGACGATGGAGGGTATTCCATCGGGGCTCGATGCTATATTGCTCAGGGATTATTTAAGTTAAGATTTAAGTCATGATCTCAGCATGGTTGCAACTAAGGGAACTAGTAGTCATTGAAAGAAATACATGAGTAGAGTAATAAATGCAGTCAAATTATTTTATCGTATCTTAAAGTTACTTTTCAAGTAATGACATATCTATGAGTTCATGTTTTATTCTTGTCATGAAATATATGTTTGTAAGATGGATATACTTGTGGTGATATTGCCCCTAATGAGCTTGGATGTAGCTCACCCCTTTGACTATATGTCACAGGTGACGATTTAGGAATTGATGATAACTTAGGAGTTGCCACCAGCGAGGGTGATCCCAGAGATTCAGAGTACTTTCCAAGGGAGGAGTCTGAGCCTCCTCCGAAGAGATTCTTCTAGGAAACTTGTTGCGAACTTTGATAGTGTTTTGTGAGGAGAGAGAGAATTACGGCTTGGTACATCCAGCCTTGTTTTTGTAAGAGTAAATATACGTGTAATATTCTTTTGTCGAACCATTGAGAGTGACCGTAGCTACGACACTGATGGTTCGGGTTGGTTCTTTTGTTCAAGAGGAGTCATGAAATTAAAACTATCTTTTGGATAGGTGTTTTGGATTAACGTATAGTAGAATTGGAGATTTATTTTGCATTAAATCCTTGTGCTTTCATATTATGAATGGGATGTACCAAGTGTTCCGTACGTACTCTATGGGGCACGACCACAAGGGCTGTGCCGACGACACAGGTTTTGGGGTGTCGAAATTTGGGCTGTCACAGTTGGTATCAAAGTCCTTTCTTTAGAATTTCTGACAAGTCTTGGACTTTTGTTGGAGTGAAGGGATCTTCTGCTAACGAAACCTTGGTTTCATGTGCAGAGCGTGATGTCTTCTGGAAGAAGGGGTCGACCGAGAGTTACCCAGAATAGGAACCAAAGAGGTGTAGAAGGATTTCAGGCAGGGTCTAGTAGTAGAGACCAGGAAGATTCTCGAGAAGGAGAACGGAGGAGTGAAACGACTGACCGGATCGATTGGCTATGGAGACTATGGCCGCTGTGATGGCTCAACAGACGCAGCAGACTACAATACTAGTTGAGCAGACGACACTATTGGCGGTGAATAATGTCAATAATGCCAATAGTCATCAGCCACCACCACCTCCTCCTCCAACATTATTGCCTTCGTCATTTGTTGATTTTAGGAGACTGAGACCTCCTAGTTTCTATGGGCAGACAGACCCATTAGAAGCAGAGAAATGGTTGAATCAGATAGAGAAGCTTCTAGACAGACTGCAGAGTACGGAGAGTGAGAAGGTTGGATGGGCTTCTTTTCAGTTGGAGGGAGATGCCAATCCATGGTGGAAGTTCGTGCCGAGGAGAAGAGAAATTGAGGACCCTCACCGTCTATGGACTTGGGCGGAGTTTGTTAGGGAGTTCAATAGGGAGTATTTCCCTAAGCAAGTGTGAGTCCAAATGAGAAGAGAGTTCGTGAATCTACAGCAAAGAGGCATGTCGGTGCGAGAGTACGGTGTAGAGTTCACACGGTTATCTCGATTTACATCGGAGTTAGCATCTACAGAAATCATGAAGGCAACCAAATTTGAAGAGGGTTTAAGACCAAACATCCATGAAAGAGTGTCAATTTTTGAACTTGAACGCTATGTGGATGTGATGGGAAAGGCAATAGTGGCTGAGAGGGATATATATGGAGTGTACAAGAGAAGAGATCAACATGGTGGGGCAGGGACAGCTCAAGGGGGAGCGAGTGAGTATAGCTCGGGGAACAAAATGTCAAGATTTACCACGCTAACTCCCCTCCATAGATAGGGCATGTATACAAATTTCTCTAGGCCACCTATGTCCGCATTGGCGAGACCAATCCGGTATGAGGACCCTACCGCCACCACAGGAGTGTCTGCTAGCCAAGGCATCTCTCGGGCAGCCTCTTCTACTCTAAGGGAGACTTGTGCCAAATGTGGCAAGCCTCACAGAATGGTTGATTGTAGAAGGGGAATGCAAGGGTGTTATTGATGTGGGAAGCTGGGCCACATAATAAAGGATTGCCCAGAGATGAGCAAGGGAAGAACGACTTCTGCTTCTGCACCACAAACCATACAAGCTAAGAGGCCGACTGTACAAGGAAGGACTTATGCAGTTACGGCAGAGGACGCTCAGAACTCCAATTATATCATTCAAGGTGAATTCTACTTGAGTTTAATTACCATGCTATCAAATCTAACATTTACAATGCATTTTTCTTGTGTAGATTAAATGTCATTTAAGAGTTTTGTTGGTCACTTAGATATCATGTTTAGATAAGTGACACGAGTGAAATGCTGAGATGTGTGTGCACTATAGGTACCCTATATGTGTATGGGAAGGAGAGTCGTGGAGCATACGAGGCTAGAGTGTTGATAGACCCAGGGTCTACTCATTCGTTTGTTACTCCTCGATTTGTAAGAAGGATGAGGATCAAGCTAGAGACATTAGATTCCGTCTTGGCTGTGACTGTTCCAACTGGACAAGCAGTTGATGCAGACTTAGTCTGCAAGTCAGTAACCGTCGCTATTAAAGATGGGGAGGTCTTTGAATTGTCAACAAATTTGATTCTATTAGACATGCAGGGATTGGATGAAATCCTTGGCATGGACTGGTTGTCAAAACACTGTGCAACGGTCGATTGTAAGAGTAAGATTGTCATCTTTAGGCCAAATACAAGGAGATCGTTTCAATATGTTGGAGTGAGAATGAAATTCCTACCACTTGTGTCCACCATCAAGGTCGAACGCCTAATCAAAGATGGATGTAGTGGTTACTTGGCCTTTCTGATGGATGACAAGGAAAGAAAGAATGTTATTACGGAGATCACAGTGGTGTGCGAGTTTGAAGATGTCTTCCCAGAGGAATTACCAGGCTTCCTCCAGATCGAGAAGTGGAGTTTGCTATCGACTTGGCACCTGAAACGGAGCCGGTTTCTAAAGTGCCGTATAGAATGGCTCCGGCTAAGTTGAAGGAGTTGAAGGAACAACTACAGGAACTTTTACATAAGGGGTTTGTCAGACCAAGTGTATCTCCTTGGGGTGCGCCGGTCTTGTTTGTTAAGAAGAAGGACGAGTCAATGAGGTTATGCATTGACTACCGTCAGTTGAACAAACTCACAATAAAGAACAAGTATCCATTGCCAAGAATAGATGATTTGTTTGACTAGCTACAGGGGGCAAAGTACTTTTCAAAAATCGACTTGAGGTCGGGATATCATCAACTCAGGGTCAAGGTAGAAGACATTCAAAAGACTGCTTTTAGGATGAGATACGAACACTACGAGTTCTTAGTGATGCCATTTGGGTTGACGAATGCGCCGGTGCCCTTCATGGATTTAATGAATCGGGTGTTTAAACCACACCTGAACTCTTGCGTCGTTGTATTTGTCGATGATATCCTCATCTACTCCAAGTCAAGGAAAGAACATGAGGAGCATTTGAGATCCGCTCTACAAACGTTGCGTGAACACCAATTATATGCCAAACTCAGTAAGTGCGAGTTTTGGTTAGAAGAAGTTACCTTTTTGGGACACGTCATCTCAAAAGATGGTGTCACGGTGGATCCTACTAAGATCGAGGCAGTAGTGCAGTGGGAGCAACCAAAGATGGTCACCGAGGTACGTAGTTTCCTTGGCTTAGCTGGGTATTATAGACGCTTTGTGGAAGGGGTTTCCAAACTATCGGGACCACTGACCAGACTCACACGGAAAGATGTATGATTTGAGTGTACCGATGCGTGCGAAGCGAGCTTTCAAGAGATAGAGAAGCGACTTACCTCAGCCCCGGTACTTGCAATTCCTTCAGGCAGTGGAGGTTTTGCAGTTTATAGTGATGCTTCTCATAATGGTTTAGGCTGTGTGCTAAACCAGTATAAAAAGGTGATTGCTTATGGGTCGAGACAGTTGAAGGACCATAAGAAGAATTACCCAATTCATGACCTCGAGCTCGCAGCAGTCATTTTCGCATTGAAGATTTGGCGACACTATTTGTATGGGGAGACCTTTGAGATTTTCACTGACCATAAAAGCCTCTGATATTTATTTACACAGAAGGAGCTAAACATGAGGCAGAGAAGGTGGATGGAATTTCTCAAAGATTATGGCTGCTCCATCCAATATCACCCAGGCAAGGCTAACGTGGTCGCAGATGCTCTGAGTCGGAAAGGTTCGGTTCAGTTGGCTAATCTGATATTGGGAATGCACAAGTGAAAATTGTTTGAGGATCTGTCCTTGTATGACGCGATGATTGAAGTACAAACTTCAGGTACTTTGTTGGCCAATATTTCAGTTCGGCCGATAATTTTTTAACACATACACGGGTTGCAGATGAAAGACGTCGAGTTAGTTAAGATTCGAAAGGAAGTACTGGAGGGTACTAGGCCGGATTTCTCTATAAGGGAGGATGGTTCCTTATTGTTTAGGGGACGCCTCTATATTCCTGTTGATGTCGGTTTACGAAAGACTATTTTGGATGAAGCACACAAGTCGAAGTATGCAATCCATCCGAGTAGTACCAAAATGTATCAAGACCTGCGTAAGAACTATTGGTGGAGAGGTCTCAAACACGACGTAGTAGAGTACGTGTCAAAGTGTTTGACGTGTCAGCAAGTAAATATCGAACATAGACACCCTGCTGGCTTGTTACAGCCTCTGCCTATACCGAAATGGAAATGGGAATCTATCTCCATGGATTTCATGGTGGGGTTGCCACGAACCGTGAAGAGGTATAACGCCATCTGGGTTGTTGTAGATAGACTAACGAAATTGGCTCATTTCTTGCCCTACAACACCATGTATACGGCAGGCAAACTTGCGGAACTCTATATGAAGGAGATAGTGCGCCTACATGGTATTCCAAGCAGTATTGTATCTGATTGTGACCCGTTGTACACTTCAAAGTTTTGGCAGAAATTTCAAGAAGGTATGGGTACTCGGTTAGATTTCAGTTCGGCGTTCCATCCACAAACTGATGGGCAGATGGAACAAGTAAACCAAGCGATTGAAGATATGCTCAGGGTGTGCATGCTCGAACTACAAGGATCATGGGATCAACATCTTCCGTATACCCAGGGAATCTAGTTATTCACGCTATAACGGATTGCGTATTGGTGTACATGGAAGTTGTCCATGATGAGGCATAAAGAAATTACCTCATCTTGGTATAGGATTTGAAGGACATGAAAGAACAGCCTCAGCTTCAAGATTTTAGTCTTTCGTTTGATCGAAATTGAAATTCGATCGAACGAATTTCTGTAAGTAAAGGCAGCAAGAGTAGCCAGAAATCGCTTGAACGATTTTCCAAATCGTTCGAACGAAATTCAACTACCAGTGGGATCCAATGGGTTGTCAGGAAAACCGTTCGAACGAAGTTCTAAATCGTTCGAACGAAATTACTAGGCTAGTCAGCTTCAAGGTGTTGCCAGGGAATCGATCGAACGATTTTTCAAATCGTTCGAACGAAATACTTTGGCCAGTGAGATGCGAAATGGCCTAAAATTTGTATCCATGAAACCGTGCGATCGATTTAAAAACCGATCGAACAAAAATTTTTAGGACATTTCAACTAGGGTAATTCGTTCGATTGAAATCAAATTCGTTCGAACGAATTTTTGAGCTAGCATTACATAGTTGGAAACCGATCGAACGAATTTCAATTCGTTCGATCGATTTTCCAAACTATATATTGTTGCTTTCGATTTTGTCATTCGTTCGAAAGCCAACGACTCTCTCTTGCTTCCTTTCTTCTTAAGAGAGCTCTAGGGTTTACAAGGGTCAATGATTTTCGTCGCTGTCGGCCACATTCAAAGTTGGATTTACGCGTGCACGCCTTCTTCTAGCGTAAGAGGTAATCACTAACCTCTTTTGATTTCTTCGTACCCTAAGAATTTGAACCAATTAGGGCTAAACCCTTCACTTTAGACCCTGGGTAGTGAGTAAGCTACAATGTCACCCAAGACTCGCCAAGCCACGGCGAGTGCGGCTCCGAAGAAACCCACTTCGGGTTCCTCTTCGCAACAGCCACCGAAGGAACCCCCTATGGGTCCTTCATCGGCACCATCTACGTAGCCACCTCCACCACCCACATGAGAACGACCAAATGAATGGTGGTCGGATAAGGATTTCCAACCCGAGTGGATAATCAATCCTAAAACTTTTGCAAAGCGTGATGAGACACATTGGGCTTTCGATTACATTTCCACCGCCGGCTTAACTGGTATCCTTCGCCCATGCAACAACAGTTATTACCCTCGAACCGTCCGGCTATTCTACCAGAACATGGAAATTATTAAGGACCCAACCATCTTAAAGACAAAAATAGATAATCGGCCCTATACCTTCACTTTTGATGATGTGGCCGATGCGTTGGAATGCTTCCACACGTATAACCATGAGGATATAGCTTTAGTTGAGCCTTTTCCAAAGGCATTGGACTATGAATATATTGCAGCTAAGATGACCCATGGCCGAACAGGTTCGGGTCACTCTATCAAACGGGTTGATTTACCCCGTGAGCTCTGGATGCTTGACTCCATCATCCACTATAATTTGTACCCGTTACGCCATAAAACCGAAAGAGTGGGTGAGGTCCAAATGGCACTCTTTGCGGCTTTTAATGGGCGATGGTTCAACGTGCCCCAAATGGTTTTGGAGGGAATGAAGTATGCCCGGAAGAAAATGTTGCCCAATGTTAAGAAATCCATTGACGACATGCCATATGCGAGACTTATTTCACTTATGGTAGAAGACTACGCGGGGGACGATACCTACACCCTCTCCCCAAATGAGTTTAAACTAACGGGAAATGTTCAACAATTCACCATGGTTGATTGGAACCGGATGTACGTCAAGCTAGTTAAGAAGCCGTTAGCCGAAGTACCACCCCAACTGGAACCCCAGCCTCAAGACCAACCACCACATGCCACCCCAGTTTATGATGAAGCTACTGCTCATATTCCTCCACAACAGCCTGTTGGTCAACATGCTCAGGAGCACGCACCACCGCCCCATGAGGATGTTCCTACCCCAACTATTGCAGATCTCTATGCCTTGTTGGAAGCCAACACGCGTCAAATGGCGGAGAATAATCAGCTCCTCAACCGCCGGTTGGATTATTATGACGCCCTGCATGCTGAGATGATGCATTTCATGTACCCTGACAACTATCTTCAGTGCATGGCAGCAACACAGGCTTGGTTTCCAAGCCTGTCCACTTCGGGTGCGGGAGAGCATGATGATGACGGCGTTCCGCCTGGCGACGAGGACTCTTGAGGGCTGTCACAGTTGAGGGCTGATTGTGGATGTTCTATTTTTTGAAAGTACCATTTTTTGGCTGTAAATTTGGGAAAATTGTAATTTTTAACACAGGTACCCGAGGACGTATTTCCTCTAGAACAATCTTGGCATGGTTGCCACTCCGCACCTTGTGCATTTTTGTTTTATATATATATATGTTTTTTTTTATGTTTAAATTCTATGTCGTGTTTAGTTGTAAGTGATAATCTATCAGTTCCCTATGCAGCTGTTTATTGACTGCTCATGTTTCTTTCCGATGTTGTGCTTGCACCGAGTTTTATTATGCCGTAACTGTGGATGACCTGTGCAGTGTGAGGACTCCCATGTCGAGGTGTGAGGGGGGGGGGGAAAGGCCCTACGTATAATTTTCGGAGATGAAAATTCCCAAGGAGGGGAGAATGTAACGTCCCAGAAATTTCGTACTTAAATAGTTCACCTCGGGATGCAGAGCAACTGGTTAGGTGTTTGACCAGGTCAACATTGACTCGATTGACTTAGTTGAACATGGGGAGATGATAGAGTTAGGTGGAACAAGAGTGATTAGTAGGATGTGTTAGTATATACACTGAATTAGTTGTATATGCTTTACACCAAGTTGTAAAGGTATGGGTTATAAGGAGTAAAGGAGGAGTTATTTCCTTTTGAATGTAAAGAAGAGTTTAAAGAGAAGGAGAGAGTAAATGAGAGGAGATTTGTTGAGAAATAAATGAAGAAGAGTAATGAATGCAAACGAGTTACTTTGGCTCGCAAAGTCTAGCGGATCGAGCTCGGGATCGAGGAGAGACTTTTGGTTTGGGGTTTGAGAAGCCCTAATGAACTAAGGCTAGGGATCAAAGGAATAACTGATTAAAGGTGAGCTGAATTTCCTTAAGTAATTCCTTGATTAGTTTGATTAATTAACTATATATATATATATATAAATACATATATGAGAAATTGATGAAGACATGGAAGGGGGTGGATGAGTTGAAGAAGTGATGAACTCGATCCAAAGCTGAGAATAGGCAAATTCGATCAAACGAAATGAGAAAATCGTTCGAACGAATTTGGCTGAAGAGATGAATTGAAGAAGAAAGAGGTTTCTGAGTGAATCGTTCGAACGAAATATAAATTCATTCGATCGATTTTGGAAACTGTTCGAACGAAATAAAAATCGTTCGAACGGTTTTGCTTGGGAGAAAATAGGGTATATGGAGAATTCGTTCGAACGAAATAAAAATTGTGACAGCCCGAATTTCGGCATCCCGAAAATCGTGCCATCTGCACGACCTCCAAGGCCGTGCCTTAAATTCATATCATAACTCGTCGATATATACAGCCAAACTGTAATTTAAGCACATGCGACTACTCTAAATCGAAATAAAAGACAATATAGTTGATCTCGCAAGGCTGTCCTTGTCCCATGCCAATTCATGGACATAAGAACTTACCCAAATGTTTAATTGAAATTATTCATCCTAGACGTCTTATCAAGAGGCAGAAATTTAAAACACTCTAAATAAAGAGGCTCGATATACCAGCCATACATAGTATTCTCTCAACTCACTCTCTGAGTATGCAGCGGGTTTCCTAGAAGAATTCCTCAGGAGGAGGTTCTGACTCTTCTGTGGGCACGGACACCGATGCCCTTGGATTAACTTCACCCGAAGTCCTTGCCGCCGCTTAGTCCTCGGACTCGCGACGATAGTCTAAGGGGTGAGCTACATCCTAGTCTGAGGGAAAACAAAAGAACATATAGATCATCCTTCACACATATGTCAGTAACTTAACAAACATAAAATTTTCAAGAAAACACTTATGTACAACAATTTGAGTAACAGGGGTAACCCAATGGTTCCGACCACTACTTAGCATAGTTTTGTTTCATCTCTTTATGAGTTTGGTTGTGAACTTGGCCTAATCACTTAAATCTTAACTTAAGTAATCCTCGAGCAATATAGCATCGAGCCCCGATGGAATACCCACCATCGTCGTCTAACTAGACAGTTGTGATGTGGATTCCACAGGAATACGCCATTTCTCATAGGCGTGAGGTCTATTCTCAATCTACATCCGGATGTGTTATAAATGGTCAGTCGGGATATCTCTCGGTCAATGTGGTTATCCCGTCACGTCGGTGGGGTATTCTAATCAACCTTAAATAATAAAAATATCAATGTGCTTTACATATAGTTATTCACCGTGATTGTGCTAAATATATCACATTAGGCCTTATCACGTTATTTTTGTTTCTCTGTTTGTTTTCTTACGCATCCCTGGGATGCCCCATGCTTCTATTTCACCTTTCTTTGATTGAACCACATTATCTTTCGTCCCCTGGGGACCTCAGGATTTTCCACATTGGAACACACACACGCCCTTATCATGAGGGTTTATGGAATACACTATTTAAATAGACTATACTACGCATGAGTTCACGTAATGCACATGTTTCGAGAATATTCCCTACCTCGAGAATCTCAAGGCATGCCCGTCAGAGAGGGTTATAACGCATCAACCTACATTTTTTAAGAAATAGTTTTAGAATAATCTAAAGTCATTGGGGTGTATGACCCCCAAGTTCTCATATTCGTCAAAAACCAAGATCTGAGTGGTCACGGACTCGCTCAGCGCGGACAATTATCCTCGCCGGCGGTCACTTGACTTCGGCGGTCTCTTGACCTCGCCGGCGGTTAAATCGAGGTCGCCGGCGGTTAAATCGAGCTTTGAAATATGATCGTGGACCTCGCCGAGCGAGCTCCCCTTTAGTTTCAGGGACCGCTCGAGCGAGCCCAGAGTCATGCATATATCTGTTCATCCTCGCTCGAGCGAGCCTTTTTAGACCGCTCGAGCGAGGAACAACGATTTGTCCCTCGATCAAGATCGAGAATATGCTTCCACTCATCATTTACCCTTTATCTTATACAAGGAAACATTTAGCCAACCTCTTTCCTACTATTTAAAACATTCCTAGGCATCTATCATGTCCTTAACGTACCTCTGACGATGAAACCGCCCCGGTCTGATTTATGATTTGAATATCTACTCGGTTATCCGGCCTCCCTGGTTCGTCCTCCCGTCGTTTCCTCTGATCTCCTTTGCCGACCTAAGTCTCAACGAACCCTAGTTCTCTACCAGGCTCTTTTCTTCTTTCTCTCTATATTCTCCTTCTCTCTATTTAGGTTAGAATAGATTTACGTAAGGGCTCCTCTCTCTCTTCTTCACTTTTATATCTAAAATTTTTGGGATATACTAGTGTGTTTCCCACGTACACACTTAAAGTATTTGGGTCGTTTTGGTCTCCTTGTGAAACACATATACCTATGTGTGTATGCGTGCCGTGCACAAATCAGTGAAAAATCTGGGTTGTGACAAAAATCGTTCGAACGATATAGAATTTTGTTCGAACAATTTAGAAACCGTTCGAACGATTTTGAGAATCGTTCGAACGATTTCAAATCGTTCGATCAATTTGAGTGAAATTGGGTTTTGGGTCTGTTTTGACTTGTAAATTGTGTGTAGTTGAACATTAGGCTTTATGAACCAATGTTTAAACACTATAGTGATGTTCTTTATGCACTGACTATACGTAGGTTGAATCTAACCATTGGGTTACTAGTAGTTTGATCGGATTAGAGAATCCGAGGATTCGAGATGCTTTGAGGTAGGGGAATATCTAAATGAGTACACCTTATTACGAGCATTTACGTAGTGATAGAATGTTGTTGCATGATCTTTAAATATAGTTTTCATTTATTATTAATGCAATGAGTACAGAAATGGCAATGGTGTGAGTGTTTACACAAAATTCATGAGAAAACTAGTTAAGTAGAATAAAATCATCCCAGGGATGTATGAACACTTTCAGCATCGCAAAGATGCATCAGATGGCGTGACATCCCAGGGATGTATGGTGGATGTAAAGATCCACGTCCAGAAGTAAACATTAAACATAATTGCACGGGCTGTAAGTTACTATGTATTAGCACAATCACACGGTGAATAACTATATGTATTGCACAATTTGATTTAAGGTTCAGAGAATAGTTGACTCGGCGCAGATATCCGTACTAATCTGCTAATCATACACACACCAGACATCCCAGGGATGTATAGTAGTAATATGCCCGTCGCCTAAGAGACAAGGACGAGGACAATTCCATGAAAAATAGTCTGATTGGACGACGATGGAGGGTATTCCATCGGGGCTCGATGCTATATTGCTCGGGGATTATTTAAGTTAAGATTTAAGTCATGATCTCAGCCTGGTTGCAACTAAGGGAACTAGTAGTCATTGAAAGAAATACATGAGTAGAGTAATAAATGTAGTCAAATTGTTTTATCGTATCTTAAAGTTACTTTTCAAGCAATGACATATCTATGAGTTCATGTTTTATTCTTGTCATGAAATATATGTTTGTAAGATGGATATACTTGTGGTGATATTGCCCCTATTGAGCTAGGATGTAGCTCACCCCTTTGACTATATGTCACAGGTGACGATTTAGGAATTGATGATAACTTAGGAGTTGCTACCGGCGAGGGTGATCCCAGAAATTCAGAGTACTTTCCAAGGGAGGAGTCTGAGCCTCCTCCGGAGAGATTCTTCTAGGAGACTTGCTGCGGACTTTGATAGTGTTTTGTGAGGAGAGAGAGAATTACGGCTTGGTACGTCCAGCCTTATTTTTGTAAGAGTAAATATACCTGTAATATTCTTTTATGGAACCATTGAGAGTGACCATAGCTACGGCACTGATGATTCAGGTTGGTTCTTTTGTTCATGAGGAGTCATGAAATTAGAACTATCTTTTAGATAGGTGTTTTGGATTATCGTATAGTAGAATTGGAGATTTATATTGCATTAAATTCTTGTGCTTTCGTATTATGAATGGGATGTACCAAGTGTTCCGTACGTACTCTATGGAGCACGACCACAAGGGCTGTGTCGATGGCACGGGTTTCGGGTGTCGAAATCCGGGCTGTCATAGGATAAGGAAAAGGTTGAGGAGGAGACGCGAGGGCGTAGGCCAAGGTGGACCTTTTCTCCATGTGGGGCGGTTTTGTCTTCTTTTGTTTCGTTTCACGCGTATTTTGGGTTTATCATGCGGTTGTTTTAAAATTTTGTTTATAATTTTTGGAGGAGGTTTAGTGTCGAGAGTTTGGTGTAGTAATTTTGTTGGTTGGATTTCTACTGGGACCTTGATTGTGAGGTCTATGGAGATTTTGATCTGAGATTCAGATGGAATTTCAGTTGTGCTATCAATTTTATATTGTGAGGTTTGAGGATTAGGTGATATGTTAATTTGGATGTTGATTGGAGTCGTAAGATTTAGGTTTGATTTGATCTCGGGAGTGGGAGGAGTGACGGTTTTTTGGATTGGTTCATCGATAGGTTCAATGGTTGATATTAATGTTGTAGAGGTAGATTTGATGATATGTTTGAATTTGATCAGTTCCGGTTTGGTGTCAAGTTCGGGTTTAGGTTTGACAGTGAGTTCATGTTTGATAATAGGTTCAAGTTTAAATTTGATTGTAGGTTCGTGTTCGAGGATAGGTTTAGATTTGATAATAGGTTTAGATTCGATAATAGGTTTAGTTTTGATAGTAGGTTTAGGTTTGATAATAGGTTTAGTTTTGATAGTAGGTTTGACTTTGGGGTTTAGTTTCGTGGTTAGTGAGGTGATAAGTCCAGTGGTGAGTTCAAGTTTTGAGGCAGGTGTAGAGATTGATTTGTGAGCTGGTTTTGAGATCGGTTCAATGGTTGATTCTGGAGTGAGTGAAATGGGTGGTTTGGAGGTA
Source organism: Chloranthus sessilifolius (assembly GCA_021018995.1). NCBI lineage: Eukaryota > Viridiplantae > Streptophyta > Magnoliopsida > Chloranthales > Chloranthaceae > Chloranthus > Chloranthus sessilifolius. The sequence continues at coordinate 92,331,218 of CM037584.1, read as the reverse complement.
TGTTTGGTAACAGATTCGGGTTCGAGATTTTGTTTTGAAGGTGGTGAGGTGGTAGTGAGTTTAGGTTCTGAGGCGGGCATAGTGATTGATTTGAGAGTTGACTTGGACGTTGGTAGAGTGAAGTGTTCGTTATTGAGTTTAAGTTTTAAAGCAGGTGTAGAGATTAGTTCAAGGGTCGAGTTTAAGGTTGGTGGGGTGATGTGTTCGACAACGCGTTCGGGCTCAGGGATTAATTCCAAAGTATGTTGGATTAGGGGTCTTGATTCGATTACGGGTTCATGTTCAGAGTTTATCTTCGTGATTGGTTTAAGTATGAATGATGTCGTGTTATATGGATAGATTAATTAGGGAATTGCTTCTAGGATAGGTGAGGGAGTTTGTTTAGGGAATGGTCGCAGAGCTGGTTTCAGTGTCAGCTGAGGTATCGTGGGGGTTGATATGCTTGTCATTAGGTTGTCGAGTTCAAGGCTAGGTTGAATTGGTTCGAAGACAAGTGCGTTGAGCTTGGCGATGAGTTTAGTGATGGGTTGAGTTAGTTTAGGGGTGAATTCGGTGATAGTTTGAATTTAAGTGATCTTCGTGGCCAGTTCAAGACGAAAGGTAATTTCGCGTTTGTAGGTATGTGGTGGTTGGGAGTGATTGGTATGGACGTAGTCCGAGGGAGGTTCAATTCTAAGAATCAGGCTAGCTGGGTCGAATGGGGCAGGAGTGAATGAGTGTATAATCTCGTATGCTAGTTTACTTTGATCGAAAAATGGGTTGTAATAGGTGATGTTAGTTTTCGTAGTGTCGGGGAGTTGGTTTTGATCATAGTACGGGTTCGTGTATTGGTTGTTGTATAAAGGTTGGTGAGGGTGTTCATCTTTGTTTGTGTGTGGTAATTAGTTTTAGTCAGGGTATGGGTTTGTGTATAGATCTTGAGCTTGGTCATATGAGTGGTATGGTTGAGAGTTTGTTTGGTTTTGTCCTTAGTTTGTGTTGATTTGTTTAGGGCTTAGAGTCTCGTTTAGGGTGTTTGTCTCAGGGTTGTTGGAGGAGGGTTCTTTAGATGTGAGAGCAGAGAGGTTAAGGTTCCCATCCTTTATGTAATGTTGTATGCATGTAGCGTGTTGATAAAGGACAACAAAGTCGGGGTAGTCACTTAGGATGAGAATGCTCCGAAGAGGCTCTCGGGTATTGCCGATCATGATTTCCATCGCATCGCTTTCTTTTATTTGATTCCCCATTCGGACGGCAAGCCTTTTCCAGTAGTTGGCGAACGTTGAGAAGTCTTCATCATCCTCTTGTCTTGTGTGTATCAAGTTAGTGAGACTAATTTCTTCATGAGTTAAGTATTGATATTGGTCTAGGAATCTTCGGCTAAGTTTTCGAAGGTCTCGATTTTGGCTACAGGTAGAGCTGCGAACCAGTCAAGGGCTTCTCCTTCTAGATACCTCTGAAAGTAGTGAATGAGAAAGCACTAGTTATTGCATATGGGTCGACAGTCGTTACAAACTAGGGCCAAGTGGTGTTTTGAATTCCCTGTACCATTGTATTTGTTAAATTTTGGAGGTTTAAAGCCGGCAGGTACAGTGAAGTTGATGTCTCGGTAAATTTGTCGAACGTGCAAGATTGGTTAGAGTGTTCTCTCTTAGCCATGTAGTCGTCTAAAAATTTGTGGAGGTCGTTTGTGTTTATGGCAGTGCCTTTTCTAGGTGTCTCGGGGGAGAGTTGTCCTCGGCATTTGTTGTTGTAGGAGGTGTGAGAGGTATGTGTGTTATGTGTCAGGGAAGTCGGAGCACATGGAGGAGACTGCGTCCTCTTATCTTATTTGTTCCTCGGAGTAACCTGTCTTTGGTCTCTTGTAGCTCTATATAAGTGGGTCAGAGACTGGAGCAATGCGTCAGCTTCTTTTCCTCCTTTTGTGACTGCACTGGCAGTGTGGTCCATAACTTGACTAGTGGGGTAGCTTCGCTCAATACCACTTTCTCTATTGCTGTCGTTGTGCTTTATATTTCGTGGAGCAAAGGGGTATTTTTCACTCTCACTGATCGTATTTACCTGAGCACAATGTTGGGCTGTCCACAGAGGCGACCTAACATTATATTTGGGGTCCCTATGGAAACCCCATGTGGGTGGGTCACTGTAATTAATGTTTAATTTTCTAATACCTGACATTTTAAAATTTTATTTATTTTTTTTTTTTTTGTAAAACTGAGTATGCAAGTGAGTGTATAAAAAGTGATAAAATAAAGCGAAGAAAATAAAAAATTAAATAAAATAAAGTAAGAAAAATAGAAAACCAAATTAATTAAACTGGGGCAACCTTAGCAAAAAAGAGTCTCATCGCGATCCAGTCTGTTGGTACGTGCTTTTTCTGGGTTCCTCTCGGTCCCTGGAATAAGTGGCCCAATTCGGTCTACGTGAACTTTGGCAGAAGGTGATAAAATAATAAAGCGATAAAATAATAATAGGAAAATATTTATGTGCCCCTGCAGTGATATATTAGAATAATAAAAGGACAATATTTAAATATAGAAAAATAAATACTATGTGAAAATCGACAAAAAACAACGGCCCAAAGTCGTTATAAAATTCATAAACAACGATTATGAGCTGTGGTAACGACCGTTGTTTATAGAGCAGTGGTTTTCATAAACTACAGCTGAAAACCGTTGTTTATATTCCAAATAAACAATGACCCATGTCCATTGCAAAATAACAACAGTTTTTAACCATTATTTATAACGGAAAAAGGGTTGTTATTTTTCATCATAAACCATAGCCTAAGTCAGTGGTATATGAAGACAACGCCAATGAATAGTTATTAATAAACAGTTATTTTTAAAAATATATATATTTTAATGCACAACTCATATTGCCTAGCAGTACACATCTACAACTTGCATTTTTTTTTTTTTATGAAAATCCATAACCTACATTTACATACAATTTTATTCACATTAGCATAAACACATTAACATGCTTAAAGCTCATTCACAAAAATAAATTTTAATTCACAACAACGCAATTTCATTCACAACAAATTTATGTGTACAAGCAACGACTCCCCTATTTTCTTGTTATAGTATTACAAAAGAAACATGCATAGCATATTCTAGATTTGTAATTTCTTTTATTAGCGAAAACTTCTTTGATATGCCCCATTCCACCTGTGTTTGGACTTGTATCACCATCGTCGACTCATTTATGGTCCTGTAAAGAAAGAAGCTTCTCACCATCCACCAAAGCAAAGAAAGAACTCGCCTTCAAGAAATTTCTCAATGACAACTCGGCAACTAGCAGCCCCAAACTACCCTTTACTAGCATAGAATCAACAACTTTGAATGCATACTACACCTAAAAGAGAAAAAGCTTGATGGTAAAACTGAACCAAAAACTTCAATGACCAAAGATAACTTCACAGAATTTGATTATTGAGTTTGACAACACTAAGCACAAACAAATATCATATATAAAAAAATAAAATTGAGAGTCAAAAGAATAAACTTCCACATATATGACAATATTTCACAAGCACACAAAGCGAAATGGTGAACTGATTCACCAACAATGAATATATCCCATCATGTTTGAACAATATGATAATGAATACTTAGTTAACACAAGCCATAATGGCAATAATAACTACTATATATGAGGGGCTGTAGCAGCTCAAGTTTTTGCCAAATTTCTGACATCAAAATTAGAAGATTACAAGAAAGAAAATATCACATTACAACTACAATAGAACAAAAAATCAAAACAAAGTATATTAGTGATCTACCACAGAAATGTACAATGCAATTTCATTATTAACATATTGCAGAATCAGCAATTGCGTAGGTTGATAATTCTTCTCATGTGAGTAAAAAGTGTCACTTTCAGTTGTTATCTATATAACAGTAGCTAGTAAAATCTGAGGATCCACATCCCACCTAAAAAGATAATGATTAGGTATGTAATCTATGTAACCTATAGGAGGCCTAGTTGTTTCGCAGATTCTTATCAATAGTCTATGATCATATCATAAACCCTGTGCATTGGACAAAGGAAATGCAAGGTGAGGCGCCAACAGGTCTTAATGATAAAAACTTGATAGTGTTGGATGTGGGTGGTGGGGCGGCACTAGTTTCATTAATGAGTCATGGTGTTCTAAGGTTTTCTCTAATGAGTCATGGTGTGAGGAGTAACTGATAGAGTAATAATACTTGGATGCCATTTTCTTAGGTTTGAGTGGTTTTTATGCTTACCCATTGTACCAGAAGCATCACCGCCTCCGCAGAAGGTGCCATGAACCCTACTCAAACCTCTAGACCCATGAACAGATTTCAACATGGTGAGAAGAGTATCCAGGGAGAAGCCAAGAAACTCCATGTCCTGCAATATGAAAGAGCATAAAACATACAATTTTATTTATTCTGTACCAAGAGAGAATGAAACATACACCCATCGTTCCCAATTGAGACATTCACTTACCAAAATGACATTTGAATGAGTCTATTGGATGATCAGGTTCACTAAGCTTGCAAGCATTCATCAGAGTTTGCTAGCTGATAAGTTTGCTAGCTTATAAGCCAACCTTGAGCTTGCTAAAATAATAGCATTTAACAAGAGAGTATGATGAAAAATTAAAAAATATATAAGTAAATCTGTGAGGTTATTAACTCAACTCATATGAGTTAAAAGCACTGTGTTTCTGCTCGGTGATATGCTACATATTAGGTAAACTCTTATCAAACAACTACACAGTTACTACATAAGTTGTTATAAGGTGCCCCCCGACCTATGCACCAAGGGCAGTGCATGGATCAATCTCCCTCCACAAAACTGATTAAACATTGGGAGGTGTGCATATATTTATGAGCATGAAATCTGTAAAAGTACATTTTTTTACCTTCATTCCTTTGGCACTCAAATATTTGTGCATCTCTAGAGGTTGGTGTGGGGAGATTGACCCATGCACTGCATTTGGTGCAAGTATTGGGGAATCTAATACTATTCATTACAAGAGGCTAGTGTTACTACCACCACCTTATGTTACAAACACCTCACTTAAGCAAAGAAAAATTTGTTGACTACTTGAATCAGACAATGGAGATAGCTTTTCGTCCCAATCATTCACACTAGAGATCCTTAGATCATGGGTGTGACAGCCCGGGTTTTCCTTACCTCAAAAACTCGCGCCGTCGGATCACACACAAGACCCAAATTATAGTGACGCTATGGTATCATGTGCAAGCATCACTTCCTGACAACTCGATCTTTCCACTCACCACACATTAGGAAGGACCGAGCCATCTCATAATGGTAAGCTCATAATAACATAAGCAATGTGCACAAACGGAAAAGCATGACAGAGCAATAGCGAGAACACATGGCAACTGAAACCCACAAAGCTATCTACTATATGAACAAATCTAAAAGAACTATATATCCACCAATGAAGGCCGACCTCCATCTAAACAGAGGATCAAAATATATAATCGTATTTAATTACACATCCCATTTACCGTTCATAAAAAAGAAACCCAAAAAAAATTGTTCAAAATCCGCTCCAAGCAGCCAGGGGAAATGCCCCTCAGGCAGGTCCTCCTCGTCGTTAAGAATGTAATCCGGGTCCTCTTATTTCGGATCACACTCCAAGTCAACTCCTACAGTTGTGATGTATAGTCGAGGGGTGAGCTTCATCCAAGCTCAATAGTGAAAAATCATGCTAAACCACACCTTATCGTTCTAATTCATGTTCTTGATGCATAAAGAAAAGCAGCTGAAATTCGTGTTGTATCAAAGTATATAAATTTCATAGCAAAACATTTTATAAAGCCTTAACAAGTTAATTCATGATGGCAGGTAAACATACTTATGCAATGCATATCGGTACAATAAGTCGAAACACAAATCGAAGCACGTCAAGGGGACAAGAGTGAACATATGTAACAAGGTTTCGAGACAATTTAGAATACGTAGTATGAAATCATAACGTAGCATATCACATAGCACGGTTCGAGACATATCATATCATAAGGCATTAAGGTAAGTATCCCGTAATAGGAAACAGAGCAGTCTGTATTAGGACACAAGGTCGTAACCGGGGACTCCACCCCTCTCTTGGAGACTCCACTCCCCTTATGACTAATGCAACTTAGAAACAAATCAAATGGCAAAGCATCCCGTATTAGGGAACTGAGCAGCCCGTAGTAGGACACAGGGTTGTAACCCGGGGACTCCACCCCACTCATGGAGGCTCCACTCCTCATTTTCACACATTCACAAAGTCACATCACATAGACACAGATCGGGTGCACATAGACACAGATCGGGTGCACATAGACAGAGCAAGCTTTAAGAACGAGATCACATCAAGTCGAGTACAATGCGAGATCAAAATGCGTGTGAGAAATCATGCAAGTCAAGTGCGTAAAAAAAAAGATTAAATCTTCACATTCACGAGTTTCTAGGTTCATATAAATATCATCGTGGAAATATAATTCATTAGGTAGTCACATCAGAAACATGATTTCAAGGAAACATATAATTGGCAAGGTATTTTCCCTACCTCAAGTGTCAGATCTCGCTAGCAAACACATACAAATTGAAGCTAAATCTCCTCAGATGCTCCTCATATATATCCTAGAACACACATTACACATATCTTGTGTTACATGATTGGACTATTTATATGTGTATCTAATTAAGTCTTACCCTATTGCAAGTGCACAATAGAAATCATAGTACTAGCAAAGGATCATTCCCACAGAGATAGGTTAAATTATATTAACTTAATTTTTATAAAAACTTATACTTATCTTTTAAGTTCCTAAAATAATGGAGAAATATGAATAAAGAATTATTTTAAACTAAATTTGTAGAAAATAAATCCTAATCCTCCTTCTTCAGATTATGGTCATCAATTACAATTTTCAACTATCGGATATTTATAAATTTAAATAGTACCATTACACTATATATCAAGTTTCCTAATATTAGTCGTCAATCAATACTAAAATCCTATCAATAAATATTTAATCTAATCAATAATCTCCTAAATCTTAGGCATCAATCAAATTCTAGAAAACTGAAGATGGAAAAGTAAAAATCGTTACACTAATATGCAAACCTCAATCTGAGTTATCAATTCAAATTAAAATCTAAAGATGTTTATAAAGCAGAAAATAAAAGAAAATAAAATCTAAACTAGAAAGTAATAAAAATTATATTTTTCACTCCTCAACTGCAGTCATCAATTACTTTTGAGAAACTACAGATATCTACTCTAATCTTCAGCTCACAATTGCAGTCGTCAATTGCTCTTAAGAAACCTTGGATATCTAATCTACAAAGCAATAAAAATCTACTATAAATTTGATCAGAAGAAAACCTAACCTCAGTCGTCAATTATTGCTGAAAATTTTTTCAATGATTATTCCTACACCGGGCTCTCTTATTTATAAATCATAAGGAGTCGGTTTACAAGACTTCTAATTCTAATAAAAGAAATAACTAAAAACAAAACTATCCTAATGTAACTCTAATTCTAATTTTATCTTTCCTTGCTTCCTTTAATTGATGCACTTCTGGATTGTTCACTTTTATTCAATAGTAGAGATTTTCTGGAGCCTATTTTCATCAATCTTCTCAAATTCGTGATCAGCCAAATTTCTAATTCAAGAGTTCTTCTAATTCTGTTCATGGCGGTGGAATCTTCACGTCATAAGCAGCAGTGACAGTCAACAGGAAAGCTTCATAATCGTAATTGTAAATCACAACTGTCTCTTTTCTTCTCTATTTCTGGAAAATCGTAAATCACGATTTTCTATTTTCAATAGCTATATTATTGGATGATTCTCTAGATTACAATTCATCACTTTTCATTTTGTATCACTTCAACTTCTTGAATGTATTCTGGGGAATCGTAAATTATGATTTCTCAGTTTCTTCTTTAGTCTGAATCATCTTTTCATGATTTTCTAGTTCTTAATATATAGCGAATCATCTTTTTACTGCTCTTTTTGAATTCATTTTGACAAAGATTAATATTTTAGATCTCTTTTATTAATTTTCTTTAATATTTGTACATCAGTAATTTATTAGTAGTAAACTAAGTCCTAGCAACACTAAGTTAAAGATGATAAAATGGCATATTATGTGACTGATCACACCTTAAAACTTATGTTTCGATAGTCCCTAGCAAACAAAGAAGCATAAAACATCTTATTAAAATTTAAATTGCCACTTTCTTAGGGAGTACGATTGTATTTAACAGATGTGACAAGCCTTTAAAACTCCTAGGTGATCCCTAGTGGAGGAGTTGTAGTCTCTTGAAGGTTTTCAGTGAAGTTACCTACAAACTTCAAAATATTTTTGAATTTTTAAAAATATTTTTCAAAAATTTTCAAAAAAATTCTAAACTAATTTTGTACACTAAATTACATTAACTAAATTACCTAAGTGGCCAAATTGGTCACTACATAGTTTATTGCAATTTTCTAAAATTACTAATCTTTTATCCTTACATTTCACTACAATAGTTATCCTTGATTAGAACTTTAACAATTTTAATTCATAATAAGCAGGAGATATATGTATTAGTGAATAGTTTATTCTTCATAAAATTTTCTAAACTACAGATTTAAAAAATATTTTCATTCAAAAACTCACTATTGACATACTCTAAAAAAGATATTGAAACTTTTTAGGTTTTCTCAATATATTTTTTATAAAAATTCAATCAAAGATATTTGCAAAAATTAATGAATTTTATAGAAAAGGATAATCTACTTTACTCATATGAATCTCTGTACAAACCATAGTATCTAGTATCCATATCTCTAATAGGCTTATGTTTTTGTAAATCGTAAATCAGAAAGGTCTTTCTTTATGCTTGTAATGGGGCTTTGGGTTTCAGAAGGTGTCAAAGAAAGGTAGAAAAGGATTCAAAGTTTTTCTGAGAATTTTAGCTCTTATTTCTCCTATCTTTTCAGCTTCTTCTTCTTTTCTTCAGTAAGTATCCGTAAATTAGATAACTTCTTCCCTTTTTTCTTTTATAAATCCCATTTCTTTTTTTAAAATCGCATTTTACGATTTTTCTTCTTTTTGAAAGTTTTTTTCTTGAAAATCATTCTTCTTTTTCAGAAATCATTCTTCACGATTTTTTATTCTTTCCCATAGTTTTCTTTTTCATTTCTTTTAGCTGTATCCTTTTTAGCATTCCCCTTATCTATTTTTTCTTTTTACTCCTTTCACTCCCTCTTTTTTCCGTTTTTTACATTCTAAAATCTCAGAAAATATAAGGGTTAAAGGTTAAAAGCTTTGGGTAGTACATATGGTTAAAGATTTATCTGATTTTTGGTATAAAGAAATTCGGTTTTAGGCTTCTAATATGGGTTCAATGGATAAGATTTATTCTAAGATTTTGGCTTTTTGGCTCTGGTATAACAAAAGATAGTCTTTGATCATCTTTACAATTTACTAGCATAGATGCCTTATTATTTTGATATTTCTATAGATAGCTCTAAATAAAAAAATCAGGTTATCATAGACTATTTTGATTCTACATTCAGCAGTATGAGATTTCATATCATTACAGAAGTTCAAAGAAAATTTCTGGTTTGAATAAAAGAAACAGCCTCTCTGAATAAAAGAGGAAATATGGCTCAAATGCTCACTGATTTATAGTTTTGAAACTATAATTTAAAATTCTTGCAGTTTAGATCAATCTATTGTATCAAATATTCATTCTAATATAGTGCTCAACAAGCTAAGCATGAATTATAACTGCTCTTTTTTTTTTTTTTTTCTGATTATTGGATTTCTACTATAATGAATCGTAAGTTTTTCAAGATTTATAATTTTTTTTTATCATAATTCCTATGTAATGATCAACTAAAATTTCGAAAAAAATTTCTACAAAAATAAATTAACTAAAACTATTTACTACTATACTACTATTATACACAGAAATTGTGTATGCCCCCAAACTTAAATTGGACAATGCCCTCATTGGCACAAAAATAGGGGACACTAAAAATTTTTACCTATAAATTATTGAGAATTCTGATTATTTATCGAGAAAACTTGTCACCAAATATATACTTTCTCCCAAACTTGAGAGAAAATAACCGCGGCTTATTCTCAGAGTATCAATAAAAAAAATATTAGTAGTGTTAGTGACAATTACACAGTTACCAAAAATAAAAGTTAGTCAAAAAGAAAGAAAATTTTATATATTACTGAATATTTACATCCAACATAAAAGGAAAATATAAAGAACTAAAATGAAAGAAACTAATTACAAAAAAGAAACCTAGGAAAAATCTATTGAGATCATACCTATGATGTTTATTATGTTCTATTTTATTTTTACTCACTTGGTGATGACTGGTGTGGTACACAGTTAGAAGTAGTAGGGTCATCTTTCGAGTCAAATACCTCAGCAGTAGAATAACCCTCTTGATCTTCATTTGAAGGTAAATCCCCATGTGCTGAAGGTTCAGCCGCGTCTGTGTTTTTCTTTTCATCAATCCTTTGGCAAGAAGTTCCATCCTTATATTGCTGCTCCTTATTAGTCGTCTCTTTCAAATCCTCAGTCAGCTTCTTGATCACAGTAGATTTAAGTCGTATCTCACTTCTCAGCTTTTCTACTTTTTTCTGTTATTTTGCTATGGTGACCAAGTTGTTCTTCATTATAGACTCAATGATCTGTTATTGTGTTGCATTGATTGAGTTTAGGGAGGTTTTAGCTTCTTGCAGTTGCAAATTTTTTTCCTTCAACTATGGTCAATAGATGATCTTTTTCACTCAGTTGTTGATGGAGATTTTATTGGTAGTCTTTAAGGGCTATTTCTCTTGCCGTTTTTGCATCATCATATTGTATCATTAACCCTCCAAACTATTTAAGTATGGCTGCCATTTTATCTTCATACACCTTTTTTTTGTGTTCCCAAGCTTGCTGATTTTCACTCAGTCTTCTATTCCCTGCTTGTAGCTAAGTAATCTGTGCTTGAAGGGTTGAAGTGGCATCTCGGATTCTCTTTTTTGTTTCTACTGCCCATCTCGCACCTTGATCTTATACAGCTTTTCTTCACAAGTTTTCCATTATTTCTGCTCGCTCTTAAGCTGTCAAGGTAGTATCAAAGACTCTCTTCTTTAGTCCTCGATATTCCTCCATCTACTTTCTTACTATACCTGATAGTTGTATCAAAAGTGGGGCATTTGTGGAGATCCATTATTCTAGTTCTCGTACCCTTCTTTCTAATTCTGGTAATGACAATATATTTGGTCCATGTGTGAGTTGTCATTGCTCCACTGCCGTCAATCTCCTTTCTAACTCGTTGATTGATGTGGTGGTGACTGGAGGATCTTTAGCGGGTGCTTCTTCTCTATTTACTAATTCTGTAAAGCTCTCTCTTAGTAACTCAGAGCTCTGTTCTGCTTCAATAGCTGGAACTATGAAGGTTTACTCTGTATGGACTGAAATTATAGGCTGAGCAACATATTCTATAGGGACAGGGATACTGCTCGAAGTAGCCATGTCAGTCATCTGTGGATCAATTGTGGAAGGAATTTCTTAGTGTATCTCAACATTTGGGCTCTCAGGGTCTGCTTCAGTAGTAACTGGCAGTATGTTCGCCTCTATTGAAGGGGGCATAGCAAGCCCTACTGGGGAGTCCAAAGCAGGGTCGTATAAACTAGCTTGGTCTGCAACTAGGATTCCTAATTCGATTATTCGTTCTTGTGCTGGAGAACTGACCTTTGCTCTCTCCTGAAGTTGAGTAGAAGTACTCACACCTTCTTCCATAACTACTTCTTCTGGGGCTTCAATTTCTATTGGCTGCTCTATGGCAGCCACTTCTTGGTCCACATGAATTTGTGGGACTTGTGGTGTAGAGGAGATACTTTTGGTGTGAAGAGTGTGAGGGATTTCCTTTTTATTTTTAGTACATAAAGTTCTCCTATAAGCTGTGATTAATAAGCCTTCCTCTGTTCTTGGTAAGGTTTTTTCCTTAGGGTCTATACTATATCCCACATTCATCAACAGATTTGTGATAAGGCCCCCAAATAGTAGAGTCAATTTCTTCGTCTGATATTTTTCTTGACTCAGTTTCTCCCTCACGGTGGTGATTACTTCAAAAAGATAAGAGGACACATTAAACCAATAGCAATTTGCCATTAAGTACAATGCCTTGGCCAATAGTACCCCTCTATGCGTTCCATGACCTGTGGGATGAATGGTCTTATGAATTAGCACGTCGAAGAATTGTAGTGATAAACTCCTTGCTTCCAGGTCCTTTCGTAAGAAAAAGGATCTGTCCCGTGGAGTTTTTTTTAATAATTCTGTTACCATTTGGGTAAAGTCAGGGAGGGTATCTGATGGCATCCTCAAAAGGTTGGCTTCCGATTTATCTTGAGACAATTGTGGTATTTCCAAGGGTGCATGCATCACCCTGGTGACCATTTCCTTTGTAATGTGGATCGAAAGTCCATCGATACTGGTGGAGAGGATTAGGGATGGTCCTTGGCTGCTTTTGATCATATTTTTGTAAAACAGCCTCACCAATCTAGGATAGATTGGTGTGACTCCTGGCTCTAAGAAATAATTCAGCCCGACATCCTTAAAATATTTAATGGCTTCTCCACTCATCTCCAATTTTTCTAAAGACTCAACGTTCACTACAATCTCAGCTCCCACGATATGGTGTTTCATTGCTATCTACTAGTGTGGCGGAGGACGCTGGCTTTTTTCCTTTATCTAATTTCAACCCTTTTTTAGGGGCAGGCATAGATTCTGTTTCATTTGTGTCCTTAGTCTTTTCTCTGATAACTACCCTAGAAGACTTGGGTTTCTTCTTGGGTGGCTCTGCTGCTTTTGATTTGGCCTTAAGGGCAACAGACCATATAATACGATTAATGAATGGGGTATTATCAGAATTATTACCTTCTTCTTCCTCTTCCTCTTCCTCTTCCTCTTCCCTTTGTCTTTTGCCCGTCTCATTTGCCATGCTATTTCTCTTTTCCTTTCTATAAGAATCAATAGAACATTATTAATTGATCATGAATTCCATGCATTGAATAAAAATTTCTTGCAGAAATCCTTCCATTAAAATCATTAAAATCGTCACCTTACCTCTTGATGATTGAAACCCTAACTTGTAAATGTAGAATGAAATGTACGCAGGGTTACCAAAATAAAATAAGGGAAGTAAGGGATATATAGAAAATAAAATGGTTGGGTTAGGTAGGAGAACGATTAGGATGAAGAGCTTTTTGAAAAAGAGAGGGAAGGTAAGAGAAAAACTTAGAGAAGTTGAAAATGAGGCCGACATATCCTTTTTCGACTATGTAGGCCTTGTTTTCAGTGACGACTTGCTGAATCGGTCGTCAATTGGGTTTCGACCTAGAATCTTCGGTTGATTCTAGTACGAACCCTCATATCAGGGAATCGTAGTCACTACTTTTCACTGATAGACCTAATGATGATCAATCGTACATCCATACGATTGTTCGCTATAATGTACAATAGGTAGGATATTACCACTTGCCGCCTTTCAATGATTTGGTTCATAGTATGATACTGAAACTACAAAGAAAGAGAAAAACATAGTTTACATAATTTACAATTGATGCTACGGATGAGTCGGTAGCTCGACAATCCATGAGGTGTTTATATTTGATTTTGGGGAGCCAATGTCTCCCCCAGGAGCACTTGTCCTCTAAGATTATTAACCGGTTGATTAGGCAATTGACCACTCTCTCTCCTTGCCACTTGAGAAGCTAGTTGGCCTATCTGGATTTCCAGTCTCATGATGGACTGGGTATGTGAGTTGAGTACTTGAGAGAATTGAGCAAGCTAACGTAGGTCTTTTGAGTGCCGATGCAACTGTTGCTATAAATCTCGAATGATTTGAACAACTATGGCATCAGCTGCATTGCTCTGTGGTTCAAATTGGGTCTGTGCAGCAAGCAATAGAGGTCGTTGGTGGAAAGCTTGAGTCTGGGGAAATCAAGGTTGCACAACTGATGGTGTTAAATGTGCTCCGCCTGTAGAACCATAATTAAATCCAGGGTGGTTCCTCCATGCTGGATTATATGTGTTTCCATAGTCTCCCTTCTTAAAAGCCATTATTTGTTCACTTTCCACCACCTCTTGGTGGGTTAGGGCAGCTGGGTTTTCGATATATGTCTGAGTCTGGCAATTAGAGTGTCTTGCCAAGGATCTATCTGGGGTGTTCATTTTGGCAACCATTAATATTGCGATTTGTTGTTCGAGGGTCAAAAATTTCGCACTCATGTCCTCCTCCTTCTTTACTTTATCACTACTGATATCGTAAAGTCCACCCCTCACGAGTGGGATGTGGCGAGTGACTTCTGGATCAAATCTAAGCAAAGTCTGCTTCTGTTTTGAGTTATTGGCTAGCTTCTCTAATAAATTCCAGGACTGTTGGCCGTTCTGAGCCATAAAGGCTCCTCCACTTATGGCATTGACTGTAGACTGCTTAGTTTCAGTCAATCCTTGGTAAAAGCTTTGAGCTATCGACCAATTGGGTACCTCGTGATGAGGACACTTCCATAACAAATCCTTCATCCGTGCCCAGCTCTCATGAAATAATTCTCCTAGCTTTTTCCTTAAGTCATGAATCGCTTAGCAAATTTGGTTAGTTTTACCAATTGGGAAGTACTCGCCCAAAAAAGTTAGACTGCAATTCTTCCCATGTGGTAATACTTCTGACAGGTAATGAAATTAACCATGCCTTCACCCTATCCTTGAGAGAGAATGAGAACAAACATAGTTTTACGGCCTCTTTATTGGTAGTCGAGAATTAGAGCACTGTGCAAAGCTCTATGAAGTCCCTTAGATGTTGGTAGGGATCTTCTTGATCAAGCCCATGAAAGGTTGGTACAGATTGAAGTGTATGGAGCTTGATTTCATAATTTTGACCCACAGGTACCTCTGGTATAACTATACAAGAGGGCTCATTCAAAGCTACTAGGCTGAAATGTGTCTGGATTGACAAATTGTCAGCCATGGCAAAGGATTCTCTTACGGAAATTCGGTTTGCTACCAAATTACGTCAGAAAGCCCTCTCAATTTCTGTATCACACTCGAAAAAATCTAGACTTTGAGATCGGGTGTGATGCATACAAAAAGAAAAACTTTGTTTTTGATATTTTTGACTTTATTTTTTTATTTTTCTATAAGGCAGGGAGAGAGAGCAAATCTAAGCCTCGAGCTTCTCTGATCAAGGGAAGTTGAAACTCTAATTCATCACTCCGAATAAACCTGCAAAAGATTTAAGAAGTGATCAAAGAAAATTGAAAATAGAAAGAAATATAAAAAGAGAAAGATAAATACTTATTTTCTTAAATTAATATAATTAAACACTGATCCTCGACAACGGCGCCAAAAACTTGATTGGACTATTTATATGTATATCTAATTAAGTCTTAACTTATTGCAAGTTCACAATGGAAATCATAGTACTAGCAAAGGATCGTTCCCATAGAGATAGGTTAAATTATATTAACTTAATTTTTATAAAAACTTATACTTATCTTTTAAGTTCCTAAACTACTGGAGAAATATGAAAAAAGAATTGTTTTAAACTAAATTTGCAGAAAATAAATCCTAATCCTCCTTCAGATTATGGTCGTCAATCACTATCTTTAGCTATCGGATATTTATAAATTTAAACAGTACCATTACACTATATATCAAGTTTCCTAGCATTGGTCGTCAATCAATACTAAAATTCTATCAATACATATTTAATCTGATCAATAATCTCCTAAAACTTGGGCGTCAATCAAATTCTAGAAAACTGAAGATGGAAAAGTAAAAATTGTTACACTAATCTGCAAACCTCAATCTGAGTCATCAATTCAAATTAAAATCTAAAGATGTTTACAAAGTAGGAAATAAAAGAAAATAAAATATAAACTAGAAAGTAATTAAATTATATCTTTCACTCCTGAGCTGTAGTCGTCAATTGCTTCAGAGAAACTACAGATATCTACTCTAATCTTCAACTCACAATCGCAGTTGTCAATTGCTCTTGAGAAATCTTGGATATCTAATCTACAAAGCTATAAAAATCTACTCTAAATTTAATTGGAAGAAAACCCAACCTCGGTCGTCAATTGATGCTGAGAATTTCTTCGATGATTATTCCTACACCGGGCTCTCTTATTTATAGATCATAAGGAGTTAGTTTACAAGACTTCTAATTCTAATAAAAGAAATAACTAAAAACAAAACTATCCTAATATAACTCTAATTCTAATTTTTTCTTTTCTTGCTTCCTATAATTGATGCACTTCTTGATTGTTCACTTTTTTCAGTAGTAGAGATCTTCTGGAGTCTATCTTCATCAATCTTCTCAAATCCATGATCAGCCAACTTCTAATTGAAAAGTTCTTCTAATTATGTTCATGGCAGTGGAATCTTCACGTGATTAGCAGCAGTGACAGTCAATAGGAAAGCTTCATAATCGTAATCGTAAATCATGATTGTCTCTTTTCTTCTCTTTTTCTGGAAAATCGTAAATCATAATTTCTATTTTTCATAGCTTTCTTATTGGATGATTCTTTGGATTACAATTCATCACTTTTCATTCTGTATCGCTTCAACTTCTTGAATGTCTTTTGGGTAATCGTAAATTACGATTTCTCATTTTCTTCTTTAGTAGTAGCGCTCAATTGTCTTTTCACGATTTTCTAGTTTTCAGTATATAGTTAATCATCTTTTTACTGCTCTTTTTGAGTTCATTTTGACAAAGATTAATATTTTGACTCTTTTACTAATTTTTCTTAATATCTGCACATCAATAACTTATTAGTAGCAAACTAAGTCCTAGCATCACTAAGTTAAGGATGATAAAATGGTATATTATGTGACTAATCATTATATAATCTACGCTAATCATAAGCCACATCCTCGTAAGGCACACTAGGTTACAAATTCCCAATCCCATTAGAACAGAGCATCTCGCCACGGCGAGCTGATCAGGTGCCACATGAACTACAGGTTCTCACCGTGGCGAGTTTTTCCCAAGTAGAATTTGCCTTGAATTCTCGCCGCAGCGAGGCTCCATGTCGCCGCAGCGAGCCTGACAGACTTGCCAGAAATCTGCTTGTCCTCTAAGTCTCAAACTCCCAAAATTAATGTATAGTCTTTGTCTGAAAGACGTAATAACGTCACCTAACTCGAGGTCTTGCAAAACTAGTCTTCTATCAAATTTAATTCGTATGATACATGATCTGAAACCCTCGAAAATTGAAGGATTTGACTCCTCAATTGGTCATGAATCTAATTAATGGGGTTTCAAGGCATTCATTGCTAGAATGCGACCTAGTCGGGTTAGTTTTATGCAAATGAAGCCTCCAGACCCAAGTGTTAATATGCATGCACGCATATCGACGTATCGGGCTCCACGATTTTGGCTACAAAGCCTCTTGCCTGTCTGATTTCCAAAATCTACTGCATGAACCTCTAACACTTGCGTGAGCCGTTTCTAACTCTAGAAATTAAACCTACGGAGCAAGGATTTAAGGTTTACCACAACAGATTCCTTTCATGCGAGGTCTCTGCGCTCCACATAATTCCCTCCCACTAGGACGTCTTGGTCTTTGTTCTAATGAGCCCGTGGTTCAAGAATGATGGGATGGTCTCTCTCTATATCGAGGGCTGACTAGAGCAAATGAAATCAGCGAGATCAGATGGTGAAAGGAGCTCCTTCAAGGTGGCGACAGAATGAGAGGAAGAAGGAGAAGTTTGGCTTCAATGTCCCTTGCTCGACACTCAATTCCCATGCACAGCTTATGCGTGCATGGAAGCTAAATAACTTGGGGTTGGTTCAAGTGTGGAACCAAAACACCCACTTGAGTGCATAGGCCTAACTCAAAGGCCATAGATTGGGGTTTATAGTTTATGGGCCAGCTGTTCTATTGGTTTCAACCCATTGGCCAGGTTGGGCTAATGGATTTCGACCCTCAAGTGCTGGAAAGAGGTCTGGTTAGAGTCCCGTTACCATTGGATCACACTAGTTGGGCTTTAAGATCTAAGGGACCTTATGTTTGCGTCTTTAACTAATGGATCCCTACCTTGGGCTGTTGGCTATTACGCTCCAATCTTGGCTCTAGTTACTTGGCCTCATACCAAGGACCCAGTTACTAATTGGCCCCGGTTCCCAAAAGACTCAATTCATATAGCGAACTGCCAAGTCTTGTTTGTCAGGTGCACAATGATTGGATCCAAAGTGTGGGAACAATTCGGTGTACTCGGGTTCGGGAAAATTTGCAGGGTGTTATAATGGGCCTATCCTCATATGGTAAGATGTTGATTCCATGTGGCACACATCCCAAAAAATGAACGTTACAATGTTCGATGGTATGCCATGATTATGTTCACTTTTTGGGATGTGCCCTAGGTGGATCATCATCTGACTATCAGAAGTAGCTAGTGATACATCTAGGATTGATCTTCAAGAATCACTACTATCATGAAGAAATATGCATCTCGGACACCGAGAAACATCCAGAATCACTACTATCATGAACAAATATGTTTCTCGAACACCGAGGATTGACTCAAAATTTTCAATGATGGAATCAAGCTCCTATTTTTTACTTGGTTTGGCTTATACCACTCTGCCTGAATAATTCCCAGAAACCTTAATAATAGAATATATTCATCAAGCAAAAAAATACCAAATCTATTTTAACAATATATAGGGCAGTTCACAGGGAGATAACATTCTTTAGTTTCATGGCACTTGATCAATGACATGTAGTTATTTGGAGAGTTTCTACTTGCTATGAATACTGACCTTGGTAATCATCCTCTGTAATGCTTTCAGCACAAAGTAGGAAAATCCACAAAGAATCTGACATAACTGACAATAGAATTGTATCTCTTTTGCCAGCCCAGACATGAAGGGACTAAGACATTAATCTAGTAACTACTATCTAAAATAAAAAGTGACTCAAAATCATATAATCTCAATCAATGTTTAAGATCGCAGTATGGGAACTAAGACATAAATCTAGTAATTACAAACTATCATACCTTGGTATCAGAACCTATTACCTTAAAAATCCATCTCATGACTGAAAAATGGGTTAGTGGATTTTCCCACAGTTTAACTTGTGCTATTGCTCAATACATATTTTTACCTTCAGAAGGAAAAAATTGTCCTTGTGTTAGTGACATTCCACCGAAGAGAACAAACATGATGAGATCATTAACCATTGAAAGGCTTAATAAATAACTGATGTATGGACCAACACCAAATTGACAAGCAAATGGCTGGTCTGAGTCAATAGTATAGCCAAATTTGAACCCTAGCAACATTGGATTAGGTATTTGAGCAACCCAAGCCCCCAACTGGGAAAATCCTATGAAGGATCCTGTCAAATGTGAATTGATTGCACTTCAAATGTGAACCGATTGCAGTCTTCATATTATCTCTATTTTAAGGACTCATCCACAATAAAGAAATGAAAGAAAAACACATTGATGACAATATTTAAGGACTCATCCACAATAAATGCTTAGTTTGTTACCTAAGTTTATAGAAATACAAGAGCCTGGCCACAACCAAAAATTGAAAAAATGAAACTCTATAACCAACATTTATTAGATCAATGCCTGAACTCAGAGGAATTGGATTATATTTATTAAACTATGGTAGTGATGATCTCTACCAGTAGGAAATACCGTCTAAGCTATTTAATTTGAAGGCCATGATCTAAAAAAAATTAGATTGGGCGACACACGTAGTCTAGTGTTAACAATATTTTACCTTTTGGATGACACTAGCTTCAAGACTAGAAACATCAATGGGCATCTCTTACGCTATCCTATTAATCAAGGAGAGCACCAAAGTTGTTCTCTGGGTCATCAATTCTTACACAGTGCCATTTTTTTTCCAAATGTGGTTGACGGAGACATCATATAAGCCCGATGATTGCATCAAAAAACTATCTCTACAATGTAACTAAGATCCTACGAGAGCCAGAAAATGAACAGTTAGTAAAATGGTTCTATGTGTACAAACTGATCCAAATGATGGCACCTGAGCCAGGAAATGAACAGTGTAAGTTCATACTATGTTTTTCAATGTTATACACAATATATATATATATATAGCAAACCAGTAAACTCCATGAAATTCAGTCCTTCTTGGACATTTCATCAAATATCTGGCATGCATTCTCTATGTTACTGCCACAGTTTTGAAGAAATAAAATAACATATACTTATCACATCATGTGATTTCAATTACTAGGAACAATTAAAATGAATAGTTTCATCCAGTTTCTGTAAATGCACGGCCACAATCAAAGAAAATGATCACATCACATTGGAAGTTTCAAGTGTGTTAAAATGACCACTGTTCTTGGCCAATCAAAATTTTTACCAAAAGTTTTTCGGTACATGGGCATAACAGCCCCATTGCAGAATGGGGCATGGGGCATGGCGCTCTAATCTATTAGATTTTATAATAGCTCCAAGCATGAACCTAAACACACTTTCTGATAGTTTATATTATCAATAAAGATAATTTGGATGCCACCTTATCTAGAGCAGAACACATCTCTTGCCACAACTTGTTACTTTTTCATTAGTTAGGCTTTCCACTAAGATTTGAACAAAAATTATAAAT
Source organism: Chloranthus sessilifolius (assembly GCA_021018995.1). NCBI lineage: Eukaryota > Viridiplantae > Streptophyta > Magnoliopsida > Chloranthales > Chloranthaceae > Chloranthus > Chloranthus sessilifolius. The sequence continues at coordinate 92,310,576 of CM037584.1, read as the reverse complement.
AAATAAAATAGAAGAGAGAAAAACAAGTTCATGCAATTAAAAAATCAACAAAAAAGCATGATGGGCTTAAGATCCCATAAACTAGAGACTTCATTCAATTTGCCATTCAATATTATAAACAGAGCATACATGATACATCCCCCTAACCATTATCTAACCAAAATTTTCCAATATCGGCCAATCTAAGAATACCTCCATCAGAACCCAAAAAATGCACAAATAAACAAAAAAATGAACTCAGATAAGAAAATAATAATAATAATAATCTGAATGCATACCTTTTTGAGGCGAGAATGACAGGATTTTTAGGGTTTCTTTGATTTTAGAGCTCGTCGATTTCTGACTTGATACTGATCACAGAGAAAATAGAGAGAGAGGAGAGATCAGCGAGAAAAGATGAGGGTTTTTTTCGTTGGGGATTAGCACGAATGAGAGAGAGAGAGCGAGAGAGAGAGAGGATACTTTAGAACGAATGAGAGTGAGTGAGTTAGGGTTTGATAAGTTTTGTTTTTAATGAGAAGTGAGATCGCGAAACTTTTTAATGCCGTCCGTGCTTAAGGTAGAATTTAGCCCATTATTTTGTTGTGAGAAAACTAAGGTCACATGTTCGAACCCGCTTATATGCAAAAATGGGATTTAAGTGGATCATTGTATCGCATAAACCTCAGTTTTGGGCCGTTGCATTGGTTAATTTCTTTACAACAGCCAGAAATCGTGGTCGTTTTTAAGCAAATGGTGTTGTTTATTCCCCATTTTCACGTAGTGAACGTAAGGCAGATTCTAAATGGATAATACCAGTGTAGATGCGATCGCCAGCTACAGATGTTTATCAACGTTGCAACATGTCATTGATAACGCGGGGAGATGCGAGTTGATTCCTTTACAGAATCGTCAGCCTGCCAACATCAGCAGATGTGGGTTCCCTATAGTCTAACTAGTTTGGTTTCCTATTGCTGCTAGGACTCTAATGAATCTAATCTCCTAATCCTACTGAAATCTAATTAAAAAAATGTTTTGTAATTCTACTAGGAGTTTAATTTTAAAAGGTCTCCTAATTCTATTAGGAGTCTAATTTTAAAATGTCTCCTAATTCTATTAGGAGTCTAATTAAAAAAATGGGGTTGTGACCTGTTATGCTAAGGAGGATCGGCCCCGTTCCCGGGTACCCTCCGTAAGCTACCTTGGGCAAATCAGGTGGCTAAGAATTATTATATAAATATTGAAGATTTAAAAACTAAATTTGAACTTAGAATTGAAAATTAGGAATCAAAACCGATATCGAGAATTAAGAATTTAGGACTAGAATGGAGAATTCAAACTAGAAAGAAAATTGAGAATTAGAAAGAAAATTGGGAACTAGAAAGAAAATTAGGAACTAGAACTGAAAACTAGAAGAAGATTACCTGAAGTCGAGCGCTTCTTTCTCCTTCTGGCACCGCAGAGGAGGAACTCGAGCTCCCTGGGAGAGGTCAGAGCTCGAGAGAGAAGAGATCTTTATGAAAAAATTGTGTGTTGTTGATCGAGGTAGGGAGGTCTATTTATAGGTATTCGTGTAATTACACACCCTATGGGAGGTGCATAATTAGCCGGTCGAATTCAATTGCGTGCCTTGTCCCTGATGCTTAATCACTTTGAGTCGGTGACCGACTCAGGTGGACTCCAGCGATGTGGTGTTTGGAATGAAAAAAATAAATAAATAATGGAGATTTTTCTAGGAAGGTTCCTAGTTTGATTGCGATCGCCAACTGCAAATATTTAACGACGCTGCAACACGTCAGTGATCACGCTGTGAAGCGAGTGTAGGTTACCTCTATACTGAATCGTCCACCTGCGAACGTCAGCAGCAGTGCTTTTCTTTAGTTTAGTTAGTTTAATTCTCTTATTTCCCTTTGTAATTAGAATTTCGGTCAGTTTATATTTCCCAATTCTATTATTATTCTGCTATGATTGTGTGGGCTTATTAAGGTGAGTTATATTAGTGTTCTGATGCTGTCAAGAGTCCAGTGAGCATCAAGGTTCTGGTATTACTAAAAGTCCAATCGATTTCAATCTCCTATTGGCACTAGGAGTGCATATGTATCAGTTCTAATAATATTCTAATTAAATTAAGCATGCTAATTGTACTGGGATTCTAATTAAAGCAATTGTAGTAATTCTACTATGATTCTAATTAAAATAAAAAAAAAGACTGATTTTTTTCTACGAGCCTAATTAAAGCAATAGATTTAATTTTCTATTCTAATATCAACAGAAATAAAAAGACCGATTTTTCTACGATTCTAATTATCGCTGGATTTATGAGGGCAAAATGTAACTAATCATGAATAAACTAAATTTCCTAGAATTTGGATTTGGAATAATCAATTAACTAAACTAATGGAAAGGAATTTTTGATTTAGCACTCTAATAATTATATCAAGGCCTAATTGATGCGAATAATTAATTATGTCTAGATATAAATCAATTAAAGCAATTTATTAATTCTGAAAAAAACTCTAAAAAAAAAGGGGTTTGGGCTTGCTATGCTAAGGAGGATTGGCCTCGTTCCCAAGTACCCTCCATAAGCTCCCTAGGGCAAATCGGGTGGCTGAGATTTAAGAGAAAAAAATTGAATTTTGGATGGTAAAGTGATATTTTTAGGCTTATTAGAGTTGGTTTCGGAACAATAGGAGCGAATTGAATTATAAACTAAAATTAATATATTTGAATTTTTGGAGGTATTAAACTAAGAAATTGAAATTAAAAAAACTTTTAAGACTGAATTTGGCTTCGAAATAAAAAAAATCAAATCGTATGATTAAGGGCTAGTTCTGAACTCTGAGGGTTAGAACCAGAAATTAATGATAGGACTGTAAATCATGATTTTAGAGTAGAATTCGGTCTTAAGAGTCGGTATATCAGACCGACGAATCAAGGAATGGTTCTAAAAGTAGTGAATTAGAACCAGAAATAGAAGATTCGGCCCGAAAAGGGTGCTACGGCCTAAGCCTGAAAATAAAATTAAAAATGAATAGATCTAAAGATTATAAGCTACGGTCGGAAACTAAAGTATTAAATCCTTACCTAAGGGGGGTCGGGACTGCAAAGAGAATCCTCAGAATTTTGGGCATTTGAATCTCGAAATTATGGTTGGGTTCTGTGGGTTCGTGCTTGGAATTCTCTGGTTTCGAGATTTACTGTCTCCTCTCTCAAAATTTGCAGCCCCCCTTTTCTCTCTTCGAGAAAAAACCTTTTATAGGTTTTCCTTCAATTACGCACCTATTTACGAGTATTTAATTGAATTGCGCGCCTAGATTCTGGCCCTTAATTGGTTTAAGTCAGTCACCGACTCAGTGAGCGACTGGCTGACTTGCTCAACGAGTCTCCTAGTCCTAATAAATTAGGGCTAATTGCACGCATGTTATCATGCGCTCAATCTGATTAAGCATTTAACCTAAAGCATTTAATCAAGGAAACGTAGGGGTGAAGGGTAGTAAGACTAGGTCAGGTGTAGGCCAATTGCACGCTGGTGGTGAAGCGCTCAATCTGATCACGCGTCCTATTTCAGGCACGTAATCGAGTCTCGAATCGGTCTGGGAAAGAAAGTTTGGTCTGAAAAGCGGACTAGTAACACGCTTGTGGTTCTACGCGCGATCGAATTGCACGCTCTTAATCAATAAAAAATGTCATTTTTCACCCTTTAACCTGACCTTTGATAGACCTGTGACTAGACTAATAAGTGCTTGTTGAGCATGTTTTGTAGATAGTAGTAATAAGCAGTCATAGTGCAGAAATCCACCCTAAAGTGCTCCATAAGAAGGTCCATCTCTCACCACAACTCTAACCCAACTATGGTACACAGAAGAGCCCCACACCAATGCCCACTTGGGGCAAGCAGCAACAGCAAAGCAGTGCTGAAAAAAGGAAAGAAAGGCTGAAAATAACCTATCAATAGGTTATTGCAACCTATCAATAGGATCTGAAGGCTGAAAAAGGAAGAAATAGTGAAAATGGGGAGAATTTGATAGGATCCAGAACCTATTGTGCAATCAAAACCAATAAGGGAGCATCCTATCGAATGGTTTCTTGAGCTTGAACAGAACCTATCGAAAAGACTGAGAACCTATCAAAATCAATTGTGCAAGAGCTCAACCTGTCGAAAGGATCCTTCAACCTATCGAAAGCATCAAATGAAGGCTACAGATGCTGAAGCTCTAATTGCAGGATTCAACCTATCGAAACCTTTCGATAGGATCCTAAATCCTAGTGAAAGGACCAAAGTACTTGATTTCAACCTATCGAAAGCCTCTTAGACCTATCAAAATCGAACTAAACACTTCCCAGAAAAGCTGTTGTGCACACGCGGCGAGTTGGTGACCTATTGCACGCAAACTGAGGCACCTTGGTGACCGGCACGAGGCTTCTAGAAGTGCCCTGGGAAACCCTAACCGACCCACGTGCTCTCCCCCAACGCAAACAAACTAAAAGAGCCTTCTAGAAGGGGAATAAAAGAGAGAATAACAGAATCATTCTAAAAGCTGGGATTGGCGGGAAAAACTAGATCTGAGGCTGAAGGAGAAAGCTATAAGAAGAGAGGAAGCCGTCAGAAAAAGGGGATCAATGCTGGAAACCCGAGCTTGCAACGAAATTCTCTAATTATTTCCTTTAGCCCAGCTATGGTTGGCTAATTTCTTGAGAGCAGTAAAGGGTGAGGTCGAATCTGTAATTAGGGACAGTTGAGAGTGTTATTGAGGGTTAGATGATGCACTGACTGTAAATCTGAGGGCATTTCATTGTATGGTCAGTTTAATTCAATGTAATATTGGTTTAATTGTTGTAATTAGATCTATAGTTCCTTTGGTTTCATTCGGTGATCGATCGGCTTTATGTAGCTGAGAATAGCTCACCCACTTAATTGGTAGACCTCTTGAATGCCATTTGATCTCCTTTGATCTGATGCTCCTGTAATTTCCTGTGTCTGTGGCCTGGTACTTACAACATTTGTAGTGGTTATAATGCTCTAATTGAAACCTTTGATTTGAAGGAAATCCCTAGGATGATCTGTGACCATTAAAGTGGACAGATCATAGCCTTAAGATCAATTCAAACCTCTGGTCTAAATTGGATTCTTCTACTTTAATCCTTTGATTTAGAGGAAGTCTATAGGATGATCTGCGACCATTAAAGTGGACAGATCATACCCTTAAGATCAGTTCAAGCCTTTGGTATATAATATATACGCCTGACCAAACTGGGGCCAAATTGGCTGGGCATATGTAATATACACGCCAGAGCAAAAGGTTGTCATTTTATGTGGAACTTCAATCGGCCATAACTTTTGAACCGTAGCTCCAAATTGGGTGTTCTTTGGCTTGTTAGAAAGTTGGAGAAGTCCACTTTCCAATGGTATATGGCTCATCCATATAAGGGGCCTGTGTAAAATGTTATAGCTCTCCTCCCATCAACTACTCAGAAGGGTTGAAGTTGGGTCTGGGAAGGGAATCTAGGGTTTAGGGGTGATCTCTAAGGGTTGGAGAATGGTTCTAAAGGTTCAGGGGTGCCATCGGAAGTACATGGGTACATCTCTCTCGAAGTACAGATTGATCGGGCCTTGGGCCGAATTTGGGTGTCTACAGATGCCCCTCTTTGGTGTTCGATCACTAATGATCGGATGCCAAAGACAAGAGACATTCGAAGAGGTCCAAGGCACGTTTGATGGGTCCGCCTAGTTCAACCTAATTCTCAAACATCCATGGTGATGGTGAGTGTACGTAAGCCCTCTCATTTCGAGATATCGTCGGTACCTCAAAGCTAACAGTTCCCAAGCGCATTGCGACATTACTGGGCATAACTGCGATGATCACAAAAAGTGTAAGCCCGCTAGCCGGGATATCATCTACTTCCGGAGGGAAATTATAGACTTGTGATGTTGAGTATTAATCTGAACCAGACAGCTCTATAAAACGGGATGATCGATCTATGCTTCGGAATTGATGCGAAGCACGTAAAGCGAAGGCCTAAACAATGTGTCCAATCCTATGGGGTATTGACAACTCCATTGGATTGGCCACGGGTGCCCTTACCTAGGTAAGGCTCGAAGTTTTTGGGTGAACCCATCAACCTCGAGGTTATTTTAGCATGATCTACCCGAGTGAAGCGAATATTGATGTCGCCACACTTCTTGGGAATGCATACCCTTTTTCAGAGTGAATTTTTTTATGCTTTTGAGTTTTCATTTGTCATAAGGCCTCTAAGCGAAGCTCAAAAGACCATTGGCAATTTTAATCTTGCACAACTCCTTAAGTGGATCAAATGCCAGTTGATACGCTTTAAGAGTGTGCGCGCTCTACCGGGGACAAGTACACCTTGGGAATGTGCACGTTCCGGTGGCGAGGTGCTCCTGATTCACATGAACCGGAGTGCCTTAACTCAAGACAAAGCTAAAAAGGATCAGGCTTGAACCAAACATCCATCGAAAGAGATGGTCAATTCTAGCCTCCGTCCCTAATGAAATCACATCTTACTAACTATGCACAGATAGACACCCATCAGGGGCGATAAGCAGCAAATAGGCGCGAACGAAAGCCTCGACCCTAAGGTATAATTTATGAGGACAAACGACCATCCTGCAGATACCCAGACGCAAGTGCGTACATTCAACAGGGACACCGTGCCTATACAGGTTTTAAGCCTGTGTAAAAGGAAATAAAAGGGAATGAGCCCTTCGGTCTGTATGTTTGCACATAGTTTGATTGGTTGTAATTTCATTTTTGACGGGTCAGTTTCAACTGACAATAGACTTTTCGAATGGTCTGAAGTTGGGGGCACTCTTGGTCAACATAGATCCGAAGGTGGATGACCAGAGTGAATGCTTGGAAGGTGGGGTCAACCTACTCAGGATTTTTACTTCATAACAAAAGGTTGTTATTTCCTCTCTTCTTTTTTTTCTTCTATGTCAGTTCGAGGCTCTGAGAATGCTCAAACTGCTTTTATTTTTGCACGTATCCTTAGGCGAATCAACTTGCCATGTTGATATACCTTAAGGACGTTCGCATCCCGGTGATAGGTCCTTGGTTTTCCTGCCGGATCAGGTCTCAACTTCTGCTGGGGAAGATCTAGGGCTAGGTGTATGTTCATAGGAGTGACCGCTGATGGACAAGTTTATTTGCTTGCCGGATTAGGTGTGGGGATGCGTGCACCATCGTTTGACGGTACGCGGGCTTCTAAGGGGGACCAGGCCGTGATTCATAGCATGCAAGGGGGTCCGTCGGGCCTCAAAGTCGAAAAATGGCCGGGCAGTTTTAAAAACTGCAATTTCTGGTTGGGCGTATATAATATATCGCTGACCATCTGACGAAAAATGGGCGAGTATATATATATCGCTGACAAAATTTGGCGATTTTTAAAGCTGAGGGACCTCCCTTTTCAAATTCTACCTTCCTCCCTCCTTCCTTCTTGAGTTCGGGACAGCCCCCTAGGTTTTTTGCATTTGATTTGGCTTGAGTTCTATTACCGGGGGTTGCGGGTGTGGATCAAAAGACGTTTATCCTCCGCTGATTTTGGACCTATTTCCTCTTCCATTGAAGGTAACCATTACCCTTCCCTCCTTTTTCCTTTGAATTTTGATAATGTTGTTGTTTGATGCTCTTCCTCCTTGTGGAGAAATGCTTTTTGATTTTTCTCTAAGCATATGTGATGCCTATATTCTTTTTCTTTCCTCTCTTCTTTTTTTTTGTTGAAATGCTTGATTTCTTAGGCCTATTTTTTATTTATCATTCATTCATTTCATTTTATTTCTTCTTTTTTGTTTTTGATGGATTAGTGCATTTTATTTGATGGATTGGTACACATTTTTTTAAAATATTTTTTGGACTAATGCATATATATATTATTTATCATTTTCATTTTTTTTTTTTTTTGGTTTAGTGTATTTTTATTTTTATTTTGGTTTTGGTTTTATGCATTCTCTCCCCCTCTTTTTGGACAGATTAGCACACACACATACATTTTTTTTGTTGATGGGTTAGTACACATTTTATTTTATTTTATATTATATTCACCCCCCCCCTTTTTTGTGTTTTCTCCCCTCTCCTTTTTTGTTTGATGGATTAGTACACACACACACATTTTTTGGAGATTTTTTTGGATTAGTGCATATTTTCCTTTTTCTTTTTTGTTGGCACCCTTTTCATATGCCGATGTGTCTCATGTTTTCAGGATGTCCGGCGACGAAGGGCCTGATCAGCAAGAAGGGCCGGGGATGGCCTACGGTCCCCATGGGGAACAGTTCATCGTGTCTCAGCGCTCCTCCCAGCCTTGGTACAAAATGCAAGGCGACGCTGCCCGTGTCGGCCTCCTCTACTGCCAGCACACCCACATGTCTAACTTTGGGATCGCCGATCAGGTAAACAGATGACCCCCCCCCCTTTTTTGCTTTTGTTTTCCTTTGATGCCTTCATTATACCACCTTGCCCCTATCTGACTGATGCCTTCTCTTTGCAGCCCCTACCACACATTATGTTTTGGGGTGGCTAGTTTGACCTCCAGCGTCTCGTGCTTTACCTTCCCCCAGCGGTGAAGGACCTGCTCACCGATGTCGGTTTCAGGAATTTCATTTCGTGCCCCGCCGTGAGGGCCGATACGGCTTATTTGAAGGCCCTGATAGAGCATTTTCGCCCCGAGACCATGACATTTCACATGGCCGTGGTAGAGATGGCCTTTACACCCTGACGGTCTATGATTCTGGGTTGTATTGGAGGGTGCCTGTGGTACCCATATGCACGGATAAGGAGGAGGTGATTCGACTGATAGGGGCCTACCCGACCTCTGGGAATATTCGAGGTTCTAAGGTCAAGCTATCCTGGCTGGTTGATCAGTTTGAGCCTCATGAGTTAGTGGACCAGGGCCAGCCCGACATGGCCATTTACCTTGAGCCCTTTTCTACATTTATCGGGCAAGACTCTCCTCTCAAACACCAGCGGAGGGCGAGTCTCGTTGTCCCTACTCAGCCTGATGGTGAACTGGGACAATGTGCATCGGTTCGATTGGGGCGGCGCTAGCTATGCCGTGCTCATGTCCAGCCTAAAGTGAGCCGTTCTTGGGGAGTCTAGCTCCATTGTGGGTTTCTGGCCTGTAATTGAGGTATTTTATCCTTTGGTTTTAGTTTATCCAATTTTTCTTTTATGGCATACCTGTTTTTATCTGCTTGCTTTCTCAGGTTTGGGGGTATCTCCATTTCCAACCGGGTCGCCCTCTGCTTCAGTCTGAAGTTGCTACGTTCCCCCTCATGAGTAACTGGCATGTGAGCCGCCGTCGAGACGTGGGTATGAAGCATTTGGAGCTAGGGCTGCGCTCTCAGTTCGACCTGTTGATCCCAGAGCAGGTATAACAATTCCCCCCCTTTTTTATAAATTTGACAGCTCTTTTGTGCTATGGGTTTTGACCAACTGTATGTATCGCTCCTCTATGTTCTCCTCTTTTTTACAGATCGTCCTCGACCCCTACATAGGATCTCCCTTCTGGAACCTAGCTTCAGTGGGTCCTTCTCGCTTCTTGCTGGACCACCGCATCATCTTCCTCTACGGGACCTGGACTAGGGCCTACTATTTAGGAGAGAGAGTGGTTCATCAGTATCGTCCTCTCTTTGCCATGCCCCAAGCTCCTCCAGCTGACGTGTTGGCTCCGGAAGGCTCCATTAACGAGCTCACTTTCTTCACCATGGGGTTATTGATGGCCTTCTTTTACCTGGGGGGTATCAGATGTGGTACGATTCTCTGCCTTATCATTTCCTGCTACCCCGCTTCGTACCTAGTACTAACTTTTTAGCATTTGGCGAACCACGATCTCAGGTGGTGCCCTTTCCTCTTTTTATTTGGCAGCCTCCTTGTGATTACTTTGATTGACCTACCATCTTAAACGGCAAAAAGTTTCTCTCTGCAGTTTGAGCAGGGCGGCGGCTCAGATGAGGGGGATGAGGCGGCTGCTCCCTATGATGCTACAGGTGCTGGACCTTCCGACCCTTCCAGTGCTGGTGCTTCTGGTGCGGCCTCAGGTGCTGGACCCTCTGACCCTTCTGGTGCTGGTGCTTCTGGCAGTTCGCCTACCGTGGTCCAGGGGACCTTCAAGCGCTTGGATGATGCTTTTTTATCGCACGTGTGTGCCGACATGGCCGAGAAGGCATGTATCTCTGCTGAAGCTATCCAGGTCCCACCTGCTGAGCTGATCCCTGGGGTAATCTCAACCTTGTGGCTTTACTCTCTTTCCCTTTGAATTATGCTGACGGCCTGTGTGACTGACACCTCTTTTTATTACTGGCCAGGATTATGAGCCGGCAGTGAGTCAAACCGAATATTATCGTAACATTGTTGGGCTTAGAGAGACCGAGGTGGTGAGTGAATACTGACCCAACCTAATCATTTTCTTATTTACTTTCCGCCTATTTCTCTACCTGATGGCCTTTGGTGTGCTCCTGCAACGTGCTCGTGAGAAGGAGTCGCGTTCTCTGCTCAGCCGTATTTCTCAGGCGTGGACTCGGGTGGGGGAGACTCGTACTTTCCAAAGCGCGAGCCGGTGCAGAAAGAAGTCGAAGGGGGCTGCCCAGGACTAGTTCATTCTCTGAAAATTTGACACAAAGAAATAATTGAGACTTTTGGTTTATTTAGGGAATATGTAATAAATTATTATTACTTTTTTTGTTAAAACAACACATTTTTTTTGGATGGTTTTATAATTTTCATGTTTTATGTGAATGTTCCATTTGATTATCTCTTTGCTTTGCTGGTTTCCTTTTCCTTGGCCTGAAATGAGCCGGCATTCCTCCAATGATGGGGTTGATCTTGCAGGTGATTCTCCGTATATAACCTACGGATAGTGCGTCATCCGAAGGCTTCCCATGGGTGTGTAAGCATGCGTGCCTGTGGGCTGCTCTGAGATGAAAAAGTAGGCTTAAGCAAAAACGTTCCTCCTTGAAAAAAAAATGAACCAAAGTGGGGGAAGCCTTAACTTTCCTGCACTCTTAGCTGGGCGTATATAATACATACACCTGGCAAATGTTCAGCAACAAAAGGCCGAGCGTATATATTATATAAGCCTGGCCAATACATAGTAAAAATGTCCGGGCGTATATATTATATACGCCGAGCAAAATGGTTTAAATTTTTGCCCTGGCGTATATAATATATACGCCTGCTACAATCTGGGCTTAGTGGGTTCTTTATAACCCGAACCTGGCCCCCTGTTTCTTCTTCCTTCATCTTGTCTTGGCCTTCTTTTCCCTTCTTTTTCTTTTCCCTCCCCTCTACTTTTTCTAGGGGGTCCATCGCCATACATTGATTGATTTTTATAAAGAACGTCTTTGTACGTCCATGGACCCGCCTTCGAAAAGGGGCCCAAGTTCTCATACGGGGGCTGGGGCTAGTATACTTCCCTGTTTCGGCCCGCGGCCTAGTTTTTTGCAAAAATGGCATGATAGCTTGGCTGAGAGTGAGCTCGCTGTTCTGAATTGCCTCGGGTTGTCCTGCCTTTCCTCCCTCCTTGCTATTCCTCTATTGCCCAACCTACTGCAGGCGGCTTTGGCGTCGTGGGACCATAGGGCCCATGTCATTAGATTTGGGTCCAGGGAGCTGACCCCAACCTTGGAAGAGCTAGCCTCTATTACTGGCTTGAAGATGCATCGAGGCCTTGCCAAAGTAGTGCCCAAACCGGGGTATGCAAGGGCGGTCCACGCAGTTCTCGGTTTAAAAAAGGGTGGGTATGAGAAATGTTTCGCCAGAGGGCCCACTAGGTGTTCGGTGAAATTCTTGAGAGAACTTTTCGGCGACTCGAGTCTTCGAAAGTTGCCTATTCGAGATCCCTTCAATGTAAAGGCCTTTGCCCTTTATTTGCTGTCGAAAGTTCTCTTCTTTACCGGGGGCAAGACCTTTTCCCTTGGGCTATGCGATGTCTTAACTAAATTGGAGGGAGGTCGTTCATTGGTACACCTGGTCCTGGATGAGATGTATCGGGGCTTAGAAGTCTCGGCCTCGGGCCGGGTTGGGATTCTCAGCGGGAGCCCGCTCTTTGTTTAGATCTGGCTAGGAGAGAATTTGGCTATCATGGGGCCTGTGCCGAGATTGTGCTTGATAAGAGGGGATGTGGCTCGGGGCTTTCTGATCCGGTGCTCGAGATTGCCTCATGGGAGTGCCGAGGAGCTGAGCACGTGGCTATCAGATGCGGCGTTGATCTGGCAACTTCCCTGGTCGGATGGCACCGTTCCGATTGTCCGCTCTCGGGATTGTGAGGGTATCACGCTTCTGGGGTTGACTGGTAGCACATTCTATTTCCCATCTCGGGTGCTTCGTCAATCCGGATACAACCAACATGTGCCATGTACCGTAATGCCACCTTTGTGCTCTCTGATATTCTCTCCGGGTTCTCTTGGTGATCTTGACCGCATAGCCGCCCTCTGGGAGACCCGCCAATCGGCGCACATGTGCAGCTTAGTTCAAGGGGGCGTCGTCTCTCTTGATTACGAGGTTTGGCTGGCATCTGAGGAATTACCTACCACTAACCCAGCTTCGGTAGACGTGATAGAGACGGGGCCTTGGCCATATAAGGAAATGATTCTCCGGACTAGGATCGAGTCTCTTTCTGTAGAGAGGCTGGCTTTGACCCAGGCTTTGGAGAAAGAAAGGGTCAGAGCTAAGGTTGCAAAAGCGAGCTACCTGAGAGTGAGATTCTTCGATTAGTGGGCTTTTGGTGAGTCTCGCGGTAGCCTTCACGGAGGCGAAGAGTCTTCATGGTAGGTGGATGTCTGATCGAAATGCTCGTGAGGACTCTCTTCTTGCAGAGATCAGTGCTTTGAAGCATGGTCCCTGCCCATGATCTGTTCCTGCACATACCATAGATCATATACACGAAGGGGGGGGGGGAATGCCCCATAACAGAGATCTCCTTTTTTTTTAGATTGTTTCCTTTTTGTTTGTTTTATACTTGTACAGAAGGTGAAAAGTAGAAAATGTGTCATGCTGTTATCTTTTTGGGACGTGACACTTCATACGTGATGCTTGTAAGGAAAGAAATGAAATCTGCTATATATACATATATACATTTTTTTTTTGTATTCGAATTTCCTTCCATACGTCTTGCAACGTAAGGTTATATATATATATATATATATATTTTTATTTTTTTTATTTTTTTATTTTTCAAAAACTTTCCTCTACACAGGGTGAGGCTTTTTATGGGAAAGGAAAATCTATTATCTTTTTTGAAATTTTCTCCCTCACAGTGTGAGGTTTTTTATGGGAAAGGAAAATCTATTATCTTTTTTGAAATTTTTTCCCTCACAGTTTGAGATTTTTTATGGGAAAGAAAAATCTATTATCTTTTTTGAAGTTTTCTCCCTCACAATGTGAGGTTTTTTATGGGAAAGGAAAATCTATTATCTTTCTGAAATTATTTCCCTCACAGTGTGAGGTTTTTTATGGGAAAGGAAAATCTATTATCTTTTTAAAAAAAAATTCCCTCACAGTGTGAGGTTTTTTATGGGAAAGAAAAATCTATTATCTTTTTTGAAATTTTTTCCCTCACAGTGTGAGGTTTTTAATGGAAAAGGAAAATCTATTATCTTTTTTGAAATTTTCTCCCTCACAGTGTGAGGTTTTTTATGGGAAAGGAAAATCTATTATCTTTTTTTTTTGAAATTTTCTCCTTTTTGTGATGTCGGTAATTACAAGGCCAAACCAGTGGGTCCTTTTTTGAGCATGGTCGAACCCTGTTCATGAGGTACAAGCTTTTCCTTTAAACATGGGAAGGTCAGCTTCCCTGGGATTGGTCTAGTCTTCTATCTTTTCCTTTGGTCATGCGTCAGACGCAGCGGTAGAGACAACATACTTGATCGGGATCTGATCCAATTTTTTAACATGAGTGGCCCATCAAAGGGGAGAAAGGGGCTCAAGGGGTTCAAACTGAAATGGGCGGGCCAGAACAGGTCTTCTCCTAATCTCTCTCTTCTTGACATTTTTGCTCATAGCGCCCAAGACGGGTTTTCGTCATGCCTGTCATCCCTGTTTTTACCGCGCCCTTTCGTGTTTTCACTCGTCCATGGGTTCGCTCTCTTACCCCAAGTGCCTTTTCGAGGTTTTCACAGTCGCGTGGCGTTTCGCTATTTTACCATCCATCTTGCTTTGAACTCAAATTAATTTCTTTTTTCTTTTTCTTTTTTTTTTTGAACCAGAAGGCCACGACATGGACGTCGATTCCGTCATAACCGGCTGAATGAAGTTCTGTGTGGTTTGTTAACTCAGCTTGTTCTGATGCAGTAGATGCTATGACCGCTTATGGACCTTAAAGAGGGCTTTCTTCTGGGTTGTAATGTGGTCAGGGTTCAAACGGGTTGGGTTTTTTTGGGGATTTGGATCTAAGTTTTGAGTGAATTCTAGATTCGATGACTCCTCTTTCTTTCCACAGGCTTTTTATGGTACATGCCCCAGTCACTTCTTCTCTTTTTTTTAGTCTTGGTCCCCCCTCTTTTTTTTGGGGGGCTTTGCTTTCTTCTTCTTCTCTCTTTTTTTTTTGGTTTGGATTTTTCCTCTCTTCTCTTTTCTCTTTTTCTGGAATTTTGGGAGGGGTATATGAAAGAAATGGTTATTGGCCCAACGTGTGTAGCAAAAAGGGTGAAGGTTTTCAGGGAATATTTCTTTTGGGCTACTTGTCCTTGAAATGATGGCCTCTTCTATGGGGTCCTTAAGCGGTCACGCATCTACTTTTATCAAAACTTACCTTGTCTCAAGACCTATGAGTAGAACTTACGGAGGTATCCAGCTTTGATAGGCTCAGGAAAGTGGTCTCCGTCCATGGTGGCAAGACGAACGACGTATCCTGGCAAAACCTCTCGGACGACGTAGGGTTCTTCCCAATTTGGCTTAAACTTCCCTCTTGGCTCGGCATGGAGAGACGGGAAAATTTTCTTTAGCACAGTGTCTCCTACCTTCAGATCTCGACTGCAGACACGCTTATTGTAAGCACGTGCAATTCTCCTCTAATAGATCTGGGTGTGGCACAAGGTTAGGAGTCTTTTCTCATCAATTAAATTCAACTGCTCAAAATGGGCTCTTTCCCTCTCAGCTTCAGGTAGATGGGATTCCAGAAGGATACGGAGTGACGGTACTTCGACCTCAACGGGTAGCACAGCCTCGGTTCCGTACACAAGGGAGAATGGCATTGCCCCTGTGGCGGTACGGATAGACGTTCTATAGGCCCAAAGTGTGAAGGGTGACTGCTCACTCCAATCTCTGTAAGTGACTACCATCTTCTCTAGGATGCGGATCAGAGTTTTGTTGGCTACTTCCACAGCTCCGTTCGTCGACGGCCTGTATGGGGATGATCGATGATGCTTGATTTGGAATTGCTCACACAAGGCCCGGATGCGCCTATTGGCGAAATTAGTGCCATTATCAGTGATGATATCTTCTTTAGTACGCAAATGATGTTGTTCTTGATGAACTTCTCAACATGACTAGCCTTAATGCTCGTGTAGGAGGCTGCCTCTACCCACTTCGTAAAATACTCTACCGCGACGAGGATGAACTGATGTTCGTTGGAAGCCTTAGGATTGATTTTGTCAATAATGTCGAGACCCCAGGTGGCAAACAGCCAAGGAGTGGCCATGCTGTGCAAATCAATGGCCGGAGCATGTATTAGACTGGAGTGCTCTTGGCATTTGTAGCACATCTGCACATGTTTGCAGCAATCGGTCTCCAATGTGGTCCAAAAGTATCCTTGCCTTAGAATTTTTTTAACAAGCATGTGTGCACTGACGTGTACCCCGCAGACTCCTTCATGGATCTCCTTCATGATCTCACCGCTTCTTTTGGGGTTAGGCATCGGAGCAGAATATTATCGTGAGACCGTCTGTACAGGAGATCGCAATAGATGACGTAGTTCATTGCCAATTGTTGGATGGTGCGTCTGTCTACCTTTGATGTTCCTTCTAGGATAGTTTAGGTCTCGAGAAAATTCTTGATGTCTGAGAACCAGGGTGGTTCATCATCTACCTCTGTAGGTCCCTCGATTAGGTGACAGAAAGCCGGTTCGTTCCTCTGCTCTATCATGACCGGCTTCATCACAACTCCGTATGGAATCTCAACCATAGAGGCCAGGGTAGCCAGGGCGTCAACAAATTGATTCCTTGCTCGTGGTACATAGGAGAAGGTGACCTCTTCAAAGCAGACTATCAGATCCTCCAGATGCTCATGGTATGGGATCAGTTTCTCATCCTTGGTCTTCCAATCTCCATTGGTCTGGCATATAATTAACTGTGAATCTCCAAAGACCCTGAGGTGAGTTATATTCAGATCAAGAGTCGCCTGTAAACTAGCTGTACAGGCCTCATACTCAAACATATTGTTGGTGCATGGGAAGTTCAATTTGATTGAGATGGGTACATGTGATCCTCTTGGCGAGATAAGAATGGCGCCAACTCCTTGGCCTTCAACATGCGATGCTCCATCAAAGTGCATTACCCAGGACTCCTTTGTTTCCTTAGTATCCTTGTTAGTCATGAACAGAATGTCCTCATTGGGGAATTCGGTCCTTAGAGGCTCATAGTCCGGCAGAGGGTTCTCAACAAGATGATCAGTGAGTGCCTACCCCTTAATCGACTTCTGGGTGACATAGGTAATGTCAAATTCGGATAGGAGTAGTTGCTATCGTGCAGTTCGACCAATGAGAGCAGGTTTCTCGAATAGGTACTTCAACGGATCCATTAGTGCTAGAAGTAGAATGGCTTGGGATAACAAGTAGTGCCGAAGTCTTTGAGTAGCCCATACGAGTGCCAAGCATGCTTTCTCCAGATGAGAATAGCGCATCTCGTAATCAGTGAATTTCTTGCTTAGGTAATAGATGGCCTTCTCTCTTCTTCCTGTCTCATCATGCTGTCCTAACACACAGCCCATGGAAAACTCTGTTGTGGACAGGTACATTATCAGGGGTCTATCAGGTACAGGCGGTACCAATACCGGAGGATTTAGGAGGTAACCTTTAATCTTATCAAATGCAGCTTGGCAGTCACCATTCCACTCAACTGGTGAGTCCTTTCTCAGTAGCTTGAAGATCGGTGCACATATCGGAGTTAACTATGCAATGAATCGGCTGATATACTGAATTCTGCCTAAGAAGCCTCTGACTTCCTTCTCTGTAGACGGTGACGGCATTTCTATGATGGCCTTGATCTTGGTCGGATCGACCTCAATCCCTCCTGCTGATAATAAAGCCCAACAGTTTTTTGGACATAGCGCATAACACGCACTTTTGGGGGTTCAACCACAACCTGTACTTTCTCAACCTCTCAAATAGCTTCTGAAGATTTATCAAGTGGTCCTCCCTTTCTGGTGATTTGGCAATCATGTCGTCGACATACACATCAATCTCTCGGTGCATCATGTCGTGGAACAGGGCCGTCATTGCTCTTTGATAGGTTACTCCAGCATTCTTGAGCCCGAATGGCATTACTTTATAACAGAAGGTACCCCAGGGGGTGATGAACGCCGTCTTTTCTCGGTCGGCCTCCCCCATCTTAATCTGATTATAGCCTGAGAATCCATCCATGAATGAGAGCATCCCGTGCTTTGCAGTGTTTTCTACCAAGATATCGATGTGTGGTAGCGGAAAGTCATCCTTAGGGCTTGCCTTGTTGAGATTTCGAAAGTCAATGCACATCCGAACCTTTCCATCCTTCTTCGGTACGAGGACGATATTGGCCAGCCACTGGGGGTACTCGGATACCATGAGGAAACCTGCGTCATACTGCTTGATGACCTCATCTTTGACTTTCAACATCCATTCTGGTCGGAGGCGTCTCAGCTTCTGTTTAACTGGCTTAACATCGGGGTAGAGTGACAACTCATGCTCAACCAGATCGGTATCCACACCAGGCATATCTTCATACGACCATGCGAAGACGTCTTGGCATGACCGAAGGAAGTCTATCATACCTTTCCTCTCCGCAGGGGACAACGATGTTCCAATTTTGGTGATTCTAGGGCCTCTATGGTGCCCAAATTAACATCCTCCGTCTCTTCGACGATCGGGGTAGGGCCATGCTCAAAATTGGCAAATTGTTTGAGGAGCTCATTGGGGAGCTCATCGGTTTGACCTTCCTCGTCCAGACTCGTGACTCCTACCTCTTCTTGTATTTCTACAGAAAAGGGGCTGGCTTCACGTGGGACGGGTATCACGACATCAATTTTAATTTTATTGGGAATTTTAAAGGACAATATTTTTAGAATTGGTATTTTTTCTATTTTTATGATTTTTCATAATTTTTTGGAGGTTAGCCCCTGGCGAGGTGGATCTCTATATATACAGGGTAGAGTGTCCCAAAGGCTAACCTCACTTCTTACAGGTTTTTTTTTTTTTTTGGGAGCCGATGCCATATTCACGGCATTGGGCGGCTCCCAGGAGTTGGGGCACGGATGCCCAGCTACTCACCTGCGAGGCTTGGCCTTTACCTCTTTGGTTGGAAGCGGCATCGGTAGGCTCTTGCAGTTCCTCCCTCAGCATGTTTACAAAGGGATCCTCTGGGACCCTGTCCTCTATGGTTAGGATGGGTTTAGAGTGGCTGGTGCTGGAGTGATGGGTGGACCGGGGAACTTCTTCCTCAAATAAGGAAAGGGCAGCTAAGTCCATCTCGATGTCTGGGGGAATGATGTAGGGATTGGTGGGGTGGATTGAAGTAGGCTTATGTGGGGTTACCCTCGTCTCCCATTCAGATCAATTTTCACTACCCCGGCGCTCACAAAGGTTTCACGGATGTGGGGTCGGGCGGGAGTTTCTTCTTTCAGGTTGATTCCTCTGGCCCTGGTGACTGCTGCGGCCCTTATCTTTTCTTTGGCCTCTCTGACTTCTTCTTCGTTGGGCTTATAGCCTAGGCCAAATCTGGTTTGCTGCCCCTTAGCCCTAACGGGGTCTCTTCTTCCTTGAAGGCGCGGGCCCAAGCCTTTTCCCCTTTTGGTGGCCCCATTTATGGAGCATGAGCACTGCCGCGTCCATTCCTACCCTAGTTTTGGTGGGGGTTTTCTCAGGTGACTCAAGGGTGACGGCTGAAAAGCCATACTCAAATTGATGGAAATCAGTGTCATCTACTGTGTGCGGCATGCCCAGCACTTTCAGATTTTCAATGTGTAGAGCGCTCCGCTCCCTGTCTCCTATGCTCTCACCCAAGATGGTGACAATCTTACCCTCTGAAATAAATCAGAGCTTTTGGTGTAGAGTTGATGGTATTGCTCCGAGCTTATGTATCCATGGCCGTCCCAACAGTAGATTGAACGTAGACTTAATGTCCATCACCTGAAAGGGGGTGGTGAAGGTTTACGGCCGGAGGATCAGGTCGAGGTCTACTTCTCCTATGATTTCTCTTATGGTGTTGTTGAATCCCCTGGCGCTTGATATGGATGGCTGGAAGGTGTCGGGGTTCCCACCAATTTTTATTGTCGTCCTTAGAGGGCATACATTCAGTGCCGACCTGTTGTCTATTAAGACCAACGACACCACCAGGTTTCCTACTTCCACTATTATATTCAAGGGCTTAGAGTGGTCATTCCCCTTGATCGGTAGGTCTGCATCAGTGAAAGAGATGGCATTTGGGGCCAACACTTGCCCTATTATTTCTCCTACTTCATCTGGAGTTACGTGGGTGGAGACATGTGCATCCTTGAGTGCTCTCATTAAGGCTTGGAAGTGGAGTGAGGACGTGATTAACAAATCCCACACAGTAATATGTGCGGGTGTTCTCTTGAGCTGTGTCTCCAGTATGTGTTCTCTGGCCATTTTTTCAAAGGGATTCCCTGCGACCTGTTCTTTCTTCTTCTCTTCTACTCTGACGACCCCTGATGCTTCCGACTGTGTAGAAATCCGGCCCGACCTGATAATAAATTCAATAGCCTCCTCTTGGTTGCAACCAATATTCATGTCCATCTGTTCATAGCTTAACGGCACCTGATGCAGGGTAGGTTTCGGGATGAGGAGAGGAGTGTATGGTGATTCTAGGGAGGATTGGGTTGGATACGCCAGTTTCTCGGGTCTAACCAGGTTGACTCCAATAGGGGGCGGAATGGTAGTGGCGGGAATTGGCGGGGTTGGATTTGTGGGTGCAGAGGGGGCTTGTACAGGTATTACCTGGGCTTGGTAAGACCAGTGGTGATTGGGAGAGGGTGATAAGGGGATTGGGTGAGTGGTTGCTTGCTTGGGTGGCGGTGGAGTTAGATTGGGGCCAAAATAACGAAGGGATGGCGGGAGTGTGACTGGGATGGAGGGATGGGGAGACGTATGAGGTGCGGGTGGAGCGGGGTGATAGGGATATGAAGGGTTTGTATATGGGGTGGCATGGTGGGATGATGATGGGTTCGTGGATGAAGTAGGGTAAATTAGGAGTGATGGAGTTGTGCATGGAGCGGGCTGATTGGGATATGGCGGGGTAGTGGGTGGAATAGGGGAATATGAAGGGTTTGTATAGGGGGTGACATGGTGGGGTGATGATGGGTTTGGGGATGAAATGGGGTAGATTGGGGGTGATGGAGTTGTGCATGGAGCGGGGTGATTTGGGGATGGCGGAGTAGTGTATTGGGTGGAGATATTTGGGGGTGTGTGTGGGGTAGGATAATATGGGGATGGCGGAGTTATGTATGGTATGGGGTGATTCGGGTATGACGGGGAGGTGTATGGGGTAAGTCGGGCGTGGGGTGGATATTTGTATGATTGCGGTGGGGCTGCGCCCATTTGGATTTGATAGGTGGGAGCAGGAGTAGAAAAATATTGCCTTAAATCTAAGGGCTCCTCTTGGTATGCCGGTACGGAGAAATAATCAGCCAAATACAATGGCTCAATAACCTCAACGAATGGTCCTCCTTCATTCATCCTGGGGAATGAAAACTCCTCCTGATTACTGATATAATCTGAGGGGTCAAACTCTTCTTCCTCCTCCTCTATCCAATGGATGTTAGGCCTGGGGCCTCCTGGGTGCGGTGGCAGAGGGGCTTGATGGATGTTCTAGTTCTGCCCTTGAGAAAGCGACGGGGAAATAATTTTTCCTGCCTCTATTAAATCTTGGATCGCGTGCTTCAGCGGGAAGCACCAGTCCGTAGGGTGACCCGGTCCCTGGTGGAAATTGCAATGCAGATTCGGGTCATAGTTTCTTGGAATGGGATGGGGTGGTGGGCGAGGCTGGAGCAGATTGACCAGACCTTTCTGTAGTAATACTGGCAGTAAGACACTTAAAGATTGCCCTAATGGCGTGAACACTTGTTCAAATCGTGCTTTCATCTGCTCCTGGGTAAACGGGGCTCTTGGTCCATTGTTTGGCCTTGGTGCTTGCTCGAAACGGGCTGGGGGTGGTTGTGTGACCTGGAGCTGTATCGGGGGGGCATTGGTATTGGCTTGGGGGTAAACAATGCTCTGTACCTTTGTCCCTGGTCTTCTTTCAATTCTTGGTTCGAAAACTTTTCGAACCCCGGTGGCCCCGCTGGCCACGTTTCTCCCTAGCCTGCCTTCTCTAATGGCATCTTCACAACGGTTGGCATTTCTGACCAAATCAGCAAAACTAGACTGCTGCTGATACACTAAAAAATATGCAATGACCGGGAGGGCTCCTTTGGTTATCAACTCAATCTGTTCATCATCGAGAATCCGGTGAGTTACCTAAGCGGCCAATGCCCTCCACCTTCCCAATTAAGCATTGAAAGCTTCATCATGTCTTTGCTTTAAACGGGCCAAATATGACTTCCTTGGTTCTATGTCCGTGTTATAGACATACTGCTCTTGAAATAAGCGTGTCAGATCTTTCCAATTTTTTATCATGGACGGTTCCAAGGATGTGAACCATCTCAGTGCTGGGCCCGTTAAACTCTTCTGAAACACTTTGATGAGGAGTCGTTCATCTCCGCCATACTGGCACATATCCCCATAGTAAGATTTTAAGTGGGCGATGGGGTTGCCAGTGCCATTATACTTATCAAATGATGGCATCTTGAATTTCTGTGGCAAGGGGACATCAGAGAACATACATAAGTCTGAAAAGTCTGTTGAATGCAGTTCCACTCCTCCCATCTTCATCAGCTGCTTCTGTATTCTGTCCATTTATTCTTTCAACTGTTCTAGCTCTTTTGAGGCTGTAGCGAGGACTGCTTCCCCCTGATTTTGTTCGACCCTAGGTGTGATGATGGTGGGCCCGGGAAGGTTGAAGCTGGCAACTCCTCCACTATTGCGGATCTCATCCTCCTCGTACTGTTGGTCATGGTATTGGTGAGGGGCGAGGTCTGCTATTTGGACTTGGGGGGTGAGGGGTTGGATGACCTGGTGGGGCCATAAGGTTTTTAGGGGATGGGAAGGGATGAATGGATGGGTGGTTTGTGGATGAATGATGTGCTGAGACGGGTGCACATTCTGGAGGTGATGGGGGTGTGGTTGATGTGGCGGGATGTTGTGGGTTTGAGGAATGGGATGGATTGGATTTTCTGTTGGAGGCGGGATGGGGGCGTAAGGGGTATAGGTGAATGAAGGGTACTGGTGGGGGGGTATGGGGTTAGTGAATGGGCCTTGATGAGCGTGGGTGGATGGGCCTTGGGTTTGAGGGATTTGGGCTTGATGGTTTTAGAAGGCTTGGGTTGATGGGCCTTGGGCCCGGTGTGGGGTTAGTATGACTTTGGACCAAGGCCTTGTTGGGTTTGGGCTAATGGGCCATGAGGGGGTTGGGTTCGGGTCCATGGGCCCTGGGCTTGGGCTTGATAGGTTTGGGTCCAAGGGCCTTGGGGGGCGTGGAACTGGGCCTGGGTCTGATGGGCTTGGGCTTGAGCCCATGGGTTTTGAGGGTTTTGGGCCTGGGTCTGATGGGCTTGGGCCCATGGGTTTTAAGGGTTTTGGGCCTGGGCCTGGGTCTGATGGGCTTGCCTTGGACCCATGGTTCTAAAGGTGTTTGGGCTTGGGCCCATGGATTTGTATGGGTTTGGGCCTGGACCTGGGTCTGGTGGGCTTGGGCTTGGGCCCACGAGTTTTGAGGTGTTTGGGCTTGGGTCCATGGATTTGTATGGGTTTGGGCCTGGAATTGAGGTGGGGGATTTTGGGAGGTATGGACGATGGGTGGTTGGGCATGGTTAGGAGGGAATGGGGTATGGAGGTTTTGGAGATTTGGATGCAGGGTTTGAGATGTAGGGTTCCGAGAAGCAGCCCATAGGGCGTACATCGTTCTCATGTCCTCCATTGAGGGCGTGGATTCAGGTGTGAGAATGGGGGGTGATGGCTCACTTAAGGATGGAGGGGATGGGATAAATTGGGCATGACCCGGGTATGGGGGGTATGGATGATTGTGCTTGGGGGGTATGGATGTATGGCTATGGAAGATGGTGGGTTATTGGTCATATCTTGGGAAAAGTGGGGCATGACCTGGGTAAATGGGGGGTACGTTGGGATGTGGATGGGCCATGTGGTGGAAATGGTATGTGAGATGAGGTGGATGGGATGTGGGATGTAGGGGGCATGGATGATGAGATGGATGGAACGTGGGAAGTAGGCGGGGGATGGGGCTCCCTATGGGGTCTTTGGGAGTATGGAGGTGCGGTTAGGGTGCATGGATGGGAAATGGGGATGTATGGGTTGGTTGGGAAATGAGGGGTTTCAGTAGGGGATAAAAAGGGGGTATGTTGGGAGAACGTAAGGGAGGGGGGTGGGGTGGATGTGAACACGGGTGCCCCAAAGGGACCCGTGATATCGAACCGGGTTTGGGCGAAGGTGTCAGAGATCGGGTCTTCTCCGATATGAGAATGGGATGGGGATGACGGCGGGGATGTATCGGCTCTTGACATGATCCGCTGACGTGTGTTGTATCGATGTCTCGGATAAGGGCTGAATACCTTCCTGGCTCTCCTCCTACGGGCCGGGTTTGAGGTTGCCGTAGTGACGGCCACACCAAAATATATATTTTATTATTTTTTCTTTGTGTTTTTTTTTGTTTTTGGAAAATGATTTTTTTTTGTTCTTGAAGATGATTTTTTTTTTTGTTGGTTTTTTTTTTTTTTTTTTTTTTAAAGGTGGAATTTTTTTTAAGATGAGGATTTTTTTTCTTTTCTTTTTTTTTTCAAATGGAAATTAACTCCCCTCTACCTAGATGAATGATGACCTGGTGCCTAGGGTCAATTCCCGTTTCAGGCGATATATGTACCTTTAGTAGGTCCCACAGCGGGATCCGACACACTTCGGAAGAGGTGAAAGGGAACCCTTTCGTTCTATTGAAGGTGAGGGAATCCACGCAAACGACCCGATCCCCCAGAGCAAATCAATGAGAAGTCACCTTCTTTTGATTGGGCGGGGGCATGTTGGGTGTTATAGAATGCGGGAAGCTATTGCGGGCACTAATACCGCTAATCGGGGAATTGGGGGGTGGATTGGGCCTCAGAAATGGTTGTTGTGACCCAGTATACACTGGGCGTATATATTATGCACGCCCGACCAAAAAAATGCAAATTTTGGCGGCGCATATATTATATACGCCTAGCTTAAATCTGGGGATTTCGGCTAGGCGTATATATTATATATACCGAGTAAAATCGATTTTTTGTCGGGCGATATATTATATATACCGCAAAGACTCTATCATGAAGTTTGATAAAGGAAAGCCCAAATGTGGGTCTTTGAACTGGTTTCCTGGGAGGGATGCTCCCGGGGACTGCTGTGTACGTTATGGGTCCCTCCTTTCCGCTTCCTAGGGATACACGGCTGAATTTTGGGTTGTCTAACGCTCTCACCAAAGTGGGTTTTACGGCTTGATCGGAATTGGCAACCCAATCGATATACCTCCGGCGCAAGTGCCTTCTCAGGTACTGGATGAGTGGTTCTTTTCAGGATCATCACCACTAAGGCTGCCGCCTTACTGGGAACCAGGTAAAATATATCTGCGCCTAAACCCCCCAAAAACTACCCAAACACGCAAAAATAAATTTAATTATGTCCCCACACTGTTGGTTCACTTTTAATTACAGATTTTTATAGGGGAGTGAAATTAAGTCCAAAATCGGGTCGGGGATGGCAAGCCCGTGCCGCCTCAACGGGCCAGCGTTCAACGGTGATATATGATGACTGAAATGAAAAGCGCACGTAGGCCCGCCACGCGGCTAAGGCTCGTAAATGACGTGAAAAGTAAATGCAAGCGAGCCCGCCAAACGGCTAAGGCGGCTTAAATGACAAGAATCAGAAAAATAGAAATTTAAAGGCGCACATAGGCCCGTCAATCGGCTAAGGCACTTAAAGGACTGAATCGTAGGGGTGAGTACGTTAGTAAAAACAAAAAAAATATAGAAAAAAATAGCAGAAAATAAGAAGAAAACAGCAATGGTTAGTAACAAAAAAAGCAAGGCCAACAAGAGGGGAAGCGCTAGGGTGATGTCCCCAGCAGAGTCACCATCTGTGCGACCATGGATCCTCTCGAACCCGTCGCGGCGATGCGCCCGCAAAGAATGAAAATGTAGAGTCACCACCCGGAGCTTTTGGTGACCTAGGAAACCTTCAAATCGATATTTTGAGCACCGAAGTGCTAAATATGACTTTGGTTTACCAGTCTTTGCCAAAGACTCTAGGGTAGGGCCTTCGGTTATCGATCGGGAAGGGTTTAGGCACCCGATCAACCCGCACGTAGCGGTCTCTATCTAAGGCCAAAATAAAAAATAAATGGGGGGAGTTTCCCCTTGCCCGAACGCAATATGGTCCTATCAAGCTTTGAGCCAAACCGAAATTTCGGCGGTGTAATGGCTTGAATCCTTGGACGGGGGAAACACCAAGAAGGTAGAGGAAAAGAGGGGTGAGCCGGTGCTCACGGACCCTTGTCGCACCATGGAAGACCTTCGCTTTTACGCGCTTCCGATGATTTAAAAGGTATGGAAATGGATTCTAATGCTAGGATTTGATAAAATAGGAAGTGTAGGATGAGGCTCAAGGCTAGACTTTAACTAAAGGGAGTGATCTAATGGTGGAAATGGGTTGAAATGGGTGAACTAAGCATGCTGAAATTTTGGCAAAATGTGTGCATTTTCTCTCACTAGGGTTCTCTCTTAAGCTTAAAATTCTTAATCTTGATTTTTTTCAACCAAATTTTCAACCCTTTAAGAAGAGGGGGGCCTCTCTATTTATAGAGAAGAGGTGGGTTAGGAGCTTACTTAAGAGCTAATTGGTTTAGCAATTAGGTAATCCCCTATCTAAGGTTTTCTAGGTTTTCGAGGTCCTAGGATTTTGGGAAACTGATTTTAATGGCGGATGATGGGGTGAGACCATGGGTGACTTAAGGGTTGCCAATAAGCTCAAAGGGGGTGCAACCAACCTCAAGACACCCACCTCAACCAAGGGGAGGGTCAAAGGGTCAAATCAGATGAAAGAAATTTGAGCAACTGATGACAGTTAATGTAGCTAAGCTGGGCGTATATATTACATACGCCCAGTTTATGTACAGTGATTTCTATGAAAAACAGAGGAGATTTGGAAAGATGAAGCCCGTGGTGGGTCCCACCTATACTGGGCGTATATATTATATACGCCCGGCCAAATTTGGCCCAAAAATGTTAGGCATATATAATATATATGCCTAACCAAACTGGGGCCAAATTGGCTGGGCGAATGTAATATACACACTAGAGCAAAAGGTTGTCATTTTATGTGGAACTTCAATCGGCCATAACTTTTGAACCGTAGCTCCAAATTGGGTGATCTTTGGCTTGTTGGAAAGTTCGAGAAGTCCTCTTTCCAATGGTATATAGCTCATCTATGGCAGGGGTCTATGTAAAATGTTATAGCTCTCCTCCCATCAACTGCTCATAAGGGTTCAAGTTGGGTCTGGGAAGGGAATCTAGGATTTAGGGGTGATCTCTAAGGGTTGGGGAATGGTTCTATAGGGTTCAGGGGTACCATCGGAAGCACAGGGGTACATCTCTCTTGGAGTACAGATTGATCGAGCCTTGGGCCGAATTTGAGTGTCTACAATAGGATACCTTTTTTTTAGTAGTTTCTTTTATTAGAATTAGGAGTTTTGTAAACCAGCCCCTTATGATCTATAAATAAGAGGACTTGGTATAGGAATTAATCATCGAAAAAATTCTCAACATCAATTGACAACTGAGGTTGGGTTTTCTTCCGATCAAAATTAGAGTAGTTTATTTTAGATATCAAGTTCCTCAATCACAATTGACGACTAGGATTGAGAGCTGGAAGATTATAGTAGATATATGTAGTTTCTTAGAAGCAATTGACGACTTCGGCTGAAGGGTGAAAGATATAATTTTTATTGCTTTCTAGTATAAATTTATTTTATTGTAATTTCCTGCTTTGTAAATATCTTCAAATTTTAATTTGAATTGACAACTTAGGTTTAGGCTTGCAGATTAGTGTAATGGTTTTTATTTTTCATCTTTAATTTTATAGAGTTTGATTGACGCCTAAATTTTTAGTAGATGAAAGATTAGTATAAATCTATATTGAAGGATGCTAGTTTTGATTGACGACCAATGCTAGAGGACTGAGATAAATTATAATGATATTTTAAATTTATAAATATCTAATAGCTAAAGATTGTGATTGACAACCAAAATCTGAAGAAAGAGGATTTAGGATTTATTTTCTGTAATTTAGTTTAAGAAAGCATTCTTTATTCATATTTCACAAGTAGTTTAGGATCTTAAAAGATAAATATAAGTTTTCAGAAAATTAATATATATAATATAAACCATATACTCATGGGAACGATCCTATGCTAGTATTACAATTTCCATTGTGCGCTTGTAAAAGGTTAAGACTTAATTAGATACATACATAAGTACTCAGCGATCAAGTTTTTGGGGCCGCTACCGGGGATAGCGAGTTTTATATTTATATTAGTTTAAGAAAATAAGTATTTATCTTTCTCTTTTTATATTTCTTTATATTTTATATATTTTTTTATCACTTCTTAAATCTTTTACAGGTTTATTCGAAGTAACGAATCAAGGTTTCAACTTCCCCTGATCAGAGAAGCTAAAGGCTCATATTTGTTTTCTCTCCCTGCTTTTTAAAACAAAAATCGGATAAAACTGAAAATAAAATAGACATTTATAATAAATTTTTTATCCACCCTGCTTTGTCTTAACTCCATCTACTATGGCAGGTAAAGACAAATATATGGCTAAGACAATTGGGAGATACTATGCATTCACACCTCTTACACCTCCCCCATGTATTCCAATACACCCTACAGCCGGTAATAAGACTTTTGAAATTACGCCCAATGTACTTCAAATACTTCTGACTTTTCATGGGCTAATGGATGAATATCCCTATTTGCATTTAAATAAGTTCGTAAAAGTGTGCACTATCATTTGAATTAAGAACTTGACAGAACCATCCACACGGTTAAGGTCGTTTGCGTATTCCCTTAGAGATGAAGCAAAGCAGTGAATAAATTTTTTGTCTCATAATTCGATTGCTAATTGGGAAGGAATGGAACGCATGCTTCTTACAAAATTCTTTCCAATCTGTAGGATGAATAAAATTTAGAATCTTATTATAACATTTCACCAATTCATAGATGAACCTCTTCAGGAATGTTGGAACCATCTTAAGGATCTTCTGCACAAGTGCCCTCACCATGGGGTCACATGATGGCAACTTGTGCTCACTTTCTATGAAGACCTTGAAGATGCAACCCGACACAAGATTGATGAGGCTTGTGGTGGTATGTTTCATAAATTGACAGCAGAAGAAGCTTGGGAACTATTTGAGACCCTTAGCAAGGAACCGGTGCAACACCACGCATCGGGTGAGATTGATTTGGAGACTTTAACAACTATAGTTTCTAAGCAAAGAGGATTATATAAAATAAAGTCAATGATGAAAAGTCTTCCAAGGTTGAAGTTGTGGAAAGTAAAATTTCAATATCTGGTAGGTATAAAATCATACCCAACATCTCAAAAGGGTGAAGCTTGTGGTCCTAAATGTGGCCTAACTTAGGCAGTTTCCCAACCTCCAACTGTTTCTCCTTACCCCACAGAAGCCCAAAACCACATTGTTGTAGAGGAAGCCTTGATGCAAATAGCTGAAAGCTGGATGCAACATGACTATATTCAGACATAGTTATTCAACTCCCTTCGGCAATCTATCGTAAAGTTAGAAACTTAAATTGAGCAACTAACCCTTTTTGAGGGAGAGAATAATTTATCTTCTCCATATGCAGTTGGTACGTTTAGAGGACGTATATTTATGGGAGGCACATCAACTCCCTCTGTTTTAAATTGAGTTCCTCTAGAACCTGTCGAGCTACCGACTCATCCGTAGCAAATTAGAATATAGTAGTTACGACGACAGATACATCGAATCGTAGTGATTATGGTTTGTAGTATCATCGAATTGTAGCTTGTCAACAGATTTGGTAGCTTGAGTATTCTTCCATGAAAAATCATAGTAATTACGATTGCTGAGAGAACGCTTTGTCCAGGTCACGCATCTGTTATAAAAAAGACACAACTTTCGATACCAAAGGTGTCGCCTCGATTCACTCAGCAGCCTTAGCATTTAATAGACCTACCAACTGATTCGAATGATTCAACACCAACCCATAGCGTCCATTTATGGCAACCCTTCAAATTCTTGACCTAAAGAGATTATAAATAGGCAAGTTATTGCTTGGTCAATTCATTCCATTCCTTTCGCCTTCTCCTACGGTCAACACTCTTATCATGGCAAAACCACCAAGTTGGTCTGAAATAAGCGAAGCATTCAAGCGCCTACTCAGGCGCCATGAAGAAGAAGTCAGTGCTCTCCTAAAAGAAAGGACGCGACTAATTCAAGAGCTCCTATCTCTTCTCCCCAAACTAGAACCCACTAATGAAACACCACCCATCACCCAAACATCGGAAAGCTTCATCACCCCTCTCTCTTCATGAGTCTTTTTCCTCTTCTATTGGACGCACCCATCCAAGGGACGTCAATCATCTTCTAGAGACAACAAAATTTATGTTAGAAGCCGAGCACCGATCTTTATCAAAGATATCTTCTCTCGGACGTTGCTGTCATTATCGTAAATAGTGTGTGTCAAGATTTTTCCTAGGATTATTTTTTATTATGTAATTAGTTTTTAACTTCTATCTATAATTTTCTTTTCATGTTCATTGTAAATATTCAGATAATATATGGTATTTTCTTTTCACTAACTTTCTAACTGTGTAATTGTTCCTAATCCTTCTTTTTCAATTTTTGTTATTGATATCTCTGAGAATAAAATGGATGTGTTTTCCTCAAGTTTGGGGGACATTCTTTAAAGATTTTTTTCACATCCAATATCCAATCAGTAATATCAGTAATTTACTATAAAATTTTGAATGTCCCCTATTTTTTTTTACCAATGAGGGCATTGTCAAAATTAAGTTTGGGGGGATACACAACTTCTGTGTACTATAGTAGTTAATTAGTATATCAATTTATTAGTTAGTTTTATTTTACTTTTTGCATAGTTTTTTTAGTTAACCATTATATGTGAATTATGATAGAAAAAAATTACGAATCTTGAAAACTTACGATCCATCATAGTAGAAGTTCAATAATCAAGAATATAGGATAGCTCAATTCATGTTTTCGCTCGTTGAACACTGTATTAGATTGAATGTTTGAAATAATAGATTGATCTAAGCTGCAACATTTAGACTATAGTTTCAAAATTATAAACCAGTGAGCATCAGAGACTAATTTTTCATTTCTTTGAGAGAGAGACTGCTTCTATCAAGTCAAAATATCTTTGAACTTCTTTACTTCTTTTATGAAATCTCATATTACTGAAATGAGAATTAGATATTCTATTATTATTATGATTTTTTTTCTAGAACTATCTATTAGAAGCATCAAAATAATAAGGCATCTATACTGGTAAATTGTAAAGATAATTAAAGGTCATCTTTTGTTTAAAACAGAGCCAAAAAGCCAAAATCTCATAAAATAACTTAACCTTTGAACCCATATTAGAAGCCTAAATAGCATTTCTTTGTACTAAAAATTTTGAAAACCCTTAACCATATATACTACCCAAAGCTTTCAACCTTTGACCCTTACATTTTCTGAGAGTTTAGAATACAAAAGAAGGGAAGAAGAGGGAGTGAAAGGAGTAAAAGCAAAAAAAGATAAGGGGAATGCTAGAAAAAGGGTACAGCTGAAGAAAAATAATAAAAAAAAATATATGGGAAAAGATGAAAAATCGTAAAAAGATGATTTTAGATCAAAATGGGGTTTTACAAGAAAATAAAAATGGGAAGAAGCAACCAAATTCGTGGATATTTACTGAAATAGAGGAAAAAAAAGGGAAGAAGAAAAAATGGGAGAAAGAATAACTAAATTCTCAGAAAAATTTTGAATCATTTTCTACCTTTCTTTCACACCTTCTGAAAACTAAAAGCCCCATTACAAGTCGAAGGAAAGACCTTTTTGATTTATGATTTGTAAAAGTATAAGCCTAGTAAAGATATGAATAATAGATATTACAGATTACACAGGGAATCATATGAATAGAATAGATTATCTTTTCTATGAGATTAAAATTTTCTGTAATTATCCTTTGAATGAATTTTTCTAAATACATTGAGAGAACCCAAAAGTTTCAATTTTTTCGAGAGTATACTAATAGTGTGAGTTTTTGAATGAAAGTATTTTCTAAAACTGCAATTTAGAAAAATCTATGAAGAATAAATTGTTCACTGATGCATACACTCTGTGCTTACTATGAATTAAAATTGTTAGAGTTTTAATCAAGGATAACTGTTATAATGGAAAGTTAAGGATAAAGGATTTGTACTTTTTAAAAATCATAACAAACATATGATGATTAAAATTAGTTAGTGTACAAAAGTAGTTTAGATTTTTAATTTTGTTTCCTTTGTAAATTTTAAAAAATATTTTGAAAATTTCAAAAATATTTGAAGGTTGTGGGTAACTTCACTGAAAACCTTCAGGAGACTACAACTCCTCCACTAAGAATCACCTAGGAGTTTTAAAGGCTTGTTGCATCTGCTAAATTAAATCGTGCTCCCTATGAAAGTACTTGTGACATTTAAATTCTTAGTTTAGTGTGCAACTGTGAGATTTTTGACGATCCCGCCGCGACGATGCACTCACTAATGAATTATTTAGAGTTGTCACCCGTAGCTTTTAGTGTCTCGGGAAACTTAGATCATTTTTATAAGCACCAAAGTGTCACAAATATGACTCTGAATCTGGTCCACACCAAAGGTTCTTGGGTAGGGGCTACGGTTATCGATTGGGAAGGTGTTAGGCACCAATCAACCCGCTAAATGCGGTCTCTACTTATGGTCAAACAAAAATAATACAAAAGAAAATAAAAAGACTTCCTCTTACCCAAATGGGTCTTAAAATCCTATTTGTGCCCCTTCATTCCTATAAAAAAATTCGGCGGCATAACGGCACAAATGGGAGGATCGAGGAGAAACCGAGAAGGTAGAGGAATAGAGGGAAGAGCCAGAGCTCTCAGGTCCTTGTTGCACCATTGTGGAGCCTTGCGTTGGCTTGCTTCGGTGAGCTTTTGAAAGCTTGTATGATAGGAAATGAGGTTCTAACTCCTAAGGCTTGATGGCTAAGAGGTAGATATGAAAGTTAGGGAGTAACACACCTCTAATCTAGAGCTTATGGGTGAAATGCTAAGGTCTAAAAGGATTTTTAAAGTTCTGGAATTTGTATGGGAATGGTGCACTAGAGGAGAGAGAGAGCAGGGATTCCTTAATCTCTTAATTATAATTTTTTTTAAGCCTTTGTAAAGGGAGGGGTGCCTCTCTATTTATAGGAAAAGGAGAGATTAGGAGGTTGCTTAGAGGCTAATTGGGATTAGCAATTAGGTAATGGGCTATCTAAGGTTTCCTAGGATTTTTAGAGCCTTGGAATGTGTGAAGAGTTGCTCTAATAGTGGATGATAGGGTGGGGCTTTAAACCACTTAAGGAGTTTCACATAGGTAGTAAATAGGTGCAACAGAACTAGCAAAACACACCCCAAAGTTCAAGATGGTCAATAAGTCAAACCCCAATCTCAATTTTTGAGGCAAAGATACACAATTACTGCTCATATGCCTGGCACAACTATTAGTTGCGCCAAGCATATGTACAGTAAAATAGTGGTGCACAGTAGCTTTGGGAAGTCAATTGCCCATGGGGGACCCACCTATAACTGGCGCAACTATTAGTTGTGCCAAATCCCTAGGGGAGTTCAACTATTTTTACCATTTTGCCCTTCGAATTCAGAACGCGATATCTTTACGTACACAGCTCCGATTGGGGTGATTCTTAGCCTGTTGAAAAGCTGACGACTTCTACTTTTCAATGGTATAATATTCAATTATAGTATAAGGTCACAACTAGTCCTAATGTATCGATCTTCATCCATTACTCGGGAAAGCTAGGTTTAGGTCCAGAATGGGTTTTAAGGATTGGGATTTCTTTCTAAGGGTTTGGGAAGGCTCCTAAGGGATCTAGGGTGATTCCTAAGAGTTTGGAGTGGCTCCTAAGGTTTTAGAAGGGTTCCTAAGGGTTCCATTCAAAAGCTCGGAGACGTGCCTCTCTCGAAATGTGTTTCAATTGGGCCTTGGGCCAAATTTGGGTGTCTACAGATGCCCCTCTTTGGTATCCAATCACTAATGATTGAATGCTAAAGAAAAGAGACATCCGAAGAGACCCAAGGCATTACTGATGAGTCCACTGCATTCAGAACGAACTTCAAACATTAGACGAGTAACATTGTGAGAAAATGAAAGCTCTGTATGTTAGGAAAAATGGTTGTTTCTCAAGGTACTCAGTTCCCAAGCACTTAGCGACATTACTGGGCATAACTGAGGTAGAAAATGAATTGCGAAAGCCCAATAGCTGGGATAAATGGTCGCTTCTCGAGATGTTTTAAAGGAGTTTGATGTTCAAGATTCATTCTAAATACAACAGCTTCGTAAGTAAGGAGGGTGATTGACCCACATTCAAAGATAGGCGCAATGTAAGTATGGAAGGTTCCACAGTTTGTGTCCAATCATATAAGGCATTGACTGCCTCATTTTACTGGTCACGAGTGCCCTTGCCTGAAGCAGGGTTCAAGGTCTTTGGGTGAACCAATTGATCCCGAAGTTTATTTAGCACGACTATCCGAGCAGAGCGAATAGATATCACAACGCCTTTTGGGATTATGTGCTACTTTTCCAACGTGCCCCAGATCATCATGACCTAGAGCATCTAACCTTAAATATCACAGAACAAATCCGGCCAAAATCGAGTGCCCTCCGAAGGGGGACGCCTAATCCTGGTCTCTGTTGATAATGATCTTACAACTCGTTTAACTATACATAAACATACACCCATTAGGGGTAATAAGAAATAAAGGCGATAGAAGTCTCGACCTAGATTTGGCCCGGGTACAATTTACGAGAACAAACAACCATCCTACAGATACCCAGATACAAGGCATACACTTTACAGGGATACCGCGCCAATATAGGTTTTAAGCTTGTGAAAATAAGGGAAATGAACCCTTCTCCATGCATGTTTACACATAGTTTGATTGATGTGTAGTTTCATCTTTGACAGGTTGGTTTCAATTAACGATTGATCTTTTTCATAACAGAGTTATCCGGACCTCAAATCGTAGGGCGCACGCCCAGACTGCGTAGACCAAGAGTCCACACCTCTGAAATAGCTTATGATGAATATCAAGTTAGACACTTACGTTCATATGAATCCGCCAACTGAGCGCTCGTCGCAAAGATTTAGCAATGGAGTCGACTCGATCGGAATATTGACTGTTTGTCCGAGATTGACACCGTTGCTCCTACTTTGAAGTAGGATCCAGAATCTAAGGCGTACCTTTAGACTTAGGACATCAATATAGCACAGCTGCATTGCCAATAAAATCTTGATATTTTTTTGCATCGAAACACGCATGTGCGTCCAATCACATGAGGTATAGACCGCCTCATTTAACTGGCCACGGGTGCCCCTGCTTGAAGCAGAGTTCGAGGTCTTTGGACGAACCCTGTCACAACCCAGATTTTTGAGATCTGTGCACGACACACTCATTTTCTTTCTTGCACATAGGTATATGTGTTTCACAAGGAGACCAAAACACCCTAATACTTTAAGTGCGTATATGGGAAACACACTAGTATATTCCAATTCTGATAAATATAAAAGTGAAGAAGAGAGAGAGGAGTCCTTACGTAAAACTATTCTAACCTAAATAGAGAGGAGGAGATTATAGAGAAAAAGAAGAAAGGAGCCTGGGAGAACTAGGGTTTGTAGAGACTTAGGTCGGCAAGGAAGATCAGAGGTAATGACGAGAGGACGAACCAGGGAGGCCGGATAGCTTAGTTGGTATACAAATCTTAAATCGAACCTGTGCGTGATTCATCGTCAGAGGTACGTCAAAAACATGATAGATGCCTAGGAATGTTTTAAATAGTAGGAAGGATGTTGGCTGTATGTTACTTTATATAAGATTAAGGTTAAATGAAGGATAGGAGCATGATCTCGATCTGATCAGGGACAAAATCATTGTTTCTCGCTCGAGCGGTCTGAAGAGGCTCGCTCGAGCGAGATTGAACAGAGAAAAGAAAGACTCTGGGCTCGCTCGAGCGGTCCCTTAAACTAAAGGGAGGCTCGCTCAAGCGAGGGTCCACAGCAAAATTCGAAAACTCGATTTAACCGCTCGAGCGATCTCGATTTGACCGCGCGAGCGAGGTCAAGAGACCGCTCGAGCGAGGTCAAGTGACCGCGCGAGCGAGGTCTGGTGACCACTCAGATATTGGTTTTCTAATGTAAGAAACTCGGGTGTCCTACACCCCAAAGACCTTAGATCATTCTAAAGTAAAATTCTTTAAATGTAGGTTGATGCATTATAACCCTCTGAGGACAAGCGTGCTTGAGATTCGTCGAGGTAGGGAAGATTCTCGAAACATGTGCATTATTCTGTGAATTCATATGCGTAGTATAGTCTTTTTAAATAATTGTATATCCCATAAACTCTCATGATAAGTGTGTGTGTGTGTTACAATGAGAAAAATCCTGAGGTCCCCAGGGGACGAAAGATAATGTGGTTCAATCAAAGAAAGGTGAAATAGAAGTATGGGGCATCCCAGGGATGCGTAAGAAAACAAATAGAGAAACAAAAATAATGTGATAAGGCCTAATGTAATATATCTAGCACAATCACGGTGAATAACTATATGTAAAGCACATTGATATTTTTGTTATTTAAGGTTGATCAGAATACCCCACCGACGTGGCGGGATACCCACGACTGACTCGGCAGGATATCCGTGGACGATGCAGACAAATCCGTATAGTTATAACACATCCCAGGGATGTAGATTGAGAATAGACCCCGCCGCCTATGAGAAAGGGGTTTGGGCAGTATTCCCAGGGAATACACATAATAACTGTCTAGTTAGACGACGATGGCGGGTATTCCATCGGGGCTCGATGCTATATTGCTCGAGGATTACTTAAGTTAAGATTTAAGTGATTAGGCCAAGTTCACAAACAATTTCATAAAGAGATTAGACAGAAACTATGCTAAGAGGTGGTTGGAAATCATTGAATTATTTTTATCCTTCAAATTGTTGTACATAAATGTTTTCTTGGAAATCTATGTTGTTGAGTTACTAACATATGTGTGGGAAATAATCTATATATTCTTTTGTTTTCCCTACGGAGCTAGGATGTAGCTCACCCCCCTTAGACTATACGTCGCAGGTCAAGGACTAGCGGCAGCAAGGACTTCGGGTGAAGTTAATCCAAGGGCATCGGTGTCCGTACCCACAGAAGAGGCAGAACCTCCTCCTGAGGAATTTTTCTAGGAAACCCGCTGCATACCTTGATAGTGAGTTGAGAGAGTACTGTGTATGGCTTGGTATATCGGGCCTCTTTATTTTGAATGTTTTAAATACTGTCTCTTGGTAAACCATCTAGGAGGAATAAGTATTATTAAACTTTCGGGTTTGTTCTTATGTCCATGAATTGGCATGGGACAAGGACAGCCTTGCAAGGCCAAATATATTGTTTTTGAGATGTTGATTTAGAGTAACTACGTGTGCTTAAATCACAATTATGGCTTGTATATGTTAATGTTTTGTAAAGAACCCAGGGCACGGCCTTGAAGGTCGTGCTGATGGCACGAATTTCGGGATGTCGAAATACGGTCATCATGGATTAATCGAGCCATTTCTTTCCATTAAGATTAGTCATATCGTTAGAATATAGGGACTCCTGCTAACGAGATTCTAAATTCTCATGCAGACCGTTATGTTTCCTAGAGGGAGAGGCCGACCCAGGGGTGGTCATGATAGGAATTTGCGCAGTAGAGATGGGTTCGTCTTGACTACAAACAGAGTGCCGTTGGGAAACAGGAGATTCGAGGCGGTGGAGGAAACCAAAATCAAGCCGAGGATCAAGATCTAGATAGACAGGATCGAGATCAGAGGGAACAAGATAGGGTGAGAGAAAGAAATGAAGAAAGAGAAGAACGTCAGAGAATGATGCACACAATGGAGACCATGGCAACTGCCATGGCACAACAACGGCGTCCTTGGCGGTACGATACAGAACCACAACGAACACCTACCCCTCCAGTAGGACTTACACCTTCAGTGACATCAGCATTCACCGAGTTCAGAAGAATGAGACCTCCCAACTTTTCAGGACAGGCAGACACGATGGCCGCCGAAAACTGGTTGGGAGAAATGGAGAAGGTGTTCAGCGTACTGACATGCACAGAGGATGAGAGCGTCCGTTGGGCAGCATATATGTTAGATGGAGAAGCTGGACCTTGGTGGAAATCAGTGTCGCGGACGAGAGCACAAGAAACTCCAAACGTGCCGTGGACTTGGGACGAATTTGTAGAAGAATTCAATAAACAATATTTTCCTGAAGTTGTGAGAAATCAGATGGAGACCCAATTTTTACAACTAGCACAGGGAAGAATGACCGTGAGAGAGTATGAAGTGGAATTCATGAGATTGGCTCGCTTCGCCCCAGACTACGTAATCTCAGACGTGATGAAAGCGAAGAGGTTCCAACAGGGCTTACGGTCGGACATCCGAGGGGGTGTTGCGCCCTTCCAGCTGAAAACTTATGGAGAAGTAATGAGTAAGGCATTGGTGGTTGAGGAAGAAAATAATAACCGATACCGTCAGAGGGAACATCAAGGCAGAGAATGCATCGATCTAAATAGGACGGGGGGTTATGAATCGTCATATAAGAAACCGAGGTTTATAACACCAAATCAGAAACAGTCGTTCCAGTCAGGTTATGGGAGAGCTGCTCAACAATCGACTCACCAAAATTATCCGTTGCTGGCATCAGGGAGATCGATGAGGTATCAAGGTCCTACTTTTTCCAGCAGGACTACAACTCCACAAGTTTTTCCGAGAGCTGCTAATTCATTTCCAAGGGAAACTTGTGCTAAATGTGGCAAGTCCCATAAAACAACAGACTGTAGGCAAGGAATGCGAGGCTGTTTCAAGTGTGGCAAGATAGGTCACATGATGAGAGATTGCCCTGACACAGCCAAAGAAAAGACGGCTCCAACATCCATGCCACAACCTATTCAAGCTCGAAGCACATTGTTGTTAGGAAGAGCCTCTGTGATTCTTGCCCAGAGGCGAGTGCACATGACGTTATCCAAGGTGAGACCTCCTTTAAAATAGAGAATTTCGGTTACAATATAATTCTAGATAAAGAATGGATTTACCTTAGGATAAATATATATAACCGTTATTAAACTTAGGGAGTGGAAAAAAAAAAAAAAATTTTGTTTTATATATGTGTTATGTACGTGTATGCATGCATTATAGGTACGTTACAGATCTATGAGAAAGGGTGCTACGTAGCACATGACGCGCGAGTGCTGATAGACCCAGGGTCTACCCACTCCTTCATTACCCCTAGATTTGCGAAAAGGATGAAGATTGTTCCGGAAACACTGGACTTTGTGCTATCAGTGTCCATCCCAACAGGAGAATTAGTGGACACAGAGTTAGTCTGCAAATCGGTAGTGGTGAGCATTCGGGATCACGTTGTCTACGAACTAGACGCAAATTTAATATTGTTGGACATGCAAGGATTCGACGTAATCCTTGGCATGGATTGGCTGTCCCAACATTGCGCGACAGTGGACTGCAAGGATAAAGTTGTTGTTTTCCGTCCTAACACGAGGAGATCGTTTCGGTTTCAAGGGGAGAGGTCGACTCAGGTACCACTCATATCTGCAGTGAGGGCAGAACGTTTAATCAGAAAGGGGTGTAGTGGTTATTTGGCATTCTTGAAAGAAGATAAAGAAGAAAAGAATATTATCTCTGATATAGCAGTGGTGCGAGAATTCCCAGAGGTATTCCCAGAAGAATTGCCAGGATTACCTCCAGAAAGGGAAGTAGAATTTGCGATCGACTTAGCACCAGGAACTGAACCTGTCTCAAAAGCACCTTATAGAATGGCCCCTGCAGAGTTGAAAGAACTGAAAGAACAACTGCAAGAGCTCATGGACAAGGGATTTATATCACGCGTGTCTCCGGGGAGCACCGGTGTTGTTCGTGAAAAAGAAGGATGGGTCGATGCGATTGTGGCATCACCGCCAATTGAATAAAGTCACGGTGAAGAATCGATATCCGTTGCCAAGAATAGATGACTTATTCGACCAATTGCAGGGTGCAAAACATTTTTCCAAGATCGACCTAAGATCGGGTTACCATCAGTTAAGAGTCAGGGCCGAGGACATTCAGAAAACGGCTTTTAGAACACGGTATGGACACTATGAATTTTTAGTGATGCCATTTGGGCTGACGAATGCACCAGCGTCGTTTATGGATTTGATGAACCGAGTGTTTAAACCACACTTAGACTCTTGGGTTGTAGTATTTGTTGATGACATCCTAATCTACTCAAAATCAAAAGCGGAGCATGAAGAACACTTACGTGTCGCTTTACGAACTTTACGTGAACACCAACTGTACGCCAAGCTCAGCAAATGTGAGTTTTGGCTAGAAGAAGTCAGCTTTCTGGGACATGTCGTCTCCAAGCATGGTGTCACTGTAGATCCCGCTAAGATCGAGGCAGTAGTGAGCTGGGAACAACCAAAAACCGTGACAGACATCCGAAGTTTCCTAGGACTGGCAGGATATTATCGACGTTTCATTGAGGGGTTTTCGAAAATATCAGGACCTCTCACAAGGCTTACAAGAAAGGACTCAAGATTTGAGTGGAGTGAGGCGTGTGAAAAGAGTTTTCAAGAACTCAAGAGAAGACTCACCTCAGCTCCAGTGTTAGCCATTCCATCAGGCAGTGGAGGATTCGCAGTTTATAGCGATGCTTCGTATAACGGGTTAGGTTGTGTACTAAATCAATATAAAAAGGTAATAGCTTACGGCTCCAGACAGTTGAAAGAGCACGAAAGGAACTACCCAACACACGATCTGGAACTAGCAGCAGTCATATTCGCATTAAAGATATGGCGACATTACCTATACGGAGAAACATTTGAAATTTTCACTGACCATAAAAGCCTCAGATACCTGTTTACACAGAAGGAACTGAATATGAGGCAGCGTAGGTGGATGGAATTCCTCAAAGATTACGACTGTTCTATACAGTACCATCCAGGCAAAGCTAACGTAGTGGCCGACGCCTTGAGTCGGAAGAGTTCCACCCAGCTGGCTAGTCAAATTTCAGGTATACATCGATGGAAATTGTTGGAGGATTTAGCGTTATGTGGTGCAGACATCCAACCAAAAGCCACGGGAGCCTTCTTAGCCAACATATCAGTGAAGCCAGTGATATTTGAACACATACGAGAACTACAGATGAAAGACCCGACTCTAACACGGATACATCAAAATGTAATAGAAGGTACTACCTCTGAGTTTTCAATCAAGGAAGACGGTTCCTTAACATTCAAAGGGCGGCTTTGCATCCCGGACAACGCCGAATTACGGCGAACGATTCTTGATGAATCCCACAGGTCAAGCTATGCGATCCACCCGGGAAGCACGAAGATGTATCAGGATCTGAAAAAGAATTATTGGTGGAGAGGTTTGAAACAAGATGTGGCGGAGTATGTGTCACGATGTTTGACGTGTCAACAAGTGAAAATCGATCATAGACACCCCGCCGGCCTATTACAGCCCTTACCCATACCGGAATGGAAATGGGAATCTATCTCAATGGATTTCGTAGTCGGGTTACCACGAACTGCAAGGAGGCATAACGCCATTTGGGTAGTGGTTGATCGATTAACTAAATCGGCACATTTCTTGCCGTACAACACAATGTACACAGCGGGAAGATTAGCGGAACTTTACATGAAAGAGATCGTTCGGCTACATGGGATTCCAATTAGCATTGTTTCAGACCGAGACCCATTATACACCTCAAAGTTTTGGAGGAAATTCCAAGAAGGAATGGGAACTAAGTTGGATTTCGATGCACGTTTCACCCAGCAGATGACGGATGGTGAGAGATCAAGTCATTGAAGACATGCTTAGGGCATGTATGTTAGAATTGCAAGGATCATGGGATCAACATCTACCATTGATTGAGTTTGCTTATAATAATAGTTTTCAGACGAGCATTGGGATGGCACCGTATGAAGCCTTGTACGAAAGACGATGTAAGTCACCAATCAATTGGGAGGAAACGGGGGAGAAATTCGTTTTGGGACCTGAGCTACTTGAAGATAACGCTACCATTGTCCGCATGATCAGGGAAAGACTAAAAGCGGCTTAGAGCAGACAGAAAAGTTATGCTGACATCAAGCGGACTAGTGTAGACTTTAAGGTGGGTGAACATGTGTTCGTGAAAGTATCACCGATGAAGGGAGTGATGAGATTTGGGAAGAGGGGGAAACTAAGTCCCCGCTATCTTGGACCGTTTGAAGTTTTGGGTCGAGTGGGAGAAGTAGCCTACCGCATTGGTTTGCCACCATTGTTTGATCAAGTACACAACGTGTTCCACGTGTCTATGCTTAGAAAATATCTCAATGACCTTGATCACGTGCTGAGCGGCAAATCATTCGAAATGCATGAAGATATGACCATGATTGAAGAACCCGTAGAAATTTTAGATCAAAAGGAACAGGTGTTGAGTAATTCCCTTAGTGCTTGTTCGATGGAAGAACCATTCGGCCGAAGAGGCAACATGGGAACGTGAGGCGGATGTTAAAGAACAATATCCTAAATTGTTCGAACTTGAAAACTGAAGGTTTCATTCGTTGAGAATATGTAATTTCGGGTACTATGAAGACTAAGTATGTTTTCTTTTGATATGTTGATTTCAAACAATGTTTGAGAAAAATTTTTCGTTGAACTCTAAATTGATGAAACTAGTGATAAATTGAAATTAAATGAGCAAAAAGGTCCCAGAGAAACGTTTCTGGTCTCGCTCGAGCGACCACTTACGACCGCTCGAGCGAGCCCACATAAAATCATACTTCCTCTCGCTCGAGCGATAACAAATCCTCGCTCGCGCGAGGTATGTAGACCGCTCGAGCGATGGTTTATAACCGCTCGAGCGAGGTAACGATATATAATAATAACGAGTTCTGTGCTCGCTCGAGCGAGGACTAATGACCGCTCGAGCGAGGCGGAACTATAAATATGGAAGAGGCCATGGCGCCTGTTCATCTTCAAGCGAAAGGAGAGAAGAGACGAGAGAGGGGTTTAGGGCAAGCGATTTTCAATCCTTTCGGTCCGTTTCCAGCCGGATTTCGACCATCCGATCCATTAAAACTACTCTTCTAGGTAAAATCTAACCATCCCTAAAATTTTCCTTGTCTTTTAAATCCTTTAAATACTTAATGGCTTCAAGCCCAAACCCACAACCTAAGAAGCGGATGGCGATTCAATCGCCGTCGGCGCGCAATAAAGCGCCACAAACCTCGCAACCATCATCAAACCCACCCTCTACTCCAATCACACTGGATGATTGGTGGGGAGCAAAAATTTTTGAAGCCGAATGGGAAATACATCCCTCTTGTTTCGGAGATCCGGCGTCCACCCAGTGGACATCGGACTTCATAACCAACAATCAGCTCAAGTCCTTGCTTACGCCATTCGGGGATCGATACTACCCGAGGCTAGTGAAGCTTTTCTACCAAACATTAAACATGAGCATCGATGAGGACGCCATACTTGTTACCATCGATGGTAACGAGTTAATTTTTAGATGTGCCGACATTTCCTCCACCATGAAATGCCCCCACATCTACACTCCTAGCCCACTCATCCTACCACCTTTTTCTGGGAACGTGGATTTCCCAACGATCATCTCCGATATCACTGGCGGTAGGTCCGCCTCGGGACAATCCATCACCCGATCACAACTACCGCCGCGCATGTGGCTTTTAGACATTATCTTCAAAAAGAATTTGCACCCAACCGGCCATGACCAAGAACGCCGAGATGCGTTTTTGCGAGCACTACACACCGCATTTCACAATAGGTGGATCAATGCACCTATGGTCATTATAAAAGGCATGGCGCATGCCTACAGAAGAAATGTAAGGGGTGCTGTCCCTCCACCTATCAACCGATTACCGTATGCACGATTGATTTCCCGACTTTTGGACTCACGAAATGGGAAGGGAGGATTTAAGATCCGGGAGGACGAGTTGTTCCTCACCGACAACGTCGTCCCATACCTCGCCCAGGACTGGAGCAGAAATCTTAAGAGCCTCCAAACCAGCGTCGACAAGAAGAGAGACCGACAGGTCTCCAGATCAGCCACCCATCAAACATCGGCAGGACCGACTACTTCCTCCACCTCAGTTCCGCAGCCCATACCCACTACCCACCTCGATGCGAGAGATCCTTCAGCAAGGGAGGGACATTAGGTTGCATCAGAGGTTCCAGGAGGCGCTACTTATCGACCTCATGGGCCATGCGTACCCGCAGACCTACATGCAGCGCGTTGGTGCCATGAGGGATTCTATATTTGGAGCATCTAGCTCCGGCCCGGCTACGAGGAGCGCCACAGTGGGTACCGCAGCCGTCACGGTGGACGACGACGATGAGGATGACGACGATGACTATGAAGAGGAAGAGGACTAGAAAATAGCAAATATTCGAACACCTGGCATGTAATATTTTGAAAACTTGAGAAGGGTGTTAAAATTTTGTTTGGGTAGATGATAAATA
This sequence comes from Chloranthus sessilifolius, assembly GCA_021018995.1. Lineage (NCBI taxonomy): Eukaryota > Viridiplantae > Streptophyta > Magnoliopsida > Chloranthales > Chloranthaceae > Chloranthus > Chloranthus sessilifolius. Next base: position 92,266,411 of record CM037584.1, on the reverse strand, counting down.
TGTGTGGAATGTGTATCGACTTTATATTTGATTAAATTGTTTTGATTTTGTCGTATGGAAATTGTGGGCATGACCAACACCCGATTCTAAATGCGCTAAATAGTTAAATTCCTGATTGTTATGCAAGTCAGATGACAAAAGTGGTACTGAGTTAAGAAAATAATATCGATTTTCGAGGGCGAAAATCTTATAAGTTGGGGTGATTGTCACAACCCAGATTTTTGAGATCTGTGCACGGCACACTCGTTTTCTTTCTTGCACATAGGTATATGTGTTTCACAAGGAGACCAAAACACCCTAATACTTTAAGTGCGTATATGGGAAACACACTAGTATATTCCAATTCTGATAAATATAAAAGTGAAGAGAGAGAGGAGTCCTTACGTAAAACTATTCTAACCTAAATAGAGAGGAGGAGATTATAGAGAAAAAGAAGAAAGGAGCCTGGGAGAACTAGGGTTTGCAGAGACTTAGGTCGGCAAGGAAGATCAGAGGTAATGACGAGAGGACGAACCAGGGAGGCCGGATAGCTTAGTTGGTATACAAATCTTAAATCGAACCTGTGCGTGATTCATCGTCAGAGGTACGTCAAAAACATGATAGATGCCTAGGAATGTTTTAAATAGTAGGAAGGATGTTGGCTGTATGTTACTTTATATAAGATTAAGGTTAAATGAAGGATGGGAGCATGATCTCGATCTGATTAGGGACAAAATCATTGTTTCTCGCTTGAGCGGTCTGAAGAGGCTCGCTCGAGCGAGATTGAACAGAGAAAAGAAAGACTCTGGGCTCGCTCGAGCGGTCCCTTAATCTAAAGGGAGGCTCGCTCGAGCGAGGGTCCACAACAAAATTCGAAAACTCGATTTAACCGCTCGAGCGATCTCGATTTGACCTCTCGAGCGAGGTCAAGAGACCGCTCGAGCTAGGTCAAGTGACCGCGCGAGCGAGGGCTAATGACCGCGCGAGCGAGGTCTGGTGACCACTCAGATATTGGTTTTCTAATGTAAGAAACTCGGGTGTCCTACACCCCAAAGACCTTAGATCATTCTAAAGTAAAATTCTTTAAATGTAGGTTGATGCATTATAACCCTCTGAGGACAAGCGTGCTTGAGATCCGTCGAGGTAGGGAAGATTCTCGAAACATGTGCATTATTCTGTGAATTCATATGCGTAGTATAGTTTTTTAAATAATTGTATATCCCATAAACTCTCATGATAAGTGTGTGTGTGTGTTACAATGAGAAAAATCCTGAGGTCCCCAGGGGACGAAAGATAATGTGGCTCAATCAAAGAAAGGTGAAATAGAAGTATGGGGCATCCCAGGGATGCGTGAGAAAACAAATAGAGAGACAAAAATAATGTGATAAGGCCTAATGTAATATATCTAGCACAATCACGGTGAATAACTATATGTAAAGCACATTGATATTTTTGTTATTTAAGGTTGATCAGAATACCCCACCGACGTGGCGGGATACCCACGACTGACTCGGCAGGATATCCGTGACCGGTACGGCGGCAAATCCGTATAGTTATAACACATCCCAGGGATGTAGATTGAGAATAGACCCCGCCGCCTATGAGAAAGGGGTTTGGGCAGTATTCCCAGGGAATACACATAATAACTGTCTAGTTAGACGACGATGGCGGGTATTCCATCGGGGCTCGATGCTATATTGCTCGAGGATTACTTAAGTTAAGATTTAAGTGATTAGGCCAAGTTCACAAACAATTTCATAAAGAGATTAGACAGAAACTATGCTAAGAGGTGGTTGGAAATCATTGAATTATTTTTATCCTTCAAATTGTTGTACATAAATGTTTTCTTGGGAATCTATGTTGTTGAGTTACTAACATATGTGTGGGAAATAATCTATATGTTCTTTTGTTTTCCCTACGGAGCTAGGATGTAGCTCACCCCCCTTAGACTATACGTCGCAGGTCAAGGACTAGCGGCAGCAAGGACTTCGGGTGAAGTTAATCCAAGGGCATCGGTGTCCGTACCCACAGAAGAGGCAGAACCTCCTCCTGAGGAATTTTTCTAGGAAACCCGCTGCATACCTTGATAGTGAGTTGAGAGAGTACTGTGTATGGCTTGGTATATCGGGCCTCTTTATTTTGAATGTTTTAAATACTGTCTCTTGGTAAACCATCTAGGAGGAATAAGTATTATTAAACTTTCGGGTTTGTTCTTATGTCCATGAATTGGCATGGGACAAGGACAGCCTTGCAAGGCCAAATATACTGTTTTTGAGATGTTGATTTAGAGTAACTACGTGTGCTTAAATCACAATTATGGCTTGTATATGTTAATGTTTTGTAAAGAACCCAGGGCACGACCTTGAAGGTCGTGCTGATGGCACGAATTTCGGGATGCCGAAATACGGGCTGTCACAAACCCATTGATCCCAAAGTTTATTTAGCATGACTACCCGAGCGAAGTGAATGGATGTCACAACGCTTTTTCGGAGTGTGTGCTATCTTTTCAAAACATATATTTTTGTTATTTTATGTGGGGAATTTTTGACATTTTTTGTGTTTATTATTTTATGTGTTTTTTAGATTTTTGAGTTATCATTTTGTGTGATTTTTTGGTTTTAAGTTATCATTTCATGTGATTTTATTACTTTATTACTTCTATTATTTCATGCGAATTATTTTTAAAATTTTCTTCATCTTTTTTGTTGATTTTTAGATTTTCAAGTTTTTATTTTATGTGATTTTTTGGTCTTTTAAAGCTATCATTTTATGGGATTTTTCTGGTTTTTTATAACTATTATTTCATGTGAATTATTCTATCATTTTATGTGAGTTATTCTATTATTTTTTGCTTTTTCTGTGGAAATTTTTTTCATCATTTTTTAGACTTTTTCACATTTTTCTGTATAGGATCGGGACGCCTATTGCTCTTGGTCCATTTTATTCTTAGCACGGCTTTTCGGGTAAGTCAAATGAGGATCGATACACCATTTGGGAGCACGTGCATCAGTCGGGAGTGACAAGCGAAGAGAGGGGGGATCGGGTTATGTGTCTAACCCGCACCAGGCCCAAGACCCGACCCACAAGTGGTCGGCGCAACTAATAGTTGCGCCAAGCCAAACTAGGGCGCAAAATGGCCTAGTGCAACTAATAGTTGTGCCAAGTATGGCTGGGTTTCAAATTTAAGCAGCCTGAGTTCGGGCAACCAGCGTGTTATTTCGAAATTGCACTCTTCCCCCTCTCTAAATCGAAAACCAGAGCTCCCCTAGGGTTCCTTTATGTTACCTCTACGCGTGCCTCATTGCCAGTGTTCGCTCGCGTCGATTAATCGCTCGCATCGCGCTAGATCAATGACCCCATCTTCTTCACAAGGTAACCATTAAAAACTCATTTTTCTTGATTTTTCTTGCAAATATGATCATGATCTTGCATTCTTTGATGAGTAATGGTTTATTTTATGGTATGTATGTTTATTGATGATGTGTCGATGATTTCTTATGATCAATGCCCTATTTTATTTTATGGATTTAGTGCCTAATATACATGTTTTTGTTTTTATTTGTGTACATAGAAGGGATTTCAAGGGATTTCATTTTTTTTGTTTTTTGTTTGTTTTTGTTTTTTTGTTTTGTTTTTATTTTGCATATAAAGCAATGGATTTTTGGCCTTTTATTATTATTATTATTTATTTTATTTTATTTTTAACACTAAATTAGGGAAAAAGGGATTTTCGGTTTCTTTTTTTTGAATTTTTTTTTTTATTAAGGAAAATGATTTTTGGCTTCTCTTAAAATTAAGAGAACAAAAGATTATATATATATATTTTTTTGTTTTGAATACTAACTAAGGCATTGACTTATTTTGTGTTGGTTTTTTTTGTTTGATTTTATGGGCATAAATAGGGTTTTTTTTTATAAAAGAAAGGCACTTCTATTTTTGGTTTTTGATTTTTAGGAGCACAAAAGGAGGGATTCTTGAACACAAGAGAGAGATTTTTTTGTTTGGGTTTTGTTTTTATGAGCATAAGGAGGTGATTCTCCTTTTTTTGTTAATCTAAACATGAAAGAAGGACCTAAAAAGATGAGACTTCTCTCTCTTTTTTTCGGTTTTTTGTTTTTAGGAACATAAAGCAAGGATTTTTTCCTAATCATAAAAGAAAAACTTTTTTCCTGGTTTTCGATTTATATATATATTTTTTTTAAAAGCATAAAGAAAGATTCTTTTGTTTTTTTTTTTACTTTGTTTTTTTTTTTTTTTTTTAACATAAACATAAAAAGACTCTTCTTTTCTTTTGTTTTCTAGGTTTGATTTTTGAAGCCTAAAGAAATGACGATGATGATTTTTTTTGTTTTAACTTGCTTTATTTCTAAACATAGAAAAAGGGAAATCTGTTTTATTTTTCGTTTATTTATTTTTGAAGATAAAAATGGAGGGGTGTTTTTGCATTTTCAATCTAAAAGGGATTTTTTGTATGTGTGTATATTTATTTCCTAAAAATGAATAGAAAGAGGATGAGCATGCTTACCTTTCCTTGCAGTGTAGCATAAAATGGTTCTTTATCACTGATCTGCTCTGATGTGATTGTTTTCTGTTGCCCCAAAATGTTTGGCGACGATGAGTATGCACCCGAGGAGGGCCATGAGGAGGGGCCCGAGGTAGTCTATGGCCCGCGAGGAGAGCAATTTTTTGTAGTTGAGCGAAAAGCGGGTCCCTGGCTGGAGATGTAGGGTGAGTCTGCCCGAGTTGGCCTCCTTTACCACAGTATATTCATATCTCAAATTTCAGCATAGCAGGCAAGGTAAAAGATAGATTCTGTTCTTCCCTTATGTGCAGCTTTCCTTTATTTTCATGATCTGATGCATTTTCTCGTTTGACGCAGGACCTGCCCCCTATCGTGTTTTGCAGGGTTTGGCTGGATATCCATGAATTCTACCGCTACGTCCCCCCCGTGGTAAAGTTTTTGCTTGTGCAGGTGGGCTTTGGGGAGTTCATGTCTTGCCCTCCTATGAGGGTCAATGCCGCGTACCTGAAGGCATTGATTAAGCGGTTCTCCCGAGACTATGACCTTCCACATGCCATATGTTGAGATGACATTGATGCTCGTAGATTGGGCGATGATTGCTGGCAATAGGGTAGGGGGGATACCGATAGCCAGCCTTACGGTACCGAGCAGGGAGGACATTGTGAGATTGATAGGGGACTATCCCCCTCATGGGCAGATGCATGGCACCGAGGTCAAGATGACCTAGTTATCTCGGCTCTTGCAGCGGACGAGTTGGTGGATCTGGGCCAGCCAGATAGGGAGCTTTACATTACGCCCGAGCGGGCGATCATCCTGGCCCATATCACTCTCCTGCTTCTTTTGGGCAAGACCCTCTTTACCAATGCGAGCGGGGAATTAGTCACCGCATTCGAGCATTATGGACAACTGCTCAACGTCCATAGTGCGATCAAGGGGAGGGTACGCGTGGTTGATGTATGGTGTGGCCCGAGTGACCACCAGAGATGCCAAATCTATTGTCGGCTTTTGGGTGGCATTGGAGGTAATTTCTAACTCTTTTGCTTTTGGCAATTTTACTTGAATGGTCTTTTATGCTACCGACTTGTTCTTTTGTGTATTGCCCTTCTCAGGTATGGGGATACCATCACTTTCATTCTAGGCGCCCGCTTCTCCATTCTGATGCATATACCTACCCTCTTCTCAGCAACTAGAATCAAGCTCGGCGCTATGACGTGGGCATGAAGCACCTAGAGATGGGCTTGAGGTCCCAACTCGACCTAATGGTCCCTGAACAGGTAAAGCCCTTTTCAAATCTGTTTATTCCAGTTCGAAAATTCTTCTATTATTATTATGCTGCAACTTTGACTGATTGGCCACCTCTTGACTTGGACGGATCCTCCACGACCCATACCTCACCTCCATTTTCTGAGACCAGGCAGCCGTAGGTCCATCACACCTATTCAACAACCACCACATTATTTTCTTCTACCGGGCGTGGGCCAAGGCTTACTACCTAGGGAAGCGGGAGGTGCACCAGTACCAAGGTTATCATGTTATACCTATGGACCCTCCCGTGGATGTTTTGGATCCTGCTGGCAGCATTGAGGAGCATATTGCGGCCTTCCTCCACAATGGGTTCCCTACCCATGCCCTTCTCATGCCCGGAGATTATCATAAATGGTATGAGTGCCTGCCGTATCGGTTCATCCTGTCGTGCTTCATCCCTAGCACCAATTTCATTACTTTTGGCAACTCGCGCGCTCAGGTAATTCTCCTTTCCCCTTTTTTAGATTAGTCCCCTTTTTATTTTAATTCCACTTTTATTTCTAGTGAGTGGATTTCTATTTTGTTCACAATTTGCTCAAGGGGATGGCTCGGATGATGAAGGCGAGGCGGTGGCGGGTACTGCTGATACTTTAAGGGCAGGTCCTTGAGGTGTTGGCCCTTCAGGTGCCGGTCCCTCGGGTGAGGGTTCTTCAGGAGCTGGCCAGTCGGATACCTCTCATGCGGGTACCCTCAGTGGTGATCCGCCCGTCGTCTATGGGACCTTCCGATGCCTGGACGATAGCTTTCTCTCAGACCTGTGTGTTGATGTGGATAAGCAAGCGTGCATCTCCGCTGAAGCGGTCCGAGTCCCTCCTCCTGAGGTGATTCCAGAGGTAAGCCCTCTTATGATCACACTTCCTTCGTCTTGGCTCCTTTTGGTAAATGCATTTGTTACTAATTTCTGCAACAGACACTCTTCTCTCTCTGAATGTAGAACTTTGACTCAGCTATGGAGTATTCGGTGTATCATCATAACATCACAAAGCGCCGAGATGTTGAGGTGATGAGTATTCTACTGCCCAGCTCTTTCTCTATTTCACTATCTTTGGTTCCTCAATTGATCCTATTCTCTAATTTTGATTTTGACTTACAACGCGCACGTGCCAAGGAGTCGCGATCTTTTCTTAGTAGGATTTTGCAAGCGTGGTCCCGAGTAGGGGATATTCGGACCTTCCAGAGCTCCTCTCATTGGTGGAAGAAGTCAAAGGGCGCCAGCAAGGATTAGGCTCTAGCTTCTGCACAAAAACAATTGGCACATTTTGGGATAATTTTATTAGGATTTTTCAGAGTTGTAATAGATATTTGTGGCATTTTTTTTTGAATGATTCTCTGTTTGGATATGCTTAGTGCTTTTCTTTGATTGCATGCTATCTCTCCCTTGCATGTATCTGACTGCTTGCATGGTGGTTTTGACAATTGCTCATAAAAGCGGTCTTCGAGGTCGCAGCCTTGGTGCGGGTTTCTCCTACACAAAAGGTCAAATCTTTAAGTGCCCTTTACTCTTTTTTTTAATGTTTGTGAACGTTAAAGCATAAAACAGGTGAACAAGCTAGCTGGCAAAGGGGGCCAGCAAATACCCATAAAAATCCCCAAAAAACTCAGAAAACTGGCCTAGAGGGGGGGATTTGTGCTAGCGCAACTAATAGTTGCGCCAGGCTTAAATTGGGGACATTTGCATTGGTGCAACTAATAGTTGCGCCAACTTTAGCCTGGGGAGCTGTGGGGCCTTATATGCTCGAGACAGTCCAAAATCTCCTTCTTTTCCTTTTGACTTGGCCTTTTTGACTGATTCTTCCTCTCCTTGCTTTCCTAAAGGCGGGTCCATCAACATACATTAAATTTTATATTCTTGAAAGATCTTTGTACATCTATGGACCTGCTTTCCAATCTTCCCTTACATGGAGGGCATGGAACCAATTTACCCCTATCTTTGGGCTTGAGGCCCAATTTTCTCAAAAGTTGGCATGGGAGCTTGAATGAGAGTGAGCTTGTTGAACTTGAGCGGCTCGGACTATCACGTCTTCCCCTCTTTCTTGAGGTTTCTCTACGGTGGGACCTACTTCATGCAACGACCTCTTTTTGGGATACAAATGCTCATGTGTTCCATTTTGGGAAGCGAGAGCTAACTCCCACTCTTGAGGAGCTATCTAATTTATCCGGTTTGAAGCTTCACAGAGGCCTCAGAAGAGTCACGCCGAAGTCAGGCTACTCCAAATCCATTCACCTAACCCTTGGTTTAAAGAAATTTGGGTACGAGAAAAGTTTCATTGGGGGGCCTACAAGGTGTTCGATCAAATTCCTCAAAGAACTTTTCGGTGACGAAAGTCTTCGAAAATTGCCAGTTAGGAATATCTTTGGCGCGAAAGCCCTTACTCTCAGTCTCATTTCAGAGCTCCTTTTCTTTACTGGGGGAGAGAGATTATCTCTGGTTCTTTGTAATATTTTGATTGAGTTGGTAGAGGGCCAATCGGTGATGCACCTGGTCCTTGTCGAATTATATCGATGCCTTGATGCATTCTCTCTGGGTAAGGTGGAGAGCCTCAGGGGATGTCCTTTGCTACTTCAGGTCTGGTTGGGTGACAATCTCGCTATCTTGGGACCCATGCCATGCTTTTACATTGCCCGAGGTGAGGCCGCTCGAAGCTTTTTGGGTAGGTGTCACTTGCTTCTGCAGGGCGATTGGTCAGCTTTGAAGCGTTGGTTGGCCGACGTTGAGCTGATATGGAGGCTTCCTTGGTTGGACAGGACCTTTCTCATAGTTCATTTTAGAGACCATGAGGGCATTACCCTCCTTGGATTGACTAGCAACACCTTCTATTTCTCATTCTAGGTGTTGCATCAGTTTGGCTGCTCTCAGCAGGTGCCTTGTGAGATAAAACCCCCTCTATGTGACTTGATCTTTTCTAGGGGTCCTTTGGGGACATAGATCGTATTGCTGCCCTTTGGGAGACACATCAATCGATGCTGATGTGTGATATGGAGCAGGGAGATTCAGTTCAGTCTTCCCCCGAGTATGAGGCTTGGCTATTAGCTAAGCAGCCTGCTGCTGATCACCTGGATCAGTCGAAGAGTATTAATGTGAGAGGCCCCTAGCCAAAGAAGGAAACGATGCTTCGAGCTCGCATTGAGCTCTTGGTGGATGAGAAGAGGGTCCTGCAAGAGCTTTTAGCACAAGAAAAAGTTAGAGCAGAAGTAGCCGAAACCAGAGCTGGTGTAGCTGAGTGTGAGGTCCTTTGTCTGGAAGGATCCTTGAATGTTGCTTATGGGGCTACCGATGCTTCTCGGAAGAGGTACAAGAGCTTGCATTGTCGTTGGTTGACCGAGTGAAATGGCCAGGAGGATGGTTTTCGCGCTAAGATTAGTGTCTTGAAGCGCGAGCTGGGTCGTTGATTCCTTCCTGCACATATAACTTTTTGCACATATCAGATACACAGAAAAGGGGAGTAAGAAACCCCTTTACAGATACACACATCTTTTTTGGTATACATATTTTCTTTATGTTTTTATTTTTTCTACTTTTTATAAAAAAGAAAGAAAGAAAGCGTCCTGGCTTATACTCGATACACATATCGAACTCAGCCAAGAAGTCTTGCCACCTTGCTTAGGGTTTAGCTTCTTCTATGTTTGGAAATAGAGCAGATAGTGTCACCAAGTGCGTAGACAGTGCACTATGGCGGCCATCTCCTTTTCTTGTACTGTGTATTTCCACTCGGTATCATTGAGCTTACGGCTCTTATAATCATTGCAGGGTTCAGTTCCCCTTTGCTCTATGCCGGATAGAAGTCTCATCGAGTCTGGGATGTGGTATAAGTGATGCATTTGTAAATGAAAAAAGAAAATCTATTATATTTACACAGACTTTCTTGTTGTTCTTTTTGTTTTCTTCTCCTTTTTTATTAATGGGTTGCTTTAACAAAGAGGGCTTTCCGCCCTGTTCTTTATTCTCTTTTGGTTTGGTTTGATGCCTCAATCACAGGGTGAGGTCTCGGGTCCCCTTTGGAGTATGGTTGAACCCCCTTTTTAAATGGTCGGGTCTCAAGGAGGTTCAGTAGCCTTACCAAGACTGGAACATCAATCCCTTTGGGCTGAGTCAAACCTTTCTCTTTACCTTGGGTCATATGTTTGACAAAGTCGTTTCACAGAGACAATTCTGGTTGGGGCCCGATTTAAACTAGCATGAGCGGCCCAGAAAAAGGGGATCAGGGAGAGTAATCAAGAGGTCCCCTCAAACATTAATTTTATCAATCCATTCCAACAATCATTTTCCTTTTGAAACTCTTTTACTCACAATGCTCAAGGTGGGTTCGTCGTGCCCATTTTCTCCCTCTTTTTACCCGCGGTGCCCTTTTGGGTTTTCATCGTGTCCATGGGTTTAGCTCTCTTACCCCTAGCGCCCTTTCGGGTTTTCACCTGGTCCGCACAAACTCACTGTTTTTACCTGTAGTGCCCTTTCGGGTTTTCACCACGTTCATCTTGCTTTGAGCTTGTATTTTTATTTATTTTTCTTTTTATATATTTTTTCTTTAAAAAAAAAAAAAAACCACGACATAGACATCAATTCCATCATAGCCAGCTAGATGGGGTTCTGGTGTTGTCTCATAACTCGGCTTGCGTTGACTTAACAGATACTATGACTGCTTGTGAACCTAAAAGAGGGCTTTCTTCAGGGTGTAGCTTGGCCATGGGTTAGATTAGGATTTGAAGGTATGCTGGGCTAAAAAAAGGTTTCCTTGATACGACTTCAGTTTTTCTCAACATACTTTCTGTACATGCCCCATGATTCTTCTATTTTTTTCTTTTTCTTTTAGGCAATCTCTTTTTGAGGTTTTGCTTTTCCTTTTTTTTTTTTAGAATTTTTTATAGCGCTTTTACTTCATCTATTTTTTATTGTATATGTACACACTCTTTTTTTCAGGGAAGGGGTTTATTTGAAAGAAAGGCTCAGGCTCAAATGGGGTAGCAAAGGATATCATCATTTTTAGGGATGCTTTTTGGTTACTGTACTTAGAATGATGGCCTCTTTTGGGTGGTTCTTAAGCAATCACGTTTTTGTTTCACCAATACTTACCTTATCATGATAGACTAAGAGTAGAACCGTCGGACATATCCAGCATTGATGGGCTCAAGAAGATGATCTCCGTCCATGGTGGTGAAGCGGATGGCGTACCCTGGTAGCACTTCTCGGACAACATAAGGTCCTTCCCAGTTCAGCTTGAACTTTCCTCTCGGATCGGAGTGGAGGGATGGGAAGATCTTCTTCAGTACAGTGTCTCCTATCTTCAGATCTCGATCGTGGACACATTTATTATAAGCGCATGCGATTCGTCCCTGGTAGACTTGAGTATGACATAAGGTTAGGAGTCTCTTTTCATCTAATAAATTCAATTGTTCGAAGCGAGATTTCTCTTTCTGCTTCGGGTAAGCATGATTTCATGAGGATTCGGAGTGAGGGTACTTCAACCTCTACCGATAGGACGACCATGGTTTCATATGCAAGGGAGAATAGTGTTGCCCCTGTAGCGGTACAAATCGACTTTCTGTAGGCCCATAAAGCAAATGATAGCATTTCGCTCCAATCTTGATAAGTGACAACCATCTTCTCAAGGATGCGGACGACTGTCTTATTCGCAGACTCTACGGCTCCATTGGTTTGGGGCTGATAAGGTGGTGAGTGATGGTGCTTGATTTTGTATTGCTCGCAAAAGGCCCGGATGCGCTTATTCACAAATTTTATGTCGTTGTCTATGATAATTCCTTGGGTACTCCAAATCGGCACACAATATTATTCTTGAGAAACTTTTCGACGTGACTGGACGTGATGTTGGCATATGATGCTGGTTCTACCCACTTGGTGAAGTATTCAATGGCGATGAGGATGAACCGATGTCTATTTGATGCTTTCGGATTAATCATTTCGACGACGTCAAGGCCCCAGGTAGCAAATGGCCAAGGAGTGGTCATGCAGTAAAGATCGATGGTAGAAGCATGTATCAGGCTAGAGTGTTCCTGACACTTGTAGTATTTTTGAATATGTTTGCAGCAATCTGATTCCATAGTGGTCCAAAAGTATCCCTGCCGTAGAATTTTATTAGCAAGCATGTGACCGCTGACATGGGCAACGCATACTCTTTCGTGGATCTCCTTCATAATATTGATCGCTTACCTTTTAGTAAGGCACCTAAGCAAAATGTTATTGTAGGATCACTTGTAAAGGCATTCACCGCAGATGACATAGCTTGTCACTAAACGTTGAATGATTCGTCGATCTGTCTTAGATGTACCCTCAGGGAAAGTTAGTGTCTCAAGGAAATTCTTGATATCTGAGAACCAAGGAGGCTCATCATCAGGCTTTGTAGGTTCCTCAATCTGGAGGCAGAAGGTCAGCTCATTCCTTTGCTCGATCATGATCGGCTTCATCTCAGCACCATATGAGATTTCTATCATTGATGCCAAAGTGGCTAGTGCATCGGCAAAGTGATTCCTTATCCGAGGGACATGAGAATGTCACGTCTTTGAAACAAACTATCAGATCCTCGAGGTGCTCATGGTAAGGGATCAGTTTCTCATCTTTCATTTTCCAGTCATCATTCGTCTGGCATATGATTAACTACGAATCACCAAACACTCGAAGGTGAGTTATATTTAGATCGAGAGTAGCCTGTAGGCCTACTGCACAAGCTTCATACTCAGCCATATTGTTAGTGCAAGGGAAGTTGAGATTGATAGAGACGGGTATGTGGGATCCTTTCGGCGAGATCAAAATGGCGCCAACTCCTTGACCCTCGGCATTTGCTGCCCCGTCAAAGTGCATTTCCCATGATTCCTTTGCTTCTTCTGTATCGTCTTCCGTCATGAATAGGATGCCCTCATCTGGGAATTCAGTTCTCAAAGGCTCATAATCTAGCAAAGGATTGTTGGCAAGATGATCAATGAGTGTCTGCCCCTTGATCGACTTCTGAGTGACATACATGATTTCAAACTCAGATAATAAAAGCTGCCATTGTGTTGTTCGTCCAGTGAGAGTTGGCTTCTCAAACAGGTATTTCAACGGGTCCATTCAGGCCAAAAGTAGAATGGCTTGAGATAGTAAGTAATGGCGGAGCCTCTGAGTAGAATATACAAGAGCTAGGCATACTTTCTCCAGATGAGAATAACGCATCTCATAATCAGTGAACTTCTTGCTCAGATAGTAGATAGCCTGTTCCCTTCTTCCCGTCTCATCGTGCTGCCCTAAGACACATCCCATCGAGACTTCCGTCGTGGAGAGATACATTAAGAGTGGTCTCTCTGGCTTGGGTGGTACCAACACAGGTGGATTGAGGAGGTAGCTTTCGATTTTATCGAATGTTGCCTGACAATCGTTGTTCCATTCAACGGGTGAGTTCTTCCGAAATAGCTTGAAGATCGACGTGCAGATTGGAGTTAGTTGTGCAATGAACTGACTGATATATTATATGATCCGCTCTCTTTCTCACCGAACCTAAGGGTTTAAGTTCAAATTGGGTTAACTACCGCTCACTTTTTCCTAGGTTTTAAGCTTGAAATAAGAAGGTGATCCACCTGATATACCTCAAGTGTAAGCACTTTTCTAAGGTACTAGGTGGGCTGGGACTCTTCCGGTTCATCACCACTAGGGGCTTCCGCCGTACTAAGACCTGGGTGGTTGTATGTGTGCATAAATAACCCAACCCTTTAAAATCTACCCCGTAAAAAAATAAGTTAAATCCCCTTTGTGGGTTCAATTTTATTTTTCACTCTACGGGCCGACGTTCACTATTGGAATATGGTTGCGTAATTAAAAGCGCAAGTAGGCTCGCGAAACGGCAAAGGTACTTAAAATGACGGAAATGTAAAAAAATTAAATGATAATGCACAAGTAGACCCGCTAATCGGCTAAGGTGCTTAAAATGATAGAAATGTAAAGAAATTGAATGACGGTGCGCAAGTGGGCCCGCCAAACGGCTAAGGCTCATAAATGACGTAAAAGTAGGGGTCAGTAAAATGACTTAATCGAAGGGGTGAGTAAAAATAAAATAAAAAATCATAATAAAAGATTGGTAAAATCAAAAATAAAGAGGCTAAGTTCTAGGGGAAGCTCTACTAGCTACTCCCCAGTAGAGTCGCCATCTGTGCAACCGTGGGATTTTTGACGATCTCGTCGCGACGATGCGCTCACTAATGAAATATTTAGAGTCACCACCCGGAGCTTTTGGTGTCCTGAGAAACCTAGATCATTTTTATAAGTACCGAAGTGCCACAAATATGACTCTGAATCCGGTTCACACCAAAGGTTCTTAGGTAGGGGATTCGGTTATCGATTGGGAAGGTGTTAGGCACCCAATCAACCCGCTAAATGCAGTCTCTACTTATGGCCAAACAAAAATAATATAAAAGAAAAGAAAAAGGCTTCCTCTTGCCCAAATGGGTCTTAAAATCCTATTTATGCCCCTCCGTTCCTACAAAAAATTCAGCAGCATAACGACACAAATGGGAGGATAGAGGAGAAACCGAGAAGGTAGAGGAATAGAGGGGAGAGCCGGAGCTCTCGGGCCCTTGTTGCACCATTGTGGAGCCTTACGTTGGCTTGCTTCGGTGAGCTTTTGAAGGCTTGTATGGTAGGAAATGAGGTTCTAACTCCTAAGGCTTGATAGCTAGGAGGTAGAGGGAGAAGGCTAGGGAGTAACACACTTCTAACCTAGAGCTTATGGGTGAAATGCTAAGGTCTAAAGGGATTTTTAAAGTTCTAGAATTTGTATGGGAATGGTGCACTAGAGGAGAGAGAGAAGAGATTCCTTAATCTCTTAATTGCAAATTTTTTCAAGCCTTTGTAAAGGGAGGGGTGCCTCTCTATTTATAGGAAAGAGAGAGGTTAGGAGATTGCTTAGAGGCTAATTGGGATTAGCAATTAGGTAATGGGCCATCTAAGATTTTCTATTTGGAGCCTTGAAATGTGTGAAGAGTTGCTCTAATGGTAGATGATAGGGTGGGGATTTAAACCACTTAAGGAGTTGCACATAGGTAGTAAATGGGTGCAACAAAACTAGCAAGCACACCTTAAAGGTCAAGATGGGCAATAAGTCAAACCCCAATCTCGATTTTTGAGGTAAAAATATACAGTTGTTGTTCATATGCCTGGCAAAACTATTAGTTGTGCCAAGTATATGTACAGTAAAATAGTGGTGCACAGTAGCTTTAGGAAGTCGACTGCTAGCAGGGGGACTCACCTATAACTGGCGCAACTATTAGTTGCACCAAATCCCTGGGGGAGTTCAACTGTTTTTACCATTTTGCCCTTCGAGTTCGAAACGTGATATCTTAGCGTACACAGCTCTGATTAGGGTGATTCTTGGCCCGTTGGAAAGCTGAGGACTTCTACTTTTCAATGGTATAAGATTTAATTATAGTAGAAGGTAACAACTAGTTCTGGTGTACTGCTCTTAATCCATTACTCGAGAAAGCTATGTTTAGGTCCAGAATGGGTTCTAAGGGTCAAGATTGGTTTCTAAGGGTTCGGGAAGGTTCCTAAGGGATCTAGGGTGATTCCTAAGAGTTTGGAATGGCTCTTAAGGTTTTGAAAGGGTTCCTAAGGGTTCCATACATGCCATCAAAATCTCAGAGACGCGCCTCTCTCGAAATGTGTTTCGATCGGGCCTTGGGCCAAATTTGAGTGTCTACATTTAGGATATTTTATTTTCCCTTGTTTGCTAGAGACTAGTAAAGCTTAAGTTTGAGGGTGTGATCAGTCACATAATTGTAGACACCCCCATTTTGCCTTCTCAGGATATACAATTTTATTTGGTCAACCTTTCACCTCATAACCCTGATACAGGATCCATGCACTAAAACTATAATACATGGCTAAACACAGGTTGAAACAATAGCTCTATGGCTTAGATCCCAATATAGGGAGACTATATACTGAAATAATAGTATATAGTCAGAATGCAGATCAAAATAATAGTTTTGCATTTCAAACTAGAGACCAGACCCGGACAACCCCAGATTAAGCACTTGAAACCCTGCGCGTAATTCGATTGCACGGTAATCAGTCCCCCTTTCAGACCAAACTTTCTGTCCTAGACCTATTCGAGACTCGATCATGCACCTGAAAGCAAATGTGCGATCGGATTTGGCGCTACATCACCAGCGCGCAATTAGCCTAAGCCCGACCTAGCCTCATTGTCCTTGACCCCTAAGTTTCCTCGATTAAATATTTCAGAAGAAACGCTTAATCGGATTGCGCACATCCTAAAAAGCGCGCAATTAGCCCTAACACTATTAGGACTAAGAAACTCACTGAGCAAGTCAGTTGGTCACTCACTGAGTCGATGACCGACTCAAAGCGATTAAGCACCGAGAAACTAGCGTGTGATTCGATTAAATGCCTGGAAAATGGCGCGTAATTGAAGAAAAACCTATAAAAGATTTTTTTTCCTAATTCGCAAAAGAGGCTGGCAAATTTTGAGAGAGAACGGATTTTTTTCTGGGATTCCAAAACCAGAGAACTCCGAGGACAAACCCATAGAGCACCTTAATCATGGTTTCGAGATTCAAGCTTCTAATCTTCTAGATTTCTCTCCGTAGCCTCGATCCTTAGGTAATGATTTAGTTCCGACCATAATTTCTAGCCTATATATTTAGGATTCCTATTAATTTTAATCATAGATTTTAATGTTCGACTTGAGACCATAGCACCCTTTTTAGACTGCAAATATCTTATATCTTGTTCTAATTCTCCGAATTCAAGACCAATTCTTAATCCGACGGTCTAATTCATCGACCCTAGGCTCTAATTCTGTTCTTAAATCTCGATCTACAGTCCTATCATTAATTTCTGGTTCTAATCCTTCGATTCAAAACCAGTCTTTAATCATACGGTCTGATTTTCTGATTTCGGACCCAAATTCAATCTTAGAAATTTAAATTCTGACTTTAATTTCTTATTTTCATATCTCCGAAAGTTCTAAATATTAGTATTAGTTTTTATAATTCTGGTTCATAATTTAATTCATGATTATTATTCCGAAAGCAATTTCAAAAAAATTTAAAATACTATTTTACGGTCCCAAAATTCAATTTAATTTTAATCTCAGCCATCCGATTTGCCCAAGGGAGCTTACGGAGGGTACTCGGGAACAAGGCCAATCCTCCTTAGCATAGCTAGCTCAAAACCCCTATTTTTAGGAATTTCAGAATTAATCAATTACTTTTATTTTATCTCTTTAGTATCATTAATTAGTAGGTTTATTCTGTTTTAGCATATTTAATTAATTAAGTACCTTAAATCTTAGTATGACTGATTAATCTCTTTAAATCAGAATTTAATTGATTAATTTCCTTGCTTTAATTAGAGTTTTAGTATAATTAATTCATTGTCTAAATTAGAGTTTCAGTAAAATTAGTCTTCCATTTTAGTTAGAATTCTAGTAGGACTATTATAGTTGCTTTAGTTAGAGTTCCAATACAACTAGTATGTTTGCTTAATTAGAATCCTAGTACAATTAGCATGCTTGATTTAATTATAGTTTCATCAGAACTATTACATGTGCATTCCTAGTACAATTAGGAAACTTGATTATAATTAGACTCTTGATGGAATTAGGAGACTAAAATTGATTAGAATCCTAGTAGCATTGGGACACTAAATTAATTAAAATTCTAATAAGATTAGGAAGCTAAATTAATTAGAGTCCTGATAGAATTATAATATTAGAATAGATCTATTCACTCTGGCAAATTCATAACTAAACTCACAGTAGAACCATGGAAGTCTAAACTGACCAGAACTATAACAATAAAGGAAAATTAAACCATCTAAATTATAAGAAAAATACATAGCTACTGACGTTAGCAGGCGGACAATTCAATATAGAAGTAACCCATACCCGCTCTTAAGCGTGATCATTTACGTGTTACAGCATCAATAAATATCTGTAGCTGGCGGTCGCAATAAACTAGGAACCTTCCTAGAAACCCCCTTTATTTTTAACATTCCAAACGCTGCATCCCTAGAATCCATTAGGACAGAATTGGAAGCCACTGATTCAAAGGGAACCGAGAGGAACCCAGAAAAAGCGTGCTCGAACAGACTGGCGATCACGATGGGACACTTTTGCAAACTCTTTCTAGATAGTTAGTTTCCATCCTGTTTCCCTATTTCCTTCTTCCCATCATGTCGTTTAGATTCTCTTATATATATATATATATGAGTCTTCGTCAAAGATTCGAGATGTCTGGTATACGAAGAGTGAGGTTAGGAGACCCACCATTATGGGGATATCATGACAACCTCATGTACCGAAAAGAACCACATCACGGTTCTATCCCACGACAACCTGAGATTAATATGGCTGGCGAGCAAGAGAATCCCTTCTCTACCCCACACACCAGGAACAATCATGATGGGAGAGAGGTGGCATTTGACAAAACCTTACTGCCTAACAAATCGTAGAGCTCAGTATCCAAAGAATACAAAGAGGAGATGACGACTCCGAAGAATTGGTTCGAGGGTTGGCCGCCGCATACAAAACCATTAGGTCACGACAATTTTTATAAGAACAAGAGAGACCACCTCCTACTCCGAGCACGGTGTCGGCCCGCGCCACACCATTAAGACATCCTGTCCACACATTCTTCAACGATGACTCTTTAGACAAGGTTTGCTCACGGGTCGCTCTAAAAGACAACACCATTAAAATCGAAGATCTCCCTAAAATGCTCGATGAGTGCATGGCCAAGAGAGAGCCTCTCGATCACTCATTCGGATTAGACAAATTTTGTCAAGACGTCGAGTTTAATTTACCGATAGAATTTAAGCCACCAAACTTTACTAAATATAATGGCATGGAAAATCTGAATCATCACTTGGCCGTCTTTTGCAATGATTGCCGACCCATATGTGATAATCAAGGACTTCTCATTCACTATTTTCAACGGTCATTAGAAGGAGAAGCTTTAGATTGGTTTGCGGGAGTCTCGCTTTATAAGATCGAAACCTTCGATGAATTAGTCGGTCAATTCCTAGACCAGTACAAACATTTGATCTAAGAGACAGTTAGTCTCAGTGACCTAATGGCAGCCAAGCAAGGACCTGATGAAGAATTTATCGACTTCGTCGCTACATGGAGAAAACTCGCTGCCAGGACCGACACTTCAATGAAAGAGAAGGACTCGGTTGATATTATTATCGACAATACTAGGGAACCATTAAAGAGCGCACTCTTCATAAGTGATTACCCCGACTTCACTGTACTCCACTCTCCAGCTTTCTGACTAGTGCGACACATTAAAGGCGGAGATCTCGCGTTATCCATAGTCACGTCAAAAATTGGCTCTTCCAACGAACCAAAATCAAAAAATAATAAGAAAGCCTTAGGAATTGAGAAAGTTAACACCGTTGTCAACTTAGGATAAAACTCTGGTAACGTAAACTTCCAACCATAAAATTTTGGACAGAATCAAAACCAACGGTATACTAACCAAAATCAAGGTACTAGTCAGCAAAGATACGCGAACCAAAACCAAGGCAAGAATCAAAATCAAGGCCAATACCAGAATAGGAACCACTACCCTAACACCTATCAGAATCAGAACACAACACAGAGTCAACTGTCCCACGTGCAGAATTATAATAACATACCCCCACCGCAGAACTTCAACCCAGCCAGAGGCCTTTACCAACCAAGACAGGAACACTATCCCCCTTTACCAGGAACACTATCCCCCTTTACCAGATACAATTCCCAACATCTTTTGTCTGCTTAACACTCAGAATCTTCTTCGATTCCCATAAGAAAAACCTCGCCCATGGCCTGCAAATCTAGACTATAGTAAATATTGTGCCTTCCATCGATACGCAGGGCACAACCTAAAAGATTGTTGGGTCCTTAGGGACATAATATATGACATGAATAACCGAAATTAAATTGATTGGGAAGCACTTCAGAATCCCAGCCCTAATAATAACCAACCCCAATAGAATCTAAGGATCATAAACAACCCCATGCCCGACCACAACCAAGCAACATCGGCCCAAGTTACTACCGTGGATCTCCTTGGTCGACCTTCCTTCTGGCCCTCTATTTTAATTACTCACATCCAACCTTCTGTCGCTTTCGTCACACCAGTAAGAGCTTCCTCACCCCTACATCCCTCAGCCCTGATCACTCGCGTTACCCTGCTGAGCTTGCCTCTATATCTAAAATTCACTCAGGTACGAGTCCATTCCTTTAGGGCCAGGAGACCATTCCTTCATCGTCACCCACTAGAACCTTCAACCCCTCCAAATCCTAAACCAACACTCTGACCACTCCCTTCATCCGATTCTGAACCTGAGTATGGGGATCACATTCTCCGGACTACAGCCCAAGTTGGCGTATGGGTAGAAAGTGTCACCCGTAAGACTCCAAGCCGAGAGAGTGAAATAAAGACTAAGTGTTTACTAAATGCTGGAGAAAGTGAGTGAGAAGAACACCCCAACCCGTGCGAGACACTAATCTCTGCTTTCATTGAAGAGGAGGATTACACGTAGTATCTCCCACCTTGGAACGGTGTCGTGTGGGCGATCGTTCCGACCTACAATTCCACTTGCATCACAAACACATCAACGTCGAGTCATGTCGGGTTTGGCCAACAACCGACGTGCCCAATCCTCAAGTCAGGGACCAATTATCCACCTCCTCCTTTCCCTCGGAGTAGGAATTTCACGAGCGCACAACCGCCAGAGGGGAATGTCAGAGAAAGAGAAGTTAACTTGCCTCCCCCACCTCATATCATCCCTCCACCAATCCCTACACCTCAGCCACTCCAACCACCTGCACCCAAGGCTCACCGGCTAGGAAAAGAAGTGACACTAGAGACAGGACAAGAATATGACCTTCTGCGACATCTCCAGAAGATCCTAGCCTAGATATCCATACTATAACTCATTAAGAAATCGCCTGATCATCACCGATTGTTGATAAGGACACTCAAAGACACGCAAGTGGACGAGGACATGCCCTAGATGAGCTTCATCAAATCGCTTCGATCATGGCATAACCTCCGGCGCACACTTTTATAGATGCAAATATGCCTAAAGAGTCACTCTGCGGAAGTGCAGCCCCCATATATCTTACGGTCATAATTAGAGGATTCTCTGTACCCCATACATTGATTGATATGGGAGCGAGACTCAATATTTGTCCTCTCACAATGTTAAAGACTCTTGAATACACAGAGCAAGATGTCAGGTCCTCTGCACTGTCACTTATAGCCTACGAGGACTCCATTGTCCGTATATACGTTGATGCACCCTTCCAGGAGATGTATACTGATTATGCGGCAAGCATCCTAATAGCCCATGATTCCGTATTAAACACAGGTCATATTTAAAAGACCCAAATCCCTGGCAAGACAACCGTTGTGGAGATCTGTCCCCCTGCCCGTCCTAGCTCTTCCCCAACACGTTTAATGAGGAGAGAGGTCAGTCCAGACCTCACCAAACTTTGTGACATCAATCCCACCGCAACGAAAGGGTGGGATCTTATGTACCAACTTGGATATGTCCCCCACACCAGACTCGGTAAGAATAAGCAAGGTCGCATAGGACCTGTCGTCCCAACAAAAATATCTAAACACATAGGGTTAGGTTATCAATCGGACGGCCCACGAGCTGACTTATGCCCTACCTTATCAAAATGGTCTCTATATAACCACTTCATCTATGGGACCACTGAGAAAGCAAATATATCGAGGCAGAAGGAAGTGTCCTTCACCAAATCCCAAGAAACGAAAATTGAACGAATGGCCAAAGCATTCAATGATTTGACAAGTCTCAATGACGACGTGGATGAATTGCTTGAAGGAGTCAAATCTCTGTTTGATCTTAAAGAGTCCATAGAGGAGAGGAAGAGAGATCCTCCAGAACTCGACCCCCGAGTAGAAAATTGGGAATCCACCGACAACAAAGACTTTCACATAGCAGCCTTGCAAGATGACAAAGAGCACTTGCGCTCAACATGGGGAGAGGATGACACCCTGCCAGAGAATCTTAACTCGTATAGCATCCGCCTCAGCCTTGGCCTTGGAGGGTGGGAATGCCTGTGGGATTCCCCTTGTATCGTTTGCCCTTACCAGCCCCACTGTAGTGCATATACTAGTATATTAGAACGTTTTGCCAATTGGACCTGACATTCTATGATGGAGGAATCGAACCACTCCGACCCCACAATGACAAAGATCAGCAATGACCTACCAACTCAGCTACCCGCACAAGAAGCAGAAAATCTCGATGGTTATTCTGTTTATCCATAAGGAAACACTCAACACGCTCTTACGGAGTTTGAAGAGGAACTCGAATTAGACACTCCTACGTCCCCAGATTCGCTGTAACTCTAAATATTTTGAAAATCTCTCGAAGAAGAATGGCAACCTCCCCCAAGTGATGATGAAGACTACTGGATAGATCTCCCTGCACTCGAGCTAGCGGAGTGAGCTAATTTAGGACTTCAAGCATTATCAGATCAAGAAAGTGAGTTCAATACCGTCTTCAACTCTGACTTAGAAGGATGGGAATCCCCTTGCATTCTTCACCATTATCAACCTCACTACCGAGCATGCGTGCTCATCCTAGCGTACCATGAAGTTCAAGGGAAAGAACTCACTGCCCCTAGGGACCCCTTGGAAGATCCCCCTTGGCAAGAAGAGCAACTGCATTATGAATCAGAAGCGAATAGCTCGATCGATTAAGATCTCCAAAGTTTCTTTAAAGAAGAGGCCATTAACGTGATAGAGGAAATTCGAACGTCAGTTCCCCTATCACCAGCGTCACTCATTCAAAAGATCTCATCAGATGAGGACTCCAAAAAAAAAAATGCCAAATTTATAATAAGTCTGCATGTCTCAAGGGATCACCCAAACAGCTCTAGCAGCCGTCTCACTCCCTCAGCTAGAGGAAGCAACTCTCCCGGCGTCCCTTGAGGCGACCGACCCTGTACCATATTTACTATCAAAAATAAAAAAAATAGGAAAAATAGAAAACCCTAAAAATTCATAAATATAAAATCCAAAAAAATCAAAAAACCTCATAAAAGAAAGGAAACCCTCCATTTCGACTCAAGTTTGCGGCCAATAAGGAGACTTTTCTCCTAAGACTTCTATCCTGTCCCTCGCACAAGGGCGCAAAGTATCCAGGCTAAATGATAAATCAGTAATCATTTCAGACGAGATACTTCATGACTTTGAAAGAAGAATCAATAGCCTTGACTTTTACCTTACCAAAGATCTCTCAGTTATAAATTATACTGATGAAGAGTTACCTTTCACAAAATCGAATCCTCAGTGTAGTAATTTCGCAGTATACGAGCTCACAGAAGATGAAGAAGGAACACCAGTTGCTGAGGAGATGCAGGACTTCCAGCGGGTTATCAAATATTTTGATGAACAAACCCAAGCTACCGTGGAACCCACGGAAGAAATCAATTTCGGCACTGACGAGAAACCCAAGAAGCTATTAATTAGTGCAACACTTAACTCTAAGGAATGCCAACAAATAGCACAAGTCTTACAAGAGCATCTTGACTCTTTTGCTTGGTCCTATAAGGACATGCCTGGTTTAGACCCTAGTTTAGTAGAGCACCGTCTTGTCTTGGAACCCGATGCGAAACCTGTAAAGCAAAAACTCTATAGGATGCACCCACAAACCGCTCTTCAAGTCAAAGAGGAAGTTGACAAGTTACACAAAGCTAAATTCATCCGAGTCGTCCTCTACCCCAAGTGGGTCGCCAGCATAGTACCTGTCGCCAAGAAGGACGGTAGAGTACGGGTTTGCATTGACTTTCAAAACCTCAACTAGGTGTGCCCAAAATATGATTTCCCACTTCCACACATTGACACTCTAGTCGACAACACCGCTGGACATGAGATGCTATCCTTTATGGACGGTTTCTCTGGATATAATCAGATCAAATTGACAGAGTCTGACCAAGAAAAGACCTCCTTTACCACACCATGGGGGACTTACTATTACGTCGTCATGCCTTTTAGGCTCAAAAATGTAGGAGCCACGTATCAACGCGCCATGATGGTTATCTTTCATGACATGATATATAAGTGTGTAGAAGTCTACGTCGATGACATATTAGTGATGTCCTAAATGGGAGTAGGACATATGGAAGCACTCTGGCTGGTGTTACAGAGAGCTAAGAAATACCAGCTAAAAATGAACCCAAAGAAATGTGTCTTCGGGGTCACTTTCGAAAAATTACTCAGTTTCATAGTTAGCAAGCGAGGGATCGAAGTTGACCCTGCAAAAGTCAAAACCATCCTCGAGATGTTGCCTCCCAGTAATATCAAAGAGTTACGAGGCTTGATAGGAAGATTGTAATTCATCAGAAGATTTATCTCTCAGCATTCTGACAGATGCGATCCTTTCTACAGACTACTTAAAGGAGGAGCTAAGTATAAATGGGATGACCAGTGTCAGCAAGCCTTTGATAACATCAAGAAGCACCTCCTTAACTCGCCAATACTATCGCCACCAGCCTCCGAAAGATCCCTAATTCTATACCTCTCAGTGAATGACAAGGCAATGGGAGTAATCCTTAAACAATATGAAGAAGAAAGTAAGAGAGAGAAGGCTATCTACTACCTCAATAGGACGATGGTCGAATACGAACGAAAATATACTTCGATGGAGAAGACTTGCCTCACATTGGTGTGGGCCTCTACCAAATTACGACACTACTTCGGAGCACATAAAATACTAGTACTAGCCCTAATGGACCCCCTGAAGTACGTATTCGAAAAGCCCGAAACATCAAGAAAGATTGCTCGCTGGCATATGCTATTGTAAGAATTTGATATCACTTATGTCACGCAGAAGTCGATCAAAGGACAAGCAATCACTGATTATCTCGTAGGTCTCCCACTCCCGAATGATGAACTCATACACACAGATTTCCCCGATGAAGACCTATTCACGATTCATAACGAAGAGCCTGATAAGTCCTCATGGACCCTTTATTTCGACGGCGCTCTAAATCACAAAGGAAAAGGCATTGGGATAGTCCTCCTAAGCCTAGAAGGAGTTGTCATACCTATAGCTTTTCAACTAGATTTTTCTATCACTAATAATGTCACAGAATACGAAGCTTTTATAGTTGAACTACGAGCAGCGCTACAATTACGTGTTAAGCAATTAAAAACCATCGGTGATTCCAAACTAGTAATTTCACAACTCATAGGAGAATGGAAAACTAAGGAAAGGAGACTAATGGCATACCTAGAAACTGCTCAATATTTAGTAAAGAAATTTGAACGAATCTCTTTTACGCACATCCCTAGATTAAAAAATGAGCTCGCAGATTCTTTAGCGACGCTAGCCTCGGTCATCCAAATACCCGTCGGACAAAATACCAAAACCTTCTTCATTGAAAAGCTGTCAATGCCTGCTCACGAGGTAGCATGGACCGTCAAGAGATAATTACCCGTCCTCCCCACAAGTAAAGGACCGAAAGAAGCAATCACCCCGAAAAAGCATGTCACGACATAAACCAAAGTCGCTATGTTCAGATTTGAAAAATTACTGACTGACTATGGACAACCACGGTATTTTGACATTTAAAACTTCTTGAAACATCAAAATGTTCCTCCATATGTCACAAAGATTGAACGGAAGACTATAAGGAACCGATGTGCTTGATTCTACATACTCGGTGAAACATTATACAAGGAAGCATTCACCAAAGGGGTACTACTACGATGCGTTACGACCGTCGAAGGATAATACATCATCCGAGAAGCACACGCCAGTGCCTACGGCACCCACTCCGATAGACAGAAACTCGCCGACCAAGTTACACGACAAGGCTACTTCTGGCCGACAATGATCAGAGATTGCCACCTCTACGTCCAATCCTATAAGCAATGTCAAGAACACACCACACTCATCAAAGCTCCATCAGTTGCATTAAACACTATGACCTCGCCATGGCCGTTTTCGATGTTGGCCTTTAATGTCATTGGACCTTTCACAGACACCGTTGGAAACACTCACAAGCACGCATTCATTCTTACAGCAACCGAATACTACACCAAATGGGTAGAAGTTGAATCCTATGTCAGAATCACCTCTTCAACACTCATAAGGTTTATCGTTCGAAATATCATCACCAGATTTGGAGTACCCAAGTTGTTTGTCACTGACAACGGACCACAGTTTATCTCTGAGAAGATGAAGAAGTTATGCAAGAAGTATGGCATCAATTTATGCCACTCATCACTGTTCTACCCTCAAGGTAATGGACAAGCGGAAGCTACGAATAAAATGCTAATTTGAATCCTAAAGCGCACAATAGAAACAAACAATGGGGCCAACTGGCCTGAACGACTACCAGAAGCACTCTGAGCCTATAGAACCTCTATTCGTACGGCCACTGGTCAAACTCCCTACCTCCTCACCTACGGGATGGAGGCAGTCATACCATATGAGATATAAATTCCATCCTTATGAATTCAACTCGATGCTGAGTTATCCTTATACTAGAGGAGAATTGCCCTACTCACGCAGCTAGAGTAGCTCGATAAAATACGTCTAAGGGCAGCTGATCATGCTCAGGTATATTAGAGGAGAGTGGACAGGGCTTACGTTAAGAAAGTCCTTGAACGAACCTTTAATATTAGAGAATTAGTCTTGAAGAAAATCATGCCTTCCAAGCACGCCCACCCGAAAGGAAAACTGCAACCAAACTGGGAAGGCCCTTATGTTATAAGAGCTGCATATCCTGAAAATGCCTACAAACTGGCGAACCAAGATGGGTAAGAACTCCCTAGCCCTTGGAATGCCATGTACCTTAGAAAATATTACCCTTAGCCCTATGATAGTCACATCCCATGGTTAAATACTTATACTTATCACCCTCGCAGTCGTCACGACCCATTCATTGGTTGTATGCCTTAAATTCTTAGAATATTCTTAAGACCTCTAATTTATTGCCCACCTTTTTTTCTCACTCGGGTAATTTGATTAAAGGACTAGTGACTTATCTAACCTCTTTCAAAAGTATAAGTAACACCCGATCCTCATTTTCCTTCCCCGCCATTGAAGGATATGTTAGAGTAAAAAAAAAGAAGATGTTAGGTTCAATCAAAACTCATTATTCTTGCGCTAGCAGGATACTTTCAAAAATATGCGTTTACATGTCAAAAATCGAGTGAGAGCATTACGACGAATGAACAAGTCAATGAGCTCAGCGAAGCATAAGCAGGCCGTGAGGACATCTCTGGTAATGTTACTAGAAGTGTATAAGCAAGCTGCGAGGGCACCCCTGATGTCCCTATACTACTAGAAAATGAGATTTTGATGGTGTCGAAACATGACGAAGAAGCTCGATTATGGCATCTCGTATCCCTCTGAGAAAAAGATTGTTACCTACCCCTTTTCAAAAGCATTAGATACAAACTATTCCCCCATATCATTGAGCCTTACCCCCTCTTCTATTTTTTTTTTATTTTGGACAATAAATCAGAAGCCTTACAGGGTACTCCTAAAAATGAAACTGAAAATCGAAGAATGATGACTTATGCGATCACCTACTATACCTGCCATACTTCTCCCTAATAACCACGGGATAGGATGACCACTACCCTAGAAAAGACCCCCGTATACAACTTACCTAAGCAAAGAGACCTCCCTGGTTCGGTGACAGTATCGATCAACTTTTTCTTCAAAACCAACTCACCAAGTACCCATGACTACTTATAGACCCAGACTGCTCATCTCGAAACCCAGAAAAGCTCCATTACATCTTGATGTTGGGGCATTGTTTTGGATTAGAAGAAAAATCATATCAGAAGTGCTAGCTTGTCCACAAAGAAGATAAGAAACGATGAAGTTACCATTTGGAAAGTGCTACCAAAGATACCATACTGCCAATCCTATCACGCTCCTACACTAGGGCATTTTTGTTTTGTTTTTATTGCTTTGTTATTATTTCTATTTTAGCTATTTGTTTTCCCTGTTGCATTGTTGTTATTTCAAAAATAAATAAATAATTAAAAAAAAAAGAGAAAGAAAGAACAAAAAGAAGGAAAAAGAGCACATATCCATCTTTTGCTACCAAACTCTGGTCTGAGACACTTACCCCCCTTGACAACTAGCAAGGGGGAGAACAAAACTACTGACAGCATTACTCTCACATGTGTAGATACGAAGCAGCCTTCAACCATCATCAGACCAGCTTAGGAAGCATCTAAGTAAATCTCTTTATATACATATGTCAAAATCTTTTCATTTCTTTTTACACTTATCACTAGGGGCATCCCCCCTATATATGCAACACACACATGCCATGGATATAAAAATACACGCACACGCACCTACTCCCTACGCTAACGTTGGGACGGTCGAGCACTGTTATCCCCGGTATCATCAGCTCAGACGTCCATAGACTGGTCCTCTAAAAATACAATCTCAGCACTTGGAGTCCTCGGAACGTCTAAACGATGAGGCCCCGCCGCAGATCCCCCTCACTCGCCTGACTAGTTGACCGCCTCGATCACAAATGAGGAGGATACCTCACAAGAACCTCATGAACAACAAGATCCTCACGAGCATCACTCCTGGTACGATCATGTGACTGTGACGAGACTCCCTAGTTGAGGAACCCGCAGCCCTCGAATCCGATTTGCCAAGCTGATGAGCTAGCCTATATATCCCTCGCTCACTCCTCATCAGACGATACTACAGCTGATCTAGGGACGCCTGCATCTCTGCCCACATTGTCTGATGCACCGCCTCTAACGCCTCGGCCTAAGTACTTTGTGAAACCATCATCTCAATGACCAGGTCCTCCTTACTCTGCGTCTCCCCAAGGACTCGTCTCACCTTGGGAGTGGCTCGCGCTCGCGCCACCTCTAGATGTGCCTCCTCTAGTTGATGAACTTGCATAACCGCACCAAGTCAAAGGAAAACCAGTATATACATGAACAAAGTAAGAAACTTTAAAAAAAAAAAGAGGGAAAGGATTATGCCAGGGCCTGCCTCTCCTCCAGAAGTCGCTCGACCGTCTCAACAATCACTAGATCAGCAAGAGGCACAGAAGGAACACCAAATGTAGGCAGCTGAAACAAGAACAAACAAATACATCAAAGAAATATTATAATGACAAATAAACTACGAACATAATAACTAAAACATATCGGAGTAGGAATAGGAATAGGCTCCTGAGGGGGAGCCTCAGGAGCAGAGTCCGGAACAGCCTGCACAAAGAACCAAACAAGCCAACACAAGATATGTCAGAACCAAAATAAAGATGAAGTAACCTAAACTAAATTACACCACACCAAAAAAATTTACCTGGCTCTCCGGGTGCAGAGAGGCAGTAGTCACCTCCCTCGTCTTAAGATCCTCGGTAACCCGACACTGAAATACCGCATGATATTAGTAAGATACTAAGAAAGCGAAACAATGACATCCAACAAACTAATGTAATGACATGAAAAAGATAAAAGATTGAATGGAACTCACCTAATGATCTAGCTCGGCCCAGAGTTGAGCCATCACTGGATCCTCTCGACTAGAGGAAGCAACTGAAGATGGATCAAATGTCGGGGCGGAACCTCCAGTGGCGAGCTCGGCTCTCTACGAATAACAATAAACATATCAGTTGACAAGCTCACGATGCTAACAATGCTAAATTGTAAAGACACCTACCAATCGGTCAATCTCAAATCGTAAGTTGGCCTCCACCTCTCGGCTGGCCTGCTGCTAATCGTATAACAACTCGATCATCGTCGTCTGGCGAGCAACCTCACCCTCCCTCACAGACTATCCAAAATAAAATAAAATGAAACACCACAGCCATATCAGAATGACCAGAAGACCAAATCCACATAATACAAAAAATATATATATAAATTAACTCACCAGGAGCCATCGAGTCTCCGCTAGCCGAGCCCCCAACTCATCCTCCACTGCCCTAGCCTGAGCAACCGAGGAGGCTAAAGACTGCAGTATCTCCTCATCCAGATGGGGAGCACACCCCATCCGCTCCATCGCCCTATGGAGAGCGTCTAATGCCCCCCGCACGCTCGCGATGAGATGGCCCTGCTCTAATGCAACCAGCCTCTCCCTCAAAGCCGACGCCGACTCTGGCCCACCAATCGTGAAGGAGCCACTCTCATGGAAGGGACGCGTGAAGAGGTGCCTGCCACCCAATGCACTAAACCACCGCACATACTCTCAGGCGTTCGCCTCATCACGTGCCCCTAACCCTGGTCCCCCGGCTCTAAAATTTGCCACCTGAAGCGCCATCCGCTCCGCAAAATTCCAGCCAGGAAGGCAGGTCATCCTCTTCACCAATCTATGGAGAATCTCTGGAGGGACTCCCTGAGAGAGCCCTAGCTGTTGCACTACTCGAGAGGTGTGGATCCTCTCCACCCTCTCAAAATAATGGACCCATATGTCCACATCAAAGATGGGCCAGCCAGACTGAATCACCGGCGCCTTCGCATCCTCCTCGTCCGCATAAGGCCTCCAAATCACCTGCAACCAAACAAACGAGCCGACCCCTCAATGAAGACCCAGATCCTAAAAGACCGAAATAAAAAAAAGAGCACACCCATGACAATCTATAGCTGCCCCCCATGCATATCCTCAAAGAGGCCATGCGCGGTCTGAAGATCTGAAGACCAACGGCAGCCCCTCAACACCTCTCTCCACACATGCATCTGCGGAAAGGTAGATGTCACCTCCAACGGAGCTCCCAGACGAAGGAAAGTGAAATGATCATATGCCCCAAACTGAAAAGAAAATAACAACAACAGCAACACACAAGGAGAAATGTTTGCCATTAAACGATCTAAAATTAACCAAACCAAGGACATCATGACATTAATTAACCAACACTCACCTAGATGAACGGAAGGAAACGTTCGATGGATGCAACGCCCTATCCTTGACGGTAAAGCTGCTCATAGAGATGGGCCAACACGGCCACACCCCATGCATAGGAGGGGACTCAATCCAATTCCTCGAGAACCATCAAAAATAACTCGGTGATGCACCCCCGAGTCGAAGAAGAGAAGAGCACCGCACCAAGGAAGTGCATCAACAATGCTCGGAGCACCCTATCTGCAGCCATCCCCGGCTCCACCACGGCCTCCCAACCCAACACGACTACACAATGCGCCTCATAGGTCGCCTTCGCCTCCGAATGGCACCTCAGGGGGATGAAGCCACTCACAAATATATCGAAAAACCAAGTGACCCGAACTACATCTGGCCTCGAGCTGCTCGATCTATATGGCACACTCGAGATCTCCTCACACACCTCTAGATAATGTCCTGCCATCCACCCTATGATCGGCTCACCCTTGAAACAAAGATTGGTGATGCAGACCCAGTCCTCTGGAGTCGGTAACATCATGCCTACTAGAAAGAGAAGCGTCTGATGCTCCTCCCTCCACCTCTCCAAAATCGCCATGATCAGGCCACGATCGACCTAAAAGGGCTCTAGCTCTAGGATCGGTCTAAAATCGAAAGACACCAGCCGCGCTCACTGAAACTTTAGCAAGGCACGATACCAGGTATGCGACTCAGCCCATGCCGAGCTGATAGTCAACTGCGGGGGCTCCTATCGAACGAAACACAAACAATAACAGTAAAGCTAACACATACCTATGACGAAAGATAAAAGAATTTAAAACTAAAAGGAAGATAAATGTGCCCCAAACACAATAACAATTTACAAAAAACATACAAAATATGATAAGAACAACCAAATAGAAACATGACCTACCTCTAGATGCCATCATGATGTATGAGTGAGCGCACAATCAATCATTAATGCAGGTTCGACATAAATTAGAAGGATCTCCAAATCCTAATAAGCCTATGTCATAACCTGAGTGACTAGGAAAAAGGGAAGAACTCTTGCTCATGGGTACTTACCCGACCTCGAGTGAAGAAATCCTCCAGCGAGAAGTGTCTGCGATCTCGATGCTCCTCACCCCGGTGCTCCGCAGCCGCACCTGCAGCTCTCTCATCCTCAATAATCGCACCCTCAACCCTCTCCTCCTATTAAGACTTGAAAAGTACCACTTTTCACCCCTTAACTTAATCTCTGTTAGACCCTTAGTTATTTAATAAATGTGTGTTAAGCCCATTTTGTAGGTAATAAGCAGTAGCTGCAGATAAGACCCTAACCCTGCTAAGAAGCCTACTTTTACACCAAAACTCCAAGCAACTGGTAGCCCATTCACAGAGGAAAGAAACACCAAGGTAGAACACGCCTGGATGTACACATTGAATGCCCAAGTGGGCCCCAGAAGTTTCTCAGAAGAAAGGAAGTTAGACCCAGACAGAGAACTTGACTGCAGCATAGGCAAAGCACAGCAGCAAGTTAAGAAGTGAGCCTCGCGCAGATGTCATAGGGTTCAATTGATTTAGAGAAAAATACTTTGCGCAGCTGTCACGGATTTCTCATGCTCACACTGTTCTCACGCAGATTAATGACAGAAGGGCTCAAGAAGCAGACTTCGCGCAATTCTCGCGGAGCTCAGTTGAAAGCACTCGCACAGTCTTGCGTAGCTCAAGAGAGGAGCATTTAATCCTTGCGCGATCCATTGAGGAGAGAGAGCTCCAGGCACTTCAGCATGTGGCTGTCGCGCAGTGGCCGCGAGATGCAGATCTTTAGGGAACTGCTCGCGCAATCCAGAGGCCTATGCATATTGCTTCTTCGCGGGGATCCCCGCGAGATTCACTAAGGAACGAACCGCGCGCGCAATTCCCGTGCCATTCAAATGGAAAGCCCAATCCCGCAACGATCGGAGCATTCCCGCGATGACTAAACTATCTATCCCGCGACTGTAAAAGCTTCAAATCAATTCAATCCCACGACGACAACTCTATCATGCGACAAGACCTGTAAATCCTTGCTACCTAGCGAGGCTCGGGATCTTAACTTCCCCCCACTTCTGCAGGGGTAGTCTGGGAACTTTCAGCAACTAGGGCATGCACTCCAATGCTCTAATCTCTATGCACATGCCCCGAGGCATCTAAGGAACAAAAATGGGCCATATTTGCATCATTAAAATTAGGGTTTTCCTAACCCTAATGCTCCCACAGCCGACTGCTATATAAGCCTAAGCCTAGTATAGGTTTGGAGGGCAATTCTTCTTGAATCGACTGTAGAGTTCTAGTAGGCTAAGGTTAGGGATTAGGTAGCATCTTTTTCCTTTTTTTCTTCTCTCCATAGTCCAGCACTTGCTGGCTATGCCTTTGTATGTCTATTTGGAACAGTTTTAATAATGTTTTATAATAGGATGTTATACATATATGGGATTGAAGTTTGAGGGTTGTTCTGTACAAGGCTACTGCCTTGAGATCCTCCATTGCTAAGTTGTATTGTAAGCAATGGAGGATTATTTTTAAGGATTTATTTAGATCCAAGTAACCTGTGTGTCCAGGCTAGGCACATATGCAGGCCTATGCCCCACCACAGGATCCACTAAATCTGAATCCCCATGAGAGCCTAAGATGGTAGCCTTGTGAACATGGTGGTGGCAGTAATCTACTTATTCTATCTCAGACCTCTGTGAGGAGGATAGCCTCTGTGGATAGTCTGTGGCCATTTAAGTGGACAGGTTATAGCCTTAGGGTGAGGCCAATCCATAGATCTAAGACAGATTCTTCTTCTCTGCACTTATGCTTGTAGCCCTGTGAGAGATTGTTCAGAGACAGACTCCCCTGTATTTGTATAGACCCACCATCAGATGGCAGATCTGATCTGGCTGTAGAGATTGTAGGCTTGTGACTAGATCACTGCTGTCTTTCTAAAACAGTGAACAATTAGGCCTAAAGCTAATACTCAAACTCTTGTTGGTCCTGTGTGTCCAGGCTAGTGCACATTGCAGGCCTATACCCCACACACAGAACTTTAGAGGTTGAGGTTCCTATGGATTTTTGAGCTGGTAGCCTGGATGAAGTAGTGCCTATAATGATAAACATGTTCTGACCCATCTATGGACTGTGGTTCCCCTATTGGATAGTCTGTGACCATTTGAGTGGACAGGTTATAGCCATAAGAGATTGGATCATGGCATAAGGTGAGTTGGATTCTTTCTCCTCTTTGGTGATAATGTAGCCATTGGACAGGACTTCTATAACAGCAGATCTGAGTCTGAGTTATAAAACCCATCAAATATGTACCTAGTAGCTTACTTCTCATCCTTTTTATATTTATTTTCTCACACTCCATCATTCTTCTCAACCATTTCTATAGTTTAGGCATTAGGTAACCATAGGATTTAAACAATAGTGACCTTAAATCCCCTTCCATTTAGGATTGCCAGATTTATAGTCAGATCTGGAGGGCCTACTAAAAATGGCTCCCTTGGAGCTTTAGACCATTTTTCCTGTGGTACAAACTCTTACTTATTAAAACTTGCTACAACAGGCCCTGTATCTTGTAGGTCTGTGTATTTTTGGACTTGCTGCTTTGTATTTTTTAATCCACCTTTGATTTGTTTTCACTAACACATTCTTATCACTGTTTTCAATAAAGTTAGCAGCAAGCATCTAAAATACCTTAACAAGTTTTTGGCGCCGCTGTTGAGGAATTTTGATCTATTAGTAGACCCTAGATTTTTGTATTTTTTTTTTATTCTTTGGTAGTTATGCTTGTGAATAACTGATACTGCTGATTTACATTTGGAATTTTTCTTTACAGATCTGGACAGTAGCAGAGAAGGAAAGTTGAACTGCACTTGGAGTCTAGCTACCTCTGTTTGCATTTCTCTAACCCTCAAAAACTCAGTCTATTTCTCCTTTGCAAATTCCATAGTAGTTGATTAGGATAGTTGTAATTTTGTTTAGATAATTTTTTGATTTAATTGCAATGTGTCTGCAAGTAGTCTTCCCTGTTGTTGGTGTGTGTGCATGTTAGGAAGGAGATCCCTCAGTCCAACATTAGAGCCTCCTAACCCTGAGATAGAAAAGGCCAGAAGACCAAGAAGGCCCAGACACACCACAGTTGAGCCCCTTATTGAATCCGAGACAGCAGTCATGGGTGAAGAGCAACCCAGAACATTGAAGGAGTTAAATGATCCTGATGATTATAATTCCCCATTCAGCATTCAATTCCCAGATGTTCAGGGAAACTATGAGATTAAAACCTCAATCATCCAAATGCTTCCCTCTTTCCATGGGCTCAGCAAGGAAGACTCCTACAAGCACATTGGCCAATTCTTGGCCCTGTGCACAATATTTTCCATTGGTTTGGGACCAGAAGCCACTAGATTAAGGCTCTTTCCTTTCTCCCTAAAGGACAGGGCCAACACCTAGTTAGCTACTCTCCCAAACAACAACATTAGTTCTTAGAAAGACCTCCAGACCAAATTTTTGACAAAATTCTTCCCAGAGACAAAAACCAACCAGTTGAGGAAAGCAATACTTGCTTTTTCCCAATCCCCAACTGAATATTTTAATCAAGCATGCGATAGATTCAAGGAGATGCTCAAACAATGTCCCCACCACAAGATCCCTGACTGGCAGCTTGTCCAGAGCTTCTATAATGGGATTGATGAGAAAAGCAGAGACATGGTAGATGCCTCTTGTGGTAGAACTTACATGCACAAAATAGCTGATGAGGCATGGGAGTTGTTCGAGGTCATCAGTGAAAATGCTTTCCAAAAGATATCCTTGTCAAGAACTGCTCAAGAGCCTTCTCCTAAAATGGGACTAGCTGAAACTTCTAAAGGAAAGATGTATGAAGTAACTGGGAATAATGACCTAAAAATGCAGATGGCCAATCTTTCTGATAAGTTTGATAAACTATTAACTGTGGTGCAACCCAGATTGGCTGCACAGGTGATGGAGGCATGTCTGATATGCCAATCTTCACAACACATAGTGGAGGAGTGACCATCTGTAGGGCAATATCCTGAGTATGTGATGGAACAAGTTGTTGTTACCCAATCATTTGACCAGCAACAATCTGTTGGCTACAACAAGCAGCCATTTGGATACGAGCATTAAAATGTTGGTTACCAGCGGAGAGACCACCCAAATTTGAGGTGGAGATATGATAATTACATGCAGCCACAACAAATGTTGGCCTTACCTCAAAGGCCACAACAGAAATTTAACCAGGGATATGCCCCAAGGTCAAATTTCAAGATCAAATTGCCCCAAAGAACAAAATCATTAGTAGTTCCCCACCTCAAATTTCAAAACGCTTCTTTCGAGGATCAGGTTTTGACCTCATTGCAAAGCTTTGGAACCTTGACTCAGACTGTGAACTCTCACAGTCAAAGCATAAAGAAAATGGAAGAGCAGCTAGCCCAAACATCCAATGCCTTAGCTAGCCAAAAGAGAGGAGGGCAGGTTGCCAAGCCAGCCAGTGGCCAATCCTAAGGGCCAATATTTGATTGGAGAAGCTTCCTCAAGTTTTGAGGGAGCTAATGCCATCACAACCCTAAGGTCTCGTAGGCTAGTGGACGACTAGGTTGGAAAGGAACAAGGAGAGGTCATTTCTAAAGAATTTTCGAATAAAAGTGAAAAAGAATTGGTTAGAGCACAAAGCCAAGAGTTGCCTGCTACCCTGCAACAAGAGAAAAATAAAGAGGTTGTAGTTGAGCCTCAGCAAGAAATAAAAGATGAAAAAAGAAAAAAATAAAAGTTTAATCATAGGCTTGCAGCTGAGGAACTAGCAGTACCTCAGTTGCTATTTCCTCAAGCTTTGAGTGGCCCTACCCCTTTTGATAAGAGGAATGCACAGATAGAAGAAATGATGGAGACCTTTAAGCAGGTAAAAATCAATTTGCCCCTGCTTGATGCAATTAGAGAGGTCCCAGCCTATGCCAAATTTCTGAAAGACCTTTGTACCCAGAAAAGAAAAGCTAGAGGCCATTTGTCCAGAAAGGTCTTTGCAACTGATACAGTTAATTCTGTATTAAACATAACAATACCAAAGAATTTGTAAGACCCAGGGATACCCACTATTCCCTGCATAATTGGAGACCACACAATTGGAAGGGCCCTTCTAGACCTTGGAGCCAATGTAAACCTACTGCCATACAATGTGTATCAGCAGTTAGGTTTGGGGGAGCTAAAACTCACCCCCATTGTGCTGTTAATGGCTGATAGGTCTGAAAGGAGACCTATGGGAGTGATTGAGGATGTCTTAGTAGGGGTGGACAAGTTCTTTTACCCTGCAGACTTCCTGGTTTTGGACATGGGCTGCAACAAGAGTACAACCTATACCTGTTATTTGGGCAGGCCATTCTTGGCCACTATCAATGCATGCATTCAATGCAGGTCAGAGATTATGGAGGTAACTTTCGGACATATGAAGGTTGAACTGAATGTGTACAACAGTGCAAAGTACCATCAACTGGACAATGAGGAGAGCTTTGCAGTAGATGTACTAGAGGAAGTTGTTGAAGAAGATTTGCCCACTCTGCTGGATTGGGGCAACATTATCAAAAGTTTAGTTGAAGTTTGGGACATGGTAGAGGAAGGAAGCCCAGCTGTTAGGACAGAAGACTTGACCACATTGAAGTCTTTTGTGGGCTTAGTGCAACATTCCATTTGGAAACCTACATTGCTGCCTCTTCCTCAAACCAACAAAGCACTAATCTTACCATCCACCTAGCAAGCCCCTGATCTAGATCTCAAGAAGCTTCCAAAAACATTGAAATATGCCTTCCTTGAGAAAGATGAAAAACTTCCTGTAATTATCTCCTCCTCTCTTACCAATGAGCAAGAGGAAGAATTACTAACAGCCTTAAGGAAGCACAAAAAGGCAATTGGCTGGACCATTGCGGATCTCGGAGGGATAGCTACATCAATATGTATGCATAGGATCCATTTAGAGGAGGGCTCAGTACCCTCCAGGGAAATGCAGAGGAAATTGAATCCTCACATGCAGGAAGTGGTCCTCAAAGAGATTATTAAATTGCTAGATGCTGGGATAATTTATCCCATTTTTGATTCTGAATGGGTGGCACCTATCCAAGTGGTGCCCAAGAAATCTGGCATAACAGTCATCACAATTGAGTTTAGAGAGCTGAGACCAGCCAGGGAGACCACTGGCTGGAGGGTTTGCATAGCTTATCGGAAGCTCAACTCTAAAACCAGAAAAGACTACTTCCCTCTCCCCTTCATAGATCAAATTCTGGATAAGTTGGCTGGAAAAGCTTTTTATTGCTTTCTTGATGGGTACTCAGGGTACAATCAGATCCCTGTGCACCCTCACGACCAAGAGAAAACTACATTTACTTGCCCTTTTGGCACTTTTGCTTACCGAAGGATGCCTTTTGGGCTGTGTAATGCACCAGTCACCTTTCCGAGGTGTATGTATGCCATATTCTCTGATATGATTGACAAGTTCTTGGAAATCTTTATGGATGACTTCTCTGTATATGGGGACAATTTTGGCCAATGTCTACAATACCTCCACCTGGTCTTGCAAAGATGCGAGGAGACCAATCTGGTCTTAAGTTGGGAAAAGAGCCACTTCATGGTAACACAAGTTATTGTGTTGGGCCATGTAGTCTCTAGAGAAGGGATTGAGGTAGATAAGGCCAAAGTTGACCTCATTTCCTCCAAAAATAGTCAAACAAATCAGATCTTTTCTTAGACATGCAGGATTCTACAGGAGGTTCATTAAAGACTTCAGCAAAATTGCTAAACCATTGTGCCACTTGCTCTGCCAGGATGTGCCCTTTGATTTTTCTGCTGAATGTCTTGAGGCTTTTAAAACTTTAAAGATATGCCTCACCTCTGCCCCTGTACTCCAAACACCTAACTATGCACTACCCTTTGAGCTAATGTGTGATGCATCCGACTTGGCAATAGGTGTTGTTTTGGGCCAAAGGAAAGATAAGCTGCCAGTGGTCATTGCCTTTGTCAGCAAATCACTTGCTGAAGCTCAGCTGAATTACACCACAACTGAGAAAGAGCTTCTGGCAATGGTTTTTGCTGTTGGCAAATTTAGACCTTACCTACTTGGGTCTAAAATTGTAATTTTCATAGACCACTCGGTATTGAAATACCTATTGTCCAAGAAAGATGCTAAGCCCAGGCTGATTAGATGGATACTCCTGTTGTAGGAGTTTGACATTGAAATCAAGGACAAAAAGGGTGTGAAAAATGCGGTGGCTGACCACTTGTCTAGAATTGTGTTGGAAAAATGTGTTGATGACCCTGCAAATGATGTTTTCCCGGATGAGCAATTGTTTACCATCCAATCCTTGGTTCCTTGGTATGTACACATTGTAAACTATTTAGTTATAGGCAAGATTCCTACCCATTGGACTAAAATGGACAAAGACCTGTTCTTCTCACAGGTCAAATTCTTTTTTTGGGAAGAACCTTGCTTATACAAGTACTGTGCAAACTAAATCATCCGAAAATGTGTTCCAAAAAGTGATGTCCCCAGTATTCTGGCCATGTGCCATGAAAATGCCTGTGGGGGCCACTTTAGTGGAAGAAAAACAGCTGACAAAATCTTACAGTGTGGGTTCTATTGGCCTTCTTTATTCAGAGATGCCAATACACACTACAGGACATGTAAGAGATGTCAGAAATTAGGAGGGCTGTCCAAAAGAAACTCAATGCCTTTACAGCCCATCCTTGTTGTGGAACTGTTTGATGTATGGGGTATTGACTTTATGGGCCCCTTTCCTCCCTCAAATGGTTATCATTTCATCTTAGTGGCAGTGGATTATATTTTAAAATGGGTAGAAGCTATTGCCACAAGAACCAATGATAATCAAGTAGTCCTAAAATTTCTAAAGCAGAATATCTTCTCAAGATTTGGCACCCCTAGAGCCATTATCAGTGATGGGGGTAGCCATTTCTGCAACAGAAATTTTGAGAGCTTGCTCAAGAAATATTCTGTCACCCATAGGATTACTACTCCCTACCACCTGCAAACCAGTGGGCAAGTTGAAATTTATAATAGGGAGATCAAGCACATCCTTGAGAAGACAGTGAGGACTGACAGGAAGGACTGAGCTGAAAAGCTAAATGATGCATTATGGGCTTATAGGACTGCTTATAAGACTCCTATTGGGATGTCTCCATTCAAACTGGTTTATGGCAAGGCTTGCCATCTCCTAGTAGAGTTTGAACACAGGGCCTATTGGGCCGTAAAAAATTTAAATCTAGACCTAACTTCTGCTGGTCATCACAGGTCGCTACAGCTGTCAGAACTGGATGAGCTGAGGATGGATGCATATGCCAATGCCCGGATATACAAGGAAAGGTCCAAGGCTTTCTTTGACAAGGGTTTGTTAAGAAAGAGCTTCTTGGCTGGTGATAAGGTTTGGTTGTTTAACTCCAAACTTAAATTTTTCCCTGGCAAACTGAAATCCAGATGGGAAGGCCCCTATATTGTCATGAATGTTTTCCCATCTGGTGCTGTGGAAATCAAGGATCCCAAGTCTGGGAAAACCTTAAAGGTGAATGGTCAAAGGCTTAAGCCTTGTTTAGAAAAACCTGCTGAACCTATGGACACCATTCACTTTCAAGGGGACCTTTCATTAAATTGATCCACAGGTGTGTCAATATTGTATTATATGTACTTTGGTTTTCTTAGGTTTGTATTGCCTTCTTTTGTTCAAATTTTTTAGGAAATTTTAGTGGCCCCACTTGAGTCTGAATCTGTCTGGTCTAATTTCTTTATATGCTTGGTTTGATGATTACTTCTCTTTAATTGGTGGTTTTTGATTGAATGCACGATATTTGGATAATGATTTTTGCTGCATATACTTGAATGTTTGATTTCAAAGTGTCTGGGGGTACCCCTGGTGGTGGGTTTTACCTAGGATCCAGCCACAACACAAATGCAAATGGCAGAATGAAGAGCGCATGCTCTCTATTTAATGATTTGCTGTCGCGGGGTCTAAAATAAGGCCTGGGAGACTCTCGCACAATCCAAATGGAATACTTCATTTGCTGTCGCGAGGTCTAAAATGAGGTCTGGGAGACTCTCGCGCAATCCAAATGGAATTCTTCACTAGCTGTCACGAGCTCCAACGTAAACCCAGAGAGCCTCTTGCGCAATCCAAGTTGCATTTACACCGTCGCCAATTTCATTTCCCATCCCACGACAAGATATGTTTCAAAGTGCGCCAAGCCTAGCGATAAGTATTCCAAACTCGCGATTGTCTCCTTTTCTAGTACTCTCTCTCTTCTCCATCCAGTGAAACCCTAACTTTCGGCGCTCTTCTCCCTCTCCCCTCCAGCGTCCATTCTATAACCCATTATTCACAACAGGATCCTAGAGATTTATTCCTAACGTCATCCCCATCAGTTGCCCTTTGCTCAAAGATCTCGTGGTTCACTGTACGTCAGATCCAACCAAACCCTACGATTTTAGGGTAAGCACTCAGATCTCAGTCTCCCTTTTTCATTTTCAAAGGTACTATCTCAAAAATTAGATTTTTTTTCATGGCCCCTAAGATTGCACCAAAGAAAAGGGCCTGGGATAAGGCCCTGTTGGGCCCGCTCCTAAGAAGGTCAAGACTTCTAAGGCACCGAAAAAAGGGAAGGATGTGGTTGAGGAGGTGGAGGAGCCAACCCCTGAGTTTTCTACACCCTCTGAGCTCATGGCTTCAATCCCCTTAGAGCCTGAAATAGCCTTTGACCTGCCCTTCTTCGAGAAGGAGCCTCTCTCTGCCTCTGCTATTGAATTTATGAGCAAGGCTGGTCTGACACCCTTGATGAGAGGAATTCTAGCACTAGCCTACCCTAGGCTAGTGCAACTCTTTTATCAGCACATGAGGGTCACCAAGGACAAAGATGGACAATCAGGCTTCCTCATGCTGATTGATGATTTCGAGATGTTAGTTAACCCCAAGCTGATTGCGGAAGTACTGGGCATCCCAGCTACATTTGACACTAACTGTGGATATGGCCCTCCCCTGAGTGCCTCAATTGATACCATTGCGAGGGCTCTTACTAGAGGATTAAAGGCCTCAGAGGATTCCATAAGAAGAAGAGAGTTGGAGCCAAGCCTCCTTTTCATTGACCAGGTCCTGAGAAAGAACATCTATTGCTCAGGCCATCAGCAGGAGAGGAGGGCTCCTATTGCTGATGTTGTTTACTCTTTCTCTATGGGGCATGGCTTCCATGCAGTCTGGTTAATTTTTGAAGCAATGAAAGATTTGGTGGAGAAATTAGGATAGAAAAAGAAGCCACACACACTCCCCTATGCCAAAGTCATCACCAAACTGCTTTTGAGGGGGGGGGGGTACAAGATACCAAAAGGAGAGGAGACTACTACCCTCATCCCTACAACTTTTGTCAAGAGGCAATGGGGAATTAGCAGGAGCCTGATGGAAACCCAGAAGAAGAAGAAAGCTGAAGCTCAGGCCCCTCCCAACCAAATAGATGAGGCAGCTGTTACAAGGCCCACCCCTGCTACCAAAGAGGTGGTTCCAGATCCTGTCACAACCACTGCTGCAGCGGCCCCCACATCCACCCCAATTGTCACTGCAGGATCCCCTATCCCTACTACATCCCCTACCCCATCTCTCTCTCACCCTCCTCTATCTTCATTGTCCATGCCCACACCCCTTTTTCCTGTGATTGGTACTTGAGAGGACACCACCCCCGATGACAGCTCCACACCTTCCCCTACCCTACCTCAATACACAGCCCCAATACCCTCATCATCTTCACATAACCCTGACAGCCCTCCACTGATCTCATACAAGAAAAAGAAAACTACTGACACAACCCTCACCATGTCCCTACCCCCACCCACAATCCCTTTTATCCCTGCTGACACACCTCACATTGACCAAGACACCACTCCAGCCATGCCTACAACATCCCCATTCACAGACATAGACCTCAACCTTCACACAGCCATCGGATTCCAAGCCTTTATGGCTAGTTTCCTTGATACCATGCCCACCCACTACACCCCCCTCCCGGATTCTCCAAATACATCACCACATCACTCCCCAAAACCCCCATCTCCTCCCTCTTCCCCTTTCCATCATGCCCCTTCCTCCCCTTTTCAACTGCTCCATCTTCTACACACTCTCAACCTCCCAACCTGCATACACTAACACCTATCCTCTCCCTCATCCAAGACATCCAATCACAACTGTCCACAACAACACACACACAGGACCAGATGCAAACATAAATCACAACCATCAAATCCACACTTCAGACATTGACAAACCAACTCATCCCTCAACAATCCAATCAAACCCCACTGATCATTTCTCCTTCCAGCCCTGACTCCCCAACCCAACCATTCCCTTTCATACCTTTCACCATTCCCTTTTTCCCTTCCCCACCACCACCTACCCCTACTGAGCCTACCTCATTTTCTTTCCCCCTCTTGCCTTCCATCCCACCTCTTATACTACCCCCTCTAACATTCACTGACAAATCCACCCAAACTGACCCAACACCTACACTTACCCAATGAAAATACCACTTCACCCACCCAGGACCAATCACATTTTGCTCCTTCCACTTCTTCTCTTCCTATCGCACCCAAACACTCCTTTTACATCCCTCCCTACCTCACCATCCACCATGCCATAAGAGACAATCCCTACCTTAGGAGGGATGTCCTGAGGGGCATAGCCCAACTGCGGTAATCCATAAAGTCCCCTCTGCTGCAGCAGATTACTGAACTAGAGGAGGCCCACATAAAATAATTACTGGGTATTTCACTTGGGTGGACTAACATTTTGGAGGCCTATGAGAAGGCGAAAACTATGGCTGCTTATCACTAAATGAATCTGGAACTGGAGAAAGCAAATACTAATGTGGAGAGGATGACAGCTAGAATGTTTGAAAAAGACTCAACAATGCCCAGGAAATCTTCCGACTCTAAAAGGAAATCTACCAAACTGACCTCCTGAAAGCCCAAATTCAGATAGCCTCTTTGGAAGTTGCATTGTCTGCTGCCAGAAGTGCAGCTCAACAGCCCACCCCACTCTTTGTACTCATGCCAGAACCTGAGCCTCAAGCTACCCAAACCCCTGCTGCCCCTCCTTCATCACCTCCTACTGAGCAAACTTATCCTAAACAAAGGAAAGTCACTGCTAAGAGGACTGCTTCCACAGCAGGCTCTATTAAAATTGGCAAAGAGCCAGCTGCCCAGTCTGAGGAGGCACAACCCCATGGCCAGCCAGAAAAAGGGAAGTCCCCTGTAGCCCCTCCTGAGCAAGATAAAGGAAAATCCCCTATGATCCCTCCTGAACCCAAGACCAGAAAAATGAGGGTGAGGGCACCAAAAGCTCCAACCATGAAGAAACCACCAACCCAACCAAAGAAACCAAGGCAGCCAAAGAAAAAGAGTCCAACTGAGATCAAAGCAAAGAAGAAAAAGACCAAAGCTCCCACAGACAGAACCAAGTCCAAGCCCAGCTCTGAAAACAAAGCTGGACTTAGGAAACATGCACAACAGATGGGCTGGGACTGGTTCACAGACTCAGATTCCAACTCCTCTTAAACTAGATTGTAGTTAAGCTTTTCTTTCCTTAGCATTTTTTCTTCTTATAATTCCCCTTGTACATTTCTTTTGAAGAAAATAAAATATTTTTTTATATTACTTTCTGTACATTATCTGTGTGTTTACTCCTTTTTTTTCACCCTACACTTTCTGACCTTTGAACCAGTGAGGACACTGCTCCTCATGGTTTGGGGGTGTGGCAGGGCAGGTCTGCCAATAGAATAGTTAACTTTAATGCAGTAGTGGTGGTATAATTAGGATGAATAAAGTCAATTTCTACCTAACTTGCTGCAATGAGAAAATTTATGGAAAAGCAAAACATTTTTGCAGACATTTCGAAACTGAAATTTTTAAAATCTTAGCACCACCATGAAGCTAACATCAGAAATTTTTAATTAGTACCTAGTAAACCTAAGAGGAGAGAAAAAGGTGAAAATACACTCCATGAGTTAAAAAGAAGACTATATCTAGTGAGATTTGGGCCCATCAATTTCTGTTGAAGAGTGTTTTTGATATTTTTTCTGCTCTAAGGTTTGATTGACTCAGCACTTGTTACTAGAAGTTAGGCACCTCCAAATCAAAACTGGTTGACAACACTCATGACACTAAGGAAATGATTCAAGGCCTTCATTTGGACAGTTTACATTTTGAGCCTTCAAATCAATTTTTCTTCAGGATACACCAGAGTACCTGCACCTCAACCTGTAGACCTGA
Organism: Chloranthus sessilifolius; assembly: GCA_021018995.1. NCBI lineage: Eukaryota > Viridiplantae > Streptophyta > Magnoliopsida > Chloranthales > Chloranthaceae > Chloranthus > Chloranthus sessilifolius. The sequence goes on along the minus strand of CM037584.1, from coordinate 92,221,420 downwards.
TTCAACCTTAGCCTCACTCTGTGAATTCAGAAGGTAAAGGAGAAGGAGATGAAAGTGGGCAAGCTGAGTGCAACATGTGGTGAATGGAAAAGAGAAGCAATATATGAACATAAGTCTAGCAGTGGTTCTGTTGTGGCATTTCATTACAACATATATATATATATATATATATATATATATATATATATATAAGAGAGAAAAGAGAAGTCAAGAGAATACCTTCATCTGAAAATTGGACAAAAGAATAGAAGCTGACCACTTTGAATCTGAAAAATATCAAGGAAGATGAAATATGTTGAATGAAATGAAGGTATGAAGTCATGAGTCACTCCTTACCTTGCTGATTTCTCAATTTTGATTTCCTTTTTACCCCTTCATTCTTTATATCCCTCACCCATAAGCCACATTACAACCCATTCAAAAGACCTTGAAGATCCAAAGTGAAATGAGCTGTCAGGTGGAGATGAGGGAGTATCTAATCTATGGTGAAAATCCATGAGGATGTCAAAAATTAGAAGCTTTACCTTTGCTCATGCTTGCAGGCCCATTTGGGGTCTGTAACTACTCTTGAGCTGCTTTAAATGTAAGCACCCCTAGATATTCATTGTTGAGAGATAGCCCTGGTGAGAATTGGGTCTGACTTGTAACTTCATTGGGGTTGTATCCAATCTGATTTTCGAATTTAAGGCAAGCTTGGTACTGATATGTGCACATTAAATTTCTAATGTAAAATGATTGGTGGAAATGCAAACACATGCAAAAAAAAAAATTTGAGTTTTAAATGGCCTGCATTACTGCTGCAATTTCCTCTTAATGCTAAAGAGATGTGGATTGATGCTTTATTCATTGAAATTTTTTTTGTCATTGACTGCACCACTGTTAACTATTTTAATAGTGAAGTTTGTGGGTGTCTTCACTGAAAACCCTCAAGAGACTTCACTCCTCCACTAGGGATCACCTAGGGGTTTAAAAGGCTTGGTACATATGCTAAATGTACCCGTGATCCCTACGAAAGTGGCATTTAATTAGTTAAAGCTTTGCTAAAGTACTAGCAAAGATTAGGTTTGGGGTATTTTAAGACCTGAAAAGTACAACTTTTCACCCCTTAACTTAATCTCTGTGAGACCCTTAGTAATTTAATAAATGTGTGTTAAGCCCATTTTGTAGGTAATAAGCAGTAGCTGTAGATAAGACCCTAACCCTGCTAAGAAGCCTACTTTTGCACCAGAACTCCAGGCAACTGGTAGCCCATTCACAGAAGAAAGAAACACCAAGGTAGAACACACCTGGATGTACACATTGAATGCCCAAGTGGGCCCCAGAAGTTCCTCAGAAGAAAGGAAGTTGGATCCAAATAGAGAACTTGACTACAGCATAGGCAAAACACAGCAGCAAGTCAAGAAGTGAGCCTCACGCAGATGTCGCAGGGTTCAATTGATTCAGAGAAAAATGATTCGCACAGTTGTCGCAGGTTTCTCATGGCAGCACACCAACTGCTTGCACTGTTCTCGCACAGATTAATGACAGAAGGGCTTAAGAAGCAGACTTCACACAGTTCTCGCGAAGCTCAGTTGAAAGCACTCGTGCAGCTCAAGAGAGGAGCATTTAATCCTCGCGCGATCCGCTGAGGAGAGAGAGCTCCAGGCACTTCGGCGCGCAGCTGTCGCGCAGTGGCCGTGGGATGCAGATCTTCAGGGAACTTCTCGCGCAATCTAGAGGCCTATGCATATTGCTTCTTTGCGGGGATCCCTGCAAGATTCAATAAGGAACAAACTGCGTGCGTAATTCGCGCGCCATTCAAATGGAAAGCGCAATCCCGTGATGATCAGAGCATTCCCGCGATGACCAAACTATCTATCCCGTGACTGCAAGAGCTTCGAGTCAATTCAATCTCACGACGATAACTCTATCACGGGACAAGACCTGGAAATCTTTGCTACCTAGCGAGGCTCGGGATCTTAACTTCCCCCCACTTCTGTAGGGGTAGTCTGGGAACTTCCAGCAACTAGGGCACGCACTCCAATTCTTCAATCTCCATGCACCCGCCCTGAGGCATCCAAGGAACAGAAATGGGCCACATTTGCATCGTTAAAATTAGGGTTTTCCTAACCCTAATGCTCCCACAGCCAACTACTATTAAGCCTAAGCCTAATTTAGGTTTGGAGGGCGGTTCTTCTTGAATCAACTGTAGAGTTTCAGTAGGCTAAGGTTAGGGATTAGGTAGCATCTTTTTCCTTTTTTTCTTCTATCCATAGTCCAGCACTTGCTGGCTATGCCTTTGTATGTCTATTTGAAACAGTTTTAATGATATTTTATAATAGGATGTTATACATATATAGGATTGAAGTTTGAGGGTTGTTCTGTACAAGGCTGCTGCCTTGAGATCCTCCATTGCTAAGTTATATTGTAAGCAATGGAGGATTGTTTTTAAGAATTTATTTAGATCCAAGTGACCTATGTGTCCAGGCTAGGCACATATGCAGGCCTATGCCCCACCACAGGATCCACTAAATCTGAATCCCCATGGGAGCCTGAGCTGGTAGCCTTGTGAATATGGTGGTGGCAGTAATCTACTTGTTCTGTCTCAGACCTCTGTGAGGAGGATAGCCTCTGTGGATAGTCTGTGGCCATTTAAGTGGACAGGTTATAGCCCTAGGGTGAGGCCAATCCACAGATCTAAGACGGATTCTTCTTCTCTGCACTTGTGTTTGTAGCCCTGAAAGAGATTGTGCAGAGACAGACTCCCCTGTATTTGTATAGACCCACCATAAGATGGCAGATCTGATCTGGCTATAGAGATTGTAGGCTTGTGATTGGATCACTGCTATCTTTCTAAAGCAGTGAACAGCTAGAACTAAAGCTAATACTCAAACTCTTGTTGGTCCTGTGTGTCCAGGCTAGTGCACATTGCAAGCCTATGCCCCACACACAGAACTTTAGAGGTTGAGGTTCCTATGGATTCTTGAGCTGGTAGCCTGGATGAAGTAGTGCCTACAATGATAAGCATGTTCTGACCCATCTATGGACTGTGGTTCCCCTATTGGATAGTCTGTGACCATTTGAGTGGACAGGTTATAGCCATAAGGGATTGGATCATGGCACAGGGGTGAGTTGGATTCTTTCTCCTCTTTGGTGATAATGTAGCCATTGGACAGGACTTCTATAGCAGCAGATCTGAGTCTGAGTTGTAAAACCCATCAGATCTGTACCTAGTAGCTTACTTCTCACCCTTTTTATATTTATTTTCTCACACTCCATCATTCTTCTCAACCATTTTTATAGTTTAGGCATTAGGTTACCATAGGATTTAAACAATAATGACCTTAAATCCCCTTCCATTTAGGATTGCCAGATCTGTAGTCAGATCTGGAGGGCCTATTGAAAAATGGCTCCCTTGGAGCTTTAAACCATTTTCCCTGTGGGAAAAACTCTTACTTATTAAAACTTGCGACAACAGGCCCTGTATCTTACAGGTCTGTGTATTTTTGGACTTGCTGCTTTGTATTTTTTAATCCACCTTTGATTTATTTTCACTAACACATTCTTATCATTGTTTTCAATAAAGTTAGCAGCAAGCATCTAAAATACCTTCACACACCCTCATCCTCAATGCCCCCCTGCTCAATCTCGAGCACCTCCTCCCTGATCCCCGACTTATCAACCTCCAATACCTCCTTAACATCTGCCTCCCTGACGACCTCGGTCCGAACCTCGAAAGTCTCACCCATCTTCGCCCCTAGCATCCTCCCTAACTCAGAAATAGCAATATCATGCCCACCAATACCCTCAGACTCCATCCTAGAATGAAGAGCTCGAAAAACTAAAGAAAATAAAAGAACTGACGCCTGAAATGGATGACCGGATTGCAAAATATTGTGAAAACACGAAAATTAGAGCACAAAGAAACAAGGAAACTAGAAACTCAAAGACTAGCACGGATCGCACGACAAAAATGAAAATTTTAAACTATTTATAAGACATCCTGAAATCACGTGCGTAAATCCAGGCGCACAAGCTAATCATGCACCACTACCATGGCACTTAATTCCAATTAAACGACCAACCTTGAGCACGTAATATAATCGTCGCCAGTCCAAACTAACCCGACCATCTGGTTGCGCGCATCCTGTTAGGCGCGTAATCACTTCAAGCGCCCACACAGTGGGGCACGAATGCCAACGGCCGCCCGTACAGTGACCAGCCACCGCCTTAATCGCGCGCCCAGTACCTTGTGTTTAATTCGGTCAAACGACTGGAAAATGGCGTGTAATTATCTTCTGACGCTCTGAATGCGCGTGCTCCCTCCGACGCACAATTAATTTATGCATCTAGAATGAAGCACGTAATTCCCCAGACACACACACAAAAGGAAGAAGAAAAATGCTTAGAATAGCACGTTCACAGGCCTAAATTGGGTGATCTCCGATACTAATTATTAGCCTAAACCACACCCTTATTAAGCCCGATCCAAAACATTCCAAGCCTAAAGAAATATCCACCCCGATAACTAAAAGAAAATGCACCAGACAAAAAAAAATCAACATCACCTATGTGCTCCAATACCAAACCAAAAAAAACTAAAAAAAGTGCCCCCCATCATCCATTCATTCGAAGTAAAACTAAGCAGAACAAAAAAAAACTTGCCCCAACTAACGCGAAACTAAATAAGAAAAATATCTTCATCGTTCATGTACTTCAACTAGGCCCAAACTAAGTTAAAACAAAAAAATGCTCCTAACATGCCCCGATCCAAAATAAATGAATTAAACAAGTAAACCTCGCACTGAAAACAAATCAAATAAGCTACAAAGCACACTAAGCCTGAATTTACAAAGGGAATTAAAAATCATAATCTCTTCATAAATAAATAAAATAATTATAAAATACACCAAGGGTGTACCCTTTCAATATACAACTTGAAACAAGAAACTAAAACTAAAAACTAAAAAAAATATATAATAATAAAAAAGAATCCACGCGTTCAGACAATCTCTGATTCTGGATTTACTCGGGAAACTAGAAATCTCGGAGAAACCCGAAGAAAGGAGCGCCCTGAATAAATTCTAGCCGTAATAACCTCTTATCCTTGCCCAAGCCGGCAGAAAAGAAAGAGTGGCTCACGGAAAGCCACCCAGGACCTGCGGGATCCGCCCTTAGAAGCTCGCCTTAGAAACACTAAAAAGGAAGAGCAACTAATACGGGATCTGCAAAGCCTACCAAGGAAAAATAGGCATCTATCACAAGAATTCTGACCCTGCCATATCCTTGAGTTTCCTTTCTACACCTTTTTCTCCTCCATCTCTTCCCTTAGCATGGCAGCAATTCGACTACTACCTTGCATTCCAAATTCCATCCATTCTCAAGAATCCACGCCATAAACACAATTCTTCGGGTCCAACACCCGAGATACAAAAGAGAAAGGAAGAAAGGACATTAATAATAAAAAATGCCCAAAATCACAAAGAATGCCCCAAGACTGTTAAACCCAGACTTGGAATAAAATTTAAAATAATAAAAATCCAAAACTTTAAACTCACATTTATAAACTATACTCCCTAAGCCATAGAATGACAGGTGTCACACCTTTAAATCATTCCAATCTAATATAAATCTAAACCAAACACATACCCCTTTGAAAGACCGCAATCCATGACAAACCTAGATGAACCAATAATTCCACCACACTTAACCCCCTAAGAAATACAGATGCAAAGTAAAATAGATAAACCAATAAGATTTAAACACCCAACACCCATCTAGAACCTTTGAAGACTCACACCTTTTAAGTCTCATGTTGAATCAAACAAAAGACCAAAACTCAAGTTAAAATCAAACCTTAAACCAGACAAAACTTTAAATAAATAAATAAATAAACTCTCTAGAATGAAACCCTGACTGGTTTAAAACCAAGAAAAATGCCCCCAATTAACCAAACATAACAACAAAAAAACTCTCTAAACAAAACCCGCTAAAACAAACCCCATAAAATAAGTGAATCCCAAACTAAACTAAATCAGAAATAAGGCGAACAAACCAGATAAATCCAACTAATTCGCTAATAAATTTAAAACAAATAAACAAGTACGACAAAACAAAAGAAATGCCCCTTCACTTATAATTTAAAATTTTACAACTATCACCGGAGGCATACCTCCTGAAGTTACAATCCAAAACAAAAACCTAAAACTTTAACCTACAACCCAAAATGAAGACTGGATTCGAAACTGAGATGAAGCGAGGAGCAGATCCCGCCCGGAGCGTCTAATCAAAGACTTCAGGGACAATTGGTTGGGAAATACATCCCTCCACTTTTTACTCCTTCTCTTTCGCTATCTTTGCCTCCTCCACCGTCGTCGCTTCAACGCTGCCTTCACTGCTTCCTAAAAAGGATCGATGTGAAGACAAGCGAACTCATTCCCAATACCGCCCATTCTCAAAATAGCGCCATCCACGAGCACCACCTTAGGACGGAGATCATGTGAAATAACGAACATAGAAAGAAACGACATCCCAATTGGACGGTTAGATCGCTCGATATCGATAAAATACGAATTTTAGAATACAAGATATACAGAAAAGGTCAAAACTCGAGACTAAACCAGAGAATGAAAAACAAATGAAGCTCTGTTGCTTATATAGAGTACGGACTTAATCACGTGCCAAAACATGTGCGCTTAATTAGATCACATGTTAAGCACGTGTCGCATAATTCAAAACACGTGCACAGATCCAAGCGCATAACGAGACCATCGCCCGCACCAACAGTGCGATTCTCCAATCGTGCGTAGTTCATGAACCGCGCAAATGGATCAAACAATGCCCTTTAGATGCATAATACGAAAGGTCACCCATACACTGACGATACACTAACCTGATGACACCTCAATCATGTGCTATGATTATGGTGCATAATCCAATTGCACGCACACACACACGCGCGTAAACGACCCATAAAGCTTGAGATCGGGCATCTGAACGCAGGCGCGCAATCACAATGAGTGTCCGCAAACAAGCATGTAATACCCGACTTTGGACGAAATTTACACCCTCGACACCTTTTATCCTATTACAGTCAAGACTTTATTGTCCCATCGCATAGCCTCACAGGCTGTCCCGACTAAAAAGAAAGACCTATTCACCCGTCCTATAGCGTCGATCATTCCCCAGTCCCGTCGCGGCAAGACATATACCCCTTACCATAATACCCTTGCGATCCCACCAGAGAAGGAGGACACCACCGCGATAATGTGCACACACGCGATATCACCTCAACACCCAGTCCCATCATAATAAGTTAACCTCAAAGCAGACGCGCGATCGGATTGGGCGCTATATCACCAACGCGCAATTGGCCTATGCCCGACCTAGCCTCACTGTCCTTGACTCCTAAGTTTCCTCGATTAAAGCTTCAAAAGAAATGCTTAATCAAATTGCACATGCCCTAAAAAGCGCGTAATTAGCCCTAACGCTATTAGGACTAGGAAACTCGCTGAGCAAGTCAGCCGGTCGCTCACTGAGTCGCTGACCAACTCAAAGCGATTAAGTGCCGAGAAACTAGCGCATGATTCGATTAAACTCCTGGAAAATGGCGCATAATTGAAGAAAAACCTATAAAATATTTTTTTTCCTAATTCGCGAAAGAGGCTAGCAAATTTCGAGAGAGAATGGATATTTTTTTTGGGATTCCGAAACCAGAGAACTCCGAGGACAAACCCATAGAGCACCTTAATCATGGTTTCGAGATTCAAGCTTCTAATCTTCGAGATTTATCTCCGCAGCCCCAATCCTTAGGTAATGATTTAGTTCCGACAATAATTTCTAGCATATAGATTTAGGATTCCTATTCATTTTAATCATAGATTTTAATGTTCGGCCCGAGACTATAGCACCCTTTTTAGACCGCAAATATCTTATATCAAGTTCTAATTCTCGAAATTCGGAACCAGTTCTTAATCCGACGGTCTAATTCATCGACCGCTCTAATTCCGTTCTAAAATCTCAATCTATAGTCCTATCATTAATTTCTGGTTCTAATCCTTCGATTCAAAACTAGTCTTTAATTATACGGTCAGATTTTCTGATTTCAAACCCGAATTCAGCCCTAGAAATTTAATTTCTAACTTTAATTTCTTATTTTCATATCTCCAAAAATTCTAAATATTAGTATTAGTTTTTATAATTCTGGTTCATAATTTAATTCATGATTATTATTCTGAAAGCAATTTCGAAAATTCTAAAAATACTATTTTACGGTCCCAAAATTCAATTTAATTTTAATCTCAGCCATTTGATTTGCCCAAGGGAGTTTACAGAGGGTACTCAGGAACGAGGCCAATCCTCCTTAGCATAGCGAGCTTAAAACCCATATTTTTAGGAATTTTAGAATTAATCAATTACTTTTATTTTATCTCGTTAGTATAATTAATTAGTAGGTTTATGTGACAGCCCGAATTTCGGCACCCCAAAACCCGTGCCTTCAGCACGATCATCTTGATCGTGCCCCTTAGCTGTGCACGGAATATTGGTATATCAAGCAATGAATTGAATTGAAATAATAAATAAACTGCAGAATTAAATTGTCATATAAGTATTTCTCAAAAGACAGCTCTACCTTCATGCCTCTACATGAATGGAGAACCGATCCGAACCATCGATGATAGCTAATCATCACAGATGGTTTGCCCAAAAGAATAATCCCAAACTCTAATTACATTGTTTAACCAAAAACAAGGCTCGACATACCAAGTCGTACCAATAATCTCACAAAACTCTCAAAGCTGCACAACGGAGTCCTCTAGAAGGAGTCCTCAGGAGGTGGCTCCAACTCGTCTCCGGCTGTCGGGTCTGACTCACCAGGGTCAACGTCCCCTGAAGCCTCGACAGCTGCTAATAGTGGACCTGCGACGTATAGTCTAAAGAGTGAGCTACATCCTAGCTCAATAGGGAACAGAACACAATTGAACATATAAATTACAACTCACATATATTCCATGATATGCCATGCATGATGTGTCTATGCCTATCGATGAAAAGCTTGAAAAGAATCATGTTTTACTGATAGTTTACTCATGTCTTTTAATTATTCATGAATGATACTGAAAAGGCCTAAAGCAAAACTTAACCTTTCAACTTAAGTAATCCCCGAGCAATATAGCATCGAGCCCCGATGAGATACCCATCATCGTCATCTATATAGACAGTTTTAAACGTATTCCCTGGGAATACAATAGTACCCAAGCCCCTTTCCCCTGGAGATTGGTGGCGGGGTTTCACTTGTCTCAACTCAACACCCCTGGGGTGTGCTTACTGTGTACGGATAAGCCTCCGCACTAGCCTACGATTTCGTTGCCGTATCGATCACGGATATCCTGCCGCTTCAGTCGTGGATATCCCGCCACGTCGGTGGGGTACCCTATCAAACCTCAAATAACAAAAATATCAGGTGCTTTACATATAGTTATTCACCGTGTAAGTGTGCTATCTTATATCAGTTAGGCCCTATCAGACATAATTCAATCTTGGATACATCCCTGGGATGTATCCATTCACTTGCATCACACCTGATGCTCTTATTTCTTTACTTCCTCATCCCCTGGGGATGGCTCATTATAATTACTCTTATAGATGTCACACACACACTTTTCACAAACTCTTAAGCAATAAAAATAGTTTGAATTGAATTCTATATCACTACATACATGCTCTTGCAAAATAAAGTACATGTTCAAGGTGTTCCCTACCTCAAGTCTCTGTTTGATCATGCATCAAGGTCCCACGTGGCTCCTTGTGCCCAAGCTCATACGTACCACCTATGGTACCACATAACATATGAAATACATCACTAAAGATGTAACAAAGAAGGTCCAAGACCCTCCAAGAATCTTAAAGTCAAGCTCAAAAGTCAACAAAAACTGGCACAGTCGATTAATCGAACTCTAAAATTGATTAATCGAATCTGATTCGATTAATCGATTTCCAAAATCGATTAATCGAAATTCTCATTCGATTAATCGAATCCCAATTCGATTAATCAAAATTCTCCATTCTATCCAGTCGATTCTCAATTCGAGTAATCGAATTCTCAAAATCGATTAATCGATCCCAAATCGATTAATCGAAATTCTAAATCGATTAATCGAACTCTCATTTTGATTACTCGATTTCTCCAAGTCCTTTCTTTCCCTCCATTGGAGTTCACTGGAGGTTCCTAGTCGATTAATCGATACCACAATCGATTAATCGAAATTCAAGGTCGATTAATCGAAACTCAATTCGATTAATCGAAATCGGGGTCCTCTGACTTTTCAACTTTTTGGCACAAATCAATTAATCGAATCTCACTTTCGATTAATCGAAATGGCCAGATTCTGCCCCCTTCTGGGCTGTTCCTTCCAATCTTTTTCCAACTGATTTCTCTCTCTTTTCTAAGCCATTATCCTATGATTTTAGCTATTCCTAACTACAATTAAACCCTTCAATTTATGCATTCAATTTACAAGAATTTTACCTTCAATCAATCTTCAATTGATTAGGTTAAGTGATTGGAAAGGCTAGGGTTTCCAGCTTTGCTTCTAGAGGATCCCTCGCGTCGAATCTGGCGTTTATTGCTCGAATCCCCCTTCCTCAACTACCATTTACTCCTTGCATTAACTATGCTCTCCTTCTCTCTCTCTTCTTTACTCTCTCAATCAACCAAATAAAAGAGAAACTAGGGCTATTAAACCCTTTTATCTCCCCTCTAACTTGTGTGTTGAGCACATGTACCTTAATAGGTGTATGTGACTCCAGATTTTCATCACACTCCCCATATTCACTCGAATCCTCACATCTCATCGGTTCATCGTATCCTATGTTAACTTGTGAACTCTTGTTTGGTCAAACCTATGACCAATCGGGCACGGATCTCGAGGTCACTGTTTGATACAATTTTTTGGGATATTACATCCTCCCCACCTTGGGAATTTTCGTCCTCGAAAATAACCTAAAGGTGCGGCGGTCTAGGTCTCCCCCCCTCACACTCTCAGTGAGGTGGCCCAGTGAAGTTACATGAATTATAACAAAAACACATACATGGTATAAAAGATAACAGTCGTAGAAGTAACAAAAGATTTATATTAATCAACAGAAAATTTATACAACTGGTTACATTAATTTAAATGACAGTACAACAAACGTTTTCTATACAACCAAAATCCATGGGTCGGGTTCTGCCGAAGCTTGGGCCGGTGAGTGGTCGAGATAGCGGCTGGTCAGGTGTCTTGGGTCGGTGGATGATGGGCCCACGCTACAGAGTAGCGGTCGGATGGAAGACGGGACCCCTATGAAAGGCGGTCTGTCCCACGGTCCACTCCTCCTCCTGAGCGAGGTACCACTGGTAGTCCAACGGGTAGATGTAGCGGAGGGTATGGAACATAAGGAAGTCCATCCTCCGGTTCATCCGCTCGTTGTTGGCCTCCATACGTGTCAACACCTCCTCGACGGTAGGGCAGGAGTGAGCTGCGCGTCGGTGGTAGGATGATGTGGGTGTAGCTAGTGCAGAATAGGTTGGCGGTGTCGACGAAGCGGCGGTATGAGAGGGTGCCCCCTCTGCTGAAGGCTTAGCCGGGTGTGCCTCACCCAAGGGTGGGTCCTGATGTGGTGGTGGGGGTGGTGGTGGTGCTACTACTGCTGGTGGTGCTGTTGGAACTGGACCCGGAGCCGGTAGGGTCCGCTTCAATAAGTTGTAGCTACGGCTCCATGAAGACTTCGAAAATGTCTTCACTCGGTCCGTTGCCCTCACCTCGTGGGGCGACACCATATACTCGGGAGCGTTGGAGTAGCACTCCAAGATACTCGATATGAGCCGAGCATACGGCATCCTCTCCTTAGGCCTCAAGTTGCCCTTCATCAATTTCCCCTTGATGTACCTCATCCCCTCTAGGACGATCATGGTAGCATCAAACCATCGGCCACAGAAGGCCGCATAAAGTGCCTGTTGCACTTTGTCTACGCTCTCTGTGTCGTGGCACATTGGGTATAGGTTGCACTTGATTATAGAATCAAGCATCCACATATAGTGGGGAAGGTCGACCCTCTTGATGGAGGATCCCGACCCCTTTTTCCCGTTTGTCATGCGGGTCATGATCTCTTCAAATCTAACTTCCTCTTCAAAGGGTGGGAAGAGGGTGGTCTCTGGTGTGAAATCGAGGTAACACTCTAGTACCTCATGTATGTGGTGACGGGTGATCGTGTATTCCCGACCCTCAATCTTGGTCAAAATGATAAGGGCCGTCTAGCCGCCCTTGGTAAAATAGTCTAACCAATCTAGGGTAGTAGGAACCCCGGATTGGTTTCATAAGGTTGCCGAGACCGACATTGCGTAGGTAATTACGAGCCCATTGGGTCTCGCCCGGTACATCAGGGTTGGTGAATAGGGTTTGATCGATGATGTACTCGATCTCGAAGGTCTTGGCCGCCCACCACTCATTGGGTTGCTCGACATTGGTGGGTGGTGGCAGCATGGGTGTGGACTCGCGTGAAGACTCGCGCGTAGACGCGCTTGTCAAACTAGAGGTGGTCTCCGATGCCAACGGTGATGGAGTCCTCACCGGCAATGGGGTAGGTGGTGGTGGTGCGGCGTTCTTACGCCGAACCGGTAGTTTAGAGGTTGCCTTCTTTGAAGACAACCTAGTCTTGGGAGGCATTTTTGGGAAATCACTAAACTAGGGTTTATCTAGTTCAATTGAAAAGAAAAGTATAAATCTAGGGTTTACCGTAGAGTTTCGATCCAAATAGGCGATCTTGGTCCGAAATCGACGAAAGAAACCCCAAAACCCTAGCTGTCTTGACCGGTTGGAGAAGAGGAAGGAGAAAGAGGAATGGCGCCCAAGTTTGAGAATTTTGAATGGGTACCAAAACCCCAACTCCAATATATATAGACTGGCTTCGATTAATCGAAATAAAGATTCAATTAATCGAGTTTCAAAACTACGTTAAGCCGCACGAAATCGATTAATCGATTTCTCAAATCGATTAATCGAAGGTCAGAATCGATTAATCGAAACCATTTCGATTAATCGAAATCGAATCCGTTTAAAATTTCAAGTTTTTGAGCTCACTGGCGCGAGCCAGTCGATTAATTGAAATCCATTTCGATTAATCGAAATTTCAAAATCGATTAATCGAAATCTAATATCAATTAATCGAATTTCACATCGATTAATCGAAATTGTTCCTCATACTTCAAATTTTTCTAATTTCCTTAAGTTTATCGATTAATCAAACTTCCAGTTCGATTAATCGAAACCATAAATCGATTAATCGAATTCCTCCTCGATTAATCGAAATTTTACAAAATCCCTTTAAGTTCTTCTAAAATTCTCAATTTGTTCGATTAATCGAACTCTCAATTCTATTAATCGAAAATTTAAATCGATTAATCGAAAACAATATCGATTAATCAAAATTTCACTCTGTCATTTTTCTAACTCTTATTCAAGTTTCCAGTCACTGGCACATGCCAGTCGACTAATCGAACAAAAATCGATTAATCGAATTTTCAAATCAATTAATCGATTTGAAATTCGATTAATCGGTTTTGCTCAAATTCTGTACATTTCCAAGTTTCTCTGTTTATTTGATTTCTCTTGGTAGTGTATGATACCACTGATCCTTTCTTCTACGAAACACATCCTCAAGACCATGTGTGCATAAAAATTTTGTTTCTTTATCATACTTTGATCAAAATTTCCATTGAATTACAAGTGTCGTTAAAATCCACCAACATGCATGCGGTTTACATTTGACTCTCAAGTGATCGGAAACAAGGCTGGATATTGTTCTTTCACATCGGCCTCTCGTTCCCATGTAGCTTCTTCGTTCGGATGATTTTTCCATCGAACAAGCACTAAGGGAATCACTTTAGTGCGCAATACTTGTTCCTTTCGATCCAAGATCTCCACCGGTTCTTCTATCATGCTCATGTCTTCACACATCTCCAAAGGTTGACTTCCTAACACATGAGATGGATCACTTACGTACTTCCTGAGCATTGATACGTGGAAAATGTTATGTACCCGATCAAATAGCGGTGGTAATCCAATGCGATACGCAACTTCACCTACGCGTCCCAAAATTTCAAATGGTTCAACATAACGGGGACTTAACTTCCCTCTCTTGCCAATCCTCATTACGCATTTCATAGGCGACACTTTCACAAACATGTGTTCACCCACTTTATAGTCGACACTAGTCCGCTTGATGTCGGCGTAACTTTTCTGTCTGCTCTGTGCTGACTTCAGCCTTTCTCTTATTATTCGCACGACGGTGGCATTGTCTTCAAGTAGTTCTGGCCTTAAAATAAATTTCTCACCTGTTTCTTCCCAATTGATGGGTGATCTACATCATCGTCCATACAGAGCTTCATATGGTGCCATGCCAATGCTCGTTTGGAAACTGTTGTTGTATGCGAATTCGATCAACGGTAGATACTCATCCCAGTATCCTTGCATATCCAGCATGCACGCTCTGAGCATGTCTTCTATCACTTGGTTCACTCGCTCTGTCTGCCCATCAGTTTGAGGATGGAAAGTTGAACTAAAATCTAGTCGTGTTCCCATTCCTTCTTGAAATTTCTTCCAAAACTTGGACGTATATAGTGGATCACGATCTGAAACTATGCTGCTCGGAATCCCGTGTAACCTTACGATCTCCTTCATGTATAAGTCTGCCAATCTTCCTGCCGTATACATCGTATTGTACGAAAAAAAGTGCACTGATTTGGTCAATCGATCTACGATTACCCAAATGGCATTGTGTCTCTTGGCTGTACGCGGTAATCCGACAATGAAATCCATCGAGATCAATTCCCACTTCCATGCTGGTATTGGTAAAGGTTGCAATAGTCCAGCAGGATGCCTATGATCAATCTTCACCTGCTGACAGGTCAAACACTGTGACACGTGTTCGGCCACGTCTTGCTTCAAACCTCTCCACCAATAGTTCTTCCTCAAGTTTTGGTACATTTTGGTGCTGCCAGGGTGGATAGCGTAGTTTGACTTGTGGGCTTCATCAAGAATTGTTCGTCTTAGATCGGCATTGTCCGGAATGCAGAGACGGCCCTTGAACAATAGGGAACCATCTTCTTTGACTGAAAAGTCTGACCTGATGCCCTCAATCACGTCTTGATGAATCTTTGTTAATGTCGGATCTTTCATCTGTAGATCGTGGATATGCTCAAATATTACTGGTTTCACTGATATGTTAGCCAAAAAGGATCTTGTAGCTTTCGACTCAATATTTGCATCATAAAGTGCCAGGTCTTCCAATAATTTCCACCGGTGCATACCCAAAATCAAGCAAGCTAACTAAGCTGAATTCTTCCGACTCAAGGCATCGGCTACTACGTTCGTCTTGCCTGGATGATACTGTATAGAACAATCATAGTCCTTAAGGAACTCCATCCATCTGCGCTGTCTCATGTTGAGCTCTTTCTGTGTAAACAGGTATCGGAGGCTCTTATGATCGGTGAAAATTTCAAACGTCTCACCATACAAGTAGTGTCTCCAAATTTTCAGCGTAAAAATGACTGTTGCTAGCTCTAAGTCATGAGTCGGGTAATTTTTCTCATGTTCTTTCAGCTGTCTTGATCCGTAAGCTATCACCTTCTTGTGTTGGTTGAGTACACAACCCAAACCATTGTATGACGCATCATCAGACGTCATGTATCCTCCACTGCCTGAAGGAATTGCTAGTACTGGAGCTAAAGTGAGTCTCGTCTTGAGTTCTTGAAAACTCTTCTCGCATGCCTCACTCCACTCGAATCTTGAATCTTTTCGTGTCAGCTTCGTGAGAGGTCCCGATATCTTTGAAAACCCCTCGACGAAACGTCGATAGTAGCCTGCTAACCCAAGAAAACTTCAGACATCGGTCACTGTCTTTGGTTGCTCTAACCTCTTCCAACTAAAACTCACATTTGCTGAGTTTGGCGTACAATTGGTGTTCACGTAGCGTCTATAGAGCAATCCTGAAATGTTCTTCGTGTTCCGTTTTGGATTTGGAGTATATCAAGATATCATCAACAAACACTACGATGCAGGAGTCCAAGTGTGGTTTAAACACTCGATTCATCAGATCCATAAATGACGCTGGAGCATTCATCAACCCAAACGGCATCACAAGGAATTCATAGTGTCCATACCGTGTCCTGAAAGCTATCTTCTGAATGTCCTCTGCCTTGACTCACAACTGATGGTATCCAGATCTCAGATCAATCTTGGAAAAATACTTTGCTCCTTGCAGTTGATCGAACAGATCGTCAATTCTAGGCAAAGGGTAGCGGTTCTTCACAATGAGTTTGTTCAATTGTCGATAGCCAATGCATAGACGCATTGACCCATCTTTCTTCTTGACAAATAAGATCAGTGCTCCCCATGGAGACACACTCGGTTTGACAAACCCCTTGTCCATGAGCTCTTGTAGTTGTTCTTTCAACTCCTTCAATTCAGTCGGAGCCATTCTATATGGCGCTTTCGAAATAGGCTCCGTTCCCGGTGCTAAGTCAATGGTGAATTCTACTTCTCTCTCTGGAGGTAATCCAGGCAATTCTTCTGGAAGCACGTCGGCGAAGTCTCGCACAACTGCTATCTCAGAGATGATGTGTTGGGTCTGAAAATGACGACCTTGTTCTTGCAATCGACTGTTGCACAGTGTTGCGCCAACCAGTCCATGCCAAGGATCACATCAAACCCTTGCATGTCCAGCAGTATCAACTTTGCTTCCAATTCATGCACATCTAGGTCTCAAATTGCTACAATGACGGATTTGCAAGCTAACTCTATGTCCACTAACTCTCCAATCGGAATAGACACAGATAGGACGAAGTCCAATGCCTCTGGAACAATCTTCATCCTCTTGGAAAAACGTGGAGTGACGAATGAGTGGGTAGACCCTGGGTCTATCAACACTCTAGCGTCATATCCAACAAAGCATCCTTTCTCATATACAGTTAAAGTACCTATAGTATACATACATACATGCAATAATTTATACATCAATTTACACCCCTAATTCACATATAAATTTAGTGTTGAGAAAGAGAATCTACACTAATTCCTAATGAATGCACCTTCCCTATCTAAAATTTTGAATGAAATTGAAATTTCTTTATTTTAAAAGAGTCTCTCCTTGGATGACATTATGCACGTTCCCTTCTTCCTGAGCAGTGACTGCATAGGCTCTCCCATGAACGATCGGCTTCCGTGCTTGAATGGGTCGTGGTGCTGCAACCGAAGCCGTCTTTCCTTTATCAGTCTCGGGGCAATCCTTGATCAAGTGGCCCACCTTGCCACATCGGAAACAACCCCTGGTCCCTGCTTTGCAATCCACTGTCCTATGAGGCTTACCACACTTGGCACAAGTCTCTCGAGGCACAGAAGAAACTGTACGAGAACCCTGTGTGACCGTAGCGCCAGTAGACATGGCAGGGCTCTCATAGCGTAAAGGTCTCCCTGACGCAAGTAGTGGAAATCTCTGTTGGTTATGCTGTTGCGCCAGTCTTCCAAAACCCCCTTGGAATTGTGGTCTCTGATTTTGGGCCACGAACCTCGGCTATTTATTCACCGGTTCGTAGTTCCCTGATCTTCCTTGATCATTGCCTCCTCTTTGTTGCTCTCTCTGTCAGTATCTATTTGTATTCTCCTCTTCCACAACTAATGCCTTGCTCATGACCTCCTCATAGGTCCTTAACTGAAATGGAGCTACTCCTCCCCTAACCTCAGGCTTCAAACCTTGCTGAAATCTCTTGGACTTCATCACATCGGTAGCGACGTAATCCAGAGCAAAACGGGCAAGTCGTAGAAACTCCACTCCATATTCCCTCACGGTCATTCTCCCTTGCACCAATTGTAGAAATTAGATCTCAAGCTGATTTCTTACTACTTCTGGAAAATATTGTTTGTTGAACTCCTCCACAAACTCCTCCCAAATCCAGGGCAACTCCGGTGTCTCTTGAGCCCTAATCTGTATCACGGACTTCCACCAAGGCCCAGCCTCCCCATCTAGCATGTAGGCTGCCCATCTAACACTTTCGTCCTCCATGCATGTCAGCACGCTAAAAACCTTCTCCATTTCCATCAACCAATTTTCAGCTGCCATCGTGTCTGCCTGCCCAGAAAATGAAGGAGGTCTCATCCTCCTAAACTTCGTGAATGACGAAGGCACAGGCAGTGCGGGTCCTACATGTGGTATAGGTGGCTGCTGTTCTCTCGCTGCATGAGCTGCAAAGGATGCGGCTTGTTGTGCCATGGCAGCTGCCATGGTCTCCATGGTATGCATCATCCTTTATCGCTCCTCTCTATCCTCTTATCTTTCTCTAACTCTCTCTTGTTCTCTTTGATCTCGATCCTGACGATCTCGATCCTCATCCTCCTATTGTCTACTACTGCTACCCCCTGGGGCCTCACTACCTCCTAAAGGTACTCGATTGGTAGGAGAGATGTAATCATCTCCACTACGCACACTTCTCTGTTGGCCTCCCCTGGGTCGGCCTCTTCCTCTAGACGACATTAACGGCTGCATTTGAAACTAAAGTTTCATTAGCAGAAGTCCCTATGTTCTGACAAAAAGAATGATTGTCAGAATTGCTAAAAGAAATTGCTCTGATACCAACTGTGACAGCCCGGATTTCGGCACCCCGAAACCCGTGCCATCAGCACGATCATCTTGACCGTGCCCCTTAGCTATGCACGGAACATTGGTATATCAAGCAATGAACTAAATTGAAATAATAAATAAACTGTGGAATTAAATTGTCATATAAGTATTTCTCAAAAGACAGTTCTACCTTCATGCCTCTGCATGAATGGAGAACCGATCTGAACCATCGATGATAGCTAATCATCACAGATGGTTCGCCCAAAAGAATAATCTCAAACTCTAATTACATTGTTTAACCAAAAACAAGGCTCGACATACCAAGCTGTACCAATAATCTCACAAAACTCTTAAAGCTGCACAACGGAGTCCTCTAGGAGTCCTCAGGAGGTGGCTCCAACTCGTCTCTGGGTGCCGGGTCTGACTCACCAGGGTCAACGTCCCCTGAAGCCTCAGCAGCTGCTAATAGTGGACCTGCGACGTATAGTCTAAAGAGTGAGCTACATCCTAGCTCAATAGGGAACAGAACACAATTGAACATATAAATTACAACTCACATATATTCTATGATATGCCATGCATGATGTGTCTATGCAGTTACTGATGAAAAACAGTTGAAAGGAATCATGTTTTACTGATAGTTTACTCATGTCTTTTAATTATTCATGAATGATACTGAAAAGGCCTAAAGCAAAACTTAACCTTTCAACTTAAGTAATCCCCGAGCAATATAGCATCGAGCCCCGATGAGATACCCATCATCGTCATCTATATAGACAGTTTTAAACGTATTCCCTGGGAATACAATAGTACCCAAGCCCCTTTCCCCTGGGGATTGGTGGCGGGGTTTCACTTGTCTCAACTCAACACCCCTGGGGTGTGCTTACTGTGTACGGATAAGCCTCCGCATTGGCCTACGGTTTCGCCGCCGTATCGGTCACGGATATCCTGTCGCGTCAGTCGTGGATATCCCGCCACGTCGGTGGGGTACCCTATCAAACCTCAAATAACAAAAATATCAGGTGCTTTACATATAGTTATTCACCGTGTAAGTGTGCTATCTTATATCAATTAGGCCCTATCAGACATAATTCAATCTTGGATACATCCCTGGGATGTATCCATTCACTTGCATCACACCTGATGCTCTTATTTCTTTACTTCCTCATCCCCTGGGGATGGCTCATTATAATTACTCTTATAGATGTCACACACACACTTTTCACAAACTCTTAAGCAATAAAAACAGTTTGAATTGAATTCTATATCACTACATATATGCTCTTACAAAATAAAGTACATGTTCAAGGTGTTTCCTACCTCAAGTCTCTGTTTGATCATGCATCAAGGTCCCACGTGGCTCCTTGTGCCCAAGCTCATACGTACCACATAACATATGAAATACATCACTAAAGATGTAACAAAGAAGGTCCAAGACCCTCCAAGAATCTTAAAGTCAAGCTCAAAAGTCAACAAAAACTGGCACAGTCGATTAATCGAACTCTAAAATCGATTAATCGAATCTGATTCGATTAATCGATTTCCAAAATCGATTAATCGAAATTCTCATTCGATTAATCGAATCCCAATTCGATTAATCAAAATTCTCCATTCTATCCAGTCGATTCTCAATTCGAGTAATCGAATTCTCAAAATTGATTAATCGATCCCAAATCGATTAATCGAAATTCTAAATCGATTAATCGAACTCTCATTTCGACTAGTCGATTTCTCCAAGTCCTTTCTTTCCCTCCACTGGAGTTCACTGGAGGTTCCTAGTCGATTAATCGATACCACAATCGATTAATCGAAATTCAAGGTTGATTAATCGAAACTCAATTCGATTAATCGAAATCGGGGTCTTCTGACTTTTCAACTTCTTGGCACAAATCGATTAATCGAATCTCACTTTCGATTAATCGAAATGGCCAGATTCTGCCCCCTTCTGGGCTGTTCCTTCCAATCTTTTTCCAGCTGATTTCTCTCTCTTTTCTAAGCCATTATCCTATGATTTTAGCTATTCCTAACTACAATTAAACCCTTCAATCTATGCATTCAATTTACAAGAATTTTACCTTCAATCAATCTTCAATTGATTAGGTTAAGTGGTTGGAAAGGCTAGGGTTTCCAGCTTTGCTTCTAGCGGATCCCTTGCGTCAAATCCAGCGTTTATTGCTCGAATCCCCCTTCCTCAACTAGCATTTACTCCTTGCATTAACTATGCTCTCCTTCTCTCTCTCTTCTTTACTCTCTCTCAATCAACCAAATAAAAGAGAAACTAGGGCTATTAAACCCTTTTATCTCCCCTCTAACTTGTGTGTTGAGCACATGTACCTTAATAGGTGTATGTGACTAGAGATTTTCATCACACTCCCCATATTCACTCGAATCCTCACATCTCATCCGTTCATCGTATCCTACGTTAACTTATGAACTCTTGTTTGGTCAAACCTATGAGCAATCGGGCACGAATCTCGAGGTCACTGTTTGACGCTATTTTTTGGGATATTACATTAAATCTTAGTATGGCTGATTAATCTCTTTAAATCAGAATTTAATTGATTAATTTCCTTGCTTTAATTAGAGTTTTACTATAATTAATTCATTGTCTAAATTAGAGTTTCAGTAAAATTAGTCTTTCATTTCAGTTAGAATTCTAGTAGGACTGTTATAGTTGCTTTAGTTAGAGTTCCAATACAACTAGTATGTTTGCTTAATTAGAATCCTAGTACAATTAGCATGCTTGAAATAATTATAGTTTCATCAGAACTATTACATGTGCATTCCTAGTACAATTAGGAAACTTGATTATAATTAGACTCCTGATAGAATTAGGAGACTAAAATTGATTAGACTCCTAGTATCATTGGGACACTAAATTAATTAAAATTCTAATAAGATTAGGAAGCTAAATTAATTAGACTCCTGATAAAATTATAATATTAGAATAGATCTACTCACTCTGACAAATTCATAACTAAACTGACAGTAGAACCAGGGAAGTCTAAACTAACCAGAACTATAACAATAAAGGAAAATAAAAGAAAATTTAAACTATCTAAATTATAAGAAAAAGACATAGTTGCTGACGTTCGCAGGCGGATGATTCAGTATAGAAGTAACCCATACCCGCTCTTAAGTGTGATCATTAACTTGTTGCAGTGTCGATAAATATCTGCAGCTAGCGGTCGCAACAAACTAGGAACCTTCCTAGAAACCCCCTTTATTTTTAACATTCGAAATGCCGCATTGCTAGAATTCATTAGGACATAATTGGAAGCCACTGATTCAACGGGAACCGAGAGGAACCCAGAAAAAGTGCGCTCCAACAATAATATGCCATTTTATCATCGTTAACTTAGTGACGCTAGACCTTAGTTTGCTACTAATAAGCTACTAATGTGCAGATATTAAAAAAAATAGTAAAAGAGAACTAAAATATTAATATTCATCAAAATAAACTCAAAAAGCAATAAAAAGAGAAGAGTGAACGAGAAAGAGGATTCGTAAAAGTTGAAAGCCAAGAAATCGTGTTCTACAATTGAGCGTTGTTGCTGAAGAAAGAAATGAAAAATTGTAATTTACGATTCTTCAAAAAGACGTTCAAAGTGGAAGCGATATAAAGAGGATTACGATCAATCATTATGGGAAATCATCAAGAAAATCGTCAACTGTGAGAAAGCTATGAAAATAAGAAATTCGTGATTTATGATTTTATAGAATGAAAGCTTATTGTTATTGTTGATCACGTGAGAACTTACACCATCATGACCTAACTTAGAAGATCTCTTAAAAAAGAATACTGCTGAATCACAGATTTTAGAAGATTGATGAAGAAGACTTTTAAAGATCTCGATTGCTGAAAATAAGGAGAACAACCCAAAAGTACATCAACCATCAAAGCAAGGAAGATTAAAATTAGGAATTAGAGTTATAATAGGATACTTTTGTTTTAGTAGTTTCTTTTATTAGAATTAGGAGTTTTATAAGCCGACCCCTTATGATCTATAAATAAGAGGGCTTGGTATAGGAATTAATCATCAAAGAAATTCTCAGCATCAATTAACAACTGAGGTGGTTTTCTTCCGATCAAAATTAGAGTAGTTTATTTTAGATATCCAAGGTTCCTTGATCACAATTTACGACTGGGATTAAGAGCTGGAAGATTAGAGTAGATATCTGAAGTTTCTCATAAGCAATTTACGACTGTGTATTGTAATTTCTTACTTTGTAAATATCTTCAAATTTTAATTTTAATTGATGACTCAGGTTGAGGTTTGCACATTAGTGTAATGGTTTTTATTTTCCATCTTTGATTTTCTAGAGTTTGAATGATGCCCAAATTTCTTGTAGATGAAAGATTAGTATAAATCTATATTGAAGGATGCTAGTTTTGATTGACGACCAATGCTAGAGAACTAAGATATAGTGAATAGTATTTTAAATTTGTAAACATCCGATAGCTGAAAATTGTGATTGACGACCACAATCTGAAAAAAGAGGATTTAGGATTTATTTTCTGTAATTTAGTTTAAGAAATCATTCTTTATTCATGTTTCTCAAGTAGTTTAGGATCTTAAAAGATAAATATAAGTTTTCAAAAAATTAATATATATAATATAAATCATATCCTCGTGGGAACAATCATATGCTAGTATTATAATTTTCATTGTGCGCTTGCAATAGGTTAAGACTTAATTGGATACATACATAAGTAATCAGCGATCACTGACTCTTTATCTCCTCACCTATGGGATGGAGGCAGTCCTATCATATGAAATACAAGTACCATCCCTCCGTATCTAACTTGATGATCTGTTATCCATAGACGAGAGGAGGGTTACTCTACTCACCGAATTAGAACAACTCGATGAGCCACATCTAAGGGCAGTCGATTACGCGCAAGTGTACTAAAGGAGAGTGGCCAGAGCCTACGATAAGAAAGTCCTCGAGCGAACCTTCGATATTGGACAATTGGTCTTTAAGAAAATTATGCCCTCTAAGCATGCTCATCCCAAAGGAAAACTGGAGCTGAATTAGGAAGGACCCTATGTTATAATAGCCACGTACCCTGAAAATACATACAAGCTGGTAAACCAAGAGGGGGAGGAACTTCCTAACCTGTGGAACGCCATGTACCTCAGAAGTACTACCCTTAGCGTTGTGACCGTCATGTCTCATAATCTGACATAGTAACTTATGATTACCACCCTCGTAGTCATCACGAGCTATTCGCCAGTCATACGTCATTATTCCTACGAATATCTCCCGAAATCTTCTAACTCATCGCCCACCTTCTTACTCGGGCAATTTGATCAAAAGGACTAGTAGAATATCAAACCCCTTCTAAAAGCACAAGTAACACCTGACTCTCACCCCCTTTCCCCGCCATTGGAGGAGACGTTAGAGCACAGAAAATAAAGATGTTAGGCTTAATCAAAACTCATCATTCATACGTTAGCAGGCTTCTTTCAAGATATATATGTGCTTCAAGAGAGACAAAAGTGTGAGATCAAAATTGAGATATAATAGAAGCATACTTGAGCGAGAGCAATACGACGAGTGAACAAGTCAATGAGCCTAGGGAAGCATAAGCAACGTATGAGGACATTCTTGGTAGCCCTACCAAGAGAGTATGAGCAAACTATGAGGGTCTCCCTGGTGCCCCTACACTACTAGATATCGTCGTAAGGTGGCGAGAGGAGGACAAACACTTGCTAACCACAGAATATGAGACTTTAATGGTACCAAAACATGACAGAGGCTCAATCATGGGACTACATACCACCCAAGAAAAAATTGTTACCTACCTCTTTTAAAGTTGTTAAGTAGAAAACTGTCCCGACATCACTGAGCCTTACCCCTCTTTTACCCTTAATTTTACTTTCGGACCATGAGTCAGAACCTTTTGAGGGTATCACCGGGAATAAAACTGAAAACTTGTGAATGATGACTAATGCAATCACCCGCTACCTACCACTTGCCTCACCCCAACCAAGACTATGTGATATAATGGCCACTGTAAAAGGTAAAATCCAACACGTGATTGACATAACCAAACGCTCCCTTCCCTATACGGCAAAGTATCATCAGAGAATTTTCTTTGAGACTAACTCCACAAACACACTCATTGCTCTAGTACAAACCAACACTGGGGCATTTTTATTTTGGAAGAGGAGTCACATTAACGCCCCTGCTTGCTCATAATTAGACGCAGAACAATAAGGTCATCGCTCAAGGAAGACTACCAAAGATACTACACTGCCTGTCCTATCACGCTCCTACACTGGGGCATTTTTTTAGTTTTAAAGTTATTTTTAATACTTTGCTTTCCCTATTGCATTATATATTCTCCTTGTAATGAAAAATAGTAGACAGCCTCAGAAAAAAAAAAGATGGTACAATGATCCTACTTTGTTACTAGACCCCAGTCTGAGATACTTCCCCTTGACAAATAGCAAGGGGAAAATAAAATTACTGATAAACTTTATTTCTATGTGCAAATGCAAGCAACCTTTAACTATTAATGGGCCAGCTCAAGGAAGATTCGAGTCCCAATAACAGATGATGGCACCTAGGCAGACAACTAAAGCATGGAAGGTAAAGAAAAAGCGCAAAGAGGTATGCCTGAACTAAAAATTTCTCTATATATCGAATCTTTTTACATAAATCACCGGGAGCATACCCCTTTATATATAATAGAGAAAAGAATACAAATATGTACATAGCCCTACTCCCTCTGCTGTCTCTGAGATGGCCGCTCGCTGCTGTCCCCGATACCATCAACTAGAGGATCAGGTACTTGATCTACCAAAATCCCTATCTCAACCCTCGGAGTGAGTGGACATGCTCTGGTAGGGGACGGCCCGGCAACAGAACCCCCCTCGCTCGCCTGACTAGAAGCCTGGCCAGACCGCGAACGTGAGGGACCCTGAGACATCACAGTACGGAAGACCAAGTCCTCGTGAGCATAATCCCTAATGCGCTCACGGGTTGTACAATGAGGAAGCCCAACCAAGAAGCCCGTACCAACTGACTCCGACTCAGTCAAGCGACGACCATCCCACGGATACCTCGATCCCTCCTCTCCAGCTGATACCACAACTGGTCTATCATCACCTGCATCTCGGCATGTACCTTCTGGCGAACAGTCTCCAGCTTGGTCGTGTGAGCCGCCTGGCGGGCGATCATCTAAATAAGAGCCTATGCGCCAACCGGCTTCGGGTCACCTGAAAGGGCCTGTCGCCTCGTCTCTAGAACAGCACAAGCTCGCGCTGTCTCCAAGCGTGACTCATCGAGCTTACGAACCTGCATGATAATGAAAAATCAAGAACCAAGCATACCCACGAAGGAAAAAGAGAGAAGAGAAGTATACCAAGTCTGCTCGCTCCCTTAGAAGGCACCGACTGTCGCAGAGGTCACTGGATTTGCAATTTGCACAGGCTGAGGAGGAGGTACCATCACAGGCTACTACAACACAAATAAAAACACATCAAAAAAACACATGTACACGAAAGACTAAGAACAAATATACACTAGCCCAATATACCTGAACTGGAGGAGTAGACTCCTAGGGAGGGGCCTCAGGAGCAGAGTCAAAAATGGCCTGCACAAGACGGAACGAAGCAGGCAAACACAAACTCGTCAGATAAAATCGACTAACCAATCAACGTACAAACTAAGACACATACACATACTATACCTGACTCTCCAGGCGTAGTGAAGCAAATGTTGCCTCCCTCGTCTGGAGATCCTCAGCAAGTGTACACTAAAAAACATTCCAACGCGATATCAGGTCTCTAAATGTAAAATAACTAAATATGATAAAACAAAATAACTCAAGGAAAGAAACTCGCCCAATGCTCTAACTCAGCTCGAAGCTGAGTGATCACCGAATCCTCCCGACTGGAGGATGCTACTGAAGTCGAATCAAATGTTGGAGCAGATACCCCAGCAGTTAAAAACTAAGCCCTCTGTAAACACGACAGACAAAGAATACATCAAAAACAACAAACCAACAATGTTAATGATTAATCAGACCAATAAAATGCTCACCAACCTATTGATCTCCGAGAGTAGGCTAAACTCAACCTCGCGACCAGCCTGTTGCTGACCCTGAAGTAGCTCAATCAGTTGCGCCTGGTGAGACACCTCATCCTCTCTCATCGCCTGATAAATATATGAATACATTAATTCACCAAAACAAGATAAGTAAAACAAAATACAACAAAAATACAACAAACTCACCAAAATATGACGGGTCTCCTCCAACTGACCCCTCAAACCATCCTCTGCAGCTTTGGCATCAGTGATAGAGGCTGTCAGTGACCTCAACATCTCCTCATCGAGACGGGGGGCACACCCCATCCACTACCGCGCAAGGCGCATGGCCTCCAACGCCCCACGAACTCCAGGGCTCAACTAACCACGCTCCATCTCCGCCAGTCTCTCCCTCAACACTCCAGCAAAATCAAGCCCACTGATACTGAAGGAACTCTTCCCCTGAAAGGGAAATTGGGAGAAAAGTTGGCCACTAAGATCCTCAAACCATCTCGTGTAGGCCCTAGCATCCGCTTCATCCTGAGCTCCGGTAACCTCGGTCCCCCCAGACCTAAAATCCAACTACTGATTTGGCATCTTCTTCTTAAAGAAGCAGCCAGGGGGACCAGTCTTCTTCTTCGACACCCGCGAACGAAGCTCCAAAGGGACTCCTTAGGGAGTCCCAACTGTCGAGCTACCCTAGAAAGGTGAATCCGCTCCACCATCTCAAAGCAGGGGGCCCACATCTCCCGCCTAAAAATGGGGCAAGCCAGACTGTATAACAGTCTGATCCGCACCGCACCCTCCCCATCCTCATAGGGTCTCCAAATAACTTATAACTTCAAAACAACCCAGATGAAAGTGTCAGTAAGATTCAAACTACACGATAAGACAACCTAAACAAAAACAAAGTGCACACACACCTGACCGAGGTGCATATCCTCAATCAAACACCTCACAGTCTGTAGAGCCATAGTCCTCCTACGGTCTCTCATCAATGTCCACCACAAGTACATGCAAGGAAATGTAGGTGTTGTCCCTGGAGGTACCCTAGGACGTAGGAAGAGGAAATGGTCATATGCCCAGAATTTAATGAAACCACGTAAAACAACATCAATAAAATCCCTAAAAGAAAGTTATCTAACCTAAGAACTTATAAAGGGAAAAGAAAATTGAAACCTCACCAGAAGAAAGGGAATGAAGCCACCGATGGTCATGACTCCCCTTGGCTGACGAAATAATTAACCGTAAAGGTGGGCTAACACCACCGCACCCCACGCATATAAGGGCACCCGCTCCAAGTCCATAAGCAAGAGCAGAAATAATCTGGAGATACACCCCTGAGTAGAGGACGAAAATAGAAATCCTCCAAAAAAATGCATCAGGAAAGACCTGATGACACGGTCTGCCTCCACCCCTGCCCCCAATACGGGAGCCCAAGCCTCTATCACCCTGCAGTGCCTCTCATACACCACCGCAGACTAAGAATGATGCCTCGTAGGAGTGAACCTCGCTCCAAAAGTATCAAGAAACTAATTGGTCTGCATCAACCCTGGCATGAACCTGCTAGAATCATACTCAACCCCAACACTCTACGCTCGCCACTTGATAGTCAGACAACATCTATCTAGTCACAGGCTCACCCTCGATCAGCACTCCAGTGACACGGACCCAGTCCTCAGGGGTCAATAACATCATACTCGTAGGGAAGAGCAACGCTTGATGCTCCTCTCTCCACCTCTCTACTGTAGCCCCAACTAGACCAACATCGAGATGGAAAGGTTTGAGCCCTAGAATGGGCCTGAAAGCAAAACCCACAAGTCTCTCCTACTAGAATGTAGGGAGAGCCGAATACCATGCATCAGACTCGCCCCATGTAAAATTGATGCATAGAGAATGGGTTCCTAAATGTATGACAAACAAAAATAAAAGAAACGTAAGAAAAATGACACAAAAGATAACGACTAACTATGCTTAGGACAAAACAAACATGAAAATAGAATCTATGCGGACTAGTAAACATGACAAACATAACATGAGAGAAATAAAATGTAACCTAAAACTATATCCAAACATAATGCAAGTTCTGCATAAAAGTAAAAAGGTTTCCATGCCCTAGAAATCTAAGTTATAATTAGAAAGAGCCGAACACTTACCTGATTCGACGCGAAGGCATAGACTAATGGGATCCATATCGGACGCTTGGCCTGAAGCAGATCGGCGCCCTCTGCAAGTGGAGGAATCACACCCTCATCACCAAGAGAAACCTCATCCCCCTCGACAATCGCCACCACCTCGATAGGACCCTCTTCAGCAACCGCCACTCCCCGTTCGACACAAATCTCCAGAGTACCCAACGGCCACTCCCCGTTCGACACAAATCTCCAGAGTACCCTCACCCTCTAGCATCCGCCCTAACTCTGAGATAGTAATACTACTCTCAGGCTCCATCTCACAAGAAAGTGTCGGAAAAAGGAAAAGAACACAAGAAACCACATCAAAATTTGACAGACAGATCACAAGATATCAAGGAATCACGGAAACTAGAGCACTTGAGAGCAGGAAGCATAGAAATCAAGAAAAGAACGCATAGGCAAAAAGAGAAAGAATTATGACTTTTATAGACATAGGCCAATCCTGCGCTAACCCCACAGTGCATAATTGAATCGAGCGTCATGCACCATGTGTGAATTCCGAGTCCCGCATCATTCCTCATGCGCAGAATTATCCTTCCGTCAGGCTGCGTGGGCGACAAATTGAAATCGCACATCGACACTTGCGCGAGACTAGAATTCCATGCACTCACAACCACGCGGAATTCACAAGTCAACCAGCTAGTAAACCACAGGCCTTTTCTTTTCACACGCAATCTGATTAAACGCAGAAGCCCCTGCATGTAATTAACCCACCAACCTTTGGATCCCACGCCTCAGCATATGTGCGAAATTATATTCAACACCAATGAATATGCGCAAAATTACCAAATCATAACCAAAAAAAAATTATCGAGGCTGGAAGGCCTCTAAATGTGAATACAAGTCAAGAAGGCCCTTAGATGCACACACACATGAATGAGTTACACACACGTATTAGGCAAAGTAAAAGATGAAGAAAATATTATAAATAAAACTTCATTTATTAAAAAAATTATTACAACCCCCTGAGTTTACAATCCAAAATAAAAACCTAAAAACTTGACTTACAACCGAAAACAAAAATCGAGAATCCTAAAACATATACACGACGCACAGGAGCATTCAATCAGAAGCAACAGAAGAAGTCGGAAGGGGATTGATTGGGTAACTCCCTCTCCCTCCACTTGTAATGACTCTCTTTCGCCATCTTCACCTCCTCTACCACCGCCTTCAACGTTGCCTTCACTACCTCATGCTAGCAGCGACCGAGACACACCCGCTCGCCAGCCGATCACCTCGACTACGACGGTGCTTCTAATAACCCCTCCCTTCCACTAAAGCGGTACTTCCAAGTGGCATCATCACTGAACATCATGACAGGACGAAGATCGCGTGAAATCACAAAGAAAGGAAGGAGAGACATTCGGCCTTAGATAAGCAGAGAGAAAAAGAAGGAAGAAAATGAAGAAATTCAAAAGAGCCCCAAAGTATATATAAACACCCGGCGAATTACGCGCTAAAATCTTCACGCAAAATCCAATTAAGCGCCTATGAGACTGCGCGGATTTACAATCTCACACAAACTGCAACATTCGCAATCCAGCCCCTAATAAATCATGCATGCGACAAATCAATCTCGCACCTATACTATCATGCAAAATCCAAGACACGCGCCATAATCACTGTGCAGAATTTGAGTCGACGCCTCAAAGTCAGTGTAAAGTAACGCCTTACTCCTATTAAGCAATGAAAAATATCATTTTTCACCTCCTAACCTGACCTTTGTTGGACCCTTGAGCTGACTAATAATATGTTTTGAGTATTTTGTAGTTAAGCAATAAATTGTAAGCTTAATACAGACTTCCACTTAAAAGAGTCAAAGAAGCAATTTGCTGCTCAACATGTGACCTTACAGCCCAAAGGCCAACCAATCAAGCAGTCCACAGAGCCTTGGAGTTCATGAGATTACCTCAAGCTCAAGTGGGAATGCTTGAGGCTGAGTGCAGTGTAAGGAATGAGGAATGAATCCTACCAAGAGGCTACTGAGTGTTGAACAAATGAAGACCAACACACTAGAGATGTGTGCCAGCTATGGAAGCACAAAGCAGAGCTATCGAGAAGTTCTGAGAGCAAGGAATGAAGTAGTCGAGAGGGTAACTTTAGCTACCGAGAGGATTCCAGTGGCTATCGAGAGGTTGGAAGTACAGATATGGATCCTGTCGAGAGGAACCTTGAGATAAAGAAGTTGTCGAGAGCTCCCCCACACCTGTCGAGAGGTTCTGAGAGTGAAATAATGAAGAGATCGAGAGGATGATAGAACCTGTCGAGCAGTCCAAGACAACCTGTCGAGAACTCAATGGTGAATTAAATGACAAGTCGACGGGTTGATTATAACATGTCAACGGGATGAATGCAGAACTGGACAACAGGATTAATTTAGTTTCCAATCCTGTCGAGAGCTACTCCCAGTCCTGTCGAGATGCTGCCAAACCTGTCGACTAGCTACTTCAATCCTGTCGAGAAATCTGTGAAGCTATCGAAAGCCAATGCAACCTGTCGATGTGAATATAAAGCAGACAAAGAACTTGTTGTTGCCCCGTTTACCTTGTGCTAAAAAGGGGTTTAAAATCAAACAATTATAGAATCTATGGATTGCACACACACCAAGGCAAACAGACTCACAGACCTGCAAGTATTCAAGGCTATTGCAGCAAGTTTTAAAAAGGGTAAGGGTATGTCCACAGGGAAATGTGGTCTAACTTTCAGTAAATCTCCAGATCCACAGTGGATCTGGCACTCTATTCTAATCTAAGAAAGAGGAGAGGTTTTGGGGTTTTGTCACTTTAACTACAAACTACAGAATTAAGTGCTACTGATCCAGATCTATTCCAACACAGCAGTTAGGGGTATTGGTCTCTCACTGAAAATCAAAGGAATCAATGGCAATGTTAAGAGTTGATCTGCTACAATCCTCTTTTCTGGTGCCCAGCTTCCCAGGTTACCCTGGCAGAGCTGAGGTATAAGAATCCAATCTCAATCAGAGAATTGAAGCAATCCTAAGGCTATGATTTGTCCACTTTAATGGTCACAGACCATCCTAGAAATTGTTCCGCTTCAAAGATCTTGATTAGAACAGGAAAACCATTGCAGATGTTGTAGATGTCAGGATATAAGACCCTCATAGGCTAACATCTACAGGACTATCCAACTCAGGGAAAACAAATACAAAAAAGTGAAATATAGATCAGAATCACCTTTAAAATCCACAATTATATTACAAAATTATAACACGATTGTGCTCAAATGTGCAATCTGTGCATCTTACAGTTCCATACAATGCCTTTGAATCTCTCAAATTACAGCTTAAGACCTCACCCTAACTACTGAAAAGAGTTTTAGCCACTCGTGATTGGCTAAAGAGAGAAGGTGGAAAGGAGGAAGAAGAAGGGAGAATTTTTTGGACAAAATGGATCTCGCCCTAAGCTCTGGTTTTCTCAATTTCTGGATCCTTTTCTTTTGTATTTCCTCCAAGTTTTTATACTCTCCTCCTTTGTCCTCAGATCCATTTCAGCCAATCAAAATGCAAGGAGATAATTCTGTTATGCTTATGTGGCCAATTTCTCTTCTAAAAGCTCTTCTCCCATTGGTTCTCATCTGACAAGTACATGTGATACCATTAGGGTTTCTGTGCGTGGCCCATTGTGTGCCAAAAATACCCCTAGGGGTCACTGACGTGCTTCAAAACACGTGCACAAGATTCTAGCGTGGGAAGCTACTAAAGAAAGAATTGAGAAGTTCCCTAAATCGACTGTCGAGAGGTTCTAGGTTCCTCTCAACGAGATCTGTTTGGCTTTGCATGCAAATCGACAGGTTTGTAGACCTATCGAGAGGATTGACGGCGCTTGTCGATAGGATTGACGATCATCTCATTCATCCCCTCGACAGGTTGTGGTCAACTCATCGATTGGTTGTCGTAGATCCTATCAACAACTTCTTTTCGTCATCTCGAGGACTACGCCTAGTAGTTGTCGACAGGATTGGGTGCACTGCATGACGAATTCAGTTGAACCTCTCGACATGTAAATCGATCCTCTCGGCTTCCCCTTGTACCTCTTGGTATCCTCTCGACAAGATCCTGATCCTCTCGATATCTTCTAATTTAGGCACTAGATCCTCTCGACAGCTCAAGAGAACCTCTCGACAGCTTCTTTTCTATGCTTCCTTGGCTGGCACACACTTCTAATATGTTGTCTTTCATCTGTCTCGCCTTCAGCCACCTCTAGGTGGATTCAATCTTCAACCCTTGGCACTGAACTTGGTCTCAAGTGCACCTAGTTGTGAGTTTCTAATTGCTTATTTGGCCCTTTTTGTTGGCTATCTGTGCTAAGATTGTAATTTATTGCTTATCTATAAAACACACTTAAAACACATTATTATACACCTCAAGGGTCTTCCAAAGGTCAGGTTAGGAGGTGAAAAATGGTATTTTTCACTACTTAACACACCCCCAAACCTAAGCTTTGCTAGTCCCTGAGCAAAGGAGAAAGTGAAAACAATTATTGAAAATGAAAAATGCCACTTTTGTAGGGAACACAGATGCATTTAGCATATGCATCAAGCCTTTTAAACCCCTAGGTGATCCCTAGTGGAGGAGTGAAGTCTCCTAAGGGTTTACAGTGAAGTTACCCACAAACTTATCCAATAAGGTCAGTTAATATTAGTGCAGAATATTGAAGCAAGCAGTAAGTAATCATAAAGTTCAATCCACACCTTTGTCCAATCAGTTTTTAGAGGATTCTCAGCAAAAATATGGCAGTTTAAACCAAAGTACTGTTGTGGCTCCTTCATAGTCACTCAGCTCATGTCCATGTAATTTGTGTGAAAAATAGTGTAAAGTTTACTATTAAATTGAGAATCATGTGATGATTATGCCCCCAACAAACCTGATTCAAACACCCAAATCTCACTAGGTAGGCACTCCTAATCAAAAATAGAAGGGTGTATCACTTCACACAGCTCAAGAACAGTTACAGCCCTCAAATAGGACTGCAAGCATGAGCATAGGCATTGCTCTAATTTCTGAAATTTCCTAACTCTTTTTACCATAAATTAAATAATTCCTCATCTCTATATGACAGCTCAATTAATTTCAGATCAGTAAGGTCTTTTTATTGGGTTGTAATGTGGCTTATGGGTGAAATTTGTAAAAGAATAAAAGGGGCAAAAAGGATTCAAATTGAGAACTCAGTAAAGGTAAGGAGGTGGTCTAGACAACACCTTCATTTCAGCACAATTCCATCTATTTCTTGAATTTTCGGATTTGAAGTGATCAGTTTCTAATCATCTTTTCAGTCTTTCAATGAAATGACTTCTCTTTCTCATTCCTTTTATTTTTATTTTGCTTTTCTTTTTCTTTTCTTTTTTTTCTTTTTTTTATGGGTTGGAATGCCATAACACCACCAAATGTGCTTTCCTCTTTCTCAACCAAACATCAAACCGGCTCCACCTTTTTCAATTCCTTCGCCTTTACCTTCTGAAATCTCAGAGTGAGGGTCAGGCTATATCAGGTCACTGAGATCTTGGGTTCAAATTTTCTGGTTTTTATCAAAGAAAATTGGGAATTTCAAGGCTCAAATGGTGTGTATCAAGGGCAGTTTAAAGGTGGGAAAATTTTGGGCTCAAACTGTCCAAAGGATGGCCTTACTTCATGTCCTCAATGTCATGAGTGTTGTCAAGCTATTTCAACTTAGAATTGCCTAACTTCTAGTGATCAAAACTAGGTCTAATCAGTCCTTAGAACAGAAAGAAATGTTGCCAAGACACTCTTCAAGGAAAAAAAAAATATTTCAAGCCCAAACCTCACTAGATGTGGTCTTCCATCAGATTTCTGGGGGTATCACCTCACAATTTTCTCTCTTTTTCAAGTTCACAAAGCACTAATTTTCAAAAATTTCTTGATATTTACTTCCTACCCATGTTGGAACTCCATCACCTTTAGTATAAAAAGTTTTCCATTTCCTCTTATATAAAAAAATCAGGTGGGGATTCCTTTCATTTTTCACAGATGTTTATTCAATTCTGGCTGCACTAACATTAACTATCCTATTGGCAAGGCATACTTTGCCACACCCCAAAACCTATGAGGAGTAGTGTCCTCACTGTTCAGAGAGAAGGGTGTAGTGCAACCCGGCAACAACATAAATACACAGAGAAAGACAACAAACAAATGGCATAAACATTAAAGAAACTAATCAATCATCAAAAGGAAATTGTAGTAAAATATATACAAGGAGTATGCAGCACCGAAAGTAAATCGGCAGGAAGAAAACTAAAGCATGCTACAATTATTTGCAAGCATCATCAGGCCATTCATAGAGATCCGCTAGCTTCCTCAATTCTTCATTGGAGAGAGGTTGTTTTTTCTTGGGTATGGACTTCTGGGTTGGCTGGCTCGGTGCCTCCTCAGACTGGGCAGTAAGTCCTTTGTCTTTCTTCAGATTAGTGCCAGAGGGGACAGATCTTTTGGCAGTGACCTTTCTCCTTGAAGAAGTTCGCTTAGGCTCTAGAGGGGCAGGCTCAGTGTGGGGAGGGACTTGGACTGGAGGAGGAACAACATCCATAGGTGGAGTAGGAGTAGGTGGAGTAGGTACATGAGTAGGTGGCTGTGGAGCTGGTTGGGCTAAATTGGTCAATGAAGATTGGATGGCTACTAAGGTCTGGGAGATAGGGCCTGGATGAGAAGGGTGGAAGTTATGGATAAGAGTGTGCCCTCAATGAAAGATTGGGTAGTGGTACTGGCTATGACATGGGATTGGATTGATTGGAAGAGGTCTAGGATTTGGGGTAAAGGGTCAGGTATGGTAGCAGGTGGAGTGAGTTGAATAGGTGTAGTGTGGGTATGTTGGAAAGAGGTTGCTGGAGGTTGGGAATGAGAAATAGGGGGGAATGTGGGCTGTGGAGAGTCAGGGAGTGGATTATAGTCATGCCCAATATCCTCCACTATGGATGTCATCTGGGATGAAAATCCTTCAGTGGTTGATAGGTCTTGGGTTAGGGCAGGTGAGATGGAAAAAATTGGCTCGCTCGCAAGGGGAGTGAAGAGTCGAGAAGACATGGAAGGGCTGAAAGGGATAGTGGTTGATGTAAATGAGCTAGCTGGATGGTGAATGAGGGCAAAGTAGGGATGGGGTCAGTGAGTGGAGAAGAGAAAATTGGGGTGGAGCTGGAAATGGTTGTGGAAAGGGAGACTGGGCTATTTTGAGGAGTGGGAACTGGCAAGGAAGGAAAAGAAGGGGATATGATTGCTGTGAGAAATGGAGGGGTGGTGGAGCTTGTAGCAATGGAACTAGCCATAAAGAAATGCAGATCAAAGGTCGGGGTGAATGAGGGTGCAGAGGATATGAGTGGAGGCTCAAAGACAGGGGCAATAGATGTGTGCAAAAGCTCATGGGTGACTGAGGTAGAAACCGCAGGAGGGGGTGCTAAGCTCGAGGCAACAGAGGTGTTAGGAGTTTCTTCCTCAATCTCTTTAGTTGACCTGACGGTGCCTTTACCAATGAGGGTCCCACTGGTAGACCAAGCCCTTTTTCCAAACACTGTGGGCTTCACTTTCTCCACTTCCTCATCTTCTTTAAACACAGATCCCTTTCTCCTAAGCAAAGCAGTAATGAGCTTGCTGTAGGGGAGCCCTGGTAGGGCTTGAGCTTTCTTATATTTTTCATTCACCTCCATCATTACTTCAAACACCAACCATGCAGCATTAACAAATTGGCCCTTAGCGAAGAAGTACAGGGCATCCATTATCGGTGTTCTTTCTTGCTGATGTCCACTAACAAAGATATTCTTTTGCAAAATTGAATCAAAAAACCGTAAACTAAGGGATAAATCTCTTCTCCTAATTGAGTCCCCATACCCTACAATACTTTGAGTCAGCTGCCTGGCCATTGATTTGAAAGAGGCATTCTCAGATGCAGCCAGGCCATAAATTGGGTCATAAACAGACGGGACTCCTAATGCTATCCCTATATCTCTGTAATCCACCACCATTTTCATCTGATCAATCAGGATTACCAGGCAGGGCTCAAGAGAATCTGGCTTGGTTTGTCTCTCGAGATTCTGATACCACAACTTGACCAACCTTGGGTAAGATTTTTCATTCAATGGGCTCATCATGGGTGTCAAGCCTGCCTTCACCAGCTAATTCAAAGTATCCTGACACTCCCCTAGCTTAGAAAAATAGGGGGTGTCGAAAATAGTTTCCGAGATCAGATTTAATTCATCCACAAATTCATTGGGTGTGGACAAGTTGACATTGACCTCCAGCTCAGGGATTTCAGGCTCAGTGGCCGATACTGTCTCAGGGGCTTCCTCAACCACTTCTTCACTAATTTGGACCTTTTTAGCCTTTTTGGTCTTCTTGTGTCTTGTAGTCTTCTGCCCAGCTTCATCCATGGCAAGTTTCCTTTTTGCAGGGGGGTCTCCTTAGGCTTTGCAGGTTGCCTAACGGATGTCCTAGTGGCTTTGGTGGTAGATTTAGAAGGCATTTTGAAAAGATTTGCTAAGTCATCCTCCTGCTCATCCATTGATTACTCAAACGCTTCAAATTCACAACTAATCACCACACAAGCTTCTGAGGATGCTCAAGTTATTCCCCCGGATTCACAATATAAACTCCCAAACTTGAAACAATAGAGCGAAGCAAAAGGAAAGCTTACCGATAGAAATCTAGAGTTTGTGATATCTTAATAGGCACGGGACCAAAACAGCTCGAACTAGGTACAAAATATAGCTTTTGATGGATTAAAACAAAGTGGAAATTTGCTAGGAGGTTGCAATAACAGCCAGTGAGGTGGAGAGGGAGAAAGCAAAAATGGGAAAAATTGCCAGAGTAACTCTCAGCACAAAGATAAGGTGTCGAATGGTGGAAAATGAAGCTGTCATTAGGTTTTAACAAGGGAGAATCAATTTTCGATAGGATTGGGGAAGGTGCCGACAAGTAGTTCCTACTTGTCGGCGGGTGAAAAGTAGCCATTCCTCGCGAGCGGTTCAATTTTAATCTTATAGATAGGTTCTAAAATTACACAGGAACCCTTCGAGAGGATTGGAGATCCTCTCGACAGCCATTTCAGCTCAGTGCGACATATTCTCAATAGGCTCCAGGTTTCAGAGGCATAAACACTTCAAGAGGTTTAAATATCCTCTCAACATGTATCCTGAACCTATCGAGAACTTCACCGATCAGCGTCAGAACCTTTCGACGATCACTTCTACACCTCAAATACCTGTCAACAATTAATTGAAACCTCTCCACAGGTTAAAATGCAGTTGTAGACACCCAAATTTGGCCCATGGCCCGAACCCGTAGGAATCACCCTAGATCTCCTAGGAACCTACCCCGAACCTTTAGAAACCAACCCCGACCCTTAGAACCCTTTTCGAACCCTAACCTAACCTTCCCAGGCAATAAGGAGGAGGGGTGCACAAAAACTGCCTACGACCCTCTACAGCAACCAAATCTTATACCATTGAAGAGTAGAGGTCATCAGCTTTCCAACGGTCTAAGAATTGCCCCAATCAGAGGTATATATGAGAAGATATGGCAGTCCAAACCCGAAGGGCAGGAAGGTAATTTCAAGTAGGCCCCCTAGGGATTTGGCGCGACTATTAGTCGCGTTAGGCTATTTCTCCCCAGAAATGGCCTGGCGTAACTAATAGTTGCACCAAGTATAAATTTTGCTTGGCACAACTATTAGTTACGCCAGGCCAATCCTCCCAGTTTTTAAGCCTGGTGCAACTAATAGTTGCGCCAAGTTTAAAGGTGGCCCCCACCCCGCGAGCTAACTTCCAGACACTGTTCTGCACTATTTTACTGTACATTTTCCTGGCGCAACTATTAGTTGTGCCAGGCATATGAACAGTAATTATGGGATTTTGCCCCGAATTTCATGTTTGGGGTTTGACTTGTTGACCACCTCGACCTTTGGAGTGTGTTTTGATAGTTCTGTTGCACCCATTCCTTACCTATTTGTAACCCTCCAAGTGGCCTAAAGCCTCACCACATCATCCACCATTAGAACCACCTTCACACCTTTCCAAGCTCTCAAAATCCTAGGAAACCTTAGATATGAGATTACCTAATTGCTAAACTCATTTAGCTCTTAAGTGACCTTCTAACCCACCCTTTTCCTATAAATAGAACCCCCCACCCCTTGGTTTAGGGGTTGAGAAATTTACTTAAGAGAGAAAGAGCTCAAAGTGAGAAGTTCTTCCTCCCTTTTGTGCACTATTTTCACCCAAATTCCATAATTCACAAAACTCCTTTAGACCTTAGCATTTCATAGAAAACCCTTAGGTTAGGTGTGTGTGATCCCCTAGCCTCCCTTCCCTACCTCTTAGCTTCAAGCCTTAAGAGTTAGAACCACATTTACCCAGACAAAACCTTCAAGAGCTCATCAAAGCAAGCCACGCAAGGCTCTCCTACGGTGCTACAAGGGCCCGAGGGCTCCGGCTCTCCCCTTTCTTCTCCTATCTCTATCTAGCTCCCTCCATCCTCCCATTTGTACCGTTACGCCACCGATTTTTCGGTAGGAATGGAGGGGCACAAATAGGATTCTAAGCCCTTTTGGGTAAGAGGAAGCTATTTTCTTTTCTTTCACTTTATTTTATTTTTGGCCATTAGTAGAGACCGCATTAAGCGGGTTGATCGGGTGCCTAACACCTTCCCGATCGATAACCGAAGCCCCTACCAAAGAGCCTTTGGTGTGGACCGGATTCAGAGTCATATTTTTAGCACTTCGGTGCTCATAAAAATGAACTAGGTATCCCGGGACACCAAAAGCTCCGAGTGGCGACTTTATATTTTTTTTCATTAAAGAGTGCATCGTCGCAACGGGAATCGTCCTGATTCCCACGGTTGCATAGATGGCGACTCTGCTGGGGAGTAGCTATTAGAGCTTCCCCTTGAACTAGGCCTTTTTTTATTTTTCTAACATTTTATTACTTTTTTTATTTTATTTTTACTGTTTTTTATACTCACCCCTCCGATTACGTCACTTTACTCACCCCTACGTTTCCGCTTTAAATTTCAGCAATCTTCGCCTAGTCACTTGACTGGCACCTTTCTTACTTACCCCTACGATTCGGCTTTAAATTTTAGCAATTTTTGCCTAGTCACTTGACTGGCACCTTTTTACTCACCCCTACGTTTTCGCTTTAAATTTTAGCAATTTACGCCTAGTCACTTGATTGGCACCTTTCTTACTTCCCTTTACAATTCGGCTTTAAATTTCAACACTTTATATTTCCCGCCTAGTCACTTGACTGGCCCCGTCATTTTTTTTTACTTTCATATCCTAACAGTGGACGCCGGCCAGTAGTGGCAGCACGGGATAATCACCCCCGGTCTTTGAACTAAAGAAAACTTCCGAAAAAAAAAAGAAAAAAACTTTGAAAAAATTAAAATTGAACCGAATTAGGGAGCTTAATTAATTTGTTTTGCGGGGTAGATTTTTCAAAGGGGTTGGGTTAGGCACACATACAAATACCCGGGTCTTAGTATGGCGGCAGCCCCTAGTGGTGATGATCTAAAAAAGTCCCAGCCCAACTAGTATCTGAGAAAGCGCTTGCACTGGAGGTATATCGGATGGGTTCCCATTCCGAAGCATAAAACCCTTGGGGAGCGCATTAGCGAGTTATACCGGACTCAATCCTTTAGGTGCGGTGTGGAGAGAATCGATCACCAAAAATAGCTCAGTTCTCGGAAGCCTAGCTTCCATAAAAAACCAAAAAAGAGACTCATTTCGGGCATCAATGGCTGTTGTTTTCTGTTCTGGAGAGGCAGTTTTTGCCTGGCACATGTATTAGTTGCGCTAGTGTAAAAACACTAGAATTTATAACTGGTGCAACTAATAGTTGCGCCAGCTTTAAACTCCAAAATTTTACCTTGGCGCAACTAATAGTTGCGCCAGTGTAAAATTCCTCCCCTACAACCTGGGCGCAAGTATTAGTTACGCTAGGTCTATTTAGCAGCACCCAACCCGAATCCTTGGCCCTTTCCACCTCCCAAGTTCCCCGATCAGTGTGCATAGTACCTTGTTTAGGCCCCGCCATCTCCGACACCCAATACGCCCCCGCCGGTCAAGAGAAGGCAACTTCTTTTTGGCTTGTTTCGAGGGATCGGGTCATTTGCCTCGATTTCCGTGCCTTCAATAGATCGAAGGTTCTCCTTTGATTCTTCCGAAGTGCATCGGAACCGTCGCCGTGGGTCTTAAATTAAGGTATGAAAGCCACCCGAAAAGGAAATTCCAAGGCCTCGGAACCTTTATTTTTCAAAAAAGTCTTCATAAAATTCAAAAAAACATATATAATCAAAACCCAAAAAATATATAGTTTGTGGTGCTGGCACAACGGCATCATCTTGCCCTCCATCGTCCCGTAGGGGAAGAAGGAGGAGGATTTTTGGGCCTTATCTAAGGCACCCTTACCCAGCCCGCCCCCGAAGAATGTCGTGGGTAGTGGACCCGGCTTACGCCGATCCCGACTCATCCCCGCCACATTCTCTAACCCACTCCCATTTGGGAGAAGTCTTTTCCACCATCCCCTCACCCAACCCCTTTTACCAACGCCCATTCATGCCCCCATATTCCCAACCACTACCCCCCAAAATATCCAAAGTCCAACCCCCCATTCCCCATCTTTTGCCCAAACCATGCCCATGCAAAACCCTAACTCATTTTCCCAATCCATATCCATGCCCCAATTCCCATCATCCCCATATAGACCCGATCCACCCATATTCACATACATCACTTCCGCCCTATTTGATCCCCCACAAATCCCCCCATCTACCCGGGTCATGCCCATTTTTACCAGGGCCATGCCCAGTTTTTTCCAAACACCCACACTATATCCTCCATCATCCTTAAACATCCCTAACCCATCCCCCTCTGCCAATGCCCCACCCCATTCCTTTAATCCATCCCCTATCCTATCATCTACCATGGCCATGCCCAATTTTCCCTCCACATACACCCCATCCATTAAATCCACCATCCACATCCAACCCCCCCTCCATGGCCATCAGGGAGGAGATGTTCCAAGCATACTCCTCATGGAGGGCTTCCCAAAATATCTCTCCTCCACACCCCACATCCATGAACCCATCCCATACCTTAGCAAACCTCCATGCTTCGCTCCCCCATGACCCCCATCAACCTCCCATAATCCACACCATCCAAACCCTCATCACCCACATACCCCAAGGCCCCATGGCCCAACCTCCCACCATCCATACACCCCAAGGCCAAATGGCCCAACCTCCAAACTCCCACATACCCCAAGGCCCATTGGCCCAAACCCCCTTTTCCCACATATCTCAGGGCCCCATGGCCCAACACCCCACCATCCATGATCTCTAGGGCCCCATGGCCCAATACCCCACTACCCATCATCCCCAAGGCCCATTGGCCCAAACCCCCATTACCCATATCCCCCAGGGCCCATTAGGCCAAACCCATCAGGGGCCCATGGCCCAAATCCACCAATGACCCATGGCCCAGACCCAACAAGGCCCATCGGGCTAGACCCATCAAAGGCCCATGGCCTATACCCATCAAGGCCCATTAGGCCAGACCCACCAATGGCCCATGGCCCAGACTCAACAAGACCCATTGGGCCAAACCCATCAAGGCCCATTGTGCCAAACTCACCAATGGCCCAAA
Organism: Chloranthus sessilifolius; assembly: GCA_021018995.1. Lineage (NCBI taxonomy): Eukaryota > Viridiplantae > Streptophyta > Magnoliopsida > Chloranthales > Chloranthaceae > Chloranthus > Chloranthus sessilifolius. The sequence continues at coordinate 92,178,897 of CM037584.1, read as the reverse complement.
CCTACCAGGGGCCCATGGCCCAAACCCATCAATGGCCTATGGCCCAAAATGGCCAAGGGTTCATGGCCCAAACCCAAACCTCACACTCATACCTTCCACAATACCCCCAACAATTAACCCAACCTTCACAACTGAGTCAAACCCATGTCATCCCCCAAACCCAATTCTCCCATGGTCCCACACCCCAAGGCCATCTCCAAACCTTCCCCCATACCCAATGGCCCTATTAGGCCCCGCCTCAAAACCAAATTCCCATCACCCAAAAAACCTTTCCTCACCCCCAATGGGCTCACCCAACCCCTACTCATGTCATTCCCATCCAACCCATGCAGCAACAGGTTGAGAATCCCGTCCTCACTACACCCTACATAGATCAGCAGTATAAGGAGGACAAGATCAGAAATAGTGGGGCCTATGCTGGGGCTTTGACTAGCCTCAACCCCCCTCCCATAATTGCCCATCCCCTGGTGGCCCAGAGTGAAGTCCAACTAACGGCCGAGAAAGCGACCCCTGTATCGAAAGAGTCAGAGCAGCTGAAAGAACAACTAGACAAAATATAAAAACAGCTGATGAAAATGGGTGGTGCTGAAATCCATGCCACAGACTTCACAGACTTATGTCTGTTCGCTGAGGTCCCCCTGCCCCCCAAATTCAAAATGTCAGCCTTCGACAAATATAATGGCACGGGCAATCCTATTATCAAGTCCTATCATGGGGACATGTGTATCTGAGGACGAAAGACTACTAATAAAAGTCTTTGAAAAGAGTCTGACCGGGACGGTTTTAAGATAGTTCACATCATTAGAACCGTCTATGATGAAAACATGGAGGGACTTGATGCATCTCTTTCAAGAATAGTATGTCTACAATATAGACATTGAGCCACGTAAGTCCGCCTTGGCCCATTTGAAGCAGAATTAGAACAAGACCTTTAGCGACTACTTGGGGCGATGGAGGGCATTGGCAGCTCAGGTCAGGAACAGAATACCTGATGATGAACAGATAAAGATGATTTCAAAGAACACTCTGCCAGTGATTTTAGACTTTTTGGTATATCAGCAGCAAACCAGCTTTGCTGATCTGGTGAGGAATGCCAACCGATGCGAGGACGCCATCAGGGAGGGGCGTCTAAATAAGAACGTGCCAAGTGGACCCAGTGGGGTTAGAAGATTTTCATAATAGAGGAACGAGAAAAGAACAGGAGGCGATGTCCAGAACATAGTCAATACCAGGACCAATAATAATACTACCCCATTTCAATTTCAGCACAATTTCAAGACAAAGAAGAATGGGCAAGGATGCAAATGACCCCGGAAGAGGAGAGCAGCTTTCTACCGAAGTCTTCACACCTCTGGGGCAATCTTTGAGTGTACTTTTGCCCATGTTAGTAGAAAAGGGATTAGTTGCTATCCACCAACCGCAACCTCCTCCTCACCCGATCCCAAAGAACTATGACCAAAATACCCACTGTAATTTTCATCAGGGTCCGGGTCACCCTACTAATCGCTGCTTCCCATTGAAGCATGCCATCCAGGATTTGATCGATGTTGGGAAAATCATTCCCCCTACACCTTCTCAGCATGCTAATATTCACCAAGTGCCACTACCCCAACATCCTACCGGAGGAGCAGGTCCCAGACCCACCGTCAGAATGATAGAAGATGAGGAGGAATTTGAATTTGACCCATCCGATTATATCAGTGATCGGGAGAATTATGTGGCACCATTGCCGATGAATAATGAAGAAAGGAATGTTGGGGTAATTGAACCCATAAATTTGTCTAAATATTTCCCCAACCCGACTCCATAAATTAAACCTTTAAATCTCCGGGCATAGTTTCCATCCACCACACCCGTTAATTATGTGAATATCAATGCATACCAACAATACACCACAACCCCCATCAATTACCTGATGAGCTAATAGGCCCCCAATCCTACACCCGCACCCACCAGTTATCAATGGCCTGCGCCCGCCCCTTTTCAACTACCACCATACACCACAACCCCCATCGATTACCCTTTAAGCCACCAGGCCCCCAATCCAACACCCCCCAGGTTATCAATGGCTGCGCTCTATCACCCCAATTCAACCACCGCAATTCCACCACCCGGTCAATTACCTAACATCGGACCCCATCGCCGCACCCTAGCTATCAATGGCCTACTTTTACCTCCTTCCTCCAATACCACCACCCTCAAGCTTACCACCCATTTGGCCCAATCTTTCCACCCAACCTGCCACCAAGGTGAATCAAGTATTGCCCACACCTCTCCAAGCCGGGTACAAGTACCTCAAGAAGCTGACCATACCCTTCGACTCTCGGGACCCACATATGATCCTCATCAGGTCCTGCTAAGCTACGAACAAACAAATATCAATGCCGGAAGCAGCAGTAGAGAAGGGGTAGTAGATTTTATTACTAGATCAGGGAGGATATCAAAGCAGCCAGAAATACCAGCAGCAGCACAGGCCCAACCCGAAGGAAAGAAAGACAGCACGGTGAATCCCTTCGAGAAGATGAGTCGAGAACATATACTAGAGACTCAGCTGAGAAGAATGCCTGCCCATATCACTGTATGGGATCTGTTAATGACGTCCCCACTCCATTTTCAAGTATTAATGGGGGCGTTAAAAAATATGTATGTATCACTCCAAGTTAGCCCATATGAAGTCGGGCAGATAATTGGTCAAGTGATGGCCCCAAATGCCATTTCATTTTTTTATGCCGATTTACCTGAGGAAGGAGGTAGCCACTCAATCTTTGAATATAACCGTTGAGTCCAGAAATATAATTATCCCCTTGGTACTAATTGATAATGGGTCTATATTGAATATATGCCCGTTGAGAACCGCCGCCAAGATTGGGGTTGATCCATGCATGTTAAGGCCCACCAGAACCAGCGCTAGAGTATTTGACAATACTAGGAGAGAAATAATGGGAGAAGTTTATCTTGAGCTGTTGATAGGGCCAATGACCTTTTCCATCTTATTTCAAGTCATGGATATCAAATCCTCATTTAATCTGTTGTTAGGGTGCCAGTGGCTACATGAAGTCGGAGCCATACCTTCCAAATTGCACCAGAAGCTCAAATTTGCATCTGGGCATAAGATTATCATAATCATTGGAGAGGGGCACAGTGAGAAAGAAAAGGCCGCCAATAGCATTGAAAAACCCAATATGCTAGATGTACCACACACCGCTGAGGACGTCGACCTCCACAGTTTTGAGTATGAGGTGTCAGCTATACTCCCAGAACCCATTGAGGGCATCATGTCTAAAATGGGAGGCGGTATGGTAGCAGCAGTGGCAATGCTCCAAAAGTGGGGCTATCAGAAAGGAAGGGGTCCGGGACCCAAATTACAAGGCCAAAGAGAGCCAGTTGTGGCTAAGGAACAGAAAGTAAGATTCAGGCTAGGATACAAGGCCACGGAGCAAGAGGTCTGAGAGGCCAAAGAGAAAGCCAGGGTCGTCGCGGCTGCAAGAGCTCGAGGAATCAACATAGAGGAGAAACCTCGCCCTAGGCCGCACATCAGGGATTCCTTTGTCAGCGCAGGCGTAAAGATCGATCAAAACGGGGCAACTCATTTGACCCCACACAAACCCACAGCCCCAGTCCATCCCACCAATCCCCAGATCTCCCTTCCCAACTTGGAGATAGATTTGGCTGCATTGTCCCTTTTCGAGGAACGACGATCGGTACCTGAACAAACCCCCCCTGTGGTGAATCACCACAAACTGAGTTATCATTTGAGGGCATGATCTCAGAGTAAATGGGGATCAATATGATAGAGGCTGACTCCAATGAGCCATATTAGTCAGCACCCTCCATCCCAACAGGTAAAGAAGCAGCCTCTCAGGTACGCAGCTGGGCATCTTTGCCCCAAACCATGGAAGAGGGGAGTGGCCTAACATTTGGCACTTGTTTCCTAAAAAAAAGCAACCTATAAAAAGTGAGAGAAGCCCTTGGCAGGCAATACCTTGTATATACACAGACTCGCATTACCAAGAGCCCGTCTCCGAAGAAAACAATAATCTCAAAAATAGAGAAAAAATACAAAATCTCCAAAACATACAAAAAACACAAAATCTTAAAAACATTAAAAAAATCCAAAGTCTAAAAATACTGTCATTTAAAATTTCAGAAAATGTCCCACAAAAGGATGCCTTAATCAAAATACCCGTCCCACGTGAAATCGACCCCTTCCCTGTAGAAATACAAGAAGAGGTAGGGATCACGAGTCTGGACGAAGATGTTCCCTTCGAGGAGCTCCCTGATGAGCTCCTTGACCGATTTGCCGACTTTGAGCATGGCCCTACCCCCATTGTCCAAGAGACTGAAGATGTCAATCTAAGAACTAAGGAGGTTCCCAGAATAACCAAAATCGGAACATCACTGTCTCCTGAGGAAAGAAAAAGCATGATCGACTTCCTTCGGACATACCAAGACATTTTTACCTGGTCGTACGAGGACATGCCTAGTCTGGACACTGATTTGGTCGAGCATGAGTTGCCCCTCTACCCTAATATGAAGCCAGTCAAGCAGAAGCTGAGACGTCTCTGACCCGAGTGGATGTTGAAAGTCAAAGACGAGGTCATCAAGCAGTATGATGCAGGGTTTCTCATGGTATACAAATACCCGCAATGGCTAGCCAATATCGTACCTATGCCGAAGAAGGATGGAAAGATCCGCATGTGTATCGATTTCTGCAATTTGAACAGAGCAAGCCTAAAGGACGATTTCCCACTACCACACATCGACATCTTGGTTGATAACACAACTATGCACGAGATGCTTTCATTTATGGATGGATTCTCAGGATATAATCAGATCAAAATGGCAGAGGTTGATCGCGAGAAGACAGCGTTCATTACCCCCTGGGGAACCTTTTGCTATCGAGTCATGTCATTCGGGCTGAAGAATGTTGGTGCCACGTACTAGAGAGCTATGACTGCACTATTTCATGACATGATGCATCGAGAGATTGAAGTGTATGTCGACGACATGATAGCCAAGTCACCAGAGCGGAGCGACCATCTGGTAAACCTTCAGAAGTTGTTTGAAAGGTTGAGAAAGTATCGACTACGTCTGAATCCACAGAAGTGCACATTTGGTGCTATGTCAGGGAAACTGTTGGGATTCATCATCAACAGGAGGGGGATTGAGGTCGACCCAATCAAAGTCAAAGCCATCACTGAAATGCCACCGCCGTCTACCGAGAAGGAGGTTAGAGGGTTTTTAGGTAGAATACAGTATATCAGTCGGTTCATTACACAACTAACTCTAATCTGTATGCCAATCTTCAAGTTACTAAGGAATAATTCGCCCGTTGAATGGAACGACGATTGTCAGGCAGCATTTGAAAAAATCAAAAGCTACCTCCTTAATCCACCTGTTTTGGTACCACTTGAGCCAGGGAGACCACTCTTGATGTATCTCTCCACGATGGATGTTTCGATGGGATGTGTTTTAGGGCAGCATGATGAAACGGGAAGAAGAGAGCAGACCATTTACTATCTGAGCAAGAAGTTTACTGATTACGAGATGCGCTACTCTCATTTGGAGAAAGCATGCCTAGTTCTTATGGGCTACTCAAAGGCTCTGCCATTACTTACTATCCCAGGCCGTTCTACTCTTGGCCCGAATGGACCCATTAAAATACCTATTTGAAAAGCTAGATCTCACTGGACGAGCCGCACGATAGCAACTTTTATTATCTAAATTCGACATCACGTATGTCACTCAGAAATCGATCAAGGGGTAGGCGCTTGCTGATCATCTTGCCGACAATCCTTTACCAGATTATGAGCCTTTGAGGACCGAGTTCCCAGATGAAGATATCTTATTCATGACGGAAGACGATACAGAAGAAGCAAAAGAATCATGGGTAATGCACTTTGATGGGGTAGCAAATGTCGAGGGCTAAGGAGTTGGCGCCATCCTGATTTCTCCGAAAGGATCCCATGTACCGGTCTTTATCAAACTCAACTTCCCTTGCACTAACAATATGGCTGAGTACGAAGCTTACGCCGCTAGTCGGCAGGCAGCTCTCGATCTGAATGTAACTCACCTTCGAGTATTTGGCGATTCACAATTAATCATATGTCAGATGAATGGTGACTGGAAGATGAAAGACGAGAAACTGATCCCCTATCATGAACACCTCGAGGATCTGATAGCTTGCTTCTAAGATGTGACTTTCTCATATGTCCCCCGGATAAGGAATCGCTTTGCCGACGCATTAGCCACTTTGGCATCAATGATTGAAATCCCCTATGGTGTTGAGATGAAGTCAATCGCGATCGAGCAAGGAATGAGTCGGCCTTCTGCCTCCAGATTGAGGAACCTACAAAGCCTGATGATGAGCCACCTTGGTTCTCAGATATCAAGAATTTCCTCGAGACCCTAACTTTCCCAGAGGGTACATCCAAGACAGACCGACGAACCATTCAACGTTTAGCGGCAGGTTACGTCATTTGCGGGGAATGCCTCTACAAGCGATCATACAATAACATCTTACTCAGGTGCCTCACTAAAAGTGAAGCGATCAATATTATGAAAGAAATCCATGAGGGAGTATGCGGAGCCCACGTCAGCGGTCACATGCTTGCTAAGAAAATCCTACGACAGGGATACTTTTGGACCACCATGGAATCGAATTGTTGCAAACATGTTCAAAAATGCTACAAGTGTCAGGAACACTCCAATTTGATACACGCTCCTGCCATTGATCTTCACTGCATGACCACTCCTTGGCCATTTGCTACCTGGGGCCTTGACGTTGTCGGAATGATTAATCCCAAAGCATCAAACGGGCATCGGTTCATCCTCGTCGCCATTGAATATTTCACCAAGTGGGTAGAAGCGGCGTCATATGCCAACATCACGGCCAGTCACGTTGAGAAGTTTCTCAAGAACAATATTGTGTGCCGATTTGGAGTACCCAAAGATATCATCACGGACAACGGCACAAACTTTGCGAATAAGCGCATTCGAGACTTCTGCAAATAATACAAGATCAAGCACCATCGCTCATCCCCTTATCGGCCTCAAACTAATGGAGTCGTGGAAACCGCGAAAAAGACAGTCGTTCGCATCCTTGAGAAAATGGTCATCACTCATCGAGATTGGAGAGAAATGTTGTCATTTGCTTTATGGGACTACCGAACGTCGATCTGTACCGCTATAGGGACAACACCATTCTCCCTTGTGTATGGAACCAAGGTCGTCCTCCCGGTAGAGGTTAAAGTACCCTCGCTCTGAATCCTCATAGAATCAGGCTTACCCGAAGCAGAAAAAGAGAGATCACGCTTTGATCAATTAAACTTATTGGACAAGAAGAGACTCCTAGCCTTGTGCCACACTCAAGTTTACCAGGGGCGAATCGCACGCGCTTACAATAAACATGTCCGTGGTCGAGATCTAAAGGTAGGAGACACTGTACTGAAGAAGATCTTCCCATCCCTCCATGCCGATCCAAGAGGAAAGTTTAAGCCAAACTGGGAAGGACCATACGTCATCCGAGAAGTGCTGCTGGGATACGCCATCCGCCTCCCCACCATGGACGGAGATCATCTTCCTGAGCCATCAACGCTGGATATGTTCGATGGTTCTACTCTTAGTCTATCGCGATAAGGTAAGTATTGATGAAACAGATATGCGACTGCTTAAGAACCACCCAAAAGAGGCCATCATTCCAAGCACAGTAGCCCAAAAGCATCCCTAAAAATGATTATATCCTTTGCTACCCCATTTGAGCCTGGGCCTTTCTTTCAATAAACTCATTCCCCAAAAAAAATATACGTGTGCATATATCCAAAAAAAAACAGAGAGAGAAAAGATGAAGTAGAGTTACTATCAAAATCCAAAAAATCGAAAAAGCAAAACCTCAAAAAGAGATTGCCTGAAATGAAGCAAAAAGAACAAAAAAATATAGAAGAATCACGGGTCATGTACAATAAAACCCCCAAGGAAGAAAGTATGTTGAGAAAACTGAAGCCGTATTAAAGAAACCCTTTTAGTCCAACATACCTTCAAATCCTAACGTAACCCATGGCCAAGTTACACCCTGAAGGAAGCCCTCTTTGTAGGTTCGCAAGCAGTCATAATATCTATTAAGTCAACATGAGTTGAGTCATGAGACGACACCGGAACCCCATCTAGCCGGCTATGACGGAATCAAAGTCTATGTCGTGGCTGTTGAAAAGAATAAAATAATAATAATAATAAAATAAAAATACCAGCTCAAAGCAAGATGGATGTGGTGAAAACCCGAAAGGGCATTACGGGTAAAAACAGCGAGCTTGTGCGGACCAGGTGAAAACCCGAAAGGGCGCTTGGGGTAAGAGAGCTAAACCCATGGATGTGGCGAAAACCTGAAAGGGTGCCACGGGTAAAAAAGAAGGAGAACAAAAATTTGATAAAGAAAGGTTTGGACTGATTGAGAGGATTGATGTTTGAGGAACCCTTTTGTTACTCTTCCTGTACCCTCTTGTCCGACTGGGCCGCTCATGCTAGTTCGAATCGGGTCCCGACCAGAATTGTCTTTGTGAAACCTGCACCGTCAAACGCATGACCCGAGGCAAGGAGAAAGGTTTAACTCAATCTAGGGGGATCCATATTCTGGCCTTGCCAAAATATGAAAACCCACCCAGGTCCGACTCCAAAGAAAGGGTTGGACCATGCTCAAAAAGGTAGACCCAGGATTCCCCAAAGTATCACCCAATGATTAAGGCACAACAAAAAAAGAGAGAGAGGAGATAATACATAAACCAAAAATAGATCTGTATAGATGTATATAACTGCCTTTTGCATCACTTACACCACATCTCAAAAAATAGTCGGTGTGATGACTAGCGTGTTTTCCTTTTTACAAGTATAGAGTAAAAAAAATAATAATAATAATAAAATATATATATATAATAATATATGTATATATATATATATGTATACCAAAAATGTGTGTGTATCTGTAAAGGGGTTTTCTACGCCCTTTTTTTCTGTGTATGATCTATGCAAAAAGTTCTATGTGCAAGAAGGAGTTAACGGCCCAGCTCGCGCTTCAAAGCACTAATCTCAGCATAAAGGTCATCCTCTCGGACATTCCTCTCAGTCAACCAACGACCATGCAGGCTCTTGAACCTCTTCTGAGAAGAGTCGGCAGCTCCAAAAGCAATGCTCAATGATTCCTTCAAACGGAGAACCTCGCTCTCCGCTGTGTCTGCTCTAACCCTCTCACATGCCAAGAGTTCTTGCAGGACCCTCTTCTCATCCACCAACAGCTCAATACGGGTTCGGAGCATCGCCTCTTTCTTTGGCTAGGGGCCTTCAGTATCAATGATCTCTGACAAATCCGGGCCATCAGCGGCAAGCCACTCAGTCAACAGCCAGGCCTCGTACTCAGGAGAAGTTCTAACTGAGTGTCTCTGCTCAAAATCACACATCAGTGTCGACTGACGCATCTCCCAAAGAGCAGCAATCCGATCTATGTCCCCAGAGGATCCCCTAGAAAAAATCAAATCACATAAAGGGGGTCTGGCCTCACAAGGCACCTACAGAGGGCAGCCGTACTGACGCAGCACTCGAAATGGGAAATAGAAGGTGCTGCCGATCAGTCCTAGGAGGGTGATGCCCTCATGGTCTCTAGAACGAATTACAGGGAAGGTCCGATCCAACCAAGGAAGCCTCCATGTCAGCTCAACATCGACCAACCAAAGTTTCAAAGCCGACGTATCACCCTGGGGAAGTAAGTTGCATCTACCCAAAAAACATTGGGCCACCTCACCTCGAGCAACATAAAAGAGAGGCACGGGCCCCAAAACGGCAAAATGCTCACCCAGCCAGACTTGGAGCAACAAGGGGCATCCCCGAAGGCCCTCCAACTTGCCCAAGGAAAAAGAATCAAGGCATCAGTATAGCTCGGCAAGCACCAAGTGCATCATGGACCAGCCCGCCTCCAACTCCATCAAAATATCGCAAACTACTAATGAGAAGCTCTCTCCCTCGGTGTAGAAGAGGATTTCAGAGATGAGACCAAGTGCTAGAGCTTTCACGTTAAAGACACTCCTAACCGGCAATCTTCAGAGGCTTTCATCACCGAAAAGTTCTTTGAGGAATTTCAGTGAACACCTTGTGGGCCCCCCGACGAGGCTCTTCTAATACTCGGATTTCTTCAAACCGAGAGTAAGGTGAACGGATTTGGAATACCCTAGCCTAGGCATAAATCTTGCAAGGTCCCTATGAAGCTTCAGGCTGGACAGATTGGATAGCTCCTCAAGGGTTGGGGTCAGCTCCCGCTTCCCAAAGCGGAATACATGGAGGTTCACATCCTAGCATGAAGCGGCGGCATGAAGGAGTTCCCACCGAAGAGGAATCTCTAGGAAGAAAGGAAGGCGAGATAGCCCAAGGCGCTCCAAGTCAGTGAGCTCACTCTCGCTCAGACTCCCAAACCAAGCCTCCAGGAACTTGGGCCCCAGGCTCAACAAAGAGGATACATTGGCTCCGGGCCCTCCACGTAAGGGAGGGTTAGGAAGCAGATCCATGATCATACAAGGATCTTTTGGGATTATAAGAATCAATGTAGGGTGATGGAGAGCAAAGGAGGCCGGTCAAAGGAGCCAAGTCAAACAAAAAAGAAACAATTTCTAGGTCAATTCGGGCATATAAGGCCCCATTGCCCCCAGGTCAAACCTGGCGCAACTAATAGTTGCGCCAGTGCATTTCTGTCCCCAATTTGGCCTGGCGTAACTAATAGTGGCGCCAGTGCATTACATCCCCAGTTTGGTCTGGCACAACTATTAGTTGCGCCAGTGAAATTTCCCTGGCATTTTAGCCTGGCGCAACTAATAGTTGGGCCAGACTAAAATCCCCCTCCACAGCCATCTCAAGACCGAACTGAGGAGGGGACTTCTGCCCTTTTTGTTGATTTTATATATATCGGCACTTCCGACCATCAACAGTTTGTGGATTATTTTGTTATGTGCAGGATTGATCCTACATTGAGGCATGCGACCCAAAAGGCCCCCTCTACAGCCGTCTCAGACCTACTTGAGGATTGATCCTACATTGAGGCATGCAACCTAAAAGGCCACTTTTTTTCAAAAAAGGGGGGCAACAAGCAGACACATCCTGTGAAGAAATAAATATAGAAGGCAAGGAAACCATGCCATAAACTCAAAACAAAGGCATTAAAATAATAAATATTTTCAAAAGATACATGTCCAAAAAAAGTAATATATCATCCATCCCATAATGCCTAAATCCAAATTCAAAATACTGAGTTTTAAAAAGTAAAAAACTGAAAGCCTATTCCTTGCTCGCCCCCTTGGACTTCTTGCGGCGTCGAGAAGAGCTCTGATAAGTCCTCATATCCCCCACCCTAGACCACGCATGCGAGATCCTACTGAGTAGGGAACGCGACTCCTTAGCCTGGGCACGCTGCAAGACACAGTCGAGGACAAGGTCAATCAGAGGGCCAATGATAATGAAAAGAACGAGAGGAATCAAGCAGCCAAGTACTCACCGTCTCCACCTCCCGAAGCTCTGCCATATGACGATGGTACTCCGCATATTCCATGGCCGAGTTGAAGTCCTGCAATACATTATTCAGTTGTCAAAACAACCCTGAAAGCCTATGCAGAAGGAAACTAAAATGAAGAAGTGGCTCATCAGAAAATTTACCCCAGGGACCACCTCAGGAGGAGGAACGCGGGCCGCCTCGGCAGAGAGCCTGTCGATCTACGTCAGCACATAGGTCTGAGAGGAAGCCATCATCAAGACGCCGAAAGGTCTCGTAGGCTACAGATGGACCCCCACCAGGGACACTCGCCTGATAGGTACCCGACAGACCAGCACCTAATGAACCCTCGCCCAAGGAACCCACACCAGAAGGACCAGCACCAGAGGGATCAACCCCTGACATGTCAGCAGCACTCGGCCCACCTTCACCATCCGAACCATCCCCCAAATCAAACTGTGAATCAGACAAGAATCTATTAAGATAAGACCAAGGTCGAGTAAAAGTGAAAGGGAAACTAATCCAAGCTGAGAAGAAGTTACCTGACCAAGAGGGCCCCCGAACACAAGGAAGTTAGCGCTAGGGACAAAATGCGACAGGATGAACCGATAGGGTAGGCACTTGTACCAGGCATGATAATCCCCAGGCACATGGAGAGCGTGAATGGGGAAGCCATTGTTGAAGAAGGTCGTCGTCAGCTCCTCAATACTACCAGCGGGACTCCAAACGTCAGCAGGGGGTCCACGAGTATAGCGTAGTAACCCTGAAACTGTTGCACCACCCGCTCCCCCAGATAGTAGCATCTGGCCCACGCCCCATAGAAGAAGACGACGCGGCAATTGTTGAATAGGCGGGAGGCACCCACGGCTGCTCGGTCCCAGAAGGGGAATGTCAGGTACGGATCAGGGAGGATCTGCTCAAAGTCAAAAGGCGAGAGAGACCAAGTAAGCTATACCTCAATCAAAGGAAATGTCCAAGCTAAAAGTAAACAAAGGTTGAGAAGTTATCACCTGCTCGGTGACCATCAAGTCAAGCTGAGACCTTAGGCCCATTTCCAAGTGCTTTAGACCCACGTCCCGGCGTCGGGCCTGATGCCAGTTGCTGAGGAGGGGATAGGTGAGCACCTCCGAGAAAAGGAGCGGGCGGCCAGGGTGAAAATGGTGATATCCCCATACCTGAAAAAGGGGCATGGCACAAGAGCAAGTCAGTAACATAAATCGATCAGTCAAAAAAAAATGATGATGAATGGATGATAGTGATAGCAAAAGCAAAGGGGTGAGAAATTACCTCCAGGACAGCCCAAAATCCCACGGTAAACTTCGAATCCCCGGTTGTAACCCAAGATAAGTTGTACATTAGCCAGGCGTATCCTGCCTCCTCGATCATGCACAGGGCGTCGCTAATTATCCATCACGCTCAACAAGGCCAAGCTGACTCGTCCCCCGCTAGCATTTGTGAAAAGGGTCTTGCCCAGCAAGAGTAGGAGGGTGATGCGAGCTAAAACGATCGCCCGCTCTGGTGCAATATAAAGCACCCGATCTGGCTGGCCCAGGTCCACCAACTCATCAGCAGAAAAGAGGGAGGTCAGCCAGGACATCTTGACCTCTGTGCCATGGGTCTGCCCACGAGGAGGATAGGCCCCAATCAACCGAATAATGTCTTCCCAGCTCGGTACCGCCAAAGTAGATATCGGGACTCCACCTATCCTAATGCCAGTAATCATGGCCCAATCAACGGACGTCAGCGTCAGCTCGGCATACAACATGTGGAACGTCATGGTCTCAGGACAAAACCTCTCGATGAGGGCCTTCAGATAGGCGGCATCAGCCCTCATGGCAGGGCAGGACAAGAACTCCCCAAAGCCCACCTGCTCCAACAAGACTTTCACCACAGGGGGGACATAAAGGTAGAGCTCGTGGAAGTCGAGCCACCCCCCGCGGAACACAATGTTGGGCAGCTCCTGCACCCAAAGAAATACACATCAGATGGCAGAGGTAAAGAAAAAAATGCGCAAAGGAAAGAAACTGAACCTATCTTTTACCTTGCCCGCTATTCCGAAATTTGAGATATGTGTGGGCTGCTGATACAAGAGGCCAACCTGGGCAGCCTCGCCCTGCATCTCAAGTCAGGGACCTGCTCTCCGCTCCACCCAGAGGAACTGCTCCCCCCGCGAGCCATACACTATCTCGGGCCCTTCCTCGTGGCCCTCCTCGGGAATGTGCTCATCACCGCCCGACATGCTGAGGCAACAAAACAGTCACATCAAAACATATCAGTGATAAAGGAACCATTTATGTGCACAACATCAAGGGAAGGTATGTGTGTTCACCCTCTTTCTGCTCATTGTCAAGATAAAGATGCACACATGCAAAAAAATAAAAAATATATATATAACTAATAAATCCTTTTTACCCTTCCTTTCTACCCTAGAAGATAAAGTAAAATAAAATAAATTTCACTTTTCTTCTATGTTTGAACATAAAAGCTAATTGAAATAAAATAAAATTTTTAAAAAAAATATATCATCACCATCAAAATTAAAGAGTCCTTCTTTTATGTTAAAAAAAAAAAACAAAAACAAAAAAAAACAGCAACAAAAAAAGAAGTCTTATTGTTTACTAAAAAAGAAAAGAGGAGAAAGAAGTCCTTCCGTTTGAAAAAAAAAACTAAAAAAACAAAAAAAACAATTCCATCATCTTATAAAATCATAAAAAAAGAAAAAAAAGAATCCTTCTTTATCAAAAAAAAAAAACAAAAAAGATCCTTCTTTTATGTTTAGAAAAACAAAGGTTAAAAACAAAAAATCCTTTTCGTCATGGTCCATAAAATCAAAAAAAAAAAAAAAAAACTCTCCTTTCAAAAAATCCCTCCATTTGTGTCCATAGAAAAAAAAAATTGTTCTCTTACAAAAAACTAAAACAAAAAAATATATGCAGGCCTGATAACAAAAAATCAAAGGTTGAATCCTTTTCCTTAATTAATTGAAAGAAAAAAAATCGAAAAAAGAAAAGCATTATTCTTGATTAATATATATATAGGAACCAAAAAAAAATCATTTTTTTGATTAATCTCTCAAAAAAAAAAAGGGGAGAGAGAAATAAAACTAAAAATTCCTTTCTTTTCCTAACTAGTTTTCAAAGTGATACATAAAATCTTAGCCTTGCATTTAAGATAAAAACAAAAAAAACCACAAAAATAAAACCCCTTTTCTAGGCACAAATAAAAAATATATATATGTATATCATGCACCAATAAAACCCATAAAACCACAAAAATAAGGCATTAATTCATTCACACATCATCAGTCAATATGCTTACAACAGAAATAAACTATTTGTCATCTAGAAATGCAAGATCATGATCATATTTGCATAAAAAAGTAAGAAAAATCAAGAAAAAAGAGTTTTAAATGATTACCTTATGAAGAAAAAGGGGTCTTTGGTCTAGCGTAGGCCCGCGATCGATCCGCAAGCGAAACAACGGCAGTGGGCACGCGTAGAGGCAACGTAAAGGAACCCTAAGAGGAGGGGGAACGATTTTTCGGTTTCAAAGAGGAAGAGAGGGCGGAAGAATTTGAAATGAGGCCCCACGGCCCAAGTTCGGGCTGTTTTAACTACCCAGCCAAACCTGGTGCAACTAATAGTTGGGCCAGGCAAATGTTTGCCTTCCTTTGGCTTGGCGCAACTATTAGTTAAGTTGACTATCTTTAGGCCCATAGTGGCACAGGTGCAACTAATAATAGTTGAGCACTGAACAGATCTTAGGCACGATGCGGGCCAGATGGGAAGACCGGTCCCCCCCCCCCACTTTCTTTTGTTTGTTTGTTCTGTCACTTCCGACAAACGTACGCGCTCCCAAGGCGGCATTTCAATCATCCTTCGACTTGCCAAGAAAGCCGTGCTAAAATAAGGACGGGCCGAGGTCAACGAGCTCCCCGAGCCTACACATAAGGAAAATCCAAAAAATCCCCACAGAGAAGCCAAATATTCACCAAATAAATTCTCAAAAAATAATAACTCCAAAATTCCAAAAAATTCACATAAAATAATAACTCCAAAATTCCAAAAAAATTCACATAAAATAATAACTCCAAAGTTCCAAAAAAATCACATAAAATAATAACTCAAAAATTCTAAAAAAATTCACATAAAATAATAACTCCAAAATTCCAAAAAATTCACATAAAATAATAACTCCAAAATTCCAAAAAAAATCACATAAAATAATAACTCCAAAATTCCAAAAAATTCACATAAAATGATAACTCCAAAATTCCAAAAAATTCACATAAAATAATAACTCCAAAATTCCAAAAACTTCACATAAAATAATAACTCCAAAATTCCAAATAAATTCACATAAAATAATAACTCCAAAATTCCAAAAAATTCACATAAAATAATAAATCCAAAATTCTAAATTTTCACATAAAATAATAACTCCAAAATTCCAAAAATTCACATAAAATAATAACTCCATAAGATAGTAGCTTCAAAATTCAAAAAATCCCATAAAATAACAGTTGAAATTTTAAAAAAAAAAATCGCATAAAATGATAGAAAAATCAAAAACAGATTCGAACTCCCCACAAAGCGCACAGGCATAAAGCGGTAAAATATCAATATTTTATCAGCAATGCAGCTGTGCCACATCGAAGTCCTGAGTCAGAGGTTCGCCTCGGATTTTTGGATCCTGCCTTAAGGCAGGAGCAACGGTGTCGGTCTCGGTCAAACAACCAATGTTTCGATCAGGTCAACTCCACTGCTAAATCTTTGCGGCGAGCACTTCATTTTGGACTCATATGAACATAAGAGTCTTAAGCTTAAGATTCTCCATTAGAAAAAGTCAATTGTTGGTTGAAACCAACCTGTTGAGAATGAGATTATGTGTCAATCAAGCTATGTGCAACCATGCATTCAGAAGGGTTCATTTCCCTTTTATTTTCTACAGGCTTAAAACCTGTATGGGCAGCGGTATCCCTATAAAGTGTACACCATGCGTCTGGGTATCTGTATGATGGTCGTTTGTCCCCGTAAATTGTACCCGAGCGGGTCCGAGTCTGGGCTTCCATCTCCTTTGTTGTTGCTTGTTGCCCCTAATGGGTCCATGTTTATGTATAGTTAATTGATGTTTATCATCATTGTTGATAGAAATCAGGATTGGATGTCCCTTTTGGGTTAGAACCCGGTAACTGGTTGGATCTGTTTAGTGGTATTTGAAGCTGGACGCTCTGGGTCATGTGGATCTGAGGCGCGTTTTGAAAAATGGCACACACTCCTAAAAAGCATTGTGACATCTATTCACTTCGCTCTGGTGGTCATGCTAAATAAACTTTGGGATCGATGGGTTCGCCCAAAGATCTCGAACCCTGCTTTCTGCAGGGGCACCCGCGAATAATCCAATGAGGTCGTCAAATGCCTTGTAGGATTGGATGCAAACTGTGGAGCCTTGCGTATGTTTACTTCGCGCCTATCTTTGGATATGGGTCGATCACCCCTCTTACTTACGAAGCTGTTGCATTCAGAATGAATCTCGAACATCAATCACTTTCAAAACATCTTGAGAGGTGAACATTTTTTCCCAGCTATTGGGCTTTCGCAATTAATTCCACCTCGGTTATGCCCAGTAATGTCGCTAAGCACTTAGGAACCGATTACCTCGAGAAACGAATGATTAGCCTGGCACTCCAGGGCTTTCGTTTTCTCACCGTGTTACTCACCTAATGTTTAAAGTTTGTTCTGAATATAACAGACCTGACAGTAATGCCTTGGGCCTCTTCGGATGTCTCTTTTCTTTGACATTCGATCATTAGTGATCGAATACCAAAGAAGGGCATTTGTGGACACCCAAATTTGGCCCAAGGCCCGATCGAAACACATTTCGAGAGAGGCGCATTTCTGAGCTTTTGAGGGCATGTATGGAACCTTTAGGGATCACCTTAAATCCTTAGGAATCACCCTAGATCTCCTAGGAACCTACCCCGAACCTTTAGAAACCAACCCCGACCCTTAGAACCCTTTTCGAACCCTAACCTAACCATCCCAGGCAATAAGGAGGAGGGGCGCACCAGAACTAGCTACGACCCTCTACAGTGACTAAATCTTATACCATTAAAGAGTAGAGGTTGTCAGCTTTCCAACGGTTTAAGAATTTCCCTAATCAGAGGTATATATCAGAAGATATGGCAGTCCGAACCCGGAGGGCAGGAAGGTAATTTCAAGTAGGCCCCCTAGGGATTTGGTGCGACTATTAGTCGCGTCAGGCTATTTCTCCCCAGAAATGGCCTGGCATAACTAATAGTTGTGCCAGGTATAAATTTTGCCTGGCACAACTATTAGTTGCGCCAGGCCAATCCTCCTAGTTTTTAAGCCTGGCGCAACTAATAGTTGCGCCAAGTTTAAAGGTGGCCCCCACCCCGCGAGCTAACTTCCAATCATTGTTCTGCACTATTTTACTGTACATTTGCCTGGCATAACTATTAGTTACACCAGGCATATGAACAGTAACTATGGGATTTTGCCTCGAATTTTGTGTTTGGGGTTTGACTTGTTGACCACCTCGACCTTTGGGGTGTGTTTTGATAGTTCTGTTGCACCCATTCCTTACGTATTTACAACCCTCCAAGTGGCCTAAAGCCTCACCACATCATCCACCATTAGAGCCACCTTCACACTTTTCTAAGCTCTCAAAATCCTAGAAACCTTAGATATGAGATTACCTAATTGCTAAACCAAGGGGTGGGGGGTCCCCCACCCTTGGTTTAGGGGTTGAGAAATTTGCTTAAGAGAGAAAGAGCTCAAAGTGAGAAGTTCTTCCTCCCTTTTGTGCACTATTTTCACCCAAATTCCATAATTCACAAAACTCCTTTAGACCTTAGCATTTCATAGAAAACCCTTAGGTTAGGTGTGTGTGATCCCCTAGCCTCCCTTCCCTACCTCTTAGCTTCAAGTTTTAAGAGTTAGAACCACACTTACCACCATACAAAGCCTTCAAGAGCTTATCAAAGTAAGCCACGCAAGGCTCTCCTACGGTGCTACAAGGGCCCGAGGGCTCCGGCTCTCCCCTTTCTTCTCCTATCTCTATCTCGCTCCCTCCATCCTCCCATTTGTGCCGTTACGCCGCCAATTTTTCGGTAGGAACGGAGGGGCACAAATAGGATTCTAAGCCCTTTTGGGCAAGAGGAAGCTATTTTCTTTTCTTTCACTTCATTTTATTTTTGGCCATTAGTAGAGACCGCGTTAAGTGCGTTGATCAGGTCCCTAACACCTTCCCGATCGATAACCGAAGCCCCTACCCAAGAGCCTTTGGTGTGGACCGGATTCAGAGTCATATTTTTAGCACTTCGGTGCTCATAAAAATGAACTAGGTATCCTGGGACACCGAAAGCTCTGGGTGGCGACTCTATATTTTTTTTTCGTTAGAGAGCGCATCGTCGCGACGGGGATCGTCCCGATTCCCACGGTTGCACAGCAGTTCAATTCGATTTAAATCATTCCTCAGTACCACTCTGCACATCATTTTGTCGACTCCCAAGTCAACTCACATAGACGCTGCTCAAAGTTAGCCAATGAATGACTCTAATTTAGTTCTTGCATATATTACATCTTATTTAAAATGCTAAACAGTAATGAACAAAAAGCTAAAATAGCAACAAAATTAACAAAACAAAATAGCTAGTATACATTGTGTACATCGTTGAAATTCATACCTGCTATGGGGGTTCATGGAAATGGGTGATCTTCCCAAGCATCACTGCATTTTCAAGCATATCACCACCATCATCAAGCAATTTATCATAGGACAACAGCTTGGGTAAATTATCAACTACAAGCTCACCTAATGCATTAATGAAAAAACAGTCCTCACTATTCAAGTGAGTTTGATTAGCTGCATTATAAACATTCAATTTGACCTTCATATTGCCAAAAGTTACTTCCATGTCCCCTGATCTGCATTGTATGCATGAATTTTGCAGTGGCCAAAAATGGCCTGCCTAGGATCACAAGGATAGAAGTAGCACATTTGTTCGGCTCCATATCTAGCACCAGAAAATCAGCAAGATAAAAGAATTTGTCAACCCCAACCAGGACATCATCTATGATTCCCACAGGCTTCCTCTCAGATCTATCAGCTAGTTGTAAGACCACATGTGTGAGCTTCAACTCTCCTAAGCCCAGCTTCTCATATACTGAATATGGAAGTAAATTTACACTAGCTCCCAGATCTAACAAGGCTTTTTCAATGGTATGATCTGCAATGATGCAGGGGATAGTGGGGACTCCAGGGTCTTGGAGCTTTGTTGGGGTTGCAATATTCAATATCTACTTCACTTTATCTGCTGAAAAGACTTTCTTAGAAAGATGTATCCTCGATTATATTTTGTGGGTGCAAAGGTCTTTTAAAAACTTGGCATAGGCTGGAACTTGCTTGATTACATCAAGTAAAGGCAAATTGATCTTTACTTGTTTAAAGGTTTCCATCATTTTCTCTACTTCGGCATGTCCTCTATCGAAAGGGAAAGGTGCGTGCATTGCCCTAGGAAATGGCAAATGTGGGACTGCTCCCCCATTTGCAGCCTTCACCAACTCATTATTTTTCTTTTTATTTTTATGTTTTTATTGAGGATCATCATCATCCTCTTTATTCAACATGAGTTGCTCTTGCTGTACATTTTCTGTAATAACTTTTTTTTCTTTTTCTGAATTTTTCACAGGCCCACAGCCTACTTGATTGTCCACTAGCCTTCCACTTCTTAATGTGGTGACAGATTTAGCTTCCTCATGAGAAGAAGAAACCTCACCTAATACATATTGTCTCCTTGGGTTATCCATGGGATGGCTAGGTAGCCTCCCTTCCTCTCTCTTTGCCAAAGCATTAGACAGCTGGCCAAGATGGTCTTCTATCTTTTTAATGCTTTGGCTATGAGAGTGTACAGTTTGGGACAAGGACCCTAAGTTCTGCAATGAGGCCAAAACTTGTTCCTCAAAAGAGAGTGATCTAGCAGTTGGAGGTGTAGTTTGTTGTACAGGCTGAGCCATAAGCTAAACCATGGGTTATTGGTAATGGGGCATTGAAGAGTAATTCTGTTGGTAAGGCTAAGCATTTTTATAGGGCATGGACTGTTGTGGCTGCTATTACTAGTTTGGAAAAGCATCTTATCTCCACCTCAGATTGGGGTGGTTTCTCCATTGATAACCAGCATATGTTGTTGCCCAAAAAACTGAGTAGCAGCCACATGTTCCATCACAAGCTCTAGAAATTGGACAGATGAAGGGCATTCCTCAAGGGAGTGAGTGGGGGACTGGCATATAACACATGCCTCCTCTAATTTAGCAGCCATAGGTGACTGCATTGCTCCCATGAGCTTGTCAAATTTTTTGGTTAAGTTGTCCACTTTCCTCTCCAAATCATTGTGTCCACTCACCTCATATATTTTTCCTCTCGTGGTATTATCTCTCACCATTCTAAGAGTTTCACAATCCCTAAATAATATTTCTCTTTGCATAGAGTTCTCACTGATGATATCAAACAGTTCCCAAGCCTCCTCAACAATTTTGTGGAGGTAGGTACCACCACAAGAGGCATCTACCATATCTCTGCTTTTAGAGTTAATTCCCTGATAGAAACTTTGAACAAGTTATCATTCAGGGATTTGATGATGAGGACATTGCTTCAGGAGCTCCTTAAATCTCTCCCATATTTGGTGAAAGTCCTCAGTTGGGACTTGAGCAAATGAAATAATGCCCTTCCTCATCTGGCTTGTCTTGGACATGGGGAAAATTTTGGCTAAAAATTGACATTGAAGGTCACTCCATGACTGAATACTATTGGTTGGGAGCATTGACAACTAAGTTCTGGCTCTATCCTTTAGTGAAAAAGGAAAGAGTCTCATCCTAGTTACTTCCTCCCCCAAACCTGTAATATTGAATGTGGCACACAGTCCTAGAAACTCATCAATATGCTTGTATGGGTCTTCTTTGCTCAGTCCATGGAATGAGGGTAGCATTTGGATAATGGAGGACTTGATCTCATAGTTCCCTTGAACAGCAGGGAATTAAATGCAGAAGGGAGAATTGTAAACCCCTGGTGCATTGAATTCCTTCAAGGTCCTAGGTTGCTCACCCATTGCAGAATTATAAGAATTAAGAACAGAAGTGTGTAAGGAGTGCTTAGGTCAGATAATTCTTTCAACCTCAGGATCCAAAAGAGCAATCTCAGGGTTAAGAGATCTCCTCCCCAGCATACACACCTCAAGGGTCAAGAACAACACAGTAAATCACAGCAATTCAATCACAAAACAGACAACTACACAACTACTGGTATACAAAACTACAGATCTAGAAATGGAAACAGAGTTAAGAGATGCAAACTTAAGCAATGATTTCTTTTCCAAGTGATAGAGAGCTCCTCTTAGCTCCACAAATCTAGATCTGAAACAGAGTTAAACTACAGTAAAAACTAAAGCAACAATTAATCGAACACTTCTCAAACAATAAAAATGTTAACCAAAACAATGAGAAAAACTTAGATCTACCAAGTTAGAAACACAGATCCTCGACAGCGGCGCCAAAAACTTGTCTGGCTGTTTACCTTGTGCTAAAAGGGAGTTTAAAATCAAATAATTATAGAATCTATGGATTGCACACACACCAAGGAAATAGACTCACAGACATGCAAGTATTCAGGGCCATTGCAGTAAGTTTTTAAAAGGGTAAGTAAGGGTATGTCCACAGGGAAATGTGGTCTAACTTTCAGTAAATCTCCAGATCCATAGTGGATCTGGCACTCTATTCTAATCTAAGAAAGAGGAGAGGTTTTGGGGTTTTGTCACTTTAACTACAAACTACAGAATTAAGTGCTACTGATCCAGATCTATTCTAACACAAATGTAAGGGAAGATATAGAAGGGATGAAAAATTAAAGGATGAGAACAGCAGTTGGGGGTATTGGTCTCTCACTGAAAATTAAAGGAATCAATAGCAATGCTAAGAGCTGATCTACTACAATCCTCTTTTCTAGCTCCCAGCTTCCCAGGTTACCCTGGCAGAGGTGAGGTATAAGAATCCAATCTCAATTAGAGAATTGAAGCAATCGTAAGGCTATGATCTGTACACTTTAATGGTCACAGACCATCCTAGAGATTGTTCTGCTTCAAAGATCTTGATTAGAACAGGAAAACCATTACAGATGTTGTAGATGCAGTGATATGAGACCTTCATAGGCTAACATCTACAGGACTATCCAACTCAGAGAAAATAAATACGAAAAAGTGAGATATAGATCAGAATCACCTTTAAAATCCATAATTAATTATAAAATTACAACATGATTGTGCTCAGATCTACAATCTGTGCATCTTACAGTTCCACACAATGCCTTTGAATCTCTCAATTTATAGCTTAAGACCTCACCCTAACTACTGAGAAGAGTTTTAGCCACTCATGATTGGCTAACGAGAGAAGGTGGAAAGGAGGAAGAAGAAGGAAAAAAATTTTGGACAAAATGGATCTGCCCTAAGCTCTGGTTTTCTCAATTTCTGGATCCTTTTCTTCTGTATTTCCTCCAAGATTTTATACTCTCCTCCTCTGTCCTCAGATCCGTTTCAGCCAATCAAAATGCAAGGAGATAATTCTGTTATGCTGATATGGTCGATTTCTCTTCTATAAGCTCTTCTCTCATTGGTTCTCATTGACAAGTACATGTGATACCGTTAGGGTTTTCGCGCGTGACCCATTGTGTGCTAAAAATACCCCTAGGGGTCGCTGACATGCTTTGGAACACATGCACAAGCTTCTAGCATGGGCAGTTGCTAAAGAAAGAACTGAGAAGTTCCCTAAATCGAGTGTCGAGCGGTTCTGGGATCCTCTCGACAGGATCTGTTTGGATTTGCATGCAAATCGACAGGTTTGTAGACCTATCAAGAGGATTGACGGCGCTTGTTGATAGGATTGACGATCATCTCATTCATCCCCTCGACAGGTTGTGGTCAACTCGTCGATTGGTTGTCGCGGATCCTGTCGACAGCTTCTTTTCATCCTCTCGAGGACTACGCCTAGCGATTTGTCGGCGATTGAATTTGAACCTCTCGACATGTAAATCGATCCTCTCGACTTCCCCTTGTACCTCCAGGTATCCTCTCGACAGGATCCTAATACTCTTTATATCTTCTAATTTAGGCACCAGATCCTCTCGGCAGCTCAAGAGAACCTCTCGACAGCTTCTTTTCTATGTTTCCTTGGCTAGCACGCACTTCTAATGTACTGTCTTTCATCTGTCTCATCTTCAGCCACCTCTGGGTGGATTCAATCTTCATTCCTTGGCACTGTACTTGGTCTCAGGTGCACCCAATTGGGTTCATGGCCTTCAATGAGTTTTTAAGGCTTTGTGGATTGTTGGAGTTTGAGCACAGGTTGAGGCTGCAGATTGCTTATTTGGCCCTTTTTGTTGGCTGCCTGTGCTAAGGCTGTAATTTATTGCTTGTTTATAAAACACACTTAAAACACATTATTAGACACCTCAAGGGTCTTCCAAAGGTCAAGTTAGGATGAAAAATGATATTTTTCACTGCTTAACACCTGTCGAGAGGTTCCTTGAACCTCTCAACAATCGAACTGCTAACTTCTCATCTTTCTTCCCTCAGCAACTACCAATTCTAGAGTTTTGTGCATGAGTTCTAAAGCACGTCAATGATCCCTGGGGGTATTTTTGATATTCAAATGCGCACGATTGGAAACCCTAATGGCCTCACGCGCATTTGCCAGATTAGAACCAATGAGAGAAGAGCTTCGAGAAGAGAAATTGGCCACATCAGCAGCCCAGAATAATAGAATTCTTCTCTTGGGCTCTGATTGGCTGAAATGGATCGGAGGACAGAGGAGGAGAGTATAAAATCTTGAAGAAATTACATTAAACGCATCCAAAATTTGAGAGAACCAGAGCCTAATTCCATATCCATCTTCTCCAAACTCCCTCTCTCTTCCTTCTTCTCCCATTCTCTCTTTAGCCAATCATGGTTGGCTAAACTCTCTTCAGTAGTTAGGGTGGGGTCTAGAGCTATAAATTGAGAGTTTCAGAGGCCTTAAGGGTTGTATGTTGCATAGATTGCAGATCTGAGCACAATAGGATTATAAGTTTTATGATTGCAATATAATTGTAGATTTTAAAGGTGATTCTGATCTACATTTCACTTTTTCGTATTTGATTTCCCTGGGTCAGATATTCCTATGGATGCCAGCCAGAAATGGGGAGCTGGTAACCTGGCATTTGCAGCATCTGTAATAGCTTTCCTGCTCTAATCAAGATCCTTGGAGTGGAACAATCTCTGGGATGGTTTGTGACCATTAAAGTGGACAGATCATAGCCTTAGGATTGCTTCAATTCTTTGGTCAAGATTGGATTCTTATACCTTGCATCTGCCAAAAATGGGGAGCTTGCAATCAGATGGAGGATTATAGCAAATCTATCTTATGCACTGGCTTTGATTCCTTTGATTTTCAGTAAAAGAGCAAAACCCCTAGCTGTTGTTCTCCATCTTTTGAGTTTCACTTTATTATGTGTTTAATCAAGTCTGGATCAATAGCATTTAATTTTTATAGCTGTAGTAAAGTGACAAACCCTAGAAACCTCTCCTCCTTCCTACTTTGAGTTTAGCTTAATTTAAGATAGAGTGTCAAACCTACCATAGATTTGGAGATTTACCATCCTTTAGAAGACATTTCCCTATGGACATATCCTTACTTACCTACTAAAACTTACTGCAACAGCCCTGGATCTTGCAGGACTACCTGCTTGCCTTGAGACCATTTTTGATGTAGTTCACTGTTTTAACCCCTTAATAATTGTGAGGCAGGCAGGACAACAAGTTTTTGGTGCCGCTACCGAGGATCTGTGTTTTTAAAAGTAGTAGATCTAAGTTTTTCATTTTTAGATTTAGATTTTTCATTGATTGTTAAGTATTTGATTAATTGCTGCTTTAGTTTTTGTTGTAGTTTCACTCTGTTTCAGATCTGGATCTGTGGAGCTAAGAGGAGCTCTGTATCACTTGGAAGAACAAGCATTGCTTAAGTTTACATCTCTTAACTCTGTTCACATTCCTAGATCTGTAGTTGAGTAGATCTTCAGTTTTGTAGTTGTCTGTCTTGTGATTATTTTGCTAATCTTTGTACTGTGATTTTCGGTATTGTACTTGATTTATGTGGTGTGTATGCTTGGGAGATCTCTTAATCCAGAGATTGCTCTTGTGAATCTTGAAGTCGAAAGACTTCCTACACCTAAGCATCCTGTACACACTTCTGTGGCCAATAATCCTGCAATGGGTGAACAACCTAGAACACTGAAAAAATTCAATGCACTAGGGGTGTACAATTCCCCCTTCTGCATTTAATTCCCTGCTGTTCAAGGAAACTATGAGATCAAGTCTTCTATCATACAAATGTTACCCTCATACCATGGCCTGAGCAAAGAAAATCCATATAAGCATATTGATGAATTTTTGGGACTATGCACTATATTCAATATTACAGGTTTGGGGGAGGAAGCAACCAGGTTAAGACTCTTTCCTTTTTCACTAAAGGATAGAGCCAAAACTTGGTTGTCAAAGCTCCCACCCAACAATATTCAGTCCTGGAATAATCTTCAATGCCAATTTTTGGCAAAGTTTTTTTCCCATGTCCAAAACAAGTCAGTTGAGGAAGAACATTATCTTATTTGATCAAGCCCCAACTGAAGACTTTCACCAAGCCTGGGAGATATTTTGAAGAACTCCTAAAGCAATGTCCTCATCATCAAATTCCTGAATGACAACTTGTCTAAAGTTTTTATCAAGAAATTGATCCTAAAAGTAGGTATATGATTAATGCTTCTTGTGGTGGTACATACCTCCACAAGACTTCTGATGAGGCTTGGGAGTTGTTTGATATCATCAGTGAAAACTTTATGCAAAGGGAAACCTGGGCAAGAGACATTGAGACCCCTAGATTGGTGAGAGAAAATACTACCAGAGGGAAGATGTATGAGGTGAGTGGATAAAATGAGTTGGAGAGGAAAGTGGACAGCTTGACCCAAAAATTTGATAAGCTCATGGGAGCAATGCAGTTTCCAATGGTTGCCAAAGTGGAGGAGGCATGTATAATATGCCAGTCCTCCACTCACTCCCTTGAGGAATGTCCTTCAGCTACCCAATTTTCAGATCTTGTGATGAAACATGTGAATGCTGCTCAATCCTATGGACAACAACCTACTGCTGGTTATCCTATGGACAACAGCCTATGAAAAACTACCCCAACTTGAGGTGGAGATAAGACAATTTTCAAAACCAGCAATAGCAGCCACAGCAATCCATGCCTTATAGAAATGCTCAGTCATACCAGCAGAATTATTTCCAAGGCCCCAATACCAATAGCCTATGGCTCAGGCTATGGCCCAGCCAATGGTTCAGCCTGTGCATCAAAGTGCACCAGCCCCAGCACCCTCTAGGTCCCTCACATTTGAAGAGCAAGTTTTGGCTTCACTGTAGAATTTAGGCTCTCTAGCTCAAACTGTTAACTCCCACAGTCAAAGCATCAAGAAGATAGAGGACCACCTTGGTCAGCTGTCTAATTCCTTAACTAGGAGGGAGGAGGGAAGACTGCCCAGTCAGCCCATGAACAATCCAAAGGGGTAGTACATGATTGGTGAGACTTCTTCTCATGAAGAAGTAAAATCCGTCACCACCTTGAGGAGTGGGAGGTTGATTGATAACTAAGTTGTTAATGAGCCTAATGAGAAAAGTGCAGAAAATGAAGAAACAACCCATGAAAATATACAGCAGGAGCAGCATATAAAAAATAAGGGGGGTGATGTGCCCCAACAGAAAATTGAAAACAAAAATAAAGAAAATTATGATGAACTTGCTAAGGCTGCAAATGGGAGGACAGTTCCCCATTTGTCATTTCCTAATGCATTGAAAGCAGCTTCTCTTTTTGACAAGGAGAATGCTAAGGTTGAGGAAATGATGGAAACTTTTAAACAAGTAAAGATCAACTTGCCTTTACTTGATGCCATCAATCAAGTTTCAGCCTATGCAAAAATTTTGAAAGAATTGTGCACCCACAAAAGACAGTCTAGGATACACTTATCCAAGAAGGTCTTTTGTGCTGAGAAAGTGAATCAATTGTTGTCTATTGCAACTCTAACCAAGCTTTAAGACCCTGGAGTCCCTACAATCCCTTGCATCATTGGGGATCACACCATTGAAAAAGCTTTACTAGACCTGGGAGCTAGTGTGAATTTGCTTTCATACTCAGTTTATGAGAAGTTGGGCGTAGGAGAGTAGAAGCCCACACATGTGGTCTTGCAACTAGCTGACTGGTCTGAGAGGAAACCAATGGGGATTATAAAGGATGTGTTAGTTGGAGTTGATAAATTCTTTGACCCAGCTGATTTTCTAGTACTAGATATGGAACCAAGCAAGTGTGCTACCTCCATCCCCGTGATCTTGGGCAGGCCATTTTTGGCTACTACAAATACATATATACAATGTAGATCAGGGGAAATGGAGGTAACTTTTGGCAATACGAAAGTCAAGTTGAATGTGTATGATGCAGCCCATCCACCTCATTTGAATAATGAGGATTATTTTTTAATTGTTGTATTGGATGAACTTGTGGAAGAGCCTTTTCCCAAGCTGCTGCATTGTAATGATTCTTGTGATGATTTTGGGAATGTTTTTTAAAATGTGGTGGAGCCTGTACTGACCATCCGCTATCATGAACCTCCATGACATGACTGAGTTTCAACAAATGTATACTATGTATAATAACTTATGTCTTTGGTTATTTATTTTTGCCGATTTTTTCTGTTTTTATTTCAGTTTAGTTTGGCATTGTACATAAATTTTGCCATTAATGTTAGTACCTCAAGTAAGAAAATAAGTCAAAGTTGTGAAGTGAACAAAGTTTGAGTGTCAAATTTGTTAGAGAATGAACTGAGAACTAATTACAAGCTTGTTTAAACTGAAATACAGCCTATCGATAGGTTCTATGAACATATCGACAGGTTCTGAGAGTTCCCAATTTACTTTTCGACAAGATCTAGAAGCTGTCGAGAGGTGTGAACTAATTCTCGATAAGTTTTGAAGGTGTAAAAATGGTTGTCGATAGGATCCAGGAGCATTTCGACAAGTTCTACAGATTTTTGGTTGAATTCTCAACAGGATCAGGGTACCTATCGAGAGGTCCTATGAACCTCTCGAACTAACTTTCCTGGAGCTTAGAACCTGTCAAGAGGATTGTATATTGAGTTCAAAGAACCTATCGAGAGGTTCTGTGAACCTCTCGGAATGATTGTTGTTGTCTACTTGAACTCTTCGACAGGATTGCATGAACCTCTCGTGAGGTTCATTGACTTTCTACTCTTCGACAGGTTGCATCCACCTATCGACACCTTGCCCCAATCCTGTCAAAAGTCATTTCCCACTGCTTTAAAATGACAACTCCATTTTTGCCATTCGACAGCTTCTCTTTGCATTAAATTTGCTCTGACGATTTTTCCATTTTGCTTTTTCTCTCTCTATCTCACTGGCTGTTATAGTAATTTCCTGGCTACTTTTCTCATTGCTTCAAGTCATCAAAAGCTACACTTTGCACCTGGTCTGTGCTAGTTTGGTGCTGTGCATTTTAAGATCTGAGAAACCATAGGTTTCTGCTGGTAAGCCTCTCTTCTACTCCACTTTGTGTTTTTGGCATTTCATTTGCAAATTGGTGTGGCTAATTTGATTGATAATAAAGGTTTGTGTGGTGATTGGGAGGGAATTGCAATTGTTTGAGTATACAATGTCTAATCAAGAGGACACCTTAGCTACCCTCTTCAAAAATCCCGCCAAATCTGCCACCAAAGCCACTATGAAGTTCAGTAGGCAAACCACAAAACCTAAGGAGACCCCACCTGCAAAGAGAAAATTGGTCATGGACCAAGCTGAGAAAACTGTGAAATCCAAGAAAGCCAAGAAATCAAAGAGGGCCCAAACCAGTGAGGAATTTGTTGAGGAGGCCCCTGAGGTAGAAATCCCTATAGCCGAGCCTACCATTGTTCTTGGATCTGAGCCTAACCCTGAATTGGGTCCTACAATCCATTTGCTCATATCCACACCCAATGAATTTGTGGATGCATTAGGTCTAATCCCAGAGACAATTTTTGACGCCCCCTATTTCTCTAAGGTTAAAGAGTGTCAGGACACTTTGAATTATTTGGTGAAGGCAAGCCTGACACCCATGTTGAGCCCACTGAATGAAAAATCTTACCCAAGGCTGGTTAAGTTGTGGTATCAGAATCTCAAGAAACAAACCAAGTCAGGTTCAATTGAGCCCTACCTTGTAATTTTGATTGATCATATGGAGTTGGCGGTGGATTACAGAGATATTGGGATAGCATTGGGAGTCTCTTCTATTTTTGATTCAGTCTATGGCATGGCTGCACCTGAGAATGTCTCTTTCAAAGCAATGGCCAGCCACCTCACTCAAGGCATTGTGGGGTATGGGGACTCAATCAGGAGAAAAGATTTGCACCCCAGCATGCTCTTCTTTGACTCCATTTTGAGGAAGAATATCTATGTGAGTGGGCACCAACAAGAGAGGAGAGTGCCAATAGTGGATGCCCTATATTTCTTCTCCAAGGGCTAGTTGGTGAATGCTGCAAAATTAATTTTTGATGCAATGGTGGATGTTCATGATAAAATCAGGAGAGTGTAAGCCCTACCTGGGCCCCCTTATAGCAGGCTCATCGCGGCCTTATTAAAGAGAAAGGAGTTTGTGTTCAAAGTAGATGAGCCAGTGGTAAAGGTGACCCCTAAAGTTTTTGGGAAGAGGGCCTGGTTTGCCAGTAGGACCCTCATTAACAAGAGTAAAAACAAGTCTAGTGAAGATACTAAGGTAGAAGCTCCACCCGCAGCCCCATTTGCTTCTATGAGCTCAGAGCCTCACCCTACAGCTGTCACTACCTCCACCTGAAACCTCTACAGCAATCTCCTATGATCCTTTGCTCACATCTGCTACTCCTCTATTTGTGCCTCCATTTGTCCCAGTTGTATCCTCTATCAGCTCTGAGAGGGCCAGCCTCACCACCATCCCTTTTATCACACCATCTATATCAATTTCCCTACCTTTCATTCCAGTCTCCATACCTCCCAACACCTCAGCTTCTTTTTCCACCATCACCACATCAACATCTCTATCCCTTCCTTTTACCATTGACCCAATCCCTACCTTACCTTCACTCATCATTCCAGCCAGCCCATCCATATTATCCACTCCACCTTTGAGCCCTACACCAGCTTCATCAGCTAGCCCAGCCATTTCTTTCCCTCCATCCATTCCCTTTGAATTTGACCTCATTTTCTCCATCTCACCTCCACATACCCAAGACCAGATCACTAGTGAAAGTTATTCATCTTTGATAAAGTCCATTGTGGACAATATTGGGCATGAGTACACCCCACTACCAAAATCTCCACATCCCACCTCTCCACAACCTACCCATTTACACACCTCACCCACCCCACCTTTCACCCATACCCACACTCCCCCTTTCCAACCTATTCCACCAATCCAACCCACAGCCCCTGTCACACCTAACCCTTTATCCCATATCCTCAAATTTTTACTTTCCCTCCAGTCCCAAGTGATGGCCAACAACCAAACCCAATCATCAATTGAGGCCACACTCCAAGCCATGAACCACACACTCCTAAGTTAATCTTCCCTACCAACTAGCCTCCAAGCCATCCACTCCACCTTGACACTTTTAACCCAACCTCCCCAACAACCAGCCATCACTCCTCCTACCTACACCGATAACTCTACTCAAACTGAATCTGAACCAAAACCTAGCCTGACCCTATCCAACCTCACATCATTCTCCTACCTCTACCAATCATCCTCCCACAATCCTAACCTAATCTCACACCTGTGGTAGCTACCTCTGACGCTGCCACAGATGTGGAGGACCCACTCCCAACCCCAACCTCAACCTACCCAATTCTTAAACTTCAATCTCCTCAGTCCATACTCCCTGCCTCCTCTTTTCCCCACCCACCTCCATACTCTACCCTCCTCCATGTCATGCAACAGAATCCTTACCTCAAAAGGGATGTTGTGCGAGGAATGGCTGCCCTTCGCAGATCAATTAAGATGCCTTATGAAGTAAAGATCAAACAAATAACTGTGGACTATAACTATGAGATGATGTAGATATCCAAGGGCTAGCAAAGAATTTTACTCCACTATGAAGCTGAAAAGCTAATTTCGGCCTTTAAGAAATCAAGAGCTGTGGATTAGAGGAGAGGTCGGTTGCCTCCAAAGCTCGCAACAAGGCAGCCCAGGAATTGTATGGCACTCAAGTTGCACTGTCTGATAAGAAGATCGAAATCCTTGAAAGAAAAATTGCTCACTTGTCTGCTAGCCTGCCTACCCAAGCAGTTGAGCCTACCCTACAGATTGAAGAGGAGACAGCTACCTAGTCTAAGGAGGTAGCTACTACAGAGCAGACCAAGGCTGAGATGAGAGCTGTGTTGAGAGCTTATTCTGCTAAACAAGGATTTGCTGACATCTTCACCTCTGACTCTGAGTAGTTTTAGTTTGTTTAGAATTTTTACTTGGTTTTATAGGCTTTCTACAGTTGCTTAGGTTGCCTTTGTATTTTTCTCCATCTTTTTGTATTATCAATAAATTTCTCTTTAGTCTATTTACTATACTTTTCTTACTTTCGTTCTATTTTATTGTCTACTTTCTTGTCATTAGTTTTGTGTTTTGTTTCCTACTGGTTCTTATTTTATTTTATTTTTGTATTGCTATTCTTTGTTTAGCTGCAGTTTTTTTTTTTTTTTTCCTTCCTTGCTTTTCTGTATATGTTTTTATCATACTGCACATCTCTTGATCTTTCAAGTAGTGAGGACACTGCTCCTCATAGGTTTGGGGGTGTGGCAAGGTTTGCCAATGGGTAGTTAATGGTAGTGCAGCAAGGTTTTAACAGAAAGTGAGAAAATAAAATAATTTCACACCTGATATTTTATATATAGAGGAAATTAAAAACCTTTTAAGACTGGAACATATTATAGCTCTAACCCTTTCATGAAGCAAATATCAGGTATTTTTTTATAAAATGAGTGCTTAGTGAACTTAAGAAGAGAAGAGATTGTGAGGATATGCCCAAAAAATTTGATGGAAGACCATACCCAGTAAGATTTGGGCTTGAAAAATTTTCTTTGAAGAGTGTTTTGACAATCTCTTCTGCTCTAAGGACTGATTGAATCTGCCTCTGATCACTAGAAGTTAGGCAAATCCAAGTTAAAATAGCTTGACAGCACTCATGACATTGAGGACACGAAGTAAGGCCATCCCTTGGACAGGTTGAGCTTAAAAATTTCTCACCTTTGAACTACCCTTGATACACACCATTTGAGTCTTAAAAATCCAAGCTTTCTTTGAAAAAAACCAGAGTACTTGAACCCAAACCTCAGTGACCTGATTCAGCCTGACCCTCACTCTGAGATTTCAGAAGGTAAAGGAGAAGAAGTTGAAGAAGGTGGAGTTGGTTCAACATTTGGTGGAAAAGAGAAGAAAACACATCAAAAGTTAGTTGTGTATCAGAAGTACAGTAATGGGATTCCAGCCCATATAAAAAATAAATAAATAAATAAAAATGATGAGAAAAAGCATACAAAAAGAAAAGAAAAACAGAAAAGCAAAACAAAAATAAGATAGAAGTCACTTCATTGGATACATTGAAATGAAGATTGGAAATTGATCACTTCAGATCTGAAAATTCAAAGAAGAAGATTTATGCTGAAATGAAGGTGTACATGTGACCTCCTTACTTTACTAATTTCTCAATTTTGAATCTCATTCCACCCTTTTATTCTTTGTAAACTTCACCCATAAGCCACATTACAACCAGATAAAAAGTCCTTACAGATCTAAAATTAATTGAGTTGTCATGTGGAGATGAGAATCTGTTTAATCTATGGTGAAAAAGAGCTAGAAAATTTTAGAAATTGGTGCAATGCCTATGCTCATGCTTGCAGCCCTATTTGAGGGCTGTAACTGCATTTGAGCTGTGTGAATTGATACACCCTTCTACTTTTATTGAGAAAGACAGTCTTGGTGAGTTTTAGGTCTGAAATTAGGATTGATGGGGGCATTATCAGAACAGGATTCTCAATTTGAGGGTAAGTTGTGCATTAATTTTCATACAAAATACTTTGACATGAGCTGATTGATTGTGAAGGAATTACAACATAATTTAGTTTTAAACTGTCATGTTTTTGCTGAGAATCCTCTAAAGCTAAATGGACAAGGTGTGGAATGAATATTTTAAATTGCTTAAATTTTGTTGTAACATGCTGCACTAATATTAACTGAATCATTGGAGAAGTTTGTGGGTAACTTCACTGTAGACCCTCAGGGGACTTCACTCCTCCACTAGGGATCACCTAGGGGTTTAAAAGGCTTGATGCATATGCTAAATGCATCTGTGTTCCCTATAAAAGTAGCATTTTTTATTTTCAATAATTATTTTTATTTTCTCCTTTGCTCAGGGACTAGCAAAACTTAGGTTTGGGGGTGTGTTAAGCAGTGAAAAATACCATTTTTCACCTCCTAACCTGACCTTTGTTGAACCCTTTAGCTGACTAATAATGTGTTTTGAGTATATTTTGTAATTAAGCAATAAATTGCAAGCTTAATACAGACTTTCACTTAAAAGAGCTAAAGAAGTAATTTGTTGCTCAACATGTGACCTTACAGCCCAAAGGCCAGCCAATCAAGCAGTCCACAGAGCCTTGGAAGTTCATAAGATTACCTTAAGCTCAACTAGGAATGCTTGAGGCTGAGTGCAGTGCAAGGAATGAGGAATGAATCCTACCAAGAGGCTGCTGAGTGTTGAACAAATGAAGACCAACACACTGGAGATGTGTGCCAGCTGTGGAAGCACAAAGCAGAGCTGTCGAGAAGTTCTGAGAGCAAGGAATGAAGCAGTCGAGAGGGTAACTTTAGCTGTTGAGAGGATTCCAGTGGCTATTGAGAGGTTGAAAGTACAGATATGGATCCTATCGAGAGGAACCTTGAGATAAAGAAGCTCTCTAGAGCTCCCCCACACCTGTCGAGAGGTTCTGGGAGTGAAATAATGAAGAGATCGAGAGGATGATAGAACCTGTCAAGCTGTGCAAGACAACCTGTCAAGAACTCAGTGGTGAATTGTATAACAAGTCGACAGGTTGATTATAACCTGTCGACAGGATGAATGAGCAGGATTAATTTAGTTTCCAATCCTGTCGAGAGCTACTCCCAGTCCTGTCAAGATGATGCCAAACCTGTCGACTAGGTACTTCAATCCTGTCGAGAAGTCTGCGAAGCTGTCGAAAGCCAATGCAACTTGTCGATGTGAATATAAAGCAGACAGAGAACCTATTGAGAGGTTCCTTGAACCTCTCGACAATCAAACTGACAACTTCTCAGCTTTCTTTCCTCAGCAACTGCCAATTCTAGAGTTTTGTGCACGAGTTCCAAAGCACATCAGCGATCCCTGAGGGTATTTTTGATATTCAACTATGCACAATTGGAAACCCTAACGGCCTAATGTGCATTTGCCATATGAGAGCCAATGAGAGAAGAGCTTTGAGAAGAGAAATCAGCCACATCAGTAGCCCAGAATAACAGAATTATTCTCTTGGGCTCTGATTGGCTAAAATGGATCTGAGGACAGAGGAGGAGAGTATAAAAGCTTGAAGAAATTATATTGAACACATCCAGAATTTGAGAGAACCAGAGCCTAATTCCAGATCCATCTTCTCCAAACTCCCTCTCTCTTCCTTCTTCTCCCATTCTCTCTTTAGCCAATCATAGTTGGCTAAATTCTTTTCAGTAGTTAGGGTGAGGTCTAGAGCTGTAAATTGAGAGTTTCAGAGGCTTGTAAAGGATTGTATGTTGCACAGATTGTAGATCTTAGCACAATAGGATTGTAAGTTTTATGATTGTAATATAATTATAGATTTTAAAGGTGATTCTAATTTACATTTCACTTTTTGTATTTGATTTCCCTGGGTCAGATATTCTTGTGGATGCCAGCCAGAAATGGGGAGTTGGTAGCCTGGCATTCGCAGCATCTGCAATAGCTTTCCTACTCTAATTAAAATCCTTGGAGTGGAACAATCTCTGGGATGGTCTGTGGCCATTAAAGTGGACAGATCAGATTCTTAGGATTGCTTCAATTCTCTGGTCGAGATTGGATTCTTATACCTTGCATCTGCCAGAAATGGAGAGCTTGTAGCCAGATTGAGGATTGTAGCAAATCTATCCTATGCACTGGCTTTGATTCCTTTTATTTTCAGTAAAAGACAAAACCCCTAGCTGTTGTTCTCCATCCTTTGAGTTTCACTCTATTTGTCGTTTTCTCATCTCTGTGTTTAATCAAGTTTGGATCAATAGCATTTAATTTTTATAGCTGTAGTAAAGTGATAAACCCTAGAAACCTCTCTTCCTTCCTGCTTTGAGTTTAGCTTAATTTAGGATAGAGTGTCAGACCAACCATAGATCTGGAGATTTACCATCCTTTAGAACACATTTCCCTGTGGACATACCCTTATTTACCTATCAAAACTTGCTGCAACAGCCCTTGATCCTATAGGACTACTTGCTTGCCTTGAGACCATTTTTGCTATAGTTCACTGTTTTAACCACTTAATAATTGTGAGGCAGGCAGGACAACAACCCCTCGATGTCACGCATCCATAGTTGTGTGAAATCCGATTAAACATGGGCAGCAACACTCAGAATAACCCCACTAATCCTTCAATCTCGTGCGAGTAAATAAGCGCGGAATTTAATTTCACGCACATACGCCAGTGAATTCTAATTATAGCAAAAAAATATACACTAACAAAGCGGGACGAAACCAAAATTAGGGCGCCTGCATATACAAAATGAGCTTACCCACCCAATCTACTCCTATAAGATTTCTGCTCTGCCGAACGTTCGAGATTTCACTTTGGTTCCTCCAATCATAGCTTCTTTCGTACATTCGTGAATCACGATTTTAGTTTCTTCCTTTCTTTCCAGCTCATTCGAGATTTACGTTCGTTCAAAAAAAAATTTCTTGGCTTATCGACTGGTATTTCGTTTGAGTGGATCATTTCTTCGCACGATTATAGTTTTTGCTGCTTTTTGAGTTCATTTTGGCAAAGATTAACACTTCGGCTCTAATCTTCTCATTAATTTAAATATTTGCACGTAGCATCTCATTACTAACAAACTAAGGTCTAGCATCACTAAGTTAAGGGTGGCAAAGAGGTATATTTTATGACTGATCAAGCACCTGAGTTTTCGTGTGGAAACTCTATCTCGATCGGTCGAGAGTGAGACTTCATATCTGCTTCAGTTTGCACCCATTATCTTTAAAACGTTGATTCTCGATCGGTCGAGCTGATCTCGACCAGTCCAAGTTTCAATCTTCTTCTATCCTTTTAGCTTCAGGCTTCAAACTCGACTGGTCACCTCCAGCCTCGACTGGTCAAAATTATATATATAAGAGATATACAGATCTCTATTTTGTCTTGACCGGTCGAGCTTATCTCGACTAGTCCACTTTGTTATTTCCGAAGTTGTAGAGAACTCGACCGGTTGAATTAGTCATTTCGATCGGTCCAACCTATCTTTGTTTTCTTCTCTGCTTTCTTTCTTTGGCAGGTCTTTGTTGAATGATCTTGACCGGTCTAAATGACCATTCTGTGCATATCTTCAGCCATTTCTCCTTGGGTTTCTTGCTAATGCTTTGGGTTCCTTATAACCTTGCTCTTTTAACCATTTTTTCGTTGATCTGACCTTTGAACCTATTGCAACATAACACGAAATAAAAGCATCTATTAGTAATTAAGTGAGGGTTAACAAGGCCAAGATTTTGGTATAGTTTATACCATTTTGGAGACCGATTATGAGGCCACAGAGAAGTCTCAGACCAGATAAAATGGACACCTCTTCAAGGGTTAGAGTTAGTTCACATGCACCTAATCAGAAGACATGGGCTTCCTCATCCCAACATGAAACTGATGCATGGATAAAATCCAAAAACGGAGGAGCGTCAAGGAAAGAGGGGAAATGGGCATATCCAAGCTTATCCAAACCCGCAAGCTCACTCTCGCTCAAGCTGTCAAACCATTGCTTGAGATATCTGGGTTATACACCCAAAGAGAGAAGTATACAAGTCACAATACCCCTGAGAGAGTGGGGTCATGAGGTGGGTCCATGGTTATACAAAGTCGTCCCGGCGGACCATGGTCAATGTAAAACAATGGACCCACCCTTAGGAGATCAAGACACAACAAGGAAAGAAGAATGGGCCCCCCCAAAAAATATAAGAGAGAGAGAGACCATTCTCGGACTCTTAAAGCCTTCTGTTGCCTCTAAAGCATGCATGCATACTATGCACACATGACTAAAATAGGCATGCGTCCATAGTATGCACGCATGGTTGCTGCTGAAAGCCAAAAATGGAGAACCAGGGAAAAAAAAGCCATGCATGAATAGTATGCACGCATGACCATTTTTTCAGCATGCGTGAATAGTATGCACCCATGACCATTTTCTCAGCATGTGTGCATACTATGCATGCATAACCAAAAAAAAGAAGGAAAAAAAAAGTGGTCAATTTTTTTAGGCTATGTTTTATTTTTGGGACAAACCCACACTCGAAAAGGCATTGTTTGAACCATGGTGCCTAAATTGTGCCACCTAATTTCTTTGTTTTGCCATCACAGGAAGGAGTACATGACTCCTTGGCTATTTTGGCCTTACATGACCTTTTGGTTATCTTCCCATTTGCAAAAAAAATTGACACCCATCCAATAGAAGAATTCAAGCCACAAAATGCATACCCATACCATCTAACCTATTTTTTCTTTTTTACAGGCAAGACCACCACATCCAAAAAAAAGAGACAAAGAGGAAGGTAGAACTAAAACATCCATTCAAATATCCAATCCAAATTGCACAATCATTCGGAAACTATTTTATTAAAAAAAAATTCCAAAAAAAAACCATCCATCAAAGTCTGAAAGTAAGAAAAATAGAAAGATGCATCCCATCAGGGGACCCGAGCCACCAAGCATCCTCCCTCCTCCATCGTTGCCTCTGCTGGTATGTAAAGACATTGGCATCTCCGACACGGGACTACAACTGGGCCAACCGACTACGCACCGATCGCGACTCCCTCTCTCGATCCACCTGAAAATGTTCCCCAAGCGAGTCAGATAAGGGAATATGGTCTGAAAATGCAATGACCCAACCAAAAGCACACTTACAATATCACCCCCCGAAGATCCACAACGTTGCAGTAGTATTCCATGTGAAGGGCCATCGATGCATAGTCCTATAAAAAGAGAGGAGGTAAAAGCAACCTAATGGAAGAAGTCAATGCATCTGTAAAGCAAAAAAAAAAAAC
Organism: Chloranthus sessilifolius; assembly: GCA_021018995.1. Lineage (NCBI taxonomy): Eukaryota > Viridiplantae > Streptophyta > Magnoliopsida > Chloranthales > Chloranthaceae > Chloranthus > Chloranthus sessilifolius. Next base: position 92,139,917 of record CM037584.1, on the reverse strand, counting down.
TTACCCTAGGAGTTAGCTCAGGAGGAGAACCTCTAATCGTCTCAGTAGACAAGCAGGCTTGCTCTTCTACCTTCATCTAGGATCCAGGATCTCGAGGTCTCGAAAGGCCCTGCACCCGAAGTCTCAGAGGGCCATGCACCCGAAGTCGAACCCTGGCAAACTGAAAAGAAAAAAATGCAATCATTAGGAAATGGCCATAATAGCCAAAAGAAAAAATGAATGGAGAGGAATTCGAGGTTACCTGATTGAGAGGGCCCCCGAAGGCCATAAAGTTAACGTCAGGTATGAAGCGAGGGAGGATGCAGTAGTAAGGAAGAGCATCATACCAGGTACAATAGTCCAAGCCTGGTAAGATGAGACCCTTGATCCGAGCTCCCAGATGGCCATGCTACTCAATAAGCTCCTCAATCGTACCCCTCAATGCCAATACATCACCAGGAGGGTCCATGGGCATAGAGAAGAAACCAAGGAACTGGTGAGCCACCCTCTCCCACAGGTAGTAGGCGCGAGTTGAAGAGTCGCAACAGAAGATGATGCAACAATCAACGAATGCAAGTGACTTCCCCATTGCATCTCGATCTAAAAAGGGAGAGCCCTCATGGGTGTTGAGCACTGTTGGTGCGCGCTTTTTTTGGGTTCCTCTCGGCTCCCGTTGAATCAATTGCTTCAAATCTGTCCAAGTGGACTCTAGCGATGCGGTGTTTGGAATGACAAAAATAAATAAATAAGGGGGGATTTTTCTAGGAAGGTTTCTAGTTTGATTGCGATCGCCAGCTGCAGATATTTAACGATGCTGCAACACGTCAGTGATCACGCTATGAAGCGGGTGTGGGTTACTTATATACTAGATCGTCTGCCTGTGAATGTCAGCAGCAGTGCTTCTCTTTAGTTTAGTTAGTTTAATTCTCCTCTTATTTCCCTTTTTAATTATAATTTCGGTCAGTTTAGATATCCCAATTCTATTATTATTACTATGCTCTGATCATGTGGGCTTATTAAGGTGAGTTATTTTAGTGTTCTGATGTTGTCAAGAGTCCAATGAGCATCAAGGCTTTGGTATTACTAAAAGTCTAATCAGTTTCAGTCTCCTATTGGTACTAGGAGTGCATATGTATCAATTTCAATAATGTTCTAACTAAAATTAAGCATGCTAATTGTACTGGGATTCTAATTAAAGCAATTGTAGTAATTCTACTATAATTCTAATTAAAGCACTCGTAATAATTCTACTATAATTCTAATTGAAATAAAAAGACTGATTTTTCTACTGGCCTAATTAAAGCAATAAATTTAATTTTCTATTATAATATCAACATAAACAAAAGGACTGATTTATCAACGACCCTAATTATTGACGGATTAATGATGGCAAAATATAACTAATCATGAATAAACTAAATTTCCTATAATTCGGATTTGGAATAATCAAGTAACTAAACTAATGGAAAAGAAATTTTGATTTAACACTCTAATAATTATATCAAGGGCTAATTAATGCGAATAATCAATTATGTCTAGATATAAACTAATTAAAGCAATTTATTAATTCTAAAAACTCTAAAAAAAAAGGGAGTTTGGGCCCGCTATGCTAAGGAGAATTGGCCTCGTTCCCGAGTACCCTCCGTAAGCTCCCTTGGGCAAATCGGGTGGCTGAGATTAAAGAGAAAAAAATGAATTTTGGATGGTAAAGTCATATTTTTTGGCTTTTCAGAGTTGATTTTGGAATAATAGGGGCAAATTGAATTATAAACTAAAATTATGAAAACTAAAATTAATATTTTTAGATTTTTGGAGGTATTAAACTAAGAAATTGAAATTAAAAAAAACTTTTAGGACTGAATTCGGGTCTGAAATCAGAAAATCAAACCGTATGATTAAGGATTGGTTCTGAACTCTGAGGGTTGGAACCAGAAATTAATGATAAGACTATAAATTATGATTTTAGAGTAGAATTCGGTCTTAAGGGTCAGTATATCAGACCAACGAATCAAGGACTGGTTCTAAAAGCAGGGAATTAGAACTAAAAATAGAATATTCGAAAACTAAAATATTAAATCCTTACCTAAGGGGGGTCGCGATTGTGGACAGAATCCTCGGAAGTTCGGTCATTTGAATCTTGAAATCATGGTTGGGTTTTGTGGGTTCGTGCTCGAAGTTCTCTGGTTTCGAAATTTATCGTCTCCTCTCTCAAAATTTGTAGCCTCCTCTTCTCTCTTCGAGAAAAAAAGCTTTTATAGGTTTTCCTTCAATTATGCGCCTATTTACAGATATTTAATTGAATTGCATGCCTGGATTCTGACGCTTAATCACTTTGAGTCAGTCACCGACTCAGTGAGCGACCGGCTTACTAGCTCAGCGAGTCTCCTAGTCCTAACAAATTAGGGCTGATAGCGCGCATATTATCATGTGCTCAATCTGATTAAGCATTTAACCTGAAGCATTTAATAAAGGAAACATAGGGGTCAAGGGTAGTAAGACTAGGTCGGGCGTAGGCCAATTGCTCGCTCGTGGTGAAACGCTCAATCCAATCATGCATCCTATTTCAAGCGTGTAATCGAGTCTCGAATCAGTCTGGGAAAGGAAGTTTGGTCTGAAATGTGGACTAATCACGCGCTTGTGGTTTTGCGTGCGATCTAATTGCATGCAAGGTTTTACGCGTGTAATTCGAGGTTGTCCGGGTATGGTCTCTATAACTAAATGCAAGACTATTATTTTAATTTGTATTCTAGCTATATACTGTTATTTCAGTATATAGTCTTCCTACGCTGGGATCTGAGCCACAGAGCTATTGTTTCAGCCTGCGTTCAGCCATGTACTATTACATGGTCCCACATCATAGGTTAAAAGGGTCAAAGGTTGACCAAACAAGTTTGTATACTCCGAGAAGGCAAAATGGGGGTGTCTACGGATGCCCCTCTTCGATGCGCTCTTGCGAAGTAAGAACGCATTGAAGAAGTAGACACCCCTCATTCGAGGTGCTTTCTCGTTTCACTTAGGAAGTCACAAATATGAATTGGGGATGCTGACATGACATGCTTGGCTTTCTTATCTATCAGTGTAACTTTAAATGGAACATTCAGGGGCCCAGTGATAGCTGTCGAAAGGCACTTTCCAGATCTACGGGTGCATGGCGCATCCCGTCACATGGCGCGAGCTAACAGAGGGATATGGCACGATCGAGGTACCAAGGGGCGTCATACAAATGTCCATAAGGTCCAAGGACCAGTAATAAAAAAAGAGAGAGTGTAATATAATATTGAAGGCTTTAACAAGTCATGTCAGACTGGGCGCGTCATTGCTCACACCATTGTGTGTTAGGCGTTCCTTTTTCAATAGGCGTTTGTAAGTTCTTAGATTAAGTATATTTGTTATTCAGTTTTTGAGGGGAAAGGGACCGATTCGGGCTGGTAATTAAGGTGAATTTTGTGAGGTGTGATTAGTTGAATTCTGTGCAGTGGCGCGTGCACTTGATCCTTCTGGAGTCGCCTTTTAAGTAGGGAATTCTAGTCTTAATGTTTCTGAACGAGTGACCCTGCGCAGTGGCGTATGTGCTTGATCTAATTTTGCGCAGTGGGATATGCGCTTGATTGTGAGTTCAGGGGGTCTTTAAGTTGGGGAATTCGGGCCTAAGGTATCTAAACAAGTGATTATGCACAGTAGCGTATGCACTCGATCCAATTTTGCGTAGTGGGATATGCGCTTGATTGTGAGTTTAGGCGGTCTCAAGAGTTAAAAGTCAGCTTTATGGTATATGGGTATGAGGCACTTAATCAATTTTTTTTTTGGTATTTAGAGAAGGGTGAATTGGGTCTATTTACTTTGTTGCTTTTTTTCTTGGTTTTTGTTTTTTTAATTTTTTTTTTTTAGTATTATTTTCTTTCTGATTTTTTTTTTTTTTTGTAGTAAAAGATTTTTTTTTTAAACAAGTAAGAGGGTCTCGAGATTTTGAAATTCTAGGGATTTTAACTTAAGATCAATTTGGTGGTAAAACAGCAAAAAATGTGGCTATCGAGACGTCGCTAAGTAGATCCACCGGTATGGGATTTGTGGACCCGACCGTTTATGTGGTTGTCAAGATGACACTTGGCATGCCGGATACTCCATCTAACCTTCTCAACGAATACTGATGATTGTCTCTTATGGGAGGACTATAATAACTCACGAATCGAGAGAGATGGGTTTTGAAAATATTTTAACTTAATCATAAATAACTATATTTATAAGAAATATCGAGTAATTGAGTAATACTTACCTAGGGGTGATACTTACCTGGGTTGTGTGATGGGGCTTGTGATATTGTAGCGGGGTGCTATTGCGATGGGGCTTTAAAGTTGTCTTTTCTTTCTTTTTTTTTTACTTTGTCCGCTGCGGTGGTTGGCGGTGTGATGTAGCGTCTTGGGGAAGGTGATGTCGCGATGGGACAAGTGGTGTTGCGGTGATACCGCGATGGGACTTGGATAGTTTTCGACAGTATGCTCGTACTGTACCTTGGCATTAGTAGGATGCGATGGGACATGGGAAGAGTCCCAAGTTTCTCTTTTTTTTTGCTTTTGTCTGCTGTGGTATTTGGTGACTATTTGTATCGAGCAATTTGGGAGGAAGGTTCTTTGTTTTAGCGATAGGACCTGATTGAGCCTTCTCCCTTTCCTTCTTTTGGCGCGGTAAGCGTGTTGTTTGAGCTTTTCGGGCAGTGGTGTCCGCAATGGGAGGTGTAGCATAGTTAGCAGTGGGATACTGGTAGGATGTTTTCATGCTGGGATGTTGATCTGTTTGTTGAATAGATCTTGGGTCAGGTGCGCTCACGTTGTGGTTGCGTTGTGTTGGCTTTTTGACATATTTGCGTTTTTGAGATTTTTCAATGGACCATGGGGGCATGGCTATAATTTTTATGATGGGATCAGATATTGGGGTGGTGTCATGCATATGTTTTTTTTTATCATGGTGGGATGTGCTTAGGTGGCTGCACGATGGGACAAAAGGATTTTGATTGAGATAGGGTAAAGAATGTGGTCAAGGGTGACGGTATCATGCGAGGCATGCATGTTTTGTCTGTAATTGGACTAGCGGCGTGGTTGACATTTTTGGTAGGGTTATGTGATGGGAGTAGAGTGAGCAGCTGTTCCTTCTTCGATGTGGATAGCTTATAAGGCTACGCGATGAGACAAAGGGAATTTTCCTCAAATCGAGACTGAACTTTGTGTAAAAATCAGGAATTACGCTCCTGTTTCTAGTCGCTTGATTCGATTGCGCGCCTTGAGAATCTGCGCCCGATTGAAGGGTCACCAGGTCACTGCGTGGGTGACCTTTCATATTGCGCAGCGTGAACGGGTCGTTTGATCAGATGGCGTGGCTATTGAAAAGCACGGGATCGGAAGGTCACGTTGTCTGCGCGGGCGACAGTTTCATTGCGCGCTTAAATCTTAGCGCATGTTTTAGATTAAGCGTGATATGTGTGGCGCGTGATCAGATTAAGCGCACGATTGGGGCCATACTCTATATAAGCATGGGAGGCTTCATTTGTTTCTCATTCTCTGGTTTAGTCTCGAGTATTGACTTTTTTGAATGTTCTGGTGTTCTGAGATTCGTGTTTTAGCAATATTGAGTAATCTAACCATCAGATTGGGATGGGGTTTCTTCCTATATTCATCATTTCGCATGATCTTCACCCTGAGGTGATGCTCAAGGACAATATTGTCTTAGGAGTGGGTGGTATTAGGAATGAGGGTGCTAGTCTTCACACCATTCCTTTTTAGGGAGCTGTAAAGGCAATGTTGCAGAGCGGCAGCGGAGGAGGTGAAGATGACGGGGAGAGGAGGTGTTGTAAATGGAGGGATGTATCCCTAACCCATTTTCCGTTTCTTCTATCGGTGACTCGTTTGAGTTCTCCAAGTCTAGTAGCAACATCTCTGAAGCCTCCAATTGGGCATTCTGCTCCTCGCTTTGGCTCATTGTGGTTTTGGTTTTCGTTTTGGGTTGTATATTAGGTTCTAGGTTTTCATTTTGGGTTGTAATTCAGGAGGAATGCCTCCGGTGATATTGTAAAACTTTGAATTATGAATCAAGGGGCATTTTTTATTATTTTATTTCTTATTATCTATTGTCTATTGTGCTCAGCTAGTTGGTTTAAATTTCCTTAATTAATTGGACTTATCTGATTTGTTTGGTCGTAGTTTTAGGATTTGATTTAGCTTAGTTTTATATTTTTGGATTTATTCAGGGTTTATTTTTTAGATCAGTTCACCTTGTTTGGAGGGTTCACTTGATTCTATTGGTTTGTTGGGGCATTTTTGGGTGCTCTTAAACAAGTTAGATTTTGTTTTGTTTTATTTAAGGTTTTTTTTCTTGTTTCATTAGGGTGTTTTGTTTGAGGGTTTTTTTTCTTTTCTTTTGGAATGATACTTGTTAAAACGGTGTGAGTTTTCATGGGTTCTAGATGGTAGTTTGGTGTTTCATTTCTATTGGTTTATCTGAATTTGGGGGATTTGTGCTTTTCAAAGGGGCATGTGTTTGGTTTTAGATTTAATTAGATTGGAAGGGTTTCAACTATGTGACATTTGTCAATTTAAGGGGTATGGTTTATAAATGCATGAGTCTAAGGTATTTAGCTTGTTGTTTTCTTATTTCAAGTCTAGAGATTGAAAGTTTGGGGGCATATCTTGTGTTTGTAATTTTGGGCATTTTTTGTTCATTAATGTCTTTTATTCCTTTCTATTTCGTTTCCCAGATATTGAACCCGAGGAATTGTGCTTATTAAGTGGATCATGAGAATGGACGGGATTGGGAATTTGGGGTGATACTAGGGTTGGTGCTATCAATCCAACTTGAAATGTCACCCCATCAGGAGAAGAGGTGGAGGAGAAAACGGTGGTAGAGAGGAAACCCAAGGATAAGGCAAGGTCAGAGTTCTTGTGACCGATGCCTATTTTTCCTCAGTAGGCTCTACAGATTCAATGTTAGTTGCTCCTCATTTTTAATGTGTCCAAGGGGAACTTCTAACAGTGGGTCCTGCAAGTCCAGGGTGGCTTTCTGTACGCCACTCTTTCCTTTCTGCCAGCTCGGGGTGAGGGAAAGAGGTCATCACGATTAGAATTCATTCAGGGTGCATTCCTCCTCTGGTCTTCTCCAAGATCTCTAGTCTCTCGAATACGTCCGGATTCGGGCATTCCCTAAACGTGCTGATTTTAGCATTCTTATTTTAAAGTTGTATGTTCAGAGGGTATGCCCTCAGTGTGTGTTATAATTATTTTTATTAATCTATGGAGTGATTATGTTTTTTGTATTTCTTTTATGGTTATTCAATAATCTTTTTTGTTTGATTTAATTTATATTTCGTTCGTCTCGTTTTGGGTGTGATGCTTTTGGTTTTAATTTGGTTATTTATTTTATATCTGGGGGCATGTTAAGGATAGTTTTTTTCGTTTAGTTTTGAGTATTATAGAAGCAATGTGAGTATTTAATCTTATTGAGGACACGTGAAGGTGTTGGGGGCATCTTTTTGGTTGAAGAAAGTGAACGAGAGGGCATTTTCTTGGGTTTTAATTGTTTATTGTGAAGTAAAGGGCATTTTTTTGGGTTTTTGGGGCATAAGTTTTCTTAAATTAAGAGTGTTTTGGGTTGGTCTTATCAAGGGCGTAATTTAAGTTAGTAGTGAGCGTCAGAATGTCTTTATTTTAGGTTTTAGTTTACTATTCTGGGCATGTGAAAATTTTCATTTTCTGAGAAATTACGCACTTCAGTCCAGGCGCTTGAATGAATTGCGCGCTCGGGCGTCAACGCGCATTCAAAGGTGCAGGAGGCTACTAAGCGTCAATTTAGTAGCGTTTAAATGAATTAAGCACCTGGTTTGATGCGCAGGATTAGTTGACCCTTGGCATTCACGCGCTACTTTTTGAGCACTTAATGTGATTGCGTGCCTAGTGGGAAACGCGCAACCAAGTGGTCGAGTTATAGTGAGCGGGCGACGATTACATTACGCGCCCAGGATAGAGCGTTTAATCTGAATTAAACGCATAGTGTACTATGCGTGATTAGATTGAGTGTCGAGATTTAAGCGCACAATCCGGGCGAGTTCTATAAATAGTTGAAACATTTCATTTTTTGTCGCGTTATCCGTTTTAGTCTTCGATTCTCTAGTTTCCTAGTTTTCTTGTGCTCGGGTTTTCGTGTTTTCGCGATAACTCGTAATCTAGTCGTCCGTTTGAGGCGTCGTTTCTTCCATTTACTTTAGTTTTTTGAGTTCTTTATTTCGATATGGAGGGTGAGGGTAGTGTCAGGCGTGAGGTCACTATTTTCGAGTTGGAGAGGATGTTGATGATAGATGTGGGCGAAACTTCTGAGGCTCAGACTGGCATTGTCACCATGGAGGAGGATATTGGGGAGATGATCGTAGAGGAGGTCCCTGAGGATGACCAGATGGTGGTCAGGGAGGAGGTACCCGAGGTTGAGCCGATGGTAGCCGAGGAGGAGGGCGAGAGAGCTGAGGGTGAGCAGGGTGAGGAGCAGCCAGACGCGGAGCCTCGGGATCGCAAGCACTATCCACTAGAGGATTTCTTTGCCAGAGGCCAAGTAGGTCCCCGTAAGCAAGAGTTCCTTCATTTTCCAAGGCATTCAGGTTATGACATAGGCTTATTAGAATTTGTAAACCCTTCTAATTTACATCGAACCTGCATTGATTATTTGTTGCGTGCTTGCTCATGCATCATGCTCGCATCTAGAGATAGGTCATGTTTATGCTCAATATTCTCATCACATTTTATGCACCTGTTATAAGTTGTCATAGCGTTTGAGACATGTTTTATTCGTTTTCAACTCCTCAATTCATTTATCTTTCATCATAAGTATGTATTAGTCTTATTGTTATTATCATTCTTTTTGGCCGTTGTGGTCGATAGGAGCCTCCACAGCTGGCTATAGCTCGGCATGGGATGAGTCTCATGCCTGGTTCCATGCCTTGCCAAAGTTTCAGTTGGTGCGACTGGTGTCTTTTGGTTTTGGGACGATTCTAAGGCTGGAGCCTTTTCAGGTCGATCGAGGCCTGATCGCGACGATCATAGAGAGGTGGAGCGAGAGGCATCAGGCGCTTCTCTTTCCAATTGGTATGTTGCTGCCAACCCCAGAGGACTAGGTCCATGTCACCAGTCTTCATTTTGAGGGAGAGCCGATCACAGGGTGGATGGAGGGGCAGTATTTGGAGGTGTGTGAGGAGATTTTGGGCGTCCCTTATAGGTCGAGTGGATCGGGGTCGGTGTGGTTCGGGTCACTTAGTTCTTCGATATGTTTGCAAGTGGCTTCGTCCCTCCGAGGCGTCATTCAGAGGTGGCGGAGCTTTATGAGGCGGGGTGTACGGTAGTGGCGGGTCGGGAGCCCGTGACTGAGCCAGGGTTGGCTGCAGATAGGGTGCTCCAAGAATTTCTGATGCACTTCTTGGGTGTAGTACTCTTTTCGTCTTCGACTCGGGGATGCGTCACCGGGTTGTTTTTTATGGTTCTCAAGGATCTGGATCGGGTCCATACTTATGCGTGGGGTGCGGCAGCGTTGGTGCATCTCTATGAGCAGTTCTACCGTCGGGGACAAGGCATCGCGTCGATCGGAGGTTTCCTTCCTTTCCTTCAGGTGAGTTTTAGTTTAATTGGTATCATGGTGGTCCTTTAGTTTTGCTAATTTTTGGTCTTAGTGAGTTTTAATGGTCCTTTTGTATATCATTGCTATTTTTTTTTAGTTTTGGGCGTATGACCATTTTGCTTTTCTTCGTCCGGGGGTTGAGTTCACGTTTCCACGGATGCACGTGTGGAGAGAGACATTAAAGGGTCGTCGGTGGTCTACTGATCTTCAAACCGCGCGAGACCTCTTCGATGATATGCATGTGGGGCAGGTATATATAGTCATGTTTTCATTTGGCTTTGTTTTTTTTTATATTCTTAGGCTTTGTTAATGGGTCGATTTGTTCATTTGGATAGGTGATCTAGAGGCCCTACGATGATGAGGAGGATGCGGGTGAGGCGGTGATTGAGTATGGTCGGCCCTTCTTCAATGTGGACATATGGGTCCATTATTTTGAGAGGGTGGAGAGGATCCACACCTCTTGAGTGGCATGACAGTTAGGGATTGCTCAGGGAGTCCCTCCAGAGGTTAGCCACAGAGTGGCGAAGAGTATGACCAGCCCTCCAGGCCAGAATTTTACGGAGCGAATGGCGCTCCAGATAGCCGATTTTAGAGCTGGGGGGACCAGGGTCATGGGGGGCGCGTGACGAGGCGTATGTATGAGATTATAAGAGGTGGTTCAGGGCGTTGGGTGGTGGGCACCTCTTCACACGTCCCTTTTTTGGTAGCAGCTCTTTCGCGATCAGTGGGCCAGAGTTGGCGTCGCCATTGAGGGAGAGGTTGGCCACATTGGAGGAGGGCCATCTCACGGTGAGTGTGCAAGGGGCATTGGATGCTCTCCATAGGGCGATGGGGCATGCTCTTTGTCCTGATGAGGAGATGTTGCACTCTTTGATCGACTCGGTCGCTATGGCCAGGGCGGCGGAGGATGAGTTGGGAGCTCAGCTAGCGGAGACTCGAGAGCTCCTGGTGACTTAGTTTATTGGTTTCATTTGTTCGTGTATTATATTGACTGATTTTGGTGATGTTTTTTTTTTATATGGTTGTTTTATTTTATTGTGGACAGTCTGCGAGAGTCTGAGGTCGCTCGCCAGGCGACTCTGCTGGCGGTCTATCATAGTCAGCGGCAAGTCGATCGCACGTTGGCGGCTAGCTTGCACTCCGAGATTGAGCGATTGGTGAGTATTTCGAATCAGATTGATTAATTTGTTGATGGTTCGGGGCTCCTTGTTAATGTTGGGATGTTGGCGATATTTGCAGAAGGCAGAGCTTGTCGCCACGAGGCTTCTTCTCGGTTATTTGATCCTTCTTCAATGGCCTCCTCCAGTCGGGAGGATCCAGCGATGGCTCGTCTTCGGTCTAAGCTGGAGCATTGGGTAAGTTCCCTCACTCTTTTAATTTACTTGTGTCATTGTGGCAGTTTGTTAATTGTTATTGTTGTGTTTTCTTAATAGTTTACTAACATTGTCTTAGTGTCTCAGCATAAGGTTGTTGAGGACCTCCGGACGAGGGAGGCGACTGCTGCCTCTTTACGCCCAGAGAGTCATGTATAATTTTTTATTTTTGATGTGATTCTATTTAGGTTGTTTCGTCATGTTTATTTCAAACATATTTTGTATTGGTTTGCTTGGTTTTTCGTGCAGGCTGTTCCGGATTCCGCTCCTGAGGCTCCCCCTCAGGGGTTCATTCCTATTCCTAGTCGGGTACATTTTAGTTAATGTATTTATAGTTTATTAGTCATTGTAGAGTTATCTGAGGTATTTGTTTGTTCTTGTTACAGCCGCCTAGATTTTTCATTCCTTCCATGCCGCCTGTCGATCCCATGACCGCTGAGACGGTCGAGCACCTTCTGAGGGAGAGGGTGGATCTGATATGGTCTTTTCTCATTCAAAGTTATTTTTTTCATCCAAATATGTATATGTTATCTCTCTTTTACTTGGTATGGTTATGCAGGTTCGTCGGCTTGAGGAGGGGCGGCTAGAGGCGACGCGAGTGCGTGCTACCTTGGAGGCGAGACGGGTCCTCGGGGAGGTGGAGAGTCGTGAGGATCTGGTGACCAAGATGATGGTCACACAGAAGACTCATGCCAAGGCATTGGAGGCGGCACGTCAGTCGACGTAGGCAGAGATGCAAGTGGCCCTGGATCAGATGTAGTATCGTCTGGGGAGGGAGCGAGGGGCGCGTAGATCAGCTAGTCGGCTTGAGGGATCAGAGTCGAGGGTTACGGGGTCTTCGTCCGGGCAGCCTCGTCACACGTCGCATGATCATGTCAGGAGTAATACTCGCGAGGATTCTGTCACTCGTGGGTATTCAGGTGGGTATCCTCCTCATTCTCGGTTGAGGCGGACTGTCAGTCAGGCGAGTGAGGGGGGACTCTATAGTGGGGTCGCGCCGTCTAGAGGTTCCAGCGACTCCAGGCACTAGGATTGTTTTTTCAGAGGACCAATCTACGGACCTTCGAGCTTATGATACTAGGGACAGTGGTGCTCAACCGTCCCAACGACAGCGTAGGGAGTAGGTGTGTGCATGTGTATGTTTTGTCCATTATGAGTGCGCATTATATATATATGGGGGATGCCCCCAGTGACGATTTTAAAGAAAAAAAAAATAGGAAAGAAAATTTTATATATATATATATTGAGATTTTGGGCTTAGGTGTACCTGATCAGCTGCTTTTATTTTAGTTACCTCTTGTGTCTACTTTTGCTTTTGTTCCTGGTGTCGTCAATCATCACCGGGACTTGGATGCTTTGTAAGCTGGTCCGATGGTGGTTGAAGGTCGCTTTGTATCTGCACATGTAAAGGTAATGTCATTAGTAATTTTTGTTCTCCCCCTTGCTAGTTGTCAAGGGGGTAAATATCTCAGACCGGAGCCTGGTAACAAAGGTAGATATATGCTCTTTTTCCATTTTTTTATTTCTTTTTTTCTCTTTTTTTTCTTTTTTTTTGAAAGTAATGCAACAAGGAAAGCAAATAACTATCGTAGCAACAAGAACTAAAAATAAAATGCCCAAGGGTAGGGGCGTGACTGTATGGCAGTATAGCGTCTTCAGTAGCTTTCTTTGCACAGTAACTTCGATGTTCTTCATCTTTTGGTAGACGAATCGACGATTTTGATATGATTCTCCTTTTTATCTAAAAAAATACCCCAGCGTGTAGATGCAATGGAGCTTTTCTGAGCTTTTGATGATCACTTTGGGTCTATGTGAAGTCGTGGGTATTAGTTGAGTTAGTCTTGAAGAGAGCATTCATCAATACTATCATCAAACTGGAGGAGGTCTCTTTGATCAGGTTAGTTGCATATGGGGTCTATCTTAGGGTAGTGGTCATGCTATCCCGTGGTTATTAGGAAAAAGTATGGTAAGTATAGCAGGTAATTGCATCAATCATCATTCATGAGTTTTTAGTTTCATTCCTTGGAATATCCTGCGAGGCTTCCAACTTATGGTCTAAAATATAAAATGAAGTAGAAAAATGATAAGGCTCAATGATGTGGGGAGTAGCTTGTACCTAATACTCTGCAAAAGAGATGAGTAGCAGTCTTCTTTTCTGGGGAATGCGGGGTGTCATGATTGAGCTCTCCGTCATATTTCGGTACCATCAAAATCTCACATTCTATGGTTAGCAGGAGTTTGTCCTCCTCCTGCCACCTTACGACGACATCTAGTAGTATAGGGATATCAGGAGTGCCCTCATAGCTTGCTTATACACTTTTGGTGAAATTACTAGAGATATCCTCACGGCATGCTTATGCTTCCCTGAGCTCATTGACTTGTTCATTCATCGTAATGCTCTCGCTTAACTTTTAATACGTAGATATATTTTGAAAGCATCCAGCTAGCGTAAGAATAATGAGTTTTGATTGAACCTAGCATCTTTATTTTTTTTTGCTCTAACATCTCCTCCAATGGCGGGGGAAGGGGAACGGGGATTAGGTGTTACTTATGCTTTTGAAAGAGATTAGGTAGGTCACTAGTCCTTTGGTCAGATTGCCAGAATAAGAAGGTGGGCGATAAATGGGAGATCTCAAGAATATTCTGGGGATTGAAGGCGTACGATCAATGAATGAGTCGTGACAACTATGGGGGTGATAACTATAAGTATTTAACCACGGGATGTGATGATCACAGGGCTAAGGATAATATTTTCTAAGGTATATGGTGTTCCAAGGGCTAGGGAGTTCTTCCCCATCTTGGTTCGTTAGTTTGTAGGCATTTTCGGGGTATGCGGCTGTTATGATGTAAGGGTCTTCCCAGTTCGATTTCAGTTTTCCTTTTGGGTGGGCATGTTTAGAAGGCATGACTTTCTTCAAGACTAATTCTCCAATATTGAAGGCTCGTTCAAGGACTTTCTTGTCGTATAGCCCTGGCCACTCTCCTCTAATATACCTGAGCATGATCGGCTGCCCTTAGACGTGTTTCATTGAGTTACTCTAGCTGCGTGAGTAGGGCAATCCTCCTCTCATCTAAGGATAGCTTATTATCAAGTTGAATTCATAAGGATGGTACTTGTATCTCATATGGTAGGACGGCCTCCATCCCCGTAGGTAAGGAGGTAGAGAGTTTGGCCAATGGTCGTACGAATAGAAGTCCGATAGACCCAGAGTGCTTCTGGTAGTCGTTCAGGACAGTCGGCTCTATTGCTTGTTTTTACTGTATGTTTCAGAATTTGAATCAATGTTTTGTTGGTGGCTTCTGCTTGTCCATTTCCTTGAGGGTAGAACAGTGAGGAGTGGCATAGATCAATGCCGAATTTCTTACATAACTTCTTTGTCTTCTCTATAATGAACTGCGATCCGTTGTCGATGACAAATATCCTGGGTACTCCAAACCTGGTGATGATATTCCGAACGATAAATCTTATGAGCGTGGAAGCAGTGATTCTGACGTATGATTTGGCTTCTACCCATTTAGTATAGTATTTGGTTGCTGTAAGTATAAACGCGTGCTTGTGAGTGTTCCCAACTGTGTTTGTGAAAGGTCCGATGACGTCGAAGGCCCACATCGAGAGCGGCCATGGTGAGGTCATAGTATTTAATGCAACTGCTGGAGCTTTGATGAGTGCGATGTGTTCTTGGCATTGCTTACAAAATTGGACGTAGAGGTGGCAATCTCTTGTCATTGTCGGCCAGAAGTAGCCTTCTCGTGCAATTTGATTGGCGAGTTACTGTCTACAGGCGTGGGCACCGCAGGCGCTGGCGTGTGCTTCTCGGATGATGTATTGTCCTTCGGCAGTTGTAACACATCATAGCAGTACTCTTTTAGTAAAGGCTTCTTTGTATAGTGTTTCGCCAAGTATGCAGAATCTGGCGCATCGGTTTTTTATAGTCTTCCGTTCGATCTTTATAGCGTGGGGAGGAATGTACTGTTGTTTGAGAAAGTTCCAAATGTCGAAATACCATGGCTACCTGTCGTCAGTTGGTGATCTTTTAAATCTAAACATAGTGACTTCGGCTCCTGACTTGTCGTGCTTTTCCGGAGTAATTGCTTCCTTTGATGTCGTGCTCATGGGAAGAATTGGTAATTCTCTCTTGACGATCCATGCCACCTCGTGGGTGGGTACTATTAATTTTTCTATGACCAAGGTTTTGGTACTTTGTCCAAGGGGTATCTAAATGACCGAGGCTAATGTAGCTAGGGAGTCTGCAAGCTCGTTTTCTAATCTAGGGCTGTGCGTAAAAGAGATTCTTTTAAATTTGTTTACTAGATATTGAGCAGTTTCTAAATATACCATTAGTCTCCTTTCCTTAGTTTTCCATTCTCCTATGACTTGTGAGATTACTAGCTTAGAATCACCGATGGTTTTCAACTGTCTAATGTCTAATTGTAATGTTGCTCGTAGTCCAGCTGAAGGCCTCGTATTCAACAACGTTATTAGTGACAGGAAAGTCTAATTGAAAAGCTTTAGGTATGACAACTCCTTCCAAACTCAGGAGGACTATCTCGATGCCTTTTCCTTTGTGATTTAGAGCACCGTCAAAATAAAGGGTTCATGAAGTCTTATCGGGCTCTTCATTGTGGATTGTAAGTAGGTCTTCATCAGGGAAGTTTGCATGTATAGGTTCATGATTCGAGAGTGAGAGATCTACAAGGTAATCGGGTTTGCCTGCCCTTTGATCGACTTCTGCGTGACGTAGGTGATATCAAACTCTTGTAATAGCAGATGCCAGCGAGCGATCTTTTCGGATGTTGTGGGCTTTTCGAATACATACTTCAGAGGGTCCATTCGGGCTAGTACTAATATCTTATGCACTTCAAAGTACTATCGCAACTTGGTCGAAGCCCATACCAGTGTGAGGCAGGTTTTTTCCATGGGATTGTATTTTCGTTTATATTCGACCATCGTCCTACTAAGGTAGTAGATAGCCTTCTCTTTCTTATCGTCTTCTTCGTATTGTCCCAGAATTACTCCCATTGCTTTGTCATTTGCTGAGAGATAAAGGATTAGGGGTTTTCCAGGAACTGGGGGCGATAGTATTGGTGGGTTAAGGAAGTACCTTTTAATATTATTGAAGGCTTGCTGGAACTGGTCATCCCACTTATACTCGGTTCCTTCTTTAAGTAGTCTGTAGAAAGGATCGCATCTGTCTGAATGTTGGGAGATGAATCTCCTAATGAATTATAATCTTTCTATCAGGCCTCGTAATTCTTTGATATCACGGGGAGGTGGCATCTCAAGGATGGCTCTAACTTTAGCAGGGTCGACTTCAATCCCTCGCTTGCTAACTATAAAATCGAGTAACTTTTCGGAAGTGACTCCGAAGATACATTTCTTTGGGTTCATCTTCAATTGATATTTCTTAGCTCTTTGTAACACCAGTCGGAGTGTTTCAATATGTCCTACCTGCATTTGGGACTTCACTAATATGTCATCGACATAGACTTCTATACATTTATACATCATATCGTGAAAAATGGCCATCATGGCGCATTGATACATAGCTCCTGCGTTCTTGAGCCCAAAAGACATGACGACGTAACAGTAAGTTCCCCAGGGTGTGGTGAAAGAAGTCTTCTCTTGGTCAGACTTGGCTAATTTGATTTGATTATATCCTGAGAAACCGTCTATAAGGGATAGCATCTCATGCCCAGCAGTGTTGTCGACTAGAGTGTGGCATGCCTGGTTGAGGTTTCGAAAATCAATGCAAACCCGTACTCTATCACCTTCTTAGCGACAGGTACTATGTTGGCGACCCATTTAGGGTAGAGGACGACACGGATAAATTTGGCTTTGTATAACTTGTCGACTTCCTCTTTGACCTGTAGAGCTGTTTGTGGGTGCATCCTATAAAGTTTCTGCTTTACGGGCTTCGCGTCGGGTTCCAAGATGAGCCGATGTTCTACCAAGCTGGGGTCTAAACCAGGCATATCTTCATAGGACTATGCGAAAGAGTCAAGGTGTTCTTGCAAGACTTGCACAATATGTTGGCATTCTTTAGAGTTAAGTGTTGCGCTAACTAGAAATTTCTTAGGTTTCTCTTCGGTGCCGAAGTTAATTTCTTCTATCGTTCCATGGCATCTTGAGTTTGCTCGTCGAAATGTTTGATAACCCGTTGGAAGTCCTGCGCCCCCTCGGCGACTGGTGTTCCTTCCTCCTCATCGGAAAGATCGTATATTACGAAATTACTATACTGGGGATTCGATTTTACGAGAAATAACCCTTCATTGGCGCAATTTATGACCTAGAGATCTTTGATAGAAAACTCTAATTTACTATTATAATATATAGTTTTCGGGTTACGCGAGCCAATGCATCCATCGGGCATGAATAAAAATAAAAAAATTATTTTTTATATAGGGTGTTTCTTCTCCAACACGGGCCCTAACTTCTTAAAATTGAAAAAATACCATTTTTGTAAAATGTTTGAATTTTAATTTGGGGGTTTAACTTGTGGACCATCCCAAAGCTTGGGGTTTGTTTCTTTAGGACCCAAATGTCCTCCCCAACCTTAGGTATCACCCTTTTGCCATTTAAGTTATCACTCCATCATCCACCATTAAAATCTAACTCTCTCTTCTCCAAGCTCTTAAAAATCCCAAAAACCTTAGATTATCCATTACCTAATTTCTAAACTCATTAGTGACCTAACCACTCATTAATCCACCCTTTCTCTATAAATAGAGAGTCACCCCCCTCTTGTTTAGGAGATTTTTGAAATCCAAAAGAAGAAACTCTACATAAATCTCCTCCCATTTCCAAGCAAAAACTCATCCAAGAACTTTAGTTCTTCCCTTGCCATTGCTCTTCAATCTCCATCATTCCCAAGCTTTAAAACCTTGGCCAACTATCTCACACCATCATTCCTAACCTCTTAGCATCCAAGCCTTAGCTAGTTAAAATCTCCTCCCAGATGCCGCATCCACGTGAAGATCGAACCACGGTGCTACAAGGGCCCAAGAGCTCTGACACTCCCCTCTATTCCTATACCTTATTTATTTTCTTTTCCTTTAACCTAGGATTTGGGCTGCTACGCCACCGAAATTTTGATATTTGCGGAGAGCCCAATAGGATCGGTGTGCCTTCGGGCAAGAGGAAGTGACACACATTTTTATATTTATTTCTTATCATAGTAAAGACCGCTTATGAGCTAGTCAATCGGGTGTCTAACACCTCCTAATTAATAACCGAAGTCCTTACCTGGAGGCTTTGGCATTGACCGGTAATTCAGAATCAAATCTAGCACTTCAGTGCACACGATCTTGATTTTGTATCTCCCGGGACACCAAAGATCCGGGTGGCAACTTCATTTTGTGAGCGCATAGTCGCGACGAATCGATGAGATCAATGGTTGCACAAATGGCGACTCTATTGGGATAGTTTTTAGAGCTTCTCCTTGAAGTTTTGGCCCCTTTTGTATATATTTTTAGTGATTTTTATTTTGCTTGCTACCTACCCCTACGATTCCTCACTTTTTTACTCACCCCTATGATTCCATCAGTTACCACCTTAGCCGTTTGGCGGGTTACTTGATAATTAAATTTAATTTCTTGTCATTTGCTACCATAGTTGTTTGGCGGGTTACTTGATAATTAGATTTAATTTTTCGTCATTTACCACCTTAGCAGTTTGGCGGGTTACTTGATAATTAAATATAATTGTCATTTATATTTCGGCACTTTATGATTTCCGCTAGTCATTTGACTGGCCCCGTCATTTTTCTTACTACTTGTCATATTTCACCCTTGAATGCCTGCCCATAGTGGTGACACGGGACTCACATAGCCCGATTTTGGGGATGGTGGTGAAAGTCCCATTTTTGGACTTAAGCGAATCTCCCTAAAATTTAATGATAAAATGAACCAAGAAGGGACTTAATTGAAATTTTCTTGTGAGTCGCTTTTCCAAAAGGGGAAAAATTTAGGCAACAATACACTCAACCCGGTTCCCAGTAGAGCGGCAGCCCTAGTGGTGATGATCTCGAAAAGAATCACCCCATCCAGAACCTAAGAAGGTGCTGGAGGTGGAGGTATATCGAATGGGTGACCGAACTTGGTACAAAGCCTTAAAACCTTGAGGAGAGCACTAGTGGAATCCAAAAAGCCTTGTATCCTTTAGGCACGAAAAGGAGGGACCCGAAAAGTGAAGAAAAAGTCCCAAGGGGCATTGCCCCAACCCCCCGTACGTTAGATTTAAGATTTCCGATATTTCCTACACTCTAAAACACCCAAACGCCCTCAACGGTCAAGAGAGGTCACCCTCTTATTGACTCTTCCAATGAATCAGGGTGTCGCTGTTGGTGCGCGCTTTTTCTGGGTTCCTCTCGGTCCCCGTTGAATCAGTGGCCCAATTCTGTCCAAGTGGACTCTAGCAATGCGGTGTTTAGAATGTTGGAGATAAAATAAAAAAGGGAGATTTCTAGAAAGATTCCTAGTTTGTTGCGATCGCCAATTGCAGATATTTAACGACGCTGCAACACGTCAGTGATCACGCTTTATAGCGGGTGTGGGTTACTTCTTTACTGAATTGTCCGCCTACGAACGTAAGCAGTTATGGCTCTTCCTTATAGTTTAGATAGTTTAGTTTTCCTTTTCTTTCCCTATTATTGTTGTAATTTTAGTTGGTTTGAGTTTCTTAATTCTACTATGAGTCTAACTGTATGAGGTTATTATAGTGACCTAGTTTAATATTCTAATCCTATTAGGAGTCTAATTAGCTTTAAGTGTTCTAGTCCTGTTAGGAGTCTAATTAATTTGGTTTCCTAATCTTACTAGAAGTATAATTAATACTAGTCTACTAATTATACTAGGAATGCAAATATGTTAATTCTAATGAAACTCTAATTAGATCAAGCATGTTCATTATACTGGAATTCTAATTGAAGGCAAATATAGTAATTCTACTGCAACTCTAATTAAAGCAAGTATAATAATCTTACTGAAATTCTAATTAAGCAAACATAATAATCCTGCTGGAATTCTAATCAAAATCGAAGACTGATTTTACTAAAACTCTAATCAAAGCAAAAAAGCTAATTTGATTAAGATTTTGATTAAAGCAAATAAATTAATTTTCTCAAAATTCTAATTAAAGCAATGAATTAGCTATATCAAAATCTAATTAAATTAATAAATTAATTATATTAAAATTCTGCTTAAAGCAATAAATTAATTATACTAAGATTCTAGGAAAATTATGGAACTGATTTTCAAATTCCAATTAAAGCAATAAAATAATCCTTAAAAAAGGGGTTTTGGGCCTGCTATGCTAAGGAGGATTGACCTCATTCCCAAGTACCCTCCGTAAGCTCCCTTCGGCAAATCGGGTGACTAAGATTAAAGACAAATTGGATTTTAGATTATAATATTATTTTTTAGATTTTTAAAGTCGATTTTAGGATTATAATTATGAATTAAATTAAGAAACTAGAGTTTTAGAAAACTAAATTAAGAATTAGGATTTTAGAAATATTAAATTAAGAAATTAAACTAGAAATTTAAATTTTAAGAACTGAATTCGGGTTCGAAATCAAAAAATCAGATCATATGATTAAGGAGTGGTTCTATAAACTAAGAACTAGAACCAGAGATTAATGATAGGACTAGAGATTAAGATTTTAGAATAAAATTAAGGTTTAGAATCGGTGAATTAGGCTGTTAGATTAAGGACTGGTTCCAGAACTTAAGAACTAGAACCACAGACTAAAAATTACGGTCTAAAAGGGGTGCTACAGTCTAAAACTGAAATTTCAATATTAATAATTAAGAAAACCTAAGTCTAAGGATTAAACTTAAACTAAGGTCGATGCTAAAGGTTGGATTTTTACCTAGGGCTGGGGCTACAGAGAGAAATCTCAAAATTTCAAAGTTTGAATCTCGAAATCATGACCACGTTCCTCTATGTGTTCGTTCTCGGAGTTCTCTAGTTTTAAAATCCCAAAAAAAATTCATTCTCTCTCGTGTTATTCCAGCCTCTCTTGGCCAGATTAAAAAAATATCTTTTATAGGGTTTTCTCCAATAAAATGCCCTGTTTCAGGCATTTAACCGAATTGCGTGCCGATTTCTCGATGCTTAATTGCTTTGAGTCGGTCACCGACTCAGTGAGCGACCGGCTAACTTGCTCAGTGAGTTTCTTAGTTCTAACAATATTAGAAGTAATTGCGCGCTTGATGTGGAGTGCGCAATTCGATTAAGCGTCTCTTTCGAAGTGCTTGATTGTAGAATCTTGGGGGTCAAGGACGATAAGACTGAGTCGGGCGTAGGCCAATTGCGAGTCAGTGGTCGGGCACTCAATCCCATCACGCGTCTCATGAGAGATGCGTGATCGAGTCTCAAGGTGGTCTAGGAAAGGGAGTTTGATCTGAAAGGGGGACTGATTGCACGTTTGTGATTTTGCGTGTAATCGAATTACGTGTGGTTTTAAGCGCATAATCCAAGGCTGTCCGGGTCCGGGTCGGGTCTGAAATGTAAGACTATTGTTTCAGTCTGCATTCCGACTATATACTATTGTTTTAGTACATAGTCTCCTTACGTTGGGATCTGAGCCACAGAGCTATTATTTCAACTTGTGTTTAGCCATATACTATTATGTCAGTGCATGGTTCCCAATTTAGGGTTATGAGGCCTGAGCCACAGAGCTATTGTTTTAGCCTGTGTTCAACCATATACTATTGTTTCAGTATATGGTCTCATATTAGGGTTAGGGGGTCTGAAATGTAAGATTATTGTTTCAGTCTGCATTCCGACTATATATTATTATTTCAGTATATAGCCTCCCTACGTTGGGATCTGAACTATGGAGCTATTATTTCAGCCTGTGTTCAGTCATGTACTATTATTTCAGTGTTTGGTTCCCACATTAGGGTCATAGGACCTGAGCCATAGAGCTATTATTTTAGCCAGTGTCCAGTCATATATTATTGTTTCAGTACATGGTCCCACATTAGGGTTGTGAGACTTCTAGAGAAGGTAAGTCCTTTCTGAAAAGTCACAGGTGAGGTTAAAGGTTGATCGAATAGATTTGTATATTCCGTCAGGGCAAAATGGGGGTGTTTACAATCGCGTGAAAATTCGTGCCTTTAAAGATCAAAATATTTTCTCTTAGATTCTTAAAAAGGGGATCTGGGGAGTGCTAAAAGGCATCCGAAAAGAGAGTTCTCATCATCATCATTCCAAAATCAACAAAAAAAATCATCATAAAAAATCTATATATATATATATATATATATATATATATATATATATATATATATATATATATATCCATAAAATCAACAAAAGATTGTGGTGCTATAACCACGGCATCACCGAACCAACCATTATCCCGTAGGGGAAGAAGAAGGAAAGTTTTTGGTCCTCACCTGAGAAATCCATACCACAGCAGTTCTCAAAATGTCTTGGGCAGTTAATCCGGCCTATGCCGACCCAGATTCATCCCCACCACATTCTTCATCGCACTCCCAAATGGGGGAGATTCCCATCTCCAATCTGTCCTCCGAATCCCGATTTAACGTCATCGGACCATTCGGTGCACCCATCTTCCCCACATAAAACCAAGATATACCCCATTTTCCTTCCACATCAACCCAAAGCATCCCCAACTTCCCCACATTAACCCAGCATACACCCAATTTTTCACCTAGCTTTCCTACCACATCAAACTAAGAAATATCGCATTTTCCCACATCAACCCAACCTACACCTCATTTTCCTACATCAACCCAACTTACACCTCATTTCCCCATATCAATCCAACATACACCCCACTTTCCCACATCCAATCAAAGCATCCCCAATTTTCCCACATCCAACCAAGTTTTGCTTCCACCCCATACACTTCCCCCACCGGATGGGCCATCCACATCCAATCCCATGCCCGACCCCATGGCTATGATGGAGGACATCGTAAGGGTGTACACTTCTTAGAGGACTTCCCAGAGCCTCCCTAATCCATCATCAAATCTCCAACCAACTCTCTAAAATCTTCACACCTCATTCACCCAAAATACCAATTCCGATCAACCACCAATAATCCACACCACTCAAGGCTCCCATATCCAACAATGGAACCACCCAAGTGGACCTCAAAGGCCTTATGCCCAACGACAAGCCCATTCTAGCCCGAACCCAAGGGTCACATCCTCAAGCCATCCACAATTTCCCACATATAACCATACCCAATAAACACACTCCATCCCATCACAAATAGCAAACCCATCTTACCCGACCCACCAATCCCTTCCCACCCATATATTCCATATCCAACCCAACAAGGGAACCTATCACAACCCAATTTACCCATCCTCTTACCCCCCAACCAAATCATCAAAATCCTAACCAAACCCACTGGCCTCACCTAGTCCCCACTCAAAACCCACTAGTCGCACATCCTCTCACTCCACAAACCAATCATCAAAATCCTCATCAAGTACAATGGCCTCATCAAGGACCTACCCAACTCATTCAGAATCCGCCCGATAATCTCATTGATGTCAGCCATCAATATGAGGAGGATGAAGCATGAAATAGTGGGGCCTACGTAAAGGTTTTCACCAATTTTAATCCCCCACCACTCATCTTCACCAACCAATAGGCACCTAGGAATGAATGGGGACAGCCCAATGGGGGAGCAGCCCCAACGTTATCGTCCAAAGAATCAGAGTTGTTGAGAGAGCAGATGGATAAAATCCAAAAGCAATTAATGAAGCTTGGGGAGCCGAAATCCACGCCAAAGAATTTTCTGATCTATGCCTATTTTTCGAGGTGTCATTACCCCACAAATTTAAAGTGCCCACCTTTGACAAATACAATGGCACAGGCAACCCGATCGCCCACCTCAAGTCTTACTATGGGAACATGTGCCAATATGGCGGAGATCAATGACTCCTTATCAAAATGTTTCATAAAAGTCTCACCGACCCAGCACTAAGAAGCACTAAGATGGGTCACTTCTATTGAACCGTCTATGTTGAAAACATGGAAGAACCTTACCCACCTATTTCAAAAGTAGTACGTGTACAACATCGCCTCACCAATCTAATTTGGCTCGATTGAAACAAAAATTCGATGAGACTTTCAACGAATATCTCGGAAGGTGGAGGGCCCTAGTGTTAAGACCTGAAAAGTACCACTTTTCACCCCTTAACTTAATCTCTGTTAGACCCTTAGTCATTTAATAAGTGTGTGTTAAGCCCATCTTGTAGGTAATAAGCAGCAGCTACAGATAAGGCCCTAACCATGCCAAGAAGCCTACTGTTGCCCCAGAAGTTCCTTAGAAGAAAGGAGGTTGGACCCAGATAGAGAATTGGCTGCAGCATAGGCACAGCAAAGCAGAAAAAGGTCAAGAAATGAGCCTCGCACATGTCGCAAGGTTCAAATTAAATCAGAAAGAATGCTTCGGCGGCTGTCGCGGGTTTCTGAAGGCAGCACGCCAACTGCTCGCGTAGATGAATGACAAGAGCCCAGAATGTAGACTTCACGCAGTTCTCACAAGGCTCAGTCATAAGCTCTCGTGCAGTCTCGTGCAGTCTCGCGCAGCTCAAGAAAGGCCCCTTTAATCTTCGCGTGATTCACTGAGGAGAGAGAGCTCCAGGCATTCCTGCGTGCAGTGGCCGCGGGATACAGACCTTCAGGGAACTGCTCGCGCGATCTAAAAGCCCATGCACATTGCTTCTTCGTGAGGATCTCCGTGAGATTCACCAAGGAACGAATCGCGCGCGCAATTCCCGCGCCATTTAAATAGAAAGCTCAATCCCGCGACAACCAGAGCAATCCCGCGATGACCAAAGTATCAATCCCGCGACTGCAAGAGCTTTAAGTCAATTCAATCCTGTGACGCCAATTCTATCACGCGACAAGACCTGGAAATCCTTTCTACCTAGCGAGGCTTGGGATCTTAACTTCTCCCCACTTCTGTAGGGGCAATCTGGGAACTTCCAGCAACTAGGGCAGCAACTCCAATGCTCCAATCTCCGTGCACACGCCCCGAGGCATCCAAGGAACAGAAATGGGCCATGATAGCATTGATAAATTAGGGTTTTCCTAACCCTAATGCTCACAAAGCTAACTGCTATATAAGCCTAAGCCTAGTTTAGGTTTAGGGGATTTCTGTATTCCTTCTTCTTGAATCAACTATAAATTTCAGTAGGGTAAGGTTAGGGTTTAGGCAGCTCCTTTTTCCCTTTTTCTTCTCTCCATAGTCCAGCACTTGTTGGCTATGCCTTTGTATGTCTATTTGGAATATTTTTAATGAAGTTTTATAATAGGATTTTATGCATGTATGGGATTGGTGTTTTATGAGTTGTTCTGTACAAGGCTGCTGCCTTGAGATTCTCCATTGCTAAGTTGTATTGTAAGCAATGGAGGATTGTTTTTAAGGTTTTATTTAGATCTAAGTGACTTGTGTGTCCAGGTTAGGCACATTGCAGGCCTATGCCCCACCACAGGATCCACTAAATCTGAATCCCCATGGGAGCTTGAGCTGGTAGCCTTGTGAACATGGTGGTGGCAGCAATCTTCTTGTTCTGTCTTAGACCTCTGTGAGGAGGATAGCCTCTGTGGATAGTCTGTGACCATTCAAGTGGACAGGTTATAGCCCTAGGGTGAGGGCAATCCACAGATCTAAGACAGATTCTTCTTCTCTGCACCTGTGCTTATAGCCCTGTGAGAGATTGTGCAGAGACAGACTCCCCTGTATTTGTATAGACCCACCATCAGATGGTAGATCTGATCTGGCTGTAGAGATTGTAGGCTTGTGACTAGATCACTGCTGTCTTTCTAAAGCAGTGAACAGCTAGACCTAAAGCTAGTACTCAAACTCTTGTTGGTCCTGTGTGTCCAGGCTAGTGCACATTGCAGGCCTAGCCCCACACACAGAACTTTAGAGGTTGAGGTCCCTATGGATTCTTGAGCTGGTAGCCTGGAAGAAGTAGTGCCTACAATGATAAACTTGTTCTCAACTATGGTTCCCCTATTGGATAGTCTGTGACCATTTAAGTGGATAGGTTATAGCCATAAGGGATTGGATCATGGCACAGAGGTGAGTTGGATCATTTCTCCTCTTTGGTGATAATGTAGCCATTGGATAGGATTCTATAGCAGCAAATCTGAGTCTGAGTTATAAGACCCATTAGATCTGTACCTAATAGCTTACTTCTCACCCTTTTATATTTATTTTCTCATACTCCATCATTCTTCTCAACCATTTCTGTAGTTTAAGCATTAGGTTACCTCAGGATTTAAACATTAGTGACCTTAAATCCCCTTCCATTTAGGATTGTCAGATCTGTAATCAGATCTAGAGGGCCTACTAAATATAGCTCCCTTGGAGTTTTAGATCAACTTTCCCTATTGGACAAACTCTTACTTATTAAAACTTGCTATAACAGGCCCTGTAACTTGCAGGTCTGTGTATTTTTAGGCTTGCTCCCTGTAGTTTTTAATCCACCTTTGATTTATTTTCATTAACCCCATTCTTATCATTGTCTCCAATAAAGTTAGCAGCAAGTACTTAAAATATCCTAACACCTAGCAGCCTAGGTGAGGAACCGTATACTGGATGAGGAACAAATTGAGATGATATCAAAAATGACACTACCAGTTATATCAGATTTTCTTACGTACCAATAGCAGCAGGCCAGCTCTATCGATTTGGTAAGAAATGCAAACAGATGTGAAGATGCAGTTAGAGATGGTCGCTTGAATAAAACAGTGGACAATGGAGCCCGCAAGTTTATAGAGCAAAGACTAGATAAAAGAATAGGGGCAGAGGTTCAAGCAAGAATGACTTCACAACCCACCACAAGCATGCCACCGTTCCAATTTGAGGCAGTGCAGCAAGCCCCAACATAGAGACCCAGCAATGGCCTAGGGGTGCAGATGACCCCCAAACAGAGAAGGGCCTGCTAGAACCAAGTATTCACTCCCCTGGGACAATCGTTGAATATCTTCCTACAACTATTAGTCGAGAAAGGTTTGGTCACACCATTTCAGCCACGACCTCCACCGAATCCGCTCCTAAGGAACTATGATCCAAGCACTCATTGAAACTTCCATCAAGAGTCAGGACATCTAACTGATTGATGCTTTCCTCTAAAGCATGTTGATCAGTCACAAAATATACCACTTTATCACCCTTCACTTAATGTTCCTAGACCCCAGTTTGCTACTAATAAGCTAATGATGTGCAGATATTAAGGAAAAAGAGTAAAAGAGAACGAAAGTCTTAATCTTCGTCAAAATGAACTCAAAAAGCAATAAGAAAAATGATTGAACGTGAAAGACGATTCGACGCTGCAGAAAGCTAAGAAATCGCATTTTACGATTGAACGAAGCCAAAGAAATAAGAAATCGTAATTTACAATTCTTCAAAAGACGTTCAAAGCAAAAGGCGATACAGAAAGAAAGCGATCGATCGTAATATAGAATCGGCCAGAGAGAAAGATGTAACAGAAGAGAGAAATTGTGATTTACGATTTCACAAATAAAAGCTTCTCATTATTGTTGATAACATGAAGATCCACACCGCCATGCATTAAAATAGAAGAACTCTTAAATTAGAAGTTTGGCAAATCCCGGATCTGAGAAGATTGATGAAGAAACACTCTTAAAGATCTCGATTGCTGAAATTAAGGAGAAAATCTAGAGGCGCATCAACCAGTGAAAGAAAAGAAGATACAATTAGAAATTAGAGTTATATTAGAAATCTTTTATTTTTAATAGTTTCTTAGAATTAGATCACTGTAAACTGTTGCTCTATAAATAAGAGGGCTCGGCATAGAAATAATTTCATCGAAGGAATTCTCATAATCAATTGACAACTGAGATTGGGTTTTCTTCCGATCAAAAATAGTTTAGATATTCAAGGTTCCTCGGTCACAATTGACGACTCGAATTGAGAGCTAAAAGATTAGTGTAGATATTCATAGTTTCTCAGAAGCAATTGACGCATGCGGCTGAGGGGTGAAAGATATATTTTTACTTTGCCTTATAGTTTAGATTTATTTTTATTGCAATTTACTACTTTGTAAACATCTCCAAGTTTTGATTTGAATTGACGACTCAAGTTGAGATTTGCGTATTAGTATAACAGTTTTACTTTTTCATCTTTAATTTTCTCGAATTTGATTGATGCCCAAATTCTGGTTGGTTGCAGATTAAATTAAATCTGTATTGATAGGATTCTAGTTTGGATTGACGACCAACGCTAGGAGACTGGATATATACTGTAACGGTACTTTTAATTTCATAAATATCTGAGAACAGAAGGAGACTGATTGACGACCAGGATCCAAAAGTTTGAAGATTAGAATTTATTTTCTGCAATTAGTTTAAGAAATCATTCTTTTATTCATATTTCTCAAGTAGTTTAGAACCTTAAAGATAAATATAATTTTTTAAAATAAAAATATAAAAATAAATCACTTTCTCATGAGAACGATCCTATACTAGCATTACAATTTCTATTGTGCGTTTGCAATAGGTTAAGATTTAATTAGAACAATATAAAGAGCACATCAAGTTTTTAGTGTCGCTGCCGGGGAAGCATATTTTATTTTATATTAGTTTTAGAAAATAAATATTTATCTTTCTCATTTTATTTATTTTTTATTTTTTTAATTTCTTGATCATTTCTTAAGCTTTTACAAGTTTATTCGAAGCCAGAGAATCAAGGTTTCAACTTCCCCTGATCAGAAAAGCTAGAGGCACATATTTTGTTTCTCTCTGCTTTCTAAGATAAAAATTAAATAAAACTAAAAACACAAAAACCTTTTAGTAATAAAATATCTAAGATGCAAGGCCATAATGAAATATTTTGGCCGAATTTTAATATGACTTATTCCCCAATGGAATTCCCAACTACACCTTTGTATCCAGTGACGTTGGAGGGAGAGTAGGCCTTTGCCTCTCAATGGGATAGTATTGAGAATCCTTATAATTTTTAGTGGGACAACCCTTATTGGTCCCCAAGGGTAACTCAATAAGAATTATCTTACACATACCCACAATATTCTCTGAATTTTAACAGTCATATATCCTATACCAATCTTTTGTGCAACAGCCATGCCCTCAGAAAAGAAACGATGGTGCTACTATAATCTAAATCCTCCAGGACTTGCAATAATATGCGCACCATCGCTCTAGGGAATTAGCCCAGTTGTCTTAGATCTCCCAAAACTTACACTCTTATACTCAGTTCATTACAAATCTAGAAACCCAAATCGAGCAATTAGCCTCGTTGTGGGAGGAAAAAGAGAGGAACCAAGCGAGCTCGCAAACACTAATTCCCACAGTTCAAGCTGTCTAGACCTTAAGGAGTGGTCAGATTGTTGACAATAAAGTAGAGATGCCTACACCAGTGGCTGTCCCTACGACCAGAGACAAGGAGAATGAAGCCAAAGAAGAGACTCTCCCACAAGAAAAATAAAAAATATTAGAAAATGAAAAATAAAAAAAATAGAAAATAATGATAGTGCACCCACATCTGTGACTGAAGTACCATATACACCAAAGTTACCATTTCCAAATGCTTTTGG
The DNA here is from genome assembly GCA_021018995.1 of Chloranthus sessilifolius. Taxonomy (NCBI): domain Eukaryota; kingdom Viridiplantae; phylum Streptophyta; class Magnoliopsida; order Chloranthales; family Chloranthaceae; genus Chloranthus; species Chloranthus sessilifolius. The sequence continues at coordinate 92,110,347 of CM037584.1, read as the reverse complement.
TGCACCATCTCCTTTTAATAAAAATCTAAAAAAATTAAAAGAAATTACTGAAATCTTCAAAGAAGTGAAGATCAATTTGCCCCTCTTGGAGGCAATCAAACTAGTTCCAGCTTATGCACGATTCTTAAAAGAAATGTGCATGCAGAAGCGAAAGCGGCGAAAATTTATCACATAAGGTCTTCCTGATAGAGCAAGTAAGCTTAGTCTTGCAGGCTAGTACCCCGCCCAAGCTTAAGGATCTTGGGGTGCCTACAATTCCATGTATCATAGGAGATCACGCTATCAACAAAGTATTTCTGGATCTGGGAGCTAGTGAGAACCTGCTGCCATATTCAGTATATGAGAAACTGGGACTTGGAAATATGAGGCCTACATCGGTAACTCTTCAGTTAGCTGATAAATCAGAACGAAGGCCAATAGGAATCATTGAAGATGTTATGATTGGAGTCGACAAATTTGTATTTCTCATTGATTTCTTAGTATTAGATATGGAACAGAGTTTGAAATCTCCAACACAAATTCTAGTCATTCTGGAAAGGGCCTTCTTAGCCACAGTTAATGCTTGCATTAACTGGAAAATCGAAGTGATGGAAGTTTTTTTTGGAGATATGTGAATTCAGTTAAATGCCTTTTTTGCAGCGAACCAAATGGCTTCAATTAACGATGAGGAGTGCTTCTGTGTGGATGAAATTGATGAAATAATAGGAGAAGTACTGCCGAAAATTCTATCCAACGATGAGTTGGAAACCACATTATGGTATATGGATTTGTGGAAACCTAAACAATAATTCGAGGAGATGACTTATTTACTGAATGCTTCCTCCAATGATGCCCAATTAAGAACTTGGAAGCCTAGGGTGGAGAATCTACCCATCAATTCCAACGAATTGTTACTACCATCTATTGAAAGAGCACCATCCATGGAGTTAAAACCACTTCCTGACACCCTTAAGTATGCATTTTTAGGACCTAACGAAACTCTCCCAGTGATTATTTCTTTTACCCTTAATACAGACCAAGAGAGTAAGTTGTTGGCTATACTTACAAGATACAAGCGTACTTTAGGGTAGACCGTCACTGACATTAAAGGGCTTGATCCGTCAATATGTACGCATTGAATTCATTTAGAGGACAATGCCAAGACTTCACGTGAAAGTCAGCAATGATTGAATCCAAACATGAGGGAAGTTGTACGGAGAGAAGTCATGAAATTATTGGATGCTAACATTATTTATCTGATTTCTGATAGTGAATGGGTAAGCTCCATTCAGGTAATCTGAAAGAAGTTTGGGATTACAATCAAAGAAAATTCAGCTGGTGAGTTGGTGCCATTACTTGAAACCACAGGGTGGCGCGTATGCATTGATTACCGAAAACTCAGCTTATTAACTCGCAAGGATCATTTTTCACTGCCATTTATTGACCAAATTTTGGAGAAACTTGCAGGTCAAGAGTATTTTTTCTTTCTAGACGGATATTCAGGTTACAATCAAGTTCCAATATACCCGAAAGATCAAGAAAAGACTATCTTTACTTGTCCCTTTGGAACGTTTCCATACCGTCGCATGCCCTTTGGGTTATGCAATGCACCTGCAATGTTCCAAAGATGCAGGATGGTCATCTTTTCTAACATGATAGATAGGCTTCTGAAAGTATTCATGGATGATTTTCGGTATTTTGTCGAACCTTTGACTCCTGTCTTGATCACCTCGCCCTCGTTCTAGAAAGATGTGAAAAGACTAACTTGGCACTAAGTTGGGAGAAAAGCCATTTTATAGTTCAGGAAGGCATAGTCTTGGGGCATATTGTCTCCAAAAGAGGAATAGAGGTTAACAAGGCCAAAATTGATATAATAGCAAACTTGCCGTCACCAACTTTGGTATGGCAGATTTGATCCTTTCTGGGTCATGTTGGCTTCTATCGACGCTTTATTAAAGATTTCTCTAAAATCTCAAGACCTTTATGTCATCTATTAGCAAACTATGTACCCTTTAACTTTAACGATGCCTGTCTTGACACATTTAACAAGCATAAGGCACTTCTTTCATCCGCACCAATCATTCAATCGCCTGACTACTCCTTGCCTTTTGAAGTAATATGCAATGCTTCTGATTACGCAATAGGTGCCGTCTTAGTACAACGAAAAGACAAGATCCCTCACATAATTTATTATGCGAGTTGTACCTTGATTGAAGCTCTGATTAACTATACTACCACTGAGAAGGAGTTTCTTGCTGTCGTCTTTGCTTTAGATAACTTCTGACCATACCTATTGGGATCAAAGATCATCATCTTCTCTGATCACTCTGCACTAAAATACCTACTGTCTAAAAAAGATGCCAAGCCAAGACTAATCAGGTGGATCCTTCTTTTGTAGAAATTCAACTTTAAAATCAAGGATAAGAAGGGAGTTGAAAACGTGGTGGCTGATCATCTATCTAAAATAGAATTGCCAGAATCCATCAATAGAGAATCTCGGCATGATACCTTTTCAGATGAGCAACTTGTTACCATCCAAGCTACAGTACCATGGTATGCAAACATCGTGAATTATTTGGCTATAGGTAAGATTCCTCCAACCTGGTCCAAACAGGAAAGGTATATTTTCTTTTCCAATGTCAAATAATATATTTGGGAGGATCCCGACTTATTTAAGATATGCTGTTGACAAGTGAAAAATACCATTTTTCACCCCTAAACTTAAGTCTTGATAGACCTTTGAGAGAACTAAATAAGTGTTTTAAGTACCTATGTTGCAGCTAACAATAAAGACAGGCTTAACCATAAAAGCAAGCTCAAAAGTGCCAAAAAGATGACAATCCATGTCAGTCCAAAGGAAGGAAGTGAAGAAACAACCTCATCAGCTGTGGAAAAGTCTAAAAGGAAGAGGCAAAGACCTGTAAGAGAAGCAGGGAACAATTCGAACAAAGAAATGTAATACAGAGTTCTTTTCGCAAAGAACCTGCACGTTTCGTAAAGAACCTGGAACTCTGCGAAAAGGAATAAAACCTCCAGGCTTAGTTTTCGAAGAGCATCTGAACTCTTCGAAAAGAAGATTGAACTTTGCAAAAAGGAGAAAACACAATTCGAAAAGAAGATTGAACTCTGCGAAAAGAGCTTCAGAAGCCACAGCACTTTGCGAAAAGGCCCTTAAGCTCTGCGAAAAGGTATTCTGGAGATTCGCAGCTTTAACAAGGGCAATTCAGTAATCTGTTGCACGCGTCCCAATGCGTTTTAAAACCCAAGGACATTCCGGAAGATTCTGAGCACGAACCAAAGGCATATTCCTCCCCATGTGAACACCCAAAGATGAAATTACTTGGCGGGAACTTCTAGAAGTTCCAACAGATTTTTGAATTTCCTAACATAATTGATGCCTCTGTTTCTTGATTGGCTAAACCAGATCAAACAGTTCTGATTGGCCAGAACAGATCTGGATCCTGGTGCTCGACTCCTATTGGCTGATATGGATTTAACCAATTCTGATTGGTTGATGCACATTAGAGATGGACTTGGGGAAAGCTATAAATTGACGAACCATTTGCCCAAATTGAACATCCAGATTTTGAGTTTCATTTCTAATCCCCCATTTCCCAGCCAGACAGCTTGTCTGTAATCCTTGTAATAGCCTACTTTGTACTTGCAATTGAGAGCTGTGAGACATTTTTGTAATTCAAAAGAGAGTTGTATTCAAGACTACAAATGAGAGTCGTTAAATTGCGCTCTGTAATTGTAACGGTGGATTTGAAAAGGTTGCTGTAAACCGTATTTTCTCAATTGGACTCATGTTAAGGGTTCCCTCTGATCTCCTTATTGCATTAGACTCCTTTAGATTTAGTGTTTTTCATGCAATTTCCCTTGATTCATTAATCCTGTGAGAATTAGTGTTGGTAACCTAATCTCTCACGGCATTTGTAGTGATGCTTCTTGTTCTAAACTAGGGATTTGGATTAAAACTATTGGATGGTTTGTGGCCATTAAAGTGGACAGACCATAGCCATAAGTGTAAGCCTAATCCTTGACTTAGATTTATCTCTCTTACATCTGTGCTTGTAGCCAGATGAAGATTGGATCACCTCTGCTGAGCTGTAGTTATTCTCATTAGATTTCAAAGACCAAATCAGATTTAGATATTACTTCTCCATCTTTGTTTCAATCACTCTCCCAACTCGGATCTGGATCATTTAGTTTAAATTTTCCTTTGTTTTTAGTTTGTTAAACATGACAAATTCAAACCTCTCATCTTATCAGCTTTCTAGATAGGATAAGAAGCCGATCCGTAGCTCGAGATCCGGAGGTTTATCTTACATTTTAAACAAATTCTACGTAGACGATCTTTCACTCACTTACTTTTAAAACTTGCTACAATTGGCTGATCTTGCAGCTAATTCTCTTCTAACTGTGCTGATTTTTCTTTTATTTTTTATATAGTCTAGAGCCACTGTAATTTGGCAACTTTAAAACTGTTTTCAAAACACACATAAATCAAGCACACTAAGAAGCAACAACAAGTTTTTGGCGCCGTTGCCAGGGAATTTGTTCTAAAATAGATAGACCTAAGTTTTTTATTTTAATTTTGTTTATCATTACTAAACTATTCTATTGTTTATACTTGTGCAGTTATTCATATTCCAGTTTTTAAAGAAGGGAAATTGCGAAAGGAATTACGAAGGTTTCTTGTGCATAATCGATTTTTGTTACGAGTTGTATGTTTGGTAGGAGGACTCTCAAATACGAGATTCTCCCATTGAATTTAGAAGTTGAAAGGCTACTACGAACCAAGCAAACAACACAGAATTCTGCTACTATGGGTGAAGAACCTCGACTTTTGAGGGATTACTTTGCACCTGGTGCTTATAATTCCCCCTTTTGCATTCAATTTCCTACTGTGGAAGGAAATTATGAGATCAAATCCTCAACTATCCAAATGCTCCCTTCCTTCCATGGTTTGAGTAAGGAAGACCCATACAAACATGTGGATGAATTCTTAGCTCTTTGCACCACATTCAACATAGCTGGACTGGGTCCAGAAGCAACCAAGCTTAGGCTCTTTCCTTTTTCATTAAAGGATAAAGCTAGAGCATGGTTATCCATGTTAGCACCAAATAGTATCACTTCATGGAATGATTTACAATGTCAATTTTTAGCCAAATATTTCCCAATGTCTAAAACTAGTCAATTGAGACAAAGTATCATTTCATTCTCCCAAAACTCAATTGAAACTTTCCATGAAGCATGGGAAAGATTCAAGGAACTGTTAAGGCAATGTCCTCATCATCAAATTCCTAGGTGGCAGCTGGTTCAAAGCTTCTATCAAGGAATTGATCAAAAAGGCAAAAATATGGTGGATGCTTCTGGAGGGACTTACTTACAAAAATCAGTTGAAGAGGTTTGGGACTTATTTGAAGTGATTGGTGAGAATTCAACTCAGCAGGAATCTCTGTCAAGAGAAATTGAAAATCCGGCTAGGTTGAACAATCACCAACCCTCAAAAGGGAAGATCTATGAGGTGAATGAGTTGGAAAGAAAAATAAATAATCTAACCACAAAATTTGATAGATTGATGGACTCACTTAAAACTCCAAATGTTTCAAGAGTAGAGGAGGCATGTCTGATATGCGGTCCCTACTCATTCGGTTGATCAATGTCCTGCTTTGCATCACGGTTCCCAGATTTAATGGTGGAACAAGCTCATCTTTGCTCAATCATTTAGACAGATCGCGATCAAATGAATATCCATGGAGAAACACCCCAATTTGAGGTGGAACCAGGGAATTACCAATCCCAACAACAAAGAACAACCAAAGAATCAAATGCCTTTCAAAGCTGCATAAGACGTGAAATTTTATGTCAAACCAAACTTTCGACCCATTCCACAACAACTGCGTGATGCGATTCAAAACCCTTCGAGTCCCTTTCTTTTGAAGATCAAGTCCTAAATTCACTCGAATTTAGGATCTTTAACTCAAGCTGTGAATTTTCACCGAGCATAAAGAAGATTGAAGAAACATTGGGACAGCTTTCAAATACCTTGGCAAAAAGAGAGGAAGGAAAGTTACCCAGCCAACCTTTGAACAATCCCAAAGGGCAGTTCATGGTTGGAGAAGCTTCTAATTCACATGAAGAAGTAAAAACTGTCACCACTTTGAGAAGTGGAAAAATGATAGATAACAAAGTGGGTATTGAAGAAGAAAGAAATGAGGAAGAGGATAAAGATATGCAGCAGGAGCAGCATAGTGATAGCAGTGGGGTTGTTGATGTACCTCAGAAAAATCAAAAAAATAAAAAACAGAAAAGTAAAAAAATTTCTGAAAACACTTCTAAAGTCAGAGAAAAAGATTAGTTCCTCATTTACCATTTTCACATGCAATGAAATCTGTATCTCCTTTTGATAAAGGGAACACAAAAATAGATGATATGATGGAGACTTTCAAGCAAGTCAAGATAAATTTACCTTTGCTTGAGACAATCAAACAAATTTCAGCATATGCAAAATTTCTTAAAGATGTGTGCACTCACAAAAGACAATCTAGGATACAGTTGTCCAAGAAGGTCTTTACTGTGGAAAGAATTAGTCAGGTGTTATCCATTGCTACACCTCCCAAACTTCAAGATCCTGGAATCCCCACAATCCCTTGCATTATTGGGGAACACACCATTGAAAAGGCTTTATTAGATCTGGGTGCTAGTGTCAACCTACTTCCATATTCTATATATGAGAAGCTAGGTTTGGGAGAATTAAAACCCACTCATGTGGTGTTACAACTAGCAGACAGATCTGAAAGAAAGCCAGTAGGAATAATTGAAGATGTATTGGTGGGAGTAGATAAATTTTTCTATCCTGCTGATTTTCTAGTTTTAGATATGGAACCAACCAAAAGCAAAACTTCCATCCCTGTCATTTTGGGAAGACCATTCACAGCTCTGACAAATGCTTGCATTCAATGCAGTCTGGTATTATGGAAGTCTCATTTGGAAACATGAAGGTGGAATTAAATGTTTATAATGTTCCCCGATTCGCTCTGAAGAATGTTTTCATGTTGATCTATTGAGACGAACTTGTGGAAGGAACTTTACAACAATTTCTGCGGTAGGTGAAGACTTCACCACCGATATCAAAGACGCTTGGGGACGTGCTCAAAAAGAAGCAAGTTGTATCTCCAATTACGAGAAATTAATGTTGTGCAAGGAACTCTTAAACAATCGACAAGTTTTTCTTCTTGAAACTGCTACTCTCCCCCTTCCACAAACATCTAAGGTACCTTTGATACCTTCCTTTCTCAGCCCACCTGATTTAGAACTAAAGAAGCTACCCGAAAATTTGAAGTATGTGTTCTTGGGTAATCATAAATCATTGCCTGCCATTATTTCTTCCTCTCTCACAAAGGAGCAAGAGGAAGAGCTGCTGATAGTCTTGAAAGAACATAAAAAGGCTATTGGCTGGACTATTGCTGATTTAGGAGGAATCAGTCCAGCTGTTTGCATGCACAAAATCCACTTGGAAGAAGATGCAAAGCCTTCTAGAGAAATGCAAAGAAGGTTGAACCCTCATATGCAAGAAGTGGTCATGAAAGAGGTTGTTAAGTTGTTGGATGCAGGGGTCATTTACCCCATTTCAGATTCAGCTTGGGTGGCACCTACACAGGTGGTACCTAAGAAATCTGGAATCCTTGTAACCTCAGTTACGGTGAGCTTATGTCAACCGGGCAAACAAGCTGGATGGAGAGTCTGTATTGATTACGAGAAAATTAAATGCAATGACCGAAAAAGACCATTTCCCCTCCCATTCATTGATCGGATCTTAGATAAGCTAGCGGAAAAGCTTATTCTGTTTTTCTTGATGGTTACTCTGGTTACAACCGATTCTGTACCCACAAGATCAGGAAAAGACCACATTCACGTGCCCTTTTGGCACTTTTGCCTATAGGAGAATGCCTTTTGGTCTTTGTAATGCTCCTGCTACCTTCCAAAGATGCATGTATGCAATCTTTTCTAATATGATTGACCAATTTATGGAGATTTTTATGGATGATTTCTCAATCTATGTAACAGCTTTTTTCCAGTGTTTACACCATCTCAAATTGGTACTACAAAGATGCGAAGAAACCAATCTGGTTTTGACACGGGAAAAGAGCCATTTCATGGTCACCAGGCATTGTCCTTGGCCATGTTGTTTCCACAAGGGCATTGAGGTGGACAAAGCAAAATTGATTTAATTGCACATTTACCACCTCCCAAAGCATTAAACAAATCAAGTTTTTAGGACATCTTTGGATTTCTGAGAAGATTCATCAAGGACTTGATAGAAATAACTAAACCTCTTTGTCATTTCTTGTGCCAAGATGTCCCTTTGTTTTCAATAATGAATGCATGAAGGCTTTTGAATTCCTAAAAAGCGATTTTTCGGCTCAATATTGCGATCCCAGTTATTCATTACCTTTTGAGCGATGTGTGATGCATCAGATTATGCGTTGCGAGCTGTCCTTAGACAGACAAAAGATAAGCTCACTCAGGTTATAGCTTATGCCAGTAGATCAATGATTGATGCACAGCTCAACTACACAACAACCGAGAAGACTCGGCAATTGTTTTTGCTTTAGAAAAATTCAGGTCATATGTCTTGGGTTCACAAATAGTAGTGTTCACTGACCACTCGGCTTTAAAATACCTTCTGTCTAAGAAGGACACCAAACCAAGACTCATCAGGTGGATTCTCTTGTTACAAGAATTTGATCTACAAATTAAAGATAAAAAAGGGGTGGAGAATGTGGTGGCAGATCACCTCTCCAGGATTTTAACTGCTGAGATTGATAGGTTGCCTATCAATGAATCTTTCCCTGATGAGCAACTTTTTGCCATTAGTATACACAGTCCTTGGTTTGCAAACATAGTCAACTTTTTGGCTACTGGAAGAATTCCTCAACATTGGAATAGAATGGATAAAGATCTTTTCTTCTCAAAAGTTAAACACTTCATCTGGAAGGATCCTTATCTGTTCAAGAGTTGTGTAGATCAAATAATAAGGAAATGTGTCCCTGACCAAGAATTTCATAGAATACTTTCTATGTGTCATGAACAGGCCTGTGGAGGTCATTTTAGTAGGAACAAAACTGCTGCAAAAGTTTTGCAGTGTGGATTTTATTGGCCTACACTTTTCAAGGATGCCCTGCAGCATTGTAAGTCCTGCCTGAACTGTCAAAAATTAGGCAGCATTTCCAAGAGAAACTCAATGCCTTTACAGCCTATTTTGGTAGTTGAGTTGTTTGATGTTTGGGGGATAGACTTCATGGGTCCCTTTCCTCCTTCCAATGGGTATACTTTCATTTTAGTAGCTATGGATTATGTATCCAAATGGATTGAAGCCACAGCTACTAAAACAAATGATCACAAAGTGGTTTTGAAATTTTTTAAGGATAACATTTTTTCCAGGTTTGGTTTTCCCAGAGCCATTATCAGTGATGGGGGAAGCCATTTTTATAATAGACATTTTGAAACATTGTTGAAGAAATACTGACTCATAGAGTACTCCATATCATCCACAAACCGGACAAGTGGAGATTTCTAATAGAGAAATCAAACATATTTTGGAAAAGACTGTGAAGAAGGACAGAAAGGATTGGTCCTTTAAGCTGAATGATGCATTGTGGGCATATAGGACAGCCTATAAAACCCCAATTGGTATGTCCCCATTTAGGTTGGTCTATGGCAAAGCATGCCATTTACCAGTAGAGTTAGAATATAAAGCTTTTTGGGCCATTAAAACATTGAACATGGATCTAACTACTGCTGGTAATCACAGGAAATTGCAACTTGCTGAGTTAGAAGAGCTGCGAATGGATGCATACACCAATTCAAGATTATATAAAGAAAAAGTCAAAACTTTTCATGATAAAAATTTATTGAGAGAAGAGTTCACAGCTGGTTCTAAGGTATGGTTATTTAACTCAAAGCTCAAGTTTTTCCCAGGAAAACTGAGATCCAGATGGGATGGGCCATACACTGTCGTTCAAGCAGCCCCTTCGGGAGCTGTTGACATCCTTGATCCAAGTAATGGAAGAATCATAAAGGTCAATGGTCAGAGGCTCAAACCATGCATTGAAAAAACCCAGGAGCCTGTGCTGACCATCCATCATCACAAATCTTCAAAAATCTGATGGCCGAAAACTGTACATTATGTTTGTATATCATAGTTTGTGCTTATTTTTTTCTGTTTCTATTTTTTTTTTCTCTTTTTGCAGAGTTTAAATATGCTCAAAATCAAGTCGCAAAGTAATATTTTTCTTTTTGTAAAGTTCAATTTGCTTTTCGAATAGATCTGAAGCTGTAATGAACTACTCGAAAGAGAAGATGTGCTCTTCGAATAGTTGGTACTGAAGCCATTTCTCTTTTCGAAAGAGTAATTCTGAAGCTAACTCCTTTGCGAAATGATGTTTCTAAAGCTGTTAACTTGTCGAATGGTACTGATGCCATTCACAATTTTAAAAAGGACTCTTTTGGAACTTTTCGAAAACTTAAAAGCACTTTGCGATATTAACCTTGAGTATATTTAAACCCTTTCGACGGTGGGGTTTTCATTTCAAACTCTCTCTGCAGAGCGACTCCTCTCACTAAAACCCTACTTCGTTCTTTCTTTGCACGATTCAAAAAGTCTACTACCTTTTTTATAACTAATTGGTTAGATCATCTGCATTTTCAGAAGAGGATTGCCGCTTATAATCTGGAGGATTTCTGCAAAGCAAACAACTCGTTCAAAACAGAAATCCTAAATCTCGGTATTTCTTTACCCATTCTCTCTGGTTATCATATAGTAAGTTGTTCTGTGTCGACATCTATTTTTGGGCATTATTATACATCGATTTAGGATGGGAAAAGCAGAGAAATCATTGGCTGCAATGTTTACCAAATCCTCTGCTAAAATGGTGAGCAAATCTACCCCAAAAGCAAAGGGAAAAACCAAAACTGCAGCTAAACGGAAACTTTCAATGGATAAAGCAGACAGGGTAGAAAAAGGAAAGAAAATTAGACATGAGGAACCCACCCCTGCTGCTGCTAGCCCTGAGCCTGAGCTTACTCCTCTGCCCATTCATTTGGTTCTACCCAATCCCTTCATTGAAGCTCAGAAGCTACTACCCGAGCTAATGGTTGACGAAACTTTTTTCGACACCAAACGAATAATGCCCATCCTTAAGATACCTTAGAGAAGCTTCACTAAGCAATATCCTTACCCCCTTGCCAGAAAGAATTTACCCAAGAATGGTAAAGTTATGGTACCAAAACCTAGCCAAGGTCACTGAAAAAGATGCTGATGTCCCTACCCTTGTCATTTTTATTGATGATTGCGATCTGACTGTGACTTTTGAAGACATAGGGAATGCTCTAGGGATACCATTCCAATTTGATCCCTCTGGCCCTTTGGCTGCTCCCGAAATTGCCTCTTTTAGAGAGATGGCTGCCCATCTAACTCAAGGTATTGTAGACGCAGGCGATCCATCATGAGAAGAGACCTTGCCCCAATTTCTATTGATGGATTCCATTCTAAGGGTAGTTTTTATGTCATCAGGGCACCAAGAGAGAAGATCACCAATTTTAGAGGCCCTCTTTCATTTTCCAAGGCGGTTTTCAATGCCCCTATGTTAATTTTGAAGCCATGGTGATGTCGATTACCAAGCTAAAGAAAGAGCTGTAAGATAGTGGCCTACCATTTGGTAGATTGATCACAGCCCTCCTCCGAGCCAAATTTGAGATTGATAGTGAGGAGCCCTTTGAAGTCATTACACCACACAATTTTGGAAAAAAGGCTTGGACTACAAGCCAAGCTATGCTGAGAAGGATGAGAGAGGCAGGTGAACCTGCACATGCCCCTATTGCTGCACTGAACTGCAGTTGTGAGTGAGCCAAACTCACCCTATTGGTGAACTCAAATTGATATCATCCCTGCAGTTGTGAGCGAGCCAGAACCCATCCCTGAAGCTGAATTTGAGCATCCAAATGAACCTGCCTCTGCCATGTTGCCAAATCCAACGTTGTCCGAACCAGCTCTGCCAGTCCCTTTGGTGACCACCCCTACAGCTGCACATCTCTGGAGGAAGTCATCCCTACACCTTACTCCCCCACTCCAGCCCTTGACAGTTCACCTATCCCAGCTGTCCCCTCGCCCATACTTCCCATCATTCCAATTTCGGACTCCCCCTCTACACCAACCACTCCAACCATTCTCACACCACCCATTTCACCCTCCAATGCCCAAGTTTTAGAAGAGTTAGCTACAGGATATATTGCCCCATCTCCCTGCACTCCTCTGCTCCCAAGCCCCTCACATTCCCCTGCTCCATCACCCCACACACAGGCCTCCCCACACGACACAGAGCCCCTCACTCCGAAGCCTACTACCTTTAATGGGCCCTATTTTTGAAACCATGGAACTGGACCCCTCCCTATACCTACTCCTCCTCCATTCACCCACATTCCAACCTCTCCCTTTACAGCCATTGCACCTGCACCCTCCACCTCAGTTGTCCCAGTTTCTACTATGCCCACCTCTCCCACACCTGCATCCATTGCCCAAATCCTTACTTACCTCCAGGTCCATTCAAACCCAACTTAACACAATGATGCAGCAGCCATGGGCTGCTCCATACCTTAGCTTCCACAACCCAAACCACCACCATCACCCTGCCTAAATTCTCTGAACAGGCCACTCAAACAGATCCAGAAGTAATATTGGTTGATCTGCCCACCCCCACCACTACTACCCAGGTTGCACATACTCAAACTGAAGCTCCTTTGAGTCCATCCCCTCCACCCCTCCCCATTTTCTCTGAGCACGCCACTCAGATGCACCTGTTGTCCCCTTTCTGCCACTTCTCCCCCTACCACAGGGCCACCTTTAGTCCCCTACCATTCCATTCCCTCCCAGGATATGCCACCTCACCAAAGCCATGGAAAATAACCCTTATATCCGCAGAGATGTTCAAAAGGGGCTAGCTGATTTGCAAGCTTACTTCCGCACCCCATATGAAATCCAAATCAGGAAATTAGAGATTTTTATGAAATTTGAAAGAGATAAAGGACTGCGGTTCAAACATTTTAATGGTGAGGATGAAAGCAACACAAGGTGTCCATGTTGCAAGCCCAATGGATCAAGAAAATTGAAGACCACTAGCCTCACCAAACACCTTGGCCTCATCGGAAAGATCAAATCGAGGAGTATCGTTTGAAAAACACTATTCGAGAAAGCTCAATCGATTCAGACTCCAACACCGACTCTAGCTCGATTCGACGGTGACTCGATTAGACCACGAACCAACCTATGAATCTGATTTTGACCCCGTTATTAGCTTTCATTGTACTTTTGTGTTATCTGATTGCAATAGAAAATTCTGTTTTGTATACTCTTGTGCATTTTTTACATCTTCTTGCCATTATTACTTTTGTTGTTTTCTTTCTTATATTTTTCCTGCTTTTTTGGACCTGGACCTGCTTCCCTTTGGTTTGGGGTATGGCGGGTATGCCAATAAAATAAGTAAGTTAATGCTTGATGCGACTTATGACCCGGTAATTTTTTAAAATGAAGTAATTTCACACCTGTTGTTTTGAAAAATGAGGAAGTTAAAACTTTTTTAAATTGATTTCTAGTGTAATTCTAATACTTTCATGAAGTGAAGGTCAGAAAATTTCTAAAAAATTGATGTTTTAGTAAACCTAAAATGAGAGAAAACAGTGATGATATACCTCAAGAATTTGATAGAAAACCACACCCAGTGAGATTTGGGCCTGCTGAAATGTATTCTTTGGAGGTATGAATTGGCAATTTTTTCTGCTCTAGGGACTGTTTGAACCGACTTGTTATCACTAGAAGTTACATATATCCAAGTTAAAATAGCTTGACAGCAATCATGATATTAAAGACATGATGTAGGGCCTTCTTTTGGACAGTTTGAGCTTCAAAAAGCCCCACCTTTTAAAACTGCCCTTGATACACACCAATTGAGCTTTATAAATCCAAGATTTCTTTGAAACCTCATCAACCTCATTTAGCCTAACCCTCACTCTGAGAATTCAGAAGGTAAAGGAAAGAAAGCTGAAGAAAGGTGAGTTGGGTAACAGTTTGGTAAAAGAAAAAGAAAAATAATTGAAGGCAATGATGTATCAGCAGAAGAAATGTGGCATTCCAGTCAATGTTGCTTTGAAAAAAAAAAAAAAAAAAAGGAGAACGCATTTCATTGGAAGTTTGAAAAAGAAAGAGAAAAAGATGGCCACTTTGGCTCTAAAAATTCAAAGAAGAAGATGAAATTGTGCTGAATTGAAGAAGGTGTGTCTATCACCTCCTTACCTTGACTGACTTCTCAATTTTGAACTCCATTCCACCCCTTTATTCTTGATAAATTTCACCCATAAGCCACATTACAACCCAAGTTAAAGTCCTTACTGAGCAATGATGGATTGAGCTGTCACATGGAGATAAGGATTTGTGTAATCTATGGTGAAAAAAGTAGTAAATTCAGAACTGAAAAGCAATGCCTATGCTCCTGCTTACATTCCTATTTGAGGGCTGTAACTGCTCTTGAGCTGTGTGAAATACTGCAACCCTCATATTTGCATGGTGAGTGAAAAGCCTGGTGAGAGTTGAGGTTGAAATCAGATTATTTGGGGTAACATCAAACTGAATTTTCAAATAGAAGGCAAGCTTTTCATTAATTTTTCTTGTAAAAACTTTTTGACACCAATCGAGTGAATGGTAAAGGAATTACGAGAATTTTAGTTTTGATGATGTTTTCTTGAAAATCTTCTTACAACTGTTCGATGCAGGTGTGAATAATCTAATTGGATGAAAGTTTGCTTTAACAGAACTGCATTAATCTTAACTGATTTATTGGAGAAGTTTATGGGTACCTTCACTGAAAACCCTCAGGAGACTTCACTCCTCCACTAGGGATCACCTAGGGGTTTAAAAGGCTTGTTACATAGGCTAAATGCAACTGTGCTCCCTACAAAAGTGGCTCTTTACTTTGTTTTTTGTTTATTATTCTTTTCTTTGCTCAGGGACTAGCAAAGCTTAGGTTTGGGGGTGTGTTGGCAAGTGAAAAATACCATTTTTCACCCCTAAACTTAAGTCTTGATAGACCTTTGAGAGAACTAAATAAGTGTTTTAAGTACCTATGTTGCAGCTAACAATAAAGACAGGCTTAACCATAAAAGCAAGCTCAAAAGTATCAAAAAGATGACAATCCATATCAGTCCAAAGGAAGGAAGTGAAGAAACAACCTCATCAGCTGTGGAAAAGTCTAAAAGGAAGAGGCAAAGACCTGTAAGAGAAGCAGGGAACAATTCGAACAGAGAAATGCAATACAGAGTTCTTTTCGCAAAGAACACGACGTTTAAGAAAGAACACGGAACTCTGCGAAAAGGAATAAAACCTCCAGGCTTAGTTTTCGAAGAGCATCTGAACTCTTCGAAAAGAAGATTGAACTTTGTGAAAAGGAGAAAACACAATTAGAAAAGAAGATTGAACTCTGCGAAAAGAGCTTCAGAAGCCACAGCACTTTGCGAAAAGGCCCTTAAGCTCTGCGAAAAAGTATTCTGGAGATTCGCAGCTTTAACAAGGGCAATTCGATGTCTTGCGCAGCGTCCCAATGCATTTTAAAACCCAAGGACATTCCGGAAGATTCTGAGCACGATCCAAAGGCATATTCCTCCCCATGTGAACACCCAAAGATGAAATTACTTGGCGGGAACTTCTAAAAGTTCCAACAGATTTTTGAATTTCCTAACAGAATTGATGCCTCTGTTTCTTGATTGGCTAAACCAGATCAAACAGTTCTGATTGGCCAGAACAGATCTGGATCCTGGTGCTCGACTCCTATTGGCTGATATGGATTTAACCAATTCTGATTGGTTGATGCACATTAGAGATGGACTTGGGGAAAGCTATAAATTGACGAACCATTTGCCTAAATTGAGCATCCAGATTTTGAGTTTCATTTCTAATCCCCCATTTCCCAGCCAGACAGCTTGTCTGTAATCCTTGTAATAGCCTACTTTGTACTTGCAATTGAGAGCTGTGAGACATTTCTGTAATTTAAAAGAGAGTTGTATTCAAGACTACAAATCTGAGAGCTGTTAAAGCCGCGCTCTGTAATTGTAACGGTGGATTTGAAAAGGTTGTTGTAAACCGTATTTTCTCAATTGGACTCATGTTAAGGGTTCCCTCTGATCTCCTTATTGCATTAGACTCCTTTAGATTTACTGTTTTTCATGCAATTTCCCTTGATTCATTAATCCTGTGAGAATTAGTGTTGGTAACCTAATCTCTCACGGCATTTGTAGTGATGCTTCTTGTTCTAAACTAGGGATTTGGATTAAAACTATTGGATGGTTTGTGGCCATTAAAGTGGGCAGACCATAGCCATAAGTGTAAGCCTAATCCTTGACTTAGATTTATCTCTCTTACATCTGTGCTTGTAACCAGATGAAGATTGGATCACCTCTGCTGAGCTGCAGTTATTCTCATTAGATTTCAAAGACCAAATCAGATTTAGATATTACTTCTCCATCTTTGTTTCAATCACTCCCCCAACTCGGATCTGGATCATTTAGTTTAAATTTTCCTTTGTTTTTAGTTTGTTAAACGTGACAAATTCAAACCTCTCATCTTATCAGCTTTCTAGATAGGATAAGAAGCCAGATCTGGTAGCTCAGATCTGGAGGTTTATCTTACATTTTAAACAAATTCTCTGTGGACGATCTTTCACTCACTTACTTTTAAAACTTGCTACAATTGGCCCCGATCTTGCAGACTAATTCTCTTCTAACTGTGCTGATATTTCTTTAATTTCTTATATAGTCTAGAGCCACTGTAATTTGGCAACTTTAAAACTGTTTTCAAAACACACATAAATCAAGCACACTAAGAAGCAACAACATATGCCTTGACCAAATAATTACAAAATGTGTTCCTGATAGTGACACCCACAATATTCTATAATTTTGTCATACTTATGCTTGTGGGGGCCATTTCGGCGGAAAGAAAATCGCTGCCAAAGTACTGCAATCAGGATTTTATTAACCATCATTATTTAAAGATGCCCATAATTTTTGTCTGGCCTGTGACAGCTGTCAACAAGCAGGAGTCATGTCTCGAAGGAACATGATGCCCCTCCAACCAATCTTGGTCATAGAGCCTTTTGATGTGTGGGGCATAGATTTCATGGGTCCCATCCTACCATCCTTTGGATACATTTATATACTTGTAGCTGTAAACTATATTTCAAAATGGGTCGAAGCAGCAGCTACAAGGACAAATTATCACAAGGTGGTAGTCTCTTATATCAAGGAAAATATATTTTCACGATTCGAAACACCACGAGCCATTATAAGTGATGGGGGCAGCCACTTATGTAATAGATATATCAAGAACTTTCTCAAGAAATATTCTGTTACTCACAAAGTTCCAAACCCCTATCACCTGCAAACAAGTGGGCAAGTGGAGGTCTCTAACAGGAAAATAAAGAAAATACTAGAAGAACTATTCGCCCAGATAGAAAAGACTGGTCCCTGAGATTACATGATGCCCTTTGGGTATACAGAACGACCTATAAAACACCTATTGGCATGTCTCTTTTTTGACTAGTGTACGATGAGGCTTGCCATTTACCTATGAAATTAGAGCATAGAGCACTATGGGCTATCAAAGCTCTCAACTTTGAGTTAACTGCATCTGACAAGCAACGAAAACTCGAACTTAATGAACTTGAGGAAATTTGAAATGATGCCTATGAAAACGCTCGAATTTATAAGGCCAAAACCAAGGCATTCCATGATAAACACATTTTGAGAAAGAATTTTGAGTCAGGCCAACAAGTTTGATTATATAATTCGAGGTTAAAATTATTCCTAGGAAAATTGTGAAGTCGATGGGATAGACCTTATAATATTGTAGAAGCATTCCCTCATGGCGTTGTCACTATTCAAGATCCCAAGGACAATCGTACATTCAAGGTTAATTGACAGAGACTCAAACAGATGATATCATTAGAAGTCAAAGGGACAATAATCATGATGTCACTAAATGACCCTGAGTATGATTGATATGCTTACGTGCATTGTCGAGCTACCAACTCATCCGTAGCAATTTTGTGTAAATTATTTTCTCTTTCTTAATTGTATAATCGTAGGTTTGTCTTAGTAGTTGTCCAGTCAGCACCAAATCAATCATAGCGATTACGATTCTTTAGTACACGTGTAGTCACCCACAAACTATCGTAGTAACTATAATTTTTTTGGGAGAATGTGCTACCAGAGCCGCGTATTCTGTAATCGAAAAAACATTATTTTCAATAACAGAGGCGCCGTTTCGCGCATCACTTCATGGCCACGTCTTACCAAAATTTAATACCATCACCAAACGGTTGCCCTCTTCAACGTCTACTCATAATAAACATTTATGGTGACTCTGCGAATTCCTCTCCTGGTTGATTATAAAAATGTAACCAAATCTCTAGTCATACCATCCCATTCCTCTTTGCTATCACCAACACTCTTGCCATGGCTAAACCATCGAGTTGGTCCGTGATTTCTGATGCATTTGAGAGACTCCTTCAACAGGAGGCCGAAGCAATCTTTTCATTTCTAGAGGAGAGGAGACGACTGATTGATGAATTTATATCCCTCCTCCCCAAACCAGAACCCGCTGACGAAACACCACCTCCTTCCCCCAAATGTCAGAAATCTTCTCCATCATCACCCTCTCCATCTTCTTGAGCCTTTTCTTTTTTGTCTTCTATTGGATGCATCCATCAAGAGGGGAAATATTCTTTTTGCGGTGGCAAATTTTGGTTAGACGCCAAGGACTGATCTTTATCGAAGAACCTTTTGCCTCGGGCGTTGCTGCTAGTATCATAGTTAGTGTGTGTCTAGATTCTTCCTAGGTTTTCATCTTTTAGGAAATAGTTTTTGTTTTCCAATAATACCTGCAATTAGTTTCCTTTCCATTGTAATTAGTCCATGTAAATATATGAACTTTTTCTATTGAGTACTTTTGTCTCTAATTTTTTTATATTGCTATTTTTGTTACTACTCTTCTGTGATTGCATCGGAGTTAGTTTTCCTCAAGTTTGGGAGAGATTATAAATCCCACAAAGGATTTTTTTTTTGCCCATTACAGACAACAGTAGCACTAATTCTTGGTAATATTTTGGTACCCCCTATTTTTTTTTACAATGAGGACATTGTGTTATTCAAGTTTGGGGGGAGGGGGGGGGGGAGAAGTGCAACTTTTGTATTCTTATAGATATTAGTCTAATTTTAATTTTTTTTTTTGTAGAAATATAAACTTGTTTGTTTTAGCTTCTATTTCTCTGTCTAGTTTAGTTCTTACAACCTTAGTTTACTTTCAATTTTAATTTTCTCTGTTTAAATTTTCTGTTTTAACACTTAAATTTTTCCAATTAATCATTATATGCGAATCATGATAAATAAAATTATGAATCATGAAAACTTACGATCCATCGTAGCAGAAGTTCAACAATCAAACAATAGAGCAGTTACAATTCATGTCTAGCTTCTTTTGAGCACTATCTCAATTGAATGTTTGAAACTATATAATTGATCTGAACTGCAATATTTAGATTATAGTTTCAAAAATTATTTAACTAGTGAGCTTTTGAGCCATAATTATTTTCTGAGAGAGAGACTGCTATCTATTCAAGCTTAATTTTTTTGAACTTCTTAACTACATTATACGAAATCTCATATTGCTGACTTGAATCAAATATTATGTGAATATGATGATTTGTTTCTTTTAGAACTATCTATTAAATATATCAAAACAATATGACATCCATACTAGTAAATCGTGAAAATAATCAAAGGCCATCTTTTGTTAGTCAAAGCCAAAAAGCCAAAATCTCAGAAAGAATTTATCCTTTGAACCCCATATTAGAAGCTTAAATCGAATTTCTTTGTACCATAATTTTATAAATCCTTAACCATATGTACTACCCAAAGCTTTCAACATTTGACCCTTACATTTTCTGAGAGTTTAGAATACAAAAGAAGGGAAGAATGGGGGGTGAAAGGAGTATAAGAAAATAGATAAAGGATATGCCGAACAATGGTACGACTGAGGAAAAATAAAAAGAAGAAAATATGAGAAAAGAAGTACAAATCATAAAATACAATTTTGCAAAAAAAAAAAAAAAGATAAGAGAAGCAAAAAGCCACTAAAGCTGAAAATCAAAAGGATAGCTGAAGAAAATAATCAAAGAAGAAATGAGATTTACACAAGAAAATAGAAAAAGAAAATGGGAAGAAGTCATCCAACTTTCTTAATACTAACTTAAGTAGAAAAGAAAAGAAGAAAAGGAAGAACTAAATTCTCAGAAATCTTTGAATCCTATCTACCTTTCTCTGGAACCTATTAAACCCAAAGCCCCATTACAAGCTGAAGGAAAGACCTTTTTTATTTATGATTTACAAAAGCATGAGTCTATTAGAGATATATGCAATAGATATTATGAATGAATGAAAATCATATGAATGAGAATTGATTATTCATTCCATGAGATTTATCATTTCAGTCAATTATCCTTCAAATTTATCGTATATATCACATTGTGAGAACAAAAAATTTTAATATTTTTTGAGGATATGCCAATAGTGACAATTTGGATGAAAATATTTTCTAAATCTGCAGTTTAGAAAAATTTATGAAGAATAAACTTTTCACTAGTACGCACACACTCCACGCTTTACAGAATTGAAATTATTGAGTTCTAATCAAGGATAACTGCTATGATGGAAAGTAAGGATATAAAATATTTGTAATTTTTTAAAATCATAATAACCATATGATGACTAACTTAACTAGTATATAAAATTAGTGCAGATTTTTATTTTTATTTGGCTTTAAAAAACTAAAAAATTCAAAAATATTTGAAGTTTGTAGGTAACTTCACTGAAAACCTTCAGGAGACTACAACTCCTCCACTCGGGATCACCTAGGGATTTAAAGGCTTATTGCATCTACTAAATGCAATCGTGCTCCCTACGAAAGTGGCATTTAAATTTTATATAGTATTTCTTTCCTTATTTGCTAGGGACAAGCAAAACGTAAGTTTGAGGGTGTGATCAGTCACAGAATATATTACTTTATCACCCTTAACTTATTACTACTAGACCCTAATTTTCTACTAACAAGATAATGATGTGCGGATATTAAGGAAAATCAGTAAAAGATAATCAAAGTGTTAATCTTCGTCAAAATAAACTCAAAATGCAATAAGAAAAATGATTGAACGTGAAAGACAATTCGACGCTGCTGAAAGCTAAGAATTCGTACTTTATGATTGAACGAAGCCAAAGAAATAAGAAATCATAATTTATAATTCTTTAGAAGACATTCAAAGCAAAAGGCGATACAGAAAGAAAGCGATCGATCGTAATGTAGAATCGTCCAGAGAGAAAGATGTAATAGAAGAGAGAAATCGTGATTTACGATTTCACGAATAAAAGCTTCTCATTATTGCTGATCACGTGAAGATACACACCGCAATGCACCAAAATAGAAGAACTCTTGAATTAAAAGTTTGACAAATCGCAGATCTGAGAAGATTGATGAAGAAAGACTCCTAAAGATCTCGGTTGCTGAAATTAAGGAGAAAATCCAGAGGCCCATCAACCAGTGAAACCAAGGAAGATACGATTAGGAATTAGAGTTATATTAGAAATCTTTTATTTTTAATAGTTTCTGAGAATTAGATCCCTATAAGAGAACCCTTATGATCTATAAATAAGAGGGTTCGACATAGGAATAATTTCATCGAAGGAATTTTCAGAATCAATTGAAAACTGAGGTTGGATTTTCTTCCAATAAAAAATAGTTTAGATATCCAAGGTTCCTCGATCACAATTGACGACTCGGATTGAGAGCTAAAAGATTAGTGTAGATATCCATAGTTTCTCAGAAGCAATTGATGCCTGCGGCTAAGGGGTAAAAGATATATTTTTACTTTGCGTTCTAATTTAGATTTATTTTTATTACAATTTACTGCTTTATAAACATCTCAAAATTTTTATTTGAATTGGAAACTCAAGTTGAGATTTGCAGATTAGTGTAACGGTTTTACTTTTTCATCTTCAATTTTCTTGAATTTGATTGATGCTCAAATTCTGGTTGGTTAAAGATTAGATTAACTTTGCATTGATAGGATTCTAGTTTTGATTGACGACCAACGCTAGGAGACTTGATATATAGTGTAATGGTACTTTTAATTTCATAAATATCTGAGAACAAAAGGAGGCTGATCGATGACCAGGATCCAGAAGTTTGAAGATTAGAATTTACTTTTTGCAATTAGTTTAAGAAATCATTCTTTTATTCATATTTCTCAAGTAGTTTAAAACCTTAAAGATAAATATAAGTTTTTAAAATAAAAATACAAAAATAAATCACTTCCTCGTGGGAACGATCCTATACTAGCATTACAATTTCTATTGTGCGCTTGCAATAGGTTAAGGCTTAATTAGAACAATATAAAGAGCACATCACATGCGAAACAAGATCTGATCGAGGCAGGAAAGATCGTCCCTCCGACACCTCTCCAAACAATCAACACACCAATATCCATCAAGCACCATTGTCGCCACATCCACAAAGGGGAATGGGCCCCAGAGCCATGATTAATATGATGGAGGAGGACTTGGATGAATTTTATCCCTCCGAATTCATCACTAAGGGAGAAAATTTCATAATACTCGGGCAGCAGGACCAAAAGAATGAGATCATAGGGGTGATCGAGTCGTTAAACTTAGCCGATTACTTCCCTAATCTTACACCCCAAGCAACACCTCTAGATTTGAGGCTTTACTTCCTAGCACCCGCGCCTGTCAACCATGTGCAGCCCATTGTCACCTCACCCCTGATCTACCAGCCATTTTCAACACCAACAGCTGACCACTATGTGTCACCCAATCCATCTCTAGCACCAACCCAATATAGTTGGCCCAATTTCGCCCTAATGCCACCAGTAATCCATCCACCTCCAATGCTGATTAATGACATTTTGCCCAAATTTGCCACACCACCAATCCAGTCACCGTTAATACCTTCATCCACCCCATTCCAAATACCCAGGTCGTCTTATGATCATCACCAGGTCCCACTCAACTACAATCAAGCAGATGTTAATGCTAGCAGCAGCAACAACAGGGCAATTGAGTTTATTACATGATCGAAAAGGATCTATAAGCAACCAGAGGTGTCAGCGCTGACACAACTTGAAGAAAGAGGGGCACCAATGGCAGTACACCCCATGGAACGGATGAGCTGAGACAACGCATTAGAAATACAGCTCAAAAGAACGTTGGCTCACATCACCATCTGGGACTTACTGATGATGATGTCTCCGCCTCACTTCCAAGCTATAATGGGGGCACTGAAAGATGCTCATGTCTCTGATAAAGTTTCCCCAGACGAGGTGGGACAGATGATTGGACAGGTGTTGGCTCCTAATATTATCTTGTTCTCAGACGATGATCTCCCGACCGAAGGAGGCAACCATTCCTGATCCCTCAATATTTCTACATAAACTATATACTTGGTGATCCCTTTAATACTAGTAGAAAACGGCTCAACACTAAACGTGTGCCCTTTAAGAACTACAACCTGGATAGGGGTCGATCCGTCAACGTTCAGATTGGCCAGGACAGGAGCCTGAGGGTTTGATAACACAAGGAGAGAAGTGATAGGAGAAGTCGATCTTGAGCTCACCATCGAGCCAAGGACCTTCTCCATCTTGTTCCAAGTAAAGGATATCAAATCCATCTTCAATCTATTGCTAGGGCGCCCATGGCTGCATGAAATCGGGACAATACCTTCAACCTTGCATCAAAAACTCAGGTTTATATCAGATTAGAAGGTCATTACCATCTTGGGCGATGGGCAGGAGGAAGGAGAAAGGGTCACGCACAACATTGAGAACCTTAAGGTGTTGGATGTGCCACACACAATTGAAGACAAATATGTACAGTTTTCAGTATGATGTGTCAGAAGTGGCGTTAGAATCCCCTAGAAAGGCCACCAAAAAAATTGGAAGACGAATGATTGCGGCAATTGCAATGCTCCAGATATGGGGCTACAAGAAAGGGAAAGGATTAGGTCCTCGCCTACAAGGCAGAAGATACCCAGTCAGAGCCAAGGGCAGACAATGAGTCAAATACGGCTTAGGTTACAAGTCTACCGAAGAAGAGGTCCAAGAGGCCACAGAGAAGGCCCCCACCATCGTTATCGCTAAATCCAGGGGGGTAGACCAGGAAGATGAACCCCGATCACGACCTCACATCCGAAGTACTTTCGTGAGTGCAGGGGTAATCAAAATTGACCAAAATGGGGCAACACAGTTGACCCCATATAAACCGATGGCTATCCATGAAACCAACCCCAAAATTATTCCCCCTGAGATTGAAATAGACCGTGCCTCATTGCCACTCTTCAAGGAGGAGGTACTCCCACCAATACATCCACATGTCTTAGCCCACCCCAAGCCTGTGGTAACGTTTGAGGACCAGATCCCAGACGAACCAATGGTAAACATGATGGAGGCTGAACCTCAAAAGTCATCTCAATCAGCTACCTCCACTAGACAAGGTAAAGGTGCGACGCCTCAGGTGAGGAATTGGGCGTCAATGCCCCTAATTTTGGAAGCATTAAATGACCATATGGTACCAGCTTCCCAAAAAAAAAAAACCTATAAAAAGTGAGGTTAGCCCTTGGCAAACAACACCATGCATATATAAATACCCGCCTTGCCAAGGGCCCAACTCCAAAGAAAAGAAAAATCCTAAAAAAATAGAAAAAATACAAAATCTAAGAAATTTACCTTTTAAGATTCCTGAGAAAAAGAAAATTGATGCTTTAAGAGAAGAACCCGCCCGATGTTAAGTCGACCTCTTTCTTATACAAATACAAGAAGAGGTAGGAGTCACAGATTTAGATGAGCAGGTCCCAAATGAGGAGCTTCCCAATTAGCTCCTTGAGCAGTATGCCGATTTTGAGAATGGCCCTACCTCGATTATCGAAGAGGCCGAGGAGGTCAATCTGGGCACTGAGGAGAATCCTAAAATTACTAAGATCGAAATGTTGCTATCTCCTGAGGAAAGACAAGGCATGATTGATTTCTTTTGGACATACCGAGACGTCTTCGCACGGTCATACGAGGACATGTCGGGTTTGAACGCCGATTTGGTTGAGCATGAGTTTTCATTGTATCCCGATGTCAAGCCAGTTAAGCAGAAGTTGAGGCACCTCAGGCCAGAATGGATGTTAACAGTAAAAGACAAGGTCATAAAGCAATACAATGTCAGTTTTCTCATGGTCTCTAAGTACCCGCAGTTGCTAGCCAACATTGTGTGAGTATCGAAGAAGGACGGAAAGGATCGCATGTGCATCGATTTCAGAAATCTCAACAAGGCAAGCCCGAAAGATGACTTCCCTTTTCCACACATTGACATCTTAGTTGATAATACTGCCAGGCACGGGATGCTCTCGTCCATAGATGAATTTTTAGGGTACAATCAGATCAAAATGGTAGAGGCAGATCGAGAAAAGACAGTGTTCATCGCTTCATGGGGAACCTTTTGCTATTGAGTCACGCCGTTCGGGTTAAAGAATGTCGGGGCAACATATCAAAGGACGATGACTGTACTATTTTACGACATGATGCACAAAGAAATTGAGGTGTACGTTGATGACATATCGCCAAGTCACAGGAGAGAGGTGATCATCTGGTAAACCTCCAAAAGCTTTTTAAAAGACTGAGAAAATACAAGTTGCATTTGAACTCTCAGAAGTGCGCATTCGGCGTTATGTCAGGAAAGTTGTTGGGATTTGCCATCAACAGAAGGGGCATCGAAGTTGACCCGATAAAAGTAAAAGCTATCGTCGAAATGCCACCACCCTCTACTGAGAGATAGGTCAGAGGCTTCTTGGGCAGAATACAGTACATAAGTCGGTTCATTGCATAAGTAACTCATATCTGTACGACGATTTTCAAGTTACTAAGGAAAGACTCGCCTGTAGAATGGAATGACGATTGTCAAGTAGCATTCGATAATATCAAAAGTTAACTCCTTAATCCTTCGATTTTGCTATCACTAGTATCAGGAAGACCACTCCTAATGTACCTCTTAACGACGGACGTTTTGAGGGGATGTGTCCTAGGACAACATGATAAGACTGGAAGAAGGGAGCATGCCATTTATTATATGAGCAAGAAGTTCACTGATTATGAGACACACTATTCTCATCTAGAGAAAGCATGTCTGGCACTCATATGGGCTACACAAAGGCTTTGTCACTACTTGCTATCTCAAGCAGTTCTCCTTTTGCACGAATAGATTCATTGAAGTATTTATTTGAAAAGTCGGCTATCACTGGCCGAATCGTGCGTTGACAGCTTCTCTTATCAGAGTTTGACATCACATATGTCACCTAGAAGTTAATCAAGGGCCAAGCACTCGTTGATCATATGTCCGCGAAGCTCTTGCCTAATTACGAGCCTCTGAGAACCGAGTTCCCTAATAAAGACATTTTATTCATGGCAGGGGATGACATAGAAGCGACAGAGGATTTTTGGGAAATGCACTTTGATGGGGTATCAAACACCGAAGGGCAAGGAGTTGGCGTTGTTCTAATCTCGCCAAAAGGGTCCCATGTATCAGTCTCCATCAAGCTCAATTTCCCATGCACTAATAACATGGTCGAATACGAAGCCTGCGTAGTCGGACTACAAGCAGCTCTCTACCTGAACGTAACTCATCTCAGGATGTGTGGTGACTCATAGTTGATCATATGCCAGATCAATGGAGACTAGAAAACAAAGGATGAAAAGTTGATCTTATACCTGAACACCTCGAAGATCTGATAGCATGCTTTGATGATGTTACTTTCTCCTATGTCCCACGAGCAAGAAATCGTTTCGCCGATGCACTAGCAACATTGGCATCAATGGTTGAAATTTCATATGGCGTCGAAATAAAGCTCATCATGATCGGGCAAAGAAATGAGCCAACCTTCTGCCTTCAAATCGAGGGATCCACAAAGCTAGATGATGAACTCCCATGGTTCTCAGATATCAAGAACTTCCTCGAAACTAGGGCATTTCCTGAGCGCACATCCAAAACGGATAAGCAGACCATCTAACGCAGCAAATTATGTCATCTGTGGCGAGTGTCTACAAGCGATCATATAATAATATCCTACTCAGGTGCTTAATTAAGAGCAATGCAGCTAACGTCATGAAAGAAATCCACGAAGGAATATGCAGAGCTGTGGAGCCCACGTCAATGGTCATATGCTCGCTAAAAAGATCCTACGATAAGGGAATTTATGAGCTATCATAGAAATTGATTGTTGCAAGCACGTTCAGGGTTACTACAAATGCCAAAAACACTCCAGTCTGATACATGCTCCAACCATAGATCTGCACACCATGACCACTCCATGGCCATTTACTACCTGAGGCCTCGACGTCGCTGGAAAGGTTAATCTAAAAACTTCTAATGGGCATCAGTTCATCCTAATTGCTATCAAATACTTCACCAAATGGGTAGAGGCAATATCCTACACGAACATCACCGTTGGTCATGTCGAGAAGTTCATCAAAAATAATATAATTTCTCGCTTCGGCATATCCAAAGATATCATCACGGACAATGACACCAACTTTGCGAACAAACGCATTAGAGCCTTCTACAAGCAATATAAAATGAAGCATCATCGCTCGTCACCATATCGGCCGCAAACTAATGGAGCCATAGAAGCTACTAACAAGACAGTTGTTCGCATCCTTGAGAAGATGATCGTCACCTATCAGGACTAGAGTGAAATGCTACCATTCGCACTATGGGTCTATCGAATGTCAATTCGTACCGCTAAAAGGGCAACATCATTTTTCCTTATGTATGGAACCGAGGTTGTGCTACCAGTTGAGGTCGAAGTACCCTCACCTCGTATCCTCATCGAGCATGATCTGTCGGAAGCCAAGAGAGAGAGAGAGAGATCCCGTTTTGAACAGCTGAATCTGATCAATGAGAAGAGGTTCCAAGCTCTGTTCTATCAGGGGAGAATTGCCTGCGCTTACAAACAAACGTGTTTGTGTCCAAGCATTGAAAGTGGGTGACACGGTACTTAAGAAAATCTTTCATTCTCTCCACACGGATCCTCGAGGGAAATTCAAGCCCAACTGGGAAGGGCTCTATGTTATCAGAGAAGTACTCCCTGGGTACGCGCCTCGTCTCACCACAATGGATGAAGATCACTTTCCTAAGCCAATCAACGCTGGATACGTACATCAATTCTACTCTTAGTCTCCAGTGGCAAGGTAAGTATTGATAAAAATGGATACGTGACTGCTTAAGGACCCCTTAAAAGAGGACATGTTTGGTAAAACTCAAAGATTTTGTGAGTGGAAATAAAGGTACTCTTAGGCCTTGTTTGGCAAAACTTATGGGAAATTTTTTTTTTACTTCCCAAGCGTTGGTTAAAAAAAACCTCTTGGGAAGTATATTTTAAAAAACAATCCAAAGGTTGTAAATTTTTTTTGCCAACCGTTTGGCTACTAACATTCATAAAATTTGATTATCTTTAAAATCTACAATAGATTGACCCGCTGTATAATTTTTATCATCCGATCGAAGGCCACATGCAAGATCTACTACAAATTGCATGGCCTTTCCCGACAGACAAAATCTACCGTTAAAATTAACACAAACCGCCGGTAAAATCTTTGCCATATTTACCGGCGGTTTTAACCACCAACAATATTTAACTTTCTTAATAATCACAGGCAGATCAAAACTGCCAGTAAAGAGGCATTTTTTTTGAAAAAAATATTAATAATTTCCCCACTTAAACCTGTAGCTATCAAATTTTTTAGATCTGATTTTAAAACTTAATATAAACCTGGCTAATCTGGCTATTTTAAACCTGATGTTACAAGAGAACACTACAAATGAACTCACTTTTACCAACGGCTAAAAATCGTCGGTAAAATATCCAAAATAGCCGACAAAGAGTTGCGGCAGTCATTCTCAGGTGCCTTTGTTATTTAACCAAAACTCTTAATGATATTTACTTTTATCATCTACTTTTATTAGTGTCGCTGTTGATGGGTACCTTTGTTCGCGCCCATGCGTTCTCTAAAAGTGCCCACGTTCTTGACCCCTTGAAGACTGTTGATTGCTTTGGATCAGATGATGTTGATTATTTTTCATCCCAATCGTTCACAGAATGGATCTTAAGATCCTGTAGTACCTATCAGAGGGTCAATTTGTGATTCCATGGGTCCCAAGTCCCCAAAAAATGACCCGAAAGTCAGTTTTGAGCGTGATGTGTGCTATATGATTAAAGAGTCGTTTTTGGGTATCGGTGATACAGGAAATAAAAAATTGATTGTCAAATCGATACGCCATGAACCCAAGAACTATTTTGTGGAGGATTTTTGTTAAAAAAGATCTCCATCATTCGATCCGCAGAAATCAATATTTTTTCAGGGGTTTGGGACGTAGGCGATTTCAGAGAACACATGGGCGTGAATAGAGAGGTGTTGACATGTGTACCACATCAAAGAAAAAATTGAGTATTTAATGATAAGCTCATGATCTCAAGATACATTATATGAAAAATTATAGTGCAAAAAAACTTCGATCGATTGATCCAATACAATCAAACAATTTTAACATAATATATCTGAGTTGAGAAGAGTGAATTTCAGGTTGCAAGGGTAATAAATAAAATTTTTCTTTAATTTTTTAACCCATGTCGTGAGTGAAAAAGATTTTCAGCTAAATTTTGATTGAATATTTTATCTCAAACTCTAATTTGTGGGTCCCACGAGATTGTCAAACAACAAACAATGGAAAGTTGTTGGTTTCCACGAAAACTCAAAATTTTATCGGGTATTTTTCTAAAACTCGTTCTCCCAAATAAAGCCTTAATATATAGACAGGCTTGAGTCCTGCGATATCAGTATGTAGGGTCCGAGTTCATGACCCCAGCCACTCATTTTTAGCACTTTAAGCTACAAACACGGATTTCCCATTGCCAGGGAGTGGAGTGAAGACACCACCCATCCACCCTCTTCAATGCGGTGGGTGGCGTGCCTCCTGGTTTTCCAAGCCAAGTAGTGATGGGGGTGGGAGTTCTCTCTCTCTCTCTCTCTCTGACTCACACGGCGGCTTATTTTAGCATGACTATGGGGGCAGCTTCTATCATCAGCTTGAGTGCGTCACCCATCTTATCCTTCACCCACTCCTCCCTCCTCCAAACCAGACACCTATCCTCTAAGCTTTGTTATTATAACACCCCTCCTCCTCCATTGCAACCGATCCTATGGTCCTCAAAACCTATCTCCCTTCCCAGTGCGCATGTTAGTCCCCTGCGCGCATTCAACTACAATGTCACATCAGGCGCATTATTACAGGATGCAGGAGCCACGGCTGTGGTCATGGTGGGCGGCTACTCCCTCGTCTCTGTTTTCGATTTCCTCACTAAGCGAAACCTAATCACTCAGGTTCATTTTGTTTCTCTCTCTAACGTTACTTTTATTTCTCATCACTCTCTTCTGATACATCGTTTACTGCTTCTTTTTTTTTTCTTGTTTTGGAGCTTCGCGTCGTACCTTATCCTTTTCTCTCTATCTTTTTTTCCCTTTAGTTGAGAACAAATTTATTCAAAAATGCATGTTAGCTGGAAGGGATAATGGCTCCTGACCGACATTTAAACACAAAATGGTGTTTAAATGATCTTATACCATTAACGTGTC
Source organism: Chloranthus sessilifolius (assembly GCA_021018995.1). NCBI lineage: Eukaryota > Viridiplantae > Streptophyta > Magnoliopsida > Chloranthales > Chloranthaceae > Chloranthus > Chloranthus sessilifolius. The sequence continues at coordinate 92,079,529 of CM037584.1, read as the reverse complement.
ACTTTTTATCTCACACCATTATCACTGTGCCATGTGGCACACATCTATGATCAATCTAAATTGCCGAAGTGGCACTGGCTCGAATCTCCCAAAAACTGATTTTGGAACCCATAGCCCTTCAATTGATGATATATCAATTTGACAGTATGGATTTCCAAGATCATAAGCCAATCAATGGCCTAAGATCGTTAAAACACCATTCCGTGTTGCTAGGGATGCAGATTCGGTATACCGAACCAAACCCGATTTTTTCGGTTTTCGGTTTGGTACCTCCCACACCGAAACCGAGCCGAAACCCATTCGGTTCTGTTTGGTTCAATATATATATATATTGAAACTGACACCGAAACCAATTCAGTTCGGTGTGGGTATTTTAACTCCTTTTCTTAATTTGTTAATGTATTTTCTGGTTTTTTCGGTTTACTCATCCTACCCCCAAGGTTTTCGGTTTTTGCCACCCTAAACCAAAACCGAACGGAATTGGGGTTCCATTCGGTTTCGGTGTTGTGCTGCCAACATTGACATTTTTAGGTTGAATTTTTTATTAGAAAGTAAAATATAAAAGAAAAAATGGAAAGTATTGTGTTGGGAAGAATTTGGAGTAGGGGAAGAGGATGGTAAGGGAAAAATTCAGAAAGAAAGGCAAAAAAATGGAAAGTATGTGAAAAAGGAAAAAATAAAAATTTAATTAAACCTTTTTGTCGTTTAAAACACATTTTAAAAATGTATAAACGCGTTTTGCATGAAAAAAAAGTGTTTTATATGTTTTTACGTGTGAAAAGCCTTTTAATACGATTGTAAAAACAAAAAAAAAAAACCTTTTTTTGTGACTTAGTAGAACTACTATAAATTCATATGAATATATGATAGTCAATGATTACAAAAATAAATAAATTTTTGCTGATTAAAAATAAAAAATCCTACCTTCGGATTATTTTGGACAAGAATTGAAGAAACGAAGATGAATACAGTGCAATATCAACACACATAGAGTATTTGTGGGTGTGCTAGAAAGTTAGAATGTTAGTTTTTAAAAGAAGAGGAAGAGGAAGAGGAAGAGACGAAAGGAGATAATGTTCTTGTATTGTTATCATGGAAAGAGAAAATTCCTTTTGGTATGTGTATGTTGTAGAGAATCCTAATAAGAAAAATATTTTATGTTATATTTCCATTCATTACACACATATATTTATATATGAGAAAAAGGAAAATGAAGGGCGCGCCCTTGAGTGCTACATCACATGCTATACCACATCCTCTAAGGGTTCACCAATCCTTCTAGGGGTTAGAAAAAAAAATTTGGACTTCTTTTGCCATTCATTTCACGATGGGTTTTTCACCTAAAAATTTTTCCATTGAAAATTTTCACCTTTGACCACAAAATCAATGATATTAAAAAAAAAAAAAAAAAATTTTACTTTTTGGATGGTCGTTGATCTACCGTATGCGTGCACATGAACCCAACTGGTTTGAATGCATATCACCGGGCCTCTCCCTCCCTCTCTTCTCCCTTTCTTTATATATATATATATATACCCTTCTTCCTCTTTTTGAAAAAACTCCGACATCGCTAATGAGTATGGGCTTTGAGGTGAAATCTCCTTGGGGCTAAGGTCAAACACCAATGTGCATCATACTCTGCCCCATAACCGATATGTAATTTATTGAAAAAACAAGTATCAACTCACAAATCACATCATGATCCTTCAACATTGCTCGAGCGTCATCTCAAATGTCAGATCATCAAGAGCTTTTCCACAGTCCCATTCATTCCATCTATAACAGAAGAAAATGTTTGAAAATTGTTTCCAAAATATAATATGCATATATATAATATCGGAAAACAATTTGATCTAAAAAAGAGCTGGCTATTTACTTGTCTTTCCAAACACTGAAATGATTCCAAGATGCGAAACACACAAAGATTACCATCTTTTAAAATACCATATTGATATCATTATGGCCATCTTATAAGTTCAATTAGATAGCCAAAATGCCTAGTATATTGGCCAAGTAAAATCTCAAGCTTTAGACGAACCAAAGCATCATAAATCAAAATCATTCTCATGTCCAAGGATCAATATGGAAACACACACAAAAGATTATTGCAAGTGTAATTCAATGAGGTCTAATGACATGTTATCAATAACACAGTCTGGTAGAGTACACCAAAATGATCCTTTACATGTTTTCCTAATAGGTCCCAACATATACTCACATGAAGATGGGAATATCCATCCTTGATAGAAAATTTGAATCCATAAAAATGATCACTCGTGTGTGAAGCCCATAAAAGTGAGTCGTGCTATGCTCAGTTGCTCACTTCTTTTGACTGTAGTCAAGATTTGCGGTTTAGAAGGTACCAATGCACCGATTTTCTCCATGAACCTACCATAGCCCAAGGTCTCCTGCAATGTTACTCTAGGATGAAAATGTCTATATCGCATAACTGCTAAAAACAGATTACCCAACTTACACAGTAATCACATATGTCTTGATACTTTATTATTCTTATTCAGGGGTGGGGGGGGGCTGCACTTTGAAAAGCTGCCTACATGTTCAAATAGGGATTAAGTTTCACGTAGTTCATGACTATATGTGTCTCAGAACAACAATTGACTTGTACAAGCACAATAATATTGAAAGTATGATAGGTAGGTCTGTCAATTGGTTGGGTTGGGCGAAAATTTTGGATGCTTGATATGTCAAGGGTATATGCCCGACACGACAGTGCACCCCAACCCAAACAACCCCTCATGACCCGACTCAACCTTTTGAGTCGACTCCAGCCAAAGGTCAAGTCCAATGTTGTCAAATGGCATAGGCCGCACTAGGCCATAACATTGTGGCAATCGCATATGCCATGGTATAGAATTTTTTTTTTTAAAGAAAAAAGGCTGGACAACATTCAGTATGCGATGGCATAATCGCGTACTTATCACTTATGCCTTCATATACTTTTATGTCATGGCATAAACTGGACATCATTATGCTCAATATGCAATGACATAATCGCATACTTATCGCTTATCCATCGCATACTTTTCTATGCCATGGCAGAAAGTGTATCATACATAATATATCATATGCCATAATAGCATATGCGATATTATGGCCAAAAATGGCATATGCGATCACATATGACAACACTGGTCAGGTTAGATGCTTCATGCCTGACCCAACGAGTCAAGTTTATGTGCCCGACCTATTTAAAATGTGGGTCAGGCGGGTCGGGGATCGTGTTTACCTGACTTGTTGACAACCTTATATGTGTATTTCATCGAGTACCTTGTTGATTGAATGGATGTTTTCTTCTCAAAACTATAGTAAGAATTGTGTATGACTACTTTCTTAAAAAAAGAAAAAAAAATCTGTGCATTACTGTATGGTGTAGAGTGTTGGGATATAAAGAAGCACCTAAAAGATGGAGTTTATGTGGCTGAGATGTGGATGTGTGGAGTAATAAGAAGAGATAAATTAGTAATGCATATGGAAGAGGATGTTTAGGAATGATCCAATACAAAAGAAAATAAACAAATGTTGCTTGAGTTGGTTTGGGCATGTCCAATGAAAACCTGAAACCACCCCTGTATGATGAATTGAAATTATGGTAGCACATAGGAGGAGAGGAGGAAGACCAATAAAGACTTTAAGAGAAGTATTAAGAAACAATATGAGATTGTGGAGTAACTAAAAATTTAGCCTTGACAAATAAGAAACACAATTTGACCCAAAATAGATGGGACAAGGTGATGCTGATGATGATGTTAAATTTTTTTTTGAAAAATGATCTAAGCATGTGAATTTAAAAATAAAACAAGTTGTTGTTCACTGTTAAGCGTATGAAATGCACTATACATGTAAATCTTTTACCTTCAATGAGTTCAATCCATTCTTTGAATGAGTAACCAACGGAGTACAACCTTACTTCACCTTTTTAATGAAACTTGAGTATAATTTGGCTCCACCAATAATTTGTTTAAAGATTGATTGATGGTATGTGATTTTTATCCACAATGTAGTTTCGTTCTTTTACAATCACTCAATCCTCTGTATCACTTTTCGGTACTTCACTCTATACGTCTTCAATTACCTTTTTCTCCTTCTCCTAGTTCCTTGTGTTTGTTATCACATTAATTCTTCCTACAAGGGCTATTTTAGGTCTTTGTTGGACATGCCCAATCCATCACAAATGACATTTCTTGATTTTCTCTTTTATCTGGCTACCCTCAACCTTCATCTCCTATTCTCATTCCTAATTCTACCTTTTCTCGTTACTTCACACTTTCTCTTGGCATATGCATCTCAACCACATATATTCTTATCTTCTCGTATTTTCTTTGTTGTTCAACACTTTGCACCATATGTCAATGCAGGTCTTATTGTTGTTGCCTTATAAAAACACCCATTCAATTGAAATGGTACTTGTCATTGTTGTCAAATTGCATATGTGATGCTATACGATGGCGTAGTGCCATCGCATATGCGGATAACATGTGCGATTATGTAATGACATAATTTTTAAATTTTTTATTTTTTAAACCCAAAAAATCCCCAAAAATTCCAAAAAGTATATAATATATGTTGTGTTAATTTTGTGTTCTATTAATTTTGTTTGTCTAGAATACGGAATAAAAATATATAAGATAGGTAGATAACCCATAAAAGAGAGCAAAACAATTATGTACAGAGATTTAAGAAAGAGAGAGAGAGAAAAAGAGCACTAAAAACTCAAAAAAGAGACCAAAGAGATAAAAATCATACCTTGGATGGATGTGGTATGGATTAGGAAGAGGAACCTCTTATTTATAGGCTTTGGGGAGGCCTAAAATGTAAAAAAAAAAAGAGAAAAACTCCAACGGTCATATTTATGACCGTTGGAGGTGTATGCGATCGCATACATTCATGATCGCATATGCCATCATGGCATATGCCATAATACCTTGTAGGATCGCATATGCGATCGCTTTTGACAAGAATGGTACTTGTTGATCACACAACACACTATTTGCATCTTTTCACTTCCCTAAATTGATCCGATTTGAGATGTCCTACTAGAATATACTATCATATTGTATTGGAGCTCTGATACCGAAATTTATTACATTATTGCACTAAATGGTTTTCTATTTAGACCAAACTAATCGTCCTGCTCTCATGTTCATTAAACTTGCACTCCATATATATTGTCTTTCTTTTACTAATTTTCTAAACCCATAACTCTAATTGCTTTCTCCATGCCCCAACTTATCATTTACCTGCATTGTTGTCTGGCTAATTAACACCTTATAATCTGTAAATGGCATACGCTTTGAACCACGTCTTGTATCTCTTATTCAATTTATCCATAAGTAATGCCAATTAATAAGGAATCAAAACAACAAATTATCCAACCCAACTCTAACTACAAAATTAGTCATCTTTCCGCGTGTAAATCCTCCGCTTGTTACTGACTTTTTGCATCTCTTGAATAATTCCAATATATTCATTTGAAATCATTCCTCGTTTTCTCTAGATTATCTACCTTGGCACCTTATCATAGCCCTTCCCTAATTCAATAAAAATCATATGTAAATTCTTCCTCTTCATCTTCCCAAAGATTTTCTGTAAATTTCCTCAACAACAGAGTTTTTTCAATTGTTGATCTTCTTAGCCCCAAGCAAACTGGATCTCAGAAGTATTCGATTGATCTTTGAAACTGCTTAACTTTTCTCCCAAAGGTTCATAGTATGTCTCATTAAGTTTAATTCCTCAATAGTTGGTATAACTATGGATATCCCCTTTTTTCATATAAAATGGGACTACGTTGCTCTTTTTTCATTCTTCAAGCATTTTTCTTGTACTCAATGTCTTGTTAAATAATTTGGTCAAGCAACCAAGCCCCTTTGACGAGGGACAATGACCCTAAACTACATGAGTGATCATGAGATGCGAAATTGTCGAAATTTAAACGAATTAATTGAACAATTAAAATCCTAAATTAAAGCGATACCTTAGGATTCCGCTTAATTGACCATGCTTGGTCCGCTTAGGGTCCAATTTGGTGCACGAGAACCGTTAGAAATGTGGAAGGTGCGATCCTAGAGATATAACTCTAGCATCCTCTAGGTCGGGGCGTTCGATCGTGACTTAATGTGGAATCACTAGATCCTCGCTAGGGCTTTTGAATTGAATTGATTAAACGACGCAAATCGGACAATCTCGAGCCCAACAACGGTCATGGACCGGCGGATTAAGATTAGAGTCGATCCACAAGGATGGGTATCAAGGTTGCTCTATATCTAGGGTTTTGGATTTTGAACAATAAAAAAGGGAGAAAAATAGATGCAAGAAATTAGGAAGAAAATAGGAAAAGAGATAAAGAGAAGATCAGGGATAGCATGAGCATCACACCCTTAGCCTCACTCCAAACCCACAAGGGGAAAGAAGAATTCACTCTCCATTAAAGTTCATCTCAAGCTTTCAATGCATAGCATTTTCATTCAATAACTAATTGCCAAATTTGGCTTACATAAGGACCTTATATACTAGATGCAAAAACAAACTAACCCTAAAATAGAAAAATACTAAATTGTCCCCAAATGGAATATTACATTAAACCCAAAAGGCAAGAAAAGAATAAAGAAAAAGGACAATTGTCGTCACTTGACTCGTTCGAGCGAGTTTGGTTCTAGCTCGAGCAAGAATCTTAAAGGGGGTCGCTCGAGCGACAACCAGGGGTTGCTCGAGCAAAGTTTGGCCGAACGTTTTGGCCCTGTTTTCCTGATGCATTCTCGCTTGAGTGACAAATGGCCGAAAGTTGGCCCTGCTTTTCTGATGCACTCGATCAAGTGGATATAGGCAGTGAGCCCAATTCTCCTAGATAAAAAATGTTTCATCATTGATGAAACTAGCCTGAGACATCGGTCGATTAAGTTGATGTCATTGTCCCCACCAATTCTTCCTGACCCAAAGGTTTCATCTCCGATGAAACATACCCATAGTATCGGTCAAGTATGTCAGGACCTAAGTAGTGACCATTCTCGCAACTAGCTCAAGCCATCTCGGAACCCAGTGGAGCATGCTCGTCATGTCGGTCAATTGTATCGAGATGCACATAGTAGACCTCGTCTCGACGAACCCAAGCCATCTTGGAACCCGGCTTGCCAACCCACTCTACTAAATACTTTCGAAGCTTCCAACCATATCCCCTTTTCCAAGAAGATTTCATCACCGATGAAACATGCACGTGAGACCAGTCAAAGAAGTCTGGATCCTCACTGCAAACCTCTTCCCACTCAATCCAAGCGCTCTTGTATTCTGGCTCACTAACCCTCTTCACAAAATAGCCTTGAAACTCTCTGCCATCGGTGAATGCCACAAGACCATCCAAGATCTTCTCAATGATCTGACTTTTCATCTTGCTCGGAGGAGGAAGGGGTATGGGTTGTAGGATTCGGATTGACTCAAAAGGGATGAACGTTTGAAAATGATTTCTAGGTAGTGGGGTTGAGGCTAGATGAGGAACTAGGTCTTCGACATTGAGTGTTGAAATAACCCCCATAACTTGAGGTAGCTCAAGCACATATACCTTAGGTTCACTCCTTGCCACCATCCTAAAAGATCCCGCAACGCAAGTGTGAGACTTCTTCGCGTTCCCCGATGGAAATTGTTTAGGCCTAACTAATGTGATCTTTATGTTGTTCTAATTAAGTCTTAACCTACTGCAAGTGCACAATGGAAATTGTAATGCTAGTATAGGATCGTTCTCATGAGGAAGTGATTTATTTCATATTTCATTTTTTTGAAAACTTATATTTATCTTTAAGGTTCTAAACTACTTGAGAAATATGAATGAAAGAATGGTTTCTTAAACTAATTGCAGAAAATAAATGTAAATCCTCCTCTTTCCAGGTTATGGTCGTCAATCACAATCCTTCAAGTTTCGGATATTTATAAAATTAAAATACCATTATATTGTATTGCAGTCTTCTAGAATTTGGGCATCAATCAAATAACTAAAATCCTTCAACACAGATTTAATCTAATCAACAATCTCCTAAAACTTAGGTGTCAATTAAATTCAAGAAAATTGAAGATAGAAAAGTAAAATCGTTATACTAATTTGCAAATCGCAACTTGAGTCGTTAATTTAAATGAAAAACTTGAAAATGTTTACAAAGCAGTAAATTGTAATACAAATAAATCTAAACTAGAAAGCAAAGTAAAAATATATCTTTCACCCCTCAGCCGTAGGCGTCAATTGCTTCTGAGAAATTACGGATGTCTACATTAATCTTCCAGCTCTTAATCCTAGTCGTCAATTGTGATCGAGGAGCCTTGGATATCTAAACTACTCTAAACTATTTTTGATCGGAAGAAAACCCAACCTCAGTTGTCAATTGATTATGAGAATTCCTTCGATGAAATTATTCCTATGCCGAACCCTCTTATTTATAGATCATAAGGGCCGGTTTACAATGATCTAATTCTAAGAAATTACTAAAAACAAAAGATTCCTAATATAACTTTAATTCCTAATATTATCTTCCTTGCCTTCACTGGTTGATGCGCTTCTGGATTTTCTCCTTAATTTTAGCAACCGAGATCTTTTAGGAGTCTTTCTTCATCATTTTTTTCAGATCTGTCATTTGCCAAACTTCTAATTCAAGAATTCTTCTATTCTGGTGCATGGCGGTGTAGGTCTTCATGTGATCAGCAACAATGAGAAGCTTCTACTTGTAAAATTGTAAATCATGATTTTTCTCTTCTGTTACAGCTTTCTCTCTAGAAAATTCTATATTACGATCGATTGCTTTCTTTCTGTTTCGCCTTTTGCTTTTGAATGTCTTTTGAAGAATCGTAAATTACGATTTCTTAGCTTTCAGTAGCGTCGAATCGTCTTTTACGTTCAATCGTTTTTCTTATTGTTTTTTGAGTTCATTTCGACGAAGATTAACGCTTTGGTTCTCTTTTACTGATTTTCCTTAATATCTGCACATCATTAGCTTGTTAGTAGCAAACTGGGGTCTAGCAGTATTAAGTTAAGGGTGATAAAATGGTATATTCTGTGACTGATCACTAACCCGAACCATTTTATGGCCACTTATTTTGATTTCCTTGAAGCTCACAGGCAAATTTGTCAATAATTTGGAATTGTTATTGCACAAATTAATTGTTGGCATAATTTCAGCATGCAATGCGGAATGTGACTCAAAACCATGATGCGTACGTGCACCTACGAACTCGATATGCTCATGTGCATGTGACACGAATGACTCTGTAGTGGACTCTGCCAACACTAGTGACTCATGTGTAGTCGGCTCGATTAACTCGTGTGTACTCGATTCAACCAACACCAAAGACTCTTGGGTACTCAATTCTATTGATACTAATGGCCCTTGTATAACCAATTCAATGGACTCACGTGTACTCGACTCAACGGGCTTCGACAATTCGTGTGTAACTAACTCTACGGACACCAATGACTCATAGGCAAGTGACTCGATTGGCTCGCGTGTACTCAGTTCGACCAACACCAAAGACTCAAGTGCACTCGACTCTACAAACAACAAGGACTCGAGCACAACTGACTCCACAAATAGTAACAAATCATGTGTAAGTGACTCGGTCGAATCATGCGTGGGTGACTCGGTTGGCTCACGTGTGGGCGACTCAACATCATTACTCATAATGGAAATAGAAGTGTCTTCAATTCAAGCTAGACTTTCTTCTACTTCTTCTATTTCCTCTTCACTCATCACGATACTAGAGTCATACACATCCTCTCTCACATTTTCTAGCTCGGTAGAACTATCTCTTTTAATCAATAAATTTTGGGCGGGAAATTTGTGGCACATAGATAAGCAAAGTGCCAAGTCCTTGGCATTTATAGCACTTGTTATGTCACAAGTTTTGGGGCTCTCATTGATCGCGACCAACATGGCTTAGATGCTCCTAAGAGCATCGGTAATCCCACTTGTACTCATGGTGATTACGACTCACTAACACGAGTTCTAAAATGAACAAACAACTATGAACCAAAAGTGATTGAGTAATTTTGTCAAACACAAGATGTGCAGACAAATGAACACACAAATACCCTAACCTAGAACCTAAGCTTTGATACCAAAATTGATGCGTGACGATCCTAAACTACGTGAGTGATCATGAGATGCGAGATTTTCGAAATTTAAACAAATTAATTGAACAATTAAAATCCCAAATTAAAGTGATACCTTAGGATTCCGCTTAATTGACCATGCTTGGTCCATCGAGGGTCCAATCCGACACACGAGAACCGTTAGAAATGCGGAAGGTGCGATCCTAGAGATAGAACTCTAGCATCCTCTAGGTCGGGGTGTTCGATCGTGATTCAATGTGAAATCGCTAGACCTTATTAGGGCTTTTGAATTGAATCGATCAAATGGATCAAATTGGACAATTTCGAGCCAACAACGGTCATGGATCGGCAGATTAAGATAGGAGTCGATCCACAAGGATGGACATCAAGGTTACTCTAGATCTAGGATTTTGGATTTTGAACAATAAAAAAAAGGGGGGAAAAATTGATGCAAGAAATTAGCAAGGAAATAAGAAAAGAGAGAGAAGTTCAAGGATAATAAGGGCATCTCATCCTTGGCCTCACACCAAACCCACAAGGGGAAAGAAGAATCACTCTCCATTAAAGCTCATCTCAAGCTCTCAATGCATTACATTTTCATTCAAATTAACTAATTGCCAAATTTGGCTTACATAAGGACCTTATATACTAGGTGCAAAAACAAACTAACCGTAAAATATCAAAATACTAAATTGTCCCCAAATGGAACATTACATTAAACCCAAAAGGCAAGAAAAGAATAAAGAAAAAGGACAAAATGGACAATTGTCATCACTTGACTCGCTCGAGTGGGTTTGGTTATCGCTCAAGCAAGAATCTTAAAGGGGGTCGCTCGAGCGAAGTTTGGCCGAAAATTTTGATGCATTCTCGAGAATGATGCTTGCTTAAGCGGACATAGGCAATGAGCCCTGTTTGTGGCTCTTTAAAGTTTCTCCTTGGTAGATGTTGGCTCCCCGTGATTCCTTTTTTGCTTCTTCTTGCGTCGATTCACGCGATGTGGCCCAAAACTTAGTTCCATGGTGTCGGCGTCCCTGCCACCCTTCTCACCCATCGAAATCCATACCTCTATAAGGGTTTCATTTGGTCCTAATGCTTCATTTTCTTCATCTTTGCTAAAGCCAATTTTATTTTATTTTTTATACTTTTTTAATCATCCCTTTATATAGTTCCCCTTCTTTGATTACTCCTTGCATACTCCACATGAAACAAGTCTTTTAAAAGAAAAATTTCCATTCATTAGCTTATCTTTCACCAAAGGCCTTATGATCTTCATCCTTAATGCATCTTACATGATCAAGATCTCTAGATCTTGGCTTCTTTGTTAGGTATTCTTCCCTTCCTTGCCCCCAACCTAGCATAAAATTTCACTTCCTTTTTTGTCGCTTATGTTATTTTCCTTGATTTTTATTATTATTTTTATTATTATTATTATTTTGGGGGGTAAATAGAATTTTAATCTCTCCATTCTGTTCCCATAATTCCTTTGGTATAACTATTTCTTTTGGGCTTGCAAGAACATCTTATGCCATTCAATACATATGGGAAGTAAAGTATCGTGTACACACATAGGGAACAATATTTGATTCACTCCCAGAAATCATTTATCAACTTTGCAGGTTTGGGTGAAACTTTCATTGCCCTATTGCTCTTTGATTGTACAGTAGTGTGACTAAGATTTAAGCATCATGGTTGAATGATCGATCACTTAAGCTAGGGTTGGGATTTGTAAAACTGATCATGTAAAAACTGAATTGATGGCATGACAATCCACTTTTTGGTAAATTTGATGAAAATTTACCATTTAGAATCAGTCCAATAGTAGACCCATTTGGAGGATTGAGCTTTAGTGGACAGTATTTTGTGATTTAATGAAGCGTCATTCTATTTGATGATGATTGTGACGTCATTTGGATAATTTTGCCTTCTTCCTCCTCTATCAACCAGCCATCCAAGGGATTCACGAGTGAGTAGTCAATGAGGCAAATGAGATGCATGTTCCTTAGCTTGTGTTTGCTCTTCTCATTGCAATTCTCTAGGCAAGAAATATAGTGGTTCAATGCTTTCACTTCCGAACTGGTTTTTCTTTTCATGTGTATTCATCAAACATCATCCAATCTGTCTGCATTGAAGGTAATTTTTGTCTAGGTGCTTAAGCTACGAAGAGCAAGTTCTCACATTCTGTCTCCATCAGTGTGTCAATTCCATTCGAATGTCATTTTTGTCTGGCTTAAGACATGAAGAGCAAGTTCCCACATTCTGTCTGCACCATTGTGTCAATTTCAGGCCCCGTTCTATTTTTTGGCTCGGATAGATACCTTTGGCTGCTAATCCTTTCGATGGCCATAGGAGTAGCATCTAAATGTGCAAATGTTGTGGCAGGAGCTAAGTTGGTCAAGTCATCCACAGGTGCATGAGCTGGCAATGGAGAACAAATGCAAAAAAGGGACTTTCATTTCCAATTCTTTATTATTAATTTAGGGACATAGCATTAAAATATATGTATATATATCAAGGAAGCACGGATACTCCATTTTCGGCAACGTATCCGTCTTTTATCCGTATCGGATACTGATACTTGAGCGATATGGCTGCATGCGTATCTTGGGTGTTTCCGAAAAAAAAAAATTAAAAGAAGAAGAAATCAAACTGCGAGTTTGGAATTTAGGATTTTTCGGAAAGGAAGGAGTCTACCAGCGTGGAGCCTACCCATTCGAAATTAGTCTCTGTACCGATTTTTTTTTTTGTTTCTTTTTCTTTTTCTTACGTTTACTATCCTAAATTAGTCTCTGTACGGATTTTTTTTTTGTTTCTTTTTCTTTTTCTTACGTTTACTATCCTAAGAGTTTGGGATTTAGGATTTTTCTGAAAAGAAGAACAAGAAGCTTACCAGCATGGAGCCTACCCATTCGAAATTAGTCTCTTTATGATTTATTTATTTTTCGTTTTCTTCTTATTCTTAAGTTTACTATCCAAAAATATATACAAAATAATTTTTAAATACAGTATCCCTGTATCATATTTTGATTTTTTGAAAATTGTCGTACCGCCATACCCGTATCATATTGTACCCGTGTCCTGTATCCGCACTTCTTTTTTATATCTATAAATATTGTGGCGGGGGGGGGGGGGGGTGGTGTTCAACTAAACTTTTTTACCAACAAGCTGTTTGTGTCAATGGATTAGTTCAATCCATATCTTGGGATAAGGGACGTAGCCAAGAAAAAACATTAATAAGTGGTTATTAAAGGAATTGAAGTCACCAGAATATGATGTCATCACTGATTTGTGCCTGATTGCATCCTTTTGTAGTGAAAAAGACGCTTTACTTGATCAACATGGATTTCCTAATAATGTCTGTAAATGACTTGTTTTGAGTAAGAGATGAACAATATGGATCTAATACTCAAAAGAAAATGAGAGCTTTGGTCACCCATCAGGTTAGCAGTTAGAGGCAGGTAAAAAGGTTTTTTTTTTCATTGTTGGTGGTAGTCACAAGTATCTGACATTTCATATCAAATAGTTTTCCAGAGTCTTGCTTGTATTTTTCTAGATGTAATCTAACTTGGTTCAAGTGCCTGAGGAGGGTGTCTACTGAAAGAAAGATAGTTGCCTTGATAACATATCCCCTCATGGTTTCCCGTTGATATTTACTGAATTGGGTTCTTTAGGGTTATAGTTGAAGGTTTTTTTCTTAATCTGATCTGTACTAAAAATTTAGACAGTGTTTACATAGACAGAGACTCTGGTGTCAAAGTGTGATGTGTGTCGTTGAGTTGATAAAATTTGAACTCCCTAGCTCATCCATTCTACTTTTCTTTATTTAAAACAATAATTAAAGTGTGTTGAAAAATAAAAAAATATATGAAAGTAAGATATTTAAGAAGTCAAGGTGATGGGGACATCTGATTCAAGCAACTGCTATAACATATCGGAGGTGAAAGAAGAAACGTAACTTATCGAAAGAAGAGTAACTTTTAATCCCGTCACTTTTATGTTTGACCTATTTTGAATTGTCAAATGAAGTCGGATTGATACAAAATTGGTCATATTTGAAAGCTTATCGAAGTAGCTTTCGAACGAGCCAAAATTTGAGCAATTCTGACAAATATTGAAGAAGTTATGGTCAGTTTTCGGAGGCTGCACATAAAGTGACGAATTTCAAGAATCCTAATTGAATTAGGATTAGTCTTTTATTTTAGAAAGTAAAAGTTGTTTCTTTTATTAGAAATAGGATTAGGTTCCTTATTGTTTAAGACTTTATTGTTTTAGAAGAATTAGGATATTTCTTTTATTTGAATTAGGAATTAGAGTTATACTAGGATTTATAATTTTATGCATTGGTTAGCCTATTTAAAGACTTGTAAACACTTTTATTATTAGTTTTTGGTTAATGAAAATTGCTTATGCAAATTGAGAGTTCTAAACTTTCGTGAGGCTGTGATTCTCTCAAAACAGATAACGATTCTTCGATTCCCGCTTGCGGTTTGGTGCGAGGCCAACTCTTCTTCCATCTCTATCTCCTTTAGATCTACGGTTTGCGTAAGTAGCGTAATCCTAATTATTTTATTGATCTCATAAAAGCCCTAAATCAATATTTTATTCATCATTAATTTTATTAGCCTTTTATTTTCATGTGGCATCGAGAGAATTCGCTTGCAAGTTCGTTCGACGCCCTAAAACTATTGGAGGTCTAGTCGTTCATAAGAACCCTAGTTTTCTAGATTCGCGATAGGGAACGTACACGAAAGTAACGCTATTTTGGGTCGAAATTAAATCACCTAATTGAATTTCTAGAATTTTCCGTGGTAATTTGTTATGAGAAATTATTATTTTTAATTGATTAAATTAATTTTAATCCTAATCTCAGTCCTAGTATTGCATTTAGTAAGTTCCCGCATCAAATTGGTATCAGAGCATTAGTTTAGTTTTAGGGTTTATTTAAAAAAAAATAAAAAATAAAAAATAAAATCATTATTTCAGATCTGTCTAGCTTTTGTTTGAAAATTTTCATCTGGCTTTTGTCTGAAAATTTTTGTTTGTAACTTTCGTCTGGCTTTTGCCTAAAAAGTTTGTCTGGCTTTTGTCTGTCTTTGGTATGAAAATTTTTGTCTGAAATTGTTCGTCTAGCTTTTTGTCTGCGTTTATTATTATTATTATTAAACTTTTGTCTAAGTTTTTTTTTGTCTAGCTTTCGTCTAGCCTTTTTCTAACTTTTGTCTTACATCACTTAGTTTCATAATTATATGTCATTGCAATCTTATTGCATTTTATTTCATTAGTGTGCATGTCTAGTGTTTAACAAAAGTCCTCATCCATTGTTGGTTCTAGTGTGCCTTTTTTAGTATTGTGTCTGAGTTGTGTTTGTGTCAAGCATCATGTATGGGTCACTTACACATCAACGTGACTTCCTTACCCGCCATGAAAGGGTACTAGCCAAACAAGAAAACCGCTACACTCCAAATTCTCAAATCTATTCGAAATGAGGTTTCAAATTTTGAGGGATGGATGAATTTCAAAACCTTCGTGGAGTGGTTGTCTAGTGTAGAGGAATATTTTGATTGGTATGACGTACCATGGAGTACAAAATTAGGCTAGTAAAAACAAAGTTGGAGGGTAATGCTAAAATTTTTTGGACTCGCGTAGAATGTCATACTGAATCTCTTCGAAATAAACACATCTCCACATGGGAGGACATGAAGGTGAGACTTATTGACAAGTATGTTCCTTTCACACACCATCACCTTCTTCGGGGTTTGAAAACTAAGGCAGATAAGTGTCCTGATTGCCTTAAGTGTCAAGGGTTTGGACATTTTGCATACCAATGCCCCACGAAATTTCTCACTCCGAATTTATTGACTAAAATAGAGTCCTAAGGAACCAGAAAATAGGAAAGTGGAAGCAGTGTACGACCCTAGTATCGTGCTGAGTGAAGAGGAGATAGAAGAAGCTAAAGAAAGTCTAGTTTGTATTAAAGAGACTTCTATTTCCCTTGTGAGTAGTGATGTTTAGTCATCCACACTTGAACCCATCGAGTCACTTGCCTATGAGTCATTGGTATCCGTAGAGTTGGGTACACACGACTTGTTTGGTGCCCCTTGAATCGAGTACATGTGAGCTCAACGAACTGGGTACACAAGAACCATTAGGGTCCATTGAATCGAGTACCCCAGAGTCTTTGGTTTTGGTTGAAGCGAGTACACACGAGATAATCGAGTCAAGTGTAGATGCACGTACACCTTTCTTAGGCCTAGCAACAAAACCTTCAGACCGATTCCTTGATTCCTTGATTCCCATCTACTTGAGCCTAACCTTATCTACTCATTGATTTCCAAATACTCGCCTGAACAATATGTGAAGAGGTTCGATAGAAAAGTTTTGGGAGATCCATATTTTGTTAGTAAGGTAAAGACACACCAAGCATATCGAGAGTATCTTCTTAAGTGGAAAGGTAAATCGAAAATTAACAACACTTGGACTGTAAAGAGAACGCGATATGAGAAATATCAGACATACCTCATCCAGTGGAAAGGTAAGCCGAATACTAGAACACATAAATTTTCTCCCAATGTCCATTCATCAAAGGTCATTAGAGTCTGCATCCACTTTTGCATATTGCATTCATGAGTTGCATGCTAAGATTAAGAAAAGAATTAATTTAAAGAATGAAAAATACAAGTTTTCTGCAGATTCTCATAGACAGTTCAAAGAATTCCAAGAAGGTGATTTTGTGATGGTTCGGAATAGAACTGAGCGATTCCCGCAAGGAGTTGCAAAGAAGTTACAAGCTCGTGGTGTTGGACCCTATCAGATCTTTAAGTGTGCCGGTTCTAATGCTTACATCTTAGATCTTCCGCCGGAATTGGGGATTAGCACGACTTTCAATGTGGAGGACCTTGTTCCATTCCATGGCCCTTCAACCATCCCTGCTAACCCCTTTGAGTCTTCTACATCCGATGATCCAATTATTCCCCTTCCCACACCGTTACCCCCACCTACTCGGAAAATCCGTGAGATCATCGAAGATGTGCTGAAAGATTAGATTGTATCCACCAACCACAGGGGACTTCAGAAGTACTTGGTCAAGTGGAAGAACAAGGCCGACACAGAGAATACTTGGATTACACAGGAGGAATTTCAGCAGCTTGATCCAGATCTTTTGGACCTTTATCACAACCAACATTCATCAGGGATGAATCCGTCTAACCCGGGGAGAGTTGATGGGGACATCCGATTTAAGGAACCGCCCATAACGTATCGGAGGCGAAAGAAGAAACGTAACTTATCGAAAGAAGAGTAACTTTTAATCCCGTCACTTTTATGTTTGGCCTATTTTGAAGTGTCAAACGAAGTCGGATTGATACAAATTTAGTCATATTTGAAAGCTTATCGAAGTAGCTTTCCAACGAGCCAAAACTTGAGCAATTCCGACAAGTATTGAAGAAGTTATGGTCAATTTTCGGAGGCTGCACATAAAGTGACGAATTTCAAGAATCCTAATTGAATCAGGATTAATCTCTTATTTTAGAAAGTAAGAGTTTCTTTTATTAGAAATAGGATTAGTTTCCTTATTGTTTAGGACTTTTATTGTTTTAGAAGAATTAAGATATTTCTTTTATTTGAATTAGGAATTAGAGTTATACTAGGATTTATAATTTTATGTATTGGTTAGCATATTTAAAGGCTTGTAAACACTTTTATTATTAGTTTTTGGTTAATGAAAATTGCTTATGCAAATTGAGAGTTCTAAACTTTCGTGAGGCTGTGATTCTCTCAAAACGGAGAGCAATTCTTCGATTCCCGCTTGCGGTTTGGTGCGAAGCCAACTCTTTTTCCATCTCTATCTTCTTTAGATCTACGGTTTGTGTAAGTAGCGTAATCCTAATTATTTTATTGATCTCATAAAGGCCCTAAATCAATATTTTATTCATCATTAATTTTATTAGCCTTTTATTTTCATGTGGTATCGAGAGAACCCGCTTGCGAGTTCATTCAATGCCCTAAAACTATCGGAGATCTAGGGTTCTTATGAACCCGCTTGCGAGTTCATAAGAACCCTAGTCTTTTAGATCCGCGATAGGAAACCTACAAGAAAGTAACGCTGTTTTGGGCCGAAATTAAATCACCTAATTGAATTTCTAAAGTTTTCGGTGGTAATTTGTTAAGAGAAATTATTATTTTTAATTGATTAATTTTAATCCTAATTTCAGCCCTAGCATTGCATTTAGTAAGTTCCCGCATCACAAGGATTTTAGCTCATGCTTAGTTATAAAATGCATTTTTTGCTATTATAATAGCTATATGATTGGTTGATGCATACATCCAATAATTATTATAAAGCAGACATGTTAATACATACATAAGTTGTCCAAAGAGTCCAACAAGGTCAAAGATCCCATACACATGTTGGACCCAAACTCGGCAATTGTTATATCTGACACAATCATGCTGACAATTACAATGTGGGAATACTTTACATAATAAAGGTTGATATGATGGTATATAACCGTCATGCCATAACTTTGGTTATTGGATGGGTTCAATACAGGATAATGGTCAAAATAACCATTATCATCTTACTAACAAAAAGGTTGTTGTAGAGGTATCTATTTTTTTCCCAAAAGCTACAATATAACTATTGGTTTATCTACCCTGAAAAAAAATCAGTCATGGACTTAGTTGACTTTTGTTGACCTTTATCGATAATATGTCTTACTTGTTTGTCATCTGTTATGTGCATTCTCATATACTGTGTCACTACTGGGTTGGTTTGAAGAGCGACTTTGTCCTTAGGGAACGTTAGTAAGAAGTTAAGGGTCTACGTGGTTTCTCCAAAAAGAAATTGAATCATATTCCTCAGGTAGACCTAACTTTTCAGTTCTGTGTAGATCTGGAATTGTCCATGGCTTGGGGACGAGTTCGGACAACACATCCATGCTTATCTCATGAGTGCACCATCTCAGATGGCATGGAGTTGTTTAACTTCATAGGGATTTGGATGTCCCTGTCATCACGGAAGAAGGTGCTTAAGTACTCATTGGACGGACCATACTCACTGCCTTGAGAATTCGCTATCATTATAGGCAGGAGCGCATCACTTTATTTCCTTGAATTCTTAGATCTGAGATTTTGGATAGGGTGCTGAGCATTAATTTACCAACGATTGATGTTGTTGTGCCAACTAGTATATCAGCGTTAGGTTCACTCATTCAATTTGAATGTACCTAAGGGGATCTATACGGGATCCATCTGATCGTTTATTGTATGGTCCATCATAAATCCCCAAACTGGTGCTAGAATCTGAGCCGAATCATCTTTGAAGATGCTTTTATGTCATTGGATTTTGATTCGATGGTAATAGATTGGCACTTGAGGCATTGTAGTAGATAGTGTGCATGGTCTACGATGCTTAAGGTGTACATGATTGAGAGAGGGACTTGATTGACATTAAAGTTGATTTTAGGGGTGGCTAGAACCATATTTGCCTTTTGTTAGGTTGTCTACACGAGGAGCATTGAGAATGTGAGCCAGGACGTCGAGAGATGTCAAGCTTCCGTCAATTTGTTTTAGCATCAAAGAATCATAGTAATGTATCTCTATTTTCTTTTATTCATCTTTTCTACTTGTAAATATCAATCACAAGGTCATATTGTAACGACCCAAAATTTCCAAGCCAGAAGATGTAGAAATACCGGGTCGCTAGATCATAGTTCACAATCTATGTACAGGATTTCTTTGGTATCAATGGAATTCAATTTACTATAAACTGAAACAATTGCCTTAATGTCCATAAATGAAATTGCAACTCTAAAAGTAAACCACCGGGGATGGCCATACGTCACCTAAACAGTGGTATTTAAAACAATGTACGTGGAAAAAAAAAAGAAGAGACGATTATTCAGAATTTCTTCTACATTATACCAAATCCGAAGCTTGGAATTTTCTTAAGGATAGTAGTCTTCTGGTGGAAGATCTTCCTCGTCTTTCGGCACCAATTTGGGATCCTTGTCCGCTTCAGCACCTTCGACATAGTGTCGGGGTGAGCTAAAATTCCACGAGCTCAGTAGGATAATCACAATACCAATTTTATCTTATTCATTCAAACATAGCTTTCAATGATCATTTTGTTATTGATAATCAAGAATTCAAAATTTAGAAAGTCTTATTATCATATTCAAGATTTAATTCCATACGATTGTCTAGTCAAATTATTTCATGTTTCACATGGGTGCAGAGTTAACGTGGTATCCATTATATTTTGTATGCAATTTATTATGTTCATGCATGACTTAAATAATAACTTAAAAATTTCTAATGCAAATATAGCGCTCGAGCCAGAGGCAACCAAAGGGAATCCTAATCATCGTCGTTCATGAGCAATTTTTCAGTATGCCCAAGCTTGTGCGTTGTGAGGAATGTTTGGCCAGTTCAGAGGCCGTCGTCACGGTTCAGTAGGTCCGGAGCACAATTCAGTAGGTGCCGAAGCATAGTTCAGTGTGTACCAAAGAACAATTCAGTAGGTGTCGTCGCACATGATTCATTCAGATCGACTCTTCAAATCACATGCAGGTGCAAAAACATAATACTGTGTCCATAATTCATAACTAATTCAAAAGTCGATTTTCAGATTTCA
Source organism: Chloranthus sessilifolius (assembly GCA_021018995.1). Taxonomy (NCBI): domain Eukaryota; kingdom Viridiplantae; phylum Streptophyta; class Magnoliopsida; order Chloranthales; family Chloranthaceae; genus Chloranthus; species Chloranthus sessilifolius. The sequence continues at coordinate 92,058,797 of CM037584.1, read as the reverse complement.
GTACTCAATGAGAGTTCAATATTTCAATGAGTTTCAGATAGTCAAGGATTGCAAATGTTAAATGCTAGTTCAATATTCAATGATTTTCAGTATTCAAAGAGGGTTCAATGCGTTTCAATGTTCAACGAGTTCCAATATTCAGTGAAGGTTCAATACGTTTTAATGTTTTCAATGAGTTCCAATGATCAATGAGAGTTCAAGTATGTTCTAGGTATGCCACTTGTTCAATGTATATTCAATCAATTTCAATAACACAATAATGGTACAACAGTCAATGACTTCAACGTTCTAATACTAGCTATAAGGAGACCATTTTCAAATTTGATAATCACTAAATGTCTATGAATCAAGGGATAACATGTAAGTGTGCATTGTAATTCCCCTACCTCGAGTCCTATTGTCGCGAGAAGAAACTGAGATGATCCTTACTGATGGCGTCCGACTCCCTTTTCTACATCACGTACACAAGTGATGCATCAAAGATCGATCAAGATTTTAGACGATTCGAAGTGCTTAATATTTCCTTCAGAAAAAGGTCATACGCACAAGTCTGTCCTAACTCGCTCGAGCGACAAGTGATGTTCGCTCGAGCGACTTACTCCAGAACAAATTATGTGCACCTCTCGGCATCTCGCTCGAGCGACTATCGGCCGAAAGTCTGACCTTATTTTTGAAGCGTTCTCGCTCGAGCGAGACTGGGCGAGCACGAAGAGTAAGCCTTCTTTCCGCCCAAAGCGAGGTCCGAAAATTCAGAAATAAAATCTGGTAATGTGTAACTGAGATTTGGCGATGGAAATTTAAACAAATTAGGATCCAGAATTACCTGATGATAATATCTCCCTCTTGAGGTGTGACGGTGGATCTATGATGAACACTGTTTGAGGAGATCGAGTTCCGCACCTTAGCTTGTGTAGGTTTCCTTCTTTTTCCTTGATCTCAAGGGTGGAGATATTCGGGGTGATTCTTGTGGAAGAATTCCCAACAGACTCTAGGGTGGATTTTAAAGAGATGGGTTGAGGGAGAAGAGTGGTGACGGTTAGGGTTTTCTAAAAGAGATAGAAGAGGTTTTACGGTTCTTTTCTTAAAGAGAATTCTCGAAGAGATTATAATTAGGTTTCTCCGTAACACCTTTCTTATCACATAAAGGAGATTATCCAGTGTTAGGCCGACACACCATGGAAAGGTGTATAGGTGTTATACTTCTAGGTCTATATAAAAGTCTTATTTTCACATCCCGAGGTTTGATCCCTAGATCTCTTGCCCATAACTCAAGCCTTTACCAAATGGGTTATCTCGTACCTTGTGTTAACTAATGACTTGAATAAATACAGAAATCTAGGTGTATACATTATTAACTACAAATACGAAATCTATGTGTATTGCCGATATGAAACTCTGCGTCGTTACATTCTCCCCTCCTTATAGAATTTTCATCCTTGAAAATTTGCGTACTTAACAATCCGAAGATTGGTCAGATTTCGTATTTGTGCATGCTTCATACTTAAAAGTGGTTCCACGGGTCACATCTAATGGGTCAATGGTTTGATTAAGGTGAAAGTATCTAGATCGTTACATTCTCTCCTCCTTTAAAATTTTCGTCCTTGAAAATTTATTACATAATTATTTACAATTTCTATCCTTTGATGTAAACTGACATAATAGACGATTGATACCGTTAACACAGTTATATTGATACGATTAAACGATAAGCAAAAGTATATTAATACTATTTAGCCAATACCATTAACAAAAGCACACTGCTACCATTAACAAGTCATGTACAATTATATCGTTTGCAAAAAGTGTTAGAAGACCATAATAACCAAAAAGTTAAACTAAGAACGAGAACCGAATGACCAATACTCCTCACTAGTCCGCCTCTTCATCGATCCAGTTGACTTCCTCTTCGATGCCACCTCCGGGTTGTGAACTAGATTAGCTAGCAACATGCGCGCGGGCCCTCGCGATGCGTGCAACCGAATCCGTTGGGAACATGTTACTCATCATTTCGATGAGCAGGGCGTCCTGGAAATCCATTCGTCGGTTGAATTCGGCCCGGGAGATCCAATCACCATGGGGGGCAGGTATATGCTGGAATGGGGGTCACTGAGGTGGAGGCTCCTGTGGTTGGGCGGCAGGTTCATTTGGTGCACAGGCGGCTATGCGCTGGAACTCTCTGTCCTGAACACTTTTGTTTAATGTCATATGATTCAAACTCCATTCATTCAAACCATAGGTCCGAACTTTATCGGTTCATCGTTCTTCATTTGCTGACACTTCATAATCGTCAAGCTCGTCCTCATATTCATTGATGAGGCGAGAAATCAAACGAGCAAACGGTATTGAGGTCAATGGCTTCCTTTTCGACGAAGACGGAAGCAGAGCATCGTGGGCGTAAATTAACCCCTCAAAAAGAATTGCAGGAGCACTAAACCAACACTCCCTAAAGACGGAGAAAAGTGCCTGTAGAAGTATGTCCACATGCTCCTGTTCGTGTCTTATAGGATACAAGTTTTTCTTGAAGATGATGTCCACTAGCCACATGCGGGCTGACAATTGGGCTCTCCTTACTGATTGCCCTGAGCCCTGCTCTCCACGACTCATTTCGGCAACAATACTTGGGAATGGTGTCGGTTCGGGGACCGGTGCTTCTAGACCCGAGTCCTCCCTAAAATTTGTAGGGCATCCTATGGCTGCCGCGACATGCTCAACATCAAAACGGAGCACCCGACCATCGACCTGTGCATAGAGGGTATTACCCTGAAGTTCTAGGTTATGGTAGAAAAGTTTGACCAAACGCGGATAATAGTGCGAGTGGAATGGGGCGAGTAGAGCCATCAATTGGGCTTGAATGAGAAAGTTCAATGCCCATTGAGTAGATTCTTCATCTATGAAGTAATCCCGATCGAAAGACCACTCGGGTTCGAATGTCTTTTCGCTCCACCATGGATCGGGTTTTTCTTTTGTGGATTGAGGTTCGGTCTGCGCATGTTTCAAGGACGTTGCCTTTTTCGGTGCCATAGTGAAAGAAAATCAAAGTACTTTCAAATTAACAAGTGAAGTGTTACCTTTGGCGCGAAGGAAAACACACGAAGAGGCGCGTGAGAGAAAGACGAAGGCACCGAAAACGGACAATATCGCGTAAACTGACGAGTTCTCGCGAGAGGAGATGGCAGTTGAAACGCTTTGATCCAGAGAATTAGCGCGAGAAAATGAATGGGAAGAGTCGTTTGGGTTATTTAAACTGTGATGGTCGCTCGAGCGAATTACTAAAATACAAAGAGCCGTTTGCATTGTTGCTTGAGTGGCAACCAAACATCGCTCGATTGAAAAGCTACAGAAAGTTTTCAAGTGGGGAATTTGGGGAAAGTCACTTGAGCGGTAACCAAATATCGCTCGAGCGAAATATCACAGAAAGTTTCAATGGGAAAAATCGAAGGATGTCGCTCGAGCGGAGATGAAAGCTCGCTCGAGCGATAATGTTCAGAAGGTTCTCTGAAGGAAAATTTTGGTTGATGATAGTTATATAATCTGATGCCAATCCACTTTGACCCGCTTTCATAGTTTACACACTTTAAAGCGAATATAGTGAAGACGGAATGTAGCTAAGACAGATTTTAGACATTTGTAATCGATCATGCATCATTTTTGGGGAAAAACAATAATTTTTCATGGCTACAATTATGGATTATTGACAAGGACAAGGCATTTTATCTTTGGTATTTCCCTTCAACTCTGAAGTATTGTATTCTTTATTAGATACGAATAGGTGAAACTTTTGTCAAATTTTCATTCCCTAAAATTTTGCGTACCTTATTTGAAGAAGTATGGATATTTGTCACAAATTGCGGCCTCGCGCTCCTAGGTAGCCTCCTTTGATGAATGATTCTGCCACCTTACGAGTACTTGCGGAGTCGGTTTGGTATGAAAGACGTGTTCTTTACGATCAAGGATTTGCACTGGTTCCTCGATAACGGTCATATCTTCGTGGATCTCAATAGGTTGATAGTCCAAGATGTGATTCATGTCTTTCACGTACTTCTGTAGCATAGATACGTGGAAGACGTTGTGCATTTTGGAAAGCTGAGGCGGTAAGGCTATTCGGTAGGCAACCTCACCGGCCCGACCCAAAATCTCGAAGGGTCCAACATATCGTGGACTCAGTTTTTCATGATTCCTGAATCGCATCACTCCCTTAGTTGGTGATATTTTGATAAAGACCTTGTCTCCTTTTTGGAAGAAACAACATTCATATGACTTAATGGGGAATATAAATAAATTTCAAAAGCTTAAAAATTAACAACTATTCATCAATTTACCTGAAACTCAACATTAGTTCTTCCTAGGTCTGCATAACGCTTTTGTTGTCTTTGTGCAGTCTTTAGTCTTTTTTGGATCACCGTAATGACTTCATTTGTGTTCTCAATAAGTTTTGGACCTAACAAGATTCTTCCTCCAGCGTCTTCCCAATTAAGTGGGGATTTGCACCTCCGACCATAGAGCGCTTCAAAAGGAGACATCTTAATGCTTGCCTGGTAGCTATTATTGTAGACAAATTCGATCAACGGAAGATGTTTGTCCCAAGATCCCTGAAAATCTAACATACAAGCCCTAAACATATCTTCTATAACTTGATTTACCCTTTCTGTCTGACCATCAGACTGAGGGTGAAAAGCAGATTTAAAATCCAATTTTGAACCCATGCCTTCTTGAAAACTCTTCCAAACCTTTGACGTGAATAATCGGTCTCTATATGAGACGATGCTAATTGGAATGCCATGATGCCTGATGGTCTCTCTGATGTACAAGTCGGCTAGTTGGTCGGCGGTATACGTAGTACGATAAGGTAGAAAGTGTGCGGATTTCGTCAACCGATCGATGACTACCCAAATGACATTATATCCTTTCATAGTTTTCCGTAGACCGACGATAAAATCCATTGAAATGTTCTCCCACTTCCACTCAAGAGTGGGCAATGGTTGTAACTAGCCAGATGGAATTTGATGATCGATCTTAACTTGTTGGCAAACGATGCATTTTGAAATGTATTCGGCTATCTCCCCTTTTAAACCTCTCCACCAAAATTTTTTCTTAAGATCCTGATACATTTTTGAACTTCCTGGGTGGATTTTGTATTTCGACTTGTGCGCTCATCAAGAATCTGATGCCGAATTTGAATGTCGGCTGACACACAAAGTCTTCCTCTGAAGAGCAAAGCACCATCCTCTCATAGAGAGAAATCAGGTTTCTCCTCTTGGGCTTCACTTATTTTGATAACAATAAGCTAATCATCGGACTGTTGGAGCTCTCTAATTCGATCGAAGATTGTCGGTTGGATAGTGAGGTTAGCCATTAAGGCTCCTGAAGATTTCATGCTAAAATTTGCATAAGATAAGGAAATATCTTCCAATAGTTGCCATTGATGGATTCTCATAATAAGGTTAGACAACTGCGCAGATGACTTCCTACTTAGTGCATTGACTACTACATTTTCCTTTCGGGGGTGATATTGGATTGAACAATCATAGTCTTTAAGAAACTCGATCCACCTTCTTTGTCTCATGTTCAAATCCTTCTGAGTGAAGAAGTACTTTAAACTTTTGTAGTCAGTGAGGATCTCAAATGTCTCCCCCTAGAGGTAGTGTCTCCAAATTTTCAAGGGAAAGATGACTGCCGCTAGTTCTAAGTCGTGAGTCGGATAATTCCTTTTGTGGTCCATGAGTTGTCGTGAACCATATGCAATGACTTTTTCATGTTGATTCAGTACACAACCCAACCCACTGTGCGATGCATTGCTAAACACTATAAAACCCCCACTGCCTGAGGGTATAGCCAGGACTGGTGCGGAGGTCAATTTCTTCTTAAGCTCTTGGAAGCTCTTTTCACACGCATTATCCCACTCAAACTTTGCATTCTTCCTTGTAAGCTGAGTGAGTGCTCCTATAAGCTTGGAAAAACCCTAAACGAATCTCCTGTAATAACCGACTAGACCCTGAAAACTGCAAACCTCTGTTACAGTCTTTGGTTGTTCCCATTTCACAACGGCTTCAATCTTAGTAGGATCAACGGCTACACCCACTTCAAATATGATCAGTGTTCTTAAAATCGTTGAGCGGGTTCGGGCGATCGGGGAGATGTTCGGGCGGAAATCGCTGGGCGGCGTCCGGGCGGCCGCTATATATATGATGAAAAAAATATAATATATATATATATCTGTGCCACTTGTCAGAATAGGAGGAAGAAAAAAAAGAAAAGAAGAAAAAAAAAAGAGTTGTGCTCATTGTTCAATTGCCGAAAAAAAAAGTGTTGTGCAAGAATTAAGATCATAAAAAACTAAGGAAGAAGAAGAAAAACAGGGGAAGAAGAAAAAAAAAAACCGAGGAAAAAGAAATACAGGGGAGATAAAAAAAAATTGGGGACTAGGGCGACTGGCGAGGGTCAGGGCGGCCCGGGGCGGGTCCGAGTTGGCCGCCCAGGTGGCCTGGGCGGGTGCCCCAAATTCGGTCTGCCCCGGAGTCCACCCAAGCCTAAATCGGGGAGCCCCAGGGCCCAAAACACCCGGGCGGCCGCCTGGGGCGATTTTCAGAACAGTGGATATGACATGCCCCAAGAAACTGACTTGTTTGAGCTAAAAGTCGCACTTAGCTTTGCATAAAGCGGATGGTCACGAAGAGTTTGAAGTGCGATGCGTAAATGTTGCTCATGGTCCTTCGTCTTTGAATAGATGAGAATGTCATCTACGAAGACAACTGCAAACTGGTCAAGGCATGGTTTGAACACTCGGTTCATCAAGTCCATGAACGATGCGGGTGCATTTGTTAGACCGGAAGGCATCACCAGGAATTCATAGTGACCGTACCTAGTACGAAAAACAGTTTCGGAATGTCTTCGGCTTTAACTTTCAATTGATAGTATCCTGATCTCAAATCTATCTTCGAGAAGAATCTCGCACCTTGGAGCTGATTGAAAAGGTCGTAAATGCGAGGGAGCGGATAGTGGTTCTTGATCGTCAACTTATTCAATTGACGATAATCAATAGTCTCATCAATTTATTCTTTTCGACGAACAAAATAGGTGCTACCCATGGGGAAACACTGGGTCTGATGAACCCCTTATCCAATAGCTCTTGTAACTGCTCCTTAAGTTCTTTTAGTTCAGTCGGCGCCATATGGTGTGGAGCTTTAGATATTGGTTCTGTACCCGGAGGTACATCGATTGTGAATTCAACTTCTCTATCTGGCGGTAATCCAGGCAGATCTTCGGGAAATACGTCAGGGAGCTCGCATGCAATAGGAATGTCTATGATATTGGTCTTCTCTTCATGTTGGTTTTGTTTAAAGGCGAGGTGTCCATGACATCCTTTCTTCAATAACCGTTGAGCTCGAATAGCTGAGACGAGCGGTGCGATGCTTGATTTAATGCCATAGAATTGGAACGATGCACCTTTTGGGGGACAAAAGGTAACTATTTTTCGTAGACAATCAACGCTCGCATGATAGGTGGATAGCCGTTCCATGCCATCGAATCCTTGCATGTCCAAGATAATCAGATCGATTGTTGTTTCATGGTCTTCAATCAGAACGATGACTGATCGGCAAATGGTATCTGTAATCACTGCGTTTCCCGTAGGAACTGAAACAGACAAGATGAAGTCTAAATGCCCTGGTGAAATAGTCAATTCGGTGGCAAATTTAGAGGTCACGAAGGAGTGCGTAGAGTCGGGGTCTATCAATACACGTGCTTTGTGCTGACAAATGTCACTACTTTGATACATGTGTAAGGTACCTAAGATTCATATAATTAAGTAAATCAACTCTACACTACATGTTATAGTACTCACGCAATTTCTTAATCGAATGATTATAAAAAATGTTCATTGGCTTGAAGGAGAAATCAATGGCTTTAACCAACAACAAATTGAAATCATACCTTGTTTGACGTCGTTCATAGCAGCATGAGCATCACATGTAGAAACCGCGTAAGCGAGACTTTGGACTATTGGTCGAGAGGACCTCTGAGTAGTTGCCGGTGTTGTTTGCTCCTTATTCTTCTCGGGGCAATCCTTTATCAAGTGTCCCTTCTGGCTGCAACAGAAACATGAGCCCGTGGTCCATTGACAATTTTCCAGCTTGTGGCGCCTTCCACATCGTGGGCATGACTCAGGCGGCATGGACACAGTGGTGTATGATGTCATTTGTGCTACCAATGCTTCAGTTGTGGTAGGCTGCGATGGTGAAAGAACTTCACAGGTGCTGAAGACACCTGGCTGAAATTCGTGGCTGGTGTTGGTAGAGTCGACGTTGGAGCTGTGAACTTAGTCCTCTTGCTGATTTGATCGTCGGTAGATGATTGCGGCCGACTCACCTTATTCTTATTCTGCTGCTCTCTCTATTTATACATTTTCTCTATATCGCGTTCAACGATGAGGGCCATATCCAAGGCTTCAACATAAGTCCTTAACTTGAATAGGGAGATCCTCTCTTGGATATTCGGTTTTAGACCACGTTCGAACTTCTTGGCTTTCATAGTTTCTGTCGCCACTTGTTGTGGCACAAACCTCGAGAGTCTCGTGAATTCCGCCTCGTATTCGACCACTGCCATTTGCCCTTGAGTCAGGGAAATGAAATCTACTTCCCATTGGTCTTTGACGGACTCTGGGAAGTACTTTTCATTGAATATTTCAGTAAACTGGGCCCACGCCCATGGTGTGTTCGGTGCATCCTGTTCTCGAGGTCTCTCTACTGATTTCCAGTAAGGGTCGACTTCTCCTTCGAGTTGGAAAGATGCCCATCTCACTTTCTCATCTTCCGTGCAGGGTATCATATGAAAGATCTCCATCTGGTTCAACCACTTCTCCAAGAAGCAAGGGGGTTTCATTCTCTGGAATTCTTGGAATCCAAAGAGTTGTTGTTTGTCGCAAGCAATGTAGTCACTGTGCCATTGAATTTGCCATGGTTTTTAGCAGTTGTCTGATGCGTTCGTGGTTATCTCCTCCCAAGGGAATGCCATTCGGACCAGTGGCACTTGAGGTATCCCTAGTACAAACGCTCCTTTGTTTACGGCATGGGGCCATTGAGATCTGTCAGGATTGAACAAAGGTCAAATCAAAGGAGGTCGTGAAATTCATACTTATGTTTAGATAGGACCTAAAGCCATTTCTCTGATACCAACTGTAACGACCCGAAATTTCCAAGCCGAAAGATGTAGAAATACCGAGTCGCTAGATCATAATTCACAATCTATGTACAGGATTTCTTTGGTATCAATGGAATTCAATTTACTATAAATTGAAACAATTGCTTTAATGTCGATAAATGAAATTGCAACTCCAAAAGTAAACCACCGGTGACGGCCGTACGTCACCTAAACAGTGGTATTTAAAACAATGTACATGGAGAAAAAAAGAGACGATTTTTCAGGATTTTCCTCTAAATTATACCAAATCTGAAGCTCAAAATTTCCTTAAGGATAGTAGTCTTCTGGTGGAAGATCTTCCCCGGCTTTCGGCACCAATTTGGAATCCTTGTTCGCTTCAATACCAATTTCATCTTATTCAAACATAGCTTTCAATGATAATTTTGATATTGATAACCAAGAATTCAAAATTCAGAAAGTCTTATTATCATATACTCAAGATTTAATTCCATACGATTATCTAGTCAAATTATTTCATGTTTTAGATGGGTGCAGAGTTAACGTGGTATCCATTATATTTTGTATGCAACTTATTATGTTCTTGCATGACTTAAATAATAACTTAAAAATCTCTAACGCAAATATAGCGCTCGAGCTAGAGGTAGCTGATGGGAATCCTAACCATCGTCGTTCATGAACAATTTTTCAGTATGCCCAAGCTCCTGCGTTGTGAGGAATGCTTGGGCGGTTCAGAGGCCGTCGTCATGGTTCAAGATGAGGGTGCTTAGACGCTTGTGTAGGTGTCGATCAACTCTTCAAATCACATGCAGGTGTTAAAACATAATACTGTGTCCATAATTCATAACTAATTCAAAAGTCGATTTTCAGATTTCAATACTCAATGAGAGTTCAATATTTCAATGAGTTTCAGATAGTCAAGGATTTCAAATGTTAAATGCTAGTTCAATATTTGATGATTTTTAGTATTCAAAGAGGGTTCAATGCGTTTCAATGCTCAACGAGTTCCAATATTCAGTGAAGGTTCAATACGGTTCAATGTTTTCAATGAGTTCCAATAATCAATGAGAGTTCAAGTATGTTCTAGGTGTGCCACCTGTTCAATGTATATTCAATCAATTTCAATAACACAATAATGGTACACCAGTCAATGACTTCAACGTTGTAATACTAGCTATAAGGAAACCATTTTCAAATTTGATAATCACTAAATGTCTATGAATCAAGGGCTAACATGTAAGTGTGCATTGTAATTCCCCTACCTCGGGTCCTATCGTCGCGAGAAGGAACTGAGATGATCCTTATTGATGGTGCCCGACTCCCTTTTTTACATCACGTACACAAGTGATGCATCAAAGATCGATTAAGATTTTAGACGATTCGAAGTACTTAATATTTCCTTTAGAAAAAGGTCATATGCACAAGTCTTTCCTAACTCGCTCGAGCGACAAGCGATGTTCGCTCGAGCGACTTACTCCAGAATAAATTCTGTGCACCTCTCGCCATCTCGCTCAAGCGACAATCAAACTCGCTCGAGTGACTATCGGTCGGAAGTCTGGCCTTATTTCTTAAGCATTCTGGCTTGAGCGAAAAGTGAACTCGCTCGAGCAAGACTGGGCGAGCATGAAGAGTAAGCCTTCTTTTCTCCCAAAGCGAGGTTCAATTCAGAAATAAAATCTGGTAATGTGTAACTGAGATCTGATGATGGAAATTTAAACAAATTAGGATCCATAATTACACAATGATAATATCTACCTCGTGAGGCGTGATAGTGGATCTATGATGAACACTGTTTTAGGAGATCGAATTCCACACCTTAGCTTGTCTAGGTTTCTTCTTTTTCCTTGATCTCAAGGGTGGAAATATTCGGGGTGATTCTTGTGGAAGAATTCTCAACAGACTCTTGGGTGGATTAAAAGAGATTGGTTAAGGGAGAAGAGTGGTGACGACTAGGGTTTTTTAAAAGAGTTAGAAGAGGTTTTATAGTTCTTTTCTTAGAGAGCATTCTCGAAGAGATTATAATTAGGTTTATCCGTAACACCTTTATCACATAAAGGAGATTATCTGATGAGGACGCCGTCATTGTAGACATCGGATACGGACCGTTTCGCGTGTACCGACGTCGAAAGAAGTGGAACGAAAATCAGAACCAGGTGTAAAGGACGAAAATTTCAGAACCAGGCGTAAAGGGCCAAGACAATTTTCGTTCGATCAAATACTTAGTTCGATCGAATGAAGGTTCTGTTCGATCGAACACTTATTTCGATCCAACGAAATTTCGTTTGATCGAACACTTATTTCGATTGAACGAAAATTTCGTTCGATCGAATACTTATTTCGATCGAACGAAATTCCGCAGATTGAATTCTCTCGAATTCGAAATATCAGGGATAAAGTAGTCTTTTATTATTTAATTGTTTTAGGGTTTTCTTTTATTTTAAGACCTATATAAGGTCTCTTCATAAACAATGTAATTAGTTATTGATTATAAATGAAAAGAACTTTTACTTGTGTGCTTGAGATGAGCCTCTACAAAGAGTAAATCTTCTTCCCGAGAAGGGTTTGGTGTGAAGCCAAGGGTATGAAGCCCACGACATCTATCTTCCATCTATCTCTATATTTTATTTCTTTCTCTGCTTCTAAATCTTCTCATACACCCGAAATCATAAACCCTAGCTTTTCCCTAATTCGTTGAACCGATTCGATTCAACAACCGTAGATCCCATCAGAGTTATTAAACCCTTATGCATCAAATACTCAGAAAAAATCAGTGTTTCCATCATTGAATTGTGAGCGCCCTAATTTGAAAAACCTAAAGTTCTACCTCTAGGACCGATCTGCACCGCAACTCTAACGGATCTAGCGCGAAGACTGGATCCTCTCCTGAATCCGAACGTGATCTGTCGCATGGAAAACAATGAAGCCTTAAGGTATTCGCTTTATTTTCAGATTCATTGTTCAAGTTAATTTAAATTAATTTCAATAAGTAATTAATTCACCACATTCACGTAGTTTAGGGTCTTGTCCTGTGTTATTATCCGGTGTTAGGCTGACACACCATAGAAAGGTGTATAGGTGTTATACTTCTAGGTCTAAAATAAAAGTCTTATTATCACATCCCGAGGTTTGATCCCTAGACCTCTTACCCATAACTCAAGCCTTTACCCATTGGGCTATTTTGTACGTTGTGTTAAGTAATGACTTGACTAAAAATTGAAATCTAGGTGTATACATTATTAACTACAAATACGAAATCTAGGTGTATTGCCGATATGAAACTCTGGGTTGTTACACATATGGAAAGATTTTGGGATTTGGTTTTTGTTACCATTATGACCTTATATAATCAATAATGGCGGTCATGTTATGGAGACATGAATAGACCATTATTAGACGGTAGTCTGTCATGGAGAATTCATAATATAATGGCATAGTAATGTTATAAACCATTATAACTTACAATTTCCATAATGAGAGCCTTGAAAACATCACATAAACTAAACCCTAGTTCTTTGAAGAGATTAGATCCAGTGTGATTCTTACATAAATATGAAACAAAAATGATTTCAGATCATTGTGTTTTCTCCAATTCATCCAAGGGCTCTAGCTGTCAAATTTCTTTCTTTTTGTCCATGATACATGGGATCTTTTCCATCCTTATTTACTAAATTATGGATATGTGATTGTTAGTAGCCTTCCTGTACACCGGATACACTGCTAAGTAAAAATAGTTATGGCTCCTACTATTTATGGCAGGAACAGCTAAAGCTGCCCACAACTTGCGTGCCATTTTATCAATTCTCCATATAGAATAAGCAGAACTCCCTTCATCTGATGTAGATGAGGAATGATATCACGATGCTGCTATCATTTGATATCGTTGTATTGCTGTTTGATTTAATCTTAAAGTGATACGACAATGGGAACAAAGCTAAAAAAATGCAGCATTTCTTGTTGCTATAATGTTGAAGTTCTTTAATTTATATTGGATGCAAAATCAGTTCTGATAAAATAATTATCGCCTTAAAATTGGTAAATTTATCACTTTACAGTTCTTTATGAACAAACTGAACTGATGTTTCATACTATTTAATTTTTTGGACTCTATTCTTTTCTCTGGTTTAAGTGCAGAAGTTGAGTAGAAAACTGGTACATGTACTGTCCGGGCTGCTCTTCATGTCTGCTTGGCCAATTTTCAGGTAACCCTTAACAATTGTTCAAAATTATGTTAGTATGAAGAGTTGAGCTAAATACAGGTGAATTCTCTAGTGCATCCAAAAGAGTGTCTATAAATGATTTTGGATTTGTTACGGAACTTTTAAAAATTTCAACATTGTAACTCTCTATGAGACTCCATTTTTCACAGAAGTGTTATTTCCAACAGTACTACTTTTGTGGAGATCATGGCCCAAAATTTAGTTTGGTTCTCAAGCAAATCATTGGACACTTTTAGAGGCAACAAGTCAGTTCACCTGTATTTATGTCCAATACCTTCTTCTCTTTTGAATTCTAGTTCTGTTGGCTTTTCCATCACATCTCTGATATAAGCACCCATCCAATGGAACCTTCATTCCGTTGTAGCACCTCAAGGGAAGCTCGTTATTTCGCCGCAGTGGTTCCTTTCGCAAATTGCTTAAGGCTTCTCGTTTACGGTTTGTCACTGGCTAGCAATACAGGTCTGGTGAAATCTGTCACTCGAGATGGAAAACCTGAGTAATTTCTTCGATCTCCATCCTCCATTTGTCTTCTTTTCTTAAAAGAAAAAGTTTCTTCAGTTTTGCTTGAAATTGTTTACATTGGCAGGGAATTGCTCAAAGGTCCTCTATATTACGTTCTGATTCTTATGTTCTGCGTTTTGTTCTTCTGGCGCGAGTCTCCTGTGGGGGTGATTTCGTTGTCTATGATGTGTGGCGGGGATGGTAGGACTCTTCTTTAACGAAGTTCGTTATTTATTTGGCCCATACGATACAGTACGGATAAACATTTAATTGTATGAGTGAAAAAGTCGTTAAAAAAAAATAACAAAAACAAAAAAGTCAGAAATAACCTTTAAAAAAATGGAAACTATTAAAATATTAACAAATTAAAAATTTTAAAAATATATTTGTGAAAAAAATTCTTAACATATTTTTTCAGCATAATCATACTCTATGAATACCAATATTAACTGTTAAGTGATCCGTCGATGAAGTGATTGCTGCACTTCTTTCAGATGAATTGAGAAAACAAATTGAATCTAACTCCAAAGGGACTAGTCTCTTTAGCGAAAGGGGTCAAAATCATGATCGCAAAAGAGATAAGTTCATAGGAGATAATAAATCAACGAGAGGAAACAACAGGTCCAAATCTAGGGGTGACAGAAAGGATATTATGTGTTACTTCTGTAAACAATCTAGACATATTTGCAATATTGCAAACTGAGATTGAATAAAGATAAGAGTGATAAAGGGCCTTTGCAACAGGCTGGTGTTGCCAAGTCAGATTTCGGTGAAGATCTATTGTGTGCACTGTTAGGCTCCACTTAGGTTGATGATAGATGGATCCTAGATTCAGGAGCATGGTATCACATGTGTCCATACCGGGATTGGTTTGACCAGTACAAGTTAGCCAATGGTGGGACGATTTTGATAAGGAATGACAGTGTATGTGACGCAGTGGGTATCGGTTCTACTAGAATAAAGATGTTGATGGTTGTGTTCGCACTCTTACTGAGGTTAGGCATGTGCTTGATCCGAAGAAAAATTTGATCTCATTGGGGGCATTGGATGAGATAGGATGTCGAGTCATCCTAGAATCCGAAAAACTAAAGGTTGCATGAGGTGCTATGACCTTGATGAAATGTGAAAAGCTGGGGAATCGTTACATTCTAGTAGGCGACACAATCAGCTGCAGTGGTATTGTGGCTATGAAAAATTTCAAGGACCTCTCAGATTTGTGACACAAGAGGCTTGGTCATATGAATGAACGTAAGCTAACAAAGGTCGTAAAGAATAATTTCTGATATTCAAATTTGTAATCTGAAATTTTGTGAAGATTGTATCTTTGGGAAGCAAAAGAAAGTTTTTTCATAGGAAAACATACTTCAAAAGGGCTGATTGATTACATATATTCAGATGCATGGGGATCGGCTAAAGTCACTTTAGTAGGTGGAGCCAACTACTTTGTGTCATTCATAGATGATTATTCCAGAAAAATTTGGGTGTATCCGATTTAGAATAAGATGGATGTGCTTCAGAAATTCAGGCAGTGATAGTATAGTTGAAAAGCAAACTGACAGAAAGGTGAAGATTCTCAGATCAGATAATGGTGGAGAATATTTGTCATATGATTTCAAAGTTTACTGTGAAAATCAAGGGATTGTTAGGCACGTAACAGCTCATGGAAATTCTCAACAAAACGGCGTAGCCGAGAGGATGAATAGAACACTATTGGAAAAAGCGCGATGTATGTTGAATCATTCCTACCTGAGTCATGGGTTTTGGGTAGAGGCAGTGAGCACAACATGTTACTTGATCAACCGGTCGCCTTCAGCGACATTGAACTCAAAAACTGCAGATGAGGTTTGGTATGGAAGACACAAAAGTTACTCTCACTTAAGGATGTTTAGATGTGCCGCGCATGCATTACTTCAGGAAAGTGAACGATCCAAGTTGGATCCTAAATCCAAAAAGTGTCTTGATTGGCTATGACCAAAGAATAAAAGGTTATCCTTTGTGAGATACACAATCTCACAAAGTGATAGTTGAAAGAGATGTTACTTTTAACGAAGATGAGTTTCCGATGAAAAAGGCGAAAGACAAACCTTAGTCATCTGGTGAACCACAGGTACAAGTTGATGTTGAAAGGCATGAACAAGATGAGAAAAATAATGAAGACTCTGAGATTGAGCATGATGACACAATTTCTCAAGACCTGCAGTCCCAGGTACTGGGTTCGGTTCAAGCTTACCTTAAGAGGGCAGAAAGGACAAAGAAACGTCCTGAAAAGTTTAAAGATATGACGTCTTTAACACCAGAGAATGGGGAACCAAACATAGTTCCAGAAGCTCGGGTGGATACAGATGTTGTAAAGTGGCAGTTAACTATGGAAGAAAAATGAGAATCACTTCTAAAAAATGAGACTTGGGATCTCATGGAACTTCCTATAGGGAAGAGAGTCATTGATTGTAAATAAGTCTTTCAAAAGAAAGAAGGTGATAAAAGACAAACTCTGAGATTCAAAGCAAGGCTTGTTGTAAAGGGGTTCTCTCAGAAAGAAGGTATCAATTATAATGAGATATTCTCTCCGATTGCGAAGCACACATCGATTCACAAGTTGTTGGCTGTGGTCGCTCAGAAAGATCTAGAATTAGAATAGATGGATGTGAAAACAAGTTTCCTCCATGGAGATCTTCAGGAATAAATTTATATGAGACAATCAGAAGGATTTGAAGCAGAAGGGTCAGAATCGCTCGTTTGCAGATTGAAGAAATTTTATATAGTTTCAAACAGGCACCTAGGCAGTGGTACAAGAAGTTTGATTCATATATGCTGAGCATAAGGTATCATAGGGGGCAGTATGATTATTGTGTCTACTGGAAAGAGTATTGTGAAGGGGAGAATCTTTCTAATTCTCTATGTAGATGATATGTTGATAGCAGCAAAACGCAAGGTTGAAATCAACAAGCTAAAGCGATCATTGAGCCAGAAGTTTGAGATGAAGGATCTTAGTTCCGCAAATAAGATCCTAGGTATGGAAATTACGAGAGATCGTGAAAATAAGAGGCTTTAGCTAACTCAAAGGACTTTTATCCAAAAGCTCTTTGAGGAGTATAATATGAGTGATGCTAAGTCGGTATCAACTCCTCTAGTAGAGCAATTTAAACTCACAAAGAAGATGAGTCCGTCCACACATGCAGAAAGGGTATACATGAAGAATATTCCGTATACAAATGTTGTTGGGAGTTTAATGTATGCCATGATGAGTACATGACCAGATTTAGCACAGACCTTGAGTGTGGTTTGCAAGTATGTCTAATCCAGGAAGAGAGCATTGACTTGCAGTTAAATAGATATTGAGATATTTAAAAGGTATTGCTGAAATGGATTGATGTTTGAAGGTGGATATACATGTGAGTTGGATCTCTATGGTTACGTTGATTCTCACTATGCTACTGACCTTGACAGAAGGTCTACCATGGGGCACATGCTCGTTTTGGCAGGTGGAGCGATTAGTTGGAAGTCATTACTTCAAGGGATAGCTACATTATCAACTACAAAGGCCGAGTATATAGCGGCTACAGAAGCCGGTAAGGAAGCCTCATGGCTTAAGGGTTTGGTCAATGAATTTAGTATGATTGATGAGAGCACCGATATCTTTTGCGACAATTAGACTATCATTCACCGAGCAAAGAATCAAGTTTTTCATGCTAGAACAAAATATATAAATGTCCGATATCATTTTATCAGAGATATGATAGAAGATGGAGTATTGGTTGAAAAGATTGATACGAAAGAAAACGCATCGGGCATGTTGACTAAGCCGGTTACACAGAATAAGTTAGACATTGCCTAAACTTGATCAACACTTGTAGCAAATGTTGATGGCCGTTGGGGTGGTGAAACAGTTGTGGATGAAACCTAGGTGCAAAATTGTTGGTTAGGTTTAATCCCGTGTAAATTGAGACACTTTGAAGAGTGCTCTCGGGTCGAAAGCGATCGATCGATTCTGGGCGACAATTAATTGACAACTCTCGGGTCGAAATCGGTCGATCGATTCTGTGTAGCGATTGATCGATTTTGGGAGAGTTGTTTGGCAACTCTCGGGTTGAAAGAGATCGATCGAATTTGGAGAGCGATGGATCGATTCTAGGTGGACAAGTTCCACGAATTTGGATGCTTTGGTTATGATCAAAATATCGTTCGATATCGATATGTATCGGTTTTGGACATGGGCAATACGATACGATGCCTATGTATCGTATACCCTTTAAAAATAGGTAATTATTGTCCGATACGGGCAATTTATCGCCCGTATCGGACGATAATTTCAATGTATCGTCTGATAATTTCAGTTTTTTTAAAGTCAAATTATCGGACGATACAGGCAAATTATCGCCCGTATCGTCTGATAATTTGAAATTATCATCCGATAATTTCAAATTATCGGACTATGGGCCCTCTTCCTTTTCACCCGTGATTTAAGCCACATTTTTGCTTTTTCTTTCCCCTTTTTCTTCTTTCCCAGCATTCTTCTTCTATCCCTGCAAACAATAAACCTCAACTTTTCTTCTTTCTTAACCACTGGAGATCGAAATCTTAGCTACCGACCACCCAGATTTTACGTTTTCGCCGGATATTTAAGAAAATGTATTATTTTCCATCATATAACTTATTTTATCTCTATTTGCTTGCATTTTAATTTTTTTTTTCACTAGATCTACCATATTTATGGGTAGATCTACCCAAAAATATGGTAGATCTTAAAATTTTAGGTCTAAATTTAAGGGTTTTGTATTAAACTCGCCCTTTTTGAGCCTATATTATCATATTTGGGGGTTTATTTTTTAGGGTTATCATGTTTTTAAAACTTTTTTGTTTTTTTTTGTGTTAGTAAATTAAGTTAAAAAAAATAAAATTAAGTTTTTATATAATACTTAAAACTAAATTATGTTAGTAATTTAAGTTTTAAAAATAAATCAAGTATTTTTGTATTATATAAAAACTTAATTACCCTTTAAAATTAATTAATTTATTATAAACTTAATTTATTTAAAATAAAAAAACTTACTTTATTTATTTTATAAAGTTATTTATAAATACTTAATGTAAGTGATGTATCGCGACACATGTGATTGATGTGTCGCGACACACGTGACATGTGCCACGTGTGATGTGTCATGACACATGTGACACCTACCCCATGACCCAGGTGTCGCGGCACATGTAATTGATGTGTCACATGCGTGAGTAATTGATGTGTCACATGTGTTATGTAACACATGTGACACATACCCCATGATACATCAATTACAAGTGTCACATGTGTCGTATGTGGCATGGGGTATGTGCCACAGGTGTCGCGACACATGTAATTGATGTGTCACATGTATCACACATGTGACACATACCCCATGACACATCAATCACGTGTCACATGTGTCGCATGTGTCATGGGGTATGTGACACATCAATTACACATGTGACACATACCCCATGACACATCAATTACACATGTCACATGTGTCGCATGTGGCATGGGGTATGTGACACAGGTGTCACAACACATGTAATTGATGTGTCACATGTATTACACATGTGACACATACCCCATGACACATCTATTACACGTGTCACATGTGTCGCATGTGTCATGGGGTATGTGATACATGTGACACATCAATTACACATGTGACACATACCCCATGACACATCAATTACACGTGTCGCATGTGGCATGGGGCATGTGACACAGGTGTCGCGACACATGTAATTGATGTGCCACATGTATCACACATGTGACACATATCCCATGACACATCAATTACATGTGTTGCATGTGTCATGGGGTATGTGACACATCAATTACACATGTCACACATATCTCATGATGTATGTGACACATCAATTTCAAATAAATATGATTTTCAAACAAATATGATTTTCAAATATTTTAAAAATTAGAATAATATGATTTTCTAATATAGCAATATTTTCAAAATTAGAATAATATCAACTAAATATTATTTTCAAATGTAATCTAAAATTTTTAAAATTTTCAAAAATTAGAATAATATGAAATACTTATGGTAAAATATAATCTAATATTTAAAAAATAAGAATAATATTAAATAAAATTTCAAATATTAGAATAATATCAAATAAAGTTGGTAAAATATAATCTAATATTTAAAAAATAAGAATAATATCAAATAAATTTTTAAATGTAATCTAAATTTTTAAAAAATTAGAATAATATCAAATAAATTTGATAAAATATAATATAATATTTTAAAAATAGTAATAATATGAAATAAATTTTTAAATGTAATATTAATTTTTTAAAAATTAGAATAATATGAAATAAATCTTATTTTCAACTGTAATCTAAATGTTTTAATTTAATCCAATCGTTTGCTCATTCATGTAGGTGAAATAAATAAATATAGTACGGTCATCTGATCCAGCCTGGCAATACGGCACAATAATAGATGGTGATAGACTCCGAATAAAATGTAAGCTTTGTGGGAAAAAATTGTTAGGAGGTATCACATGATTGAAAGAGCATTTAACTCACGTTAAAGGAGAGACAAAAGGGTGTCCCAATGTACCCAGAGAGGTGAAAGATGTCGGAGCCAGTTTACGGGCGGCTAAGGAAAAAAAAGCCAGAAGTCGACCGAGATAGAGAAATGTATGAGAGAATAAGGACGGGAGATCGAGAGTTTCTTGCAGCTGGACCTGAGGATGAGGATGAACAGATAGCAAGAGTCATGAGGGAGAGTGCTAGAGAAGCACGACAACGACGAGATCAGGAAGAAGCCGATTATCGGTTTCGGTACAAGTTGAGGGGCCCATCCATGCCTGCTGGTGGTGGTGGCTCTAGTCATAGGCCACATGTTGATGATGATGAGGATATTCATGAGACTACAGGGTTGCGTAGGCTAGCATCAGTGAGGGAGACCAGGCCGTCTACTACAAGTCGTACTACAGGTCCCATGAATCAGTTCATGTATCAGACAGAAAACTCCAAGCAAACTAAATTGAGTACAATTTCACTGAAAAATTGGGGGAAGAGGCTTGAAAATTCGATTGTAAAGTTCGTGATATACAATCACATTCCGAGTCAAGTTGTGGAGTCGCCGTACTTTAAAAGTATGATTGATACAAGTGAAGAAGCTGGTCCAGGAGTTAAAAAGTCTTCTGCATATGAGGTATTTGGGCCCTTATTAGATGATGAATGCAAGGAGATAGGAGCTTATGTGGACAACTTTCACGAAGTATGGGATGAGAGGTTGCACAATTTTGTGCGATGGATGGACCGGTTCCACAAGAAAGAGTTTGATCAATTTTTTAATTTACAGTGATGCCGGGACAATATTTCTAAAATCAATTGATGCTTCTAAACATGCGAAGATGGTTGATTACCTCTTCCAACTAATGGATAAGGTAGTTGAAGATGTTGGAGAGCATCGGGTTGTACAGGTGGTAACAGACAATGCCGCCAATCACAAAGCTGCAGGAAGACAGTTAATGTTGAAGAGACGTCACTTGTACTGAACTCCATGTGCCGCTCATTGCGTGGACCTCATTCTTGAGGATTTAGGAAAAAGAAGGCACAGACAACTATTCAGAAGGGAAGAACGATTACTTCCTACCTATACAGCAGTGACAAGTTGGTGAATTTGATGAGAGACTTCACCAAGAACGAGCTGCTCCGGCTTGCGATTACACGATTTGCGCAAAAATTTCTAGCCCTACAGAGCTTGGCTAGATATAGGCGTGAGCTGAAAAGCATGGTCAACTCCGAAAAATAGAGAAAACATGAGTTAGAACTCCCACGAGCAAAGAGACCTGTTTGCAATGAAGTTGCTAACCTGATTTACAACCCCCAGTTTTGGGCAGATGTTGATCACCTGATCGCCGTCACTATCCCGTTGGTGCAAGTGTTGAGGTTGGTAGATGGTGATGAAAAACCAATAATGGAGTATGTTTACGAGTTGATGGATAAAGCAAAATTGACTATTAAAACTAAATGCCCTACAAAATATAAACAATATTGGGCGATCATCGATAAGATGTGGGATGCACAATTCCACCAGTACTTGCATGCTGTAGGTATAATATGTTAAACTGCTTATGTAGTGATTTTTATTTATTTATTATTTTTCATATTATTCATTGTTTTCATATATTGACGAGATTGCTCACATTTTATGTATAGCACACTACTTGAATCCGGCCTTCCAGTTTACGCAACACTTCGAGTTGAGTGAGGCTGATGAAGTGTATATCGGTTTGCTCAATGTGATCCAACGAATGCTCCCTGAGTTGGAGGAGCAAGGTCAAGCCATAAGAGATGTGAGTAATCATACCTTATAACTAATAAGTCAAGTGTCATATGATCTGTTTATTGATATGTGGGTTATTGTATTCCATCTTTGTAGATTGACATATTCCGCATGAGACATGGGTCATTTGGGACCCCGTTGGCGCAATCCCAAATCAAGTACGATAAATCCTGCTGATTGGTGGATGCATTATGGAGGTGATGGCCCCAATATTGAGGCGGGTTGCAATGAGAATTTTATCGTAAACGTGTTCCTCGTCCAACTGTGAGCGGAATTGGAGCACCTTCTCTCTCATTCACACGAAGATAAGGAATAGGCTATGGAACGATTGGAAAAGTTAGTCTACTGCCGCTACAACATGCGATTAAGGGTCAGGAATATGCAAATAACCAACCGTTGTAAGCAATTATATGAAGTCTTAGTTCATACAATTTTTATATGATCTAATTGATAAAGCATATACTAATTCATCTATCATATTCTACCTTACAGATAGTGAATATTTTGATCTCATCCAGTTGGATTATATATTCACGGAGGATAATCCTTTGAATCAGTGGATCGAAGAGAGAGAAGAGCCAGTATTGGATACTGAGGGCATCGCATGGCTGGATAATGCTGAAAGAGTAGTGGAGAAATAGGCTTCCCAACCACTGAGGTGGAAAAGAAGATTGAATCGTCATTCAGTGGTTGGATCTGATGACGAAACGCAGCCCGGTAGTGATAATGACGATGATGAGGGTGATGACGGAGGTGATGAAACCCACGCTGACACTAGTGGTGGAGCGGATGATGTTGATCCTTATTCTTATGGAGGTATTGTCGCATGGAATGATGAGCCGGTAACAATGTATGGCACTCCTACATTTAGAGGTGGAGTTACCCTGGGCCATGTGACTTCGTTGGTAAAATTTTTGGAGGACCAACCTTTACCTATTACACTGAGTCATATTTGTCGCTAGTGCCTCAGTTTCAAAGGGGCACATATGATCATGGGTATCAATATGGCCAACATTATAGGGAAGGCTTACGCACCGATGATGATCACGAGGGTAAAGAACCACCACGAAATTCAATGTGGCTTTAAAGTAAGTTTTTCATGTCAAATATACTTTTTAATTTTGATCATGAGTCATGTACAATGAAATTTAGGTTATGCGTTGATAAAATTATGAAATATGCATCAAGTAAGCCTTAAATAAATTTTAAAAAAAGTTGAAATAAATAGAAAATCATTGAATTTATTTTCTTGATTTTTTTAGTATTTTTTGGAAGAAAAAAAAATTTCAATGTATCAAACCGATACATTCAATGTATCGCCAATACATTGAATGTATCGGCCGATACGTAAAATCGTCTCAAGGTCGTGATTTATACGTACTGGTTATTAAAAGAAGTTTTTGGTCAAAGCTTCCTAATAGAAGTTGGAACCTATCAATAGTAGGTTTTTTCTAGGGTTAGAGTTTTCTAGAGAGTGAAAACGAATGAATACCTTAGGAGACAAAGGTATTGAATAATAGCTTGAGGATTGAAGCATCCGATTGAAGCCGTTCTTGTATTGGAATCGTTATTATATTCTAGCAGATCTCTTCTCTGTAATGAGGGACTACGTCCTTATTTATTCAGCGTGTTGGCTGTTGAAGAAAGTGTGAGATCTTGATTGAGAGTGCACTAGAGAGAAGAGAGAGTGTGTTTTGTAAACGTTTCAAAATATAGTGCATATACTCTGTGGGCGTAGCCCTAGATTGGGTGAACCACGTAAATTCCTTTGTGTTGTGTGTGATTGCTCTTTGCTTCTTCTTATTTTGCCATATTCATTACGATAGAGATCGGTATCTTGAATTCTAACAAAGAATGGGGTTCGGAGAATGGTGGGGCAAATGGATATATGGTTATATGCCTTCTTAGTTTTTGATTCTTGTAAATGGGTTTCCAAAAGGATGTTTTCAGAGTTCTATAGGGTTGGGCAGGGTGACCCTTATTGCCAATGC
The DNA here is from genome assembly GCA_021018995.1 of Chloranthus sessilifolius. Taxonomy (NCBI): domain Eukaryota; kingdom Viridiplantae; phylum Streptophyta; class Magnoliopsida; order Chloranthales; family Chloranthaceae; genus Chloranthus; species Chloranthus sessilifolius. The sequence continues at coordinate 92,034,608 of CM037584.1, read as the reverse complement.
TATTTAATATTGTAGCAGAGGCTTTGAATGGTCTGTTTGTGAAAGCTGCTGAATTAAATCAGTTTAAAGGTTTTTGGTTACTAGGGAAGGGCCGATGATTACTCCCGTCCAATATGTGGATGATAGAATAGTCTTCTGTGGTGCAAATCAAGAGGAGCTCCAAGCTGTTAAAGATGTATTAACTACATATGAGGCAGTTTCAGCACAAAGTGAATCTTCGCAAAGCTAAGTTGTCAGGCATTAGAGTGGAATAGCAAGAATGGAAGAGGTTTGCTGATAGCTTTGGGTGCCAGGTTGAAAATATGTCAATATCATACTTTGGTCTTCCGTTAGGTGTTGGTAAACCGAGAATCAAGCTGTGGGATCCTGTAGTTAGTTGATTCGGGAAGAGGCTTGCGGTGTAGAAGAGTAAAATGCTTAGCAAAGGGGGTAGGCTTCCTCTTATTAGGTCTACCTTAACTTCTTTACGGTTGTTGTATATGTCAATGTTCAGAGCTCCTGTAGCGATGGTGAAAAGAAGGGAAAAGATTATCAGTGACTTTTTGTGGCAGGGAGGAAAAGAGGATAAGAAATTCCGTCTTACCAAATGGGAAACCAGCTGTTTATCCAAAAAAGAAGAAATTCCATCTTACCAAACGGGAAACCGGCTGTTTATCCAAAAAAGGTGCGGTTTGGTATTCGTAGGTTAGGAGATAGCAACAAAGGCTTGTTGGGGAAGTATTGGGGATGATCAGGAACATCACCATCTATGGTGGAAAGTGGTTGGGGCTAAGTATGGAAATCGTGTTGATATTTACTAATCAAAGTGGCGAGGCTCTGGATGTTGGAAGTGTGTATGTTCCGTGTTTAATGACTTTTGCAATCTCTGCTCTAGCGCAGAGCACTTTAGTATGGGACTGTGTTTGGTTGTAAGTGCTCTTAGCTCTTTCGGAGAGTGAAAGAGCTGAACTTTAAAAGAGAAATTTAAACCTGCTCTTGTAAGTTGGCTGCTCTTTGCCTCCAAAGAGCAACCCCAAACACAACCTAATAGAATTTAGTTGGGGTTGGGGGATAAAATCAGATTTTGGGAGGATGTTTGGGCCTGTGATACTCTCTTGAAAGAAAAGTATCCTGATCTTTATCGATTCACTGTTAATAGAAATGTTTCAGTGGTTGAGATGTATGAACCTTATTAATTGTGATCTGGTGTGGTATGTCCATACTCGCAAAAACTTGGAAGGAGGAAGAGGAAAACTCGATACAGCTGCTGAATTCGAATCATAGAAGTGCTTCTAATAGAGATGTTTGAATCTGTAATCTGAATGCTGAAGGTAAATTTTTGGTTAAATTTTTTTATTTGGCTTTCTATCAGTCTCTGTAGGTTCGCCATAATTGGGTTGAAGTTTGGAGAATTTGGGTTCCTTCTAACATCAAAGTTTTTAGATGGAGTGTTGGATGGGGCAGAATCCTTAATCCTTATGAGTTAAAACAGGAGGGAATGAGGTTAAGACCAAGTGTGATGTGTTTCCGAGAGGAAGTCTATGAATCATCTTCTCTCGCATTGTTATCTTGCTAAGGAGGTGTGGAACATTGTCCTTCAGATATTTGGGGTGTCCTGGTCCTCCCAGAATCATGCGGAGACCTTTTGGCGTCATGGGAGGGGATGGTGTTGGAAGGAGACAAAGGTGATTCTTGGAGCTTTATTCCTTGCAATTAAGTGGGCTTTGTGGACTTGAAGAAATTATAGGATCTTTAGTCATATTAGGAGACCTATAAGCATGATATTGAAAAGTGTTGGGGATTTGGCCATGTGTTGGATCAGGCTTGCTCCTGCTGCTAACCAGAAGAGGATAGGGATTTCTATTCTGAAGGAGATAATCTGCATCTTTAGCCTTTTTCCTCTCGCTAAGAGGCATTTTCATGGATCTTGGCTTCTTTTTTTCTTGGGGCTGAGATCCTTTCTTGATGTTTTGGGTAGTTGTTTTTTAGGGGTGCTGTCCAGCGCCTTGCTGGGTTGCATAGGTTTTTATTCTTCGTCCTCTTAATAAATTCTTGTTTGGGGGGTATTTTAATGCCACTAGATGGCCTCATGAGAAGGTGGGTGGGTGGGGCTCCTATTGCGGTGGTTATGCGGAATTTCAATGCCTTCATCCATGACTGAAGTTTGGTTGATCTACCGCTAATGGGGGCCCTCTTCACGTGGTCTAGCCTCTAAGAAGTGCCTTCTTTGAGTCGCTTGGATCGTTTCCTTTGTTCCTCGGAGTGGTTGGACCTTTTTTCAACAACCCTTCATTTTGCGAGGGCCGTTTCCGGTCACAGGCCACTGCTTCTTCAGTGCGAGTCCCAGGGAAGGGTCCCTCTCCTTTTCGTTTTGAAAATATGTGGCTCCTCAACGAGGAGTTTTGGTCCTTGATACCTATGTGGTGGAACAAAATCATGCCGATTGGGACTGCAGCCTATAGATTCCTCTCCAAGTTGGGCCACTGCAAAAAGCGCATTAACGTCTGGAGTCTATGGACTTGTGCATGCTGTGAAGGAAGTTTTACTTGAGCGGTTGAAGGTGTTGGACGGTCTAGAGGAATCCAGGGATCTGTCGGAGCAGGAACGAGAAGAGACTCAAGATCAAGATGGGACTTCAATGATAGGTGTTTGGCAGAGGAGATCTGTTGGAAACAAAAATCAAAGGTTCATTGGCTCAGGGGAGGGAGATAATAACACCAAGTACTTCCACTATGTGGCCAATGCTCGAGGCAAAACGAAGATTTGGGGTTAGATCTCGGTTGATGGCACAGTTTTCTCGGATCCGTATTAGATTAAGCAATAGATCATCAACTATTATACAGGTTTATACTTGGATGAGGGATGGGCTAGACCTCGGTTGGATGAGCTGGCATTCCGCTCTATACCGTTGGAGGACCAAGCTGCTGTCGAAATGCCCTTTGAAGAGGCCGAGGTATGGCGGGCCATCAAGGGCAGCGGGAAAAATAAAGTGTTAGGGCCAGACAGGTTCACTATGGAGTTCAATCGGAGTTTTTGGCTGTCTCCCAAGGAGGACCTTAAGGCTGTTTTATGTGAGTTCCATTCGGACATTTTCATCAGTCGGAGTCTAAACGCCACATCTGTATTGCTCATCCCCAAGAAAGAGGGAGTGGAGGATCTGAAGGATTTCTGACCCATTTACCTGCTCAACTGCCTGTACAAAATTATATCAAAGATGTTATCTAACCGCCTCAAACTGCTTATGGGTACATTATCTCAGTGAACGAAGGTGCTTTTGTGCAAGGAAGGCAGCTGATTGACATGGTGGTTGTGGCTCAAGAGGTGGTGCACTCGGCTCAGAAGCAGAAGCCCCGCCGTCCTTTGGAAGGTGGATATGAAGAAGGCCTATGATCAGGTTAACTGGGACTGCTTAGACTACATGTTAAGCAGGTTGGGTTTTGGGGCCAAATGGAGGAAATGGATGCGGGCATGCTATTCCTCAGCGTGGTTTTCGGTCATTATTAATGGGACTGCGACAGGATACTTTAGAAGCTCTAGAGGTGTTCGATAGGGAGATCCCCCATCTCCCTTCCTTTTTAATATGGCTGGGGAAGCTTTAGACGACCTAACCTCCCGCGCTCAGCTTCTTAGCTTTTTCTCCGGGATCCTAGTGGGCACGCTAGGTTTTCACATCTCTCACCTCCAATATGCGGATGATACTTTCTTCTTCTACAAAATGGACGGAGCTGAGTTTCAAAGGTTGGCGGAGGACCTTGCCATCTACGAGGCTATCTCAGGGCATCAGGTTAATTTGCAAAAGTCGGCTGTTTCGGGGATAGGTGTTGCCAACGTTTTGCTGAATCAGTTGGCTGAGTTGGTGGAAAGGGAGATCTCCAACCTCCCAATCTCTTCCTTGGGCCTTCCTCTTCGCATCAGTCAGCCCGTCGCCGGGGCTTGGTATCCTGTGGTCCGGAGGTTCGAGCAGCGTGTGACGGCCTCATTAATCTGTACGCTAGCATGAAGGCATGACGACCTTGGAGCTGGGCACTTAGTTAGCACGAAGGCAGTGGACCTTGTAGCTAGCCGTGTAGCACGCGTGGGTGCATAGGCACGCGGCCCTGCAACGCGTGCAGGTGTCCCCTATACACGATGCAACGACGAATAGACGCACGTGGGGGCATGCAATGCGGTGCTCCACATAGGAGCATGCGACGTGGTGCCAAGAGGGCACGCGACGTCCTAGTGCCATAAGGCACATAATGCGGTGCTCGGCGTAGGGGCACGCGACGTCTGTGTGCTATAAGGCACATGAGGCGGTGCTATGACGGCACGCGATGTGGTGCTAAGAGGGCACGCGACATCTAGCTTGTACGGCAAGCGATGCGGTGCCAAGAGGGCACGCGGCATCTGGGTGCAATGACGGACCCGATATGGTGTCGAGCGGGCACGAGATACAGTCACGACTCAGACGTGATGCGGTGCCATGAGGGCACACGACACGAGGCCATGAGGGCCTTGCGACATGGTCGCGACACTGTGCTATGTGGGCATGAGGTCATGAGGGCCTTGCGACGTGGTCGCGATGTGGACGCGACACGGATGCAACATAGTCTCGGCACGGTGCTTGGGGCACTACATGTGGTGCTAGGAGGGGACGCAACATGGGGCCAAGAGGGCCTAGCGACGTGGTCGCGCTGTGAGGACGCGAAACGGTCGCATGTGTGTAAGACGCGGTCGCGACACGGACGCGACTGGGCCAAGCTGGGCTAGCGATGCAGGAGGCGTTGTGGTATGTCAAACCAATAGGTTTGAGGTTCTCCTGCCATTTTGGTTGAATGACTGTTTTACCCTTATATTGGGGGAAGGGAGATGTGGAGCTATTCTCTCACACATGGGGCCCTGTGTTGCGGGACAAGCACATGGGCTTTCTAGGTTAGGGGTGGGCCTAGAACATCGCTACAGCGATGCGGCGCTACAGCGATGCCATGTGTTACCTGAGGTGAGGTTACCATGTGGCCCCGTGTCGGCGTCGCGGTGCACATGGGTCGGTGACCCCATGAGGGCACTCAAGAGCTACGTGAGACGCAATGTTGCGCACTAGTTGAGGGCCTGATGCGGATGTGTGTTGGTCGTGCAGGCCACACACGATGCTTGGTTTGGAGAGCATGAAGAGCTGCATGCTACTCCAAGTGTGCTGGTCGTGTAGGCCACACACGATGGTTGGCTTGAATGGCATGAAGAGATGCATGCCACTATCTGAAATGAGGAACTAGTGCACTACACAGGGTGAAGCTGGACAGGCCAATTGGCACTGAGGTGCTGGCATGCGTGTCGCAGTTAGACACGATGCATTGAGAGGGTTCGCCTCGAGTAGAGGCAACCACGATGCGGGAGTTCTCGTCCTCTAAGCGGGTGGTATCAGAGTGATGGTTGGATAAGTTGGTCTCGCTATGAGCGGCAACGAGATGTTGCACGGACGTGATAACCAGTGTTACGTTATGCTTCGTGATAAATTGGTATCTGAGTTAGGCTGGCCTCATTGTAGCGGCAGTGAGGCGCCGCACGGGCGTAAGAAAAAAGTTACCCCATTACAAGCGGCTGGCCTCTTGGAAAGGCAAACACCTTAGTAGCGAAGGTAAGTTGCTCCTCGTTAACTCGATCCTCTCTAGCCCACCCGTTTTCTTCATGACTTTATTCAAATGTCCCATGGCTGTTGTTCATCGACTTGAACAAATCTAATGGAATTTTCATTGGGAAGGTTCGAGTTTCGATAAAAAATTCTATCTCGTCAGTTGGGATATCTGTCAATATCCCTTAAACGGTGGAGGTTTAGGCATCCAAAGCCTACATTTGGTCAACATTGCCCTGCTGGGGAAATGGTTTTGACGCGCTGGTTTGGATAGCGAAAGAGAGAACTTGTGGGTGTCAGTTCTGATAGAGAAATATGGGTGGTTGGGCGGTAATTGGGGGGTGAATGTCGGCTTTAACAGTTCTTTCTCGGCTTGGTGGAAAGCTATTTGTGGGACTTGGCCTTCGTATTCCCATTGGGTGCAGTTTAGTTGGGGCGATGGGCTCTGTATCAGGTTTTGGGAAGACTCTTGACGTCAGGACGCTAAAGGAGATCTTCTCGGTTATTTACTGTATCGCGGCTGAGCTGAGTGGCTCGGTGTCCTTTTTCTTGTCGGAAGTGGGGGGGGGGGAGGGAAGAACTATGTGGAATCTAGCCACCCAGAGGCTCCTTAGAAACAAGGAGGTGTCCCCTTTCCAAGGATTGCTGGCGGTGCTCTACGGGTTGCAGCCGATGTGCAGATTTGGACGCTCACGTTCAACGGCAGTTTTAGTGTAAAATCATACTATCAGATCTTATCAAACTGACCTTTAATCAGGTGGGGTTGGGCGGGTGTGTGGAAGTCCCCTGTCCCGCCTAAATTCAAATTCTTTGTGGACCTTGATCCGGGAAAGGATCCTCACTATCGACCAGTTGATCCGTAGGGGGAAAAATCTTCCAAACGTGTGTGCTATGTGCCTTCAGGCGGAAGAGTCAGCGTCTCATCTTTTTCTTCATTGTTGGGTTGCCACCAAAGTCTGGGGGGTGATTCTTAGGTCCTTTGATATGGTTTGGGCGTCCTCGAGTACCATTCCCCAATTTTGTTGGCCTGGTTTGGAGTTAGGCTTGATGGTTAGCTGGGGGCATTTTGGAGGGTTGGTTTCTTTGCAGTGATATGGTCCATCTGGCTCGAACAGGATGCCCACATTTTCTACTGGAAGCGACACCCGATGGGGCTGATCTTGGAAAGCGTTAAAGACCCTATGTGCCACTGGGTGGTTTTAGATAAGGGGCGGGTGGAGGGGCTATGTTATGGGACTCGGGCTAGGTTTCGGCTCGGATCTGTTCTGATCTCCTCTTCCCTCCCTTTTCCCTCTTCGGTCCTTTTTTATTTTCGGCCTTTTGGTTTTTTCGTCTTTTAGTTTTTTATTGTGCTCCTGATTTCCGCTTTTCGTCGTCGGTTGTCGCTGCTTGTATTTTTCCAGCATCTCGCTGTTCGTATTAATATAAGCATGAACATTTACCGATATAAATTAAAAAAAATAAAAAAAATAAAAAATTCTCTTATCGAGCATAAAAAAAGGTCAATCAACAATGACATGCTAAAGCAGTAAGGCAAGCATTAAAAAGAAACAACTACGAATCCAAAAGAAATAATCAAAAGTCAATAACCACAAAAAAATTATAGGCTTATGTGACGCCATAGTCCATAACCATACATAAAGAGTCATGTATCAAATTATAAACTACATACTATTAGTTCAAAGTTCAATTGTTTTAAGGTTAAAGGCCTAGAGTCAAAAGTCAAACCTAAAAAGTTCATCAAAGCTGGAATTATCTTCTGGCTTTGATTCGCGCTTAATGGGTCTTATGTTTTGAAAAGGGTACAAGGGCTCATGTTTTTGAGTAATATTAAAATGGAAAATGATCATATGACTCTAGTCACAGCGTTGACTTTAGCATCCAACGGCTGCATGCTAGAGATGCAGCCACAGGATGCTCGAGTCACGCTGTGACTCAAGTTAGGTAACCATTACCCTAAAATAAAAGTCTTGTATTGGGCCTGGGCCTGTAGCTCCATGGAAGTTTGACAATATACCAACCTCAAGGTCGCAGGTTCAAGCCCAGCTTACGTATAAATGAAAAGGGTCTTGTGTTTTTAAGTTTTAAAAAGTTTTTTAAGTATTTTAAAACCACCAAAAATAAACGTTGAAAACGCATTTTAATAAGTATGTGTTTTACATGTTTAATATGAGTTGCATATCTTGCAATAAAAATACGCATATTACAAAAAATAAAAACTGGAGTTTTTTGTCATTAGGATTGCCTGCTTTGACGGCATAATGCTGATTTTACAGGATTTGCAGATATTGTTGGGAGGAGGTTTGGGGTGGTAAAGCTTCCTCATAATCAAAAGAAGAGTTGGGTTGGAAGCATCTCTATGTTTATATTTGGCTTCTCTCTTTCCATTCTGTAAGTTTTGAATTAAAACTTTTGGTGTATATTCTATTTTCGAACTTCAGAATTCTCTGGAATTTGTATAGAGTTCACATCTTCTTCTTTCATTAGATCATTTTGGTAGTTTGACGGACAAACACGGCCTTATATGTAACAGGATGCTCTACTACTTTTCAGCTATGGGATACTTCGAGTTGAATTGGGGATCGACAGCAGAAAAGCTAGCTGTAGTTTCTTTGGTAGCAACAGTGGTAGAATCCCTCGCGATTACAGAGGTAGTAGATGATAACATAGTTGTTCCCTTGTCAAGCATGCTAATGGCTTCTCTGTTTTTCGGCTATTTGCCTCCATATTGATCTATTGTGATCTTCAAGTGTATTTAAAATTTGATGTTGCACAAATTGTTGTTTATATTATTTATACACCTCTTTTGTTGATTTTGCCCTTTTAATTTACTTGAATGTTATAATTTTTATCTTGAAATATGTCGCTGACAACGATCTAGGATCCCTCATCGTCTACCTACGATGCCTTTTTAAGGTTGTTTCAAGAGTTTCCGATGAAATAGAATTTTTTGCTCCTAGCCTATTTTTATATTTTAACTGAGTTTGCTTGTTAAGGTCCTAGTTTTTCCAACAGTCCCGTCTAACAAGCCTCAAATGTATTTGTGGTTCAAAAAATAATATTATATTTAGAGGCCGGGGTATGCGTACTAACATAGCCCTAACTAGCTGAGCACCATATGGCGCCATCACGAGGATCGCGAGCCACAAAACCTTGGATAAGATTGATTGGATGTCACGCCCCTCGGCTCTCCCCTAGGCCTCAGTCCTAGCGTCCCGACAGCGTTGAGGCAGCGCGGCGACCACTGCTTTTATATTTGTGTATTTCAATCTCTTAAGTCATTTCTCAAACTCAGTTAAATCACGATTCAATTCACATAATTTGTCATATATATATATATATATATATATATATATATATATATATATATATATATATATATATATATATTCTAAAATATCGTGGGAAATGCTTTATGTTTTTCATAATTGCGTAAACATTTTTATTTCATTTTCAAAGTAACATTATTTAAATATTTTTTTATTTAAATTCTTAGTCAAGTTAACATTATCAAGCAAATTCGGGCTTACAACTTTAACATAAATAAATATTATTAAGTGCGAAATTATAAATAAGATAATTCAAAAAGGTTTGTCAAAAGTTAAATCTTAAAAAGTCAACATACTTTAAAGTTTTAATACAAGTTACATCAACAGTTTTCTCAAAGTACTGAACTTATAATCAAAACCAAAAGAAAGAAAAAGATTATGTTAAAACCAAGTTTACAAGTGTTGGTAGCTCTATAAGTAAAATGAGCTCAATTGTCAGCTCGATGATCGCTCTTGAATCTTTTCTAGTCTAGCTCTTCTAGCTTTGGCAGGGTGGCTGCTGATTGGCCTTTGAAAATTTTGGATCATGAAACGACTGAAAGTGATAAAGCTTAATAAAGTCTTAATTAATTTTGTAATGAGTTTCAATAATAGGGTGTGCTTGATCTTGAAGTATTGTTTATTAGCAACCTCAGGTAAAGCGATATACGAGGGTGCGGTCAAAGGAACATGAGTGTAGTGCTCCTCGATGGAGCGATCTTTTGCTATTGGAACACATTCAATTTCAGAAATACGACTGGATGTCAGTTTTCGTAAGAGAATTCGTTCAATTTTAGGATCGCAATCAAGAGTATCTCTACATTATCATGCATAAACGGGAAAGAATTATATATAAACAAAATGGCAAGAGTTAAGATAACAAATTTGGGCCTTTTAACTTCCCTTGTGCGGAGATGTTGAAGCTTTGTATCTGTCCTGCGCTCAAACCTTGCAAAAATAAAACTTGGAAAGAAAAACAAATCTAATTAAAAGACATACTAGAATTCGTAAAGAAAAATTATGTTTTCTTCGATGACTCTTTTACTATACATGTCTTATCTCCTTGTAAGTGCACAAGGGAATTGTAGCACATGTAAAGGTATCGATCGTTAGGGAAAATAGTTGAATTTTTATAATGGGAGCCATTACTTGCACACTTTTTAAGTGATTGCACCGAGGTTAAAAGAAGACTTTGTATTTTAGGGACATGTGAAATGTGAAAACGCAATCTAGGCCATTTGATTTAAAGATGGGAGTGAAAAACTATAGTTATCATATGATCTATTGTTGTCAACCGTTGAATCAAATAATAGTCTTTGACTATATTTAATCACATGATGAAGATTATATTTCATGCCAATCTTATCCACTAAGGATCTATAGATCATGAACTTTAAATTAAATGACTTAGATTGCATTTTCACATGTCACATGTCCCTCAAATACAAAGTCTTTTTTTAACCTCGGTGCACTCACTTTAAAAGCAAGCGCAAGTAATGGCTCCCTTTTATAATTCTTTTAAATGCTTTAGAAAATAAATTGGTTTTGTTTTGAAACTAATTTGCTTAAAAGAAATATTAAACTAATACTAACGAGTAGTGTTTGATGGAAAAACTATTAAAATGGAAAGTTTGGATTCCCTTATCGTAGATTCATAATCTTAATTAACAAACTCTAACTTATCTGAATTCTGCATTATCTTATAGCAATAACGACAACATAAGAAGAACAAAAGATCGGTTTAAGACAACAACAGCATAAACTTTTCTAACAGAAAAATCGTTAATGAAACTAAGACAAGAATGACAACATAGTCAGGTGATGGAAGTCTAGTAATTTCAAACCTGAGGCAGCAACGGTAGCATAGAGAGTGAAATTATAAAAATTATAAAAACCTTTTAAAAGTCATAGAAAATTTTTAAAATTCATATTTATTAATCAATTACAAAACGAGATCACAAAAATAAGAAATAATTAATTAATCATACTACTCTTGGATATAAAGAAAATTAGTTACTCATTATTTCTATTAAATTAAATTAAATTACAAAAGATATAATTAAACTAGAAAATAAAACTACTCTATTGTACGTTCTCCATATCTAGATATCTCACTATGATCAAGAAGTCAAGATGACCATCTTCTATGAACGTAGGTTCTCTTATTTATAGGCATATAAAAATCCTTACATGCTGAATTAGGAGTCTACTTCCCTAGAAAAACTTCTAAATTAAATTTAGAATTTACATTAAACTAAGATTCCTAAACATATATCTTTCTACAATTAGGACTCCACTTATGATGTGGGGATATCTTTCTTCTATACAACAGGATGATATCGCAATACTCCTTCACGATCGCAGCTTGCTTGTTCTTCTTCAGTCATGGGTTAAATCTTGGATTGGATTGTGGCCACGATAGCATTGCTTTCCTTTTTCAGTTCAGTACGATTTGTACTGCGATTGATTGTAATTCTCTTTTGATGTTCTGTTCCAAGGCTTCGATCAATCTTGGAGTACTTCGTGTGATTGTGAATATCACGATTGTTCCTTGTGTGTTCTCTGGACAACTTTCTCAAGTCAAATAGATCGCGACTTTCCGATTTTGGTTAATCCAGTCTTTCGATTGAATCGTAGGAGTGATTCCTTGGGCTCGCAGTCTTGCGATCGATCGCAGAATTGGTTTGACTCTGCGATTGCGAGACTTTTCCTTTCTGTGCTGACTTTCTTCATTCATGATTTATCGTAGGCTTCAAGTGTTGACATGTGTGGCCTCTACGATACATATGGCTCTTCAGGTATTCCTCGTACAAAATCATCTTTGGACGTTCTTTCTCCTGTTATTCTAAATATCCACTATCAGAACGTTATTAGTACTCAGCTGTGGACTAATAGTGCTCTGTTTAGGGCCTCGAATTGGTAAAATATGTGAATGATCAATAATTTAAGATGGATTGAGGGGCACCCACCTATTGAAGTATGAACGATGGTTTCACTATAGTTCGGGTTGACGTGAATTGATGGTCAGAGCGTCGATTTGCCTGACTCTTCTCGCAAATAAGCTTCCCTTATGATAGATTATGTCACAGTGATATAAACCTCGTTGGTTAGGCTTCAAAAAAAAAGGCTCGATCGCCATTATGATAGTGGTCTGAACTCGTGGTAATGCTCGATCGTGAATCTCATTTAAGGATGAGATGGTGGTGCAAGGTGATTGTGTTTTTGCAGAGAAGAGAGAACAAGGGAGAGAGAGAGGATGTGAGAGGGAATGAAGTAGAAAATTTTATTTCTCTCAAGATTTTCTATTTATATAGAATAGGTAATTAGAGAAAGAACCCAAATGGGCAAGTTGACTAGTTAAAAAGGTAACAATCCTTTAAGGACTCTAATTGATAGCAAACCAATCTCATAAATGATGAGATTTAATTACCTTAGTTGTTTAACGCAATAGGTCTCTTGTGATTCGGTTACCATTTTTGTGTAAACCAGATCTTATTTTAGAAATTTTCTTAATTTAATTGTATGGGTCATGATAAGATATGCACACAAGTATCGATCTTGGTGCTTCACCTATCTATTACCATCAAATATGATCAAAAGAGACTTGGGTGATAACATTCTTCCCTCCTAAAAATAAATTTCGTCATAAAAAATTGTGTACTAGTTATTTAAAGAGCTCAGGATGTTTTTCTTTGATGTCGTCTTCATTCTTCTAGGTTGCCTCTTTTGGCGTGTGATATTTTCATTGGGTTAACACCAATGTCATCATTTTGTTCTTGAAGACTTACACTTTTCGATCGAGAATCCTGATCAGTCATGCCATGGTGGTGAGATCTTCCTTGATATCGACGGGTTCGATCTCCACTATGTGTGAGGAGTCATATATATATATATATATATCCTCAACATCGACATATGAATTACATCATAGATTCCCGAGTATTGTAGTGGTAGAGCGACTTTATACGTAATCTCGCCAACACGTTTTATAACTTCAAAAGGCCCTATGTATCTGGGGTTTAGCTTTCTGCGCTTTCCAAAGCGTATAACTCTTTTGATCTGAGAGACAAATGAATACTTGTTTGCCAACCTATTAGAAAGATTTCAGTGTTCTAAACACGAGCAAAATTGTGATAAAATTCACAGTTTGAAATTAAAATGTGTCACCTCGAACTCTAAGTTATGACGGTGGCAGTTGGCGTACTTTCTCTGACGATCCTAAGCTATCCTTAGTCGTTCGCATATCAATTTGACTTACTCAGTCGTAATTTGGACTAGTTCGGGTCCAAGCATTTTTCTAACTCCAACTTCGTCTCAATACAACAACGTTCTGCAATTTCTGCCGTATAAAGAGAATTCGATCAGTGGAAGGTAATCGCCCCAGTTCCCTTGAAAGTCAAGCATACACACTCGTAACATGTCTTTAACTACTTGATTTACTCTTTCGGTCTGTCCGTCCGTTTGCAGATGGAAGGCAGTACTAAAATCTAATCGAGTTCCAGAGCTTCTTAAAAGGTTGTCCAATGTTTGGAGGTGGATTTGAGTCTCAATCAGAGACAATGTTGACTGATAGTCATTGAAGCTTCACAATTTCTTTTAGATATGTTTCTGCAAGCTTGTTCCCATCTGTGGTCTTAAAGGGCAAGAAATGAGCTAACTTAGTCAACTTGTCAACTATTACCTAGATGACATTATTCTTTTTCAACGTTTTTGGTAGGTCTATGATGAAGTTTATTGATATGTTTTTCCACTTTCATTTCGGAATGGGTAAAGGTTGTACAAGTCTGACCAATTTTTGATGTTCTGCCTTGACTTGTCGGCACACTAAGCAGTTTGATACGTATTTGGCTATTTCTTGCTTCATGTTCGACCACCAGTACCAATTTTTCAAATTCTGATATAACTTAGTGCTACTTGGGTGTACCGAGTATTTTGATTTATGACCTTCATCAAGTATCTCCTTTTATTCACTTGGAGGTCATTGGGTACATACAGTCTTTGCCTAAAGAATAACATTTCATCCATCTTGAGGCTGAAATTGGTTTTTGATCCTTCGCATACGATTTCAATGATTTTCAGGATTTCTTGGTCTTTATGCTATAATTCATTGACTTTGTCTACAATGAATAGACTCATCACAATTCTTACCAAATATACACCCTTTTCGACTTCTTGGAGGTAGACGTCTTGTTCGGCGAGTTCATCGAAGGGTTTCCAAGTTTTTAATTGGGCTAACAGTGCCGAAGATTTCGTACTGAGTGCATCAAAGGCGACATTTGCTTTTCTAGGATGGTAATTTATAGAGCAATTATAATCTTTCATGCACTCCATCCATTTACATTGTCTCAAATTCAAGTGCTTTTGTGAAAAAAGATACTTGTGACTTTTGTGATCCGTGTATATCTTGAACGTCTCGCCGTAGAGATAATGTTGTCATAGTTTGAGGGCGAAGATGATTGCGACTAGTTGTAAGTCATGAGCCGGGTAGTTTTTTTTGTGTGGTTGAGTTGTCTTGACCAATAAGCTACAACTTTCTTTCTTTGCTCTATCACCCGACCAAGTCCCTGGTAAGATGCATCCATGAATATCTCAAATTCACTAGTTCCTGTAGTGGAAGGTAGGGTGAGGATTGGTACAGTAGTAAGCCTCTTTTTTAATTCTAGGAAATATTCTTCATATTTTTCGGTCTACACGAATTTGACATTCTTTCATAAGAGGCAGGTGAGCAATAGAGCAATGAGTGAAAATTTTTCAATAAAGCGACGATAGTAGCCTACCAATACAAGTAATGGCAGGAATAAACATAAGAGCCTTGAAGACCAACACATGTATTCTTTGGGCAAAATATTTTGAAAAGTCACGGCATGCGGTGTATTTATTATTGAGCGCATATAGATTATTTGGGTGTACCAATGACATTAAATTCCGTGTCATTACATTCTTCCCTCCTTAGAATTTTCGTCCATGAAAATTTACGTACCTAATTCAAAGAGATGCGAATATTTATCACGGATCTCACCCTCGCGTTCCCAAATAGCCTCTTCAGTTGAATGATTCTACCACCTCACGATACAAGCGGGACCCGTTTAGTACGCAATACTTATTCTTTACGATCAAGGATTTGCATTGGCTCCTCAGTAATGGTCATATCTTCATGGAGCTCGATGGGCTGAGAGTTCAAAATATGAGTCGGATCTTTCACGTACTTCCTCAGCATCGACACATAGAAGATGTTATGTACACTCGCCAGTTGAGGGGGTAAGGCGATCCGATAAGGGACTTCACCGACTCGGCCCAATATCTCAAAGAGTCCAACATAACGTGGACTTAGCTTTTCACATTTTCCGAATTTCATATCACACTTTGATAGGTGAGATCTTGATGAAGACATTACCCCTTCCTGAAAGGAATGCATTGTCATAATATGACATATAAATAATAGGAGAAATAAATTGACTAATTTCAACCAAAATTACCTGAAACTCAACTTTCGTTCTTTTTACATCTGCATAGTTATTTTGTTAGCTTTGTGCGACCTTTAGTCTTTCACGAATCACCCTATTTACTTCATTCGTGCTTTTGATAAGCTCTGAGCCTAACTGAACTCTCTGTCTAGCCTCTTCCCAATTGAGTGGAGATTTACACTTGCGACCATAAAGCGCCTCAAAAGGAGTCATTCCAATGCTTGCCTGATAACTATTATTGTAGGCAAATTCGATCAACGGTAAGTGTTTGTCCCAGGATCCTTAGAAATCTAACATGCATTCTCGGAACATGTCCTTTATAATTTGATTCACCCTCTCTGCCTGACCATCCGTCTGGGAGTGAAATGCAGAGCTAAACTCCAGTCTCGAACCCATTCCTTCTTGGAATTGTTTCCAAAACTTGGATGTATATAACGGGTCTTTGTCCGATACAATGCTAATCGGAATGCCATGGAGTCTGACAATTTCTTTGATATATAACTCGACAAGCTGGCTAGCGGTGTACTTCGTGGCATATGGTAGGGAATGGGCAGATTTGGTTAATCGGTCGACCACCATCCAAATTGCATTATACCCTTTCGCTGTTCTCGGTAATCCAAGGATGAAATCCATGGAAATATTCTCCCATTTCCATTCAGGTATCGGTAAGGGTTGTAGCAAACCAGAGGGATTTCGATAGTTAACCTTTACTTGTTGGCATGCCAGATACTTTGATATGTATTATGCTATTTCTTTCTTCAATCCCTTCCACCAGAAGCTTGTCTTGAGGTCCTGATACATTTTGGTACCTCCAGGGTGAATAGCATATCTTGATTTGTGAGCTTCATCCAAGATCAGTTATCTAAGCTGGTCATCAGCTGGTACACAAAGTCGGCCTTTGAAAAGTAAAGCACCATCCTCTCGTAGAGAAAAATCAGGTTTGTCCCCTCTGGCTACATCTATTCTAATAGCCATAAGCTCATCATCGGACTCTTGGAGTACTCTGATCGATCGAAGATTGTTGGTCGGATAGTGATGTTAGCCATTAAGGGACCTGAGGCTTTCACACTAAAGTTTATATCACATAAGGAAATATCTTCAAATAGTTGCCATCGATGGATTCTTGTAATAAGGTTAGACAACTGCGCAGATGACTTCCGACTTAATGCATCGATTACTACATTTACTTTTCTGAGGTGATATTGAATTAAATAATCGTAGTCCTTTAGAAACTCTATCCACCTCCGTTGTCGCATGTTTAGATCCTTCTGGGTGAAGAGTTACTTCAGAATTTTATGATCAGTGAGAATTTCAAAAGTCTCTTCGTACAGGTAGTGTCTCAAAAATTTTAAAGCAAAAATGACTGATGCAAGCTCCAAGTCATGAGTCGGGTAGTTTTTTTCGTGGCCCTTGAGTTGATGAGAGCCATAGGCGATGACCTTATCATGTTGATTCAGTATGCAACCCAAACCATTGTGCGATGGATTGTTGAACACTACGAAACCTCCACTGCCTGAAGGTATGCAAGAACTGGTGCGGTGGTCAATTTCTTCTTAAGCTCTTAGAAACTCTTTTCACACGAATTATTCTATTCAAATTTTGCATTCTTCCTTGTAAGCTGAGTGAGGGGTCCTGCAAGCTTGAAAAAACCTTCAACGAATCTTCTATAATAACCGACTAGGCCCAGAAAACTGCGGACCTCTGTTACTGTTTTTGGTTGTTCCCATTTTACGACAACTTTAATTTTAGTCGGATCAATGACTATACCCGCCTCAGAGATGACATGCCCTAAGAAACTGACTTGTTCAAGCTAAAAGTCGCACTTAGCTTTGCATAAAGCTGATGGTCACAAAGAGTTTAAAGCGTGATGCGTAAATGCTGCTCATGGTCTTCCTTGTCTTTGAATAAATGAGAATGTCATCTACGAAGACAACAGCAAATTGGTCTAGACATGGTTTGCACACTCGATTCATCAAATCCATGAACGATGCTAGCGCGCTTGTCAGATTAAAAGGCATCACCAAAAATTCATAGTAACCATACATAGTGCGAAAGGCAATTTTCGGAATATCTTTGACTTTAACTTTCAGCTGGTGGTAACCTGATCTCAAGTCTATCTTTGAGAAGAATCTTCCACCTTAGAGCTGATCAAAGAGGTCATCAATGCGGGGTAGTGGATAACGGTTCTTGATCGTCAACTTATTCAATTGGCGATAACATCGAACCGTCTTTATTTTTGACGAATAGAACGGGAGGGCTCCTCATGGGGAAACATTAGGTCTGATGAACTCCTTATCTAAGAGCTCTTACAATTGTTCTTTAAGCTCTTTCAGTTCTGCTAATGCCATACGGTATTGTAATGATTCACATTTTCGTCCACTTGATATACCAGAAATTGGTATATGTACTTAACAAGAGATATATCTCGGCTTTAAGACAACCCTTATATTTAAATTTGCCATTCATTATACAAGCTATGTGATAACATGTTGACAAAGAGGTTGAGTTATAGATAAGAGGTCTAATGATCAAACCTTGGCAGATAAATTTTTAAAAAACCTTTATTTAGACTTCGAAGTAAGGGCCTATACACCCTTTGTCAATGTATCGCTTTACACTGAATAATGCCCTTAAATGATAGAAAAGTGAGTTATGGAGAAACCTAGTCACAATCCTTGAAAATTGTCCTTAAGATATAACCGTAATAAAAACCCCTTTCTTTTCCTCTCGGAAAACCCTAGCTGTGACATCTTTCCTCCTCAATCCCTTTCTTCACTCTGAAACTTTTTGAGGGTTTCTTTCACAGGAAACTCCTTGATCTCTTTTTACCATCTGGATCGAAGAGGGAAAAGGAAGGAGCACTAGAGAGACGAGAGATTCGACCCAAATCACCTCAAGCATCGATCATTTAGATCTACTGCTCTAACCCAAAAGGTAGATGGCAATGTTCTTATTACGGTTTTACTTTCGAGAATTTAGGATATAGGCAAATAATTGGTTGGGTTTCACATGTTAAATTCGGGTTTCAATTTTAGGCTTGAAAATAAAATAAAATTTTCTTCATACTCGCACAGAGTCGCTCAAGCAAGATCCACTTTCGCTCGAGCGAGAACGCTTCAGAATCGAGGGAAAATTTTCAGTTGAATCTCGCTAGAGAGAATTTGGCTCTCGCTCGAGTGAGATACAGGAGGTTGCACAGAAATAGTTCTGTGATAAGTTGCTCGAGCAACACCCGCTTGTTGCTCGTGCGAGTTAGGTCAGAGTGTCTTTTCAGTTCTCTGCTTGTAGTAGTGTTAAGTACTTCGATTTTGTCGTAATTATAATCAATCGCTGACACATCACTTGTATGTGTAATGTAGAGAGGAAATCGATCACTATCAAAAAGGATCTTCTCGCTTCCTTATCACGATGCGAGGACCGAGGTAGGGTAATCATCATACATTCTTGCATTTTATCTCTGAATTCATGATCATGTAATGATTTCTTACTTAGTAAGTGACATTGATTATTAGCATTGAAAACATAATATACTCAGAATATAAAACTTGTATCGGATACTGAACTAATTGAATACCGAAGTGTACCGACCACTCTGAAAATGTTAGAACTTATCGAACATTGGAACCACTTGAAATTTTTATTCAATATAGTGTAATTCACTGAATATGAAATCTCATTGAACTTGTATCGACTATTTGAGTTCATTATACACTGAAAAATCATTGACCACTCATTGAGCATTAGAAATATCATCCGAACTCTGAATTAGCTATGTTTTATGAACACTGCACTATATTGTGGAACATTGCATGTGATTTGAGGTTGATGTGAATGAATCCTGTGCGACGACACACTTTGAACCGTTACGGTGGTATATCCGTATCTGAACCGTTGCGGCAGTATATCCATATTTGAACTATGCTTTGACACATACTGAACCGTGACGACGTCCTTTGAACTGCCCAAGCATTCCTCATAATGCAGGAGCTTAAAAACTTTGAAAAAGTGTTCATGAACGACAATGGTTAGGATTCCCACCGGCGCTCTCCGGTTCGAAGTGATATATTTGCGTTAGAGATCTTAAGTTATTATTTTAAGTCATGCATAAACCTAATGAGTTGCACATAAAGGAAAAATGAATGTTATGTTAATTCTGTACAGTCGAAACGTGAAACAACCCGACTAGACCATTGCTTAGAAATTTAACCTTGAACATGATAGTATGACCTTCTAAACCTTAAATTTTGAATATCAATGTCAAGATAGTCATTGAATATCATGTTTGATTGAGTAAGATGTATATTGTATTGTGGATCACCTACTGAGCTTATGAAATTTTAGCTCACCCCGACACTAGGTCATAGGTAACGAGGCTTGCAAGGTCCACAGTTTGGTAGCGGAAGACCTTTCGTCGAAGAGCTTCTATTCTTAATTGATTTTGATTTTATTACTTGATACAATATTGGATGTTATGGTGATATTGGATACATTGTTTATCTATCACTGTTTAGGTGATGTACGGCCGTCACCGGTGATATTCGTTGAACTAACCTTTATTGCTTTATGCTGAATGTTCATTTAAGTTATTATGGTTTGATCTCTAGTGATACTAGGGCAAATTCTGTATACGGATTGTGATCTACGTTCGGGGTGCAACGCTCCTCTCACTGTTGGTTTGAGATGTCGGGCGAGGCGGCGCGTAGTGGGCTGCTTCACCAATAGTATACCCACGTTTCAAACTTTGAGATTGAGTGAGGTAAAGACATATCTCTTGGTTGTTTCTGCTTTGTTGGTGCCCTTTTTCCCCAGGATTTGACATTTTTCTTTCTTTTGATGTAGCCTTTGCCTCCGATCATGTTCCGTGGGGGCTGGTTCTACCTCCAACGCCTTTACTCCCGTCTCCCTCATGTTGTGAGGTTCTTTCTGGCGCAGGCCGTCTTTGGGGACTTCCTGTCTTGCCCTGCCATGAGGGGGGGATTGACCCTATGTGAAAGCCTTGGTGGAGAGATTCTGTCCCAAGACGATGACTTTCCACGCATCCGTGGCCGAGATGACTATTACTCCCGTCGATCCATGATCACATGGATTGCAATAGGAGGGGACCCAGTGATCCTTCCTCCCATTCCTGACCATGAGGAGGTGATCTGATTGATTGGGGCCTATCCTCCTTCAACCCATATGACCAGCTTTGAGGTAAAGTTGTCGTGGTTGGCCGATCAATTCGAGTTTGAGGAGTTGGTTGACCTAGATCAGCCTGATATGGACATCGTTATCGAGCTTGAGTGTGCCCTGATGCTGGCTCGCATCACGCTCCTTTTCATTCTGGGCAAGACCATCCTTACCAATGCAAGTGGGGGCTGCGTCTCGCTCTCCCTCCTCGGCCTGATGGAGAATTGGGAAAATATACACCGCTTGGATTGGGGTGGCGTTAGGTATGCTGTGTTGATACCTAGCCAGATCTTCTGTTGGGGACCTTGCCTCCATCTATGGCTTTTGGCCCGTGATTGAGGTAATCTGTTTGTTTTGATCTTTTTATTCCTCTTGGTATATCATTTCTGGCCTTTCTTATTTTGATTTGATACATATAATTGCCTGTTTGTCCATCCTTTCAGGTTTGGCTCTATTCTGATGAGTACACGTACCCCCTCATGAGTTGTTGGCAAAAAGATTGTCGTTGGGGAGTGGGGATGAAGCATTTGGAGCTGGGTTTGAGGTCTCAATTCGACTTGATGATCCCGGAGCAGGTTTTGAGATCCTCTCCTGTGATTTAATTCATTGAGGTTTGACTGCATTGCCTAACTAACGGGATCCTTCTTTTTGGGACAGATGGTGTTTGATCCTTATGTCGCTCCCCATTCCTAACCCGTGCTGCCATTGGCCGATCACGACTATTTGTTAATCGTTGTGTCGTCTTCTTCTATGGCTCTTAGACCCGAGCTTATTACTTGCGGGAGAGGGTAGTACATCAGTACAACGACTTCTTTGGCGTGCCCAGGGGTCCTTCTGAGGATGTTATGTCGCCGGAGGTACAGTCGAGGAGCTTATAGGGGGTCCCAGTTGATGGCCTTTTCCAGCATGGGGGGTATCAGCGGTGGTATGAGTCTCTTCCCTTCCAGTCGCTCCTCCCGCGTTTTGTCCCTGGTGCTAACTTCCTGGCGTTTGGGGTCCACGAACCCAGGTATTTTCCCTCCTCTTTCATTTTTTTGTTAGCCTCCCTTCCGACTTACTAAGTACATGCTTTGTTGATCGAATTCTTTCTTCTTTTCAGTTTGGCGAGGTAGAGGATTCCGATGTGGATGCAGATGCGGGACTTCTGGTGCAGGACGTTCTAGGACTTTTGGTGTAGGGTCCTCGGGGGTTTTCAAGTGATTTGACAATTGATTTCTCTCGGATATGTGTGCGGATGTGATTGAGCTTGCATGTCTTTCTGACGAGGCGATTAGAGCACCTCCTCCCGAGTTGGTTCCTGGGGTGAGTTTGTTACTATTTGAGATGTACTCGCCTTTCTTTTATGCTACTGACTTTTTTCCTTCTTCTTCTCTCCTAGGTATATGAGTCAATTGTTCAGCAGGCAGATTACTATCATCATATCACTGATCTTCGGGAGGCCGAGGTGGTGAGTATGCGTTGGTTTGTCCCTTTCTGTTTCTTTGTCGACCTGTGCTTTATCTTCACTGATCCCTTTGGTGTGATGTTTTCAGCGTGCTCGCGAAGAGTCACATTCTTTGCTTAGTTGGTTGACCTAGGCATGGTCGCGAGTGGGGGAAGTTAAATCCATGACGTATCAAAGGACTCAGCGCCGACGGAGGAGGGATACTTGAGGATTTGGAGACTGACTGGAGATTGCAGTTTTTTTTCTTTATGAACATTTGAGCTTTTGAGCACTTTTTGGAAAGAAATGTAATAACAATGTGACTGATTGATGTATTTGGGTAATTTGTGAAATGGATGTCTATAATTTTCCTTTCTACTTGTCATCTCCCTTTTTGGATGTGATATGCTTTCCCTCAGTAACATGAAAAAAATAGGTTTGATGGGTGTGGAGTTGTAATCAGGATTGATACTCTTCTGTAGGATGGGCCATGAGTTTGGCAAATGGGGAGATGACTCCCAGGTTATGCATGGCTAACACGGTCAAAGTTCATGTATTCTTCCTCTATTTGTTGTGAGCATGGTACCTGCAAAAAGAAAGCTAAACAGGTTATGTGGTAAATTTAGGTGTCCCAGCTCGCGGTGTGGGGTGCCATCTGGAAAAGTTATTGGGTATAAGCAACCCACATTTTCCTCCTTTTCTGGTTTTTGGTCTTGCGTATATAAAATATACGTAAGGCAATTTTTCTAGTTTTTTGGCCTTGCGTATATAAAGTATACGCAAGGCATTCTTGGAGGTTTTTTGGTCTTGCGTATATTTTATATACGCAAGGCATTTTCTAGGGAATTTTGGTCTTGCGTATATAAAATATACACAAGGCATTTATGGTCTCTGATGGGCCTATAAGGGCCGAGAAGGTATTCTTTTTTCATTTTTTCAAGTTGGGCCGAGAAGGTATTCTTTTTTCATTTTTTCAAGTTGGGCCGAGAAGTTTTGCTCCAACTTTTTTATCTTTTCTTCCCGAGGGTGGGTCCATCGTCCTACGTCAGATCGTGACTTATTAAACAATTTTGTATGGCCATGGACCCGCTTCACAACCCCGCCCCTCTGGTGGGGTCCGGGACTTTTACACTTCCCCCCTTGGGTGTAGGGCCTAGCTTTCTGAAACATTGGCTTGGCCGCTTGAATGGGAGCGAGCTTGCGGGTTTGGATCAACTTGGGCTTGCCTCGTCTATCCTCCTTCTTTGATGTTCCTCTGTTTTGGGATGTCATCCATGTAGCGGTCTCTCATTGGGATGCGAAAACCCATGTCTTCCATTTTGGGACCCGTGAGTTGACTCCAACACTTGAAGAATTCTCTATTTTGTCGGGTCTGAAGTTACATCGAGGCCTTGCTCAGGTAGTACCAAAACCGGGCTATGCCAAGAGTGTTCACATGATTTTGGGTTTGAAGAAAAGTGAATATGAGAAGAGTTTTGTCGACAGGCCCACCAGGTGTTTGGTGAAATTCCTAAGAGAGTTTTTCGGTGATGAAAGTTTACGAAAATTGTCGATTAGAAATACTCATAATGTAAATGCTTTCGCCATTTACCTTCTCTCGGAGGTCCTTTTTTTCACGAGTGGAGAGAGTTTCTCTCTTTCACTCTACGATGTACTGACGGAGCTTGAGAAGGGTCGCTCTGTGGTGCATTTTATCCTGGCCGAGCTTTATCACGATCTTGATGCCTTTGCCTTAGGCAAGGTCAAGTGCTTCTGGGGATGCCCCGTTCTTCTTCAGGTCTGGTTTGGGGAGCATCTTGCCATTTTGGGATTAGTGCCCCCCTTTTACGTGGTGCGGGAAGCTGCTCGTTATTTTCTGAGCTGATGTTCCAGGTTGCCTCAGAAGAATATACACGAGATGCGCCTTTGGTTGATCGAGGTGGAGCTTATATGGAGGCTTCCATGGCTTGATGGGGCCTTCCCAATAGTGCGATCTCGAGATCATGAGGGTATCACCCTTCTTGGACTGACTGGCAGCACCCATTATTTTCCTTCTTGGGTTTTATGCTAGTTTGGCTATACTCAATATGTGCCTTGTGCCACAAGACCTCCCCTGTGTGTCTTGATTTTCTCCTGGGGGTCCTCTGGAGACTTAGAGAAGATAGCGGTGCTTTGGGAGACGCATCAGTCGACGCATATGTGCGACCTGAAGCAGGGGGCTGTCCCTTTTACTTCTTCAGAATATGAGATTTGGTTATTTCCATGACACCTTTTATGAGGCGGCTTGTTCAGGCTGAGTAGTAATTTCAAGGGCCCTGGCCAAAGAAAGAAGCGACACTTTTGACTTGGATAGAGCTTCTTGTAGAGGAAGAGCGGGTACTGCACAAGTGCTTAGTGAAAGAGCAGGCGACAACCGTTATTGTGGAGACAAAAGCCCATGCTACAGAATATGAAGTCCTTCATTTGGAAGAAACTTTGAGCGACGTCCTTGGTCATACTGATGATTCCCGAAAGCGGTACAAGGGTCTCCATGGTAGATGGATGACTGAACGGAATGTCCGTGAAGATGCCTTATGTGAGTAGGCTCTCTACCTAGAGCGCGAGCTCGGTCAATGACCAGTTCCTTCACATACCCTTTTTTGAACATATTAGATACCATAGTGAGGGGGTATGGAAACCCCCTTGACAAACAGATATTTTTGGGTTTTTATGTATGTATTTTTTTTATGTTTTTGTTTCTTTTTTAATTTTGTAAGGTGCCACACTGTTTATCTTTTTGAGACGTTGTGCAAGCAAAGTACCGAAATGAAAAATGGAAATCTATTATCTTATATTTTATTATTTTCTTTATGGAAAAGGGAAATCTATTATCTTATTTTTGTTGTTTTCTTTATCTAAAATGGAAAAGGGAAATCTATTATCTTATTATTTTCTTTATCTAAAATGGGAAAGGAAAATCTATTGTTTTCTTTTCCTTAAACGGGAGGAGAGGTAACGGGTCCCATTTTGAGCATAGTCGAACCCGTTCATACGGTCGGACCTGAGTGAGGTTCAAATTTTTTACCAAGATCGGAACATCCATCCCCTTGGGCTGAATCAACCTTTTATCCTTACCTCGGGTCATACGTTTGACAGTGCGGTTTAAAGATCTATCTGATCAGGACCCGATTTGAGCAAACACGAGCGGCCCGATTGAAGATCAGATGGCTCAAAAATATAATCAAAGGAGTCATTGATGATTTTTCTTTCTTTTTCTTCTCTCTTTTTAGCATTTTTTACTCACAGCGCCCAAGATGGGTTTTCTCTATGCCCGTTATCACCCTCTCTTTTACCCGTAGGGCCTTTTCAGGTTTTTACTACGTTTATGGGTTTTTGTATTTTTACCCCAGGCGCCTTTTCAGGTTTCACCTGGTAAGCATAAGCTTGCTCTTTTAACCCGTAGCGCCTTTTCGGGTTTTCACCACGTCCATTTTTCTTTGAGCTTATATATTTTCTTTTTCTTTTTCAATTTCAAAGACCACAACATGGACATTGATTCCTTCATAGCCGGCTAGATGGAGTCCTTCTGTTGTCTCTCAGCTTGACTTGTGCTGACCTAATAGATACTGTGACTGCTTGTAGACCTTAGAGAGGGGTTTCTCTCGAGATGAATTGCGATCATGGGTTGAAAGGGATAGGTTAGGAATTTTGAAGGTATTCTTAGGTTAAAAAGTTTCCTTGATTGGGTTCCAACTACCGTGATACCCGTCTTACATTACTATACATGCCCCGATGATTTT
Source organism: Chloranthus sessilifolius (assembly GCA_021018995.1). Taxonomy (NCBI): domain Eukaryota; kingdom Viridiplantae; phylum Streptophyta; class Magnoliopsida; order Chloranthales; family Chloranthaceae; genus Chloranthus; species Chloranthus sessilifolius. Next base: position 92,008,899 of record CM037584.1, on the reverse strand, counting down.
TCTTTCTTTTCTATTTTTTTGTTCTTTTTACTTTTTTTCAGACATCCTCTTTTTGGGGATTTTTTTTTTCTGACTTTTCTGAATTTTGATGGTAATTCTTTCTCTTTTTTTTTTTGTATATACACTTTTTTTTGGGAGGGGGGAGGTAAGAAAGAAAGGCTAGAGGCTCAAATTAGATAGCAAAGGGTATGAGCATTTAGGGATGCTTTCTAGCTACTTGGCTTTGAAATGATGGTCTCTTTTAAGGGGGCATTAAGCAGTCATGTATCTATTTTTATCGATACTTACCTTGCCGCGAGAGACGGAGTGCGTATCCAGGGAGCACCTCTCTGATGACGTAAGGTCCTTTCCAGTTGGGTTTGAATTTCCCTCTCGGATCAGCGTAGAGAGAAGGGAAGATTTTCTTGTGTACAGTGTCACCCACCTTTAAATCGTGAACGTGAACACGTTTGTTGTAAGCGCGTGCAATCCTTCCTTGGTAGACCTGAGTGTGACACAAAGCTTGAAGCCTCTTTTCGTCGATCAGGCTCAAGTGCTCGAAAGAGGCCTTCTCTCTTTCGGCCTCTGGTAGATCGGACTCAATGAGGATACAGAGGGAGGGTACTTCGACCTCAACTGGTAGCACGACATCAGTTCCATACATAAGGGAAAACGACGTTGTCCCTGTAGTGGTACAGATTGACGTTTGGTAGGCCCATAGTGCGAAAGGTAGCATCTCGCTCCAGTCTCGATATGTGATAATCATCTTCTTGAGAATGCAAATGACTGTCTTATTGGCAGCTTCTATGGCTCCGTTGGTTTGCAGTCGATATGGTGACGAGCGGTGATGTTTGATCCTGTATTGTTCGCAAAAGGCTCTAATGCGCTTGTTCGCAAAGTTGGTGTCATTATCCATGATAATGTCCTTGGGTATACCGAATCGACAAACGATGTTATTATTGATAAACATTTCGATATAGCTGGCTATGATGTTTGTATAGGATGCTGCCTCTACCCATTTGGTGAAGTACTCAATGGCGACGAGGATGAATTGATGCCCGTTGGATGCTTTTGGATTGACCTTTCTGATGATGTTGAGGCCCCATGTGACGAATGGCCATGGAGTGGTCATGTTGTGCAGATCTATGGTGGGAGCATGTATCAGGCTGGAATGATCTTGGAATTTGTAACACTTTTGAACGTGCTTGCAATAGTTAGTTTCCATGGTGGTCCAAATATATTCTTACCGTAGGATCTTTTTAGCGAGCATGTGCCCATTAACGTGGGCCCCGCATACTCCTTCATGGATCGCTTTTATGATATTGGCTGCCTTACTTTCAGTTAGGCATTTGAGTAGGATATTGTTAATATGATCACATATAGAGGCACTCACCACAAATGACGTAAATCACCGCCAAACGTTGGATGATCCGCCTGTCTGTTTTGGGTGTACCTTCAAGGAAGGCTCGAGTTTCGAGAATGTTCTTGATATTTGAGAACCATGGAGGCTCATCATCTAACTTTGTGGATTCTTCGATTTGGAGGCAAAAGGCCAGCTCATTTCTTTGTTCAATCATGATTGGTTTCATTTCGACGCCATAGGAAATTTTTACCATTGATGCCAAAGTAGCCAGCGCGTTGGCAAATCGATTTCTTACTCGCAGGACATAGGAGAAAGTGACATCACCAAAGCATGCTATCAGATCTTCAAGTGTTCATGGTATGTAATTAGCTTTTTTTCTTTCGTCTTTCGCCTTCCAGTCTCCATTGGTTTGACATATGATCAACTGTGAGTCGCCAAACACCCTGAGATGAATTACGTTTAGGTCTAGAGCTGCTTATAAGACAGCTACGCAGGCTTCATACTTGGCCATATTATTGATGCAGGGGAATTTGAGCTTGATTGAGACTAGTATGTGGGACCCTTTTTTGCTAGATCAGAACAACGGCAACTCCTTGACCTTCGACATTTGATGCCCCGTCGAAGTGTATTACCCAGGATTCCTCTGTTCCTCTAAGTCATCCTCTGTCATGAACAAAATTTCTTCATCAGGGAATTAAGTTCTCAGAGGCTCATAATCAGGCAGGGGTTTCTCGGAGAGATGGTCAGCGAGTGCTTGCCACTTTGATTGACTTTTGGGTGACATATGTGATGACTCCAATAAGAGAAGCTATCAGCGCGCAGTTCGCCTAGTAAGAGTCGACTTTTCAAATAAGTACTTTAACGGATCCATTCGTGCTAGAAGGAGAACTGCCTGAGACAACAAGTAGTGACAAAGCCTCTATGTAGCCCATACGAGAGCTAGACATGCATTCTCCAAATGAGAATAGCGCGTGTCATAATCAGTGAACTTCTTGTTCAGGTAGTAGATGACCTGCTCTCTTCTTTTGACTTCGTCGTGCTGCTCTAGGACACATCCCCTTGAGAATTCCATCGTTGAAAGATACATTAGGAGTGGCCTCCCGGGTAGTGGGGTACCAAAACTGGAGGATTAAGGAGGTAGCCCTTGATTTTATCGAATGTTGCCTGACAATCATCATTCCATTCAATAGGCGAATCTTTTCTTAGTAGCTTGAAGATCGGCGTGTAGATAGGAGTTAGTTGTGCAATGAACCGACCGATGTACTGTATTCTATCCAAGAAGCCTCTGACTTTTTTCTCATTAGATGGTGGTGACATTTCGATGATAGCTTTTAATTTGATTGGGTCAACTTTGATATCTCTTCTGCTGACAATGAAGCCAAGTAACTTTTTCGACATGGTGCTAAATGCATACTTCTGAGGGTTCAGACGCAACCTGTATTTCCTCAGTCTTTCGAACAGCTTCTGGAAGTTCATCAGATGATCACCTCTCTCCTGAGACTTGGCTATCATGTCGTCGATATACACCTCAATTTCTCGATGCATCATATCGTAGAATAGTGCTGTCATGGCCCTTTGATATATTGCCCCAACATTCTTTAACTAGAGCGACATGACTCGGTAGCAAAAAGTGTCCTATGGAGTGAGAAATGATGTCTTCTCTCGATCTGCTTCCACCATTTTGATCTGATTGTAATTGGAGAATCCGTTCACAAATGAGAGCATCCCTTGTCGGGCAGTGTTATCGACCAAGATATCGATATGGGGCAAAGGGAAGTTGTCCTTCGGGCTTGCCTTGTTTAGATTTCTGAAGTCGATGCACATTTAGACCTTTCCATCCTTCTTTGGTACAGGGGCGATGCTGGCTAGCCATTGTGGGTATTTGGAGACCATGAGAAACCTCGCATCGTATTGCTTGATGACTTCATCCTTCACGTTCAACATCCATTCTGGCCGGAGACGTCTTAACTTCTGGTTGACTGGCTTAACGTCGAGATATAATGACAGCTCATGCTTCACCAAATCGGTATCCAAACCAGGATATCCTCGTATGACCATGCAAAGACGTCTTGGTATGATTGAAGGAAATCAATCATACTTTTTCTTTCCTCGAGAGATAGCGACGTTCCGATCTTGGTGATTCGAGGAACCTCATTGGTGCCCAGATTGACATCTTTAGTTTCTTCAACGATTGGGGTAGGGTCATGCTCAAAATTGGCATACCATTCAAGGAGCTCATTGAGAGGCTCCTCAATGAAGTCCTCTCCATACAGATCTGTGACTCCTATCTCTTCTTACATTTCTAGGAAAGAGGTCGACTTCATATTAGGCGAGCCCTTCAATTAAGGCATCATTTTTCTTGATTTTCTCGAGAATTTTAAAAGACAATATTTTTAGAGTTTTTTATATTTTTTATATTTTTTATATTTTTTTATGATTTTCCTTTTTTTCGGAGATTGGTCCTTGGTGAGGCGGGTCTTTATAAACACATGGTATTGCTTGTCAAGGGGTAATCTCACTTTTTATAGGTTTTTTTTTTTTGGAAGCAGGTGTCAAATTTCAGGCCACCCGAAGCTTATAGAGTTAGGGGCATTGACACCCAATTCCTTACTTGAGATGCCGCACCTTTACCTGGTTGAGTGAAGGAGGCTGATCAAGATGGCTTTTGAGGGTCAGCCTCTATCATATTTATCATTGGTTTATTTGGGACCCGGTCCTTAAATGTTAACATGAGTTTGTGGTGGTTTATGACAGGGGTTTGCATTGGCGAGGGAACCTCCTCCTCAAAAAGGGATAAGGATGTCAGGTCTATTTCTATATCGGGAGGGATGATTTGGGGATTGGTTAGATGGACAGAGGCTGCTGGTTTGTGTGGGATCAACTGCGTCGCCCCATTTTGGTCTATCGTGATGACCCCTGCACTCACGAAAGTGCTTCGGATGTGAGGTCATGATCGGCGTTCATCCTCCAAATCTATCCCCCTTGCTTTGGCTACAGCGATGGCTCAGGCCTTCTCTTTTACTTCCTGAACTTCTTTAGTGGGCTTGTAACCTAACCTGAACTTGATCTGTTGTCCGCCTCTGGCCCTGACTGGGTCTTTCCTACCTTGCAGGCGAGGACCCAAACCCTTTCCTTTTTGGTAGCCCCATTTAAGGAGCATGGCTACTGTTGTCGTCACCCCTCCTCCCGGCCTCAAGGTGACTCTTCTGAGGGGTTCGGGAATTACTGCTAACACGTCATACTGAAAAATGTGGAGATCTGTGTCTTCAGCTATGTGTGGCACATCCAACACCTTAAGGTTCTCAATGTTGTGTGTGACCTTCTCTCCTTTCTTTTGTTCTTCGCCTAAAATGGTGATGACCTTCTGCTCTGATATGAATATGAGTTTCGTTGCAAAGTCGAAGGTATTGCCCCGATTTCGTGTAGCCATGGGCACCTCAGTAATAGGTTAAATGTGGATTTAATGTCCATGACTTGGAATGGGATGGAGAAGGTCATTGGCCCAACAGTGAGCTCAAGATCGACTTCTCCTATTATTTCTTTTCTTGTGTTGTCAAATCCTCTCGCGCTTGTTCTGGCCAATCTAAATGTGGAGGGATCCACCCCTATCTTGGTCACAGTTCTTAGAGGGCACACATTTAATGTCGATCCATTGTCTATCAACACTAATGGGATCACCAAGTCTCCTACTTCAACCATGATATTGAGGGGTTTGGAATGATTGTTTCCCTCATTTGAAAGATAGACATCCGAAAATGAGATGTCGTTGGGAGCCAATACCTGCCTGATTATCTGCCCTACTTCGTCTGGGGACAATTTGCTGGATACATGCATATCTTTCAGGGCTCCCATAAGATCTTGAAAGTTGAGCAGGGATGTCATTAATAGGTCCCAAATGGTGATGTGAGCTGGCATTCTTTTTAGTTGTGTTTCCAACATGTGCTCTCTGCTCATTTTTTCCATGGGGTGTATTACAAGAGGTTCGTTTTTCTCTTCTAGTCGGGTTGGCACTGGTGTCTCCGATTTCTTAGAGATCCTCCCCAATCGTATAATGAATTTAACTGCCCCCTCGCTGCTACTGCCCGCATTGATGTTAGTTTGATTGTAATTGAGCGGGACCTGGTGGGGGTCATAGGTCGGCCCTAGGGTCTAAAATGGATTGGGTGAGGCTATCGGGGGTGCCTGGATTGATGGGGTAGGATAACTAGATAAAACATGGTTAACTTCTACTAGAGGTGGATACATTGGAGGAGCGGCGAAAATTGGCCAAATGTGGTGTGCGAGATTGGTGGATGACCGTACTGGGAGTGATGCGGCAGAGCGAGGACACTGATAACTGATTAGTGCTGGAGGGGGGGATGGCGAAAAACTAGGCATCAGGCAATTGGCAGGGGTTGCCGCAACATATGGCTGGTATGGAGTTAGACCAGATTGAGCATAATCATTGGGAGCTAGCACTGGAAAGTATATCCTCAGATCTAAGGGTTCTGCTTGAGGTGTCAGATTGGAGAAGTAATCAGCCAAGTTCAAAGGCTTGATTACTCCTATGCTTATGTCTTTGTAATCCCCCCGATTTCGTGATATGAAGTTTCCTTGGGTGCTGATGTATTTCATAGGATCAAAATCCTCTCCATCTACTTCTATCATGTTGACGGTGGGCCTCGGGCCTACTACCCCTGGTGTGCTGATTCACTCGAGGAAGTGTCGGGGGGATGATCTTTCCAGCTTCTATTACATCTTGTATTGCATGCTTCAAAGGAAAGCATCGATCAGTTGGGTGACCCGACCCTTGATGGAAATTGTAATGGGTGTTAGGATCGTAATTTTTAGGGAGTGGATTTGGTGGTGGTCATGGCTGGAATGGTGTGATATGACCTTTTTCAACCAACAATGGTAAAAGAATATTCAGGGCTTGCCCCAATGGTGTGAACACTCGATTGAACCAAGCCCTCCTCTGTTCTGGGGTCATCTGTGGGGCTTGCCCATTACCGGTCCTTTGTGCTGCCTCGATTGGTGTGGAGGTTGGTTGTGTCGCCTTGACTTGGAACGGTGCTATGCCGGTATTGGATTGTGTGTTCACTATTGTCTGAACATCTGTCCCGGCTCTTCTTTGCTCGACAAATTTCTAAACCCCACTAGCCCCACTAGTTGTGCTTTTGTTCAGTCGTCCTTCTCTCAACGCGTCTTCGCAACGGTTGGCGTTCCTTACTAAGTCAGCGAAACTTGATTGTTGCTGGTATACTAGAAAATCACAGATCACAGTTAAGGCTGTTTTCGAGATTATCTTGATTTGCTCCCCATCAGGGATGCAGTTACTTACTTGGGCTGCTATGGCCCTCCATTTCCCACAGTATTCTCTAAACAATTCGTTGGGCTTTTATTTTAGTAGAGCCAAATCAGATTTGCGTGGCTCGATGTCCATGTTGTAGATGTATTGCTCTTGGAAAAGGTGGGTGAGATCCTTCCAGGTTTTTAATATGGATGGTTCGAGAGAAGTGAACCATCTTAACGCAAGTCCCGTGAGACTCTTTTGGATCACTTTGATGAGGAGTTGTTCATCTCTGTCGTATTGACACATATCCCCGTAATAAGATTTCAGATGGGCAATGGGGTTTCTCGTGCCATTGTACTTATTGAAAGTAGGCATTTTGAATTTGTGGGGAAGTGGTACCTCAACAAGCAAGCACCAGTCGAAAAAATTAGTGGGATAAATTTTGGCCTTCCCATCTTCACCAGCTGTTTTTGGATCTTGTCCATCTATTCTCTTATCAGCTTCGACTCTCGAGATGGTAATATTGGGGCTATTCCGCCAATGGGTTGTCCCCATTCATGCTAGGTTGCCTATAGATTGGTAAATACGGGTGGTGGGGGGTTAAAATTGGCAAATGCCCCAAGTAGGCCCCACTATTTCTGGCATGATCCTCCTCATATTGATGACCTACATCAACGAAGGGTGGAGGGATGAGAGTATCGGGTGGATTCTAAGTAGGTTGAGCGGGTGCTTGAGAAGACCACCGTGGTTGATGGGGTAGGTTAGGATTTTGATGACTTAGCTGGGGGTAAGGGGGTGTGCAAATTAAGGGTTTTGGGTGGTTTGAGTAGGTGCCGGATGGGGCCATTGCATTTGGGGGAAGCCTTGATGGTGGGTTTGTGGGGTGATGGGATGAGTGAATGGTGGATTTTGGGTGGGTGCTGGATGGGGCCCTTGTATATTTTAGAGATTTCGTTGGGAAATGAATGGATGGGTAAGTTGGGGATGGTTGATGGTTTGGGATGAATTCCCATATTGGGCTGGGTGTGAGGAATGTGGATGAATGGGGCTCATGCCAGTTTGTGGAGTTGGGTGGAACGGATTTACCCTTTGAGGGGGAATGGGGGCTTATTCGGTGTAAATGAAGGTGGGGAATTGGGAGAATTGTGGAGGGTTTGATAATGGGGCCCTTGAACTTGGACCTTGATGGGCTTGAGATTGGGTAATGGGCCTTTGAGACCCACTTGGGTGGCTACAAGGTTGATGTTGGGTGGTGTGAATTTTGGGTGGTTGGTATTTTGGACAAATGGGGTGCAGATGTTTTGGAGAGTTTGTTGTGGATTGGATATTTGGGGTGGATGAGGAAGGCTTTAAGAGGCCTTCCAGGCTGAGTAGACCCTCATCATGTCCTCCATCATGGACATGGGGTTGGGTATGGGGTTGGATGTGGAAGGCCCTTCTGATGAGGGGGACGGTTGGGAAAGATTGGGCATGACTTTGGTGGATGAGGGAAAATGATGGGCATTTGGAGAGGATGTGGGAAAATTGGGCATGGCATAGGTGGATTGGGAAAATTTTGGCATGACCTGGGTGGATTGGGGAAAATTGGGTGTGTGTTGGGAAAATGGGAGATTGGACATGACTAGGGTAAAGGTGAGAAAATTGGGCATGGGAGATGGGGGAAAATGTGGTGTAGGTTGGATTAATGTGGAGGGGGAATGGGGTAAATTTTTGGTGGATGTTGATGGAAAATGGGGTAAGGAGGTGGGGCAAAAATGGGATGGATTTTGGGTGCTTTGGGAAAAATGGGGGAGATTTGGAATAGATGTGGAAGGAAAAGGGGGTGAATTTTAAGTGGTAGGTGTGGAAAATAGGGTGGGAAATGGGGTGGATTTTGAGTGGTGGGGGATGGAAAGATGGGTGCACCGAAGGGTCCGGTGACGTTGAATCGGGATTGGGGGAAACCAGGGATGGGTATCTCCTCCATATGGGAATGTGATGGGGATGAATTGGTATCTTCGTAAGCCGGATTGACTACCCAAGACGTGGTTTGGCGGCGGGTCAGGTATGGATTCCTCGGGTGAGGCCCGAACACTTTCTTCCTCCTTCCCCTATGAGATGATGGAGGGTAAGGCGATGTCATTGTTTCGATACCACAAAGTCTCCTTTTTTTGGATTTTTGATATTATATATATATATATATATATATATATATTGGATGATAAAAATTTGAGCTTCCTTCTCTTGGCGATTTTTTGGGGCCTGGGAACTCCCTTTTCAAGTGGCATTCACACCCCTAATACCTCCCACGGTGGGATCTCGATGCGCTTTGGAAGAAATAAAGGAAATCCTTTGTTCTATGTAAAGGCACGAGAATCCACGCGATGACCCGATTCCTCAGAAGAGTCAATAAGAGGGCGGCCTCTCTTGACCGACAAGGGTGTTTTGGGTGTCAAATGTGTGGGATTTATCGGGGGTAGGAAAACTGCCTAAGCAGGGGGGTTCGGGAATGGTGAAAAAGGCCTCAGATTCAGGCTGCTAGGCCAGAACAAGCTGAGTGTATACTTTATATACGTAAGGCTAAAATTTTGGAGATTTGGTCTTGCGTCTACTTTATATACGTAAGGCAAAAAATCTTGAATTTTGGCTTAGCATATATTTTGTATACGCAAGGCTATTTCTGGAGAGTTTTGGCCTAGCGTATACTTTATATACGCAAGGCTAAAAATTGTATATATTTATAGTTTGACAGTAGCAGCTGACCCGAAATTTGGCTATAGTTTTTTTGGTCTTTGGAAGCAAGGCTTCTGAGGACACTTCTGTTTTTCCTTAATGGGTCCCTCCTCATTGCGCCTAAAGGATACAAGGTCGATTCGGTTCTGCTAACGCACTCCCCAAGGGTTGTAAGGCTTTGAAAGGTTTGGTCACCCACCCGATATACCTCAAGCACGAATGCCTTCTCAGATACTGGATGGGGTGGTTCCTTTCGAGATCATCACCACTAGGGCTGCCGCTCTACCAGAAACCAGGACGAGTGTATCGTAGCCTATTCCCCCCCCCCACTCTTTGAAAAATATACCCGCGAGAACGAAATTGATTAAGTCCTCCCCTCTTGGCTCAATTTTAAGGGAGTTTAATTAAGTTCAAAAATGAGTGGTGAGAATCCCGTGTCGCCTCTACGGGCCGGCGTCCGCTGTTGGTATATGTTCAAGGAGTAAGAAAATTGCAAGGCCAGTCAAGTGAGTAGGCAAGAAATGTAAATTGCGTCAAGTAGGCCCGCCAATTGGCTAAGGCGTGTAAATGGCAGAATCGTAAGGGTGAGTAAAAAGCACTCAAGTAGGCCCGCCAATCAGCTAAGGCGGTAAATGACCGAATCGTAGGGGTAAGTATAAAAAGTTCAGAATCGTAGGGGTAAGTATGTAAAAAAATGAAAAGTTAGTAAAAAGAAAGAAAAACCAAGTATGCAAAAAAATGAAGAGTTAGTAAAAAGAAAGGAAAACCAAGCACATATGTAAAATAAAGGTCAAATTTTCAAGGAGAAGCTCTACAAGTTGTCCCCAGCAGAGTCACCATCTGTGTAACCGTAGATTTTATCAATCCATCGTGACGATGCGCTCGTAAGAAAACTAAAGTCACCACCTGGAGCTTTTGGTGTCTCGGGATACCCAAATCGATATTATAAGCATCGAAGTATAAAAAATATGACTTTGATCCGGTCTACGCCAGAGGCTCTTGTGTAGGGGCTTCAGTTATCAATCGGGAAGGTGTTAGGCACTTGATTAACCCGCTCGTAAGTGGTCTCTACTATGGCCAAATAAAAAGGAAAATAAAAAAAATTGAACAACACTTCCTCTTGCCTGAAGTCCCTCCGATCCTATTTGAGCCTCCCGCAATCACATAAATTTCGGCGGTGTAACTGCTCAAATTCTAGGATAGAGGAAAAGAAAATAAGGTAGAGGAATAGAGGGGAGAGTCGAAGCTCTCGGACCCTTGTAGCACCGCTGTGGACCTTCGTGTTGATGCTGATTCCGATGAGTTTTCGATAGCAAAAGGGTTAAGGCAAGGTTCTAACAAAGCTAAGGCTTGGAGGAGGGATGATGAGAGAGGTGAGCTAGGGCCTTTCTCTTGGTACAGGTAAGGGATTAGAGATGGAAAATGGAGTTTAAAAAAGGAAACTCAGTTATAGAATTTTATGGATTATAGCATGAAAGTGGAGGGAGAAATCTCTACAGGGTTCTCTCTTTCAGAATTTTTTCAAGAGGGTGGCTCTCTATTTATAGAGAAAGGGATAGTTAAGGGGATACTTAAGAGCTAAGTAGATTAGCAATTAGATAATCCCCAATCTAAGGTTTTTGAGTTTTTTAAGGGTTAAGATAGATGGGAATTTGAGTTTAATGGTAGATGATAGGGTAGGCTCTTAAATGGCAAAAGGGTGAAAAAGAGGGCTAGTGGGGGTGCAACAGTCCTAAGGAAACTCACCCCAAACTTTTGGGTGGTCAAATGGTCAAACCCCAAATTCGAGATATGGCACTTTTCTCAAAAAATATTATTCCTAAGCCTTGCATATATAAAGTATACGCTAGGCTTATGAACAGTGTTTCCTCAGAAATAGGGAAGTTCAGAGCCCGCGGCTGAAGGTTGAATCAGAAATATGCCTTAAGGCCCAAATCTCGGTTGAATAGGTTCTATGGGTTTTGGGATGATTCCTAACGGTCAGGGTCCTAAGGATTTGGGATGATTCATATGGGTTTTGGATGATTTTTTATGGGTTGGGAAATGCCATCAGAAGCTCAGAAGTACGCCTTTCTCGAAGTGAGGGTCGATCGGGCCTTGAGCCAAATTTGAGTGTCTACAGAGCCTCTCAAAACTGAGTTCTTTGATGAAGATATCTTGTTCATAACAGAGGATGGCACAAAGGAGCCAGAAGAATCCTAGGTGACGCACTTTGATGAGGCATCAAATGTTGAGGGTTAAGGAGTCAGCGTTGTTCTAATCTCACCAAAAGGATCTCACATACCAGTCTCCATCAACCTCAATTTTTCCTGCACCAATAACATGGCCAAGTATGAAGCCTGCGTAGCTGGCATACAAGCAGCTCTTGATCTAAATGTAACTCATCTCAGGGTGTTTGGCAACTCACAGCTGATCATATGTTAGGCCAACTGAGATTGGAAAACAAAGGATGAAAAGTTGATCCCATATCATGAGCACCTCGAAGACCTAATTGCGTGCTTTGATGATGTTACTTTCTCTTATGTCCTGCGAGCAAGAAATCGTTTTGGTGATGTGCTAGCGATGTTAGCATCAATGGTCGAAATCTCCTATGGCGTCGAGATGAAGTCGATCATGATCGGACAGAGAAACGAGTCGGCCTTCTACCTACATATCGAGGGATCAGCAAAGCCAGATGATTAGCCTCCATGGTTCTCAAATATCAAGAATTTCCTCGAAACACGAGCTTTCTCTGAAGGCACATCCAAGACGGGCAAGCAGACCATCCAACGTTTAATATCGAATTATGTCATCTGTGGCGAGTGCCTCTATAAACAATCACATAATAATATCCTGCTCAGATGCTTAATTGAGAGCGAGGCAGTCAACATCGTGAAAAAAATCCACGAAGGAATATGTGGGGCCCATTCAACTGTCATATGCTCGCAAAAAGATCCTACAGTAAAGGTATTTCTGGACCACCATGAAAATTGACTGTAACAAGCACGTTCAAAAGTGCTATAAATGCCAAGAACACTCTCGTCTAATATATGTCAATGGTCATTTGCCACCTGGGGCCTCGACGCGTCGAAAAGGTTAATCCAAAAGCTTCCAATGGACATCAATTCATCCTCGTCACCATTGAGTATTTCACAAAATGGGTAGAGGCAAGCAACATCCTACACTAGAATCACAACCAGTCATGTCGAAAAATTTATCAAGAATAACATTGTTTGTCTATTCAGCGTGTTATGTGAGCAGTATAAGATCGAACATCATCGCTCATCACCATACATGCCGCAAACTAACAGAGCAGTAGAAGCTGCTAACAAAACGGTCGTCTGCATTGTCGAGAAGATGGCTGTCACATACCGAGACTGGAGTGAAATGTTACCCTTCGATTTATGGGCCTACCGAACGTTGATCCGTACCACTACAAGAGAACACCGTTTTCCCTTGTGTATGGAATAAAGGTTGTGCTGCAAGTTGAAGTCGAAGTACCTTCACTCCGTATCCTCATCGAATCCGATCTATCGGAGGCCGAAAGAGAGAGATCTCGTTTCGAACAGTTGAACTTGATTGACGAGAAGAGGCTCCAAGCTTTGTGTCACACCCAGGTCTATCAGGAAAGAATCGCACTCTCTTACAACAAATGTGTTCGCATTTGAGCATTAAATATGGGTGACACGGTACTTAAGAAGATCTTCCCCTCTCTTCACCTGGATCTTCGGGGGAAATTCAAGACCAATTGGGAAGGGCCCTATGTCATTAGAGAAGTACTCCCCAGATACACACTCCGTCTGGCTACAATGGATGGAGAGCATTTCCTGAGCCAATCAACACTGGATACGTACGACAATTCTACTCCTAGTCTCTCGCGGCAAGATAAGTATTGATAAAAATGGATACGTGATTGCTAAAGGCCTCCTTAAAAGAGGTCATCATTTTACAGCCAAGTGGCCAAAAAAAGCGTCCCTTAATGCTCACACCCTTTGTTACACCCGTTGAGCCAATAGCCTTTCTTTCATAAACCCCTCCCAGAAAAAGAGAAAAATAAATATATGTGTGTACATACCGAAAAAGAGAAACTCACAAAGCAAGAAGCAAAAGAGTTATCATCAAAATCCAAAAAAATCATAAAAGTAAAACTCTAAAAAAAATGGAGGCCTGAAAAAGAAAAGAAAAAAAGAAAAAAGATAGAGAAATCATGGGGCAGGTATAACAAAAATCCCCAAGGAAGAAGTGTATCACGACAGCAGGAACCTGATCAAAAGAACCTTTGAAACCTGAAAATACCTTCAAAATTCCTAACCTATCCCTTGCAACTCATGGCCATGATTTACCCCTGAAGAAAGTTGTCTTGAAGGTCTACAAAGTAGTCACAATATCCATTGAGTCACCACAAGCCGAGTTGAGACAACAAAAGAAACTCCGTCTAGCCAGCTGTGGCGAAATCAACGTCCACATCCTTTGGTCTCTGAAAAAGAAAAAATATAGAAAGAAAAAAATTTACGAGGTCAAAGCAAAAAGGACGTGGTGAAAACCCGTAAGGGTTCCACGGGTAAATAAAGCGAGCTTGTGCAGACCAAATGAAAACCTGAAACAGCGCTTGGGGTAAAAAAGTAAAATACCCATGGATTAGTGAAAACCCAAAAGGGCGCTACGGGTAAAAAAGAGGGCGATAACAGAAATGGCGAAAACCCATCTTAGGCGTTGTGAGTAAAAAGGTAAAAAAAAATAAAATAAATCGATTACTCCTTGGGTTACATGATTCGAGTTATCTGATTATCAATTGGGTCGCTTATGTTAGCTCAAATCAGGTCCTGGTCAGGTAGATTCTTAGACTGCACTGTCAAATGCATGATCCGATGTAAGGATAAAAGATAAATTCAATCCAAAGAGATGGATGTTCCTACCTTGGAAAAATGTTGGACCCCACTCATGCCCAACCGCATGAACGGGTTCGACTATTCTCAAAATTGGCCCCGTTATCTCCTCTCATGTTTAAGGCATCAAACAAAAAAATATAGAGAAGAAAAATGTATATACCAAAAAATAGTTCCCTTTTTCATTTCATTTCTGCACTTTTCTTGCGCCATATTTCAAAAGGATAATCGGTGTGGCACCCTGCTTTTTACCTTTACAGTTTGAAAAAGAAACAAATATATAAAAAAGTACATGTATAAAACCAAATGGGGTTTTATATCCCTTCCCTGTGGTATTTGATATGTGCTAAAAAGTATGTGTAGGGCCAAGTAAGTGGCCCAACTAGCTCTCCAAATCACAGATCTTCTCAAGCAAGGTGTCCTCACAAGCATTTCGGTCACTCATCCATCGACCATGAAGACCCTTGTAGCACTTTCGGGAAGCATCAGTAGAATCGAAAACTTCATTCAGAACTCCTTCCAGACGAAGGCTCTAACATTCAAAAGTCACAGCTCGTTCCTGCTCTTTCTAGGCGTTCCTGCAAGAATGCAAAAACAAAAAAAAAAAAGAGAAGAAGAGAAAAACAAATAAAAATAAAAAAAATCAATAAAGGAGAAAATATATAAAACAAAACAAAAACAAAAAGTGGCATGTTAAGTGGAACACACTCCCAAAAACTGATGCAACATCAATATCCTCTCTGCTCGTGTAGTCATGCTAAATTAACTTCGGGGTCGATGAGTATGCCCAAAGACCTCGAACCCTACCTCGCGTAGGGGCACCCGTGACCACTTAAAATGGGGCAATCAATGCCTCACGAGATTGGGCATAAAACTGTTGAATCTTCGAGTCATTGCTATACGCCAATCTTTAAGTATGGGTCAATCACCGTCCCGCTCACGAGACTGTTTTGTTCAAAATAAAATTTGAACATCATACATCATCAATCACACCGTCACGATTATGCCTAATAATATCGCTAAGTGCTTGCGGACCGATAATTGCGAGTAACGGACGTTTTCCCAATGATATGGGTTTCCGCTACACTTCATGTTTTCTTTTCTCTCTTTCCATGTGATGTTGGAAGTTCGTTTTGAATAAAGCGGATCCAAGAGTGTTTCCCTTGGGTCTCTTAGGATGTCTTCTTTATTGGCATACGATCATTAGTGATCGGATATAAAAGAGGGGCATCTGTAGACACCAAAATTTGGCCTAAGGGACGATCGAGAAAGGTGTACTCTCGAGCTTCCGAAGGCATTTTCCGAACTCTTAGGAATTAACCCGAACCCTTAGGTGTCATCCCGAGCATAAGACCCATCCCAGATCCTTAGAGCCTATCCTAGACCCTTAGAAAGCCTAACCAAGCCCATACAACCCGAAATGAACACTAGACCCAGCTTGGGCCCACAAATTAAGAATCTAATATTTTACCAAAAAATGGCTAGGCGTGCATATTATGCACGCCTAGCCAAAATGGCTATTTCCAGAGATGGGCCCCCCACGGATCTCAACTTCCCAACCTCTTTGGCCTAGTTCTTAAAGCTGGCGTGTATATTATGCACACCTGCCTTAAAAATCAATTTTATTTCAAAAAATCGCCGAATTTCATCTTGTGGGTTTGACCTGTGGACCACCCCAAAGTTTGGGGTGGGTTTCTTTACGACCCTAGTACTCCTATTAGCTTAAGTTATGACCATTCAAACCCTAACGTTATCATCCACCATTAAAACCCAATTCCCACTCCTCCAAGCCCTAAAAAATCCACAAAACCTTAGATTTTCTATTACCTAATTTCCAAACACATTAGCACTTAAGTACCCTTGTAACCACCACCAACTCTATAAATAGAGACCCCCCTCCTTGTTTAAGACACTTTTTTTTTTAATTTCTAAAGCCAAAACTCTAGAAAAATAGCCATCCATCTCCTAACTTTGAACTTTTCAAGCTTTGAACCATAGCCCATCTCACACCAATACACCCTCCATCATCAATCCATCCAAGCTTTAGCAAGAGAAAAGCCTTAGCCTAGATCATCACCATACCATCATTCCTAACCTTCTAAGCCTTCAAACCTTAGCAAGTTAGGACCTTCTCCTTAACTCATCTGCTATCGAAAGCTCACCGGAGTCACCAGTCACACGAAGATCCAACAAACGGTGATACAAGGGCCCGAGAGCTTCGGCTCTCCCCTCTATTCCTCTACCTTCTTTTTGTTTTTCCTCTATCCTAGGATGAGTTGTTACCCTACCGAAGTTTCGGTGAATGCAGAGAGCTCAATAGGATGGGAGTGCCTTAAGGCAAAGGGAAGTGTCGCTCATTTTTCTACTCTTTATATATATATATATATATATACTTGGTTATAGTAGAGACAGCTTACGAGCAGTTCGATCGGGTGCCTAACACCTTCCCGATTGATAACCAAAGTCATTACCCTAAAGGCTTTGATGTTGACCGGTGATTTAAAGTCATATCTTGCACTTCAATGTTTACGGTATTGGTTTTGGGTATCCCAGGACACCAAAAGCTTCGAGTGGCGACTCCATTTTCATCGCAACAGATCGATGAGATCCACGATTGGACAAGACCAATTCCATCTAGGCCAAAATATGGCCAACGGTTCCTAGCATAAAATAGTGGTCGGACATGGCCAATAAGCTAGCCACTTACTCTTCCTTCAAGGACAAACTTGAAGAATTAGACAGAGACAAGTGTTACAACCATCTGAAAATAGTAAGAAACAACTATAGTTAGATGAATGTCATCCTCGAAACTAGTGGTTTTGGATAGGACCAACGTGCGAAGATGGTCATTGCAGAGCCCGATATTTGGGACTTTCTACAACCACCCGATTAATTATTAAATTTAGCTGCATTTAAATTTTTAAATTCCACCTAGGTGCCCTACACACTAATAATGTTGTTTGCAAAAAAATATGACTCCAAGGTTTCTCTTGGGCATATACGTATCAAGGTCGGAAGGTCCAATTTGCATTCTCTTTGGGAATTCCATGTATGCGAGCTAGGAAGAGTTCACCGCTTGGATCCTCACCAAAAGCAACCATCTGTTGTTCCTCTAGGTGGTGATGATAGTGGTGAGTCGTACCATCCGATATTTGATAATTTTGAAGCCCCCGAACAAGATGAACCAAGCCAAGCACAATCTCCTTTCACTGCCAAGAGTGGCCCAACCCCAACCCCACCAGTAGAACTCGTCCAACTCGGGAGTCAAGCAGTGGGTCTGGTAGGAAAATGAAAAGTCTTGTCCTTCCCGATGGTCTTCTCGATCGCTTGGCTTGGTATCAAGCATCTCTTGACACTCTCGTGGCTGAGCGCCAACGACCAACCACTCAATATGATAGATTTGTGGAGGTGTTGGAGGAAATGAAGGCAAACCACTATATAGATGAAACTATATTTATTGAACTATGTGCTTGAGTGGAACAAACTAGTTCCCTATTGGCAAACATAGTCCTGGCAATGCAGCCAAGCCATTACCAAGCCTACCTCTTTACTTTGCTTGGGAGGCAGTGGCCCTCTTAGTGGCTTTTCCAATATAGTCATTGTGTCTCTATTATTAATTTATAACTTTTTTAATCAAATTTTTACTTACTATACTTAGGTTTAATGGCACCTCCCAATATATCCAATGACAACCTAATCATCATGTTGACATAGGGCTTCGTTAACACTGCAACGATATACTATTTAACGCTACGTCCCCAAAGACGACGATGTCACAATTCCATACTCATAGGTCCCTTATATGTCCAAGAAACACTCAACGACCACCCTTACATTGCATATGAACTCTTTCACATGCACACACCTGCCTTTAAGAGCTTATGTAATGGCTTAAAGTCCAGGAGTCTTCGACATGATTCACAGAGGATGAAGGTCGAGGAGTGGTAGCAATTTTTCTATACACGGTAGCACAAAATCAAAAGAATAGGGCGGTGCAAGATAGGTTCCAACGGTCGGGTTCTACCATTAGTCTATGCTTTAATAGCGTACTTGATGTAATATTGGACTTGTATGGGGAGATGGTAAAGCAACCGAAGTGTACCATGCCCCCTGAGATAATGCACAATGGGTCTATCCCTGGTTCAAGGATGTTGTGGTAGCCATTGATGGAACACATGTTGACCTTACAGTTCCTAAGAGGGACTCCCAACGGTATCATAATCGCCATAATCTAACATCATAAAATGTGTTGTGTAGTGTCAGGTTCGACATGCTCTTCCAATATGTACTCCCTGGATGGGAGGGCTCGAGTCCCGACTCCAAAGTACTTGCTAGTGCATTATCTAGGCCCCTAAATCGCTTAGAAGCGCCACTCGATAAGTACTACCTTGTTGATGGAGGCTATTCCAATATGCAGGGGTTTCTAGCTACGTATCGTGGTGTACGGTACAATCTTCAAGAGTTTAATAGCTATATTCCCCTCGTCACTCCTCACAACCTTTTCAACATGCGACATGCGTCTCTGCTCAACGTTGTCGAACGCACCTTTGGGGTACATAAACAATAGTTCCCAATACTCAAATCCTCCATGAGGTTTCCCATATGGACACAAGTGAAGACAGTCGTTGCATATTGTATTATGTTCATAAGTCGATTGATCATTTTTTACAAATCAATCGGTCGAGATCGACCAGTGAGTAGAATTTTAATAGTCCGAACAAAACAAAAAAATGCACCAATACAAAAAAAAACTTATTTATTTATTTATTTATTTTTATTTTTTAAAAAAGAAAAAGAAAAAGGTGAAGGGAAGGAAAACAAAACACTTAAAAAAATCAACAAAATTTTGCCGCTTCCTTGGCAACGGCTCCAAAAACTTGATCGTTTTAGATTAAAACATTACAATTGCACAAGTCCCATTGTACCGGGGAAAATACAAGGGTGTCAAACCCAAAAGGAAGCATGTAATTTAGTCAATCCGAAAAGTTTTAAGTTCATATTTTGTCAGAGGCACAAAGTTTTTATGATGGTTTTATAACAACTACTTAAAGAAATAAATGAGATCTAAACAAACGTATACGCAAGACAACAATTGATGATCGAAACAACAATGATGAGATATCCAACGATTCTGCTAACCCTAGATTCGTAACTTTTATAATAACAATCCAATCATTTCAAAGAAACAAATATTCACTCTCATTTTTACTACAAGAAAAATGACTTGAAAAGATGCGATTAATCGGATATTGCATACACTATCCTAGCACTATGACGCATTCAAATACTGACATGAATCATGCTCAAGTATAATATATCAAAAATGAATAACCACAACAATTTAAACCAACCATAGGGCCTCCTATATCGATCTACATGATCGATCTAGGGTGAAATAACCCTTCTACGGTCACCGTTCTACAAGATCAACGACTATAGACGAGTACTTACATATCTCACAATATGCACAAAAATAGTCGTATGATTCAATATTTATTAACAAGAAATGATTGGATTGAAAAAAATTAATTACTCATCTAGGGGCCACTTCCTCCTTGGACTTAGGTCACTCATATCAATCTGTACACAACGCACAAATCTAAAGCCATCAATAGCGTTCCTCGATTATCAAAAGTTTGGATCTTTTTGGACAAGATCTGAAACCTTACAATACTTTTAAAATAAAACATACAATGACAATTGAAACTAGGCCTAAAGATGATCTAGAACAACTAGAAAAGAAGATTACAATCCATAACTAGAGATTACAAGTACTCAGTATTAAACCCAAGCTAAAAAAATGAAAAGAAAAGAAGAAAACTCAAAAAAAATGACTAAGGATAATCAGCCATGAACCCTAAACATTGTTATATTTTTATAGGGGGCGGGCTGAAAATCTTTCATTTTAAGGTCAATCGATTGAATTCAAATTTTTGATCGATCGAATTTAAAATCAGAAATTGGCGGGCAAAAATATCTGAAAGTCGATCGATCAATTTCCATTATCAATCGATCAAATTTAAAATAAAATTTGGGCGGCAAAGGTTCTCATAAACTTAATCGATTGAATCTAAGTTATCTATCGATTGATTTGGACCTAGTTATTCTGACGCATTAAAGGTTTATTAGTTGATCGATTGAATTTAAAGCTTCAATCGATCGACTATGGCCTGTGACATTTGTGCAATCATTTCTTCTCAGGAATGATCGATCGATCCAAGGATAGATCGATCGACTCTTCACGGATTTCAGTGCTCTTGTTGGCTTCATGGTTCAAAACTTCCATGTTACCCTCAATTATGCTCTTTTACAGAACAATCGTCAGATTACGGATCAATCACTTAATATACCAGTTTATCACCCTTAACTTAGTGATGCTAGGACTTAATTTGTTACTAATAAGTTACTGATGTGTAGATATTAAGGAAAAATAGTAAAAAAGAACCAAAGTGTTAATATTCGTCAAAATAAACTCATAAAATAATAAAAAGACGATTGAACTAAAAGACGAATCATCGCCTACTGAAAGATGAAAAATTGTGTTTTACGATTTTACGGAACAATGTAAATATAGAGTAGAAATCGTAATTTACGATTCTTCAAAGGAAGTCGTTCAAAAGAGTGCAATACAAGAGAAAGCGATGAATCGTAAATGGAGAATCATTTAATAGGAAACTGTGTTAAAAGATAGAAAATCATGATTTATGATTTTTCAGAGAAAGCTACAATTGAAGAAGAAAATCGTGATTTACGATTTTACACAAGGAAAGCCTATTGCTGTTGTTGATCACGTGATAATGAATACTGCCATGCATATAATTAGAAGAATTCTTAACTTAAAAGTCTGACCAATCACAGATCTGAAAAGATTGATGAAGGAGACTCTTAAAGGACTCTACTACTGAAATAAAAGAGAAAATCTAGAAGTACATCAAAAGAATGAAAGTAAGGAAAGATAAGATTAGAAGTAGAGTTATATTAGTATACTTTTATTTTAGTAATTTCTTTTATTAGAATTACGAGTTTTGTAAACCGACCCCTTATGATCTATAAATAAGAGGGCTTGATATAGGAAAAAATTATTGAAGAATTTTACATCATCAATTGACAATTGAGGTTTGTATTTTCTCCCGATCAAAGTAGTTTAGGATTTATAAAGTAACATCGTCCACAATTCTCTAAGGTCGTGCCTGACAACCAAGGCTGAGGAAGCTAAAAGATCAACCCTTTGGATGGTTCTACTTTTGCTTTCTAGTTTAGATTTATTTTATTACAATTTACTGCTTTGTAAGCATCTTCGAATTTGAATTTGAATTGACGACTCAGGTTGAAGTTTGCAGATTAGTGTAATGGTTTTTATTTTTCATATTTAATTTTCTAGAGTTTGATTGACACCCAAATTTCTGGTAGATTAGAGATTAGTATAAATCTATATTAAAGGATGCTAGTTTTTTATTGACGCCCAAATTCTAGAAGACTGAAATATAGTGTAACGGTATTTTAAATTTGTAAACATCCGATAGCTGCAGATTGTGATTAAGGACCATAATCTGAAAAAGGAGGATTTAGGATTATTTTCATTAAATTAGTTTAAGAAACCATTCTTTATTCATATTTCTCAAGTAGTTTAAGAACTTAAAAAATAAGTATAAGTTTTCAAAAAATTAATATATATATAGTACATAAACCTATCTTCGTGGAAACGATCCTATACTAGCTCTATAATTTCTATTGTGCTCTTGCAATAGGTTAAGACTTAATTAGAGATACATATAATCAGCGAATCAATTACTTTCATTGGATAGCCAAATGTCAGTATTAGGGTGCAAAATATAATCATATTTTGGCACAGATCAATGGTTATTGAGGTGTTGAATGGGTGAGGGCTGCGATGGAGTGCTAATATTAGAAAATTCATTTATAGTAAGATACATAATTATGAAAAAAATTATATTTTAAGCCTCTATTTTGCAAGCATTGAATCCCATGGGTTTTTTTTCAAGGCATCAAAGCCCATACATGCAGTTGGAGACCTATTTAATTTATTATTATTTTTTAGTGCAAATTCCATGTAAAAATGTGATTGTATTCATATGATTAAATACCAGAGCCGAAATAGCAAGATGGTTTCCAATTGGTAAATCGTTATAGTTTCCAATTTGGTTGGGTTTCCAACCAAAGGCGAGGCAGAACTGGGTTTCCAACTATAGCCAAAGCATTCTGCCACATGGATTTTAGCTCGGGCACTTTAGCAAAATAGGATTGAAGTGGGAAAGTTCTGGGCTATATATTGGTTAAGAAAGTTTCGGGGAATCAAGATTTCACGGATTTCTACGGCTTTAAGTTTTGAAAATTTTAAGAAATTACAACCGTGTGAGCTATCATGTAAGACTGAAATGTTGATCTTGCCCTTTCATTTAAGAAGCACAGTTGTTTAAGTGGTTTATTAGATGGAAATGCGTCAGCTTCTTCTTCGATGAATAACTCGAAGAGTGAATAGGAAGGCCTCACCGATCACAATCTCACTGCTAAAAATAGAAAGCTCTATCAATGGACAAATTTAGTCCTCCGACAATGGCAATGGTGTTGCATGGAAAACTGGCATTGATCAAGGTTTCGGCCGGTGAGTGCTTTGGCTAGAGGTTTTAAGAAATAAAAATTTTAAATCCATAACATAAAAATTTGAACCATAACTTTATTGCCGACGATAGTAATGATGTCCCGTGGAAAATCAGCGATCGCGTGGAAAACCAGCGTTGATCAAGGTTTCGGTCGAATTAGTGCTCTTCATTTTTCGGTCGAGATTTTGCAATCGTTTTGCACGCGATTTTAGCAGTTGGAGATTGGTTTCTGGTAGGGTTTACAAATGGTTCAGAGGCGTCGTAGGAGAAGCGCAAGCAAAGAGTGGAAAAGAAATGGGGTCATAAAATTAGGGTTTTATATGAGGGGT
Source organism: Chloranthus sessilifolius (assembly GCA_021018995.1). Lineage (NCBI taxonomy): Eukaryota > Viridiplantae > Streptophyta > Magnoliopsida > Chloranthales > Chloranthaceae > Chloranthus > Chloranthus sessilifolius. The sequence goes on along the minus strand of CM037584.1, from coordinate 91,985,758 downwards.
ATTCATGGTATTTCATAACAATTTGACTTTTCAAAAAAATGAATTGTGGGCAATTTTGGTATTTCACACTAATGGAAAATATGCATTTCACATATTGCGAAGGCCTTGAAAATCGTACAATCCTGATTACCTAAAACTTTTCAAACTAGTATAATAGCCTGAAATTTTTTGCTGTCAATCCTTTCCCCGCTGTTATCTCTTTTAGTTCATTATTCGCATATAGATCTCCAGTTTACCGATGATGACTCGTGAATGAGACGTGATGGAAATGAGTTTTACACATTCTATCTAACACCACTAAAGACTGGGTTACCATTATTCCATGTGGCAGATCCAAACCAATAGAGGTCGTCAATGCCATAATACAAACATGGGACATATAAAATATTATGAACATCGGTCATCTGCTTCATCCTCACAATTAGTCTCATACTAGCATCGATTAGCGCCCAAGTTGAACATTTGAAGTACCTACAAAAATATTACACAACTTATTCTTTTCATGGTAATATAGAGGGCGTCAATGCCATAATACAAACATGAGACATAAAATATTATGAACATCGGCCATCCGCTTCATGCTCACAATTCAGTCTCATACTAGCATCGATTAGCGGCCAAGTTGAGCATTTGAAGTACCTACAAAAATATTACACAACTTATTCTTTTCGTTGTAATATAGAGGGCGTCAATGCCATAATACAAACATGGGACATATAAAATATTATGAGCATCGGTCATCCGCCTCATACTCATAATTTAGTCTCAAACTAGCATCGATTAGCGCCCACGTTGAACATTTGAAGCACCCACAAAAATATTACAAAACTTATTCTTTTCGTTGATATATTAAATAACATTAAAAAGGTGTTTTTACGACTTGATTTTACGGCGAAAGTAATGTTTCATATTACAGCATAATATAACATGGAAAGTGTGTTGGTACGTGTTTTCGAAACCCTCTCAGATTCAAGAAAATGGCCCAAATTGGTCACAAGGGGACTTTGTTTGCAAAAGGGAGGTATGGAAATAATAAAATAATACAAGAAAAGGGATTTTAAATGCACCTGCAAAAAATTATTAGTTGCAGCCTGAATTTAAATATTATACCTGTCGTGATCGCCATCTACAGATTTATTGACGTTATAGAACGTCATTGATCGCGAGGATAAGTTGTGGGATTAGGATTGAACTCCTATGCTAAACACCAGCCTGTCAGCTTTTGCAGCTAAGGTTGCCTAAGGTTTTAACTAATCTGGGTTTTCTATCCTAATTGATCTAATCTAAAAGGGAGGGTGTTGGCCCATTATCTGCAGGAGGATTGAGCACGTTCCCGGGTACCATCCGTTGGCTCCCTTGGGCTAATCGGTTTAATGGCTATGATTGGTTTTGAAAATATGAGGTGTGGTGTGGACCTAATTGGACCTAGGCTAAGAATTTTGGTAGCGATTTCCTAGGGCTTGGATCTAAGGCTAGCTTTTCTTCTAATGAGGCTACTCGGGAATCGAAGCAAGTGGGCCAACCCCACCATGCTTGACTGCTCTACGAGACTTTTAGAAGAGAGTCGCAAATCTAAGAGCCAGATACTTAGAGTGCAACTTTGTTCTATTTCAAAATCTTAGAGCTAACCTCGAGTTTTCCAAGAGAGAATAAGCAAATATTGTTATGTAGAATGAGAGGGCAAGTGCCCTATTTATAGTATATAGTCGATAATATGCTGAGAGTCCAGTGTATAATCCAGAATTATATGTTGGAGGTTTGGCGTATAGTCCAAAATATACGTTGGGAGTCCAGCGTATAATAAATTATGCGCTATGGTTATAGCGTATAATCCAGGCGGCCACCGGTTAAAATCGGTCAAGTGACCGGATGACCGGATCGATCTGGAAGGTTAGAGTCCGAGAAGAACTTTCCTTAATTATACATTGTAGGTATAGCATATAATCAGGAAGTCGGAGCGGCTTGAAAGAGAGAAACACAATCCCAATTGGATTGATTATACACTGGGATTCTAGCATATAATTCATTATACGCTGGGATTCCAGCGCATAATCAAGCGAGTTCGGTTCGAGGGAAGTAGAGTCCTGGTGCTTCAACAGGTTGATTATATGCAAAAGTGCTTGCGTATAACCCATTATACGCTGGGAGCCCAGCGTATAATCCGCCATAAGATCGGGGTTGAAGTGGGTTCGATTATAGGCTAAGAGTCTAATGTATGATCAATTATACACTGAGACTCCAGCGTATAATTCCCAAAGGTAAGGGACTCTAGGCATTTTTGGAGAAGGCTAGTTTTTCCAGAAATTGTGGGCAAGGTCAAGATTGACCAAATGTTTTGCATACTTCGAGGGGGCGAAAATTGGGTGTCTACAGATGTCCTTCTTCGGCTCGTTCTTGCGGAGAAAGAAGTAGACACCCGTTATCGGTGACAATCATCTTGGGAACTCCAAACCTTTTGATGATATTCCGAATGATGAAGTTCACTAATATTGAGGCAGTGATATTGACATATGTTTTTGCCTCTGCCCATTTGCTGTGATATCTGATTGCTGTAAGAATGAAGGCGTGTCTATGAGTGTTCCCGACTATGTCAGTGAATGGCCCAATTATGTCGAACGCCCACATTGTGAATGGCCATGGTGAGACCATGGAATTTAGTGCTACTGATGGTGCCTTAATGAGTGCGGCATGTAACTGACATTGCTTGCAGCGTTTGACATATCTGTAATAATTTGATGTCATCTCTGGCCAATAGTAGCCCCGCCTCATGATCTTCGCTGAGAGTTTCTGGCTCTCGGCATGAGCGTCGCACATGCTTGTGTTTGCTTCATGGATGATAAATTACCCTTTCGCTTCCATGACACAACTTAGCAAGACCCCTTTAACGAATGCTTTCTTATAAAGTACCTCGCCTAAGATGCAGAATCTGGCACATTTGTTCCTCATGGCCTTTCGTTCAATTTTATAGGCGTAGGGAGGAATGTACTGGTGTTTTAGGAAGTTCCAAATGTCACAGTACCATGGCTGCCCATCGTCATTGGGGGATTGTTGGAATCTGAAGGTTGCGAGGGTTGCCTCTTTCTTCGCAAAGTCTTTTGTTGTAGACTCTTCTTCGTGCTCAATAGCTTAGGTAGAACAGGTAATTCTGGCTTGACTTTTTAGGCTACTTCGTGTGCAGGCACGCTAAGGTTTTCGATGATGAATGACCTCATTCTTTGCCCGACTGGTATTTGTATAACAAAGGCTAAAGTGGCTACAAAATCTACTAGCTCAATCTCTAGTCTTGGATGTGGGTAAAGGAAGTTCTTTCAAACTTCTTTACCAGAGATTGAGCAAGTTCTAGGTAAGTCATTAGCCTCCTTTCCTTCGTCTTCCATTCTCCAATTACCTGTGATATCACAAGTTTGGAATTGCCAATAGTTTTTAACTATTTGATCCCTAGTTACAATGTAGCTCGTAGTCCGGCGATGAATTCCTCGTATTCAGTGACATTATTAGTGACTGAGAAGTCAAGTTGAAAAGCTCTTGGTATGACAATTCCTTCTGGACTTAATAGGACTATCCCAATGCCCTTCCCTTTCTAATTAAGAGCCCTGTAGAAGATGTTTTATCGGGTTCTTCTTGAATTGAGAGTAGGTCTTCATCGGGGAAATCTGTGTGTACTGATTCATTGCCCGGGAGTGGAAGGTTACTGCAGTGATCGGTGATTGCCTGCCCTTTGACTGATTTTTGAGTGACATGGGTGATGTTGAACTCCTGTAGTAGCATGTGCCATCAAGCGATCTTTTTGGACATCGCAGGCTTTTCGAATATATACTTTAGGGGGTCCATGCGAGCTAGTACCATGATTTTGTGTGCCCCAAAGTAATGACGTAGTTTAGTTGAAGCCCATACTAGTGTTAAGCATATTTTCTCCATTACGGTGTATTTCTATTCGTATTCGACCATCGTCCTGCTGAGATAGTAGATAACATTTTCCTTCTTTCCATCTTCATCGTGTTGACCCAGGATTACCCCATTGCTTTATCATTGATTGAGACGTATAAAATTAAGGGATTTCCAAGGACTGGTGGTGATAAAATGGGAGGGTTGAGAAGGTATTTCTTAGTGTCGTCAAAAGCTTGCTGGCAATGGTCATCCCAAACGTACTGAACTCCTTTTAGTAGCCAATAGAAGGGGTCACATCTATTTGAGTGCTGAGAAATAAATCTCCTAATAAAATTGTAACCTTCCTATTAGGTTGTGTAGTTCTTTGATGCTGCTGGGAGGCGGCATTTCGAGAATCGCTTTGACTTTTATCGGATTGACTTCGATGCCTCGCTTACTAACCATATAATTTGTCAGAAGCCACCCCGATTACACATTTCTTTGGATTCATCTTCAACTGGCATTCTACAATCACTCTAGTATGATTCGGAGTGCTTTTATGTGGCCAACCCGAGTATGTGACTTGGCCAATATATCATCGACATAAACCTCGATACATTTGTGCATCATGTCATGAAAAATAGCCATCATGGTGCGTTTGTAAATGGCACCTGCATTCTTTAAGCCAAATGGCATGACAACATAGCAATAGGTTCCCCATGGGGTAGTGAACGATGTCTTCTTTTGATCGATTTCTTGTAGTCGGATTTGATTGTACCCTGAAAATCCATCCATGAAGGATAGCATCTCGTGTCTAGCAGTATTGTCAACCAGAGTGTCATGTGAGGAAGTGGGAGGTCATCTTTTGGGCACGCTTGGTTAAGTTTTCGAAAGTCGATGCATATTCGTATTATGTCATCTTTCTTAGCAACTGGCACTATGTTAGCGATCCATTTTGGATAGAGGACGACTCGGATGAACTTGGCTTTGTGTAGCTTGTCGACTTCTTCTTTGACTTGTAGTGCGGTTTGAGGGTGCATCCTTCTTAACTTTTGCTTGACGGGTTTAGCATCAGGTTCCTGGATCAAATGGTGTTCTACCAATCTTGGGTCCAAACCAGACATGTCTTCATATGACCAGGTAAAGGAATCGAAGTGTTTTTAGAGGGCTTGGACTATCTGTTGTCGTTCCTTAGGACTAAGCATGGCACTGATTAATAATTTCCTTGGTTTTTATGTCAAAGTTGATCTCTTAAGTAGGTTCTGCGACAGCCTGAGTCTGCTAGTCGAAACGCTTGATAATCCATTGGAATTCTTGTGCTTCTTTAGTCATTGGTCCTTCTTCCACGTCAACAAGCTCGTAAACTGTAAGACTATCACACTAGGGAAATAAATTTTTGAGAGGTAGCCCATCATCAATGCAGTCAATGACTGCGACACCCTCGGTAAGGTGTAAATCGAAGCTATTCATCCTCGTCTCAAATTCATGGAGTATCTCGGCTGGTATGATTACCAGATTGTGCCTTTGTCGAGATGCTCCACATTTTTGTGTGTGAATGGCAGTAAGGTTGTGCTAAGGGTGATCAGAAAGTGGCATTGTTGTGTCAAAATTAGTGACACGGTTCGACCTGATTATTTCATCATGAGCTCTTCTTTCTTTGATTTTGTCAGCATGACCATTACTCGTAGCATTAAGAAAAAAGTCCCTTGGGTTCATATGTGGGTTAGAACGTATGTCGGGTACAAAGGGTTCCCTCTCTTTTTCAAATTTTTCAAATTTTTTTAGTTTTTCAATTTTTAAATTTTTAGGGATTTTGGGGTTTTATACTTTTTTGGACTTTGGAAATATGTAGGATACAGGGTCGACTTCCCAAAGAGGAGTCGACAAGGGTGGCTCCCTTAGTTGGGGGAGAGTGACGGTTGTCGGAGCCGTACGTGCGAGCCTTCGAATTGTATGGATTCATTCAAAAATCGGCATTTTGTTTTGTGTCGATCTCGTCTCCCTCTTGTGTAATCCTGTGGATGAGCAACAAAGGTGGTGAACCACTTGTTGAACCGACCTCTTCTATCATATAGATTGTCTCATCTTTCGAGTCGCTTTGGTTTTCAAAAAGAGTTTGAAGATGGAGATCTGTTGACTCTTCTTCCTCATGGTTGAACAGATTTGGCTGACCATCTTCTAAGGGTGGCAACGGTACTACTTCTCGCGGTTTCCAATACTTTTGTAAGAAGATGTACACCGTACAAGGAAGGTCATCCCGATGCGAAATGCACGAGTCACCCCATGGGCACTCCCAATTAGGCAGAGGTTCCCAAGTTTGTTTCAGGATTATTAACTCTTATTCAAGCTCTTCGTTGTTCTCTTCTCGGAAAAGCTCTTAGAGATCTACCCTAGGTGTTCTTCTAACTCAAGTGCGGGAAGGTCTAACCGACAATCTTTGTCGTCGCTAGGAGGTGGTTGTCATTCTTCTTCTATAAATCTCCAGAAGATTTGAACCTGTGTGTAGACACCCAAATTTAGCCTAAGACCCGATCGATACATACTTCGAGAAAGGCACACCCTCGAGCTTCTAATAGCATCTCCCTAACCCCTAGGCACCTTTCCAAACCCATAGGAACTTTTCCAAGCCCTTAGGAATCAAACCTAAACCATTAGAACCCTTCTCGAACCTGTTTTGAATCCTCCTAAATAGTGGATGAGTGGAGGAGTTCCAAGCTTTGCACAGACCTCTACTAGAGCTAAGACATAACCCATCAGAAAGGGAATGTTCCCAGCTTTCCAACAAACCAAGAATCGCCTCAATCCGAGTTATATATCAAAAGATAGGGCGATTTGAAAATAAGGCTAAGATGAAAGGATTTGGCCTAGCGTGTATAATATACACGCTAGGCAAAATTGGCCTTCTTCCTCCATATTTGAGCTCCAGAACGGGCTCTAAACTTCTCAGGGACACTGTTCCTAAGCCTAACATGTATAATATACACGCTAGGCTTAGCTACAATGATTTTGGGATTTTTTCCGAAATTCACTTTTGGTGTTTGACTTGTTGACCACCCTAATGTTTGGGATGGCTTTTGATAGGGCTATTGCACCCCCATTTAGAGCCCTCCCTATCATCTACCATTAAAACCCAATTCACACTTTTCCAAAACCTTGAAAAACCTAAAATCCTTAGGTTTTCTATTACCTAATTGCTAAACCCATTAGGACTTAAGCATCTCACTAATCCTCTCCTTTTCTATAAATAGAGAGGCACCCCTCCTCCCTTGTTAGAGGCTTGAAAAATTTTCAAAAGAGAGAAAAATATTAGAGAGCTCCTTCTTCCCCTTTTGAGCACTAAACCATCAAAATTCCAAAACTGAGTTTTGTCCTTAAAACCTCATTTTTCACCATCAATCTTAGACATCTAGCTAGAACTGGTCCTTAGAATTCTTCTCTCACCTCTTACCTACCAAGTCTTAGAGATTCAAACCCATTCCACTACTCTTTTCCTATCGGAAGCTCATCGAAATGCAGCCATGAAAAGGTCCACGATTGCGCTACAAGGGCCCTAGAGCTCCGGCTCTCCCCTCTATTCCTCTACCTTCTTTGCTTTTCCTCTATCCTAGAATTTGAGCTGTTACACAGCCAAAATTTTGGTGCTTACGGGAGGCTTAAATAAGATCAGAGTGCCTGCGGGCAAGATGAAGTGTTGTTACTTTTTATATTTTTCTTTGTATTTGGCCATAAGTAGAGACCTCTTACGAGTGGGTTGATCGGGTGCCTAACACCTTCCCGATCAATAACCGAAGTCCCTACCCAAGAGCCTTTGGCATACACCGAAATCATAGTCATATTTTTGCACCTCAGTGCTTTTAATATTGATTTAGGTTTTTCGAGACACCAAAAGCTCTAGGTGACGACTCTATATTTACCAATACGAGCGCATTGTCGCGATGGACTCGCAAGAGCCCACGATTGCACAGATGGTGACCCTGCTAGGGACATAGCCTGTAGAGCTTCTCCTTGAAGTATTGGCCTTTTGTTTGTGCTTATTCTTATATTTTTAATTTTACTATCCTTCTTTGTCTCTTTTTCGTCCTCACTCCTACGATTCTGTCAATTTTTGCTTACCCCTATTTTTCCGTCATTTACCTGCCTTAGCCGTTTGGCAGATTTACTTGAGCATTTATTTTTTGTCATTTACATGCCTAAGCTAATTGGCGGGCTTATTTGTGCGTTTTACCACCTTAGTCGATTGGCAGGCCTACTTGAGCTTTTAGATTTCTTGCAATCATATTCCATCAGTGGACGCCGGCCCGTAAAGGCGGCACGGGATTGTCACAACCCATCTTTGAACATTAAGCAAACTGTCTTTTTTTAAATTGAATTTAAAAATTAAACCTTAAAAGTGAACTAAGGGACTTAATTCATTTTTACGTTGGTAGATTTTAGAAAAAGGTGAGAATTTAGGTAGCGATGCAAACGTCTCGGTTCTTAGTACGACTTCAGCCCCTAGTAGTAATGATCTGAAAAAGTACTACCCTATCCAGTATCTGAGAAGGCGCTTGCACTGGAGGTATATCGGGGGCTAGCCGAGCTTAAGAAAAAACCCAAAAACCCTTTGAGAGTGCGTTAGTTGTCCCGAAACGGCCTTATATCCCTAGGTTCGCTGAGGAGGGACCCGAAATAACAAGAAAATCAGTCCCTGAAAGCACCACTTCCAGAAAACCCAAAAAAAGTAGACCAATTCGGGTATGTTGTTGCTATCTCAAAATATAAATATATATATTTTTAGGCTAGTGTGTATAATACACACGCTAAGCCAAAAATCCCTAGAATTGCTCTAGCGTGTATAATATACACTCTATGCCAAAAATCCTCATATTTAGCCCAGCGTGTATAATATACACGCTAAGCCAAATCTCCAAATTTTTTGGCCTAGCGTACATAATACATACGCTAGCCTATTCTAGCTGGACAGCCCAAATATAGGGCCTTTTTATAGTTTCCTGAATCCCCCGCTTAGTGGTTTAGTATCCCCGATAAATCCCACACGTTTCGACACCCAATACGTCATCGCCGGTCAAAAGAGGTCACCCTCTTATTGACTTTTATCGAGGGATCGGGTCATCGCATGGACTTTCGTGCCTTCACATAGAACAAAGGGTTTCCTTTGTTTCTTTCGAAGTACGTCGGGATCCTGTCGTGGGAAATATTAGGGGTGTGAATGCCACCCTAAATGAAAATTCCCGAAAAAGCACCGTAAAAAGGGCCAAAATCTTTTTCCAAAAATTTAAAAAAAAAAAAAAATATATATATATATATACATATAAACTCAAGAGAAATCAAAAAACCAAAAAATATAGAACGTGTGGTGTTGGAACAACGGCATCGCCTTATCCTCCGTTCTCCTGTAGGGGAAGAAGAAGACGGGTTTTTAGTCCTCACCCAAGGAACCCGTACCCAACCTGCCAACAAACCATGTCGTAGGCGGTCGATCCGACTTATGTCGACCTCGATTCATCCCCAACCCATTCCCCATTACCTTCCCATTCGGAGGAGATTCCTATCTCCCTTCCACTCACCCAATCCCCATTTACCTTCACCGGACCCTTCGGTGCACCCATATTTCCATCCACATCCTCCCCATTCCCTCAAAATTCATCCCCTTTCCCCCCATACCCACTCCAAATTCACATTCCACATCCATCCAACTTACACCCCATTTTTCCCACACCTCCACCCAAACTATGTCCCAATTTTCTCCACCTGTGCAAACCATATCCACTTTTTCCACATCCGATCCAAAATCTTTGTACTTCATTCCCCCAAAATCCTAACCAACCTCCCATTGTCCATACCATCCAAGGCTCCCATCAATCATGGGGCCATTTAAGTGGGCCTCAAGGCTCAATAACCTAGGCCCAAGCCCATCAAGGCCCAATACCCCAAACCCATCAAGGCCCAATAGCCCAAACCCAAGCTTATCAAGGCCCAATGCTCTATGCCCAAGCCCATCAAGGTCAAAACTCAAGAACCCCATTTTCAAACCCTCCATAATTCCCACATTCGCCCAACAAGCCCCATCCCCCCTCAAATAATGCACCCATCCCATCCAATCTCTCAACATGGCGTGGGCCTCACTCACCCACATATCTCACACCCAATCGAGCATGGGAATCCATCCCATAACGTCAACCACCCCCAATTCACTCATCCTCCTACCTCTTAAACCCATTCCCATGGGTTCCTCCAAATGCAGTGGCCTCATCAAGCACTAGCCCAAAATCTACAGCTCACTCATCCTCTCACCCGGCAAGTTACTCATCAGAGCTTCCCCCATGTACAGTGGTAACACCAAGCACCCATCCAGTCCACTCAGAACTAACAGGATAACCTCACCCTCCCTCCACCATATGTGGATCCACTGTATGAGGAGGATTAGATCAAGAATAGTGGGGCCTATGCAAGGGCATTCACCAGTTTCAATCCCTCACCACCCGTGTTCACCTACCCACCAACAGCCTAAAGTGAGTGGAGGTAGCCTGTTGAAGGGTCGGCCCTGCCATCCAGGGAGTCAGAGCTATTAAAAGAACAAATGGATAAAATCCAAAAATAGCTGATGAAGATGGTGGAGCTGAAATCTATGCCACAGACTTTTCTGACTTGTGCCTATTTGAGGAAGTCCCTTTGCCCCAAAAATTTAAGGTGCCAATCTTTGACAAATGCAATGGCACGGGCAACCCCATTGCACACCTCTAGTCCTACTACAGGGACATGTTCCAGTGTGGCAGAGACAAACGACTCCTCATCAAAGTGTTTCAGAAGAGCCTTACGGGCCCAGCTTTGAGGTGGTTCACTTTCCTGGAACCCTCCATGATTAAAACCTAGAAGGACCTGACCCACATGTTCCAAGACCAATATGTCCACAATATAAACATTAACCCTTGCAAGTCAGATCTAGCCCGACTAAAGTAGAAGCCCGACGAAACATTCAGTGACTACCTTGGGTGGTGGAGGACATTGGCAACTCAAGTGAGAAACAGAATAGCATATGATGAGCAAATCGAGATGATCTCAAAAAACACTCTGCCGGTCATCTCGGATTTTCTAGTGTACCAACAACAGTCCAGCTTACGGACTTGGTAAGGAATGCCAATTTTTGTGAAGATGCCATAAGAGAAGGGTGGTTAAATAAAGTTTTAAACAGCGGGGTCCGAAAGTTCATTGAATAGAGGAATGAGAGAAGAACCAGGGCGGATATACAGGCAGTCGTAACTACACGACCCAATCCCAGCATAACCCCATTCTAGTTTAAAGCAGCACAATCAACCCCAACACGAAGCAAACAGATACAGAGAACCAGAAATGGACAAGGGGCACAGATGACCCCATAACAGAAAAGGGCTCGTTTCGATCGAGTCTTTACACCTTTGAGGCAGTCCTTGAATATCCTATTGCCCTTATTGATCGAAAAGGGTTTGGTCACCGCACTCCAGTCGCGACCTCCGCCAAATCTGATCTCAAGAAATTACGACCCCAATACCCACTGTAATTTCCATCAAGGATCAGGCCACCCGACTAATCCATGCTTTCTCTTAAAGCATGCGATACAATATTTAATAGAGGCCGACAAAATCATTCCTCCAGCACTTTTTCAGGCAAACCAGCATGCCAATATACATCAGGTTCCGTTGCCACCACATCCACCAGGTGGAACGGGCTCGAGGTCCACCGTCAACATGATAGAGGAAGATGGCAAAGAGTTTGACCCTTTATTAATCACTGAATTATGCCACGTTTCACCTCCTAACCTAGCCCTTACTAGACCTTAGAGCTGTTTAATAATTGAGTATTGAGCATATTTTTATAGTTAGAAATACGTTGCAGTATGAGCAGCAATCCATCTCACAAGTGCCAAGAAGAGAGGAATCAGAGCCAAGCATTGGAGATGTTGGAAAAAATAGAGATTGAACCATGGTGGTCCCCCGCCAATAGGATTTTCAGCATGCCTTGGACCCCTAGAAGATCTACATTTAGGGGAAAGTGGGGCCCACACTTAGAGGAGTACAGCAGCAGACTGGACAAACCAGCAGAGAAGCAGAAATCCAAGCTTGAGCAATTGTCGAGTAGTTCAACACCTTCATAAATGCAAGCTCGAGTAGCTCTTTAGCAAGCTCGAGCAGCTCTCAAGCAGATAGGAGCTTCAGAAGAGACCTCTTGAGCAGTTGTCGAGCACATCAATGTTGCACATTCCATTCCCTTGAGCACACTCGAGCAGTTCAAAACTTTGTTGCAGCAACCACTCGAGCACTTGAAGACTGCTGCACTATATCCACTCGAGCAATCACTTGAGCAGTTCAGTGCCTTCAGAATAATCCTATCGAGAACTTGTCAAGCTGCCTTCAAAAGCATTCCATTCACTCGAGCAGATCTAACTTCAGACCTTCAGCTACTCAAGATATGCTTGAGATTATATTCTAAAACCTCTAACCACTCGAGGCTTGGGTCCCAGCATATTTTGACAGACCTCAGGGGTAATTTTGGAAATGTTGCACATATGGGACACCTGTCCAAGTGTATTGTGCTTTTCCTAATTGTCAGGGGCAATACTTGGCTGAAAATGAGCCACATCAGTAGAATCCTAACTAATTTGATTCTCCTTTTTCTGATTGGCTAAGGCAAAAAGTCACTTTATGGATTGTATATAAGCCATGTAAGCATGCAGAAAAAAGGATCAGAAAGCAAGGAAGTCGGGAGAATATTCTTGCCTTAGGTCATTTTTAGGGTTAGGTCATCTTTTTATTTTTCTTCTTTCCTTAGCCCAACATGTCTGGCTAAGCCTCTGTAATAGATAGGGATGATTTAAGCTATAAAAGGACTATGTAAGAGCATTGTAAAGGGTCTAAAGGTCTGCAGAGACTGTTGCTTTGAGGGCTAATCCATTGTAAGTACCTTTTAAGTAATGAGAAGTTGTTTTTACTGTTTCATTAAATCTATAAGTTCTTGTGTTTTGCATTTGGATCTCTATAGATTTTTTGCACCTATGAATGCATGAGCTTGTAGCCTTGCAAACATAGTGGCTGCAGTGGTTTTCTTATTCTGACTTTTTAACCCCTATGACTGGAGTATATCCACGGGATATCCTATGACCATTCAAGTGGACAGGATATAGCCCTAGGACTAGTCCATATCTCAGGGTTGGGTTAGATTCTTTTTCCTTGCATTTGTGCTTGTAGCCAAATGAAGGACAGCTGCAGATCCAGCTCTTGTTCTGCCTTGTCATATCTTTTTTAGTAAATATCAATCCTTAGCTATTTACTTCCCACATTTTCTGTTTATTTTATCAAATCTTTTTCACCCTTCTCTAAACCCCCTTTCTTTAGATCTAGTTTTTATTTCTTTTTTAGTTTAGTTTGTGACAACCCAAAAACACCCTCTCTTTACCTTGCTTTCTAGTTTAAGTTTAGAGCTGCCAGATCTGTAGTAGATCTAAAGATCTACTATTATTTTTAGATCATTAATCCCTGTGGGACAAACTCTTACTTATTAAAACTTACTATAACAGCCCTAGAACTTACAGGACTGTGGTTGTTTTGTGTTGTGTGTTCTGATTTTATTTTTTGGCCCCCCTCTTTATCTATTTTGTCCCCTTTCTTTATTGCCATTATATTTGGGCCATTTTTAATAACAATAAAAAGAACACAGCCAGACAATAACAAGTTTTTGGCGCCGCTGCCGGGGATTTTAGATCTAAGTAGTAGATCTGAGTTTTTCTTTATGTTTTCATTCAGATTTGTTTACTGCATTTGTTGTGTTTGAATAAATTAATGCTGTATTTTTAGGATTTGTGCAAATTTGAAGCAGTAGTAAAGAGGGAGAAATTAACTTGCAGTTGGAGCAACTTCTGCCTTAGTTTGCATCTCTTTCTCTCTTATTATAATTTCATCTTTGCTTGCTTTATTTCGGTAGTAGTATTTAGCATTTTTTACATTTGTTATAAGTTGTCTGTTTACTTGTTGTGTGTGTTGTATGTTGGAAAGAAGATCACTTAATACTGAGTTAGAACTTTTGAATCCTGAAATAGAGAGAGTCCTTAGACCTAGGCAAATAGCACATACCCCTGTTGAACTTATAGAGTCATTTGAGATCGGAGAGCAACCTAGACCCCTGAGGGATTACTATGCACCAGGGGCATATTCATCCCCCTTTTGCATTCAATTCCTCACAATTGAGGGTAATTATAAGAATAAACCTCAGACCATCCAAATATTACCATCCTTTCATGGGTTAAGTAAAGAGGATCCTTACAAGCACATTAATGAGTTTTTATCTTTATGCACAACCTTCAAAATTGCTGGTCTGGGAGATGAAGCCACGAAAATGAGATTGTTTCCTTTTGCCTTAAAGGATAAGGCTAGAAATTAGCTTAACATGCTCCCACCTAATACATAACATCTTGGAATGCTCTACAATGTCAGTTCTTGGCTAAATTTTTTCCCATGAGCAGAACCAGTCAATTGAGAAAGAGAATCATTTCTTTTGCTTAGTTCCTAATTGAAGATTTCCATGAAGCTTGGGAAAGATTTTAAGGAACTGCTGAGACAATGCCCACACTACCAAATTTCCAAATGACAGCTTGTTGAAAGCTTTTACCAGGGGATTAATTTTAAAAGTAGAGATATGGTGGATGCTTTATGTAGTAGCACTTATCTCAGCAAGACTGATGAAGAAGCTTGGGACTTGTCTGATATTATCAGTGAAAACTCTATGCAGCAAGAGACTCTGTCAAGAAATGACATTAGGCATGCTACAAGAGCTGCAAGAGAACCCACTTCTAAAGGAAAATTATATGAATTAAATGTGTATAATAACCTAGAGAAGAAAGTGGACAGTTTGTCTCAAAATTTCGATAAAGTGCTGAGTGTGTTGCAGCCCCAAACAGCTACACAAGTTGGAGAGGTATGTCTGATATGCCAATCACCCACATACTCACTGTTAGACTGTCCATATGTTGGCCAATATCCTGAATTAGTAATGGAGCATGCTAATGTTTCTCAATCATATGGGCAACAGCCTGCTGGGTATCCTTGGAGGAACCATCTTAATTTGAGATGGAGACAGGATAATTTTTAGCAACCCCAGCAGCAGCAGATATTGCCCTACAGACCACCCCAGCAGTACAATCAAGGTTATGTTCAGAGACAGCAATTCCCTCAGTCAGTGGCACAGCCAAGTCAGTTGACCCTACCACCACCACAGACCAGAGCCCCCTCCTTTGAGGAGAAGGTTTTATCCTCACTACAAAACCTCAACTCCCTGACATAGACTGTGAACTCCCACAGTCAGAGTATCAAAAAGATTGAAGACCAGCTGAGTCAAATTTCAAACACTCTGACTAAGAGAGAATAGGGTAAGCTTTCAAGCCAGACAATGACCAACTCCAAGAGACAGTTTATGATTGGTGAAGCTCCCTCAACTCATGAGGAAGCTAAGGCCATCACCACCTTGAGGAGTGGTAAAGTGGTGGATGACCAAGTAGGTTGTGAGGCAAAGAAGAGTGCAGAAGAAGAAGACTCAGTTCCTGTTGTTAAGCAACAGGAGGAAAATAATGGGGTTGTTGTTGAGCCCCAATAGTTGAAAAAAATTAAGAAGATAAAAAATAGTGATATAGATGTTAGGCTAGCAGTTGAGGTATCAGCAGTACCTCATCTGCCATTTCCTCATGCTTTCAAAGGGCCTTCTCCTTTTGATAAGGGGAATGCCAGAATGGAGGAGATGATGGACACATTCAAGCAGGTGAAAATCAATTTGCCTTTGTTTGATGCCATCAGGCAGGTCTCGACCTATGCTAAGTTCCTTAAGGACTTGTGCACTCAAAAGAGAAAAGCTAGGATTCATTTGTCTAAGAAAGTTTTTGCAGCTGAAAAAGTAAAATCTGTTTTGTCCATAACTACACCAGCTAAGCTTTAAGACTCGGGGGTACCTACCATCCCCTGCATCATAGGTGACCATACCATAGGAAGAGCTCTCTTGGATTTGTGAGCTAGTGTCAATCTGCTTCCATACTCAGTATATGAAAAGCTAGGTTTGGGGGAGCTAAAACTCAAACTTGTGGTCGTCCAGTTTGTTGACAAGCCTGAGAGAAAACCTATGAGCATTATGGAAGATGTGCTGGTGAGAGTAGATAAATTTTTCTTCCCAGCTGATTTTTTAGTGTTAGACATGGAGCCTACAGAGTGCAGCACTCCAATACCTGTCATTTTGGGCAGGAATTTATGGACACTGCTAATGTTTGCATTCAATGCAGGTCTAGAGTGATGGAAGTCACTTTCAAAAATATGAAAGTTAAGCTGAATATGTACAAGGCTGTCAATCAGCCTCAATTTGACAATGGGAACTATTTTGGAGTAGATGTCACAGATGAATTGGTGGAAAAGACATTACCCAGACTGCTAGAATGGGATAAGGTGTTAGATGATTTTGAGGAAGTGCGGGCTGAGGTTGTTGAGAAGGAGACTCCCACTCTAGTTGCTGAAGAAATGAACACACTGGATTCTTCAGTGGCCTTAGTGTAGCACTCTACATGGAGACCTACCTTGCTATCCCTCCCTCAACCCTCCAATGCACCTTTGCTACCTTCTGTGGAAAGTCCACCAAACCTGGAGCTGAAGCAGCTCCCAGATTCTTTGAAATATGCATTCCTGAGGCAGAATGAAAAACTACCAGTAATTATATCGTCATCTCTCACTGAGGAGTAGGAGGAGGAATTACTTTGTGTCCTCAGGAAGCATAAGAAAGCTATTGGATGGACAATTATTGATTTAGAAGGAATTGATCCGTCTGTTTGCATACACAAAATTCACTTGGAAGAGGATTCCAAACCCTCTAGGGAAATATAGAGAAAGCTGAATCCTCACATGTAGGAAGTAGTCATGAAAGAAATTATCAAATTGTTGAATGCTGGAGTCATTTACCCTATTTTTGATTCTAAGTGGATATCACCTATCCAGGTGGTCCCCAAGAAATCTGGCATCACAGTAATACCAAATGAGTCTAGAGAGTTGATGACAACTAGAGAGACCACTGGTTGGAGAATTTACATAAATTACAGGAAATTAAACCCAAAGACCATAAAGGATTACTTCCCTCTATCTTTTATTGATCAGATTTTGGATAAGTTGGCAGGCAGAGCCTATTACTGCTTTCTTGATGGATATTCTAGTTACAACCAGATACAAGTGTATCCTCAAGAGAAAAAAAAAACTACTTTCACCTATCCATTTGACAGCTTTGCCTATAAAAGGATGCCATTTGGACTATGCAATGCTCCTGCCACTTTTTAAAGCTGCATGTATATCATTTTTTCTGTTATGATTGATAAGTTTTTAGAAATCTTCATGGATGACTTTTTAGTCTATGGGGATGATTTCAGTCAATGTTTGCATCACCTCTATCTTGTGCTTCAAAGGTGTGAAGAAACCAACTTAATTTTGAGCTAAGAAAAGAGCCACTTTATGGTCACCCAAGGAATTGTGTTTGGCCATGTGGTATCCCAGGAGGGCATAGAGGTTGACAAGGCAAAGGACCTGATTTCACATCTGCCCCCATCAAAAGCCATCAAACAAGTTAGATCATTTTTAGGACATGTTGATTTTTATAGAAGGTTCATTAAAGATTTCAACAAGAACTCCAAACCCTTATGCCACTTGCTTTGTCGAGATGTGTCATTTGTGTTTGATGCTGAATGTGTGAGGGAATTTGAGATATCAAAAAAATGTTTGACCTCTACTCGAGTGATCCAGGTCCCAGATTACACTCTTCCCTTTTAATTGATGTGTGATGCATCTGATTTTGCTGTTAGAGCTATTTTAAGACAGAGAAGAGAGAAATTGCCCTGTGTAGTTTACTATGCCAACAAAATATTGACAAAATCTCAACTGAATTATACAACCACTGAGAAAGAGCTTCTGACTGTAGTGTTTGCTTTAGACAAGTTTAGACCTTATTTACTAGGGTCTAAAATTATAATTTTTACTGACCACTCTGTCCTGAAAGACTTACTGATAAAGAAAAATGCAAAACCTAGGTTGATTCGATGGATCTTACTCTTGTAGGAGTTTGATCTCGAGATCAAAGACAAGAAAGGGTTAGAGAATATGGTAGATGATCACTTATCTCGGATTGTGATTGATGAAAGTGTTACAACACCACTTAAGGATTCATTCCCTGATGAGCAATTGTTTGCCATCAAGTCAAGTTTGCCCTGATTTGCATATATTGTAAATTACCTTACTGTAGGAAGGATCCCTTCTCACTAGTCCAAGATGGACAAAGACTTGTTCTTTTCACAAGTCAAGTATTATTTCTAGGAGGATCCTTACCTCTATAAATATTGTGTAGACTAGGTGATCAGAAAGTGTGTCCCTGACAGTGAAGTTCACAGTATTTTGATCATGTGCCATGAAAATGCCTGCGGGGGTCACTTTTGAGGGAAAAAGACAGCAGCTAAAGTGCTGCAGTGTGGTTTCTATTGGCCATCTTTGTTCAAGGATGCTTTTGAGCACTGTAAGGCCTGCATGAGATGTCAAAGGATGGGGGCATATCAAAAAGGGATGCAATTTCATTGCAACCCATTCTTGTTGTTGAGCTATTTGATGTCTGGGGGATAGATTTAATGGGTCATTTTCTTCCTTCAATGGGCTTTAATTTCATCCTTGTGGCTGTGAACTATGCTTTCAGATGGGTGGAAGCTATTGCCATAAGGACAAATGATCACAGAGTTGTCCTAAGGTTTATAAAAGAAAATATCTTCTCTAGATTTGGCACCCTCAGAGCCATCATCAGTGATGGGGGGAATCATTTCTGTAGCAGGCACTTTGAGAGCTTGTTCAAAAAGTATTTTGTTACTCATAGAATTGCTACTCCATACCACCCATAGACCAGTGGGCAGGTGGAGATTTCTAGTAGAGAAATCAAGCACATTCTAGAAAAAATAGTCAGGCAGACAGAAAGGATTGGTCCTTGAAATTGACTAATGCATTGTGGGCCTATACAACAGCCTATAAGACCCCTATAGGGATGTCCCCATTCAGACTGGTTTATGACAAAGCTTGTCATCTCCCAGTGGAGTTAGCGCACAAGGCCTATTGGGCGATTAAAAGTTTAAACATTGATCTAACTTCTGCTAATTTGAATAGGAAGCTGCAGCTGTCTGAGCTGGAAGAACTTAGGCTGGATGCCTATTCAAATTCTAAAATTTGCAAGGAGAAAGCCAAGGCCTTCTTTGACAAGAACCTTCTTAGGAAGGACTTTGTTGATGAAGCTAAGGTATGGCTTTTCAATTCTAAGCTGAAGTTTTTTCTAGGCAAGTTAAGATCCAGATGGGATAGGCCATTTACTGTCATTCATGCATTCCCATCTAGTGTTGTTGAGATCATGGACCTTACTTCTAGAAGGGTCATGAAAGTCAATGGGCAGAAGCTCAAACTTTGTGTTGAGAATATTGTGGAGCCCTCTGAAACCATTTACTTTCAAGAACCTCCTACTGATGTATGATCTCCAGCCCAGTATCATGTGTATCATAGTTGTTGCTTGTGTTTAAAATTCTGTAAATATTATACTTTGTGGTCTATTTTTCATGAATCTTGTTGTGTAAAACTGTTGATGTGCTATTGAGTGTGGATGAGTCTGTTTTGCATTAGGAATCATTAAACTTTAATATATGAGAGTGTGCTAGTCTTCATGAGTGTTAAGTAAGCCTATTTTTCTTTCTCAAGATGATCAACAACCTTCAAGGCATCCTCTCGAGATAATTTGTACATGATTTGGCTGCCCCTCGAGAGGATCTTGAACTTCAAAGCATCCTCTCGGGATAGTTGTTCCTGAGGTAATACCAAGCTTCGATAGGCTCTAGTGCTTAACAGAAGCTGCTCGAGAAGGTAGTTGGAGCCTCGATAGGATTATGCAGTTAAACAAGCTGCTCAAATGCTGCTCGAGCTAACACTTTAGAGCTTTGACAGGCTCCAGTACCTAAAAGCAACTGCTCAAGCATCTGCTCGAGCCATACATTGGAAGCCTCGACAGGATCTTGCGCTTGATTACAGCCACTCGAGATCTGCTCGAGAAAGCCATACCTGAAGCATCATCCTGTCGAAGCTCGATTGCCTGAGCTTATAAAGCTCTTGTGAGGTTCATTCTCCCACTTCCATCTCTCTGCTAAACACTCTTAACCCTTCGCTACTTCGATTTTTTTCTTCGCACTCCATTGCTTGCTACCTACTACTCCACTCGTTCGATATTGCTGATACTTTGATCAGCTATCCAAGCCGCACAGTTCACACCAAGGATTCCCTAATTTGGACCACTGTGAACTATCCTCACAAACCCTAGTTGGGTAAGCTCACTTCTTTCTCAGACCATTTTGTTCAGTGCGTACTTTTTATTGGATTGAGAACCTTATTTGTGTTGAGGATTAGTGGATTTTGAGTTTAGGAAAACCTAGGGTTTTGAGAAATTAGATAGAAGATTAGGGTTTCAACATGGCTGATAGTCATGATTTTGAGGAAACCTTAACCACCTTGCTTAGCCCTGCCCAAACCCAACCTCTCTCACCAACCAGGAAATCTAAGAGGATAGACTCATCCTCATCTCCTGCAGATCCTGTGGCCCAATCACCACCCAAGAAATCCAAAGTCAGTACCCATAAGCCAGAGAAGAAGAAGAAGGGTAAGGGGGCTGTAAGGAAGCAAAAGAAGGGCAAGGGAGCTGCCCCTGAGTTTGATCCCTTCATTATCCCAAATGATTTTGTAGAAAATCTTAGCCTGGTACCAGAGCCACTTTTAATGTCATTTTTCACTAAGGAAGAGTGGGCTAAGGAAGCCATCCTATTTTTGACAAAGGCCTCCATGAATTCTCTGTTGAAGACTCTAGAAGAAATAGTTTGCCCTAGATTAGTGAGGTTATGCTACCAGAACATTAGGGTGAAGGAGGGCCAAATAGGAAAGACCTTGTGTTAGTAGTCATGATTGATAATTTTGAGACAGTTGTGGACACAACTGATATAGCACAAGTATTGGGGATCCCTGCAACATATGATCCATATCTTGCAGCCTGGGACCCCCAATCAATGCATCATTTAAGGAGATTTCCCAACACTTAGCTCAGGGGAAGAAAGCATCAGAAGATTCTATGATGAGGAGTGACATCAGTACAAACCTGTTATTCATGGAAAATGTGTTGAGGAAGAATGTGTTTGTGGCTGATCATCATAAGTGAAGGAGGCACCCAATTGTGGATGCACTGTACTCCTCCAAGAGGCATTTCTTCAATACTGTTAAGCTGATTTTTTAGGGGATGGAGGATATACATTGAAAAGTAAAGAAAAGGCAGACAGTGCAAGGTTTACCCTACAGTAGGCTAATCACAGCCTTACTCAAAAAGCCAGGATATGTGTGGAAAGTAGGAGAGCCCACTGCTGAGTTGTTACCAGCTGAATTTGGAAGAAGGTAGTGGAAAATCAGCATGGCATTGATGAACAAGAAGAAGGAAACTGAAGCAGCCCCTCCAGGGCAAACTTCTGCAGCCACATCAGCAGCAACCTCTGCAGCCTTGTCAGAGTAGCCACCTTCCACCCTTCCTTCCATTCCATCATCATCACCAGCTCCTCCTACCCTCCACTCCATACCTACATCAATACCTTCACCACCTTCTACCATTACTTCCATTCCTATATCAGCTCCTCCTCCTACCATAGTTTTCCCCTACAACCTTCCTACACCCACCATCCATAAAACATACAAAACGAAAACCCACCACCCCACCACAGAACCCAATCTATCCACTACCATACCCCCACCCATCCAAAGCCCAACACCAGACCCACCTTCCCCTTTTACCTATGATGACAGTGAGCCAATGGCTACTGCCATTGAACCACCTAACCCTGTTGAGGCCATTGATCCAATTCCCTCTCCTACCCTTTTCCCTCCCCTTTCCCCTAACCAAGACCAATTCCATATGACCCAAGACCATTTCACAATAGAGGGTTTCTCATCCCTAATGGACTCTATTGTGGAGGATATTAGGCATGAGTATACCCATCTACCTGAATCCCCACAATCCTACCATTTTAATCATGCCCCTACCTCACCATTCTAACCAATCCCTCCCACCCAACCTGTAACCCCAGCCATACCTGACCCTCTAACCCAAATCATTTCCCTCCTAATCTCTCTACAATCCCAAATCCATACCCACATAGAAAACCAAGCCTCCATCCAAATAAGTCTTAACTCCATTCGATCCACCCTTCAAACTTTTATCCCACCATCCCAACCACCCACACCTATCCCAGTCTCTACCCCTCCTCCATGCCAGCAGCCTTCTACATCTATGGCAACAGTTGATGCTACCACCCAAACTGACTTTTACCCTGATGAGCTGGCTATCGTCCCCCTTTCCACATCCTCAATCTTCACCCAAATTGAAACCACTAAGGAGGAGCTGACCCTTACCCTACCATCCATTCCCTCCCCTTCCACCCACCCTACTCCTGAAACTACTCTTGTATCCATCTCTGCTCATGATCCATCTAATTGGGTCATTGTACTAGCTAACCCAACCATCTTACCTCCAGCACCCACCCTCACTATTTAAATAGATGCCAACCCATATCTTACAGAGGATGTATGTTAGCTAGTTGCCTTTGTCAGAAATTATATCCTGCAGAGATGTGAGGATCAGCTAGAACTGATGAAGACAACTAATTGAAAAAGTTTGGAAGCAGTCATACTAGAGCATCAGAAGGAGCTGAGGGCCATGCAAGAAAGATTGGACAATGTTGTAACTATGTATCAGCTGTATGAGAGGAGGGCTAACCAATATGAAAGGCTATATGAATCTTTATCGACCACACTTATGTCACTAGGTGTTAAAGATATACAGCCTCCAGCAAAAGCCAAGGGAGTTAAAATACAAGAGCCTAAACTTCAGAAGGGCATCACCAAGCAGAGGAAACCAGCAGCTTCAAGGATAAAAGCTGGTACTGTCAAGGTAAAAAATGTCAAGAAGGGCAAGGAGAAGACTGCAGGAGACCCCATTGATCTATATTCTGATTTAGACCACCTTTAGGAGTTGTTGTAGTTAAATTTTTAAATTTTTCTGTTGTTGATTATTTTTAGGAGTGTTTGTAATTGTGAGCTGTTTCTTGTAATTATCATTGTATAGCAAGTTTCTCCTTTGAAATATATTAAACTGTGTGAATAAAATTTCTTTTTGTGCCAAACTTGCATTGTAATTAGTTCCTCTCTGTTTATTTTCTGCTAAATGTCAATTTTTTGGTGAATGTGTAATTTTTTTCCATACCCTGTTGCCCCACAATACAAATCTGTTGACATATTGAGGACAATGTTTATCTTAAGTTTGGGGGTATGGCAGGGTAGACCAATGAAGTAGTTAAATTTAGTGCAGCAGTATAGTTAGATTGAAAGAAATAAAGTTAATTCCCACCTAACCAATTATGAAAAGGAAATTAAAACTGTTGGCAGATATTTTAAAACTAAAATCGTTTGAAAATTTTACACTTCCATGAAGTTGACATCAAGAAAATTTTTCACAATCAATACTTAGTAAACCAGAGAGGAGAGAAAAAGGTGAGGATATACCCCATGAGTTCAATTGAAGACCATACCTAGTGAGATTTGGGCCTATAAAAAAAAAATCTTTTGAAAAGTGTCGTAGGCAATTTTTTCTGCTCTAAGGAATGACTGATTTAATACCTTTTCACTAGAAGTTAAGCACCCCAAATTGAAAATGTATGACAGCACTCATGACACCAAGGAGATGATTTAAGGCCATCACTTGGACAGTTTGAGGTTGAAAAGACCTACCCATTGAATTGCCCTTTGTTTAGACTGTTTGAGCTTTAAAATCTATTTTTCATTAACCAACACCACAGTAGTTGAACCTAAACCTCATGACCTAATTCAGCCTTATCCTCACTCTAAGATTTCAGAAGGTAAAAGAGAAGATGTTGAAGAAAGTTGAGAGGGGTTCAACATTTGGTGGAAGGAGAAGAGAAGAAATCCATAAGTAGCAGTGTGACAGTTGTAAATGTGTGGCATTTCATAAAAATAAATATAAAAAAAAAAAAAAAGAGCAAGAGAAGTCAAAAGAAGTACTTCATCTGAAGAATGGAAAAGAAGAGAAGAAGCTGACCACTTCAGATCTAAAAAACATGAAAGAAGATGAAGCTGTGATGAAATGAAGAAGGTGAAGTCATGAATCACCTCCTCCTCTTAGTTGATCTCTCAAATTTTGATCCCTTTCTACCCCTTTTATTCTTTTTAAACCTCAACCATAAGCCACATTACAACCCATCTAACAGACCTTAGTGATCCAAGGTGAAGTGAGCTGTCATGTGGAGATAAAGGGGTGTTTAATCTATGGTGAAAAGAACATGAAGATGTCAGGAATTAGAAGCAATGCCTATGCTCATGCTTGCAGGCTTATTTGAGGTATGTAACTGATCTTGAGTTACAGAAAATGTAAACACCCTTGAATTCATTTGTTGAGAGATAGCCCTGGTGAGGATTGGGTCTGAAGTTAAATTTATTAGGGCAATATTTAAACTTGATTTTTGAATTAATGGTGAGCTTAGTAATGATTTTCACACACTACAGTCTTGATGTAAGCTAATTGGTTGTGATGAAAGTACATGTTGATTTAAGTGTTAAGCTGTATGCAATTACTGTTTTAAACTCCTCTAAATATGAATGATTAAGGTTTGGAATGAAGCTTCATGTGTTGATATATGACTTGCCACCGTTTGCAGTATACTTAACTGTTTTATTGTGAAGTTTGTGGGTATCTTCACTGAAAACCCTCAGGAGACTTTACTCGTCCACTAGGGATCACCTAGGGGTTTAAAAGGCTTGATGCATAAACTAAATGCATCCGTGCACCCTAAGAAAGTGGCATTTAAATTTTTAGATTAACTATTTAGTTTTCCTTTGCTCGAGGACTAGCAAAGATTAAGTTTAGGGGTGTGTTAATCACTGAATTATGCCATTTTCCACCTTCAAACCTAGCCCTTACTAGACCTTAGAGCTGTTTAATAATTGAGTTTTGAGCATGTTTTTATAGTTAGAACTAAGTTGCAGTACGAGCAGCAATCCATCTCACAAATTAGAGCTAAGCATTGGAGTTGTTGAAAAAAATAGAGATTGAACCATGGTGGTCCCCCACCAATGGGCTTTTTAGCATGCCATGGACCCCTAGAAGATCTACACTTAGAGGAAAGTGGGGCCCACACTTAGAGGAGTGTAGCAGCAGACTAGACAAACCAATAGAGAAGTAGAAATACAAGCTCGAGCAGTTGTCGAGCAGTTCAACACCTTCAGAAAAGTAAGCTCGAGCAGGCTGCTCGAGCAGCTTTCAAGTAGACTCGAGCATACAGAAGCTTTAGAAGAGACCTCTCGAGCAGCTATCGAGCACATCAGTGCTGCACATTCCATCCACTCGAGCACACTCGAGCAGTTCAAAACTCTGTTGCAACAACCACTCGAGCACTTGAAGAGTGTTGCACTATATCCACTCGAGCAGTTCAGTGCCTTCAGAGCAATCCTGCCAAGAACTTGTCGAGCTGCCTTCAAAAGCATTCCATCCACTCGAGCAGATCTAACTTCAAACCTTCAGCCACACGAGATCTACTCGAGATTATATTCTAAAGCCTCTAACCACTCGAGGCTCGGGTCCCAGCATATTTTGATAGACCTCAAGGGCAGTTTTGGAACTGCTGCACACATGGGACACATGTCTAAGTGTGTTGTATTTTTCCTAACTGTCAGGGGCAATACTTGGCTGAAAATGAGCCACATCAGCAGAATCCTAACTAATTTGAATCTCTTTTTTTCAGATTGGCCAAGGCAAAAATTTACTTTATGGATTGTATATAAGTCATGTAAGCATGCAGAAAATAGATCGAAAAGCAAGGAAGTCAGGAGGATATTCTTACCTTACGTCATTTTTAGGGTTAGGTCATCTTTTTATTTTTCTTCTTTCCTTAGCCCAACATGTCCGGCTATGCCTCTGTAATAGATAGAGATGATTTAAGCTGTAAAAGGACTATATAAAAGCATTGTAAAGGGTCTGGAGGTCTGCAGAGACTGCGGCCTTAAGGCTAATCCATTGTAACTACCTTTTAAGCAATGAAAAGTTATTTTTACTGTTTCATTAAATCTGTAAGTTCTTGTTTTTTGTATTTAGATCTCTATAGATTTTCTGCACCTATGGATGCATGAGCTTGTAGCCTTGCAAACATAGTGGCTGCAGTGGTTTTCCTGTTCTGACTTTTTAACTCGTATGACTGGAGTATATCCATGGGATATCCTGTGACCATTCTAGTGGACAGAATATAGCCCTAAGACTAGTCCATATCTCAGGGTTGGGTTGGATTCTTTTTCCTTGCATTTGTGCTTGTAGCCAAATGAAGGATAGCTGTAGATCCGACTCTTGCTCTGCCTTGCCATATCTTTTTCAGTAAATATCAATCCTTAGCTATTTACTTCCCACATTTTCTGTTTATTTTATCAAATCTTTTCCACCCTTCTCTAAACCCCCTTTCTTTAGATCTAGTTTTTATTTCTATTTTTAGTTTAGTTTGTGACAACCCAAAAACACCCTCTCTTTACCTTGCTTTCTAGTTTAGGTTTAGAGCCGCCAGATTTGGAGATCTACTATTGTTTTTAGATCATCAATCCCTGTGGGACAAACTCTTATCAAAACTTGCTACAACAGCCCTGGATCTTGCAAGACTATGGTTGTTTTGTGCTGTGTGTTCTGATTTTATTTTTTGCCCCAATCTTTATTAGTTTTGTCCCCTTTCTTCATTATCATTATATTTGGACCATTTTTAATAATAATAAAAAGAACACACCCAGACAATAACAACAAGAGTTTGACCCTTCAGAGTACATCCTCATCCGGGAAGACTTTATAGCGTCAAAGCAGAGGGATTAGGAAGATAGAAGCATAAGAGTAACCGAGCCCCGAACTTGGTTGATTACTTTCCCCATCCCACACCCCAGGCAAAACTCTTAGATTTGAGAATGTATTTTCCACCACCAGCTCCCGTCAATTATGTCCAACCTAGCTTATATCAATATCAACCGTATGCAGCAGCAATCCCTATCAATTACCCAATGGTCGATTTAGCCCCATTTCTCCCACTGACACAGATTAAACACTATCGCCAATACAGATTTCTGCCAACCCCATCAACCCCATTTGGCCCACTTTTGTTTCTTCTCCCACTTATCCACCTCTAGCAAAGGTTAACCAAGTGTTATCTGCCCATCCCAATCCCCCAAACCAAGCACCCCCGAGGCCTGCATCCACTCCGTTCTAGATCCCGAGACTAACCTATGATCCAGTCAGATTCCCCTCAGTTATGAACATACGGGAAACAATGTAGGCGATGGCAGTGAAGGAGCAGTTGATTTTATTACCCGATCAGGAAGAATCTCTAAACAACATGAAGTATCGATACCAGCCGATCAAAAGAGAAGAAGGAGCCTATTGCGGTACACACCTTTGAAAAAATGAGCAGAGATAATATACTAGAAACGCAGTTGAAAAGAATGCCAACCCACATCACAATTTGGGACCTGTTAATGACATCTCCGCTCTATTTCCAAGCTCTTATGGGAGCTCTAAAAGATGCACATGTGTCCATCCAAGTAACCCCTGATGAAGTAAGACAGATAATTGGGCAAGTTT
Source organism: Chloranthus sessilifolius (assembly GCA_021018995.1). NCBI lineage: Eukaryota > Viridiplantae > Streptophyta > Magnoliopsida > Chloranthales > Chloranthaceae > Chloranthus > Chloranthus sessilifolius. The sequence continues at coordinate 91,958,131 of CM037584.1, read as the reverse complement.
TAGCTCCCAACGCCATCTCATTTTTAGATGTTGATCTTCCGAATGAAGAAAATAATCATTCCAAGCCCCTCAACATCATGGCAGAAGCAGAAAACCTGGTGATTCCATTGGTACTAATAGACAATGGATCAGCCTTAAATGTGTGATCTCTGAGAACTGCAACCAAGATAGGGGTGGATCCCTCCACGTTCAGGCCAACCAGAACGAGCGCCAGAGGATTTGATAACACAAGAAGAGAAATAATTGGAGAAGTCAATCTTGAGCTCACTATTGGACCAATGAACTTTTCCATACCTTTCCAAGTTATGGGCATCAAATTCACATTCAATCTGTTATTAGGACGACCATGGTTACACGAGGTTGGGGCAATGCCTTCAACCTTGCACCAAAAGCTTAGATTCGTTTCAAAGCAGAAGATCGTCACCATTCTGGGTGAGGGGCAGGAGGAAGGAGAAAAGGTTACTCATAGCTTCGAGAATCTCAAAGTGCTGGATGTGCCACACACGGCCGAAGACACAGACCTCCACAACTTTGAATATGATGTATCGACAGTAATCTCTGAGCCCATCGAGAGGATCACCATGAAGACCAGAGGCAAAATGGTCTCAGTTGTGGCCATGCTCCAGAAATGGGGCTATCAGAAAGGTAAAGGATTGGGACCTCGTTTGCAAGGCTAGAAGGACCCAGTAAGGGCCAGAGGTGGGCAACATATCAGATTTGGGTTAGGTTACAAGCCCACTGAGGAAGAAGTTCAGGAAGCCAAAGAGAAGGCTCGAACCATAGCCGCTGCCAAAGCCCGGGGTATGGACCTAGAGGATGAACCCCGCCCTATACCTCACATCCGGAGTACATTCGTGAGTGCGAGGGTCATGAAAATTGATCATAATGGGGCAACACAGCTGACTCCACACAAGCTGGTATCCACTATTCACCCAACCAATCCCCAAATCATTTCCCCCATTATGAAAATAGATCTAGCATCTCTATCCCTCTTCGAGGAAGAGGTTCCCCCATCCATGCGCCCCCTCTGCGGTAAACCATCACAAACCCATGTTGACGTTCGAGGACCGGGTTCCGGTTGAGCCCATGATAAACATGATGGAGTCAGACTCCCAAAAGTCATCTCGCTCGGCCTCCTCCATGAGGCCAGGTAAAAGGGCGACACCTCAGGTGAAGAATTGGGCGTCAATGCCCCTAACTCTGAAACCATCAAATGACCACAAATATGGCACTAGCTTCCCAAAAAAAAACAATCTGTAAAAAGTGAGATTAGCCCTTGGCAGACAATACTATGTATGTACAAAGACCCGCGCTGCCAAGGACCAATTTTCGAAGAAAAGAAAAATCCTAAAAAAATAGAAAGAATGCATAATCCAAAAAAATTGTCTTTTAAAATTATCAAGAAAAAGAAAAATGATACCTCAATTGAAAAATCCGTCCCACGTGAAATCGACCCCTTTCTTGTAGAAATACAAAAAGAGGTAGGAGTCACGAGTCTGGACGACAAGATCTCCGGTGAGGAGCTTCCCAATGAGCTCCTTGACCAATTTGTTGATTTTGAGCATGGCCCTATCCCAATCGTTAAAGAAATAGAGGACGTCAATCTGGGTACCGAGGTGGTTCCTAGAATCACCAAAATCGGAACGTCGCTATCTCTCAAGGAAAGAAAAGGCATGATTGATTTCTTTCGGTTATACCAAGATGCCTTCGCATGGTCATATGAGGATATGCCTGGTTTGGATACCGATTTGGTCGAGCATGAGCTGTTGCTATATCCAGATGTCAAGCCGATCAAGCAGAAGCTGAGACGCCTCAGGCCAGAATGGATGTTAAAGGTGAAGGATGAGGTCATCAAATAATACGATGCAGATGGTCTCCAAATACCCATAGTGGCTGACTGGCTAGCCAACATCGTCCCTGTACCGAAGAAAGATGGAAATGTCCGCACATGCATTGACTTCAGAAATCTGAACAAGGTGAGCCCAAGGATGACTTCCCGTTGCCACACATCGACATCTTAGTCCATAACACTGCACGTCATGGGATGCCCTCTTTCATGGATGGAATTATTGGATATAATCAGATTAAGATGGCAGAAGCAGACCGAGAAAAAATGGCATTCATCACTCCACAGGGAACTTTCTGTTACCGAGTCATGCCATTCGGATTGAAAAATATTGGAGCGACATACCAAAGGGCCATGACAGCACTGTTTCACGACATGATGCACCAATAAATTGAGGTGTATGCTGATGACATGATCGCCAAGTCACCAGAGAGAGGTGACCATCTGATAAACCTCCAAAAGCTATTCGAAAGACTGAGGAAATAGAGACTATGTCTGAACCGTCAGAAATGTGTATTCGGTGTCATATCTGGAAATCTACTAGGCTTCATCGTTAGCAGAAGAGGCATCAAGGTCGATCCGGTGAAGGTAAAAGTTATCATCGAAATGCCACCACCATCTATCGAGAAAGAGGTCAGGGGCTTCTTAGGCAGGATACAATACATCAGTCGGTTCATTGCACAACTCACTCCTATCTGCACGCTGATCTTCAAGCTACCAAGAAAAGATTTGCCTGTTAGGTGAAACGACGACTATCAAGCAGCATTTGATAAGATCAAGAGCTACCTGCTCAACCCACCAGTGTTGGTACCACCAATACTAGGGAGACCATTCCTAATGTACCTGTCCACAACAAAAGTTTTAATGGGATGTGTCATAGGGCAACATGATGAGACAGGAAGAAGAGAGCAGGCCATCTACTACCTGAGCAAGAAATTCATTGATTACGAGATACAGAGAAAGCATGTCTGGCTCTCGTATGGGCTACACAGAGGCTCCGCCACTACTTGCTATCTCAAGCCATTCTACTCCTAGCAAGAATGAACCCGTTGAAGTACCTATTCGAAAAGCCGACTCTCACTGGCTGAACTACACACTAGCAGCTTCTCTTATCGGAATTTGACATCACTTATGTCACTCAAAAGTCGATCAAGGGGCAAACACTAGCTAATAATATGGCCAAAAATCTCTTACCTGACTACCAGCCTTTGAGAACTGAATTCTTAGATGAAGACATCTTGTTTATGACAGAGGATGACGCGAAGGAGATAGAGGAGTCCAAAGGTCAAGGAGTTGGCACTATTCTAATCTCACCAAAAGGATCTCATGTACCAATCTCCATCAAGCTCACTTTTCCCTGCACGAACAACATGGCCGAATATGAAGCCTGCGTAGCAGGCCTACAGGCAGCCTTGGACCTGAATGCAACTCATCTCAGGGTGTTTGGCGACTCAGTTGATCATATTTCAGACAAACAGAGATTGGAAGATGAAGGACGAAAAATTGATCCCATACCACGAGCACCTTGAAGATATGATAGCATGCTTGGATGATGTTACCTTCTCATATGTCTCGCGAGAAAGAAATCGTTTTGCCGATGGATTAGCAACGTTGGCATCCATAGTAGAAATCCCCTATGACAATGACACGAAGCCAATCATGATCAAACAAAGGAATGAGCCTACCTTATGCCTTCAGATTGAGGGATCCGAAAAGTCATATGATGAGCCTCCATAGTTCTTAGATATCAAGAATTTCCTCGAAACTCGAGCTTTCCCTTAGGGGACATCCAAGATAGATAGGTGAACCATTCAGCGTTTAGTAGCTAATTACATCATTTGTGGCGAGTGTCTCTACAAGCGGGCATATAACAATATCCTGCTCTGATGACTAACTGAGGGCGAGGCAGCCAACATCATAAAAGAGATCCACGAGGGAATATGCGAGGCCCATGTCAATGGACACATGCTTGCTAAAAAAATTTTACGTTAAGGGTATTTCTAGACCACTATGAAAACTGACTGTTGCAAGCATGTGCAAAAATACTACAAATGCCAAGAGCACTCCAGTCTGATACATGCTCCTGCCATAGATCTATACATCATGACCACTCGTTGGCCATTTGCCACTTGAGGCCTCGACATCGTTGGAAAAGTCAATCTAAAAGCTTCAAATGGGCATCAGTTTATCCTCATCGCCATTGAATACTTACCAAATTGGTAGAAGCAGCGTCTTACGCGAGCAGTACAGCCAGTCATGTCAAGGAGTTCATCAAGAACAACATCGTTTATCGATTCGGCATGCCCAAGGACATCATCACAGATAACAGCACCAATTTTGCAAACAAGCACATCAAAGTCTTATGCGAATAATATAAAATCAAACAACAGCGCTCATTGCCATATCGATAGCAAACCAATATGGCCGTAAAAGCTACTAACAAGGCAATCATCTAAATCCTTGAGAAGATGGTTGTCACGTATCGCGATTAGAGCGAAATGTTACCATTTAAACTATGGGCTTACCGAACATTGATCCGTACCACTACAGGGCCAACGCCATTTTCCCTTGTGTATGAAACCAAGGTCGTCCTGCCAGTTGAGGTTGAAGTACCTTTACTCTGCATTCTCGTCGAATATGATCTACCGAAAGCCGAAAGAGAGATATCTCGCTTTGAGCAACTGAACATGCTAGATGAAAAAAGGCTCCTAGCCTTGTGTCACACTCAGGCCTATCAGAGAAGGATCGTCCGTGCTTACAACAAGCGCATTCTCACTCGAGATTTGAAAGTGGGTGAGATTGTACTCAAGAAAATCTTCCCTTCTCTCCGCGCCGATCCGAGAGGGAAATTCAAGCCCAACTACCTTACGTCATCCGAGAGGTACTCCCGAGATAAGCAACTCGCCTCACCACCATGGGCGGATATCACTTTTCTGATCCAATTAACGTTGGATATGTCCGACGATTCTATTCTTAAATTCCCCTACGGCAAGGTAAGTGTTGATAAAATAGATATGTAATAGCTTAAGGATCCCATGAAAGAGGCCATCATTTCAAGGCCCAGTAGCCAAAAAGCATCCCCGAATACTCGTACCCTTTGCTACACTCATTGAGCCATTAGCCTTCCATTCATCAACCCCTCCCAGAAAATGGAAAAAGTGTATATACCAAACAAAAGAACAAGAGAAAGAGTTACCATCAAAATCCAAAAAAATTGGAAAAGCAAAACCCCAAAAAAAAGAGATTGTTTGAAAAGAAAAAGAATATATATATATATATATATATATCGAAAAGAAAAGAGATAGAAATATCATGGGGCATGTACAGTAAAAATCTCCAAGGAAGAAGTGTATTACGGTAGCTGGAACCCAATCAAGGAAACCTTTTAACCCAAGAATACCTTCAAAATTTCTAACCTATCCCTTTCAAACACATGGCCAAAATACATCCCTGAAGAAAGCCCTCTTTAAGGCCTACGAGCAGTCACAGTATCCATTGAGTCAGCATGAGCCAAGCTGAGAGACAACAAAAGATTTTTATCTAGCTAGCTATGATAGAATCAACGTCCATGACGTGGCCTTTGCAAAAAAAATAGAAATGAAAATATACAAGCTTAAAGCAAAATGGACGTGGTGAAAACCCAAAAGGGCACTACGGCTAAAAAGCGTGAGTTTGTGTGAACCAGGTGAAAACCTGAAAAGGCACCTGGGGTAAAAATGTATACCCATGGACATAGTGAAAACTCGAAAGGGTATTACGAGTAAAAAAGAGGGCGACAACAGGCATGGCGAAAACCCATCTTAGGCACTATGAGTAAAAATATTTCAAAAGAAAAGAAATAGAAAGAAAAAGAAGAATCATTTAGTTAATCCTTCGGTTACATCTCCATGTTATCTGCTCTTCAATTGGGCCGCTCATGTTAGCTCAAATCAGGTCCCGACCAAGAATGTCTTCATGACCGCACTGTCAAACGTATGATCCAAGATAAGGATAGGGGGTTTGATTTGATCTAAAGGGATGGACTTTCCGACCGTAGTAAAAACATGGGACCTCACTCACGTCCGACCAAATGATTTGGTTCGACTATGCTCAAAAGAGGACCCGTCACCTCGTCTCATGATTAAGGCATCAAACAAAAAGAGAGGAGAAGACCACACTTATAAAAGATAATAAATTTTCCTTTCCCATTTTCATGTCGACACTATGTGTACACCACATCTCAAAAGGATGATCAGTGTGACACCTAGTTCCTCTCTTTACAAAGCAACAAAAAGAAATCATCAAAAGAAAAGAACGATAATACTCGTGTAAGATAATAGATTCCCTTTTTCATTTACATGTCTGCACTGTGTTTACACCACATCTCAAAAAGATAATCGGTGTCATGCCTTGCTTCCCCTTTTACAAAATTAAAAAGGCAATAAAAAAATTAAGAATATATATATATATACCAAAAAAAGATATATGTCAGGGGTTCTTATGCCCCTTCCTATGATGTTTGATTTATTCAAAAAGTATGTGCAAGGCCAGGTCAACGACCCAACTCGCGCTTCAAGACACAAATCTCTGCAAGTAAAGCATCCTCCCGAACATTTTGATTTGTCATCCAACGGCCATGAAGACCCTTATATCTCTTTCGGGAAGCATCAATAGCACCAAGAGCATCACTTAGGGCTCCTTCCAGACGAAGAACCTCACATTCGGCAACACCGGCTCTTGCTTTTGCAACATCAGCTCTAACCTGTTCTTTCTCTAAACGCTCGTGCAAGATCCACTTCTCATCTTTTAGCAGCTCAATCTGGGTCTGAAGTATCGACTCCTTCCTCGGCCAAGGCCCCTCTACATCACTACTTTCCACCTAATCCAAGTAATGGGCAGAAAGCCTCTCAGATAGTAGCCAAGCCTCATACCTTGGAGAAGTCAAAAAAGAATCCCCTTGCTCCAGACCGCACATATGCATCGACTGACTCATTTTCCAATGAGTGGCTATCTTATCCAAATTCCCAAAGGACTCACAAGAGAAAATCAAGGAGAACCGGGGTGGTTTTGACACACAAGGCACCTGCTGAATACAACCAAGCTGGCGGAACACCCGAAATGGGAAGTAATAGGTACTGCCTGTCAAGCCAAGAAGAGTGATGCCCTCATGATCTCTGGATCGAACTATCGGGAAGGTCCTATCAAGCCATGGAAGCCTCCATACTAGTTCAGCCTCAGTCAGCCAAAGATTCAACTCGCGTGTGTTCCCCTATGGAAACTTATGACAGCGACCCAAAAACTAGCGAGTCACCTCCCCTCGAACAACATAAAAGTGGGGCACGGACCCCAAAATGGCAAGATGCTCTCCAAGCCAGACCTGAAGCAGAATAGGGCATCCCCGGTGGCACTCCACCTTGCCCAAGGCAAAAGTATCAAGACAGCGATAAAGCTTAGCCAGTACCAGAGGCATCACAGTTCGACCCCCTTCAAGCTCCTCCAGTACGTCGCAGAGTGTAAGAGAGAAGCTCTCCCCCCAATGTAAAAAAGGACCTTCGAGAGAAGACAAAGAGCGAAAGCTTTCACATTATGGATATTCTTGACCATCAATTTTCGCAAACTTTCGTCACCAAAAAGTTCTCTCAGGTATTTCATCGAACACCTGGTGGGCCCACCGGCAAGGCTTTTCTCATAATCATCTTTTTTCAAACCTAAAGTAGTATGGATGACCTTGGCATAACCCGATTTCGGTACCACCTTGGTAAGGCTTTGGTGTAGCCTCAAGCCCGACAAAATGGAGAGCTCTTCCAGTGTTGGAGTTAGCTTATGGGTCCCAAAACAGAAAACATGGGTTTCCACGTCCCAATGCGAGATCGTCACATGAATGAGGTCCCACAACATAGGAACATCAAGGAAAGACGAGAGACGAGCCAGCCCGAGTTGATCCAAACCTGCAAGCTCGTTCTCGTTCAAGCTATTGAGCCATTTTTTCATAAAATTGGGCCCCATGCCCAAGGAAGGGAGTATAAAGGTCACAGATCCCCCGAAAGAAACGGGGTCAGAAAGCGAGTCTATGGTTATACAAAGATGTTTAAAGAATCACAATTCGATGTAGGACAATGGACCCACCCTCGAAAAGAAAAGAAAAAAATTATGGGAGCAAAACTCAAAACCCAACTCAAAATAATGAAAAATGAATGCATTCTCGGGCTCCCCCTCCCCCCACAAACCAGAAAGCACCTAGCGTGTGTAATATACACGCTAGTTCAAAATTTTCCAGATTTTTCCTAGCGTGTATATTACACACACTAAGCCAAAAAAATGCCCAAATTTGCCTAGCATGTATAATATACATGCTAGGCCAGAAAGTCAAAAAATGGGGAGAAGAGAAAGGGAGGGAAATTTTTTTTCCCCACCCCTTAGACCAGTCTACCTACACACATTCTTTTCTTTTTTAGCACCCCAGATCACGAGCTGGGATGCCAAAGTTCACCACTTAACTTATCTACCTGTTTCTTTTTTGTTTCAGGTTCCACATGCAAAACAAACACGCAGAGTTCGGCGATTTTGGCCAATATAGAATTTAAAGGTCATTCCCCCACTTACCAAAATTCATGACCCATCCTGCGAGAGATCAAGCATATCACATCCAAAAAGGAGGGGAGATAACAAATAGAAAATGAGAGCAAGAACATCCATTCCATGATTTGCTCAAATACATCCGATCATTCATAATTATTACATGGCTTCCAAACAAAAAGAGAGTGTTCAAAAGTTTAAAAATGTTCATCAAAGAGGGAAAAGAGTAAAAGATGCTCCTAGTCAATGCCCTTCGTCTTCTTCCGCTGGCGAGAGGTCTTTTGTCATGTCTGAACATCCCCCACCCGCGGCCATGCTTGGGACAGCCGGCTGAGTAGTGAGCGCAACTCCTTTTCATGAGCGCGTTGAAAGCATCACACCAGAAAGGCCATTTAGGATCAGTTGAAGGAAAGCATAGGGCAACAAAGAAATAGACGGAGCAAGTCAAACATCATACTTACCACTTCAGCATCCCGAAGGTTAGTAATGTGACAGTAATACTCCGCCTGGTGGATAGCTGACTCATAATCCTGCAAAAGGAAGAAAGAAATCAGCCACACAAAAAAATAATATGAAACCGAGCATACCTCTAAGACAATGTAGAAAAGAAAACTCACCCCTGGGACCAGCTCGGGAGGAGGGACTCTAATCGCCTTGGTGGATAGATAGGTCCACTCCGTCACATCAGCACACAAACCTAAGAAGAACGCATCGTCAAAATGCCTAAAGGGTCCCTGACTCTCGGCAGTAGATGTCCCTGAAGGCCCCACCCTAGAGGGCACTGAAGGTCCAGCATTTTACGCCTCAGCAGGACTCGCGTCGGCACCCCCCTCAGCAGAATCCTCTCCCTCCTCGAACTGAAGAAAGAGGAAGAAATCTAGTCAATAAGCAAAAAGAAACAGGACTGTCAGAAACCCACAAGTAGAGGAAAGAAAAGAGAAAGATACCTGAGATCGTTGGCCTCCAAACTCCAAAACGTTGGCGCCAAGCACAAAACGTGGACGGATGGATCGATAAGGGAGAGACTCGTACCATGTTTGATACCGCCCATGCTCATAGAGGTCATCAACAGGAACCCCATGATGAAGGAGCTGGCCTGTGAGCTCCTCGGATGTACCCTCTGGCCCCGTAACGTCTTCAGGAGGATTCGACGGCACGGCAAAGTAGTCCCGATACTAATGCTTCACCCTCTACCCCAGATAATAGGCCCAGACCCATGAACCATAAAAGAAGACGACGCGTCGATCCACGAATAGTCGTGACCGACCAACAGTAGCATAGTCTAAGAAAGGGGAGCCGACATAGGGATCAAATGAAATCTGTAAAGAAGAGAGGCGTCCCATTAGTCAAGGCAAAACAATTAAGATTCCAAAGGTTTAACCCATCAAAGTGAGGGGAAGTGTCAAACTTGCTCTGGAATCATCAAGTCATACTAGGACCTCAAGCCCAGTTCCAAATGCTTCATCCCCAGGTCCCGACGATGAATCTTGTGTCAACAACTCATCAAGGGATGTGTGTACTCGTCAGAGAAGAAGAGGGGGCGACCAAGTTGGAAGTGCAGGTACCCTCAAACCTAAAAAGATGAACAAACAAGAAAATATGTCAAATACAATATCCAAAGCAAGGAAGGACAAGTTGGAAATGATGAAAGAATTGAACTGATGGGTTACCTCGATCACAGGCCAAAAGGCGAGGACAGAAGCAACGTCCCCAACAGAAGCTTTGGCCAAACTATCCATCAACACCCCGTATCAGGCGCCGCCCTAATCAAAACAATGCATGTTCTACCAATTCTCCATCAAGCTGAGCAGGGATAGTGAGGCGCAACCTCCGCTGGCATTGGCAAGAGTCGTCTTGCCTAGAATGAAGAGGAGCGCGATACGGGCCAGCACCATGGCATGCTCAGGCTCAATGACAATATCCATATCCGGCTAGTCCGAATCCACCAACTCATCAGCCTCGAACAAATAGGCCAGCTAGGATAGCTTGACCTCAGAGCCGGTCATATGGTCGAAAAGGGGGATAATCCCCAATCAGTTGGATCACCTCTACACGATCTGGAATGTGGGGGCAGACTACGGGCACTCCTCCTATCCCAATCCCGGTGATCATGGACTAATCCACTAGAGTGATGGACATCTCGGCTACGGACATGTGGAAGGTCATCATCTCCGGACGAAACCTTTCCACCTGGGCCTTCACATAGGCCGGATCCCCCCTCATGGTGAGGCATGACAAGAAATTCTCGAAACTGGCCTGGGCCAAGAGAAACCTCACAACGTGAGGGAGATGGGCGTAAAAGCACTGAAGGTCGAACCAACCCCCGCAGAACATGATCGTAGGTAAAGGCTATAGTAAAAAAAAAAGAATGAGGAGAGTTAGATCCTGGAAAAAAAAAAGGAGCCCGCACAAAAGGAAGCAACAAAGAAATTTTTCTTACCTTGTTGGCGATCCCAAAGTTGGAAATGTGGGTGTACTGCTAACGAAGTAACCCACTACGGGCTACTTTGCCATACATCTCATACCAGGTACCAAAGGAACATTGCACCTGAATAAGTTGTCACCCCAGATACCAAAAATCATGTCGGGACTACCCTCATGGCCCTGGTCCTCTTCACTCAACATCCTAAAAAGGGTACAGGCAGCAGGTATAAAAAAAAAAATCAGTCAAAAATCAGAATCAAATCATCAAGTACATTTTAGACCGAAGGAAGTTGAGTATGCCTCATTCGCATGAGATTTTTTCAAAAAAAATCAATCAAAGAAGGGCATGCCCCGCCATTTAAATTCCAAAAAAAGCAAACCAAAAAAAAATCATCAGGTCATATGCCCTTCAAAAAAAATCTTTGTTAAAAAAAAAAAAAAAAAGAGAAAAAGAAAAAAATCATCATTTTTCGTGTTAAATTCGGAGAGGGTGTCGAATGACAGTCTCAAAACAGCCCCCACATTTCAGTTATGGGAAAAGCATCTTTCTTCCAAAATCCTCTCAAAAGTTTTAGTTAAAAAACCCCACAATACATTACACAGAGATTATGCATGGGGATACATTCATAAAAATCACCGTTTTCCACCATTTATGTCAAAAATCATAATCACATTTATGTGGAGGGAAATCAAGAATTTCAAAAGAAAAGCCATCCATTTTCCAAAAAACTCGGTATAAAAGATTAAAGTACACCCATTTTCAAACCAAAATTCATGTAAATGGATGCAACAATCATAAAATAGATCACATACACAAAGAAAATCATCTAGATCCAAAAACCCTAGCCACATTGGAGATAAATGAAGATAAATCAAAAGAAATAGGGTTCAAAATGATTACCTTGGTTGAAAAATAAACCCTAGATCTAGAGGGAGAATGCGTGGTTAATCGGCAATATCGAACACCGGTGCGATGTCAAGGTTCGAATCAAATCAAAGGAACACAAGGAGGGTCTCCGATTTCGGTTTGGAGAGAGGGAGAAAGAGAAGTTTGAAAAATACCCAGTTTTCGAGTTTCTGCTCGTACCTGACTGATTTAAGCCATAATTTGGCCTAGCGTATATAATATACATGCTAAGCTTAATTTCGCCAGATTTAGCCTAGCGTGTATAATATACACGCTAGGCTTAAATCCTCCCATATATGTGTGTATGTGTGCCCCTTTTCTGAGCAAAATAAATGAATATATATAATAAATAATAATAAGAATAAGAGTAGAATATATAAATAAACAACATAAAAAAAAAGTAAAAAATAAAACACAGATGGTTTAAAAAAATGGCACACACTTGCGACATCAATATTTGCTCCGCTCGGATAGTTGTGCTAAAGTAACCTCAGGATCGATGAGTTCGCCCAAAAATTTCAAACCCTACTTCACGCAGGGGCAACTGTGTCCAATCAAATGGGGCAATCAATACCTCATAAGAGCGGACACAAATTGTGGATTTTCGCGTCTTTGCTTCGCGCCAGTCTTTAGGTATAGGTCGATCACCCTCCCCCTCGCAGGGCTATTTCGTTCTAAGTGGAACTCAAGCATCACACCTCTTCAATCATATCGAGGAAACGAACATTTTTCCCAACATATTGGGCTTCCGCTACTCGCTTCATCACGGTCATGCCCAGTAATGTGGCTAAGAGCTTGGGGACCTATAGCCTTGAGGAACGAACGTTTTTCCTGACACACAAGGCTTTGAATACAACGGACCCGTTAGCATTGCCTTGGGCCTCCCTGGATGTCTCTTTTTCTTTGGCATTCGATCATTAGTGATCATATACCAAAGAGGGGCATCTGTAGACACCTAAATTTGGCCTAAGGCCCGATCAACATATACTTCGAGAAAGGTGCACCCTCGAGCTTCTGATAGCATCTCCCTAACGCCTAGGCACCTTTCCAAACCCTTAGAAACTTTTCCAAGCCCTTAGGAATCAACCCTAAACCATTAGAACCCTTCTCGTACCCGTTTTGAATCCTCCTGAATAGTGGATGAGAGGAGGGGTGCCAAGGTTTGCACAGACCTCTACTGGAGCTGAAACCTATCCATCATATAAAGGGGATGTTCACAACTTTCGAACGAGTCAAGAATCGCCTCAATCTAAGTTATATATCAAAAGATAGGGTTGTTTGAAAATAAGGTTGAGATGCAGGGATTTGGCCTAGCGTGTATAATATACACGCTAGGTCATTGTTTGATTGAATTTTTCCTAGCGTCTCCATATTTGAGCTTCAGAACGGGCTCTAGACTTCTCAAGGACATTGTTCCTAAGCCTAGCATGTATAATATACACGCTAGGCTTAGCTACAGTGATTTTGGGATTTTGCCCGAAATTCACGTTTAGGATTTGATTTCTTGACCACCCCAATGTTTGGGGTGAATTTTGATAGGATTGTTGCACCCCCATTTGTTCTATTTACAATCTTTTAGCCATTTAGAGCTCCTCCTATCATCTACCATTAAAGCCCAATTCACACCTTTCCAAAACCTTGAAAAACCTAAAATCCTTAGATTTTCTATTACCTAATTGCTAAAGTCATTAGGACTTAAACATCTCACTAATCCTCTCCTTTTCTATAAATAGAGAGGCACCCCTCCCTTGTTAGAGGCTTGAAAAATTTACAAAAGCGAGAAAAATATTAAAGAGCTCCTTCTTCCCCTTTTGAGCACTAAACCATCAAAATTCCATAACTGAGTTTTATCCTTAAAACCTCATTTTCCACCATCAATCTTGGAGATCAAGCTAGAACTGGTCCCTAGCCTTCTTCTCTCACCTCTTAGCTACAAAGTTTTAGAGATTCAAACCCATTCCAATACCCTTTTACTATCGAAAGCTCATTGGAACGTAGCCACGTGAAGGTCCACGGTTGCACTACAAGGGCCCGAGAGCTCCGGCTCTCCCCTCTATTCCTTTACCTTTTTTGCTTTTCCTCTATCCTAGAATTTGAGTCATTACGCCGCCGAAATTTCGGTGATTGAGGGGAAGCTTAAATAGGATTAGAGTGCCTTCGGGCAAGAGGAAGTGTTATTTTATTTTTTATATTTATTTTTCTATTTGGCCATAAGTAAAGACCGCTTACGAGCGCGTTGATCGGGTGCCTAACACCTTTTCGACCAATAATCAAAGCCCCTACCCAAGAGCCTTTGGCGTAGACCGGAATCAGAGTCATATTTTTGTACCTCGATGCTTTCAATATTGATTTAGGTTTCCTGAAACACCAAAAGCTCCGAGTGGCGACTCTATATTTACAAATACGAGCGCATCGTCATGACGGACTCGCGAGAGTAGCGAGTTCTAGTTCTTCTTCAATCTCTATGACGGCAATATGAAAGTCCTTCTCATCTGAAGTCCCCCAATCCTCTACGAGTGGTTTTGGTTCTCTAAGAAACATATGCTGAATATTGACATGAGAAGTTTTCGCACCAATGAGTTCTTCATTTTTAAATAGCAAGCCGACCGTCGAGTGTTTCATCTATGTCCTCTTTCTGGTTTAAGTTCATCAAGTTAGGGAAGGCTTCCGCCATCTGTTCAACTTCCATGAGTTGTCGCTCGATGAGAATTCCTCTTTTCCTCAATCCATTGGTTGTTTTGGTGGTGTCTTTTCGAGATGTTGCAGAAGATCATACTCTTTCCCTGCTTTCAAATTGGTTCCTTCCCGGGTCTTTAAACTCTGTTTACGACCGACGAAGGTGGCTGCAACACTGAGCTTTGCAGCGGGGGGACTGGATTAACCTCTCTGTCCCTTACTGTCCTTTCTTATTGTTGAGTGCTTACACCTTCTCTCCCTCTAAAGGATGGAGACTCCTTTGAGTGGTGGGGAAAAGGTGAGTTGGATAATTTGTCCCTAACTTGAAGATAGGACATGTGGGCTATTGACTTCTTGGCCACATTGCGACTTGCCCTGGTTGATTCCCTGAAATATTTGAGACAAGTGGTGTAAAGTTGGAGGAGGGAATACGGATCAGGGACACGCCATTACATGGAGGGAGGTGTTGCGCATAATCCTCCTCCAAAAAGGTAGAAATTAAGATCTCAACATTACTTGGTTCTTTAGTTTCATAGTTGATACCAACACTTGGTTCAGGTTCCGTTTTTATCTCAGCTTTTTTGTCAGAAGCATTCTCAGGCGAGTTGCCAACCTCGGGCAAAATTCGAGCAAATAGACTCTTCTGTCTCAGGCTCAGAATCAGACAAGGGGAGTGGTAGGGAAGTTGGTTCATGGTTTGGGGGAGTTGAGGGTCCTAGTGGATGTTTGTGGAGGTTGGGTATCCTGGCTCTAAATGACTAGATTCGTCATTAGGGGAAAGTCGAGTACTGTGGGGGGTTCAGTGGTTGGTTGGTTGGTAGTCTTTGGATTTCAGTTGGGTTGACAGGAGAGCTTGGAGGGTCGATTCGGGTGATTAAGGTGGATGGGTGAATAGTAAGTCAACTAGGGGGGTTGATGTGGCTATAATTGTACTAAGTCTTAACCTATTGCAAGCGCATAATGGAAATTACAGTACTAGTATAGGATCGTTCCCACAAGGAAGGTTAAAATTTCGTTCATTTTATTTTGTGAAAACTTTTATTTGTATTTTAAGAGTTTAATCTACTGGAGAAATAAGAATAAAAGAATGGGTCGTTTAAACTAATTACAAAAAATAAAACTAAATCCTCCACCTTTTAGATTGTAGTCGTCAATCACAATCCTTCAGTTCTCGGATGTTTACAAAATAAAGTACCGTCACACCGTATCTCGATCCTCTAGAATTTGAGTACCAATCAAAAACTAGAATTCCTTAATACGGATATATACTAATCAATAATTTCCCCAAATTTTGAGCATCAATCAAACTAAAGAAAACTAAAGATGGAAAAGTAAAATTGTTACACTATTCTGCAAACTCTTAATTTTAAGCGTCAATTAAAATCAAGAATTCATAGATGTTTATGAAGTAGTAAAAGTGCATGAAAATAAATCTAAACTAGAAAGCAAATAAAATATATTTCATCCCTCAGTCACAGGTGTTAATTGCTCCTGAGAAATTACGAATACTCTACTCTGAATCTTTCAGCTATCAATTGTAGTTGTCAATTGCTCTCGAGAAACCTTTGATATCTAAACTACTCTAAACTAAGGTGATTGGAAGAAAACCCAACCTCAGCTGTCAATTAATGTTGAGAGTTCCTTCAATAAAGAATTCCTATGTCGAGCCCTCTTACTTATAGATCATAAGGGGTCTGTTTATATTATTTGAATTCTAACTAAAGAAGACTATTAAAATAAAGGATCCCTAATGTAACACTAACTTCTAATCCTAATCTTCCTTACTTTGGATTGTAGATGCGCGCAAGACTTTTCTCTTTTATTTCAGTGACAAAGATCTTTAGGGTTTTTTCGCCAATCTTCTCAAATTCGTAAGTTGTCAAACTTCTAATTTAAGAGATCTTATAATTCTTTACATGGCGGTATAGTCTTCATGTGATTAGCAGCATGAGCTTTATTTTGCACAATCGTAATTGCGATTGTATCTCTTTTTGTACTATTTTCGTTCTTTTCTAAACGTTTGTGTCTTTGCTTTAATTCCTCAAGTCATAAGTTCTTTTGATAGGTTCATAGATTACGATTTCCTTTTCTTCTATTTTCGTTCGTTCGAGATTTACATTCGGCCGTAAACTCTCTCTTTCATGGCTTACAGATTGGATCTTCGTATGATTGGTTTGTTTCTATGCATGATCGTAGTTCTTGCTGCTTTTTGAGTTCATTTTGGCAAAGATTAACACTTCAGCTCTGTTCTACTCACATTCTAAATATCTGCACATAGCATCTCATTAGTAATAATCTAAGGTCTAGCATCACTAAGTTAAGGGTGGTAAAGTGGCATATTCTATGACTGATCAGGGGTTACAGTAGTTATGTGGGAGATGGAAGCTTGGTTTTGGTTAGTGTGGGGTGGGCATAGGGTTGTTAATGATCCCTAAGTTTAGCGGATGCTGGGTGTTGTTTTGGTTGGCTTCCCAATTAATCTAGTTGTAGTCGTTCATGTCATAGTCTCATAGATCACATCCCGTAGAACCCAGCACTCTTCCAAGGTATGTCCTGCAAATCGATGGAATGAGTAGAACTTGTTATAATCCAAGTGTGTTAGCCAAGGTCGTGGTCTTTCAGGTGGTAACCTAATCAGGTTTTGCTTACTGAGGATATGAAAAATATTTGGGATAGTGTTAAACAGTGTGTGGGTAGGGCTCTCATTTTGGTTGGTAACTATCCACGGTCCTAGGTGGTTGGTTAAGGTTCTGTGGTGGTGGCCCGTTTTTACAGTTTGTAGGATTCGTTGTTTGGTTTTTGGTTGTGTTTTGGTTCTAGTATTAGTTCTGATTTCGGTTTTGGTATCGGTTTTGATTTGGGTATCGAGCTTAGTTTTGGTATTGGGCTTGGCTGCTTTGATTCTGATATCTTGGTTAAAAATTTTCGTTTCCAGAATTTTTCCCTTGGTTGGTAGCCGCATTGACCTACTTTGAGCCCGATGCTTTCTTTTTGTTCTTTGTTTTAGAGTTGTTGGAGGAGGCTCCCTCTAATGCTAACATAGAGAAGGAGAAGTTTTCATTCTTAATGTGTCATTGTATGTATGAAGCACACAAATGAAGAGTAGTAAAGTCTGGGCAATCGCTTAAAATGAGGCCACTCTGAAGAGGCTCTCAGATATTGTCGATGATGATATCGATCGCATCCTTTTCTTTCATCTGACTCCCAATTCGGGCTGTCAGCATTCTCCAACGACCAACAAAGACCGCAAAATCTTCCTCGGCCTCTTTTTTTGTGATCATTAAGTCATTGAGACTGATGGTCTTATGAACCAAGTGTTTGTACTGATCTAGAAACTGGCTGGCTAGATCATCGAGCGTGTTGATCTTGTGGACTAGTAAACTTGCGAACCAATCAAGGGCTTCTCATTCCAATGATCTTTGAAAATAGTGGATAAGGAGACCTTGGTTCTCACGCATAGGTCTACAATCATTACAGAACAATGCCAAGTGATGATTTGGATTTCCCGTAGCATTATACATGTTGAACTTTGGAGGCTTGAAGCTAGCAGGTATGGTAAATTCAATATTCCAACAAAATTTATCAAACTCGAATGAGTATCCGAAGTATTCTGTCTTAGCCATATAGTTATCTAGAATTCGAGTAAGGTCCTCCATGTTTATAGTGGTGTCATTTTTTGAAGTTTTAGAGAGAATTCGACCTCGCTTGTTATTACTGAAGAAGGTTGGAGTAACACGCTCATGTGGTGACACATGGGGTGTTGTAGTACGTAGAGGTGTCGGTGACCTCTCTTCTCGTTCATTGCCCTGAATTTGACCTTCTTCCTCTACTAGTTTCTAGTTAACAGCACCTTGGTACAAGCTAGCCAGTGATTGCAACATGTCATCTCCTTCCTTTCCTCCTCTTGCAAGCGTATGGGAAGCGAGATATAAGATTTGATTTGTGTATAATTCTGGCCAATACAACTTTCTCTTCCATTACTACGACCCGTATTTACCGGAGGGGTAAAAGGTGTTTCTTCATTTTCGCCTATCATGTTAATCTCAGGATGATTTTGGACTGAGTCGTAAGATGGTCCAATGTCATACTCGGGATTATCGTGGTAGCCCCATAATGGTAAGTCATTATCATTAAGGTTCAATTTACAAATTCCCGCCATTTCTAATTTTTGAAAAAAGTTCATTCATGCTCTTAATCTCACAAGGGTTTTGGAGCTAAGGGGAAAGAGATTACTCCACTTCGGGTTCCTAGGTTTCCTTACCGAGTATGTTGGCGTTCTTCTCTGGGTTAGGGGGTGGGTACAATCATCGCCTGATTAGGCCTTACAGGAAGGTTCGAAATATAGAAAGTTTCCCGAATCGAATCCCCGAAAGAGATGATCACACCGGCCCTTTCACAACAGAGGGGGATAGTATAGACGGGTTTCTAGAATGCCAAGTACACATTAAGTGTGTGTAAAATAAGTGATAAGAGAAAGCAAAAACAAAAACCCAAATTACTTAAAAAAGGGCAACCCTAGCAAAAGGAGCCCCATCGTGATCACTAATCTGTTGGTACGCATTTTCAGAAACACTCTCAGATTCGGGAAAATGGCCCAAATTGGTCACAAGGGGACTCTATTTAGAAAAGGGAGGTGCGAAAATAATAAAGGCAAAGGTATTTTTAATGCACCTGTAGAAAATTGCTAGTTGCAGCCTGAATTTAAATATTATACCTGTCGTGATCGTCATCTACAGATTTATCGACGCTGTAGAACGTCATTGAGCGCGAAGATAAGGTGCGGGATTAGGATTGAACTCCTATACTAAACACCGGCATGTCGGCTTTAGTAGCTAAGGTTGCCTAGGATTTTAACTAATCTGAGTTTTCTATCCTATATTGATCTAATCTAATAGGGGGATGTTGGACCGTTATGCGGGGGACGATTGACCCCGTTCTTGGGTAAAACCCGTTGGCTCCCTTGGGCAAATCGGTTTGATGGCTATGATTAGTTTTGAAAATATGAGGGGTGGTGTAGACCTAATTGGATCTAGGCTAAGAATTTTGGCAGAGGTTTCCTAAGGCCTCGTTCAGGTGATTCTTGGTTTTCCCAGAAAAACTCAGATTCTTGGACACTCAGATTCCTGGCAGATTCTTAGCAGACTCAGATTCCTGACTTTTTCCATATGCATTCTTAACTTGCTCAGATTGTTAGCATACTCAAATTCCTTTGTTTTTAAGTTCCTCTAAGAAAATCCTCAGAATCGATTCAATCAGTGGTTATGCTATGACCGTAGAAACGCGATCTAATCATCGGTTTATGTGCCATACTCGGATTTCTTTAAAAATTTACGGGCAACCAATCTAGGTGGGGATGAGCATATTTGACGGAGACTTTTTCCGAATATGATTTAATAGTCATTACTTTTAAATTAGGCACTAATACCCAATTGAAAAGTTATTCAATTGATAATATGGTGTTTGACCAACTTTGAATTTATACTTTTTTCTCACTACTAGTAAATCATCTAATTTGTGACTGCAATCAGGGCTTGTGCAATTGCCCGATTTACGTAAAATTTTGAGAGATCACGGTCCAAAGTGGGGTAAACAATTGTAACGGTTTCCTTTTGTGTGAATAAGTGATCACACAGTTTTGTCGTTAGGATTTAATATCTATTTTCATTTGGGTATCTTTGTCTGTGCCCACGTCCTAGAACCCTTAAAAATCTTTGATTGCTTTAGACTAGATGATGAGATAGTGTTTCACTCCGATCTTCCACACAATAGATCTTTAGATCATGGCGCACCTATCAGACGGTCAGTTTTTTATTCCATGTCTCAGATCCCCAAAAAATGACCCTTGGATCATATGGCACAAATCATGCTGAAACGTGAATTTTAAGCCATTTTTTTAAACCTTAAAATACCCTTTCAATTATACTATCAAATGTATCAACTTGTTTCAATTGAAATAAATCTCAAGCAGCTCGAATCACTTATAATTTAACACAAAAAAGCAGTTGGTACCACTTTCCAAATAGATTACCTGAGCTGAATATAACCTGTTTAGATTTAAATTTTGAATTATAAACTAGATTTTCAAACAACACCCAATTCAATTTATATATGTGGTTTAAAGTACACAACCACTGGCATCAACGATATCATATATTTCTAACATAATGATACTAGGGGTTGGGTTTGTTGAAGGGGGCGAGACCGGGACCGCAATGTCGTCGAAGAAAGGATGATGGGGGGACGTAAGAATTATCGGCAACGTGGCAACGAAGCCCTCGGGCAAGGTTGAGAGGATCCTGGCCAGCCCCAGAAACAGGTCCTAGAGGAGATGCTATGGTTGCAAAGCTTCTTTGTGCTGCCCCATATGGCACTTTCTTCTTTGGAGAAGTTGAAGATCATGTATCGCTAACCCAAGACATTGCTGCTTAAGAAAAGAAAAAAAAAGTAAAGGATGGAGCATTGTTAAGAAGAGAAATTTTATACCCATATGAATTCATAGATTACAATAACATGAAAATTCAAATGTACATTTGATTATACTGTGTGCATGAAAGTAAACATTTAAAAAATAAAAATACAAGAAAATTTAAGTTGAAAAGAACCATTATTAATGCTCACGCATAGCGCGCTCCAAGTCCGAGGTGGCCTGCTCAACGCCCAAGAAGGTGTCGCACCTCCTACCCCAATTGTGTTGAGAAGCTAACTGGACCAAAAGTTATGGCTATCGGAGCATTCGAACTATTCATCTACAGAACTTTAATATGGATTCGCATCTTCCATCGGGTCCAAGTTAAAGTGCTATGATATGATGGTGTGAATCCTCTAATGGTCTTAATTTTTAAGTTATCACTACAAAAAATAAGACTATTAACAAAAAAACTATTAAAGGCTACTAAGACTATTAGCGGCAGTTTTTTTGTTAATAGCGGCAGTTTTTGGCTGCCGTTAATAATCTTATTTTTTGTAGATCTTCTAATAATGACAACCTGGATTGTTCAATAATGTGTGCCATATGGTACCACGTGTCTAAAAGTGGGGGACGGTGAGAGGCAAATCCTCCTGAACTAAGGACCCTGCACTAAGTCAATTACTTGCTATTTAACACATCATCGCAATATCTGCTAAGAAGGATTGCACTGGTATTTACGATAAATTATTCTCAAGGGTCACTTGTGTCAGCTTTCCCACATGTTTTTTTATAACCATTCTCAAGCATCTTGCTGGTGTGATTTGTGCAGCTTTCCCATTGCATCATAACAGATAATTTTGTTCTAGATGGAACAAATCAAGTCCAGGCATGGAAATCAAGGTTGGCACATAGAAATTTAAAGTTAACAAGAAAACAAGCCTGCTGATAATACTACTATATACATACAAATTATGTTAAAAGATAATAAACTCTCTGTTTTCTGGCTTTTAACAATGCTTGGGACATAGCTTGTTCATCAAATTCACAGTCTATACTTGAAATTCTGGCTGGTAACATATATTTGATTAGGCCCATCAATTTTGGCGGACCATGTCAATCGAAGTTGATTCTATTTGTATGTTTCAAAAATGTCGAGACTCGTATACAATCTATCACAGATCCTCTTTAACGACCCCCTTTTACAACTCCTTTACATGGTTTATAACAAGTTTACAATTATCAGTAACAAAGATTCCATTAATTTTGTCTTTCTTTTTATTTAATTATTCATTTTCGAGTATAAACTTTACCAGGTTGCTAGTACTATCATTGCTCCTATAGATCCTGAAATCTGGGACAAGTTGAACCCGCAAAAGTGGCTCTATTTCCATGGGCTAGATCATTTGTTGTAGATGGAGGAGGAACCATCAATGGCATGGGAGAGAAATGGTGGAATCAGTCTTGAATGATCAACCCAACCAATGTATCATTCTGGTTAATATTTCTACTCATTCTACTTGGACAAATAAGATTTTTATCGGAATTGAGGGTATCTGAATCTGTCTTCAATCTTCTTTGCAGATGGTTAGTGTTTCCTTTTCTGTGGACATAATTACTATATCATCATCATTCAACTTCCTTAAAAGAACAAAAAAAAAACTTCATAGTTGGGAATCCTTTCTTTTTTTCCTAATATGTTTGGTATCAATTTTATTTGCTTGATTGATGGTTTTGGAGATTATAAAAAAATAAAAAATGTTGCAGACCTTAACTTTTCACAAGTGCAGTCACTTGAGATTTAGGAACCTGATGATAATGAATAGTCAACAGATGCATATGTCATTCACTAATTGTAGCCATGTTAAGACATCTAATTTGAAAGTGACTGCTTCATCTGTAAGTCCTAACACCGATGGAATCCACATAAGTGCATCCACTCGTGTCATGGTCAAGATGACATAATTACAGATCGATGCTACAACTCATCTCCAACAGGTCTGTTTTAAGCTAGTTTCTGCTTCTTCATTTCTAGCACTCTATACTATCATATTCAATTAACTTTTTAAGTATCGTTGGTGGTCATAGTCGCAATATCTCAATGTTATGTTCTCTTTTCTTCTCGGTCCTTTTTTTTTAGCCGTGCTTTCCTTAACTTTTGTATTATTCCATGTCCTTTTTAAGGCAGTTTATGTACCCTATCTAGTTCACTGTTTTTTCACATTGGCACACAATAGCCCTAGAAGTTACAAAGAGAACCGATCTTATCTGTCACTGCTTCACCCATCTAAGATCTTTATGATAATCATGACACGTTTTTGGTTCATGTCTGTCTATATATATATATATATATATATATATATATATATATATATATATATATATATATATATATATATATATATATATATATATATAATATGGAAATGATCATAGGACTCGAGTCACGTGTGACTCGAGTTGTGAGGCCGTTCATTTCATGCACGGTCAACCTTTGACAGTGACATGGATGGCTCACAGGTCGAGTCATACCGTGACTCGAGTGAGAGGATCATTACCAATATAGTTTAACAGTACTCTCAGTCAAGTCATGGGCATAAAGCCTCTGAATCGAGTTGTGATTGGCTGCGAAAAGACAAGTGCAGAAAATGAGGGGACACAGAGCCAAAGCCCTCACTCTGTCCCCAAGACCTAGGAGAACTAGTCTACCCAAAAATTGTCATTGTTCAGGATCATAAGTCGTAACATTTCCTTTTACACCTTGATCTGATTATATAAGTTATGTTAAGTCGTAACATTTCCTTTTATCATTACCCTTTTTGGAATAGCAGATGAAGCACATTGTTTAGAATCTTTCTTGTTTTGCTTGTAGATTGGGCTCAAGGGTGAGTCCATGAAAATATATTCTTTGGAAGGACATGATAAGTGTAGATTGGATGGATATATCTGTGGATTCTATATCATCTACCTTTAGTTGGTACAAGGTAAATAAAACCCATTCTTTCAAAGGACTTCTGCCATGATATTTCAACTTCTAAACACTATAAGGTGGAGCCTCTATAGAAGGGATTTTAATCTACTATTGTCAGAGCAAGATGAATGCCAATGCATGGTTTTAGGACTGATCTTGAAATGCATGCAATATCAACAACACGCCACACATTGCTTTGTGGTCAACAATTCTCCTAACCCAAACCTGGTATGCATATTTGGACACTAAGAGGTACTATATTGCAATCACTTACAAATGGAAAATTTGGTATCGAAATTTCAAACCCCTAAAACTTTGACAATTTACTCTATAATGTCACTAGAAGTCGTACATAGGTTAACTAGGTTAGCATGAGCCTAACTCTTAGGTTCCATTTCCCATATCAACATGGAGTTTCATCACTAATCCCCATTCATTTACATTGTAAATGAATGTGAAACCTGTTTTTCCATTCAGCCTGTAGTCCAATTGGATTGTCTTTGGGCCAACTGAACAAAATGGAGCTTAAGCTTTGGTGGACTTTCAAAGTTCTAGATATCATTTAAAGAATCAAATGAGTAACACGCTTGAAATTGGACTTTAGCAAAGCACTTTATGCAAGTAAAAGAAGTTGGAAGTCTGAGAGTTAGGCAAGTGGGCATAGCTCAAGAAAGAACTTCAAAAGAGAAACTTACTGTATTTCAATAG
Organism: Chloranthus sessilifolius; assembly: GCA_021018995.1. Classification (NCBI taxonomy): domain Eukaryota; kingdom Viridiplantae; phylum Streptophyta; class Magnoliopsida; order Chloranthales; family Chloranthaceae; genus Chloranthus; species Chloranthus sessilifolius. The sequence continues at coordinate 91,933,638 of CM037584.1, read as the reverse complement.
AAATTGCATATAAAGATCAAAATTAGTCTTTGAGAAAGGCCTTCCGGTGACATCCTTCAGGATAGTTTATTGAAAGAGGCATTCAAAAAGCGGGAATCAAAAGAAACTTTCCAAGAAAATGTAGAACAGGATTGGTTGAATAGAATGGTGGAGCTTCAATTAAAAATTGTTGGCAAGAAAAGTACTGGACTTCAATAACAACAACCAAAGAACCACAAAAGTACCCAACTTAATTATTTAACCGGGAATTTAAATATATTTCTAACTACATTTCTTGAAGAAGCTGACAATAGAATTACAAGCGATGAATTATTACTATCATCGGTCAGATGCATGAGTAAGAGACTAAGCCTTAAAGCTAAAATGTGACAATCTTCGAATCAAAGCATGCCCTTCTTTCCAATTAATAAATACACTCGCTCCTCTTTCCAACTAGTAACTACACTTGCACGCTGTCAGTGGTGGACGAAAGATTTTCTTAGAAGGGGAGCACCCGATGGTCAACAGATGTTTTAGTTGTTTTACCAAACTTACTTTTATAGACAATAATCACAAAATATAAAATCTAAAGAGAAATAAATAAAACTCTAAAAAAGATGGAAAGCAACATTCTCACCTATTGTACCTGAGGTGCATTCTTGATGTGTCGAACTAGTTTGAGTCAGAAACAGAGAATCAGAATTGAGTAAATAATTTTCCTTTTTTTCGATTAATTTTCACTTTTGAGTGAACCCTTTTCTTATCTCCTCCCTAAACTAGCATTGATGCACAAATTCTTCTCTTAGATGGATCCAGCTCCCGCTCCCTAATTCTATCAAAGTTAAACTCTCCTTAAGAGATCGATTTAATTTCATGAATAGAAATAGGTAAACAAGTACACGAATACAAATTCATGAGATTGACTTGATTTCCAGATCTTGATATATAACTAAAACAAGTAATTAAACAACAACAAATTGGCATATATCTAGTCAGTAGAAATGTGAAACAAAACAATATAATTTAAAAATGATCTACTAAGGAATGTAGAAATCAAAATCAATGTTTTTAAAAAACTTGGGTTTGATGTGCAAACTCATAAAGATTATGGATTTAGAAGTTATGGTTTAGAAAACCAAAGGCAATATTTAAAAATTAGGGATTTAGGGTTCAATCTAAACAAGTATGAAGTATGAACAATCAACAATTTAAAAACATCAAACAAATAAAATAAAGTAGGGTTTTAAAATCAAAGAAAAATAAAATAAAAAACCTTACTTTGTTCATTTCTTCGTTGTGGTAGGAGGTCTCCGAGGGGCATTAGGTAGTCCGAAAGCAAATGTAAAAATGATCTGCTCAGATATTTCAATCCCTTGCAAAAACTTGCAGATGCAAGAGAAGACATACCTGAAAATAGCCGTTGGAAAATAGTTGGGTGGAAGTATTAATCTCATGTTCTTCCTTCCCAAAGTATACTCAACAAAACCAAATCTGAGGTCAGAATCTGAGCTAATCCGAGCAATTTGCTCGGACGTTCAAACGTCCTTTTCACTCGGAAAAAGCTCTGATTCCCAGTTCCCAACGACAACTCCCGAACGTGGTCCTAACTCCGATTTTGCCTATTATCTCAGAATCTGGGTGGCCTGAAAAAACTCTCGAACGCAGCCTAAGGGTTGGATCTAAGGCTAGCTTTTCTTCTAATCGGATTACTCGGGAATCGAAGCAAGTGGGCCAACCCCACCATGCTTGACTGCTCCACGAGACTTCTAGAAGAGTCGCAGTTCTAAGAGTCAGATACTTAGAGTGCAATTGTGCTTTATTTTGAAATCTCATAACTAACCTCGAGTTTCCAAAAGAGATTAAACAAAAATTGTTATGTAGAATGGGAGGGCAAGAACCTTATTTATAGTATACGGCCGATTATACATTGGGAGTCCAGCGTATAATGAATTATACGCTATGGTTATAGCCTATAATCCAGGCGGCCACCTGTTGAAATCGGTCAAGTGATCAGATGATTGGATCGGTCTGGAGGGTTAGAGTCCGAGAAGGACTTTCCTTAGTTATACGTTGTAGGTACAACGTATTATCAGGAATCTAGAGCAGTTTGAGAGAGAGAAACTCACTCCAAATTAGACTTATTATATGCTGGGATTCTAGGGTATAATGAATTATACGTTGGGATTCCAGCGTATAATCCGGGGAGTTCGGATCGAGGGAAGTAGAGTCTTGGTGCTTCAACGGGCTGATTATACACATAAGTGCATGCGTATAACCAATTATATGCTGGGAGCCCAGTGTATAATCCGTAATAAGACTGGGGTTGAAGCGGGTTCGATTATACGCTTGGAGTCCAGTGTATGATCAATTATACACTAGGACTCCACCATATAATTCCCAAAGGCAAGGGTTTCTAGGGATTTTTGGAGAAGGCTGGCTTTTCCAGAAATCGTGGGGAAGGTTCATAATTGATCAAACATTTTGTATACTTCAAGGGGGCAAAAATGGGACGTTTACAAAGTTGATTTTGTATGTAATCTAGGTCAACATTTTTTACATGTAAACTGCCTTTTACGGATGGAAGGATTACCATGAAACAAAAGTGCCCATAAGATTGTCATTCATATATTAAACTAAAGTATGCCAAAAAATTTGTTATGGGAGGATCTGAATCACCTGGCATTCTAAAATGAAGCATGGTCCATATTTAATTTTCTTTTTAATGATTAAATTTAAAGTGCACTAAAGGAATGATGAGAATCCTCTGATAAAAGTAATTTTTTGTTGAGCATTTCTTGGAGTACCTCTAAACACGCCAACGTCTCATACCCCTTAAAACTATTGATTGATCATATGATTGAGATAGTTTTTCACCTGATCTTCCACGAAATAGATCCTCAGATGATGATGAACCTATCAGGCAGTCATGTTTTGACTCCATGGCCACAAATCCCCCAAAAATGAGACACATCATACTCAAACAGGATTTTAGGGCTTTTTTTGAAAATTTTGACATGCGGAATCACAAAGTGACTTTGGAATAGGTGTGTCATGTTCTCAAGATCTATTGTGTAGAAGATCAAGGTGAAAAATGATCTTCCTCATCTGATTCAAAGGAATAAATGGTTTTTCAAAGTGTAAGGGACACTGGCGCTTTCAGAGAACGCGTGGGCGCGTTTAGAGGTACCCTTATTAAGATGAGCTTGTATACTTAGATTGATCAAAGAGTAGCTTTGTTTGTGCCCACGCGTTCTCTAAAAGCACTTATGTCGGACATCCATTAAAAATCTTTGATTGCTCGGAATCTAATGATGGAGATCGTGCTTCACCTTAATCTTCCACACAAAGGATCTTGAGATCATTCCGTACGGTCATTTCTTTAATATCACATGTCATAGATCCCCGAAAATGGATCTTAGTTTTAAGGGGTCTCCAACGTAGATGCTTTCAGGAACGCATGGGTGCAGAGCTTGCTAGCTACCGTTGATCAAATATGGACGGTGATGAATTACTCTATAAAGGGGCAGTTAACTGCAGCAGTCGACCTCCACATGAATTGTAGGTGACACATATCCCGAATATTATCATGAAAAATTATAAATGGTGAATAATTTTTGCATGCAATATTGCAGACAAATACTGTGGCATGATAAGACTGGTTGTAGTGTTTAGGCCCCACTATGTGCAGCTAGTCCTGTCTTGCCACATAGGCTGCCTGCAATATTACATATTAAAAATTATCCACCGCATTAGACTGGGGAATCTGGCACGCGGACCTCTCATATAGAAAAGAAGCATGCCGCGTATATAATATACAATAAATCGACCAAAAGGCAGCTCCATCTAATAGCAGCGTCTTCAATAGATTAGCACCATCCCAAAAGTAGCCTTTGGTATGGATGAGTGGTGTTAGATGCGCCACGACAGCTAAGCTCATACTACAAATTTGTTGAGTAAATAAGTACAAAATTCCAAACAAAGAAGGTCTGCCGGGATTCCTGCAAATCTCCATGGCATTCATTATTGGGTTAATTACACTGCAAACCCTATGTTTCGTTGATATTATATGCAGGTACCTATACTTTGCATTATTTGAAATTCATCCAAACCTTTGGATGTCTAGGGCATAGGAGCCCCTACACTAACTTGAGGTAATCCAATTACTCTTTTCACTTAAGTAGGTATGATTTATGTCATGAAAATATCATATTTGCCCTTCCTTTGGACAACTTGGATTGAAGATCATTTTTTACATTATATAAAAAGCCCGAACGTGGCCCGAATCTATAGGGTTGGGTTATGGCCTGATTACAATCGGGCTCGACTTTACTTTTTAAGCCTGAACCCAACCCAAATCGAGTTGGGCCAGGTTTACCCTAAGCCGTTTGATAGCCCTATAATCTTTATTAGCAAGAGAAGCAAAATTTGATATCAATATTTTTTCATAAACTAGTTTGTGAGCAGAAAAAGTTGGTGTGTGATTAGAAATCATATCCGGTAAGAAAAAGTGATGCTTGTATAGCAGCCTTCCTCAATAAGCAGTCAAGGGTAAGGCTCTCAATGGACCCGGTCGTGACCAGACCCAACCCAGGTTTAGGATGAATTGACCCGAGTTTTACGAAGCCAGGTCTAGACCAAGGATCAAAATGTCAGTTTTGTTTTCGGTTTCGGGCATGACTGAAATTGAAAATTTGATCGAAATTTTAACATTTCGGTGCCCAATTTTTTTAAACCAAATTATTGAGGTCGCCAAATATCAGCCAACAATTTCAAATTATCAGCCGATAATTTGCTACCTCTAAAACGAAACCGAGTTTTTGATAATTTTGTTTTGAATAGGACCGAAACTGATGCGTTTCAGCCAAAATCTTCATATTTTTACATTTGAACCATGATCTAGACTACGTATCCCAACACCCAGCCAAGGCTTGGCCCACTTTCTTTTACATATAAATGTATAATACAAAAAATTTATATAATAATTATACATTTATAATAGGTTTTAGTTGAAGGACATTTTATTAAAATGCCTTATATTAAACCATTGAACTATTTAATCTTTGGGCATTTCCGTAAAATGCTATAAAAGCTGCTTAGAAAACTAATAGTTAATCGAGATTTCTCATTTCAACAATAAAATTATTAAGAAGCCTTGATTTACACTAACAAAATTGATTAAAAATAATTAACTAAAGAAAAGCCTACAACTCGGCTTTGGCCCAACTCGGCCTGCAAGAGCCGTGCTTGGGTTGAATACTTCTAACTTGTGTTCGGGCCCGATTGAAAAAATCAGAACTCAGTCCAGGTAGGGTCGGATTTAACTTTAGCCCGGCCTACCGAGAGCCCTAGTCAATAGTCCACATAAAATACGATGATGGAGATCATTTTTTGTGTCAATCTTTCACACAATAGATCTTGAGATCTGATGATGAATATCATTTTTTGTGCCAATCTATTCGGACCCTTTGGCTCTCGACCCTACCCAATGGGTCAAGGGTATATGCTCCACCCAATAACTGTGAATGTATTTATAAAAAGGAATGACAAATATGGTATTTTCATTACATAAATCATACTTAGTTAAGTGAAAAAGAGTAATTGGGTTACCTATCAAGGCTCCTATGCACAAGACATCCAAAGGTTTGTATGAATTTCAAATAATGAAAAGTATAAGGACTGCGGTGCAATTAACTCTTCGTTATTAAACAAGGAGATGACCTCACCAGCGAAGCAAGTGGGCAAAACGCAGCCACACCAACCCCACGTGTTTAAAACCCGTGCCCAAATTTATAATCTCTTAGGTGTCATGGTGACCTCCCCCCTCTTTCTCTCTCGTTATTTCATCTCAATCTGAGCTGGATATATGTTCTCCCATAATCCCATTTGCTAGACAAGGACCCGTCTCTCTCTCTCTCTCTTTGGTTCACTCACTATTTATATATATTAAGAGAGAGAGAAAGAGAAATCCTCTAAATTTTAGAATAAGCAATGAGAACCATGGGATTTCTTGCCTGTCTTCTATCTGCTTCTTCTGTTGCTATTCTCTCTGCTTTCTTCTTCACCAGCCCAAAACTCAGATATCCTGAACCTCAAATCCCATCATTGAATCCTCTTCTACAATACACAAATGGATCTCTTAACATCCAAATAGATGGACTGAACAGCAGCTATACCAGAGTCTGGCCTGTAAGTCTCTCTCTCTCTCTCATAAATTTTTAAATTTTTTTTTGTGGGTTTCAGGAATTAGAGTTTAATTGGAGAGTGGTTTTGGCGACGGTGATTGGGTTTGTGGGATCGGCTTGTGGAACGGTGGGAGGCGTTGGAGGAGGAGGAATCTTCGTTCCGATGCTTAATTTGATTGTCGGCTTCGATACCAAATCTGCTGCGGCTCTTTCTAAATGTAGGATTAAATATCATAAATAATGAATCTTTCTACTTTAACACCCAAACTTTCTTATTAACCATAATTTTTTTTTTTGCAATTATAACTTCTTCACACCAAATTTAGTCTTTCCTATTACACACCATCTCTCTTTTCTCTTTCTCCAATTGCTCTGAAAATTTTGGCTGCAAATAGACAAAATTTAAGAAGATTTAAACAAAAATGTAAGTTTCAGTTGTAGCCTGTAGATTTAAAATCACTTAAATCTGCCGTTAATTTGCCATAAGACCCACTTTAATCTACCGTTAAAACAACCAAACCCACTTCAATCTACCGTTAAAACAACCAAACCCACTTCAATCTAGTAGTAAAAAACCATCTCAGCCATGAAAACAAAACATAAAATTAGTGCAGAAGTAGCATATCTCAAGAAAAATACATAAAAAACTAGAAAAAAAAAAAAAATTTAAATAAAAAATAATGTAGTTTTGTATGGATTTGCAGGTATGATAATGGGTGCATCAGCATCATCAGTGTGGTACAATCTGAGAGTAGCTCATCCATGTAGGGATGTGCCCATCCTCGACTACGATCTGGCTCTCCTCTTCCAACCTGTGCTTCTTCTAGGAATCACCATTGGCGTCTCTCTAAGTGTTGTTTTTCCTTACTGGCTCATCAGCGTCCTCATCATCATACTCTTCTTGGGTTTGTAAATTTAACCCATATATATTATTTTAATATTACTTTAATATTATAAGGGTGTGTAAATTGAAGGTACCCTCACCGTACTTCAAAATTCACAGGAGGTTTAAGGTTAATTTTGAGTGCCACGTGGAGCGGAGTAGTGTTGTTAAAATCATTTTTGAAAAAGATAAAATTTAAAATAACATATTTCTATCATGTAATTATATTTGTCGTAAAATTTACATCCTTTAATCATAATAAAAAATTGACTTTTCATTTTAAAACTTACTTTTAAATTTATTTATTTTTTGAATTAATCTATACAGTCTGTTGAAGCTCTATTATATGATATCAAAATAATATTTGGGTGGGTCACATACTCACATAAACCTCCATGTGTATGTTGGAGTAGCGAGGTGAGGGTGAGAGTACTCCCTTCACCTTTCTCATATTATAATATAATGTTTTTTTAAATCTATATGACAATAGTTAAGCTAATTAATATTATCATCGGTTTATAATATATATATATATACCAGGAACATCATCAAGGTCTTTCTTTATGGGAATTGAGATGTGGAAGCAGGAGACTTCGATGAAGGTGGGCTAATAGGAAATTAGAAAGAAAGTTGTAGCAATTTCTTTTTTTTCTTTTTTTTGAAGAATTAAACAGTAGCAAATTTGTCTTATATGTTCATGTAGCAATTTCTTTATTTTTTTTTGAAGAAATAAAAAGTAGCAAATTTGTCTTATACGTTCACGTCAACTTATGTTTCTTTAAAAATGTTTGCAGAAGGAACTCCAATTCAGGCAAACTCTATCTGTTGCCAATGGAGAAGGTAAATCAAAATAACACTGTTGGTTTTTTATTTTGCTGCTACTTCCACGCCAATGTTTTTCTTCCAACACCTCAGCTCTTGTGGAGCAATTATTGTAATGAGGGGATCTCAAACTAACAGACTAACAACGGACTGCTTATGTCACAAAGTGGCTGGTCTGACCACCTGTATTGTTGGGACCCACTGCACTTACATCACGCCATATAAGCCATCTGTTGAATTGTCTACTATTTGCGGTCCAAGATGTTTTTTTCTAGAAATGAATGAATGGTTCGAAAGCCCTAATAGAGTGAGCATTGAAGTGCTGAGATGGGTAGCAACATCGAGTTTCAACAGCAGAAGTGGGTTTCATGGATGAGATGGTAGTTTAAGTTGTAGATTAGAGAGATTTAAATGGTAGTTTTAGAGAAAGGAAATTACCACTAGAGGAAAGCCTAAATATTTTTATATCTGTTTTCAGACCAAAAAAAAAACAGAGTCCCACAAGAAAAGAATTAGAAATGGTGTGAAAGCCTCATAAATTGAAAGGGTACTTCTGTTTGTGCCCACGTTTCACCTGATTATCCACACAACAGATCTTGAGATTATGGTGCACCTATCAGGCACAGTCAATTTTTTATTCCATGTGTCACAGATTCAAAAGAAGGCCTTAAATTCACGTTTGAGTGTGATGTGTGTCATATGATTCAAGGGCCATTGTTTGGGATATGTGACACATGGAATTAAAAATTTACGGTCTGATAGGTGCGCCATGATCTCACAATCTATTGTGTGGAAGATCGGTGAAAAATGATCACCATCATCTGGTTCAAAGGAATCAATAATTTCCAAGGGATATAGGACGTGGAGCGCTTCCAGAGAATACATGGGGGCATTGACAAATTTGATTGAAGAGTGAGAAACAATTTCTAAAAGATTAATCTTGGCTTTTTGCAGTTGTAATCAATGCTGATTACGAGCCTTTGGTCCCTCACAAAGAGAAATCTGGAATAGTAAGATTCTTTTTGCATTAAAAATAAAATACTAATTTATTTTTTGTTGTTATGTTTTAAATAGTGAGAAACTTGTTCTTTTCAGTCCTGTTTGTGTAAATATGCCTTTTAAATATATATTTTTTTCATAAATATGTGTTAAATATATATATTAGAAATAAGTAATGCCTACACCTACTTACCTTTTTTTTCTTGCGACTTTGGAAGGAAATAATGCGATTCAACTTAAGGTGGAAACGGCTTCTTGCGCTGGTTCTTGTTTGGCTTGCTTTTCTACTTCTGCAGTTGATCAAGGTCTCTCTCTCTCTCTGGTTCTTGTTTGGCTTGCTTTTCTACTTCTGCAGTTTATCAAAGTCTCTCTCTCTCTCTCTCTCTCTCTCTCTCTCTCTCTCTCTCTCTCTATATATATATATATATATATATATATAGCATCGCCATCAGATTCTCTATAAGCACAAAAAGACAGCAAAATCGCTATTTTGGCAATTGAAGAGCCAGATTCTGGTTCCAGCAGATTTGCTTTGAGACTCGCCATCTTTGGCGAGTCCCACTTCACTCTATTAATAGCAAATCCTACTCCATTCGCCATTAATAAAATGTAATTAAAATTTTCTTTCTCATTTTCTCTCTCTCCACTTGTCATTTATTTTAAATATATAATAAAATGGAAACAAAAAAATATTATTTTAAAGGAGTACCTGAAATAACTAAACTTCTTTAAGAAGGCAATATCTAAAATAGAGAGTGAGCTCAAAAGAAAATTTTAGCTACTCAAATTAAGCTATCCTTGTTGGAGATGCTCTACGGGGTCATTAGTATCCTAATCCCCAAGCCAATTAAGTTTGCTGGTCCGACCCCTTTTAGATGTCACATTGCACCTAATAACATGATCATATGTCGCAAGAATAAGTGTCAAGGTTCATGATGATGAGTATTGAAAAAATTACTATATTTTTAAAAATCTTACGATCAATAATATCTAGGGTACCTCTATTAGCGCTGAAGCAATTTCTAAAAAAGCTTACGTCGGAAACACCCTTTCAAAACCATTGATTACTTTGGATTTGATGATCGAGATCTTGTTTTACCCCGATCTTCCACACATTAGATCTTAAGATCATGTCGCACCTATCAAACAGTTCCTTTGTTATTCCAAATGTCATAGATCCCCAAAAAAGGCCTAAATCACGGTTGAGTTTGACATGTACAATAAGATTCAAAGGGTATTTTTTGGGTATTTGTGACATGTGGAATGAAAAACTAAACATCTCATAGGTACAACATGATCATAAGATCCATTATGTGGAAGATAGGGTTGAAAATCGATCTCCATCATCTGATCTAAAGAAATCAATGATTTTGAAGCAGCTGCATTGGTGGGCGCTTTTAGAAATTGCGTGGGCGCTAATAGAGGTACCTAATATCTTTTGTGAAAAAAAATGAATAGTGAAATAAAATGATCGACGTGGTTAATTAGTTGCACAATTATATAGAGGGAGCTACAACTTGCACACGAGATTTCTACTGTGGCACATTGCTTAAAAAGGAAGACTTCATGTTTTGAGATGATTTGTGTCATTTGATTTAAAGGACATGATGTAAAGATCTTTGCTGCCACAGAATGGCACGAAGCATGATCTATACCATCTGATTTGTCACAATCAACTATTAAATAGACATTGAATCAGATGAGTTGATTGAATGAGATGATGGTCTTTGACCGTATTCAATCAGATGATAGAGATCACATTTCATGATCTTTGGCAGAAAAGGTCTTTACATCATGGCCTTTAAATCAAAGGGCTAAGATGGTGTTTCACATGGCACAGATCTCAAAGATATCAAGTCATTCTTTTTAGACAAGGTGCCACGGTGCAAATTTCGTGTGTCAAATGAAGCTCCCTTATATATACTACCTCTATTCGCGCCAACACCTTTTCTGAAAGCACCAATGTCTGAGACCCGTCAAATCCATTGACTACTTTGAATTGGACAATAGAGATGGCTTTTTCACTCCAATTAATCTTCTCTACAGTGGATCTTGAGACTAAGATCTTACCGTCAGACGGTCAATTTTAGCTTTCACCTGTCACATATCCCAAAAAAATTGTCCTAAACTCACATTTTGGGCATCCGTGACACCTGGATAAAAACTGTTCGTCTGAAGGTATGCTCATGATCTAAGGTCCTTGTGTGGAAGATCAGGGTGAAAAAACATTTTTCATCATCGGGGATCTCCCACGTTGGCGCTTTCAGTAAAGGTGTAGGTGGGAATAGAGGTTCCCTATATCTTTTAGGTATTTTTCAATGATCATGATCATCTAGGATACCCTGATCACCTAAGTGAGCACGTCCAACTTTATGGACCAGCTAACTTATATGATCCTTATATATCACAAGCAAACCCATATGATATGACCATATCCTTTTAACATAAGTTTTGGTCTAAATTTAAATTTTTCTCTCTCTATCCTGCAGACCAACACAGTCGCTTGCAGTACAATGTACTGGGTGCTCAACATCTTGCAGGTATGATATGGTACTTATGATAATATATATTTTAAATATAATATTATATATTTTAATATCTTTTAAAATTATAAATATATATTTATATATTTTTTTTTAATACCAACAATTTTTTATAAATGAATCGAAATTAAATTTAATTCAACTTGCTTCCCGCTTAGATGAAAATCGTGTGTGCACAGTAAGATGTGATCAATCAAGATTTTTCTAGAAATATAAGAGTTGGAATTTTTTTTTCCCTTAAATAAGGTTATTATTTAGTTGGAAGGAAGAAGAAAGATTTTGAGAGGCACTTAGATCTCTACTTTCTTTCTCCTCCACTTCACTCTCAATCTAACTCCTTTAATTTATCTCCCAAACATTAATTAGGTTGTGTTTGGGTTAGCTCTTATAAGAGCAGAAGCAGCTCTTTGCCTGCACTCTGTCAGTGCAGATAAAATCTGCTCTGAGATAGAGCAGGCATAAAACAGTTTTATAACTTAAAATAGCTCTTTGTCAGAGCAAATAAGGCAAAAAGCTGTATTACCAAATGTAAAAGTAGTTTTTTGTTGCAGTCAAAAAATGAAAGAACTGCTCTTTGCCCCAAAAGTGCTAACCCAAATGCAGCCTTAGTTTCCACACGTTTCTCTCTTACTCCTTTAATAACTTCCATCATCATGTATCTTCTTTGGATGGTAAGAGATAAAATAGAACCCTATATAGGGTCCTACCTGATAGGACCTGACCAAACCCCAATATTCTATACTAGGATTTTACTGATATTCGTGACACAATAAATTAACTGATTAGAAGGTAATGAGACCTGAGGCGCCTTGAGTTGTGTGAAATTCAAATTTCGACAGATTTCAGTGCCTAAAAAGGAGCTTCATAACCAACCTTATTACGACTGACTTTGAGGAAAGTCAATTCTTTCCTGTGCAGTACAATGACCTGTTAAGGACATAGTGACAAATTTTGTTTTCGGCAACTTTTGGGTAGGGGATCATTTCGGATAAATTTTAAGAAAAATTCGAAAAGCTTCGAAAAAATTTTGGGAAGTACAAAAAATAATAAGTATAAATTATATTTAAACTTTATAAAAAAATTATTTGTTATTTTAAAAAATGATAAAAATTAGAAAAAATATATTAATTTTGTTCATTTCGGTGAAATTAATGAAATTTCCGTGATTTTGGAGAAATCATCGAAATTTCGCCGAAAGTTTCGCCCAACCACTATTTCGGTAAATTTCAAAGAAAAATTTTAGAGAATTTCAGAGAAATTTGTCACTACGGTTACTAGAGAGCCTTCTAGGTGCCAAATCCTATCAAAAGCTTATTTCCCATTTTATAAGGGCCCTCAAAATATGTGGAAGTCAAAATCCTTGATGCATTTTCATCTTTATTATGTTTCAGTTTCCCGTGGCATTAAGCTTGTTTCTGTATGGAGCTATGAAACTCCACAGAAGATGCAAAGAGAGGAAGAGCAATGGGACCACAGAGGCCGTGTGTGAAGCCAATATAGACTGGAGCGTGCTTCACCTCTCATTGTGCGCCGCGTGTGGCATCGTTGGAGGCACGGTTGGCGGGCTGCTTGGTTCAGGTGGTGGCTTCGTGTTGGGCCCACTTCTTCTCGAAATTGGAGTTATTCCCCAGGTATCTATGCCACTTTTTCTTTTATAATGTAGTATCGGGCGTCGCAGAGAGCCTGATTAAATCAATCTTTGGATACGTCCAACACCCACACATCACACGTACCAATCAGTAGGACTCAAACTCAGGACCAACGTTTCTTGAGGTGTGGGCCCCAATGAATATGTGGCAGTGGCGAGTAAATTTTAGTTGATAAATCTTGTGAAAAGCTGTCTATTGTGGATGTTAGGGTTGTAGAATTTTGTACAAATTTTCCGGCTCTATATGAATTGAATTGAACAAGAAAATATGCTCATTAGAGGATTTAAATTGTTTGATTGAGAAGCTTTAACGTAGAAGAGCTTCGATTGAATTGGATGGTGCTAATCTTCTCATAGGCATATTATTTTTTTCAATTTTCAAGGTAAGTTCTTTTTATATAATATAAGATATGTATATTTTTAAAGGCAAGCTTAATTAGGATTGAAAAAATAAAAAAAATTCACCACATATATGACACCAAGTGACATATCCAGCCGATGGTCAGTATTATATTGGTCTGTACGCACGTGGTACACGTTAACATAGCAGGTAGCCACGTGCACCCAAGTCCCACTAGCCATAAGATGCCAATTAGGGTTTTTGTTGGGGAGCTATACATACATGAATCTAGCTACCACTGACGTATTGTTTACGTCTGATTAGGGTGCAGCCCCTAAGGTTCTTCTGTATCATGCTGACACGCCCTATGCTTTTTCATATTGTATAACAAATCAAAACAAACACTTCGTTTGTTCATATTATAAGAGGGCCAGGGTCAAATTTCGACACACAAAGTACAAATAGCCTCACCAGTTAGGTTATGTACCAAATAACCATTATGCTCATACTCTCTCTCTCTCTCTCTCTCTCTCTCTCTCTATATATATATATATATATATATATATAGATATCGGATGCCACGGCAATAAGCCTAAGCTTGAGGAGGTATAAAAAAATAAATTTAAAAGAATATTTATCTACCGTTAAAAATATGGTCTAAGTTGAAAAAGAATCAATGCACGGAAGTGGATGAGTGCCAACTTATGTTCGACCTATGATTTGAAGGGCAAAAACCTTTAAAATCATTTTTTTTTAAAAATATTACATGTCACGTGGCTGTACACTCCAAAACAATGTTGTTTTAGAAGTCACGCTATCTAGCCTACGTAGGTAGAACTATAGTGCTATCTCCCGGATATATTTAGGGAAATGATCTCCTAACTCGAGTCATAAGACATCAACCCATGACTGAGTTCTAGTGCCATTTCAACTGTGTTATCTATATATCTCTCTAGGAAGTGGAGTAGTGAGTGATGGGGAGATGGTAGGGTTGGGTTAGGAACAGTGTCCAGGTGTGTTCCTAGCAGGGGCGTAGCAAGGAATTTTTGTAGGTGGGAGCTACAATGATAAATATAATATTAGTGATTATTTTACCATCAATTTGGGTTTTTCTACATCATAGATTTAGGAGCTTATATATAAACAAAGGTGTATAAGACACATACTTCATAGAAAATCTAGATTTAAATGGAAGTGATATTTCCTTGAAGACAACATGATCCGACAAAAATTACGTCCAGTGTCGCAGTCAAGACACCGGCATCCTTGATGGTTAAAGAGTATCACAAAGAGACACTGTTTGGAACGAAACTGCAACTTGCACAAATTATATGGATGCAAAAATGGGTAACAACTACATCCACACACCCGTAAAGTATTGTATATCAATGGTTTAGAAAACAGGTGCAGGTATGGTGATATGTGATTCGAGATTTCAGAGGACAGCCAATTGATCAAATAGATTGATGTATTAAATGCTTCGACCCAATAGGATGAAGGAATGTCGGCAGTAGTTAAAAGCATTAAAATCCAAATCAATAATATTACGATGATGTGTTCCGACGCTCCATTTTGTTCAAGAGTGTTAAGGCCGTTTGTTTTGACAATTTTTTTGACTTGAGTTGAGATATTCGCGTGACAAAAAACATTTCTCAACATATGTTTTAAAGTCAACAAAGTATTTAAAGGTTTCAAATAGGTAGTGCATTATCTAGTATCATTGGATTCTCTTGGTGTTATATCTAGTACCATTCGATCCAATTATATTCAGTGAAAACATCGCATAGTTATTGAGCAAATTCGAGATAGGAGTCGAAAGTTTCAAGACATCCAGTTATCTCACATTTGGAGGGAAACAAATCAATCTCCCGATTACCTCACCAAACAAGGATTAAATGAATCATCTAGCGTCCGATGGAGTAGTGCAAACAATGCTGATTTGATTTCTTCACAATTGTTATCTCACTTATGAGAAGATCTAATTAAAATCTTCTATCAATTGTAATCTTTTCTTTTCTTTTATTAAAAGGGGAGGACCCTCCAACCTCAATTACCCATCGAAAAAAACATATATATATATATATATATATATATATATATATATATATATATATATATATATATATATATATATATATATCACAAAACTTTATTAGACGCTAAACAAAATAAAGCAGGAGTAGCAAGATGCCATAGCAAAGTAGAGACACCATATCCATGTTCACTCCGATGGCAAAAAAGCATCCTCCTCGTCACAATGTCCTTCACACAAAAATCATTAGCAGAAAAGAAATAGCACTTATTATAACATATGAACTGATTAACATAAATATCAAGACAATATAAAATGTCATGTAAATGAAATGGAGAACTATTGGAATGCAAGGCTGAAAATATCAGGTTAGAGATGAGCAAACCTAACCCATTACAGTCGACCACCTTATTATGGATGGAAAGATTTGCAAGATCCATAGTGACGTGAGCCAAAGTAGCAATATCACTATTCCATGATTGGGCATTGATGGACGAAGATGATGCAGCCACCATGGTAGCAAGTTTCTTGGTTGGGGCACGTCCCTAGCTCATAGGCGTCATTCATAGAGTCTTGCCTGCATATTTGGCACACTGGTCGATGCTTATGTTTGGGAGCATGGGACAATGTAGAAGTCGAGCTAATCCTTAATCATGAGATCAGATGGAGGTTTGTTGCTTAGTAGAAGAGCCACCATGACCCTTTTGATTATTCTTCACCTTAGGTCTGTATAGAGCCTATGGAAGAAGGTTTCGAGCTGAAATGAATACTGTTCATGCCTGTTTCAGGAATAAGATAATAGAACAAATTTAGGATTGAAAGAAAGATACACATCTATGATTTGTATCTTATGTTTTAGGCATAATTATATTAGTTGGGATTTATAAATATTTAGATAAACATTATGGGAAGTATTTTAAATTTAAAAATCTCTTTGGAGATCTTAACTGATTTTATTCACCTCTATTTAAAGAGGCTTCTCTCCGTCAATGAAATATAGAAAAATCATTACAAAAATGTAGTCTTTAGAATTTCTTGATAAGAGTCCACTGAGTTCTTATAAAGTATAGGTGTTTCAAGAACTTGCACCGAGTTAATCATGGTCTCATACAGAGGGCCAAACCCATTCATGAGTAAAGCAATGAAATCATCATCGGTAATAGGTTTCCCAGCAAGAGCAAGGTTGTTAGCGATTTGATTCATCTTTTGAAATTGATAGAACTCCTCAATGGCTACAGGAACAACGGGGGGATCTCCCTGAAGGAGATAAAATAGACCAGCTTGTGCTGCTGCACTACAAAGGATTTCTTTATATTAAAAGAGTTGGTTAGCTGCTAACACTTTAAATTTATTTTTCATTTAAAAGATTCAACTTCTATCTTGCTACCATAGTGCCAAATTTCGCCGAAATTTCGCGAAATGGGGGTCAAACGAAAATTTCGAGAAAATTTCGGTTTTCGGTATTTTTCGGTACTTTTCGGTATATTTTGGTAAATTTTTTTAAAATATTAAATATATATTTTTAATCCCTGAAACTTTCCCGAAATTTTTTCGAAAAGTATCGAAATTAATCCGAAATGTACCGAAAGGACCCCCCACCGAAAAATTCCCGAAATGAAATTTGTCACTATGCTTGCTACCCGATTACACCAATATAAATAAGAATAAAAGTACATTAAAAAAATAAAAGTTACTTTGAAATATAAAAAGACACCTAGATCCTTGAAAAGACACCTAGGAAATGACTTCTAGGCAATGACTTGTAGGAAACAAAATAAAATAATTATTTCTCTCTTGAGAAATAAAAGGTCTTATTGACAAATGAAAGGTCACCTTACAACTTGAAAAAGTTACTTAAAGCATGTCCCAAAATAATTTTTCAAGGTGTGCAACCCAAGACCCACTTTACTTGGGTTTGTATTCCAACACTCCCTAGGGAGGGAATATAGAGGGGGAGGTTTACTAGTGGCTAGGTCGGGTGGATAATTTGCGCCTGGTACTGCTGGAATTGAGGATTCTAGGGATGCTTGATCAATATCTGTTAATGAGAAATGGAAGCAGAGATTCAGGCAATGGATAATTGAATAAGGCGGTATTACCTCAGTTCTCGTGCTTGGTGAAGTCATAGATCCCTCGAGTTAGGAATGTGCTGGGATCACCCGACTAGTGAGCGAGGTTTCTAGTCACAAGGAATAGAATACTAAGGCACAATCGGTGGACTAAGCACAATACTAGTAGTTTGAAGTTGGTGTTTTAATTGCATGATCTGAGGTTTAGATTGAGCCGCAATACGTTTTTCAAGAGATCACCATACTTCAAGCAAGGTAGATAAACGGGTCGGGTGACTGTAGACAAAATGTTTGGAGTTAGGGTGATGCAGCGCTAAACTGCAACCTTCCACTAGAACTGTTGATTTTTAAGAAGAAATATCAGAAATCTAATGGGCATCCACATTTCTTGTTGATTCACACGAATACCAAGAGAAACGGGAAACAAAGATCTCGAAGACCTCAAACTTTCAATATATTCAATAATAATTTTCGTTTGGTTTACATCCATTAAATAGAAAAGAAAGCAAAATTTACTAAAAATATCAAAAACGAGATAAGCATATAGACGGAAAGATATTGTTGTTAAAATCAATCCAGAATCGAAACGGATTGATTCTGAGTTACAAATCTCCTGGAATTGCGAAAGAGATTATTTCCTAAAATAGCAAAATTGCTATTTTCGGGCCTTGAACGAAGGAATTTCCCTAAAAAATGCGAACCTCACAGCATAGCTGTGACTATTGACCGTTTGGGCGTTTCCATTCCAAAATGGGCCTTCACGGGATTTTCTAATGTTTGGGTCCATGATTTCTACTAATGTCTGACCCAAAATTGTAACGAGTGAACCTACGCCGATCCAGGGCCTCCATGTAATCATCCGCGGTGATTTGTGCTGCATCATTCTCCCCAGGCTGAAGAGAATTCGCCCTCGAATTCTTAGTTTCGTCTTCCGAGCTATCACCATGATAAGGAACTAGGTGTTTGACATTAAAGACATCAGACGTGCAATAATTGCTCGGGAGTTTCAATCAATAAGCATTTGGGTTTATTTTCTCCACGATCTCGAGTGGACCAATCTTTCAAGCAGCTAGTTTGTTATATTCTCCTACCGAGAATCGATCCTTCGTCAAGATGGCCCACACAAAATCCCCAACGTCAAATTCTAGAGGACGACACTTCTTGTCTGCAGCGTGTTTATACTTGGCAGTGGCTTCCAATAGGTTCTGCTCTGTAGCTTTGTGCACGTTCTGGATTGCAGTAATTAGGTCATCTGCCTTTTTAGGAACACGCTTCAAGTCCGGTACAGGGGCCAAATCCAGTGGCGACCTCGGGTCAGCGCCATATGTGATATGGAAGGGAGAAAATCCCGTACTGCGATTGATCGAATGGTTGTAGGCAAACTCTGCCTGGTATAGCTTCTGATCCCACGATTTGAGGTGATCTCCTACTAAGCTACGCAATAGATTGCCCAATGAGCGATTCACCACCTCGGTTTGACCATCAGTCTGTGGGTGATACGCGCTACTAAAGTTCAACTTTGTGTTAGCAATGTGCCATAAGCTCCTCCATAAGTGGCTGAGGAATCGTGTATCTCGATCAGAAACTATGGAAATAGACAATCCATGAAGCCGATAAACCTCCCGAAAATAAAGCTGAGCGACGTTAATAGCATCCTTAGTCTTTTTGCAGGCTATAAAGTGTGCCATCTTCAAGAATCTGTCCACCACTACAAAGATGGAGTCCATCCCTCACTGTGTTCGAGGAAGTCCTAGGATGAAATCCATGCTCACATGATCCCATGGGTGATTCGGAGCTTATGGCAGATGCGACACCTTTCCACGAACTTAGTGATCTCTCAACGCATCGACGGCCAGAAGTACGTACCCATCACGGCATGCAAAGTTTTGTCACGTCCCACGTGACCCTCATCATGTATCTCCTGGATTACCTTTAAGCGGAGGCTAGACTCGGGAATGCATAAAAGATTTCCTTTGAAAAGGAAACCATTGTGTATCACAAATTCAGATCTCGCGCCTGCCAGTACATCACTCTAAATGGGCGCAAAATAGGGGTCAGCAGATAAGAGATCTGAAAAAGAATCAAAACCGAGTACCTTTGTGTGCATCGTAGTTAGTAAAGAGGCGCGTCTGCTAAGTGCATCGGCCACTTTGTTCAAGGCACCGGATTTATGCTTGATGACGAACGTGAACTGTTGAAGGTGGCGGCGACGTCTTGTTGGAGAGCTTGAATATTGATGTGCTTCAAAGCATCATGATCCGTGTATAGAACAAACTCATGATAGGACAAGTAAGATCGCCAATGTCAGGAGGCTCACACCAAGATATAAAACTCCACATCATATGTGCTATAATTTAATTGTGCCCCATTCAACTTTGCGCTAAAAAAGCAGCGGTTCTTTATTACGACTCAATCTTTAATACCGACTTTGGAGGCGTCGGAGTGTAACTCGAATGGTTGAGAAAAGTCGCAATCGAGGTGTGCCGATGTAATGAGCTTGATTTTGTGAAAAGCATGGCGCTTGGTCCATGAAAATTTTCCTGTCTTCATGCAATCCGAAACTGGTGCCATGATCATGCTAAAATTTGGGATGAATCGCCTATAAAAGGACACGAGGCCGTGAAAGCTGTGTACTTCGAACAGATTAGTAGGTATAGGCCATTGTTTGATGGCTTCCACCTTCGATTCATCTACTGAAATACCGTCTTTGCCCACCACGTAGCCCAGAAAGATGACACTATCCGTCATAAATGCGCACTTGCTAACAGCAGCAAAGAATTTATTCCTACGCATCACCAAAAGAATCTCTCGCAAGTGTTGCAAGTGTAAATCTGGGTTAGCACTATAAATCAAAATATCATCAAAATAAACTACAACAAATTTTCCAATGAAAGGGCGAAAGGCTTGGTTCATCACTCGCATAAAAGTGCTCGGGGCATTGGAAAGTCCAAACGGCATAACCATCCATTCGAATAAGCCCTCACGAGTTTTGAAGGTGGTTTTCCACTCGTCTCCTTCTCGGATTCTGATCTGGTGGTATCCGCTCTGCAAGTCGAGCTTACTAAAGATAGTAGCTCCTCCTAAATGATTCAATAGGTCATCCAATCGCGGGATGGGAAAGCGGTAGCGCATGGTAATTTTGTTTATAGCCTTGCTATCGACACACATACGCCATGACCCGTCCTTTTTTGGTGTAAGTAATGCTGGAACTGCACAAGGACTGAGGCTCTCCCTGATGTGCCCCTTATCAAGCAATTCTTCTACCTGTCTTTGCAACTCATCATGCTCCTTTGGACTCATACGATAGTGAGGTCTATTCGGTAGAGAAGATCCAGGGACAAGGTCAATTTGGTGTTGAATGTCCCGTAGGGGTGGTAATCCAGGGGACAGATCTGTAGGGAACACATCCTGAAATTTATCTATAATTTTTTTTATTGGGTCAGGGATCTCACCACCCACACAATTATCTTTTCCGATCAACACATATATCGTCTCGATTTCTGCTGCAGCCTTGATAAATCGATTCATAGATAAGAGGTTAGATCCCTCCCCAACTAGTGGTTTGGGTACCAACTCTTTCTTAGGTATTAACACAATTTTAATATTATGAAACATAAAATTATATGTGTTCGATCGACCATCATGTGAAACACTCCTATCATACTGCCATGGTCTCCCCAGCAAGATATGGCATGCATCCATCTGAACGACGTCACACCATATCTTATCTTTATAATTACACCCAATAGAAAACGAAACCAAACATTGTTTAGAAACTGTTACCTCGTTTCCTGCCTTAAGCCATGATAATTTGTAAGGATTGGGATGTGTTTCTGTAGGTAGCCCCAACTTCTGTATCACTTCTTCTGCAATCACATTCTCACAACTGCCCGAATCGATAATAAATCGACACACTTTTCCTTCGACCGTGCACGTTGATTGAAATATGTTATTTCGCAGCCACCCATTCCCATCGGCCGCTCTAGGAGTCAAGCAAGTCCTGCGCACCACAAGCAATCACCCTTCATCCCCCTCAACACGTTCCTCTTCCGTAGTGTCGAAGATGGGATTTATTTCAGGTTCGTCGTCTTCCTGATCTGGATCTTCCATATGGTCTATAAAAAGACCTTTTCCGGCGCGATCCCCTTTCCGACAATCTGCAATTCGGTGTCCGACCTCCCCGCATTTAAAACATCGGGGACCACCAGTAGGGGCTCGGGTAGGCTGCCCACTGATTGGTGGTTTCTCGCCTCCCCTCGGTGTATTGGTTTGGTGTTCAGCAGCACCCGCGGTACTACTCCATGTCGGGCCATACGATCTACGACCGAGTTGTTTCTCGAACTGCAAGGCTCTCTAATGTGCCTCTGCGACATTTAAAGGGTCAAACAAATTAAGAGTGTCCTGAAATTGAATCCGCATACCCCCAATATATCGAGAGACTAGTTGGTCGTCGGACTCCGTCAGGTCGTTGCGTGCCAGCAATCGGTAAAACTCCGTTGTGTACTCATCAACAGTTTTCGCCCCCTGCCGCAAGTTCTGCAATTGTTGATATAACACTCTGGTAAAGTTATGAGGTAGAAACGCCGCTCGTAGAAGTTTCTTTAGTTTTTCCCATGTATCTACCTTTTGCTTTCCTTATCGGGCGCGTGTGACCTTAACTTGTTGCCACCATGCGGCGGCTCGCCCTCGAAATCTAGTTGCAACCAAAGGGACTCGCTTGTTTTCGGGTACCACCTTGAACTCCAAGATCTCCTCGATGGAATAAAGCCAGCCAAGAAACTCTTCGGGTTGCACGCTGCCTTGGAATTCAGGCAGATCTATCCGTAACCCGGCATCCCATCGTCGTGGATTCCCCTCTCTGGGTCGTCGCGGCAGCTCTGGATCACCAAATACGTTGTCGAACTTAAGTTCATCATCTGCATA
The DNA here is from genome assembly GCA_021018995.1 of Chloranthus sessilifolius. Taxonomy (NCBI): domain Eukaryota; kingdom Viridiplantae; phylum Streptophyta; class Magnoliopsida; order Chloranthales; family Chloranthaceae; genus Chloranthus; species Chloranthus sessilifolius. The sequence goes on along the minus strand of CM037584.1, from coordinate 91,911,218 downwards.
CTCTGAACGATCTGGGGTTGGATTCGTTTGTCGTTCATCCCTGGCCATGAGGGTAGCCACTTGGGTCGTGAGTGCCTCTATCTGCCGTGTCAATCGGGCGACGTCATCGCGCTCGTGAACATCGTGAATAGGCACTTCCCGGCGACCACCACGTCTAGGCGGCATGCTGTATAAATAATCCATGGATCTTAGAGCTCTGATACCAACTGATGCAGCGCTAAACTGCAACCTTCCACTAAAACTGTTGATTTCTAAGAAGAAATACTAGAAATCTAATGGGCATCCACCTTTCTTGTTGATTCACACGAATACCAAGAGAAACGGGAAACAAAGATCTCGAAGACCTCAAACTTTCAATATATTCAATAATGATTTTCGTTTGGTTTACATCCATTAAATAGAAAATAAAGCAAAATTTACTAAAAATAGCAAAAATGAGATAAGCATATAGACGGAAAGATATTGTTGTTAGAATCAATCCAGAATCGAAACGGATTGATTCTGAGTTGTAAATCTCCGGGAATTGCGAAAGAGATTATTTCCTAAAATAGCAAAATTGCTATTTTCGGGCCTTGAACGAAGGAATTTCCCTAAAAAATGTGGACCTCACAACATAGCGGTGACTATTGACCGTTTGGGCGTTTCTGTTCCAAAATGGGCCTTCACGGGATTTTCTGATGTTTAGGTCCATGATTTCTACTAGTGCCTGACCTAAAATTGTAACGAGTAGATAAAATTTTAGCGAGTGGACCTACGCCGATTCAGGGCCTCCATGTAATCATCCGCAGTGATTTGTACTGTATCATAGGGTGGCGTTGATCCAACTCAACAACTGTCGGTCGCACTGCTGCCCTTCAAGATAGTGAGAGGAAATGACAAAAATAGATTATCATTCTCTCTAACAACAAACTAAGATGGGCAGGGTGTTGTTCTGTTAGATATCCGAATCAAGCCAAAAGCTTTTGATTACAGGTTAGATATTCCAATCAAGCCAAAAGCTTTTGATCGAAACGATGTGAGAGACATTCCCAACTGAAGAGTCAATGGTTGAAGAAGACGATCTAGACAGATCGCCATATAGATCAGACGGATAAAGAGAGAGAGATAGAGAGAGATTAAAAAGGAATAATCGAAAAGGTTTAAGTGTTCGGGATCTTCATAAATTGGGGAAGGATAATCTTGAGTGCTGAGTCAACATGAAGATTGACAACTATTAAAATTAGGAAAATGAAGACCTATTATATGTAGTGAAGGTTTTAGTTAAAATCAAGGTTAGTCCTGAGATTTTGAGGGTCCAAGGAGAGTTCCTAAAATCGAGCCCTCTTTCATATTAATCATAAAAAACAAAAATTTTCACAATTTTTTTTGTTACAAATAAAACAATACTCATTGCTTTTAGATTACAATATCTTTATATTCTATTCTATTGGTTATAATTTTAAAATGCAACTAACAAATTAAAGAAAATACATATTAAAGAAAAATGCAACACAAAAATAGAAAAGTTAAATGGTATAACATACCCGACGGATCAAGTAACCCAACCAATAACATTTTTTATTATTTTAACTGTCATTGAATCTTTCACTGCCAATTTTTAGCACTTTAAAAGTCTCAAAAGTTTCAATAATAGGTTCATTGAATAAGTCTCATCAAGTAGATCAAAATTGACAGGGGATTTGGTAAAAATGAAACTGTAACGAGCCTGAAATCGCTATTTTAAGTTAGGGTCATTTAATAAAAAAATTTTGTATATATATATATATATATATATATATATATATATATATATATATATTACCTTTAAATCCACCCACTGAATCTTCGAATTCACCCACACTGAAATACATTGACTGCATTCAATCGGACAATGGAGATTGTTTAATGTCCCAATCTTTCACCCGATGAATCTTGAGATCATGGGTGTATCATCATACAGTCGATTTTTTATTTCATGTGGTACACACCCAAAAAAATGACCTTAAAATCAATTTTGAGCGTGCACGTGATGTTAAGGTCACTTTGCTAAGATGTGTACCGCGTGAAATAAAACACTGACTATCTGATGGTACGCCCATGATCTCAAGATCCATCCTGTGAAATATTGAGAGGATAAACGATTTCCATCGTCTGATTCAACGGAATCAATGTGTTTCAACGTGGGTGAACTCAGAGATTTGGTGGGTGGATTTAAAGGTACTTATATATATATATATGTGGAAAAGTTAGTGTGCAAGAGGAAAATATGTTGTGCACACAGCAGCCCTCCACAAGAAAAAAATCATAATTTTCTTCAAAATACAAAATATTTGTTGCCCATCCGATCAAAGAACATCTCTATGGTACATTAAATGCATTTAATATTGTTGCCCATAGGTTTTAGCTGTGCCACAATACATTTTTATTTATCCTAAATATTTTCTATAGACGGTGAATTCGTCAAAATCACTTTGAATGTGTTTTAAAGCTACAAAGTTGTATAAATGCTTTATTTTTTCCAAATTTAAAAAAAAAAAGCTAAAACAAAAAATAGTCAAAATCACATCTGAACTGGTTTCGAATTTCGTAACAGTCTCCATCACAATGCCAAGAGGTTTCGGGCGTACTAATTCAGTCTATCATGCGCTCAGTGGTCTATGATAGACGGTTGGAATGTTTAACAGATCGCAACAGTCTTATTATAGACCATTTCGACCAATCAATAGTCATTTACAGAATATTAATTTGTATATGGATTTATGATTTTTAAATTTATGATTCTTTTGGTTCATCATAGACTTTATCAATCTAGTATAGATCGCATCAATCTACTATATATCGCATTGGTTTATTATAGACTGTTGAACTTATAGACTGAAAGTAGTTTCGGTATTTTTTGTGTCGGCTTTTTTTTGAAATATAAGGGCATTTATGTCATTTTGTAGCTTTAAAAGACATTCAAAGTGATTTTGATAGTTTCGTACGGGTGACTTTTAAAGTCAAATAAGGGAATCGACAAAAAATTAAGATGAGATGATAACCTGACCCTTCTAGTTTATAACTATCGGATCTTTATTTGTCCCCATCAGATTATTGGTGGTCGTCTACTCTCAAAATTGTTGACAGTGATGAATGAGCCTGATCATTTTCCATGTCAATCTTCCCGCACATTGGATCTTGAGACCATAGGCGTGTCATAAATGTTTAAATGTAATCAGTGTCATGTAATTTTAGGATATTTTATTATTTTTAGAGATACGTGCCACGTGATTGTGTGATGGCACTCCCATGATCTCATGATATATTGCATGGAAGATTAGAATAAAATCACAATCACCATTCTATGATGTAAAATCATTGTAGAACGGGTACCTTTAAATATCCCACCGAATCTTGAAATGTGCCCAAGTAAAAAATTATTGATAACTTTATATTATGCGGATCATGTTTCAGTTTAATCTTTCACACGGGAACTTGAGGCCATAAACGTACCATTAAATGGTTGAATTTTTATTCTATATGGCACAGATCCCAAAAACATGACCCTAAAATCACATTTGAGCATGATGTCTGCGACATGACTTTAGGGACACATGATTGGGATCTGTTCCGTGTGCAATAAAAAACTTATCGTCTGATAGAATGTTCATAGCCTCAAGATCCCTTGTGTGGAAGATTGAAACTAAACACAATCTCCACCGCCTTATTTAAGGCAATTAATAATTTTTTTGTATGGGCGCATTTTAAGATTGGGTGGGCTTATTTAAAGGTACCAACCCATACAGAATATTTACGTTTCTTTTTATTGGATTATTGGCAGGTTGCAAGCGCTACGGCTACTTTTGTGATGATGTTTTCTTCGTCCCTCTCTGTTGTCGAGTTTTACTTCCTCAAGAGATTCCCCATTCCCTACGGTAAATCTCCTATTTCATCACCAATCCTCCTTATCCTTCAAATAATTAAACTTTCTAAAATTTGACATTTTATGTTTCCTAATGTGCTTTGTGATTAATCACAAATTGGTATAATCACTGTCACAAAATTCAGTATGTTTTATCGAGTATTTTGTAAAATTCGCCTTATTTTCACAGGTATCCAATTTTGCCTTTTCTTTAAGCAAGACCAAGGTATTAAAAATCGGTTGATACCCATATGTATCGATTTTTCGGCAAACAGATATGTATCGATTTGATGCGTATCGGTATCCCAGTTCGAGTATCGGACATCGTATCGGCTGATGTGTCTCGGTTTCAGCCAAGATGTGGCTTTTCTTCTCTTTTTTTATTAAAAAAAAAATGTCGATACGTATCAGCCAAGTCGTATCGGTCCTCCATGGACCGATACCGATTCCAATTCCGAAAACTTGCAGCATGACAAAGTTTCATTCCTTTGAATTAAAGCCTTTAGAACATGTCCAATCACACTCTTTAAATTTAGTTGTTAGAGATGCTGATGTGGCTAAAATTTGAAGAGTGTCTTGTGTGTAAGGCTACAACTGAGCCGGGCCGAGCCCAAGCTTGGGTCAGTTCTAGCTCGGCTCTACCTTATACGAGCCGAGCTAATACTTCGTGTGACGACCCAAACCCACATGCCACAATATTGTCTGGTTTGGGCTTAGGTCTCCACCCCAGTTTTGTTTTTGGTATGGGCATTATATTTCGCCTTCCCCACTCAAAACGCTTTATCCATGTCTCAGAGCGCACAATAGAAGATATTATCCGGTTCTAGGCTTAAGTCCCGTCCTCGATTTTGTTCCTGGCATAAGCTTAAGTCCCCATTTAGAACGCATCATGACATGTAGTGTCCACAATTACATATAGCGTAGAGTGAAGACTTTTCCCTATTTGATGTCGGACTATTACAATCCCCCTACCTTATAAAAGAGTCATCCTCGGCTCTGCTACCATTCTGTGACAACCCAGACTCACATGCCACAATATTGTCCGATTCTGAGCTTAGGTCACTTTTGGTGCGCGCTCCTCTCGGTTCTCGAAATAAGTGGTCCAATTCGATCTGATGGACTCTGGCTAGGGGCGATGGAGTAATAGACCAAGAAATATTTAAATGCTGAAAGAAAAAAAAAAGATGAATTTTAAATGGAGGATACCTGTGTTGATGTGATCGCCGGCTGCAGATATTTATCGACGCTGCAATACGTCACTGATCACGTGCAGAGATGTAGGTTAACTCCTTTGTTGAACATCGGTCTGCGGACTCCAACAGTTGTATTCTCTCTAGCCTAACTTTCTAATCCTTCTCTAAGTCTAATTAGCTTTATTTCCTTATTCGACTCTAAGTTAAACTGATTATGGGTTTCCTAGTACTACTCTAACTCTAACTAAGTTTCCTATTACTACTTTAACTCTATCTAGTTTAGTTTCCTAGTGCCACTCTAATTTTAGTAAATTTAGTCTCCTAGTGTTTCTCTAATTTAAACTATTTTAGTCTCCTAATATTACTCTAATTTAAAAAAGGGGGTTGTGGCCCGTTATGCTAAGAAGGATTAATCCCGTTCCCGGGTGCCCTCTGTAAGCTCCCTTAAGTAAATCGGTTGACTAAGAATTATTTTGTAAATATTAGATATTAAAACTGAATTTGAATTAGAAACTGAGGATTTAGGGATTGAAATTAAGAATTTAAAGATTATGAACTAAGACTAGAACTGAATACTATAAACTGGAAGTAAAAAATCAGGAACTAGAACTAGAGTCTGAAAGTAATAACTAAAATCTAGAACTTAGAAAATTAAGAATTAAAAATTTAAACCTAAAAACTAGAACTAGAAATTAAAACCTAAAAACTAGAACTATAAATTAAGAACTATTAAAAAATTATATGAAGCTACGCGCTTCTTCCTCCTTCCAGTGTCGCAGAGAAAAAGGACTCGAGCTTAGGAGAGGCATGAGCTCAAGAGATGAGAGATTTCTATTGAATATTGTTATGAAATTGGTGAGATACGAGGGCCTTTTTATAGGTATCGAGCTAATTTCGCATGTGAGGCCATGTGTGCAATAGGTGAATTGCGCGCAATACCGGCGGCGCTCAGTTGAATTATGCGTATAGTCAAATGCGCTTAATTCACTTTAGGTCGGTCACTAACTCGGGAGTGACCGGCTGGGCGGGTGTCCTAGTTCCACTGTGCCCTGAAACCAATTCCGCGCATATGGCTATGCGTGGAATCCAATTCTATATTTTGTTTCCTATCAAGTACTTATTCCTAATTTTATTCGTTTTTTTTTTTTGTTACTCCACACATTTTCTACATTCTATATTGTTATTGCTTTTCTGTAGCCAATATTCTCATATTATATATATATATATATGAAAATAGTGTTATATAGTGTGAAATGCCGGCCATGAACCGTACGGGTAAAAGAGGCAATGCTTTAAATCTTAATTATGGCACAACCAACCTTAATTATGGCACAATCTTCTATCAAAAAAAAAAAAATTATGGCACAACCTAGAAATGGTTGAAATATTGGATGTCAAACCTTTACACGTAGAAAGGATGCTACTTAAGAGACGGTATGAAGAAGGTTTTTTGCTTTTACCATAAATACCAATTAGAGCCAATATCAATATATACCATTTAAATTATACCAGTTCATTGACATTTTATTTTGTTAGAAAAATAATTAAATTGTTAAAAATATTGAAATATATATATATGTATATTTGGGCACATACCAAAAAAATACCTTGTAAAAGTTTGGATCCATATATACCATATTGGTACATTTGGGCAGGTACCAAAAAATGCCGTCTATACTATCCAGTATTTGCTAATGATCATATATATCATACACATATATAGGGTACCAGACAATGCAGTATTAACCCTTTCATTAATTTATAGCATTAGTACTAACTAGTACAAAAGTGCTATTAGAAAAAATTAGACTTTTTTGCCTTTGTAAATCACAATTGAAATGTTCTCTATCTGGATATGGTGCATTGAAATTTTGCATCTTTAACTCAAAATTTAATAGTGCTAAAATGTGACGTCCCATACTCACATTTCAACGATATAGCCGGGTTCTGGGCTTAGGTCCCTGCCCCGGTATTGTTCCTAACATAAGTGTGATGTATCGTAGTTCCTACCTAAAACACGTCATTACATGAAAGGGCCGGTTGCACCTCATAGCCTAGGCTTGGGACAAGTCTCTATTCGATGTGAGACTATCATAGTAAAGTACTATTTATTAATTTTTTTAGACGGTACCTGATGGACTATGTTGCAGCTGTGACACTCATTCCTCAAGTTGAGTGTAAATATTTAATATCTTTAATATTTATAAGGATATTAAATTTAATTTAACATTTTTGTTTGATTAACAATATTTAATCTATTTTGAATAAATGAATAATATTTTACAAACCTTTTTCGAATCGACTTTGGGCATCCTCCAGACCAGGCCTTGGAATCCCATAAGTCCATAACTTTGAACCTCTCAGTTCTAAATTGTGGGTTTCTCTCTATTTTAAAGAGAATCCATGATCCTTGTCACTGACTCAAAATGTTTTTGCCTCTTGGTCTTGCAGCTTTGTATCTTATAGCAGTCTCAGTTATTGCTGGGTTTTGGGGGCAGTTGTTGATAAGGAGATTGGTTGCAGTGCTCAAGCGAGCTTCGCTCATTGTTTTCATTCTTTCCGGGGTCATTTTCATCAGTGCTTTAGTCATGGGTAATCAAATAAATAAACTTCCCAATTTTCCATTTTCATTCTACTTACTTTGCCTAAATGTAACTTGCATTCCATCAAAAGATACACTAGTTAATATAATTTTCAGTCTCACCAAAGAGCTCATATATGATAACCAATCAACAAGGAATTGGAATGGATCACTTGCTTTCATCAAGTATGACATGTGATTCGAAGGTCCTGATCATATATAAATATCTGAGGGGTTGAAAATTAAATAAAAAAGAAATGATCATGTGATTCAAAGAGGACGACCACTTTTTAAATGAACGGCTACTATGTAATTAAATCTCTAAAATCAGCTTCATGAAGCGTTGACAGCTTTTGAGAATCACACGATGAAACTTTTTCTTTCCACTCAATCTTTAACAACATAGATCTTTAGATCATAGTGCAACAAACTTTTTATTTTTTGATAACATAGGGCGTCCCAAGCTTAAGCTTCGACTAATCCTACAGGTGCGATCACCCCCATCATGCCACGAGTATTTTACAATTTACACACCTTAATTTCGTAGCACCCCTTTATTGTTGAAGAGGAATTGTTATCGCCGCGACAACCTCTTGGTGGGTTGTCCCAAACTTTATGAAAATAGATGCCACATAAAAACCCCTTCCAACCTTATATAAGCTCCTCACTGAAAATCTTCCTAACTGTTAGCATTAAAAGGTGAATACAAAATAGGCCACCTCGCATTTGAAACCACCTCAATTCATTATTATTTTGATAGCCACTCTATTCAGTTATCTAAACCAATTGTAAACCACCTCCTACGCTTATATTTGTAATCTTATTTATAGATCCTTCTCGGGATAATTATATAATGGACAATGTAATCAATTTTATATTTCTATCTTCTTCTCTTTCCTACATCTTCTTCTTATTTCTTCTCTATTTTATAATTTTATCGTGGTATAAGAGCAGGCCTCTATCTACTCCCTATTACTCAGTTCAATTCTCCATGGAATTTGACTCAGTCCTGCCAACAGGTGCGGAGGCGTTTAGTCTCATATATATCTCTCTTCTTCTTCTTCTTCTCTCTCTCCATATATCTTCTTCTCACTCCGTCCCTCTTCTTATTTCTTCTATACTTTTTAACTTCATAACTAAATTCATTTTGATTCAGAAACATACGTCAAACAACAATTATAACTGTCTATTTAAAGCAATTATAACTATAAATTTAAAGCAATTAATAACTGATCAAACTTATTTTGCAGGTGTTGTCGGGATCCAATCGAGCATCCAAATGATCAAGAGCCATGAATATATGGGATTCCTAAGCTTGTGCGATTAGAGAGAGCAACAAAGAAGCATTACAGCAGTAGAGTGGTATTTGGCCAATACCTAATTGACCAAACCACATACTGCTATAAATAAAATACACCTCTGTGATATTATTTGCTTCATCCCGGTGTGTTAGCCCATGCTGATGACACTCCATATATATAAAATCTTTGTTTAATTCTTATAGTTTTATTCATTTGGTTAGCAAAATATTGTTAATTCGGGTAATATTGCGTTTGATTCATTTACATTACATTTTAACATATCACCATTTTCTGCATATAACAAGGCTCCAAAACCTAAACTTGTCTGAATTCCTAGGTGTGAGTGACTATCTTAGCCCATCAATTATGGTTATAAATTCACTCTAATTAAGATTTTATCATCATTTTTTATTTTTTTTTAATTTTGATAAATAAGATTTTATCATCAATTAAAAGAAATACACATCAAAAGTTAAAATAATCAAGTGAGATAAACAGCTCACTAGGTAATTAAAGATAAATTGATAACTTATAGTTTTAGACATCCAAATTTAAGATCAACTAAGCTTCTTCTCGTTCAAGGGTTCCAATAGTATTCTCACATATCATACTACCTTAAAAGAAATCAACAGAAAACCCTATATATCCCTAACCTTCTAGCGATTACAAGTATTAGGAATATCCATGCATGGCCTATTGGCCCTATTCCTTGAAATTTTGGGAATGAAAGCCCTCTATCGATATGTTTGAATTGTTGGCTTCCTCACTAGTTCAAGTAGAATTTGTTGGAATACAAACCCAAGTAAAGTGGGTCTTGGTTGCACACCTTGAAAAATTATTTTGGGACATGCTTTAAATAACTTTTGCAAGTTACAAGGTGACCTTTCATTTGTCAAGAAGACATTTCATTTCTCAAGAGAGAAATAATTATTTTGTTTTGTTTCCTAGAAGTCATTTCATAAGTGTCTTTTCAAGGTTCAAGGTGTCTTTTCATATTTCAAAGTGTCATTTACTTTTTCAATGTACTTTTATCCTTATATATATTAGTGTAACCGGGTAGCAAGATATAAGTTGAATCTTTTAAATGAAAAGTAAGTTTAAAGTGTTAGTAACTAGCAAGCTCTTTTAGTATAAGGAAATCCTTTGTAGTGCAGCAGCACAAGTTGGTCTATTTTATCTCCTTCAAATTGGTATCAGAGCCCCGTTTGATTAAGGAAGATGACAAATATGATTCAGCCCCAAATTCCAGTCTTAACAAAAGAAATCTATGATAATTTGAGCATCCAAATGAAAGTCTTGCTAGGATCGCAAGATTTGTGGGACATCGTCGATAACGGCTACAATGAACTGGAATCACCACAAGCGAAAGCAACACTACGACAACTCAAAAAGAGGCATTGAAAGAGGTACAAAAGAAGGATAAGAAAGCACTTTTCTTAATCTACCAAGGAGTTGAAACATCAAATTTTGAAAATATCAAATGCTACATCGTCTAAGCAAGCTTGGGAGATCTTGTAAAATTCATTCAAAGGAGTTGATAAAGCAAAAAAGGTTCGTCTTCAAGCTCTTCGAGCTGAATTTGAATCCTTTCGTATAAACAAAAGTGTGTCGATTTCAGAATATTTTTCTCGCATTTTGATTATTGTTAATAAAATGAAGAGAAATGGTGAAAGCATGGAGGATGTGCGGGTGATAAAAAAAATTCTAAGATCATTGATACAACGATTTGAACACGTTGTGGTGGCGATTGAAGAAGCGAAAGATTTGTCCACTCTTTCAATTAATGAACTCATGGGATCACTTGAAGCTCATGAACAAAGAATGAAACAAAACTCTAATGAAGCAGTAGAGCAAGTTTTGCAAAGCAAATTAGTCCTTAAAGAACATAAAAAGAACTTCAGAGGACGTGGCAGAGGATATCGAGGCAGAGGTTTTACTCGTGGTGTCCATGGTACTTACCATAATGAAAAGGGACGTGGTGATCATGATGGTTTTTCAAATAAACGAAGATGAGGCCAAAGAGGAAGAGGTCATAGAGATCTTTCCAATTCATCATACAAGCCAAGGTATAATAAATCACATGTCAAATATTACAATTGTCAAAAGTTTGGTCACTATAGTAATTAATGTAGAAGTAAATCTATAAATGATGTTGATGAACAAGCTAATCTCTCTGAGAAAAAGGTTGAACAAGTAACTACTGTGTTACTTGCATATAAGAGAGATGAATCAAGAAATCAAACCACTTGGTTTTTTGAAATTGGGGCCAGTAATCATGTGTGGTAAAAAAGAAATGTTTACTGAGTTTGATGAGTTGGTAAAAGGTGATGTGACGTTTGACGACTCATCTAAAACTCCAGTAAAAGGAAATGGAAAAATTATGATTCAATTAAAAATTGGTGATCATCAATATATTTTCGATGTTTATTATATTCCCGCAATGCGAAGCAATATTCTGAGTTTGGGACAACTCTTAGAAAAGGGTTATGACATACACATGAAGGACCACACTCTTGTTATTAAAAATTGCAATAATGATGTCATTGCAAAGGTGGAGATGTTAAAGACTAGAGTTTTCATTTTAAACATCAAGAATGATGCAGCTAAATGCTTCAACTCTATTGTAAAAGACAACTTTTGATTATAGCATTTGCGCTACGGGCAATTTGGTTTTAGCGGGCTAGAGTTGTTATCTCAAACTAATATGGTGAAAGGTTTACCTAAAATTTAACATCCAAAATAATTATGTGAAGGATGTATTTTGGATAAACAACATAGATTGAGTTTTCCGGTGGGAGAATCAAGAAGAGCTTTTGAACCTCTTCAACTTATTCACTCTGATGTTGTGGGTGCAATGGAGGTTACATCAAAAGGAGGAAATAGGTATTTTCTCACTTTTATCGATGATTTCAGCAGAAAGACTTGGCTGTATTTTCTCAAATAAAAATTAGATATGTTTGAGACTTTCATGCAATTTAAATCAATGGTGGAAAATTTAGTCAAATGGAATCAAACATCAGTTGACGGCTGCATACACTCCTCAACAAAATGGCGTCGCAGAAAGGAAGAATCGCACCATCCTTGACATTGTAAGGAGTATGCTCAAAGGAAAAAACATGCCAAAGGAGTTTTGGGCAGAGGCAGTTGTTTGTGCTGTCTATTTGCTTAATAAAAGTCCCACTAAAAGTGTCAATTTCATGACACCTCATGAAGCATGGAGCAGCTACAAACCCGGAGTTGGGCCCCTCAAAGTGTTTGGGTGTATTGCATATGCACATATTCCAAGTCAAAGAAGAACGAAGTTTAATGACAAGGGAGAAAAATGCATCTTCCTTGGATATGATGAACTTACAAAGGGTTACAAATTATTTAATTGTATAACCGAGAAAATTATTATTTCTAGAGATGTTATCTTTGATCAAGAAACATCTTGGAAATGGAACACATGTGAAGAACAAAGTAAAGAAAAAATTTTAGTTGATGAACAAGTAATCAAAGAGAATGATAAGGAGAATCAAACTCTCCCTCCAACTCCTCAAACTCCTTATTCACCATCATCATTTCCATTGGCCGATATTGCATCATCAAGTAGTCAATCAAGGGCACCGATAAAAATGAGAAGTCTCAATGATATCTACGATCAAACGGAGGTGGTCGATTTCACTTTAGTTTGCCTTCTTGCGAATTGTGATCCGTTGTATTTTAAAGAAGCTATTATTGATCGTAGATGGCAAAATGTCATGAATGAAGAAATCAAAATAATAGAAAAGAATGATACATGGGCGCTTACCACTCTACCAAAAGGAAAAAAAGCGATAAGAGTGAAATGGGTCTACAAGACAAAAAAGAATTAAGAATGTGAAGTTGAAAGATACAAAGCGATGCTAATCATCAAAGGCTATAAACAATGTCAAGGCATTGACTATCAAAAAGTGTTTGCACCAGTTGCAAGATTTGATACTATAAGGCTCCTTATAGCCTTAGCTACCCAAAATGGTTGGAATATTTTTCAAATGGACGTAAAGTCGGTATTTTTGAATGACTATCTTCAAGAAGTGTACATAGAGCAACCGGAAGGCTACATAAAAAAGAGTCAAGAGGCATGTGTGTATCGATTAAAGAAAGCATTGTATAGGCTAAACAAGCACCAAGAGCATGGAACACTCGCATCGATGAATTCTTTCAAAAGAATGAGTTCATAAAATATCCATATAAGCATGTCTTATACACCAAAATAAACAGTGTTGGGGATATAATGATCATTTGCTTGTATGTTGATGGCATGATCTTCACAGGAAACAATCTTCCTATGATTGAAGATTTAAAAAAATCCATGATCAAGAAATTTGAAATAACCAACATTAGAAAGATGTCATTTTTCCTTGGGATAGTAGTAAAGCAAACAGAGAGAAATTTTTACCTCACAAGAAAAGTATGCAAAAGAAATTCTTGAAAAATTTTAAATGAACAATTACATTTCAGCAAACACACCTATGGAAGTGGGTTTGAAGCTATAAAAGGAAGAATAAGGCGATTCGGTGGATCCTACACTCTTCAAAAGCTTGGTTGGAAGTCTTAGATATTTAACAGTCACTCGACCTGACATTGCTCACAATGTTGGAATCATCAGTAGATTCATGGAAGCACCAAAACACATTCACTTCTTGGCTGCTAAAAGAGTTTTGTAATACATCAAGGGTACAATTGATCATGGTTTGTTTTATAAGCCTACTAATGCTTTTGAACTTGTAGGATTCACAAATAGTCACTTTGGTAAAGATCTTGATGAAAGAAAAAGTACATCAAGATATGTTTTCAATATTAGTTTAGTTGCAGTCTCATGGTCATCAAAAAAGTAATATGTTGTTGCTCTCTCATCATGTGAAGCTGAATATATAGCTGCTACAGCATGTGTTTGTCAAGCTATTTGGTTGAAGAATTTATTAAAGGAATTGCATCACTCTACAAATCAATCAGTAACGATCTATGTTGATAATAGATCAGCCATTTCATTAGCAAAGAATCCTATGTCTCATGGTCGAAGCAAACATATTGACACAAAGTATCATTTTATCCGAGATCAAGTGAAGAAGAATGAAGTCACGCTCATCTATTGCAAGTCCGAAAAATAAGTTGCGAACATTTTTACGAAGCCTTTAAAGTTTCATACATTTCAAGGATTGAAAACTTTACTTGGAGTAACTTCGATACTTGGGTTTGAGAGGGAGTGTTGGAATCAAGGGTTAAAATATCGGATTTTCGATACATATCGTCCTGAAGTTCAGGACGATACATATCGCGTATCGTCTGATACATTCAATGTATCGGTTCAATACATTTTTTTTTTTCAAAAAATCTAAAAATTCAAATTACCGTCCATATCGTTTGTATCGTTCAATATGTATCGCATACCGTTCGATACATATCGCGTATCGGCGATACATTGAATGTATCGTTTTGATACATTTTTTTTTTTTCAAAAAATTAAAAATCAAATTATCGGACGATAATTTCAAATTATCGCCCGATAATTTCAAAGTATTGTCCGTATCGTCCGATACGGGCGATATATTTCCCGTATTGGACGATAATTATCCTATTTTTTAGGGAGTACGATACATAGGCAATATATTGTACCGCCCAGGTCCAAAATCGATACGTATCGGTATCGGACGATTTTTTGACCCATGGTTGGAATACAAACCCAAGTAAAGTGGGTCTTGGGTTACACACGTTGAACAACTATTTTGGGACATGATTTAAGTAACTTTTTCAAGTTACAAGGTGACCTTTCATTTGTCAAAAAGGCCTTTCATTTCTCAAGAGAGAAATAATTATTTTGTCTAGAAGTTATTTCTTAAGTGTCTTTTCAAGGTTTTAGGTGTCTTTTCATATTTCAATATGTCTTTTACTTTTTCAATATACTTTTATCCTAATATATATTGGTGTAACCAGGTAGCAAGATACAAGTTGAATCTTTTAAATAAAAAGTAAATTTAAAGTGTTAGTAACTAGCAAGTTCTTTTAGTATAAGGAAATCTTTTGTAGTGTAGCAGCACGAGCTAGTCTATTTTATCTCCTTCAGAATTTTATGTTAAACCATCTTTTTTTCCATGTAAGTGAACACTCAATCCTCTACCATTAAACCCCTCTTCATCTTCTAAAAAGCCTCAAAATTCTTAAAATCCACAAACCTTACATAAACCTATTTACTCTAACCCAATCCTTCATTAGAACCCTAAACTAAATTAGGAAGCTCCTCCTCTATCACCTTTACTACCGGAGCCATGGTGGAGTAATCGTGAAGTATAAAGCTGACGGTGGTGCCATATTGTGTCCGAGATTCCATCTTCAACCGCTATTTCTTTTCTCTTTTTTTTTTTTTTTTTTTTGCTTTATGGGACCCAAAGAAGCAAGAGTTTGCCTTTGGGCAAGGGGTCCTTTCAAATGGATAATTGAAGTCCTTGCCTAGATCCTTTGGAATAAACGACAATCCAAAGTCAAATCTAGCATTTCGTGCTTGTTATTCGATATAGACTTGTTGGGACACCATAAGTTCTAGGCGGTGACTTCAATCTATATCCGATTACCATGACAGGCTCGTAAAGCCCATGGTTGCACAAATGAAGACTCCACTAGAGAGTATTTGAGCCTCAACTTGAAGTTAAGCTCGTTATTCTAGACAAGGTTCACGTCATCTTTCCTTTTGCTTCATTAGAAAATGCTTTCTTGGATAGTCACTTGACTGGCCAATTTATTTATTTTTCGCACTTTACTAGCCTAGTTGTTCGATTGGCATTGCCTTTACTTTCCGCATATTCTTTTGTCTTGTCACTTGACTGGCATGCATTTATTTACATTTTCGTAACTTCATATTTTCATCATTTACTTTCTAAAGCTTAGACACTTGACTGGCACTGCATTTTTCTTTATTTTAGACATAAAATATATACCACCATTGGACGTCGGCTTGGATTGGCAATATCGGACATATATAAATCATAATTTGGATATTGGCAAAGCACCAACATTGGACCTAATTTGAACTTTATATAAAATTTGATGGTTATATTAAAAAGAATAACAAATTGTTTTTATCCGGATAGCAAAGGTGGGGAAGCCTCGGTCCTAAGACGAGCAACAATCTTTAGTGATGATGATGATCTTGAAAGGAGCTATCACATTCAGTTTTTAAGAAGGCGCTTGTACCAAAAGTACATAGATTGAGTATCCATACTTACTTCAGAACCTGGAAACCAAGGAAAGAAAGAACGCTAGAAAACCATAAAATAGCCCTCTATCAACATCTCTCTATCAATCAATACCTCTCACAGAGCCCCAACATCTCTCTATCAATCAATACCTGTGCACATCAACCACAACATCCACTCACAAGCCATCCATTCCAAGACCCTCAAATTAATGTGGCTTTAACATCCACCTCAACAGGCACAACACCCACAGCTAATGTGATTGAAGAGGAGTATCAAAGTTTTAGAATTCATCACCCTAGCTAGCTCCAGTCTCCATCCTCACCCATCAGCTAAGGCTAACTGGCTAAGCTAAGAGAGAGAAGTCGTGGGAGTAATAATATAGCTGATTACTTTTGAACGCCAACATCTCAAGCATTACCTTTACAATTTAAGGCAGGTTTTTTTATAGGCAAGACACCATCAGCCCAAACACCACCTCATCTCACATTCCATTAATGGCCCCACTCCCCAAACCCTCATCAAGTCGAACCAATGCCATTGCCTGTGCAATCAACAAGAGGTTGTTGACTTTGTCACCAGGTCTTCAAAGCAGCCCCAAGCAGTGCCGGTTCTCTATGAAAATCTACATTTCAATATGGGATTTACTCATGACCTCTCCTCTAACACTGATGAAGGCCATAAAAGAGTCTCGCATATCTAATAAGGTCTCACCTGACCAAGTGGGGCAGACCATCGGACAGGTTCTCGCTCTTAATGTTGTTTCTTTCTCCGATTAAGACCTTCCTCCGGAAGGGCCCAAGTCTATAAAGATAGGGATCGAATCATCTACCTTCCGGCCAGCAAAGACGGGTTTGCATTGAATGTATGCCCAACACATATTTTAATTTTTTGGAAAATATGAAAATATCTGAGCCTAAGCCTCATTTTTTCTAGAAGACTTTAGAAAAAGAGAACCCATTTCAAAAAAAATTATGCTATTATAGTGGAAAATAAGTTTTTAGGTAAAAGGGATTTTACCAAAACCAAAGTTTCAAGGAAATGTGAGATGTAAAAAGTTTCTCATATGTGAGAGGCATTATACATATAAAAATACTAAAGTAAAATCTTCTCTAAGAGATGGGGTCGATCTTCGGTTCATCTTCACTAGCGTCGATGAGGTTTTGGTTCATTGTCTCCGGCGCCGATGTGTTTTTGATTATTCTTTTTCGGCGCTCAAAAAAACTAATTGGCGATGGAAAATTTGGGTCGCCGATTTTTTATTCATATTCTCCGGCGCCAATGAGGTTTTGGTTCATCGTCGCCGATTAGTTTGTTCGAGTGTCGAAAAAGAGCGACCAAAAACCAAAATCTCATCAACGCTGTAGACGATGAACCAAAATCTCCTCGACGCCAGAGAAGATAAACAAAAAACTAACGACCCAAAACTTCTTCGGTGCCAATTAGTTTTTTCTAGTGCCGTAAAAGAGCGACCAAAAATTAATCGGCGCCAAAAAAGTTTTGAATCGCCGATTTTTTGTTCATCTTCTCTGATGCCGATGAGGTTTTAGTTTACCATCTCCGGCACTAATGAATTTTTTCAAGCGCCGAAAACGATCGACCAAAAATTCATCGGCGCCGAAGTTGATGAACCAAAACCTCATCGGCATCAAAAAAGATAAACCGAAAATTGACCTCATCTCTTGAAAAAGATGAAGGTACTTTAGTATTTTCATATATACACACATAAGAAACTTTTTACATCTCACATTTCCTTAAAACTCTTATTTCCGTAAAATCCCTTTTACCTAAAAACTTCTTTTCTAATATAACTTTTTGAAATGGGTCATCTTTTTCTAATTTCCCCTTTTTTTCTAAGTAAGAAACTTAATCAAGCAACTATAAAGCATGTATTTGTTATAGTTTCACTGATGTTGCAAATTTCAAAATTTTCATTTAAGTCATCATACTCCTAAGCAGGTTAACTAATTAAATAGTGCAAATCAGTGATTTTGAATTCGAACTGATAGGACAAGTGAAACTAGTTCCATTGATCTGGCTGAAGTTCCTTAAACGTCGAGTTAAATTAAGTCATTTAGCTCCATTACTTGTTTAACAGGTCGGACCTAGCGTTACTTCACAGGTTGAGTCAACGAATCAACCTCTCCACAAAGGGGTAAGACTGCCTACCATCTATCTCTCATAGACCTTGCTAAAAGTGGGAGCCTTGTATCCATGTAAGGCTGCCTATCATCTACTTCTCCGAGACCTCGCTAGAGGTGGGAACAGCCTTTAGCTCAGCCAAGTTGGGTTTGGGAATTAATAAGTAAACATTTGGAAAATTGAAACACAAAATTATAAAAATATAGTACTAAAAAATTATAGAAATTAAAAAAAATTGGAAAAATAAAATAAAATTATTTTCAAATATTCACAAATAATTCAGATTTTATTCATTTTTAAAAAAATTCACCAACTATTCACAACTTTTTCAAAAAGTCGGCCAATTTGGTCTCCCTGATTACTTGGAATAGTATTTCTGAAACACCAAAACTTTCATTTCTGTAAGATTTTTGACAGTGCTATGCAAAGAGGGTAGGTTCGATTTTTTACAAATCATGAAAAAATAACACTTCTCCCAAGTATTTTGGTCATCACAATTTTTTAAAGGTTGTGACC
The DNA here is from genome assembly GCA_021018995.1 of Chloranthus sessilifolius. Lineage (NCBI taxonomy): Eukaryota > Viridiplantae > Streptophyta > Magnoliopsida > Chloranthales > Chloranthaceae > Chloranthus > Chloranthus sessilifolius. The sequence continues at coordinate 91,892,394 of CM037584.1, read as the reverse complement.
ATTTCTCCCTAGTATCAACCTAGGAATTCTCAATATCCAACAAAAAATCCTGCCTAAAGGAAGTTACATTGGGCGTGTAAAAGAGATGGGAGATTCACTGATTGAATAGTAAGATGAAATCTCTAGCAACCTTTTGCCTTTGTGCATAAAATTTCTTTATGCACATCATGACCTGTAAAGGGACAGCCTTGCCATATAAGGTTAAAGTTAGAGCTGCAAATAGGTAGAGTTGGCCTGATGAGTCGAGCGACATGACCCATGGATTGGGTCCAAAATCCTGACCTATCAGGTCAGGTTAGAAATCTTTACCCCTTTATTAAACGGGTTGGGTTCTAGGTTCTTCACCTGAACTCCATCCAACCCAACCCGACCCGACCCAACTCCCTCCCTTATATCCAAATTCAACCTGGTCTGACCCAACTGGATTTTTGGCCAATCCGGTTTGAGTATGGATGAGGCCTGGACATAATTGTATCGGATTGATGTAGACTGTAATTGGGTTGACCCTGATCCACCAAAACTGATCCGCTTGCAGCCCTAGAATCAGAAAGCCAAAAAGCCAGCTCAAATGTTGTACCAACAACAACAACAAACTAAGAAATGCAAAAAATATGCGTATTTCCAGAACAGAGTGATACAGGAGCATTTCTTCGAAACGACGGTAACATCACTATACATTGCACAATTTAACCAATAGAAAGTGTAACTATCCCAATGAAATTATACCCTTGACCAAAAAGGGAACAAGTACTCCACAGTTCAAATATCTAACCCCTTTCACTTACTGTTCCAGTTCGCTACACAGGAAGTAGGGAGCTAAAATTGAATAACATTCTTTTCACGTTATACCCACCGAAGCCACGACGATAACCTCGAATCAGAAAGGGGAATCAATCGGCCCCTAGCTAAAATACATGAATCTATGGAAACAGCTATTGGCGAAAGAAAGGCAACATGACAGAAAGCTCCGAGGCATTACCTAGAAGAAGCATTAATCATTCCCTTAGAGGGTTTACTACTAGGTTGAGGATCTTTGACCGACTTTGAAGTTCCGTCAATGGCAATATTCCCCAAGCTCACTTCCATCGCCTCCCGATCGTCCTTGTCACTTCTCTTCTTATCAGATGCACCACCATCCACGGGTTGGTTTTGATCAGAAGTAGGTAAAGAAGGCCCAAGAGGTATACGACCAGCACTTAGCCATGGATGGGCAAGGCATTGGGCTGCAGTGGGCCGCTTCTCTGGGACGAAATCTAGTATTGGCACCAGGAAGTCGGCCATGTCGCTTGCATCTTGTTCGCTGAATTCATATTTCTCCATAAGCACCTTGTTTAGTGGCCAGAAACGTAAGCGACGAATATGCCTCAAATCTCCATATCTGTTGAAGAAATCACGAGAATATCGGCCACCCAAAGCAATCTGAAATAGAAAGTTCTAATCAACATTTGATTTGAATATCTTAACAAAACAATCTGTTGATAGTAAGTGGCAATCTTTTCTTACCCTGCGTGGCATCATCCCAAGCAGCTCCATCATTAGTGCCAAGTGGTCCTGTAAAAGAATGCAGTAACATCAGGGAACAATACTGATACATTTGACAGAAAAAGTTATAGTTTCTGCATGGATCCATGTACAAAAAGCAAATAAACTACCCAGTCAGATTCACACACTAAATAGAACATTGCCCAATCTCACCCGTAAGAACTAATAACATTGAACTATGTATCTCAGATGGAGAAACATTCAAATTGATAAAACAATCTATAGAAAGCTTATTATATCAAAAAATTAATAAAGTAGAAAAGCAAATTAACCATATCAAAAAGTTTCATAGTTCCAAAAAGATTAATATTAAAGGCACCCCTCACCCCACAACAACAAAAAAAAAAAGAACAAACTAGAACTCTCGATGCGGGAACTTACTAAATGCAATGCTAGGGCTGAAATTATGATTAAAATTAATTCAAACAATTAATAAATAACAATTTCTCATAACACATTTCCATGGAAAATTCTAGAAGACTAGGGTTCTTATGAACGGCTAGATCTCTGATAGTTTTAGGGCGTCGAACGAACTAGCAAGCAGGTTCTCTCGATACTGAATAAAATTAAAAGGCTAATAATGATTTATAATGAACAAATAGATTGATTTTGGATTTTATAAAATAAATAAAATAACTAGGGTTACGCTACTTACGCAAACCGTACATCTAAATAAGATAGAGATAGAAGAAGAGTTGGTCTCGCACCAAACCGCAAGTGAGAATCGAAGAATCGCTCTCCATTTTGAGAGAATCACACCCTCACAAAAGTTTAGAACTCTCAAATTTGCATAAGCAATTTTCATTAACCAAAAACTAATAATTAAGTTGTTTACAAGCCTTTAAATAGGCTAACCAATACATAAAATTAGAAATCCTAGTGTAACTCTAATTCCTAGTTCAAATAAAAGAAATATCCTAAATCTTCTAAAACAATAAAATAAAGTTCTAAAACAATAAGGAAACTAATCATATTTCTAATAAAAGAAACAAATCCTATTTTCTAAAATAAGATAATAAAATAGACTAAACCTAATTCAAATAGGATTTTTGAAACTCATCACTTTTTGTGCAACTTCCGAAAACTGACCATAACTTCTTCAATACTTGTCAGAGTTGCACGTTTTTTGGCTCGTTGGAAAGCTACTTCAATAAGCTTTCAAATATGACTGATTTCATATCAATCCGACTTCATTTGATACTTCAAAATAGGTCAAACATAAAAGTGACGAGATTAAAAGTTGAAGACCTAATAAATTTTGGATTTACTTCTTTCTAATTAAACGGGTCTTTAACGGGCTTTTTTTTCAAAACTCATTCGCAGGTCCACTTTCTCTTTTGACGTCTCCTCTTTATCCGACCACGATTCAAACAGGCAGATCTAATGTTCGCATCAACTCTCTAATGCAGATGTCCACAATCTGAAATTAAAAATTAGGAGGAAAAATAGAAGCACATGTGACTCGTTTGGGTTCTTGCTAACATGAGGAAGACGAGAAAATGCATGGACTCAAATGCCATTTATTTAACTGTGATCCATCCACTACTATATAATTCAGGAATGAAACTTTTAAAGAAAAGGTGTGAGATGATACAAACAACTGCTATTCAGATTCGAAACGTCTGGCAGCAGCAAAAAATCAAGACGTGAGAATTTGATTGCGCAAATAAAGAACATAGCGGCATCACAGAATTAAGAAGATTCCTGTAGCGCATATCTAATAAAACTGGTTAGACACCCTTAAGAAATTATATTTGCCCAAGATGAGTAAAGCAACTACAATTGAAGACTACGACAGACATGGTGCAAAAGTGTGATGGCAAAATAGGAGCTCCAATGATCCGATTTTTTGAAGTTGCAAATTAATCCTCGGACATCTTTTCACGACTTATTTTTTAAAAAATCACTTTCATTTTTTTCATGAACTTTTGTGTTCTAATCGCAAGTTAATCGATTAAAGCACGATTTTTTTAAGGGAGCGACTCCTTTTTTTTTTATCAGTAAGGATTGCATTAAAAAGCTAGCGAGAAGCTGGAAGAGAACTACAAACAGCCGACAAACAAAAAAACGGCTGAGAAAGCAGCAACGGAAAGAAAGACAAACAGCAGGACGAAAATCGCAAGCCTACCGCCCCAACCCTGAACAAACTGCGGTTACAACCTACACTAACCTCCCACACAAAACTTAACGCATCCCAGCCCCCCATATTTGTCTTAAGTGACCCAGTGACACATCATGTCCTTAGTGAGATTTAATAAGGAGTCAGTCTGTCGGCATTTGCGGTTGAAGACCCCGCGCATTCCTCTCAAGCCATAAGTTCCATAGCGCGGCATACACTCTCACTCTCCAACAAGCACTCTCACTCTCCAAAAAGCTCCAAGGAGGCCTTCCCACTTCAAACCATGCCAAGATAGAAGAAAATCAGGGAGTTTCTCTGACGGAACCCAGGTAAGATCAAGGGACTTAAAAATGGTGCCCCAAACTTGCAAGGCAACCTCACAATGGATTAGCAGATGAAGGATGGACTCCTCTTGAAGAGCGACTCCTTGCACCTAAAAATTGTGTTGTTGCACCTTATTTAAAAGAATGACAATATTTTTGGGACTTATGCTACATGGAAACACCATCCAAGCCACGTCGGATTTGAAGGCCATGATGTAAAGATCTTTGGTGCAAAAGATTGGCACGAAACACGCTCTCTATCATATGATTCAATGCAGTCAGCTATTGAATCACGCAATGGAATTTGACTGTGTTGAATCATATGATAGAGATCGTATTTTGTGCCAATCTTTAATACCAAAGATCTCTACATCATAGCCTTCAAATCAAATGGCTTAGATGGTGTTTTCATGCAACACAAGTCTCAAAAATAGTCTTTCTTCAAAATAAGGTGCAGCTGCAAAATTTTCAGCTGCAAGTAGTTTCTCCCTTATAATTTTTCTTGCTTTATTTTTTTTTTTTTAAAAACATTTAAAAAGAAAACCCTCATTTCGCATTTCCTTTTAACCATATTAAATGAAAAACCCTTATTTCTCATTTTTAACAAACGAAGTTAAAATAAAAGAGTTCTTAGTTAAAACTCAGAGTTTGAAAAATGAAAAAACCAAAAGTTTAAAATGCATTCACATTCTTTCACTGCTCTTAGAAATTGTTTCTATTTTCTTTATCTTTTTCGGACTTTTTCTCCGACTTACATGAATTTTGTTGGTTTTTGCGAATTTTTCACTTGCCGAATATTCCCAAATTCTGATTTCGTGAATATGTTGGTCAAAACAATTTTCAATACCAATGTCAGTTTTGTATAGAATGCTAATTTTTTTGACTTTTTTAGCAAAGGATAGTGTATGTGGAATAGTATGTGAAGAGTATACTGTTCATGGGCAGCTGCAGGAGGTTTGCACATAACTTCACAGACGAGTTTATAAGGATCTAATTTTATAGGTATTGCTTTACCCCGGGGGACTCCACTTCAGTGCATGTGGCTATTTTGCGAGAATGATGAACTGAATATAGGTGATTTTTGTGGATGTTAACATTTATCTATAGAGATTCCTTCAACAAACTTTTTGGTTTGTGCCAGTTCAGCTGGCCCAATTATTTAAACCCTCACCTGAACCCGATCAGCAAAAACTTGGAGCAGGTCGGGTTGGATCAGTCTCTCCTCTTTTACATAACTGTACGCATGGTCGAAGCTCACTCGATTTGTATGCTATCCAATTAAACGGGGGCCATTTATATAATATAATGGTGCGTAAAACATACACAAGCATTTCCATAGAGAACTGCAATTAAATAATACACAATAAACAATGAAAGGGAGAGGAGATACATTGATTTGGACGATTTGGACGGTCGTGCATCATATACAAACTCATCAAGTAAAACAGGGGAATATATAGAGAAAAAATGAATAAATAAATAACTTTAGATTTATGAAGCATTGTTGTCTGGTAACAAAGAAGTTTTGACCAAACACAGATAGAATGGCAATAAAATTGTAAAATAGGAGACACCGATTTGCTAAAAGCTTTGTAGTTTCAAAATAATAATAATGTACATGTCAAAATAGGGTTGATGGTTTTTCTAATTTCTTCTCTAGCAGAATTTGTGATAGATTACCCTTTGATTTACCAAAAGCAGAAGAGGAATTATTGGCACGTTATCAAACTAAATGTTAAGGTATCAAATCCTGTTTATTTAATGTTGCTTCTTACTAAACTACTAGTTTCTTCATTACTTGTAACAGTTGCGGGTGGAATTTCTCTATTCCCCACATATTCATTCTGAAACTTTTCGGAATAAATAAAAGAGGAATCTTTGGAACGAAGTCCATTCCTATCACAACAAGATGGACTTAACGGAGGATGAGATATGACCAACTATTAAGCCTTGGATGGAAATTTCTTTTACCATTTCTCTAGGTAATTATTATTGACAACTTGTTTCACTGTAATAGAATAAATGATATCCTAAACTCATTATCCCTCTCGACCAAGAAAAAGAAACATAAAGTATTCATTCCAAAGGAACCAAAACCTTGAATAAACTCATGACATCTTTATGTACCAGGTATTTTTACTTTTAAAACATTATGACATCCTTCCGTATTTGTTCTACTAATTTTCAAACCTCTTGACTCCAAGGCTTTCCTCCATAATTTCAGCTTATCATTTATTTATTTTCTTGTTTAGGCAATTAATACCACATTAACTGCAAATAACATGCACCATAGAATCTCTTCTTGTATGTGTATGATTAATGCATCCATGATCACGGCAAACAAATAATGAAATAAAAGCTCAAGGCAGATTCTTGATGCAACACAACTCCGACAAGGAACTCACTCTTGTCTTCACATCGTCATTCTTACACTCGTTATCGCCCAAATACATCTTGAATAATCTCAATATATAAGGTCGGGATACATTTCTTCCTCAGCATCCACTGGATTATTTGTCTCGACACTATCATAAGTCTTCTCTAAATAAAAAAACAAATAAATAAATTTTATATTTTAAACGCCAAACAAGTCAAATCATGCAATTCAACAGATCCGACTGTAGAGTGCTAAGTACGGTTCGACTGACAGAATAGTACATAGTTGGACAACATGAACTGTGCGGTTCAAATGGTTGAACGGTTGGATCGGGCAGTGCGATGATACCCGATCGTCCAATCATGTTTTACAGTCCAATGTCGGACAAAACCACCGAAGGCCATGGTTTTAGTCACACTGGTCTAACCATGGTTCTGATCTGATTTTTACAACACTAGCGCGAAATTAGACCCTAATGAGTTGCAGTTGTATATCTACAAAATAACTCTTTGTTCATCCTCTTCAATTCATTTTCAATGATCTATAGACCATTCTTGAGTTTGAATAGTATTGAGACGGCTGACTACTACACTAGAACTACTTCTATCCTTGATTTCTCTTAAAAATATCCTTTAGATATGCTCAAAATTTTTCATGTGGTATATTTTCCTTAAGGTCAACTCCTATGACTGCCTTTTGACACACTTTCTGGCCATGTGGTACACATGCTTGATCATTCCAAGTAGTTCAACTAGCAGCCCCTCATTGCCACCTGTCTTAGCCAAAAACACACCTATTAGAGGATTCTAATCATCCGATTGCTACACTTCTAATATTACCGTTAAAAAAAATTTGACCAATTGTTCATTTTACAATGCACAGATCAGATGGTTCAGATCCTCCAATGAGTGTATTTTTGGGCCCGCTAGAATTCAATATATGAACTAGCATCTGGATGCCTGAGATTGCTCATAGCCATGTGCCTCATGGCATAATGAATGGACGGTCATGGCATCGTCTGTTTAAAGGTGGTCATGTGCCATTATTCCATTTTCCTTAGTTCTTGAGATATGGTCTTCTCTTCACCAACAATTAGAGTGGCACTTCATTCTCTTCAACCACAAAAAGGTCCAACAACTAAAAATCTTTTCTTCATCCAACCAGCCATCATCACTATCTGAATTACCATCAAATCCATGTTGATCCAAATTATGGTGACACCATTGTTCCGGTCCACATAAACTTGAATTCTCATGCAAGTTTTGTGAGATTTGAGGATTTTCAAGCAGAAAAAGAGACCGGTGGGTAGTATAGTGAAAGCTGCCACAGATCTGGTTTCACTATGGTTATCTACCGGCGGTGATCCGATCACAGATGTATCTAATCCCTGGGACCCGGGTTAACATGGGAGCCAGGTGAAGCTGATCCGATTCTAGGGGATTTTTTTTTTTTTTTCTGTTCCTTCCTTTTCCTGTGTTGTGCCCTAGTTTGGTTGGTAGTGGTTGTGGTCTTCCAGTGGTTGATCGGTCCTTGTTTGTTCTTTCCAGCACCTTGCTATCTTTTTCAATATAATCAAATTACTGATAAAAAAAAAAAATCGTGAGATTTGTAGTACGATTACTTTTTGATGCAATGAGTTGCTAGTTTAATCTATTTTGGATTTTCTACACTGAGGTACTTCTCTTTTTAGACTATGAATTCAGCATGTAGACATTACAATTGATCCCTAATTGGTTTCTTCAAAATCTCATACATCACCATGAATCAACCTGCTCTAATACCATTTCGACGTAGACAAAGAAAACAACTGAAAAATAAAAATAAAAATTCAAACTTTCCTCCGCTAACATGCCAAACAGTCGAGCGATCAACTCAAAACATAATAATAGAGGAAGCTAACGGGAGCCAGTTAATGTGAATCGTCATCCAGTAATGTCCCCCATTGTGGATTTTGGGCTGCATTTAACTCATTAGTGATGGGGACATCACACAAAGCAAGGCAGGTGAAAGCGTAAAGAGAAAACAAGAAAGAAAAAAGAAAAAAGAAAAAAGAGAGAAGAGCAGCACCGCCAATCTACGACGGGCGTTCGTGACCCTTATGACAGACGTCTGTGAGCTCTTGCCGGACATCCATGATATTGTGTGTTCAATGGTTTCTGCGCATTGAAGGCGACAGACCCATGGCCTCAGGATGGACATCCGTGGGTCGAGTTCGCCGAACGACGAACTTGCGAGAATTTCTATTTTTGTTACGAAAATTATCCTTTTTAGTCTTTTATTATTTTAAGACTCTTGTATTTCGAGTTTAGGTTTCTTAGCCTATATAAAGGCTTGTAAAGACATTATTAATTAGTTGATCAATTATTGAATGAAAAAAGAGTTGCTTTTGTGCAAACCCTAGAAAGCTTGAGAAGAGTTTTCAACGAAGGGAGTGAATCCTTCAAACCTTGAGGAGTGAGCAATCGTTTCTATTGCGACTTTGTGCGAGACCGATGTACAGCCGTGGTGTGAAGCTTCAGAAAATCCTTGGTGTGAAAGCCTTGGAAATTTATCCCTTTTATTTATGTCTTTCTACACTATCGTCAGGTAATATCTTTTTATTTTCGTTGAAAAAAAAATTCAAAAAAATCCGAAATCGTTATTATTTGATATCCTTGACTTTTCCATTTTGAACTATTTATTCAAGTTTTATTTCATCCAAAATCCCCGCGGAGTCGAGAGACGATATTGTAATTATCGCTTGATGCCCTAAACTAGAACGAAACTTGAGTTCCCTCATTGGAGCCGTTTTTCTAGATCAGAAGATCTTCGTGCATGCGAATGCTAAAATGAATTAATCGAACTCTTTTATTGAATTCATTGAATTAATTTTATGTGTTGAATGATTTCGAATATTTATGCTATTCAATTCACTCTAAGGTTAATCCCAAATACGCATATTAGGGTTTTAGCGTGTCGTCCCGCATTAGTTTTGGTATCAGAGCACAATGTTTAGTTTAGGGTTCTTTGTGTTCATATAAGTTTTAGGGTTTATTTCTTTCCATTTCAGATCTATCTTACACCATCTAATTTTGCATAATTCCGTCATGGATACCAGTAGCTTAAAAGCCCTAATTAGAGATCTTGCATCTAAGGTGACCACTAGTCAAACCCGGATGGCTGAGCACATCAGTGATCAACAAGCCAGGTATGAGGGTTTAGAAACCTGTTTTGAAGAAATCAATGAGCTCATCACTGAGAATCACATTAGAGTCAACCCCAACGACCGTAGGAGGGAGGGTCCTCGTCGTTGTGAAATTCAAATCAGTCAAGACGATAAAGTCATGAAATCGGTGAAAATGGATGCCCCTACTTTTGATGGGAAAAGACAACTCAAGGTCTTTCTCGAATGGGTCGCCAGCATGGAAAATTACTTCGAATGGTATGCCATGTCTGAAGAGCGCAAGGTCAGATTTGTCAAAGTCAAGCTTATGGGTCAAGCTAGACTTTATTGGTTAGGAGTGGAGAGTCTTAGGAAAATCCAGGGCCTTCGTGTTATTTCCACGTTGACTGAAATGAAAGTCCAACTGCACAAAAATACGTTCCCGTATCATATGATGAACGTATTCTTGATCAGTGGCAGTCATTGCATCAAGGAGATTCCCCAGTCACAGAGTACATCGATTGGTTTGAAGACCTGATGACCCAAGCCGATGTAGTTGAGCCAGCAAAACTTACCCTCTCCCGATTCCGAATAGGTCTTCGACTAGAGTTACAAAGGGAACTCATTCTTTATCCCATTGCGGATCTCGAGGAATGTTTTGCTAGGGTTGAAAAATTAGAACGGCATCTCGACACCCCCAGTAATGGCCGATCTAACTCTTCCAAACTTGAGTATCAATCTAATCCTATAGAAATGGGAAATAATGCTTCTAATCAATCTTCAAAATCCGTGATTCCTCAGGTTGACAAAGGAAAGGAACCAATGATCGAGAGTTCTAGACGTGCTCCGCAACAATGTTATAAGTGTCAAGGTTTTGGTCACTTTGCATCCCAATGTCCCAGTAAGGGTCAAACCTTAATTATTCAGGAGCATGCTGAGAAAGAGAGTAATGAGTTACATGAAGTGTACGAACTGTGAGACATGCCAAGTGATGACGAAGGTGAAGTTTCGGTCAAAACCGTAGGTTGCCTTAGGACAATTCCTATTACCGGAGACAGTGTTGATAGTGCGTCCGTACCAAGTGAGCCATTAGAGTTGGTGGAAGCATGTCCTCATTTTAAATTGCATGGGATTAACAATCAGAATTTATTGAACATTGGAAATATGTCTGATCACACTAACTCGTTGAATATGTTTAATGAATTTAATACTAACAGTTTTATATTAATTCCTGATAGTCTCGCGCATGTGGAATCTTTTCCAACCTCAGAAAAGGTTAAGGATAAAGGTCTAAATTTTCCTCTAGACAAGGGCAACCATCTGATAATTGTCGTAACGGATCTTACTCCTCTTCTAGATCCCACAACCCCGCCCTTTGATTCATTCCTTATTGCGCACCCAATCGAACCACACCCATTTACCCAGTTTCTATCTCGTACATTACTTGTGCACTATGAGGAAGGGTCAAATGAGAAGGTCATAGAATTTCCGAGCTTCCATGCCATTGAAGGTAAAAATCGAGAGTATCTCACAGCGTGAAAAGGTAAGTCAAGAATTGAACTTTCGAAGTATGCCATCCATGAGTTCCCTAACTCATCGGAGATGAGTTTTTCCCACCCGAAGAGTATTGATGGGGACATCACACAATGCAAGGCAAGTGAAAGCCAAAGAGAAAACAAGAAAGAAAGAAGATGAGTAGCACCGTCAGTCTACGACGGACTTCCGTGATATTGTGTACTCACTGCTTTCTACGCATTGAAGGCGACAAACGTCCGTGGGTTGAGTCCGCCGAAGGACGAACTTGCGGGAATTTCTATTTTTGTTATGAAAAATTATCATTTTTAGTTTTTTATTATTTTAATACTCTTTTATTTCGAGTTTAGGTTTTCTTAGCCTATATAAAGGCTTGTAAAGACATTATTAATTAGTTGATTGATTATTGAATGAAAAAAGAGTTGCTTTTGTGCAAACCCTAGAAAGCTTGATAAGAGTTTTCAACCGAGGGAGTGAATCCTTCAAACTTTGAGAAGTGAGCAATTGTTTCTCGTGCGACTTGGTGTGAAGCCAACGTATAGCCATGGTGTGAAGCTTCAGAAAATCCTTGGTGTGAAGCCTTGAAAATTTATCCCTTTTATTTCTGTCTTTCTAGATTATCATCAGATAATATCTTTTTATCTCCTTTGAAAAAAAAAATCAAAAAAATCCCAAATCCTTATTCTTTGATATTCTTGACTTTTCCTTTTTGAATTATTTATTCAACTTTTATTTCATTCAAAATCCCCGAGGAGTCAAGAGAAGATATTGTAATTATCACTTGATGCCCTAAACTAGAACAAAACTCGAGTTCCCTCATTGGAGCCGTTTTTCTAGATCGAGAGATCTTCGTACATGTGAACGCTAAAATGAATTAATCAAACTGTTTTATTGAATTTATTGAATTAATTTTATGTGTTGAATGATTTCGAATATTTCTGCTATTCAATTCATTCTAAAGTTAATCCCAAATACGCATATTAGGGTTTTAGCATGTCGTTCCGCATCAATTAGCCATTTAAAAGTTGCGAATTCTTATGTTTTCTCTCAAAAGAAAGAAATTCAAAAACACTACCCCACTCCTATAAATAGAGGATCACTCCTCCATATTCATTATACCCATTCTCTTGTCCATCTCTCTCGAAATCGAGTTTCATTTAGTTGCTTATTAACATTCCATTTGTTTACTATGTTATGAAATTATGCTTCGTTTCAAGCAAACTCCGACAAAATAAAGTTAAATTTCCAACAAACGATGTTACACAAGTCGATCCAACCACTAGGACATGGGAGCTTGCTTCTCTCGGATCTTCTTAAAAGTAAGGCCATTTTGATTATAATTGTTCAATCTTCTAAATGGCATTGAATTCTTCTTGTGCTTCTAGATCAAATCCTTCGATTTACTTGTCAATCAAGAGAAAGGACAGATCCGGCATGGAACCATTTTGAGGAAATTATAGAAGATGATACTGGGTAAGTATTACTTAAATGCTTGTAATGTTTCAAATGATATAAAGGTGCTGGCATTTTCTGAAGAAAGGAGCATTGGGCTAATAAAAAGGCTAGTTTAGGTGCCTACATGAAAGTGTCACCCAAAGTAAAATTTCAAACGACCGAGGCTTTAGGCCTTACTGTAAAAACAATCAAAGACAGCAAAGGACTTATTATTTATGAAGCAAACCATCCATATCCGATATGGATTGTTGTGGACAACAATAGTTCACAACAACCATCTCTAAGAAGAGGCATTGTCGAATTTTTTTGTCTAGGACACAGTCAGGCTGTCAACGAATGATCATATGTATTATGGCGGTAAAGGTCTTAGTGAAAATGTGAACCACTATGTCGGTAGATGAATGTAAACGCATGTATCCTATTTATTGTTGTCAATAGTTTTTATTTTCAACATATGGTTGATACTTTTACAGCAATCGAATGTAGATAAGAAAGCATCCTCTTACCATTACATTAGAGGGAGAAAAATTTTAAATGAAGTAGCTTCTGTAAAGGATATAGTTGATAGATAAAGATCCATCAGAAGAAAACCAGTCGCACAATAATGATTGATGGATAGACACTTGTCAAAGATCATTAATAAATTCTCTTGTGTACTATCCACAAGGAACAGTTTTTTATGTCTGTCGATGCTACAGATGCATCAAGGATGGTTGGATCTTTAAATGTTGTACATGGCACCAGAGAATACAACCAATCATGTGACTGTTGAAAAATTGTTAAGGTTTTATTTCCCTACAATGTACTGGACTCCATGTGCAACAAATTATGTACATCTAATGTTTGGATGTTTTGGGGAAAATGAATATAATAAAGAAGATAGTGGACAATGCCTGAACAAATGAGGCCGAGCATCACTAGGTTCTGTACATATTGTTTTATCCTAGGAGAGTTGGATGAGAAATACTTATAGCCTCCGAACTATGGTTGTATCAACAGATTAGCTAGATTGCAGGTGGGCAAAAACAACCAAAGGATATACCCTGACAGAAATTATTTTGAATAATAATTTTTAGGCGGCTTGCAAAATGGTGTGAAGCTAATCAAGCCTCTAGTAAAAATTTTGCAGCTGGTTAATAGTGAAGATATACTCACAATGGGCCATATTTATACAATAGAGTAAGACTCACGATCATATACACCTTTAAGGGTCAAAAAGTAAACTACATAGTACATACCCTATTTAAAGATTTTAGACATGAGCTAGGACAAACAACTTCAAAGGCCCCTACATCCAGCTGGATATTACTTGAATCTAGCATGTTACCATGACGAGCATCATCATCATCTCCATATAGCATTATCCCAACCGTGAGTCCTATTTCTCCACTCGTTTATGATCGGCACTAAGCTCTTTGTAACTACGATGAGCATGACTGTTTTAGACACCATGATATAGAACGAGATGCTATATCACATCGAATGTCAATATCATAGAAATGACAAGTTTCGAGAGACTATAAAAGAGCAGTTGAAAGCTTGCTGCCACGCAGAATGGGACTTTGGCCAATCCTTAGCAATCAAGGCTCAAAAACCAAATTTACAAGTGAGAATAGTTGTTAAATAGTTACATTATTGAAATTTTATTTGAGGTTCTATTAATTATTATTTTAATGTGATGATAATTGACTGGTGGGCTAACTTGGGGGGCCAACTCTCGAATTGCAAGCCATGGCCATCCAAATTTTTAATAAGATACGCAGCACATTTGGTCAGTCTTTGAACTTATACACACGCCCCAAATGATTAGGTTAGAGCATGGTTGAACGACTTCATGTACGTTCATTATAATTTGCAACTGACGAGAAGGTAAGAGATTTAATAACTAATTAAAGTCATTTATTATTTGGTTTCTTTAAATATCAATATTTGCATTGTTAAATATTTTTATTAGGCCACAAAGAAACGTAATTATGCGATGATCCGAACTTCCTTGACAACATAAGCGTTGTTGAGGATTGTGGAGACAGGCCCTCCTTTGATAGACTCAGACAAAGGCAATATATGATTGGTGATGGATCAACTGCTTAATGTGCAGATAATTAACAAAGAGGAAAAAACGACGTTCCGACTGTTTGAACTGCTATTCGACTATGTGAACCATGAATTGTGGGCCTGTACCTCATGGTTCACAATTTGTTGACCAATCAAAGAACCGTGGTCAACACGATTCAGTGACTGGTTGAATTGCGATCATTGTACAACACTAGTACCCTAGACATATGGACCACCAAACTTGGCCAGTCCCGTGCTCTTTAGCTGTCATGTGAATGACAGCGGCCCAATGATCATGAAAATTAAAAAATAAAAATATATAAAAATGTGGGGTTAACAGTGTCAATCAAAGAATAAAAATATATAAAAATGTGGGGGGTTAACAGTGTCAATCACACAGAAAATGAACAGTAAAACCAAAGATGGTTTCACCTATGGGTCAAATTATTGGACGAAACCGATACGTATCGCTCTTTAGCTGTCATGTGAATGAGAGCAGCCCAATGATCATGAAAATTGAAAAATTAAAATATATAAAAATGTGAGGTTAACAGTGCAATCACACAGAAAATGAACAGTGAAACCAAAGATGGTTTCACTCATGGGTCAAAATATCGGACGAAACCGATGCGTATCAGTTTCTGGGGTGCCCGAGACGATAAATACCCTTTTATCGGGCACCCCAAAAAATATCCAAATTATCGCTCAATACGGGTAATTTATCACCCGTATCATTCGTATCGGGCAATAATTTCAAATTTTTTTAAGTAGGCCACAGCCACTTGCAAATACTGGTTTGGGCTTTTTATCCCCTTCCCCCCTTTTTTCTCTTTTCTCGTCTCCTTCCTCCTCTTCCCTCCTAAGCACCAGAGACTCAAAACCATGGTAGTCAAGGCGTCATCATGGCGAATGGCGACAGATTTCGCCATATACACTGATATGACAAAACTGTTAAAATGGTGATGCCATGGCGCCGCCATATTCACAACATATAAAGTTATATATATGTATAACTTATATTTTAATAAGTTATATAATTATAAGTTATAATACGTATAAGTTATGTATATAACTTATCAGTAATTATAAGTTATAACTTATAGTTGTATATATAAAAGGAGAATCAAGGATTTGGACAGCTCTCGCAACTCCTCAGCTCTCGTCTCTCCCCAACTCTTGCAGCTCCTCATTTCTCTCTCGCATTTCTCTCAGGCCCCTAGCGAAAAAAGGTATGCAATTTTTTTTTTCTCTCACCTTCCTTTCTCTTGCAACCTCTATCACGAATTGAGCAATGGCAACACTACGGTATGTGGCGTGTTATTAAATATTTTATATCTTCCAATCTTTCTATATTATATTTATATTTTACTTACACTTGCTCATGTTGCGATTTACGAATTTAGTGAAGTTTTATATTTCATAATTAATATTTGCTCTCTATTTATTGATATTTGTTTATGCTTGATTAATTAGTTTAATTTTTTTCATCCTCTAGAAAAATATATGAATTAAAAAATAGTAAAAAACTAAATAAAAAATAAATATTAATGATTAATAAATAAAAATAAAATTATTAAAATTCTTTTTTTAAAAATTGTAAATGGCATCGTCATGGCATGGCGGGTCTCTTCACCATGACCTCACCACACCGCCTTAATTACCTTGCTCAAAACCACCACCCAGAAATGCTCGGGATCGCTGTCGTCTCGCCGGAGATCGTAGAAAAGGTATGTGTTCCATCATTTAGGATAATTTTTCTTCATTTTCTCACATTTTTACCTTTATTTATAATAGATCTACCCATAAATATGGTAGATCTTGAAATTCTAGGCCCAAATTTGAGGCCCTAGATGTCTCTACTGTGTCCCAAATTTGATTTATTTTTAGGGTTTCTAACCTAGATCTAACCTAGCCTAGATCTACTAACCTAGGTTCATTTATTTCCTAACCTATATCATAATATTTTGTTAATTTGTTTCTAACCTAGATAATAAATTATTTTTTATTTTTGCTATGGATTTATATATTTTGAAATTTTAATTTATATATAATCATATATTAATTATTGTTTTTTTATTTTTGCTATGGATTTATATATTTTGAAATTTTAATTTATATATAATCATATATTAATTATTGTTTGAAAAATTATATTGATATGTGTAATCATGTAATCATATATTCATTATAACCATTTATTAATATCATATGAAAATTTTTATAAATAATATAATTATATATTAATTATTGTTTGAAAAATTATAATGCTATATTAATTTATAATGATATCGAAATTTATATTAATTTACCTTCAATATGTAATCATGTAATCACATCATTAATAATATGTGTAATATGTGACATATTATTAATGATATGTGACATATTACACATTAAAGGTCACATAATTAATAGTATGTGATATACAATTAACAATGTCACATATAATTAACAATATGTGACATTATTGTGAATGATATGTTACATGTGACATATCATCAATGATATGTCACATGTAATCAACATGTGACATATCACTGATGACATGTCACATGTAATTACTAACATGTGACACATCATCAAATGATATGTCACATGTAATCATATACAATGTAAGCTAGAGCATTGGTGATGATGATGATGACAACGACGAAGAACCACCAAGGAATTCAATGTGGCTTTAATGTAAGTTTTCATGTACAATGTGCTATGATCAATAGTCTACTATGATGACTTTAATGTTATATTCATATACAACGTTAAGTTGAGAGGTTTTATACTTCTAAGTTCTAAGGTGATAAAATTCCCAAAGATGCCTCAAAGAATCCTTTTAAGTATATTTTTCCGTAATTTTAGGGTATTTTTGGGGATTTAAAAAAAATAAAAAAAATGGTACCATGCCGATACATTCAATGTATCGGCAATACATCGAATGTATCGACCGGTACACCGATACCTATCGTCCAGAGCACTTGGATGATACGCACCGGATTTCCAAGATTTTCACCCATGGTTTCACCATTCATTTTTTGTGCGATTGAAACCGTTAAATGTGTGGTACATATTTTTTATGTTTTTATCCAATCATCACGATCATCAAAGTTTTCATCTGTGTGGCACCCGATCATGTGATCAAGTGCCACGCGGCAGCCAACCGAGCTATGGATCAGCAAACTTGGCTGGTCCTATCCATAGGACCAATATAAATTTATATATATATATATATAGGCTAATGATCACCTGACTCGGGTCATATGATAATTTTCCATATATAACTAATTTAAAGTAAACAACGATTAAATCAAAATATATGTTTAAATCATAATTTAAATAATTAATACATCGTAATCCTCACTAATATAGAATTTCATTCATCAACAACGTGCAAAATAAGAGACAACAAAATATGAAAGTACAAACACAAAAGTAATGAAAAATAATTAAATTGAAAAATGAGATAAACAAGGAAACATCATAGCATACAATGTACAGACATCAATCACATTCATTTATCCATCATGCCATTGATCCATCAAGATTCAAGACTCAAGAGTCAACTGTAAAGAAATTTTCAAGTACCAGATGTTTCAAACCATACACACTTCAAAATTTTAAGGTTTAGTGCCTGTTTGGATGCAGAAATTTTTTTGAAGTCATTTTAGCCAAAACTTACTGACCATTTTAAGCAACCAATGTTAAAATTGTTGTTTGGTTGTTAAAAGTCATTATGCAACCAGCTTATGGGGCAGATTCTTAAAAATGAGCCATATCTTATTTAGAGTAAGGGAGCGGGAGCATTTTGGGTTGAATCCCCGCTACACCATGGTCTGCCATATGGGCGTCTTAGATTTATGACTTGTGTGTCATATGCATGATATAAGAACTCACGCACTATATCCTGCAAATAGAATTCACATTCCAGGAAGAAAAATGTAATCATCTGAACATAAAATATCTAAATGCGAACCAAGCGCTTAAAATAATCAAACCGGCCAATTATTCTTTATTACAGTAACCAATGCTTAACAGTATTAACATACCCAATTGTAAAATATTCCCAGCTACACATAACAGTATCAACATACCCCATGGTAAGAATATATCTAGCTACATTAAAGAACAACTAATTGTTCATCAACAACCAACTGAAATTACCCAAGAACTACCATTATTGTGGTATGCAAATACAACTTGTATTTAGGTATTTCATAAAGATTAACGACATGGCTAGTATTTGGGCATTTTTTCAGTTTTGTTAATGCTCGCCCATCCACAAAACATTATTTGAGCAGCCATATTTGGGACATCTGAACCAGCATTTTCAATTCCTTCCTGAATCAGAATCGCTCATGGAAATCCACTTCACCTCGCAGCAGCCATATTTGGGAATATCTCTGGGAACGGGAGCATAGCTGCGAGCGAAATGGGAGCAACCTAAACCGCTGTATTGTGTGAGAGCAATACATGCATCGTGCTAGGCAAAGTGGTGGAGTGCTGCACAGCCCTAGATGGCGAGAGTCTAGTAACCGAAAACTGTAAGTTCTCACCAACAGACAGCCTATTTGTATGTCTAACACACAAACACATTCTGATTTACATATATTAGTGATTAATAAGGAATACCTATCCCTTTATCTTATTACTCATCTCATAGAGAAAGAAAAAGCTGAGTGACGGATCCTTTTTCCCTTACTCTAACCTAAACAGATTCAAGTTTACAGGTGTTAGTGGTTTATAAGGGATTCCTATCCCCTTGTAAACCACTAACACAAACACATTCTAATTTACATGTGTTAGTGGTTTACAATGGATCCCTCTCCATTTATCTTCTATTCATCTCATCCAAAAAGAAACAGAGAGGGAACAAAAAAAAAAAGCAGCATGAAGATTCCATCAAAAGCACACAAGCATATTCTAGCATACGTGTATTTAGTATTTTACAAGGAATACCTACCCCTTTATCTTCTTGTTTATCTCAGCCAAAAAATGCAGTGAGGAGCCCATTAAGAAGCCATTCTCCAAAATGTTGGAAAGTATTATCTGGTGTCCTAAATCCTAAAGTTATTTAACACTCATTTACAATGAATTCCTCTCTACGAAATCGACTATCATGATCCTCATATATCCATGAAATGCGGAGAAAGGAGTTTAAAAACCTATTCATAGTTTTAAATTCAACATAGATATTAATCCAAAAAAATTTAACCATTCCAGGTCATCGAATCAATGGTCCAGAATGATGTGAGGCTAATTGAGATCTTATGATGTGATGCCAGAGAGGATAGCCAAGAAGAAAGATTTTGACAACGGAGAAGCCATTTGATTTTGATGCTTTAACGTCAAAAAGATAGCAAATAGGATGACAGTGATGAAGAAGAAACATTAAATCATGAATGGAGAGAAGACTCATTTTAGGACTGTGAAGTTGTATACCATGTAATAAGTTATTTGAATAAGTAACTAACCAAAAAAAAAATTTATTTGGATAACTGAAAAACAAGAAAACTTTCTTTTACATAAAAGTTACTTTTAAGGGTCATTTTGAAAAAGTTGTTTTAGGGCCCTAAAGTTGATATCAAAACAGGCCCTTAAAAAATTAAAAGCACGTCATTTCTCATTCTTCTCCTTTCCTAACTGACAGCATCATTCTATCAACATCTGAATCGCCAACCTCGTCAACATAAACTTCTTTTCTTTCTTCATAATAGATCTCCCCATCCACATCTATAGGTTGTAGCCTGCTATTGCTCTTATTGTCAGTGACAAGTATGGACACGAGTTCAGCATGGCGAGTGAATATTTGCTAAAAAAGGGCCAAAAATGGAGAAGTCGGGAAAGGAAAAAAGTAAAAAATACTATAAAATATATTAAAATGTTCTTAATAATAATGTGTATTAAAAATTATTTTTTTTATTTTTCATATATTTTTTCAACATAATACACTATTTAATGTTAATATCAACTACCAAGTGAAATTGTGATAAGTAACATCCATGATTAATCAACAAACAATTACACATCCTACAGCAGTAAAAGTAAACATTAAAAAAGTAACAACCATGAATCAATAATAAATAAATAGTCAATTCAATCAAACACAAAAAACAAAGGACGTATGGGTCTTCATAGTCCATAATAAATAAACAAAATCATTTCACCCAATCATGACCACTGGCCATCATATCAAATTAATAATTACATACTATAATTCAAAGTTTAATTGTTTTAATGCTATATGCCTATGATCGAAAGAAAACCTCAAAAGTTCATCAAAGCATCAAAATCATCTTTGTGGCTCTTGATTCGAGTTTCAGACTTCGCAATTCACAAAATTTGAAAAGGGTTAAGTGTCAGTGTTTTTAAAAAGGGATAATGACTCTTGACCAACATTTAAACCCCAAATGGTGTTTAAACGATCTTACATCATTTAAGTTAGACTTTTGATCTTATACCATTAAACTATGATATTATTCTGCCACTTTACGCATATTTGTGACAAATTTAAATTACCTAAGCGGCAATCCATCATTGGAACATGTCGCAGCCAAAGGATCATGCTCATAAGAGGATGTAAACCTTCCATTGGTGATATGAGCCATTAAAATTAAGATCAACCGCTGGTATCAGAGTGCACATATCAGATGGTTCAAATCTCCCAAAAAAGTGACTTTTGGACCCATAGCCTTCAATATTTGACTGTATGGATTTCCCACATCAAAAGCCATCAAATGGTGTAAGATCGTTTAAACACCATTTGGTGTTTAAATGACGGTCAGGAGAGTCGGGTCCTTCTAAAAAATATAAAAGGATAAATAAAATAAAAGAGTCGTGTTTTTAAGTTTTTAAAAAAAATTAGTTTTACAATTTTTTTTGAATTTTGAGTATTTTAAAAATATGGGAACGTGCTTCAGACATGAAAATACATTTAAATAAAAATTGAGTTTAATACAGGATTTGTACGTATTGAAGGCGTATTTTTCAAAAAACAGAGTTTTTTTGTCACGATGCTGACTGTGATGATCTTTTGTATGTGGCTAAAATTCTATTGAGGCCCCAATCCCATGTCCACATCCAACCAAGCAGGTCTTCTCCCGCAAATAGGTAATGACCATTCCCTTCTTGGACAAACACGAGATTATTTAACTTTTTTGCTCCATTCTTTTTTTTTTGTATGTACCTTCAAGTTTATAAATAAATATTAATGTACTATTTATGAAGAATCAAAATTTAGCTAACTATTAAAGACGCAAGAATTGGTAAAATGACCAGAAGGCATTACTAACCTGAACGAAAATGCTTCAGTTGTGTTCACAACCAAATGCTTCATGGGTAAGTCTTAAGATCCGAAAAGTTAATTTATATAGACTGGGGGGCTTGGTTCAAAATTTCGGCCGATAATTCCAATTATCAGCTGAAATGTATCGGTTTCGGTCCCCACCGAAACGAAAATTTGAACCAAATTTTCACTCAAAATATGTATGGAGGGGAAATTTTCGGCCGAAATTTCGGTTCAAATTTTCGGGTTCGGTCATGCCCGAAACCGAAAACGAAACCAATTTTTTTGATCCTTGCTGGGGGGTATCACTCCCATAGGTCAAGCACCATTCCACTGTACATAATAAAGAAATGCAATATACTTAACAATCTAATAAATAAATGCAATATACATAAAACTACTTATTGTTGCAACGTAGTCCTTTGGCAGATTGATATCCCTAACCCAAACATGCCTGTTGCATTTCATTGTGTAGTCAAGTCCTTAGTATTTTTGTCTTCCACAGTTTTATCAAGAATTAGCTTCCCAACACAATCATGGACACCGCTCTTTAACTCATAATCAGAGACGATGTTTAGTGTGGTGTATGGTTTAAAAATAAAAACCAACTGCATGTAATGGATGATAAATCTACAGCTCATTGCCAATCAATGAAGTCCCATATAGGCTTTATACCTCCTCTCATCGTCATTTACTGCAAGTTCAATCCTTTCTATAGCTCTATCTATATCTTTATAAATATAACCCATTGGTGGGGTGGCGTGGATTGTGGGGGGGTGTTCTCATTACTACAACCAACAGAAGAACCTCCACCAAAGGGACCAATATTTTAACATTTGTTACATATATAACACATTAATCCAAACAAACTGCTAGCCGAAAACATGGTGACAACACTTACTCGCTTCTCATTGTTCTGGCCATTTGCTTTTAACCCAATTTTTTGACGTGAGAATAGCCATCATTATTTTATTGATCGTTAACATTTTGCAACATCAAAAACTGTCACAAAATGGTGACTCTCGGCCTCGCCGAATCTCTTTTCCTCATGGTTGCCCTTATCATGTCCAATATTGTTGTATAACTGCATATAGCTTCTGAAATCCCCCTTTTCACCACATTCATTCTTCCTCCATCACTCAACATTAGATTGAGGCAATGAGTAGCCCAAGGGGTCCAATATAAATGAGGCTTCTTAGACATCAAAGCTTTCCTTGCTGAGCAAACACATTGTTTGTCACAACTTAAATGACATTGCTTTCACCCACTTTCTCTACCACCTTATCTAACAACCGAAAAAGTAGCTTTGTCAAATTAACTGATTCTAAAAGCATGGTATTGAGAGGGCAATTCAACAAAAAAATCCATGTTTGATGCTTGTGAGCAACCAAACTATTGGACTATTACATCCATATTTCACCAATCTTAATCCATGTTTGATGCTTGCGATCAACCAAACTATTAGACTACTACATCCATATTTCACCAATCTTCAATTGTAAATGTTACCACTTTTTGCAAGAAAGTCTCCCTTCATTCATAATAACTAGGAACTTTCATACCGTGACCAACTTGCCCTATCACCTCAATCATGGTTACATAAGAATTCAAATGGGATGCATTAAATGGTATACCGGCTTGGTAAAACCATCTTGCAGTGTATTGGCATATTCTCTCCCAACTTGCAATCAAGTTTCAATTTTTGTTGCCAAAGAAGTAGAAGTCTTTGTTCTTCAAAAACTAAACAAATAAAAAAGCACTTGTTCATCATCATGATCATAGCCTACAACATCAAAAGAATTGCTATCGGGCACAGAAGATGAAAGTAGCAGATTTCTTCATCAGTCCTCCCTTTTTTCATTTAATACAAACTGAAGTATGGCTGTATATGCCAGTCCACAATCAATCCTTGGGGCAGCAGCTCCTTCAAGGCAAACCAGGAAGTCTTAAATCAACGGACATCCCACCAAAGAAAAAAAGATGAACAAAATATGAAAAACAGTGGGTCGGTTATATAATATTATTGTTTTTTTTCATAGAGAGCTCAAATCACAACCATAATCATGTAAGAAGAAGCAGAAGTGATGACATGGTGATAAAGATCAGATGGACAGAAACCTGAGTTGAAACCTGAAAATATAAAAAAGAACATGATTTCTGAGCAGAGAAGATGTTTGCTAGAAAAGAGGGAAGGTGGTTTCCAGTTGGTATGGTAGTAAGGTGCGCAGCACCTGTTTGGCAAAATTCTTGACAGGATACATTCTCATATCAACTGAAAACGGAAGTGAAAAATAAATGCAGTTTCTGTTGAGAGAGATGTTGAGAAAATTTGTGATATTACTGAACCTGAAAATAAGACATGAAGAGATGAAGAGGATGTATATAATGAAATCAATGGGTTGTTGTAGCTGCTGTAAAGGTCATGGGAACATAAAGTTATTGTAAAAATAGATACCATGCTGCTGCAACAAAACCAATAAAAGGAACCTGTAATCAAACCAAAAAATGAAATAAAGATATAGCAAAAAAATATCTTATCTGCACAGCAGGACATGGCTATGAGAAACAAACAACATAGCTGTAACACAAAAAGAGACTAAACTAGTGGCACAGTTTTTCCTTTTTTTATATAGGTAAGCTGGGCTCGGACCTGCGACCTTGAGGTTGCAATATTGTCAACCTTCCATTGGCACAGTTACCAACTTATAAAATACAATGTAATCTAAACTCTGTGTAATAGGAGCATTATTAAACTAAAAAAGAAGAGGGGGAAGGGGGAGAGAGAGAGGGTGAACCCACAAGGACTATATTCTATTAGATTGGGTGGATTAAGAGTGACATAAGCCCCACTACAAAGAGAGGGACCATGTGACAAAAATTTCATCCTAATTGATATGGGACTAAACCCACATATTAACACTCTACCAACCAACTCACTACATTCTCATAACATAGAATACATGCCATATATCCAGCACAGAGAAGCTTGAAGAGGAAAAAGAGCCCCAAAATGAAGTTTGAGAAGATTTAAATTCTTGAAAAAAAAAAATCAAACTTTAAAAATTCACAAGATTTGATCTTCACATGTTGTAGAGAATGTGTTTCAAGCCATAAAGTCATTAGAGAATTGGACCTCTGCCCCAGTGGTGATGCCCTAAGTGTGTAACGTTGAGGTCAGGGGTTCAAATCCCATGCTTACCTATAAAAAAATAGCTATACAGTCATTATATCCCATTCCAAAGCAATAAAATTTACTTTGGGGGTGGTAAATGACAAGTTTGGCCCCTAGCAGAATTCACGATCAACTATATGATCATGAACTACAATCGATCTACTAGGATCAACTTCAACCTGTCAATCCTAGTCAATCGACTTCGAGGGGATTGCTCACGTAGCCTCGCCTTCGCTTCTCGCTCAGTCAAGCCAAGTGAACGCCTTTTACATCACCCATTAGAATACAGTACGAATCAAGATCGATGGATCCAAATGGGTTTATCATATCATATATAAAACAAATCTCATGGCCACCAAGATATCATTGTTAGACCATCACTTATGGTCATACTGTAGTAAATATCCGTGAGGAAGAAACAAAGTAAAATTACAATCCCCTTGTATATATGAGCAGAGCTATGATTTTGTAACTTCTAAACTCACAAAGAGCCAATCTCTTGGTGCTCATAATTAGGAACTAAGCATAAAAAAGTTCTTTCTTCATATCACAGAACTAAGCATAAAAAAGTTCTTTCTTCATATCACAGAAGTAGCTTACAATAAAAGGAGATGCAGCTAAAACAGTTTATATGCGAGTAGTATGGGTTCGAAGGAGAAGAAGAGGAAGAAAGTAGAGAGGAGAGAGGGGAGAAACTTAGGGTTTGTGAGAGTTGTACTCAGACCCACATATTATTAGTTTATAAACGTTACATACCAAGTACAAGATCTCACGTATATCATTACAATGAAAAACGGGAAAAGACATATTTACTCAGATTACTTACGACGGACCCAACCATGACTCATAACACACCAACTATTCTAACTCTCATATATTCCAAACACTCCCCCTCAAGATGGTGCATAGATGTAAGTTATGCCCAACTTGGTAGCATGGTATCAAAACTCAGCCGATATTGATACGTATCGGTTTCATCAAGAACCGATACCGATTCCACCCCGATACAAATATCAGGGTGGTATTGGTATCAGTATCAGTATCGGCTGATACTAACCAATATAGCCAGTTTTTTTTTTTTACATTTTTAAATTTTAAAAAAATATTGACCGACACAGTATCGGCGATAGCCGTATCCGTATCGGTCCAAGATGGACTGATACCTGATACCGATACTGACACCTTGCTTGGAAGTAAAATCTCATAATCTGATTCTCCCAACCGCCTTAGAGAGAACATCGGCAAGTTACTCTTCAGAAGCAAGCCTGAGGAGTACAAAAATTTGCACGATTCGACTTTTTCCCCGTATAAAAATGACTATCCACCTCAATGTGCTTAGTTCTTTCATGACAGACTAGGTTTTTTGCAATATGAAGAATCGCCTCATTGACACCATACAAGTTCATAGGAAGGCAAACTTGTATTCAAAGGTCCAATAATATAAACCGTAGGTACATTCCTTCCCAAGCCCCTTGAGACATATCCCTATATTCTGCCTCAACACTGGAATTTGAACCACATTTTTCTTTTTTTGCTTTTCTAGGTGACAAGGCTGCCTAAAAGAAATGTGACAATGGTAAGTGACTTCAGGAAACAAGAGATTCCAAATCTACCACCTCCGCAAAGAATCTCAGAGGAGGGAAGAGTTGAGCGCTCAGGAGCATCAATGAACACATGCATCAATTGACGGCTACTCTCCTCATGTTGCAATAAAAAAGAAGATGATGCCAAGATGTGGGCATTCTTCCCATCCAAGAATGTTGCCATGAAAACCTTCATACTTTGGGTTAACACCTCTCAATAGATCAGTATTTTCTTCTTTTCTAGTGTACAATTTGCCTTTGTCACACTCATACAATGTGGTTTTTCTGCACAACTATCACACATGATCTTCCTGATATTGGTCCAACTCATCCCACATGCAGCTAAATTGAGTATAATATTCTCCGATGGTTCGTTCTCCTTGCTGATTTGTCAATCAACTAGAACATTTTAGCCAAATTTTGTTTCTGCAAGAACGCATCCTGAACCGTGTTCCATAACAATGGCATTGGTCACATACATAAAGGACCAACTAATGACAAGCTGAATGAAGCAACCACGTCATTACCGTGAGAATGTCACACTAGCAATCTTCAAACTCAGGATCTGACATTGAAGGATCAGAGATGGCACGGTTTTCATATAAATACATAGCGGCAGACGACCTGGACTACTCCAATAGTTTGTACTGTCAAATCTAACAGTGGTTATTTGCAGCCCATGACTGTTCTCAGTACTACTATTCACATGCATTGTAACCTCCTTCATTAGTGAACAATTTCACTATTACTAACAAAACTCTCTCAACCAACACGGCCCCAACTGTCTAAAGAGCGGCAAGACAATCCCCAATCACAGAAATACTTCTGATTACACTCCAAATTACAGCCTCACAAGTCACAGTGCAATACAACACCATAAGGCAAACACAGAGCAACACATATGAAGAAGACCCAAGGCATATCAATGCACAAAAAATCCAGAAATAATGTAACACACCTCCAAAAGGTTACCAAATTTTGAAGCAGCTCCAACCAGTTTACAGCATCAACCGCCACCCCAGACCTGAGATCACATATTCCCGTGAATTCGGGGCATGAAACCCACTAAACCCAGAATCTCGAGAGTCAGCTTCAGAGCTTACTGAATCTTCAAACAATGCAAGGGATAACGTCTACATTCAATTTCAATGCAAACCCAATAGATCATGAGGCAAGATACACCGCATACAGAGTGGGGACACAGAAAACCATGAATACTCTGTGTCCAGTAAATCCTTTCAAAACACCTTGAAACTGACCTCAAACACAGAGGCTGTAGAAGATAGAAGTGATCTACATGAAGTTTTGATCCGAAAGAAGATAAAAATTTTGAATTTGAGATCAAAACTTTGACGTCAAAATGATGCAGCAACAGCAAGGGTGACGTCAGCAATGCAGGGGTTTGAGATGACTTGCTCTGATACCAGAAAGAGTTTAAGAAGAAGCAGAAGAAGAGGGAGAAGAAGGAAGAGAGAAGAGAGAAGGGAGGCGGAGAAAATTAGGGTGAATTGTATTCACACACACATATTATTAGTTTATATACTAAGTACAAGATCCCACGTAAATTGGTACAATTAGAAAAAAGGGAGAAGACATTTACTCTACTTATGAGACATCCAATTATGACTCATAACACACCAAATTACCAACTATTCTAACTCTCATATATTCCAACACAGCCAAAGAAGACACATGGTATGTTAGATTTTGAAGCTCAAGGTCACACACTACAGATAATTGACAGGGCCAAGAGAGATAAAGGATTATCAAGAAGGATCAAGGCTAAGGGAGGTCAAGATTGAGCCAGGTGTGGAAAATTCCAGCCAATTCATAAAACTTGCAGTTAGAAGTAATATCAAAGACTCGAAGTCATAAATTACATTGAAGCTTGCAGTCTAGGTGCAGATTCGTAGAAGTAATATTGAAGATTCATGGTCATGGTTGAAAACTCGCTGTTATAGATAATGTTGAAGGTTCAGGTCAAATTATTAATGTTGACTATGAAAATAAAAATAAATTTTGATGACTCTTATCAAAACTAATAAAGAAGGCTCATAAATTTCATCAAAGGAGTCTCAAAACAAAGATCATGAAGATTATTTGCGACTTAAGTCAACAAAAGTATTTATAAACGTTTTCTTATGCTTGTAATCTATCGATTTCCATCTAAAAAAGGAGTTCATCATGTAATATAATCTTTAAGCAAAGTTAACATAAAATCATGGACACACAAGTTGAATTTCTATCAATCCCCACCATGCTAGACAATTAGCATCAATAGAAAAGTAGCACTCGTGCTCCCTTCCCGACAGATAAGAGAACCCTTCATCTTTGACACCTTGGAGAATCCTAACAATTTCTCTAAAATTTTATTGCATTTTCCAAAGGAAAGGCAAATCATGGCTCAAGTGAACAGTCTGATGAAATTTCTTGAATCCCCTCTATCCATAACTTTCTAGGGTACAAGTGGATCTTATTGCCATCATCTCTAGAAATAAGTTCACCCACCACAGTCGGAATTGGGCTCTCCTTGTTGTTACCAGCAAATTTAAGCTTTACCCTATCCACAGGAGACCCCAGCCCTTGGTGAAGAACTTGGAGCAACACAACCCCTCTTTCAATTGACAATCGAAATCTTGGAAAGATATCCATTGAAGAACCTGGCATGCCCCCTCCGACAACTCGATAACGGTTCTTCTTTTATTCCATTATCCAGAAATTAAACAATCAGTTGCGCTATGTCCATATCGCTAGCAAACTACCAAAAACAATATAGCGAGCGCTGTGCAATCCACAGTTCTGCTATAGAGAATGTAATATTTGTGTACTATAATACTAAAGAGTGTAAAAGAGAAAACTGAATACTTCTTGCCCAAGAACACAAGACAAAAAAGGGGTAAGCATTTTCAACCGGATTACCACCTAATGTGCGTGGAATCTTAGCCTTAATATTATTTATTTCAAATTTTGAACCCTAACAAATATTACTTTTAGGGTATCTAAGAAAATGTTTGGGCTCTAGGACGTTCATGAACATAGTAGTGAAACTATCCTACCTAAAAAAACTCAAGGACACTCCAAACAAAGATCTGACGAAGAAATTCCCAAAAACAAATCTCGTCCGAAATTTTGGGATGATATCAATGATGCAATTTGCATGTACCACCAGCAACCTTTCCTTGCTTAAATACACCATTAAATTGTTCCCTTCAAAGCTTTTATGTATTCTATTAGCATCGGCATCTACCTTGTATTTTCATTGCTTTCCTCCAACTTTGAGTGCACTTGAATGTGAACTTTATAAATGTTCCCCGCCATTTTCCAGCATCTTTGCTATTTTTTCCTAATTTGGTATTGGCACAAACTCTAAAACATGTGTAGGATTTTTTACATGTATACGACCTCGAATGAGCTGCATGTGAATGAGCAATTTCAAGAAGAGTTGTATGTAAAATCACCTTGAAGCAAAGGTAAACGTCAATTCTTCTACATATCACCAACAAGGCTTCGTAGCAAGTTCCTAGTATGCACTACTATATTATATAGTAGACCTCAGTTTCTTCCAAAATGTCCTCAAAAAATGGTTAAGAAACTTGGGGCCGTGATATGATGCGATCGTCTTTGGGAGACCTTGAGGTTTCACCACTTCATTTTAATAAAGTCCAACAATATGTGCAGCACATAGCAACGTCCTACGCTAAATCAGATGAGTCCATTTCAAGAACTTGTCCACGACAAAAATAGATTGCATACCTCAATCTCCTTGGAAGACCGAACACGAAGTATGAAAACATCTACATGTGACACAGGAAGTAGCATCCAAGTTTTGACCCCTAAATATGGAGAATGTAATCACAGCCGGAATAACAAATTAACAATAGATAAAATAGGTGATGGGGACGCCGACATCGTAGACATCGGATATGGACTTTTTCGTGTGTACCGACGTCGAAAGAAGCGAAATGGAAATCATCAAAACTAGGCGAAAGAGGCGAAAGACGAAATTCTGGAGAAAATTTGAGGAATACAACAATTTCGATCGATCAAATTGCAATTTCGATCGAGCAAAATTTTTGATCGATCGATCGACTGGCATCGACAGAGTATAGAGTTATGGAGTGAAATTTTGACCAATCGAATGGACTATTCAATCGATTGAAAATTTCGATCAATTGAAATTTTCAAGTCGATCGATCGAATGTCGACAACGATTTTTTATAGAATTATGAAATTTCAATCGATCGATCAATTTTCAAAATCGATTGATCGAAATCACGCCAGGTTGTTTAGTTAATTTAAGAGTTTAATTTCGAACTTCAATT
Source organism: Chloranthus sessilifolius (assembly GCA_021018995.1). Classification (NCBI taxonomy): domain Eukaryota; kingdom Viridiplantae; phylum Streptophyta; class Magnoliopsida; order Chloranthales; family Chloranthaceae; genus Chloranthus; species Chloranthus sessilifolius. The sequence goes on along the minus strand of CM037584.1, from coordinate 91,861,495 downwards.
TGGAGGGTTTATTTGTCTTTTATTTATTAATTGTTTCAGGGTTTTCTTTTATTGAAAGGACTCCTATATAAGGTCCTTAAATTGAACAATGTAACTAGTTATTGATAATGAATGAAAAGTTTTTGCTTGTGTGTGCTTGAGATGAGCCTCTACGAAGAGTGATTCTTCTTCCCGAGAAGGGTTTGGTGCGAAGCCAAGGGTGTGAAGCCTGTCAATCTATCTATCTATCCATCTATCTTTTATCTTTGCATGTGTGATTCTACAACCTTAATTCAGCCATCATCCCTCTTCAGATCCTAAACCCTAATTTTCCCTAAACCATTGAATCACTCCGATTCAACAACCGTAGCCTCCATCAGACTGTTAAGCCCAAATCATATCAAAATAACTCAAACCAGAGATTCCATCATTGCAATGTGAGCGCCTTAATCTGGGAAAACCTAGAGTTTTATCTCTAGGATCGATCTACGCTGCAACTTAACGGATCTAGCGCCTAGACTGAACCCTACCTAAAGCATACGTGATTCTCCCATGGAATACTACGAAAACCTGAGGTATTCGTTATATTTTGTGAATTTTATTATTTAATTTAATTCCGGCAAAATCAAGCATATCATTCACGTAGTTAAGGGAACCGTCCTGCGTCAGTTTTTGGTATCAAAGCCCTAGGTTTCTAGGTTAGGGCATACTATGTGATATCGCATTCATTGCACTTTAATTTTCATCACATATTATTTTAGTTTTGGCCAAAGTGTTCATCTTGCATTCCATTCTAGAGCCCGTCAATTAGTAAACTGTATCACCATGGACATGAGCGAGATTGCCGAAGCTCTTAACGGCATGAGGGCTGATCTAAAATCGATCAATGATAAAATGACTGCCTTAGAGGCAGCCCAAAGGACTCTAGAAACATCCAATGAGAGGTTGTTAGACCGAATCAATCGGTTAGACGAGGGTGATGAGTACTTTGAACCAGCCCGTGGGCGTAATGGTCCTCGATTCGAACGAAACGGCTACCAAAATAAGCGGAATCGGAACCATAGGTTAGATCATCATGGAGATGACTACGACCCGGAAGGGAGACTCCTCAAAAATGTCCGAGTTAAGTTCCCGACTTTCGATGGAAGACTAGACCCTCAGGTCTTCCTCGATTGGTTATCCGATATGAACCAGCACTTCGAGTGGTTTGGCATGAGTGATGAAAGGTGCGTTAGACTTGCTAAGATGAAGCTCATAGGCCAAGCCCGACTCTTTTGGGTCAAACGTTGAACGCATCAAAACGAATGCGGGTTATACTCTCATTATCCATTGGGAGGACATGAAGGAGCGACTTACAGAGAAGTACGTTCCTTCTTCATACTACCATCGTCTCCTTGACCAATGACAAAATTTGCGCCAAGGTAGTATGCCCGTATCGGATTACATTGGCAAATTTGAAGAGTTCATGATGAGAGCCAAGGTATCCGAAGACCCTCAAGTCACTCTATCCAGATTTCACACCAGATTGAGACTTGACTGCAAAAAGAGTTAGTCTCTCACCCTATTGAGACTCTCGCCGAGTGTTACACCGTCGTTCAAGACGTTGAACGATATTTAAAAATGACGATGACTAGGCGATCTGATTTTCACCCCGGTCAATTTCGAACCAGCGAAGTGAAATCTAGTGCTGGAAACCCGCCTGCCAAACCCACGCAACCCACATCTACCAATGTGAGGTTTGACAAAGGTAAGGGTGTAGCCGGAGAATCCTCGAAGAGTGGGTCTCATGTCAAATGCTATAAATGTCAAGGATTTGGTCACTTTACTGCTCAATGCCCCACAAGGGACCCACAAAGGAATCTCTTCATCGACGGAGAAGGAGATGAAAGTGAAGGAGTTTATGAGGAAGAAATCTTTGAGCCGAATGTCACACCTAGTGACGAGGGAGGTGATGGCATGGGTCATGCTCTAGTTGTGAGGTGTGCCTTTGCACAACCTCAACGGAATGAAAAGGAAGATTGGCGAAGGGAAAACATCTTCCACACCTTTGCCACATGTGGGACTAAGAGTTGTAGGGTTATCGTGGATAGCAGAAGTTGCACCAATGTGGTGTCAGAACATACCGTCACCCGCTTAGGGCTTGCACCTGAAGCCCACCCGAGACCTTACAAAGTCGCATGGGTTGACTCCTCATCCATTCCCGTATCTCATAGGTGTCGTGTACCCATACAGTTAGGTTCATACTCTGACACCTTATAGTGCGATGTAGTGTTGATGGATGTGGGCCACATTATCTTTGGCAGGCTATGGCTCTATGATTTGAACATGACCATTTTTGAGCGATCTAACGTTTGTACGTTCAATTACAAAGGCAAGAAAATCACTCTTAACCCTTTGGCTCCCAAAGCACCATCAGTCAATAGAGTTGAGAAGAAGGGAGGCCAATCCAAGGCCATCAACATTGTGACCCCTTCAAAGTTCGAAAGAGCATCGAAAGATGAGAGTGTCGTGTATGTCGTTGTTACTGTTGAGAGTACTTCTAAGTCAGTCTGTGAGTACCCCAATGAGGTAGAGCCCATCCTGAAAGAATTTGCGAACATCTTCCCCGAAGACTTACCCAATGAGCTCCCTCCCATGCGTGACATTCAACACGCAATTGACTTAGTTCCCAGATCGACATTACCGAACCTGCCCCACTACAGGTTGAATCTGGTTAAGCACGCCGAGTTGAGTCTGCAAGTCAATGAGCTCCTTCAAAAGGGGTTCATACAAGAGAGTCTGAGCCCGTGTGCCGTACCAGCATTACTCACGCCTAAGAAAGATGGTACATGGCTCATGTGTGTGGATAGCCGTGCGATTAATAAGATCATCAAAATATCGGTTTCTCATCATGCTTGATGACATGCTAGACATGATGGTTGGAGCCACTATCTTTTCCAAGATAGACCTTAAAAGTGGTTACCGTCAGGTTCGTATTCGCCCTGGCGATGAATGAAAAACCGCCTTCAAAACCATAGACGGTCTTTATGGGTGGATGGTCATGCCTTTTGGGCTTTCCAATGCCCCGAGTACATTTATGAGGCTCATGACCCAAGTGTTGAGGCCATTCCTTGGCAAGTTCCTTATCGTATACTTTGATGACATTCTAATTTACAGCTCAGACAAGGAGCAACACATTATCTACCTAAGGTTGGTTTGCGAAACCTTGAGGGGAGAAAGGCTTTACGCGAATCTCAATAAGTGCACCTTCATGCAGCACTCTATTGTATTCTTAGGATTCATTGTCTCGGTAGACGGGATGGTTGCGAACCCTACGAAGGTTAAGGCCATTGTGGAGTGGCCCGAACCTCGAAATATTCATGAAGTCCGTAGCTTCCACGGTTTGGCCACGTTTTATCGTCGCTTCATCCGGAATTTTTGCACCATCATGGCTCCCATTACCGATTGCATGAGAAAATGGGAGTTCCTGTGGAGCAAAGCAGCGACGAGGGCCTTCTTGAGATAAAGAAAATGGTTATCGCACTGTCATGCGCCTACCAGACTTTTCTAAAGTCTTCGAAGTAGCATGTGACACATCGGGTGTAGGCATAGGCGGAGTGCTAAGCCAAGAAGGTCACCCTGTGGCCTATTTTAGTGAGAAACTCAATAAGGCAAAGCAGAAATACTCCACCTATGACAAGGAGTTTTATGCGGTCGTCCGATCTCTGTAGTATTGGAAACATTACCTGAGACCACAGAAATTTGTGTTGTTTTCTGACCACGAGGCCTTACGTTTCCTTGCTTCCCAAAAAAAGTTGAACCCAAGGCACGCGAAGTGGGTCGAGTACCTCCAAGGGTTGACATTTGTTTTGAAGCATAAGGCTGGTGCCGAAAACAAGGCTACTAATGCGCTTAGTCCTCGAGTGGCGACTTTGCAGTCTATGAGCTCCGAGGTCGTCGGATTTGAGCAGTTGAAACAAGATTATCCTGATTGCCCAGATTTCAGGGCACAATACACTACTTTCCTTGAGAATCCGAACAACATTAACTCCGAGTATATCCTATTGGATGGGCATTTGTTCAAAGGCAATCGTTTGTGCATCCCTCGTACTTCTTTGTGTGATTTCCTTATCTGGGAATTACATGCCGGAGGGATTGTCGGACATTTTGGACGCGATAAAATCAGTGCGCTTGTTGAGGATAGGTTCTATTGGCCTAGCCTTGTGAGAGATGTCTCTAGGGTCGTAAAACAATGTCGTACATGCCGAGTTGCGAAGCATATCAAACAAAACCCCGGCTTGTACACCCCTTTACCCGTGCCACACACCCCGTGGCAAGACGTCTCTATGGACTTCGTGCTTGGGCTTCCAAAGACTCAACGAAAGCACGATTCCATTTTTGTGGTAGTGAACCGCTTTTTCAAGATGGCCCACTTCATACCCTGTTTTAAAATCTCCGATGCGGCTCACATAGCCAAATTATTTTTCGGGGAGGTTGTGCGTCTACATGGTTTACCCTGCGATCAGGTTTGATCGAGTATCAAATTTACCAGTTATTTCTGGAAAACTTTATGGCACATGATGGGTACCATGCTCCAATTTTCTTCGACCTATCATCCTCAAACAGATGGCCAAACGGAGTCCACCAATAGGAGCTTAGGTAATCTTCTTCGTTGTCTTGTTGGTGATCACCCTAGGACTTGAGATTCTATTTTACCTTTAGCCGAGTTTGCATACAATAATTCAGTCAATAGATCCCTAGGTATGAGTCCTTTTGAAGTCGTCCTTGGTCATAGGCCTAGAACACCCATTGATCTAATTCCCATGTCTGCATCCCATCGAGTCTCTGAGTCAGCCGATTCATTTGCACAGCATATACGTGAATTGCATGCCGAAATTAGAAAAAGAAATAATACAAGCGATGAACAGTACAAAATATCTGCGAATGCGCATAGGCGCTTCAAAGAATTTCAGGTTGGAGATTACGTCATGGTTCGGGTTAGGCCTGAGCGGTTCCCATTGGGAGCCGCAAAGAAACTTCAAGCCCGTGGCGCTGGGCCTTTTAGAATTGTTGTAAGGAGCGGACCTGATGCATATGTTCTCGAGCTTCCACCGGATATAGGGGTCAGCTCTACATTCAATGTGGAGGACTTGGTTCCTTCTTTGGCTCCAGCCCCACCCCCTCACAACCCTTCCAAGCAGGCCCGAGCCCGAATACCAGCCCCACCCTACAACCCCTACCCTTCCCTTCCCCACGCAAGCAACGCAGAGATGAAATCGAAGGGATATTAAATGATTTGGTAATATCCACCCATGGGGGCAGAATTCAAAAGTACTTGGTCAAGTGGTTGGGAAAGCCGGACTCTAAGAACTCACGGTTAACTGAAGACGAAGTGCGACGTTTGGACCCCGACATACTCGAGTACTATCACGACGCCGCTTCATCGATGATGAAGCCTTTTCGGCTTGGGAGAATTGACGAGGACGCCGACATCGTAGACATCAGATATGGACCTTTTCGCGTGTACCAACGTCGGAAGAAGCGGAATGGAAATCATCAGAACTAGGCGAAAGAGGCGAAAGACGAAATTCTGGAGAAAATTGGAGGAATACAGCAATTTCGATCGATCGAAATTTTTGATCGATCGAATTGCCAAATCGATCAATCGAATGGCATAGACAGGGTATAGAGTTATGGAGTCAAATTTCAACCGATCAAATGGACTATTTGATCGATCGAAATTTCCAAGTCGATCGATCGAATGTCGACGGCAATTTTTCATAGAATTATGAAATTTCGATCAATCGATCGAAATCACGCCGGGTTGTTTAGTTAATTTAGGAGTTTAATTTCGAACTTTTGTTTGGAGGGTTTATTTGTCTTTTATTTATTAATTGTTTTAGGGTTTTCTTTTATTGAAAGGACTCCTATATAAGGTCCTTAAATTGAACAATGTAACTAGTTATTGATTATGAATGAAAAGCATTTGCTTGTGTGTGCTTGGGATGAGCCTCTACGAAGAGTGATTCTTCTTCCCGAGAAGGGTTTGGTGTGAAGCCAAGGGTGTGAAGCCTACCAATCTATCAATCTATCCATCTATCTTTTATCTTTGCTTGTGTGATTCTACAACCTTAATTCAGCCATCATCCCTCTTCAGATCCTAAACCCTAATTTTCCCTAAACCATTAAATCACTCTGATTCAACAACCATAGCCTCCATTAGACTGTTAAGCCCAAATCATATCAAAATAATCCAAACCAGAGATTCCATCATTGCATTGTGAGCACATTAATCTGGGAAAACCTAGAGTTCTATCTCTAGGATCGATCTACGCTGCAACCTAACGGATCTAGCGCCTGGGCTGAACCCTACCTGAAGCATACGTGATTCTCCCATGGAATACTACGAAAACCTGAAGTATTCGTCATATTTTGTGAATTCTATTGTTTAATTTAATTCTAATTTAATTCCGGTAAAATCAAGCATATCATTCACGTAGTTTAGGGAACCATCCTGCGTCAATAGGGCTTCTAAAGGGGTGTGCTTTGCATGGTTGTCAAGACGACGCTATAACCTTGCTATAGCCTCGTCATGGTGAATGGCGATGGGAAATGCCATATACAACCAAATAGCCATGAAGGCTAAATAGTGTTCTCATAACATCGCCATGGCGGAATAACACTATGGCATCACTATGCACGCTATTTGGTTGTTTTGGATAATAACTTGTAATACTTATAAAATAGATAAGTTATAAGTATGACATTGTTATAATTTATAATACTTATAAGTTATAACATTTTTATCATATATAAGTTACAAAATCCTCGACACTCTCTCTCTCTCTCTCTCTCTCTCTCTCTCTCTCACACACGCTTCACGACGGCTACCAGCATCAGCTTTAGCGACACTACAGTATGTGTACTTGTTTAAAAATTTGCTAATATTCTATATTTGTTTATATGTCATATTTATTTACTTATACTTACCATGTTAAAAACGTATTGATGTTCCATATTTGATCTGTATTTATTGATATTTGTTCATGCCTAGAACATGAAATGCTCAATATTATAATCAAAGTACGATGCTTCTTCAGTAGTGGAATTTTTTTCTTCCTATATTTTGTTTTTTCTTCCTATACAAAAAAAGCTAAACAAATAGAATATAAAAAAAAGACCATTAATTAATAGATAAAATAAAATTGTAAAAAAATTTTAAAAAAAGTAAAAATTAATAAATACCCTCCCCATTGCATAGCAAGCCTCTTTGTCATGACCTCGCCACACAACCTTAACTATCTTGATGTTTTGTGAAGAATAAATTCGACCAATGGATTAAATTTGATTGGGACGAGAATCCGCTTCTGGGATAATGTTTGGGCTGGGGATGTGGCCCTTGAAGCTAAGGTTTAGAGACATCTATATGGATTCTTTTAATTTGGGCGCGTTGATAGACGATATGAATAGCAGTGAGGGTGGATTGGATGACAGAATTGAGCTGGCTCCAATACAGGGGGAGATTTCACTAGATGGTTTGGAGCCTAAGCCTATTCTGACTCAGGTGATGAAACCACATTCTTCCATGCTTCATCAAGCATACAAATAAAAATGTGAGAGAGATCAAGAAGATGCAGGGCCATTTATCTGTTTAGCTAGTCAAGCATGAGCTAGTTCATATATCTTTAGGATTCGATTACCAAGGAATAGAGACAATCTTCTCATAATTCTTGGAAAACAAGCTTGCAAGTGTCATGGTGTCTTCGTGTCCTGTAATCTCTTTCCTTGTAAGACTCTATCTTCTTTAATGATATGATAATGTTTTCTTTACTTATGAATATGATATGGAATATGTAAATGACGAGAATGAATGGCAGTGAGGGGATGAATATGAATGCAATATGTAAATGAGGAGAAACTTGAGGGACAACAAATTGTCATGTTGGTGGAAGTGCTGGACTGCATTGGGGGATGTAGAACTAACAATAGTGGTGTAGATGGGAGTGAGTGGAAGTTAGAGAGCAATGGGATTTTCTCGATTCGGTCTTTCTATACCTCCCTTGTTTGCCAGCCTCTAATGCTTGATAATTGAGTTATGCCCCTCCTCAGTGCAATTCTTCGGGTGGAATCCAACATGGGGGGCGAATCTTACCAGTTATTAAAACGGGATTGATTACTAGGTGTGTTATGTGCCTACTTAATGAAGAATAGGTTGATCATCGCTTCATACACTGTTGGTTTCCTAGGGAGGTTTGAGTTACTATTCTCAAGATATTGGTGTGAAATGGGTGTTTTAGAGAACATGTGGGGGGCTTCTGTCAACTTGGGATTGTGGCCTACTCAGATGCACCAAATAGGGCCTTGTAATGAGCCTACCTTTTTTTGCCATTTTTTGGGTAATTTGGTTGGATAGGAATCATAGTTTTCCGCAAAATGCGGAAGCCTATTGTCATGGTATGAATGCAAGGGAGTGAGGGGCTGGGTCTTGAGCCAGGTAAGACTAGACAGAGATGCTATGGACATGGATGAGCGAGAGCTGGTAGACCCCTTGAATGACATTGTAATGGCATGAGGGTGCTTCTGGGTTTCCATGCAATCTGGGGTTTTTCCATGGGATTTAGGTTTTATTATTGTTGTTGGGGAGGGTGTTGTTTGCTTTTTGTCGCTTCTATTTTTGTTTTTGCTTTCTCCGCTTGTGTTTTAGTCTCTCGCTACCACATAGGTTCATAGTTTTTTTCTTTTGATGTTTTTTCAATATATTGCTTAGTACCGATCCCAAAATGTGTGTGTGTCTATATATATATATATATATAGCTATCGACAAGGTAGTCAACAATTTTTTATGGTAGAATTGTGTATGTTCTACACAGGATAAACAGGTGCAAATAACACCACCCTTTCTAGAATTCCTGACATTATTTTGATTTTCAAAACTGATATATGGATTAAAGTTTTTATTTCTCTACATATCTTAGTAAACCACTTTACTAGTTGAATAAGTGGTTTGTGACACATGGGTTTTTGGTTCAAACCTTCTTTTGTATAAGGTACTCTTTTTAATTAATTTGCTAGAGCCTATACACCCTACTTGAGTGTGTTTAAACACACAATAGCATAGCCTCTTGTGAGAGAAATCTCTCCACAAATTAATCCACATATATTGTAGCACAGAATTCTCTCCTAAAATTAGTCCGAAAATAAGTGCAAACAGCCCTTAGGATGGCATTATTTGCACCCGTTTCCTGTGAAGAAGACATGCATTTCCACCACTAAAACCATTGACTGCCATGAATCGGACGATGGAGATCGTTTTTTGTCCTAATCACCCACACAATAGATCTTCATATCATGGTGCACCTATCAAACGATCAGATCTTCAGATCGTTTTATCAGTAATATGTGTCCTCCGGATCAGGAGCCTATGTCCCATCCAGCTGGTGGCCTAAGGGGATCAGGGGCTTGTGTTCGCTGCCCGACTTGACACCCCCTAGGGCTGGCCCTGGCTATTGAATTCCAATCCTAGCAGCATTCAGTTTTCTGTGAAACTAAACCTTACGAACATCACATTAATCAAGAAATACAAATAGCAACTCCTTACAGTTTATGGGGAAAATTTTGAAAAGAGTCAATTGCAAGAACAGAGCATACAGCAGCATTGTAAGAGAACACTAAAAGAACACAAACATGTTAACGATTTCTTCATGTGATGCAAATCTATGAGAACCATAAAAGAAAAAGAAAAGGACAAGTAATGCATTCGCACCTCATCTCTTTCAAAATTATCACCACTATGAGGATCAAAGAGAACATCACCAGTCGCAAGCTCGAAACAAATGCAAGCAAAGGACCATAAGTCTGCCGAAGTCGAGTACTTGGAACCAAGTATAACCTCCGGACACCTATACTGTCTCGTCTGAATATCACTCGTAAACTGTTTGTATGTCCAACAGGCATTCCCAAAGTCAACCAATTTGCACGTTAGATCAACCGAGCTCAACAACTTCTGCCTCGTGGACCGGCTCCCTCTCCTATGACTCTGATTTCCGTTCGGAGTGTTATCCTTTATCTCATCGGCATCCGTCGAAGCCTTAACAAAACCATCATTTTCGTCCTCTGCAGCCTGATCATTCGTTATCGCCTCGGGCACAGAATGGGCGGTATTTTTCAAATCTGATTCGGTTTCTTCCTCCACCGCCTTCACCACACAACCCTGTGCGGCACGTTTAGCCTTCCTCCTAATCTTTTTCTTCTGGCTCTTGGTTAGATCCCCATTCGAAGAAGTCTTGACATCTTTCGGAACACCACCAGATTCAAACGCAGACGATTTATCCTTACTGTTTGGAAGAACAAGCGGTACGCCGGATCTCGCAGGATCTTTAGTTGGATCGATAGTCGATAAGAGCAAGATATTCTCAGGCTTCAGATCAGTGTGTATAATCGAGAGCTGGCGATGCAAGTAGTCTAATCCAACTAAAACATGGTAGCAAATTTCCTTAACCATACGAAGAGGAATCCCACGGTAATCGGTGTACTTGATGAGAGTGAGGAGATTGTCACCGAGGTATTCGAAAACCATGCAGACGTGCTGCCCGTTGGGGCCGGAATGCTTGAAATGGTCCAAGAGCTTGACGACGCACTTGGTGTCGTCGGGGTCACCTTCGGCAATCTGTTTGAGGATCGTGATCTCGTCCATCGCAGCTTCGGTGTAATGCTGGGCGCTTTTTTGGACTTTGAGAGCTACGAATCGCTGTGGGAAACCAAGAATCAGAGTTTAAGAGAGAGGAAATTGGAAGAGGAGTAGAGAGAGGAACTGTGAGAAGATAAACTTTACCGAGTGGATGGTGTCGCGAGCGAGCCATACGGTGGAGAAATGGCCCCAGCCGAGCTTGCTTTGAACGACGTAGGTACCGCCCTTGAAGGAATCGCCGATGCGGACTGCGTGGTAGCCGCCGCGCCTGTAATCTTCTGTTCCTTCGTCTTCAGAGGTGTAATCGCTGCTCTCGCTTCGATCGAGCTTCTCGCTGCTCTCCATGGATGTAGAGAGACGACTGATGCCCTTTTCTCTCTCTCTCTCTCTCTCTCTCTCTCTCTCTCTCTCTGCACTTCTGGGCTAGGGTTTTTGCGGTGTCTCACAGAACGTTGGAAAAGGTGACGACTTTTTCCTTTATTTATTTATTTATTATATATTTATTTTAGCGAGGGAGAGTACCGTGAGTGATAAGTGCCGTTTAAGCGAAGGGACAATGGGAGTCCTAAGAGTTTGTACTTTCAATGTAGGACCCATGAATTCGTACCTGCTCCAACCAGATCTGTGGTAAGGCTGTCAACAGGTTGGGTCGACCCGATAGCCTACCCTCCAGACCCGGCTCTTTATTGGGTTATTCATATAAGCTTGAGTAGGGCTCCCTACGGGCTAGATCAGGGTCGAAAATGGCCCAGCCCTAACCAAGTCTTGCACTATAGAGTCATATCCGAGCCTAATTTTATTTTACAATTAAAAATCTTCTATGGTTAGAAGGAAAAAAAATAAAGGATTTCTTTTTAGCTCCGCCCACATTTTTCTTTATTCAACTAGGGCTAGAATGTTGGTTATCTTAGATTCATGTGTCGCTCGCTCCCTCACAATTAGGACTCTCAATGGGCCAGGGAGGATTTTGGTCCGTATCCGGCCCGAAAGAAGTGGTACTTTTTATCAAGCAAATCTGGCCCAATATTCGAACCAGGCTAAACATGTTGCAACCCAAATCAATCCGGGCTGGGCTTGGGTTGAGTGTTCCAACACCCGGCCCCGATATTTTATATATGTATATACCTTCTTTTTTTTTATATAAGAAAATGTTAAATTCATTAAGCCAAATCAGCAATGATAATAAATACAATTTGAGGAAGAATGTCTTCTATCCATGACAACATATCAATGAGAGTGAGACTCATTTTTGCTAGACCATCAACTGCTTTGTTTGCATCTCTTTTCACATGGTTGCATGAGAGAGAATGGAAATTTGCAATTCCATTTGAATGAGTTTCACAAAGTCGCCAAACAAAGAACCATTATCGGTCTAGTCCATGATATCAGAGATAACATAACTCGCATCCCCTTTGAAGATTATTCTTCTAAACCCATTTTCCTTTGCCCACTTAACGCCTTCGTAAGCCGCCAATACTTCCCCATGCTCCGCACTAATTATACTTTCAACACATTTTGCCATGGCCGCCATTAAATGGTCTCTGATGATGGCTCCCAAACCCACTTTTTTGGTGTGCTTGTGTCATGCACCATCAACGTTGAGTTTATAGATTCCTTCATCCGGTAATTGCCATTTGATGACCCGAGTTTGTTGTGTCACAATTAAGCTTTGATCGATGCAATTATTGGCTTCCACAAATTGATGAAGGGAGTCTTCGGCGAAGGAGGTCGTGGCAATTTGATCCCCAATTTCGCTCCCATGAGAAGTTTTGTTACGGTGGTTTCAGATTGCCCATGCTATGGTAAAGAAAAGATTGGTCAATTCTCCCCCATGATACTTAATGAAGTTCTCGACCCAATCTTGGAAGCTATGGCCCTATGCACAGTGTGTTCTCCCACCTAGAGGGCTAGCAAACCACACCCGAGTAGCCCACTCACAATCCTTCAAAGCATGCATCAAGTCTTCGACATCAGCCCCACAAAATTCACAGCCCATCTCCTTTAGATTGATTTTTGAGCGGAGTTTCATTTTAACCGGAAGGATATTCTTCATAGTTCGCCAGGCAAAAAATTTTATTTTGTTTGGTATAGGGTTTTGCTAGATCTCTTTCAACACACCATTATCGCGATTAGTGCTAGAATCACCATTAGCTGCATGCGTTTGAACCTCATGAATCATTGTGTGGTAAGCACTCTGAAACGTGAATCTTCCTTTTGTGTTATGCGCCCATACTAGACGGTCTTGTGTAGCCACCAGTGTGAGGGGAATAGCGGAGATGACTTCAACATCTTCAGTCATGAATTATTCAGCAGGATCTCCATATTCCAAGTTCTTTCCGGGTGGTTAATAAGTTGGGCCACCATTTGAATATCTCCATTTGGGTTAGGAGTGATAATCTTAAAGGTTGACGGACGAGGTATCCAACGGTCCTTCCACACATTAATGTTTGTCCCATCTCCAACTCTCCATAAGAGACCTTTTTGAAAGGATTCTCGGGCGGATAAGAGGCTTTTCCATGTAAAAGAGGGATTGCATCCTAGAGAGGCCAAGAGGAAATCAGAGGTAGGGAAGTACTTTGCTTTCAGGACTTTAAAGATCAGGGAATTTTGGTTGGATATAAGCCGCTAACATTGTTTTGAGAGAATGGCTAAATTAAAGGATTCAAGGTGACCGAAACCGAGTCCCCTAATTTTTTTTTACCTACATAACTTGTCCCATGCCAGCCAATGGATACCCCTATCGGATTTATTGCTATTTCCCCACCAAAACCTTGAAATGACCGATGAGATTTCCGAGAGGAAGGATTTAGGAAGCTTGAAGAATGACATAGCATATGTGGGGATTGATTGTGCAACCGCTTTGATGAGGGTTTATTTTCTGGCCTTTAAGAGAAGTTTTTCCTTCCACCAATGGATCCTTCTTCGTGACCCAATCTCTGATTCATTCAAATATTCCCTGTTTCGATCTTCCAATCACACATGGCAGGCTGAGGTAACATTCATGGTTATTGACCTCGCGAACTTGTAGCAACTTGATGATTTCTTGCTTCCATTCAGTGCCAATGTTTCGACTGAAGGTAGTCGCGGATTTATCGAAATTAATTTTTTGATCGAAAGTTGCTTCGTATAGCTTTAAGATATGAAGAGTAGTAATTTCATCCACCTTAGCTTTGGAATACCACACACTATCATCTGCAAAAAATAGGTGGGAAATTTTTGGGGCACCCCTACAAATTGTCACACCAAATGTTAGTCATGCATTATTTCTATTAGTAAGAAGCGATGAGAGAATTTCGGCACATAAAATAAAAAGGTAAGGAGAAAGTGGGTCTCCTTGTTTAATGCCACGTGTGGGTTTCACATTTCCAACTATATTGCCACTGATTTTGAAGGAATATGAAAAGGTTAAATTCATTAAGCCAAATCAGCAATGATAATAGGTACAATTTGAGGAGGAATGTCCTCTATCCATGACAACATATCAATGAGAGTGAGACCCATTTTCACATGGTTGCATGAGAAAGAATGGAAATTTTGCAATTCCATTTGAACCCTTCCAAGATTATTCTTCAAACCCATTTTCCTTTGCCCACTTAACGCCTTCATAAGCCGCCAATACTTCCCCACGCTCCGCAATAATTACATTTTCAACACATTTTTCCATTGCCACCATTGGATTGCCCAAGTGGTCTCTAATGATAAGAAAATATATAAACTTATACTTATACTTATACTTTTAAAGTTATAAAAAAAAAAATCTTTTAATTAAGTATAATTTACTTAAACGCCCTGAGATTGAACCGTTGAACGATTTAAACTTAGTGGCATTTAAGTAAAAAAGGCACACTACAAATTGAGGTTTAAGTTAGGGTTTCATTTAAAACATCTCTCAAGTCTTTCTCTCTACTCTCTTAAGTCTTAAGAACTAAGCTACCTACGCCATCTCTCTCATATCATCAATCTCTCTCAAAGTCTCAATCTATTGTCGGCGCCGCAAGCTCGCAGAGTCTCACAACACACACACACACACACACACACACACACACACACACACACACACAGTCTCTCTCTCTCTCTCTCTCTCTCTCTCTCTCTCTCTCTCTCTCTCTCGCTCGCGCACGTGCGCGCACGCAAGTATAGGGGCAAAACCCCGGCGGCCGGCTGGGTCGATGGTTGACGGCACTCCCACAAACCCCTCTCTACCTTCCACAAACCTCGCTGACGCCACTCGCACCACGGGCCGACGGTTGACGATCGACGACATCTTTGTCTCTCGCTCGCCACTCGCACCACAATTGACGGCACCACCACCTCTCCCTCTTCTACTCTCACCATAGCGCCATTGTTGACCACCGACCCACCGCTCGGTGATCAGGTGTGTTTTTTTTTTTTTAAGAACACTGCCTAATTGAAACCCTAACCCTAATCAATTTCTATTCCCTAATGATAGCTCTTTTACTATACCTATCTTATTACCTTACAAGTGCACAAGGGAATTGCAGTAGTGTAAAGGTATCGATCCTCAAGGAAATAATTGACTTTTAGAATTCCTTTAATTGTCTCAAAAAACAATGTGATTTTGGGATAGAAAAACCAAAATTGCTTAAAAGAAAGATTTAGATTAAACTAAAACTAAAGATTAATGAAAATTTTGATTTAAAATAAACAAATCTAAGTTCCCTTATCGTAGATTCGTAATCCTAATTAATTATCTCTAATTTCTTTGAATTATGTAATTATCTTAAGGCGATAACGACAACAGAAGAAGAAGACAAGATCGAGTTAAGACAACAACGACAACATAAACTTCTTTAGCAGGAAAATCGTTAATGAAACTAAGGCAACTACGACAACATAGTAGGGTGATGGAAGTCTAGTAATCTCAAACCTAAGGCAACAACGCCAACGTACAGAGTGAAATCAAAGAAATCATGAAATCCTTTTAAAACTCATATTCATTAACCAATTGCAATATGAATTTAGAAAAATAAGAAACAACTAATTATTCATACTACTTTTTGATATATCGGGTTCCCAGACTCTAGACTAGAGAATTAACTACTCATAACTTATATTGAGTTAAAAGAAATTACAAAAGACATAATGGAAAACTAGAATCTAAACTAAATCAAATCACTCTATTCTATTCAACTGTACTCGGCTATTTCCGGGTTTTTTTCTCTATTGCAGGCTCTCTTATTTATACACGCATAAGTGGCCTAGTACATGCTGAATTTCAAGTGATTTTAATAGTCATTGATGGTGTAAGATCATTTAATTTGCGTTTGGGTTAGCTCTTTTAGGATAAAGACCAGCTCTTTTGCTCTTTCGCTCCAGCTAAGAATTACTTTCATGTTTGGTAACACAGCTCCTCACCCCATTTGCTCTGGCGAGGAGCTGTTTTAAGTGATAAAACTGCTCTCTGTCTGCTCTCTGCCTGAGCAAATTTTATCTACTCTGACAAAGAGCAGACAGAGAGCTGCTTCTGCTCTTATAAGAGTTAACCCAAATACAGCCTTAAACACTATTTTGGTATTTAAATGTGTAATGACCCTAAAATTTTGAGAACTTTTCGACTGCTTTGGTATCTATGCCTGACGCGAAAATCAAGGTAAATTTCAAATTTAAATAAAAGATTATTAGAATGGGAAATCTTTAATCTGTAGGTGTGAGATGTGAATTTTCACGTGTGGCGCGAGTCCGAGATGCATTTAGGTATGTTAATAGAATAAGGTATATGTGTGTTGTGTGTGTGCTCAACACCGGAGCGAATTGTTTGGAAATGAAAATATCAGGATATTTCCATCTTGTAGCTTATAAGGGAAGAAAGGTTAAGAGAAGACATATACCTCTTCTTTCTCCTAACCCCTGATTGCAAAACCTTGCTAGAAAACCTTTGTGAGAATCAATTTGAGAAACCCTAGATTCCTAATCTTCTTATTAGAGCGTAAATCAATCGAAGGGTACACATCAAATACGTTGGTGAGGGCAATACGCATAGGTGCGTTAGCGTGGATTCGTACATCTGGTTATTCGGAGAGCTCGTAGTGTCAGACTCCCCGATTCGAATCCGAAATCCACCTTGAACCTTGGATGCCGTGAACCAAGAGGCAACCTTCAACGAGGTGAGTAGTTGTGGGTTTTATATGAATTAGATGTCATAAGTACGAATTTATGTGGATTTGGATGATTCATGGTGAATCATAAAGGCCAAGTGTGAAATGGGTTTGAACTCAACAAACCCCATTAATGGTTGTTGAACTGTCAAACCCGATCGATCAATTGAGTAATTGATCGATCAACCTGTGGTCTGATCGATCAAACTAGAGTTTTGATCGATCTATGTGTTTTTGAAAACATAAGGGTATTTTTCTTGAGAAGTGGAGAGCCTGATGTGCTCGATCGATAAAACATGGGGTTTGATCGATCGAATTTGGAACTGATTGATCAATATTAGAAGTGATCGATCAGGTGTGAACTGATCGATAAATTAGGAATTGATCAATCAAATTAGGGATTTGATCGATCGAATTTTATTAAGAAACTATAGAACAGGAGGCCTGTTTTTCTAAAAATTATGACCTTGGAAATCCGATCGATCAATTGTTGGGATTGATCAATCGAATTAAGGAATCGATCAATCAATTAGAGGACTGATCGATCAGGTCTGCCTCTGTTTTGTAATAAAGAACTGATCGATCAATTGAGAATTGATCGATCGAACTGAGAGATTGTGTTTTCCTGAGATTTTGACCAGATCGATCAAACATGGGTATTGATTGATCGAATTGAGGATCCGATCGATCAATGAAGAGATTGATCGATCGAAATATCTCTATTATGAAGATGTATAAGTGCTGGTTTGATCGATCAATTATGGAAATTGATCGATCAACATGAGAATTCAATCGATCAACCAAGGGGTTGATCGATCAGTTGTCCTTTGTTCAGACTGATTGGGTATGAGACATCCGATCGATCAATGATGAGATTGATCGATCAGATGTGAACCTGATCGATCAAACAAAGGTACTGATCGATCGAGTTTCCCATGTTCTGTCTGTCTTTGAGGAGGGCATCCGATCAATCAAATAAGGATTTGATCGATCAGATGTGAACTCGATCGATCAAATAGGGAGATTGATTGATCGAGTTCCCCTGTTTCTGTTGTTTTGATTTTTGTGAAATTTGAGGCTGGACTTTGTGTCAGTTACTATCCTGACACTTCTGACGCTTAGTATACTACACGTATAATCTAGGTCAAAGTCTGAACATCTTAAAAAGCTTTGGATTTGCTTAGAAAGACTTGATCTGAGGTAGGGGAAATTTAATCGAACTTGCATCTATTTTGATCTCATGGTTTCATAGCTTTTCTATTCTGACGCATGTTCTGATTTTATTTTTCAAATCATGTCTTGCATATGTATGACATTTCCATCACATCTGATTCCTGTTATCTGCTATCTGCCATCTGATTCATGTTATTATGATAAGTATGCATGCAATTTTAAGTTTAATAATCTGACGAATCCCACCAATTTTGCGGTATATCCGTGACTGGCACATTCGTGCATCTGCTTTGGAAATCTCTCGGCACAATTGCACTCCTTAGATAATGCATTATTGCTTCCTGAAATTGTTCATTGAACGATGATGGTCGGGATTACCCATCGGCCCAAATCTAGCTACCACGTGCTATTCTCATGGGAGTTACTTAAGTATACTATTTTAAGTCACTAAATACCGTATGCATAGCATCCTGAAAACTCTGAGATTATGTCTGTTTTCTTACAAGTTCTGCATATCTGATCATCTGTCTACAACTGTCCAGTTCTGTTTATACTCTGCTTTGCTAATTTGTCTGAGTTATATTATGCAACCATGTTTTACAATTAAGATGTAAATTTAACTGAATTTCTTCTATTGAGCTTAGATGGTAGCACACCCTGCTTTATTATAATAGGTTCTAAGGCTAGGGTTCCTGACATAGAGAGCGATCCTGACTACCAACCCGAGCCGGAGGCTGAGGCTGAGGAGGAGGACACTGACACCCCTACTGACGAGTTCTACCCGCAGCTTGGGTATTAGTTTGTGTTTTGAGTCCTGTATATATATTTTCGATTGTTTGTGTGCCTGGTGGCCACTTTTGTATACTTTTACTATAGATGTTATACTTGCATTCATATACATTCTGTAGGAACCACCATTGGGAACCATTGTTTTAAGTGATGGATGTCCATCACCAATGGTTCTTCTTGGTTCCTTTTTAAGGATGTATATTCTTTTGTCTTATATATATGCATTATTTTATTTCTTCTTTCTTTTAAAAGCCTTATATGATGACTCGATCTGCCACTACTGGACCGTGTCTGCTCTGATTTCTGCTAAACGAGCAGACACTCTATGATTTGTCCCAGGGATCATCCAGAGCATAATCCTGATGACACGAGTTTTTGAGTGCGGAAATCCGGGCTATCACAAAATGATGGTTAGGAGAGTCATGGGCCTAGAGATATCTCTGAGCCCGGCCAATGAGAAGCGGACACGTGGAAAGCGTCTTTGACACTAACCGGGGTTAGCCACAACATAGATATCTCTGAGATATCATGCTGACAGAGGTTATAAGGTAGGTAGCTCATGCTACACCTGTAACGACCCGAAATTCCCACACAAGAATAACGTGGAATACTGGGCCATTAAAATTAGTTTATAAGCTTATAAGCGGAATTTGTTATTTTCCTTAAAGCAATGATATAGTTACGAAATTTGAATTGTTTATAAAACTGAAATAAAAACCCAACATTCATAAATGAAAATACTGATCCAAAATAATACACCACCGAAGACGGTCGTATGTCACACAAATAGTGATATTTACATCAATGTTTGTAGAAAGAAATAAGCAAATATTCTAAAGGATTCATTGAGTCGTACCAAGTTCAATCACAAAGGTTTTACTAAGGATAAAAATCTTCGGGTGGAAGATCTTGATCTTCCTCGTCTTCCGGCATAAAATCAAGATCTTCTACAAACTCAAGATCTTTATCAACGTCGGTACCTATGACACATAGTGTCTAGGTGAGCTAAAAATCCACATGCTCAGTAGAACAATCCCAAATACCAATTGTACCTTAACCTTCTAATACATAGTTTTAGTGATTATATCAATATCAATAACTAAGATGCCATAATACAAAAAGTCACAACACATTTATGTTCTAAGATAAATGACTTCAAGTGAAATTGAGTTTGAGTGATATAATATAGGGTGGGATTTTGATGTCATATTCAGAACATCAAAAGTGATTTCATATGAGTGTCCAGAGTGTCCAATCATAGTATTTTCTTATTGCATTTTATTTCATATGATAATTCTTATTTTCATGCATGACTTAAAAATATAACTTAAATAATCTCTATCATAAATATAGCGCTAGAGCGACAAGGGGATCCTAGTCATCGTCGTTCTAGAATAATTTTTTAAAGTGACATAGCCCCTGCCTTGTGAGGAAGCTCTTGCTGTTCAAAAGTTGTCGTCACAGTTCAGTGAGTGCCAAAGCACGGTTTAGTGTGTGTCGAAGCACAATTCAGAGTGTGTCGTTGCATAGGGTCCGTTCAAATTCAACCTCAAATCACATGCAATGTTCTAAAATATAATATCATATTCATACTTCATAATTAATTCAAAATTCAAGTCAAATTCTGAGGTTCAATGAGATCATGTATCTTCTTGCAATTGATTCAAAGTTTAAATCAGTTTCCAGGATTCAGTGAGATTTATAAGAGATTCTAATGTTTTCAAGATTCAATGAGATTCTAATGTTTTTCGAATTTCATGTTCAAGTGTTCAACAAATCATAAGGGTAAAGTGAACATGTATCTTAATGCATAACAAGCAATATTTAATATATTTAAAGTAAATATTTATGAATCAAAATTATAAAACACAACTGATCGTTAAAATTCTCCTACCTCGGGTCCTAATGTTGCAAGAAGGAAGTGAGATGATCCCTATTGATTGCGCCTGATTCCCTATTCTACATCGCATACAAGAGTGACATTTCAATGGTCGATTGATCGAAATTTAAAGTGAACGTAAGGTAACCAGGTCAAACGGTTCTGCCCAAAATAGATCGATCGAACAAGGGAGTCGATCGATCGACATTAATAAGTCAGAAATCATTCGATCAGTTCAAACTTGATTGATAATTCTCTAAATCGATCGATCAAACAAGGGGCCGATCGATCAGTAATAAAAGCAATTATATACTTCTATAAATGGTCTCCATCAAAATCGATCGATTGAATAATTAAATCGATCAATCGGAATTAATGGCATATATATATATGTATAATTTACCTCGATCTCAGTACAGAATGATTGATTTCGAATTTTCTATACAATTGATCAATTGTATAACCGAATGTTGTACAATCAGAGACTTGAAATTTGTCTTTTCCAGATCGATCAATCGATATGATATTTTGATTGATTGGTTATATAATTTAAGTTATAAAAAAAGACTATGATCTGAAATGAAATTCGATGCAAAATCGATCGATCGAATTGAGAATTGATAGATCAACCGATAGAGTAAACCCTTGATCTTTTGCTTGGCCCGAAATCGATCGATCGATTTCAAAATTTCTACAACGTCCAGGGTTTGCAAATAAGTTTCGAAAATAAGAAAATAAGATCTAAAGATGATAACAACGATTATTCACCTCTTGAAGCATGAACAGTGAATCTATGGTGATTAAGGCTGAGGAGATCGATGTCTAATGCTATCGTTTGTCTAAGATTCCTTTCTTCTTCCTTCTTCCTCATTGATCTTGATGGTGGAAATGATTAAGGTGATTTTTGTGGAAAAATACCCAAAAGATTATAGGGAGGGTTGAAGAAGAAGTTTGTGGAAGAAGGTAGTGACCGTTAAGGTTTCTTAAGAAAAGAAAAGAAAAGGATAGAGACAGCTAGGTTTTGTTACAACTCTATTCTTAACAAGAACTCTCGAAGAGATTATTACACCAAGGAAGGATATATAGGCATTCATTTCAGGGTCTAAAATAAAGGTTTAAAACCTATCTACCAAGGTTCGAACCTTTGACCTCTTGCCTCTAACGAAAGCCTCTAACTAGTAGGCTATCACATAACTTGTGTCAAATAGTGAGAGAAATAAATATAAGAGCTTTGAAAACCAAAACGTGTATTTTAGTTAAAACGTTTTGAAAAGTCAAAGCATGCATTGTATATATTATTAAGCACATATAAGTAATTTAGGTGTATCAATGGCATGAAAATCCGAGTCGTTACATTCTCTCCTCCGAAAATTTACATGCCTTATTCGAAGAGATGGGGATAATTGTCATGAATCTCAGCCACACGCTCCTAGGTAGCCTCATTAGATAAATGATTCTGCCATCTCACAAGTACGAGTGGGTTTCATTTGGTATGCAAGAGTGGGCTTCATTTGGTATGCAAGATCTGTTCTTTACTATCAAGAATTTGCATTGGTGATTCTCTTAAAATATGACCTTGCAAATGCACAAGTTCAGATGTACTAGGGCAAGGACAAGGGTGTCAAACCACATGGACTTGTTGTTTATCTCAGTTTAACCTCTGTTTTATATTAATACTTTGTAAAATTAGATTTCCTAAATTATCCTAAAAAAAATAAAAGAAAGCCTAAATAGTTCAAAAATAAGAGAGGAGAATGTAGTCTGGAATCTCTCTTGGATTTCAGATCCGTAAATAATAAAGTCTATTTCTTTTCCATAATGAATCCCAGGTACCCCCGCTCCAGGTTACAAGCTATGTCGCTTCGTATATGAATTAGATAAATCTAATCGCAAGTTAGATAAATCTAATCGCAAGTTAGATAAATCTAATCGTCAAGGCTTCATTGCACGTAACCAACTAAGAATACCCTACAAGGCCTAGCTCGTCGGCGAATATCCTATCTACTCTAACCCCAATCCCTATAAGGCCACTGAAATTAGATTAAACAGAATTAAACCTTTACAATCGCTTGTTCTCAATGACTCTCGGAACCTCCAACATGCAATCGTACCATTAAAATAAAATTCAAAATAAAGAAAGAAAATAGAATTTTATTGAATACTTATCCGAAATTTACAAGAGATCCTCGGCCGAAGCTTTAAGTACGCATCGATTAGAGACCTTCATCATCGCTGAATCAGGATTTGATCGATGATCACATTCTGCAACACCCTAATTTTTTGAAAACTATTAATACAGATAATAGATGTATATGCTTAACAAGGCATACACCACAAGTCATTAATTTTCAAAATATTTTAAACTTAAGATATGCACCTTGGTCAAAATAAAAAAGACTCATATATATAATTATGTAAATAGTTATACAAGCTCCGTGAGAGCACCAATGGTAAGAGACTTGAGTTCCAAATAAGAGATTTAGGGATCAAACCTTGTTGAGTGAATTCAGAACTCTATTTTAAACTTTGTGGCAAAAGCCTATACACCTAAGCTAGGTTTGTCAGCCTAACACTGAAATATTGCCTAAGAAGTTGGAAAAGGCAACTCACGTAGAGTTCTAAAGTTATAAGTTCTCGAGAATTCTAATTCCTAAACCATCTAAAATTCTTATTAGGAAGGAACCGTAAGAGAACCCTAGCTTTCTCTTTAAATAGAACCCTAGCCTCCTTCTCTATGTATTAGTTTTAGAATTCTCTTAAGAACCCTAGCCACTTCTTCTTCAACCTCCATAAGATCATCGAGGTACATTTTCTCAAGGTATCTTGATTGTCGTCATCTCTGAGAATTGAGAGGAAGAAGAGAATTTGAGCGAACGTGAGGAATGCCGAGATTCTCATTGATTCACGATTTCACGCTTTGAGAGGTAAAATCCATCGTCTCTTATCATCGGATCTATACCTCCTTAGTTACGAATGTTTCTTAAATTATGAACCTAAGATCTCGAAGTTTAGAATTGGTTATCTGTATTTAGACTTTGATTTTCGAACCTAGAACAGGTAGAATTTGAAATGCTGAAAACAATAATGACAGCTCACTGTGATAAAGATCACAGCGCACTGTCATTAAGTTATAACGTGTTGTGATAATCCCACAGTCCGCTGTCTAACTACCAACAGGAAAAGACAAAATTCTGAAATAAGATATCGTAGGGGCACAACTCGCTGTCACCTTCTAACAGTGCATTGTCACTTTCCAACAACGCGTTGTCGATGGCAAACAAAAAACTTAGAGACGAACCACAGCTCGATGTGAATCCCATCACATCTCATTGTGAATACAAACAAAGAGGAAATAAAAGTATACACAGTGTGGTGTCAGGTATCACAACTCATTGTGAGCATACCACAACCCGCCGTGGCATATATGACAGCTCGTTGTGGAGACACCCACAACTCGCTGTCATTGAAAGAAAATCAGTACCGCTGTGAAGAGAGTGTCTTCCGAAGGCCATAACTTTTGATAGAAAAGTTTGATTGATCATTATAATATATCGTTTTGGGATAGATCGAGACGATATATCCAATGGGATTGAAAACAACCATGGCTCGCTGTGATATATGACATCTCACTGTGGATATAAAATCTAGAATAAGACATTCGTAGTCACAAATTGTCTTGGTAACACGACAACTCGCTGTAAACATGATCATAGCTCACTATCACATGACAACAGTGAGTTGTGTATATTGGAACAAAGTATATTTTTGGGTGTGTTCATAGTCGCAGCTCACTGTGAACACTATGACAACTCGTTGTTAACATAGTCACAGCTCGCTGTCACGGATAGCAGCAAAGTGTGAACACTGAAATCAGGAATAGTCCCTATCCGATTCAGTCAATCGATTCCAAACCATTGATGACTTGATACTTTTATGAGTCAACTATACATGTACCATAGAAGTGAGAATCAGACGTACTACCAAAGAAGCAACTATTTTCGTACCATGAGATCTTGAAAATCAAGGTAGGGGGATTTCAACATGAAATTGCATCTTATGCTTTGAATTCATAAGTACTTGATAGTCAATAATTGAATGATTTTTTGTTAATTATTTCTCATTGAACATTAGTAATGCTTTGAATAATCGAACACATTGAAATTGTAAACTATATTTGCACATTAGTACCTATTTGAAATAATAAAAAGATATCGGATTTGTACATCATGATTGAACAATAGTAATTTCTGAATTATTAAGAACTTTTGAATATCATGCATTCCCTTTGAATATTGATTAGTCTTGGAACTTTGGAAAACTCATCGAACTTTGGACTTTGAACTTTGAATTGTGAACTATTTAGGGTTATGAATATGATATGGTATTAGAACTTTGCATGTGATTTAGAGAGAATTATGTGGATCGAATCATGTGCTACGACACCTTCGAACTGTTTTGAAGGCCCTTTGGACCTCACAAGTATCCCTCACAACGCAGAGGCTTGCGCACTTTGTAAAATTGTTCTTAGAACGATGATGGTTAGGATTCCCATCGGTTTGACTTCGGCTCGAACACTATATTCGCAAGAGAGATTATTTAAGTTATTGATTTAAGAGCATGCTTGAGATTAAGAAAAGGCATATAGGAACTAAAGAGGAATACGAGTATGAATTAAAAGTAATAGCTAATCCTACTTTGTATAATCATATGAAATTTGACTGTTAGCCTTTTGAATCATGAAATCTAATTTAGATTTGTACATGTAATACTTAAATCTTTGCTATCCTGTGATCCTTTGCTATGTAATTGACTGTATAAGGTATGACTTGTGTTAAGGTTTTCCCTACTGAGCTTAGACTATTAGCTCACTCCTGACACTATGTGTCACGGATACAAAAGTGGTTACGGATCCTGAGTTTGTAGCAGATCCAGATTACGTTTCAGAGATCGAGGAAGATCTTCAGTCAGAAGAGTTTTTACTCGTAGTTAGAATTTGGTTTTGGATTTGGTATATATAGCATTTC
Source organism: Chloranthus sessilifolius (assembly GCA_021018995.1). Taxonomy (NCBI): domain Eukaryota; kingdom Viridiplantae; phylum Streptophyta; class Magnoliopsida; order Chloranthales; family Chloranthaceae; genus Chloranthus; species Chloranthus sessilifolius. The sequence continues at coordinate 91,835,869 of CM037584.1, read as the reverse complement.
AGTGGGACATTGTTTCTTTATTAAGCTCACCATTGTTTGCATGACGAACGGCCGTCACCGGTGGTTTTACATTTGCTTTTATACTTTCCTTACGGACGTTTGGGCATTTGATTTAATTTCAATGGGTTATTTCTATCAATACCAAAGAAATTCTGTGATTATATTATGAACTATGATCTAGCGATCCAAAATTTCCATGTGTTTCGGGTTGAAAATTTTGGGTCGTTACAATTGGTATCAGAGCATGGCTTTAGATTCGGTCAAAACATAGTGTAGACTTTCGCGATCACATTCGATTTAAACTTTTGTTTTTTCGCGACAGATCCTCATGGCACTGGGTGGTAGACCAAGAACTGTTAACACTGATGACACCTCGGACGGAGTCGAGATTGCCACAGGTGCCAATGACATTTCGTTGGGAGGAGAAAATAATAACGCACGTGTCAGTCAAACCCTGGAGACTATGGCGAATACGATGACACAACAGGCGAATACTATGACACAACAGACTACCCTGCTTGCAACCAGGTACCAACCCCCTAGATTTTAGGAATTCAGAAGGATGAAACCTCCCAGCTTTTTGGGAAAAGCAAACCCTAGCAAAGCTGAAGCATGGCTGAATTAAATGGAAAAGATCTTCCGCATAGTATCTTGCACGGAAGATGAAAAAGTTAGATGGGTGTCTTTCCAATTGGAAGGGGAAGCAGATCCATGGTGGAAATATGTGGAAAGGACCCAGGATCAAGAAATGTTGAATACACCGTGGACCTGGGCTCAGTTTACCTAGAAGTTCAATGAAAAGTACTTCCCTGAAGTAGTCAGAGATCAATACGAAATCGAATTTATTTCACTACAACAAGGCCAAATGTCTATGGTAGAATACGAGATAGAATTTAGGCGACTTTCAAGATTTGCACCCGATCACGTGGCCTCAGAAACTATGAAGGCAAAGAAATTTGAACGAGGATTGAAATCGACAATCTAAGAAAGAATCTTGTTATTCAAGCTAAGGACCTTTGCGTGATGGACATGGCTCTCATTGCCGAGAAGGACATCGAGAAGATGTACAAGAGGAGAGAGCAGCAAAATAAAAATAGGATGAGTCAAAGGCAAGCAAACACCGATGATCAGTCAAATAAGCAAACGAAATTTTCAGTCCAGTACCTTCTCGATCCATTCAGACCACTTAGTCTAGGCAAGTTGCATCAGCGCCTTCGAGACCTTTTCGTCCATCACAACCTGCTACTTCTGAAGCTTCAGTGACATCGTATAACACTACACTAGTACTAATCAATCACATAATTTACTATTTTATCACCCTTAACTTAGTGATGCTAGACCTAGTTTGCTACTAGCAAGTTAATGATATGCAGATATTAAGAAAAATCAGTAAAAGAGAGCCAAAATATTAAACTTCGTCAAAATAAACTTAAAAAGCAGTAAGAATGACGATGGAAAGTAAAAGAGGATTCACTATATGTTTTAAAGTTAGAAAATCGCAAAAGACGATTGAACGAACAGAATGAAGAATCGTCCTGAGAGTGAAAGTTGTAAAAAGAAAACAATTGTAATTTACAATTGTATAAATTAAAGCTCTTGTGTTGCTGATCATGTGAAGAAGATATACACAGTCATGCATATAATTAGAAGAACTTTTAAATTAGAGGTTTGGCCATTCACGGATCTGAGAAGATTGACGAAGGAAGACTCTTAAAAGGACTCTGTTACTGAAATAAAGGAGAAAGTTCAGAAGCGCATCTACCATTCAAAGCAAGGAAAGATAGGATTAGAAGTAGAGTTATATTAGGGCACTTTTGTTTTAATAGTTTATTTTATTAGAATTAGGAGTTTTGTAAACTAACCTCTTATGATCTATAAATAAGAGAGCTCGGTATAGGAATTAATCATCGAAGAAATTCTTAGCATCAATTGACGACTGAGGTTGGGTTTTCTTCTGATAAAAAATTTAGAGTAGTTTAGTTTAGATATCCAAGGTTCCTCGATCACAATTGACAACTGGGATTGAAAGCTGGAAGATTAGTATAGAAATCTGTAGTTTCTCATAAGCAATTGACGCCTGCAGCTGAGGGGTGAAAGATATATTTTTACTTTGCTTTCTAATTTAGATTTATTTTTATTGCAATTTACTGCTTTATAAACATCTCCAAGATTTAATTTGAATTGACGACTCAGGTTGAGATTTGCAGATTAGTGTAACGGTTTTCTTTTTACTTTTCCATCTTTGATTTTTTGGAGTTTGATTGACGCCCAAATTTCTGGTAGATTAAAGATTATTATAGATCTATATTGAAGGATACTAGTTTTTGATTAACGCCAAAATTTTAGAGGACTGAGATATAGTGTAACAATATTTTAAATTTGTAAACAATTGACAAATGAAGATTGTGATTGACAACCACAATCTGAAGGAGGATTTAGGATTTATTTTTCTGCAAATTAGTTTAAGAAATCATTCTTTTATTCTTATTTCTCAAGTGCTATAGGATCTTAAAAGATAAATATAAGTTTTCAAAAAATTAATAAATAGGTAAAACACTTTCTCGTGGGAACGATCCTATGCTAGTATTACAATTTCCATTGTGTGCTTGCAATAGGTTAAGACTTAATTAGAATAACATAAAGAGGATACCAAGCACCGTCTGAAAGATGTCCACGATGTGGAAACCGTCACAAACTGGAAGAATATCGGTGGGAATCAGGCGCTTGTTTCCAATGTGACCAACTTGGGCACTTAATCAAGGATTGCCCTGAATCGAAAAAGGAGAAGATACTAGCGACATCCAATCAGAAACCTGCTCGATCTACTGCTCAGGGTCGCGCCTATGCCGTCTCCGCACGAGATGCCCAAGTGACCAAGGACGTTATCCAAGGTACAATTACATCATTAATTGTTCAATTATTATTTTATTCCCAGTTGATGAATACCTTTGGAAATTCTTGTTCTATAATGTTAATGCATGAACACCATGACACCTTGATATGTACACAACTAAATTATTTTCATGAAACTTAGGTACCTTACACATGCACCAGAGTTGTGATATATATCAACACAAGACACGCGTATTGATAGACCCTGGATCTACGCTCTCCTTCGTGACTCCTCAATTCACGGCTGAATTGAGTATCATTCCTGAACCCATGGACTTCATCTTATAGGTATCAATCCACCCCTACAGGAAACTCAGTAGTCACAGATACAATCTACTGATCGGTAACCTTTTTAATTGAAGACCACGAGACATCATCCGATCTGATTATTTTAGATATGCAAGGATTTGACGTAATCCTTGGCATGAGCTGACTATCTACTCATCATGCAAATATTGATTGCCTTAGAAAGATAATCACTTTTCGCCCTAAGAGGGAAAAACCATTTAGATTTTATGACATTAAGCCAACAATTGCATCTTTTATATCTGCCATTTGAGCTAAACATTTGATGAACAATGGATGCCACAATTATCTCGCAATCGTACAATTCAACGAGAAGAGAAGGTCACCATTACCGATATTCCCATCGTATGTGAGTTTTTCGATGTGTTTCCTGAAGAGTTATCAGGCTTGCCGCCAGACAGATAGGTCGAATTCGCGGTGGATTTAGCTCCAGACACAAAGCCAGTATCGAAAGCCTCGCATTGCATGACACTTGCTGAACTGAAGGAACTCAAGGAATAATTACAAGAACTTCTTGATAAGGGGTTCATTAGACCGAGTGTTTCAACATGGGGAGCACCCAATTTATTCGTCAAAAAGAAGGAGGGTTCTATGTGACTTTGCATCAATTATCGTCAGCTGAATAAGTTAATGATCAAGAATCGTTACCCACTTCCTCGTATTGATGACTTCTTTGATCAATTTCAAGGCGCAAAATTCTTCTCAAAGATAGATTTGAGATCAGACTATCATTAGCTGAAAGTAAAGGCAGAAGATATCCCGAAAACTTCCTTCCACACCAGATATGGCCATTATGAGTTCCTAGTAGTGCCTTTTGAGTTGACAAATGCAGCAGCATCATTCATGGATCTGATGAACAGAGTGTTTAGACCACATCTCGACAAATGTGTGGTGGTCTTCGTAGATGACATCCTCATCTATTCAAAGACCAGGGAAGATCACAAACGACATCTACGCATAGCTCTTTAGACGCTTCGTGATTACCGGTAGTATGAAAAATTAAGCAAGTACGAATTTTGACTGGAATAAGTTAGTTTCTTGGGACATGCTATATCTGAAGAAGGTGTTAAAGTCGACCCAACTAAAATTGAGGCTATTATAAAATGGGAACAACTGAAGACTGACCGAAGTTCAAAGTTTTCTAGGCTTAGTCGGGTATTACAAGAGATTCATTGAAGTTTTCTCTAATATCGCAGGACCACTTACCCAACTCACGAGAAAGAATGCAAAGTTTGAATGGAATGATGCATGTGAGAAAAGCTTTCAAGAGCTGAAGAACAAGATAACCTCAGCACCGGTTCTTGCCATACCCTCAGGCAGTGGAGGTTTCATAGTATTCAGTGATGCATCGCATAATGGGTTGGGTTGTGTATTAAATTAGCAAGATAAGGTCATTGCTTACGGTTCTCAACAACTCAAGGACCATGAGAAGAACTATCCAATGCATGACCTAGAATTGACAATAGTTATTTTTGTCCTTAAGATTTGGAGGCATTACCTTTACGGGGAGACGTTTGAGATCCTTACCGATCATAAGAGCCTAAAATATCTTTTCACTTAGAAGGGCTTGAACATGAGGCAAAGAAGGTGGATTGAATTCTTAAAGGATTATGATTGCATCATTCAATACCACCCTGGTAAAGAGAATATTGTAGCAGACGCTTTGAGCCGAAAGTCATCTGCTAAGTTGTCAAACCTCATCACGAAAATTCATAGATGGCGATTGTTAGAAGATATATCACTATATGATAAGAAGTTTGAGATTAAGGAATCTGGAGCATTACTGGTTAACATCACCATCAGGCCAACAATATTTGATAAGATCTGAGAACTCCAGATGACTGATGAAGAACTTATGGTGATCAGACAAGATGTGATCAGTGGGAATAGGCCTGATTTCTCCATCAGGGAGGGATGGTTCCTTACTGTTCAGAGATCGACTATGTGTACCATCAGATACCGACCTTCGACGTCTAATTTTTGAAGAAGCACACAAGTCAATATACGTCATCCATCCTGGTTGTACAAAGATGTATCAGGATTTGAAGAAGAGCTTATGGTGGAGATGCTTGAAGAAAGATATAGCGAAATATGTATCGATATGCCTAGTGTGCCAACAGGTAAAGGTTGACCATCGAAACCCCTCTGGTTTGTTGCAACCTTTGTCGATACCCGAATGGAAATGGAATGCTATATCCATAGATTTTCTCCTTAGATTACCAAAAACCATGAAAGGACACAATGCGATTTGGGTGATAGTTGATCGCTTACCAATTTTGCCCATTTTCTGTCATACAATATGAGATATATAGCCAGTTAGTTTGTAGAGTTGTATCTCAAAGAAATTGTTATACTACATGGTATCCCAACCAGCATCATCTCAGATAGAGATCTGATATACATGTCAAAGTTTTGGCAACAATTTCAAGAAGGAATGGGCACAAGACTGAACTTTAGTTTCACATTTTACCCCCAGACAGATGGTCAGATCGGAAGGGTGAATCAGATCATAGAAGACATGCTTCGAGCTTGTATGCTAGATTTTTAAGGGTCATGGGATAAACACCTACCTTTGATAGAGTTCACCTACAATAATAGTTATCAGGATAGCATTGGAATGGCTTCGTTTGAAGCACTCTATGGCCGGAGATGCAAGTCTCTGGTCAATTGGGAAGAGGCTAGAGAGAAATTTATGTTGGGACCAGAGATCATTGAAAGCACAACTCAGGCGATTCGGTTGATTTGGGAAAGATTAAAGGTTGCACAGAGCCGACAAAAGAGCTATGCTGACTTCAAGCGGACAAATACCAAATTCCAGATAGGGGACAATGTCTTCGTCAAAATCTCGCCTACCAAGGGCGTGATGCAATTCAGAAGACGTGGAAAACTAAGTCCATGCTATGTTGGAACTCTTCGAGATATTAGGATGATTCGATGAAGTTACATACCGGATTGCATTACCATCTCAACTGTCAAGTATGCATAACGTATTCCATCTATCCATGTTGAGGAAATACATCAAAGACCCAACTCACATCTTTGACTACCAACCCATCGAGCTCAAGGAAGATATGACGGTAGTCGAAGAACTAATTCAGATCCTTGACCACAAGGAGCAAATCTTACATACAGACAATGTTTGGAGAAGTATTTGATATATTTTAGTACAAAATCATCGCAGTCCCAATCCTTATGTTGGCCTGGGAGATCGACACTGTCCATGACCGTTAGCCGTCACAATTGATCGAGAGGAAACCGTAGAGTGACAGCGTGAAGAAGGCACGACAGATGATGCGATCGACATTCTTTATGCACATCGGACTTTTGTGACCACTGTCGGTCGACCAAGTCTATCACCTTCACAACATGATCAGCTATGGACACTGTTGCCAATGCCCAGTGTTGATGTTTTTGACTATGCATTGGGAAATAAATCTGCATACAATTGAAAATCTAATCAGTGGAGTGGAGTGTAAAATAAAAAGCATAAAAAGGCGTTAACGTGACTTAAAAAAGAACTTACCGTCCCACAAATCTAATCAGTGAATTCCTCGCCTCGCATTCGTAACCTGGGCCTCAAGTGGCTTACAACGGTGGCGAACTTGTCACTTGTCATAGCAGGCCTGCCACTTATCGAAGTCGCTGAGTGCTCCCAGATCTTGATCACAGATAAATTTTACTTGGTCTACTATAATTAGGGTCTGAAATTGGTCATTACAAAAAGTCATGAATTGGAAGGGGTGAATGAAGTAAATAAATAAACAAAGAAAGGTAAATAAAGAAAATAATAAAGAATTGAAACATTACTAGGGCCGTGATAGAAGTGAACCAACTTTTTTTTGCCTTTTTTGAAAACATTGAGTTGTTCTTATTCTCAAGGACCTTAAAGTATGCATCCATGATTTCATTGTCGAACCACGCGTGTCCTTGGAGGACCCTTAAATTAGCAATGGTTACGTCAATACCTAAGACAATATTGACGATCACAGTATTCTCATCCGCAAGCCGGCTCCAAATACTGAGCATGAATTTATGCTCCATAGATTGTGGCTCAACCTTGTCCTCATCCATGGCCAGTCTTGGTTGTTTAAAAGTCTGTAAGTTTTTTGAATTTTTTATACAGACTTTGCTGGTTGGCGTCTTTCTCTTCTTCCGAGCCTAAAAGTCATATCCCGAGCCCTTCCCTCATCCGTCAGCCTTACTCTTTGAAGTATATAGTTTTACTAGTATTAATTTCAGTGATGCCGGTTGTGACTCGCGAGAAGGTTGGGTAAGTGTAGCACCCTCATCTACCACTTGGTGCAAGTCCTCGATCGGAGGTTGGGGTGCAGGGGGTTAGGGGGTGGGGGGAAACGAAGGCATCGAAGAGAACAGAGGAAAGAACATCATCATACATCAGTATAAAAATGACATTTAAATTTTGAGGACTAAATAGAGTTTGAATTACGCTAACTTAATATAGCGAACCACTAAGGTAAGATAGCGGTCTACTAACTCAAGATAGCGGCCCGCTATCTTAAGGTAGTTGTTATTCACCAAAAAGTACCACTTTTCACCTCTTAACCTAACCTCTGCTACACCTTGAAGCTGACTAATAATGTTTGTGTAAGTGTGTTTTATAGTTAGTAATAAATTGTGCAGCTTAGCACAAAGTCCATACTTTTGATGCCATGAAGAGAGAGAATTCACGCTAAGAATGATAGCTGAGCTAGAGATTGATGGAACACCATGGTGGTATGCACCATGGTGACTATTTTGCATGTCATAATGGGCCAAGAAAGTTCAACAGATGAAAGAAGCATAGATGTGAGTAGAGAGAGCTGAAACAGCAGCAGCTGCATAGCAGCAGAAGAGAAAATGAGCTATCTCGCACAGTTGAGGTGCTGCCTCGCATAGCTAACACTGTAGAAAAGCTCCCTCGCATAGATGTTACATATAGCACAATAGAGCTCGCGAAGAAGTTCCACAACTCAGTGAAAGGAATTATCACAAAGCAACCTCTCGCATAACAGTAGCGCACTAAGCCTTCAGAAATCCAGCTCACGAAGTTCTCGCGAGGATCAAGGCATATATCAACCGTGCGCATTACCTCGCGAGGCCAATCTTCACAAAGAACAATAGCTAACTCACGAGGTTCTCACGTGGCTATGAAGGAGAGAGAGCTTCAGAAGTTCTCTCGTGTAACTCTCGTGCGCTTAGAAGCTTAACCTTGTTCCGAGTGAGATGTGCTACCTACTTGACAAGAAATCGAGCGAGATGTAAAGGCATCTGCGCGAGTACCTCGCGACAGGAAATTCTTAAGCCCTACTATGCGAGTGCACTCAAAGCCAGAGCAACCGCGCAATAATGTTAAGTCCACCTTGTAGACACCCCCATTTTGCCTTCTCGAAATATATTTTTTGTTTAGTAAACCTTTGACCTTCTTTTTAACCCTGATATGGGAACCATGCACTGAAACAATAGTACATGGCTGAACACAGGCTGAAACAATAGCTCTATGGCTCGGATCCCGACATGGGGAGACTATATACTGAAATAATAGTATATAGTCGGAATGCAAACTGAAACAATAGTCTTGCATTTCATTCTAGAGACCAGACCCGGATAACCCCGAATTAAGCACCTGAAGCCCCACGCATAATTCGATTGCATGCCACACCACAAATGCGCAATCAGTCCCACTTTCAGACCAAACTTTCTTTCTCAGACCTATTTGAGACTCGATTACGCGCCTGAAATCGGACGTGCGATCGAATTAAGCGCCACAAAACCAGCGAGCAATTGGCCTATGCCCGACCTAGTCTCATTACCCTTAACCCTTAAGTTCTCTTGATTAAGCGCTTCTGACTAAACGCTTAATCAGATTGCGCACCTCCCATCAAGCGTGCAATTAGCCCTAATTTTGTTAGGACTGGGAAACTCGCTGAGCAAGTTCGTCGGTCGCTCACTGAGTCGGTGATCGACTCAAAGTGATTAAGTGCCAGGAAACTGACGCGTAATTCAATTAAATGCCTGAAATAGGAACCAACCCATAGAGCATATTAATCATGGTTTCGAGATTCAAGCTTTGAATCTTCGAGATTTCTCTCCGCAGCCCCGACCCTAGGTAAGGATTTAAACTTTTAATTCACAGTCATAGCTTCAAATCTCTAGATCTAAGAATTATATTAATATTTTTATTTTTAGTTTTAGACCGTAGCACCCATGTTCGGACCGAAATCCTATATATCTGGTTCCAGTTCTCTGTTTCTAGAACCAGTCCTTAATCCATCGGTCCGATATACCAATGTTAAACTTTAATTCACTTCTAAAATCTCGATTTACAGTCCTATCATTAATTTCTGGTTCTAATCCTTCGATTCAGAAGCAGTCTTTAATCATACGACCTGATCTCCTAATTTCGAACCCAAATTCAATCCTAAAAATTTAGTTTTTAATTCTAAATTGCTTATTTTAACATCTCTAAAAAAATCCTAAATATAGTTTCAGTCTTATAATTCTAGTTTTACAATTTAATTCACAATTGCTATTTTGAAATCAACTTTGAAAAGCCTAAAATACTATTCTACAGTCCAAAATCCAATTTATCTTCAATCTCAGCCACCCAATTTACCCAAGGGAGCTTATGGAGGGTACTCGGGAATGAGGCTAATCCTCCTTAGCATAATGAATCCAAACCCCTTTTTTCTAATTAATTCAATTTCTAATTAGGATTAGGATATTTAAATTAATTAGACTTCTAGTAGGATTAGGAGACTTAATTAATTAGATTTCTAATTAGGATTAGGATATTTAAATTAATTAAACTTTTAATAAGATTAGGAGACTTAATTAATTAGGTTTCTAATAGGAATAAGATATTTAAATTAATTAGATTCCTAGTAGAGTTGGAAGACCTTTTTTTAAAATTAGACTCTTAATAGAATTAGGAGACCCTTTCTTAATCAGACTCCCAGTAGGATTAGGGGACCAAGTTAAATAAAATCCCAACAGGAATAGGAAAATCAAACCAGTTAGACTAAAGGCAACCCACAGCTGCTGACGTTCGCCGGCGGATGATTTAGTAAAGGAGTTCAACCTGCAAGCCCTAGCTTCCCTTTAAAGTGTGATCAGTGATGTGTTGCAGCGTCGATAAATATCTGCAGCTGGCGATCGTATCAACATAGATATTCTTCATTTAATATTCACCTTTTTAATTTTCACAATTTAATATTTCCTAATTTATTACTCCATCACCGCCTTTGCCAGAGTCCACTTGAACCGAATTGGGCCACTGATTTCGGGGACCGAAAGGAACCCAGAAAAAGCGCGCACCAACACACCTGTGCGTGTGAACAAACCTTCCATGCTAATTCTTACCTCGCGAGGACTTTGCAGGCTGCACAAAGAAACTAAAGAGCAAAATGCAACTGTGCGACAGAATTAATATACAAGAGACACCCTCGCGAGAAGAACTTCTGAAGCTCTGCTGCACGAGCAAGCCAAGCTGTGCAACTCATCCTCGTGACAACATTACAAGGCAGAGTAGTTGCGCGACAATCCGAAGCCTACCTGTGCGAGTGAACAACCTCCCAAGCCAAATTCCGACCTCGCCAGGCATGCAGTTATTAAGCGAATGAATTAATGAATCAAAGCTAGCCCCGCGAAGCTCGGGCTATCCACTTCCCAGTCTTAACTCAAGGACCTTTTAGGAATTTTCCTAGGTCTAGGGCACACATCCCGAGGCACTGATCTTGAGGCACACATTCCAAAGCATTCAAGGATTGTAACAGTACCACATCTACTAGAAAAATTAGGGTTTATTCTTCTCTAAGCCAAGGCATTAGGACTGAGTATATAAGTTGTGTTTATAACTTAGAATTAGGATCTCTCCTTCAATCTTTGTAGGCTGTGAGCTCGACCAGGCTAAGGTTAGGGTTTGATCACTTCTTTTTCCCATTTTTCTTCTCTCTTAGCCCAACACTTGCTAGCTAAATCTTTTGTAAGCAGTTAGGTGTAGTTTTATTTAGTTTTGTAATGGATCATGTAATCATTGGAATCTTTGGTTGAGCAGTTATGCACAAGGCTGCTACCTTGAGAAATTGTATTGTAGGTAATGTTGATCAATAGAATTTGTACTTTAAATGTTCATTCAATCTGTTATTTTCCTATTTGCCCGTAGTTCTGTTCAGGCTATAGCATGCATTTAGGATTTGGGCTGATTAAAAAGCCCATGAAAGCTTGAGCTTGTAGCCCTGGGACTATGGTGGCAGCAACAGTTTACATGTTCCTTCTCAGACCTTTATGGTGAGGATAACCTCTGTGGATAGCCTGTGACTATTCAAGTGGACAGACTATAGCCCTAGGGTGATTCCAAGTCCAGATCTGAGAAGGATTATTCTCCTCTACACTTGAGCTTATAGCCTGGTGAGAGGTTGTTGCAGAAACTTGCTCCCCTCTGTGTTACTTGACCAATATCAGATGTTAGATCTAACTTTTTTTAGAGTGATTGCAGACTTGAGGGCTGAGTCATTGCAAGCCTTTAGCGGCAATGATCAGCTACATTTAAGTCCCTTATGGGTTGGAATTCCTATGAATGCCTGCCAGATTTGTAAAAGATCTGGGGAGCTTGTAGCCTGGCAAACATAGTGCCTGCAATAGTTTTAATGTTCTGATTTGATTAGTTAGGTGGAGGACATCTATTGGATAATCTGTGACCATTTGAGTGGATAGGTTATAGCTTTAAGATCAATTTACTCCATTTGATCAGATTGGTTTTCTGATTTTCTTCTTGTGCTTTAATCCTCCGTATTGGATAGTCTGTGACCATTAAAGCGGACATGTTATAGCCTTAAGGGACCAAGTTGAATCATAAGAGTGAGTTGGATTCTTCTTCCTTGTTGAGGTTTTTGATAGCACATCAGCAAGGATTCCTACAGAAGCAGATCTAGATCTGAGTTACAAAACTGATATGAATTTGGCCTAGTAGTTTACTTTCCACCATTTTATCTTTATTTTAATACACCACCATCAGTTTCTTCATAACCCTTTCTTAGGATAGGACTGCACTTTATTTCTTTTCTTTTTAGTAGGCAATTTAGTGTAGTTGTGACACCCAACTCCCTTTCTTTAGGATTCCCAGATCTGGAGGCCTATTATTATAGCCCATTTTGGGTTCTAGATTAATTTTTCTGTGAGACAAACTCTTACTTAAAACTTACTACAATAGCCCTATATCTTGCAGGCTGTGTGTACTCTAGGTTGCTGATTCCATAGCCCTTTTACTCCACCTTTGTCTTCTGATTTTTATCATCTCATCACTTTAATAACATCAGCAAGCACCTAGATATGAAATAACACCAACAAGTTTTTGGCGCCGCTTCCTGGGATCTTGATCTTTTTAGTAGACCCGAGTTGTACTATATTTTAGTCTAGAAAATTCTTTGTAACTGTGCTTTAAAGAAAATAAAAAGTACTACTAATTTTTTTTGTGGAATTTTACAGAATTGGATAATAGCAGTAGGGAAAAGCCAGAGCTGCAGCTGGAGTTTAGCTAGCTCTATTTGCACTTCTTTTACCCTCAAACTCAGTCCCTTAATGTTAAATTCTCTGTCATTTGTTTAGTTGTTAATTTGGTTCGAATTTTTTTTTTTGTGTTGTGAGTATTTTCTTTACTTGCTAAATTTGTGTGTGTATGCTTGGAAGAAGGTTCCTTAACCTTGAGTTGGAACCTCCAAATTCTGAGGTTGAAAGGGTCCTTAAAGCAAAATATACCACAAGGCCCTACTGTTGAAACTGAGCCAGCTGTCATGACTGAGAGGCAAAGAACCCTGAAGGAATACAATGCACCTGAGGATTACACATCTCCATATTACATACAATTCCCTTCAGTTGAGGGAAACTATGAAATCAAGTCCTCCACCATTAATATGCTGCCATCTTTCCATCGGCTTAGTAAGAAAGATCCTTATAAGCACATTGACCAATTTTTGGCACTTTACACCACTTTCAATATTGCTGGCCTGGGACCTGAAGCCACCAAACTGAAGCTTTTTCCTTTTTCCCTAAAGGACAAAGCTAACACCTGGCTCTCTAAGCTCCCAACCAATAACATTTAGACATGTAGTGACCTCCAAAGCCAATATCTGGCTAAATTCTTTCCCATGAATAAAATCAGTCACATGAGGACAAACATTTTGTCATTTACTCAGTCCTCAACTGAGGATTTTTATGGGGCATGGGAGAGATTTCAAGAGATGTTAAAATAATGCCTCCACATCAAATTCCATAATGGCAACTGGTGCAAGTATTTTACCAGGGAATTAATCCCAAGAGTAGGGATATGGTGGATGCCTCATGTGGTGGTAGTTACCTCCACAAGATAGATGATGAGGCTTGGGAGCTGTTTGACATCATAGGGGAAAATTTCATGCAGCAGAAGTCACTGTCTCGCAATGACAGCCAGACCCCTGCTAAATTGGTGAAAGAGTCTACCCCTAGAGGTGGAATGTATGAAGTTAAGGTGCAAAGTGAGTTGGAGAGGAAGGTGGACAATTTGAGCTTAAAGTTTGACAAATTGATGAATGTGATGTAGCCTAGAATGATTGTATAAGTGGAAGAGGCATGTCTGATATGCCAATCTCCCACACATTAACTTCAAGATTGTCCATTAGCCAACCAATTCCCTAATTTAGTTATGGAGCATGTCAATGCTGCCCAAGCATATGGGCAGCAACCTATTAGGTACACATGGATAAACCACCCAAATTTGAGGTGTAGACAAGATGCATACCCTTAGCCCCAGCAGCAGCAGTTGGCAACTCCATACAAATCTTAGCACCAATTTAACCAAGGATACCCACCAAGACAAAATTTTCACTTGCCTATCTCACAACCCTGGTCTTGCCCCCATAGCAGCCTATATCCTCTTCCTTTGAAGAGCAAATGCTGACATCTATACAGAATTTGGGGAACTTAGTCCAAACTGTGAACTCTCATGGGCAAAGCATTAAAAAAATAGAGGACCAGCTGGATCAAATCTGCAATGCTTTGAACAAAAGAGAGGAGGGCAGATTGCCTAGTCAGCCCTTGGCCAACCTTAAGGGTGCAACAATTGCCAGGATGCGACACTACATGGTATTGACACGGGTCAGGCTAGGCGTGTGTCGAAAACTATGCAAACGGAATTTGACTAGCTTGATGCTCAACTTATACAAGTGATAGTGTAGTACCAATACACTAGAAATAGGAATCAAGTTCCATATACCATTAGGATAAATTAGCCAAAAATACCGAATAATACCAATGATATCTTACATAAATATATTAGTATTTCATCCCTATGTATAATTACTTGTTAGTTGTTACTTAGCTTTAACTTTACTAGCACTCATCCGGTTACTTAGAATAATAAATTTCTGTTGGCCTTATACTACAGCTTAACACAATCAGAAAAAAAAGGGCTTACATATACAAACCCATCCCGAATGACTTATATATAAATTAAGTATGGGTGACTCACATACAAACACTTCTTTGCTTGTCTGTTATGGTAATATACTTACAAAACAAATGTAGGCCTGATACAATAGTAAAGCCTTGCTTTACTATTGCTTTGGCTTATTTGCTAGCACAAGAAGAGTCACATGGAAGTCTGGCTTTTTCTTGGTTTTTCTACAATACACTCCCATATGCAATACCTGCTTTACACGGACGTTTAACTTGCAAGAGCTTATAAGCTGCTTGCATGAACTATTGAGTACACGACTCAAATGAGTCATCTCGCGGGTGCATGCACGCAAAGTGTAGTAACCCCGTTATAAAATACAAAAAAAAACAAAGCCCTGCATCTTCCCCGTTTCAAATTCCCTGCAACTATAACCTACACAGCCAACCCTTAAGATATCTTGAGTATGTCTATTGAGCTCAAAGAATTCTGTGCATCATTTGAGGATAGCCTAGAAAGACCGTCGTAGTTCTCAAACTCGGCAAGCAAAGCATATGTTAGACACCGCACCGTCAAAATCAGAAACTCACCAAAGAGGTAAGTTGTTCGTTCTTGTACAAGATGCAGCTCAGAGTTAGCCTCAGCATGAAGACATGAAATTGACTACATATTTCTGCACTCCGGAGTCTTCGTTGAAGATCTGTGGAATTGAACATATATATATATATATGTAGATATATATCTATATAAAATATATATATATCAAAGCAAGGGAACAACAAGAAGACACCAAAGCCAGAGAAGCCAAGCTGAACCACGGCAAGCCTTGAAGCTTGCCGCGACAACCTCCAACAGCTAAGGGTAGGGCTGTGTTCTTTTGGCATCTCGGACCTTGGATCCATGAAGGGTAGGGCTGTGTTCTTTTAGGCACACAGTGAGCCATCTGTTGACTGCTAGCTTTTAAGATAAATTAATTCTATTTTATTCTAGATTGGTGCCACTTGGTGTACTCTGGATCCTCCCTGATAAACTGAATATACATAGGATATATTATGCCCAATTTCATACTAAATTAAAGAAGATAGATAGATATATATATTATATCTATATATAGATTATATATCTAAGCAAAACCCCAAAGGCACTATGACACGTTGGTATTCCAACTTGCTGAGGCAAGTTTGTGAGCTTGCCTAGGCAAGGCTGTGAACTGGCTGAGGCAGGGTGCTTGCCGAGGCAAGCTTATGCTTTGACCACTATTTAGTATTTCGATCATAACATTTGACCCCGAACTCTAAATGGCACGATTCTTGATGCGTTGGAAAGGGGACAACGAGTCCTACAACTTTTATGATTTAACAAAGTTCTGAATATAATATTTAAAGGGTCAAAAATTAGTGACAAGTTGTGGCAATATGCTCAGCTACAAAGCTTTCCGCGGCAACCCTGCATCTGACGCACTTGGTAACACCTCAATCAGGGGTTTGTGCTGGGATGACTTGCTAAGTTTGACCATGAGACTTGGGACCATAAATGGTCCATATTTGGGGTCTATGTTGACCCAATTAACCATTAAAAATACTAAAATTATGACCATATATCCTAGGTATATGGTGCACATAATATGCTCATGCCGATGACTTCATTTGGATGCGTGCAAGCACATGAGTGCAAGCAAGTCTCATACGTAATGCACATGCTTGATCTTAAGGTAGGGAAATTACCTTCCTAATTGATGTGGTAATTTCTGATTCTCATCTAGTTAAGCAAGATATTGATATGAGTATATGTAGACCTATATGCATATTAGTTTTGACATGAATAATGATAGAGACATTACTAGGAGTTCAGTTCAGTTTAAATTAAGAATGAATATGCTAGTATCAGAGAATATGATAGCTCTGTTTATCAAGTCTGTTCATCAAGTGATAGATATCATTGATGAGATGTGTGTTTCGATGTACTATCTGATTTTGAAATCGATATACTAGTCTTGAAAACGGATGAAGTTATATGACCATGAAATGTCAATTTGAATATGCTAGCTTGATAGTTCAGCTTTGAGAGTTCAGATGTGATAGGACAGTTTTGAAAATTAAGCTTTATAATTGCTAGCTTAGTTTTTCTAAAAAGTAAATAGGATGACCATGCTATGTTAGTTTTGGTTATGTTCATATGATAATTTAGCTTTAGAATTCAGTACAGTTTTGATAATTTAGCTTTAATAAAGTATTAGCTCAATTTTATAGAATAAATGGATATAAACATACTATGATATTGTTGAGTATGCTAGTTTTCATTATGTACAAGCATATGAAGCTCAGTTATGCTAGGAAAACTTTGAGACACTTTTAAGTTATTACATGATGTCGCATACTTTAATCTCATACATGGTCTCGTCTTGACACTCGCTTATTTTGGATTCAGCCAAGTGACCCTGCTAACTTAGCTCAGGGGCTTAACCAGTCTCGTATCAAGTGACCTTGCTAACATAGCTCAAGGGCTTGATTTTTTGAGTCAAGTGACCCTGTTAACCTTGCTCAGGGGTATATCCCAGTTCAAGTGATCTCGCTAACTCGGAAGCTTGATTTTCTCGGTCCAAGTGATCCCGCTACTCGGGAGCTTGATTTTCTTGTCCTTTTATATGTCTTGTTTCAGCATGATTCCTTGGTATTATCTCGCATTATTTCCTTGTCAGTACTCGTATTTGGTCAGCATGAACATGTCAGCATGAGTATGTCAGCATTGTCAGTATGATATAATAATTGCATGAATTAGTACTTGTTTGTGATTTACTTCTAGGATATATTGATGCTAGAATAGACATAATATAAGATGACATGTGCTTCATTTTATTTTTGCATCTAGACATGAATTGATAATCTCTTATATAAATTAGCATCTTAATTGTCCCTACTGAGCTTTGATGATAGCTCATCCTACGACTTTATGTCTTAGCTGCAGATATTGCTCAGGACCCTGAGCACGAGGCTGATCCTACCTACCAGCCTGAGGAGGACGAGGAGGAAGGTTCTGCTGATGACTTCTTTCATTGAGAGATTTGAGAGAGAGTAGTGATTTTAAACATGTATAAACAACAGTGTGGTATAAGATAGTTTACTACTTCAGGTATACGTTTCTGTTTATATTCCTGTTTAGTTTGCTATTTTTTGCTGCTTTAGATAAATGAATGAATATCAGTTGTTGCCATATTTCTATGTATCAGAGTTAATTAAATTTGCTTCTGCATAGTAACACTTTATACACGATGCCCTTGTATGACAGGATCATGTTAGGTGATCTGACGGTGTGACCTTTCCCATTTACGAGAAGGGGAAAAGTCAGGCTGTCACAGGTGGTATTAGAGCCCGACGTTAAGTCTTTAGAGACTTAACTCTGGCACAGATATATGGCAAGACTTTTGATATTCGTTCAGTATTAGAGCCTAGGCTTTCGGTCTTCTAGGGACTCAAGGCTGGGCAGTAGGATTTGGTTAGAGCATAGATTGTGGATCTTTACGACCACGTTTGATTGAAGGACTCAGTCAATAGTGATCAAAGTATGTCGATAGGATCCGAGTTAGGATGTAACTTTTGGCAAGTTGTGGGCTCATGATGATCACAAATATTATTAAGTGGAACATTTGCTCATTTTGAGAGATCAATATGGAAAATCACAAAAGAGGTAGGACCATGCATGCTGAGAAGAATGATCATGAACAAACTCGACAACTACTGGAAACAATGGTTAGTAATGGCCTAACAGACTGAGTTACTTACGACACTAGTGCAGCCCACTGCACGCACTTCTTCACCAACACTCATTAGGTCATGCTCACGGTGTAGAATACAACACAAGACAAGGAAATGTAGGTGGGCCATAGGTGAGTGTTTCAGATGTGGCAGATTAGGACATCTGATAAAAGATTGTCCTACGGAGAAAACGAACAAGATGACACCCGAATCTCAGCAACCTGCTCAAGGTGTTTATCTGAAATCGACTATATCTACACCTTCGTGGTCATTCCGTCACTCGAACCCTACTAGAATAGGAGCGTTCGGAGTTCCACAAACTTCATGCATCTCTTCATCTATTCCATTCGCATTCTGTAGAAAATGTGGGAAGACACATAACATGGACAAATGTCGTAGAGCGTCTGGGGCGTGCTTTCGTTGTGGTATGATGAGACATCAGATTAAGGATTGCCCAGAGATGGTGGAAACGACATCAAAGATGGCACAAGATGCCCAAACTAGCAACAATATTATCTAAGACATGTGAACTATTTAAATTGTTTATGAGAAAGGTGCATCTAGGTAAATAATTTTATATTTTGTTAAATAGACACAGTTTCACTAACACTAGTATATATAGACATTAGATACCTTACAATTGTATCCAGAGGATGCCTACTTGTATGAGGCACATTTTTTTTCTAGATCTTGGATCATCACATTCCTTTATTACACCCAGTTTGTTGAAAAGCTAGGAAAGTTAGGAGCCACCCCAGAACCTCTCGACTTTATTGTGACATGTCAGTCCCGACTAAACAGTCTGTCACTACTAACATGGTATGTCGATCAATCATCATCGTAAGGTCACGACGACTATGAAGTAGTAACCGAGTGATCTTACTCAATTTACTTGATATGCAAGGATTCAACGTAATCCTTGGCATGGATTGGCTATCCAATCATCCTGCGAGCATTGATTGTAGAAGGCGATGCCAATAGCCTGTGAATTCCCTGATGCCTTCCTTGATGAGTTGCTAAGATTTTCGCCTGGCAGGGAAGTGGAATTCACTATTGATTTAGCCCCGGGCACTGAGGAGGTATCAAAGGCGCCTTATCAAATGACATCAGCGGAGTTGAAAGAACTCAAGGAGCAATTGCAAGAGCTTATTGGCAAAGGGTTTATCAGACCGAGTGTGTCTCATGGGACACACAGGTATTGTTCATAAAGAAGAAAGATGGGTCAATGCGTCTTTGCATTGACTACCGTCAATTAAATAAACTGACAATCAAGAATCGTTATCCACTCCCCAGAGTCAATGATCTCTTTGATCAAGTACAAAGAGCACGATGCTTTTCGAAGATTGATTTACGGTCGGGATATCACCAGATGAAAGTGAAAGCTGAAGATATTTTGAAGATTTCCTTTCAGACACATTATGGTCATTACGAGTTTCTTGTCATGCCCCTCAGGTTGTCCAACGTGCCTACATCATTTATGGACTTGATGAACCAAGTCGTCAAGTCTTACTTAGATCAGTATATCGTAGTTTTCATTGACGATATTCTCATCTACTCAAAGACAAAAGTAGAGCATGATGATCATCTATGTCTTGTGTTGCAAACATTGAGAGATTCGCAGTTGTATGCTAAATTTAGTAAATGTGACTTCTGATTAACTCAAGTCAGTTTTCTATGCCATGACATTTCCGAAGAAGGTATTACTGTAATTCCTACAAAGATAGACGTTGTAGTGTAATGGAAGCAACCACAAACCGTAACGGAAAGCAGAAGTTTTCTAGGTCTCGTAGGGTATTCTCGGTGTTTTGTTGAAGGTTTTCGAAGCTTGCTGTATCACTCATGTAGCTCACTCGTAAAAATGTTAAATTTTAGTGGAATGCGGCATGTGTGCAGAGTTTCCAGGAATTGCAACAAAGACTCACTTCAGCATCAGTCCTAGCAATGCTATCAGGCAACGGAGGTTTTGTTGTATTCAGTGATACCTCGTATAGTGGGTAAGAGTGTGTATTGAATCCGAGGGAACATGTGATCTCATATGGTTATCGACAGTTGAAAGATCACAAGAAGAACTACCCCATTCATGACCTGGAGTTAATAGCGGTCATTTGGCGTCGAAAATCTGGCGGCGCTACCTATATAGTGAAACCTTCTAGATTTTCACTGATCACAAAAGTCTCAAATATCACTTTACGCAAAAAGAGTTGAATATGGTGTTATTCACTACCCCCCCGGTAAAGCGAATGTAGTTGCGGATGCACTAAGTCGAAAGTCATCTGCTCAACTATCCCATCTTGTGACGCAGCTACAAAGATGGAAATTGCTCAATAACACCAACTGGAGGTTTACTTGCGACTGTTATGATTCGATCCACACTCTTTGATAGGATCAAAGAACTCGAGATGGATGATGTAGAGCTTATCGCCATTAGATACGGAGTACTCGGTGGGATCCAGCCAGAGTTTTCGATTAAGGACAATGGGTCGCTTCTAAACAGATAACTATTCATATGAATTATTGTTCGAATAACTTACTACATAGATATCTATAAAAGTTTTGAATGCATTGCCCGTATAATTATATATAAATTAGCAGTAGAGAAATAGATGGATATTAGATGTTGATGCACTATATACTGACACATGATACTGCATATGATTTAGTTTACTTTATATTATTCTAAAGCTGTGATATATTTATTTTATTATTCATCATTTCCTAGTCATATTTACTCTGTCTTATAATGGGATATGCCTTCAATATATACCCGAATCTGATCTCACTTCCCCGCCTTCTTTTATTTTCGAGGACAAGTTTAGACCATACTTGCTTGGGTCTAAAATTATTGTTTTCACTAATCACTCAGCCCTGAAATACCTATTGGCTAAGAAGGATGCCAAGCCAAGGTTGATCAGATGGATCCTCCTGTTACAGGAGTTTGATCTTGAGATCAAGGATAAAAGGGAGTTGAGAATGTGGTGGCTGACCACCTCTCTAGAATTATTTTGGAAGAATGTGCAGCAATACCTATAAATGAATTGTTCCCTGATGAGTAGCTATTTGCTATCCAGTCTAGTGTGCCCTGGTTTGTAAGATGGACAAAGACCTATTTTTCTCTCAGGTCAAGCATTTTCTGTAGGAGGATCCATACCTCTACAAGCATTGCCCAGGTAAGGTGGTTAGGAGATGTATACTTGAAAGTGAGTTCCACAACATTCTTTCTTTGTGCCATGAGCAAGCCTGTGGAGGTCACTTCAGTGGCAAAAAGACTGCAGCAAAAGTGCTGCAATGTGATTTTTATTGGCCTTCTTTGTTCAGAGATGCACACATGCATTGCAATACCTGTGAAAGCTGTTAAAGGATGGGAGGCATTTCTAAGAAAAATTCAATGCCATTGTAGCCCATCCTTGTGGTTGAACTTTTTGACATTTGGGGCATTGATTTTATGGGTCCCTTTCCTCCATCTATGGGCTTTAACTTCATACTTGTGGTAGTGGACTATGTGTCCAAATGGGTAGAAGCCATTGCCACAAGGACCAATGACTACACCGTTGTCCTGAAATTTTTGGCACCTCTGGGGCTATTATTAGTGATGGGGGGAGCCATTTCTGTATAGGCCTTTTGAGAATCTCCTCAAAAAGTATTCTGTTACCCACATAATTGTAACTCCCTACCACCCACAAACTAGTGGGCAAGTTGAAATTTTCAATAGGGAGATCAAGCATATTTTGGAGAAGACTGTGAGGACTGATAGAAAGGATTGGGTACAAAAGCTAAATGATGCTTTGTGGGCCTATAGGACTGCCTATAAGACCCCTATTAGCATGTCCCCCTTTAGGCTGGTTTATGGCAAGGCCTGCCACCTACCAGTGGAGTTAGAGCACAGAGCCTATTGGGCTATAAAAATACTAAACTTTGATCTAACTACTGTTGGTCCTCATAAGAAATTGCAACTGGCAGAGCTTGACTAGCTGAGGTTGGATGCCTATTTAAGTGCCAGGATATGTAAGGAGAAATCAAAAGTATTCTTTGACAATAAGCTAATAAGGAAGGACTTCAATGCTGGTACTAAGGTTTGACTTTTCAACTCCAAACTAAATTTTTTTCAGGGAAGTTAAAATCCAGATGGGATGGACCTTACACTGTCATTCATGCCTCCCCATCTGGTGCTGTGGATATCTTGGATCCTATGTCTAGGAAGACCATGAAAGTGAATGGTCAAAGGCCAAAAATTTGTGTAGAATATTTAGTGGAGCCTCCTCAAACCATTCACCTACATGAACCTCCCACTGCTCAGTGATCCACAGCTTTGTAACATGTGTACCATATTTGTTGAATGTGTCTTCTTATTTTGTGTTGCTTAGAAAATTTTCAATTTCTAGTTTTAGGGTGATGATGATTTGCTTGTGTGTTTGATTTTATTTTGTTCTGTTATGTTTTGAGTACATGTGCATATTTATCATTTGAATTTGATGTCCATATCTGTTGCTGATGGTTGGGGTGCTCTCAGAATAAATGTCATGAATTTGATATGCAAGACTATCTTTAGAACTCTGCATTTTTTATGTATATATGTTGATAATGAGCACACAATGCTAATGATGAAATGGAGTACATGTGAAGGATTTGGTGTTGATGCACAATGGAGAGGTGTATAACAGTATGGATGCACTAGCCAATGTGCAGCACTGAGACAAAGTGTTAAATTTTTTGTTTTCTCACAAGGCTAAATGGCAGGAATTACACACTCGCGAGCCACTTGAAGCTTTCTCACGAGGTTCTGATGAAGATTTTGTACTGCGCGAGAGCTTCACGAGCAAAAGGGCACCTGCTGAAGCCTGATAGTGAGCCTCGCAAGGCTCTACCTTAGCAGCAATATGGAACTTTGCGAAGAACAAAATTCACAGATTTTCTACCTCGCAAGGTGCTTAAGACTCAGATTTTAAGCCTCGCGAGGCCTTGATACTCTAGCTGCGCGAGGGATGCAAGATTGCCTCGCGCGCTAAGGCCCAGATTCAGCCTCGCGAATGACCTTGTGAGGCACAAAGAGCCTCTAATTCTATCATCGCAAGGCTCTGTTCTTCTTTGCGACAACACTTCTTGCGAGGTTTGATGTTAAGTGCGTGAGCAATCTACTCCGCGAGAACCTAGAAACAGCGACGCGAGGCATGGGATCAACCCTATAAACCCTGTGATTTCTCCATTCTCTCCATTCTATCTCTCTTTGCCCTAGCCTTCACTGAACAAAATCAATCTCTCTCCCTTCTTTCTTCTCTACAGCCTAATCCACTCCACCATTTTACTCCCCATCACCTATTGGTCACTTTGAGCTAGTTTTGGGGGGATTCGAATCGTTGTGCAACATTTGAAGTGGAACCTAGCTGCAAGTTGGTAAGATCTCTCTCTCTCTCTCTGTTGCTTTGGTTGCTTAACCATTTAGAGTTAAGAAGGGAAGACTTTGGGTGCAACATCATTTGAGAAGTGTGCATTGCATAATCTGAGAGTTGCAAGCCCTAATTTGGAGAAGTTGAGTACCCATGGCCACGGGTTCGAAATTTTTTGATGCATTGGTTGTCGTGCTAAACCCTCCAAACACTGGCACCCCTGGGGCAACTCGAAAATCAGTAAGGATTGCAGAGGCCTTCAAAGTGGAGACCTCTGAGATACCTATTCAGATGACTGAGTCCTAAATGGAGCAACCAACTGAGAGGATATATACCCCAGTGAAGAAGGGCAAGGGTGTGGCCTCTGATGCCCAAGGTGCTAAGAAGAAATCCGCCCCAAAGAAGAGGGCTAGAGAGCACCCACCTGCCAAAAGCCCTGAAAAATTAAGAAGAAACAGAAAAAGGGCAAGGAAGTGGCCCAAGAGGCCCCTAAGGTTACAACTGGAGAGGACACTAAATACCTTAGAACCCCCTCTGAGTGGGTGGCTGCCATTAAGCTGGAGGCTGAAACAATTTTTGATAAAGTTTATTTTGAGGAGATACCAGAGACATTCGCCTCCATTGCGTACCTAATCAAGGTAATCTTACTGCCCTTGTTGAGGCCCCCACTGCAGCTAGTCTTCCCTAGACTAGTGTAGCTATTTTATCAAAATATCAGAATAAAAACTGGGGATGATGGGAATCCAACATTGCTGGTGTTGATTGACAAATTTGAGATGCTTTTCAATCAAGTTGCAATAGTAGAAATATTTGGGATACCAGCCAAGTATACCCCTGAGTGTGGCTTGGGTCTCCCTTTAACAGCCACCAACCCAAAGATAGCCAAGGAGCTGACTGGAGGGGTCATAGCCTCAGGAGTCTCAATCAGGAAGAGGTATCTGCACACAAACCTCAGATTTATGGATGGGGTGTTGAGGAAGAATGTGTATTGCTCTGGCCATGAGAAAAAGAGGAGGTCTCCCATTGCGGATGCCCTCTACTCATTCCACATGAATCACTACTTGGATGCTGCCAAGTTGATCTTCGAGGGGATAAAAGATATTCACGAAAAGGTGAAGACCAAGAAGAAATCCCACTCACTTCCCTACTGCAGGCTCATTACAGCCTTATTGAAGTTGGGGGGGGGGGGGTACCAATTTAAAATGGATGAGAAGACCATCCCCTTGGCCCCCAGAAAATGTGGAAAGAAATAATGGGGGACTAGTGGCACTCTAATTGAGAAGAAGAAGGCGGATCTATTAGCCCCAGCAGCCCTTATCATTCAAGAAGCATCTGCTAATGCTGCTTCTGTTGCTGACTCTGTGGCTGCAAGCTCTGCTGCCCTCTCTCTGGCAGCCCATTCGAGTGTGCCAGCGAACACCTCCTCCACATTTGAAGCCATTACCTCACCAGCCATCCCTTCAACTTTCATGCCAGCCACTACTCCCTCAACCCCAACCTCACAACCTCCCATAGTCCCATTACCTTCACCCCAACCCATTCTACCAACTATCACAACCACCATACCTACTGCTACCTTAAATGTACCCCCACCCATCACATCAGCCACACCATGTGTAAAGACCCGTATTTTTGGACTCGAATCAGACCGACCTTGTGTACGTATTCGGCTCTGCAACCGACGTTGTCATTTGTTTGGATTTTTATCTAGATGTGATTATGCGGACAGATTCTGATTTTGAGCCGTTTGGAATCTCGTGCAAAAGTCATGCACCGACCTCGGTGTGGCCGCTCAACACCGGACCTAAGTTGTTAGAATTAGAAGTTTAACACACTAAGGTGTGTGGGTGCTTAACATATTGAGCAACCCTTTTATAAGAGGAGTAATATTCCCGTATGCTTTAGGTTATGGCCTTTTAAAATTTATTTGCTTAGAGAGAAAGAGGAGACGAGAGCTATACGCCGAAAAACCTAGCTGCATTTTGAGTCATTTGATCATTACAAAACTTCGCCTTTATCATGCCACCGATTGTGAGATCTGTTTTGTGAAACTTTTTCTCTAAAACTCTTTTTCGTTTGAGATCCATAAACCTAGGACAAGATTGAATTAACCCTTGAATTCATTTTTGACGATTGGAAGAGGTTGAGATCATTGGAAATGAATAGAAGCGATCCTAGTAAGCTCGTAGGAGCGATCGCGGCACTAATTGTCGAGGAAATCCACCGATTTCATTTCGAAACTCCGTTTGCGTGACTCATTTCAAAGCGTGGAATCCTTGATTAAAGGTATGATTTTTATTGAGTTTAAGGTTTAGAATTAATAGATTAAACTTGGATTTTATTTTGGGAATGTGTGAGATTTGATTAAGGTGAAAATGAGACAAAAAATCGCATCGCTCGAGCGAGGACAAAACTTGGATTTTGTCTTCGTTTTTGTTTTCTTTCCAATACTATCTTGGTATTTTATTCGTAACATTTTACTCTGAACTCTGATTAACATGATTCTTTTTATGTTGGAAAGATAACAGCAAGCTCTACAACTTTTGTGTTTTGACTAACTCATGAATCAATCGTTTTAAAGGTCAAAAATTAGGGGAAGGTTACATCAAATTATCTTCATTTTTGTTTTCTTTCTGATACTGTCTTAATATTTTAGTCGTAACTTTTTACTTCAAACTCTGGTTGACATGATTCCTTTTGCGTTGGAAAGAGAACAACAAAGGCTACAACTTTTGTTTTTTGACTAACTCATTAATCAATCTTTTTGAAGGTAAAAAAATTAGGAAAATATTACATCAAATTTTATATTGGCACAAACTTGCCTGCTTCGACTCGATTTTGAGGAAACACTTAAATAGGTCTAAATTATTAGTGATTAGAGTTAACCTTGATGTATCGTCGTATATTTATGATATAGATTAAGGGCGAGGGGCCATCAATAGGATTTTGCTTGGCTTCGCGCAACTCCAAGTTTTGATAGGAGAATCTCATCTTTACAGTATTTTATTTTAACTCGCATGAATATTTTGATTTAGAATCTTTGAACTTGTATATGCCATTGAAATCACATCTGTAAACTAAAATTTACGATGAAAAATTGAAAATCTGAATCTACCTAAACCCTGAAACCTGAATCTGCTTAAGCTCTTAAAAGCTGAAAATCTAAAATCAAGAATCTGAACTATATATAAGAAACTTGCACCGGATTTATATTAGTATCTGCATCTGTTTTATGATTGACCTGAACGACCCCTCAAAAATTTTTGAACATCTTCTTGGCACAAGTTTCCCTCCTAAGTGTAGGGGCTTGTTGCATCCTGAAAAAGGGTTTATGAATGACGATGGTAGGTAGCGGTTCCCAATTCCTGCTCTCGATATATAGTTTACTCGGGAGGTATTTTAAGTTGAGGATTAAGTCATGAATTACTAAACTTTGCATATAGAAATTATAAATAATAAGACACTGAAACCTTACATCTATTCTTGAATCTGTTTTCACATATTTAGAAACTGATCTTGCATATAATTTATGCACTTAAATTCTGTTTTTACCTGCATTTCTAGTTTTGACATATAATATTCTGATACTTGTTTTAAAACCCATGTTAGTTAAAATACAATGCCGTTGATGATTTTTTTCTACTGAGCTTAGCTCACTCCGACTATATGCCACAGGTCCAGGCACTTACGTGGCTGTTCGGGACTGCAAGACTGATCCTGATTACGTACTCGAGGAAGAGCCTGAAGTTCCTCCTGAGGAGTATTTTGGACTTCGGTTGTGAGCCTTTTAGTTGGATTTTATAGTTTCATACTTGACTTTTGATTAATGTTTGAACCATATTTTAGTGATGGTCGACCATCATCAGTGGTTCTTTTATTATCTTTAACTTCCACATTTATTTTAATATTAGATATTTTTACGCTTTACTCTGATGTGTGCTCTGTTTGTCCGACTTATCGTTCAATCGATAGGTTGGCACACCGATCGTTCCTATACCTGAGGGATTGAAAATTTGGGTCGTCACAGTTGGTATCAGAGTTATGGCTTTAGATTCTCTAAGGATCCATGAGAACCCAATCGTGACCCAGTACAGTTCGCATCAGAGTTATGTTGTTAGGTCCTGAGTCCACTATGACTGTGTGCATGATTGTGGTCACAATCTGAATACTGACCGATGTTGTTATTTTCACAATGATAGATCAGCATGGCCCCAACACTTAGAGGTAGAGTCAGAGGTAGGACAGTTCCGTTAGAGGACATCCCTGAAAGTGTCGGTGTCTCTCGGGGACTCGCTTTCGCAACCGGTTCCAACACAATTTCGGTTGGAGTTGGAAGAGGTCAGGATGGAAGAATGGAGCAAGTGTTAGAAAATCTAGCCACCAACATAGCTCAACAAATTGCATCTATGGCGCAGCAGACTGCTACCATCGCCCAGCAAGCAGAGCTGATTTCTGCTGTACAGTAACAACAATCCTCCGGATTTATCGAATTCAGGAGGATGAGACGTCCAAAATTTTTTGGACAGACTGATCCAATAGAGGCCAAAGGTTGGTTGGATGAGATGGAAAAGATCTTTGAAGTACTTCAGTGCACCGATGTCGGGAAGGTTCGTTGGGAAACTTTCAAACTGGACGGACAGGCTGGACCATGGTGGAAGTCCGTGGCTCGACACAGGGAGGAACAGTTTTCCAATACTCCTTAGACACGGGTTGAGTTTATCGAGGTGTTCAATGATTAGTACTTTCCCAAGATCGCCACGCATCATATGGAAGTCCAGTTCATCAAGCTGAAACAGGGGATAATGTTAGTGCGTGAGTATGGAGATGAGTTCACATGACTTTCGAGGTTTGCACCTCAGCATGTGGCCACCGATATGATGAAGGCCAGAAAATTTTAGCTGGGTCTTAGGCCGAGTATACAGGAGAGCGTGGCAATGTGGGAAATGGAAGCATATGGAAGAGTAATGTCAAAGGCCCTTATAGTTGAGGAAGAAATTCCGAAGTGATTCTTGAGAAGGAGTAAGCCAAACAAGGATAGGGTTGTGCAAGGGCAGTCAGGTGCTTATGAAAATAAGAGGGTCAAGTTTACGAAGCTGCCAGTGAACCTTATTCAACTTACATTATCTAGACCAACATTTTTTTTTGGACCGACCCCTTATCAGAGATTGGCAGCATCATCACCTGTGCAATCTGTATGACCAGTGGATTCTATGGCTAGTGGAGCTTCAGTGGCACAGGGATCCTCTCGGGCGCCATCTTTTATTTTGGTCACTACGTGCCTAAGGTGTGGGAAATCACACAAGACTGAGGATTGCAGGAGGAACACTCGAGCGTATTTCTGGTGTGGCGCAATCGGACACATGGTTAAGGATTGTCCTCAAGAGGATAAGGGAAGAACTAGTTCGACATCTACTCAGAGATCGACCTGATCTCCTATTCAAGGTCGAGGCTATGTCGTGACAGCTCAGGAGGCCAGAACGTCGAACGACGTGATCCAAGGTATTATTAAAAGTTGAGATGTCTTCTTATTTTGTTTTGTTATATATAATTGTTTGGTATTTAATAAATTTTGTTAATAAATTATGGATGAACACACATGCTTAAAAAATTTTAATTGAAACGCTTATCTAAACTAAGGTACCCTTTTAATGTGTCGTGAGGGCGATGTAAGCAAAACCGAAGCACGAGTATTGATAGACCCTAGGTCTACCCATTCTTTTGTCACTCCGTTGTTTATCGAGAAGTTAGGCATCATTCCCAAGGCCCTTGATTTCATCTTAGCTCTGTCAGTTCCTATAGGTAACTCAGTGAGCACCGATACCGTGTGTCAATCTGTGATCGTGATGATCGAAGACCATAAAACGGTAGCTGATTTGATCATTTTAAGCATGAAAGGGTTTGACGTGATACTATGGATGGATTGGTTATCTACTTATCACGCGAGCATGGATTATCTTTAGAAAATTGTGACATTCCGCCCACCGAAGAGAAAATCCTTCCGATTCTGCGGAGTCAAATCCTGCGTGAAATCTTTTATCTTCGCTATATGAGCAGACCGTATGATGAGGAATGGGTGTTGTGGTTATCTAGCATACTTACAAGATCATAAGGAGGAGAAGAAAAATATTACAGATATTACGATTGCTTGCGAGTATCCAGATGTTTTTCCTGAAGATCTACTTGGATTACCACCTGACAGGGAGATTGAGTTTGCGATTGAGTTAGCGTTGGGTACCAGTCTGTATTGAAAGCTCCGTATTGAATGTTGCCTACAGAATTGAAAGAGTTGAAAAAGCAGCTTTAGGAATTGCTAGATAAGGGTTTTATCAGACCGAGTGTGTCACCTTGGGGAGCACCGGTTTTGTTTATGAAGAAGAAAGACGGTTCAATGCGGCTTTGTATTGAATACCGCCAGCTAAATAAGTTGACAATTAAGAACCGTTATCCGCTTCCGAGAATTGATGATCTGTTCGATCAGTTATAAGGAGCAAGGTTCTTCTCGAAGAATGACTTGAGGTCAGGCTACCATCAGTTGAAAGTCAAATATAAAGACATTCAGAAGACGGCGTTCAGAACCCGATATAGACACTACGAGTTCTTGGTCATGCCATTTGGATTGACGAACGCACCCGCGTCATTTATGAATTTGATAAATCGAATATTCAAACTACATTTGGATAAGTCTGTAGTAGTTTTTGTAGATGACATCCTCATCTATTCAAAGACGCGAGAAGAATATAAGCAACACATGTGAGTAGCTTTACAAACCCTCAGAGACCATTAGTTATGTGCAAAACTCAGCAAGTGTGAGTTTTGGCTTGAGCATGTCAGTTTCTTAGGTCATGTTATCTTTGAGACCGATATTACGGTTGACCCAACAAAGATTGAGTCGGTGATGAATTGGGAGCAACAGAAGATGGTTACAGAGGTTCTTAGTTTCCTTGGCTTGGCAAGTTACTATAGAAGGTTTGTGGATGGTTTCTCCAAGATATCAAGTCCGCTCACACAACTTACGAAGAAGAACACTAAGTTTGATTGGACAAAGCCGTGTGAGCAGAGTTTTCAGGAACTCAAGAAATGATTGACTACTGCACCAGTACTTGCTACACCGTTAGGCAGGGGAGGCTTTGCAGTGTACAGTGATGCATTGTATGGAGGTTTAGGCTGTGTGCTTAACCCGAATGAGAGAGTCATTGCTTATGGGTCTAGACAGTTAAAAGATAATGAGAAAAATTACCCGACGCATGATCTTGAGTTAGCAGCAGTAATTTTTGCTATGAAGATCTGGAGGCATTACCTTTATGGGATGACCTTCGATATATTTATCGATCATAAGAGCCACAAATATCTCTTCTCATAAAAGGAGTTGAATATGAAACAACGCCGATGGATGGAGTTCTTAAAAGATTCTGATTATACCATCCAGTACCACCCTGGAAAAGCAAACATAGTGGCAGATGTGTTAAGTCAGAAGTTCTCTGCCCAGTTATCACATCTCACCGCAAGGGTGTGATGATGACATCTAATGGAAGATATGACTCTAAGTAGCATGAAATTTGACGTAAAAGGTTCAGGTGCGTTAATGGATACGCTAGTGATACATTCTACTCTTTATGAGAATATTCGTAGACTTTAGATGACGGATAATAAACTTATGGCTATTAGACGGGATGTGATTGGGGGAGGTAAAATAGATTTTTCCATCAAAGATGATGACACGTTATTGTTTAGAGACCGGCTATGTGTACCAATTAGTACTGAGCTTCGGAAAACCATTTTCGAAGAGGCTCATTAGTCTATGTACGCTATTCATCCTGGCAGTACCAAGATGTACCAAGACTTAAAGAAAAGCTTTTGGTGGAGGGGTTTAAAGAAAGATGCCGCTGAGTATGTCTCGAGATGTCTTGTATGCCAGCAGGTCAAGGTTGATCACTGAAATCCGACAGGACTATTGCAACCACTACCGATACTCGAGTGGAAATGGGAGGCCATTTCTATGGACTTTATTTTGGGGTTGCCTAAGATGTTAAGAAAATACAATGCCATCTGGGTCATTATGGATCGATTGACTAAGTCGGGCACACTTCCTGCCTTATAATACATCATATACCGCTAACAAGCTCGCAGAGTCATACATCAAGGAGGTAGTTTGGCTGCATAATATATCGGTCAGTATTGTATCCGACAGAGACCCGATGTACACATATTAGTTTTGGTAGTGATTTCAGGAAGGGATGGATTTCAGGCTCGATTACAGTATGGCATTCCATCCTCAAACCGATGGACAGACTGAGAGGGTGAATCAGATTATAGAGGATATGCTACGTGCTTGTATGCTAGATTTTCAGGGGTCATTAGACCAACATTTATCATTGATTGAGTTTGCCTATAATAACAGTTACCAGGCTAGCATCGGCATGGCACCCTACGAAGCCTTATATGGACGGTGGTGCAGGTCTCCGCTTAATTGGGAAGAAGTAGGCAAGAAGCTCATTTTAGGCCCCGAGATCATGGAGAGTACGACCGAGATAGTTCGGTTAATCCGCAAGAGGTTATGCATTGCTCAAAGTCATCAGAAGAGCTACGCTGATCTTAAAAGGAGCCATGTTAAATTTCAGGTGAACTTGTAGAATTAATTACATTATTATTGATGTCAAGTGTGTTTTGTCACTAATATCTGCGTTTCAGGTGGGAGACAACGTATTTGTCAAAATCTCTCCTACAAAAGGTGTGAAACATTTTGGGAAGCGTGGGAAGCTGAGTCCGCACTATGTTGGACCTTTGAGGTATTGGGCCGAGTCGGCGAGGTCACTTATCGTATAGCCTTGCCACCGCAGCTATCGGGCATGCACAATGTGTTTCACATGTCCATGGTGCGAAAGTACGTAAAGGATCTGACTCACGTATTGGACTACCAGCCCAATAAGCTACAGGAAGATTTATCCTTGGTTGAGGAGCCAGTATAAATCTTGGATCATAAAGAGCAAATCTTAAGAATCAAGAGCATTCCCTTAGTACTCGTGAAGTGCAGAAGCATTCTTCAGAGGAAACCACTTGGGAGCGTGAAGCGGAAATTCGCGAGCAATTTTCATAACTTTTCGAATAAAGGTAATCGTAAACTATGTAGATGTAAGAAAAAAATAAGTACTTTTGATGTTTAAAACTCCTTTTTTCAAACAAATATTACATATATCTATAATGATCACACAATAAAATCTTAAATAACATATTTATTCATTCTCTATTAGAACCGTATATCAGTAGAACCTGTGTCATCAGTTAGAACATGTATATTAGGCATGTGGTTACGCTTCTGAATAAGTATTCGATTCTGACATATGAAATTTCTACTCGAGAAATCACCGTCATAGTGTATGTGGTTTAGTGAGAAAAGGGTGAGGTAGGTGTGTATGCTAGGTTTGAGTCACGGTGAAGTATGTTTCCAGACATGTGACACTCGGGAAGGTATGCATCCATGTATAGATGTAATCCTCTATGGCAGTATGGGATGCCACACGTAGTACAACCAGGTTACTACAGATCCCGACCCTTGAAAAGAGTGCTTAGTGAAGCCTATCACATCGCAACCCATTCTCTTTAGAAATCGGTCTATTTTGATTATGCCTTGATAAGAACTTGTATTGGAATAAGGGCGTACCGTAGACTTACTTAAGCTACCCATTACATTTTCAAAGATGAGAATTTCTAAAGAGGGTAGAATGTAAAGACCCGTATTTTTGGACTCGAATCAGACCGACCATGTGTACGTATTCAGCTCGGCAATCGACATTGCCATTTGTTTGGATTTTCAACTAGATGTGATTGTGCAAACAAATTTTGATTTTGAGCCGTTTGGACCCTCATGCGAAAGTCATGCACCGACCTCGGTGTGGCCGCTCAACACCGAACCTAAGTTGTTGGAATTAGAAGTTTAACACACTAAGGTGTGTGCGTGCTTAACATATTGAGCAACTCTTTTATAAGAGGAATGGTATTCCCATATGCTTTAGGTTAAGGCCTTCTAAAATTTATTTGCTTAGAGACAAAGAGGAGACGAGAGCCATTCCCCGGAAAACCTAGTTGCGTTTTGAGTCATTTGATAATCACAAAACTTCGCCTTTATCGTGCCACCGATTGTGAGATCTGTTTTGTGAAACCTTTTCTCTAAAACCCTTTTTCGTTTTAGATACATAAACCTAGGGCAAGATTGAATCAACCCTTGAATTCATTTTCGACGATTGAAAGAGGTTGAGATCATTGAGAATGAATAGAAGTGATCCTAGTGAACTCATAGGAGCGATCGCGGCACGAATTGTCGAGGAAATCCGCCGATTTCGTTCCGAAACTCCATTTGCGTGACTCATTTCAAAGCGTGAAATCCTTCATTAAAGGTATAATTTTTATTAAGTTTAAGGTTTAGAATTAATAGATTAAACTTAGGTTTTACTTTGGAAATGTGTGAGATTCGATTCAGGTCAAACGAGTTGAAAAATCGCATTGCTCGAGCGAGGACAGAACTTGATTTTTGTCTTCATTTTCATTTTCTTTCCGATACTGTCTTGGTATTTTATTTGTAGAATTTTATTCCGAACTTTTATTATATAATTCTTTTTAATTTGGAAAGATAGCATCAAGTTCTACAACTTTTGTGTTTTGCCTAACTCGTGAATCAATCATTTTGAAGGTAAAAAAATTAGGGGAAGGTTACGTCAAATTGTCTTCATTTTCGTTTTCTTTCCAATACTGTCTTGGTATTTTAGCCGTAACTTTTTACTCCGAACTTCGATTAATATGATTCATTTTGCGTTGGAAATAGAACAACAAACTCTACAACTTTTGTGTTTTGATCAACTATTGAATCAATTGTTTTGAAGGTCAACAAATTAGGGGAATATTACATCAAATTCTATATTGGCACAAACTTGTCCGTTTCGACTCGATTTTGAGGAAACACTTAAATAGGTCTAAATTATTAGTAATTAGAGTTAACCTTGATGCATCATCGTATATTTGTGATATAGATTAAGGGTGAGAGGCCATTAATAGGATTTTGCTTGGCTTTGCGCAACTCCAAGTTTTAGTAGGAGAATCTCATCTTTACAGTATTTTATTTTAACTCGCATGGATATTTTGAATTAGAATCTTTGAACTTGTATATGTCATTGAAATCACATCTGTAAATTGAAATTTGAAGTGAAAAATTAAAAATCTGAATCTATCTGAACCCTAAAACCTGAATCTGTTTAAGCTCTGAAAAGCTAAAACTCTAAAATCAAGAGTCTAAACTATATATAAGAAACTTGCATCGAATTTATATTAGTATTTGCATCTGTTTTATGATTGACCTAAACTACCCCTCAAAAATTCTTGAACATCTTCCTGGCACAAGTTTCCCTCCTAAGTGTAGGGGCTTGTTGCATCCTGAAAAAGGGTTTATGAACGACGATGGTAGGTAGGGGTTCCCATCGGCTATATTTCTGCTCTCGAGATATAGTTGACTCGGGAGGTATTTTAAGTTGAGGATTAAGTCATGAATTACTGAACTTTGCATATAGAAGTTAGAAATAAGACACTAAAACCTTATATCTGTTCTTGAATTTGTTTTCACATATATAGAAACTGATCTTGCATATAATTTCTGCACTTAAATTTTATTTTTACCTGCATTTCTGGTTTTGACATATAATATTCTGATACTTGTTTTGAACCCATGTTAGTTAAAATACAATATCATTGATGATATTTTTCTACTGAACTTTTTTGGTTAGCTCACTCCGACTATACGTCACAGGTCCAGGCACTGACGTGGCTATTCAGGACTGCGAGATTGATCCTGATTACGTACTCGATGAAGAGCCTGAGGTTCCTCCTGAGGAGTATTTTTTGGCTTAGGATCTAGTTTATTTTTACTTTTAGTGAGAGTTTGGACTTGGGTTGTGGGCCTTTTAGTTGGATTTTATAATTTCATACTTGACTTTTGATTACTATTTGAACCATGTTTCGGTGATGGTTGGCCACATTGGTGGCTCTTTTATTTACCTTTCGCTTTTGTATTTATTTTAATATTAGATATTTTTTACGCTTTACTCTGATGTGTGCTATGTTTGTCCGACTTATCGTTCAACCGATAGGTTGGCGAACCGACCATTCCTATACCTGAGGGATTGAAAAAGTCAGGTCGTCACACCAAGCCCATCCATCCATACCACATTTGATGAGACCATACCAATACCTCCACCATGCCCACCTGTGCTAACCACCTATAAGAAGAAAAGAAGATTAACCAAAGCCCACAAAGAGCCCCAACCGACCTATATCTCCCATTCCACCCTAATTCCTGGAACCACAACTATCCCAGACTCAACAACCATTGACCTCCCACCACCCTCCACAGCCCAAGCCTCTTACCCTGAGCCTCCCACCCTTAAAATGCCTCACAGCTCTTCAGCTACCCCCTCTCAGCCCATTGAAACCTCCACACCTTTTGAGGTTGTTACCTATGAGCCTTTAGGCCATTCCATCCCATTTTCACCTACCCATGATCAAATCCCTTTTTCAAAAGAGGGATACTCAGCCATGATGTCCTCTATTATAGGGGACATCAACATCAACTATGAGTTTACCCCTCTCCCAGACTCCCCTTACCTTCCACATTCCCCCCCTCTCGATTCACCACAGTCCCATCAATTAGCCCCTATACCTCCATCTTCACAGCCCTCCACCTTCACTCATGCACCCACTTCCCCTTTTCAACCAATTCCACCCATCATCCCTGATTTCCTATCCCAAATCTTCAACCTATTACTCTCCCTTCAAACCCAAGTGTTGGCCAACACCCAAACCCAATCATCCATTACGGCCAACCTTCATGCCCTGACCTCTAACCTACAATACCAGACCTCAATCCATACTAGCCTAAAAGTCATCCAATCCACATTGTCCCGTTTAACCCCACCCTCAACCCTAGCTGTACCCACACCTACACCCACTGAACCTGTTCCCATTATCCCTCCAACTACATTTACCAGTGCCTCCGCACAAACTGACCTTGAATTAGAACCTGAACTAGAACCAGAACCTACCCCTATCCAGTTGCCCATTATTACCCTACCTGATATCCCACCTGCTGTAGCAACCTCTGATGCAGCAAGAGATGTAGAGGACCTAATCCCAACCTCCTAATTTCCAACTCAAATAGACCCAGAGCCTGAACTTGCAGTCCATCACTCTTTACCCTCACTATTCACCCCACCCATGCCATCATCCGACCCCTCTCCCTTGCTAACTGGCCCTTCTTTCAGTAATGAACAGCCCATCCTACTTGCTTCATCCTTTTCCATTCCTCCATACTCCACTCTCCTCCATGCCATGCAAAAGAACCTATACCGAAAAAATGATGTCATTAAAGGCATGGGTACCATTAGAACCTCCATCAGACAGCCCTATGAAGAGAAAATCAGTCGAATGGAGTTTAATCACAGAGTTCAACAGTTGGGTATATTAAAGGGGTGGGGCAGAATCCTGATTCAATATGAAGCAGAAAAGCATACTACAGCCACTGAGAAGCTGTGAGCTGATGGCCTAGAGAAAAGGTTAACTGCCTTAAAATATGTCGCATAGGCCACCAAGGAACTCTATGAAACTCGAACTCTGCTTGCTGAAAAGAAGGCAAAAATCCTTGAAAGAAGAATTGCCGAACTAACTGACAGAGTTCCTACACAAGTAGCTGAGACTGCCCCTCCATCTAGTTCAACTGCTGCTACTGTGGAGAAGGAGAAAAAAAAAAGGAAAAGGACCCCAAGTCAAGACTGAGCCAGTAGATAATTAGGATGTCTAGATATGCACCTGTAGTTAGTTAGAATGTCTTTGCATTATTTTTGTGTAGTTCTTTTCCCTTACATTATATAAATTTTTTTGTATAAATGAAATTTCTTTTTGTTATATTTTGTCTGGTTCATTTTCTATCTTTATATCTGTTAATTTATTTTTAGTTGTTTGTGTGTGCCTTGTTTAATGCTTTTAATTACTTTATTTTGTGTCTGATTTTGTGTATGTTCACTGCTGCACATGTCCTTTCATCTTTGAATCAATGAGGACACTGCTCCTCATAGGTTTGGGGGTGTGGCAAGGATTTCCAATGATATAATTAACTTAAGTGCAACAGTCTTAACTAAGTGAGGGATAAATAGAATGAACTTCACCTAACCAATATTGAAAGTGAGAAAATTTAAACACTGTCCAGACCTTTTTAATACTAAAATTATTTAAAAATCAATACTTTTATGAGGTGAACATCAAGAAATTTTCTATTAACAATAGTTAGTGAACCAGTAAGGAGAGAAACAGGTGAAAGCATACCCCTTTGAGCTCAATTGAAGACCATACCTAGTGAGCGTTGAGCTTGTAATTTTTTTTTTAGAAGTGTCTTTGGTAACTTTTTTCTGTTCTAAGGACTGACTGAGTCAAGCCCTTTTCACTAGAAGTTAGACACCCCAAGTCGAAACTGTTTGACAGTAATCATGACACTAGGAAAAGGATCAAAGCCTTTATTTGGACAGCTTGAGCCTAAAAGATCAAACCTGTGAAACTACCCTTGTGCATACACTTTTTGAGCCTTAAAGCCCCATTTTTCTTCAACAAATACCAAAGTACTTGAACCTAAACCTCTTAACCTGATTCAGCCCTACCCTCACTCTGAGAATTTAGAAAGTAAAGGAGAGGATGTTGAAGATAGGTGAGTAAGGTTTAACATTTGGTGAAAGGAGAAGAAGAGAGGAGCAAATTTGTAAATAATAGTGTAGCAATTGTAGATGTGTGGCAACCATCATAAAAAAAATATATAAATACAAGAAATAAAAAGGGAAGAGAAAATAAAGAGAAGTCAAAAGAAGAATTTCATTGAAAAATTGAAAAGAAGAGAAGAAGTTGGCTACTTTAGCTCTGAAATTTCAAAAGAAGATGGAGTTATGCTGAAATGAAGAAGGTGAAGTCATGAATCATCTCCTACCTGTGTTGATTTCTCAATTTTGAATCCCTCTTTACCCCTTTTATTCTTTACAACCTACACCAATAAGCCACATTACAACCCATGAAAAGCCCTTGTTGATCCAAAGTCAAATAAACTGTCATGTGAAGATGAGGGAATGTCTAATCTATGGTGAGAGTACGTTATGACGTCAGAAATTAGGAGTACTACCTATCCTCATGCTTGCAAACCCATCTGGGGTATGTAACTGCTCTTGAGCTTTTGTGAAATGGTACACCCTTAAATTCATTTGTGAGAGACAACCCTGGTAAGCATTGGGTCTGAGATTGAAATCATTGGGGCATTGTTTAAACCTGAATTTTGATGTATTGATAAGTTTAGTATTGTTTTGCATATATTGTTTTCTTGGTGTTAGCTGATTGGATGTGATGAGCATGCATGCATGACTGAGGTGTTAAATTGTTTGCATACACTACTTTGGAACTCGTTTAATTTTGACAGAGCAAGGGTGGAATGAACTGTATTTATTTCAAACTAATTAACCATTGTGTTGCACTTTTATTAACTGTTTCATTGAGAAGTTACCTTTAGGAGACTTCACTCCTCCACTAGGGATCACCTAGGGATTTAAAAAGCTTGATACATAAGCTAAGTGCATTCGTGCTCTCTACGAAAGTGGCATTTACATTTTTAGAGTAGCTGTTTAAATTTTACTTTGCTCAGGGACTAACAAAGATTAGGTTTGAGGGTGTGTTATTCACTGAAAAGTATCACTTTTCACCTCTTAACCTAGCCTCTACTACACCTTGAAGCTGACTAATAAGGTCTGTGTAAGTGTGTTTTGTAATTAGTAATAAATCATGCAGCTTAACAAAAAGTCCATACTTTTTATGCCAAGAAGAGAGAGAATTCAAGCTAAGAATGACAGCTGAGCCAGAGATTGATGGAACACCATGGTGGTACACACCATGGTGACTATTTTGCATGTCATAATAGACCAAGAAAATCCAGCAGATGAAAGAAACATAGATGTGAGTAGAGAGAGCTGAAACAGCAGCAGCTGCATAGCAGCAGAAGAGCAAATGAGCTATCTTATATAGTTAAGGTGTTGCCTTATGTGAGTAAAGCTGTAGAAAAGCCCCCTCGCGTAGATGTTACATGTAGCACGATAGAGCTCGCGAAGAAGTCACACAGCTCAGTGAAGGGAATTATCACAGAGCAACCTCTTGCCCAGTAGTCGCGCACTGAGCCTTCAGAAATCCAGCTCGCGAAGTTCTTGTGAGGATCAAGGCTTATATCAACCGCGCCCATTACCTCGCGAGGCCAATCTTCACAAAGAACAATAGCTAACTCACAAGATTCTCGGTGGCTATGAAGGAGAGAGAGCTCTAGAAGTTCTCTCGCGCTCCTAGAAGCTTAACCCTATATCGAGTGAGATGTGCTACCTACTTGACAAGAAACTGAGCAAGATGTAAAAGCATCTGCGCGAGTACCTTGCGACAGGAAATTCTGAAGCCCTACTATGCGAGTGCACTCAAAGCTAGAGCAGCTGCGCGATAATGCGAAGTCCACCTGCGCGAGTGAACAAACCTTCCAAGCTAATTCTTACTTCACGAGGACTCTGCAAGCTGTGCGAAGAAACTAAAGAGCAAAATTCACCTGCATGACAGAATTAATATACAGGGGATACCCTCATGAGAGGAACTTCTGAAGCATTGTTGCGCGAGCAAGCCAAGCAATGCAACTCATCCTCGTGATAGCATTGCAAGGCAGAGCAGCTGCGCGATAATCCAAGGCCTACCTACGCGAGTGAACAACCTCCTGATGAGTAGTGAAATATGATGATATTTCACCCCTAAATACCTATATTTAGCCGTCCGATGAAGGCTATCTGATGAGATTTGCTAGATTTGAAGTGTTTCAGGTAAATACAGTCCAAGTTTCTAAAACAGCCCAAGAATCCCGAAAATAATGTCAAAACACTGCTATTTTGGGTCATTGAGAACTTAGTGCGACTTGCAGCTCAATTTGGACCTTCAAGACGTCAGATTCAGGAAATTGCTAAAACATAAAAGTTGTAGAGCTCGTCGTCAGCTTTCCAACGCTTCAAGAATCACCTCAATCCGAGTTCGGTACAGAAAATTATGAGCAAAATACCGAGGCAGTATCTGATGCAAAGCTAGGCGGGAATTCACGAAAATTACTCTTAGATGTCAATCGAGAGAGGTATTAGGGTTAGGCTATTATAAAAAGGGAAGCCACGAGTTTCTTAGGATTATTATTTTTTGCAATTAGAATATTATTCATTCTTTCTTTTTAGTTTTTAGGGCTCTTCACTTTGGGGGAATATTTTCTTCATCTTTTCAAGTCTCCTTCTCTCCTTCTTCTAGGGTTTATTCAGGGTAGATTGTACCTAGGATTTGCATTATTTTTCTCTGAGAAATTCATAGATTGTATTTAGGAAAAACAATTGCAAATATCTTTTGGAAGAAATAAAAGAGGAATGACTTTGAAAGAAAAAGGAGATCAAACACCAAAGATGAGCGGCTAAATCAGTAGATCGGGGAAGATGCGATCCCCAGATAAGTACCTATGTTTATGATTAATACCACAGTCTATTATTGTTATCATGGAATCGTTTTGCTCAAAGTTTGTGTGATTGAAAATATTTTAAATGCTTTGTTATGACCGTTGATTGCGGCTGTATCAATCAGTAATCGCTAGATCTGGACCGCAGTCGATCTAGGTCGTAGAGCGATTATGTCTTGATTGTCGATCTAAATATCATGAGATACGCTCTGCTTCTTACATGACTCATACCGCAATGTTAGGTTGAGTCATTGTTTTTAGATAGGGTATGCCGGATTGATGATCATATTTTATTTCAAGCCATTTTTCTAGATGAATGATGGTGTGAATGATGATTTAATGAACCGTGGTTTTAATGATAGAAAAGGTACGAATGGGGTAGTATATTCCTCGATCTCATTTTAATATTGTTCAGATTTATCAAGAATTAATTGTTTAGATTAATTTATTTTTCGCATTTAGGAAAAGTCGTTAAGTTTTGGTAAAATTGAATCGCCCTTTGGTACTTCCTTAGGGACGTTTTAAAATCTCTAAAAGAATTAATTAAAATTCACGTTTCTCGTGGGTTCGACACTCGTTTCTTGCCATATCGCAATAGATCTTGTGCACTTGCAAGGTTACATTCTAAATCGATCAAGTTTTTTGGGAAATCGGTGAAATTTTGATTAATTGGATAGGGATTTTTCTGTTGAGTGTTTAAAAAATAAAAATAAAAAAATAATAATTATTAAAATTTATTTCCTTATTTTTCTCTTTGATAAGATTTTGTGGAGTTTTTAGGAAGTTTAGATTTTTAGGATACCTTCCTAGGAAATTTAGGAAGTAGAGATTTTAGGACTTCTATTTTAGATTTGGTAGGACTCTTTTTCCTTATTTTCCTCTTTTAGATATTTTTAGGATTTTCTAAATTTAGTCATTAACTTTTGTGGGACTTTTGTTTTAGGATTTTAGAATCTTTCATTCTTCTCCTTATTTTTCTCTTTTAGGAAAGATTTTATAGGATTTTCAATTTTAATTTTTAATTTTCGAATTTAATAAAAAAAAAAAAAAAAAATTAAAATTAAAAAAAAAATTTAAAAATTTAATTCGAATTTAAAAAAAAAAAAAAAAAAAAAAAAAAAAAAAAATTTAATTTAAATTCGAATTTTAATTTTAATTTGAATTTAAAAAAAAAAAAAAAAAAAAATTTAATTAATTAATTAATTAATTTAAATTTAAATTTTAATTTTAATTTGAATAAAAAAAAATTAATTTAAATTTGAATTTTAATTAAAAAAAAAAAAAAAAAAAAAAGAAGAAATCTTTCCTGCTGATATTGGCTACTGTTTATCATCTTTGTTTAAATCGTTTGAAGCAGAATTTTGTGGGTTTGTTGTGGATTCTTCAACCCTGTTTGTGAGTGTTGGTGTATGAGCTTTACTCGTTCTCATCACCCACATCTGCTACCGTTTAATCTTGAGATCGAAAGAGCTTGTAGAGACAATGCAAGAGTCCAGAGGAATCAATATCAACAAAT
This sequence comes from Chloranthus sessilifolius, assembly GCA_021018995.1. NCBI lineage: Eukaryota > Viridiplantae > Streptophyta > Magnoliopsida > Chloranthales > Chloranthaceae > Chloranthus > Chloranthus sessilifolius. Next base: position 91,793,022 of record CM037584.1, on the reverse strand, counting down.
CGAGACCATGGCGCATCAAAGGCAAGAGAGATGAGAATAACAACAATGGGAATGTCAATAATGGAAATAATAGGAACAATAATTTTGATGCGGGCCCTAGAACACCGGAGGATTATAACGATCCTGGTTTTTACGACGATCAGGAATGTATGATGCCTGCTCCCCTTCCAGGGAACCACTATGAATTCAAATCAGCAATGATTCAACTGCTACCATTTTTCCATGGGTTAGCAAATGAAAATCCATACGTTCACTTAAATGAATTCAGGGGTATGCAAAATGTTCAGAGTCCACAATGTCACTGATGAGATAGCGAAGCTCCGACTCTTTCCGTTCTCTTTAAGAGATAAGGCAAAAACATGGTTCTATTCCTTAGAACCACAATCTATTCAGAGTTGGGCAGAGCTGCATCGTCAGTTCCTTAAAAAATATTTTCCCATGACTAAGGCCATTGAATTGCGTCAGAAGATCCAGTTCTTTTCCCAACAACCTACAGAAACATTCCATGAATGTTGGGAACGTTTTAAGGAATTGATCAGAAGTTGCCCAAATCATCAAGTTCCAAGGTGGCAACAAGTCCAAAGTTTTTACAATGGACTGATTCCTGAAGAGAGACGCATGGTTGATGCATCTTGTGGTGGATCTTGTGCCACGAAAGAAGCTGACGAATTGTGGGCATTGTTTGAAAAGTTATATCAAACTTCGATACAAAGTGAGACACTGGGGCGAACCAACTTGAACCTGGCACCTAAATCTCATGTGTTGACAAAAGACGGATTGTACGATGTCAACAATAATGCCTCAGATCTCTCAACAAAGTTTGACATGCTGTCCAAACAGATGAACATGTTGTTAGCTGCTACCAAGCAAGCTAAAGCTCCTGTCACCCCACAAGCAGGTGTTCAATTTGTGACCACCCAGTCATATGGCTAATGAGTGCCCTACTACCTTGTCATTCTTCCCCGATGAACCTAATCCTCAAGAGTGTAAATGTGACTCAATCTTATCAATGGTAGAAACATGTACCCAATACCTACAATCCGAATGGAAAAATCACCCCAACTTAGGATGGGGTGAATCGAACCAAACTGGCCAGGTAAACCAGCAACATAGAGCCAACACAATGGGTGGACAACAACCTTTTCAACCAAATTTTCAACACAATTTTCGTCCACAACAGAATTTCCAGCAGAATTCTAATTTCCAACAGAATTCCACTTCCAATGTATCGTTCAGATTATCATCCAAATTCGACTCCGAAAAATCAATTTCAATCGTAATCTTAATCAATCTCATGCCAAGATTGAAAGATTCGATCCGAAGAAAAGCTTATGCGAAGCATGCAATCTTTCACAGATGATAATGGACCAAGTCACCAATTGGCCAATCAACCGAGTCGAGAGGAAGGTAGGCTCCCACCCAACCCATCAATAATCCTCGAGGCCAAGCACCATCTCAAGGCAGACCATCGAATAGTCAACAGCTTGAAAGTCACATCGGTCTTTGAGAAGTGGACGAGAGGTTCATAATCAAGTGGAAATGCCTCAGAGAAGTGATGAAGAAAGAGAAGCAATAGAGGAAAAGAATCGAGAAAAGAAAGGAGAAAGGAAAAGGAAAAGAGAAAGAAAGAGACAAAGAGCCGAGATAAGAAAAGTGCAAGAGCAAGGAAGAGAGAAAGGAAAAGAAAAGTAATAGAGGAAGAGTTTCCTTCAACCGTCCAACAAGGACGTGAAAAGAATCGAAATGGAATCGCACCTTATGTCCCAAAGGCACCATTCCTCAATGCCTAACTCCTCCATCTAGAATGGGAAAGGGACCGACAAAAATGGAAGAAATTTTAAACATTCAAGCAAGTAAAGATAAATCTTCCATTACTTGAAACAATCAAACAAGTCCCCGATGCACGCCAAGTTTTTCAAAGATTTGTGCACTTAAGAGAAAGGCACGTACTCAATGCTTTCAAAGAAAGTGTTCCTAACAAATCAAGTCGATTCGATATTGCGATTGAAACCCCACGTAAACCGAAGACCCCGAGTCCCAACTGTTCCATGTCTCATTGGTGGGCAGGCAATTGCAGAGGCGTTATGGGATTTGGGAGCAAGTGTTAATCCGATCCCATACTCAATGTACGGGAAACTGGGATTGGGTGAATTGGAACCCACGACGGTCACACTGCAACTGGCAGATAGAGCAGAAAGCAGACCGAGGGGTGTTATCGAGGATGTTTTGGGAATAGACAAGTTTGTCTTTCCAGGACTTCGTTGTCTTAGACATGGAACCACTGCGAAATCAATCAATCAAGTCCCAATTATTCTTGGACGTCTGCTTTCGCCATCGCCTAACGCTTGCATTAATTGTCGACAGAGTCATGGACGCTTTCTTTTGGAAACATGAAAGTCGGCTTAACATATTCCATGCGATGAACCATTTCCCTAATGAGGATGAGGTCGAATGTTTTTACATCGATCGATGGACGAAGTGGTGGATGAAGCATTACCATCAATGCTCACCAAAGAGGAATTTGAACGCTGTTAGCCATCTATGAGGACAAAGGGCTTGAAAGGAAGCAAGAGAAAAGTCAAATTCATCATGTCAAGATGATAACTTATGTGAAGTTGTGACTAAGGTAGAACCACTACTCATCGAGGTAAAGGATGTCCGACTCCATCAATTGAGCACCACCAACCGTGGAATTGAAACAATTGCCTAAGTCCCTCAAATATGCTTTTACGGGACCTCGAGAAACACTTCCAAAGTGATAATTTCATCCACATTATCGGAAGAACAAGAGAATGATTTGTTGAAGGTGCCGAAGAGCACAAGGAGGCCATCGGATGGACCTTAATGATCTCAAGGGATTGACCCATCAAGATGTATGCATAAAATACATCCGGAGGATGAGAGTAAACCATCGAGGGAACCACAGAGGCGACTTAATCCGAACATGCAAGAAGTCGTTTTTAAAGGAAATCATTAAACTCCTCGATGCCGGAATCATCTATCCGATCTCCGATAGTGAATGGGTTAGTCCAAAGACAAATCGTTCAAAAAGTCCGAATTACGGTGAAAGAAACTACGAGGAGAATTGGTGCCCCACTCGTGAAACTTTTGGATGGCGGTGTGCATTGATTATCGAAAATTGAACATACCACCGTAAAAAAGATCATTTTCCTTCCGCTCATTGATCAAATTCTTGAGAAGTTAGTGGGCAAGAGTTTTATTGCTTTCTTGATGGTTATTCGATACAATCAAGTGCCCGCTTTTCCGGTGATCAAGAGAAGACAACATTCACGTGTCCATATGGTACGCTTTGCATATCGAAGGCGATGCCATTCGCTTATGTAATGCTCCGCCACGCTTTCAACGATGTATGTTGGCCATATTCTCGACATGATCGACAAATTCATCAAGTCTTCATGGATTTCTTCGGTTTTTGGAAAACATTTAATTCTTGTTTGAATCATCTTTCACGGTGTTGCAACGTTGTGTAGATTCCAAACTTGTTCTCACCGGAAAAGAGCCATTTTATGGTTCAACAAGGAATTGTGTTGGGGCATATTGTTTCAACGAAAGGAATTGAAGTTGATAAGGCGAAGGTCGACTTAATTGCAAATTTACCACCTCCTAAAAGTGTTCGACAAATTCGATCATTTTTGGGGCATGCTGGATTTTATAGAAGATTCATTAAGGATTTTAGCAAGGTGGCTAAACCATTGTGCACTTTGCTTGGCAAAGATGTTCCTTTTGATTTTGATGAGGATTGCATAAAGGCATTCCTAAAATTGCGTGAACTCTTATCAAATGCACCAATAATCCAACCACCGGATTATTCTTTACCATTCGAACTCATGTGTGATGCATCTGATTATGCGATCGAATGTCTTAGGGTAAAGGGTGAATAAATTACCTCACGTAATTTATTATGCTAGCAAGACATTAATTGATGCCCAATCAATTACACCACCACCGAGAAGGAATTATTATGTGGTGTATGCTCGGACAAATTCCGCTCCTATTTGCTTGATCGAAAATAGTGGTCTTTTCGCACCACTCGCTTGAAATATCTTTTAGCAAAGAAGGATGCGAAACCAAGGCTGATCCGTTGGATCCCGCTTCCGTGAATTCAACTTTGAGATTAAAGATAAAAGGGGTTGAGAACGTTGTGGTGATCATCCGCTCAGAATTACCAAGAATCATCTATACGAGACCATCCGTGACACATTTCGGATGAACATTTGATGGCAATTGATGTAGCCGGTGCAAAAGTTCCGTGGTTTGCTAACATCGTGAATTATCCGTCATCGGCGTAATTCCCACCGAGTGGGGTAAGAATGATAAGAATCTCTTTTCTCCCAAATAAAATACTATTTCGGGATGAACCATATTTGTTTAAATTGCGGATCGATCATTAGGAGATGCGTGTAAGACGAGCAACTAAGCGCCCTAAATTTTGCCATCTTTGGGGCTGTGGAGGCCATTTCGGAGGACGAAGACCGCATGAAAAATCCTTCAAAGCGGATTCTCGCCCTCAATCTTCGTGACGTCCGCTCAATACCGCAAGGAATGCCAACGGTGTCAATACTTGGCAATATTTCACGACAAATATGATGCCCTTAATCCAATTCGATTGTTGAAATTTTCGATGTTTGGGGATTGACTTTATGGGTCCTTTTCCACCATCCTTTGGGTATTCATATATTCGTGGTCATTGACTATGTCTCCAAATGGATTGAAGTCAGCAACCCGATCAAATGATCACAAGGTTGTGGTCAAATTTCTGAGAGAACATGTGTTTAACCGATTCGGGATCCCAAGAGCAATCATCGTGATGGCGGTTCGCATTTTGCAATAGCCATTTTGCCACTTTAATGAAGAAAAGCACGACGTCACTCACAAAGTCACGCAGTACCATCCACAGACTAGTGGTCGTGGAAGTGTCTAACCGGGAAATCGCGAATTCTAGAAAAGACAGACGACCGGATAGAAGAGATTGGTCAAACCGCTATCCGATGCTTTGTGGGCCTATCGCATCGCATTCAAGACACCGATCGGAATGTCTCCCTTGAATTGTCTACGGAAGGCATGTCATCTTCCGTCGAATTGGAGCATAAGGCATTACAGGCGATCAAACGATTTAATTTCGATATGCAAGCAGGTCGAATCGAAGGTTCTGATTGAGTGAATTAGAAGAGTTACGCTACGATGCGTATGAAAATTCAAAGATGTACAAGGAAAGGTACAAAAGTTGCACGATCAATTAATTTCTAAGGAGTTTCATGTTGGCCAAAAGTTTGGTTATTCAATTCCGACTTAAGCTTCATCCCGGAAATTGAAATCTAGATGGGAAGGCCCGCTTGTGTTGTTTCCATTAGTGAGCACTGCAATTGAAATTCAAAGCCTTCGGACAATCGAGTTTTCAAAGTGAATGGGCAAAGACTCAAACCAATGTTTGAGCCGATGACCCGCTTTAAGATTGAGGCGATGCACCTTAGTGATCCAGATTCTTGATCAATGAAGAGGTCGAGTCGACACTTAAACTCCTTCGGGAGGCAACCCAGGTGTTTTATTTAGGAGTTGGACACAGTTTAGTTTAGGATTTAGGATTTATTTCTCTTTCTATGTTTAGTTCTAGAATATTAGTTTTAGTTTAGTTTAGGTTATTTTTAATTTCCAAATTAGTGTAGCCACATTACCTTCAATCTATTTTTGGTCATGTTCTAATTTGATGCCCATATTCTCGCACGATCTTTGTGTTGAGGTACTTTTCAATGTGTTTGGGGTACCTACTTATTTCAAACAATGAGGACATTGTCATTTTTAGGTTTGGGGGTATGTATGATTATCTATCTTTCATCACTTATTTTTGATTTTCTTTGAAAAAAAAAAAAAATTTTTGGAACCATCATACATGATTTACTTTGCAATAGTTTTCAAACTTTAGTTGATGATGCATGTGAATTTAATTTTGAGAATATTGATGTCATATTTGAATACTTGTATCTAGGATGATGAAGCTTAATGTGATAATTTGTGGATGACTCAAATTCATGCTTAGAATTTTGCACTTATACCAAGCTAAGACTTAGAAATCGATGAACTATTTTGAACGTTGAATCTTAGGTTCTTAGTGGAGACTAAACCCGAAGCTTTAGAGCTAATTTCCGTCATTTGATGAGTGAATATATAAACTAGGAGTTTTCTTTGAATCTGATTATTTTGCATAATCTCATACATTTTATTTTGGCTTGTGACTTTGCATGATATCAAATTCATATTATTGTGTTAGAGCGTCTTTGTATATCTACTCAAGACAAATAGGCAAGGTTACCATCTTTTAAGGAAATGATTGAAGGCCATCTTTGGCTCGTTTGTGCTTAAAAATGCACCTCATATAAATTTATCCTTCTAGTACCTTTGAGCCTATAGAAAAATTTACCCTTATACATTCTTTGATAAGCCCGTTAACTTTAACCCTTCACAATTTAAAATTTAGCTTTACCCTTCTTATTTAGAAATTAGGAGCGAGGGATGAAAATGGCGAAAAGAGAGTAAGTGGAGAGATAATGAGTTATGGTGTTCTTGAGAGTGTATGGCAAATATAAAAAAGAAAAAAGGGAGAAAAAAAAAAAAAAAAAAAAAAAGGAATGAAAAATGAGGTGCTTCAAGAAAGGAAATTCAAAGAAGAAAGAATGAGAAAAGAAAAATATTGAAAAAAAAAAAATGGTGAGAAATTAGAAAAGAAAAAAAGAAAAGAAGAGAAATAAAAAAATAAAATAAAAAAATCGAAGTTAGTTCCTTTTCCAATTTCTAGAAATTTTGAATCACAATTCCTTTCTTTCTTACCCTTACGAGCCCCATTACAACCCTACAAAAGACCTTCATGATCCGATCTTGCATTGGTAAGCTGTCTTGTGGAGAGTCGATATATAATACTTATGACACTTGATATGACATGCTTAGGATATACAAGTATCATTCTTATGAGATTTATTTTGTTCATTGATTGCATCGTGTTTCATTTATCATGTGAGACCTTTTTATTTGCTTTGTATTGATCTCTCACATGTGTGCGAAAACTTACCAATCATCGGAGTGATTTTATTTTGAGAGTATACCTAAAGTGAGGATTGAGTCAAGACAACGGATCGATGATTTCCGTTTGGACTAGTTACGAGATGGATGAATCTTGGTTTTGGTATGCACACACTACGTTTAAGCATGAATGGATGAGTTATCTAACGATTTGGAGCATTAGACTAATTTGAATGGATATTGGTATGATTAGTGTAACATTGTTATTTAAAATTGAGAATTTGCATGTTGAATTGATTATTGATTTTGAGCTTTGAAGTTAAATATATGTTATAAAATCAGATTTTGAAAACTCAATTTCGATGGTTTGAAATTTTTGGAAGTTTGTGGGTAACTTCACTGCAAACCCTCAGGAGACACAACTCCTCCACTAGGGATCACCTAGGGGTTTAAAGGCTTGTTGCACATGCTAAGTGCAATCGTGTTCCCTACGAAAGTGGCATTTAAATTTTAGGATGTTAGTTTGATTTGCTTTATATTTCTATCATTCTCTTTGCTCGAGACTAGCAAAGTGTAGGTTTGGGGGTGTGATGAGTAGTGAAATATGATGATATTTCACCCCTAAATACCTATATTTAGCCGTCCGATGAAGGCTATCTGATGAGATTTGCTAGATTTGAAGTGTTTGTAAATCGGTCAAGTTTCTAAAACAGCCCAAGAATCCCGAAAATAATGTCAAAACACTGCTATTTTGGGTCATTGAAAACTTAGTGCGACTTGCAGCTCAATTTGGACCTTCAAGACGTCAGATTCAGGAAATTGCTAAAACATAAAAGTTGTAGAGCTCGTCGTCAGCTTTCCAACGCTTCAAGAATCACCTCAATCCGAGTTCGGTACAGAAAATTATGAGCAAAATACCGAGGCAGTATCTGATGCAAAGCTAGGCGGGAATTCACGAAAATTACTCTTAGATGTCAATCGAGAGGTATTAGGGATAGGCTATTATAAAAAGGGAAGCCACGAGTTTCTTAGGGGATTATTATTATTTTTTTGGCAATTAGAATATTATTCATTCTTTCTTTTTAGTTTTTAGGGCTCTTCACTTTGGGGGAATATTTTCTTCATCTTTTCAAGTCTTCTTCTCTCCTTCTTCTAGGGTTTATTCAGGGTAGATTGTACCTAGGATTTGCATTATTTTTCTCTGAGAAATTCATAGATTGTATTTAGGAAAAACAATTGCAAATATCTTTTGGAAGAAATAAAAGAGGAATGACTTTGAAAGAAAAGCGACATCAAACACCAAAGATGAGCGGCTAAATCGATGAGATCGGGAAGATCGATCCCCGGATAAGTACCTATGTTTATGATTAATACCACAGTCTATTATTGTTATCATGGAATCGTTTTGCTCAAAGTTTGTGTGATTGAAAATATTTTAAATGCTTTGTTATGACCGTTGATTGCGCGTATCAACGGCCGTAATCGCTAGATCTGGACCTGCAGGCTGATCTAGGCTGTAGAGCGATTATGTGCTGATTGTCGTGATCTAAATATCATGAGATACGCTATGCTTTTTACATGACTCATACCGCAATGTTAGGCTGAGTCATTGTTTTTAGATAGGGTATGCCGGATTGATGATCATATTTTATTTCAAGTCATTTTTTTAGATGAATGATGGTGTGAATGATGATTTAATGAAACTGTGGGTTTTAATGATAGAAAAGGGGTACGAATCTGGGGTAGCATATTCCTTGATCTCATTTTAATATTGTTCGTAGATTTATCAGTAATTAATTGTTTAGATTAATTTATTTTTCTGCATTTAGGAAAAGTGCGTTAAGTTTTTGGTAAAATTGAATCTGCCCTTTGGTACTTCCTTAGGGACGTTTTTAAAATCTCTAAAAGAATTAATTAAAAATTCACGTTTCCCTGTGGGTTCGACACCCCTGTTCTTGCCATACTGCAATAGATCTTGTGCACTTGCAAGGGTTACATTCTAAATCGATCACCTCCCAAGCCAAATTCCTACCTCGCGAGGCATGCAGTTACTGCGCGAATGAATTAATGAATCAAAGCCAACCCCGCGAATCTCGGGCTATCCACTTCTCAGTCTTAACTCAAGGACCATTTGGGGATTTCCCCAAGTCTAGGGCACACATCTTGAGGCACTAATCTTGAGGCACACATTCCAAAGCATCTAAGGATTGTAACAGTGCCACATCTACTAGAAAAATTAGGGTTTACTCTTTTCTGAGCCAAGGCATTAGGACTGAGTATATAAGTTGTGTTTGCAACTTAGAATTAGGATCTCTCCTTCAACCTCTGTAGGTTGTGAACTTGAGCAAGCTAAGGTTAGGGTTTGATCACTTATTTTTTCCATTTTTCTTCTCTCTTAGCCCAGCACTTGCTGGCTAAATATTTTGTAAGCAGTTAGGTATAGTTTTATTTAGTTTTGTAATGGGTCATGTAATCTTTGGGATCTTTGGTTGAGCAGTTGTGCACAAGGCTGCTGCCTTAAGAAATTGCATTGTAGGTAATGTTGATCAATAGAATTTGCACTTTAAATGTTTATTCAATCTATTATTTTCCTATTTGCCTGTAGTTTTGTTCAGGCTATAGCATGCATTTAGGATTTGGGTTGATTGAAAAGCCCATGAAAGCTTGAGCTTGTAGCCCTGGGACCATGGTGGTACTAATAGTTTACATGTTCCTTCTCAGACCTCTGTGGTAAGGATAACCTTTGTGGATAGCCTGTGACTATTCAAGTTGACAGACTATAGCCCTAGGGTGATTCCATGTCCAGATCTAAGAAGAATTCTTCTCCTCTACACTTGAGCTTGTAGCCTGGTGAGAGGTTGTTGTAGGAACTTGCTCTCCTCTATATTACTTGACCAATATCAGATGTTAGATCTGACTTTTTCTGTAGTGATTGCAGACTTGAGGGCTGAGTCATTGCAGGCAATTAGCAGCAATGATCAGCTGCATTTAAGTCCTTTATGAGTTGAAATTCTTATGAATGCTTGCCAGATCTGTAACAGATCTGGGGAGCTTGTAGCCTGGCAAACATAGTGTCTGCAATAGTTTTAATGTTCTGATTTGATCAGTTGGGTGGAGGACATCTATTGGATAATCTGTGACCATTTTAGTCAACAGGTTATAGCCTTAAGATCAATCTACTCCATTTGATCATATTAATTTTCTGATTTTCTTCTTGTGCTTTAATCCTCCCTATTGGATAGTCTGTGACCATTAAAGTGGACAAGTTATAGTCTTAAGGGACCAGGTTGAATTACAAGAGTGAGTTGAATTCTTCTTCCTTGCTGAGATTTTTGATATCACATCAGCAAGAATTCTTACAGAAGCAGATCTAAATCTGAGTTACAAAACTGATATGAATTTGGCCCTTTCTTATCTTTATTTTAACACCATTTTATCTTTATTTTAACACACCACCGTCACTTTCTTCATAACCCTTTCTTAGGATAGGACTACACTTTATTTCTTTTCTTTTTAGTTGGTAATTTAGTGTAGTTATGACACCCAACTCCCTTTTTTTAGGATTGCCAGATTTTGAGGCCTATTATTATAGCCCATTTTGGATTCTAGATCAATTTCTCTGTGGGACAAACTCTTACTTACATAAAACTTGATACAATAGCCCTGTAGCTTGAGGTTGTGTATACTCTAGGTTGCTGATTTCATAGCCATTTCACTCCACCTTTGTCTTCTGATTTTTACGATCTTATCACTTTAATAACATCAGCAAGCACCTAGACATGAAATAACACCAACAGTAGCAGACCGCTAATGTAAGATAGCGGTCCGCTAACTTAAGTTAGCGGGTCGCTACCTTAAGTTAGCAGACAACTATATTAGTTAGCCAACACCAATTTCGGAAGTGATTAAATATGAATTTAAAAGATTTAAATATGGGTTTTAGTTAGGGATTTAGTACCTTTGACAAATGAGCCTTGACAACGTCAAGATCCTTCCGTATTGCGATATTTTAGCTTGCTAAATAGGCTACCTGATCTTGTAGAGACCCTACTTATTCTTGTAGGATCTTCTTGTCTCTCCCGAGCTGCTCAATAGTCATAGCTTGTCCTTTGAGAACCATAAAGGTGCGCTTGAAATTGCCCTTTATCTCTTTAACTGTCATCCGGAGAGATGTGCACTCTTTCCTCAACTCGGTTACTTCATTGATAAGTTGGGGTTGCTTAGCCAGCTGTTCTTTGGTTGACTGCTGCCTACTTTCTGGTTGCTTGCCCTTTGATTCCGGCTGTTGAAGTATAACAAACTCGTACTCATCGTTATCGTCACTGTTATCATCGTGAGGCTCTTAGGCCCTATTTTGAGGATGTGTCTCGTAAGTTAGGACATCGTTTTCATGTATGTTTTCTTGGGTCAGGTCTTTCCTGTTCTCTTTCCATCTCTCTTTCCCTGAAGAAGAGTCGAATTGATCGATATTGTAACTCGTATTTTTCAACATCGAGATCTACGATGATCGAAGACTTAAGAATTTTTTCTCGAAAATAATTTGGAGTCCGGCTGAATTTCAGGCCTTCCCATTTCATCAACCTCAGAAATGGATTTTTCAGTTGAGTACGAGGAGGGGCGACTCCTAGAAAGTGCTCCAATGCCTAAATATGTAGGGTGATATTGCACCCGTAGATGTTATATTACCCCTTTGCCGACCTTTTTGTTGTTTCCCTTTTGACTATCTCCTTCGATATGCACTCCACTAAATTTTTGTAAACTATCAGGCCCCACGAAAACTCGTTGAAAATTTCAAGGTTATCGATGAAATCCAAGTACTGACTATCCACTTCCTGGTATGTGTCCAAAAGTAAGGAGCAGATGAGAAATAACAACGATAATTTAAAAAATTCATCGTTGGAGAGCTGAGCACTATCCAGTATTTCTTCAATAAGACCCCTTTTAGTCAGTTGCCTCTGAAAGAATTTGTATTGAATGGTTTCTTGCTCTGGCACTGCCACATGCTCAGACTCAGGTTTCGTCAACATGTTAAGGCCTAAAATCAATGATATATCGAACTCCTGCAACACTACTTTAGTGTTCTTGACCTTGAACACGTTATCTTAAACGTAGAAGCTCAAAATCGTGTCAATCAAGTCTCCAATGAATACTAATTTATCATAAATCCGAAATAGATGACCGAAAATTGATTTATCTAGTATCCTCTTCCTCTCTTCGTTGTAATGCATATAAAATTTCCTAACACTAACTCCAGCACATTTCTCGAAGGCCTTTAGAGATTTCATCATCTTAGAATCAATCAGTGGTAACTGCAAAAAATATAAGAACAATTAAGTAATAAAAAAAATGAGGATAAAAATAATCCGCTATCTTGCCGCTAACTTAACACCGCATGTTAAGTTAGTGATCATTATCTTAAGTTAGCGACAAGATAGCGGATTATGTGGGGAAGATAGCAGATTAGTATATTTGATAAAAAATATAAAAAAAAATACCTGAAAATTATCTATCGCTATGTTGCTGCATTCTCACCGCTCTCTCCATTTTTACAAAAGTTAAAGTTAAAAGCAAAAAGTGAATAGTGAAATAAAGTTTAACTATATAAAGGATTTTAAACGTCAAGGGTTTTTTAGACATTTAATAGGTTGGTGCTGACGTGGAAATGGCTTAGCTTGGTGTTGGCCTATTCTGCAAAGTTTGAAATTATAAGGCCATTTTTGCAAATGCGCAAACTTATAGGGCCAAAAGTGTAAATTTTCCAAAAATAATGCTCCTCGAAAAGGAAATTTGAGGCAATATAACCATTACTTGCACACGCTTTTCAAGTGATTGCACCGGATTAAATAGAAAGACTTGCATGTATGGCGACCTCTACTATGCGAAAACACCATCTAAACCAATTGATTTAAGGCCATGATTTAAAGATATCAATTGCAAAAGATTAGAACAAAATATAATTTTCATCATTTGATTAAATGAAGTCAAAGGCTATTATATAATTCAACAGTTCGCTATAATATATCATATGACAAGTATCGTGGTTTCTCCAATTTTATGTACCATAGATCTATTGATCATGAATTTTAAATCGGCCCATATTGCATTTTTACATATCACGTTTTCCTAAAATACTAAGTCTTTCCTTAAATTTGGTGCAATCACTTGAAAAGCGTGTGCAAGTACTGGCTCCTATAACTTTACAATGACCATATACCTCGATTAAGCTAATGTGTCATTATATTATGAACAGATATTAGGCGGACCGTGTCATTGGTCATCAATATTGCGTAATAGCATCCATAGCAAACATCTTCATCAATCCGAGATATCCAAGTGGCAGGTTGGTTCCTGTATATATATATTCTTTAACAATTACTAGCACATCCGATTCATATGCACCATTGAAAATGTGGCTAAAGTTGTCCAAAATCAAAGTACCAGGTTTGTGGGGCGTCACCTTATCTTTGAGGATCTTAAAATAAAAATTAAACCACTTTCCCCACGGCGGGACAACCCAAAACGGGTATTATTTTCGGTGTCACATCCCATGTGGCATGTAATCTGCTATCTGCTCATATATATATATATATATATATATATATATATATATATATATATAGATATAAAGAGAATTGGGTGGCTAAGAATTTCGTTGAACCAACTTTTAAAATGGCTCAAATATCCTAATTTTTTCAAATGCATTCTTCTTTTTTTAAGTTAGATATTTTTAAAAATTAAAAGTTAAGTTTGTCCTCTTATCTCAATTTACTTATTTATTTCCTCAATTTTAGAATTGAAGTATGAAAACATTTATTTTGTGTACCTACTTTATAGGGTGGCATCTGAAGCTTCTTAAAGATAGATTATTGCTGCCTTTGATTGTTTACAGGAATTTATGTTGTGTGTGAAAACTTATTATACAAAGGTGCTAATCATTACACTAAGCGTAGGGTAGCAAAACCCATACGCTTATGTGTAAGTTAGTAAAGCTTACCAAACTTACCCTTTTTTTTTTCTCGCACATTTTGATCGAGAACAACTGAATCAGAAGAGAGAGAGAGAGAGAGAGAGAGAGAGAGAGAGAGAGAGAGAGAAGGGTAATGGTGTTTTTTGAATCAGAGATCTCTCAGCTCACGTCCAAGATCTCCATCTTAGGCCAGTTTCAATCTTTGTTCTTGAACTTTTGTGGAATTTCATTCGGGTTTTTGTTTCTTTGCTGCAAATTTTATTTTTGATAAATTAGGTTTTCTATGCCCTTTTGTTAGGGTTTTATTTTTTGCTTCTATTGTTTTTTGTGTGGGGGATTTGTTTCTAGAATTACTTTTATTTGATTAGGGTTTTTGTTTCTTTGCTTCAAATTTTTATTTTTTATAAATTAAGTTTTCTATGCTCTTTTGTTAGGGTTTTATTTTTGGCTTTTATTTTAGAGCCTTCTGAGAGTTTTTGGCTCCTCACATTTAGAATGAGTGTTTTTTTTTATTAGGGTTTTTTTTGTACTTAATTTTTTCATTTTTTTTCCTTTAAAACCAATATTTGTAATTTATTCGGTGAGGTTTTTATTTTTTTCCTTGAAAAATTAAGCACAAAAAAATTAGTTATTTATATTCCCTGGTTTCATTTAAAGCAATAATGAATCATTTGAAATAAATAATAAGTTAGGCTACATTGGCCCAACTATATGTGACAAAGAAGATGATAGCATTTTCATTCGAAAGCCAAAAAGACGAGCTGTTTGAAGTGTTTATTCAAGAGAATGAGAAGAAGGGTAAAGGTCATACAAGTGATCAATAAACATTTGAGCCGTTTGATGGTGTAATATCTCGAGAATTTGAGCGTCAAACAGTGACCTCGAGATCCGTGCCTGACTGGTCGTACGTTTGACCATGTGATGGTCGAACAGTGGACTCATGAAGTGATGAACAAATGCGATGTCAATGTGAACTAAGTATAGAGTTAGAGTCTAGTTAATTGTCACGTACACCTATCTCTGGTGTATGTGCTTAACACACAAGCTGGAAAGTGGATAAAAGGATTTAATAACCTAGGTTTCATTGTTTGGTTGGTAAAGAGAGTTAAGAAGAGAGATAGAGAGAGAGAGAGAGCCAAGGTGAGTTAAAGGGAGTTAATGTGGCTGGATTGAAGGGAAGATTGAGCAATAAATGTCGGATTCAACATGATTGGATTCGTGGGAGCCAAAGCTGGAACCCTAGCCATTCAAATCAACCATTCAATCAATTAGGAGATTAATTTGAGGTGAGTTTTATTTAAATTAAATGCATAGTTTTGATGATTAAATTCAGTTAAGGGTAGTCAAAAATCATAGATTTAAATGGATAGAAAAGAAAGAAAAGAGAGAGAAAATATTTGGAAGAACAGCCCGAAAAGGAGCTGAGTTTTGGCCAAATCGATTAATCGATTTTGAGAATCGATTAATCGATTTTGGTCTTGAAGTTGAAAAAGCAAGGATGCCCGATTTCGATTAATCGATCTGAAAATCGATTAATCGATTTGAAAATTGACTAAACGACTGAGTACCTCCAGTGGCTGGAGAAATAAGACTTGGGGAAATCGACTAATCGATGTGGAAAATCGATTAATCGATTTGGGATCGACTAATCAATTTTAGATTTTCGACTGCTCTATTTGATAATCGATTTAACCATTTTGGGGATTTCGATTAATCGATTTGGGATCAACTAATCGATTTTGGATTTCGATTAATCGATTTTGAGAATCGATTAATCGATTTAGGGTCTCGATTAATTGATTTTGGAGATCGATTAATTGATTTTGGCAGTTTGACTTGATTTCTTAATTGGACCTTGGGGTTCATGGAGGGTCTAAGTCCTTCTCTATTGCATCTTTAGTGATATGTTATATGTGTTATGATGTACCATAGGTGGTATGTATGAGAGCAATCATAAGGAGCCGTGTGGGACCTTGATGTTTGGACCTTCAGAGACCTGAGATAGGGAACACCTTAAACATGTACTTTAATTGTAAGAGCATGTATGTAGTGATATAGAAATCAAATTTGAAAATATTTTAACTGTGTAAATTTTTATAAAAAGGGTGCGTGTGTGACACTAAGAAAGTAAATGAGAATGAGACATCCCGGGGGATGGAAAAGTGATAAAGGCATCAGTGTGATGCCTGTAACTGAGACCAAGTAAGCTAATGAAAATGAGGCATCCCCAGGGGATGAGAAAGTGATAAAGGCATCAGTGTGATGCGAGTAATTTAGACATCACAGGGATATAAATAAGATTGGATAACTACTGATAAAGCCTAACTGATATAAAGTAGCACTTTTACACGGTGAATAACTATATGTAAAGCACATGATATTTTTATTATTTAAGGTTTGAGTAGAATACCCCACCGACGTGACGGGATACCCATGACTGACTCGACAGGATATCCGTGACCGCACGGCTGCCAATCTGCATAATGCACGGAGGTTTATCCGCATAAGAAGCATCCTGTGGGATGTTGAGATGAGATTTAATCCCGCCGCTTATGAGAAAGGGGCTTGGGTAGTATTCCCAGGGAATACATATAACAACTGTCTATTTAGACGACGATAGAGGGTATTCCATCGGGGCTCGATGCTATATTGCTCGGGGACTACTTAAGTTGAAGATTTAAGTTTTGCTTTAGGCCTAATCAGTGTAATTCATGAACAGTTTGAGAATAAATGAAACATGCAAACCACTAGTAAACTTTAAGGCATAATTGTCATCTTTTAAACTATTTTTTCATCAAATGCATAGATACATCATGCTTAGAATATCATAGAATATATGTGAGATTTTAGCTTATATGTTCATTGTGTTGTTCCCTATTGAGCTAGGATGTAGCTCACCCTTTAGACTATACGTCGCAGGTCCAGTGCTAGCAGCGGCCGAGGCTTTGGGGGACGTAGATCCAGGTGATTCGGATTACGTGCCTAGGGATGAGTTGGAGCCCCCTCCTGAGGACTTCTTCTAAGAGACTCCGCTGAGTACTTTGGGAGAGTAGTTTTGAGAGCTCATTTGCACGGCTTGGTATGTCAAGCCTTTATTTTGATAAACAATGTAATTAATTGATATATTCTTTTTGGCAAACCATCTGGAGTGATTTGTTTATCACTGATGGTTCGGATTGGTTCTTTGTTCATGCAGTGGTATGAAAGTAGAACTGTCTTTTGAGTTTATACTTAGAATAGTATTTTGCTTCCGTATCGTGTAGTTATTATTCCATTTTGTCTTAATATTGCTTGTTATACCAATGTTCCGTACATAGCCATGGGGCACGGTCTAGAGGATCGTACTGATGAAACGGATTTTGGGGTGCCGAAATTCGAGCTGTCACAGATGGTATGCCCTTGGTCTGACAAAAAACTATTTCCTTTGTTTGATTCAAAGGAAAACTTTGTGGCACCTGCAGGTGCCCGTGCCCAAAGGTCGCTTTGAAGGTTGATAATCTTTAATGTTGGCGGGGAAACTCCCATCTTTTATGTTTACTATGGGTTTGTATTAAAGTGCACAGGCGGTATACTGCATGGATAAATCTCAGTTCTGCAAAGTCCAAAGTGTATGGGCATGGATTTTACAAAAAAGGAATCTATATATTTAGGAATTTGTATATTCTACACTTATATGAATGCAATCACTCAAATTTGAACTCTTTTATGCTGATCTTCTAATGTATTTCATACTCACAGTTCCTTGGTAGTTCCACACCTTTTTCTGCTTTTCACAATGAGGGAGCTCACTTCAGCATGATTATTTCTCCCATAAGGGGCTTTTTACAAGTATATTTTTTTACTTGTTATAAGCACCATTACTTGCATAAAAATGTGTGCATGTTTCACCGCGATAAGTTTTGTAAAATATAGTTTTCAATAATTTTTTTCGGTAACCCAAAAGTGAACGCCAAACATAATATGAGATCATGTAGGTGGTTGTAAAAGTTCTTTGAAAATTATAGTCGTTCCAACTTTTCGTGTGATTTTAAGTTTTACGATGGGATAAGCTGAGTTTAAGGACCAATCATAATTCTGATAGACAATGTTAACAGGGATGCCGCCACCAAGAAGATGAGTCAATAGACTTGCTTTAGTTGCATCTAAGTAATTGAGGATCCGCGTTAGGATATCATTTTCTAGTCCAAAATCCAAGTTGTATCTTCCAAATGGAATGAGGCACATCAGGAAAATTTCTTATTTCCTTCTTGAAATGTTAAATTTTTTACTTCATTTTCTTTATGAAAATTTTATGTTTGACAAGCCCAACTTAGATAAGCAAGGATAGGATTTTCTGCTTAAGTTTCTTGCCTAAAATCAGGTTATGATGGGGATTTGTTGGGCTTGTAGCCCAATGGAAGGTTAGGAATAGGGTAAATAGGGAAAGGGGGTTTTCCATGAGATGAGAAAGGAGAACAATTAGCCCCACATGAGGTTAGTGAAAAATTGATTATCAACATTGCAACCTATAGATTGCCGGTTCAATCCCAGCTTACCCATCCCAAAAATAAATAAATATATTGCGAAAAAAAATATTGGGCCGTATAAGTTACATCCTTCTTTACATATGTAAGTACATAAAGAATTGATCATCCAAAACATCGTTAAAGTGTTTTTGCATCAATCACAGATTTAGGCATGACAGGTGATAAAAACCTTAATTACTTCGCTTGTTTGCTTGCTCAATTCAGCGCGGGGGGGGGGGGGGGGGGGTGGTAGGATGAGTTTTAACAGTTTTTATTAATTTTATTATCAATATTTGCATTCTTTAATAAAAGAAACACAAATGACCATTTGGTTAGCTTGAAATTCTAAAAATCATAAGGTCTTAGGTTAAAATCTCCTCTCTGTGTTGTTCAAATTTTGTTTTAAAACTAAACAATTAGCAATAACCAAATTTGCTTGTCATCCTGAATCGAACCAAATTGAACCGCGAACTGGTTCACTATACCTAATTCACGGTTCGGTAGGAGAATGAGTGAATTAAGTAACATAGATCAAAACCAAACCCGAAAATTTTCTCTTCTGATATATTCCGTTCTTCCCTAGAATTGAGTTTTACTTTTTAACAGCCATCGCCTACTAATTGAATTTAAGATTATTCCAAATTTAGAAGACACTAAATTCCAAAACTTTAACAAATAATCTTGATTATCCTTATAGTGTATCCACTTAGCCTCATGTAATCCGTAATCCTTCAGATTAATTTCGAATGTTTTGTTATGTGTATTATAGTTGTTTTAGCAAGAAAGAAAGAAATGAAGGAAACATCTTAATCTGCATTACGGCTTACCACTTGATGATCCTGATGAGATAAACAATCCTTTTCTCCAAGTCCATCTCAACCCCATCCCTGAGAAAGAATACTCTTTTTTGCGAATCGTAATTTTGCTTCAATTCCTTGGCCAGAGAAGAATCGCACCTTTGGGCTCGACCGACTCCCATTGCAAAATCCGAAGTTGATTAGAGGGTTAACTTTCTGTTAGCATTTTCATCTAGATCAATTGTTCCTACCGGTTTTATCAACGGATGTATTCACACACAGTGATTAATCACATATCTCTTATGGTGGTCTTGTTGTGTGAGTTTATTATGTTGTTTTTGCTATTGATAGTGCTTTAGTTTTCTACATACACATCCTTTGGTTTTCCATGGGTTGCCGTCATTTGATTGGTCTCCCGATGAGATTTTTGGTTTGTGGTGATGGATCATTGGACAGTGGGTCTGAATCTCAAAATGACTTCATAAGAGAAGACCAACACAAAAGAGAGCAAAACAACAATAAAAAAAAGGTAAAAATAAAACATTACAATAAAATAACAACGCAATCAAAATTCAAAGCAAAAGCAAACCAATTTTAAGAGGATGAACGACTAGTGAGCAAGATAATTAAAACCTATTAAAACAAAAGCTAAAAAACTAAATGTCAATAAATAGAAAATCTAATAATTTTGAGAGAGAGAGAGAGAGAGAGAACCCAATTCAGTAGATATACTAAACAATTTGAGCTAAAAAAACGCAAACAAATAGTAATAACCAAAGTTAATTAGTTTGCTCAGTTTAGATTTTGGGTCGCAATTTGCAATTCGCCACTATCAAGCAAACCCGATTCACTAGGGGTAGGATAAGTTTTAAACGTATATATTGATTATATAATAAATTTGAATTGATAATAAAAGAAATCCCAATGACCACTTGATTAGTTATAAAACTTTAAAATCAAAGGTCCTAGGTTCAAATCCCTCTCAATGCTTTCAAAATTTTGTTTCCAACCAAAATAATACTAATTCAATTCGTTTGTCACGCCTAATCAGACTGATTTGACGTACCCAATTTGTGTTTCACTAGGTGAATTAGCGAATTAGGTAACATAGGTACTAATAACTATACATAAGAATCTTGTAAAGCAAAATGAATCAAAACCTAATTCAGTAAATACACTTAGAACACTTGGAGCTAAAGAAACCCAAAGAGAAGTATATCTAGGGGTGGAAGTTCGGTTAACTGAACCGAAATGTTTCGGCTCCCTCCCCCCCCCCCCCCCCACCAAAGGAGAAAGGTGAGTTTGGTATGGTATCAAAGTCACCTTTCAGAAAGTAGTATAGCGTGTTCTGTTTTGTTGTTTTATGGTATGAATAAGACTCCTTTTTCTCCTTCTAAATATGAAAGCATGACCTAGTGAATAATATGTAACGATTGTAAATTCCTAAAGAGTAGAAGAAAATATACGACATAGTTGAACATAGCTTCTAATCCAGCTGCAATTCTTCCCTTCGCTTTGCTCTAGGGCTTTTGGAAGAGTAGAGAACACAACATCACTCATCCTCACAGAGTAAGAGTCAACTATAACATCATCCAATGTTGCATGCGCTACCAAGAACTTTTAGGTTATCAATGTGCATGACATTCTAAGAAAGCAGAGATGAGAAATGCAGCCAAGGGGCTCACTAACATAAGCTTTGATGGACTGGAAGCTCCCTTAGCTAGGTAGATCACCATGGAATCAAGACACTCAACCACATTATTGACTTGGTCATGACTTATAAGTTATTAAATTAATCAAATCATGTGCCTAGATATCTAAATTGGTGATGACGATGACGAAAAGTTGGCTTTTGTGAGACCAAATGGGAACAAAGATTTCAACAGTGGTGGGTGGTTGCTAGAGATCCTTGACGGGCATCCAACAAGTGGGTAACATTATCTCGACTTCTGGGTTTGTGGCAAGGGCCTCCATTAATGTGGTTCAATGTACCTTCAAGCAACTTTCGGGCCATTGAATTAGGTTTTCTACTTGAAGAACACTTCTAGGCATGTGTATTGTCTTCAAAAAAATTGGGAATCAAAAGGGACCCAGATCAAATAAAGGTCCAGATTTTATGTAAAACTCACTAATATCTATTCTCAATCTGAAAAAGAATCCATCAAAGATGAAAAATGCAGAAAGAAAACCAACAAAAAAATACGTGGACTAGTTCAAAAAATCAAACTAAATTCAAAACAAACGGAAGAGAACCCACCATTTATTGTCGCTTGTTTCATCACCAACTCTATTAAACACCCACGAAAGGTCTTGAAAAATGAATCCAACCCATGTGTGGGTGTTGGCTATATAATCAATCTTTTGAAACTAATTTTGCATATGTGGGTCCCTAGCCTTTTCACCATAAAGAACCCAAAAAACCTCCATAAGTAAAACCATAAAGAGAACAAATTTTTGAAAAATGATACAAGAGATTACTATCTTCTCTCCGGTGGCTTTTTAATATGACTTCATTGGCATGAAAAAGGAACAGAAATTTTAAATATAATTATATTGGAAAAGCAAGGAATAATCTGAAAAACGGTTTGGTAAGATTCCACTCAATCCACCTGCTACAAAGAATCTATAGGTACAAGGATATTTGAATTTGATAAAATAAAGCATTTAAAAAGAGAGAGAAACTGTCTATACTTAATGCAGAAGTAGTTTTGATTCATGATTTATATTTTCTTTCAATATTTATTTGCATAACCAAAATTAATTAAAAACCTTAGGTGGTTATTGAATAACAAATTTTTCATCCAGAAAAAATTTGATCCCTGTTGCATATAATTCCTAAAAGAGGAAAAAAAAAATTTGCTCCATACCACTTTCACATGGTGAGAGATTGTTAGACATCCAATATACAATTTATGAGCATGGATTCAAAGCTCAGTTCCTCTGTTTATGAGCAGCCTGAGTTTCTTATGAACGACCCATATGTAAATTATGAGAATGGTTCTGAAACTCAATACCTCAGCTTACAACTTACCACAATACCAAAACATGTTGATCGCTATTGCAGTATAGTTCCCAAAGTGGGAAAAAAGATATGCTCAACACCACTTTCTCATAACTGGAGATTAATGATCAAAAAGTAGCTTAAGAGCGTGGTTTGAACGCTCAATAGTCAGCTTATGAGAAACTTAACAGATAAACCCGAAACCACGTAGGGAGATTGAAACCCTTCATGATCGTAGTTATGCTCAATTTTTTGGGCTTGGCTGTTTTGTAGTTATTGGTAATGGTTAGTTTTAGAAAATTATATATATATATATATGCATAAACTAAGACTTACAATATTATCATGGAATCGTACGAACACGTTGGCTTGTATTCTTTTTACGGTTTGCCGCCTATAACACAAGGTAATCATGGCTGCCCATGTCTAAGTTACAGAGCCCCTGGTATGTATACAAGTCAGCTTAAATTTTTATTATTTATTGTTTCTCAAATATGGTTGGCATCCATTTTTTGTCTATCTGCTAAACAATCATGAGTTTTTGGTTTTGGGTCATCCATTGATCTAAGGTCAGCCTTGATTGGGTGTTACACCAAATGGCTACTACTTGATTGCTATTTCTGTTTATGGGTTTCCTGATTAAGTGTCTCAGTTTGCAATAATGTAATAATATATTTGTGTGGATAAGAAACCCAAATGGTTGTGTTTGTGGATTTGATTAGCTTTCATTGGAATTTAAGAGTGGGTTTTTGAATAAATGACTTTGAACTGGAGCATTGACGATATGATTTGATTAGAGTAGTTCAACTTGACCTATAATTTTTATCTCTGATGATACATAACATGCTCAAATTGCACTCCTCATACATGTGTTCTTCCTTCACACAGGATTCCAACATTACCGAATTTATTAAATGCATGTCAAGGTGTGTAGGGAAGGCATTCTACTTCATGATTAAAGTAAATCTTTGGGAGAACACTGCAAAAAAGGGATTCTCCTACAACTGCATTGAACTTTTTGAACCTACGGGTTAAGAGGGTTCAACTTAGAAGAAAATGCTTCGTACTTGTTTCTCGCCATTTCTGACTATTTCCTACAAGCACAAATTCTTATTTAATTTTCTGATGTAGGAAATGATGGACTAAAATGACTTTCTTTACACTAATTTCAATGTGGGTTTTTGTTTATTGCTTTCTTTTCTAAAATAGATAGCTTAGGATATCTTCTCGGTGTCCCCCCTTTAAAGTTTCTCCTCTTTTCCATATTATGAGATTATAAGCATCATTTCCCATCACTTGAATTTGTACTTGTTCATATCTCTTACATGTGACCAAACATCTACGATGAAAATCCAATTACTTGATATCACAATATCGTTCCCACTTAGCTATTTGTTTCAAAAAAAAAAAGGGCGCCATACATATGACTAGTGTATATATATATATGGGAAAAGGGAAAATGCGCTCGGGGGTAGAGATTTCTCTGCGCTGGCGAACACGTGAAAAGTGCTTTTGCACTAACTCGGGTTAGCCATAGCTGGGGTTTCCTAGTGTCAGTGGTAGGTAAAGTAGGCAGTAGGGGAATTAGAATGACTATACCTGACGGGTACCGGAAGGAAGCGTTGTTCCCAAGGGAAAGGTCTTGTTGAATGCAAACGCGTAATTTTTTTCAAAAATTCGTACAGGTTCCTTCTTTTTCCCTCCTTATTCAAGTTCATCCTCTCTATGATTTTATTTCCTCTCGTTGGCTTGTAACTTTCTCGCTTTCCCTGGAGCTCTGATTGGATAGAAGCGTAAAGAAACAACTTTCTCCTTTTTCCTGGAGAGAGGCACTGGATAGAAGCATAGAAGAGGCAACTTTCACAAAAATCCATGAGTGCATACTGGATAGAAGCGCAAAAGAGACAAGTTTCTCTATTTTACAGATATTAACAAAGAAGCTGACTACATAAAAGATGAACTTAGGAAACATCTAGAACGATAAAGTATTTTTTGTTAAAAGCGTCGGCGATTATTTAGGAAGCGTCGTCGCTTCATGTTTGAAGCGTCGTCACGTATTAACTAAAGCATCGGTGCTTACATCATTAGTGTAGCAACGTTTGGTACGTCGTGTTACAATAAAAAAGTATATTCCATAATCTTTCTTTTTTTGACTTTCGTCTTCAAGACCCTTTTATCATCGGATTTTCTTCTCTTTCTTGTAGAATGATGTTCAGTAATTAGTCTCAGTTTATATGAATACAAACACTTTTTTTCAATTTCATGAAGACTGAAGAGGGATAATTCCAGCTTTTCAGGATAATTTCACGAAATTTAGGGGCGATGGCGCTTTCATTTAGAGGCGATGACGCTTCCAATTAGAAGCAATAACGCTTCTAATTAGAAGCAATAGCGCTTCCATTTTGAAGCGATGACACTTCTATTTAGGGCAAACACTTCATCTTAGCGGCATTATTATTAGCAGCGTGATTATTAATATATTCATAAATTAAAGCTACCAGCACTTCGAAAAGAGAAAGGAGAGACATCAGCAAAGCGCTAGTAATACAAAAGCAGAGATTGTTTTAATATATTCATATATTAAAAAAAAAGAACAAAAAACTGTACAAGAAACGCTCGGTTCATATCAATACAATCTCTGCCTCAGCTACCACTAATATTCAAGGGCCTCAAGGCGCAGGTCGAAGAGCTAGCCCTAATATTCAGGGTGCAGTCGCATCTTATTAATAGCGCAAGTGCTTCCGTTAGACTACTTGTCACATCACTGAATAAAATAAGATGAAATAAATTTTTTTTATAAATCATGCATTCGAAGGTTTCATTCATAACTCAAAATTGTTTCTTTATACATCTTTCTTTACACTATCTCTATTTATCGTAAATGGGTCTGATAAAATTCATGATGATTCTGATGTATTAGACGATCTAGCGGACCCTGATTCAGCCCTTGATGAGGTTACTGCAAGCATCCGTACGAGCAAGGTCTTCATGAATATTCAGTATTTTTCTTATGAAAAATTTAAAAGTAGGCTTTAGTACTATTGCATCTACCTTCTTATTTTTTCATTTGGCAGTTGAAAGAAATGAAAATCACGTGTCATCTAAATCTAGAGTGGGCCGAGACAATGGAGACGAAGAGGCTGAGGCCGAGGCGGCATGAAGATGGGAATGAAGGAGCATGAAGAAGGGAATGAAGGGAGGAACATCGTCGGAGAAAGGGAGGAGCAAGGGTAAGAAGGAAAAGTGAAGAATTGAGGAAGGGCAAGAAGGAGAAGTGAAGAATTGAGGAAGGGAAAGAAGGAGAAGTGAATATTTACAAAGATTAATATGAAAGTTAATATTTACAGAGATTAACAAAAAAGCTGATTAAATAAAGGATTAACTTAGGAAAAATCTAGTCAATGACTGATACGGTACAGTTTGTCATGGACGCTTCAAATTTGAAGCATCATCGCTTCAATTACGGGCGATGGCGCTTCTTGAGTTAAGCGGTGCACCTTTCGTGCAGTCTTGTCCAACATAATTTATTGTAGTGACTGTTTGTATTCCAAGCGTCGTGTCAAGCGGCGTGTCAGTGGCCTTACGATTTTCGAAGGGTGTGCCATCTTTTCTCGCATAATTTGTGTCGACACGTCATCTCCCTGTCTCAAAAATGATTCCCGAGGAGCTTCAAATTGTAGATTTTGTTATATATTTTTTTAGTAGCTTAAAAACTCGAAGCGTCATGGGAAAGGGCAGCACCTAAGCTATCCCTAATATTCGATATTTTTTGTTAAAAGCGTCAGCGCCTATTGATAAAAGTGTGGGAGCTTTATTAGGAAGCGTCATCGCTCATTAACTGAAGCGTCGACGCTTACATCATAAGTGTAGCAGCTTCTGTTTCCGAAATCGCTTTATCGTCGGATTTTCTTCTCGTTCTTGTTCAATGAAGTTCTATACAGTAAAGTTTATCATGGACACTCCAAATTAGTCAAGGATTGATAAGGTAATGTTTGTCATGGACACTTCAAATTTGAAGCGTCATCGCTTCAAAATGTGGACGGGGACGTTTCTTGAGTTTAGCGGCTCCCCTTTCGTGCAGTCTTATCTAACATAATTAATTATTGTGACTGCTCGTATTCCAAGTGTCATGTCATCGCCTCTAAGTGGCGTGTCAGTAGCCTTACGATTTTAGAGGGGTCTGTTATCTTTTTTTGCGGAATTCATTTCGACACGCTCATTAATTGAAGCATCGGAACTTATATCATTAGAGCAGCAGCTTCCGTCTCCAAAACCCTTTTATCGTCGGACTTTCTTCTCTTTCTTGTACAGTGATGTTTTGTAATTAGTCTCAGTTTATATGAATACAAACACTTTCATTTAATTTCATGAAGAGGGATAATTTCAGCTTCTGAGGATAATTCCACGAAATTTAAGGCAATCGCTTCCATTTAGAGGCGATGGCACTTCTAATTAGAAGCGATGACACTTCCATTTAGAAGTGATGACACTTTTATTAAGGGGAAGCGCTTTGTCTTAACGGCATTACTAGCGGCGTAATTATTAATGTATTCATATATATTAAAGTTATCAGCACTTTGGAAAGAGAAAGGAGAGACATCAGTAAAGCGCTAGTAATACAAAAGCAGAGATTGTTTTAATGTATTCATATATTAAATTAAATAAGAACAAACTGTACTACAAAAACTCGATTCATATCAATACAATCTATGCCTCAAGGCGCAGGTCGAAGCGATTGCCCTAATATTTAGAGCGTACTCGCTTCTTATTAATAGCGCAAATGCTTCTTCTGGACTACTTGTGACATCACTGAATAAAATAAATATTTTTTTACAAATCATGCATTAGAAGGTTTCATTCATAACTCAAATTTATTTCTTTACATCTTTCTTTATACTGTCTCTATTTATCGTAAATGGTTCTGATAAAATTCGTGATGGTTCTGATGCGTTGGATGATCTAGCGGACCCTAATTCAGCCCTTGATGAGGCCACCGCAAGCATCTGTATGAGCAAGGTCTTCCCGGAGATTCAATACTTTTCTTATGAAAGTTTTGAAAGTAGGCTTTAATACTAGTGCATCTACCTTCTTTTTTTTTCATGTAGGCATTTGAAAGAATTGGAAAGCACGTGTCATCTAAATCCAGAGTGGGCCAAGACAGTGGAGATGAGGAGGCTGAGGCCGAGGTGACATGAAGATGAAAATGAAGGGAGCATGAAGAAGGGAATGAAGGGAGGAACATCGTCGAAGAAATGGAGCAAGGGTAAGAAGGAAAAGTGAAGAACTGAGGCAAGAAGGAGAAGTGAAGAATTGAGGAAGAGAAAGAAGGAGAAGTGGAGAATTGAGGAAGGGTAAGAAGAAGTGAAAGAATTGACAATGGGGGGCAGGAATGATAAAGAAAGGAAGGTGAAATTGGTGTGCAAGGGTGAGTAGGAAAGAGAAAGAAGGGAGGAGGAGCATCGTCGGAGAAAGGGAGGAGCACGAGTAAGAAGGAAAGATAACGAAGGGAGGTGATGCATTGGACGATCTAGCAGACCTTAATTCAGCCCTTGATGAGGTCATCGCAAGTGGAGGTTGTGGCTGTGGCGGAAGAGGAAGAAGTGGAGGAACATTGGGGATGACAACCAGCTCGTTGTCGTCGGGGATGTCGAGAACCAAACAATCATATGAACTGATACAACGTCGGCGCGCAAGACGGTAGCTCGTTCGCAAACGGTTGAGACACATTTCCCCTTGAGCTGAAGAAGATGAAATGCTAATCTAAGGAGATACAGAAGAAGAAAAAATGAAGAGTAGATGCTTTGAGATCCTTTCAATAGAAATTTTCTCATGCAACCTCATTAAATAGACTGTTGTGTGCACTACCACTTCATATTTATTGCATACAATTGTTCGTATTCCAAGCGGAGTGTCATCGCTTCTAAGTGGCATGTCAGTGGCATTATGATTTTTGAGGGGTGTGCTATCTTTTCTCACAGACTTTGGTCGACACGTCATTTCCCTGTCTTGTTCGTATTTCAAGCGGTGTGTCATGGCTTCTAAGCAGCGTGTTAGTGGCGTTACGATTTTCGTGGGGTGTTGTGCTGTCTTTTCCCGCGGACTTCGGTTTGACACATCATCTCCCTCTGTTATTTGTATTTTAATACAAAGCACTATTTAGACTTCCTTCTCAGCTATCCAATAAAAACCGACTCATGACAAAGCGCCGACGCTGCTACAAAGAGCGGCTGCGCTTCCAAAAGAAACATCATCGCTTGAGAAAGGAAGCGTCATCGCCATCAGATAAGACTAAATTGCATCTATATCGAAGTCATAGCTTAAAACCCGAAGTGTCATGGGAAAGGGCAGCACATAAGTTATCCCTAATATTCAGTGGTTTTTGTTAGAAGCGTTGACGCTTATTTATAACAACATCGACGCTTTATTAGGAAGCGTCGCCACTTCATGTTCGAAGGGGTGTGCTATTTTTTCCCAAAAACTTTATTTTGACACGTATCTCTTTGTCTCAAAAATAATTCCCGAGGAGTTTCAAATTATAGATTTTGTTGTATTTTCGCCTGATCTTATCCAACATTAATTATTCCAGCAGCTATTCGTATCCCAATAGAATTTGTTGTACTTTTTTTTTTTTTAAATATATGAATACATTAATACAAACTCTGCATTTGTCATTTAAATTAATATAATATGTGCTTTCCAATATACTAGTAGCCCTGATAATAATGAAGGTAATAATAATGCCTCTAGGTTGAATAACTAGCTCTAATAACAAGCGTCATCGCTTCTTATAGGAAGCGTCTACGCTTCTAATATGGAACGTCATCGCTCATGTTCGAACCTCATTATTGCCAATTCGACTCGTCATTGCTTTGAAATATGAAGCGGATTGTGTTGAATTTTTGCACAGTCTTATCTAACATTAATTACTGCTCGTATCACAATAGAAATGCCTTTTTTCTCAGAAAATATGAAAACGCCTTTTTGCCTTCCAAAAATAATAATGCCTTTAGATTGAAGCGCTGGCTCTAATTACAAGCATTATCGCTTCATATAGGAAGCATCTTCCATACTAATTTAAAGCGTCGTCACTTGAAAAGCAGGTCTTAATAATATTCAGCGCACTTCATATCTATTTCATCGATGCTAATATTCAAGGCGTTGTTGCTTCCTTGACTAAAGAGCTACGTTTGTATTACTCAGAACATAAACAAACTACGAGATACCCTAAAATTTATACAGAAAATAATACAGAAAGAGAATAATGCACAAAAAAATAAAATTTCTATTAATATTGAAAGAACTATTTACAGAGAATAACCAAACTGATTACATTAAAGATAAACCCGTTGGACCACCAAAAGGAACTTGAGATTAGAGACTTTGACGTCATTGAAGACGAGCTCGAGCTTTTTAAGTTTTTGCTGCAGAGAGCAAAGATTTATGAAATAATGGTTATCTTCACTTCTAAACCTGGGTTGTCTCTATTCACGGAAGCGAACGTTCGTTCTAAATTTAATAGCATTCCTAAGAGCTTCTTCATGTATTATAATATTCCTCAAGAGGTAAGGTTTATGATGGAGATCTGTGTCGGAACCTTTTCCATTTTTTTTCTCATGAAGAGAGATGACTCCACATTCAGCCATTGACAAGGTGATCGCAAGGATCCGTAAGAGCAAGGACTACACTTTCGATGACTGACGACCAAAGATATGCCGATAAAGTGGAGACGAGTACGCTGAGGAGGAGGATAGGTTAAGGATTGAGCATGAACAGAGGAGGAGCAAGGAAGGGGTCTTACAATTTTGGCTCCATCAAGAGAGATGGTTCCCTATTGTTATAAATTTTCAACCCACCATCTTGGTAGAGGAAGTCGCACAGACGACACAACGTTCGATGGTGAGGTTGGGGACATCGTGAAGAAATGAGGGAAGGTGAGAAGTTGGAAAAAAGGTCTGTTTGGGATGAGGTTTACGGCAATGGGGGTGTCGGTAGAGGATTCAGTGACTGGAATGGGTCGCTGGCGCTTTAGCTTTTCTAGTCTCTTTATTGCAGCCAGAAGTTTGACACATTGCTTTCCAAGGATTCGATCAAGCCTACTACTTAGTTCGTCATGATCTGGTTCTTACACCACGGGGTTAAGGCTTGGAGATGAAGAAAGACGATGGGTTTGGAATGAAAAGAGTTTGTAACGGGACGTGGCTCTATAGGGAAAACGGCTAGGGTTTAAAACGTCACTTCGAAATAAATTTTGAGGGTCGATGGAGGAACCTCTCTCGAATACCGGGCCATTGTTTAATGTTACCCATGGAACTTGTTAGTAGCAGCGTCATCGCTTTGAATGAGAAGCGTCATCGCTTCAATAATGAGCAGTGACACTTCTTGGCCTAAGCG
Organism: Chloranthus sessilifolius; assembly: GCA_021018995.1. Lineage (NCBI taxonomy): Eukaryota > Viridiplantae > Streptophyta > Magnoliopsida > Chloranthales > Chloranthaceae > Chloranthus > Chloranthus sessilifolius. The sequence goes on along the minus strand of CM037584.1, from coordinate 91,762,329 downwards.
GGGTTTCATTTATTAGGAATTTCGAGGACTCGGAAATTATAGACTGTGTTGTCTTTTCATGCAGTCTTTTCCAACAGAATTTATTACAATGATTGTTCGTATCTCACCCAATAAACACGATTCTAGTGGAGCTTCAAATGGTAGATTTTGTTGTATATCATGGGCCAACCATCAGACGTTTATCCTTCCAATCTTCCACCGCAACAAATCCTTAAGTAAAACGCATCGTCGCTTCCAAATCGAAGCGTTATCGATACGAAATCGCTTCTAAATCGAGGATTGTGTTGTAATTTTACCCGGGCGTATCCCAATAAACGTACAAGTGTAAGTTGACACTTACACCTCATTACGAAGCGATGACGTGGCTACAAAGAGTGATTACGCTTCAAATTACAAGCCCACTTCATTCTTACGCGTCATCGCTTTCAACTAGAGCTTATAGTATATTTACAAATCTGTAAGTTTTGGGAGAATATAGACAAAAAGAATTTCTCTATTAACTTTCTCTCTTACAGTCTTGCTGTATGAGTAGATTAATACAAACTCTGCTTTTTTTATTTAAATTAATACAATCTGTGCTTCCAATCCGCGTGTCATTGCTTCTAAGTGGATTAGATTGACACGAAATATAATCTTCATCATGTGACAAATATAGGCAAATGCAATTATTTTATTCTACGATTGACAACAATAGATCATATGATAAATATCGTGTTTTGCTCTAATCTTATCCACTAAGGATCTATAGATCATGAATGTTATATCAGACGACCTAGATTGAGTTTCCACATGTCACATGTCCCTAAAATACAAAGTCTTTCTTTAAACCAGGTCTATCTCAAATTGTCATTGTTCCGACATCGTAGCGATATCGCCTTTATCACAAAGCGTAATCGCTTCAATCTCGAGGTGTTAACGCTTTGATTACGAAGAGTAATCATTTGGATCTTGAAGCGTCGTCGTTTGAATCTCGAAACGTCGTCGTTTCAATTTTGTAACTTGTGGGCTAAGTTTTATTTATATGCAGAGAAAGTCGAAAAGAAAAATCAACACCAAGAAAAATCAGTACAAAAGAAAATGTTATACACAAAAAGAAAATTTCAATTAATATGGAAATAAATATTTACACGGATTAACTTCTGTTTAAAACTAGGAAAAATAAACCAAGAAGCTGATTACATAAAAGATAAACCTAGGAAAAATCTGGACTAGGACTGACACGGTAAAGTTTACGATGGAGATCTGTCTCGGGGTCTTCATATTTTTTGCGATGGAGAGAGAGAGATGGCTCCCTCTTGTTGTAAATTTCCAACCCACCATCCTCATAGTTTGCTGTAAATATTTTTCTCCGTCATGAAAGATGGCACCCTCATTCAGCCATTGATGAGGTGATTGCAAGGATCCGTAGGAGCAAGGATTACACTTTCGATGACTTACAACCAAAGGTACGCCAACAAAGTGGAGACAAGTAGGCTGAGGAGGAGCAATGGGGATCAGACTTGGCTTCTAACTACCTTCAATCAGAGTCTCGTCCTTCCATCCTATCAAAGTAGCATCAACCGTTGCAGGGTCGCTACTCGAAGAGCTGTCGAACACTCCTTTGTGCCCTTCTTTATCTCCCTAATCCATCTACTGAACCCTCAATGCAGTTAGGGGGAGAAGATGAGCAATGGAGAGGGGTGGCGAGGATGACATTAGAAATTATAACAGAGCCTCTCTGCATAAGAAGTCGCATTTTGGCCGGGTTGTGATAGGTGATATGTTAGGAAGTGGGGGAAGCTGGGTTCTTAGTATATGGTATGGTTTTGGGTTAGGTTTAGGGTGTAGGCTAGTTTCGTTGGATGATTGAGCATCAGGTATAGGTCGCTGGCGCTTCAGATCTTCTACTTTTTGGATTACAGCCAAGAGTTCAACACTATATTTTTCCAGGATTCTATCAAGTCTCTTACTGAAATCAGTTGGGTGATGCTCTTTTGTCATAGGGTTTATGGTTACGAATCTTAGGAAGACGAATGAGATTAGTGCTTGGAATGGTGAAGGTCTGGTTTTATACGGAAGGGAACGGTTCTGAACCGTCACTTCGAATTGAATATCGAGGTGTAGGTATTAAGGCTTGGCTTGGGTGGTTGGCAAGTAGAAATTTTTGAATGCGATTCTTGTCTTCTTCCACCATGGATGGGTGTGATGTCTTTTGCCACAGACTTCATTTTGACACATCATCTCCCTGTCTCAAAAATGATTTCCAAGGAGCTTCAAATTATAGATTTTGTTCTATTTTTGCCCGATCTTATCCAACATTAATTATTCTAGCTGTTGTTTATATCCCAATAAAAATGCCTTATTTATCAGAAAAATATAAAAACGCCTTAATCATGTCGATTCATATGCAAGTATCCTAATAATCATGTCGGTTGAGGGACTTCTCTCGAATACCGAGCCGCTGTTTGATGTTACCCTCAGTGTTTGTTCATAGCAGCATCAGTTCTTCTAATTCGAAGCGTCATCGCTTCAATCACGAGTGGTGACGCTTCTTGACCTTAGTGGAGTTTCGTTTATTAGGAATTTCGAGGACTTTGAAATTGTAGACTGTATTGTCTTTTCATGCAGTCTTTTCCAACATAATTTATTACAGTGACTGTTCGTATCCCAGTAAAAATGATTCTCGAGGAGCTTTAAATGGTAGATTTTGTTGTATTTTCACCCGGTCTTATCCAAGTTAAAATACCTTCTAACCTTCCGTTAGTTTAACCTTCACTCCATATCCCTTCTTTTGCCTTCTGTCCCCAAACGTAACCCCCTCCACCATGGCAGAAAAAACCAACTCTGAGATTATCGAAGGCTTCAAAGACCTCGATCGTATTATTGAATGTTTGAAAGAGGATGTTCTAGAACAATAGCTCGTGCTTCTGGCAAAGCCACAGGCGCGGTTTCAAAGGCTGAAGGATGAGGTTGATGACATTTCTGCCAAGTTTGAGGGGGAGTCATCTACCCCTAAATGATGACTTCTCTGACAACTTTACTGATGTCTCTTCTTCTTCTTTTCCATGTTTTCTTTTTTTTGTCTTGTATGGGTTGTTCATTTTTTTTAGTATATGAATACATTAATACAATCTCCAATTTTATCGTTTAAATTGATACAATCTCTCGCAATCTTTCACATGATGGATCTTGAGATCATGGGCCAACCATCAGACGGCTAGAATTTTTCTTACATTTTATTTTTGTTGGAGATTTCGTGTCGACCGCAACAAATCCTCAAGTAAGACGCGTTGTTGATTCCAAATTGAAGCGTTATCGATACGAAATCGCTTCCAAATCGAGGATTGTGTTGTAATTTTGCCCGGGCTTATCCGACATTAGTTATTCCAGTGGATGTTTGTATCCCAAGTGTAAGTTGACAATTACACCTCATTATGAAGCGCTGACGCGACTACAAAGAGTGACTGCGCTTCAAGTTACAAGCGTTAGCCCTCATTCTAAATTGAAGTGTTATAACACTCCTGAGTCGAAACGTCAAGGACCTAAAGCACAGGTCGAAGCGCTAGTCCTAATATACAGGGCACAGTTGCTTCTTATTAATATTGCTAGTGCTTGCATTAGACTACTTGTACCATCACTGAATAAAATAAGATGAAATTTTAAAAAAAATTACATACCATGCATTTGAAGGTTTCATTCATAACTCAAAACTATTTCTTTATATCGTCTTTCTTTACACATCTTTTTTTACATTATCTCTAATTATCGTAAATGGGTTTGATGAAATTCATGATGGTTTTGATGCATTGGACGATCTAGCGGACCTTGATTCAGCCCTTTATGAGGTCACAACATGCATCCGTAGGAGCAAGGAGAAGGGAATGAAGGGAGGAGCATCTTCAGAGAAAGGGAGGAGAAAGGATCGCTCCACCAAGAGCTGTCGAAGCGTCATCGCTTATGTTCGAAGCGCCATTGTTGTAAATTCAACGCGTCATCGCTTCTAAATTTGAGGCGGATTATTTTATATTTTCGTGCCGTCTAATAACATTAATTGTTGCTCGTATCACAATAAAAAAGCATTGTTTTCTCAGAAAATTTGAAAACCCCTTTTAGCATTCTGTCAATTTATTCTTTTGACCATATCCTTTCGCTTCTCATTTGGAGCGTCATCGCTTATGTTGGAAGTGTCATAGTTGTAAATACGACGCGTCATCGCTTCTTTGTAACAACCAGTGGCTTTATAGGGAAAAAAGCTAGGGTTTGAAATGTTACTTCGAAATCCACATAGTAACTGGCATCCAAATTCTCTTCCTTGTTGTATTTTTTTTTTTGTAATATATGAATAGATTAATACAAACTGTGCTTTCCGATGTGCTGGTAGCCCTAATAATCATGCAGGTAATAATAATGCCTCTAGGTTGAAGAGCTAGTTCTAATAAAAAGCGTCATCGCTTCTTATAGGAAGCATATTCGCCTCTAATGTGGAGCGTAAATGCTTCTAAAATGAAGCGTCATCGCGTCTAATTCAAAGCGTCATCGCTTCCAAATATTGCTCGTATCACAATAAAAAAGCCTTGTTTCTCAGAAAATTTGAAATATTATTTTTTGGCAGTGGTTTTTCATATCCTACTAAAAAAGCAAGCCTTAATATATACAAATCTATTATCTTTTGGATAATATGTACAAAAAGAAATCTGTTACCTTCTCTAATTAAAGCGTAGGCGCTTCGGTTGATGGGGAGGTCACTTCTTGACGTAAGCTAATAAAAATGCAGGCCTTAATATTCAACGCGCCTCATGTTGACACATCATCGCTTATTATTTTATTGTAGATTGTTTTGTATTTTCACGCATTTCGCTGGTTGTTAGAAGCGGGAGCGCCTCAGACAGTCGTAGTCATCATGGTGCATGCACTGCCGCCAAAGGCATTTAAGCGTCAGCGCTTGAATAAGACGTTTATTATTACAAGCGTCAACGCTCGAATAAGACGTTAATTATAACAAATGTCAACGCTCTTGAATTGAAGCATTAAACCTTTCCCATGACGCTTTGAGTTTTAAAACTCTTTCATTTAATTTCACCAATAGGATAATACGTCTTTTGAAAAATACGTAAAATATAAGTTACAAATGCATTTAGAAAATAGAGGCTGTGACGCCCCAGTAGTGAGAACGCTGACGCCCCATTATCAAAGTGCTATCATCACCCCATTACCAAAGCGTTGACGCCTCAATTGAAGCGTAATTTTTGGGAGATTAACAATATATCCTGTAAATAAATCTCGTATATTAAAAAATACTCATTTAATATGATCAGTATACATTGTATATCTATCCTACGTAAAGTAAAAAATGTGAATGTATATATAATCTTCAATACAATGCTATGTATGTCAACAAATATGAATGTACATTTATGTAAAATAAAACATTTATAAAAGAAAATCGACATCGTCACTGGCTTCCCAATGAAATTTTCAATGTCTTCCTGTTGTGGGTACCGATGGCATGCCCAATCTCTACCTTGAAAGTTTCAATGTCTTCTTGTTTGAAATCTAGCTGGAGTTCCCTGCTTAAATAATCTACGTATTTCATCACGAAAACCTCGCTGTCAGAATCATTTTTTTGGATCGGTGAGTCGACAGCCTTACTATCCCAAGGCCATTTGTCAAAAATGGAAGCCGGGGCGTCGTGCATATGTAATAGGGTTGGGAGGTAATGCGTCTGTTAATAAAAAAAATATATATATATATATATATATATATATATCAGTTACACATTTGTTGACATACAATGAGCGTTGACACCTCATTGTGAAAGTGTTGACTGCAAAATGTCAAGGCACTGACGACCCATTTTGGAAGTGTTGATGCCCCATTTTAAAAGCGTTGATGCCCCATTGTCAAAGCGGTGACGCTCAATTATCAAAGCAATTATGCCCCATATTAAATGCGTCAATGCTTCCGCTAAGAGCGATAAGTAATTCCGGTGTTACTTTTGAGAGTATTATAGCATAGCCTACCAGTGTTTTTATCGCCTTGGCAAATTTGATTTTCGCAAGAAGATCTGGGACGAGGTCAAGGACATCGATTTTATAAGCTGAGGGAGTCGCTACAGTAAGTACCCAGTGTGATGGCTTCGAGATGTGAATCAGAATAAAAATAATTTCACACTCAATCACATTCAAGGCGTGATTTTTATTTGTGAAGAAATGTAACAACGACAGTGTACCTTGTTGCGCGAGAAAACTTTTGCGGTAGTATGTCCTCCGTTGAGCCATGTTGGGGGGATGCGTGTGGACCACTCGTTTTAATATATTTCTCAAAATCTCTAAAATCCGTGTTCATGCAGTTGAGTCCAACGACAGGCATCCGGAAAGTCTTCCTCTTCTTCTCAATGTATTCCCGCTAGTCCAAGGCCCTAAAGTGCGCGTTCATTATCTACATACGAAAGTGTAAATATCAATATAGAATCAAAGAAGCGATAGAGTTGAATAAGGACTAATACTTACTGGGTCTTCTATTTCCTGTTCAGATCGCATGCAGCGCATCAACCCAACAGTAATACGCTGGGACCCAACGGTCGAGATGACAATCCTAGGTTTAAATTAAAACAAAAGTGGATCAGTCTCTAGCGCTTCGAAGTAGATGCGCTAGCGCTCATTTTACAAAGTGTTGATGCTCTCATGTAAAGGTGACAACGCTTCGAAAATGACACGTTGACGGTTCAAAAGGCTTGCTAAATGTTGTATGGAGGGAATATACTTACTCGTTTCATTTATTGAGCAATGCCTAAATAGCATTCATAAAGGCCTGAGGTGGTGCATTAGTGGCCGGTAGTAAAGCCAACGCTTCCATTCTGGCCTTCTTTTTTTGGGTTTGGGAGACTAGTTCTCCCTTTCTTTTAAAGTGAGTTTGCAAGGGAGGAATCGTGAGGCCTTTAGCCCAGGCCCTCTGACTTCTCCTGAAAGATAATGGAACGTGGTCCTCCACTTCTTCTTCTCCCACAGAAGACCCCTCTAGGCGGCGGTGGTGGCTGTCGTTGGGGTTTCTCCTTTGTAGGGGGTTGGGTGGGCCATGGTGGTGCGCGAAGTCTGAATGTGGTTTGGGAGGGAGTATGGGGTTTGGGTGGGGCGCGGAGTCTGAATGTGGTTAGGGCTAGGGCTTCGGCCTCGGTATTGGCTGATGCTTGGGCTAGAGCTTGGAGTGGGTCTTGGGCTGGGGCTTGGGGTGGGTCTTGGGATAAGGCTTCGGCTGTGGCTTGTGTTGGGACTGGGTGTGACGGCCCAAGCTAGATGTCACGTGCCCTCTTGGCACCACATTGCGTGCCGTCATAGCACCTCCTCATGTGCCTTGTAGCACCCGGACGTCACGTGCCCTCTTGGCACCATGTCGCGTGCCCCTACGCGAAGTACTGCACTACGTGCCTTATAACACTAGGACGTCGCGTGCCCTCTTGGCACCATGTCGCGTGCCATCGCATCGTATATAGGGGACACATGCACGCGTTGCATGGTCACGTGCCTCTGTGCCCACGCGCTATATAACTAACTACAAGGTCTGCCCGCCTTTTTGCTAGCCACAAGCTCAGCTACAAGGTCTGCCCGCCTTTTTGGTGCCAAGAGGGCACGCGACATCTAGCTTGTACGGCAAGCGATGCGGTGCTAAGAGGGCACGTGATGCTGTGCCAAGAGGACACGTGGCATCCGGGTGCAATGACGGACCTGACTTAGTGCCGAGTGGGCACGAGACACAATCACGACTCAGACGTGATGCGATGTCACGAGGGTACGCCATGTGGTGCCATGAGGGCACACGACATGAGGCCATGAGGGCCTTGCGACATGGTCGCGACATGGATGCGACATGGTCGCGACACAGTGCTATGTGGGCATGAGGCCATGAGGGCCTCATGATATGGTCTTACTGTGCGTGACAGAGAGACATGGTCAGTGACATGGTCTCCTTGTGCGCGGCAGTGAGACATTGCACGAGTGTGATAACCAGTGTTAGGTTATGCTTCGTGAAAAAATGGTATCTGGCTTAGGCTGGCCTCGCTGTAATGGCAGCGAGGCACCACACTGGCGTTGAAAAAGTTACCCCGTGACATGGGGCTGGGCCTTGGGGTGGGTCTTGGGCTGGGGCTTGGGGTGGCCCTTGGGCTAGGGCTTTGGCTTCGGCATGGGCTAGGGCTTCAGCTTGTGCTGGGCCTTGGGCTGGGGCTTTGGCTTCAGCTTGTGTTGAGCCTTGGGCTGGGCCTTGGGGTGGGTCATGGGCTAGGGTTTGGGCTGGGGCTTGGACTTTGGCTTCTGCTAAGGATGGGGTTTGGCCTTTGATTGGGGCTTGAACTTGGTCTTTGCCTTGGGCTTGGGATCGGGCTGTGTGTGGGGTTCGGGCGGAGGCAGACCTGTGGCGTTGGGGGACATATGTCTAATTATCTCCAGGCAGCCCAACAGGCTTTCTAACATACTGCGAGCCTGTAATATGATAAGAATATTAGGTCATATTTAAAATATAGTTAGCATGTACAAGCGTTCACGCTTCATATACGAAGAGTCGACGCGTCATAGAGAAGCATCGTTGCCTCCTATAGAAAAGTCAGGCTAGATATGGAGGGTCGACACTTCATAGAAAAGTGTAGATGCTTCATAGGGAAGCGTCATCGCTTCATCATTAGATTTCTGCAAGCTCATCATTTATTCAGCATAGTTTAGAGGCATACCTTCACTTGCTGGTTCTCCTTTTCCAGCTGAACAACCTTTGCTTGCTGAACATCCTTTGCTTTCAGTTGCTGGTTCTCCTGTTCCAGCTGAACAACCTTTACATGGAGGTCATCGATTGACCTCTCACAGTCTGCAATTCTTGAATCGACAGACTGATTCTATTTTTCATCAATCAGCAGTTTCGCGGACTTATGAAGAATGAGTTCTTCTTCTTCGTCCTCCTCTACCTCTCCCTGTCCGACAAGCTAATCACATCAATGTTCATTTTTTTCCTATGCATAGTAATGGGAGGGACCAGTTGTCCTTCACCTGATTTCGTAGGTCTCTGCCCTCCTTTCACTGCGTCTGCTATCACAAGGACAACGCTTTCATCGCGTGTGGCCTCATGTTGCCGGAAGCGGCTAGCCTACAAGATGATAGAAATTTTACATTATTTTTGACTGATTAAGAATTTGGGCATGCGCGACCACTTCCTTAAGAAGCGATTGCGCTCATTATCGAGGCGGCATCGCTTCATTTAATAGCGATTGCACTCATATTAGAGGCACCCTCACTTCATGTCGTAGCGATTGCGCTCCTGTTAGAGGCGCCATCACTTCATTTGGAGGCATTTGCGCATCTACATTGTAGCAATAACTCCTATATTTGGATGTGATATAGTCTCATTTCAAATTTACCTTGTGCTTGAATTCCGCAATGTAGGAAAGCCTCGTTTAGTCGTTTGCTTCCCATTTCAGTAGTCTTAGGAAGTTAATGGCGCCATCAACCTTTTGTGAGGCGCACCTATCGTTAATCTCGTACGCCCAGATCTAAGAAAAATAAAATAAATATTAGATGACTTTTGTAATCGTTAGCGCTTTGTAGGAAATAAAATAGGACATTCTCTGGGAGACGGCATTTACTTGCAGGGCGATAGTGCAGCCGTAAATATTATATTCATGTCGTTCCTTTGCTTTCTCAGCTCTACCCCTCATCGTCTTCGCTTTCTCCACGCACCCTGGAAGTTTATTGTACGCGTCATGACCCCATGTATATAAGTTAAAATTGGGTAGATCATCAATGAGGTCGAGGTGAGAGTTGTCGAGGCTCTAATGTGTGTTTGGAAAGAGGACGATGGCGAGGACAAACAACAGACAAAGTTTCAGAAAGTCGTCATCAGCATCCTGCTCGACTCTCAAAATCGCCGCCTAGATGTGTGACCTTTCAACTTCATTGAGGCCCCTGAAAAACCTATGTCTAATGGTCCGTTCTTCAGGAATCTTCTTCCTCGAAAGGTAAATGGGAGGGTGGGTCATTCGAAGACCAGTTATCAAGGCAAAATTAAGGGACCAAAATCTGATAATGCCAAACTTGGCAGCCCCAAAATTTCAGACATTGCCATGGTTCCAGAACTTGATGATTGCATTCAGGAGGTTGTTGACGCTTTTCACTCCCTTTGGAGTCACAAAGAATACACGGAAGACCGAATCATTGAGCAGATTTTTCCTCCCCTCAGATGTCGCGTCATAAATGTCCTGACACTTTGCGATGGTACACTTAGTCGTTGGGGTTTTGAGAACCATCTTCAAAATATGTGACACAAAAAAAGGAGAAGTTTAGAGAAGAAAGTACTAATAATGGGAGAGGCGTCACTTCCATGTACAGATGCAAGTGCCTCAATTGTTGGCGTGCCGACGCTCCAAAAGCCACAGCGGGGAGGCGCCCCTGCCCATAAATGTTGGAGCGCCGACGCTTCATCTATGGAAGGGATGACGCTTCTATTTGCTATTTTTAAATTAGAAAAAAAATAAAAGTACACTCACCTTATTACTAGATGCAAGAAAAGGGTTTCGCCGCTTTGATGTTTCTTACTGCGCTCCAAGAAGATGAAAATGTGGAGGGTAAAAATTAATTTATGAATTTGTAATTCACAAAATTGCCACCTTAAATATTTTTCTCGACTGGGAATGATGGCCATTGACACCACGATGTCACGTGCTGTAATCCCGTCCACCTCGCCCCGCTCCTTATTTAATGTTATGGCAATGGTAATAAATGAAATACGTTCGGGGGTTGCTTCGCACATAATGGTGCAACGTGCCAAATTTTGGGGCGCTTCGTATCATGTTAAAAGTGCTAACGCTTCCTTGTCGTAGCGGATTCGCTAACATGAGATAGCGCTAGCACTTCTTACATGGGGAGCGAAACTTCCTCTGACAGGAGGGCCATTAATGTTTAACATTCGACCAATAAATGCTAAATATTTTATCAATTAATGGACTCTCTTAAGGGGTGCCCAAAGGGGTCTCTCAAATAGTTCAAATGGTAATGATTACCATTGAGAATCACAAAGTCATGTGTCACTTCTCATTTAATGTTCTGATGATGGTAATAAATGAAGTAAGGCCGGACGTGCTACGTGTTAGGAGGAAATCGTCTTCATTTCACATAGGGAGCACAACCGCCTAGGTTAGAAGCGCAAACGCTTCGTTCCGAAGCATTTTCTCTTCGTTCGCCACTTTTAAATAATGATATTACATCAGACATTGCGTCGTATAGGAAGCGCAATCACCTCCTTCATACAAACGTAAGCGCTTCGAATCAAGTGGTCTTCTCTTATGTCTTTTCGAATATAATCATGACAAAATCACGATGTCAAGCACGACTCTCAACGCCTCACTACATTCTGCCTTTCTGATTTTGTCAGTGTCAGTGGTAACCATGATTAAAGCGCGATGAAATTAGGAAAAGGAGGGACTGTCGCATCAACGATAGACACTACGTCAAAATGAGGAATAAACCACTTTAGCTTTATAAAATAAATTACTATTTAAAATAGTGGTATAATATTCCACTCACTAAAACAGTGGTTTTACCCCCAAAAACAGTAATTTTTTAATTTTAAAACATGTCACAACTACTGTCAAAAGAAATTGTTAGTCAATTGACTCTAAGGGACAGTGGTTTATTAAACCATGGCCACGAGCGCTACCAGACTTAAATATCTAATCGCGAGATCTTTTCTCTCGCTCCAACACCACTCTCATCAACAAAACCCCTCTCTCCATCTCTTCCACCTGCGTTTCTCGAATTTTTGTCTCTCCATTTATAAACCCTAACTCTCCAATCAGATTCGGGTGATCTCCCTCCTCCACAAACCCTAACTCAGATTTAGGTCATCTCCCTCCTTCCCAAACCCTAACTCTGTGTTTCGATTCGATTTTGGCCTCGAAATTCATGGAATCAGAGGTAAAAAATGGAGGAGTTGAGTTGGCGGTGGAGATCTGAGATCATGTTTACCGGTTTTGAGTGCTAGAGGTCGAGATCTGAGATCATGTTCATCAGCTTCGATTTTGAGTGCTAGAGGTCGAGTCTGAGATCATGTTCATCGGTTTTGAAATTGGCGGTGGGAGATGAGTTGAAGTTTGTGGAGTCGAATGAGGGAAATAGAGGTGAGGCTTTGTCAGCGATGGATCGAATAGCAATCGATGGATCGAATAGTTGCAGCGAACGATTGCAGGCGTGAAAATGGCTCTCCTCATTAGCAATAAATGGATCATATAGTTGCAGCGAACAATTGCAGGCATGAAATTGAGGTAGTTTTTGACCGATTGCTAGCGTGAAATTGAGGTAAATGTAAGTTTGAACATATGATTGTAGTTTCAGATTTTGTGAATGCTGCAGAATTAGGGTTTCTGTGGTTTAATTTGCTGTTTGCGTCTAAGATCTGGATGATCATTACTACTTTGATTTCATGAATGCTGCAGATTTAGGGTTTCTGTGGTTTAATTTTCTATTTGGGTTTAAGATCTGGAAGATCACTTTGATTTGGATTAGAGATTTGAAGGCTTTATTCAACAGGTATGGTGATTTCTTATATGTTTATCTTAGATTTCTTATCTGATTATCTTAGATCATTGTCGGATCTACTCGCTCTAAGCTTCTCGTAGATCTGGTTGGAGATCCTTTCGATTTCGGTATGAGATTAATTCCTGTAGTATTGCTGCTGCTCTTATCCTTAATATATACTGCTACTGTACAGGTGTGTTGCCTATCACCTTATCTACTTAAATATTGGTCTATACAGCATTCTAGATTCATATTTCACGGTGATATGCTGCAGTAGTGGGTTGTGTTTTATTACAGATTTTTGGAGTGATCTAGCAGTTTTTATCTCTGATGGTGACTGCGTTTTAATCTAAAGCGTAGGTTATTTGACTATATTTTGATACACTAATGACTGTTTTTATCGCTGACCATGACTATGTTTTTAACACAAACAATAGAGGTTGTTTGACTGTAGTTTGATACGGTAACTACAGTCAAACAACCTCTAATTTTGTTGAAATATCCCACATACCCCTCCACTAATTAAAAACAAACAAAAACCATCATTTTTTAAAAAGAAAAAAGGGTTCACATGTATTTCAAGCATGTAATGAATTGCACTCAGCAGCTCTTTGCATATTTCGATGGGAAATGTAGGTCTTTTGAATTCATCTTTGATTTACTCAACTCATCAACCAATTCCATATTTCAACTTCATGTTTTGAGAGAGTATTTCTGTGGAACTTTATATCTCACTTTACCTCAAAATACTGAATCATGTTTTGAGAGAAAGGTCCTAGTGGCCCTCCATAGATGAGTTGCCCTCCTCTTTTCATCAATAGCAGCTGCAACAAAGAACAGGAAATAACAAGTGAAAATAGACTTAGAGGAGAATATAGACCAATGTAGCACAATGAATGGATACCAAAACTGACATTGAGGAAATCTCAATGTATTTCAGCATGAGGTTTATGCTTTTATAGTTTTTATAGTTTTTACAATTGTCAATGGTATTTTGGTTTCTTCCTATTATCCATTTTTGGATTCTCTGTTTGAACTTCGGCGAGTAATTTGAACTAGTTCTCAGTTTATCTAGGTGTAAATTTTCATTTCGAATGTGACTCTACAAAATTGATTTAAGCATTCATTCATAGATACTCTGCACATAGCAATGATGTATGAGAGTTTGTTTGATGCAAAACTTACTATTAGGATTTTTTCCAATTGCAAAAATCTTTATTGTTATAGTCCTTTGACTAGTAAATTTTTATTTATTTATTTACTTTTTTTTATTTTTTATTGTCCAATTCTCTATTCACAAGTTCTAGCTACACCGGTTTATTTTGATTTCTTTTTTGTTGTAGTTCACTTATCAGTTCTAGCTTTAGTATTACAACAATCCTCCATATCTACCTCATCAAAAGCTTGGAAGATCTCAGTGCTAGGCTGATAAATTGTGCAGACAATAGTGCGTCCTGTGTTAGCCATGTTCCTTACTGCCCTCATGACAATAGCTGCAGATTGAGCATCCAACCCCATCATCGGCTCATCCATGAAGATAATTGAAGGGCTAGAAACCAACTCAACTACAATTGTTAGCCGTTTTCTTTGTCCAATCGAAAGTCCATTAATTCCCGGAAGACCCACCATTGCATTTTTCAATGGCTTGAGCTCGGCCAAGTCCATGACTTCATCTACAAACATCTGCAATAGGAAAAGTAGGAACTCAACCATATTTACTTTCTTTTTATAAAACATCAATTGGGGTCTATAAACCTACATTTCTTGTCTCTGCTTTGACGTCTGATGGCAAATGCAACCATGCAGTAACACTAAGAGATTCATGGACTGTAAGAAAAGGAGAGTGGACATCATTCTGTTCATAGTACCCTAAAATTCTAGTAAAGGTTCCTTGCCTTTCAGTATACCCGCCGGTCTTCCTTCCTGCTAAAACATATAGAAGTGTGGTTTTCCTAGCACCCGTCACCCCCATTACTGCGATTATTTAAGGATGGGTATATAGATTTTTTTGCAATAAAACATGGCCTTTTCATGTGGTATTAGATCACTTTTCATGGCTTCTCTGCATTTAGTGGATGATCTGAAAAGAAAACTGGGCATTATCGGAAGAAGAAAAGATGTTAAAAGGAGGCATAGATCTGGATAATACATAATAGGAACTACTGTATATATTCAAAGATTACAGTTTCTAGTGGCAGCCTTTACAACAAGGTTTCTTAATAGACAATGGAGTGTTACTTATATCAAATTTTAGATACATTTGGATTTATATTTTAGTTTTGATGTAGGAAATGCCAACAAGGTTTATTCAAACACAACAATATTGTGTATGTACTTTGGAAGACCAGTTGAGATAATTGATACTTCAAATTCTCACTTTTTAAGCAGCCCTTGCTTTTGCTTTTAACTGAGTTGTAGGACCCAATATTCCTGTAAGTCACATTCACAATTAACCAAAAAGCAAAAGAGGTCATCTTTAAGCCGCATGGTATTTTAATGTTCAAGAAATAAATATTGGATGATAGAATGAGACACAATATGTCAAAATCATCTCAAACGACATTCGATAATTTTCTTTTTTTATAGTTGCCGCCTTCAAATTTCCTTTATGCACTCATTTCTAATTCTATCCTTTCTTGCGAGTTTGAGATGGTTTGGACATGAAAATCATGTGAGGATTATGTAACAGAGTAGGTCATTAGCCTTCCCACAAGCGCATTTTAATGGTTAATTTAGTTTTAGCAATATATCATTTTCTTATTATTTTATTTTTTTGTACATAGAATTGCACAATGAAGTAGGTACCTCTTGAAGGAAGTCTGCTATGTTTTTCTTTTCAGGGCACCTAAATCCCATGGATTCAAAGAAGTCGAGAATGTTTTGCGACAACCTTGGTAAATGATCTTCCCATCAAATAAGAGGATGAGGTCGTCGAATAGCTCAAATGTTTCAGGTGATGTCTGAAGCAGAGAAACAGCCATTGTGAGATCCATCAAGTGCACCAACTGCTTAAGAAACTAAATAATCTCAAAGACTGTGGAGCTGTCGAGTCCAGTTGATATGTTGTCCATGAAGAAGGCTCTTGCTTGCCCAACCAACATCTCTCCTACAACACAAGTTCATTATTATTGCCTACATAATCAGATGAAGCCATGAAGGCTTCGGGGGTCTGAACAAGCTGGCGCCACCCCAATGGGGCTGCCCACGCCAACCTCCTACTGGCCTCAACCATGTAAGTACATTTAGAATTGGTATTAGGTGAACGTGCAGTCATAAGTTTCGTTGATTCTTAGCTTTGTGCTCATTTAGACTGGATTCAGCCAGGGCTATCAAGGGATCGAGCTTCAGCCTGAGCACGAGCTCAGTCTAGACCATCCCAATTTGGGTCAGATTTTTGACAAAAAAATGCCCCATCTCAGAAGCACTCAAGCAAAACAGCCAGATTTTATATCTGGACTGGGTTTGGGCCCAATTGGTAGGGTAACAATTAATTCCGCCTACAAAAGCTCATCCTAAGTCGGTCCGACCAAGCCCGATTATGTTAAGGGAAAGGGCGAGATGACAAATCTGACCCGGCCTGAACCCGTTTCAGGTCAGGTTTGGGCTTCAATAAAAAGTTTGAGCCTGCAAGTACTCAAGCCATACCCGGCCAACTTTTGTGAGAAAGTGTAGTGCGAACTAAACAGCCAGGTTAGTTCGATCCAATGATAATGAGATATTTTCTTTAGTAATTATCCAAAATCATGCATAGGCATTGTAGTATAATATAACTATTTCTTTTTCAGGTGTTTAGTACGTTTTCTCATGAGCAAGTGCTAGTATTCAAAGGTATCACTGAATTTATACATGCTCCACTCCCTGTACTTCGATTTCTTCTCATTTAAATAAAAAGGACGAAGAAGAAATAATTTGTGGCTTCTTCTTGGGCATAATCCATATTAAAGCTCCGTATGTATTCTATTCTATTACTTAAATTATTAATCTTTTTAGAAGTTTTGATATAATCACTAATAGATGGTGAATTTGTTAACACGTGACAGGTGAAGAAAATACTCTTTATGCAATCGGCCGAGCTGTGAATGATTTAAAGACCACAACATGAAGTGAGTCACATACTAAATTTTATATACCGTGCTCCCTTATTTGTTTGGCTTTTTTTTTATGGATGGTTTTCTTTTCTCCATCAGAATATTTATGTGGAGGTGGAATATAACTCCAAATTCAAAAAACCACAATAGATCTTAAGATCACGCGCCTACCATCAGACAGTCAGATGTTGATTCCACGTGTCACACATCCTAAAAACGAACGTGATTATGACGTACCATCAAATGTGATTTACGTTTACTTTTTGGGACGTGTGACACATGGAATCAACATCTGACTGCCTGATGGTATGCCCATGATCTAAATATCTATTGTGTGAAAGATTGGGACGAAAAATGATTTCCATCATCTGATTCAAAGCAGTCAACGGTTTTAGCACGCGATTAGGTGAGGTGGCTGTAACATAAGGTGGTGTGGTAGTAACACCAGCCAAAAAAAAATGCACGGATAAAAATACAAGATATAGATATATGTAGAACTTACCCATCAGAAACAGAATTCATTAAGATTAGATCAATTATGTGAGGATAGTTTAAGAATTTAAATTTTAAAAACTAATGTATGGATGTATCAACTAAGGGAAGGAACCTCAAAACAAGCATCTGCACTTGTTTTGTTTTGTTTTGCTAACCAAACAATTGAATTAAAAAAACAAACAAGTATAAAAAAGTAAAAAAGAAAAGGTACAAAGTGAAGAGGGGCATACTCCTCTGGTTACAAAGTATTGACTCTTACTGTAATAGCCTGAAAAATCACGCTAAACTATGACCTCGGGATCCGTGCCCGATTTGTCACAAGTTTGACCAATCAGGAGAACAAGAGTTAGCATAGAATGTAATGAACGGGCGAGATGTGATGGTTTGAGTGATTATGTGGTGCGTGATGTAAATGAGAAGTCACTTACACCTACTGCGGTGTATGTGCTCAACACACAAAGAGGGAGATAGATAAAAGGGTTTAATAGCCCTAAAAGCAAGGGTTTGATGTTGTTGAGAGAGGAGTAAAGAAGAGAGAGAGAGAGTGAAGAGAGTGATTAATGCAAGGAGTGAATGCTAGTTGAGGAAGGGAGACTCAAGCAAATAAACGCCGGATTCGACGCGAGGGATCCGTTAGAACGAAAGCTGGAACCCTAGCCTTCTAACTATTTGATTGAAATCAACTTGAGATCTATTCAAGGTAAAATTTTTGTAAATAAAATGCATAGATGATAGGGTTTAAATTGTGATTGAATGTGGGTTAAATTATAGGATAATGGCTTAGAAAAATAGAGGAAAAAGTATGGAAAAAGATTGGGAAGAACAGCTCGAAAGGGGCTGAATCTGACAATTTCGATTAATCGAAATTGGGTTTCGATTAATCGAAATTGGCCAGGAAGTTGAAAGGTCAGAGGACCCCGATTTCGATTAATCGAATTTGATTTTGATTAATCAACTTTGGATTTCGATTAATCGATTTGGGGATCGATTAATCGACTGGGAACCTCCAGTGGACCCCAGGGGTTGGAGGAAATGACTTGAGGAAAAATCGACTAATCGAAATGGGATTTCGATTAATCGATTTTAGTTTTCGATTAATCGATTTGGAATCGATTAATCAACTTGTGAAACTCGACTGTTCGAACTGAGAGTCGACTTTGTGAAAAGAAGAATTTCGATTAATCGAAATTGGATTCGATTAATCGAATGAAAACTCGACTGTTCGAACTGTGAGTCTACTTTGCGAAAAGAAGAATTTCGATTAATCGAAATTGGATTCGATTAATCGAATGAAAACTCGACTGTTCGAACTGTGAGTCTACTTTGCGAAAAGGAGAATTTCGATTAATCGAAATTGGATTCGATTAATCGAATGAAAGCTCGACTGTTCGAACTGAGAATCGACTTTGCGAAAAGAAGAATTTCGATTAATCGAAATTACTTCGATTAATCGATATTGACCTTCGATTAATCGATTTTGGAATTCGATTAATCGACTGAGATAGATTATGTTGACTTTTGGGTTTGACTTTAAGATTCTTGGAGGGTCTTATACCTTCTTTATTACATCCTTTGTGATGTGTTTCACGAGTTAGGTGGTACCATAGGTGGTACGTGTGGACTAGTGCACAAGGAGCCACGTGGGACCTTGATGCATTGATCAAATGAAGACTTGAGGTAGGGAACACCTTGAACATGTACTTTATTTTACAAGAGCATGTATGTAGTGATATAGATTTCCATTCAAATGTTTAATTGCTTAAGAATTGTGAAAAGTGTGTGTGCGTATGACATCCATAAGAGAAATTCTAATAAGCCATCCCTGTGATGAAGAAGTAAGAGAGGAGAGCATCGTGTGATGCAAGTAAGTAAATGGATACATCCCAGGGATGTATCCAAGGATTGAATCATGTTTGATAGGGCCTAACTGATATAAGATAGCACATTTACACGGTGAATAACTATATGTAAGGCACCGATATTTTTGTTATTTGAGGTTTGATAGGGTACCCCACCGACGTGGCGGGATATCCACGACTGACACGGCAGGATATCCGTGACCGATACGGCGGCGAAACCGTAGGCCAGTGCGGAGGCTTATCCGTACATAGTAAGCACACCCCAGGGGTGTTGATTGAGACAAGTGAAACCCCGCCACCAATCCCCAGGGGAAAGGGGCTTGGGTACTATTTGTATTCCCAGGGAATACGGCTAAAACTGTCTATATAGATGACGACGATGGGTATCTCATCGGGGCTCGATGCTATATTGCTCGGGGATTACTTAAGTTGAAAGTTTAAGTTTTGCTTTAGGCCTTTTCAGCATCATTCATGAGTAAATGAAAACATATGAAATCAACAGTAAAACAAAATGCTTTTTAACTGTTTCATCAATAATTGCATAGACACATCATGCATGGCATATCATAGAATATATGTGAGTCATAATTTATATGTTCAACTGTGTTTGTTCCCTATTGAGCTAGGATGTAGCTCACCCTATAGACTATACGTCGTAGGTCCACTACTAGCAGCTGCCGAGGCTTCAGGAGACGCTGATCCCGGTGAGTCGGACCTTGCGGCCGGTGAAGAGTTGGAGCCACCTCCAGAGGACTTCTTCTAGAGGACTCCGTTGTGCCACTTTGAGGGATTTTGGAGAGAGTTTTTGTACGGCTTGGTATGTCAAGCCTTGATTCTGTTTAAACCATGTATATATATATATATGGGATTATTCTTTTGGGGCGAACCATCCGTGATGATTGCTATCATCGATGGTTCGGATCGGTTCTCCATTCATGTAGAGGTATGAGGGTAGAACTGTCTTTTGGGAGTTAATTAATATAGATTCAAATTCTGCAATTTTGTTTATTATTTTATTGAAATGCTTGATATACCAGTGTTCCGTGCTTAGCTAAGGGGCACGGTCAAGATGATCGTGCTGATGGCACGGGTTTCGGGGTGTCAAAATCCGGGCTGTCACAGTTGGTATCAAAGCCATTTTCTTTTAGCAATTCTGACAAGGGTTCTTTCGTCAGAACATAGGGGCTTCTGCTAACGAAACTTTAGTTTCAAATGCAGCCGCAAATGTCATCTAGAGGAAGAGGCCGACCAAGGGGAGGCCAGCAGAGGAGTCTACGTAGTGGAGATGGTTACATCTCTCCTACAAATAGAGTGCCTTTAGGAGGTACTGAGGCCCCAGGGGGCAGTAGTAGTAGACAACGGGATGAAGAAGATCGAGATCATCAAGATCAAGATCTAAGAGAACAAGAAAGATTGAGAGAAAGGCAAGAGGACAGAGAAGAGCGACAAAGGATGATGCACACTATGGAGACTATGGCAGCTGCCATGGCACAACAAGCCGCATCCTTTGCAGCTCATGCGTCAAGAGAACAGCAGCCACCTACACCACCTGTAGGACCTGGGTTGCCTGTGCCCTCATCTTTTACAGAGTTTAGGAGGATGAGACCTCCTTCATTTTCTGGGCAGGCAGACATAATGGCCGCTGAGAACTGGTTGATGGAGATGGAGAAAGTCTTTAGCGTGCTAACTTGCACGAAAGATGAGAGTGTGAGATGGGCAGCTTACATGTTGGATGGGGAGGCTGGGCCTTGGTGGAAGTCCGTGATACGGACTCGGGCTCAGGAGACCCCAGAGTTGCCTTGGACTTGGGAGGAGTTTGTTGAGGAGTTCAACAAACAATATTTTCCAGAAGTGGTGAGGAATCAATTAGAGATACAATTTTTACAATTGGTGCAAGGGAGAATGACAGTGAGAGAATATGGGGTAGAGTTTCTGCGACTTGCCCGTTTTGCTCCGGACACGTGCCATCAAGTGATGAAGTCCAAGAGGTTTCAGCAAGGTTTGAAGCCTGAGGTTAGGGGAGGCGTAGCTCCATTTCAACTAAGGACCTATGAAGAGGTCATGAGTAAAGCACTGGTAGTTGAAGAGGAGAATACAAATAGATATAGACAGAGGGAGCAGCAGAGAGGAGGAAATGAACAAGGAAGATCGGGGTACTACGAATCGGTGAACAAAAAGCCTAGGTTCATGGCCCAAAATCAGAGACCACAGTTCCAGGGGGGTTTCGGAAGACCGGCGCAACAACAACAACACCAACAGAGGTTTCCATTGCTTGCGTCGGGGAGACCTATTCGCTATGAGAGCCCTGCCATGTCTACTGGCACCACTATCACACAGGGTTCTCGTACTGTTTCTTCCGCACCTCGGGAAACTTGCGCAAAGTGTGGCAAGCCTCATAGGACAGTGGACTGTAGATCGGGAACTAGGGGCTGTTTCCGATGTGGCAAGGTGGGCCACTTAATCAAGGATTGCCCCGAGACGGATAAGAGAAAGACAGTTTCAGTTGCAGCACCACGACCAATTCAAGCAAGGAAACCAATCGTTCAGGGGAGAGCCTATGTAGTCACTGCTCAGGAAGCAGGGAACGTGCATGACGTCATCCAAGGTGAGACTTTTTTTAAAAAATTAAAGAAAATTTTCATTTCATTAAAATCTTAGATAGAGAAGGAGCATGCATTAGAAATTATATAGATTCTTTTCTCAATACAAAAAGCTGTATGTGAATTAAGAGTGTAAATTGATGTGTAAATTATTGTATGTATGTATGTATACTATAGGTACTCTAAATATATATGAAAAAGGATGTTTCGGTGGTTATGACGCTCGAGTGTTGATAGACCCCGGGTCTACCCACTCATTCATTACTCCACGTTTCGCTAAGAAGATGAAGATTGTTCCAGAGACGTTGGATTTCGTCCTATCTGTGTCTATTCCGACTGGAGAGTTAGTAGACACGGAGTTAGCTTGCAAATCCATCATTGTAGCTGTTCGAGACCTAGAAGTGCATGAATTAGAAGCGAAGTTGATACTGTTAGACATGCAAGGGTTTGATGTGATCCTTGGCATGGACTGGTTGGCGCAGCATTGTGCAACCGTCGATTGCAAGAACAAGGTAGTTATTTTCAGACCCAACACAAGAAGATCATTTCGGTTTCAAGGAGTGAGGTTGTCATCTGTGCCACTGATCTCAGCAGTAAGGGCCGAGAAAATGATCAGAAAGGGTTGCAGTGGATACTTAGCTTTCTTAAAGGAGGACAAGGAAGAAAAGAACGTCATTTCTGAGATAGCAGTTGTGCGAGACTTCACCGACGTGTTTCCAGAGGAATTGCTTGGATTACCTCCAGAAAGAGAAGTAGAATTCACCATTGACTTAGCACCAGGAACGGAGCCTATTTCGAAAGCACCTTATAGAATGGCTCCTGCTGAGTTAAAGGAGTTGAAGGAACAACTACAAGAGCTTATGGACAAGGGGTTTGTTAGACCAAGTGTATCTCCATGGGGAGCACCGGTCTTGTTTGTCAAGAAGAAGGATGGGTCAATGCGGCTATACATTGACTATCGACAATTAAACAAACTCACTGTGAAGAACCGCTACCCTTTGCCTAGAATTGACGATCTATTCGACCAACTACAAGGAGCAAAGTATTTTTCCAAGATCGACCTGAGATCTGGGTATCATCGATTCGCAGTCAAAGCCGAGGACATTCAAGAGCCTTTCCGGACACGGTATGGACACTATGAATTCCTTGTGATGCCGTTTGGATTAACGAATGCTCCGGCGTCGTTTATGGATCTGATGAACCGAGTGTTTAAACCACACTTGGACTCCTGCGTCGTAGTGTTTGTTGATGATATACTGATATACTCCAAATCCAAGACGGAACACGAAGAACATTTGAGGATTGCTCTACAGACGCTACGTGAACACCAATTGTACGCCAAACTCAGCAATTGTGAGTTTTGGCTGGAAGAGGTTAGCTTTTTGGGACATGTTGTCTCAAAGCATGGTGTCACTGTAGATCCAGCAAAGATAGAAGCAGTAGTTAAATGGGAGCAACGAAAGACGGTGATCGATGTCCGAAGTTTTCTGGGCTTAGCAGGCTATTATCGACGTTTCGTTGAGGGGTTTTCAAAGATATCAGGACCTCTCACAAAGCTGATACGAAAAGATTCAAGATTTGAGTGGAGTGAGGCATGCGAGAAGAGTTTTCAAGAACTCAAAACGAGACTCACTTCGGCTCCAGTATTAGCGATTCCTTCAGGCAGTGGAGGATACGCCGAGTACAGCGACGCATCATACAATGGCCTTGGTTGTGTGCTCAACCAACACAAGAAGGTGATAGCTTACGGATCAAGACAGTTGAAAGAACACGAGAAAAATTACCCGACTCATGACTTGGAACTGGCAGCAGTCATTTTTGCGCTGAAGATTTGGAGACATTACTTGTATGGTGAGACTTTTGAAATTTTCACCGATCATAAGAGCCTCCGATACCTCTTTACACAGAAAGAGCTCAATATGAGACAGCGCAGGTGGATGGAATTCCTTAAGGATTACGATTGCTCCATACAATACCATCCAGGTAAGGCGAATGTAGTAGCCGATGCTCTGAGTCGGAAAGGTTCAGCTCAGTTAGCTTCTTTGATTTTGGGTATGCACCGATGGAAATTATTGGAAGACCTGGCACTCTATGATGCGAACATTGAGTCAAAGGACACTGGATCCTTTTTGGCTAACATATCAGTAAAAGCCGATATTTGAGCATATCCACGATCTACGATGAAAGATCCGACATTAACAAAGATTCATCAAGACGGAGTGAAGGCATCGATCGGACTTCTCAAAGAAAGAAGATGGTTCCTTGTTGTTTAAAGGCCGTCTACGCATTCGGAGGACAATGCCGATCTAAGACAAACGATTCTTGATGAGGCCCATAAGTCAAATTATGCTATCCACCACGGTAGCACAGAATGTACCAAGATTTGTAAAAGAACTACTGGTGGAGAGGACTAAAGCAAGACGTGGCCGAGTACGTGTCACGGTGTTTGACTTGTCAGCAGGTGAAGGTTGATCATAGACATCCTGCTGGACTATTGCAACCTTTACCAATACCAGAATGGAAGTGGGAATCGATCTCAATGGATTTCATTGTTGGATTACCCGTCGCCAAGAGACACAATGCCATGATTGACCAACAAATCACGACTTTTTGCCGTAATACTACGATATCTGCAGAAGACGGCATTTATATACATGAAGGAGATTGTAAGATTATATGGTATTCCAAGCAAAGATAGTTTCAGGATCGTGATCCACTATATACGCCCAAGTTTTGGAAGAAATTTCAAGAAGGAATGGGAACACGACTAGACTTTAGTTCACTTTCCATCCTCAAAGAGCGAGTGAACCAAGTAATTGAAGACATGCTCGGGGCATGCATGCTTGATATGCAAGGATCTTTGGGATGAGTATCTACCGATGCTCGAGTTAGCATAACAACAGCTTTCAAACGAGCATTGGCATGGCACCGTATGAAGCTCAGTATGGACGATGATGCAAGTCACCCTCAATTGGGAGGAAACCGTGAGAAATTTGAAATCTTGAAGACAACGCCACCGTTGTCCGAATTATCAGAGAAAGGTTGAAGACAGCACAGAGTAGACAGAAAAGTTACGCCGATATGAAGCGGACTAGTGTTGACTATAAAGTGGGCGAGCATGTGTTTGTGAAAGTGTCACCTATGAAAGGTGTAATGAGATTTGGCAAGAGAGGGAAGTTAAGTCCACGTTATGTTGGACCATTTGAAATTTTGGGACGAGTAGGTGAAGTTGCATATCGCATTGGTTTACCACCGCTATTTGATCGAGTACATAATGTTTTCCACATATCGATGCTCAGAAAGTATGTGAACGATCCGTCTCATGTATTAGGAAAGCAACCTATAGAGATGTGTGAGGACATGAGCATGATAGAAGAACCAGTGGAAATCTTGGATCGAAAGGAACAAGTACTGCGCACTAAAGTGATTCCCTTAGTGCTTGTTCGGTGGAATAATCACCCAAAAGAAGAGGCTACTTGGGAACGAGAGGCCGATGTGAAAGAACAATATCCAGCCTTGTTTCCAACGACGTGAGAACGTAGTGTAAACCACAAACATGTTTGTGAAATCTCCACTACACGTGTAATTAAATGGAAAAGTTGATCCAATCTGATTTGAGGAACAGAATTATACATACATGATCAAGTATATACAACTCTATGGATGAACCACTTGATGTCAAAAACTACCAAAAGAAATCAAAGAACCAAAGAAATTGAAATTCTGAAGAAATTGGGCAAAACTGATTAATCGAATTTCAAATTGATTAATCGATTTGGAATTTCGATTAATCGATTTTGTTCGATTAGTCGACTGACATGTGTCAGTGACTGGAAATTGAAAGGAGAGTTAGAATATACATAGAAGACAAATTTCGATTGATCAAATTGGAATCTCGATTAATCGATTTGGGATCGACTAATCGATTTTGAAATTTCGATCAATCGATTTACTAAAGGGACTTACGAGAATTTGAAATGAAATGGACGATTTCGAAATTTCGATTAATCGAAATGGATTCGATTAATCGAATAATTTAAGAAATTCTGGAAAAATTAGAAGTTACAGCACGATTTTGATTAATCGAAATTAAATTCGATTAATCGATTTTGGAATTTCGATTAATCGAAATGGATTTCGATTAATATCGCTCGGCGCCAGTGAGCTTAAAAATTTAAAATTTTAAATAGATACGATTTCGATTAATCGAAATGGTTTCGATTAATCGAATTTGACTTTCGATTAATCGATTTGGGAAATCGATTAATCGATTTTACGCGGCTTAACCTAGTTTTGAATCTCTATTAATCGATTCTGAATTTCGATTAATCGAGCCGAGGCCTATATATATGAAATTGGGGATTTCATTTCCCATTCGAAAA
This sequence comes from Chloranthus sessilifolius, assembly GCA_021018995.1. NCBI lineage: Eukaryota > Viridiplantae > Streptophyta > Magnoliopsida > Chloranthales > Chloranthaceae > Chloranthus > Chloranthus sessilifolius. The sequence continues at coordinate 91,736,378 of CM037584.1, read as the reverse complement.
TTTTTCTTGCTTGGGATTTTTGGGCGTTTCACCTTCTTCCTCTTCTCCAACAATCCGGTGCCCTAGGGTTTCCTTTTTCCGGCGATTTTTGGCTTGCATCGCCATCAAAACCTATGGTAAACCCTAATTTCGCACTTTTCCTTCAATTTAAATTAGAAAAACCCTAGATTTTTCTCAAAATGCCGCCCAAAACCCGTCTATCTTCAAAGAAGGCGACTTCTAAGTTGCCGGTTAGGCGTAAGAACGCCGCGCCACCACCACCTACCCCATCGCCGGTGAGGACTCCATCACCATCGGAATCGGAGACCACCTCCGGTTCGACGAGCGCGTCTACGCGCGAGTCTTCCCGCGAATCCACCCCCATGCCACCACCACCCACCAATGTCGAGCAACCAAATGAATGGTGGGCGGCAAAGACCTTCGAGGTCGAATACATCATCGACCCTACCCTTTTCACCAATCCCGATTTACCGGGCGAGACCCAATGGGCTCGAAATTACCTCACCAACGCCGGACTCGGCAACCTTCTAAAACCAATCTGGGGTTCATACTACCCTAGATTGGTTAGACTCTTTTACCAAGGGCTAACCGATGGCCCTACCGACGATTGTATTATAACCAAGATTGAGGGTCGTCTCTATACGATCACTCGTCGCCACATCCACGAGGTAATCGAGTGTTACCTCGATTTCACCCCGGAGACCACTATTTTCCCACCCTTTGAGGAGGAACCCCGTTTTGAGGAGGTCATGACCCGCATGACCAACGGCAAGAAGGGGTCGGGCTCCTCCATTAAGAGGGTTGACCTTCCACCCTTCATGTGGATGCTTGATTCCATAATCAAGTGCAACCTCTACCCGATGCGCCACGACACCGAGCGCGTGGACAAAGTGCAACATGCACTTTATGCGGCCTTCTGTGGCCGATGGTTCGACGCCACGATGGTCATCCTAGAGGGGATGAAATACATAAAGGGGAAGTTGATGAAGGGCAACATGAGGCCCAAAGAAAAAATGCCCTATGCTCGTCTTATATCGAGCATGTTGGAGTGCTACTCCGTCGAGCCCTCCTACACCATCTCACCTCACGAGGTGAGGGCTACGGATCGCGTGAAGACGTTTACAAAGTCTTCATGGACCCGTAGCTACAACCTTCTAAAGCGGACCCTACCAGCTCCGGGTCCCCGCCCACAGCAAAGCAGAGCACCGCCACCACCCCACCACCTCAAAGATGACCCACCCGTGGGTGGGGCACACCCTATTCCCGCAGAGCCATCCGTGGAGAGGGTTCCCTCCCGCACCGCAGCCTCACCGACGCCACCTGCCCACTCCGCGCCCGCGACACCCACCTCATCCTACCGCCGGCGTGCCACATCATCCGGGCCGACCATCGAGGAGGTGTTGGCCCGTATGGAGGCCAACAACGAGAGGATGAACCGGAGGATAGACTTCCTCCTATTTCACACCCTCCGCCACATCTACCCTACTGACTACCGCCGCTACCTCGCCCAGGAGGAGGAGTGGGCAGACGCACGCCTTCCATCGGGACCCGTCTTCCATCCCACCACAGACGCGGCTGCTCCTTCCACATCGCTCACGACAATGACGTCAGAGCCACGCCTGACCACCCGCCAACATCCGCCACCGCAGAACCAGCTCCAGAAACCCACCATACCTGGACCCACTTTGGCGAGGGCGCATGAGTCTTTTCTTTATCTTTGTATCAGTCATGTATTGTGTACATGTATATCTTGTATGCCACTTTATTGGCACTGTGTAAAATTTTTGATATTAATGGAAAAGCTTAATTTTTGTGTTAATTGTTTGCCTTCGTAAAAAAAAATTTGAGTTCCATGGATGTGATTGTGTCTACTTAAATACGTCTGAGTCAACTGGACCACCTCCCCTGAGAGTGTGGGGGGGGGGAAGCGAGAGAGACCCAGACAGACAAACCTTGGGTTATTTTCGAGGACGAAAATTCCCAAGGTGGGGAGGATGTAATAGCCTGAAAAATCACGCTAAACTATGACCTCAGGATCCGTGCCCGATTTGTCACAAGTTTGACCAATCAAGAGATCAAGAGTTAGCATAGAATGTAATGAACGGGCGAGATGTGATGGTTTGAGTGATTATGTGGTGCGTGATGTAAATGAGAAGTCACTTACACCTACTGCGGTGTATGTGCTCAACACACAAAGAGGGAGATAGATAAAAGAGTTTAATAGCCCTAAAAGCAAGGGTTTGATGTTGTTGAGAGAGGAGTAAAGAAGAGAGAGAGAGAGTGAAGAGAGTGATTAATGCAAGGAGTGAATGCTAGTTGAGGAAGGGAGACTCAAGCAAATAAACGCCGGATTCGACGCGAGGGATCCGTTAGAACGAAAGCTGGAACCATAGCCTTCCAACTATTTGATTGAAATCAACTTGAGATCTATTCAAGGTAAAATTTTTGTAAATAAAATGCATAGATGATAGGGTTTAAATTGTGATTGAATGTGGGTTAAATTATAGGATAGTGGCTTAGAAAAATAGAGGAAAAAGTATGGAAAAAGATTGGGAAGAAACCTCGAAAGTTTGAATCGACAATTTCGATTAATCGAAATTGGGTTTCGATTAATCGAAATTGGCCAGGAAGTTGAAAGGTCAGAGGACCCCGATTTCGATTAATCGAATTTGATTTCGATTAATCGACTTTGGATTTCAATTAATCGATTTGGGGATCGATTAATCGACTGGGAACCTCCAGTGGACCCCAGGGGTTGGAGGAAATGACTTGAGGAAAAATCGACTAATCGAAATGGGATTTCGATTAATCGATTTTAGTTTTCGATTAATCGATTTGGAATCGATTAATCAACTTGTGAAACTCGACTGTTCGAACTGAGAGTCGACTTTGCGAAAAGAAGAATTTCGATTAATCGAAATTGGATTCGATTAATCGAATGAAAACTCGACTGTTCGAACTGTGAGCCTACTTTGCGAAAAGAAGAATTTCGATTAATCGAAATTGGATTCGATTAATCGAATGAAAACTCGACTGTTCGAACTGTGAGTCTACTTTGCGAAAAAGAGAATTTCGATTAATCGAAATTAGATTCGATTAATCGAATGAAAGCTCGACTGTTCGAACTGAGAATCGACTTTGCGAAAAGAAGAATTTCGATTAATCGAAATTACTTCGATTAATCGATATTGACCTTCGATTAATCGATTTTGGAATTCGATTAATCGACTGAGATAGATTATGTTGACTTTTGGGTTTGACTTTAAGATTCTTGGAGGGTCTTATACCTTCTTTATTGCATCCTTTGTGATGTGTTTCACCTGTTAGGTGGTACCATAGGTGGTACGTGTGGACTAGTGCACAAGGAGCCATGTGGGACCTTGATGCATTGATCAAATGAAGACTTGAGGTAGGGAACACCTTGAACATGTACTTTATTTTATAAGAGCATGTATGTAGTGATATAGATTTCCATTCAAATGTTTAATTGCTTAAGAATTGTGAAAAGTGTGTGTGCGTATGACATCCATAAGAGAAATTCTAATAAGCCATCCCCAGGGGATGAAGAAGTAAAGAGAGGAGAGCATCAAGTGTGATGCAAGTAAGTAAATGGATACATCCCAGGGATGTATCCAAGGATTGAATCATGTTTGATAGGGCCTAACTGATATAAGATAGCACATTTAGACGGTGAATAACTATATGTAAGGCACCGATATTTTTGTTATTTGAGCGTGGCGGGATATCCAATGACACGGAGAATATATCCGTGACCGATCTGGCCGAAATCGTGAGGCGGTCGGAGGTTTATCCGTACATAGTAAGCACACCCCAGGGGTGTTGATTGAGACAAGTGAAACCCCGCCACCAATCCCCAGGGGAAAGGGGCTTGGGTACTATTTGTATTCCCAGGGAATACGGTTAAAATTGTCTATATAGATGACGATGATGGGTATCTCATCGGGGCTCGATGCTATATTGCTCGGGGATTACTTAAGTTGAAAGTTTAAGTTTTGCTTTAGGCCTTTTCAGCATCATTCATGAGTAAATGAAAACATATGTAATCAACAGTAAAACAAAATGCTTTTTAACTGTTTCATCAATAATTGCATAGACACATCATGCATGGCATATCATGGAATATATGTGAGTCATAATTTATATGTTCAACTGTGTTTGTTCCCTATTGAGCTAGGATGTAGCTCACCCTATAGACTATACGTCGCAGGTCCACTACTAGCAGCTGCCGAGGCTTCAGGAGACGCTGATCCCGGCGAGTCGGACCTTGCGGCCGGTGAAGAGTTGGAGCCACCTCCAGAGGACTTCTTCTAGAGGACTCCGTTGTGCCACTTTGAGGGATTTTGGAGAGAGTTTTTGTACGGCTTGGTATGTCAAGCCTTGATTCTGTTTAAACCATGTATATATATATAGATGGGATTATTCTTTTGGGGCGAACCATCCGTGATGATTGCTATCATCGATGGTTCGGATCGGTTCTCCATTCATGTAGAGGCATGAGGGTAGAACTGTCTTTTGGGAGTTAATTAATATAGATTCAAATTCTGCAATTTCGTCTATTATTTTATTGAAATGCTTGATATACCAGTGTTCCGTGCTTAGCTAAGGGGCACGGTCAAGATGATCGTGCTGATGGCACGGGTTTCGGGGTGCCAAAATCCGGGCTGTCACACTTACTCATCCGCAGTTAATATGTTGCATGGATGCTTTAAGAAAAGTTGAAAACAAGTAAAGAATTAAGTATAGCTAAAACAACCAAGTAGCACAAGGATGAATTTTATTTAATACAAAATCACAGCTCCTTCAGATAGGCCTAGAATATCTTATAGGCATACCACCATAATCTCTCATGTCACCTTCGTGTAACAAAGTTGTTCACAGCTTTCAGGCTGAGTTCAGAGACCCAGTCTAACTGGAGAAAATGATCATTTTCAGCTTCTTAACTAGTTATTCATTGCTTTCAACTGTTTTATTTTTTCTTATTGTTTTGTCGTCCTATAATATATTTTGTATTTGTTGATATCGGGGGCCCTTCAATTACAACTTAATTTTTGGATTCTTCAATTTGCAAGTCTTGTTATTATATTTTGGATGTTGTGTCTTATGTGTGTGTGGCATCTTTTGGTGTATCTTTGCTTATTTATTATCCTATTTTGGGATTGTTTATAAAAAATTGGTATTAAGTGGAAGACTTGTGCAGCAACTGTACTACATGGGCCATTATATTGTGAATGTAATAGTTTGGCACACATGGCCATTAATCCAGGATGCCTATTTGCAGGCCATGCTTTGGATAACCCAAATCAACTTGTTGAGCGATCCTGATCAGCTGGTGAAGAGCCTTCTATGGTCAGGTAAATAGCATATATGCAGATCTTCACATTCATCCCTCATAAATTCTCAATTTTCTCCTGCCACTTCGGCATTTTAATTGATGACTAATTTTGCCACTATGTATGACATGTATATATATATATATTCTTACCCGAGCTGCCTGATCCCACCCCACCCGATGGGTCACCTTTATGTGCTCGACCTGGTTCAATAAACTGGGTTAGGTAACGGGCCGACCAAGCCCATTGACAACCCTAGTTTTTTCCCTCTAAATGCTTTGCAGTTACTTCTATAAATCATAATATGATTATGTCTGATAGGTTAAGAGTGTCAAAGCACTTTCAATTGCTTTGAAGTTGACATTTTCAGGAATGAATCAACTAATATATCCTCAAACTTGGGTTTTTACCATCGTCGTAGGCTCCCAGCTACTTGTATCATCAGTCAAATGAACTATTTAAACATGGTAATACTTGAAGTTTTTATCAGTTCCGTGCTTTCTTGGGCAAACATCTTATAATTCTTCTAATAGTCTAGCTCATTGTCTTCCCAATATACAATTACCTGAAAGTGGATGATGTGCTTATTGTTCCATCATTTTTGTATATAGATCAATTATTGTAGCTTTCAAGTACTTCGAATTGTAGTTTCAAATTCAAGCTCTACTCGGGAATCTGTTATGCAGATGGCTAAATAGACTGGATGAGCTTTTCTAATTTGTAGCTGACCATCCTAATCTATTATGCAGATATCTATGTAATTTTGCTAAATATTGCCTGATGCTTGCATGAATTTGCCTTACCCATGAGATGCCCAGATTTGCATCAAGTACGATGTATAATGTAAATTCTGTTCAGAAAACCATTTGTACTACGGATGTTAATAATAGTTTCCAAATTCCAATGGGTGATTTTGTTTGAGATCCATGATGAATTGCACCATTTTTGTACTCTGGAAACATTTTTTTTCTTCCTCTTTTTGCCATGCAGACGAACTTGCGTTGGAGGCGATTCTTTCAATTCAGGCAAAGTCATCTTAGCAAATCAAAAGCTTCCTGGAATACCATAATATACTAGATGATAAGGTAACCAAGCTGCATATTAGCTAGCACAAAATGTTGTTTAGTTTTAGCCGAAAGGTTTCCATCAAAGTATTTCTAAAATATTATCTAAGCCTGCTGTAAAACCTGCACATTGACGCACAAAATGCGGTTTGATCAGGTGGTTAGATACCCTCTAACAAGCATCAATTTTTGGTAGTTTTACAACCCTTGGATAGATGGAGCACGGATAATTCATTAATATTATGAAATATTTTTTTCGTCATGCCTTTGCAAAAAAAATTTTGCGCTCAAGAGTTATGGCTCGAAAGATGGTGAGCGAAGCGGAGAAATTAATGTAATTTGTCTGAGGTCACAAGTTCAATCCCAACTTACCATTGGATCCTTGTGCACCAATGTATGTTTTCTCATATCAAATGGGTCTATCAACCACATTATATAGATGATTCGGATATGCTTATTAATGCAGATCAGATTTATGTATGCATGCAGATTGATGTTTTGTTATGTAAAATATACTAGGATCTATGTATGCCTGCATATTTTAATAGATTCGATTTGGATTTCATATGTATATGTGGTGTTAGTTTTTTTTTTATAAAATCAGGTGAATGATTGGTGAATACCTCATGTTGGGATCTCTGAGATCCCAACATTTTTTGAAAAATGACATTTAACAGTCTCCTATGCAGATTTGACACAATGGAATGATGCATTAATATACACAGCTGCTGCTATACGCATAAATCTAAGCTTTCGAATTTTTGCATTTGCAGTTCCAACTCCTTTAACATGATTTCAACAGACTTGGTAAGAGTATCCACATATGGTCTTGTTCTTTTTGCTGGTAATTTTTGAACAATTTTGTGTTGTTGCCTATACAAGCAAACTTTGCAATGCATATTCACACCAATTCCTTTAAATGCAGGGATAGACAAGGATACTCTATTGCTTTTTTAAAGGATTGGCATGTTTGGGGGAGCATGTGATGAATGGGAGGGCCGAGCACATTTGTACACCATAGGTGTGATGATAAAATTTGTATTTATTTTTATATTTATGCCTTATGTTGGTATTTATATTTATATAAATGTGTATTTCTTTTTATACTTATCATTAGTGTAAAATTGAAAATTTGAGTATTTTCTGTAAGTCAATGTGTTTTATAAGATGTATTTATCAGGATCATGTACTTTTTCTGCACTCATTTTTGATTCATAAGTTTAATTGCATTTTCAGTTTTGGACCCCGACCTATTATCCACTTTTTGACCTGATCTAGATCTGTTAAATAAATGATATACCTATATATTGTGTAGCAAACAGGTACCAAGTTGGGTTCGGCTCGGGTTTGAGCTAATTTGAATATAACCTTTTTATATAACATGTCACTATTTTCAACCGGCCTATTAGATGAGGACTCCTTAGATGGAAGCCATTACTACCTCAGTTTAATAATGTTCTCCTTTTCATTTCGGGCGAAGCTTTCCGATTTGAAGCTCACTTCAAACGGATCATTAGGAGACGGGGACACTTGGTAGGAGAGGTAAAGCAAATTTAATTTAATTTTTTCTTTTATTTTGAAAATGGGCCATGGGGTCCTTAAATTGTTAACTCTTATTTTTTTCTTCTTCTTTTTAGTTGAATAAAAAGATTGGGCATGTTAAGTTTAAAATGTTTGGTTGATTTGAAAGGTTGGATTATAATTTTAGATGCAACCTTTTGTTTGAATAAAAAAATTGGACATCTATTTTTTTTATTAATGATATTGAATGATTTACATTAGAGTAGAATGGATGTGTTTAAATATGAGATTAATAGCTTTTTTCTTTATATAATTTTTTTAAAAGCATTAAAAAAAAGCATGAAAAATATTGCATTAAAAAAGCATTAAAAAAAGCAAAAAAAAATTGCATATTAAATTTTTTTTTTAAAAAAAAGCATAAAAAAATATACATAAAAAATCGTCGACGTAATTTTTTTTTTTAAAAATCGTATTTTTAAAAAAAAAAATTTGCATAAAAAAACCACTACCAAAAGCAGTGATTTTTTCTATGACTGTTAAGAGTAGTCGTTGTTGAGGTTCATAAACCACTGTCTTGTATGGTGGTAAAAAAAAATCACTGCTTTTTCTACAATTGTTTAGGGCATTGATTTTTTGAAAAAATCACTCTTTAAGGCATTGATTTTTTTGGCTTTTTCACGTAGTGAGAGGAGCTACGTGTCAAGCTCTTTTCAATATGCACAGAGATATCTCTACGCCCGAGCGCATATCCCCGGGCCTCTCTCTCTCTCTCTCTCTCTATATATATATATATATATATATATATATATATATATATAAGGGTAATAGAGTGTGAGATACTCATTAATTTATCGTCCATAATTCATTGATCCATCTAATATAAAATTTAAAATTAAAACATCATACATTCATTGATAATCATCATCCATCAACATTCAACAAAGTACAAAAATGCAATTCTACAAGGGACATACTACAAAGAGAAAGTTCATCCTAATTCTATTTCCTCTCTCTATTGTTATTTGCAAGCGGTTTGCATCAATTGGTGTAAGAGACAGTTCATCCTAGAGAAGAGGAATGACTTGCTATTTGATAAGCTACCAAGGGGAGCTCTACCGTACAACATCAATCAACTGGACCCCATATTATAAGAAATTGAAAGCTAGATCACCCTTACTAGGGCGACCAAAAATTCTTCTTTAAAAAAATTGTCAAAGGCTGACCAAGTCAACAAAGAACTCAGCCAAGTCAACTCATGTGAGGACCCTAATAAGAACCATGGACATCTAGGAACTAAGAAATGTGAATTCATCACCCACATTTTAAACTGGCTACATATGGCAATCTCCCAACTCAACATGCATGGTGTTAGCAACTCAACATGCATGACATTAGGAATATAAAACGTTAATATATATTACAATGTACCTTGGAACATGGTTAAAGAGAAAGACTGTTATTTGTGAGATTTGTGCCACGTTCGATTTAAAGACCAATGTATAAAGATATTTAAGGCCCAAGATTGACAAGAAACACAATCTCTATCATCTGATTCACTACAGTAGATTGTGTTTCGTGCTAATTTTTCGCCTCAATGATTTTTACATCATTGTTTCCAAATCATACGGCTTATATGGTGTTTCATGTGGCATAGATAAAAAAAATAACAAACCCTTTCTTTTTAACCATCTGCTGTAGTACAAATCTCAGTGCAAGTTTTAGCTCCCAGAATAAAATTAGTTACTAATTTAGATTCCTAATTAAAAAGGGGAGTAATAAATGTAAACAACTAAACCTCTCGGTGATTCTAGAAATCTGAATCTCGCTCTTATTTAAACACATATATTCCCTCTACATCTCACGTCCTTTATTAACCATAAACCATTTTTTATTTGGGCCTTGTATTGACCTTTGGTAATAAACCTAGTCCACGACCTGTTTACAAACTCTACAATGTTAATATCCAAATGTTAATGGACTATGAAAATCACTTTTTTCAGATTTATTAACAGCATATTCCCAATGACTTTCCAGCTCGCCATTAGCAGAGTTCTGGTCAGTGTTATTAATTAACCCAGAAACAGCCCTTATTCCAACACTAATAAGTCCTTCTCTACCTAACCTGCAACTCCTCTTCTTCTTCTTCCAATTGTTAAAATTTACTCTCTTCTAATCCTCAGTTCACAGCATCAAATATGAACATGGGATCATAAAAAGCACAGCAATTTAATGTAACAACAGAATCCATATATCACAAATCACCTGTCCAAGGATTAATTAGCATTTCAGATACTATAGCATATAAATGGGACCATATACAAATGTATAAAAGGAGGATATTGACTCCAAAATTGCAAAATAGAGTCACTGGCAAGTAAAAGAGTGTAAGCACAAAACGCTACAAGAGTTTAGATTTTGGACAATCAGCATAAAACACATACTTGCATGGAGGAAACACAAGAAAAAAAATACCATAAAAGTGTGAAGTTGTATACAAAACAAACCTGGACGGAGGTAACACTCCAATCTTGTAAATCTTCCCAAGCTTCCGCATTTGTACATAAAATTTTAAGCAAATTTATCACCAGCTACACGCCCATATATGTGTCGCAAAAATTAGAGGACATGACCTAATAAAAATAATGGCACTTAGCGAAAAGAGGATTTTTTAAAAAAGTTTTGCAGTATTATACTAATTCAAAAAACTGTTGCATAATCAGGATTGCACGGAATTTCAGGGTGCAAAATTTTGAAAAAGTTAAAAAGTTTTGCACAAGTGAGCTGTCATGTAAAAATGAAAGGTCTATTTTATCCTTTCATTTAAGAAGCTAAAATCAGCCATTCCTTCACTCTTCGATGGTTCTTTTGTGACTGTCGCCGGTTCCGTTTTCTTCTCCGGTGAAACACTCGAATAACAGTACTGGGATAACTTATCGAAGAGGAAGAAGGCCTCAACGATCATAATGTCACCCCTAAATGCGCAAAGAGCAAGATCTTTAGTTCGTTTTCCATATTGATGCATAGATCTGGTTGATTGATGAGTGTAAAAGTGTTTTTTTATTGGTTATCAAAGCTTCAGAATTCATCCGCCTCGATCACTTTTGGGTCTTGAACCCTATCATCTCTCTCACATTTTTCTTGCGTAGCTCATCGATCCCTAGTGACGATCCTTCCAACGCAAGATTGATCAGTCTTCAGAACCATGATGAGCAAGAAGACGATGGCTAGATGCTTGTGATATGATGATGGTTAGTGAGAGAAGCAACGAGTATCCCTGGGCCAAAAATCCCAACGTCGACATCTTTGCTCTCGCGGACATCATTTTTTGCATCGATCTCGTAAGTATTTTTGTTAGAGGTGCTAAGCATGATTATTTTTTGTTGATAATATTTTGTTTTAATGTATCGTAGAGTGTTGGATATATGGTCTCTACATGTTCGACAAAATGCCTAGTAGAAATGTTGTTTTTATTTATTCCTTTTCAATTTACATCTCTTCATTTAAAGCATTCCGAAAAATAAATATTATTCAATTTTCTCCGTAGCTCTTTCTTTTTTATGGTTTTGAACTTCGCCTGTAGCTGCATCCAGATGTGTGATCTGTTATATGGCGTACAACAACAAAGACATTGTGATCACTTTGCCTTGCAAGCATGAATATGTGACTCGGTAGTTGAAAGTCAATAAGGTCATTCCCTTTGCTTATATTATCATCGTCATTCCTGGGATTATTGCTCTTATTTGTTAGTTGTTACTAAATTATTATTAGGAATTTCTCCTTGAAATCTTCTCATGTTTTGATGAAAAAACTTGTCTTTAAAAATTTGATACACAATATCAAATGTTTGAAATCTATGGTCTCATGTTTTGATACATAAACTTGTCTTTGGGCAGTTGATCACCCAGTTGTGTGATCTGTTATATGGTCTCATGTTTTGATACACAAATTTTTGTGAAACAAACAAACAAACAGTATAGCTTGGGTACTAAAACATATAAAATTATGCATGAAACAGTGAGGATAATATAAAGTAAGTTTTATGTTTTCACAAGGCCAAAATGAAGGTATGCGTAGAAAATTACAATAAAGTGTTTAAAGTATAAACTATAAACATATGAAACTTGAAAACGAGCAGAATATCATTTCCAAGATAATGAAGCATGGTAAAGCTACAATTCATAAATATAAAAAAACCTTGTTTATGAAGCATCAGACATATTCTCAAGAAGAACAAAATAGACCAGTTAATATAGTGAATTATATTGCTCAAGCGCACCAATATTGTTTTTAAGGTATATTGCAACAAATATTATTTTTAAGGTGTATTAAACGCGCTCGTGCACACTCATGCACTCATCCACACACATATCTTTTTAAAATTAGCATAATATAGATATTAAAAATAATGATTAACTATGTTCTCTGAGTCAAATGCAGATTCTGTGAGAACTGAGACATATTCATGTTTGATATTTAGCATGGCCATATATGTGCTTCAATTTTCACACATAATTTTTATTTATAACATCCTGTATCAGTATATCATAGGTTAGTAGTACAGGTGAGCTGTCTTTGCTCATCTAAGATCGTGTGGATTGAGTTGAAAGTTGAAACCATTCTAATTTTTTTTCAAAAGTTCTCCACACAAATCTTTGATCTCTTGAGAAGTGATATGATTGGAAAATTCTTGCTGACAGCTTTCCGATTGCACCAATTGTTTACTATGTCCACTCTCCATTGACCTATCAGACTGGTAAAAAAAAACATTACATACCCATGGAAAAAAAAATGAATTTTACCTTCTGATTTTTCGATGGCTTACCATTACTATTTTTAATGTTTTGTTTTAACTTTGAAATCCCAACAGAAGTCCTTTGGAAATTGATTGTTTTATTCTGCGATATCTGCGTCCCATTTACCTTTCGGAGTCTCAGCGTAGTAGTTTCAATATGGAAAAAAATAAATACTTATTAACTCATATGTAAAACCATTATTTTTAACTTACCTACTGGTTTGTGAATCTAAAATCACTAACAAAGTTTAAAATTCTCTCATATGAACCCTAGAAATGGAGGAACACCAAATCAAAATCCAATATCTGCTAAAGTAGTATCGTAATACATCTCAATAGCTAGAAATTCCTCTAATTAAGACTGATGAAACCCCAAACCCTATAAAAAATACATGTAATCAGATCAATTTGAATGGCAGATGCAGATGATCAAAAAAGAAACAAAGTAGAAGAAAACTATGCAATAGCAAATCGATGAAGTGGCGTACCTTGGTTGGTTTAAGAAACCCTTGATAGGAAAGAGGAGACTTCTTTCTTTTCTGATGAGAGAGAAAGGAGGACTTTTTTTTCCGTGAGATAGTACTCTATTTTCAGAACTTACGGCTACGAGATATGAGTTAGGGGGTATTTTAGGCATGAAAAATTGACAGAAACTATTTTTACTTTTATATAGTAGTAAGGATATGAAATGTTTTACCCCCAAATTAGGGACATTTATCGATAGTAAGCATGTTGGTGTTTATTCCATTGACTGAAGGATGATGATCAACCGATCGATCAACGTGAGAGTGGCTAGGCTAGTTGGCCAATGGATGGTCAATTATATTATTAGAGAATTGAGTTTAAGAAATCCCTAATCCATCCTCTCATGTAGAACAATGGGGTGTGAAACAGATTAGATGGCTGCCAAGGGATACACACCTGAATTTTTTGAACATGGTTAGAGGTTATTAAACAGATTAGATGGCACTTAACCATGGTTTCTCTCTCATCGGCTCTTAGGATACACACACCTGTTTTTTTTTCTAAGTTCATAATTGAAGCCCAAGAGGTATCCTCTTATTTATTTTTCAATACTGTATTCCATTTTATGTGTTCTTTTTATTCATTTATTTATATTAACTTAGTATTGCGGCTTGCTTGTTGGTTATTAAGATCCTAAAATTAGGATTGTGGCTTCACTCTTCATGATACTAGAGTGTTGAAAGTTGTTGTTTAATTGTATATTATTTAGGGTTTTGTAAGATGTTGTAAATCTAGGGTTTATTTGATGTGATCGACATGGATGGGAGCTTTCTAGTAAAAAAATAAAAATTTGAATGAGTAATTTATGTTTAAGTAGTTGCCTATTAGCTATTCAATGAAATGCCAAAGATACTTATTTTCCATTTTAATCGCATTTTTTCGTGAATTTTTCGCGTTAAATTCAATAATAAGGATTGAATTAAGGGTTTAAGTAAACGGATAGGGTTGATTCCTCAATTTCTCTATTTTTTTTCATTGTTTTTTTCATGGAAAAAAAAACTTTGATGTATGGCTAGTTTCACAAAAATGGCAAAGTATGTCAGATCATGTTTTGCTTTCAATATGGCAAGCTAACATAGTGAATAATGTTAAAAGGAAACTTGAACAACAACAGCTGAATAATGTTTCACTTTCAATATGGTAGTATAGAACTTGAACCACCACTGTTATAAATTTTCTAAATTCAATGGAAAAACAGCAGCAACGGCATGATTCAAAACAGATTCACAATCAAAATTACAGCAGATTAATAGACTGAAAAGTCTACGATCAACAATAACAAATAAGACCGAAAAGTTTGTAGAAAACAGTACAACAACCATTTTACACAGACACCAGCAGTCAAGTATATAAAACAAAAAATAAATCTAAATTTGAAATTTAGACTTCTAATATATTTTGGACTCTTAAGTAACATGTTAAACAAAGAAATTTATTTTATTAAATATCCCCTAGCTTCTAGAACTCCAAATGGTTGACTAAGAAAAGAAAGAAAAACTTTAAAAAAGGGGCTTTATGATTACCGAGATCCAATTTCACTTGATAACTTGGAGTGAGCACGTGAACGATTACCGAGATCCGTAGTCTACGGATTCAAATGGCTCATGTGGTCAATTTCAGTGATCATGTGGGCCCTCCTTTTAACCCTCTTTTTACCCATCGACCCCCCTTGTTTTATCATAGAACTGGGTCCAATTCCAGGCCTAAAACAGCCCCTCCACACCCTTATTTCTCTCTTGGATTTACTCCCATTACAGCCCCTCCAATTTCAGGCCTAAAAAATTTATAAGAAGAATAGAGTGAGACTTGGAGAAAGAAAGTGGACTGAGACCTGATATTCTGTGGCTATTCACAAGGCGTATAAGTCTCTGATTATCAGACCTTATGGATGGTTGTTATTTTCTTAGTATAAACTGCTATGAATATGATTCTATATACCTTATGGATGGTTGCTATTTTCTCGTCACCCTCGTCTTGCTCCTCAGAAACGTTGTTGTCAACCTCACTCTCCTCGCAGCCCTAAGCGGCAGAAGCTCTCTTCCAAGGGCCACCCCATCAATCATTGCCTATGAACATAAATAGTACGACGGTAAGTTCTATGAATGGAAGGTCTGCATCACCGGATGAAGAGAAGATGATTATTTATAGTGCTTAGGATCCATTCGTGATAATCAAATCATAACATGAAATGAGTATTCGATGCTCGTCCCGTGTGATAGTCCTCCTTGGTTGGAGGTTCCTCTGAACCTATAAAGCAATTACGTAAAAGCATGGGAGCACTGAAAAAACACCAATATCTCGATAAAATAGCATGAGACGCAAAACTAATTTGTACACACTTACCAACTATCATATGATTTACTCGGTTCATCGTCAGCCACATGCTACCCTGAAAAGTGAGGCACGACAATGAATGAATGTTTTCAACCGTCTAGCCAAACGAATGACGATTTAGTACCAGAACGTCGAATCTCACAGTCCCCCTTTCCCTCAAAATGGCTAAGATGTTAGCCATTCATGCCTCATTTGCAGGATCTGTATTAGCCATTTTTGCACAACGGGAGTGAACGAATGAAGGGATTGGCAATAGAATGCGACTTAAGGATAGTCTTTTAGCTGCAGAATTGGCTATGAAAGTAAAGGGTTGGCCATGAAGGTCTATTTATTGAAGAAGTTTCCATCCATCGAGGAGAGACGTACACGGTGCATCATACATCGGTTAGACACCCTATCATAATTTTTTAATATATAAAAGACTCAAAATTGAACACATGTTGCCTTTTGATACAGTAACCTATATAAAATATAATGTTGATGAGAGGTGACAAATGACAATTGGCATAATGTCATGATCATGAGTACATGACAACATAGCAATGCAAAGTACAAGAAGTCATTCCTAAGGGTACCTCTAATTCCACACACCTGTTTATTGAAACGCCCACATCCATAGCTATCAAAATGATTGATTGCTTTTCACCATGTGATCGAGGTAGTGTTTCGTCCTGATATTCTACACAATAGATCTTGAGATCATGGTGCATCTATCACACGGTCATTTTGTGATTACACACGTCAGAGATTCCAAAAAAAGGCCATAAACTCACGTTTGAGCGTGATATGTGCCATATGACTCAAAGGATATTTTTTAGGGATTTGTAGCACATATATTCAAAAATATCCGTCGAATATGTGAGCTATTATCTCAAGATCTATTCTGTGGATGATCTGGGTGAAACACGATCTCCATCATCTAATCCAAAGCATTCAATCGTTTTCTGGGGTCTGAGGCTTGCGTGCTTTCAGTAAAGAGGTGGGCGTGGATAGAAGACCGGAGGACATCAGTTGCAAGCAACTCTTAGCTGGCAAGGATTGCAGCCTTCATCAGTTGTCCGTTGATTTCATAGTGTGTGGTCACGTCATTCCCCATGAGCTAACACTAGGTAAGTACTCTTAGTAGTACTTACTACTCCAACCCCACTAGCCAACACAGTAGCCCATGTGGGGGACTTGCCTTGGAGGAAAAAGTTTGTCGTTAATTAAATCTCTTTGGATTTATCTATCCCTGTCAAATTGCTTGTAGGTCCTCTCTCTCTCTAGATGTCTTTCAAACGATATCCTCTCTTTCTCTAGAAGAAATTTCAAAGGATAAGCCTGTGAAGGTCCTGCTGTCTTATTTACCTTACAATTATTAAATGGTTAAAACAACAAATTAAATGAACAAACTATAGCAAAGTGGGCTTAAGGCAAGCAAACAGCTCTGCAAGAACCAGGGCTGTTGCAGCAAGTTTTAAAAGGTAAGTTAGGGTAGGTTCAGAGGGAAATGTGTTTTGAAATGAGGTAAATCTCCAGATCTATGACAGATCTGGCACTCTAACCTAATTTAGACTTAATCAAAACAAGAAAGAGGAGAGGTTTCTAAGATTTGTCACTTTACTAAAAACTACAAAAATCAAAAGCTAATTGATCCAGCACTGATTAAACTCATATTCAAGGGAATGGAAAAGATTAAAATCAAAAGGTGGAGAGCAGCAACTAAGGATTCTGGTCTTTACTGAAAATCAATTGGATCAAAGGCAATGTATAGGACAGATTTACTACAATCCTTTATCTGGCTACAAGCTCAGATACAACGTATAAAAATCTAATCTCAACCAAAGAATTGAAGCAATCCTCAGGTTAGGATCTGTCCATTTCAGTGGCCACAGATCATCCCAAAGATTATTCAAATTCCAGGATCTTGATTGAAACAGGTAAACTATTGCAGATGCTGTGAGAGCCAGGTTACAAGCTCAAGAATCCATAAGAATATCTAATCCAGGGAAATCAAATACGAAAAAGTGAAATATAGATCAAAATCACCTTTAAAAACCACAATTACATTGCAATAATACAACTTATAATCCTATTGCGCTCAGATCTGCAATTTGTGCAACATACAATCCATCTACACAGCCTCTGAAACTCTCGATTTACAGCTCTCAACCTCACCCTAGCTACTGAAGGGGTTTAGCCAACCATGATTGGCTGAGAAGAGAATGGGGGAGAAAGAAGAGAGTGAGGGAAGAAAGAATGGAGATTGGATTTGGCTCTGGTTCTCTCAATTTTTGGATGCTAGCTCTTTAAATTCTTCAAACTTTTATACTCTCTCCTCTCTTCTCAGATCTGTTTCGGCCAATCAGAGCTCAAGAGAATAATTCTATTATTATAAGCTGTTGATGTAGCTGATTTCTCTTCTAGAAGCTCTTTCCCCATTGGTCCAAAACTGGTAGGCACATGTGATGCAGTTAGAGGGTTCCCGTTCATGTGCATTTGTGTTCCAAAAATACCCCCAAGGGTCATTAACATGCCTTGGAACTCATGCGCAAAAGTATGAAGTTGGCAGCTGTTGTGAAAGGAACTAAGAAATTCCCAATTCGAGTGTCGAGAGGTTCAGGGAACCTCTCGACAGGTTCTGAAACTGCTTGGTGTTCTCATCGACAGGTTTGGAGACTTCTCGAGAAGTTCAGCTGACTAGTCGATAGGATTAAAATACATTTCTATCTTCTATCCAGTTCTCCATTCATCCTCTTGAATGGTTATACAAAATCCTGTCGACTGCTTGTGAGGCTGAGTTGCACTAGTCGATAAGATTGGAGCCCGTTTTCACCTTCTGTTCAGTCTCATTACATCCTCTGGACAGGTTATAGAAAATCCTATCAACTTCTTTGTAAAGCTCCCGTTGAGCTTTCGACAGGATGGAAATAGCACTCGACAGGTTTCTTGAACCTTGTGAGGATGAGCGTAGCTTCAGGTAAGTTGTCGACAGGTTGCATTGCATTGCTCTTCCAACCTCTCGACAGGATCTTTACTTTTGTCTCCAGAACCTCTTGACATCTTAGCTTCTTTACCTTCTAACTCCTCGACAGGTTGGAGCACACTCTCTAATCCTCTCGATAGGTTCGTGGAACCTCTCGACAGCTTAACTTTTGTCTCTTGAACCTTTCGACAGGTACTGGGAACCTCTCGACAGCTTGGTATTTGAGTAACCCAACCTCTTGACAACTTGGAGTGTCCTCTTGAGATGTTCTGCCTTGAGTTTCCACAGCTGGCATACATCTTTGGTGTGCTGTCTTTCATTTGTCAGCACTTAGTAGCCTCTTGGTGGGTTCAATCATCATTCCTTACAACTGCACTTAGTCCCAAGCATACCCAGTTGGGTCCATGACGTTCTCATGAACTTCTAAAGCTATGTGGATCACTTGATTGGCTAGCCTTTGGGCTGTATGAACACATGTTGAGCAACAGATTGCTTCTTTGGCCTTTTTTAGATGGATGTCTGCACTAAGGCTGCAATTTATTGCTTATCTACAAAACACACTTAAAACACCTTATTAGTCAGCTCAAGGGTCCCTCAAAGGTCAAGTTAGGAGGAGAAAAATGGTATTTTTCATTGCTTAACACATCCCCAAACCTAAGTTTTGCTAGTCCCTGAGCAAAGGAGAAAGTAAAAATAGTTATTGAAAATGAAAAATGCCACTTTTGTAGGCAGCACAAATGCATTTAGCATATGCATCAAGCCTTTTAAACCACTAGGTGATCCCTAGTGGAGGAGTGAAGTCTTCTGAGAGTTTTCAATGAAGGTACCCACAAACTTCTCCAATGACTCAGTTAATATCAATGCAGCATATTAAAAACAAAATTTAAGTAAAAGAAAATTCATTCCACACCTTGTCCATTCTATTTTAGAGGATTCTCAGTAGAAACATGGCAGTTTAAAACTAAGATTCTGCTGTAATTCTTTCATAATCAATCAGCTATGTCAAGGCATTGTGCATGAAAATTAATGCAAAGCTCACCTTAATTTTTGAGAATTCTGTTTTGATAATGCCCCTAACAAATTCAATTTCAGACCCAAGTCTCACCAGGGCTGTCTCCCACAAAAAATAGAAGGGTGTATCATTTCGCACAGCTCAAGAGCAGTTACAGCCCTCAAATGGGACTGCATGCATGAGCATAGGCAATGCTCTAATTTCTGAAAATTTATAACTCTTTTCACCATAGATTATACAAACCCTCATCTCCACATAACAACTCAATCAATTTCAGATCAGTAAGGACTTTTTATTGGGTTGTAATGTGGCTTATGAGTGAGGTTTACAAAGAATAAAGGGGACTGAACAGATTCAAATGTGAGAAATCAACAAGGTAAGGAGGTGATTTGCAACTTCACAACCTTTATTTCAGCATAATTCCATCTTTTTTTTGAATTTTCAGAGCCAAAGTGGCCAGCTTCTTCTCTTCTTTTTTCAAAATATCTAATGAAATGACTTCTCTCTCATATTTTTATTTTGCTTTTCTATTTTTCTTTGTTTTTGTATGCCTTTCTTTTATATTTTTCTAATTATTTTTTTATGGGCTGGAATGCCACAACTTCCATCAACTGTGTTTCCTTCTCTTTCAACCAATTGTCAAACCAACTCTACCTTCTTCAACTGTTTCACCTTTTCCTTCTGAAATCTCAGGATAAGGGCAGGTCATTGAGTTTTGGATTCAAATTTTCTGGTTTCTATCAAAGGAAAACTGGAATTTTTAAGGCTCAAATGGTGTGTATCAAGGGCAGTTCAAAGGTGAGGATTTTTAAGCTCAAACTGTCCAAAAGATGACCTTACTTCATGTCCTCAATGTCATGAATGTTGTCAAGTTGTTTCAACTTGGATTTGCCTAACTTCTAGTGAGCAAAACTAGATCTAATCATTCCGTAGAGCAGAAAAATTGCCAAAACACTCCTCAAAGAAATTTTATTCAGGCCCAAATCTCACTGGCTATGGTCTTCCATCAAATTTCTAGGGTGTATCCTCATAGTTTTCTCTCTTTTCAAGTTCACTCAATATTAATTTTTGAAAATTCATGGCATTTGTTTCATGACAATATTAGAGCTACAATACTTTAGTTTTAAAAAGTTTTTAAATATCCTCTTTTTCATAAATCAGGTGGGACTTCACTTTATTTTCATAAATTTTGTTTAACATGGCTGCATTAACATTAACTATCCATTGGCATACCCTGCCACACCTCCAAACCTATGAGGAGCAGTGTCCTCACTGATTTAAAAAGAAAGTGCATGGGCAGCAGGGTAAAATCAGACACAAAACAAAATAAAACAAAGTAAGAAGCAACATCAAACAAGGCACAAACAAACAATTAAAACACACAAACAAACAAACAAAAAGACAAAGTAAATCACACAAAATATACTAAAGAGAAATTTCATTTATAACATCAAAAATTTGTGCAATGCAAGGGAGAATCACTACACAAAGAATTTACAAAAACATCCTAACTAATGACATGTACAAGTCTAATCATCTTAATTGTCTGCTGGCTCATCCTTGACTTGGACTCCTTTTCCCTTATCTTTCTTCAAAGGTGAACTGGCTGGAGGGGCAGAGGCAAGTGGGGTAGTATCAGCTGCTGGTGCAGGCTCTCTGGCAGCCATTTCAGCAACTCTCCTTTCAAGTATTTCAGCCTTCATTTCCTCAAGTTTCACTCTACTTTCATATAGTTCTCTGGTGGCTTTTGTGACCTTTTTGGAGGCAGCTAACCTTTTCTTGAGTCTATCTGCTCTCAATTTCTCAGTTGCTGCAGCATTCTTCTAAACTTCAAATTGAAGCAAAATATTTCTCCAGCCCATTGATATTTTCAGCAACTCAACTCTGTGATCCAGCTCTATTTGAGTTATCTTCTCTTCATAAGGCCTCCTGATTGAGGTGCTGAGGTCAGTCATGCCTCTAATGACATCCCTTTTGATGTATGGGTTATTTTGCATGGCATGTAGGAGGGTTGGGTATGGAGGAATGGAAAAGGAAGAGGCAGGTTGAATGGGCTGGCCAGCACTGGAAGAAGGGCCAGCCAGCAATGGAAAGGGGATGGATGATGGCATGGGTGGGGTGGAGATTGAGGGTAAAGGGTGATGGACTTCAAGGTCAGACTCAGTTTGGGTTGGAATTGAGGAGGTGGGAATTAGGTTTGCTACATCTGTGGCAGCATCAGATGTTGCTACTACAGGTGGGGATTGTTGGGGAAGGGAGTGATTTCCAAAGGTGGGGCAATAAGGGGCAGATGGATAGGGACAGGTTGGGGTTCAAGGTCTGTTTGGGTGGAGGAATCTCTGGTAGGGGGTTGAGGGATTGGTTGTTCCACCTCAGCAGTGGAAACCACTGCTAGAGGAGATGGGGGTGGGGTGGGTGTAGGAGTAGGGACTGGAAGAGGTTGGGAGGTAAGGGTAACAGGGCTTATGGTTGATTGGATGGCTTTTAGGCAGGTGGCCATGGCAGCTTGGTTAGCTGTGTTGGTTTGGAGCTGGGCAAGGATGGTGGTGAGAAGGGAAAGTATTTGGGTGGAGGCCTCAGGTAGGGTATGGGCATGGGTAACAGGTGGAATGGGGTGAATGGGTTGGAAGGGAGATGTGGGGGCATGTTGAAAAGGTGGGATGGGTGTAGACTGGAAATGGGTAGGTTGTGGGGAGTCAGGTAGGGGGGTATATTCATACCCAATGTCTCCCATAATGGAGTCAATTAAGGATGAATATCCCTCAGTGGTCAGATGGTCCAGCTCTTGGGTATGGGTAGGTGAGAAGGAGAAGGTGGGGTTAGTGTCAAAGGGTATGGATAGTGGAGAAGTGGTGAATGGATATGCTGATGTGGAAGGTGCAAGGCTGAAAGGTTCAACAACTGATATGGATGGGCTAGCTGGAGGTAAGGTAGGGATGGGGTATGGTAAGAAGAGTAACTGACAAAGGTGTGGATGTGGTGATGGTTGAAAGGGTGGCTGAGCTGCTAGGGGGAATGGAAACTGAGATGGAAGGTATGGCAGGGGAGGGGATGGTGAGGCTGGCATCAGTGGAGCTAATCACAAGCACATGTACAATTGTGGAGGGAATGAATAAGGGGACACAGGTCATAGGTGTGGAAGGGATGCGTAAGGGTGCAAAGGGTACAAATGGAGGTACTGAGTTGGGACCAACAGATGTGAGCAGAAGCTCAAAGGTGACTGATGTAGAGATCTCAGGAGGAGGTATTGGGCTAGTAGTGGCTGTAGGGAGAGGTTCTGAACTAGCTGAAGTAGAGGTGCCAGGTGCAGCAGCTTAGCTGGCTGCTTGTGGAGCTTCTATCTCAGGGTCCTCTGCTGACTTGTTCTTGCTCTTTCCAATCAGGGTCCTGCTGGCAGACTAGGCCCTCTTCCCAAACACTTTTGGCTTCACGCTCATCCTCTTTAAACACAAATTTTCCTCTCTTAAGCAAGGCTGTGATGAGCCTGCTGTAAGGTAGCCCTGGTAGAGCTTGTGCTTTCCTAACCTTCTCATGCACATCCACCATTGCATCAAATACCAGCTTGGAGGCATTCATAAACTAGCCCTTGGAGAAAAAATACAGGGCATCCACTATGGGGGTTCTCCTCTCTTGCTGATGTCCATTGACATATATGTTCTTCCTTAGAATCAAATCAATGAACAATATGCAGGGGTGTAGATCTCTCCTCATCAAGGACTCTCCAGACCCGACAATACTTTGAGTCAGGTGTCTGGCCATAGCTTTAAAAGATACATTCTCAGGTTCTGCTAGACCATAAATTGTATCAAAAACTGATGGGACCCTTAAAGCAAACCCTATATCACTGTAATTCACAACAATCTCTTGGTTATCAATTACAATCTCCAGACAAGGATTAGTTGACCCAGACTTAGTTTTCTTCCTGATGTTCTGATACCACAACTTGACCAGCGTAGGGTAGGATTTTTCAGTCAATGGGATCAACATGGGTGTGATACCTGTCTGCACCAAATAATTCAAAGTATCCTTACAATCCTCTTCCAAAGAAAAATAGGGGAGGTCAACAGTTGTCTCTGGACTCAGGCCTAAGGCACCCACAAATTCATTGGGAGTAGATAGGTTCACAGGGACTTCAGGTTCCTCCTCAGGGTTAGGCTCAGGCTCAGGAATTTCAAGCACAGGGTCAGACTCAGGTATAGGGTTAGGTTCTGTCTCGGGGGCCTCCTCAACAATTTCTTCACTGATTTGGGCCTTCTTAGCTTTCTTTGCTTTCCTAGGTTTCTCAGATTTATCCATGTTGAGCTTCCTCTTGGCAGGTGGAGTTTCCTTGGGCTGTGTAGCTAGCCTACCGAATTTCCTAGTGGTTTTGGTGGCGGATCTGGAAGGGGCTTTGAAAAGGTTGGCAAGGGTATCCTCTTGGTCAGCCATTAGACACTCAACAATTCACAGAAACCCTCTTTTTCCCAAATGAATTACCACACAAACTAACAATGAAAGTATTGAGCTTGGAAATTACAGAGTGCAGGTGAAGGAAAACTTACCCATAGAAAACCTAGGGTTTTCAGATCTTGATGTGCACGACACCAAATTGGTAGAGACTAGGTGCAAAATGTAGCTCTTGAGGAATTAAAGCAATTGGAACAATGGCCGAGTGATTGGAGTAGACACCAGTGAGGTAGAGGAAGAAGAAAGAAAATGGAAATCGACAGAGAGAAAATAAAGCTCAGAGACAAGCTCTCGAATGGCTGAATTGAGTTGTCGATAGGTTTAAAATGATGAAAATCAAGTTTCGACAGGATTGGGAGAAAGGTGTTGATAGGTTGATACAACCTGTCGAAGAGTGAAAAGCAGCTGAATGTCTCGAGAGGTACACTCAATCCTGTCGCCGGGTTCAAGGCTTCAAAAAAATTCACTTCGAGAGGTTCACAGAACCTCTCGACAGGCACTCTGAACTTGTCAACAATGCACCGAAAAACCCTTCAAAACCTGTCAACAAGTTCATAGATCCTATCGACAATCATATTTACACCTTCAAAACCTGTTGGGAATTGACTCAAACCTCTCGACCGGTCCCAGATCTTGTCGAAATATATATTGGGAACCTTTAGAACCTGTTGAAATGTTCTCCACACCTCTCGACAGGTAGTTTCTCAGTTCAAAAAGATTTTTATTAGTTCCCAAATCCATTTTACACACAGATTTGTCAATTCTCCTTAGTTCTCATTCATTTCTCAAGCTTTGGAATTAATGACACATGCTTCAAACCTACTGACTACTGACTCATGATTTGTACATGCAAACATTAAGCAAAATCTACTAAAAATATGTACACTGCCAAACACATTTTAAAACAGCAAAATCATAGTTACGATACATAGTATACATTGTTGAGAATCAGTCACATTTTGGAGGTTCTTGAAGGTGGATGGTCACCACAGGCTCTACCACATTTTCAACAAAAAGTTTGAGCCTTTGACCATCACTTTCATGATCCTACCATCTTTTAGATCCTTGATTTCAACAGCTCCAGATGAGGATACATGTTCTACTATGTAAGGTCCCTCTTATCTGGATCTCAACTTGCCTGGGAGAAATTTCAATCTAGAGTTGAACAACCATACCTTGCTGCCAGCTGTGAACTCCTTCCTTAGCAGATGCTTGTCATAGAAAGCCTTGGTTTTCTCCTTATAGATCCTTGCATTGGAGTAGGCCTCCAATCTCAGCTCTTCCAGCTCTGACAGCTAGAGTTTCCTGTGCATGCTAGCAGAAGTTAGATCAATGTTCAATGCTTTAACAACCCAATAAGCCTTGTGCTCAAGCTCTACTGGCAAGTGACATGCCTTACCATACACCAGTCTAAAAGGGGACATGCCAATTGGGGTCTTATAGGCAGTCCTATAAGCCCACAATGCATCATTAAGCTTCATGGCCCAGTCCTTCCTATCTGCCCTAATTGTCTTCTCTAGGATATGATTTATCTCCCTATTTGAGATTTCACCCTGCCCACTAGTCTATGGGTGGTAGGGAGTTGCAATTCTATGTGTAACAAAATATTTCTTGAGCAAGCTCTCAAAATTTCTGTTACAGAAATGGCTGCCCCCATCACTGATGATGGCTCTAGGGGTGCCAAATCTTGAGAATATATTTTCTTTGATAAATTTTAAGACAGCTTTATGTTCATTAGTCCTCGTGCCAATGACTTCAACCCATTTGGACACATAGTCCACTGCCACAAGGATAAAACTATACCCATATGATGAAGGAAAGGGGTCCATAAAATCTATTCCCTAGATATCAAAAAGTTCAACAACAAGTATAGGCTGTAGAGGCATGAAGTTTCTTTTTGAGATACTTCCCATTTTTTGGCATCTGTCACAAGCTTTAGAATGCTGCCATGCATTCTTGAAGAGAGTGAGCCAATAAAATCCACTTTGGAGCACCTTGGCAGCAGTCTGAAATGGCCTCCACAAGCCTATTCATGACACATGGTTAGTATGCTGTGGAAATCCTCATCACGGACACATCTCCTCACAACTTGGTATGCACAATGCTTGAACTGGTATGGATCCTCCCACATGAAATGTCTGATCTGTGAAAAGAACAGCTCGTTGTCTATTTTATTCCAATGTGGGGGGATCTTACCCATTGCCAAGTAGTTCACAATGTTTGCAAACCAAAGTGTAGAGGTGCTGATAGTGAACAGCTGGTCATCAGGGAAAAAATCATTGATAGGCAGCCTATCAAACTCCTCAGTTAGGATCCTGGATAAGTGGTCTACAACCACATTTTCAACCCCTTTCTTGTCCTTAATCTCAAGATCAAACTCTTGTAATAGGAGGATCCATCTGATTAATCTTGGCTTAGCATCCTTTTTTGACAAAAGGTACTTCAGGGCTGAGTGGTCAGTGAACACCACTATCCTAGATTCCAACACATAAGACTTGAATTTCTCTAAAGTATAGAAAATTGCCAATAATTCCTTCTCAGTTGTGGTGTAATTTAATTGAGCATCAATCATGATTTTGCTTGCATAAGCAATCAAACAAGGGGCCTTATCCCTACTTTGTCCCAAGACTGCACTAATAGCAAAATTTGATGCATCACACATCAGCTTGAATGGCAAATAAAAATCAGGTGCTTGAAGGATAGGTGCAGATGGTAAATAGCCTTTCAAAAGCTCAAAGGCATGGAGACATCCATCATTAAATTCAAAGGGAACCTCTTGACACAACAGGTGACAAAGAGGTTTTGTGATCTTGCTAAAATCCTTGATGAATCTCCTATAGAACCCAACATGCCCCAAGAAAGATCTGACATGTTTCACAGTTTTTGGTGGGGGCAAATGTGCAATCAGATCAATTTTAGCCATGTCTACCTCAATGCCTCTGTGGGAAACCACATGACCAAGGACAATGCCTTGATTGACCATGAAATGACTCTTTTCCCAACTCAAAACTAAGTTGGTTTCCTCACATCTCTGCAACACAAGGCTAAGATGGTGTAGACATTGGCTAAAGCTGTCCCCAAAAATAGAAAAATCATCCATGAATATCTCTAAAAACTGATCAATCATGTTAGAAAATATAGTATACATGCACCTTTGAAAAGTTGCAGGGCCATTGCATAGTCCAAATGACACCCTTCTATAGGCAAAGGTGTTAAATGGGCATGTGAAAGTTATCTTTTCTTGATATTGTGGATAAATAGGGATTTAGTTATACCCTGAATATCCATCAAGAAAATAATAAAAAGCCTTGTCTGCCAGCTTATCCACAATCTGGTCAACAAAGGGCAAAGGGAAGTAATCTTTTCTGGTTCTCAAATTGAGCTTCCGATAGTCTATACACACCCTCCAACTTTTCCAAGGGGGATACTTGGTTGTTGGCCCCATATTAGAAATTAAAGCTTTCACCTCTTGAACTATGGGTGTGGGGGCCTTCTCTTCCACAACCTCACTCCACACATTCTCAAAAACATCACAAAAATCATCATCATGCAGCAGCTTGGGCAAAGTCTCTTTCCACAAGCTCATCAAAAGCATCAATTAAAAAGCAATCCTCACTATCCAAGTGAGGCTGGCTGGCTGCATTGTAAACATTCAATTTGACTTTCATGTTGCCAAAAGATGCCTCCATTACTCCTGATCTACACTGAATGCAAGTATTGGCAGTGGCAAAGAAAGGCTTGCCTAAAATCACAGGAATAGAGGTGGTGCACTTGCTTGACTCCATATCAAGCACCAAAAAATATGTTGGGTAAAAAGACTTATCAACCCCAACTAATACATCCTCAATCATTCCCACAGGCCTCCTCTCAGATCTTTTAGCTAGTTGTAGCACCACATGTGTGGGCTTCAATTCTCTCAGGCCTAACTTCTCATAAACTGAATATGGAAGTAGGTTTACACTAGCTCCCAGATCTAACAAGGCCTTCTCAATGGTATGATCCCCAATGATGCAGGGGATTGTGGGAACTCTAGGGTCTTGTAGCTTGGTTGGGGTTGCAATGGACAACACTTAGTTTCTTTTCTCAACACAAAAGACCTTGGATAGGTGTATCCTAGACTGTCTTTTGTGGGTATACAATTCTTTCAAGAACTTTGCATAGGCTGGAACTTGCTTGAATAGCATCAAGTAAAGGCAAGTTGATCTTTACTTGTTTGAATGTTTCCACCATCTCCTCCACTTTAGCATTCCTCTTGTCAAAAGGAGAAGGTGCTTGAAGTGCATTAGGGAATGGCAAATGGGGAATTGCTCTCTCATTTGCTTCCTTAGCAAGCTCTTAAGATTTTTCTTTATTTTTATTTTCAGTTTCCTTTTGGGGCACATCAACACCCCCTTTATTTTTTATATGCTGCTCCTGCTGCATATCTCCATGGGCTGCACTTTTCTCATCAGGTTCAACACCAACTTGATTATCAACCAGCCTTCCACTCCTCAAAGTGGTGACAAATTTGGCTTCTTCATGGGAAGAAGTCTCACCCACCATGTACTGCCCTCTTGGGTTGTTAATGGGCTGACTTGGCAGTCTTCCCTCCTCTCTCTTAGTCAAAGTATTAGATAGTTGACCAAGGTGGTCCTCTATCTTTTTAATACTTTGGCTATGAGAGTTGACAGTTTATGACAAAAGGCCTAAATTCTGCAGTGAAGCCAGAACTTGCTCTTCAAATGTGAGGGATCTAGAGGGTGCTGGGGCTGGTACACTTTGCTACATAGGTTGAGCTATTGGTTGTTGGTATTGGGACCTTGGGAAATAATTCTGTTGGTATGGCTGGACATTCCTATAAGGCATAGGATGTTGCGACTGCTGGTAGTGGTGGTTTGGAAAGGTATCTTGTCTCCAACTCAAGTTGGGGTGGTTTCTTCAATGATAACCAGCAGTAGGCTATTGTCCAAAGGACTGAGCAGCATTCACATGTTCCATCGCAAAGTCTGGAAATTGGGCAGCAGAGAGACATTCCTCAAGGGAGTGAGTGGGGGACTGACATATCACATATGCCTCCTCCACTTTGGCAGCCATTGGAGATTGCATTGCTCTCATGACCTTATCAAACTTTTGAGTCGAGTTGTCCACTTTTCTTTCCAAATCATTGTATCCACTCACCTTATACATTTTCCCTCTTATAGTGGTTGTTGTGAAAATTTTATTGTACTCGCAAGTACACGAATCGTGATGTAGTCAGTGGGTGCAGAGTACGAGATCGTTTCCACGAGGATTGGTTAGAAAATTTAAAAGAGGAGATAACAATTAACCAAAAGAATTACCACAGATCTAGCACAGTATTTAAATTAATTTTATAATTCTGAGAGTTTGGCAGATGAGATAAAGACTAGGCAGTAAAATAAAATCTAAATAATTAATAAAAGATAAGGATTGGGATACCAAATCCCCTCATCGTAGGTTTATCATTTATGCAATACAAATCTGTGCATTAAGATATGAAATTATCAAAAGATATCAATGTGCAAGCACTGGACCCAAACACACATGAGTTTTAAAGTGCAGATCTGAGATCAAGGAGATGTATAATTAACATCTCATGAGTGTATGATTAACACTCACACCTCAGATAGTACTCAGAATCCAATCTCTAGGTAAATTCCATAATACAGATCTAAGATCAAGGAGATGTATGATTAATATCCCATAAGTGTATGATTAACACTCACACCTCGGATGGTAATTGGAACTTACTTCTAGGGTAAAGTCTACACTACCGATCTAAGATCACGGAGATGTATGATTAACATCCCATGAATGTATGATTAACACTTACACCTCAGATAGTGGTAGAACTTAACCCAGAGAAGGCAGTAATTAGATTAGAATCACCATTTCATATCTGAAATCATAGGGCATGATTAGCTCCTAGATCTCTAATTGTAATCGAATTATATCCATATAGATAATAACATCAGGGCCATTAAAACAATCTCACATCTCAACCTGTAGATTTGTATTATTATGAATGAATACCTCGGATGGGGTTTATTAGATCCCCATCCCCAATGAAACTAGCCACACATGATAGAAATAAATGATAAAATAAAGATAAAAATTAAAAATGACAATAAAATATCGTAAATAACTTCAACAAAATCCACAAAAGCTTTAATCTAACCCCGGTACAATCCTCTTCAAAATGTAGAAATTAAACTAATCTAAAGCCTAAAACTAGGAAATGAGAAGAACAATGCTTAGAAAATAAAAGGGAAAAACTTAAAGAAACTAAAAATGCTACGGAAAATAAAAGGCTCCCCAAAGGGAGAGACTCCTAACCCTATCTCTAATTTTCCCTTAAATAGGGTTTAATTTTGAAACCCCACCTTTTTTTCCCAAATTTTTGAGCTTTGAAAACATAAAGATTCGATCCAAACTCGATTGATCGAGTCTATTGCTTGATCCATCGAGTTTCCCAGATTTTCGTGAAACTCGGCCCAACTCTTCAACAGATATAGCCTCAGTATTTTAGTCACAAAGTTTTACCCTGAAATCAAATTGAGGCGATTCTTGTGGCGTTGGAAAGAAGACAACGAGATCTACAACTTTGGTGTTTTAGCCATTTCATGAATCCAATGTTTTAAATGTCAAAATTAAGCTTCAAGTTGGGATAAGTTCTAGATGGTCCAAGGTTGCACGAATTTGACGTTATTTTCTAACTCTTGGGCTATTTTATGCTCAACTTATCTCTATACCTGTAAATCACTAAAACTATATAAAACATATTAAATAGCTTTCGTCGGGTGGCTAAATGCAGGTCTTTAGGGGTGAAATATCATCATATTTTACTACTCATCAGTGGTCTTTCTCACCAATCTAGCAGGGGTCTCAAAGTCCCTTGACAAGATCTCCCTTTGAATGAAGTTTTCACTAATGATATGAAACAACTCCCAAGCCTCATCAGCTGTCTTGTGGAGGTATGTACTACCACATGAGGCATCAACCATATCCCTGCTCTTGGGATCAATTCCTTGATAGAAACTTTGAACAAGTTGCCATTCAGGAATTTGGTGATGGGGACATTGCCTCAAGAGTTCTTTAAATCTCTCCCATGCCTGGTGAAAGTCTTCAGTTGGGGCTTGAGCAAATGAAATAATGCTCTTCCTTAACTGACTTGTTTTGGACATGGGAAAAACTTGGCCAAGAACTGACATTGAAGGTCATTCGAGGACTGAATACTATTAGTTGGAAGCATTGACAACCAAGTTCTGGCTCTATCCTTTAATGAAAAAGGAAAGAGTCTCAACCTGATTGCTTCCTCCCCCAAACCTGTAATGTTGAAGGTAGTGCACAGTCCTAGAAATTCATCAATGTGCTTATATGGATCTTCTTTGTTCAGGCCATGGTATGAGGGTAGCATCTGTATGATGGAAGATTTGATCTCATAGTTCCCTTGGACAGCAAGAAATTAAATGCAGAAGGGGGAATTGTACACTCTTGGTGCATTGAATTCCTTCAATGTCCTAGGTTGCTCACCCATTGCAGAGCTGTCAAAATCAACCACAGGTGTGCGTATGGGTTGCTTAGGTCTGAGAAGTCTCTCAATTTCAGGATCTAAGAGAGTAATCTCAGGATTAAGAGATCTCCTCCCAAGCATACACACAACAAAAATATAGAACAACACACAGAATAAGAGTACAGATTTAAGCAAAACAAATTCAAAAACACACAACTAATGCTACAGATCTACAAATATACAGATCTAGAAATGTAAGAGGGGTAAGAAATGCAAACTTTAGCACAGCTTGCTCCTCCAATTAGTACAAAGATCATCTCAAAACAACAAATCCAGATTTGAAATCACAAAATTACACTACAAAAAACTACAGCAGCAATTAGTCAAACACTAAATAGGCAATTATAAATCTAAATCTAAAATGAAAAAAAACTTAGATTTACCACTTTAAAAATACAATTCTCTGGCAGCGGCGCCAAAAACTTGTTGTGTTGCTTACCTTACAATTATTAAATGGTTAAAACAACAAATTAAATGAACAAACTACAGCAAAGTGGGCTTAAGGCCAGCAAGCAATCCTGCAAGAACCAGGGCTGCTGCAGCAAGTTTTAATAGGTAAGTTAGGGTAGGTCCACAGGGAAATGTGTTTTGAAATGAGGTAAATCTCCATATCTATGACAGATCTGGCACTCTAACCTAATTTAGACTTAATCAAAACAGGAAAGAGGAGAGGTTTATAAGATTTGTCACTTTACTAAAAACTACAAAAATCAAAAGCAAATTGATCCAGAACTGATTAAACTCAGATTCAAGGGAATGGAAAAGATTAAAATCAAAAGGTGGAGAGCAGCAGCTAGGGATTTTGGTCTTTCCTGAAAATCAATTGGATCAAAGGCAATGTATAGGACAAATTTGCTACAATCCTTCATCTAACTACAAGCTTAGATGCAAGGTATAAGAATCTAATCTCAACTAAAGAATTGAAGCAATCCTAAGGTTATGATCTGTTAATTTCAGTGGCCACAGATCATCCTAGAGATTGTCCCAATTTTAGGATCTTGATTGGAACATGTAAATTATTGCAGATGCTGTGGGTGTCAGACTACAAGCTCAAGCATCCACAGGAATATCTAATCTAGGGAAATCAAATACGAAAAAGTGAAATATAGATCAGAATTACCTTTCAAAATCATAATTACATTGCAATAATACAACTTACAATCCTATTGTGCTCAGATCTGCAATCTGTGCAATGTACAATCCATCTACATAGCCTCTGAAACTCTCGATTTACAGCCCTCAACCTCACCCTAGCTACTGAAGGGGTTTGGCCAACCATGGTTGGCTGAGAAGAGAATGAGGTGAGAAAGAAGAGAGAGAGGGAAGAAAGAATGGAGATCAGATTTGGTTTTGGTTCTCTCAATTTCTGGATGCTAACTCTGTAAATTCTTCAAACTTTTATACTCTTCTCCTCTCTTCTCAGATCTGTTTCGGCCAATTAGAGCTCAAGAGAATAATTCTATTATTCTGAGCCGCTGATATGGTTGATTTCTCTTCTAGAAGCTCTTTCTCCATTGGTCCAAAACTGGTAGGCACATGTGATGCAGCTAGAGGGTTCCCATTCATGTGCATTTGTGTTCTAAAAATACCCCCAAGGGTCATTAGCATGCATTGGCACTCCGGCGCAGAATTCTGAAGTTGGCAACTACTACGAAAGGAACTGAGAAGTTCCCAATTCGAGTGTCGAGAGGTTTAGGGAACCTCTCGACAAGTTCTGAGACTGCTTGGTGTTCTCATTGATAGGTTGAAGTGGCTTTCGACAGGTTTGAAGACTTCTCAAGAAGTTCAGCTGACTAGTCGACAGGATTGGAGTACATTTTAATCTTCTGCCCAGTTCTCCATTCATCCTCTCGAATGGTTATACAAAACCCTGTCGACTGCTTGTGAGTCTGAGCTGCACTAGTCGATAGGATTGGAGCCCATTTTCACCTTCTATTCAGTCTCATTACATCCTCTTGACAAGTTATAGAAAATCCTGTCGACATCTTTGCAAAGCTCTCGTTGAGCTTTCGACAGGTTGGAAATAGCACTCTATAGGTTGCTTAAACGTCGCGAGGATGAGCGTGGCTTCAGGTAAGTTGTCGATAGGTTGCATTGCATTGCTCTTCCAACCTCTCGACAGGATCTTTACTTTTGTCTCCAGAACCTCTCGACAGCTTAGCTTATTTACCTTCTAACTCCTCGACAGGTTGGAGCTCATTCTCTAATCCTCTCGATAGGTTCATGGAACCTCTCGACAACTTAACTTTTATCTCTAGAACCTCTCGACAAGTACTGGGAACCTCTCGACAGCTTGGTATTTGAGTAACCCAACCTCTTGGCAGCTTGGAGTGTCCTCTCGAGATGTTCTGCCTTGAGTTTCCACAGCTGACACACATCTTTGGTGTACTATCTTTCATCTATCAACACTTTGTAGCCTCTTGGTAGGTTCAATCATCATTCCTTGCAACTGCACTTGGTCCCAAGCATACCCAGTTGGGTCCATGACATTCTTATGAACTTCTAAAGCTCTGTGGATCACTTGATTGGCTGGCCTTTAGGCTGTATGAATACATGTTGAGCAGCAGATTGCTTTTTTGGCCTTTTTTAGATGGATGTCTGAACTAAGGCTGTAATTTATTGCTTATCTACAAAACACACTTAAAACACTTTATTAGTCAGCTCAAGGGTCCCTCTAAGGTCAGGTTAGGAGGTGAAAAATGGTATTTTTCACTGTTTAACAGGTCCTCTCTCTCTCTCTCCTCTTCATTTCTCATTTATCACTCCCTCCATCAATATTTAACCAATAAGGACTGGATAGTGTTATTTTACAGATTTTGAAGATTTCCCGTCCAATCGGATTCTTGCCAGAAACTGGTAGGCAAGTAAACCAGTTCAACTACTGCCTCTGTTAGCTATTTCTTCTCTATTAGGTTATAGTTCTCTCATTTACTCTTCATTTCAGCATGCCAAAATTAAAGTATTATGCAGTCTTCGTTGGCCGACGACCCGGAGTCTACGATAGGTGGTACGATTGCCACGTCCAAGTCAGCGATTTCAAGGGAGCTTGTTACAAAGGATATTCCACCCTCCATGAGGCGAAATTGGATTTCCGACGGTCACTATTAGCAAGTAAACATGGGAGACATAACCCGCATACCAACGACGAGAGGATGGCGGATAGAGCGCGTTTCAATCCGCCGTGGCTGCACATCGTACTTGTCTACGTTGCAATCAGAATTTTTTTCACGTTAATACTATTTTTGTATATATTTAGTATGATGGTACACTCGTAGATGAATTTATTTCGCCAACAACTAGTATATTATCAATTGATTTAGCCTTTATTGTTGTTGGCCCTTATTGTTGTGATCATATGATGAGATCAAGGTATAAAAAATTGGCCGATAAGTATCGGTGATACGCATTGGTTTTCAGTCAAACTGATATGTATCGGTCCCGATACAAATCGGGTATCGGGAGAAATTAAAATGGGTGCAAACAAAGTTATCCTACTCATAAGGCGCTTTCGGTAAATGCGTCTGAGATGCTTTGCCTTTGCAATAAATGCGTCAGATCAGACTTCATTGACGCTTTGCTTACTTTTGTTCTATGCGCTTGAATATAATGTAGACACTTTGCTTACTTTGTTCTCTGGGGCTTCAATATAAAATATAAAAGAAATGGATTATGATGGAACGTTGGAGAGGAGGGAGGAGAGAGAAAGGAGGATAGAGTGAGATTATGATGCAATGCCAGAGAAGAGAGAGGAGAGAGGACTTCATTGAAGGTATCCTTGTCTCCAGATATTCATTGTTGTATTGGAACCCGCCCAACCTCAAATACTTTATTATTAATTTTGTAAGGTTAGGTGTACTCTCTATAGTGCAATGCAGGTGCAGGTCCCCTCACACACACTCTCTCTCTATAGCTGGGATTCAAAATGACTCGAACATCACACTGTACCTTAAGATTTCCAAATCATAATTCTTTGATATACCTTAAATTATATTGTACTTAAATGGTCTCTCTCTCTCTCACTCTAGCTAGGATTCAAAACGACTCGAACATCACACTGTACCTTAAGATTTTTAAATCTTAATTCTTTGATATACATTAAATTATATTGTACTTAAATGGAAGAACATCACACTATATATGTGGGCAAATAATTTAGCTTAGGAGGTAAAGGTAAGGCAAATAATTTAGGTTAAGTTTTATACAAATGGAGGAGCTCATGAATTTGACCCAGCATATGCATTTCCTTCTGATTGAAAGAGGTGCCATGCGCTACGACCATCTAATACTAAACCGCCATTCTTTCGAACAAACTAGGGAAAATTCCCGAGCACTGAACTACCTTCTGTGTGAATGTCAAGCCGAGATCATCGTCAATAAGTTGGGATAGAGGATTGTCTGTAAGACATGATACTTATGATTACTCATTCATCTAGGGGCTGAAACAATGTGTATATTTTTTTACCATTCGTTTATTCTCATTCTTCTGCAGTGCCGCAGCTCAGTGGATTGGACTTAGATGGCGAGGGCGGAACGTTAGTGGGATCACGTTGCGGCTTACTGTGGGATAAAGCGACGTGGACGGTATTTTTAACCATTTTTCTAGATTTTATTTTGGGGCCGCGAGTTTGTTCTATGATTTCATACAACCTCTATTATTATACTAATATTAATATTATTATATTATTTCATTTTTATCAATTAATATTACTATATTATTTGATTTGTATATTTGATACAACTTGTACAGGCTATGGCAACGTAAGTTTCCCCGGGTGCTGAGATCATGCCCCGACTAATGTTAATCAGTGAAAAATATCATTTTTCACCTCTTAACCTGAACTTTGATAGACCTTGGAGCTGATTAATAATGTATTTTGAGTACTGTTTTGTAGTTGGCAACAATGTATAGCACAGTGCAGAAAACTATGCGGCCAAGGTCAATAAGAGAGGTCTGAGTCAACCTTGGATAGAGGAAGACACTCAGGCATAACAGAGAGCTATGGCAGACTAACAAAAGCAGTAGAAGTTCATAAAAGGAGGTCTCGAGCAGTTGAATTAAACTAGTCAAGAGGATCTGATGTGCAGTCGAGCTGTGTAGAGGGCTGGAGCAACCCCATGAGAGGTGCACATGCTGCTGAGCAAATGTAAGTGAACTTGTCGAGAGGTTCCTTGAACTTGTCGAGCAGTTGCTGAAGATACTATGAAATTCAGTATAGCTTCAGTTAGAAGACAACAACCATCTTCTCGAGATTCAATCAGCAACCTCTCGAGTTCTCGAGAGGATCAGTATACAATGGCTTTCAAATGCAGAACCTATCGAGCAGTACAAGTTAACCTGTCGACTACATGCCTGAAGCTACTCTGAATCTCGAGTAGTTGAGCCAACTTGTCAAGAGGACTGCTGAAGCCAATGAAGAAGCTGAGCAGTTCAAAGCAACTTATCAAATTTGATAAAATTAGTAGCTGGAACCTCTCGAATGGAACTCTGAACCTCTCGAAGTGTGAATTTAGAGGTTTTAACCTGTAGAACTGAGAGATTTGGTGTTCGATGAGTTGATGCACATGACCAGAGGCGTGCTGACAACCTTGGCGGGAATTTTTGGAACTCCAAAGGAACCTCTAATCTAACTGCCTCACGTGGATTCAACTGAGTCTAACAAATTGGAGGAAATGTTTGGTCGAAATTCAACCACATCAGTAGGGTTTCAACAAAATTGATACCTTTCCTCTCTGATTGGTCAAATCAGATCTGAGACACTCGGGAATTTGTATAAATAGGGGGGAATGCAGCAGAGGAAGCATTAGGAGTTTGAGCAAAATATCGAATTAGTTTTCCCTCCTAAAATTCTAGTCGTCTTCTCTCTTTTCTATTCTCTCTTTAGCCCAACCATGATTTGCTAAATTCCTCTAACAACTAGGGTGAAGTTAGATCTGTAAATTGAGTGGTGAGAAAGCATTGTATGAGGAGTGGTGACTGCAGAGATTGCAGATCTGAGAGCAATTATTGTAAGTTGGATTAGATCAATGAATTGCTGATTTTAAAGCTTCATTTAATTTGTAGATCTTTTGATTTCTATCAAATTTCCATAGATTTTATGCTCCTATGGATGCCTGAGCTTGTAGCCTTGTATCCATAGCATCTGTAGTGATTTTATTGTTCCAAATTTATCCCCCATGACTGGATTATATCCATGGGATACTCTGTGGCCATTCTAGTGGACTGATTATACCCTTAGGACTAATCCATATCTCAGGGCAGATCTGGACTGTTCTGCCATGCATTTGAGCTTGTAGCCAAATGAAGGATGGCTGTAGATCCATCCTTTGCTCTGTTGTCTAACAAATAAATTTCACAGTGAGACTGATCCCGAGCTGTTAATTCTCCACATTTGATTTTTATTTCACCAAAACTCTTGCTCTCCTCTTTAAATCATTCTTTTGCTCACCTCTAGTTTAGTTTTTTTTAAATCTGTTTTTAGTTTAAAGTGATAACCAAACTCTTTCTCTTTTCCTGTTTTTACTTAATTCTTAGTTAAAATAGGAATAGGTTTCCAGATCTATAGCAAATCTGGAGGTTTACAAAATTTAGATCACATTTCCCTGTGGACAAACTCTTACTTTTAGAACTTGCTACAACAACCCTAATTCTTGCAGGACTGAGTTTAGAATGCTATTTGTGTGTTGAATCAATCCATTCCATTTGG
Source organism: Chloranthus sessilifolius (assembly GCA_021018995.1). Lineage (NCBI taxonomy): Eukaryota > Viridiplantae > Streptophyta > Magnoliopsida > Chloranthales > Chloranthaceae > Chloranthus > Chloranthus sessilifolius. Next base: position 91,698,094 of record CM037584.1, on the reverse strand, counting down.
CATAATTTTTGCTGCCATTGATTTTTACCATTCCACCTTTTAATAAATATATCAGCACAACATTTTAAGACAACAAGTTTTTGACGCCGCTGCCGGGGATTTGTAGATCTAAGTTTGGTAAATCTGCATTTTAGTTAGAATTTTTGTAGTCATAGTATTTGAATTAATGCTGCTGTAGTTTTGTAATCTGTTGAATTTGATTTTAGATCTGAAGCTGTAGTCAGGAGAGCAGTTCATAGCTTGCAACTGGAGCACATCTTGCTTGAGTTTGCATTTCCTATTCCTTTTATTATAGTTTCAGTTTTGTCATTTTATCATTTCTTTATTTCAATAGTATTTTGTGTCTCTGGTGTTTGTTTGCTGTAAATTACTGTTGTTGTCTTGGTAATGTGTGTGTTGTATGCTTGGTAGAAGATCCCTTAACCCAGAGCTTATCCCTTTTAGACCTTGAAGTTGAAAGGCTTCTTAGACCTAAGCACCCCACACACACACCTGTTGTTAATTGTGAGCCATTTGTGATGGGGGAGCAGCAAAGGACCCTGAAGGAATTTAATGCACCAGGGGCATATACATCCCCTTTCTGCATTCAATCCCCTGTTGTTCAAGGGAATTATGAGATCAAATCATCAATTATCCAGATGCTGCCTTCATTTCATGGGCTGAGCAAGGAGGATCTTTATAAGCATATTGATGAATTCTTTGCTCTTTGCACTATTTCAATATTGTTGGCTTGGGAGAAGAAGCCATCAAACTAAGGCTCTTTCCTTTTTCACTAAAGGACAAAGCCAGAACTTGGCTCTCCATGCTCCTAGTCAACAGTATACAATCCTGGAATGATCTCCAATGCTAATTTTTGGCCAAATTTTTTTTCATGTCTAGAACCAGTCAATTGAGGAAGAGCATCATTTCATTTGCTCAATCTCCAACTGAGGATTTCCATCAGGCATGGGAGAGGTTTAAGCAACTGTTGAAGCAATGCCCCCACCACCAAATTCTTGAGTGGCAGCTTGTTCAAAGCTTCTACCAAGGAATTGATCCCAAGAGCAGGGATATGGTGGATGCCTCATGTGGGGATACTTATCTCCACAAGACTGTTGATGAGGCTTGGGAGCTTTTTGATGTAATCAGTGAGAATTCCATACAGCAGGAGTCTCTATCTCACAATGATATTGAGACTCCAGCTAAAATGGTAAGGGAAGCCACTTCTAGAGGAAGAATGTATGAGGTCAATATGTCCAATGATCTGGAAAGGAAGGTGGACAGTTTGAGCATGAAATTTGATAAGTTGATGAGTGTGATGCAACCTAAAATGGTTGCACAAATTGAGGAGGCATGTTTGATATGCCAGTCCCCCACATACTCTATTCAAAACTATCCTTTTGTTGGTCAGTACCCAGAGCTTGTCATGGACCATGCAAATGCTGCTTAGTCTGTTGGGCAGCAGCAGCCTGCTGGGTATGCTTGGAGGAACCACCCCAATCTGAGGTGGAGGCAAGACACTTTTCAATCCTAGCAGCAGTTGCTATGCCCTATAGACCTTCCCATCCATATCAGCAAAATTACTTCCCAAGGCATCAGTTGCAACGGCCTGTGGTACAGCCAATATCTCAGCCAAGTCACCAAAGTCCATCAACACCAACACCACCACAAGCAACAACACCCTCTGAGGAACAGGTTCTGTCCTCATTACAGAACCTGAGTTCTTTGTCTAAAACTGTAAATTCTCATAGTCAAAGCATTAAAAAGATAGAGGACCATCTTGGTCAGCTATCTAATACTTTGACTAGGAGAGAAGAGGGCAGACTGCCAAGTCAGCCAATGAACAATCCTAAAGGTCAATAATGGTGGGTGAGTCTTTTTCAACTCATGAAGAAGCTAAGGCCATTACTTTGGAAAGTGGCATGCTGGTAGATAATCATGTTGATGGTGAGATCACAAGGATTGCAGCACAAAAGAACCTAATTAGTGACAGTATGCAGCAGGAGTAGCATCTAAAAAATAAAGGGGCTGCTGTTGAGTCCCAACAGAAAAATGAAAATGAAAATAAAAATAAAGAAAAAATTTAAAAAAATGCAAAGGCTGCAGATGAGAGACCAGTATCTCATCTGCCATTTCCTCATGCCCTTCAAGCACCTTCTCCTTTTGATAAGGGGAATGTTAAGGTGTAGGAAATGATGAAGACCTTTAAGCAGGTAAAAATTAATTTACCTTTGCTTGATGCCATTAAGCAAGTTCCAACCTATGCAAAATTTTTAAAGGATTTATGCACCCATAAAAGGTAGTCTAGGATTCATCTATCCAAGAAAGTCTTTTCTGCTGAAAAAGTAAGCCAGGTTTTGTCTATTGCAACCCCAGCTAAACTCCAAGATCCTAGAGTTCCCACAATTCCTTGCATTATTGGGGATCACACTATTGAGAAAGCACTATTAGATCTGGGAGCCAGTGTTAACTTACTTCCATATTTTGTATATGAGAAATTAGGTTTGGGGGAGTTAAAACCCACACATGTTTTGCACCTGACTGACAGATCTGAGAGGAGACCTGTGGGCATTATTGAAGATGTGCTGGTTGGGGTTGACCAATTTTTTTATCCAGCATATTTCCTGATTTTGGACATGGAAGCTAGTAAGTGCACTACCGCTATCCCTGTGAGTTTGGGCAAGCCATTCTTGGCCACTGCCAATGCCTGCATCCAGTGCAGGTCTAAGGTGATGGAGGTATCTTTTGAAAACATGAAGGTAAAGCTCAATGTCTATAATACAACAAATTAACCTCACTTTGAGAGTGAGGACTGTTTCATGATTGATTTGCTTGATGACCTTGTTGAGGAAACCATGCCCAAGCTGTTGAGTTGGGATGATGTTGTTGATGTTTTTGAGGAGGTTTGAACTGAAACTGTTGAAGGGGAAGCTCCCACACATTTGACTGAAGAGGTGAAAACATTGAATTCTGCAGTGGGGCCAGTAAGGCACTCTCACTGGAAACCTGTTGTGTTGCCTCTTCCCTCACCTTCTAAGGCACCTTTGCTACCTTCACTCATCAGCCCACCTGATTTGGAGTTGAAAGAGCTCCCAAAGTCTCTCAAATATGCATTCTTGAGTCAGGATAAAAAATTGCCTGTGATCATTTCTTCTTCCCTCACTAAGGAACAAGAAAAATTAATTTCTGTGCTCAAGATGCATAAAAAAGCAATAGGATGGTCTATTGTTAATCTAGGAGGAATTAGCTCAGCTGTGTGTATGTACAAGATTCACTTGGAAGAGAGTTCCAAACCCTCTAGGGAGATGCAGATGAAGTTAAATCCTCACATGTAGGAAGTAGTGATGAAGGAGGTGGTCAAATTACTAGATGCTGGAATCATCTACTAATTTCATATTCTGAATGGGTGTCACCTACTCAAGTGGTCCCCAAGAAGTCTGGCATCACTATTGTACCTAATGAGTTTGGAGAATTAATGCCAACCAGGGAGGTCACTGGTTGGAGGGTCTACATAGACTGCAGAAAATTAAACTCCAAGACTAGGAAGGAACACTTCCCACTGCCTTTTATTGACCAGATTCTGGATAAACTAGTAGGCAAGGCTTTTTATTGCTTTCTTGATAGATACTCTGGTTACAACCAGATCCCTGTGTATCCACAAGATCAAGAGAAGACTACCTTTACTTGTCCATTTGGCCCCTTTGCTTACAGAAGGATACCATTTGGACTGTGTAATGCTCTTGCTACTTTTCATAGGTGCATGTATGTCATATTTTCTGACAATTTGAATACATTTTTGAAAATTTTTATGGATGATTTTTCTGTGTATGGTGATGATTTTAATCAATGTTTGTAACATCTCTCCCTTGTACTTCAGAGATGTGAGAAAACCAACCTAGTATTGAGCTAGGAAAAGAGCAATTTCATGGTAACCCAAGGAATTGTTCTTGGTCAAGTGGTTTCTCAAAAGGGGATTGAGGTGGATAAAGCAAAAATTGATCTGATTTCACATTTGCCTCCTCCAAAAATTGTAAAACATGTCAGATCTTTTTTAGGATATATTGGTTTTTATAAGAGATTTATCAAGGATTTTAGTAAAATTTCCAAACCTCTGTGCCACCTGCTGTGTCAAGAGGTACCATTTGTGTTCACTGATGAATGTCTCACTATTTTTGAGGTATTAAAAAATTGTTTGACCTCTGCACCTGTCACACAAGCTCCTGATTACTCTCTGCCATTTGAGTTGATGCGTGATGCATCAGACTTTGCAATTGGTGCAGTTTTGGGACAGAGAAAGGACAAACTACCTAGTGTAATGTCTTATGCAAGTAAGACACTGACTGATGCTCAGCTGAACTATACCACCACTGAGAAAGAGCTGTTGGCAGTTGTCTTTACTTTGGAGAAATTTAGATCTTATGTGCTAAGATCTAAAATTGTTGTGTTTACTGACCATTTAGCTTTGAAGTACCTTTTGTCCAAGCAAGAAGCAAAACCAAGATTAATCAGATGGATCCTCCTGCTGCAGGAGTTTGATCTAGAGATTAAAGATAAAAAGGGTGTGGAGAATGTAGTGGTAGATCATTTCTCTAGAATCTTGAGTGCTGACTGTGCTGAAATCCTTGTGAATGATTCTTTCCCTGATGAGCAACTTTTTTCTATTAATATGAGTGTACCCTGGTTTGCTACTATTCTGAACTATCTTGCAGTTGGTAGGATTCTCCCACACTGATCTAAGATGGACAAAGACCTATTTTCTCTTAGATTAAATATTTTCGGTGGGAGGATCCTTACCTTTATAAGAGTTGGGCATATCAGATGGTGAGGAGATGTGTTCCTGAAAATAAGTTCCACAGCATTCTTATAATGTGTCATGAGCAGGCTTGTGGAGGTCATTTCAGTGGCAAGAAAATTGCTACAAAGGTACTCCAATGTGGATTTTATTGGCCATCCTTATTCAAGGAAGCAATGGAGCATTGCAAGGCTTGTGAGAGATGTCAAAAGATGGGGAGCATATCCAAGAGAGACTCAATGTCATTGCACCCCATACTTGTGGTAGAATTGTTTGATATTTGGGGAATAGACTTCATGGGTCCATTTCCTCCTTCCTATAGGTTAATTTTCATTTTGGTGGCTGTAGATTATGTGTCTAAATGGGTAAAAGCCATTGCCATAAGAACCAATGACTACACAGTTGTCCTCAAAATTTTGAAGGACAATATTTTCTCTAGATTTGGCACCCCCAGAGCCATCATTAGTGATGGGGGGAGTCATTTCTGCAATAGACACTTTACAAGCTTGCTTAAAAGTACTCTGTTACACACAGGATAGCCACTCCCTACCACCCACAGACCAGTGAGCAAGTTGAAATTTTTAATAGGGAGATTAAGCACATCTTAGAGAAAACTGTGAGGACTGACAGGAAGGACTGGTCCCTGAAGTTGCATGGTACTCTTTGGGCTTATAGGATTGCCTATAAGACCCCAATAGGGATGTCTCCTTTTAGATTGGTATATGGCAAAGCATGCCATTTACCAGTGGAGTTAGAACATAGGGTCTACTGGGCCATTAAAGTATTAAATTTTGATCTAATTGCTGTTGGTCTTCACAGGAAATTGCAACTGTCAGAATTTGAGGAATTGAGATTGGATGCCTATGCCAATGCCGAAATTTATAAGGAAAAGGCCAAAACTTTCTATGACAAACATCTTCCTAAGAAAGTGTTTGTTGAAGGTAATAAGGTATGGCTTTTTAATTCAAAACTGAAGTTTTTCCTAGAGAAATTAAAATCCAGATGGGATGAACCTTACACTGTGTTGCATGTATCCCCATCTGGAGCTATTGAGATCATGAACCCCAAGGATGGAAGGGTCATGAAAGTGGTCAAAGGCTAAAAATTTGTGTTAAAAATACAGTGGAGCCTGCTGAGACCATTAACCTTCAAGAACCTCCCAATTTTGTGTGATTTTCACCACTGTAAATTGTGTGACATAACTGTTAGTTAGCATGTTTTTGTTGTTTTTAATTCTGTCTTGTAACTTGCATAAAGTCTATAATTTTTGTTTGATTGTTCACTTTGTACAATGTCTGATCTACGGTGGGTTCTGTGATGGTTATTTAACTGAGAAATGAGTTGATACTGAGGTGGATTTGTGATTTTTGTTGAAAATGGACAGTATACCTGTGAGGGGTAAACATGAATGAAGAACTGAGACCTGTCGATAGGTTGAATTCGATAGGCTCTGAAGAGATCTAATGAGGATTCGACAAGTTCAGAGAACCTGTCGAGAGGTTTGGGGTAACCTCTCGAATCCACTGTTCTGAAGGAATTAAACTTGTCGAGAGGTTTGAAGAACCTCTCGAACCCGTCTTCTGGAGTTATTTGCATTGTCAAGTAGTTTCATCTATTAGACAGGTTGTTATGAACTGCTTGATAGGTTGGTTCTTGGAATCGTAAACTTGTCGAAGTCGTATTTTTGGGTTTTAAAACCATTCGAAAGGTTTCTTTTGAGCATTTTCTGCTTCTGCTCGAAACCTTCTCTCTCTTCTTCACGAAAACTCCTTTGTTTCTTTCCTATCCAGCTCACAGGTTACATTTTCAATTAATCTATATTTTTGCCTGGTGGATCGCCCTGAGAAGTTGTCATTTTTCACCTAATTGCTGCCGATTTGGTTCTCTGTGCTGCATTTGCTGAGAAACCCTAGGTTTTGGGTAAGTTCGTCACCGACTTTGCCTCTTGAATCTGTCATTTCTGTGGTTTGCATTTCTTGATACTCTATCGTGTGTGAGAGTGATTTAAGTGGAGCAAAATTGTGGTAAGTGAATATGCTCTGTGTGAAATTTGTTAGGTTATGTGTTTTTAATGGCCGATCCTGAGCAATTTGAGGTCCTTTTGTCCGACTTGATGCAATCTCTTGCCAAATCCACTAGGAAATCCAGTAGGATAGCTACTTCACAGTCTCAAGTGGATCCACCTTCTAAGAGGAAGTTGAGTATGGACAAACCCAAGAACACTCATAAATCTAAGAAAGCCAAAATCAGTGAGGACATTGTTGAGGAGTTACCTGTTTTACCTATGACTACAACTCCTAATGAATTTGTGGATACTTTGGGTCTGAAAATAAAAAGAAATTGATGATTTATAGGGGTGATCTTACTGCTTTCAGAAAAAGATCTAGGTAACCAAGATGCTCCTATTCTAATCTTTTGCAAACCCTAATCATAATATATGTAACATAAATACAAAATCATTAATCAAATAAAATAAACAAATCAAAACCCGAATCAAACTTGTAGCCTCTACCTATAGATCATATTTAGGGTTTGTTCCAAGTTTTTTATAGATTACAAGATACTGTTTTATGGACTCTCACCTACGATCTCCAAGAGGGGAAACTTGTCCTGAGATTGATCAACAAGAACGGTAAGCAGATCTTTCAGATTGATTGGCTAGCTTTTGATCGACGTGAATGTGAATGTTTAGGTAGTTTTAATGGACGAGATGGTTCTAATATTTTGTTGCTGGGAGAAGAAGACGAAGAGGAGAGAACTTTTGTTCCCAAAATTTCGCCGGAGCACCCGCCGTTTCGATCACTTCGCCGAAGCACCCTGTGACGGGGGCATGCGGCACAACGCGACCAACCATAGGGCCTCTCCTACCTTGGTGCCAAGAGAGCACGTGACATCTTGGTGCCGGGGGCCATGGATCAAAATCTCGGCCGAAAATTTGACGTCTCGGTTTCGGCTGGTTCCGAGACCGAAAAATCATAAAAACCGCCCCCCCTCTAAAAATGTGTAATTATCGGCTGAATTTTCAAATTATCGCCCCTTTTTAGAATTTTAGAAATTTGAAAATTTTTTAAGGGTTTTAAAACCCAATTTTTGTAAAAAAAAATCCCATTTTTATTCTTCCTTTGGCATAAAACCCATGAAAAAAAAGAAGAAGAAGAAGAAGAAGAAGAACAGCTTTTTTTTTAAGGGTTTTAAAACCCAATTTTTGAAAAAAAGACCCCATTTTTCTTCTTCCTTAGCTATAAAACCCATGGATGGAAGAGGAAGAAGAAAAAAAAAACAGGGAAGAAGAACAAGAAAAAAACAAAAGAAGAAAGAAGAAGAAATATGAGAGTTGTTTTCGCCACCGATTTGCATTTTTTTCTCACCGAAATTTGGTTTCTCCAGACACATAAGCGTGTGTAAATTATATTGAAAGGAGTATGGGACTCACTCTCATGTCAGTCACATACACACTAGAATAGTGTGCAAGTGATTTTACACCAGTAGGGTTTACGATGTAGGAAATCACATGATGAAGATTATATTTCGTGCAAATCTTGTCCACTAAGGATCTATAGATCATGAACTTTAGATCAAATGGCCCAAATTGCATTTCAAATTACCGTTAGATATCAAATTATCGTATGATATAATAGCCTTTGACTATATTTAATCAGATGGTGAAGTTTATATTTGGTGTCAATCTTGTCCACTAAGGATCTATAGATCATGAACTTTAGATCAGACGGCCCACATTACGTTTTCACGTATCATATGTCCCTAAAATACAAACTTTTTTTTTTAACCTTGGTGCAATCACTTAAAAAGCGAGTGTAAGTACATATGATCTTTAGATTGCGTTTTCCAAAATTTATCAAAAATTTGATCGAAAATTACCAAAATTTTGACCAATTTACGATTCAGGTCATGAACGAAACCGAAACCTAAACTGATATTTTGATCCATGGTATATATCTGTTCTAATAATGTTAAATAGCTTAAAAAAAACTAAGAAAATAAAGTTCGGCAAAGTTCGGTAAAGTTCGGAGCATATTTTAAAAAATATCCGAAATTTACCAAAATTTTGACCGAAATTTCTGAAAATTTGACCAATTTACGATTCGGGTCCTGACCAAAACCGAGATTTTGATCCATACCGGGGACACGCAATGTAGTGCCAAGAGGGCATGCGGCATCTTGGTACCAGCGGGACACGCGATGTGATCCCAACAGGGCACGCGACATTCCAGAACTAGTTAAGAGGTGAGGGTTGGATGCATACATGTGTTAGTAACGAGGAACACACACAATGGTGGGTTTGGTTCAGTATGTCAGTGAGTTATGTTACAATGGGACGGCATGAGGAGCTGCATGCTACTGTGGCGAAGCGAGGTACTAGTGCAGGACACGCAAGGGTGAAGCTTGAGCAGGCCAAGCGAGGCACAGTGGTGCGAGCATGAGTTTCGTAAGGGGCACAATGCGATGAATGGTAGGCCTCAGAAGAAGGTAACCATGAATAAGAGTTCTCGTCCTCTAGGCGGGTAGTATCAGAGTGATGGTTGGGAAGGTTGGTCTCGTTGCACGCGGCATCGAGTCGCGCTCTCCTCTGTGGGTCACAGTTGGGAGAGGAAAGAATAACGATCGAAAAGGGGTATGAAGAGGTATATAACGCATGGTATAAGAGTCATTTCCCTAACTTCTACAAATTGCAAATCACGGTTTCTTGGACCTCAGAATCTGGGGCGTCCTGATTACGCAAAACTTTCCATTTCGGTATATTAGTGCAAAATTTTATATTCCCAGTCCTTTATCTCTAATTATGCCTAAAAATAAATGATTATGTATCAATAGCAAGGATCTAAACATGGAGAATTGCTAAGAATTAATAGACCTTGAGAGAAGATAAAGATCCTGACCTCCTCTAGCTGTGCAACAAAATCAATTTTCTGAAATTCCTGGTTCTTTCCAACTTCAGGTAATGGTACAGTTCTAGAGAACACATCATAGATAGGATCCCTTCCATACAACTTCCCATCTTGAACCAACAAAACCTGTTAATCAGTCATCAGGATGCCAACGTAAATATGAGAAATAATAAAAAAAGGATATCTATGGAGAAAACAATAACATGCTTACTCATCCAGTAGATGAAGTTTATTGAGTTGGTCTCCATTGAATAAATATCAGGCTTTTGATTCTTAAAACATAACAAAGAAGGAACACATATAATGCTGGAGAAAACAATTAATAAACTCCAGCAAGGATGCTACAAAAGAACATCCACACACTAGCTTTTAAACACATTCATAATATTGGGTTCTCTCCCATGTTTTAATGATCATTTACTGTAAACACTGTACGAGAAAGCAACAAGACCAATGATTGGTAGCATTAAGCAAGGATCAAAATTTCGGTTTTCGTTTCGGTTTTGGAGGGGACCAAAACCAAAATTTTGGACTGAAATTTCGGCCGATAATTTGACCGAAATTTTGAATACCATACATATTTGGACCGAAATTTCAGTCCAAATTATCGTTTTGGTGAGGGCCGAAACCGATAATTTGGACCGAAATTTCGGTCATTTCGGCCGAAATTTTGATCCTTGGCATTAAGTTTTCCATCCAACATTTTTCTCCCACTCCAAAACAGCTCCTGCTCCTGCCTCATGCTTCCCAGGCACTTACATTTGGATGTCCACCACCAACCGCCGCTCTTTTAGGGGGGCATTGCTTGGTGTGATGGTAAAGGTTTGATCTGTCAAAGTGTGAAAATGCGGTATGAGTCCGGAGAGCAGCCTCTTTGTGGGTAAAATGCCAGAGGTTAGGTCTGCATCCCTCCACCCCTGCCAGCACCCCATACATAGAGGACCAGCAGTGGGTAATGGCCCTTTTTTTTTTTACCAAGAACCATTCTTTTGGTTCCACAAAGAATAATTTAAGACAAGCAATCCGGGGCTATATGCGATAATCGTTTCTAATTTAATATTTATACACTCGATCAAAAGATATGTCAAAAACCCTTCTCTCGTAGTCAGTCAAAACCACTGAAACAAATCCTCACAAAATTGGTAAGTTCTCGTTGAAAAGAATAGACCTGAAAAAGCTGTATAAACCTCACTACAAAAAAGAAGACTTTTGGATACGGATTTTACAGACGGCTTTGGATGCTGTGTCCAATAATGAGGATATTGGAGACGTGTTTTCTAAAAGCGGTCTCTATTGTTATTATTGGAGAATATTGGAGACGGCTTTGATCTATAGAGCCGTCTCTATAAGTTTTAGTGATACGGTAATGGGTGAAATCTTTTGAGACTACACAAAAAACCGTCTCTAAAAGTCCCTTCTCACACCAATAGAGACGGCTCTTGCAAATAAAGCCGTCTCTCAACGATAACAAATGCGAACTCATCCCGTGAACATCTCGCGCAAAGTTACATCCCAATCCTAAGAAAAATCTATTTATTCTCATGTATGCTGTGAAGACTTCAAAAACTAAAAAACATGGTTGAGTTTGGAGATGATGGTTGAGTTTCAAACGATCGAAATGGTTGGAGCTAGGGTTTCAGAAGATCGAAATGGTTGGAGCTAGGGTTCAGACGATCGAAATCGGTTTGTGCTAGGGTTTCAGACGATGGAAATCGGTTTGAGCTTGGGTTTGAGACGAAGCAGTTTGAGCTAGGGTTTGAGATGATCAAAATCGGTGTGAGCTAGGGTTTGAGATGAAGCGTTTGAGCTAGGGTTTGAGACGATTAAAATTGGTTTGAGCTGAATCGATCGGATTTGCAACGAAGCTGTTTGAGCCCAACAAGATTTCATTGAAGGTTTTAGATCGAAATCGAGATTCCATTGAATCGTTTGGCATTGTAGATCGAAATCAATATTATAGCCTTTAATCTGATCATAGTATTGTAAAGATCCATTGGGGGAACCCTAGTTTTACTATTTTGAGCCATATTGGGGATCAAATCAAGTGACGATGCCCAAATTCGGCATCATCGAAGGTTATCTAATCATCTTCTCCTCCCAATATTTTAATTTCATATTTCTTAGCCTGATTTATCATCATTACTTTCGATTTTAATTTGTTTATTGTTTTCCATGACTTTTCAGTCTACATCTATTGTTGCTAGTCTTTTGAGCATATAATTGAGTTCATGTGGCTATTTTCCGAGACTTTCTGAGTCTGTTGTTGTCTACTATCTTCTCATATATGATATATGCCATTACTGTTGTTACATATCTTCTCTACTTTGCAATATATCAGTTCCATGCACAAAATTAACATACTATCTTGGCCTCTGATTAGTGTCTGTTTTCACATAGCTTGGATTTCTATTTTGAGATTGTTAGTCTCTTTGTTTGCTGCTATTTTCTGGGTATTAAAAGCTGTTGTGAATCAGAGTTTATATGTATGCGATTTATTACGAGTAATTTTCACTTGAATTCTAATATTTTATATTTTTCTAAGCAAAAATTACTCTTTTATATATATATATATATATAAATGTTCATTTTTCTTATTTTGAGGTTTGAAACTCATGTGTATCGATAATTGAAAATCCCTAACCTATATAAAAGATAGAAATATTCCAAAATTCTATCAACATGTGTGAGTGACGAGTCAACTCCCATTCTAATTAAGGATTTTGTGGCGTGTGGTACATAGTCGAATTGCTGCAGAGAGATCTTAAAAGTAAGGGAATGGTGGTAGATGGTGTGTGGGATTTAGGTTGGACTAATGGGGTTTGTGTGGAAGAAATAGACCATGTTGTAGGTGAAGTGGAGAAGCATGTTTTGACTGAGCTGATGGAGGAAGTTATCTGAACTTTCTGTTGTATTAATAATAATTTACTACCTATTTTGGGAGGACATATGGGCATTAGGATCTCAAGGGTATTTTGGTCATTTCATAACAAACAGTGTGCTGGTAAGGCTGCAAACAGGCCGGATCGGGTTCAAATTGGATCTCGAAAGGGCCCAAATTTTAATTTGGATTAAAAATTAGGCTTAGTTTGATATGGGGACTGAATTTTTGTATTTTTTATTTGGCTTTTGTGTAGATTCAAGCTTTGTGCCTCCTCTTGTGTATGATGTGCTTGGAAGTTCTAGAGATCTTGCAGTAGGACCTGTTTCCATCGAAGCTTTGTGCCTCCAAGCATAGACGCTGAACATGGAGCCATGTTTACCACTTGAGATTGGTTACCCTTGTTTTCTACTTGTAATCTGACTTTCTTTTCCAGCATTAATATATGGAGACTTTGACAGTACAGTACAGACAATATGAAGCAGTGGTCGCAACCGTTGGCAAGTTTGTGTGGATTTGTGTAGCTTTCAATTTGGCACACATTTGCAATATATATACTAGTTCACAAGTACATGAAGAATTGAAGTGGAATAACACTATTGTTAAAATGTTATATTTCTAGTCTAAATTAAGTATCTCGGATCTATTTTATTATATTATTGATAATTTGTGACAAAGGATAGATATACTTCGCTGTTTGCAAGATATTCGATTTGCCTCACTTTTCTATGTATAGTAGAGTGCATAGAATGGAGTTATCATGCTTGTGAATGTCCACAATGGTAGATTAATTAAACAGTTTGTTAAACTTTACAATTACAAATAATGAGGATTTTTAATTCCTTTAAATAAGCAGTATGAACTTCAAAGACTCTGGAGCACAGACCCCTAAGTGGGTGCATGCTCAAGTGTACAATTTTCACTCCTACAAAAACTAAGTTAAATTGGTTATTTGTTCTCTGTGCAGCCCTTGGCAGGTATTGTTTATGGCATGGTTCATACCTTAGTGCTAGACTGACATGATGCAGCTTGTGTAACAGTTTTGAAATTTTTATTAGCAATCTGATGAAAATTTGTGCCACAAAGAATAGTTCTAGCATTTAGTTGGAACTGTTGTTGTTACTTTTGAAACTGCCTGTTGGATCTATTCCTTCTTGATCTTTTCTCTTTCTATATTTAAGTTGAATGGAAAATAAATTTTCATGCTCAAAGGTATGTGCATGAGAATATGCGCATAGATTCATTACTTAAAATGCATGACTTAAGCTCCGATAACTACCACTATTAGTTAATGATACCTAGATCAAAGTCACTTTCTTATTATTTTTTAGGTTACTTAGTCTTTCCAGCACTCCTATTCTGGTAATGCATGCAGGGCACTCCAGTAAGTGAGCATGCTATCCCTGTTGCAATATTTGAGACTGAAACTGGCACTGGGTAGCTAATATTGTTTGTTGATGATTTAATTCTTTTGGCATTTCTATTAGAAATGAGAACAAGAATTTTGCATTTTGCTTTTCTTTTGCAGAAATTTTGAAGTTCTACATGCGCAAATGGTGCAAGATTTCATCCGATGTGGGCATTCACTCCATTGATTGGTCCTATTATAAGCAACAACTCAGTTCAACTATTCAGAAAATTATTACAATTCCTGTAGCAATGCAGTAGGTATGCAATCTGAAATTCTAGTTTGATAGTTCAGATGATCCATTTTTCCCTTTTCTGAAAATTGAGATGCTCTCATGTTTTTTGCATGTTTTTACTATAGACGCAAATATGTTTAATGCAGATGAACTGTTTGATGATATGTGTTTGAAAATGTTAATCACACTAACTAGTGTTTTATTGGAAATATCCGGTGGTTCCTCTTGAGGATTCCTTACCATATCGAAAATTTGGAACATATTAGATTCTGTTATGGTTAGGATTCAGTGCCCAAAGAATTTGATAGAGGACTGGTCACGATACCATTTGGAAAATAAAGGAAAAAAGAAGTAGGGGTGGATTGTAAGTCGAGGATTGGTCATGATACCATCTGGAAAACCAGATTTTATGTTCGTTGCCGCTTTATTATCTGTTTTTCTTTTCCTGTCCTGTTTGGGTGAGGTTGAGACTTGAAAAAATACAACTTGATTTTCATTGGGCAAGGGTGGATTATAAGTCTAGGTTTCACCTTGTTGACTGGAGGCTGCTATGCCATTCAAAGGAGAAAGGGGTTGCCGGTTTTCGGAGTTTAAAAGAGTAAAAGAGGCTGTGTTTTTTAAATGGTTGTGGAGAAGAAGTTGGGAGAAATCCGCTTTGTGGAGCCATATCCTCGTAGAGAAATATGGCTTGACTTGGTTACTAAATCATGTGCATCACTGATTATATATCTGTGTATCTCCCGAGGTTATTCAATTTTGCTGATGGAGATTGGCCCATGCACCACTCTTTGTGCACAAGTGAGGTTGGGCACATAATACCATCTACCTTCCCAAGATAAAACATGGTAAGAGCCCAAGTGTTGCTCCTACTAATCTCGTTGAAGCCCATAGTGGCCTCATATGAAGCTCAGAAAACCACAGAAGTGGTTGTGGAAGGCATGGTTTATTGCCAAAGCTGCGACCACGTCGGGCCGTCCTCTTTAACCGGTGCCGAGCCCCTCCCATCCGCCAAAGTGGTCGTAACCTGTAAAAGATCACAAGGATAGTGTGATCTTCTATAAGGCTTTCGATGCCAACATTCATGGCTACTTCTAAGCCGAACTTAGAGGGTTGGAGACCAAGAATCACTGTCTACCAACTAAGTACTGATGATAGATGTTTCCAAATTCCAACATGCTTCTAAGTTTCTTTTCACTTTCGCGTTGATTTATTAGTTCTTATCGAATAAACTGTTCAGTTCATCTTCCTTTTTTAATGTTATTTAATTGAGAATGAGAATTTGACATTTATTATGTCAATTATGTTTTATCATTTGCTCTTTTATAAATTGTGTGTTAATCTCATATGAGAAGTAGGAAATTTGTCCATGTCTCCTGTCTATATAATCTTCTTGTGATTCAAACTGAATTGAACAATCTGGTTCATAAATATTAAATATTGTGCAATGTGGAAAGATGTTGAATAAATAGAAGTTCAAATCCTTTGGTTGCTTTGGTTTCAATGGTCAATCCATCAGATGGGACCATGAGAAAACTGGCGAGCCGCCTGATAGGGGGGTGATGAGGGAGTTTAATGCCTTCATTTTGGAGTGGGAACTAATCGATATGCCTCTGATGGGTGTGAATTTTACGTGGTCTAATCTTCAAGAAGTTCCTTCCCTTAGCCGTCTCGACCGGTTTCTGTGTACCACAGAGTGGATGACGCTATTCCCGGCAGCAAGAGTGGAGGCCCATGCGAGGGTAGTGTCGGATCATCGGCCAATACTATTAAATTGCGAGAATAGGGGGAAAGGGCCGGCACCTTTTCGCTTCGAGAACATGTGGCTGTTAGAAGAGAATTTCAAGGAGCTAGTCGCTGTGTGGTGGGCTGAGTTGGTGCCAATTGGGTCTGCCATATTTCGTTTTACCTCTAAACTGCAGCATCTAAAGACTCGTATCAAAGTGTGGAATAAGGAAGTGTATGGCCAGGTACAGGTTGCAAAAGAAGAACTCCTATCCCAGTTTCATGAGATTGATAACATGGAGGAGGAGAGGCCCTTGTCTGATGGGGAACGAAGGGAACGGGTGACCAAGAAGCAGGAGCTCGATGATAAGTGCAGAGCGGAGGAGATGATGTGGGAGATAAAAGTCTAAGGTCCGATGGCTCAAGGAAGGGAACGAGAACACTAGATACTTTCATGCAGTGGCAAATGTTAGAAATAAGGCCAATTACATGGGTAGAATTGTGATAGATGGGGTGGAGTACAATGTGGTGGAACAGGCTAAGTCCAAAATTGTGAAGTATTATCACGACCTCTATATGGATGATGGTTTGGTTAGGCCGGAGTTGGATGGGCTCTCCTTCAAGTTCATTTCGGAGTCGGAATGTGCTGAGATGGAGAAACAATTTACTGAGGATGAGGTGTGGAGAGCTATCAATTTTGGAGGGAAAAATAAATCACCTGGTCCAGATGGGTTCCGCTGGAGTTCTACCGGGCATTTTAGCAGTTGCTAAAATCTGAGATGATGGAGATCTTCTATGAGTTCTATGCTGACGGGTACATTGGTCACTGTCTAAATTCTACCTTTATAACGCTGATTCCTAAGATTAATGGAGCTGAGAACTTATCGGATTACAGACCCATTAGTCTACTCAACTGCTTGTATAAGATTATCGCTAAAGTGCTTGCCAACAGGTTGAAATCGATTATGGGGAAGATTATTTCTGATAATCAAGGAGCGTTCGTGCAGGGCAGGCAGCTTATTGATCTTGTGGTAGTTGTGCAAGAGGTTATTCATTCGGCCCATCTTTCACGCCGGCCCACTGCCCTATGGAAGGTCGACATGGAGAAAGCCTACGACCGCGTCCACTGGGGCTGTCTTGACTATATGCTCGGAAGATTTGGATTTGGGACGACCTGGAGGAAATGGATGAGGGCATGTTTCTCTTCGGTCTGGTTCTCCATTCTTATAAATGGTACTCCGGTTGGGTATTTCAAAAGCACTAGGGGTCTTCGACAGGGAGATCCTCTATCCCCTTTCCTGTTCAACATGGTGGGTGAAGCTTTAGCAGGTCTTATTGAGTGTGCACATCAGGTTCAGTGCATCTCGGGAGTCTTGGTGGGCGCTCATGGGCGGGCTATCTCACACCTTCAATACGTCGATGATACGATTCTGTTTGGTCTTGTCGAGGTCCACGAGTTTTCAAATTTTGCTGATATCCTGGCTGTTTACGAGGTTGTTTCTGGGCAGCGCGTCAATCTCCACAAGTTGTCGATCACTGGAATTGGTACACGGGCCCAGCAGCTAGAAGATCTCGCGGCTACAGTCAACTGCGATATTGAGGTGCTTCCTATCAAGTATTTGGTGATGCCTTTGGGCATTAAAAAGCTCTCGGTGAGTGCGTGGGAGCCGGTCATTCAGAGGTTTGAAAGACGATTATCTACTTGGAAAGGCAAGTTGCTGAGTAGTGGGGGCCGACTGCTCTTGGTAAAGCTGTGTTGTCTAGCATAGCTCTCTTCTTCATGTCTGCTTTCCGCTGCCCGACAGGGGTTGTCTATCGACTTGAGCAGATCCAACGAAATTTCCTTTGGGAGGGTTCGGGTCTTGGGAGGTGACTACACCTGGTGAATTGAGATACCTGCCAGCTCCCGCGGTCTTGCGGTGGCCTAGGTATTAGAAACCTGAAGGATACCAATATTGCTCTCCTGGGCAAATGGTTATGGCGTGCTGGTCTGGAGAGTGAAAGAGGCAGTTTGTGGGGGATTGTGTTGGCTGAAAAGTATGCGGTCTCTAGGGGGGGTGGGGGATCAATACCACCATACATCGAGGGGTGTCGGCTTGGTGGAAGGGGGTCAGTGGTACATGGGCTAATTACAGCAAAGGGGTCAAATATAAGTGGGGAAGTGGTTCTTAGATCAGTTTTTGGGAGGACAGTTGGGCTGGTGAGGTCAATCTTAAAACTCTTTTTCCAGATATCTATGCTATAGCTACTAACCAGGTGGGGACGATAAGTCAATTTGTGTCCGATACCAGTGGGGGTAGGATTTGGGAGGTATCCACCTGCCGGTCCCTTAGGTGTGAAGAGATCGTTTCTTTCACCAGCCTCATGTTTACAATTTATGCCTCTCGGCCTGATGCTCTTCATCAGGACCATCGGATTTGGGCGGGCAGCAAGGATGGTAGGTTTAGTGTTAGGTCCTATTTTCATATGCTCACACGCCGCCCACTTATCAAATTTGAAAGTGCGTTTCTATGGAAGATGAGGATCCCCCCTAAAGTTCGATTTTTCGCTTGGGTTTTGTGCAAAGGGAAAGTCCCTACGGTTGATCAAGGGTCAAAATACCGGATTTCCGGTACGTATCGTCCTGACCCCCAGGACGATACGTACCGGGTATCGTCCGATACATTCAATGTATCGGCGATACACTGAATGTATCGGTTTGATACATTGAAAAAATCGGTTTTTTGAAAAAAAATCCCAGAAAATCCCAAAAAATCTGAAAAATGATATTTATTTATTTTGTATTTATTTCAACTATTTTTGCTTTTATTTTTGACTTATTTGATGCATTATTTAGATGAATATATAAGTGAGATGCCTATTTTGTAACTTAACCCAAGTCACATGCCTATTTTGTAACTTATTTTTGTCTTAAGATCACATTTTTGACTTAATGTGATAGATCTTCTAACATTATGTTCGACCAGCTGATCACATGCCTATTTTATTAACAATATTTCATAATTTGATCGACGCAGACACGCAGTCATGCATAAAGTAAATTACAATGTATATTGACAAAAATAAATTATATATTATCAAAAATAATAGCTATATTGATAAAAATAAATTTAATTGTATATGAAAAACTTACTTTAGAGCCACATTGAATTTTGTGGTGGTTCTTGGCCCTCATGATCATCGTCATCATCGGTGCGCGAGCTTTCCGGCCTTTGCCTATAATGTTGCCCATATTGATACCCATGATTATATGTGCCCCCTTGAAAGGCGAGGCTCGATGTAATGCGTAAGGCGGTCCTCCAAAAATCGACCAACGAAGTCATATGGCACCGAATAGGTTTGTTGTGGTGTAGTATGGGTTACTAGTTCAATCTTCGGTATTTTGCAACCTGAATCCCGGTCTAGAAGCCTATAACCCATATCCGTATCATCTTGTGGTAGTGGTGGTGGTGGTGTTTGATATGATCCCGACGCTCCTCTTCCTTCAACCCTCCCATTCTAAATGTAGGAGTGTCGAACTGTGTTAACGGCGTCGAGTCATCGTCCCATGCCGCCATATCTCTATAAGGATCAGAGGTACCAGCTTCCTCCCCTCCACCACTAGTGCAAACGTCCCCTCCACCATCATGCCCTCCACCATCATCCTCACCACTCCCCTCATCACTCAGGGTGCGTTTGTCATCGAGATCCAACCGAATGACGATTCAATCTTCTTTTCCGCCTCGGTGGTTGGGAAGCCTGCTGCTCCGCTACTCTTTCAGCATTGTCCAGCCATTCAGTGCTCTCACTATCCAAGACTGGCTCTTCTCTCTCTTCGATCCATTCATTCAAAGGGTCATCCTCCTCGAATATATAATCCAACTGGATGGGATCAAAATAATCACCGTCTGCAAGATAGAATATGATAGATGAATTAGTATAATATGTAAGTAAGACTTCATATAATTGAGGATCTAAGACTTCATGTAATTGCTTATCGCGGTTGGTCCTCCAGATATTCCTGACCCTTAATCGCATGTTGTAGTGGCAGTAGACTAACTTTTCCAATCGGTCCATAGTTAGTCTATTCCTTGTCTTAGTATGAATGAGAGAGAAAGTGCTCCAATTTCGCTCGCAGTTGGACGAGGAACACGTTTGCGACAATACCCTCATTGCTACCCGCCTCAATATCGGACCATCACCTCCATAATGCATCCACCAATCAGCGGGTTTGTCGTGTTTAATTTGGGATTGCGCCAACGGGGTCCCAAATGACCCATGTCTCTTGCGAAACATGTCAATCTATAAAGATGAAACACAGTAAGGCACATATCAATAAATAGATGATAATATCACATGACATTTGACTTATTACTTATAAGGTATGATACTATGATCACTCACATCTCTTATGGCTTGGCCTTGGTCCGCCAACTCAGGGAGCATTCTTTGGATTACATTGAGCAAACCGGTATACACTTTATCGGTCGCCATTCGAGCGTCACGATATCGAAGGCTGGATTCAAGTAGTGTGCTACACATCAAATATGAGCAATTTCATCAGTATATGAAAATAATGAATAAATAAATAAAAATCACTACATAATTGTGCAACATGTTATACCTGTTGCATGCAAGTACTGGTGAAATTGTGCATCCCACCTCTTGTCGATAATCGCCCAGTATCGTTTATATTTTGTAGGGCATTTGGTTTTTATAGCCAATTTTGCCTTATCCATTGACTCATAAACGTACCCCATCGTTGGTTTGTCATCACCATCAACCAATCTCAACACTTGCACCAACGGGGTAGTGACGGCGATCAGGTGGTCGACATCTGCCAAAATCAAGCGTCTTTGTAGATCAGGTCAGCAACTTCAGTGCAAGCTAGTCTCTTCGCTCGTGGGAGTCCTATTTCATGTTGATTCCATTCTTCCGACGACACCATGCTTTTCAGCTCACGCCTATATCTACCCAAACTCTGTAGGGCTAAGAACTGTGTTGCAAAACGTGTAATCGCAGGTCGGAGCAACTCATTGTTCGTGAAGGCTCTCATTAAATTGACCAGCTTGTCACTGTTGTACAGGTAGGAAGTAATCGTTCTTCCCTTTTGAATAGTTGCCTGTGCCTTGCTTCTCTTTCCTAAATCCTCAAGAATGAGGTCCACGTAATGTGCGGCACACGGGGTCCAGTACAGGTGACGTCTCTTCGCCATTAGTTTTAATCCAGCGGCTTTGTAGTTTGCCGCATTGTCTGTTACCACCTGCACAACCCGCTGCTCTCCAACCTCATGAACTACCATATCCATTAGTTTAAAGAGGTAGTCAGCAGTCTTTACGTGTCTAGAAGCATCAACTGATTTCAAAAATACTGTCCCGGCATCGCTGTAAACCAAAAAGTTTATCAAACTCTTCTTTGTGGGACCAGTCCATCCATCGCACATAATTGTGCAACTTCTCTCATCCCATACATCCTCAAAGCTCTGTACATAGGCAGTTATCTCATCGTACTCATTTGTTAGTAAGGGTCCAGATATCTCATATGGAGAAGGCTTTTTAACTCCTGGACCAACTTCTGTACTTGTATCAATCATGCTTTTGAAGTACTCAGTGAATGGTTGTATATAAAAAACTTGGCAATGGATTTTCCAAGCTTCTTCCCATTTTGCAAGTGAGATTGCACTCAATTTGGTTTGTTTGGAGCTTCGATGCGATACATGAATGGATCCATGAAATGCTGACCTCTAGTAGACGGCTTATAATCCTCCCAGATGCCCTCACAACTCGGCCATCAACATCAACAACATGTGGCCTATGACTAGATCCACCACCATAGCAGCATGGATGGGCCCTCAACTGGATCAAAACCGATAATCGGCTTCTTCCCGATCTCGCCATTGTGCTTCCCTAGCACTCTCTCTCATAGCTCTCGCTATCTGCTCATCCTCACCCTCATCCTCATCATCCTCAGGTGCACCTGATGTAAACTCTGGATCTGGCCTCCTGATTCTCTCATACATTTCCCTATCACGATCGGCTTCAGCTTTTTTCTTTCCCTTTGCCGCTTGTAAACTAGC
Source organism: Chloranthus sessilifolius (assembly GCA_021018995.1). Lineage (NCBI taxonomy): Eukaryota > Viridiplantae > Streptophyta > Magnoliopsida > Chloranthales > Chloranthaceae > Chloranthus > Chloranthus sessilifolius. The sequence goes on along the minus strand of CM037584.1, from coordinate 91,676,118 downwards.
TCTGATATTTTCTTTTACCTCTCTGGGTACACTAGGACACCCTCTTGTCTCTCCCTTTACATGAGCCAGATGCTCCTTTAATCGTGTGATACCTCCTCCCAGCAGGTTTTTTTCACAAAGATTACATTGAATCTGGAGTCTATTACCATCTATTGCTGTACCATATTGCCACGCTGGATCTGTCGAACGTACCATATTTATTTATTTCACCTGCATGAATGAGCAAACGATTGAAAATAAACATCTAATTTACACTTGAAAATAAAATTTACAAGAGTAAACATCTAATTTACACTTGAAAATAAAATTTATTTTTTAATTATTGCTATTTTAAAAATATCAGATTATATTTTATCAAATTTATTTGATATTATTATAATTTTTGAATATTTATTTGATATTATTATAATTTATGAATGTTTATTTGATATTATTTTAATTTATGAATATTTATTTGATATTATTATAATTTTTGAATGTTTATTTCATATTATTTTAATTTTTGAATGTTTATTTGATATTATTTTAATTTTTGAATATTTACTTGATATTATTTTAATTTATGAATATTTATTTGATATTATTATAATGTTTAAAAATTTATTTGAAATTTATTCCATATTATTCTAATATTTTATGGGACATATCCCATAATATTAATTATTTTAATTATATGTGACGGTCACATATAATCAATATGGGTCACATATAATTAAATTTATTATTAAAATTAATATGGGTCACATATAATTTAATATGTGTCCAATAAATTTAATTATATGTGACCCATATTAATTTTAAGTTAAAATTATATGTGACCCATATTGACCCCATTATTTTATTAATTATATGTGACCCATATGATATGTGACCCATATTGCTTATAGGTGACCCTTAATTATAATTATTTATATTATTTTTGACCCATCAATTTAAATATTTTAAATGGGGTCACATATAATTATTTTTGACCCATCATATTATTTTTGACCTATTATTTATATTATTTTTAATTAATTTAAATATTTTAAATTATTTTTTCTCTCTTCTTAATTTAAATATTTAAATTATTTTAAATAATATTAATTATTTTAAATAATTTAAATATTTTAAATAATTTAAATAAGTGTAGATCTACCCTTAAATAAGGTAGATCTACACTTATTTAGTGTAGATCTACACTTATTTAGGGTAGATCTATCCTAAATAAGTGTAGATCTACACTAATTTAGTGTTGATCTACACTTATTTAGTGTAGATCTATCTTATTTTATTATTTAAAATGAAATAAAACGGTAGTAAAATGATAAACACGTACCTTCCACGTTGATCCCGTGATTTTTTGTGCGATTTGGCGCCGATTTAGGGTGTAGATACTCAAAAAATGTGAGAGGAAGAAGAAGGAAGAAGAGAGGAAGAAAGAAATGGGGAAAAAGGGGTAACCCGACTAAAAAAGTCGGGTCTATGGGTGGGGCCCACGAAAAAGTGAAATTATCGGACGATAATTTCAACTCTACGGATTTTTTTTAATTTCAGCCAAATTATCGGACGATATTTTGTCCGTATCGGACGATAAATTACTCATTTTAAGCTGGGTACGATACATAGGGTATGTATCGTACCGCTAACCCCTGAAACCGATACGTATCGTCCGATACGTATCGGTATCAGACGATATTTTGACCCATGCGGTTGATCACCTCATCCGACAGGGCATGGAGCTGGATAATGTATGTGTGATGTGTCAGCAGGATGAAGAGTTTGTCGGGCACCTGTTTATGCATTGTCAATTCGCCTTTAAGGTCTGGGGTACAATTCTCGGTTTTTTTGGGCTCAGCTGGGTTATTCCACAGGCCTTTCACCATCATATCCTCACCTGGTTTTCGACATGCATGGAGGCTCAGGTTCGGGTACATTGGGAGTTGGCATTTTTTGCAGTTTGTTGGAATTTATGGATTGCACGAAATGAGAGAGTTTTTACTAACAAATCACATCCAGTGGGTATGATCATCAAGGAGGTTAGGGACTGCATATTGGGTTGGGCCCATTGTAGTGGGGTCCCAAACGGGGAGCTAGCTACGCCATGGGATACCGGCTAGTGCTGCTACTTATCCTGGGTTCTTAGGAGCTCGGGATTGTCGGATGTGGAGGGATGGACCCTACCTGCTTGCTTAATGTTTTTTCGTTTTTCTTTGGTTACTCTTTGTTCCAGTGTTTCGTCTCTTTTTTTATGGATTACGAATTTCAGCGCCTTGCTGGTTTCTAATATATTTGCCTATTACCGATAAAAAAAAAAAAATTCTCAATTTCCCAGTGTCTTGTGTGTGAAACAGCCAGTTTTTGCCACCAGTTCCAGTCTAACATGGTCGAGCCAGACTCAGTTCTGGTTTTAAAACACTAATTTTGGGAAATTTTTTTTATCTGACTTTCTAAATTTCATGCAACGCTTAATTTTGAAAATGGATTTATAATATATGCACCTTTTGGATTTAGTATTTTCACCTCATTTATAGGGCCTGCCATGATTTTTTTGCAGTAGCTGCCACATCTACTGGTACAAATTTGAGATTTTTCTATATAATTTGTCTCTATTCCATCCCCCCCTCCCGTCTTTCTCTTTCCGCCCTAGACAATGTCCTTAAACTGATGATGCAATTGGTATGCTATTCTTTTACTTTTGTTGTAAGCTCAGGTTTGGAAGATATTGGAATTTCTACCTCATTTGAAGACTTTCACAGTTGCTGCTTCTACTTCTGAGGCTAGTGAAGTAAAGGTAACCTTTTCCATAATTAAGTTCATTGAATAGTGAGATATGAAGCAAACCTATGATTCAAAGCCAAGAAAAAGAAACATAGAAAGCATAGGTGCTAAAGAGCTCCACTATTTATGCCTGTGGTTTCATATTCCATATTATTTATCATATGAATTAGGAAGACTTGGTGAAACAAAGATAAAGATATTTTATTTAATCTCTTTTGGTTATTTGTTAAGTGCGTCTATTCTCCATCTGCTGTATTGATGAAACTAAGTTTCATACCCTTTTCCCTTCTTGGATTGTTGAATTGTACCACCCCTGTTCAATATTTTGCACGGATATTTAAACTAAGTTTTATACTCTTGTACTCAAATTTTGCACGGATATTTAAATGGCTGATTAAGGAATGTGGCGTGCCAGTACTATTGGCTCTTCAGAATGCACTGGAGGAGTTTTCAATGGCAAAAGAGAGATCAAAGCAATGTGTTGCTGCTGAAGCCTTTGCCGACATACTGCATTCTGATATCAATGGCCTTATTGAAGCTTGGGAGAACTGGCTGATGAGTCAATTGCAGAAGATCATTCTTGCACCTTCAATGGATTCCATACCAGAATGGGCAGCATGCATACGTTATGCAGCTACAGGAAAAGGGAAATAGGGGACAAGCGCTCCTCTTCTGAGGCAAAGAATTTTGGATTGCTTGATTACGCCTTTACCCAAAATGGTGGCAACCAATGTAGTTGCCAAGACGTATATTTTTCTGTCAGCTGCTCTCATAGAGATCTCTCTACCCAGGATGCCAATTTCAGAGGTCTAATTCCATGATAAACTTCTGGCAGAGTTGTTGAGTAATATGAGCCATCCATCTGCCCAGGTAAGCTTAAGTTGGTCTTTATATTTTCTGGGCGGTTTCTAGTTGGGTGCTGAGTTATTATTTGCACGTTTCAAGTTTTAGTGCACAAGTAGTTTTGTAGATTTAATGTGATAGCCGAGTTGAGAAACTCTCATTCCCTGTTTGGAGGAGCTTCACAAATTATTAGTAAAAGAATATACAAACCTTTTAAATGTTGAATGTCAAAGAAAAGTATTCCTCATCTACTTGCTTGAAGAATTAATTGATGATACTCTTTTTTCATTCTGCAAGCTTTTTCTTGTCCATCTCACAGCATGAAAGGCATTAAGATTGATATGCATAATTATTTTTTGTATTAATTTTTTTATCAAATTTTCATAGGATGCCTTTACTGCTATATCATTTAAGATCGCCGAGGAAATGCAGTGCTCATTGAGTTGTGCCATTAAAGAATGGGTACTTATTTGTTGTTTCACTTTGAGTTTATCCGTGTATTGATTTTTTATGATGTCATTTTGATAGCTGTGGATCACTGGTATGTGGTGGTCACAATTCCCTCAAATTTTGAGCTTCTGTGTTACATGGACACTGATAAAATAATGCTAGCAAGACAGACGTGTTTGACTCGAAGTCAGGTAAGTTCATAAAGCTAAATTTCTAATCTCCTTTTCCTTATATTAATGCATAGATCCTCTTTTGGTTCAGGTTTTAAACTGGTTTATAAATGCCCAAGTGCATCTTTGGAAGCCCATGGTTGAGGAGATGTACAAGGAAGAGATCGGCAATGCTGAGATGGACCCACACACACTCTTCATCGGAGAATGCAACGAAAGCAATGGATGAAGTCGGGGCCTCTGAGGACAAGGAAGAGTCGCATAGGCAGCGGCACCGCTAACATGAGGGCAAGACATGGATGTTCCAGAGATTATGTTGTAATTGACGCTTCTTGTATCTACATAGTAGATAGAAGGGGGTGACACCAACAACCAAGCTGTGAGGATGTCTACACCAGGGGCAGTCAAATCTGGCTGTTTTTTTTCATAAAAATTTCAATGTGTTAGATGATTTGATGAACAAGAAAAATAGAAAATTTGGATAAATATAGAGAAGGATATTATTTACCTTAAGAATGTTCGAAGTAACTACGTTGAGCCTTCTAGATTAAAATTTACTTTTTTAAATGAGTTTTGAGCATGTTAATGTGTTTATGCTAATGTGAATGAAAATGTGAGTATGTAAATGCAGGTTATGGATTTTCATAAAAAAAAAAAAATGTGGGTTATAAATTGTACTGCTAGGCAATATGGTTCTTGGAGTAAAAAAAATTTATTCAACAGATCACTTATTGGAGACGGCTAAAAGTCGTCTCCAATAACAAGAAATGACTTATTAGAGACGGCTTAAAGGTGTCTCCAACATATCTTTAGAGACGGCTTATAGTTGTCTCCAATAACCTTGACTATTAGAGAGGGCTCCCATTTGGTCTCTAAAGATAATGAAGACGGGACTATTTGAGGCTACATGAAAGCCGTCTCTAATAATATTGGAGACGGCTTAGACCTTTGGAGACGGTTAAAAGCCGTCTCCAATAAACACATTTTTTGTAGTGCCTCTTTCTTATGCAAAAGTGTCACCCACTATATTTGTTCCATTAGGATATGAGAACCACACCCTGAGAGTTGAGCTTACCTCGTAGAGAGGCCAAAAAATTAGCCCAGCTCATTCTACCATAGCAGTCTATAATTGGGAAAAAAAAAGTTCAAATTTAGAACCTAAGAACCCAGCGAGTTAACTCAACTCGACCAAGTTCATAGCAGACCTGGACATAAAACTAAGTCATTTGAAAGGTTGACAATATTGCAACCTCAATGTCACATTCGAGCGCAGTTTTACATATTACTAAAAAAAATAACGGAAAAAGTTCGTTGACTCTAAAGTGGAAACTCGTTGGACCCACTGAATGAAGCAGGAAACTCGATGGAGTTGGACTACTCAGCCAAACGTAGAAAGGCTTGGTTGGCAAGCCACTTTAATAATAGTAAAGGATAATTTGTAAATTTGCAGCTTCTATAGAGACTAAAGGACACCCTAAATTTTCATTTACTTCTTTCGATTGATGCATCTTCTCTATCTCTCATGTAAAACCCATTTCTATGGTCTCTCGACTAAAATCCTTCTCTAAAGCTAAAGTAAAAACAAGGAGAAGAACCGGGATGGTAACCCTCAGAGGCACCAATTTCACTATGAATCACTACTGTGAAGCCATTATTTTTCAGATTTAAGCCTTTTTAGAGGTGATTTTGACCTTTAAGCCTTTGCTTCAAGCTAAATCTGCCACGCCCTTAGCCCCAAGCCCGGTCGGCACGATATAGATTTTGGGATCATGGCCTAACTATCGAATAGTCAGATGTTAATTACACGTGGCACACCTACCGAAAAAGCCTTTGTCACGGTATGCCAAGATCATGAATACTTTTGTTGGGACGTTCCACCTAATACTACCTCAATAATTCCTGGGAACCTCCTCCCAAATTTTGTCACTATTACTAAAATACACATAACAGAATCGACTGTAGTCCTTATTCATTATCCCAAAACAAGCAAAAAATCACTAATAAAATGCTCTTACTCTAACTAATCTCACCCCTTTCCTCATCATAATCTTCTTCTTCTTCTTCTTCTCTAATGGCTGCTTCTGCCACCCTTTCTACAACAATAACCAGCTTCCCTAGAAAAACCCATCACCCCCCCCGTGGCTTCCACTTTCTTCACCCTTTCCAACAACCACTCATCTCAACACCCCACAATTTTTTCCCACTCTCTTCTCTCAAGCTCTCCTTCAAACCCCACTCTCTCTCCACTCAATCAACAGGGCTTGCTTTCAATGCCCCAGAAAACAAATCTGATAGCTCTACCTTTCTCTCATCCATTACAACAGAAACCCAACTCATTAAGCTCACTTCATGGGCATTTCTTTTTGCATCTTTTCTCTCTGCACTCTTCTTGGCCTGCTCTGGGCCTGCCCATGCTGCTGCTGACTCTATAGGAGCTTCGAAATTCGGCGTGAAGGTGGCAGAGGCGTTGCGGATCTCTGGGTGGCCCGACGAGGCTGTCGTCTTCGCCCTTGCAACGCTTCCCGTGCTCGAGCTTCGCGGCGCCATTCCAGTCGGATATTGGATGCAGCTCAACCCTCTTCGCCTCTCGGTCTTATCGGTTATCGGGTATGTCCCTTTTTATCTTCTTTATGAAAATGTGGAACAATTGAACAATTTCACAAGCAATCACACACAAGAACAACAAATTTTATGTAGGTGGGTCCCATTTTAATGAATAATTTTTGGGAGTTTTCAGCATAGTGATAAATTTGGGCCAAATTCTCCCAAATTTTGCTGAAATCCGCTGAAACAGGAATGAAACTTTCTGCGAAATTTCTCTACTTTCAGCAAAATTAACAAAATTTCACCAAAATTAATGATTTAAAAAAAAATAAAATTCTGATCATGTTTTTGTTAATGATATATATATATTTGTACTCCTCGAAATTTTCCCAAAATTATCCAAAACAAATCGAAACGATCCCCTAAAAAAATATTGCCGAAAAACAAAATTTGTCACTATGGTTTTTCAGTATATGCATTTCTTTATTGAATCCTTGCGATGGACCAATTGAATTGTAGTTTCTTAGGGTTAGCTTCTATAGTCAATTTCATATAGGAAAAGCTCTCCTTAAAATTGGGGTTGTGTGAATAGTAGACAATAGAATTGTATAAGGATAAATGGGCATAGATCATAATCTCAGATGTGATGATACTGAGACTCGGATTGAGAGGCACCTGAAAAAGACTACGGATTGCCCAATACATATTAAGTATATGTATTCGCAGATACAAATTTTGTATCGGAGATACTCGAGACATGTACTGAGATTGATACTGAGATTTTAATTCTTTTTAAAATTGAAGTTGAAATCTGTCGAAAACCTTACTGACACAGCTTCAGGGCCCCTGAATTCTATGGATTTCGGCTGCTGACGGGACACGGTGGTTAGAGCGCACTTCATAACCTTAATAACCTTATGATTCATGTGAGGATAATCAATCCCCTAGATATAGAAACAGAATTCAAGACACCCACAGAAGACGGATTTCAATTATATGATGAATCAAAAGATGGGAGCTGTTTAATTTGTGTTCTTGTCACTCATTGCAGCAACATGGTTCCTGTACCCTTCATTGTGCTCTATTTGAAGAGGTTCGCCTCGTTTGTTGCTCAGAAAAATGTCTCGGCCTCACGGTTCCTCGAACTGCTGTTTGAAAGTGCGAGAAAAAAGGCAGGCCCTATAGAAGAGTTCCAATGGTTAGGTTTGATGTTGTTTGTTGCTGTGCCATTCCCCGGAACAGGGGCCTGGACTGGAGCCATCATAGCATCTATTATTGACATGCCTTTCTGGTCAGCTGTCTCGGCAAATTTTGTCGGGGTCGTTTTTGCGGGACTCCTGGTAAACCTGCTTGTGAACCTTGGTCTTGAGTACGCCATTATAACTGGTTTGATTCTATTTGTAATATCTACTGTCATGTGGGGTATCCTGCGAAATGTTAGGAAATCACTGGGCTCAAACTGATATATTCGTATTTGTGGAGCAATATGGATATATTTATAATGTCCCGACCTGTCGAATGTAGGGAATTTTTTTCAGAGGCTGGCTTCGATAATTTTAAGACATTTAATCTGTAAGATATATGGATAGAAAAACAGCATTGGAATTCTTGGAATTAAGTCATTGCAACTTGATCTACACATATAGTTTGTAGTGAATTCAGATTATAAAATGCATGGATGGAGACTTTAATTGATGCTGGAGTTTTAGTTTAGTTTGCATAGAATGACCTCCGTTTACCTTCATGTGTAACTTATCTCCTAGTGCCTAGAGTAAAAAATGATGGCTTTAAGTATGCATAACGTACCCAATTTTCATTACTCGTAAAAGATCTCATTAATGAAGAGTGAGGAAAATTAAACAGCTAATGCAATTCTAAAATTCTCCAATAATGATCAAGTTTATCCAAATTTTATATGCTCTTCAAATTTATTGGGTGTTTGGGTTAGAGGAGGGTATGCTACTTATAGAGGCCAAAGGTGGCTAAAGAATTCAGCTAAACTGAATTTGAGTGTCCGCGTAAACTGAACCTATATTTATGTAATTGAATCCGGATGAAAACCTGCTCCTTTATTGAAAAAGAGCTCATACTTGTACTATCTTTACATCTGCATCCCATTTTCTCTCGGTAAAAAATAAAGCGACTGCTTCAAATGCTGTCCAATCCCTAAAATAAATGGTGTTTGATTCTCAAATACAGCTCAGCTGCTTTCTCAAGTTCATGAAACCTTACATCAATTACAAAAAAGGGTAATTGAGTGGGAAATTCAATGTAAAAATTTATTCTTGAATTGTGTGATGCTTCTTAGTTCATACTGGTCCTAGGGACTTATTTTATCTTATTATGCATGTGTGTGATGAATATAATTTCTTTCGATAACAAGGTATCCGGCCTCTTGATTAAGTCCCCGGCTACGTGCAACACCCTCACACCACACGTGCCAGTCAATAGTGATAAATCCCTATGAGTGGCCAACTAGGGGTGGGATTCGAACTCAGAACCTCAGCTTCTTGTTATTAATTGAATTCAACAGTTGTTTTAAGCCCTGATTTATCTTTTTCTGTCATTTTTTTGTCTTCTCAACATATTTTTTCTGGTATCATCGACCGATAATCTCCACATTATTGAATTTTCTGATGTCAATTCCACCACAATCGTTACGAAAGACTTTTGAAAGCTTCAACAATTCCAGTAAACAAATGGCAAATTTGATTCAATGTAATTTCACAGTTCATATCTGAACTAAACTTGTTCACAAAATTCTTTTTGACTAATATTTTAACTTGCACAAAAGATCAGGTTGCTCAAGAGAAAAAGAACCATTAAAGAAATCAATTGTTAGGCTTTTTTCCTGTGAAAAAAAACTTGTCTATTTTTTACATAGATTGCTCTCAAACCATGTGCAAGTCACATCTATTTAGAGGCTTCTAAATAAGTACAATCACATGTAGAACCGTATCTTATTCATTTACTTCCAAAACCCTCAAACCTGCTCTTTGATTGCCCAGCAACACTTATTGTGATTTATATTCCTTTGAATATTACTAAAGGGAATCTGATTGCTGGAGTTATGTTTCTTTATCCCTCGTTACCCTGCCTCGTCAGTAACCACTCACTGTTAATCACTGGTTTCTATGTTTCTGTCTATGATACTGAGATATGGATAAGATCTTGAGATGATGCTAAGAGTGGAGATACGAATTGATATTCCAGAAATGCAGGACGAAAATACAGATATGAGTTCTGTGTTATATTATACTACATAATTTATATGATATTACATATATCTTATATTATTGATATTGGAATTCTTTAGTATACCATATAATTAATTATATGATATAGATTATATCTCATACTAATGTTTCAAAATCTCATCCGATACTAGTGCGTACCGGACGATAGTACCGGAAGATACGTACTGGTATCGGAGGTCACCGGTATGATATATTCAAAGTATCATACCGGTGCATTCCATATCTTTTGGTACTGTACAGGACGATACATACCAATGTATTATCCGGAACCAGTACGTATTGGTTTCAGAGCTGGATGATAAGCACCGGAAAACCGGTATTTTAACCCATGCTCATACTGTTGACATTGGGACATTGGGATTCATACCTTCTATATTTTGAGGCCATTCTCTAATTCTGTACAACATTCCCTTTATATTTTGGGGACAGATTTTCTAGTGACATTGTCTAATTCTTATTGAGGTCACCCATAAAAACTTCCTCTTATGTACTAATATATCATGTCTTCTTTCACCAAAAGTCTTTGATCCTCTTCTTTAATGTACCTTTGTCTCTAGTTTTCCTTTCTCTTGTCTCGACAAGCTTGTAGATATCTCTCTCTCCCCAACCACCCCCCCCCCCCCCCTCTCTTTTCATCCCCAACCTGGCATGCAAATTGTCATATGTTTCATATTTAACCTTACTCACATTTCTCTTAGCATCCTTATTGCTAGCTTATATCTTTCAAGATCTATTGTTCTTCCAGGTTTTTGTCATTCCTTAAAAAGCACGTCTTTTTTCCATAATTGGGTTTTGAACCTTTGCATTCCACCACCACGTTTCTTTATATATATCCCCCTTTCCTTTGAACTCTCCAAGCACATTTTAGCAACTAATTTAATATAATGCACCATTCATTCATCCGTATCCTCGATTACACACTTCTTGGTTTATTAGTTTATTTTTAACTTTTAAGTGTTGTTATATTTATCTTTTAAGTTCCACCACTTTTTTTTTTTTCTATTCTCTCAGAAAAACAAAAAAACCAATGTGGAGTCTCCCTCTATCCATAGACATGTAACTTGGACCCTAGGTCCAGAATACATGTACCTCTAACTCAATGACATCAGTAGAGAGCCTAATGGACTCGTGAAGTAACTTAGTTTGATCATTATCTGAAAAAAATCCCCCATATCCAGCTCTGCTAGGATTCACTCTGTTCCAACGATCAAAGTATAATTTGATCCACCCAAGTTTAGGGCAAGTGACTAGTGGCCTTGGATTGAGAAGGATCATTGTATAACAAGCTGCCTTCTACTCTTTCATTAGATCCTGCATCAAGATACCATAAAAAACTTTCAGTAACCGACCCTTTTAGAATTTCAAGAAATCTTTATTACTAGATTCCTACAAGCACTCGAACAATTTTTTTAGTACCACTACCTTATTCTTGGACAATCTTTTGTCACCTTTGTAGGCATTTTGCTCTTGAAATGAACACCCAAAATTAGTTGCCTATGTTTTGTTGTAAAATTCTTCTGAAATAACATTACAATCCTTGCATATTGCCTACCCTTTTTGTCTTTATAAATAATAATCTATTTGTGTTCTATTCGGTCCACTTTTAATAAAGTTACAGGATTTTATTTTCTCTTCTTAACGTATCTATTTGCAATTGCAAGATCAAATGCCACTGTAAAGCCAAAGATAGCTTCTCCCATTTCACTTCTTTCTTCAAAACTATGTCCATGTGCCCTCTCATATTCACATTCTAACTTTCCCACATGTCCATTTAAGTCTCTACCAATGAATATGCTATCTTGTACTAGCTCAGCAAGTGTTAGAATTCCTTTTTCATACTTATGCTTACCCTACGTGTGGCGTGTATGCGCCTATGACAATTAAAACTTTCTTATCCAAACAATTTTAATCATCTTAATCTTATCATTCCTCCTTCTCTTCACCTGTACAATCTTCTCATCTTTGTTGACCAATATGCCTACCCCATTTTTAGAATTACTCTTTCCTGAATAGAAAAACTTAAATCCCTAGTCTCTAGCTTCCCCATCCTTCAACTTTGTCTCTCGTATGCAAATTTTATTTATCCTCCTCCCTATAATATCCATCAATTTGTCATTTTTTTCCTTCAATGCACCCACATTCCAAAGGCTTAAGTGTAACTTCTGTTCTTACTTCCTTACCCACACCTATCAAAGTAGGTAATTATTTGCAACATTTGGTCATCATTGTTCTGCGTCTTAGGGGAGATTCCCTAGCTAACTCCCGTCCCTACCGCCAGGCTCCATTATGGCGCGTTGCTTACACGGAATGTCCTATCTTGATGGGAATTGTAATATAATTCACCATAGTGATTAGACGAGATTTTACAGTGTCCCTGACATTAACCCTCCTTGTTTTCATACAGTCTTGGGTTTGATATAGCAAGAATTCTATCCTAAAACTATTTAAATTTTAATTATCAAAAGAAAAAGACATTGGCAAGAAGATTTAATAGAATTTTTACAACCGGCTGTCAACTAGACGCTAACCCTCCCCTTTCATGATATATGGGATAGACATCAACAGAGTTAAACATAAGCAAAGGCGGAATGTAATAAAATTACTTATAGAATACTATAAAGCTTCTTTGTACGAGAAGGTATCAAATATGTGGGTCTCGATCTATTAGTGAGCTCTCTCTCCAAGATTAGATCCGTGGATTGGACAAATTATTCACTAATAGAAAATGAAATGAAGGATTCTTGGTGCATCCTACAAGTATCCTTCTGTAGCCTACAATTATCCCAGAAGTATAGAGGACTGGTGTCGGGTGTTGTCTTCAGTGTCCAGTGGTTATTTTGATTTGGGGTTTCTTCAATCTCTATGGTGTGGATGGGATCATGCTAAAATTGTGCTTGGATTTGTTGGCAAGATGGGGCTTGGTCTGTTTGGTTGTAGGGGACAGATTCTTTGGCGCGTCTCCTATCTTAAGCTGCCTTATGGACGGTTTGGAAGGAGCATACTGGTTGGGGCTTTGAAAGCAAAGCTCGGGTTCCTAATCATGCAGATAGAAAATTAGTGATTTTTCCACTTACTACAAAGTGTATTTCCAAGGTTATTCATTCTTAAGTCTGATAGTGAGCCCAAAGGTGATAAGGTAGCGGGAAAGTGGAATCATTCACCAATTGGATGAAGGACTAAGACTTTCTTGCATTTCCGGGGTCCTTTCGGGGTTAAAAATTCTAATGAAACAGAGCTTAGATCTGTGGATGAAGAACTGAGACTTTTTTAAGAGAAGAACGGGGGGTGCTTGATTGAGGAAGGGGACTTGGAAACTGTCAATGGGTTGCTACAAAAAAATAGTGAATGACCATGATGATTGTTCTCACTCTTGGATGAAGTGCACGATTTGATGGGTTTGACACCTTTCTAAACCATGTGAAGAGAGACCATATGGGAAAGAGGATGCTCTTGAAGGAAGGAAGGGGTGTAGGAAGGAGGTCTATTTGTATAGGAGGACTTCATGTCTCTTCCTAAGCGATGGTTTCCTATTGTGTCCTCTGATTGAACCCGCAACCCAAGGGATGGTGCCCCCAGGATCGAAAATGGATGTGCTATCCCTCTTGCCGAAACCTGAACTTATCCTTCACCTGGACCAAGATATGACATGCCTAGACCACACCCATCGAGAAGAGAAAGTGGAGAAAGAGATCTCGGTCCATCCACCCCCGCAAGGCAGTTTCAGAAACCGGCAGGGGAAATTTGAATTGAAATTTGTCTTCCTCTTCTGTGGGAATCCTTGATCAGATAGTTATTTTTTTCTTATTCGCTTCACTCATTGTAAATATTATTATTTTTTAAAAGGTACTCTTCATTTATTAAATTGATCATTCTATAAGGTAAGAGGGTCAACCAAATTTTCTTTCCCTGTAGAGCCTGATCTACCATTTATCTGTTTGTCTGCAGTTGCCTGTAGTCCTCTTTTGCACATTAGACTGTGGTGTGGCTTTCAGGCAAAGAAAAAATCAGGTGGTTGTTGAAGCATTTAACTATTTTCTTCCTCATTCATCATCATCATCATCATCATCAAATATTACTTCTCATGATGGAGTAATTTAAAATTTCCATGTTCGTGATATTATTATTAATTTCTATATATGAGTTCAAAATTAGCCTCCATCTCTCTTAGAGGGAGAAAATTTTCTGTTCCTCTGACAGGGTTTGGCAATCCTAACAACACTACGTGATGAAAACCTGCAATAAAATGTTGGATATGGTAGAGAATGGAATAAAATATTTCAAAGTTTTTAATTTTGTCTTTATGGAATAGTCCTACATCGAGTACACATTGTTTTTGGTCTCTTGGTATAAGAGATGAGAGTGTTGGACCAAGGCTTGTTGCCTTCACCCATTTTGTTGGTTCTGCCCCATGCACTTAATCAAACACACATACAGGTAGGTGTGTGTGCGCCGGGGCCTGGCCAGGACGGGACAGGAAAGGCACCAGGGCCTGGTCAGGACAGGACAGGAAGGGCACAAGTACGTGCATCTGACGAGGCGCAATGTGGTGCATTTAAAATCATTTTTTCAGATGCTTGAATAAGCAACCCTTAAATGGATGTCTTTATCTGAAGTGGTGCCTGAAGCATCTTTCTTTTAGCTTTTAGATCTACCACAGTTGTAGGTCTATGACCGTAGGCTATAAAGGTGTGTTTACACTTCGTGATCATCTATAAAAGGAGCCTGAATCCATGCTTCTCTCTCTACTTTGTGTCTTTAAAGGTCTTGATCAGAGCCCTCTTGTAGTATTATGGCATTCAGATTGACGTGAACGGATTCACCAAATCCTTCACAAGAATACAAAGCTGGTTCGTTGTATTCTGGAATCAGTTTGCTGGTAACATGTTGGTGACCACTTGTACTAAGTGATGGGGAAAATATTAGTTTAAAGACTGCGATAAGTCTCGTGCCTCAGCCCGGTGACTTGTATTATTTTCAGGTCAATATTTCAACATAAAATCTGTCTAAATAACTAAACTCTATTTCGGATCAAGACCTATCCAAATCCAACAAACTTGTCATGGTTTGAGATTGTAAGTTAACCTTAGTTTAGGTTAGGTTTGGAAAGGTTCCCTATTCCATTTTTTTGCACCTGTAGAACCAAAATCTGGCCATTATCTGATTAAAGGCAGACAAACAAACCATGTTTAGGTTTATCTCAAACAAATGAGATATAATTATTTAGGTTATTGACTTCTCTCACGTATTTCCCTGTATGCTATAATAGCATATACACATTTTAGTATATTACTTTAACTTTCTATCTATTCCTTATTTTGAAATAAGTTGTAACTGTCCTCACGTTAGCACTCCTCTTCTAACTGTGGCACGCTCTTGTAACTGAGTCCAAGATGCTTTTACTATTAAGGCTTAAAGGTTATTGACTTCTCTCACGTTATCATGGTATTAGAGCCTAATACTTCCGGTGTTCCTATTTTGGCTTATGTGGGTTCTCTTTAAAGGGCCCAGTATTTCCCAAATTAGCCCCCGTTTGATCCATCATCTGTTGTGCAGTTTCTTTTACGTTCTCCATGGTTTCTGTTGTTTTATGCTTCATCTCTTCTGTTGCTACTGTGGCATTTTCTGTAGTGAAGTTAACATGCTCCTTTGTGTTTGATAAACAGCAAGCCGTGCCCTGATTTTTCCTCTTGAATGTTGCCAAATTTTCATCTTGACCACCGCTGTGATTGTGCTTTGTGAGCATTTCCTTTATTTTCTTTGCCTTTAAAAACGGAGTGCAACAGCCTCACGATCTCATTTTTAGAGACTTTGTTCATTGCAAATTTCCTCCCACCTCTCCTCCCTTCACCATGGCGGCTAATGACAATAATATCAATAATTTTATCTCTAATCTACCTTCTCTAATAATCATTTGCCTCAATGATTCGAACTATCTTCTATGGAAACGATAGTTTCGAACCTCTCTCATAGCTCACCGCATCATAAAATACATTGATGGCACACTCGTCATACCCGAAGAAGTAAAGGATGCCTCTGATATGCTAATTCCAAATACTGCTTACCACCAATGGTTGATTCGTGACCAACAAATTCTTAGTTACATCATCGCTACAGTTAGCGAATCGGTCCTTCCCTATCTTCTTGAAACCAACTTTGCACGGGAAGTTTGGCGTCTTCTTGAACGTCGTTATACCTCCATGACTTGTGCCAATATCTTGCAGCTTAAATCCGATTTATAACAAATTCAAAAAAATTCAACTCTCATGAAAGATTATTTAGCCGCGATCAAACAAACGGTAGATAAACTCGCTGTTGCATCTTCACCTGTAGATGAAGAAGATATCGTCCTTCATACATTGAATGGGCTCCCAGATGAGTATAATACATTCAAAATAAGCATTCACACTTGTCCTCATCCGATCTCCTTAAAGGAGCTTCATCGGCTCTTAAGAATTGAAGAATCGGCTTACGCCGCCACTGCTGCAAAAGCCATCGCTAAAGCTGACGCCTCAGTATTGAATGCTGCCATGACAGCCACAACTAGTTCGCTATTCGATACTTATGTTGGTTCTTCGTTGAAAGCCAGAGGCCGTCTAAATACCAATCGAACTAGGAGTAACAATAACAATAATTATTATAGAGGCGGTAATAATTCTTGGAGAGGAGGCAACTACCGTGGTCATGGTGGTTTTAGGCCACTTTTTCCTTCTCAGCTTGGCCAGCAATCCTGCCCGCGACCTTTTTGCTTAATTTGTGGTTGTACTAATCATTCCACTGAGAATTGCTATTGCCGTGCTCAACACTGATCTAACGGCTCTAATCTGATGTATAATCAACAACATTCCACGTTTGTAGCATCCCGCACCCAACCACCTGATTCATCTTGGTACGTCGACTCCGGGGCCACAAATCATGTTACATCAGATCTATCCAACCTTTCACTTTGCTACCCATATGCCGGCTCCGAGAAAGTTGTTGTAGGTAACAGGCAATCTCTACCCATTCTCCATACTGGTAATAGTTCCCTAATCACTCCTACTTCATCCCTGAAATTAAAAAATATTTTACATGCTCCCACCATTTTAACTAATCTTTTGTCCATAAATAAGTTGGCTAAAGACAACAATTGCATCTTATCTTTTGACTTTGATGGTTTTTCTATCCAGGACAAGATCACGAGGAAGATACTTTTTCAAGGGGGCATTGAACATGGTCTTCTTCGTCAAGGTTCACCCATTTCCTCTTCTAAAGTGCTCGTTGCTCGTCGCTCTCACCTCACTACTTGGCACAATCGTTTAGGAAATCCTTCAAAGGATATTTTATATTCCGTTTTTAATTCTTTGTCTTTATCTCATGTAGGCATTTCTAATTTTCAATGTAATAGTTGCCTTATTGCTAAGAGTCATAAGTTACCTTTTTCATTGAGTAACACATCTACAATATCTCCTTTAGAGATTGTGCATTCCGATGTTTGGGGCCCTGCGCCTCAAAACTCATTTTGTGGTTTTCGCTATTATATTTTATTTGTAGATGATTACTCCCGCTTCAGTTGGGTTTATTCCATAACAAATAAATCTGATGTGTTTCAAATATTTAGATCCTTTAAAAGTTTGGTTGAGAATATGCTCTAACATAAAATTCACACATTTCGAACCGATAGTGGGGGTGAATACACAAGTACTGACTTGAGAATTTTTTACGAACTCATGGGATTCATCACCAAGTTACCTGTCCACACACTCCTGAACAAAATGAAGTGGCGGAAAGAAAACACCGACACCTTATTGAAACCTCAATTTCCCTTCATATTGCCCATATACCCATTACATTTTGGGTTGATGTCGTTTGCATGCCTGCCTTTCTAATTAATCGGCTGCTATCCAAAGTTCTCAAAAATTACACCCCTTATGAGTTGCTCTTTAACCATACACTTGACTACAATATACTTCGAGTCTTTGGTTGTTGTTGTTATCCATGGCTTTGACTTTACTCCAAACACAAGTTGGAGCCTCGTTCTCGACCATGCACTTTTATTGGGTATTGTTCTCGTTCAAAAGGATACCGTTGCCTTGATCGTACAATTGGAATCGTTTATGTCTCACGTCAGGTATTGTTTCTTGAATATTCATTCTCATATAAACCCGTGGATAAAGACCATGCGCCTATCCCACTTTCTCCACTCGTGAGCCTTAATTCGGGTTTAATGACACTTGGTGATCTCTCAGAAGACCCGATTCCCGAACCAATTTCTTATCACCTACCCACTCGCACAATTATCCTTATAACCCATCTCCCAAAACCAACTCACCGAATTAACAAGCCACGTTTGTCATCATTTATACTTCAACCTACACCACCTGTAGCCTCAAACCTACCACAACCACTTAATAACGTTTCTTCTCAACTACCCATTTCCTCACAAATTTTCAAATTTTCTCCACATGCATCACCATCTCATACTAGCATACATACTCACCAATTACCTGCCAACACAACTCTTAAACCTACAACCATTATACCTGTACCTGATCACCCTATGCAAACAAGGCTCAAAGATGGCATTTCTGAAAAAAAAGCCTTACTGTCTCACAACTCAAACATCTGCACCTCCTCTTCCTGATCAATGTATTCCCACTGATGAATCACGCAATTTCACCCAGGCATCTAAATTTTTGCACTAGCGTCAGGCTATGTCTGAGGAATTCAGCGCCCTTAAAAAATAAGGCACATGGACATTGGTGCCTCAACCTATCCACAGGCAAATTATTGGATGTAAATAGATTTTTAAGATCAAAAGAAATGCAGATGGCAAAATCAGTAGATACAAAGCGAGGCTAGTGGCTAAAGGCTTTCATCAAAAGGAAGGGTTGGATCACACGTCCAGACATCGTATTTGCAGTCAATACTATTTGTCAACAAATGCATGCTCCCAAAGAAAGCCACTCCAAGAAACTTAAAAGGATACTTCGTTATTTACAGGACACGCTTGATCACAAACTTTATTTCTCCTCAGACCCACTTACTCTCCAAGGATTTTATGGTGCTGATTGGGCGGGTGATTCTAGCGATCGTCGCTCAACTACAGGTCTATGTGTCTTTTTGGGACCCAAACCTATCTATTGGAGTGCCAAAAAGCAACCTATCGTGGCACAATTGTCAACCGAGGGCGAGTACTGTGCCCTAGCATCTATAGCTGTTGAGATTCAATGGGTGAAAATGATTCTTCATGATCTTTCCATCACGGCAACATCAAAACCTATCATTTAGAGTGACAATATTTTTGCTATCTCGCTGGCGAGTAACTCAATCTTTCATGCACGTACAAAGCATATTGAGGTGGATTATCATTTTATTCGTGAGAAGGTGCTCAATAATGATCTTGTGGTTCGGCACATATCTACTGTCGATCAATCAGCTGACATTTTCACAAAGGGTTTGTCACCTGCTCGCTTCCTCTATCTGCGAAGCAAGATGATGGTGGAATCTCGCATTCATCTTGAGGGGGGATAATAACATATACATATTTTAGTATATTACTTTAACTTTCTATCTATTTCTTATTTTGAAATAAGTTGTAACTTACCTCACATTAGCACTCCTCTTCTAACGGTGACATGTTCTTGTAACTGAGTCCACGACTATTGTAACTGTATCCACGTTCCTTTGTATCCATCTCTATATAAGAGGCTTTAATCCTTAATAGTAAAAGCATCTCGGAGAATCCAAATAGTTATCATGCTGATCCACACAATGGAAGTTTTCACCATCTGTTTTCTATGTAAAGAGCCATTGTGTATACGGTTTTCTCCTAAGGACTTTGAGAGATATCTCATTTTTAGTTAGGGATAATATGGCTCCTGTCCCACATTTAAGCACCAAATGGTGTTTAAATTATTTTTAAAGTATCATTTTTCATCTTACACCATTAAATTAAAGTGTGATTTATCATTATATCATGTGATAGATATCTATGATCAATCTAAATTCGTCAACTTGCAATCTATCATTTAAATATGTCTCAGCCCAATAAAACATGTTGATAAGTGAAGGTGAATCATCTGATTGACAAACTTTAATATCAATCATTAAAACTAAAAACAACGATTGATATTAGAGTCAACAGATAGAATGGTTTAAACTTTCATAAAGCACCATTTTTAGGCATGTTGCAATTCAATTTGTGATTCATCACTTTGATTGTTTGGGACTTTGGAGCACACACATCTTAAACAATTGATGGTATAAGATCATTTAAATATTATTTTGGCGTTTCCATGATGGTCCAAATGGTCGGTCCTTTTTAGTTATACTATGACTAGTGGGTGTCACGTGCTATAGACGTGTGAAGAGAGATTTTCGAGGGACGAGAGCCTGAAGGATAAATAAAAAAGAGCCTAACAAAATTTGACGCTTTGTTTTTTAAGTATCATTATTTGCGACCGCAGATTCTTCCGTAATATGGTTGCAAATAAAAAGCACCCTTTAATAATTTTATAACAGAGATAGACTACAAATCTAATAAATCCACCCCTTCCGTCTAAATCCCCCCTTCCAGCTTATATTAATAATAAATATTAAAGATAATGTATCAAGTGTATTATATTCCATAGATACAATGCAATAGGTTGTTCAATTAGTTCCTTTGAAAAAAAAAAAAACTTGTTCAATTAGTGCAAACATGTACACGTCAGCTTCCGATTGTATCAATTCCCTAATTATTTTCATAAAATTTAATTATTGTAGAATAGGACAGTGTAACACGGAGGAAGGATTTTATTTGTACAAAGTGCAGCCGGCTGATGTGGGGATCAAATAATGTAGGTAGGTGCAGTCACGTCAATCGCCTGTACTTTGTCCTCAACAAATCTGTCTTACGTTTATAATTTTCCTTGTAGAATGTTAATTTTAGGATCAATATTTGGGTGGATGATAAACAATGATGATGATCATGATTTTAAATCTCGGAAATCCGAGATGTCTCTCTCAGATATGGCTGACGCCAAGAATATACCAGGAGAGACGTATCGATGATAGGTGTGAAACAAAAATAACGCTTTAAATGATCTTACACCATTTAAATAGTCACGTGGCAAATATATGTTATCATTGTATATGTGATCAATCTAAATAGTTCAAGTAGTTATTTATGATTGGAACATATCTTAGTTATAGAATTACACATATAAAATAATTGCATACTGTTAGATCAATAAGCTTCAATATTAGTTGTTAAAACATAAGAGCAATAGTGGATACTAGAAAATAGCAAGCTCGGAACGTGGTTAGTTAGTGTAGGAGTCTTCTTAAGAAGTTCCGGTATTGCATCATTACACATGTTAATGAAGGAAGTTAATGGTGCTATTTACATCCTTGCGAAGAAAGGGATTAATAAGGCTACTGTGGTGTGATGGTTCAATGATGATATAAATGATTCGGACTTACACTCTCGGCTTAGAAAAGATATGATTTGTATTTTCAATCAAATAAAAAAAAATAGTTTGACATTAGTGTGCATAGATTTGGACGAAGCATAATAACTATGCACGAAATCATCACACAGAATAGATAGGATAAGTAAAAATAGCGCCACTATATTGAGGTGACAATTAGTATACCTTCAATAGTATATTAGTATAATATCCTATATAAATTAGAATTTAAAAAGAGTAGTTTCTATACAAAGTCTGAGGATGAAATACAGTTTATCGTCTCATTAAGCCTCGAGCGGCGCGAGATGCCTCGTCTCGAGGCGAATGCAATATCATTATCGTCGCATTAAGTCCCGAGATGCGAGAGGTCTTATCACGGGACAAAACTTAGTACCATTACCGTCTCGCTAAACCCCGAGACGCAAAACGTCAGTTTTCGACGATTGTGATGATTAGAGGCACTTAAGAAATATTCAGATTATTTAAGATAGTTTCTTAGTTTTAGTTATTTCCTAAGTCTAATAGTACTAATTGTGGCCCTTGTGGGTGATCAGTTTCTGTCTCTTGGAATGTCACCTCCTGGATTTGAGAAATAAGAACCACTTATTTTTGGTGTTTTCCCTCCAGATACAATTGCAGGGAACTTGGCTCAAGACTTGTAGCCTACACTCAGTATTAGAATATATCTTATTTGATAATTGTCACACATCAATTATTTCAACTAATTGTAATTACTTAAATCAATTGTAACTTTTCGTATCTGAATAATTAACATACATTAAACAATGTAATCGATTGTGGCAATGTCTTCTTTTTTCTCTCGTTCATCTCTTTCTTATTTTTTATTTATTTTATAATTTTAACATAGTTTCAAAGCTATGATCCTGATATTGTCTTGACATTGCTTCTACTATCATATTTTTTTGAAGTTTATTAACACATAAACTTTTCATTTTTTTTCATCTCTTCTTCATAAAATTGACTCTTAATTTTCATTATTTTGTTTTCATCTCTTTTACATTTAGTAAGAGATGACTTCTTATTCATATGAATGTATTTTTCACATTGATTTGCTTAATAGAGGTGTATTTTCTATTTTGGTCTTAATGACCTTCTATATTCTACGTGGATGTCTTTCCCTATATTTTCTCTGGTGTTCTGTATTATGCGTGGATGTTTTTTCCTATATTTTCTCTGGCTTTCTGTATTCTATGTGGATGTCCTTTCCCATATTTTCTCTGGCCTTCTATATTCTATGTGGATGTCTTTTCTCACATTTTCTTTGGCCTCTTATACTCTATATGGATATTTTTTTCCCACATTTTATTTGCTTTTTACTTTTTTTTCAAGATCTTTTTAAAGAGACTTCTCATATGATTCGTTTTCAAAATACCTTATTTGATAACATTTTTTTTTTTTTTTTTGAAGAAAATAAAAGATAGAATAGACAAATTTCCACAATCGATTACTTTCATGCCTTTTCAACTGTTGAATGCCCCGTTAGAATGGGCAGAGATAGTCAAGCATTGCTTTAATTGTCTGGGTTTTGTTTTGGCACTCTAGTTAGCGACGAAGGGCTTATTTTCAAGCTATTAGAATGGCGTGTGATAGAAAAGGAAGCAATATTGCAATAGCATTAGCAGTAGGAGTAGGATGAGCACTAGGCTAAGGCTTAGAAGTCACTAGCTAGATGAGTGTGTTGTTTTTATTACAATATTCTGATACGAAAGTGTATAAATAAGATTACAAATACAATCGCTCACGATTATAATTGATTTAGATAACTGATGTGTGGTAGTTATCAAATAAGGTATATTTAGTATCAGAGCCATGAGGACATTGCTTCCGCTATCATATTTTCTCGAAGATTATTGAAGCATAAACTTTTCATTTTCCTTTCATCTCTTCTACATGAAATTGACTCGTAATTTTCAATTTTTTGTCTTCATCTCTTTTACATTTAGTAAGAGATGACTTCTTATTCATGTAGAATCGATTTGCTAGTAACCTGTTGGTGACCACTCGATTATAGTGGTGGGGCAAATATTAGTTTAAAGATATCAATTTTCAACGTGCCTTGAATCGGATCAGTGTATTTCTTCTTTTCAATCTTTATCTTTTACATTTCGTGCCAATATTTTCTAACAATTTTAAACCAATATGGCCCATATCACACCCTCGACTTCTCCTGCATTGACCGACAAAATCCATCCCGCGTTGCCCAACAACATCCACAAGTTGGACAACTTCAATGGTTCAAATTTCAAAAGGCGGCAATAGAAATTGCATTTTCTATTAATTGCGCTGTAAGTTGTGTATGTTCTTATAAAATCGTGCCCAACTGTTATCGAATCATCAACAGTCAATGAAGGTTGTAAAAAGCAAAAATGAGAAGAAGACGACTACACTTGCAATGGCTACATACTGAATGCATTATCAGACTCGTTATTCGACGTCTACCGCTCCTACAACACTTCAAAGGAACTCTTAGACGTACTTGTGACGGGACGCGACTTTTTAGGGAAAAAGGCTAGAGTTTAAAACGTCACTTTGAAATAAATTTTGAGGGTCCGTGACAGGTAGCGTATTCCACGAACTGCTCTCGAATACTGATAAGAAACGGGCCGCTATTTGATGTTACCCATGGCGCTTGTTCATAGAAGCGTTAGCGCTTCAGTCAGATGATTTTCGAAGCGGCACCGCTTCAATCACGGGTGATGACGCTTCTTGACCTAAGTGGCGTTTCGTTTATTATGAATTTTGAGGACTTTGAAATTGTGGACTGTGTTGTTTTTTTTTTTTTTTTTCCAACATTATTTATTGCAGCAGTTGTTCGTATCCCAGAAAAAATGCTTCTTTTCACGCAGTCTTTTCTAACATTACGGAAGCAGTCGCTTTTCGTATTTCAATCAAATAAAAAGGTGGTTTTACAGTATAGCCATTTATTCATTTTGATCATATTCTTTTTTTTGCCTTCCATCTCCGAAACCTCTTTCTCTAAACCTTAAACCCTAAACCATGGCGGAACAACCTAACTAGTTCGAGATAAGTGAAACCCTTGATTGTTTTATCGAAATGAAAAAGTACGAGATATACGTGTTTTTAGCCAAGAAGGGAAGGCTGATTCGAAGGTAGAAGGCCACGCTTGAAACGATTTGGACCAAGAAGGAGAGGAAGTTTTGCCAACAATGGCGCATTCTGGACGACGCTGAGTCATCTACCACATCTCCCCTCGCCCTACTCCCTATCCTAACTCTCCACCCTCTGCCCCATCTTCACCTACCCCTACCTTCCCGAAGACGGCAAGTAGATGACATCCCGGTGTCGGGAGGAGTCGCTTTTTTTAGCGGGATAAATTTTGAAGACAACGCACAACTTTTCTCATTTGTCTGTCTAGTTTTATCCTACGTTTTCTTTTCCTTCTTGTACAGTTTATTTTTGTGATTAGTCACAGTTTATATGAATACAAACTCTTTCATTTAATTTCACTAAGAGGATAATATGTCTGTTGAAAAAGAAGTTAATATAAGTTATAAATGCATTTAGAAAATGGAGGCGCTGACACCCCATTTGTGAGAGTGTGACGCCTCATTGTCAAAGCACTGATGCCTCAATGTCAAGTCGTTTTTTGATGTTATCCATGACGCTTGTTCATAGAATTATTAGCGCTTCATTCAGATGATAGTCGAAGCGTCATCAATTCTAATTTGAAGCATCATCGCTTCTAATTACGACATTTCCTTTATTACGAATTTTAAGGACTTTGAAATTATAGACTGTGTTGTCTTCTCGCGCAATCTTTTCCAACATTATTTACTGAATACAATCTCAGTTGTTCTCATCATGGAGGAGTCAGCGCGTCAAATAAAATGCGTCAGCACTTCGAAATAGGAGATTAATAATATATCCTATGAATAAATCTCGTGTAATATGATCAGTGTATATTGTATATCTATCCTACGTAAGTAGCCTTATGTACATATAATCTTTAGTACAATACTATGTATGTCAACAAATGTGAAAATATATTTATATATAATAAAAAATTTATAGAAGCGATTTCACATCGTCACTGGCATCCCAATTATCTTCTTTGTGCGTACCGATGGGATGCCCAATCTCCGCCCTGAAAGTTTCGATGTGTTCCTACTTGAAATCTAACCGGAGTTCCCTAGTTAAATAATCTACGTTCTATGTATTTCATCACAAAAACCCCCTAGTCAAAATCATTTGTTTGGCGCGACACATCGATAGCCTTATTGTCCCAAGGCCATTTGTCAAAAACGGAACTGGCGCGTCGTGCATATGAAACAGGGTTGAGAGGTAATGCGTTTGTCAATAAAAAAAAGTAAAATATCAGTTACACATTTGTTGACATACAATGGACCGTTGACGCTCCATTTTAAAGTGCTAACGCTCCATTTTAAAAGCGTTGACGATGACTCATTGTCAAATCGTTGACAACCCATTGCCAAAGCGCTAACAGCAAAATGTCAAAGCACTGACGCCCCATTTTAGAAGCGTTGACGCCCCATTGTCAAAGCGGTGAAGCTCAATTATCAAAGCGATTACAACCCATATTAAACGCGGCAATGCTTCTGCTAAGAGCCATAAGTGATTCTGACGTTACTTTTGAGAGTATTCTAGCGTAGTTTATCAGTGTCCTTATCGCCTCGCCAAATTTAGTTTTCGCACGACGATCTGGGAGGGGGTCAAGGACATCGATTTTATGAGCTGAAGAGGTCGCCACGGCAAGCGCCCAGTGTCCTGGCTTCTCGATGTGAATCAGAATAAAAATTTATTCAAAGTTCATCACATTCAAGGCACGATTTTTATTTATGATGAAACACTGCAACGGCGGCATGCCATAATGCGCCAAAAAAGAGTCGGCGTAGTATCTGCTCCGCCCCGCCATGTTGGGGGCGTATATTGACCACTCTCTTTAATGTATCCCTCAAAATCTCTAAAATCCGTACTTATGCAGTTGAGTCCAACGGCAACTATTCGAAAAGTCTTCATCTTCTTCTCAATGTCTTCCCGCTTGTCCATGACCCTAAAGTACGCGATCATTATCTGCATATGAAAGTATAAATATTAATATGAAATCAGGGAAGCGACAAGATTAAATAGGGATTAATACTTATTGGGTCTTTTATTTTCTGTTTGGATCGTAGGTAGCGTACCAACTCGACGGTAATACGTCGGGACCCAATGGTCGAGATGACAGTCCTACGTTCAAATTAAAACATAAGTGGATCAATCTCTAGCACTTCGAAGTAGAAGCGTTAGTACTTATTTTACAAAGCGCTGACGCTCTCACCTAAAGGCGACGATGCTTCGACAACAACGCGTTGACGCTTCGAAAGACCTTTTAAAAGTTATATGGAAGGAATATATTTACTCATTCTCTCTGTTGGGCATTTCCTAAATAACATCCATATAGGGCTGAGGTGATGCATCATCTGCCAGTAAACCCACCACTTTGGCCTTCTTTTTGCGGGTTTGGGAGACCAGCTCTCCCTTTCTTTTAGAGTGAGTTTGTGAGGGAGGAATCGTGAGACCTTTAGTCCGATTTCTCACTTCTCCTGAAGTGAGAGGGGACTTCGTCCTCCGCTTCTTCTCGCACCGAAGACCTCTCCTCGGTGCATGGTTGCGTAAAGGGCAACTCAAAACCTTCGTCATGAGACGCAGTAGACGGTGGAGGTGGTGGAGACAGAGATTGTAGTTGGGAATGGGGTTTCTCCTTTGTAGGAGGTTAGGTTTTGGACTGTGGTGGTGGTGGTGGTAGAAGCAGAGATTGTGGTTGGGGATGGGGTTTCTCCTCTATAGGAAGTTGGGTTTTGAACCATAGTGGAGGCAGGACTTTCGATTGGGTAAGGGCTTTGGGTTTGGAGGGAGTAGGAGGATGGGGTTTGGGTGGGGCATGAAGTCTAAATGTGGTTGGGGTTAGGGCTTAGTCTGTGGTTGTGGTTGGGGCTGTAAAGACCCGTATTTTGAACCCGAGTTAGACTAACCCTGTGTGCGTATTCGGCTCAGCGACCGACGTCGCCATTTATTTTAGATTATTATTTAGAGATGATTATGTGGACGGATTCTGATTTAGAGCATGTTTGGACCCTCGTGCAAAAGCCGTGCACCGACCTTGGTGTGCCGCTCAAACACCGAACTTGAAATATTAAAATTAGAAGTTTAACACACTAAGGAGTGTGTGTGTGCTTAACACATATGGGAAACCCATTATAAGAGAAGCAGTCCCTCCCGTTTTACACTAAGTTACGTTATTACTTAAGAAAGAAAGAAACGAGAGCCCAACCACCTGAAACCCTAGCCGCATTTAGAGTCGTTTGATCGTCACGAAGCATTGCCATCGTCATCGTAAGAGATTCGTTCCCAAACCCTCTTCTCTAGAAAACCTTTTTCATTTAAGATCCATTAAACTTATAACAAACTTGAATCAACATTGGGTTCGTTTTTAAAGTTTGGGGAAGGTTGAGATTATTAGGAACGAATAGGAGTCGTCCTTGTGAACATGTGGAATCGATCGCGGCGCGAATCGTTGAAGAAATCCATCGATTTTATTTCGAAACTCCAGTTGCACGACTCTTTTTCAAATCGGGAAATCCTTGGGAAAAGGTATGATTTTGATTAAGTTTATTGATTAAAATTATTGGATTAGATATGAGTTTTGCTTTTGGGATGTGTATGATTCGATTTGGGTGAAAACAAGGCGAAAGATCACAGTTTTACGTGAAATTCTGAAGCTTCAATCGCGCAGTTGTTGTAGCTCGCGCGCCTGAGGATTATTATCGCTCGCGCGAGGAATCGCCAGAGGTTTGACTTTAGAAGTCGTATACTCGAAAAAGTTAATTATACTATAGTCTCTATGCTCACTTGCGCGAGTTTAAGTTATCGCTCACGCGAGGAAAGAGCTCACACGCGCGAGGATTATCATCGCTCAAGCGAGTAAAGAAAATAATTGTCTTCATTTTTTTTTAAATCTTTTTTCGAATTTTGTGATTATTATGCTACTAGACACGTAACATAAGGTCGGTATAGTTGCTAGGTTATAGTGTGGGTCTTGACACCGTCCGTTAAACTTTGTTTGGATTCCAATTTTGTGTGAAACGTCTCGCGGTAGGAGAATCTCATCACTACCGCATTTTATTTTAATTCGCATGGATATTTTGAATTAGAATCTTTAAACTTGCATATGTCATTGAAATCACGTATGTAAACTGAAAATCTGATATAAACTCTGAAATCTGAAATCTGAACTATGTATAAGAAACTTGCATTTGAACTATATGAGTATTTGCATCTGTTTTATGATTCACCTTAACGACCCTTCAAAAATTCTGAAATAATTTTCTGGCATAAGTTACCCCCCTGAGTGTAGAGGCTTGTTACATCATGAAAATGATTCATGAACGACGATGAGAGGTAGGGATTCCCATCGGCTATATTCCTACTCTCGAGATATAGTTAACTCGGGAGGTATTTTAAGTCGAGGATTAAGTCATAAAAAACTGAACTTTACATATAAAAGTTAGAGACACTAAGACGCTGAATATCTGCAATCTGTTTTCACCTATTTAGAACTTGATCTTACGTATGATTTTTCTATATTTAAATTCAGTCTTTTACCGCATTATCTAGTTCTGACATATTATATTCCGAAATATGTTTTAAAAATCATGTTGGTTAAATATGATGCCATTGATGATAGTTTTCTACTAATCTTTATTGGTTAGCTCACTCCGACTATACGTCACAGGTCTAGGTACTGACGTGGTAGTTTAGGGTTGCGAGACTGATCATGATTACGTACCTGAGGAAGAGCCTAAGGTCCCTCCTGAGTAGTATTTTTCTGCTTAGGATCTAATTTATTTATTTGCTTTTGGTAAGAGTTTTGGACTTAGAGTTGTGGGCCCATTTTGTTGGATATTATGGCTTTATGCTTGACTTTTGTTTATGGTTATGAATCATGTTTCGGTGATGGTCGGTCATCATTGGTGGTTCTGCACTTTAATTGCTTTCGCATTTTTCTTAGCATTGGTTATTTATTGCGTTCTATTCTGATATGTGCTCTATTTGTCCGGCTTATCATTTAATCGATAGGTTGGCGAACCGGCCTTTCCTATACATGTGAGATTGGAAAAGTTGGGTCGTTATAGTTGGTATCAGAGTCGTAGCTTTAGATTCTCTAAGGACCCATGATAACCCAATCGTGACCCTGGTACAATTTGCATCAGAGTTATGTTGTTAGGTCCCGAGTCCACTATGACGGTGTGTATGATTGTGGTTACAATCTGAATACTAACCGATGTTGTTATTTTCACAATAACAGATCAGCATGGCTCCAAGTCTCAGAGGCAGAGTCAGAGGTAGGAGAGTTTCGTTAGAGGACATCCCTGAAGGTGTCGGTACCTCTAGGAGAGTTGGTTTCGCAATCGGTTCTAACGCAGTTCCGGTTGGAGTTGGAAGAGGTCAGGATAGAAGAATGGAGCAAGTGTTGGAAAATCTGGCTACCAACATAGCTCAACAGACCGCATCTATGGCTCAGCAGACTGCTACCATCGCCCAACAAGCAAAGTTGATTTCTGCTGGATAGCAATAACAATCCCCCGGATTTGCCGAATTCAGGAGGATGAGACATCCAAATTTTTCTGGATAGACCGATCCGATGGAGGCTGGACGGACAAGTTGGACCATGGTGGAAGTCTGTGGCTAGACACTAGGAGCAGGAGTTTCTCAATACTCCTTGGACATGGGCTGAGTTTATCGAGACGTTCAACGATCAGTACTTTCTCAAGATCGTCAGGCACCAGATGGAAGTCCAGTTCATCAAGCTGGAGCAGGGGACAATGTCAGTGCGTGAGTATGGAGATGAGTACATGTGACTTTCGAGGTTTGCACCTCAGCATGTGGCCACCGATATGATGAAGGTCAGAAATTTTCAGTTGGGTCTGAGGCCGAATATACAAGAGAGAGTAGCTATGTGGGAGATGGAGACATATGAGGGAGTAATGTCAAAGACCTTCATTGCTGAAGAGGAAATTTAGAAGTTGTTTCTGAGAAGGAGTCAACAGAATAAGGACAGGGGTATGCAAGGACAGTTTGGTACTTATGAGAATAAGAGGGCCAAGTTTTCGAAGCCACCGGTGAATCCTGTTCAACCTATATTTTCTAGACCAACAACTTCTTCTAGACCGACCTCCTATCAGAGGCCAGCAGTGTCTTCACTTGTGCAATCCGTACGACCAGCAGGTTCTACGACTAGTGGAGGGTCAGTGGTAAAAGGATCCTCACATGCTGCATCTTCTGCCCTGGTCATTTCATGTCCAAGGTGTGGGAAACCACATAAGACCGAGGATTATAGGAGGAACACTGGAGTATGCTTTCGGTGTGGTACAATCGGGCATATGGTTAAGGATTGTCCTCAAGAAGATAAGGGAAGAGCTAAATCGGCATCTACTCAGAGATCGACCCGACCTACTATTCAAGGTTGAGCTTATGCCGTGACAACTTAGGAAGCCGGAACATTGAATAACGTGATCTAAGGTATTATTAAAAGTTGAGATGTCTTTTTATCTTTATTCTATTATATATTACTTTATATTTAATAAATTCTTTTAACAAGTCATGCATGAATACCACATACTTAGAAAATTTTAATTAAAATATTTGTATACTTTTAAGGTACCCTTTTTATACTTTGTGAGGGCGACGTAAGCAAAATCGAAGCATGAGTGTTGATAGACCCCGGGTCTACCCATTCTTTTATCACTGCGTTGTTCGCTAAGACCCCGAGTCTACCCATTCTTTTATCACTCCGTTATTCGCTAAGAAGTTTGACATTGTTCCAAAGGCCCTTGATTTCATCTTGGTAGTGTCAGTGCCTACGGGTGACTCAGTGAGCACCGATACTGTGTGTCAATCGGTGATCGTGATGATCGAAGACCGCGAGACTGTAACTGATTTGATTATTTTGAGCATGGAAGGGTTTGACGTAATACTAGGGATGGATTGGTTATTTGCTTACCACGCGAGCATGGATTGTCTTCAGAAAATTGTAACCTTTCGCCCTCCGAAGAGAAAATCCTTCCGATTCTGCAGAGTCAAATCCTGCGTGACACCGTTTATCTCAGCTATTCAAGCTGACCGTATGATGAAGAACGGGTGTTATGGTTATCTGGCGTACTTGCAAGATCATAAGGAGAAGAGAAATATTGCAGACATTATGATTGCTTGTGAGTATCCGGACGTTTTTTCTGAAGATCTATATGGATTACCACCTGATCGGGAGATTGAGTTTGTGATTGAATTAGCACGGGTACCGAACCTGTATCGAAAGCTCCATATCAAATGGCGCCTATAGAATTGAAAAAGTTGAAGGAGCAGCTTCAGGAACTACTAAATAAGGGTTTTATTCGACCAAGTGTGTTACCCTGGGGAGCACCGATTTTGTTTGTGAAGAACAAAGATGGTTCAATGCGGCTTTGCATTGATTATGGCCAGCTAAATAAGTTAATAATTAAGAACCATTATCCGCTTTCGAGAATTGATGATCTGTTCGATTAGTTACAAGGAGCAAGCTTCTTCTCGAAGATTGACTTGAGGTCAGGCTACCATCAGTTGAAGGTTAAATTTGAAGACATTCAGAAGACAGCCTTCAGAACTCGATGTGGACACTACGAGTTCTTGGTCATGCCATTTGGGTTGACAAACACACCCACGTCATTTATGGACTTGATGAACCGGATATTCAAGTCACATTTGGACAAGTCTGTAGTAGTTTTTATAGATGACATCCTCATATATTTAAAGACGCGAGAAGAACATGAGCAGCACCTGCGAGTAGCTCTACAAACCCTCAGAGACCATCAGTTATATGCAAAACTTAGCAAGTTTGAGTTTTGGCTTGAGCAGGTCAGTTTTCTAGGCCATATTGTCTTTAAGACCGACATTATGGTTGACCCAGCAAAGATTGAGTCAGTGATGAATTAGGAATAGCCGAAGACAGTTACAGAGGTTCATAGTTTCTTCGGTCTGGCAGGTTACTACAGAAGGTTTGTAGAGGATTTCTCTAAGATATCAAGCCTGCTTACACAACTTACGAAGAACACTAAGTTTGATTGGACAAAGCAGTGTAACAAAGTTTTCAGGAACTCAAGAAACGAGTGACTACTGCGCTAGTACTTGCTATACCGTCAGGCAGGGGAGGCTTTGCAGTGTACAGTGATGCATCGTATGGGAGTTTAAGCTATATGCTTAACCAGAATGAGAGAGTCATTGCTTATGGGTCTAGACAGCTAAAAGACCATGAGAAGAATTATCCGACACACGACCTTGAGTTGACTGCAGTGATCTTTGTCTTGAAGATTTGGAGGCATTACCTTTATGGGGAGACCTTTAATATATTCACCAATCATAAGAGCCTCAAATATCTCTTCTCACAGAAGGAGTTGAATATGAGATAATACCGATGGATGGAGTTCTTGAAAGATTATGATTGTACCATTCAGTACCACCCCGAAAAAGCAAACCCATCTCTCTCACCCTCCGACAGAGACCCGATGTACACATCTCAATTTTGGCAACGATTTCAGAAAGGGATGGATTTGAGGCTCGATTACAGTACGACATTCCATCCTTAGATTGATGGGCAGACTAAGAGGGTGAACCATATTATAGAAGATATGTTACATGCTTGCTTGCTAGATTTTTAAGAGTCATGGGACCAATATTTACCGTTGATTGAGTACGCCTCCAATAACAGTTACCAGGCTAGCATCGGTATGATACCCTACGAAGCTTTGTATGGACGACGGTGCAGATCTCCGCTTAATTGGGAAGAAGTGGGTGAAAAACTCATTTTAGGCCCTGAGATCGTGGAGAGTATGACCGAGACAGTTCGGTTAATCCACGAGAGACTACGCATTGCTCAGAGTCGTCAGAAGAGCTACGCTGATCTTAAAAGGAACCATATTGAATTTCAGGTGGGAGACAACGTATTTGTCAAAATCTTACCTATAAAAGGTGAAATGTATTTTGGGAAGCGTGAAAAGTTGAGTTCGCGTTATGTTGGACCTTTTGAGATGTTGGGCCGAGTCGGTGAGGTCGCTTACCGTATAGCCTTGCTACCGCAGCTATCGAGCATGCATAATGTGTTTCACGTGTCCATATTGCGAAAGCACGTGAAGGACCAGACTCATGTATTGGACTACCAGCCCATTGAGCTTCGAAAAGACTTATCTTTGGTTGAGAAGCCGGTACAAATCTTGGATCGCAAATAACAGACCTTACGGACCAAGAGCATTCCCTTAGTACTTGTGAAGTGGCGGAACCACTCTTCAAAGGAAGCCACTTGGGAGCGTGAAGCGGAGATTCGCGACCAATTTCATAACTTTTCGAGTGAAGGTATATTGTAAACTATGGATATGTAAATCTAGGTACCTTTAAAAGTTTATCTGTTTCCTTGCAAACCAAACTCTTCTTTTAAATTATCAACATTAATTGGTTAATAACTTCGATGCTCTATATATATCTACTGCTATCACATAATAAAATCTTAGATATCGTTATAATTTTGTTATCAGTTAGAACATATGTATATCAGATATGTGGTTACACTTCTGAATAAGTATTCGATTCTGGCATATGAAATTTCTGCTCGAGTAATAACCAATTTAGTGTATGCGGTTTAATGAGAAAAGGGTGAGGTATGTGTGCGTTAGGTTTGATTCATGGTGGGGTATGTTTCCAGGCACGTGACACTCGAGAAGGTATGCATCCATGTACGGATGCAATCATCTATGATAGTATGGGATGCCACATGTAGTACATCCAAGTTACTATGAATCCTGACTCGAAAATAAGGGCGTACGTAGACTTAAACTACTCGTTATATTTTCGAGGACGAAAATTCCTAAGGAGGATAGAATGTAAAGACCCGTATTTTGAACCCCAGTTAGACTAACCCTGTGTGCATATTCGGCTCGGCGATTGACGTCGCCATTTATTTTGGATTATTATTTAGATGTGATTATGCAAGCGGATTCTAATTTAGAGCACGTTTGGACCCTCGTGCGAAAGCCATGCACCAACTCCGGTGTGCCGCTCAAACACTAGACTTGAAATATTAAAATTAGAAGTTTAACACGCTAATGAGTGTGTGTGTGTGCTTAACACATGTGAGAAACCCATTATAAGAGAAGTTTCTCCCGTTTTACACTAGGTTACACTATTGCTTAAGAAAGAGATGAGAGCCCAACTGCCTGAAACCCTAGCCGCATTTAGAGTCTTTTGATCATCACGAAACATTGCCATCGATCATCGTAAACGATCCGTTTCCAAATCCTCTTCTCTAGAAAAAATTTTCATTTATGGTCCATTAAACTTAGAACGAACTTGAATCAATATTGGGTTCGTTTTTGACATTTAAGGAAAGTTGAGATTATTGGAAACGAATAGAAGTCGTCCTTGTGAACTCGTGGGATCGATCGCGGGGTGAATCGTCGAAGAAATCCATCAGTTTCGTTCCGAAACTCCAGTTGCACGACTCGTTTTCAAATCAGGAAATCCTTGGGTAAAGATATGATTTTGATTAAGTTTATTAATTAAAATTATTGGATTAGATATGAGTTTTGCTTTTGGGATGTGTATGATTCAATTTGGGTGAAAATGAGGCGAAAGATCGCAATTTTACTTGAAATTCTGAAGCTGTGATCGCGCAGTTGCTGTAGCTCACGCGCGCGAGGATTATCATCGCTCGCGTAAGGAATCGCCAGAGGTTTGACTTTAGAAGTCGTATACTCAAAAAAGTTAATTATACTAGAGTCTCTGTGCTCGCTCGCGCGAGTACAGAATATGATTTTATCTTCATTTTTTTTTTTATCTCTTTCCGAATTTTGTGATTATTATGCTATTAGACACGTAATATAAGGTCAATATGGTTGCTAGGTTATAGTGTCGGTCTTGACATCGTCCGTTAATCTTTGTTTGAACTTCGATTTTGTGTGAAACGTCCCGAGATAGGAGAATCTCATCACTATCGTATTTTATTTTAATTCGCATAGTTATTTTGAATTAGAATCTTTGAACTTGCATATGCTATTGAAATCACATCTGTAAACTAAAAATCTGATATAAACTCTAAAATCTGAAATCTGAACTATGTATAAGAAACATGCGTTTGAACTATATTAGTATCTGTATTTGTTTTATGATTCACCTAAACAACCCCTCAAAAATTCCTGAATAATTTTCTGGCGCAAGTTACCCTCCTGAGTGTAGGGGCTTGTTGCATCCTGACAAAAGGTTCACAAACGACGATAGTAGGTAGGGCTTCTCATCGACTATATTCCTACTCTCGAGATATAGTTAACTCGGGAGGTATTTTAAGTTGAGGATTAAGTCATAAATTACTGAACTTTACATATAGAAGTTAGAGACACTAAGATACTAAATATCTGTAATCTGCTTTGAATCTATTTTCACCTATTTAGAACTTAATCTTACGTATGATTTTTCTGTATTTAAGTTCAGTCTTTTATCGCATTATCTAGTTCTAAAATATTATATTCTGAAATATGTTTTGAAAATCATGTTAGTTAAAATACAATTTCTACTGAGCTTTGTTAGTTAGCTCACTTCGACTATACGTCACAGGTCCAGGTATTGACATGGTAGTTCAAGGTTGCGAGACTAATCCCGATTACGCACCAGAGGAAGAGCCTGAGGTCCCTCCTGAGGAGTATTTTTCCGCTTAAGATCTAGTTTATTAATTTGCTTTTGGTGAGAATTTTGGACTTGGAGTTATGGGCCCATTTTGTTGGATATTATGGCTTTATGCGTGACTTTTGTTTACGGTTATGAACCATGTTTTAGTGATGGTCGGCCGTCATCGGTGGTTTTACACTTTAATTACTTCCGCAATTTTTTTAGCATTGGTTATTTATTGCGCTTTACTCTGATATGTGCTCTGTTTGTCCGACTTATCGTTTAACCGATATGTTGACGAACCGGCCTTTCCAATATCAGAGGGATTAGAAAAGTCGGGTCATCACAGGGACTATGGGTGGGGTTGGGGGTGGGGTTGTGGTTGGGGCTAGGAATGGGGCTGTGAATGTGGTTGTGCATGGGGTTGGGGCTAGGGTCTGGGCGGAGGCAAACTTTTGGCATTTGGGGATATATGTCTGATAATCCCCAGCGAGGCCCAATGGATTTCCTACCACACTGTGGGCTTATAATATAATAAGAATATCAATTCATGTTTAATCAATAGTTAACATGTAGAAGTGTCCGCGCTTTATATCCGAAGCATCGTCGCCTCCAATAGAAGCGTCAGCGCTAGATATGGAGGCGTCGGCGCTTCATAGTCAAAGCGTCGACGCATCATAAAGAAGCGTCTGCTCTTCGTCGTTGGATTTTTCAAGCTCAATATTTATCCAACATAATTTAGAAGCATACCTTGGATAGACACGCTTGTTGATTCCGAAAGAGAGCGAACTGATTCTTAATATAACCTTGTTCCTTCCAGATAATGGCATTCTAACCCTTCAATTTATGGTTCTCCTGTTCCAGCTGAAGAACTTTTACCTTTAGTTGCTGGTTCTCCTATTCCAACTGAAGAACCTTTACATAGAGGTCGTTGAAGCCTTTGTTGCGCTCTCTCATAACCTCTCACAGTCTGTAATTTTTGAATTGGCAGATTGCTTCCATTTTTCATCAATCCATTGTTTAACAGACTTACGGGATTTGGATTCTTCTTATTATTATTCTTCTTCTTCTTCTTCCGCTACCTCTTCTTCTTCTTCCTCCTCTGCCTCTTCCTCGTCCATCACACTAATAACGCCAATGTTCATTTTCCTCCTCTGCACAGTAATGGGAGGGACCGATTGTCCTTCACCGCTTCTGGAAGTCTGCCATATTCCCAATACGACTTCTACCACAGGCAAGGTCTTTTCATGTAGTGTGGCCTTCAGTTCTAGGACGCGGGCAGCCTACAAGATGATGAATATTTCACATTATTTTCGATTGATTAAGAATTTGAGAATACACGACTACTTCCTTAAGAAGAGATTGTGCTTATTATAGAGGTGTTATCGCTTCATTTCATAGTAATTGCGCTTGTGTTAGAGGTGTCATCTCCTCATTTAGAAGCTAATCTTGTCTTTTAGACGCATCATCGCTTCGTTTGGAAGCGATTGCGCTTCTGCATTATAGCGATAGTGTCCATATTTAGATGTGATATCGCCTCTTTTCAAATTTATCTTGTGCTCGAAGTTCGCGATGTATGGTTTCCTCGTTTTATCGTTTGTTTCTTATTTCAGCAGCCTTGGGAAGCGGACGACACTAACAACCTTTGGTGGGGCACACCTGTCATTAACTCGTACGCCCAAATCTGAAAAAAAATAAAATAAATATTTGATGACTTTCGTAATCGTCAGCGCTTAATAGGAAATAAAATAAGACATTTTGGGAGACGACATTACCTCCAGGGCAATAGTGCAACCATAAATATTGTAAACATGCGCTGCTTTTGTTTTTTCAACTATACTCCTCATCCTCTTCGCTTTGTCCACCCACATTAGAAGTTGATTGTACGCGTGACAGCCCCATAGATATACGTTGAAATTGGGGAGATCATCAACGAGGTCAAAGTGGGAATTATCGAGGGTGTATTTTGTGTTTGGAAAGAGGACGGTGACAAGGATGAACAACAGACATAGTTTCAAAAAGTCCTCGTCAACATCCTGCTCGAGACAGTCAATCGCTTTTTCGATGTGTCTCCTATTTACCTCTTTGAGGACCCTGAAAAATTTATATCTAATGGTTTATTCTTCGAGAATCTCCACCTTCGGAAGGTAATCGGAGGTCGATCATTCGAAGACCAGTTATTAAGGCAAAATCAAGGGCTCGAAATCTTCTAATGCCAGACTTGTCAGTCCCAAAATTTCAAACCATGCCATGGTCCCAGAACTTGATAATTGCGTCTAAGAGGCTGTTGATGCTTATCACGCCTTTTGGAGCCACAAAGAATACACCGAAGAGCAAATCCTTAAGCAGATTTTTCCTCCCTAAGATGTCACGTCATATTACCTGACATTTTTCGATGATGCGCTTAGCTGTTTGGGTCTTGAGAGTCATCTTTAAAATATGCGATACAGAAAAAGGAGAAGTTTAGAGAAAAATGTACTAATAATATGAGAGGTATCGCTTTCATGTACAGGCGCAATCGCCTCAAATGTTGGAGCGTCGACACTCCAAAAGCTAGAGTGGTGAGGCACCCCCGCCCATATATGAGGCGCAAAAGCTTCATCTATGGAAAGGATGTCGCTTCTAATTGCTATTTTAAAAACATGATGAAAATAAAATGACACTCACCTTGTTATTAGATGCAAAAATAGGTATTCACCGCTTTGATGTTTCTTATTACGCTCTAAGAAGATGAAAATTGAGAGAGCAAAGGCGAAAAGTAATTTGTGAATTTGTAATTCACAAAATTCTCACCTTAAATATTTTTCTCGAATGGGAATGACATCACACAACACAACACGAAGTCAGGCGTCGTAATCCTGTCCGCCTCGCCCCGCTCCTCATTTAATGTTCTGATAATAGTAATAAATGAAATATGTTCGTGTGTTGTTTCGTATAAAATGATGCTACGTGTCAAAATTTGGGGCGCTTCGTATCATGTATGGAGCGCTAACGCTTCCTTCTCGTCACGGAAGCGTTAACAGAAGATAGTGCCAATGCTTCTTATCTGAGCGCTAGTGCTTCTCAGGGGGAGCGAAGCTTCCACTTACGGAAGGGTCATTAATGTTCAACATTCAATTAATAAATACTAAACATTCTGCCAATTAATGGACTCTCCAAAGGGGTCTCTCAAACAGTCAATTCAAATGGTAATGATTACCATTAAGAGCCACGAAGTCATGCCCCACTTCTCATTTAATGTTCTGACGATGATAATAAATGAAGTAAGGTCGGGCGGGCTACGTGTCATAAGGAAGGTGTTTTTCATTTCACAAAGAGAGCGCAAACGCTTCGACATAGTCGCACAAACACTTCGTATTGAAGCATAAGTGCAACGTGTGCAGGCGATCTCCCCAATGAGACACCTTAAATATTAATTTCCAAATGTAATGATCACCATTGAAAATCATGATATTATGTACCTCTTTTAATTAATGGTATTACATCAGACATCATGATAGCGCGTCATATAGGAAGCGCAATCGCCTCATTCATAGAAGCGTAAGCGTTTCGAATCAGGTGGTCTTATCGTATGTTTTTTCGAATATAATCATGACAAAATCATAATGTTAGGCACGAACTCCCAGCACCTCACCACGCCTTGTCTTTCTGATTCTGTCAGTGTCAGTGGTAACCATGGTTAAAGTGCGATAAAATTAGGAAAATGAGGGACTGTCGCATCAGCGACAGAGGCGTTACATGTCGAACTCCTATCAATATGCGCAGAGATATCTCTACGCCTGAGCACATATCCCCAACCATATATATATATATATATATATATATATATATATATATATATATATATATATATATATATGGGAAATGATTATATATATGAGAAATGACTGGAGTCATGAGAAATCAGCCTATAACTCGTGCTCCTATTGGCTGTATGTCACATCAGGTGACTTAAAAAGTCAGCTCGAGTCATAGGCTGATGTCCTATGACTCCAGTCATATAATCATTTCCCAAATATATATATTATGAACTTTTGGGAGCTGCCCTTATAAAAATTCGATTCTCAAGATATCAAAGATTTGCACATCTCAAATGTATAAAAGCTTATCTACTACTATTTATCTTGAATGCAACCTAGAACAACATACTTGGAGAAGTGGACTGTAAGTTTAGATCTATAAGAAGTCCCTCGAACCTCAGTTTCAAAGGTGTCTGATGATCAAGTTCTAAGAGAAGAAAGGGATCAAAAGAGACAACCAATCTAAACTCAATCAGTTTCAAGTCAAACAATGGTCAACCAAGTTTGACATGTTGGCTTCAACATGACATCATGTTACTGTCAGTAACGGCAAAGGCATGGCAGCACTAAAGGGATGTAATGTAGGACAAATGCTAAAATCTTATTTATGCGAATTTGGAGATTAATTTCAAATTTAATTGAATAGCGAAAATATTCAAATTATCCAACAATATAAAATAATTTAAGAAATTTAATTAAGACAATTGGTGTAAATCAATTTTAGCGCTCATATGCATTAAGTTTCTCAATCTCGAAAAATGGCTCCGATGAGGGAACATGAGTTTCGATCTAGTTTAGGACACCAAGCGGCAATTGCTAAATCGTTTCTTGGCTCCTCTAAGGTTTAAAGAAATTAAAGGATTGACGGGTTTAATTAATTGAAGGGAAAATCAAAGAACATAACAATAATAAGGTGTGAGAAAAGATCCAGCGACTAAACAAATAGGAATTTTGGTATTTTGAATTCTTATCAAAGAAATAAAAAAGGAAATCATTCACCTAACAATAATTAAGAAGGTAAAGGAAAAGATTGGGTTATAAGGCTTCACACCAAAGATTATGAGGCTTCACACCAAGGATGTGCCTCAACTTCGTACTAAGCGCATGATAAAATGAAGATTCGCTCCTCGAGTTTTGAAGGGTTCACTCTTTCGGTTGAATAATTTTCACAAGTTCTCTTAGGTTTACATAAAAGTAAACTCTCAATTTCATTAATCAATCAACTAAATTAAATAAAGTTTTGACATGCCTTTATATAGGCTAAGAAATCCTAAAAAATTAAAACTCTTAATTATAATATAATGGTCATAATTTCACCACTAATCTCATTTTTCTGTTACGCGACCACTTTCTAAGGGTCAAATGATGTCTGATTGGTGTGAAATTAATCTTATTTGAAAGCTTATCGAAGTAGCTTTCCAACAAGACAAAAATTGCGCAATTCGAACAATATTGAAATAGTTGACTCCAATTGTTGTACTGAAAGTGATGCAATTAATGACCAAATATCACATACATGTGTTTGACCTCTAAAGAGTTTAAATAAGGAAACTATGCATAAAGAAAATTAATTAAAACGCAACCTAACTAAAGTATCGA
This sequence comes from Chloranthus sessilifolius, assembly GCA_021018995.1. Classification (NCBI taxonomy): domain Eukaryota; kingdom Viridiplantae; phylum Streptophyta; class Magnoliopsida; order Chloranthales; family Chloranthaceae; genus Chloranthus; species Chloranthus sessilifolius. The sequence goes on along the minus strand of CM037584.1, from coordinate 91,634,545 downwards.
CTCGAAATTCGTTTGGGGGAATTAGAAATCGCTTGGGTGACTTTGGATGTCCCCATTAATTCCCCCGGGTGGGCAAACTCATCCCTGATGAGTTGATCAATCGGCCCCTCTCCACAGCAGAATGTCCTTTCTTCGGTTTATCCTTCCACCACACAAGCTAGTCATGGTACTTGCCATTATTGGTAGTGAAGTGTGAAAACTCTTTAACCTTCTCATTCAACCTTTTTCTCATATTGCACAAGTAGGGTACAAGACATAAAATGATTAATTGGGTTTGGTTCGGTTGTTTGGGCAACAAGGTAGGGATCAAAGGACATAGTTGTTGACCTATAATAGGAGTAAGATTCTCCACGCCAACTATTGAATGATTACCCATGTCTAGAGAAAATTCTGGACCTTCACCATTACTCATTTCAAAGATTGAAAAATATTCCACATGCTCGGGACTATCTTGAATTAACACAAAATTGCTACTATTAAATTTATTAAACGCATTTAATGTGTTAGTAAAATTTTGTATATTTTCGTTGATAAAAAAATCTTATTATTAGCCCCATGCAAATTGGAATGATGACATGTTCCTATCGACTATAACGACTCATGCGATATGGAGACGCTATCAATACTTTTCTCGGGAATAGAAACCTTTCTAACACAACCTACAATTTTCACGGGGGTTCACTTGGTATTCTAGTAGGTTCATAAACTTTTACTTGTAACTCATTAGCTTTTTTCTCGGTATCCTCCTGAATAATCACGGTTTGGATTTACCAGGACATTGAGATGTAAAGTGACCAAAGCCTTGACACTTATAATACTGTTGTGGTGCACGCTTAGGATTCTCGATCAATTTTCCTTTACCCTTGTCAATCTGAGAATTCACGGGTTTTAAGAATTGACTATAGGTATTATTTACTTTTCAGTAGGACTAGATCAAAAATCGGGATTAGAGGAATTAGATCGTTTATTGTTTGGAGTGTCAATATATCTTCCCTATTCTTGCACTCTAACATCACACCCTTCTAAATCTTCATTAGGATGATGAATGAGCTCTCTTTGTAGCTCAGGGCGTAGACAAGTGCAAAACATAGATAAGGTGACGTGTGGACTCTCATAAGTTTTAGCCCGATACAAGTACTCCTTAAACTTGTTGATATAATTATCAATAGAGATGTTTCCCTGGTTTAAAGTATGTCATTGATTTGTGAATTGTTGGTTGTAGGAATGAGAGCATGTTTATCATGAAGTTTCTCTTTCATGTCCGCTCATGTAGTGATGGGTTCGCTTCAAGAGCTTCTCGACACCGTTTAATACTTGTTCAATAAAATTTAGCTTGTCCCATAAGTTTCATTTTGGTAACCCTCACTTTTCGCTCATCAGTCATATCATACCAATCAAAATAATGGTCTATAGCAGCTGCCCAATCTATGTAGATTTTTTGGACCATCTTTCCTTCGAAAGTGAAAGTGTCAACCTTATCAAACGTTGTAAGTCTATCATCCGGGTCGGGACAATTTTCACTCCTAGGAGGATCCCTCTTTCTCTCATCGTAATTAGCCCTATGATGTTCATTGTGAGTTGATTTAGACAACTCTTGGAATTGGACTGCTAAATCAATATGTTAGATTTGCAATTTAATTTGTATGGCAGTCATCTGGGCGTTAAAACTCTCAATGAAAGCATCTAACTTTTCTTGATACATGGTGACACTTAATATAAAAAAATAAACAATAACACACTTATATACAATTGAAAAAAACCTAAAACTTCGTATGGACATTGATAACCCTAAACTAGAATTGTGCTTTGACTCCAATTTGACACAAGACAAACACTAAAACTCGATTTATGCGAATTTGGGGATTAATTTCTGATTTAATTGAATAGCAAAAATATTCAAATAATCTAACCACAAAATAATTTAAGAAATTTAATTAAAGCAATTGGTTTAAATCAATTTTAGCGCTCACATACATTAAGTTTTCCGATCAAAAAAATTGGCTCCAATGAGGAAACACAAGTGTCAATCTAGTCTAGGACACTAAGCAACAATTGCGAAATCGTCTTTTGACTCCTCTAGGGTTTGAAGAAATTAAAGGTCCGACAAGTTTAATTAATTCAAGGGGAAATCAAAGAATATAATAATAATAAGGTGTGAGAAAATATCTCAGCAACTAAACAAATAGGAATTTTGATATTTTCAATTTTTATTGAAGAAATAAAAAAGAAATCATTCTCTTGATAATAATTAAGAAGGTAAAGGAAAAGATAGAGTTCCAAAGTTTCACACTAACGATTCCAAGACTTCACATCAAGGATGTACATCAGTTTCACACCAATCGTGTGACAAAACGAATATTCGCTCATCATGTTTTAAAAGATTCACTCTTTCATTTGAAAACTCTTCACAAGTTTTTTAGGATTTGTACAAAAGCAAGCCTTCAATTTCAATAATCAATTAACTAAATTAAATAAAGTCTTTACATGCCTTTATATAAGTTAAGAAACCCTAAAAAAAAATAAAACTCAATTCTAATCTAACGATCATAATTAATTCCACCACTTAATCTCGTTCCACAGCCACTTATATTTAATTGATGCGATATTAGTCTTGTTTGAAAGCTTATTGAAGTAAGTTTTCCAACAAAACAAAAATCGCGCACGTCAAACATGTATTAAAGGAGTTATGATCATTTTTCCAATGAATGCACTGAAAGTGACAATTAATGGTCAAATATCGCATGTATGTGCTTGACCCCCAAATAATTCAAATAAGGAAGCTATGCATAAATCAAATTAATAAAAACACAACCTAACTAAAGTATCGACTCAAAATTCGCTTGGTTTGAATGTCCCCATCGGGATGTCTCTGTTACCAGAAAAAATTTCGGGTAAGGTAAGAGGTGGTTTAAGTTAGTCGTATTAGGATTAGGTTAGTGGCTTTAAGTTTAGGGTTAGAGAGAGAGAGAGATGAAGAAATATAAGAGAAGGCTTATTAGTGAGTGAGTGTGTGTGTGTGGGTGGGTGGGGGTGGAGAGTGGGGGTTTAAGTGAGTGAGTGTGTGTGTGTGTGTGTGTGGGTGGGTGGGGGTGGAGAATAATGGGCAGGCTTATTAGTGAGTCTAGAGAGCACTCACTAGCCTTGATATTAAGTTGTAGAAATAATACACACACATATCTAAATACACTACATACACACCATACATCATAAGCTCTACTACAATTATACTAATACTAACGATATTAACAAATAACAAGTGAAAGCTAGAGCCCTAAGCCTAAGGGGTGAGCTAAACATATAAGAGCTGTTGACCATTTATCCAGCATTCTGAAGGAAACTAGAGGAACAGTGAAACACTTCTAGGATAAAAGAATTTTCTTACAAAATTGGCACTTAGTTTTAACCCAATAAGTAACAAATAATAATAATAGTAATAAAATTAAATATTACATGTGCTAGCATAGCTCACACGCTTAGCGAGCCTCGTGACACATTCGAACTGGGTCAGCCGACAGAATAATTTTGGAACTTAACTCGTTATGATCTTTTAACAACAGCAACAGCAAAGCAAGGATGATGGCTGAATTCGAACGAGACCTTGAGAGATGGATCACCGGCTCCTGCCTGGTGAATGACGTTTATGGCGATTCGGTTGTGCTCTGCAACCTGCTCTATCTGTCGAAGCTCTCCCAGTTTGTCTGTATCACCCGAGAAACTACTCCTAAACTCCTTTGAGATCCTTTGAGCATCTATAAAATAGTTGTATTTCACAATAGTCTGCGACAACAAACAGTATATTTGCTAATTATACTTCCCAGTCTCTAAAATATATGCACAACCCATAAACGCATTAATTGCAGCAATACTTACTGACATACGTGTGTGGAGTGTTGATTCCTTGAACAAGAAGTATGATATCTGATCAGGAACATGAGCCTTTTGTAGAAGCTCAAAATGTTGAATGAATCTCTAAGAATGCAATAAAAGAAAATGCAAGATAATTTTTTAAGTTCAGGCTCCCTCGAGCAAAATAATTTGGATATGAAATGAAGTATTATATAAGGGATACCTCCTGCTCAGTGTTAAAAGCATTTGGACTTTGAAAGAGCATATGTTCATTACTCAGAGCCGCAAGCATCTGAAAATAAGATGTGGTTTTAAAAAATCACATGAATTTTTTTTTTTTTAATCAATAAAAAAAAAAATTGCATGACAGTGTAGATAGTAAAACGAGCGAAAAAACATCAAATGGGCACAGTACCGTTGCAAGTCCTTCAGAGAGGTATATATAACATTGAAGTAACAAGATTGAGGGTGAGATCCGGGCATCAGTTGCTGAATCCTTTGTTGCTTCTCTTTTCTTCCTGCCCCTTCTTTTAGCTGGTCAATGAGAAGTATAATGACATCCATCAAACTGATGTATGAGGTTAGTGAGTCTAGTGACGATGTTCCTCTCAAGTGACCTGCAATTACCTCATCCCATGTGCGACTGTCTAGAGTTGGTATTAGGTACCCAACCCAAGTGCCCATGATCTTATGGTGCAAAATGTTGGGTTGAAAGACAATCTACATTGTCTAACTCAAAGCGCTCAAAGGCCATCTAAAATTATGAGTATGTTGGCGTTATGTGGTAGCCACTAATTTTAGAAATGTTCGACTCCTTCAATTTACAAGGAGATCGCTTTTTCGTCCCAATCTTTTGCACCAAAGATCTTTAGATGATGCGCATCTATCAGACGACACAAATAATGATTCCACATGGCATATCCGAAAAAGTGACCTGAGTAGCAAGTCAGCTGGAACACTGGCCACTTACCTAATTCTTGGCACTCAGATAATTTTTTGGGATGTCATGTGGAATAAAATATATGTTCCGTGCGATTTGATGTCCATGATCTTATGGTGCAAAATGTTGGGTCGAAAGAAGATCTCCATCGTCTAACTCAAAGTGCTCAAAGGCCATCTAAAGTTATAGGTATGTGACTTTATGTGGTAGCCGTTAATTTTAGAACACGTTTGACTCCTCCGATTTACAAGGAGATCGCTTTTTCGTCCCAATATTTTGCACCAAAAATCTTTAGATGAAGCGCATCTATTAGACGACACAGATGATGATTCCACATGAAAGCACATCCCAAAAAGTGACCCGAGTAGCAAGTCAGGTGGAACACTGGCCACTTACCTAATTCTAATTCTATTTTCTAATGGGTTTATTCGCATAATACTTAACCGAAAGGAGAAAAGAATGAGAGATAAGTTAAAAATAGAAAAAAACTGGAGGGAGAAGATGGGAGAAAAACTTCATGAGGTAGGATCTTAATGTCACATGAATGTGAGGTGGATGTCCACCCCAACAGGTTTATGACAAAAGAATAATGCATACTACAAAGTTTCATTGAAAGATGCAGCAAAACAGCTACCTAATCTCATGACTTTTCATTGCAGCCTATTTCCTTGAAGTGACCCACATTTTCCTCTTTATTATTATATTTGCTTATATATATATTTTTATGAGAATGGCGGGTGTTTCACACCTTCACCTTTTTTCCTTTCTCTCTAAGCTAACTACTTCCATTTTTGTGCCTATGCATGAGTTGGTGTGCTAGATGAGCACTCAATAACCCCTATCTAGAAGTTTCAATTTTCTTCTTTCGTTTCTAAAAGAATTTTGTATGGGAATGTGTGCACAAGACAAACACCCAGATCTCTTCTATCACTCCATTTTCTATTTTCAAAAAAAGGGGAGAAAAAGAAAGAAATCATGGAGGCCAGTTTGAGCCCCCATGAAATTAGAAAGATAGAAAATCTGTCACTCTATTGAAGGAGTGTTCAACATGACTAAATGTCTTTCAGCCAAGACGGGTTCCACTCAAAGGGAATACCAAGAGGTAAGAATGCAGGGTTCCGACTAGGGGAGTCAACATCGGGCACATAAAATTGACCTGTCAGTCTGACCAGACTTCGGGTTGGGTCAGGTCAGGTCAACTGGAACACCGTGATTTCTGTGATATTTCCAGCCACTTGCAAGCTCAGTTTGCCTATAAAACAGCTCCAACTCTTCCATTTCTCACGCTACATTGGCAACTTTGTGGGTCGGGGGTCGAAAGTGCAGGAAATTTCATCGAATAAAATAGAGACAGAAATGAACATTGCATCGTTGGGGAAATAGCAGTAGTGTATTGATAATTGAAGGGAAGCACAATGGAAGGTTGACAATATTGCAACCTCAAGGTTGCAGGTTTGAGTCCAGCTTACATATAAAAAAAAAAGGAAAGCACTCAGGGTGCAGGCTTTAAGGGCAAGCAAAGTATGGGGGTAGCAACACAGGTTGGTATATTAATCCATGCAATAATTGAAGAGGAACGGCCTGGTGGAAGGGAGTTTGTTTTCTCGAGGACAGTTTGAAGAATGCACTAGTTTTGGATGGGGAGATGAAAAAAGATAATATTTTGGCAGGATCAGCGGTTAGGAAGGGAGCCTCTTTGTGATAGATCGCCCCATCTTTACACTAGCAGTGGATCAGGAGGAGTTGATCGTGGATGTCACCTGCAGCTTGGACGCTGGATAGTCTTTGGGATATTCGGGTGTGCAGAAATTTCTGGGAGTCTGAGGTTGACTTCTTTGCTAGTCTATCATGGGTCTGAATGATTGGGTGCCAAACTGAAGCAGGGTAGGCAGGTGTGTCTGGATTTTGAAGAAAGGGGAGTTAGTTAGCTCTCTCTGCTAATTTTGTCTAGGTGAGAAGAGTTGGATCAGTAATGAACTGGGTATGGAATCAGTGTGCTCCCCCAGGATCTGGTTCTTCAGCTGGACAGTGGTGTGGCAGTGGATCCTGACCATAGACCAGTTGATCAAGAGGTATATGCAACTGTGAAACCGTTGTGCTATGTGCGCAGGGTGTATAGACGATGCAAGTTCTTAGCTACTGTGAATTCACCCAAGTCTCGTCGAGGCTGTTGATGGTGCTCCCATCAATCTTGTGCGAAAACATTGGCAGCATGGGAAGGAAATAGTCAGCAAGATTTTGTTAAATGTTCTTGGGAAGTGGCGGACAATGCTATAATGATGGAATTTTCCGTGGGACAAAGAGAAGAGTTGCCATGGTTGTGAAGAACCCAAAGGAAACCATTTGGAATAGATTAGGATGAAGTTGGTCAAGGGGCAGATCTAGATGAGCGACATCCAGGATCAACGTGAAACGTTGGTTGAAAAGATTTAGGTGATTCAGCGAGCATCTCCCTTCCTCTCCTTCCTTAGGTGATCGTTTGGGATCTCCATAAAATCCAGGAATGCATGTTCTTCGTTTCTTTTAATGAACTTTTCTTTTACCGATTAAAAATATAAAAAAATCAGTTAAAAATTGGTTATGGGTTAGAGTGAACATGGTTACTATGATTAAATTGTACCCAGATCAGAGAATTATTTGCAGTAATATTGACAGAAAACACAAGTAAACATATAGGAAATAAATGAGAATACTCACAGCTGTCACTGTTTTCAGCTATCCTGACTTGTGCCTTTTCTAATTGCTTGATTAACACCACATACAGATACCAGTAAACCATGCAGTATTCACTAGGAGAATAGAGTTCCAGCTCAAACCCTAACATGAGGAAGCGAGACGCAATCCAATAGGTTTGTTCCTCAGCCCAAATATGAAGAAGATTTGACATTTTTGGACATAAATGCTGCTGCACCAATGAATTGGAGTAAAAGAAAATATATTAGTTGAAGGAGACGTATTCTAATGGTAATTATGAGAAGGACTGTGTAATTGTGGATTACGGATCTAAGAGGAAGATACCTTATCTAGCGAAATGTTTGGCATTTCTCCAAAGTCTCTTCTATACGCCAGCTCCAGCTGAAAATCAATAAAAACTTATGACCCCATGATGTAAAAATCAGGCTTATAAGGGCGTGAATGAGTAAATAGAAGTAGATGAGAAATATATAACAAAAGAAAAATCATATACAAGAAGCCCCATACTATTACATGAATTTTGAAACCACAATATCTTTACAAATTGATGAATGCAATGGATTGCTCCGACATTAATCTCACAATTCCCAAAGTAAGTTCCAAGCTTTGCCTACCAAGAATTCCCAAAATCCTAACCAGAACATCCAATCCGGAATAATAACAACACTACATGTCTTCTAACATTTTCTTCTCCAAAACACAGCAAGAAATAGATAGAGAAGTTAATTTTCTATTATGTGAAGGCTAAGCAACCATGAAAATATCCATTAAAAGAACTAAACTACGAAAACAGAGGAAATGACAAAAGGCAAAGGTTGAATGCACCTTCCCTAAGAATACTAAAGCAGCTAAGGACCACAAGAAGCCCTCAAAGAGAGTGCGAGATACTCAATAATTAATCATCCATAATTCATTTATCCATCTAATATACAATTTAAAGTTAAAACATCATACATTCATTGATAGTCATCATTCATCAACATTCAACAAAGTACAAAAATGCAATTCTACAAGGTACATACTACAAAGAGAAAGTTCATCGTAATTCTATTCTCTCTCTATTGTTATTTGCAAGCTGCGGTTTGCATCAATTGATGTAAGAGACAGTTCATCCTAGGGAAGAGGAATGACTTGCTATTTGATATGCCACCAAGGGGAGCTCCGACAATCTGCCGTACAGCATCAATCAACTGGACCCCGTATTATAAGAAATTGAAAGGTAGGGCGACCAAAAATTGTTCTCTAAAAAAAAAAATTGTAAAAAGCTGACCAAATCAACAAAGAACTCAGCCAAGTCAACTCATGTGAGGACCCTAATAAGAACCATGGACCTCTAGGAACTTAGAAATATGAATTCATCACGCACATTTTTAACTTGCTACATATGGCCATCTCGCAACTCAACATGCATGACATTAGGAATATAAAACGTTACTATATATATATAAAACAATGTACCGTAGCACATGGTTAAAGAGAAAGACTGTTAATTTTGGGATCTGTGCCACGTGGAACACCATCTAAGCAGTCCGATTTGAAGACCATGATGTAAAGATCTTTAAGGCCAAAGATTGGCAGGAAACACAGTCTCTATCATCTGATTCAACACAGTCAAAGGCTATCGTCGGATTCAAGGGTTGACTCTGGCAAATCAGATGATAGAGATTGTGCTTGAATCTCACCCTTATTTAAACATATATTGCCTCCTCCTCCGAGATTGTGCTTGAATCTCGCCCTTATTTAAACACAGTTCACAGCATCAAATATGAACATGGGATCATAAAAAGCACAGCAATTTAATGTAACAACAGAATCCATATTTCACAAATCACCTGTCGAAGGATTAATTAGCATTTCAAACACTATAGCATAAAAATGGGACGATATGCAAATGTACAAAAGAAGGATAATGACTCCAAAATAGCAAAATAGAGTCACTGACATGTAGTAAAAGAGTGTAAGCACAAAATGCTACAAGAGTCGAGTGTAGATTTTGGACAATCAGCATAAAACACATACTTGCATGGAGGAAACACAAAAATAAAAATAAAAATACCATAAAAGTGTGAAGCAGAAATGCAGAGAAAATAGTTAAAAAGCATAATAGAATTTAAAACAACCAGTATACAGAACAAACCTGCACGGCGGTAACACTCCAATCTTGTAAAATCTTCCCAAGCTTGCGCCTTTGCCAAGCAGCATTTGTACATAAAATTTTAAGCAAATTTATCACCAGCTACACACCCATAAATGTGTCGCAAAAATTAGATGACATGACCTAATAAAAATAAATGATTACATATCAATAGCAAGGATCTAAACATGGAGAATTGTTAAGAATTAATAGACCTTGAGAGAAGATAAAGATCCTGACCTCCTCTAGCTGTGCAACAAAATCATTTTTCTGAAATTCCTGATTCTTTCTAACTTCAGGTAATGGTACAGTTCTAGAGATCACATCATAGATAGGATCCCTTCCATACAACTTCCCATCTTGAACCAATAGAACCTGTTAATCAGTCATCAGGATGCCAACGTAAATACGAGAAATAATAAAAAATTGATATCTATGGAGAACACAATAACATGCTTACTCATCCAGTAGATGAAGTTTATTGAGTTGGTCTCCATTGAATAAATATCAGGCTTTTGATTCTTAAAACATAACAAAGAAGGAACACATATAATGCAGGAGAAAACAATTAATAAACTCCAGCAAGGATGCTACAAAAGAACATCCACACATTAGTTTTTAAACACATATATAATTCCACACGCTAGTTATTAAACACATAAAATACTGGGTTCTCTCCCATGTTGTAATGATCATTTACGGTAAACACTGTACGAGAAAGCAACAAGACCAATGCTTGGTAGCATCAAGTCTTCTATCCAACATTTTGCTCCAACTCCAAAATAACTCCTGCTCCTGCCTCATGCTTCCCAGGCACCTACATTTGCATGTCCACCACCAAGCACCGCTCTTTTAGGGGGCAATGCTTGGTGTGATGATAAAGGCTTGATCTGTCAAGTGTGAAAATGCGACATGAGTCCAGAGAGCAGCCGCTTTGTGGGTAAAAGGCCAGAGGTTAGGTCTGCATCCCTCCACCCCTGCCAGCACCCCATACATAGAGGACCAGCAGTGGGTAATGGCCGTTTTTTTACCAAGCACTGTTCTTTTGGTTCCACAAAGAATAATTTAAGACAAGCAATCTGGTGCCATATGCAATAGTCGTTTCTAATTTGACATTTATACACTTGATCATAAGATACGTCAAAAACCCTTCTCTGGTAGTCAGTCAAAACCACTGAAACAAATCCTCACAAAGTTGGTAAGTTCTCTTTGAAAACTGTAATAAAAAACTGTAATACACCTCTTTCTTATCCAAAGGTGGCACCTACTATATTTGTTCATTCGGATATGAGAACCACATCACGGGAGTTGGGCATACCTCGTAGAGAGACCAAAAAAATAGCCCAACTCATGGTACCATAGCAGTCTATAATTGGGGAAAAAAAAGTTCAAACTTAGAACTCGTCGAACGACTAACAACCCGGTGAGTCGACTCAACTCAACCAAATTCAAAGCAGACCTGGACATAAAACTAGTTCATTGAAAAGGTTCACAATATTGCAACCTCAAGGTCACATTCGAGCGCAGCTTACATATTAAAAAAGAAAAGAAAAAGTTCATTGAATTTAAGGTGGAAACTCGGTGGACCCACCAAATGAAGCCAGAAACTCGAAAGAGTTAGACAACTCGGCCAACTTAGAAAGGCTTGGTTGGCAGCCCACTTTAATAATAGTAAAGGATAATTTGTAAATTTGCAGCTTCTACAGAGACTAAAGGACACCCTAAATTTTCATTTACTTCTTTCGATTGATGCATCCTCTCTGTCTCTCATGTAAAACCATCCTCTGGTCTCTCGACTAAAACCCTGTCTCTAAAGCTAAAGAAAAAACAAGAAGAGCCGGAGCCCTAACCTTAAGAATCACCAATTTCACTATGAATCACTACTGTGAAGCCATTATTTTTCAGAATTAAGCCTTTTGGGGGATGATTTTGACCTTTAAGCCTCTGCTTCAAGCTGAATCAATGTGATTCACAGTGAATCATTGTGAATCACAAGGTTAATGGGAGTTTTTCAACTAATATTATCCTCATCAGTACTTTACTTCAAGGTTAATAGGGCCTTGCGTTAGGCATAAGATAAAGCCCTCACTGTCACACTTTTGGGCCAAATGACAGAATATCTAGAAAATCTAATTTGTCTATGACTCGATGTGGCTCAACATCGTATGAAGATCACCTAACCAAACACACATTCGAGGTTTTGAACTGTTCCATCTGGAAAGTTGAATGGTAAGGAAAAATTTGGGCTGCACAGTGGTCATGAAAATTTTTACCACTCGGACAATTTGAAGAGGCAAAATTTTTAACCCACTAGACTTCAATGCTAATTTAGTTTCTGTATTGTTTTCCACTATTTTTAGCTTTCAACCATAATTTTCTACATCAGCCAGTGTATATTTTGTTTTTATTGTTGTCAGTGCATGTTAGCAGTCTGTATTTATGTTGGATCTGCATCTAGTTTATGTCATTGTATGGTAGAATGTTAGCAGTCTGTATTTCAATTGGGTTTGTATCTAGTTTGCTAATTTGTTTGCATTTTCTTTTACTATAAAATTTAAATATTTTCTAAATAATCCAAGTTGAGTCGAAGTGAGTTTTCGAGTTAACTCAAGTCAATTAACTTTCAAGTCGAATTGAGTGGAGCTTTAGGTTTTCAAACTATGGTTCAATACCCCCATTCACACATATTGGGCAACTCATGCCTCAAGAAGCCGAGTTTCTGAGTTCAGATCCCATCACTTGTTGGACCCTCGCAGGGTTTTATCTCCTATTGACTGGTACGTGTGATGTGTGGGCGTTGCACATACCCGGGGACTTAGTCAGGTGCTCTAAGAGGCCAGATACCCCGTAACTGCTTATTCGAAAACCATCTAAAAGATTAGGTAAGATTCCCCATCCCATCTTGCACACTCATGCTAAGTTGGTACAGTCTGTAGTTGGGTGCAAAACCTAATATTTAATAGGTACCTCTGTTCGTGCCCACGCATTCTCTGAAAGCGCCCATGTCCCCATACCCCTTGAAAACCACTGATTGCTTCAGATCAGATGATGGAGATCGTTTTTTACCCCGATATTCCACACGAGAATTTGAGATCATGGCGCACCTATCAAACGATCAGTTTATTATTTCACGTGTCACAGATGTCCAAAAAGAAGGATATGGCACACATCACGCTCAAACGTGAAATTAGGGCCATTTTTGAGGGATCTGTGACACATGGAATAAAAAAGGATTTACCCAGTGGAAACACCAATAGTTTTAACCACAACTAATGCTAAGCATAATTGATATGGTTGTCATTCAAAACAAAAAATAAAAAAATATCTTGCCCATTTGCGCACCTTTCTCATCCAAAGTAAGCAGCTACTATATTGATGGTATCCATATGTTTCCATTTAGGCAATTATCCAACAATTTTGTGCCATTTCCATACCCCTAAGAATGGGCTTACCTGTTGGAAAAGCAAATTTTTTTAGGAAATATACCATCATAGAGTAATACATCAGAGGGACATACTAATCTTATGGCATTACCAATCATTCTTATGTGATGGTAGATGTAAGAGAAAATTTAATCCAAGGATAGAAACCTCGGAAATTCTCCTTGATTTAGTTGGATTATGCACAAATATCTAAGATAGTCGAAAACATTTGGAGCAATGAAATCAATGGCAATATGTAATGCGGGAAAAATCGCACGCTAATATAATGCGGGAAAAATCGCACGCTAACCCTAAAATAGCGTAAATCCCACAAGATAGGGGTTAGGGTTCTCGCTCTTCAATTCAAACAAAAAAATAAAAGAAAAAAGAGGGGTAGAAGAAGAAGATCCAAGGAATCGCTCCAAGGAAGAAAGTTGGCCTCACACTAAACCGCAAGCGGGAGAAGAATCACTCTTCTATCGAGAGCTCAACTCAAGTTCTTTAGAATTCGCACAAAGCAAAACTCATAATTTTCATGCATCATCAATACTAATTCTCATAAGAGATTACAATGTGTATTTATAAGGAAAACAAAATCTAGGAATACTACTTAAAATAAAACTCCTAATCAATCATTAAAACTTTCTAATCTAACGGTCACAATTACTTTCACCATTAATCCTGTTTTTTAATTACGCGATCACTTCTGAAGGGTCAAACAATGTCCGATTGACGTGAAATTGGTCTTGTTTGAAAGCTTATCGAAGTAGCTTTCCAACAAGACAAGAATCACACAATTCCGACACATATTGGTAGACTTATGACCATTTTTTCAATACTAATTCTCATAAGAGATTACAATGTGTATTTATAAGGAAAAAAAAATCTAGGAATACTACTTAAAATAAAACTCCTAATCAATCATTAAAACTTTCTAATCTAACGGTCACAATTACTTTCACCATTAATCCTGTTTTTTAATTACGCGATCACTTCTGAAGGGTCAAACAATGTCCGATTGACGTGAAATTGGTCTTGTTTGAAAGCTTATCGAAGTAGCTTTCCAACAAGACAAGAATCACACAATTCCGACACATATTGGTAGACTTATGACCATTTTTTCAATACTAATTCTCATAAGAGATTACAATGTGTATTTATAAGGAAAAAAAAATCTAGGAATACTACTTAAAATAAAACTCCTAATCAATCATTAAAACTTTCTAATCTAACGGTCACAATTACTTTCACCATTAATCCTGTTTTTTAATTACGCGATCACTTCTGAAGGGTCAAACAATGTCCGATTGACGTGAAATTGGTCTTGTTTGAAAGCTTATCGAAGTAGCTTTCCAACAAGACAAGAATCACACAATTCCGACACATATTGGTAGACTTATGACCATTTTTTCGATGGTTGCACAAAAAGTGACTGGATTAACAGTAACATATCATATATATGTGCTTGACCCCTAAATAATTCAAATAAGGAAACTAATCCTAAAACAAGTCACTTATTAAAAGAATCCCAATAAAAAAGGAAACTAAACCTAGATAAAATATTGCCTAAATTAATGTGCACACGGGTCTTTAATGGGCCTTCTTTTAAAAACCAATTCGTGGGTCCACTTTCTCTTTTGACGTCTCCTCTTTATCCGACCATGATTCAAACAAGCGGATCTAAAGTTCGCATCAATATGTTTACAGTTTATTCAAAGAAGAATCACAAAGGAAGTTTTGAGAAAAAGGAAAGGTAGTTATTTCAGATTGATTCGTCCAAGAAAGCAGTTGAAGAGGCATTCTCGCAAGCACAAAAAAAAGTGAGCCTCGGACTAATGGGTTGCAAAGAAAGACTATGAAGTAACAAAAACACTACAAACTCAATCTTTATGTGTATTAAGCACATCAATCACACAATTTTGGCTCATGGACTTGCAACAGAGCACAATAATGAAACCTTGAGGATAAGGGACCCACTTTGCATGTCATAGGTTCAACTTTTGATAAAAACCAATAAATTCTCTTTGGATCAAGAAGTGATCCCATTATTTGCAAGGCTAGAATTATAGCATAGAATTCTACATCATAAGTAAATTTTACGAGCATCATTCCACTTCTTGCTAAAGTCATTGTGCCTATAGCTTAATTGGAAGGTGCACTGTCATGCAACCTTGAGGTCATCAGTTCATTATCAACAATAAAACAAATAACTCCAAGGGATAACCTTCACTTAGCATAACACTTGTGCCAATGTGGACATGTGGAGTCCACTTTAAACACTTCCCTGGTGACTAGTAATGCAAGTATCCACATGGCAGCCATTTCATTTCACATTTTGGAAGTGTGTGCCGGCTTCACCAGTGTACTCTAAAGCTCCTATTTCAACCAACTCAAAATCAATGTAATCAATGTGGTGAATACCATATGAATCTGTGATCTTCACTCAAGTTCATTAACTATACCAACTTTTCTCTTCAAACCTTCACTTGATACACCTTTACCCAATTCGCCGAGCATACTATTAGAAGGAAAGAGGATGAGGCGAGGCAGTTATGGTTTGACAATGAGAGCTGTAGAGTTTACAGCAGTCAAAAGTGTAAGCCTTAAGAAAAAAAACAATAAAAAATAAATATATAAAAAAATAAACATTTCCCCGAAGTCCTTGGTTCATGTCCATAGTCCATACTCAATGCCTCATAGTTCAAACAGTATATGCTACATAGTATTTTGTTACTTGTTTTTTTGAACCTGGGTGTCAGGGTCTCTTAGAACACCCGACTAATCCTAAGGGGAAGTGCGCACCCCAAGTTAGCATGTGCCAGGTCAGGACGGGATATAAATCCCTAGGGTGGCCTCAATGTTGAGGGGGGGTTGGAACTCAGGTCTCTTAATTCCTGAGGCGGGTACCCGGCCACCATGCCAAACCCCTTGAGGTGAATTCTTTGTTACTTCCAAAACTTTTCAATTATAAAAACAAATACATACCGAAAGAAAAGACTACAAAATCAAAGTTTCCAATATCATACGACCATAGTTCAGACTCCACATTCATACCGTACTTCAATAGAAAAGGGTCCTGTGACAAAATATGAAATGATGAAAGAGAAGATAACAGAAAATCAATCTGGTATTGGATCATGTGCTTCATTGAAAGCAAGCTTTCCTTACTAGTAGAATCCAAATCCACCGAACACGGGGAATTCTTGCTTTTCCTATGTAAGCAGGGTTTTCTCAATAGAAGGTTATTGAATGATTAGGGTTTTTCCCTTCTTTTTGCTTTTTAATATCAAAACTTAATAAAATATATTATATTACATTATTTCTTAGCAAATATGACAAAAGAGAAAACATTAGGACTAGATGGGGTACTTATAAAGGTCCAAATTTTGATGTGAGAGACGACACTTTTGTATATTATGTTAACTATGGAGGCATTATGCTTATTAGTCATACTACGAAATTATGGGAGACTGAATAGAGCAATTTCTAGGACCACAATCAAATTATCTTTGAGAACCAATTTGGGTGTATGCAAGAAAATCAACAACTTAAATCACTTTCTTGCTGAGGCAACCTATGGAAAAGTATAGAGAGAAGAAGAAAAGTTCACATATAGTTTCATCAATTTAGAGAAGGCCCATGATAGAATGTCATGGCAGAATATATGTTGGACGCTAACAATGAAAAGAATTCAGAATGAACACATTAATATTTTTTTTTTAATCAGTAAATAAGGAGATTCCATTAAAACGAAACCAGAGAGAGAAGCTGGAAAAACTACAGCGAAAAAAACAGAAAAGGAAAAAAACGAAATAAAACAGCAGGCCCTACCAACCCCTATCCCCGAAACATATTAATATTATTGAAGCCATGTATGAAGACGAAAATTAGTGAAAGAATATTGAGCGGGTAGATAGTTGAGTTCCCTTGCCGGAGTAGGGCGTTTCATTGGGGATCTACTTCGAGCCCTTACTTGTCTGGATTGGTTATGGATGGGTTGACAACTTATGAGATGAGGTTTCACTGTGTATAGTGTTTACGGATGATGTGCTAATTGGCCAGAAAAGAACCAAGTACTTGCTAAAAACCTTTAAATTATTGAGTTTCAAACTTAATCGGAGAAAAAAAAAAATGGAATTCATGGAGTACAGTTTGGAATACGAGAGCATGGAGGATGATTTAATTAAAATTAAGAACCATTTAGCGCCATGTGATATATTTCAATATTTGGGCTTTAACACAATCAAATGTGGGTTTGGGGACATCTCAAACAGGATTTGATGCAAGATGGGCGAAGTGGAGACTGGCAATTGGCGTGTTGTGATAAACAAGTCTCATTTCAATTGAGGGGTTGTTATAAATAAACGATGGCAAGAAGTGAATTATTGTATGGTGCAGAGTTTTCGGCTATGAAGTAGCGACAAAAAGGCAGTGGTCATGTGGTTGATATGTGTATGTTGAGGTGGATGCATAGAGTAACAAGAAAGAATAAAACTAAGAATCAGTACATGACAAGATCCCTGGTTAGATTGTGGGTCTCGATCCTTCTCCGAAAATACGGCAGTGTGCCCGGATCCTGGGGGGTTAATGTTAATTTGCCCAAGTACATTTCTGCTTGGCGGAAAGATATTGTTTTGTTGTGGCCGAATTTCTCGAGATGGGTTTGCTTTAGCTGGGGTGAAGTCTGGGATTTCCTTTTGGGAAGATCCCTGGTTAGATTTCTACCCTCTAAAAGAAGCGTTCCCTGCCATCTTCAATGTTTCGGCTCAACCCCGCTGCTTGGTCGTGGATATATTATGGCGGCCTCCCGGACTGGAACCTTTTCACTAGTAGGGCTTTGTGAGATGAAGAGGTGGAGCCTTTCAACGAGCTGCTGACATCTCTTTACAAAGCTTCTTGGGACCAGCAGCGTCAATCCCTCAGCTTTTTTCTCATTGCTGGATCGCCACAGAAATATGGGGCACCATCCTGAGGTCGTTTGATCTTAGTTGGGTTTTTCCGGAGAACCTTCATCAATTTCCGGTCTCATGGAATGGTCTTAAGTGGGAAAGACCTCAAGGTGTGTTTTGGAGGGTAGGAGTGTACACAGTGTTGTGAAGTATTTGGCTTGAAAGAAATGCTTGCGTCTTCAATCGCAAATTTCACCTGATCGGATCCGTTTTGAAGTCTATTAAGGACCCGATGTGCCATTCAGGGATGGAACCAAGGGGGGGCTAACAAGGGCCACGGCCACCCCCGTTTATTTAGTTTTTTCTCTTTCTCTTTAACCAATCTTACCTATTTGTTAGGCGCCAAAATGATTGACCCCGTCTAAATAAATGCACAGCTGACCTCTCTCTCTCTCTCTCTCTCTCTCTCTCTCTCTCTCTCTCTCTCTACCCCCTATCTTTTAGGTGTCTCAACCAAATACCCTACTTCAGTCTCCTATTTTTTAGCAGCAATAGTTCAACCACCCTCCTAAAACTTCTCTTAAATCATATCCTAAGACATCTCTCTCTCTCTCTCTCTCTCTCTCTCTCTCTCTCTGACATATGATTAGGCCATCGAAATCGTAAAAAATAAAAGAATCATGTGGATTCCTACAACCTCAAAAATCATGTGAATTTATTAGATTTATAAATCCAAATTCGCCATTTTCCTACTATTTTATCTGAACAGACCTTAAAAGTTAAAAATGAGGCTTAGCCCAATTAATATGGCTCCAAGCTATGGCAGATTGGCCCTAATGCCTATTGATAGGCGCACGAATATATATAAACAAAAGATTTTTTATTTTTTTTAATTTTGTTAACAGTAAATGAAAGCTTTATATATATATATATATATATATATACATTTCTTGTTCATACTTTGGCCCCCTCCCATAAAAGTTTCTGGCTCCATCCCTGGTGCCTTTGGGTTAGCCTTGTTAAATATGGAGGGCAGGGTAGTGGGAACCTTTGTTTTTTGAATGTTTTTTGTTGTAGTTCTGCTTTGGGGGGGGGGTCGGTGTTTAGCTTGGCTTTTTTCGGCCTTGATATGCCTGCTCATTTTTTCTGGTTTTTTTTCCTTTCTGTTTTTCCTGTTTGCCTTTCCAGCTTCTAGCTGGCTTTTAATGATAGCTCTATTTTTACCGATTAAAAAAAAAAAAAAAAAAAAAAATAGTACATGAGAAAGTTGAAGGGTGACTCCAATAAAAGAGAAAAATTAAAGAATTGTCATTTAAGATGGTTTGGGGATGCCCATCAAAGACCTGAGGTAACCGGTGTACGACGGGTTGAAAAGAGGAAGCCTAATGAAGTTTTGGGAAGTAATCAGAAACATAAAGGATTGTGGACTAATAGAGGTTCTAGCACTGAATAGAAATGAGTGGAGAAATAAGAATTAGAAAGGCTACCCCAAATAGATAGGGCAAGACAATGATGATGATGATATTACATTACTTTAAACTCTCTTTGAAAAAAACACTTTAGTTAAGTTTTTATAACTCATGGTTGGGTGGCTCCAGTGAGTTATCAAACGCATATGCCCTATATAACCTGGCGCCTAGGCCTCGAGGTGAGAGGCGTACACCTCGAGTAGAGTGATGAACTAGTAGGGGTGAAATAAGGATGTTTCTAAAATATAACGCCACAGACATCTAACGGAAAGCCTAAGTAGTCGGTTCTTCATCCACATGAACAAACTAGGCATATTCAACACCGTGAATCCTATCGCTTAGTTAGAAAGACCTTCAGAGTCCTAAAAGCTATCTTTCCTTCATCTTTGGGGCTAATCCAGAATATGTAGATTGAGGTGATTCATGACTCTTTTAAGTTTTAACAACTTCTTCCTAAAAGCTGTTTTTCAAACTCAGACATTTCTTTCTTCCCTTTCCAGGAGTCTTTGAACAAGATGTCCACGGCCTCTTTTTAACTATTCCCATATTCTTCACGTTACTTTTTCAATAAGTGTGGAAACTTAGGCTCCTCCCCCGGATGTTTAGGGTGCATTTGGATGTTACATGTACATGAATTGAGTTCAACCCATTAAAAGTTACTGAAAATTTAAAATCAATTAGATTGTGATTTATATTGCTATTAACATGTGTCTCATTTGGCGGCACCAGATAAACCATAAGATGTTTTGCTTTAAATTTATTATGACTTGTTTGGAGGCTCCAATTGAACTAAAATTTTAATTTTATACTTAAAAGGAAGTAGGATTCCATAGAAAAGAATATCAATCAAAACTTGACCCTAATAATCAGTGGCCATGTTTTATCTACTAAAATTAACTCTTAGGTTGCATTTTGGGTTAGCTCTCTTGAGCCAAAGGGCAGCTCTTTCGCTCTGTGGCTCCAGTGGGGAACTGCTTTTACGATTGATAACACAGCTCTTCGCTCCATTTCCTCTGTCGGGGAGCTGTTTTAAGTGATAAAACTGCTCTCTACCTACTCTTTGTAGGAACATATTTTATCTGCTCTAGAAGAGAGCTGCATCTGCTCTTATAAGAGCTAACCCAAATGCAGCCTTAGCAAGCTATCAATCTCCTAACACAGACTCACGTGATGCATAATGGGAACAATCGAGTGTGGATCTTAAACAGATATAATGTGTGAAATAGCAACTCATCTGACCCATAATTGATCATACAGGATTGGAACGATGAATCTGGTCATGACCATCCAATAAATTGTTGTCACAGTTAACACATGACAGAAGATTCAGACCATCCGTAGAATGGAAATAATCCACATGAATCAGACGGTCAAGTTCTTAGTGTCCAAATCAATGAACAGGTGTGTGATGTAGTGTCGAGATAGATACCATGTACCTACTCATTATAATAAAAGACAAGAAAATAAATAAATAATCAACTGTTGTTTAGCGATGCTAATCTATACCAGGTGTTGCTATTAAATAATGGGAGTACCAGGTATGTTGCTCTTAAATTAGGTGTTTCCTCATATAGTACCTAGGGCGCTTGTACATTCCTTTATTTTTTTCAAAAAAATTTAAAAAAAACACAAAAACATCAAAAGAGGAAAAATTAAGAAGAAATTAATAGTTAGCTATTATTTCTAAGGAGGAGCATTTGCATCCCGTCACAATAGTATAGGTGCTCCCATAACAGAAATCTTAAAACCCATTTACCAAAAGAGGAGAGAAGAGGGCCTGCAGGGCCGCTGTGCACTCCCCTTTGGCACCCGCAGCCGTCGGCGAGAGTCACCGGACAATCCTTACGGTGACCAGATCTGGCTGGTTCGGCAGAGCTTTGAGACAGCTGGAGAGGGTGCTCGCAGAGATCATTCTGCTCTTTTTTCTTTTTGGTTGTACTTTTTTTTTGAAAGCGCTGTATAAATTGGGAAAAGGGGGCCTCGCGCCCAAGTTTTTTAAGCGAAAGAAATTGAAGCGAGATAAATTTAGCTTGACCTAAAATTTATCCTGCTTTAATTTAGTTTACTTTTAAAATTTGATTGGATTTAAATTTAATGACTTAAACGTCACCAAACAACACTTAATTTAAACAACTAAAAAATTCTCTTAAGCGTTGTTTTGAAGCTTATTATAAAACAGAACCTTAACTTTCTTTGGAAGGCTTCTGGATAATCATTTCTTTACTGTGGGCTCCTTCAACAATAGAAATTTTATCTTCCTCACAAGTTTACTATGATATGCAGCAGAGTTGACAGCCCGACTTTCAATCCATTGTTTAAGGTATGAAAACATGTGGTGCTTTACTTGAGCTTTATCATTTAGTTTGATCTAAGTCAAGTTTGGCTGATTATCAACGCAGCACTTCAAATTAAGGATCAGACTCATTGGATCTAATGGTGCTTGTGTCCCATGGAAATTCTTTGGATTAGAGAGAATTTATTTGTCAAATCTTC
The DNA here is from genome assembly GCA_021018995.1 of Chloranthus sessilifolius. NCBI lineage: Eukaryota > Viridiplantae > Streptophyta > Magnoliopsida > Chloranthales > Chloranthaceae > Chloranthus > Chloranthus sessilifolius. The sequence goes on along the minus strand of CM037584.1, from coordinate 91,612,658 downwards.
AATGGAAAAGCTCAAACTTTCAAGGATTTCAGTGAATATTTGATTAAATGTTGGTAAGTGGTATATTATTGTGTCTTAGTGATGCGAAAGTGATAAATAAAGGGGAAACTATCCCCAGCCCTTAATCTTAGCAGTATGGCTTTTTTTGAGGTAATCAAAGCCAAACAAAGTTTGGGGTTTAACAATAAACTAGCAAGTTGTGCTTGAAGCAAAGCTCCAGCACAAGACACTATACATGCCAAGGTGCCAGCAAAAGAAAATGTTAATGTGGTATTCAGAATTACTCAATTCTTTTTAGGGTTCAGATCGTAGCAAAGGCTACATTATGATAGAATTCATTAGATGTATTACTTGAAGAGGAGACTTGTGCATTGTTAGTTACATTTATACACAGACATCATAAGAATAACACAGTTTTATGCATTGAGCATGAGATTCCATCAATTTGTAGGGGCTTGGCTCCTCCAAGTGAAGCAATAAATGCTTTTAGCAGCTCTTTTCTTCTTTCTCCTTTTTCGTATGCGCTGTTACTTCTTTCTTTTATTGTTATATTTTGAATTTTTCCTGCTTCAGATAACAGAGGGAGAGTACTTTTTGTGGAAAAGTTTCTCAGGGTGAATATCTCAAGCAAGCACAGGAAATAAATATGAATCTTAGTTTCATAAGTAAGGAGGAGGGGAGGAGGAAAAGGGTTAGGAAGTGGGAACAGCAACGAGGTCCAGGCATTCATGTTGAAATATTCCCACCACATTCAAAATCTCGGTTTTCTGGTATGTATCGGCCAGGTCCAAAACCGATACGTATCGGTGTTGGACGATACATTGGAATGTCTCGGCCAAAACATACTAATATATTATATATTGTGGCCGATACATTAAATGTATAGACCCAGTAACCTCTGAAATTGATAGGTATCAGACGATACATATCGGTTTCGTGAGGAATTTTGAACCATGGCTCCAACTGCTATATTATAGGAACTCTCATCGTAGTCCCAAATTGAATGCCACATGCCGAAATGTATGGTGATCACAACTTCATATAATTGTTAAATGCAAGCACCAATGCTCATCCTGAAATTATGGACATCAAGGTTTGATAATAAATGGTTCAACAGCAGATATATTTCCATCAAATGGTAATAAAAACTGCAGCGATGAAAAGGGATAGAGGGGAATACAATGGAAGTACTTGAGCTGACCTGTAAATGGGCTCTTGCAACCAAATCAGGTTGAGACTTTTGGAATTGAACCACAAAGCGCAAAACACCTTCTAACAATGGATCCAATGAGAAGGAGCATATAACATCTAAATCATGAAGAAGCTTCTCAAAGTACTCAATAGCCTGGCAATATGGGAGAAAAGAGACTTCAAAATAATGACAGAATTTAAAATGATCAATTAAATAATGCCTATCACCTTTTTCCAGCTAAGTATTTTGATTGCACGTGGAGGAGTTGGAGCCGACAATCTGCTATTTAGACTAGCATCAAAACCAACAGGTTGACAACCTGAAGCTGTTGTTCTATCTTCAATATCAACTTCGCAAGATCCATATGCATTTTCCTTAAGAAATTCTGATGATTTCGAAATGCATGATAGCTCAGAGAGGCACGCGGCTATATGTTTCCTCGCCAACTCCAACCCCCTACCTTGGGGTTTCCTCATATACATGATGACGTGGTAGAAATACTGACAACAATAAACAGTGACAGTCAAAAATAGTAAGAACACAAAAAGAATGAAACAAAATAATTCAATCAATACTCTGGCAGTGCATGATGCTACGGACAGTTGTCAACTTGTCATACAGGGTGTAACTGTGCAGAACAAAAATGAAAATTAGAAGAATACCCACATGAAGCTCAACATAGAGTTGAGTAAGAGTTTACTCAGGTCTCTGTTGAAGCAGAGTACTTGACCAATTTGGAATTTGATAAAGCCGAGTTAACTCGAAACGATTTTTGTCCACGATTTTTTTTTTTTTTTTTTTGATTGGTAATAAACAATATATTGAAGACCAGCAAGCTGCTGAAAGACCAATACAAGGACACGACCAAAAATAAGGCATACAGAGAAAAAGAAACAAAGAAAGCAAATAAAAACAGCAGCATACAGCATAAACCATAGCCCTTCTAACCCGGGTCCCAGGAGGTCAGATCATCTCTAGGGCCCTCAGTGCTTCTGTCTACCCCGAACCTTAAGAGATCTCCGAAAGACTTAATGATCATCCCTGCCGGACAACGATTCTTCTCAAAAATCCAACCATTTCTTTCAAGCCAGAGGCTCCAAACTGCTGCGAAGAACGCCTTCTTCCAGTAAACCTGAATTTGACTTTCCAACCTGACGGCGGACCATGTCAGAAACTGCTGATTCGTCATTGAGGGGGTGACCCAGTGCATGCTGAAAGAGCTGAGAATGACACCCCAGATTTTGTTGGCTACCTGACAGTGAAGAGGTGAGCGGCGGACTCTTCCTCTTGGGTGCACATCACACACTGGTTGGGCATATCTTTTCCCCGCCAGATGAGCTGATCCATCGTAAGGATTTAACCTTTGAGCATAGTCCACACAAAGAATCTAACTTTGGGGGGGATGGGCGCCTTCCATAAGCTCGCGCCTTGAAATTTGATGAGTGGGCGACGCGAGAGCATCCGGTAGTATGACTTTACACTGAAGCGGCCATTTTTGTCCACGATTTCAACTACCCATAGGTGTCCAGGTTCAATAATTTATTTGAGCTACTATGTTAGCTTAGATGTAGAAAAAAAAAGGACAGAATTTTTAATTAAAATAACAGGACAATATTTATGATTTTCTAACCAAGACTTCTCCAGTATGCATACAGTGATAGGTTCTAACTGAATGTCTAACAAACAAGGACCAATGAATCAGTTTATATTTTTTTCATAGCATGGAGGCAATATATATGGTCATCGCAAGAAGATCAAGTAGAACAACCACCACCTAACAGAGCCAGGGATAATGATCATTACAAGATTCGCATATGCTAGCTCCATAATGAGGGCCTGCCATGACAGTTCTCTTCTGTTGACCCTGACCCAGCTCAAGAAAGGCATAGCACACGTGAAAATTTACCAGGGGTATATGTCTATCCATGCTCATTAGAGCTTATAGAGTCTGGCAGCTAAGGTCAGTAAGTAAGTTGAGAGCAGATTAATGAAGGCCATATGATTCTATGTTTTTTTCCTAGATAGATACTAAGCAAATGAGATCCTAAATAAAAGCATCCTTCCCTAATAGTACATAAATTCCTGTACCAACTAGAAGCCAGTAATACTTGAAAAAAAGAAGTATTAGATCACGTCCAGATGCATTATGAGGTAGCACATATTTCAATTATCTAGAATATCGTGACAGATAACAGGATTTATTACTTTATCTAGAAGTAAACTCAGCGCATACAGTAAATGCATTGTAGAATTTTATTTTTGAGATGGAATTTAATATAACAAAGAGAAAACACTGGGTAAGACCTTACGAAAGCGTAAGCGACATGATAAAGCTTTGCAGTATCCTTCTTCCAGATCAAGATTAGGTTGTAGTGGCTCAATATCTACATTCACAACGGTAATCTCCCAATCAAAGAAGTGTTCCAAACAGGTTAGCAGATAAATGAAGATTACAAGTAGCATTATTATCCAGCAAAAGCTTGACTTGGAACTTCACAGATATCCCAGACACAAGCAAACCATACCATGATAGAGTCATCATTAATTTAAATTGAAAATTTTCAAGGAGCATTTGCAAGAAAGTGAATACATGTGATTCTAAAAAGCATAGTTACCAAGATGGAACTCAGGAAAAAATTGGCAAGGCAAAAAAACGAAAAAAAAACGTCAAAAAGTCGGCAAACTTCGGAAAAAAATTGGGAAGTATTTGGGAAAAAGTAATGGAAATATTTAAAGAAATAAATATTTTATTTGACATAAATGAGGAAAGTTTCGAAAAAAATTAGTAAAAAATGCATTTAAAACATAAAAATCGTGATTAAAAAAAAAAGGAGTATTTTTAAAAAGGCATGCTTTAAACGTGATTCCGACGTTTAATGAAAAAAAAAAAGCTTTTTAAACGAGTTTTCTTCCAAAAGTCACAGATTTTAGTAACCATGCTAAAATGAATCCAGCAAAGTAGTTTGGAACTTCATACTTCAAATTATAGGGTAAAAGAACTAAAGGAACATTAACAGTGAAAATACATAAAGAAGAGATGCAATCCCATAGTAGTCTTACAAATGGAAAAATTTGTGCAAAAATGAATTTCATCCATGAGGCACATGAAATGCCATGTCTCCACGAATCCAACAGTGAAATAAAGCTCTAGCTCGACTCTACCTGGCTTATTGCTAATCTAATCAAACATTTCCATCAAATTCCATGTCTCTCAATGGTGGAATAAGGCTCTAGCTCGACTCTACTTGGATTATCTCATATTGAAATTTAAGTAATCAAAACATTTTCATTCCAACAGTGCAAATTCATTACAGATTAGAAATCAAATGGAGGTAATATAGTTTCTTTGGACAGCGTACAAGGCATACTTGTCATTTAAGGAGTGATGCAGTTTTTTCCGTCAAACCTGAGTGTTTTCTTATTCCACTCACACAAAGAAATGAAAACTAGGATTGTCTGTAACAGGTGGACAATAAAAAGAAAAGGAGAACCACAGGTCATCATTGGTGAAACCACTAACTGGATATTGGTTCCACGATCCAACTACAAAGATTTTTAAATATAAAGTAAACTAACTGAACTATTTTACTTGAAGATAAAGCTTCCAATCAAAAATAAAAAGTCACAACACATAAAAGTAAAAGAAAATTTGCCTCACCAAAATAATGTTAGGTTGTGTCCGCATAGTTTTGAAACATATACTTAAAAGAAACATTTTTTTAGTAGATTGAGAAAAGTCAAATAGGGTTCCGATCTCAGTAAAAGCAATGTTTGCCAATTCGGAAGTAGAAATAACTACCTTCTAACACTTTCTTTCTAGATGATTGAGATTTGCAAGCACGCAATTGACGAGATATTGTTTCTTCCACGGCATTTAGCATAGATAAGCATTTTTCATCACCCACTCCTTTCAAAGGAAGACCATAAGCCATTGTAAACAGATCCTCCTCCTGCCAAAAAAATAAAAATGAGATTAAAATCATAATTCAAATCTTCCTTGTCAAACAAACCTGATTAAAAAGTAAGGAATTAAAAAGGTAACCAGAGGACTAAATCTAGCGCAAAGATTTGTACACCACAGGAAAGGCACTTTGTAGGTCTAGTGAACCAGAACATAATCAAAGGTTAGCCACATCGTATCAGTACTTCCAAAATGAGATCAAAATCATAATTCAAATCTGGTTTGGTTTTCCGCCCATGGAAACATAGCAATGGTTAATTGGTTATCAACCCATGAAAAGTTTTCACAAGACATGCTGCCCTCACTTCTGTTACGGGCCAACTGCTCCAGCCACAGAAAGTTCAGCTTTCTTAGCATCTATAGTTCATGTTAATAAACAAAAACACGAGATCATGTCTTTTCGAGAAGAAAGTCACTTTATTGGTCAGTGTCTCTTAAAATCCACTTCGACTGTCACAAGGGGTATTCTGATTTGTATTGAAATAAAGAAAATGAACACGTAAATCACAAACACCACTTGTGAAAATGTCATTGTGTCGAGAAAACTCCACTTTTGAAAATAAAAACCGCCCTGTGGGGATGATCATGAAGTCAGTCAGAGACCTAATGTGGTTTTGGGTGGATAGAGGCGGAAATGTTCCCAAAGAGGAATCCTACCTATGGGATCCGGGCTAAGTTGGTTGGGTCTTGAGTTTTTTGGAAGTTTTTTGGTCCGGTTGTACTTTTTTCTGTTTTTTGGTCGTGTCGTTGTATCAGTCTCTTCAGCGCCTTGCTACTTATCAATATAATTTCCATTACTGATCAAAAAAATAAAAGATATCTGCTTCAACAGTCACAAGGGGTATTCTGACTTGTACCGACATTGAAGCAAATGAAAGTGGTGCAAACCACAAACGCCACTTGTGAAAATGATAAAAGGTCCGAAAATTAACATTGATTGTGCAAATTACCCCATGAGTTTCAAAATTATAAGTTTCCCAAGCTTTGTCATAGCCAGTCATGCAAAGTGACTCTAAACGGTCTTCGAATTCAGTGAGACACTCATATAAGAACATAAAGCATAGACCTCTCAAGGACCAAGTAAGGTGAGCTTAAGAGAAAAAATAATAACAATAGTAATAGTAATAATAGACAACCTCTTTTTGATGAATTTTGAAGGGAAAATGATGACGATGATACATAAATAAATAAAGAAACTCCTAAAAATTAAGCTACGACAAACTAGGAGTTGATTGCTTGAAGGAAAGTGAGCAAAAAAGAAGTGATTGGGAACATTTTCACATAACAGACCAGAAATATATAAACATAACTAATGTATAAACATTATTCATCTAAAGAATAATGATGGAAAGAATAGAGAAGAATGGGAGAAGAGAGCCGGTGAGCAACAAGAGTCTACATTGTATCAATATTAAATTCACTAAGAATGACAACTAGTTCTAAAAATATAGTAAGATGATGTGGGACTATTCCTAACTCACTAATACTAACACCTACTTCCTTACTCCATGCACTTATCACAATATATCCAACACTCCCCCTCAAAATGAGCATCCTCAATGCTGAACTTGCCCATGACAAATGGTGAGCCACAAGAGTCTGCATTATAACTTTGTGATGAGAGATATATGTCAAACAAGGCAGTTAAGACGGTGTAGCGAGGTCATGGCAAAGAGGCTCGCTATGCATGACGTGGCCATAGTGAAGCCATGGTGAGGCTATTTATTATTGTAATTTTAAAAAAAAATTATTTTATCTATTAATTAGTAGTATTCTTTTTTTTATATATATAAGAACAAAAAAATATAGGAAGAAAAAAATTCAACTACTAAAGCATCATACTTTGATTCTAATATTGAGGATTTCATATTCTAGGAATAAACAAATATCAATAAATACAAATCAAATATGAAACATCAACAAATTTGCAGCATGGTAAGTATAAATAAATAAATATGAAATATCAACGAATATAGAATATTAAAAAAGATGAAATATTAACTACACATACGGTAGTGTCGCCGACGCTGAGGTTTCGGTGATGCTAGTGTTGGTAGTTGCTGTGATGAGAGAGAGAGAGAGAGAGTCGAGGATTTTGTAGCTTATAAGTTCAGGTTTTGTGACTTGTAAATATCAACGAATATAGAATATTAACTTTTGTAACTTATATATTATAAAAATGTCATAAGTTATAAGTATTATATATTATTATCCAAAAAATAAAATAGCGTGCACAACGACGCCACAATGCTATTCCACCATGGTGATGCTATGGCGTCGCTATTTAGCCATCATGGCTATTTGGTTATATATGACGTTTCCCATGGCCATTCGCCATGACGAGGCCATAGCGAGGCTATAGCATGGCCTTAACAACCATGATGTCAAAGTGTAGTGGACTAGCATATTAGCTTTATGTGTTATGTAAGCATTTAAGTGTATGAGTGATAGGCTATTAGGGTTAGTCGCACCACATCATGTATATATCTTCTTATATCTTGTATATAGTACTATATAGAGAGCGTATGTCATGTACTCTAGATGATTAGGAGAGGAACACGTAGCCCCTTAAGGTACAATCATCTCTCTCTTTTCTTCTCGTTTTTGCTTCATTTACTCTTTGATTAATAATGTCTGCCGTTTATTTTCTGAGTTACATTTTGGTATCAAAGCAAACTAGGGCTTGGGTTCTCTATTTTTCTTTTTTCTTTTGTTATATTTTGGTTCTGGCAGCCCATGTTGCAGCAATAATTTGCTGTTTCCAATAGTAGCAGCTATCTTCCAACTTTCGATCATCAGCATTAGTAATATCAAACAAATTATCTTGTCAACAGCAGTTTTGTATCCGAACTTCTGTATAATCGGCAACAGCAGCTATTTCAAGCGGCGACTTCATCTTCATAAACCATCACGTGAATCCTACAACTTCTGCATGGCTTCTGCTTTATATCTGCATCGTCAACTTCATCAAACATCTTCACGTAGAGTTATCTGGTTAGTATGTTTCTTGTCTCATTGTCATCTAGCAGCCTCTTCAACTCATTATTTTCCTACTATAGCAACTTCTTCTCATCAGTTTTCTCCTATTTCTACTCAGCAATATCGGCTCTCATCATTTTCCAGCAAGCTAACAACAAAGTGCCCCATTCCTTATCCCTGCACCTACATTTTTTTTCATCCATCTTCTTCCCAGGATTTCATTATTTTATAGTACCTCGTTCTTATCTTCTTTCTCTCTTTCCTTTCACTTTGAAGATGTTTAACATATGGGCAAGGATTGTTTGGACAGTGTATTGAAGATATGCCCAGCAGGTCTTTTGTGAAATGCCTCACTAGATTCAAGGTCACATTTTGGATTTCTTGCACCTTATTGGTGCACAGTTTGTGAGTTCTGGCTTTTTTGGTGTTGGTGACAGATTTATGTTTCATTAGAAGTTGATTTTATGTGATTATTGTCGTTGATTGGACTATACAAAAAATATTTTCAAAGCATAGAATTATCATGTATGTTGGGGCTCAGGTGACTGGTTTAATGCAAACCTTGAAACTGTTGTGTTGACATTTCTTTTAAGTGATATTTGAGTTTGATTTAGTCTTGTTGTGGCTGCTATGGGTATCTACTAAGGTTGTGTGCATGCTGGGTGATGTTTACATCATCATCTTGAAGGTTGTTTGCGACTGATAATATTGGCTGTGCAACCAGGTTTTATTTGGAAACTGTGCTAATCTATGACTTGTTTTTTATTCTTCTATGATTGATATGATGCTTGGTAGTGATGAAATGTGGACATTTGCTAATCTGTATGTATCAAGGACTGTGTATTGATGTTGGTTATTGTTGATGGCCATCAATCTCTGATCTGCTGATAAAGCTCAATGATGCTATTTGTGTTGCTGGCATTGTGATTTTCGCTTGACATCTGTAATTATCTGAGCACGTCCTCTTGCCTCAAAGCAAATTTTGTACCTTGATCTCTATTATTTATTCTTTTGTGTTGCTGCTCCTGGAGATTATATCTTATATATGCTGCTCTCACCTTTGTTGATGCTATAGGTGTTGCCCTCTATCATTAATAATATCTCACATTCTCTCACACTAGCAGAAATTAATGGCTAGAGAATAGGTGCTACAGTTTGTAAACAGGGAGAGAAATAGATCTATTTGCTCAGATTAAAAGTGCTACCATCTCTTCCCATTTCTTTAATGTATCATTATCCTGAGTTGGTCACCTCTTCTATTCCATGGTTTTACTTTCTAGATAATGATCTTAATGCCCCTGATTAGGTTTTTCTGTCATAATCTGCAACAAATGAGCTACCGATATGTCAAAAGATATCCTCAAGTACACAAACCAGTACAGTCTCACTTTGAATGAAGAAAAGCTTCTATTAAATTTTTGTTCAAAAGATCTCAATACAAATCACATTACTTTGAGGGGCAATCAAATTTATATAATAACAATCAAACCAAGAATTCAATCGGCCTTATTCAAAATTGAAGTCAAATACACAATGATGCATATAAAGATTATTGGAAAAGTTTTTACCTCATGGGTACGGGCATCAGAGACTACCGAAATGACTGCATTGCAGGTTGCACGAATGAGTCTGCAATACGACTGTAGCAAAGCATGTGAGGATGTTCTTTCAAGCCTCAGAAGATAGATGCACGAGAAGACAGTTTGTGCCAGTGAATGACCCTTGTGCCAGGTAGCCTGAAAATTATAATTACGTGAGAGAAAACAACTTCATGAGAGAAAATAGGCAACAGAGTGTACAGTATCATTTCTGGGTGATACCTCACATGCTAAAAGATGGTCCATCACATCGATTATGCACTGAACATCAACAGTTTCATCAAGACTCAGTGGAATTGGTGCAGCACCATTCTCAATGGCTTCTTCAACAGAGTGATATCCACGACTTTTAATACCTGAATCCATCTTTGGATCCATTATCTGATAAAAATCGAACCAGAACAGGTAAGGAAGAATAGCTGAGGAGAATTAGCTAACGCAAGGAACAGTATAACTATAAAGAAATTATTTTTTATCAATCAAAAGACAAATTTTGCCACAGATAGACAATGCAAAAAAACATAAAATTGGGCACAAAACCATGTTCTAATAGTAACACTTGTCAGCTGCATTAATATTTCAGCCTTCCAAATTTTTTTTGTAATGTATTTGAGAAACTAAATGCCCTTAAGAGTATGGGAAATCTCCTAAAATTGGAAAGAAACACCCAAGGGGGTGAAGTTTTCCCTCAAGAAATATGAGGGGGTTGAGGGAGTTCCTCATCATCATCACCCATCTATTTGTTGTTGGCAGCTAAGAGAAATTCTGCCAATTGGAAATCGCCTATAATAATCTGGGACTGACCTTGATGGAAAATCATAATGCAAATCGAGTGCGAGCATAGGTAATATCACCATGACGATAGGCCATGAGAGTGTGCCTACTTCATGTTTCTACTTATTTTTTAAATGATTTTATTGTTCCTTCTCTTCTCTATACTAACATAGATAGAGGACGATAGAGGCACATTACGCGTTTCCTTAAAATCTTACTCTCTCTTTTTTATGATTCAAACCCTACAGCACAATCAAGACCCCAGGATTACTGGATAAACCAACATTCCATACCCTATTCTTCATCATCATCATCATCGTGATAGCCTTGTCCCCAGTGTTACCTAGGTATGCGGCATGGGTGACAAGGTGTCTATAAAGTATTGGCACGGCAACTTCTAAAAATTACAATACAGCGGTACAGCCCTAAAAAAAATATTTAGAATATTAAAATAAAGCTATGATCATGTCCAAAATTTATAGCCCAGAATTTAATTACGCCATGATCATGTTCGTTTTTGGGATATGTGTCACGCGGAATCAAAATCTGACCGTCATGGTAGGCCATGATCTCATGATGGTAGCTACAACTTGCACACGAGATTTTAACCATGGCACATAGTTTAAAAAGAAATACTTGATGTTTTTGGATATGTGCCATGTGGAACACCATCTAAGCCGTCTGATGTGAAGGCCATGATGTAAAGAACTTTGCTGCCAAAGATTGGCACCAAATCGCGATTATAATATGGTTCAACACAGTCACAGCCCATCATCTGAAACAATGGTTGACTGTGATGAATCAGATGATGGAAATCATGTTTCATGTCAATCTTTGGCACCAAATATTTTGACATCATGGCCTTGAAATCAGACGGCTTAGATGGTATTCCACAAAAGTATCAATTCTTTCAATTTAAACTGTGCCATAGTACAAATCTCATATGCAGCTTGTAGCTCCCTCTGAAAACAATTTCCATAGTCCCCTTCAAAGCAGTCAACGGTGTTAGCATGTGACACCTGAATTCTGACAGAAGAATCTTGGTTGTTAAAAAAAAAAACCATTTTGGTTAAAAGGAGGGTAATACAGTTGAAACCCTCTCTTTAAAGAGGCCTATAAAGGGTTTTAGATTTTAATCCCCCCCCCCCTCCCCAATTTTCCATGTGTTATCCAATCAAAACCTTTAAACTTTCCTTTTAGATATCATCTCATACACATCAAAGGAAAAAACTCCAGAGAGAAAATCCATGAGAAAGAGTGAGAAAAAGAGAGAGAGAGAGAGAGAGAGGGAGAGGGAGAGCTCACTTGCACTCAAAAGATGCTAGAACGACCGTGGCAAGTTCAGATCTTCTTTCTCCGATTCAAACACTTCACTGTATTAGGGAGATGACGAGACAAAAAACCCTAGCTAGATGACGAGTCTCTCGGTTTCTCTTCCTTTATCTATTACTACATAAAGTTTTTTTTTAAGTTTTATTTGTATAGCATGTGTCGAAAATAGGTAGATTTACTTTATTTTTTTCCATTTTGGGCAATGGCCTGTTTTTGCTAGTTCTCTTTTTTTTATTTTTCAAGCCACGGCAGTATTTCGTGCCATGTGCCTAACTCATGGCTGAAATCATCATGGCACAGCATTGGTACGTGCCAAAGCAATGCCGTGTCGTGCCATGCTATATTGTATCATGCCAAAGTGTTGGCACAGCAAAAAGCCCAACAACTGTCATGCCTAGGTAACACAGCTTATTCCCATCTATTTGGGGTCGGCTTTGCGAGTCCTATTTCTCCACTCGTTTATGATCAGTAAAAGTGTGTGCTTATACATAAATACAACTACTTTCCTAGCCCTAGCAATTACCTCAATATATTTCCTACTTATGTCCTCTAATATTAAATCTATACAATGGGTCACACATGACGTCCAATATAAACGGGATAGCTTATTCATGAAAAGGTGACCTGCAGCTAAATATGCTGCTGTGTTGTCTGTGACAACTTTTATAACATTGTCGGGTCCTGATTCCTCTATGACACCATCAAAAATTCCAAATAAAATATTTTGTCGTGTGAGAATAGGCTGACGCATCCACCCACATAAAAGAAATGGTATCAGTTGGACAATTACGTAAAAAGTTGATTAACGTCCAACCGGCTTTATCTATCAATCTACCGACCATTACGGTGCAGCTACAGATTTTTCAAGCCCCTTTATGCTCGATATGAAACTCTGATTACATCCACCTTTTTTCACGGCACCTTTCTCTTACTTCATGATATAAAGGAGGTTTAAGTCCCGATCCAAATTGTACTAGAGCTTCAATCATTACTTTAAAGCTATTTAATTTAACGATATTGAAAACAATGCTTGTTTGAAACATCCATTTAGCTACATATTGTATGGTCGTTGGTCCATCTTTACCTCTAAAACGATTTTCAATAGTTGTTTGAGCGATCTTGTGCACTTCTCCCTTTGGTTAATCACATCCTTCGGATGTCGTCTACATCATCCATCTAGTGGACCACTACGTCTTCCACAGCCTCTTTTGATTGGTGGTGATTGTTGTGTACTACAATCCATTGAGCGGGTGGATCCATCATCATCAGCACCATCATCGCCCTCACCCCCTTCCATATAATCTTCTAATAGTACGACTCAATCATGTTTTTCCTTGAATGCTTATCCATGTATGCCATGACTTCCTTTCAGAGTTCGGGAGTAACCTCCATAAATACCCAACATTTGATCCTAGTATGCAAGGTATAGCCATAAAAGCTACACACTATGAAACCTTCTCTGTAGAACTTTTGCAGTGTCCATACTTACAACTCGGATCATTAGACTTAGGCATTAGAGAATTGGCATTGGAAAAAGACATGATGAAGAATACACGATGTATTTTAAGTATCGATATATATTCAATTTAAACAAAAAAAATAAAATACGTCAATAAACTAGCATGAATCTTGAATCTTGATTCTTGACTCTTGATGCTTGAATCTTGAATCTTGATTCTTGAAGGTCTCTTTAATGCTTGAAGGTCTCTTTAATTCTTGAAGATGGGGGAAAAAATAAAGGTAGATGCTTCCTTGATGACATGAAATCTTTGACTAATTGAACCGTAGGAATGCTAGAAGAAAATAAGTGAGAGAGGAGTAAAAGGAGCTTAGAAGAGCTTAGAGTAGCTATGCATGGAAGGGGAAGAAAGACACTCTATTTATAAGCTCAAAGGAGCCTCATAATAATAATAATAATCATAATATTAATAATAATAATAAAATATCCCAGTGGTCATATTTCTATCCATTGGGACAGTATGTGATTGCATACTAAGTATGTGATACTTCACTGGATCGCATAAGCCACTACCGCTTATGAGGCCCATGCCTATAATATCATGCATGCAATAGCATAATAGATAATGTGATCGCATATGAAAACAGTGTGTGTGTGTGTGTGTGTGTGTGTGTGTGTGTGTGTGTGTGTTACTTTTGTGTGTATGTGGCTATGTAGAGTAAGTGTATATGGTGTGTGGTGTGTAATCAACAATAATGTTTGTGAATGCATTAATTTCTTCACTTAATATAAAAGCTAGTGAGGGACTCGTACCTTGCTAAGCTTTACCACTACTCCTATCCCTCTATTTCCCATCTATAGTATTACCATATATTCTCACAGAAATTTGTGTTACCGGTCTATGTGAGATCTTCTGCTTGTCTTCTATTGTTGGGCTTGATCGAATTTTGATTTTCTGTCTTTTGGTTGAAGTAGCATGAGATTTAAGCCCCTCTTGGCAAAGATTCGAAGTTTTTTGTAAGGGTTATCGGTTTGTGCCCTATTCTTTATTTGTTTGAACAGTCACTGCAATAGTGACATAACCCCCATAAAGGAAATTATTCCTCCATTATAATTCTAAATAACCCCTTTTCTTTATGTGCTTGATCACCACATCTACTTGTTTAAGGTTGTAAGGTGTTGTGATCAAATTTTTGACACCGTTGCTGATGATAGTAGATGTTTGTTGGTTCTGGATCATGCGGTTGAGTTACAGATTATATTATTTATTGACCACCCGGCTACTAATTGAAAGAATTAATCCCTGTATTTCTTGTCAAATATGTATGAGGGATATACACTGATAGGTTATGATAATATGTCTACCAGTATTAATACTACTGAACTCCATTCTACAAATTATTTGGAATCATAACGAGCAATCACATTATATATCCAAGGTCGTATGAGAATTAGTGTTCTTATAGGCACTACCCCACGACTTAAAATGGGTTATGTTGATGTCAAAAAATTGGTTGCTGACGATATCATCCTTAGTTGATCTTTTCATTCTATGGATCCCTCCATTTGTCGAACATTAATGTTTTACAATTCAACTACTAAGCTATGGAGTAATCTAGCAGCTACTTTTCCCCAGCAGTACATGACACCTTCATATACCAACTCAAGTTAATGACTGTTAAGTGTAACCAAGGAGAGTAATCTATGGGAGAGTACTATAGTACCTACAGAGTATGTGGGGGGAGCTCAATCATTACAAGCCTCTGTCTGAGTTTGGAGAAGAAGTTGGAGCTAAGTTGGTAAAGATACTAGAGAGATCAGATTTATAAATTATTTGGGTGGTCTTTGTCAAGATTGCGAGCAAACTCAGACACAGATCTTTATTACCAAGCCCCCTTCTCCTAGTACTGTTTATGGCATCCTCTTTGCTAAAGCAGCAACGATTTGTTATGAGTACTATAGTACCATACAGAGTATGCGGGGGAAGCTCAATCATTACAAGCCTCTGTCCGAGTTTGGAGGAGAAGTTGGAGCTAAGTTGGTAAAGATACTAGAGAGAGATTAGATTTATGAATTATTTGGGTGGTCTTTGTCAAGATTACGAGCAAACTCAGACACAGATCTTTACTACCAAGCTCCTCCTTCTCCTAGTACTGTTTATGGCATCCTCTTTGCTAAAGCAGCAACGATTTGTTAGGTATTCTGGATTGACACCATCTCGTACTCAATCTGAGTGTGCTGCTTTCGCTACGGATACTCATGGTCATAGAGGTAGAGGCAGGGGAGTGATGGAGGTCACCATGGCTGAGGGGGGAACTCACGGGACACGACGTGATCATCTTATTGTCTGCATGACTACTGCTTCTGATGCTGATATTATGAGCTCCCTTTGATCCAGATGACAGACCTTATTTGAGTTGAGTTGTGTGCCACTCAAACCCCTTTCGTTGATCATTCAGGGCCTTCATCATCTTTTGAGCCATCAGTTATTCCAGTCTTATCGGCTTTGTTGCCACAACTTATATCATGCTCCTCGTAGGGTCAATGACTCGAGAGCGACTGATCTCATAACGGATGCCTCGATGTCTCTGGCCTATATTCCTTATATTCCCCTCCATCTATATCAGCCCAAGCTCAACTTGTTGATGGTTCCGTCACTCATGCCCAGAGGGGGGGGGGGGGGGGGGGGGGGTCACCAATCCTGTATCTCCTTCAATCTCTCCTTATCACATGTTTCTCAATTTTCTATAATCTTCTTTCTACTAGTAGGAAGAAGATTGGTGGTAGAGGTGTTGAGAGATAGTGCTATACTATCTTGATGAGAGCTTTAGCACACTCATAGTTGTAAAACATCGTCTTTATGGCATACTAATCTTGAACATGTTGGATTCTGAGCTTTATGCACTTTAGTTCCTGCATTTAGATGTTTATGTAAATTTGTTAAACTCCAATGTGAGGTATGTGAAATCTCTAAACAAGTTCAAAATAATTATTCTCCTCATACGCATAGATACAATTCTCCTTTTGATGTTATACATTCAGATGTCTGTGGTCCTTCCCCAATTACTTCTCTTGATGGTTTTATCATTTTGTTACTTTTATTGAGGATTGTAATCTCACTACCTGGATATATCTTATGAGCAACAAAGGTGAAGTGTTCTCCAAATTCCAAGTTCCACTCGTTAGTTCGTAACCAATATGGTACTAATTCTAAAGCCTTGAGATCTGATAACAGTGGTGAATACTCCTATCAATCGTTTGATCTCTACTTGCAAAAGTGTGGTATTACTCGTCAATTCTCTTGCCCATACACTCTCCAACAAAATGGTGTTGCAAAGCGTAAGAATAGGCATTGCCTTGGAGCAACCAGATGGTTGTTTTGTTGTACATAAGTGCAAAAGACCTATTAGTCGATGACACTACTTACTGCTTGTTTTTTGATGAATCGCACACCATCAAGAATCTTAGGTAGTTCGTAACCAATATGGTACTAATTCTAAAGCCTTGAGATCTGATAACAGTGGTGAATACTCCTATCAATCCTTTGATCTCTACTTACAAAAGTGTGGTATTACTTGTCAATTCTCTTGCCCATACACTCTCCAACAAAATGGTGTTGCAAAGCGTAAGAATAGGCATTGCCTTGGAGCAACCAGATGGTTGTTTTGTGGTACATAAGTGCAAAAGACCTATTAGTCGATGACACTACTTACTGCTTGTTTTCTGATAAATCGCACACCATCAAGAATCTTAGGTGGGAATACTCTTTATCAGACACTTCGGCCAAAAGATCTTATGATTCTCATTGAGCCACATGTATTTAAATGCATGTGCTTTGTTTGAGACCATGGTAGTCAAGGCGACATTATGGAGTCGCCATAGCGAATGGCGTCGTAAAACGCCATATGGACCCTAATGGCGAGGACTTGATAAATAGTGGATATGGCGGTATGGCGCCATGGCGTCGCCATATACGCTATATATATCAAATTTTATAAGTTATATTATAACTTATTAGTTAATAGCTATTATAAGTCATAGCTATTATATTATAACTAATAAGTTATATTTTATAAGTTATTTAACTTATAAAAGTATAAGTTAAATAAAAGGGTTTAGGGCTATTAGAGACTTAGAGATCTCTCGCTCCTCTCCGTCTCTCGCTCTCTCTCTCTCCCTCTCGCGCTGCTCTCTGGATCTTCACGCCTTCACAGATACGCCATTTATATATATTTTTTTGTTTTATTTTATTGATTTCGGTATTTTTCCTTTTACAGCACAGCTTCATCTTCACGGCAAGGCTTCAGCTCCCTCATCTTCACGACGCAAGATGCGGCTTGACTCCTTGACCTTCAATTGGCTCCTTCACGACTTGACTCCTTGATTCTCGATCTCCTTCACAGTACGCCAATTTGGTTTTTTTTTTTTGTCAGTATTTATTTTCTATATTTTTTTGTTGCTGTTTTTTTGTTGTTTTTTTTCAGTTTTTTTTCTCTGTTTTTTTATTTCTGTTTTTTTTATTTTCTGTTTTTGTATCTGTTTTTTTTGTTTCTATTTTTATTTTTCTGATTTTTTTCTGGTTTTTTGTTTTTTTTTTCCTCTGTTTTTTCTGGGTTTTTTTCTGGTTTTTTTTTCTCTATTTTTTTTCTGGTTTTTTATTCTATTTTTACTTTAAAAACATACCCTATTAAAATGAATACCCTTTAAAAAGCATACCCTATTACTTTTATATTTGTTTTACTTTAAAAAGCATACCTTAAATTTATTTTTTCCTCTGTTTTTCTTGTGTCTTTTGAGTTTTGACATGCCATGGTGTACACTTGTAGCTCCTATATTAATAATAATACGCATTCTAAAACAGTATTTTATGGAGGACTCAAGTTCGTCTTCCGTGAGCTTAAGGAAAGACCCCGAGTGGAAATATCCTCATCTTGTGGATGAAAGGAACACAAATACCGTGACATGCAATTTTTGTAAGAAGCCTATAAAGGGAGGAATAACCCGACAAAAGCAACATCTTGCTGGGATAGGAAATAATACAACAGGATACCTTACGTGTCCTCCAGACATGAGAGAGGAAATGAGACAAGTTTTGGGTGTGTCAAAAATACAAAAAGTGACCAAGAGAAGGATGGTATGTGACTCGATAGATGAGCGTGATGTACTTGGAAGAGTTGTTGAGGAAAATGTGTATACAAAATTTGTAGATATGGATGTTGAAGAAATACATGGATCGATCAGTTCTAGGAAAAAGGGCTCTACAAATCCTCGTACAAGAGGCTCTATGGATGGGTTTGTTAATACTACTCCAAATTTGGCAATGAAAGGGAGGCAAAAAACTAAATAAACAACATTGTATGATAAATATAAGAGAGAAGAGAGAGAAAAGGCTTGTCGATTTTTAGGTAGATGGTTTTATCGAGCGGGGATTCCTTTCAATACCGCTCACTTGAAAAGTTTTGCAAGGGCCTTGGAAGCAGTGGACCAATTTGGTCTTGGGATGAAGCCTCCATCGTATCATGAGCTAAGAGTGAGCATATTAAAGGAGGTGACCTTTACTCATTCTATATTAAAGAAGTAGAGAGAGAGTTGGGAGAAATATGAGTGCACCTTAATGTCCGATGGTTGGACAGATAAGAGGGGAAGAAATCTCATTAATTTTTTGGTGAATACTCCAGATGGGACAACGTTTTTGGAATCAATTGATGCATCATCATACGTGAAGGATGCTCATACTCTATTTACCATGTTGGATGGTATGGTGGAGAAAATAGGGGAGAAACATGTAGTTCAAGTTGTGATGTGACAGATAATGCTGCTAATTATGTGGCAGCTGGAAGAATTTTAATGCAGAAAAGATTGTCTTTATTTTGGACTCCATGTGTTGCGCATTGTCTTGATCTTATTTTGGAAGACATTGGGAAGCTACCATTGGTGAAGAAGTATATAGACAAAGCCTCTACATTGACAGTATTTTTATACAATCATAGTTATATCTTAAACATGATGAAAAAGTTTACAAAACAACGTGATTTGGTGCGGCAAGCTGTGACACGCTTTGCGACAGCGTTCCTCACTCTTCAAAGCATCTATTTACATAAGAAAGCTTTGAGAAAAATGTTTGTATCCAAGGAGTGGGTTACACATAGGTTGGCCATCACGGAAAAAGGTTAAAGGGCATGTGACCCGGTCTTGAATCCGAAGTTTTGGGCCGACATAGAATATATTTTGAAAATATCAAGGCCTTTGGTGAAAGTGTTGAGGTTGGTTGATGGGGAAAAGCTTGCTATGGGATACCTCTATGAGGCAATGGATGTGGCAAAAACTGCAATTAAAAAGGCGCTTAAGGATCAGGCTAAGCTATATGAGTCACTTTGGCAATTTATTGATAAGAGATAGGATGATCAAACACATGGTCCCTTGCATGTTGCTGGTTACTACTTCAATCATGTGTTCTATTATAAAAATCCCAATAGTGAGATAGATAGAGAGGTTAATGAAGACCGCATTGCTGTCACTAAACGCCTTGTGTCGGATCCTCAAATCCAAAATGCAATAGTGATAGAACTTGAGAGGTAACAATACTAACAATATAACTTACTATTAGTTTATTGATTATTTGAATTTGCTTAAGTTTATCAATCAATCTTTTCTACTTTTCAGTTATGCACATGTGAAAGGCAGCTTGGGTGGGTCAATGGCAATAAGACACAGGGAGTTGCTTACTCCTGGTATGTAAGCAAGTAGCCAACTACAATTGACTTTCTCGCCTTCTCGCCAGTTTCTCCTATTCAACACTTCAATTTTAATTCAGAGTTAGTAACTGACTTAAATATTTCAAAAAGTGAGCAGTTTCATGGTGGAGACAATATGGAAGTAGTTATAAAAATTTGCAATGGTTGGTAATTCGTGTGTTGAGTTTGACATGTAGTTCTTCTGGTTGTGAGCACAACTAGAACACTTTTGAGCATGTAAGTGACTAAATTATCTATATTAGATGTTGATTTAGTTATCTTATTATTATTGATTTATAATAAATAAATATACTTGTATTATTTATTTTACAAATTCACTCTAAAGGGAGGAATCATTTGGAGCAAAAAAGACTGAACGACTTGGTGTTTGTTAAATATAACAAAAAGTTGATGGAAAGACATCAAAATCAAAATATTATTGATCCAATTAGACTCAAAGATGATGAAGAAAGTGCGTGGATTACTCCTGAGGAGGATCGTGTCTTTGAGGGAGAAGATATGACTTGGTCACATGTAGCTGATGCTACTGGTGCATGTGAAACAAGGAGTTTAAGGCCACGAAGAAGGTCTCGATTTCAAAGTGGTCAAACTCAAACTCAAAGAGGAAAACAACCTCTAGTGGAATAAAATGAAGAAAGTGATGCTAATGTGTCTGAAGGATAGGAGGACGAGACTTATCTAGAAAATGATGGAGATAATGAAGATGTTGACCTCACTAACGCAGCATTAAGAGTCGTGGACATCGATATAGATTTCAACGATTGGGATTGAATTATGAACATTTTATTTGACTTTTTGTTATATTTAAAATTTTGAATTATGATCTAATGTACTTGAACATAATAACACTTTTATGTTTTTTTATGTGGTTGTGCTTAAATGTTTTAATTAATAATTATGGAATTATGATGTTTTAATTATGGAATTATAGTAGAGTAATTGATGGACATAGATGATGGCACTATTTAATATTTAGGTAGGTAACTAGGTATACTTAATTTTTATAATTTTATTGTTAGTTAATTACTTAATTATACTTTTTTCTTTTACAGATTTTTTGCGACTTTTATGGCTCTATCACAAATTGAGCGATGGATGTCACTCACTACATACCCGTATGCGTACTTGTCTACTTCATATTTCATAATTCATATCTTTTTAAGATTTCTATATTTGCTTATATTTGATATTTATATGTGCTCATGTTGCAAATTTATTGATGTACCATATTTGATTTCTATTTATTAGTATTTATTTATGCTTGATTTTTCATAGTTGAATTTTTTTCTTCTATTAAAATATAAATTTTTTTTTAAATAGTAAAAATATTAGAAAAAAGAAATAATAATGATTAATAAATATAAATAAAAAATTATAAATAAAATCAATAAAAATAACAAATAGCCTCGCTATGGCCTCGCCATAGCCTGGCGAGCCTCTTCGCCATAACCTCGCCACACTGCCTTAACTACCTTGTTCGAGATCTTCGCCCTACCCGACAAAAGTCATTAGATGCATGTTTGTTGCTTATTCGAATGTAACTAAGGGAGATCGTTTCTATGATTTTCAGTCTCATCGATTTTTCACTTCTGTGGATGTTGCTTTCTTTGAGGAGGTTACTTATTTCTTTGCTCCATCTTTGTCAGATTTTGTTGTTCTTGATTTTCCACCACTACAACAAAGGAAAGGTGTGCTCACTCATGTCAGGGTGCATGGTCCTCCCTCTATAGCAACACCACTCCAATCCTCAAATGGAAGCTTGTGTAAGTATCCCAAGGCTAGTGCCTCACAAACAAATGTTACTTCTGTGCATGCTCCTACTATTTCTCTGGTACTCCATCTACTCATGCTACCGATCTTGATATGCCCATGGCTCCTCAAAAGAGTTGATAAGCGTATTAGTTTTTTTGGGTAAATTTATAGGTGAGTTACTCCTTATCCTCTGGCGAAGTATGTTTGTTATCAAAGGGTGTCTCCATTCTATGAGGTCTTTCTATCAGGTATATAATGTTATCATCCAATGTACTGTTTGTGTTGCCCTTGAACACCCGGCTTGGAAAGCCTTGGGGAGAAGAATGCCTTAAAGAATATTCATACTATAGATATGGTTACTCTTCCTTTAGGGAAGAAAACTGTTGGTTGCAAATGTGTTTTTGTTATGACTTATGAAACATTATCAAGATGGCACTGTGTCTCAATACAAATATTGTCTTGTTGCAAAAGGTCTTACCCAAACTTTTGAATTAACTATGAGGCTACATTTGCAAATGTAGTTAAGTTGACCTCCATTCGTGTTCTTATCTCTCTTCGCATTTAGAATGGGTCTCTTTCAACTTGATGTGAAGAATGTCTTCCAAAATGGGCATCTCACTAAAGAAGTGTACATGAGTCCACCTGATTTTCCTATTTTTAAGGGGGACAAGGAAAGTATGGTGACTTCGCAAGTCGGTCTTTGGCTAGAAGCAGTCACCCAGAGCATGGTCCCAACGTCTCAGCAAAGTTGTTATCGACATGGGGTTCCAGATTTATTCTGGTCATCTAGTTTTCATTCATTCTAGCTCTACCGGTCTTATGATCATCCTTGTAGTTGTTGTTATTCTTGTAGATGTGTCTACAGTGTTAGTTGGGTGTGTCATTAGTTAGTATAATATGGATATAAATGTCTTAGTGGTATACATGGGATACCTTTGTAAGTAGCATATAAAATTATTAACAGAAGGGTGTGAGACTATCTAACTTAAACCCTAATTTCTCCTGTCGTTAGACGATCAAATTTTGATTCCACGTGGAGATCATGGGCATACCATGAGAAGGATTCTAGGGTCACTTTTGGGAAGTGTTCCACTTGAAATTAACATATGTCCATCTGATAGGTGGGCCATGCTCTAAAGATCAATTTGATGAAATATTGGGAAAAAAATGATTTCCATGTGTCTATTCAAGGTAGTCAATGGTGTTAAAGGTGAAAACCACAGGTTGCGGACATTAATTTTCGATTGCTAATACCATGGTTTTAAAACACGGAAACTCGACTCGACTCGGAAATTATCTTAGTAGAGTCCACGCGGAAAATCGGTCCAACTCGACTCGCTCCGACTCGGGTTATTTAAAATTTTATTTATATATATATATTCTTCTTCTTTCTTTCTTTCTTTGCTTTGCTTTCTTTACTTTTTTTTCTTTCCTTCTTTCTTTCTTTCTTCTTCTTCTTTCTTTCCTTCTTTGCTTCTTTCTTTCTTTCTTTGCTTTCTTTCTTTTTTGTTTTCTTTGCTTTGCTTTCTTTCCTTTTTTCCTTCTTTCTCTCTTTCTTTCTTCTGTCTTTCTTTCTTCTTCCTTCTTCTTTCTTCTTTCTTCTTTCTTCTTCTTTCTTCTTGGGTCATTAAAGTCAACTCGGCGAGTCGACCGAGTCTCAGCCCAAATCGAGTCTGCAGCCGAGTCGACCCGAAACTGGATCGAGTCGAGTCAACTCGCTCAAGTTTCAAGTCAACTCAGCGAGTTTTAAAACAGTGGCTAATACCCGTATACAAGTAACATAAAATAATTGAACGCCTCGTTGTCACAGCAAATACCATTTCAAACCCCCAAATCTTCGACACATTAGATCTTGAGATTATGATCCAATCATTAGATAGACAGATGTTGATTTCAGAATACACACCTCTCGAATAAATTATCCGAGAAATGTGTTCAATATATGCACACAATCACATTCATTTTTTGGAATGTGTACATGTGAAATAAAAATCTGATTGCCTGATGGAAGTCCCATGTTTTGAAGATCTAATATGTCGAAGATTGAGCTGAAGAATAATATTTATCATTTGATTAAAAAAGTCCACAATTTAAGCACATAAAACTTGATTTGAAAACAAAGAATTTTGGATTGTAATTACAGATACTCTATTGCTTGTAGATAAGGATGATGAGAACATTTGCGATAATCACAAACTAGATAAGGATTCTTTCACTTAAAACTTATCGTTCTTTCTTCTCAACTCGGACTTTGCATGCTTAAACTGTTTGACTATTTGAAATCACATGATGGAGATTATTTTTCTTCCCAATCTTCAATACAAATGATCTTGAGATCATGGAGTTGCTATCAGACGACCAAGTTTTGATTTTGTATGACACACATCTCAAAAATTATACGATTATTGTGTATATCAAAAGTGGTTTTTAGATCACTTTTTGAGGCATGTATCAAGTGGAATAAAAAATGATTGTTTGACGATAGGCCCATGAGCACGAGATCCTTTGTATAGAAGATTAAGCTGAAAAATAATCATCATCATCTGATTCAAAGCAATCAACGATTCATAAGTTTGATGAGATGGAAGAAACATTATTCAAGAAGTTTAGTGGATTGAGGTAGATTAAACTGTCGGAGTCGAGGGTTATTGATCGTGTTCCCGTAAACCCTATGCCATCGCCTCAAGTTATTTTTAATCCCAAGCCCGTAACGGCAGTTACCCTAGTTGAACCCATATCAACCAAAGTTGTTATCGATCCTCTACCCGAACCAGTGATAAAATCTATACCGATTGAAGATCTAGTACTCGCGAAGAACCATACAAATTCCATAACCCACAAGTCTCAAGAACATATTGATCATGTATCCAAGCAGATTCAAATCAACGTATCCAAGTCAAATCAGATCTCGCCATAGCCAAATCCGGTTTATTTGACCAAGTCATGTCCGATCAAGAATCCCAAAATCGTGTTATTGGCCTCCGCGCAGAAGATTAATTTTGATGAAAGTTCGAGGTCGAACTTGTTTAAGTAGGAGCACTTAAATATTTTTTTTTTGGCTTTTTGAGGCCCCATTGCCTTTATAAAAGGGTGGGCCGGATCCTCTACTCCTTACACAACTATTTTGGCTTAAACTTCCTCTCTAATCTCTATTCTTTACTCTAAATCTCCTCCCATCTTTCCTATCTAGTTTTTTTTTATGCTTTGTAATCCTTATTTTTAGTGAATTAAATTATTGTAAACTTAGTAATATTAGTGTTAGTGTGTTACAAAGCCTCAAAGGGAAAGATCAAGATTCAAGAGTGAAACAAGCTTATAGTTCTAGTCTTCTATCAATCAAGTGACCTGGATCAAGCAAGCAAGCCTTTTGGGAGGTTTGAGTTTTATTATTTTTGTTTCAAAAATTTTAAATTTCTAATTTTCTTTTCCTAGTTCCTACTTTCTATCATCATTCACCAATTAATTATGTCTACATCTTCAACCCCGGATCCTCTAAGACCTAAATTGAATGATCTGGGTTGGAAATATGGACGATATAAGAGTCCTACCGAGAAAGCAATCATATTTTGTACCTTGTGTGATTATGAGAGCACGGATGGCATAAGCCATCATAAACAACATCTTGCTCATAGAGCCGGATCAAATTCTAGGGCTTGTAGAAAAGCTACTCCGGAAATCCGAAAGGAAATAATGGAGTATATGGACAAGCATTCTAAGAAATAAAATGATCAAGCTGCTGTTTTAGAAGGCTATATGGAAGGTGATCATGATGATTATGAAGATGATAGATCTACACCATCAACGGCCCAAACTAGACGACCTCTACAACCACCATCGAAAAAAGCACGTGGTCATGGTACACTAGAAGGGTGGTGTTGACCATATCCGGAGGATGTGGTTAATCAAAAGGAGGGTAATGGAGCCGCCCAAACAATACTAGAGAATTGATTTAAGGATAAGGATAAACCCACCACAATCCAATATGTGGCTAAGTGGTTCTACCAAGCCAGCATTACCTTTAATACCGTTAAGCTACAAAGCTTCAAAGTAATGATTGAAGCTCTTGGGCAATTTGGGCCCGGACTTGAACCCCCTTCCTACCATGAAATCCGAAAAACATGCCTCAAAGAAGAAGTGAGAGTAACCAACAATATATTAGCCGAATACAAGGATGCATGGAAAATATACGATTGTACATTAATGGCCGATGGATGAAAGGATAGAACCGGTCGGACATTGATCAACTTCTTGGAAAATTGTCCTACCAGAACTATGTTCCTAAAATCAGTACATGTATCGGCCGATTCTCATACAGCCAAATATTTATTTACACTTTTGGATAAAACCATTGAGGAAATAGGACCCGAATACGTTATCCAAGTTGTGACGAATAATGCGGCATCCTACATAGTCGTTGGTCGCCTCCTTATGGAGCAGGGATCGCAACTATATTGGACGCCATGTGCGGCCCATTGTTTAGACCTAATCCTAGAGGATATAGGCAGACTACATATTAAAACAATTGTTAAGGCTAGGAGGATAGTTGTTTTTATGTACAAACATGCGATTCTACTTCAAAGAATGTGTACAGCAATAAGAGGTAATTTATTACATCCCGTCGTGACCTGATTTGCAACCGCATTTGTAACTTTACAAAGATTGTATGCGAAAAAAAAAAGGAGTTTAGAAGTTTTGTAACATTGGCCAATTGGAATAATGAGCCTTGGTCAAAGAAAGCCGATGGTAAACAAGTTGCACAAACATTACTCTAAAACCATTTTTGGACTAGTATTGCACAAACTCTACGTGACCCCCAATCAATCGTAAAGGTGTTACAATTGGTAGATGGTGATGAGAAACCACCAATGGGATATATATATATATATATATATATATATATATATATATATATATATATATATATATATATAGTTTTATGGAGGGTTGGGTGCCCAAGAAAAAATAAAATTTAATAATCAATTTCAATCAAGATTATATCAACCTGTGGTGGATATAATCAACAAGAGGTGGGGAAGTCAAATGGCATCTCCACTATATTTGGTCGCCTTCATTCTTAATATGGCGGTGTACTTTGCACACCTAGATCGAAATGAAGCAGATGTCACTCACATGGTTGACTTTCTTGATTGCTTAGAAAGGATGGTCCCTGATAAAAGTGAAAATGATAGAATAAATCATCAGTTTGACCGTTACAAGGTGGAAGGATTTTTGAAAGAGACATAGTTATCCGACATAAAACTGCAAAAACTCCAAGTATAAACTTTAAGTCTCTAAAGTTCAAACTAATTAATGTATTTTATTTCTACTCTAGTAGTTCTAACTTCTAATAAGAATTATCTTTAATCTACAGCCAACTGGTGGGTAGCTTATGGGGTAGATCCGATAACAAAGGATCTCATTTTGAAAAAACTGGTCATTAAGATACTTGGCCCTACTTGTGCCGCTTCTGGATATGAGCGAGATTGGAGTTCTTTTGAGATGGAAATTGAAGTCCTAAATAGTTAAACTAAATCCATGAATATTTTAATTAAATTACAAGGTTTTTAATAGTCCTACTTGTGTCTAACAGATCCACACAAACAAGAGGAACCGACTTGAGCAAAAGAAGCTCAATGACTTGGTGTTTGTGTAGTACAATCAAAAATTGCGTGAATGATTCCTTGAAAGGCAAGAGAAACCGGGGTTCTATGATCCAATCTGTGTGAATGATGTACTTGCTAACCATCCATGGATGATTGATTCTCCAGATGAGCCTGTCTTTTATGGCGAAGATTTGACATGGGCCCAAGTTGAAGCAGCGGCTCTTGGTCTGGCACCCACTGATAGGAGGAGGCGAACTGTTGGTGGAGGTAGTAGCAACTAAGGCATGCATATTGATGAAGAAAAGGATAGACAGCCATATGATATAGATTCCATATTAGTGGGATCGGATGAAGACGAAACAGAGAAAGAAGAGTATGTAGAAGGAGATGATTCCGATGACGGCAATGCTAGTGATGATGATGGAGGAAATGCACCACAATGGGTTAGAAATGAATGTGTAGAGTCCATTGCCGGTACTCAGTATCAAAACTAAAGTTATAATTTTGAACATTAGTATGTAGAATTTCCTTTTTAAATGCAAGAATGTTTATTTTTCCCTTCTAAAGACTTGAATACTTATTGTTATTATTTTTTTTTTTGTTGAAAAAAAAATAAGTATGTCATCGCTGAAGCGAAATGCTGTCAAATCGCCTAGCATGGCTTAAGCGATTTAACAACAATGGACACATATGTGTGACATTTGACCATTAACTTCGTCACTTTCAGTGTGGCCCTTGGAAAAGTGGTCATAACTCCTTCAAAACATGTTGGAATTACACGATTCTTCTCTTGTTGGAAAGCTACTTCTATAAGCTTTCAAACAAGACTATTTTCGCGTTAATTGCATATCGTTTGAACCTTCAAAAGTGGTCGCACAATATAAAAAACGAGATTAGTGATGAAATTAATTGTGAGCGTTAGATTAGAAAGTTTTAATGGCTGGTTAGGAGTTTTATTTAAGTAGGATTAGACCTAATTAGGGTTTCAAAAGTTTATATAAAGCATTGTCATCTCTTATGAGAAATAGTTCTATAATGAAATTGAGAGTTTTTGCGTGTGCAAATTTTGAAAAAGAGATTCTTTTGTTTGAAAACTTGCGAAGAGTTTTTTTCTTTGAAGAGTGATTCTTTATATCCATTGGTGCAAAGTTGACAAGCATCTTTGGAGCGATTCCGAAGATCCTCTACCTCTATTCTTCTTTTATTTTTGTTTTATTTGAACATTGATAACCCTAAATCCTCTCGTGTGGGATTTTACGCTACTTTAGGGTTAATGCCATTTCCATCCTACATCACAAAAGCATTCGACAAAGTATTACCTCATCAAAAATAGAAAGCAGGTTTTTGGTTGAAATCTACTTCTGAGCAATGCTAATGAAATGGTCAAGTTGTTTTGAGAAAGTTTAATTTGGTTTTTGAACTGAGTTTTTCCTATCTATCATTCATAGTTTTTGGAGTTTCTACACTGTGGGATCAAAAAGGCTACTTGCACATATCTGGCTTGGATCTGCAAGGAGACATGCAAGTAAACTGTTTTTTTATTTTAATCTTGCTTGAGTGTTTCAAATTTTTGTGTTTTTTAATATGGATGTGCTTTGTCACGAATTTCGATGCTCTTGATCTGTGTGCACTCAATTGATGGAATTTTGTGTGGGGGTTTAGATCATATTTTATACAGTCCTCTTTTTAATGTGGTTTCATGAAGTTTGGGTGAGTATTCTGCAATACAAAAAGATTTTTATGCATGTTAGTGTCATGGTTTCGCTAAAAATCACCCTCAAAACAGTGCCTGGGTAAAATCTGAGCTAATCCAAGTTGATTCACAGCAACATATCGTCAGTTTCATAGCTGAGATTTTCTGTTGTTAAATATGATAAAGATTCTTATATTTCATCATACTTTTTATGGTTTCATGTTGTTGATGGTATCATATTACTTGGATAATTGCACAGGAGTGGTTGACCTTTATAGGTGGCAGCTATAGGATTGTATCCAATTATAATAGTGTTGGTGGTTGTTTAGCCTATAATTGCAGTATTTGCAATTGTATAGCCACCTAGTGTCGAAATACTTGGAGTTTGGCTGCAGTAGTGCAGCATTATTGTGGAATGTTATAGCAGTTGTACAGCTTACATTTGCTCTGTTATACTGCAGCAAAGTGTGATTGCTTTGTGGGCTGTTTAGCCTGGTTTTGGTGAAGATTCCTACAATAGAGCAGAAAAATTGTAGTGGTTTGTAGGTCGTAGTGCAGTAATTCCTGCATTGATAGATGTTAGCGTTGACTATCTGACGGTGTTCTGTTATAATAGGAGAATTAAAGAAGAATATGTTCAGGTTTCAACGAAGAATTGTTGTTGTCTTTCCGTTCCTATTTGGCCGAGACAGGCATTAGCGGATCCTCTCATGTTTCCATGTCACATTGTTCTCCATGGATCATCAATACGGGAGCAAAAAATCATATGTCTAATATGTATTCCCTTTTCCAGTCTCTATCTCCTTTTTCAGCACCTTGTAATGTTCATGTAGCAAATGGATCTCATTTTTCAGTTATTGGGAAAGGGCCTGCACATGTTGGTCATCTATCTTTACAATCCACATTGCATGTTCTAAGATTCTAATTAACCTTTCAATTAGTAGCATCACCAAGCATCTTAATTGTAGTGTGACATCTTTCCTTCTTACTATGTCTTCCAGGACTTCGTCGACAGGGAATGTTCTTGATCATAGACGGGAGAAGGGAGGATTATATTTGTATGAGGACCGTCACATCCATGGGTCAAAATATCGTCCGATACCGATACGTATCGGACGATACGTATCGGTTTTGGACCTCACCCGTACGATACATACCCTATGTATCGTACCATAAGTAAAAACAGTAAATTATCGTCCGATACGGACAAAATATCGTCCGTATCGGACGATAATTTCAAATTATCGGACGATAAATTGAAATTATCGTCCGATAATTAGTATAAAACTGTAAAAAAATGAAAAAAATCAAATTATCGGACGATAATTTCAAATTATCGTCCGATAATTTGAATTTTATGTGGGCCCCACCGTAGACCCAACTTAAAAGTCGGGTACTACCCCTTCTCCTTCCCCTATTCCTCTCTTCTTTCTCCTCTATTTTTTGATTATTTACCCCATAAATCGGCGCCAAACCCACAAAATATCACGGGATCGACGTGGAAGGTACGTGTATTTCATTTTATTTCCTAAAATAAGGTAGATCTACACTAATTTAGTGTAGATCTACCCTTAAATAAGGTAGATCTACACTAAGTAAGTGTAGATCTACCCTAATTAAGTGTAGATCTACACTTATTTAGTGTAGATCTACACTAAATAAGGGTAGATCTACCCTTAAATAAGGTAGATCTACACTAATTAAGTGTAGATCTACACTTAATTAGTGTAGATCTACCCTAAATAAGGGTAGATCTACACTAATTTAGTGTAGATCTACCCTTAATATTAATTAATATTATAGGTAAATTTATCATTTACCTATAATATTAATTATTTAAATTATTTAAAATAAATAATATTATTTAAAATAATTTAAAAATAATATAAATAATTATTTAAAATATTTAAATTAATTAAAAGTAATATAAATAATTGGTAAAAAATAATATGATGGGTCAAAAATAATTATATGTGACCCCATTTAAAATATTTAAATTGATAAGTAAAAAATAATATAAATAATTATAATTAAGGGTCACATGTAATCAATATGGGCCACATATAATATGGGTCACATATCATATGGGTCACATATAATTAATAAAATAATAAGGTCAATATGGGTCACATATAATATGGGTCACATATCATATGGGTCACATATAATTAATAAAATAATAAGGTCAATATGGGTCACATATAATTAAATTTATTATTAAAATTAATATGGGTCACATATTAATTTTAATAATAAATTTAATTATATGTGACCCATATTGATTATATGTGACTGTCACATATAATTAAAATAATTTATATTATGGGATATGTCCCATAAAATTTTAGAATAATATGGAATAAATTTCAAATAAATATTTAAAAATTAAAATAATATCAAATAAATATTCATAAATTAAAATAATATGAAATAAATATTCATAAATTAAAATAATATCAAATAAACATTAATAAATTAAAATAATATCAAATAAATATTCATAAATTAAAATAATATCAAATAAATATTCAAAAATTAAAATAATATGAAATAAACATTAAAAAATTATAATAATATCAAATAAACATTAATAAATTATAATAATATCAAATAAATATTCATAAATTAAAATAATATCAAATAAATATTTATATATTATAATAATATCAAATAAATATTCATAAATTAAAATAATATCAAATAAACATTCATAAATTATAATAATATCAAATAAATATTCAAAAATTATAATAATATCAAATAAATTTGATAAAATATAATCTGATATTTTTAAAATAGCAATAATTAAAAAATAAATTTTATTTTCAAGTGTAAATTAGATGTTTACTTTAATGCAATCGTTTGCTCATTCATGCAGGTGAAATAAATAAATATGGTACGTTCGACAGATCCAACGTGGCAATATGGTACAGCAATAGATGGTAATAGACTCCAGATTCAATGTAATCTTTATGGAAAAAATGGGAGGAGGTATCACACGATTAAAGGAGCATCTAGCTCATGTAAAGGGAGAGACAAGAGGGTGTCCTAGTGTACCCAGAGAGGTAAAAGAAAATATCAGAGCTAGTTTACAAGCGGCAAAGGAAAGAAAATGTCAATGCCGATCGTGATAGGAAATGTATGAGAGAATCAGAGGCCAGATCCACGGTTGCACGAGGATGAAGAGGATGAGGATGAGCGGAAGCGAGAGCTATGAGAGAGTGCTAGGGAAGCACAACATGTCGAGATCGTGAAGAAGCCGATTATCGGTTTGGTTCAGTTGAGGTCCATCCATGCACCTCGCTATCTAGTCATAGGCCACATGTTGTTGATGTTGATGAGGATGTTAAGCAGACTGCCGAGTTGCGTAGGTCAGCATTTGGGAGGGATTATAGGTCGTCTACTAGAGGCCGTACTACAGCCCCCATGGATCCATTCATGTATCGCACTGAAAGCTCAAAACAAACCAAATTGAGTGCAATCTCACTTGCAAAATGGGGAAGAAGCTTGGAAAATCCATTGCCAAGTTTTTATATACAACCACATTCCGAGCCAAGTAGCAGCGACTGCATTTCAAAAGCATGATTGATACAAGTCGTAGTTGGTCCAGAGTTAAAAAGCCTTCTCCATATGAGATATCGGGCCCTTACTAAGATGAGTACGATGAGATAACCGCCTATGTACGTAGCTTTGAGGATGTATGGGATGAGAGAGGTTGCACAATTATGATGGATGGACCGTCCCACAAAGAAGAGCTTGATAAACTTTTTGGTTTACACGATGTCGGACGATGATTTTGAAATCGATTGATGCTTCTAGACACGTAAAGACCTCGACTACCTCTTTAAACTAATGGATATGGTAGTTAATGAGGTTGGAGAGCAACGCAGGTTGTGCGGTGGTAATGCATAATGCAAACTACAAAGCGGATTAAAAAACTAATGGCTAAGAGACGCCACTGTCTTGGACCCCGTGTGCGCACATTCATGGACCTCATTCTTGAGGATTTAGGAAGAGAAGCAAGGCACGTGCAACTATTCAAAAGGAAGAACGATTACTTCCTACTTGTACAACAAAGGATGGTCAATTTAATGAGAGCCTTCACGAACAATGAGTTGCTCAGGACACCGCGATTACACGTTTTGCAACACGATTCTTAGCCCTACTGAGTTTGGCTAGATATAGGCGTGAGTCAAAAGCATGGTGTCGTAAGAATGGAATCAACATGAAATAGGACTCCCCGGCGAAGAGACTAGCTTGCACCTTTGAAGTTCTTGACGATCTGACGCTTGATTTTGGCGATGTCGACCACACGATCGTCACTACCCCGTTGGTGCAAGTGTTGAGATTGGTTGATGGTGATGACAAACCAACAATGGGGTACGCTTATGAGTCAATGGATAAGGCAAAATTGGCTATAAAAACCAAATGCCCTACAAAATATAAACAATCAAGGGCGATTATCGACAAGAGGTGGGATGCACAATTTCACCGATTGCATGCAAAGCAGTATAACATGTTGCACAATTATGTAGTGATTTTTATTTATTTATTCATTATTTTCATATGGTGATGAAATTGCTCATATTTGATGTGTAGCACACTACTTGAATCCAGCCTTCCAGTATATGCAACGCTTCGAGCTGAGCGACACTGATGAAGTGTATACCGGTTTGCTCAATGTAATCCAAAGAATGCTCCCTGAGTTGGCGGACCAAGGCCAAACCATAAGAGATGTGAGTGACCATAGTATCATACCTTATAATTAATAAGTCAAATGTCATGTGATATTATCATCTATTTATTGATATGTGCCTCATCGTGTTTCATCTTTATAGATTGACATGTTTCGAAGAGACATGGGTCATTTGGGACCCTGTTGGCAATCCCAAATTAAACCGACAAACCCCATTGGTGGATGCATTATGGAGGTGATGGTCCGATACTGTGGCGGGTAGCAATCAGGGTATTGTCCCAAACGTGCTCCTCGTCCAACTGCGAGCCGAATTGGAGCACTTCCTCTCTCATTCATACTACGACAAGAAATAGGCTAACTATGCACCGACTGAAAAAGATAGTCTCCGGCCACTACAACATGCGATTAAGCGTCAGGAATATACAGAGGACCAACCGCGTAAGCAATTACATGAATTCTTAGATCCTCAATTATATGAAGTCTTACTTACATATTATACTAATTCATCTATCATATTCTATCTTGACGGTGATTATTTTGATCCCATCCGGTTGGATTATATATTCGAGGAGGATGACCCTTTGAATGAATGGATCAAGAGAGAGAAGAGCCGCCTTGGATAGTGAGAGCACCGAATGGGGACAATGCCGAAGAGAAGCGAGCAAAGAAGCTTCCCAACCACCGAGGCGGAAAGAAGATTGAATCGTCATTCGGTGGTTGGATCGATGACGAAACGCACGAGAGTGATGATGGGAGTGGTGAGGATGATGGAGGGCATGATGGTGGAGGGATGTTGGCACTAGTGGTGGAGGGAGGAAGCCGGTACCTCCGATCCTTATAGAGATATGGCGGCATGGGACGATGACTGACGTCATAATACAGCCTCGACACCCTACATTAAATGGGAGGGGTTGAAGGAAGAGGAGCGTGGATCATATCAAACACCACCACCACCACCACCACAAGATGATACGGATATGGATTATATGACTTCTAGCTTCGGGGATTCAGCTTTGCAAAAATCAAGATTCAAGAACTAGTAACCCATACTACCACCACAACAAGCTTACCTTGCCATATGACTTCGTTGGTCGATTTTGAGGACCGCCTTTACTGACTATATCGAGCCATATTCGCTACATTTCGGCCTAACAGGGCACATATAATCATGGGTATCAATATGGGCAACATTATAGGCAAAGGCCGGAAAGCTCGCGCACCGATGATGACGATGATCATGAGGGCCAAGAACCACCACGAAATTCAATGTGGCTCTAAAGTAAGTTTTTTATGTACAATTAAACTTATTTTTATCAACATAGCTATTATTTTTGACAATATATAATTTATTTTTGTCAATATATATTGTAATTTACTTTATGCGTGTCTGCGTCGATCAAATTATGAAATATTGTTAATAAAATAGGCATGTGATCAGCTGATCGAATATAATGTTAGAAGATCTATTACATTAAGTCAAAAATGTGATCTTAAGACAAAAATAAGTTAAAAATTAGGCATGTGACTTGGGTTAAGTTACAAAATAGGCATCTTACTTATATATTCATCTAAATAATGCATCAAATATATAAAAAATAAAAGCAAAAATAGTTGAAATAAATACAAAATAAATAAATATAATTTTTTCAGATTTTTTGGGATTTTTTGGGATTTTTTTGGGATTTAAAAAAAAAAAACGATTTTTTCAATGTATCAAACCGATACATTCAATGTATCGCCGATACATTGAATGTATCGGACGATACCCGGTACGTATCGTCCGAGAAGTCCGGACGATACGTACCGGAAAACCGGTATTTTGACCCTTGGTCACATCGAGAGACCGATAGATATTGTTGTTTTGTCGACTTAGGATGTTCGGCCATGGAATACTCATTTTGGCCACCTACCCCTATAGTGTTTCCGTTCATTGTTTCCACAAAATCTTAGTTTGGCTAAATTTCCAAGTTTCAATGTCATGTGTGTCGAATGGAAAAACATTATAGAACATATTATCTTATTAGTAGTATTAAGAGTAACATGAATTCGGATGTTTGGGTGCCATCGCCAATTGTTGCTCTTTGTGGTTATCGTTATTTTGTCTTACTCATTGATGACTTACTCGTTTTACCGTGCTATATTGTTGAAATCCAAAGGTGAAATTATTTCAGTTTTTCATGCCTGTCACAAGTTGGTCCAAACTCAATAAATGCCAGTGTGAAGGTTTTGAGATCTGACAATAATAGTGAGTATGCTTCCCACTATCTTCAGTCGTACCTTCAAATTCATGGAATTGAGTGACAAATCACTTGTCCCAACACCCCACAACAAAATGGGGTGGCTGAAAGAAAGAAATCGGCAATTATTTGAAGTTGCTCGTGCGTTGTTAATTCGTATGCATATTCCTCAACATTTAAAGTGTGATACCGTTCTTTCAGCCAACATTATTTTCATGCCTGTCACAAGTTAGTCCAAACTCAATAAATGCCAGTGTGAAGGTTTTGAGATCTGACAATGGTAGTGAGTATGCTTCCCACCATCTTCAGTCATACCTTCAAATTCATGGAATTGAGTGACAAATCACTTGTCCCAACACCCCACAACAAAATGGGGTGGCTGAAAGAAAGAAATCGGCAATTATTTGAAGTTGCTCGTGCGTTGTTAATTCGTATGCATATTCCTCAACATTTAAAGTGTGATACCGTTCTTACAGCCAACACTATTATTAATCGCATTGTCTGCCTCTGTACTTGAGGATAAGTCTCCCTGCCAACTGTTGTGTCCTCAAAATCGCATTTTCCATGTTCCTCCACGTATATTTGGGTTCTCTTTGTTTTGCCCATACTCTCTTATCTCATCGTGAAAAGCTATCTCCCAAAGCTACCAAATAAATCTTTATTGGTTATCCTCCCACTCAAATGGGAAATAAATGTTACAATCCTATCTTTGGGAAGGTGTTTGTTGCTATGGACGTTACCTTTTTTGAATCCACTGCACTGTATTCTCCTCTACAATGTGCTCTTCAGGGGAAGAGTTCTATAAGAGAGCACTATACCTGTATTGCCCTCTCTCTCAAATAATAATGTTATTGATGATATTGAAATTGAAGTGGAAGATCAAAACATCCCAAATCGGCAGCAAAGAGAGCTTACCACAGAAAGAACAAACATATTTAACAAGTTTGGAAAAGGAGATGAAGAAGATGAAGAAGACCTCTCCTCAGAATACAGATTAAGTTTCTTCTCTTGAGCAGCTCAGCCAAGTAGTGATCCTTATAATTAGAATAGTCCCA
Organism: Chloranthus sessilifolius; assembly: GCA_021018995.1. Classification (NCBI taxonomy): domain Eukaryota; kingdom Viridiplantae; phylum Streptophyta; class Magnoliopsida; order Chloranthales; family Chloranthaceae; genus Chloranthus; species Chloranthus sessilifolius. The sequence goes on along the minus strand of CM037584.1, from coordinate 91,575,572 downwards.
TTGCCATAAGCATAGCATCCAGGTCTTGTACTTGTCTCCTATCAATAAGTTTGTGTCATATCAAGCTTTTTTAACATCAAACTTATCTTCATTTCTATGTTAGATTCCTTTTCTATTTCTACCAGTGTTTTTGATGCCCTGTCTCAGCCACAATGGAAGGAGGCAAGGATGCAAGAAATGAAAGCTTGAAAAAACTAGTGCTTAGGATGTTATCGAACTCCCTAATGGAAAGAAGATACTGAAAGTGGAGTCTACACCGTGAAGTATGGAGGGGATAGTTCTATTGAGAGGTATAAAGCCAAACTCGTTGCCAAAGAGTTAACACAGACACATGGCATTAACTATCAAGACATATTTGCTCTTGTGGCTAGGCTAAATACCGTTTGGGTACTTCTTTCACTAGCTGGATACAGAAATTGGTCCCTATACAAATTGGATGTCAAAAATGCATTCTTACATGGTGATTTGAAAAAGGTGTACAGGGCTCTTCCACCTTAGTTTTCTCTTCAAGGGGAGAAATCCAAAGTTCGTAGATTGAAGAAGTTCAATCCCACCAGATTTCTGGAAACAATTCGAGACCTAGGATGGTTATCCATAAGATGATTGAACAATAATGGCAGAGACGTACCTTGAGAAAACTTAGATATGGTTAGAAGGAGACTGGGTCAACTAGTCTGTAAAATCATGGCTCCAACAAGGGAAATAAAAAAACATAACCTTAAGTGCTAGGCAAAGTAGCACACACTTAAGACAATTCCCAGCAAACTTTGACGCCGATAAAAGGCTGAACAGCAAAACAACGGTAGCAAGTGATAAAACATTGTTTCCCAACCAGATGAACAAGATAGAAACACCAAATAAGGTATGCATTTTTAATCAATGCTGAAATGTCCTCCAAAACTTAAAAAATAAATCAACAAAAGTGGGATGAATTGTTGAAGGAGAGAGGTCTAATGCATGCGCAGTTTTACTTCTAGCTACATCCCAAGTATCAGAATCATCAGATCATATGCATTTGAAGGTCCTGCCAGGACTCCTAGAACCAAGCCCACGCTACTATTCTGATAAAATGAAATAGGCGTTTTAGTACTAGGCAAGTTCCACTGACGTTGCAGAACAAGCAACAAAATAAAAGATGGAAGTAAATAAGACATTACATTATTCAAGATCTAGGCATACACGCATGCACTTGTGAGCATCCATAGGAAACACAAATACACATAATTCGAGGGAGATAATAAGTGAGCATGCTTATTACCTTTCAGATCACAAAGCATGCTACAAGTGTTGATCACAGATTGCATCATTTAGGAGAATTTTTAACAATCAATTATGCACAATAAAATAAAACAGGCATCAAGATTTATCAGTACCTCCAACGCAGACATAGCAGCAAAGAGGCTGAAATTATCGCCGTGAATGAGCTCACCATCTTCAAGATCTGTGATAAACAGAAAATAAAGAAGGTGACGTAAATTGACAGCACCAACAAAATCCCAGTTCCCAATCCTGGTCCGATATCTTACAAGTAACAATGAACCACAGACAGATAATGTTTATAACATAATGTTGGGAATATCGAAATATATCACATTCATATACATTTCCATTTATGGAAAAAAAAAATAAAAAAAAAAAATAAAGTTATCAATGTTGAGGGGTTCTACTGTTCATACACATCAATAACATTCTGTTACCAGTAAAGTAACTTATTGAGGAGGAAAAGAACCCTACAAAATAAGGGACCCATGCAGAAGCAAAGAGCATATATATCATCCTAGGAACCAAAAGGCGGAAAGAAAAGGAAAAGAAATGTCTTATGTTCCACCTAGAATGTTGTTCTTTGGTCAAACTATAGCTTGGGGAGAATTCTTAGCCTTGATAAACCAAGAAAGAGGGGCACGCATAAGTAACAAATGTCTTATGTGCAGTCAAAGTGAGGAAAATATTGATCACCTTCTCATTCACTCCATGGCTACCTATATAGTAGGGAGAGGACTTTTATCCTCTTATAGGGTTAGTTGATGCTTCTTGAAATCATGTGTCAAGTCATTTGCTTCTTTGGATGGGGGTTTCCGAAGTACCAAAACTATTTTTTGGTAAGTATCTCGTATGGGCAGTGATATGGGCTATTTAGTTAGAACATACAATAGGATTTTCAATGGGATGAGAACGTGTCTTACAATTGTGACAAAATTTTCTTATGACTACATTCTCTCATGGCTTGTTACTAATAAATGCTTAGCTTTGTCCGCAGGGGGTGATATTACATACTGGTGGAACCGTGTGGAGGACCATCGGTAATAACTTTGGTGGGCTAATCCTCGCTTTTCTAATGAGCTCGGAGGTTCGTTTGGTGTCCTTATTTGGAGACTGTGAAACTTGTTAACAATTTTTGTTTGGTGTCCTTATACTTTTGCCTTTTTATTGCAATGATATCTGCAATTTATCTGTTATTGTTGTACATTTGACATTCCTTTATGATACATATATTTGTTTCGTTACATTTGGGGTGTTTATTTTATAATGTTGTCCTCACAAATATGATAGATCTGGTGCTGAGTGCAACTTTAGTGGACTTGATTGCCTGGAGCAAGATTTAATTAAAATAGAAAAACCATCTACTGCCACATTGCCATATATTTTGATATTTAGGCTCTACGTTACAATCAGATGGTGGATTTGATGACATCTCAAATTGGATTAATGCAGGTTGGGCAACATAGAGACAAGCAAGCAGATAGAAATGGGTGGGTTGGCCCAAAGCCTCCCCAATTGGACCAATTAGAACCCCTTCCATTCAAATAAGTTATTATGGATTACATATATTTGTTAACTTTCTAAATATGAAACCAATAAAAGTTGTTATATTGGATTATGAGTATATCTTTTTTGAAGTATAAAGCAGAATATTATATATATATATAACTTTTAATAGTGCAATCATAATTTTAAAGGAAAAAGATATTGTGATGTGGGAACAACTTACTAAATGCAATGCTAGGGCTGAGATTAGGATTAAAATTAATTTAATCAATTAAAATAACAATTTCTCATAATAAATTATCACGAAAATTCTAGAAATTCAATTAGGTGATTTAATTTCTGCCCAAAATAGTGTTACTTTCGTGTACGTTCCCTATCGCGGATCTAGAAGACTAGGGTTCTTATGAACGGCTAGATCTCCGATAGTTTTAAGGCGTCGAACGAACTCGCAAGCAAGTTCTCTCGATACCAAACGAAAATAAAAGGCTAATAAATTAATGATGAACAAAATATTGATTTAGGGCTTTTATGAGATCAATAAAATAATTAGGATTACGCTACTTACGCAAACCATAGATCTTAAAAAGATAGAGATGGAAGAAGAGTTGACCTCGCACCAAACCGCAAGCGGGAATCGAAGAATCGCTCTCCGTTTTAAGAGAATCACACCCTCACGAAAGTTAAAAACTCTCAATTTTGCATAAGCAATTTTCATTAACCAAAAAGTGTAATAATAAAAGTGTTTACAAGCCTTTAAATAGGCTAACCAATGCATAAAATTATAAATCCTATTATAACTCTAATTCCTAATTCAAATAAAAGAAATATCCTAATTCTTCTAAAACAATAAAGTCCTAAAACAATAAAGAAACTAATCTTATTTCTAATAAAAGAAACAACTCTTACTTTCTAAAATAAAATAATAAAATATATTAATCCTAATTCAATTAGGATTCTTGAAATTCGTCACTTTATGTCCAACTTCCGAAAAATGACCATAACTTCTTCAATACTTGTCGGAACTGCTCAAATTTTGGCTCGTTAGAAAGCAACTTCGATAAGCTTTCAAATATGACCAATTTCGTATCAATCCGACTTCGTTTGACACTTCAAAATAGGCCAAACATAAAAGTGACGGGATTAAAAGTTGAAGACCCTAATAAATTTTGGATTTTCTTCTTTTTGATCAAACGGGTCTTTAACGGGCTTTTTTTAAAAACCCATACATGGGTCCACTTTCTATTTTGACATCTCATCTTTATCCGACAACGATTCAAACAGGTGGATCTAAAATTCGCATCATATTGTTTTCACATTCAGTCATTCTCTTACATGAGCCAAACCCGGACCTGATCCATTAATGTAACGACCTTAAATTTCATGGTTTATACATAATTATGACGTGTGCTAGATTAGTATTCAATCATAATACTTGTTATATTTATTTTAATGTTGTATTTTATTCATAAAATAGTTCGGAATTATAGGGTGCAAATAGTAATTCTAATTAATTTAATTTCTATTTTTCTAAATTTTTAGAGATTTTTCAGGTTTTTCAAGGACTTAGAACCCATTTAGATAATTAAATTTTCAGATTTTGGGTGACAAGATTAGGACCGTTGATCTATAGTGGAGATAGATTGCTTAAAATTTAAGTTGGGCCTTTAGGGCCGATTAATAAGGAAGCAAGAAAGTCCAATAGGCTATTATGGAAGGGTCCTTTGAGCCATTAAAATTAAGGACCCAAGATAAGATAAGATAAGGCCTTTACGCCGTTTAACTTAAGACCCAAGGAGAGGGCCACGCATGGGCCTGCTTTAAGGCCCATTAATTAATTTTTTAAAAAGGGAAATAAAGAAAAGAGAACATGGACTTAGCCAAGGAGAAAGAAAGAGAGAGAGAGAGAGAGATACAGGGGCTGACGAATGGGACGGACGAGGTTGGGTGTCGTACCTGGGATCCGATGGAGCTCGAGGCGGTCGGTCCCCTTTTGAGAAATGCTTCTGCTGGCTGCAACAAGGGTGTTAGGGTTTATCTAAGGAGAAGGTGTAGGGTGGTGCCTCAGGGAGCCAGAATGGATGTAGTGCTGCCACGTCGCCCGGCTATGGAAGTCTCTGGAGGGTCTTCGGAGTTTTGAAGGGTTTTGACCGCGGGTTTGATAGAAGGAGGGGTTTTAATCCCGCGCTGGGGGGGAGGCATGTGGAATGGTGACGTGGCATCCTTTGATGGCTATAGGGGGCAACACATGCTTTGAACTTGAAACCCGCCAGGCAGGTTTTAATGTGTACTGATGGCCCGGTGGTGGAGTTCTGTTTTGGACCTAAACGAAATATACGCCCAGCCATATCGAGTGGGCCGACCCATAGATCTGTCGACCCAGGTTTGTTGGGCTCTACGCATAGGTTGTGGACCGACCCGGAGACTCAGCTTGTATCCCATTATGAGGAAGAGGAGACCCGCGTTTCTATTTCAGATGGAGAGTTTGAAAAGTTTGGGAAGAGTAGCGATAGCGCGATGAAGGACCTCCGGTGGGGCAGAGACATCCCCCGAGAAGCCACTACGGTCTTTGGAGACGAGTCCGACTCGGGAAATGTTGTGCTAGAGATGGAGGTTCAAAGGGGATGCTAGCCGGACACGGTTACTGATGAGGTGAGAAGCCTGACGGTCGGGAGTTTGCAGTTACAACCTTGCCCAAATCCACCTGAGTTTGGACTTGCCCTGGAAGTTGATATGGCGGCGGAAATCGACCGGTTGATCGAAGTGGGGCGAAACCTTGGGATGTCGTTTAAGAGATCCCAGGCTGAGTTGCGGGAGGTGTTTAGATCTATTCTTACGTGCCGTCAGGATCTTAAGAGAAAGCGGCGGGGTGGGTCGCGGGAGCTTCCGCGGCTACAATGGGGTATGTCGGATGGGAGAAGGGTGGGGGGGCTGTAACCGTCTTCTTCCGGTTGGGCGGGCTTTGAATTGGTTTCGATTATAAGATGCTATCTTGGAATGTGAGAGGAAACTGTAATCGTCTGAAGCGGATGGAGGTTAAGCAGGCGATTGCAGCATTTAAACCAGTCATTGTTACCCTGCAAGAAACAAAGTGGGGAAGCTGTGACAGAAGGAAAGTCGTTTCGGTCTTGGGGGGGGCAGCTGGGATTGGGTCGGGGTCGATTCTATTGGTGCCTCCGGTGGAATTCTCGTGGCCCGGTCGTCGATTCTGTTTGATAAGGTGAATGAGGATTTGGGTTTTTTTCTGCCTCGGTGGTGCTTCAGGATAAAGTGTCGGGGAAGCTTTGGAATTTTGCGGGCATCTATGGCCTGGCGACTGACCGAGAGGGGGGATTTTTGGTTCTAGCTGAATGCTTTGGCTGCTCGATGGGAATTTCCCCTATGCATGGCTGGTGATTTTAATGTTATCCGGTGGGATTTTGAGAAGCAGGGTGGTCCTTCTAATCTTGGGGTCATGAGAGATTTCAACTCCTTCATTGCGGACTGGGGTTTATTTGATATCCCACTGATGGGGGCTTGATTTACGTGGTTCAGCCTACAGGATTCGCCGACTCTCAATAGGCTAGACAGATTCCTATGTTCTACCGATTGGCTTGACAGTGTTCCAGGGACCAAACTGGAAGCTTTCGCTCGTGCCATCTAGGATCATCGGCCTATTGTACTCACGTGCGAGTCCCGTGGAAACGGACCTTCTCCTTTTCGATTTGAAAACATGTGGTTATTGGATGAGATTTTTCGAGAAAAGGTTCAGGGCTGGTGGTTGGAACCGGTGTCGAATGGGTCGGCTGCTTACCGTTTCCTCTCTAAGCTTCGTCGGTTAAAGGATAGAATTAAGATTTGGAACAGAGATGAGTATAGAAGGGTGCAAGTTAGAAAGGAGAACTTGCTTTCGAAGCTGAAAATGCTAGACAATTTGGAGGAGACCAGAAACCTTGCGACTAATGAGAGGGAGGTTAGAATGCAAACAAAGGTGGAGTTCAAAGAGACATGTAGAGCCGAGGAAGTATTTTGGATGCAGAAAGCGAAAGCGCGGTGGTTTAAAGAGGGGGATGCCAACACGAAGTTTTTCCATGCAGTTGCAAATGGCCGCAATAAATCGAAGTATTTGGGGAGTATCATCGTGGATGGGGTGTCGTACTCGGGCCACAATCAGGTGCAAGATAAAATCGTTGACTTTTACGAACGACTATATACTGATGAGGGACTCCCGAGGCCGGGTTTGGATGAACTGCAGTTCACCTCTCTTTCGGAGGAGGTTAGTAGGGGGCTGGAGAGTACCTTTACGGAGGATGAAGTGTGGGCAACGATCAGATTTAGTGGCAGCAGTAAAGTGCCAGGGCTGGACGGGTTTACCATGGAATTCTACAATGCGTTCTGGGAGACCAGTAAGGTGGATCTGCTGGAAGTTTTCCATGAGTTTCACTCGACTGGCTTTATAGGGAGAGCTTTAAACTCTAGATTTATTACCCTCATTCCCAAGTTGCATGGGGCGGAGAATATCTCCGACTTCCGACCAATCAACCTGATTAATTGCATATACAAAATTATGTTGAGGGTGCTGGCCAACAGGCTTAAGTGGGTGATGGGCACTATCATTTCCGGCAATCAGGGGGCTTTCGTCTTAGGTAGACACCTAACGGATCTTGTGGCGGTGGCTAATGAGACCATTCACTCGGCATATGCACAACGTAGGCCGGTTGTGGTATGAAAGGTAGATATGGAGAAAGCATATGACCGGGTCAGCTGGGGGAATTTAGACTATATGTTGAGAAAGTTGGGGTTCGGTGCCATTTGGAGGAAGTGGATGAGCGGGTGTTATTCTTCCCCGTGGTTTTCGGTGTTGATTAATGACACGTCGGTTGGGTATTTTAAGAGTTCTAGGTGGCTCAGGCAGGGAGATCCCTTATCCCCTTTTCTATTTAATATGGTTGGGGAAGCATTATCCGAGCTGATCGGGCGTGCAAGGGACTTGGACATGCTTACTGGCATCCGGGTCGGAGAGCAGGGCAGATTCATCACGCACTTGCAGTATACGGACGATACTATCTTATTTGGGAAGGCTGATGGGACGGAAATCCGCGCTATGGCTGATGTGTTTTCGGTTTATGAGGCGGTGTCGGGGCAGCGAGTTAATCTCCTCAAATCTACTGTCTCTGGCATTGGTGTGGAGGGTGACTCCATGACCATCCTGGCTGGTTCGGTTGGGTGTGGTATTGAGGGGCTGCCTATTAGGTACCTAGGTTTGTCGCTCGGGATCAGAAAACCTACGAGCCACGATTGGCTCCCGGTTGTGCAGAGATTTGAGTAGTGCTTGTCGTCTTGGAAAGGAAGGTTATTGAGCAGTAGGGGAAGGCTAATCTTGGTTAAAGCGGTGCTCTCGTCGATTCCCATCTTCTTCATGTCCATGTTTAGATGTCCCGCTAAAATTCTGGATCGGCTGGAACGTATTCAAAGATCGTTTCTTTGGGAGGGGGCAGGTATGAACAGACGATATCATCTCCTCAACTAGGACACGTGCCAGCTACCTATCGCATGTGGCGGGTTGGGGATTCGAAGCCTTAAAAGGACTAATTTGGCGTTGGTTGGAAAGTCGATTTGGAGAGCGGGAAGGGAGGAGGAGAGGGGAAGTCTTCAGTGGCTTGTGTTGTCCGAAAAATATGGTTTATCCTGGGGGAGTTGGGAGATAGGTCTTTCAACCCACAGGGGTACCTCGCTGTGGTGGAGAGATATTTCCCGTGTTTGGGAGCCTTTGGCTAAAGGGGTGCGATACAGCTGGGGATGTGGTTCCCGTATTCGTTTCTGGGAGGACTCATGGCTGGAAGAGGGTCCGCTTAGGGTTGTTTACCCGAAAATCTATGCCCTTTCGTTTTGTATCTTTCGTCAGCGGGAGGAGTGTTTGGGATGTAGTCACCAGAAGGCGCCTCAAGGATAGCGAGGTGGGGACCTATTTGAATCTGCTGAGTAGGTTGTATGAGGCGTAGCAGAACAATCTACAGGCTGATCAAAGGGTGTGGGCCCTGACTCAGGATGGAAAGTTCAGTGTCAAAGCGCTATATTGTTGGCTGACGCGTCGTCCGCTAATCAGGTTCGAAGGTAAATGGCTGTGGAGTGAACCTATTCCTCTGAAGATCTGTTTCTTTGTTTAGGCGTTGCGCAAAGATAGAATACTGACCAAAGACCAGCTAATTCGGAGGGGTAATAACGTCCCAACTTCGTGTGTAATGTGCTCCGATGGGAGGAGTCCACTGCTCATCTCTTCCTTCATTGTCGTATGGCTGACGAGGTGTGGGAAGCCATTCTAAAAGCTTTTGGTATGTCCTGGACTATGCCTCAAACGCCTTATTTATTGCTGCTGAGCTGGCCTGCGGTGAAGGGGAAGGGGGAGGAAAGGGTGGTCTGGAGGGCGACGATGTTTGCCGTTCTATGGTGTTTATGTAGCGAGAGAAACTGCAGAATTTTCGAGGAGAAGACCAAACCTGTCGGAATGGTTATAAGGTCGGTCTTCGAGCTGGTTAGGTTTTGGGTCGCGCGTGGAGGGGAAGGGGATAGCTTTTGCAATTTCCTTTGGGACCCGGGTTAAGGGGGCAGTGCTCTCGAGGACCTGTGCGGTGTTGGTTTGTCGTTGTTTGTTGCTTGTTGCTTTTTTAATCATGAGTGTCGAGATTGTATTGGGATTCAGTGTCATGCTGGTTATTAATATAATCTTTATTACTGATCTAAAAAAATAAAAATAAAAAGAGAGTGGAAGTGGGGGCCAATTAGAGTAAGAGGAGTGGGGGCGTGGAGCCCCGTTATACATAATTATGGCATGTGCTATATTAGCATTCGATCATAATGCTTGTTATATTTATTTTATAATGTTGAATTTTATTCATAAAATAGTTTGGAATTATAGGTTCAGTTATATTATTAAATTTTCAGATTTTGGGTAACGAGATTAGGACCGTTGATCTTTAAGGGAGATAGATTGTTTAAAATTTAAGTTGGACCTTTAGGGCAAATTAATAAGCAATCATGAAAGTCCTTTAGGCTTATAAAATTTCTGGAAGGGGCCTTTGAGCCGTTAAAATTAAAGACCCAAGATAAGATAAGGCCTTTAGGCCATTTAACTGAAGACCCAAGGAAAGGGCCACACATGGGCCGACTTTAAGGCCCATAATTAATTTTTAAAAAGGGAAAAAAAGAAAAAGAGAATGTGGAGTTAGAGAAGGAGAAAGAAAGTGAGAAAGAGAATGGGCATGGAGGCCAATAAGAGTGAGAGAAGGAGTGGGGCGTGGAGCACCATTATAACAGTAAATAATAAAAGGGTCGTGGGAGTTACCCCACGCACCTTAAGAAGAAGAGAAAGGACAAAGAGAAAAGAAGATTTTGAGTAACTTTTAGCTTCGAGAATTTGAGGTTTTTTTAATCTTCCAGAATTTAAGGTCTTTGTTTGAGGTACCTTTCTACTTCTATAATTTGAGATTTTTCTTTGAAGAACTTTTGACTTCAAGAATTTGGTGTTCCATTGGTAAATTTCCAAGAAGACTTTCAAAGAGCCTTTCAAGATATTGAGAAGGCTTTTCTTCTTTTCAAGATTGGAATAGAGAAGAACTAAAGATTTGTATAATAGAGATTTCAAGAAAGCCCTTCAAGATCAAGATTTTCAAGATTCTCAAGGCTTTTCGAAATCAAGATTTTAATATTTCTCTAGAAGGTCTTTTCAAGGTTTATCAAAGCCCTTCAAACATTCAAGAAATCAATCGAGGAAATGTTGAAGAAATCAATCAAGAAAAGATAGAAATCAAGAACCCCAGGAGCCTATCAAGATCCTCAAGAATTCAAGAATTCAAGAAAAGAAATTTAGGAAGATCATAAGGTATGGAGAAATCATACTTTTCTTTATCGATGTGCCTAAAAACATCAAAATTTTATATTATTATGCTTATGGGAAATTAGGAGTATTATAATTTATGTGATTTTAAAAAAATTATGTGAACAAGAGATTTTAGGATTTTTTTCATAATCCTTTCTAAAGTTTTTTATTATTAGGATCATCTGAAATTAGGGATTTATGGGATTTAGAAAAATATGATTTTAGGGTGTTGCAATAATCTTTCCTAAAGTTTTGTGTTATTATTATGATCATGGAGAATTAATGATTTAGGGTCTTTTGTGAATAATCCCTTCTAAAGTTTTATATTTATAAGAAAATAAAGCATTTCAATTTTCATATTTATAAAAAAAAAAAACCCAAAGTAAATAGTTTCATGTCTAAAAACCACTTTCTACTTGATTGCTGTGAAAAATTATTTTAAGTGGTGTCTCTTCAAACCTGTTAGGGAAAAGAGATTTTTATTTTGAATCAAATATCTCATGAAATTAATTCTATTTTCAGCCATCTTATGATGAATTTTATTTTTGATTGAATTATTTTATGGGGATTAGACACCCAAGCCTTATTTGTTTATATAATTCAAATCACATTTCTTTTAGGAATTCATTATAGGATCAAACTTTAGAAACAAGAAAGCTCATACAAGTGTACTAGAATTGTGGGTGATTGGAATGATGTTATTGTTTTAGTATTTAAATTGTTGATAGGGATCATGCACAAATTATTAAATACGGTTCTGGAATTTTATTAATTCATCCAATTTTATGAATTATCGATGTTAAAAATTATTAGAAATCCTCATGCAATTTTTAGGTGATTCTTACATGCATTATTCAAATCATGTTAGAACTATTTTTCACAAGTTAATTAAATACTGAATTTTTAATTAACATAACGTTTATGATGTATAAAAAATTGAATACACAAGGTAAACATCAAAATACGAATTAAATTACTATGATTAATGATATAGAAACAAGCAATGACCAGAATTTACGTGAACCAAGATTAAAATATGACAATTAATTATATTCAAGAACTAATGCACGAAATATGAACATTTAAAAGATGAAGATAAAGTTCATGAAATTAATCAGTGAAACCCCGTACAAACAGGATCACTAAGTAATTCAAATTGATAGGATTAATCAGTGAAACACCATGCAAACAGGATCATTGAGTGGCTAACATTAAAGTGAGTGATCGTTACATGTACCCAGCCTGGATCCAGTGAGTTACTGAAATGAAGGGGGGTAATCGTCCTAGATTCGACGAGTGACTCAAAATTAATGCGAGCAATCATTGTTGAACCAGTGAGTGTCCTTAAAGACTAAGGTAACTAATCATTAAAATAATGAGTGTCAATAACATAGATGAAGATCATGATAAATGAAAGAAGAACGAAAAGATGAATGAAAAGAAGATTGAAAGAATGAACTAAAAGAGACTGAAGCAAGGATCAAAATTTCAGCCGAAATGACTGAAATTTCGGCCAAAATTATTGGCTTCAGTCCCCACCGAAACAGTAATATGGGACCGAAATTTCGTCATTGTTTGTATGGGATTGAAATTATCGGCCGAGAATTAAATTTTCGGCCGAAATTTTGGTTCAAATTTTCGGTTTCAGTCCCCTCCGAAACAGAAATGAATTTTGATCCTTGGACTAAAGGATGAGAAAACGAAACCATGATTAGTACTACGTTAAATGCCATGAATGTTGTAGCTTCAATGTTTATTCAATGATTCCATTATTTATGTGAATCTTATTACATATGTATGCATACATTACAACTTTTGATGCTTGTAGACAGAAGATTGGATTAGTATGTCTGGTTCATACTGGGTTTATCTCACACCCTATCTTCGGGTAGCCAGTGAAAACAGATAATGACAAGGATGAAGCAACAGTAAAAGCGAATGTTAAGGTAGACTTGGACGAGGAAGGCTTTGAAGCCTAAAAGTTTAATGAGCAGATAGTTAGAAGGAGTTTAGTAGTTAGCATTTTACTTTTCAAGTTCATAATATTAATGGTTATGGAAAGTTTCGAATTATGGATAATTATGGATGTTTAAATGGAGGAATGTATAGACTTTCATTATGAGATTTTAAATTGATAGTTCAATCATGTTATGTTCTTTTTATTTATGTCATGTGTTTCTTATTTGCTCTTTCAATAATTATGATTATTGTTTAGATGCATTCATTAGTGCGACCCACACGCATACAGTAAAAAGTAATAAAAAAAAATCGTTAGTTAAATTAGATTAATCACTGGAATAGACTTAGTTTAAAAACAAGAGAATTGAATCTAAGTTGTTGCGTAAAGTGGATCATTACTTATATTATATTAAGAATCTAAGAGGGATGAATATATAGTGTGATGTTTCTAAGTTGGAAAATTGATCCGGTGTAAAGATTTGGGGACGTCACAATTTATAAGTGCAGGATCAAGATCTAACCCCAACCCATACTTAACCTGAAATCCTAAATAGATCTACCTATATTACTTTGGACCTGAGTCACCGAACCATTAATAAATGACCATTAATAAATGGGGCAGGTTGGGATTGGACCTTTGCCCAAGTGGTGATGCCCTCAAGCGTGTAGCGTTGAGTTCGGGGATTCAAATCCCATGCTTACCTATAAAAAAAAAATGGGGCAGGTTTAGGTCCAAAATTTAAATCCGATTATTAAATGAGCAGGTAACCCATTTGCAAACCTACGAGCAGAGTATTATGCAATCCAAGAGTCCCACTTTGATTAAAGGGAATTTTATAGGATAACGACAAGATCGACCACCTTATATGGTGTGAAAAGTTGATCTCTAAAAAAAGTGACAAGAAAATAAGAGTGAATCCAGTTGAATACATATGTTAAGAAGGGTGACTGCAGTAATAAGAAGGATAAATTTAGGAATGAGTATATAAGAGGCAATTTGAGAGTGACACCTATGCAGTTGAGATGCAATGTTAAGATAGATGAGTGGAGTAACAAGAAGGATAAATTTAGAAGTGAGTATATAAGGGACAATTTGAGAGTGTCACCTATAAGGAGGAAATAACGGCATGTCATTTGCAATTGTTTGGCCATGTCCTCAGAGGCCAGAAAACAGACCATGTAAAAAGAATTGAGAAGTTATAAGTATAAGGAAGTAGGAGAAGAGGAAGACCTATTGGATAGTAGGGAGAAGTGGCATGAAAGACCGGAGACTTACAAAGGATGTGTTTGGCATAGCTCTTTGCTAGCTCCTTGCAGGGCAGGGTTTACCTGCTTTAGTAGATTCCCTTTCTCTTTGCTAAATCCCTGCTACCTGCATTAACAGGCCCCCCTCCTCCTTGCTAACTCCATGCATATCAGGATATACCTGCTCTAGCAGTTCTCCCTTATTCCCTGCTCACTCCTTGTCAGAGCAGATTTTATTTGCTCTGGCTGGGAGTTAGTAGAGAGCAGGGAGGTAACTGCTAGAGCACGTAAATCCTGCTTTGTAGGGAGTTAGCATGAAGAAGGGGAGCTTGCTAAAGCAAGTATATCCAGTTATGGAAGGGAGTTGACAAAGAGCTATGCCAAATGCAGCCAAGGAGTTTACTAATTTAGCACTTAACAGAAATCAGTGGCGAAATAGGACTCACAAATCCTACAGCAAATAGATGGGATATGGCTATGACGATGATGATAGGAGATCTTGTATCATGATTGCAATCATTGTGTAAGGAGAACTAACCTCCAAATCATTATAGACCTTAAATGTCCTAACTTGTAGTGAGTCAGGACAACTCACAAGCATGGCTTGCACAAGTAAAGATGAATATTGTTTGTGGAGTACTATATTCTCTGCCGTGGAAGTGTACCCCACATCCACGTGTGAATAGTGTGCTTGGATGGGATCATCACAATATCACTCACACACACCACTAAAGGGGGCTTTTAATGGTTTTTTAATGCAGACCCATAGACTACATAGACACAGTTTGCATTAATCCTTTTACCTGAGAATTTAACAGCCTTTTATAAATAATAATCAGGGTGTTTTGTCTAACCAAAGAGGGATGAAACTATAAGCACACACCTTGATGTATTGTGCATCTAGTTGGTTTTTTGAGAAGCTCTGTAGATGTCAACACGAGATTCACAACTAGGTTCAAATTTCTTTGCCTTGTGTGACCGTCAATTCATTCGGTTTATTGGACAATTTGAAGGTTCGCAAGCTAATTTGAAAAGTTTTAATTGTGTTTTGAGTTTTGACCATGTTTCTACATTATATTATATGATAAAGTATTCTGAAAAATGATTTCAGATTATTTTCCGATTGCCTAATCTAAATTCAATAAACAAGGTTGTAGGGAATTTCTCGACATCAACAAGGGAAATTTGTTATCTCATGAGATTGATTTGGTTTTTTAAAGGACGGGATGCAATAATATGCTTGACATAAGTATTTATGTACTCTAGATGATATAAAGTTACATAGAGCAAGTATTTACTCTAGGTGATATGAAGTTTTATAGGAGTAAACATCACTAAACGATATTTGAGGGTAACACCTAATATTTCTCTTATTTTACTCCCATCCCATCCCTAAATCTAATCCTACCTCACTTAGGAGTCCAAACTCCTTTATAAATAAGGAGTGTTGGATGTCCAAGGTACTTGCTTTTGGATATGTATTAATAATAGATATCAAAACTTTGATTATAAGGCTTTCACTTCATGCAATGATTGCAATCATCTTCATGAGATGGATTAAGGCCTTGGAGGTATAATCTCTAAACTAGTGGTTTTATTTTTGCATGAAATAAATAGTAATCAAATCAAACAGAAAGAAACGTATGTCAAATTTGGAAAGATAATACTAATGATTAATGTAATATATAATTCAATGTATAAACTCCCAAGTTATCAAAACCATAAATAGCAAACTATAAAAACTTCAAATTCCTGATCCGGAAAACATTAGATTGAAAGAACGGTCTAATCCAATATTCAATGAAAAGTAGATAAAAAGGATAGCTTTTGAATTAGTAAATTAATGATATACAAAACTGGAAGAGAATAATATTTATATACCATTACAAGCAGCATTGATAAGAGGTGAGACGTCAGCCCAGACGGTCCCTTCTCCCGAAGAAATCAAGGGATTGAATTGACCATCCCCTCTTCTTTCCGCCATATCCTCAATCACTGTTGCTGCTGCTGCTGTTTGCCACTGTTTTTAAAATCTAGAATGGAAAGGAATCCAGCAAGAATCTTCTACGCCATTGGAAACTCTTCACCAATGCCACCTCTACACCGCATGATAACATATATGGAGATACAATATACCAGGTTTTTACAGGTAGCTGCCAGAGAACCTTTTCACATGTTAGGGCATCTATCTTAGAATGGGTACATTTATCTTCCTACTAGCAGCGACCATAGCAACCGACTTCGCCAAATTTTTGAAAAAATCGTGATTAAATCGCAAGTTTAAAGTTTACCGATTAAATTGCACATTAACCACAATTTTAAAGAAATTGACTTTCTGGAAATGATCACAAAAAATATGTGATTAATTTGTGACTTTTCAATATTCATACTTTTTACTCTTATTATTTTTTAATTTAGTTTTTTCCCAACCTTTCCTGAACTATCCAATTTTTTTGTGAATTTTTCTCTTGCCAAATTACTCTCAAACCCCGACTTGGTGACTATGGTGGTGAAAACTGCCCAGATATGGGTCAGGCCCGGCCAAGGTACACCCACGCCCTGCCCAGTACATAGGGCCCTCAACAAACCGAGCCAGCTCGAGAGCTCGCTCAGCTTAACTCGAAAAATGCAAGCTCGCAGGTACCTTGAGCTTGGCTCTCGAGATGAGCCAAGCTATGAGTTAAGAGCTCGTTTGCAAATGAGCCGACCATGAGCTGGGTAGTCAATAGCTCGGTTGGACTCATTATATAATATTCTTTATAAATATTTCTATATATAAGATTTTAATTTAACTATATCACTAAAATATCCTAAAAATTAATCGTTAGAAGTTTTTAATGGTTAAGGGTTTAGGATATTTTAGTAAACTAACAACAAAAAATTATAATCTACCTATAAATTCTTAAATCTATCGACCCAAACCCCAATCGCTAACTCTCATCTCCTCTCTACAACTCTCGTCATGCTAATTTGCTATGAAATGAAATACTTTGATTTGATACTTTTAGTTAGAGGACAAGAAGTTTTAACTATTTAGATATATAAAAATTAAAGTAATAAAAAAATATAACAAGAAATAAATCTAAACAATAAAAAAATATTATAGCATATTACTAGGCTCAAAATTGGCTCGAGCTCAATAGAGCCGAGCTAGAGCAAAGTAGTATTAGGCTCGAATATAAAAGAGCCGATCTCAAGCTGACCCTGGCTCCGCTCGAACTCGGCTAGTTGAGAGCCCTACCGGTACATAATGCCTCACGCCCGACCCCAAACCGCTTATATAGTGCCTTATGCCCGAGCCCATTGTCAAACCAAAATGGGCTGGGAATATGAAGCCAATGCCCAATTCAACACTTTTTTTATCAAAGTGTGGGCCTGGCTCGTTCTGTTTATAAAAATCATGAAAACCTAAAAAGTCCTTTTGAAAAAAATTCTTAAAAAACCAAAGGAACTTAAAACCTACAAGTTTAAAAAAAAATTTCAAAAAATCTCAAACAAGAGTTGAAATGAATTTATTCGTTGATGCGACATAGTTTCATGTGGAAATGAAATTTATGTTGTTCAATTAGGCCTTCTGGGAAATGATTTCCATTGGAAACTGATTTCTCCCGCTTGATTAGTCTATTTGGAGAAGGTATTTTGTCCAAACAACAAAAATATAGACCTTACCATCATTTGAAAGAAAGCTTTTTTAACTAAATTGGTGTTGAAATGACAAAAAAAATCCCTTATTGTGTTGGTGATAAAATCAATTTCAACCACCTAAACGGCTTAATTGATTTCCATCTAAAATGGCTTGGTGTATGGAAATTGAGTTTCTCCATGGGGCCCACTTAATTTCCTTTCCATCTCCTTATATTTTTATCAAATAATAACATATGGAAATTGAATTGAATTTCCACCAATATTTGACATTTCCAAGTTATCAAATGGGGCCTAAGAAAAGAGCTAATTACCTAAACAACACCAAGGTTAATTATAGTTAGGTCTCTGTTTTATAATCAGAGATGCAGAATGAAAACATATTTACTTGAAATCATTTAATAAAAAACTTTAAACAAAAAATACAAATGTATGAAATGTTCAAAATATCGTAAAGAAAACAAGCTTGAAAACCCTAAAATCTTTAATTACCATTCTTAAAATCATTGTATAATTCTTATTTTCACACGAATAAATAAATAAACTAAGAAAACACCTAAATCAAATTTATAAAATAAATTTCAAACATTAAATCCTGATACAACCAACTCTGGTATTTGTAAAAACCCTAATGCTATGTTTAGGAACAAGTATTTCGATTTAGAGATTTCAAATTCAAGTATTTCAAATTTAGGCATTTCAAATTCAGAATTTGAAATATTTGGATTTGCAAATCTCTTGTTTGGATGTTTAAGCATTGCCGTAGGATTTGGCCCAAGGATTTATAGATACTTCATTTGGCTAATTTTTTTATAAAAAGAATTTATATTTCATTGGTTTCCTTCATTCTATGTAGGGGTGGAAGTTCGGTGAGCCGAACCAAAATCGAAACTGGAAATTTCAGTTTCGGTGTCAATTCACCTAAACACCGAACCGGAACAGAAATGTTTTGAGTTCGGTTAACCAAACTCCCCACCCCTTGAACCGAAACAGAACCAAATCTATTTTCGGTTTTTTCCTTTTTTCGGTTCCTCAGCTTAGGGTCAGTTTTCTTTCCCTACTCAACCGGTTTTCAGTTTTTGGCACCCAAAATTGAAACCGAACCGATCCATCGATTTCGGTTTGGTTTCGGTTCGGTTTCATCAATTTTTGGTTTTTTTTTCCACCCGATTCTATGTAAGGATACCAACGTGTCGGGGCAAAATTTTGGTTGCCTAATAGGCCAAAATGACAAATGCCCGACGGACCCGACCCGACTAGATGGTGCACTCTACCCGACCCAGTAAAAAAACTACATATTTTCTACCTTTTATGCATAAATTATTGGATTTACCAGACCCGAAAGTCGGGCCGGATGTTTTATGCCCGACTCGACACGACGGGTCAAGTTTATGTAACCAACCCACGTAAACTATCGGGTTGAGTCAGGCCTAAATTTTAACTGCCTAATGGGAAATCGACATATGCCTAACCTAGCCCAATGGTGCAGCCAACTATGCCCAACCAGACCCAATGCCCGATCCGAAAACCCAACCCAACCAAGTTAACAACCCCCTATTTTCGTTGATATTATATAAAATATTGAATCAAGTCGACCCAACCCAACGCAACCGAACACGCAGGTCGTGCCAGATGCCTCATGCCCAACCCAACCAGATCGGTCAAGCTTAAAAACACTCGGCTCAGGCGGGTCGAGTATCAGGTCGAATCGTACCTATGAAAGCACTGGGTAACAACTTTTTATTCACTAAACATAGTCAATTATATGCTGGTGTAAGATTTGGATTTTCAAATAACACCTAGGAGGTGTTATTTACAAATCCACTTTTTTACAATACAGACACGAATTTCTAAATTCCGGTGGATTTACCCAATCCAAACACAAAAAGGTGGAACCAAACGGTGGATTTGGATTTAGGAGATCCAAATCCAAATCCCCACATCCAAATCCACGTTCCCAAACGCAGCCTAATGTAAAAGAACCTGAAACCTCAACAAGTGAAAAAAATACCTAATCTTCAAATCGTACGATTTAATGATCGAACGAAAACGAAAACGAAAAAATAAAAAATATGTTTTAAACACTTTTTGCGAAGGAAACTAAGAAACAAAACTGAGAAATAAGAAAAAAACAGATCAAAACAAACATTTTAAAATATTATTTTAGCAAATGAAAGGATTTAATCGACAGATAGATACATAGAGAGAGAACTGACCGAGATCGCCAACTTCAGCTGTGCAAGTGTGGGGGTGTTGGTGGATGATCACTATAAACCCCGACGACGATGGGGTTTAAGAGGGGAGGATTCTTAGATTGGCTAGTCTATGACTTCTTAGTAACTGCGTTTACAAAAGCTGCATTCTTTTCTTGTGTGAGAAAATTTTACGAAAAATAAATGTCTTTTTTCTATAGCATTGTTACTTTCACACCCATTTTTGTTACTGCCACATCTGTTAAACAAAGAAAATACCATTTTATAAAAAATTAAAAAAAACAAAACAAACAAAGAAACTATCAGTAAATGCTTTGAATCAAATCTGACCTTCTAGATCATTTATCGGTCCCAATAGATCCCCACAATAGATCTTGAGAGCATGAACTTACCACATAGGGTTAAATTTTGATTCCACATGGCATGCATCTCAAAAAATAAACATTTTTTTTTCAAAAGTTGTTTGTATTATATAGAAAGCTAAATTAGTGCCTCGGAAAGACAGATAAAAACACTAGTTAACACCACAGATATTGCTATTTGGAAAACCAAACTTCCCAGAGAAAACCATGATAGGTATCTGGGTAAACGAAGAAAACCCTTAAGGGGAAAACCTACGTTAGGAGGAAACCAAAAGATCCGAAAGAAAACCTCCACAAAGTACAAAAGGCACAAGCACCCCATGCCAAAGAGAAACCCGAAAGACTAGTGCCCAAACCTAATTACATAATATTCAAAAAAGAAGTAAGTTGCTCTGCTTGAAATCTTCGGAGATTGAAGATGGAGATACTTTCGATACCTTCAGCTACTGCCCAAGAGCAAATTGAAATGATGCAATCGCGAAAGAGGGAGTCTTCATTAAAGATTTTGTTCTTGCACCTGATGTTATTTCTAACTAGCCAAATATTCCAGAATATCAAAAAATGGAAATAACCTCTATTCCATTTTTTAAGCCTCACGAAAGGATAGATCTCTCGATTTAAAACCATATCAGTAACATCAGCTTGAACACAAGAGACCAAAAGCTTTGAAGTACCTACCCCAAATCGGCTAGACCTTAGCACGGTGGAGGAATAAGTGATTGGTATCTTCATCTTCACTATTGCAAAAGAAGCATCTCTGGCTGATATTCATACCTCTTTTATTGAGTTTAGAGATCGTAACGATCTTATTCCAAAGGAGTGACCAAAGGAAAAAAGTAACCTTCGTGAGAATTTTGGGTTTCTAGATAAAGCACCAATTGAGTTTAGGATAATTGGAGTTGAGTATTCTAAATGCATATTTGACCTACAAAGGAGTCGCTGCTTTTAGTAGTCCATATGCGCTTGTCGACCTGATTAGGCTTGAATCTGAAGTTTTGAAGGATGATGATGAGATTATAGTATTCTTCAATTTTCACATCAGTACGACGTCTTTTGAAATTGATGGACCAACATCCATTAAAGGAAAAGGCTTCTTGAATTGTAACTCTCAAATGAAAAGTGATGGCATATAAATTAGAGAATTTAAAATTAAAAGAACGATCAAGATTTTCTCATTTTTTAGTCCATAGATATACATTTTTGCCGATACCGATTGTATAATAAATATTTTTCATGAAATCTTCGTGAACTGTCAAAATACCATTCCACCACCGAGAGGAATTTTGATATTTGGAATTTGCAATATTCCATCCGTCATCGCTAACACGATATTTTTTTATTACTAGGTCTTTCCACTGGCTTGGCTTATCGTCACCGAGTCGCTACCACCATTTCGAGTTTTTTTGAGATGTGTGCCACGTGGAAATCAACAGGTCACTGTCTAATGGTAAGCCAATGATCTCAAGATCTATTTTGTGGAAGATTCGGACTAAAAACAATCGTTGTCGTCTAATTCATAGCAGTCAACAATACTTTCAAGTGGTGTGGAAGTAGCAAAAATGGGTGCATGGCAATAACAATGCTCTTTTTTTTTTTTTTTTTTTTGTTTTACCTCGTCATGTTATTAAAAAATATGGTTTAAGGTCTCTAGTCAAAGAGCTATCAACAGATTGGGTCAATCTGATACGGACACGACATTTCATCAGGTCAGGCACATATACGTTAGGTCGGGTCGAGCATGAGACATCTGACCCGACCTTCAAATAGGATCGGTTTGGGCATGAAACATCCGACCCGACCTTCAGACCGGGTCTTCTAAGAGGTTCGGTTGGGCATATGTCATTTGCTCATTGGGCAGCCAAAATTTTGACCCAACCTAACTCGACTTGACCCATAGATAGCACTATGAGAAAAGACCTAATTACCTAAAAGCTTGCAATTGTCCCCCTTATAAGGCCAAAGGTTTAAATATTTAGGTAACCAATTTCATGGTAATCTTACCCTAGCCGAAAGGTAATCTCACCATTGACTACTTTGAATTAGACTATGAAGATCAATTTTCCCCATTTTGTTTTTGTCAAGACTCATACTCGATCCCATATGATATGATATTGTCCGGTTCTGCCACATTAGGCTCCCCGATTTTAAAACGAATCATATCTGAAAGGAAATGATCTCACTTATAATCAGTGGCGGACCCATTTAAGGCCTAGCATGGGCAGATGCCCATGGTGACTTAAAACAAAAATATAGTACGTTTAAAAGAAAAATAAAATAAAATTAGGTTACCAATAAAACAATATGAAGATCCGACCATCTGATAGGGGCACCATAATCTGAAGATCTATTGTGTGGAAGATTAGGACAAAAAATGATCTTCATCATCCGATTCATGATAGTCAACAGGTTTAAACATGTTTTTTATTCACAGAAAAATGGGAGGAAATAACTCCTTCGCACGGGAGAGATTTCTCTCACAAGAGGCTTTGCTATTTTGTGTTTAAGAACACTCAAGTAGGATGCATAGGCTCTAATAAAATTAATCAAAAGTAAAACCTTATACCAAAGAAGGTTTGAACCTAGAACCTATGGGTCATAAACTGCTAATTCAACCGCTAAAGTGGTTTAGTTGACTATGTATAGAAATAAAAACTTTAATCCATATATAATATTTGAAAATCAAAATGATGTCATGCATTCTACAAAGGTTGGCGTTATTTGCACCCATTTTTCCTGTAAATAACACATGCATTTTCACCATAAAAAATTGTTGATTGCCTTGAATTAGACGATCCAGATCGCTTTTTCGTCCCAATCTTCCACACAAAAGATCTTGAGAGCATGGTGTACCTATCAGACGGTTAGATCATGATTCCACGTGGCACACATCCTTGGGACTGGCCCTTGGAGCTATTATGGTTTATTTTGTTGTTAATATAAGTAAGCCCTATTTCGGAATCTCGACATAGGCCACCAAAACCTCAGGACTGAAGCTGGACACTTGTCTTTTTTTTAATATTCAAGGAAGCACGTAATGATTTTAGTTGCCAATGATTTCAATGAGACACGTTGTTTTGTAAGCGAAATTGAAATATATTTTATATTTTTATATTTTTTAGTTTTAAATATTAATTAATGTTATGTCCCCCATAAAGGAAAATCTTGGGTCCGCCACTACTCATAACTCAGGATCATGACTAGTTTGCAACCAATGTGGGACTAAGACATCCCATGAGGTGAGAACAGAGCATCTTATTAAGCAAGAAACAGGGTCACAATCCTGAGGCCTCTGCCCCTCTTTAGAGCCTCTACTCATCTCTTCCACTTGATAAATTTATGACAACCCAGACCCGACCTTGTATGATATTGTTCGATTTTGTCACACTAGGCTCCCTGATTTTAAAACGCGTCATATCTGGAGGGGAAGGGACTCACTTATAGCCCAAGATCATGAAGAGTTTGTAACTACTGTGGGACTAAGGCCTCGTTCGGCAGTTTATGAGCATTCCCGAGAAAAGCTCAGAAAATGAGCACCTCTGTTTCTGTGTAGAAACTTAAAATTCGAAGAAAATCATTTGCCTTGCGAACGTTCTTGAGTTACCCAGAAACTCATTTCCCTACTGTTTCTGACATTTTCTTGGGTTCTTCAGTTTCTCAAGAAAATGTCAGAAACTGCAATGTCTTCTTCCGCATGCTACAATTGCACGTATTTATCTTGTTCATTGAAGCGGTTATAGTGATTGGATGATCGCCTGTCACTCCCCCAGCCCCTAGCCTCACACACCAGGCGGCTTTAATGCCACGCACGTTTCGATCCACGAGCCAGGTCGACGCGACACACCTCAATTTTCGGTGTTAAATATCAAAAAATTTCTCCCAAATCGAAGGGAAAAACAAAGTTAATTTATTGCAAAAAATCCTATTTTCTTACCTTGATCAATTTTCAACTTCGATCATTCACTTATTAGGAAAACATGAGTTCCTTCAAAAAAATTTACTTGTTGCAAAAAGACAAGTTAAAATAAAAGTATGAGAGGTTTCAATCAAAATACTTTTAAAGTCCAATATTTACAATGAGACCAATGATTTTATAAAATGATAAACCAAACTGGTCTTAAATAAAATTAAATCAACTGTACAAAGTCAAAATCTAGTGTAAGTGTCACATGGTCCGTCCACATATGTGTTGAGTCCTTCTAAATCTTTACCCGGCTGCTCCGTCTAGCTTTGACTGAGCGACGTAAGTAGTGAAACTTAATAAAGTATTAGCTAGATTCATCAATGCATTTCTAGTAAATTCTCATAATTCAGTCATCAATTTTCTAGCTGATCAATATCACACTATCCTTATATCTCAGTTCTAAATCTATCAATCTATCCATCAATGACTCATTAGGCACTACTGAGACAATGACGATATTATTCAAGGATTCATTCGATACAAAGTGGTCATTCAATTTCTCAAATTCAAGACATGTGTAATCATAAATTCCAATTACCAATATCAATAAAGCAATGTCAAGTTCGATTTCCAACCATCTATTCTATAAATACAAATTCTACAAATATCAATAGTAACATATCAAATTCAAATACTAATCTACCATTAAAACAATGTCATCAAGAAGTATCAAGTTGCTTCATTGCAATTTAATCATAGTTTGTTCATTTAACTTATTGTGCAGATATGTTATCACAAAATTAACATGATTAGGTAACTAATTTAATGCAGTTAGTTTGTTCATTTATTAATAACTTTTAAATTATTTCGGTGGATACCAAACACCAACTATGATCCAAGATTCAAGATTCAGATGCCAATGTTGCGCAGCCAAAGGCTGACACTCTCCGCCATTTAGTCAATTAAGAAAATGATCAATAACCCTGTTGGTCTAATGAGACTCAATCCTCAGCTGACATTTCAAACTCGTCTAAATATGAGTCTCTCATAATGCTCATTCACAAGAATAGTGGTCAACTATGTGAGGTTTTCAAGTTCAAGATAGTATTATCTTTCTACTTTCAAAGCTTCAAGATTCGTTATCAAATAGTTACTGTTTAGAATTCAATATTCAAAATTTTCATATTCAAAGTTCCATATTCAAGTATAATTCTTTTAGAAGTCCCATAATCAAATTCCAGATCAAAATCCTGTTTGCGGGTTCAGATTCAATTACCCATTGCAGGTTCAAGTTCAAGTTTAAAATCTCATTTCGAGTTCAAAATTCAAGTATGCTTCTTCTCAGAAGTTTCAATTCAAACTCCCATTTCGGGCTCAAAATTAAAGTATACTTCTTAGAAGTTCAAGTTCAAGATCCCATTTCGGGTTCAAAATTCAAGTAAACTTCTTCTTAGAAGTTCTAGTTCAAGATCTCA
The DNA here is from genome assembly GCA_021018995.1 of Chloranthus sessilifolius. NCBI lineage: Eukaryota > Viridiplantae > Streptophyta > Magnoliopsida > Chloranthales > Chloranthaceae > Chloranthus > Chloranthus sessilifolius. The sequence continues at coordinate 91,550,157 of CM037584.1, read as the reverse complement.
TTTCAGGTTTAAAAATCAAGTATACTTATTAGAAGTGTCAGTTCAAGATCCCATTTCGGGTTCAAAATTCAAGTATACTTCTTAGAAGTTTTAGTTCAAAATCCCATTTCGGGTTCAAATTCAAAGTTAAAATTTGGTATTTCATGTTTCATATTCAAGATTCAATATTCAAATAACCCATACACAGGGGTTCATATTCAAAGTTCACATTACATCAAATATTTAACGATTCAATCAATCTTCGAATTCAATCTCAATCTATATCAAAAATCAATAATTCAATCGGTGTCGGGTTTCAATACGAGTTCTATCAAACATCGGTTGCAAATAAAATAATGGATTCATATCAAATACTACTTTCATCAAATATCGGTTTCCAATCAAATATCGGATTCCAATTAAATATCGGCTTCTCATCAAATACATGCTTTAATAAATATTGGTTTCAAATCAAATACGGGTTTCGTCAAATATGGGTTTCGTCAGATATCGGTTTCAAATCAAATACGAGTTTCGTCAAATGTCGGTTTCAAATCATATATGGGTTTCGTCAAATATCGGTTTCAAATCAAATACGGGTTTAGTTAAGTATCAATTTCAAATCAAATACGAGTTTCGTCAAATATCAGTTTCAAATCAAATACGAGTTTCGTTAAATATCGGTTTCAAATCAAATACAGGTTTCGTCAGGTATCGGTTTCAAATGAAATACGGGTTTTAAATACAACAATTCAACTATTCAGTCAAATGTCAGGTCCAATTCAGTTAGTCCAAATTCTCGGATCTATCACATTAACTATTGTAAATATTTTTATCTCATATACATAATGGGATCGCTAGGCATACTGATTTTCTGAATCAATTTACATTATACTTAGTTTTGCTGTAATTCAGAGTCCATCAGGAACATACATTTCATAAGTAATTCACTAGAATTATGGAAGAGGTCTATCTCTCCAATTGTTTCAAACAAAATCATTAAGGCAGAGTCAATGCCAGTTACTAGTTCCACATAGCTAATGTGTAACTATGTCTTCCACCAATATGGGTTATTGGTGGTCTATTTAAGGTTATCTATCTTAGAATTGGTCAAGGTTTGATCGAGATTTTAATATAACAAAACTCATTCTCCTATCTCATATATAGTACTTTTAATTTATCAATTTAAGGTACAGATTTGGCGGGTGTCCATTTCAATTTTGACTGGGTATCGTTAATCGAGGTAGACCAGTTTATAAATCAAGGCCTGGAAGTCCTAATAGTTCTTTACTTATGTCGGGCCCCTTGTTGGGTCCATTGGTCGGGTCACTTTTGGGTTCTCACGTCCAAATTAGTATTAAGATTTCGAGAGAGTATAGTATAGAACTCTCTTATATTTTCATAGGTGTCCATAACAAATGAACCAACTTATTAAAGAGGATATCGTATCCTCAATAGGTTCATTATCGTCCATTTGGGCCTCATGAGCTGGGCCAAATAGGATCTTATTGACAATCAGTTTGGGTCTTTAAGATGTCTTCACATTTTTTATGTGGGTGCATTTAGTCTTTAGTGGGCGCCGTTAGTAATGACCCACAAGGCTTCAGAATGGGGACATCAGGTCCCAACAATTTTATTAATTGTCTTGGACCTCTTATATCTGGCCATTCTGGCCCGACATTGGAAGGGGATTCGGTTTCCTAAGAAGTTCATATTTTAGGCGTAGGTGCTTCAAAATTTTGAGGGGTGCCAATAACAGTGACCCACTCAATTTCTAACCAAGGACATTAGGTCCTATAAGATATCTTGACTTATTGGCTTAGACCCATGGGTCTAGCCGTATCAGATTTCTACACCGTAATCGGTCTAATTGCAGGAATTCAAGTTTTTGATCCTCTACGGGTCTAGTCTCGATTGGTCAAACTCATGGTCAAGCATCTGAGGTTTAATCAAGGGTCATAAGTGGTTATTGAGACCAAAGCAGTGATCATCGGTGATCTTTGTACCATGGGACTCGAGGGAAAGTCAAGGTTTTGACTCTATCCCTTCAAACTAACTATTTCACTAAGGACCCTTAGTCGGTAATCAGGTCGCTGTTTTTAGCTCCGATTGAGTTTTCTGACGATTCAAAAACTCAGTGAAAGAGGACTGGGATCCTCATCTTTCATAAGTAATGACACTAAAAAATAAGATCAAACGTGATCGTGGCTATCAATTTACTGAAACTAGTTTTTGACCAATTCGTATATCAGGATAGATTTCCAGGTTTCCGGTAATCGGGTCGTAACTTTCATCTCCGATGATGAAATGAAGTGAATTAGGGCTTGTTGGAAAGCTTTTCAAGTTATCTATGCTTTTTTTATATATTTATTATACTAGAAATTTCTAGATCATGATGGAATCATGGCCATCTGATCGGATGTCCAGCAGTGGTCATAGTGTGTGCCACTTGACATAATCCCATACCCTTATTTTTCGAGTTTTCTATCCGTTTAAACCAATCGAATCGGAGGTCAAATATCCAGGTGAAATAAATATTTTATATGTTTATTTTCCCAGAATTTTATAGAATTCTTGGGGTCACCATTGCCCATGAATTGCTAGCTCCAAACTGGGTCATTTTTCAGCCATATTGGCCTTTGAGCCTTCTAAGAGTCGATCTTTGACTCGGTCAACTAAGGTGAACCATCTTTGTTATAAGTAATCAGTGACCATTTAACCTTATTTGTGATCATCAGTAGTCACAACATCATGAGATTTAAGGAGAAAGTAAGATTTTGACTTAGTTCATTTTATAAATTTCAGGTAAGGGCATCAGACCCTTGTCGGTAATCAGGCTGCCATGTTTAATTCCAATTGAATTTTGAAGTGATTCCAAAACCCAGTGAAAGATAACTGATAGGACCATCTTTTACAAATGATGACACTCAAAATTTCGATCATGATTGATCAGGGTCATTGATTTATAGAACGTGTTTTTAATTCAATTGGTCATGAGATCATATTTTAAGGCTTCAGATCATTGGCCATAACTTTCGTTGCCGATGTCCGAATTGGGAGAGTGAGAGCTCGTTGGAAATCTCTAATAATTCTCTACGATATTTATATACATTAGAATTGCTAAATTTATTGGGATGATGATGGAAATAGGGCCATTTTATCAATTGTCTGATTATAGCCACTAGATGTGCCACATATAATGGATTTCATTATTCTCAAACTCTAGATTTTCTACCAGTCAAACAACATCGAATTAAGGTCTAAAATTTTATACAATGATCATACACTAATAAATCTCCATCTTAGAATTTTTACAAAATTTTTGAATAATTATAAAATAAGAAATCCACGGGTTTAATCTCAGCCAGATTTTTGGTACTCTGTACTAGACAGATTTGTATAGTTCCACCTCGGAATTTGTGTCGATCAGACCATGATGAATCAGAGGCTTAAAGTTTTCATATTTGATCTACACTCATCTATACACTTCCTTGAATTTTTCTAAAAGTTTTCTAAGTCTAGACAATGGTCAAATCGTGACTGCAAAAATCAGTCAAAATACATATATATATATAACATAAATCAATTCATCAAAATTACTCCTAGATCACACACCATTCAAATCAATCATGAAAGATCATTAATATTCTATGATTCACAGACTTTAAATGACATCTAATCCATACAAAATCAAACTTTTAATCACCCCTAATCTTGCTATTACCAGAAATATTAAAGCATAGTGTCTACCAATTCCTATAACTTGAGATCTAGGAATATTAAAACTTGATCAAAATCAAATCTATACTAGAATTTACAAAGACAATCTGAGCCAATACTTTACCTTAGCTTAGCTTAAGCATCCATGCTAGTCTCTACAAATCTTCATGGTGAAAAGGGTTGAGATTTGCGCAAGCTCACACTATGGGTACTAGAGGCTAAGGGGGTTTGATCTATGGGCTTAAATTAAAATTTCAATGGCTAGATTTTGAGTTCCAAAATTTTAAAAGTTTCTAATGGTGACTGGAGTAAAGAGGAAGAAGAAGAGAATTGAGAGAGGGAGAACCTTGGGTGTGTGAAATTTTGGAGGAGAATATATGCTTGAGTTACTTTTGGGGAACAAGAGTCGTATGCGTCAACTTACTTCAACCTTAAGTCATTCTCTTTCTCATCCCTCCATTTAGTCCTCTAGTGGACTTTTCTGATTCTTTATGCTCAGAATTTTATTCAAAAGTCAAGATTCTTTCTAAGCTTGTGGTTGCATGCACTCACCGCAATCTAATACCTTAAATTTCCCCTAGATAAAATCCTAGGGTCTAAGATGGGGTGAAAGTTGCTCAAGTAAGTGTGTGGCTAGGATTGTGTAGAACTTTATAAAATTATAATTTCTAATTAAAGAAATTAGAGAAAATAATTAGAATGGTCCTTGGGCTTAATTTAAATTTACAAGAAATCTCATTGCTCCATGCAAGGCACACATACATAGCTAAAAATATTTGGGCATTAGGCTCCCTTGGATTTATGGGTCTAGGTTTGGTTCAAACCATTAGCCTATACCATGATCATCATCGAAATCTGATCGGTGGGCGATGATCTCCTTATCAATACTAAGGCTCGGACCCAATTTGGGTCAAATCTCGGGTTAAGGTCCATCAAAAATCAGTCTGGGCTTTTCATATGGTGTGAGATGTGGTGTGTATTTTACTTAATTACTAACACACCCAAATGAATAAAATGGGTGCCCTATGGGTGCCATCAATCTACAGGTGGGTGCTTAATATTTTTGGCTGGACCCGACCTCAGTGATGTTGGTACGCGCTTTTTCTAGGTTCCTTTCGGTCTCCGAAAGAAGTGGCCCAATTCGATCTACGTGGACTTTAACAGAAAGTAGTGGAATAATAAACTAGAACATATTAAATACTGAAAGGAAAAGGTGAATTCTAAATAGAAATTACCTGGGTTGATGCGATCGCCAGTTGCAGATATTTATCAACGTTGTAATACATCACTGATCACTTGCACAGAGATGCAGGCCAAACTCCTTTACTGAACGTCGGCCGACCGACTTCAGCAGCTATGGATTGCCTAAGAACTATCTAGTTTGGTTTTCCTAATATATCTAAAGGGGGGTTGTGGCCCTCTATGTTGAGGATCAGCCCCGTTCCCGGGTGCCCCTCATAAGCTCCCTTAGGCAAATCGGGTGGCTAAGATTAAAAATTGGGGAATGCTTAGGACCTAATGGGTTATAGGCTAAGAATTTGGGCTGGAGTTTCCTCAATATCTAAGGCTAAGGGCTTATTCCTCTAGTACTACTTTGAGAGTCAGAGTTAGCTAGCCAGTATCGCTAGCCTGACTACCTGGGATTCCTAGAGAAGAGTCTGCACCTCTAGAAGCCTAGAAAAGTAGCTCAACCCCTTTCATTGAGAACCCAGAGAGAACCTCAAAATTTTTAAGAAGAGCTAAGCTTAAGAATGAGAAGAAAAAGTAGAACATTGGTTGTGTTTGGGCGTGGAAGAGGGGTTTATTTATAAGTATAGGGCTAATTATGCGCCTGAGGGCAAGTGCACAATTGGTGAATTGCACGCATGGTCACTAGCACGAAATTGAATTGCGCGCCCTGTCCAGGGCGCGTAATCCGTTGGAAGTCGGCCATTGACTGGCGAATGACCGATTGACTGGCTCAGCCGGGTATCCTAGTTCCAATATGCCATGGAACCAATTGCACGTCCTATTGGGAGTGCGTAATCTAATTATGTGCATGGATCAGTGAGCATAATTGAGGAGTTAGGGCGGTCTTGGGTTTCAGAGACTTGGTCAACTGGGGACCAATTGAGCACTAGTGGTGAAGCGTGCAATCGAATTGCTGGCCCAGTTAAAGGTGTGTAATTGGGTCTTCATGCGGTCTACGAAAGGTGAATTATGGTCAAAATTAGACCAATTGTGCACATGTGTTAGGGCGCATAATTGGGGTACTTGTTGTTGGATTCCCCTGGTGCTGTTTATTGTGTGGTGGAAACAAATTTAAAGACAAAGTAAAATAAAAGAATGGATTCAGCACAACCAAAGTAATCCTAGACCTGCAAGATACAGGGTCTATTATAACAAGTTTTGATAAGTAAGAGTTTGTCCCATAGAGAAATTGATCTAGAACCCATAGTAGGCCTTTAGATTTTACTACAGATCTGACAATCCTAAAGAAAGGGAGCTGGGTGTCACGACTGCACTAAATTAATCTTAACAACAGAGAAATAAAATGTAGTCCCATCCTAAAGAAAGGGTTAAGAAGAAGATGGTGATGGTGTGTGCCAAAATAAAATATAAAAATTAGTGAGAAGTAAGCAGGTTAAATTCAGAGTTAAAGCAGTAATGTAACTCAGATTTAGTCGTCTCTACAGTGCTCCTTGCTGAGACACTATTAAAAGCCTTAACAAGATAGAAGTGTCCAACTTAACCCATGCCATTTGGGGTGCTCTTAAGGCTATAGGCTGTCCACTCAAATGGTCACAGCCTATCCTATAAAGTCTATCAAATCCCATTGATCAAGTCATAAGTTGCTAATCTAATCCAAAGGAGTGGACTGATCATTTCCCCAACCACTGGATCAGACCAGACCATGAATACTATTGCAGTACTATGTAATGCCAGTGCTACAAGCTCTCCAGATTTACGTACAGATCTGACTGACATCCATAGGTATTCCAACCCATTAAATCCAAAGTGTTTTACCAAGGCTAACGGCTCACTGGTGCCCACAAAAAGGACCATATAACAGATTGAATAAGGCTCTAAATTCAGCTGGTCATTGCTACAAAAAGCCTGCAATGACTCAACCTCAAGCTGCAACTACTATAGAGACATTAGATCTAACATCTGATATCGGTTAGGTAAAACAGAGGGGAGCCAGTTCCTGTACAAAACCTCCTCACAAGGCTCTAGAAGCTCATGTGCAGGGAAAAAAAATCTTTCTCAAACATGTGGATGGACGCCACCTTAGGGCTATACTCTGTCCACTCAAATGGTCACAGGGTATCCCATTGGTCTGTTCACACCACAGAGGTCTGAGAAAGAATATGTAAACTGCTGTAGCCACCATGGTCCACAGGCTTCCGAGGTCCCCAGATCTCACTACAGATCCAACATTGCTTTCCATGGGGCTATCAAACCAAGAGAAATCAAATGATAAACAATAAATCTACTAGAAACTAAATGGGCTAGCCCCAAATACATGGATCCTATAGACATCTAAGGGAACCATAAGATCTTTAGATTCAATTAGTTATTAAAATAACAATCCATTAATAAACGCAAACCTTACAATGAATTGCCTCCAGGCTGCAGCCTGTACACAACTGCTCATCTAAGATCCCAATGTATACAAAACCTATTATAAAATTGAAATAGAACTAAGCCTAACTACTTACAAGGAGATTAGCTAGCAAATGTTCAACTAAGAGAGAAGAAAAATAGGAAAAAGAGGTGATCAAACCCTAACCCTAACCCTAGCCTGTTAGAACTCTTAGCCGACAGAGGATGAAGGAAGGATTGATAATTAAAACTAAACTCTAAGTGTAGCTTATATACTTTGTCCATGTGGCCTTGGTTCTGAAAGAATTAACCCTAGTTTTCCTAGTAGGCGTGGCACCGTTACGACCCTTGAGTTCCTTGAGATGTGCGCCTCGAGATTCGCACTTCAAAAAGTGTGCCCTAGCCTTGGGAAATTCCCAAAGTGGGGAAATCATGCTTCGCGGGGCTGGCATATGCATTAATTCATTCGTGCAGCTGTAGAGCCTTCGCGGAGTAGCCTTTGGCTAGTGGGAAGTGCTCACTCGTGCAACAAACCTTTAGTTAATCGCGCAGTTCCTTTGTGCTGCAAGGCTGTTGCGGAGATGGTTTGGAGCGCCTGGAATTCTTGTACAGTAGAGCTTCAGAAGCTCTCTCTCTCTCTCTCTCTCGCTGAGTACTCACACAGTTATGTCCCTGCGCTCGTGTAGTAACTGATAAGGATTCAGAGTGTGCGAGATCTGCGCGAGGAGAATTCTGGGCGTCTCTCTCTTCTTTGGCCATGCAAGAACTCCGCGAGGCATATTTTTTTTAGTATACATATAGACTCGCTAAGTTCTGTGTGCGACTGCTTTAAGGCTTGATCTCCACGAGAACTTCACGATGGAAAATTATGAGGATTTTAAATCATGAGATCTTTGCGATGTCTTTATAACTCTCCTTGTGACTCTGCGCCCCATCTGCGTGAGGGAAACTTTTACTGCATCCTTAGCTTCGCGAGGAAGCTCCTCAACTCTACGAGATCTGTCTTTTAATATTCTGATGCATTGCACTTGCTGCTGTTGTAGTTTTCTCCATTTTCAGCTAACCTCATCCATCTGCAAGACTTTGGTCAATGATGACCAGAAAATAAGTCACCATGGTGAGCACTACCAAGGTGTTCCCTTAGGCTTTGGCTCCAGCTGTCATCCTTGCATGTATTCTCTCTCTTCTTTGAACCAAAAAGCAGGGATTTTATATTAAGCTGTACAGATTATTGCTAACTATAAAATACACTTAACAAATAATTATTAGTTTTCTTCAAGGTCTATCAAAGGCTAGGTTAAGAGGTGAAAAGTGGTACTTTTCAGTGAATAACAGTACCTCTCCAGTTATGTTGGGTCTGAGCTTCTGGGATGATATTTCAGCTCGTGTGTCGACCATATAATATGTAAATAATGTATGGTCCCCAGGTTTGGGGTTTTAAGGTCTTAGAAGAGGGTCAGTCCCTTTTCGGAGATCGTGGGTAAGGTCTAAGGGTGACCGAAAGTGTTCGTACACTCTGAGAGGGAAAAAATGGGGTATCTACAGATGCCCCTCTTCGGTGCATTCTTGTGGAACAAGGATGCGTCGAAGAAGTAGACACCCCCCTTTCAGGGTGCCTTCTCATTTCTTTGAGAGATCACAAGTGTGACCTAGGGAGCTGACATGAAGTGACTTTCTTATCTATTAGTACAAGTGACTTGTCTGTTATTGTGTATTATAATTATAGTAAACTCAAGTCTTAACCTATTGTAAGCGCACAATGGAAATTATAGTACTAGCATCAGGATCATTCCGACGAGGGGGTGATTATTTAAGTTTTTCTCTATTTCTATCTTCTATTCAAATATTTATTTTAAAAATATCTATTTATCTTTAAGGGTTCTTAATCTACTAGAGAAATATGAATAAAGAATGGTTTTCTAAACTAAAGTGTAAAAAAATAAATCCTAATCCTCCTTCAGATTAAGGTCGTCAATCTCAATCTCCAGCTTTCGGATACTTATGGAAATAAATAGTATCGTTACACCATATATCAAGTTTCCTAGCATTGGTCGTCAATCAAGTCTAAGATCTTATCAACAAATATTTAATCTAATCAACAATTAACCAAAAATTTGGGCGTCAATCAAACTCTAGCAAACTGAAGATGGAAAAGTAAAAGCCGTTACACTAATCTATAAATTCTAACCTTAGTTGTCAATGCAAATCAAAATTTGGAGATGTTTATTAAGCAAATCAATCTAAACTAGAAAGCAAACAAATATATCTTTCACCCCTCAGCCACAGTCGTTAATTGCTCCCGAGAAACTACAGATATCTACACTAATCTTTGTCACTCAATTGCATCCATCAATTGCTCTTGAGAAACCTTTGATATCTAAACTACTCTAACTAGTATACACTACTTGATCGAAAGAAAATCCAACCTCAGGCATCAATTGATGCTGAAATTCTTTGATGCTTATTCCTATGCCGAGCCCTCTTATTTATAGATCATAAGGGGTCAGTTTACAGAGATCTAATTCTAATAAAAGAAACTATTAAAAATAAAAGTATCCTAATATAACTCTAATTCCTAATTTTATCTTTCCCTACTTTCTTTAGTTGATGCACTTCTAGATTGTTCTTTACTGAACATCAGCAGAGTCCTTCGAAATATTAATCTTCATCAATCTTCTTAGATCCGTGATCCGTAGAACTTCTAATTATATAGATCTTCTAATTCTAGATATGGTAGTGGCAATTTTCCCTCACATGATCAGCAACAGCAACATGGAGGAGAGCTTTAGATAATTGTTCTTTCTCTAGAAAATTGTTAACCACGATATTCTGTCTTTCATAGCTTCTTTCTAGATAATCGTTAATTACGACCTTCTATTTCTCACAGCTTCCTCATAGTTGACGATTTTCTAGATTACGCTTTATCGCTTTTCTTTTTTTGTTTCTTTTAAAGAATCATAAATTTACGATTTTCTGACTTTCAGTAGCGGCAAATCGTCTTTTTCGCTCGATCATCTTTCTTATTATTTTTTGAGTTTATTTTGATAAAGATTAGCATTTAGGCTCTAATTTACTGCTTATCTCTAATATCTTCACATCAGTATCTCGTTAGTAGCAAACTATGACCTAGCATCGCTAAGTTAGCTTCCCATCATCGCAATCATCCTCGATCAGAATTTAATAATTTCAATTCTTGTTTAGCGTGAAGTGTGTGTATATCAGTGAAAAGTTTATTCATCATGGATTTTTCTAAACTGCAGTTTTTAGAAAATATTTTCATCCAAACTCTCACTTATTGGCATACTCTTAAAAATAATTGAAAATTTTGGATTCTCTCGATATATATGATAAATTTTAGAGGACAATCAATTAAAAAGGTAAATCTCATAAAAAGATAATCAATTCTGTTCTTATGATTCCTTTATTTATTCATAGTATCTACTTCACATATCTCTACTAGACTCATATTTTTATAAATCGTAAATCTCAAAGGTCTTTCCTTCGACTATTATTGGGGCTTTGGATTTTCAAAAGGTTTCAAAGAAAAGGTAAAGGGGATTCAAAATTATTTCTGAGAGTTTCAGCTCTTCTTTTTCCTATCTTCTTCTACTATTTTTTAGCTTCAGTAAGTATCTATAAATCAGATATCTTCTTCTCATTTCTTTTCTTTTTGTAAATCTCATTTTTCTCAGTTGGAAGCTTTTTGCTTCTCTTTTTTTTTTCATAAAATCGTCTTTTACGATTTCTCTATTTCTTTTTTTTTTTTTTTTTTTTTCTCTATTTATTTTTGCTTATACCCTTTTCAGCAGATTCTTTATCTATTAATTCATACTCCTTTCACTCCCTTTTCTCCCATTCTTTTACATTCTAAACTTCTCAGAAATTATAAGGGTTGAGGATAGAATGCTTTGGGTAGTATATATGGTTAAAGGTTTATATATTTCGGTACAAAGAAATGTAGGCTTTAGGCTTTTAATATGGGTTCAAATGATAAAATGTTATGGAATTTTGGCTTTTTGGCTTTGGTTAAATAAAAGATGGCCTTCGGTCATTTTCACGATTTACTAATATGGATCTCTTATTGCTTTGCTATATTTAATAGACAATTCTAAACAAATAAATCATCATCATCACAGAATATATTGACTCTAAGTTCAGTAATATGAGATTTTACATAGCAGAGAAGTTTAAAGAAATTTAAGCATCAATAAAAATAGTCTCTCTTTCTTAGAATAAAAGAGGAAATAGGCTCTATAGCTCACTGGTTATATAATTTTGAAACTATAATCTTAAAAATTTTTACAGTTCAGATTAATCGTATAGTTTTAAACATTCTCTGATACAGTGTTCTAGAGATGCTTAACTTTGAATTGTAACTATTTTTATTTTGATTTTTGAACTACTACTTTGATGGATTGCTAAGAATTTCGAATTTTTATATTTTCTTTTATAAATCACATATAATGATTCACTAAAAAATTAAAATTAAAATTTTTTCGAAAAAGAAAACTAAAAAAAAAATTAAACTAAACTAATGTGGGGTATCCCCCCCAAACTTAAATAGGACAATGTCCTCATTATACAAAACAGGGGACATACAGAAAAATTTACCTATTTTATTTACTATGTTAGTAATCGGGTATATAACCTGTAAAAATAATAAAAAATCTTTCCCCCAAACTTAGGAGAAAAATACTTCCGATTTTATGGAACTAAAAAAAAGAAAAATAAAATTATTAGTAATGCTAGTAACACATGCTGTTAGTAAAAAAAGTGGAGGTAGTAAAAAGAAAATTATATATATATCAAAATATTTATAATGAACAAAAGGGAAAAATAAAAACTAAAATCTAATATAAGAACTAATTACGTAAAAGAGTATAAACCTAGGAAAAATCTAAACACACTAAACTAAGACACTGATAGCAATGTCCGAGAGAAGGATTTTTCGGTAAAGATCGGTCCTTGACTTCTAACTACCTTCAATTAAAGTCTCGCATCCCTTTCCATCAAAGGCATATCCATGCCTTCGCAGGGTCACACCCTCTGTCTTCCAAGTCCCGTAGAATAATGTACGTCACATTTCTCTTTTTGAGAAGAAATACAAGCTATTATGGAAGTCCTTTGAAGAGTGGGGAGTGAACACCTCTCCGATTTATCTTTTGCCTATACTGCTCTCTTGCGAAAACTATGTGAAGGGAATGTAGTGCAAGCGAAGGCAGAAGATAAGCAATGGAGACGAGTGGTGAGGGACGGCTCAACCCACCATCATCATATGAGAGTTTGTATTCGGGGTGGGTTGTGATGGTGTAAAGTTTAGGAAGTGGGGGAAGATGGGTTCTTGGTGTATGGTTTCGAGTTTGGGTTAGGTTTATGGTAAAGTGTAGTTCTAGTCGACGATTCATCATCTTGAGTAGGTCGCTAGTGCTTCAGATTTTTTTTTTCTTGTGCAGCCAGGAGCTTAGCTCTATGTATTTGATTAAGTTGCTTACTGAAATCGTTCTGGGTATGCTCTTCCATCATGGGGTTTTAAGGTTAAGGATAGAGACGAAAGAGATGGGATGGTTTATGGTTGGGTATGAATTTATAGGGAAAAGTCTTCAACCGTCACTTCGAAATAAATATCGATGTGTAGGTTTCTAGGCTAGGGTGGTTGGGAAGTGGTAGTCTTGAATGCAAAATTTGTATGTTTCCCTTATGACTTTAATGGATTCTAGTCCGCAGGTAACTGATGGGATCGATCACTGGAGCAGCATGTTCCTTAGAATTGTCGTTTGCAATTCTCTAGGACTACAGCGAGACTTATTGACACTTCGAAATCATACTCACTATGATTTGACTCTTATGAATCACCTTAAAATTATAAATCCATACGCTTTTAAGTGATTGTGATCTATCTGAGGATTTTACGATTGTCAGGACTTTTGCATACCGTAAGTCGTAGAATACTCTTTTTCTAATATTATATACATATATTACAAGTGTTTGGTACGGGTGAGTCGGTAGCGCGATAGGTCCTAGAGGGGATTAATTAAGAATAGAGGGAGTTGATATGCCTCCCAAGAATATACGTCCTCTAGATGTGCCAATTGCATGTAACATTAGCGCGCTACTTTCTCTCTCGGAAGGTAATGGCTGCTCAAATTGAGTTTCCAATCCAAGGTGATTAAGTAACTGGGCCTGGATTCGACTCTGTTGCATCCAGCAGTAACTAGATCTGGATTTGACTCTGTATCATTAGTAGCAGTATGGTAGTGGGCCTCAATGTGGTAAGAAGGAATAGAAGGAGGTTGGGAGCCTAATTGAGTTGGGCCATGGTTAGGACCACAGGCTTCTCCATGTTGAGATGTTGGGTACGATTTTGTACCCACTAGAGACTGAATGTTTATCTTCCAAATTTGTAATTTTGGAAAGTAATTCATCATTGACTTTAATTTGTAAAGTTTTCCTTGCTTAGGAAGCATCCTTGTTGAAGTCTCCGAATCAATCTCACCCGATGCATGGTTTTGCACCGGTTCTTCACTAAGGGTCTCAAAGAGTTTTCAGGCTTCTTCTATTGTTAATTTGTGAAACATATCACTATAGGCAACAACAATCATATGTCGGGTTGTATCGTTAAGTCCTTCGTAGAGGGTAAGAATTATTTGCCCTTTCATAACCCCATGGTGAGGACACCTATGCATAAGGTCGTTGAGGCGATTCCAACTCTCCCAAAGAGATTCGGCCGGAAATTGTTGAAATGTTAAGATCAAATATTGGATCCGAGTTACTATGTATGCAGGATAGTATCCCCCAAGGAATTTCTGTTTCAACTCCTCCTAATCTGCTATCGAATTTCGAGTCAAAGAGTGTATCTACTGCTTTGCTTCATCTCAGAGAGAATATAAAAATAACCTCAAACGGATACTTGTGTTAGGCAAATTCGTGATTCTGATAATATTGCATATTTCTATAAATTTATTTAGGTGCAACGAGGGATCTTCATCCATCAGTCCGTAAAAGATAGGTAATATTTGGAATATATTGGGCGTGATTTCAAAAGACTCAGTCCTGACAGTGTGGGTCATGCGGATGCATGGGGGAGGAGTAAGTGGTGTCAGTGCGTAGTATTCCCCTATGATTTTAAGCAAATTCTAATCACTGTCTGTCATGATGGAATTACAGAACACTCGCTCAAAACAATTATTGTATTCAATTTTTGGTTTTTAAAATTTTTATACTTTTTATTTTAGCAAGCAGGGAGAGAAACAAATTTGAGTTTCGAAATTCCATGGTCGACAGAAGTTAGAAACTTTTGGCTCGTTGCTCCGAATAAACCTGCAAAGGTTTCAAGAAGAGATAAAATAAAATAAAAATATAAAGAAATATAAAAAAGAGAAAGATAAATATCAGTTTCTAAAAGAATAAAAATATTTGATAAATTTTTTTAAAAGAATTAGATAAATTCACTTCCCCGGCAGCGGCATCAAAAACTTGACTTTTATGTTATTATATATTATAATTATAGTAAATTCAAGTCTTAACCTATTGAAAGCGCACAATGAAAATTATAGTACTAGCATTAGGATCGTTCCCACGGGAAGTGATTATCTAAGTTTTTCTTTATTTTTTTCTTCTATTCAAATCCTTATTTTAAAAACATCTATTTATCTTTAAGGGTTCCTAATCTACTGGAGAAATATAAATAAAGAATGGTTTTCTAAACTAAAGTGTATAAAAATAAATCTTTATCCTCCTTCAGATTAAGGTTGTCAATCTCAATTATCAGCTTTTGGATATTTATAAAAATAAATAGTACCGTTACAACATATATCAAGTTTCCTAGCATTGGTCGTCAACCAAGTCTAAGATCCTATCAACACAGATTTAATCTAATCAACAATTAACTAGAAATTTGGGCGTCAATCAAACTCTAGCAAACTGAAGATGGAAAAGTAAAAACCGTTACACTAATTTGCAAATTCTAACTTGAGTCATCAATTCAAGTAAAAACTTGGAGATGTTTATAAAGCAAATAAATCTAAACTAGAAAGCAAACAAATATATCTTTTACCCCTCAGCCGCAGTCGTCAGTTGCTCCTGAGAAACTACAGATATCTACACTAATCTTCAGCACTCAATTGCAGTTGTCAATTGCTCTTGAGAAACCTCTGATATCTAAACTACTCTAACTAGTATATACTACTTGATCGGAAGAAAATCCAACCTCATGCGTCAATTGATGCTGAAATTATTCGATGCTTATTCCTGTGTCGAGCCCTCTTATTTATAGATCATAAGAGGTCGGTTTACATAGATCTAATTCTAATAAAAGAAACTACTAAAAATAAAAGTATCTTAATATAACTCTAATTCCTAATTTTATCTTTCATTGCTTTCTTTAGTTGATGGGCTTTTAGATTGTTCTTTACTGAGTAGTAGCAGAGTCCATCAGAATATTAATCTTCATCAATCTTCTTAGATCCATGATCTGTAGAACTTC
The DNA here is from genome assembly GCA_021018995.1 of Chloranthus sessilifolius. Taxonomy (NCBI): domain Eukaryota; kingdom Viridiplantae; phylum Streptophyta; class Magnoliopsida; order Chloranthales; family Chloranthaceae; genus Chloranthus; species Chloranthus sessilifolius. Next base: position 91,534,391 of record CM037584.1, on the reverse strand, counting down.
TAATTGTATAGATCTTCTAATTCTGGATATGGCGGTGGCAATTTTCACTCACGTGATCAGCAACTACAACAAGGAGGAGAGCCTTAGATAATCGTTCTTTTTCTAGAAAATCGTTAATCACGATTTTCTGTCTTTCAATCGTTAATTACGACTTTCTATTTCTCACAGCTTCCTCATAGTTGACGATTTTTTGGATTACGCTTTATTACTTTTCTCTTTATATCTAAATTTATGATTTTCTGACTTTCAATAGCGGCAAATCTTCTTTTTCGCTCAATCGTCTTTCTTATTGCTTATTGGGTTCATTTTGACAAAGATTAGCAATTAGGCTCTAATTTATTACTTAAATCTAATATCTACACATCAATATCTCGTTAGTAGCAAACTATGGCCTAACATCACTAAGTTAATGGTGATAAAATGGTAAATTATGTGACTGATAAACAAGCTAAAGGGAGTATTCGCAAGACAAATTGTAGTTGTCGAGAGGTGTATCCTTAATCGTGGGTGCATATCGCATCCTGTCGCATATCGCGACTTGCTGCATATCACAGTCAAACGAAGGGAAATTAATACAAATGAGGTACGGGTGGCGTCATACGAATGTCTAGAAATAAGGTCAAGTTGCCAAATGATATGATGTAATATAATGGTAAAGGCTTTCGCAAATCATGTTAGGCCGGGCGCATCACTGCTCACACCAACGATGTGTCAAGAGTCCCTTTCCAGTGGACATTTGTGATTTCTTAAGGTTTAGTATACCCGACATTTGGTTTCCCATGGGAAAGAACATATTAGGGTGATGAAAGGTGAAAGTTTGATAGATAAGAGGTTTTTGAAAATTTAAGGTTTTTAAGTTAAGATCAATTCGGTAAAATTGTGGAAAACGTGACTTCTGAGACGTCGCTGAGCAGATCCATCGGTACGGGATTTAGGGACCCGACCTTTGTTTGGCTGTCAAGACGATGCTCGGTAAGTCGGATACTCCGTCTAGCCTTCGCACAAATACTGATGATTGTCTCTTATAAGAGGACTACATTGATTCGCGAATCATGAGAATTGGGTTTTGAAAACATTTGACCTAATGTTAGGTAACTATATTTGCAGGGAATATCCAGCAGAGGAGGGTAATACTTACCTAATTTGTGCTTTGGATATCCTTGGGCAGAGTCATCACGCGATGTGACACCAGAGAGTTTCCTCTCCTCTTTCGTTCATGCTGTGGAGGGGCTTGATGATTGTTGACGTGATGGGACATTTGGGAAGTCCGGATTTGCTCTTCTCAATGGGATATCAGTTGAGCTTCCTCTCTGGTTGCATACTACGGTGGATGGCGATGAGACCTGGTGGTTATGCTATGGGACGATCGGTTTGATGCCGTGATGGGACAACAATGATTTATTTCTTCTTTGGCAGATTTTGGGTTATATGATGGGATGAGTTGTGTGATTGTGTCGCGATGGGGCTGTGGGGAATGGCTTGATCATGCTGGGTTATTTTCGTTGTGCGATCTGTTACTTTGGATGTTGTCGTGATTTTTGTGCCTTCATCGCGATGGGACTTTTACTATTTTTTATTTTATTTTATTTTTACTTTTTGGGGTATTAATGGGCTGATTTTTATCGTAATTATTCCTTTGATTCCTGAAAATTGTGGCAAGGTGTCGGGAGATGCCCTGATTTTTTTTGTTTGGATTGTGTTGTCGTGATGGGACTATGGGTTTGATTGATTTGGGTTCAGGAGTCGAGGTGTGTGTTTCATCGTGAAGGGGCATGTTATTGTGAGGGTGTGCAATGGGATGTTGGCGATCCTGTAGACACTCCAATTTTGCCCTCCCGGAGTATACAAACCTGTTTGGTCAACCTTTAACCTTGCCCATGATCTCCAGAGAAGGACTGACCTTTTTCGAAGACTTTAAAACCCTAAAGACGGGACTATGTACTGAAACAATAGTATATGGTTAATCCCAGGCTGAAACAATAGCCCTGTGGTTTGGACCTGACTTATCCCGGGGAAGCTTTTGAATCAGGCCCACGGATTGCCTTAGGGCCTGATTCTGCGCCCTGGATAGGCCGCGTAATCAGATTACACACCCCATCACTGGAGCGCAATTGGTCAAACTTGAACCAGTCCTCCATCTTTCGTAGACCGCCTGAAGACCCGATTATGCTCCCTCACCAGCATGCGCAATCGATTGCACGCCCCACCACTAGCACACAATTGGTCCCCTAGTTGGACCTGGTCTCTAATTCTCGTGATCGCATGAACTCCCTAATCAAATGCAATTGGATTGCACGTGCTACACAGAGCGCGCAATTACTTCCCAGCGAGTTGGAACTAGGACACCCGGCTGAGCCAGTCAGCCGATTACTCACTGAGTCTGTGACCAACTCAAAGTGTATTAAGCACATGATACATGGTGTGTAATTCAATTATATGCTCCGTACAATACACACAATAGGATCCGGCCGACCAATTACGCACCTCCCACAAGATGCGTAATTACCCGAATACCTATAAATAGACCCCCTTACATCGAACCAAAACACATCAATTAACACATTTAAGCCTCAAGTTCCTCTTGCAAGCTTAGGATTTTGAGACGCCCTTGGGCGGCGCTTAGCTCCAGGTAATTTCTTTTAGTTTTTCAATTTATAGTTCTAGTTCTTAGTTCTAGTATCTAGTTCTTAGTTTCTAATTCTAGATCTTAGGTTTTACTTTGTAGTTCTTAACTTCTAATTCTAGTTTCTAGTTCTTAATTTCTAACTTCTAGTTCTTAGTTCTTAGTTTTTGGCTCGAGTTCCTATGCACTAGAACCAGTTCTAAGCTTTTAGTTATTAAGTTCTAGTTTTTAATCTTAAATTTTAGATCATTGTTATTATTTAGTTTCTAGTTCTTAATTTCTAGTTCGAGTTCCTAAATTCTTACTTATATAGTTCATAATTCTCAACTCTAATTTTAAATCTTAATCTTCAGATTTCTTAATTTCGATCCTTAAAATCTTAGTTCTTTAACTCAAATTCAGTTTTTAATCTTTAATATTTATAAAATAAACTTTAGCCACACGATTTGCTCAAGGGAGCTTACAGAGGGTACCCGAGAACGGGGCCGATCCTCCTTAGCATAACGGGCTACAACCCTCCTTTTTTAATTAGAATTATAGTAGAAGTAGGAAATTAAATTAATTAGAATTAAGAAACTAAATTAATGAGAATTATAGTAATATTAGGAAACTAAAAGAAGTTAGAGTAGTAGTAGGAGAGTGAATTAATTAATTAGAGCAGGGTTAGGAAAGCTAGATTAACTAAACTCTCAGGCGATCCAGAGTTGTTGAAGTCGGCTGGCCGACATTCAACCAAGAAGTCAACCCACACCCCGAAAAGCGTGATCAACGACGTGTTGCAGCGTCCATAAATATCTGCAGCTGGCAATCACAACGAACCAGGTATTTTTTACTCAGAATTTACCTCTTTATTTTTAGTATTTAATATCTCCTGTCCACCGACTTTGCCAGAGTCCACTTGGACCGAATTGGGCCACTTATTCCGGGAATTGAAAGGAACTCAGAAAAAATGCATACCAACAGACTAGCGATCGCAATGGGACTTCTCATCACTAAAGTCAAATTTGTTTAGTTAAGTTTCTCTTTTACTGCATGCATAGTTTTCTTTTTTCCGCTCTATTTCTCTTTGCAAACACTCGAAGTATCGAGAATTCCCCGAGAGTACATGAACATCCACGAGAGACTTGAGATGTCTGAAATATGAAAAATAAAGTTTGGTGACCTGCCGTTGTGAGGGTACCACAACAATCCCGTGTACAGCGAGGATCCATCTTACTACTCAGCTCAATACAACCCGAAGATCAACATGGCTGGTGGTGAGGAAACCCCCTTCTCACCTCCAAGCACTAGCAACAACGACGGACGCAGAGACAGCGGCATTGGGAAAAACTTCACAGCTCGACAACTCATGGAACTCAGTGTCCAGAAATTACAAAGGGGAGGCGACGATGCTGAAGAATTGCTTCAAGGCCTAGCCTTCGCATATGATACCATCTAGGAATGGTGAAACAAGAGGAACAGGAACAACAAAGGCAGGAAAGATCCCCACCTACTCTGAGTATGATATCTCCACGTATATCACTGATGAGACGAACTGGTTGTGCCCCTTTTGACGACGACCGTCAAACTCGCTCCCAGATTGTCAAGAAAGACGCCACTGTTAGAGTGGAGGATCTTCCTAAGATGCTCGATGAATACATGGCTAAGAGAGAGAGTGCCAGAGCTTCGTTCGGATTTGAAAAATTATGCCAGGACCTCGAGTTCAATTTGCCCGCAGGATTCAAGCCACACAAGTTCAACAAATACAATGGCACGAGGAACCTGAATCATCACCTAGCCCTCTTCTGTAATGATTGTCGACCAATACTCGACAACCAAGGTCTTATCATTCACTATTTTCAAAGGTCATTAGAAGGAGAAGACCTCGATTGGTTCGCCGGGCTGCCACTGCACAAGATCGACACATTCGACGATCTAGCCGACCAATTTCTCGATTGATACAAGCATTTAGTCCAGGAGATAGTTAGCATTAGCGACTTGGTAGTAACGAAATAAGAACCTGACGAGGAGTTTGTTGACTTCGTCAGATGATGGAGGAAACTCGTCGCAATGACTGAGACCTTGATGAAAGAAAAGGACTCTATCGACATCATTATCTACAACACTAGAGAAATCCTGAGGAGTGCGCTTATCATAAGCGACTGTCCAGACTTTGCCGCTCTTCACCTCCGTGCCTCCCGTCTAACCTTTGCTAGTCCTCGAGCAAAGTGAAATTTAAAACACTTAACCTACAAAACTAATTGCCACTTTTGTAGGGAACACGGGTGCATTTGGCACATGTACCAAGCCTTTTAAACTCCTAGGTGATCCCTAGTGGAGGAGTGGAGTCTCCTGAGGGTTTTTAGTGAAGGTACCCACAAACTTCTCCAATAAAATTAGTTAATATCAGTGCACTATGCTAAAACAGAGTTCAACTAAAATAAAATTCATTCCACACCTTGTTCATTCAATTTTAGAGGATTCTCAGCAGAAAAATAGCAGTTTAAAACTGAAATTCTGCTGCAATTCCTTCATCATCAATCAGCTCATGTCAAGGCATTAGGCGTGAAAATTAATGCAAAGCTCACCTTAATTTTGAGAACTCTGTTTTGATAATGCCCCCAACAAACTTGATTTCAGACCCAAGTCTTACCTGTCACTCACAAAAAATAAAAGGGTGCATCATTTCACACAGCTCAAGAGCAGTTACAGCCCTCAAATAGGACTACAAGCATGAGCATGGGCATTGCTCTAATTTCTGAAAATTTTTAACTCTTTTCACTATTGATTACACAAATCCTTATCTCCACATGACAGCCAATTCATTTCAGATCAGTAAAGTCTTTTTATTGGGTTGTAATGCGGCTTATGGGTAAGGTTTATGAAGAATAAAGGATAAGAAAGGCTTCAAAATTGAGAAATCAGTAAGGTAAGTAGGTGACATGTACACCTTCTTCATTTAAGGACAAGCTTATGGGTGAGGTTTATGAAGAATAAAGGATAAGAAAGGCTTCAAAATTGAGAAATCAGTAAGGTAAGTAGGTGACATGTACACCTTCTTCATTTAAGGACAATTGTCATCTCATCTTCTTTGAATTTTTCAGATTTGAAGTGATCAGCTTCTAATCATCTTTTCAATCTTTCAATGAAATGACTTCTCTTTCTCATTCTTTTTTTTTGCTTTTCTATTTTTTTTTTTCTTTTTATATATTTTTTTGTATTTTTCTCCATTTTTTTAAAATATTTTATTTTATTATGGGCTGGAATGCACAACTGCCATCAACTGTGTTTCCTTCTCTTTCAACCAAATATCAAACCAGCTCTACCTTCTTCAACATTTTCACCTTCACCTTCTGATATCTCAGGATGGGGTTAGGCTGCATCAGGTCACTAAGGTTTTGGGTTCAATTTTTCTGATTTTTATCAAAGAAAAACTTGGAATTTTTTAGGCTCAAATGGTATGCATCAAGGGCAGTTCAAAGGTGAGAATTTTTAAGCTCAAACTGTCCAAAGGATGACCTTACTTCATGTCCTCAATGTCATGAATGCTGTCAAGCTGTTTCAACTTGGATTTGCCTAACTTCTAGTGAGCAAACTAGATCCAATCAATCCTTAGAGCAGAAAAATTGCCAAGACACTCTTCAAAGAAAAATTTTCAGGCCCAAATCTCACTGGGTATGGTCTTCCATCAGATTTATTGGGGGTCCTCACAATTTTCTCTCTTTTTAAGTTCACTAAGCATCAAATTTTGAACATTCTTGACATTCACTTCATGAAAAATGTTAGAACTACAACACATATCAGTTTTAAAAGTTTTTAATTTCCTCTTTTTCAAAAATCAGGTGGGAAATCACTTTATTTTAAAATAAAAAATTTTCAGTGTTGCTGCACTAGCATTAACTTATTTCATTGGCACACCTACCATACCCCCAAACCTATGATGAACATTGTCCTCAATGTTTACTCACTGAGTAAACAATGGTAGCAGGGTAAAAATGAGAAAGAAAAATAAGCAGAAAAATAACAGCTATATGCAGCAGAAAATAAAAGTTAAAAACTGATTAAATGAACAGAAAAATGAAAAAAATGATATACAAATGTAGAAAGATTGCTGCTAAAATAGAATTTCAGATACAAAAACAGGAAAATAAAGTTAGAAACTGAATACAATCATACAAAAATGCAAAAAATCAGTAAAACTAGAACACATATTAACCTAAGAAAGAAAAATCAGCAATCTAAAAATAGAATTTAAACTAAAATTCCTAAAACAGAAAATCCTAAGAATCAACCCTGAGTCACCTGTGCTAAGAGAAAGCCCTTTGTGCCTTTGTGTATGTTTTGTACTGAGAAATTGCTGAGAATGTGTATGAATCAATAAGAATTTCAAAGTGATGTAAGCCTAAATGTACACAGTTAAAAACAAGATTCATACACAGCTGAGACCCATTTTGCTAAAAAATCTTGAAAGTGAATGAATGCAGATGCTCCAATGAAATTTTAAAGAAAAAATATGATCCACTGCTCATTAACCTTCATGATTTAAAATTTAAGAACCATGATCTCAACAGTGCCAGATGGGGTATATGAATGACAACAAAGAAAAACAGCCCATCTGAATTTTTTTTTTTTAATGTTTTTTATATTTTTTTTACTTTTTATGTGTTTTTGATCAGCCTGAGCTCAATAAGAGCCCTTATTTACTACTGCTGAAAAATAATAAGAAAAAATTAGAAATTTTTTTATTTGTGTTTACATTTTCTTTAGTTTTTTATTTGGTTTTGTTATTTTTAAAAAAAAATCAGCATGCCGTAAATCTGAAAAACTATAGCAAAGATTTAGCAAAGATCTTGTTATCCTGCACCTCCTTGTAGTTCAAAAATAGCCTTGTGATCTGCCATCTTCTGTGGGAGAAGATTCACCCATCATGTATAATCCCCTGGGATTATTGATTGGTTGGCTGGAGAGTCTACCCTCTTCCCTTTTAGTCAAAGCATTGGAGAGGTGACCAAGCTGGTCTTCAATCTTTTTGATGCTTTGGTGGTGGGACTGCACAGTTTGTGCTAAGGAGCTGAGGTTCTTTAATGAAGATATAACCTGCTCCTCAAAGGAGCGTGTAATGGATTGGGGTGCTGGCTGTTGGGACTGATGATTTGAGGCAAAATTGTGTGGGTATTGCTGGAATTTATGGGGTAAAGCCTGCTATTGCTAAGTTTGGGAGTGATTCTCTAGGTTCCACCTCAGATTGGGGTGGTTTCTCCATGGATACCCAACAGGTTGCTGTTGGTGCTGTCCATAGGATTGGGCTGCATTGGCATTCTCAATGACCACTGTAGGAAAAAGGCTAGCAGATGGACATTCTTGAATGGAGTGTATGGGGGACTGACATATCAGACATGCCTCCTACACTTGTGCAACCATTAGAGTTTGCAACACACTCATTAATTCATTAAACTTAAGTGCCAAACTGTCTACCTTTCTTTCCAGATTAGTACACACATTAACTTCATACGTCCTACCCCTAGGAGTGTTCTCTTTTTCAGTTTTAGCAGGGATCTTAATGTCTCGAGACAAAGTCTCTTGTTGCATTGAATTCTCACTTATGACCTCAAAATGTTCCCAAGCCTCATCAGCTGTTTTGTGGAGGTATGCACCACCACATGAGGCATCAATCATATCCTTGTTCTTGGGATCAATTTCTTGATAAAAGCTTTGAACAAGCTGCCATTTAGGAATTTGGTGATGGGGATATTGCTTTAAAAGCTCCTTAAATCTTTTCCAAGCTTGATGAAAATCTTCAGTTGGGGATTGAGCAAAGGAGATTATGCTCTTCCTCAGCTGGCTTGTTTTGGACATAGAGAAAAATTTGGCCAAAAATTGACATTGAAGATCTTTCCAGGACTGTATACTATTGGTTGGGAGCATAGAAAGCCAGGTTCGGGCTCTATCGTTTAGTAAAAAAGGAAAGAGCCTCAGCCTTATGGCTTCCTCCCCCAAACCTGAAATGTTGAAAGTGGTGCACAATCCTAGAAATTCATCAATGTGCTTGTAGGGGTCCTCTTTACTCAGTCTATGGTATGAGGACATCATTTGAATAATGGATGACTTGATCTCATAGTTCCCTTGAACAATAGGGAATTGATTGCCAAAAGGAGAGGAGAAGTGTATGCCCCTGGTGCATTGAATTCCTTCAAGGTTTTCAATTGCTCACCCATTGCAAATGGGACAAAAATATATACACAGTAGTGCAGATTTCAGTGCATACAAAAATACAAGCAAAAATACAGCAGAAAATAAGAACAAAAATAATAGAAAACACATCAGCACTGCTGGTTTTAAAGAACGAAAAATTGAAACTACAAACAAGGAAGAAGGGGATGCAAACTTAGGCAAATCAGCTCCAGCTGCAATCCATAGGCTCCACTTGTGGCCACTACTCCAGATCTGCAAAAATTTAAAAACTGTAGCAGTATTTTATTCAAACATCTACAATGCAATGAAAAAAAAATTCAGAAAAAGTAGACACACTGCAGTATTAAAAAGATTTTCTATACAAAAACTGTTGTAGGCATTTATTCAAACAGTTGGAATGCACTATACAGATTTAACACAAAACAGAATTAAAAATCAAAGAAAAATCAGATGAAAAACTCAGATCTACTAATTAGATCAAAACTCTTCGGCAGCGGCGCCAAAAACTTGTTGTGGATTTTTCAGGTGCTGATTTATTATAAAGGAAAATAAAATCAAAGTAAAAAGAGGGTGAAAACAGTACACTAAAATTATCCTAGACCTACAAGATACAGGGTCCCTTTGTAGCAAGTTTTAAGAAGTAAGAGTTTGTCCCACAGGGAGTAGTGATCTAAACCTAAAAGGTGTATAGTAGACCTCTAGATCTGACTACAGATCTGGCAATTCTAGCCTAAACTAAGAACGAAAGAGAGTTTTTTGGTTGTCACTAGATCTAATTTACAAAGTTGAAATATAAAACTAAGTTTAAAAGATAGAGGAAGATGGATGGTAAAATAAAATAGAAAATGGTGAGAAATAGGTAGCTAGGGACTAGTTCTTACTGAAAATTAATTGGTTCAACAACAAAGTATAGAACTGATTTGCTATAATCGCCCATCTGGCTACAAGCTCAAATGCAAGGTATAAGAATCTAATCTCAACCAAAGAATTAAAGCAATCTTAAGGCTGTGATTTGTCCACTTGAATGACCGTAGATCTTCCCAGAGATTGTTCTAATTCAAGAATCTCGATTGGAACAGGAAAGTTATTGCCGATGCTGTGGGTGCCAGGCTACAAGCTCAAGCATCCACAGGAATATCTAATCCAGGGAAATCAAATACGAAAACTGTAAAATTTAGATAATAATCAAACCACAATTACTGTAATTATATAACTTACAGCCTATTGAGCTCAAATCTGCAATCTGTGCAACATCCAATTTATTCACAGAGCCTTTGAAACTCTCAATTTTATAATTACAAACCAGATATGAATTGCTTATCTAGGTCTAATCCAACAGGCTGGATTAGAGGGAGAATGGGGAAGAGAAAAAGGAAAAATAAAATCTAAACTAAACCTAAATGAGCTAAGGAGAACCAAAGTTATTCTATGGATTCCTTGCTGAGAAATTACAGCAGTAAGGAGTTCTATTTTTACACATGTAGTGATCCAAGTGCTGTAGATTGTAGCCAATCAGAGGAGAGGATTTGATGCTTTAATCTCTGTTTTAGAATTCCAACCAATAAGAGAGAAGAGAGGGAAACCCAGTTCTATTTATGCAGCTGAAGTAGTTTGCATTCCCGCCAGAACTTTGAAAATCAATTATTACCCCATGTGTAGACCTCTCTCATAATTTTGGAGTTCCCAAAACTGCCCTTGTTTAACCAAAAATACCCAAGCTACAACCCTTTATAATTGCTGTTAACAAAGTAAAACCCAAGCTGCTGAGAATGTCCCAAATTAAGCTCACCATCCTCTTGGCTGCCCAAATTGCCCCTGTTGCTATTATTTCCAAATAGCTCCATGTAACCTTCTACTGTTTATTACCAAAACAACCCGAAATAGAACCTGATTCGCTAATCTACTGGGGTCTTGAAGGTGTTTAATCAAATAGCTACAAACCTCGACTAGTTTATTAGTTGAAACTCAATGACGTTTGGTGGGCCCGAGCTGGATCAGCCTTGAAAGAATATAAATTGCAGCAGAGGAGTATTGGCTTGAAAGATTAGATTGCAGTTTTAGATGGCTGCAGCTTTAGGTTAATTTTGTGAGGATGGGAGGCTATTCTCGAGAGGTTGTATAGTGCACTCAAGAGGATGGATGGATGGAATGATTGCTGTTCGAGCAGATTGGGAGATTGGGAGCTGCTGGTCGAGAAGTTCTTGGAAATGCAGCTGATTCAGGTAAGATGTCGTGAGGATAGAAGGTGTGATTCGAGAGGTTGGTTTGGATTGTAGCAGCTTCAGCAAGATGTTGAGAGGTTTGATTGTTTGGAAGCTTGCTGGTCGACAGGTTGGAGAGTAAGGCTGCTGCTCTCAAGTTGATAGGTTTGGTAGAAGGAAGCTTAGGAATCTCGACAGGATTAAATGAGGCAGCTAAAGGTTGACAGGTTCTGTAGGTTTACACCATTTACTTGATACGTTGGGCTACATGGAGAAGATCTCGACAGGTGTTGAGGGAGCTTGGCTTTGCTGTTCGACAGGTTGGAGGGTAATGGGAGCTGCTTGTAGTCGACAGGTTGCAAGCTTTGCTTGAAGGTGTCGACAGGTTGAAAGCTCCAAATGGTCAATAGGTTGCAAGCTTTGCTTGTAGAGAGATCACGACAGGTTGTGAGCTTCTTCATCTCGAGAGGATGAGCTTGCAGCTGAAGGAAATTGACAGGTTGGCTAGCTGGAGGTCAAAGTAAATGTTGACAGGTCAGCTGCTGCCATTTGGAAATATTGGTGCTGCTGAAGTGATGACCCTAAGCTGTCTTAGTGTGCTGCTCTTCAAGGGTGTCCACATGGATCTCTGAAATGCTTGAGCTCATGTAAAATATATGGCTGCTACAATGGGTACAGTGCTGAAACTAAGGCTGAAGATATAATGCTGCTCAAGAGTGTGCAGCTCATGTGCATGCACATGCTGAAATTTGTAGTGCTGCTGATGTGTTTTCTTTACTGAAAAACCCCTACTGCTGCAGCTTATTCTTCCAAGGTGTGCAGCTTGTGAAGATGGCCAGTAGCTCTAAGGTGCATTGCTTCTGGAGTTACAATTGCACAACCCGATAACATGCTGAACCACATGATTTGTATCTAGCTGCTGATGTAGATGGAAACACTTGGTTGCTATTAATCTCCTCCTCTTAGCACATAAACATGGATAGCTGCATAATTTCTTCCTAACTGCAAATCATCACTAAAATGCAATTATTAAATACTTTGAGGGGTAAAATGTGGTAAAAACTCATTGACTAACACCTGCCCATAGTAGCATCACGAGGATCATCTTCCAGCGAGACTAAGACGAAGAGCAGCAAGAAAGGTTCGGGATCTGAGCCGATCAACACCGTCGCCAACCAAGGGCAGAATTTTGAGAATGGAAACTTCCAACCAAGAAATCCTAGACAAAACCAAGGCCAACAACGGTACACAAACCAGAACCAGGGTCAAAATTAGCAATGATATCTAAACCAAAACTAGAACCAAGGTCAGTACCAGAATAGGAATCAGTACCCCAATATCTACCAAAACCAGAATCAAAACGCGACATAGAACCAACAGCCAACCCTCCTAACTATAACAACGTACCCCACCTCAGAATTTCAACCAACAAGTCAGAGGTTCCTACCAACCGAAGTGTGAGCACTACCCTCCACTACTCGACACCATTCCCAACATCTTCTGCCTCCTCAGTAATCAGAACCTCCTTAGATTCCCACCAGAGCGGCCTTGACCTTGGCTTGCAAAACCTAGACTATAGTAAATTCTACGCTTTCCACCAATTCGCAGGTCATAACCTAGAAGACTGCTGGGTCCTCTAGGATATGATCTACGACATGAATGATTAAACTCAGATTGACTGGGAGTCGCTCAGGAATTCTAGCCCCAATAACAATCAACCTCCGCAGAATCTGGGGATTATCAACAACCCCATGCCTAACCATAACCAAGGGGCGGTAGCTCACATCACCATGGTGGACCTCCCTAGTCAACCCCCGTGCATCCTTCCGCTCTAATCACCCGCTGCAACCCTTTCGGTTCCCCAACAAATCTAGTCGAGCCACCTAGACTCTTGGTTACTCGGCCACACCCCTAGACCTTAATCACTCGGATTGCACCTCCAGATCCCCCTCCTTACCCGAACTTTACCAAGATCCGAGTCTAATCATTCAGGGCTTGGAGACTAAATCTTCATGAATCTTTGTCAGAACCCTCGAATCCTCCAAACATTGAGCTCACTCTGTCACTGCCTCCTTCATTTGATTCCGAACCAGAGAATGAGGACAATGCCCTCTGAACCGCAGCCCAAATCACAGCATGGGTAGATAGACTCTCCCAAAATACCTCAAGCTGGAAACGCGAGGTCGTAGTCAAACACCAATCGAGTATAGAAGTAAAGCAACAACAAGAAGAATCTAGCAAGCAGGAAGCATTGATCTCTGTCTTCCTCAAAGAAGAAGACTCCACACAGTACCTCCCACCTTGGGATGGTGTCGCTGCAATACGTATTCCTTCTTCAAATTTCACCCCATTCATGAGGAATACTCCAGCAAGCTCATCAACTCAAGTCACGATATGGTTGAAAGATCAACAACCAGTGTGCCCAATCCTTAAATCAGAAACTCCCTACCCGCCGCCACCGTTCCCTCGAGGGAAAGAAGCTACTAGCGCACAACCGCCAGAGTGGAAGCCAACTTGTCTCCCCCGCCTCACGTCATTCACCCACCACCGATTCTGGTGCCTCAGCCACTTCAGCCAGCTGTGAGTAAAGTGCATCGACCAGGAAAAGAACATGAGCTCTAGTTAGGCTAGGAATATGACCTCCTACGACATCTCCACAGGACCTCAACGCAAATATCCCTACTTGAACTCATCAAGAAATCACTTGACCACCATCGTCTACTAATGAAGACACTGAAAGAGATGCAAATAGATGAGGATGCCACTTTAGATGAGTTGCACCAGATCGCTTCCGTCATGGCACAACCACCAGCCCTCACCTTCACAGATGCAAATATACCGAAAGAATCCCTGCAAGGGAGCTTAGCCGCCATATATCTGACAGTTATAATCAGGGGGTTTTCAGTCCCTCATGCATTAGTTGACACAAGGGCATGACTCAATATTTGCCCTATAACGATGCTCAAGAATCTTGAGTACACCGAGCAAGATATAAGGCCCTCATCGCTATCTCTGATTGCATATGATGGCTCTCGGTGCTTTGTCAAGGGAACCATTAAGCTACAAGTTCATCTCGGGCCTTCCACGTTTCTGACTCTTTTAGTACTTACAATTTAATCTTAGGAAGGAAATGGTTGGAATCTATGAAAGATATAGCGTTTATTTACCACCAGTGTGTCAAATTCCCTCACGAGGATTCTATCATCAGGATATATGTTGACGCGCCTCTTCAGGAGATAGATACCGACTACATAGCAAGCATCCCAATAGCTCACGACTCGGTGCTGTCCATTGATCACATCAAAAGAGTGCAGACTTATGATGACGCGACGATAGCTGAAGTTAGGCATCCTACTCTCCTTCGGTGTGCCCTTAAAGAATAACGAGAAGAGAAGCAGGCCCCGACCTTACCCGCTTATATGACATAAATCCCACCACAATAAAGGGGTGGGACCTCATGTATCAACTCGGATATGTCCCGCACACCGGGCTCGGTAAGAACAAGTAAGGCCGTATAAGGCCTGTCATCCCAAAGAAAGTTCATAAGCATACGGGAAGTTGCGTATTGCTCGGCAAACTAAGTAAAGCTCTATCCTTTGGTCGCCTAAGTGGTCACTATATGACCATTTCATCTATGGAATCACCGAGAAGGCTGATGTGTTGAAGAAAAGGAGGGCCTCCTTCCCTAAACCATAGGAGACAAAAATCGAGTAGATAACCAAAGCCTTCACTGACCTGACCAACCTGAATCAAGACGATGACATGGATAAGCCACTTGAGGGAGTCAGACCGCTATTCGACGATGGAGAATCCTCTGATGAACCAAGGAATGAACTTTCGAAACCTGAGCCGCATCCAGAAAATTGGGAGTCGGTCGATGAGGAATACTTTCGTATCGCCGCTTTGGGCGCTGAGGAAGAACCAGAGTCACATACCCTCCAATCTCTGCAGTCATTCCATCCCCATGAACCAACAGAAGAAGACTGGCTTTCCATGTCAAGTGAAGAAGACTATTGGATAAATCTTACTGACATAGAGTTAGGAGGTCTCCTAAGAGAAGAGCGTCTAAAATTACTCGAGGAAGTCAATCGCTCTTAGAACCAGAATTAGACTCTGACGGTGAATTTGACCATCGATCCATGCTTGACAATTGGCGATGCCCACGCCACTGTCCTTACCTGGAGTCACCCTATTGCAACCTATGCACATCTATCCTAATACGATGTGAGAGAGCCATCCTGCATGAAATATGATAAATAACAAGGGCAGAAGATTCTCACATTGTGTTCATAGAAATCGAGGAGGAGTTAGAGCTCAACGCTCCCCAATCTCCGAAAGCACCACAACTTAAAATATTTTGGAACTCACTAGAGGAAGAATGACAACCGCCTCCGAGCGATGATGAAGATTACTAGATAGATCTCCCCGCCCTCGAGTTGGAAGAACAATTAGACCAAGGCCTTCAAGGGTTCTCTAGTGGAGAAGACGAGCCCGACTTTGACAGCGACGACCTTAGCCCCGATCTCGAAGGATGGGAATGCTCTTGGGGACACACCCCTACATCTCGCACCCATACCAGCCTCGTTGTCGGGCGTGCATACTCATCCTGATATATTATGAAGTCCAAGTGAAAGAACTTATGAGCCCGAAGGAAGATCATCTAGGCTCACCCAATGAAGATGAACCTCACCAAGAAGATTTCAGTACCGACAATAGTGACCTCGAGCACCTGCCTACCAGATGGGAATGCCCCTGGGAGTTTCCATGTATCATTCGGCCATATCAACCCCACTACAGAACCTATACAGTGATATTAGAAGAGCTCGAACTGAAAGACAAGATTAATCCTTTTCCCGTGCTATGGGCAATGCTCAAAGAATGGAGAAGTAATCAGGAACCAGCTACTCCTGAGCAAAACTCAATGATAGAACTCATTGAAGAGTATGCTGGGATATAAGAAGAAGAAGGGTCAAAGGCTACCTAGCCGACACAGAAAAGGAAATCATTCACATACTAGAAGAAGCAAGATCATCAGCCAGACCGTCACCTTTTACTTTCATTAAGAAGATCATGCCGAACGAGGATCATAAAAAAAATACTAAATTCAGAATGGGTCCACGTCACCCGAACACTCGCACAAAAGACTTCGGTAGTCGCTCCGCTTCCCCAACTAGAGGAAGCAATTTCGCCGGTTCCTCTTCAAGCAACCGACCCTGTATCATATCTCTTGTCAAAAATAAAAAAATAGAAAACCCCAAAAACCTTAAAAAATTAGAAAATATCAAAAACGAGAGGGAGCCCTCCATCTCACACCCCTCTAGCGACCAGCAAAGACTCCCCTCTCATAAGATTGCGAGTAGCGGACGCGCCAACAAAGTTGAGGAAGTAATAATTGGCATGATCACTGTTAGCGACTTGGCTATATATCTCTAATTAAGTCTTAACCTAGTACATAATGGAAATTATAGTACTAGCATCGGATCGTTCCCACGAAGATAGGTTTATCTATATATATATATATTAATTTTTTGAAAATTTATACTTATCTTTTAAGTTCCTAAACTACTAGAGAAATATGAATAAAGAATAATTTCTTAAACTAAATTGTAAAAAATAAATCCTAAATCCTCCTTCAGATTATGGTCATCAATCACAATCTTCAGCTATCAGATGTTTACAATTTTAAACTACCGTTACCCTATATCTCAGTCTTTTAGAATTTGAGTGTCAATTAAAAACTAGCATCCTTCAATATAGATTTATACTAATCTCTAATCTACTAGAAATTTGGGTGTCAATCAAACCTTAGAAAATTAAAGAAGGAAAATAAAAGCATTACACTAATCTGCAAACTTCAACCTGAGTCGTCAATTCAAATCAAAATTTGAAGATATTTACAAAGCAGTAAATTGCAGTAAAATAAATCTAAACTAGAAAGTAAAAAGTACAACCATCCTAAGGGTTGATCTTTCAGCTTCTTCGGCCTTAGTTGTTAGGCAAGACTTTAGATAACTGTGGACGATGTTATTTTATAAATCCTAAACTACTTTGATCGGGAGAAAATACAAACCTCAGTTGTCAATTGATGCTGTGAAATTCTTTGATAGTTATTCCTATGTGCCGAGCCTCTTATTTATAGATCATAAGGGTCGGTTTACAAAACTTCTAATTCTGATAAAAGAAATTACTAAAGTAGAACCATCCTAATATAACTCTACTTCTAATCTTATCTTTCCTTGCTTTTATCTGTTGATGTACTTATGGATTTTCTCAATTATTTTAGCAACATAGTCCTGTAAGAATCTTTTTCGTCAATCGCTCAGATCCGTGATTCACTGGACTTCTTCTTTAAGAGATCTTCTAATTTTATGCATAACGGTGTTAATCTCACATGATCAGCAGCAACAGTAGGCTTTCCTTTTGTAAAATCATAAATCACGATTTTCTGTTCTTTACTATACAACTTCCTATTGAACTATTTTTTAATTACGATTCGTCACTTTCTTGTGTATCGCTCTTCTTTTGAACGACTTCTCTCTCTGAAGAATCGTAAATTATGATTTCTCACTTTATATTGCTTTGTTCCATAAAATCGTAAAGCACAAATTTTTATTTTTTCAGTAGGCGAAGATTCGTATTTTGGCTCAATCGTCTTTTTATTGCTTTATGAGTTCATTTTGACAAATATTATTACTTTGGTTCTCTTTTTATATTTTTCTTTAATATCTGTACATTAATAACTTATTAGTAGCAAACTAAGGCCTAGTACCACTAAGTTAAGGGTGGTAAAACTATATATTATGTGACTGATCACACCCCCAAACTTATATATTGCTAGTCCCTATCAAACAAGGAAACATAAAACATTCTAAACTAAAATTTAAATGACACTTTCGTACGGAGCTATGCAACAAGCCTTTAAACCCCTAGGTGATCCCTAGTGGAGGAGTTGTAGTCTCCTGAAGGTTTTCAGTGAAGTTAGCTACAAACTTCAAATATTTTTGGATTTTTAAAAATATTTTTCAAAAGAAAACAAAAGGTTAAAAATCTAAACTAATTTTGTACTAAATTAACTAAATTATCTAACTTGACTAAGTTAATCCTCACATAGTTATTTTGATTTTCGAAAATTACCAATCTTTTATCCTTACTTTCCATTATAACAGTTATCCTTGATTAGAACTCCAACAATTTCAATTCATAATAAGCAGGGAGTATATGCATCAGTGAACATTTTATTCTTCATAAATTTTTCTAAACAGTAGATTTAGAAAATATTTTTATTCAAAAACTCACCACATACTCTCAAAAAAATCTTTAAACTTTTGGGTTCTCTTAATGTTTTATTTCAGAAAAATTCAGTCAGAGGATAATTGCAAAAAATTTTTAATCTAATAGAAAAAGATAATCTATTATATTCATATGATTCCCTGTGCAATCCATAGTATCTGGTATTCATATCTCTACTAGGCTTATGATTTTGCAAATCGTAAATCAAAAAGGTCTTTTTATTAGCTTGTAATGGGGCTTTGGGTTTAAGAAGGTATCAAAGAAATGTAGAAGGATTCAAAAGTTTTTTTGAGAATTTAGCTCTTCTTTCTCCTATTTTTTCAGGCTTCTTCTTTTCTAGTTCAGTAAGTATCCATTATTGGATTACTTATTCCCAATTTTTTTTCTTCTTTTATAAATCCCATTTCTTCAATTGTCTTGTAAAATTGTGTTTTATGATTTTTCTTTCTTTTCTAAAGTTTTTTTTTTCTTTTAGAATTGTAATCTTCTTTTAGAAATAGTCTTTTCACGATTTTTCACCTTTCCCATATTCTTCATGTGATTTCTTTAGCTGTACTCTTATTTAGCATTCCCCTTATCTATTTTTTTTCCTTTTACTCCTTCCACTCTCTCTTCTTCCCTTCTTTTGCATTCTAAAATCTCAGAAATTATAAGGGTTAAAGGTTGAAAGCTTTGCGTAGTACTTATGGTTAAGGGTTTATCAAATTTTTGGTGCAAAGAAATTTAATTTAGGCTTCTAATATGGGTTCAAAGGATAAAGTTTTTTGGGATTTTGGCTTTTTGGCTCTGATTAAGAAAAGATGACCGTAAATCATCTTTACAATTTTCTAGCATAGATGCCTTATTGCTTTGATATTTCCAATAGATAGTTCTGGACAAAAAATCAGGTTATCATATTCATAAAATATTTTGATTCTAAATTCAGAAATATGAGATTTCATACATGCATCGAAGTTCAAAGAAATTTTTTTTACTTGAATAGAAACAGTCTCTCTCTCCAAGAAAGGAAAATTTGGCTCTCTGCTCACTGGTTTATATAATTTTGGAACTATAGTCTAAAATATTACAGTTTAGATCAATCTATTGTTTCAAATATTCTTTCTAATACAGTGTTCAACGAGCCAAGCATGAATTGTATGGTTATATATTCTGATTATTGAACTTCTACTATAATGGATCGTAAGTTTTCAAGATTTGTAATATTTTCTATCGTAATTCCTATGTAATGATCAGCTATTAAAACTAAAAATTCAAATTTTTTTTATGAGAACAAACTAAAATACTACTATACTACTTAACTACTATTATACACGGAATTTGTATATCCCCCCAAACTTAAGTCAGACAATGCCCCCATTGGCAAAAAAAAAATAGGGGACACTTATTTACTTGAAAGTTATTGATATTACTGATTATTTACCGGATGTGAAAAAAAATTCTGTAAAGAATGTCCCCCAAACTTGAGGGAAACATAGCCGTATTATTCTCAGAGACATCAATAACAAAAATTAAAGAAAAGTTAGTGACAATTACACAGTTAGTGAAAAAGAAAATATTATATATTATCTGAATATTTACAATGAAAATGAAAAAGAAATAAAAATAAAAACTAATTACATAAAAGTATAAACCTAGGAAAAATCTAGAGTGATCATACGTGTGAGGCTTGTAATGGTCTATAGTATACACTCACTTGGTGATGAAGGGTATGGTACAAGAATAGAAGTAGTAGGATCTTCTTCTGAGTCAGACACCTCAATTGTAGAATAATTATCTTGTTCTTCTTCTGAAGGCGATTCTCCATGTGTTGCAGGCTCAATCTCATCCGTGCTTTCCTTTTCATCAACTGTTCTACAGGTGCTTCCTTCCAGACACTATTGCTCCTTATAAACCTTTTCTTTGTTTTTCAGATCCACAGTCAACTTCTTTATCACAACAACTTTTAGTCATAACTCCATTCTTAGTTTTTCTGCTTTATTTTGTTCTTTTGTTACTGCGATCAAGCTCTTCTTTGTTAGTGAATCAATAGTCTGCTTCTGCTCAGCATTAATTAAACTCAGGGAATCTTTATCTTCTTACAGTTTTAGAATTTTTCCTTCAGCTACAACCAGTAGATGATCCTTCTCACTCAGCTGTTGATGGAGTTTTTGCTTGTAATCTTTAAGAGCTTTTTCCTTTACAGTTTTTGCATCATCTGGAACTACCATTAAACCTCCAAACTGTTCAATCAAATTTGCGATTTTATCTTCATACATCTTCTTATTTTCTTCCCATGCTTGTTGACTTTCGCTCATTATTCTATTCTCTGCTTGCAGCTGGGTAATTTGTACTTTAAGAGTTGAGGTGGCTTCCTGGATTCTCTTTTCTGTTTCTACTTTCCATTGTACAACGTATTCTTTTGCAGCCTTTTGCTTCAAGCTTTCTATTATCTCTGAGCGTTCTTGAGACGTCAGAGTAGTATCAAAGACTCTCTTCTTCAGTCTGTGAAACTCCTCCATCCATTTCTTTACCACACTTGATAGTGGTGCCAAATTTGGGGCATATGTATTTAGCCATTATTCTACTTCCCTCAATTTGCTTACTACATTTTGGAATGGCAATAGATTTGGTTCATGTGTAAATTTCCATTGCCCCACTGCCTTCAATCTCCTTTCTAACTCGGGGATTGATGCGGTAGTGACTAGAGCGTCAACAGGGGGTACTTCTTCTCCATTTAATAATTCTGTGATACCCCCTCTTGGTAATTCAGAGCTTGGTCTTGCTTCAACTATTTGAACGATGAGAGTTTGCTCTGTAGAGGCTGAAATTGTAGGCCGAGCAACAGGCTCTATTGGTGCAGGAATTTGTTCTGTTATTTCGATATTTGGGCTCACAGGGTTTGCTTCAGTAACAGTTGGCAGTGTGTTTGCCTCAATGGAAGGGGGCATAGCAGGCCCTATTGGTGAGTCCAAAGCAAGGTCATAAAGACTAGTTTGGTCTGCAACTGGGAGTCCTAACTCGATTATTCTCTCTAGTACTGGAGAGCCAATCTCCGCTCTCTAATGAGGTTGAGTATAAGTACTCACTCCCTCTTCGGTAACTGCTTCTTCTAGGGCTATGATTTCTGCTGGTTGCTCCATGGCAGTCTCCTCTCCGCCCTTAGGTATAGAGGGGACACTCTCTATGCGTGCTGAAATAGGAATTTTTTGTTTGTTTGCAGTACTTAGAGTTCTCCTGTAGGTCTTCATGGTGAGGCTATCCTCTGTTCTAGGAAGAGCCTTTTCTTTGAGATCAATGCTCTATCCCACATTTAGTAATAAATTTGGAATTAACCCTCCAAAGGGTAGACATAATTTCTTTGTTTGATATTTTTCTTAGTTCAACTATTCCTTCACAGTGTTGACTACTTCTAATAGGTAGGTTGGGACACTAAACTAGTAGCGATTAGCCATAAGATATAAGGCTCTGACGAAGAGTGCTCTCCGTTGTGTCCCATGACCTGTTGGATGGATGGTCTTGTGAATTAAGACATCTAAGAAATGCATCTGTAGACTCCGTGATTCTACATCTTTTCTCAAGAAAAATGATCTGTCTTTGGGGGGTGTTCCCAGTAGCTCTGTCGCCATCTGAACAAAGTCGGAGAGAATATATGGTTGTTCTCTTAAAATAGTGGCTGCCAGATTGTCAGGGGACACTTCAGGTCTTTCCAAGGGTGTATTCATTACCCCAGCAACCATTACCTTTGTTATTTGCAATTGGGAATCCATCAATAGTTGTGGACAAAATTGGGTTTGGACCCACCTTGCTACTATTAACCATATTTTTGTAAAATAGTCGTACCAATCTCGGGTAGACTTATGTGACTCCGGGCTCTAGGAAGTACTGTAGCCCGTGCGATGCAATTAATAAGTGGAGAGTTATCGGAACTGTTACCTCTGTCTCCTTCCTCCCTCTGTCGCTTGCCCGTTTCTCTCGACATGTTGTAATTTTTTTTCTGCAAGATGTAGAGAATATTATTCAGGAAATCACAACTTGCATATAAGCTTTCATAAACATTTGCATAGATTCATCCATTTAAAGATAGAGATTGTTTACCTTGATCTCAAATCAACAAACCTTAGTTTTAGGATATTGCTTAGAACTTGAATAGGGTTTCCAAAATCAAATAGAAGATACAAGGAAGGTTTAGGAAATAAAAACAGTTGAGTCCTAGTCAATGAGTTTTTGAAAAATAGAGGAAAAATGATAGCAAAAATGGAGGGTTCGATAATGGGGCCGATGTATCCTCTCTTGAATATGTAGGCCCTATTTAAGTGATGACCTGTTGAACCGGTCATCAAGCATGTTCTAACCTAGTGTCGTCGGTTGACTCTAGCTTTTCAGTAATGGTAAGTACGAACCCTCGTATCAGTTGAATCGTAATCACTACGCTTTCACTGATAGACATGACTATACGACGATCAATCATAAATCCATACGATTGTTCGCTTATAATATACAGTAGGTATGATATTATGATCCATCGTCTTTCAATGATTTGGGTCATAGTGTAATACCTAAACTTGAAAGAAAAAAAACATAATCTATATAATTTACAATTGGTGCTACGGATGAGTCGGCAGCTCGACGATCCATGAGTGTAGACACCCCCATTTTGCCTTCTCGGAATATAGTTTTTGTTCGGTCAACCTTTGACCTTTAATATGGGAACCATGCATTGAAACAATAGTATATGACTAAACACAGGCTGAAATAATAGCTTTGTGGCTCAGATCCCCATATGGGGAGACTATATACTGAAACAATAGTATATAGTCGGAATGTAGAGTGAAATAATAGTCTCGCATTTCAGTCTAGAGACTAGACCCGGACAACCCCGAATTAAGCGCATGAAACCCTATGCGTAATTCAATTGTACGCCACACCATAAGCGCGCAATCAGTTCCCCTTTTAGACAAAACTTCCTTTCTCAGACCTATTTGAGACTCGATCACGCGCTTGAAATCGGATGCGCGATTAGATTTAGTGCCACAAAACTAGCGCACAATTGGCCTACGCCCAACCTAGTCTCACTACCCTTAACCCTTAAGTTTCTTTGATTAAGCGTTTATGACTAAACGCTTAATCAGATTGTGCACCTTCCATCACATGCACAATTAGACCTAATTTTGTTTATCGGGAAACTCACGAGCAAGTCACGGTTGCTCCGAGTCGGTGGCCAAACTCAGCGATTAAGCGCCCAAAGCGTAATTAATTAGTTTAAACGCCGAAAATTGGGCGCGTAATTAAGGAAAAACCTATAAAAGCTTTTCTTCAATTTGGCCCAGGGGGTTGGACTTTTTGGCTGGACTTTTTTGGACTTTTTTCGGAATTCGAGTGATTGAAAACTCCGAGAATAGAACGAACACAGAGAGAGACCAAGCCATGATCCCGAGATTCAAATTTCGAGCTTCGGATGATTCTCCTCTACAGTCCTGACCCTAGGTAAGGAGTTAATTTTAGTTTCCGATCATAGCTTCTAATCTCTACATCTAGGAATTCTATTAATTTTTTTTTTATTTTTAGTCTTAGATCGTAGCACCCTTTTTCGAACCAAAATTCTATATATCTGGTTCTAGTGCTTTGTTTCTAGAACCAATCCTTAATCTATCGGTCCGACATACCGATCTTAGACTTTAATTCAGTTCTAAAATCTCGATCTACAGTCCTATCATTAATTTCTGGTTCTAATCCTTTGATTCAGAACCAATCCTTAATCATACGGCCTGATTTCCTGATTTCGGACTCGAATTTAGTCCTCAAAATTTAAATTATAGCTTTAATTCCCTATTTTTAAGACTTTCAAAAATCCCAAATATTAATTCTAGTTTACAATCTAATTCATAATTATTATTCTAAAATCAGCTCTGAAAAGCCCAAAATACTATTTTACAGTCAAAATCAATTTGTCTTTAATCTGGCCACTTGATTTTCCCAAGGGAGCTTATGGAGGGTACTCGGGAACAAGGCCAATTCTCCCTAACAGAGCGGGCCCAAACCCTTTTTTTTTAGGAATTTTAGAATTAATTAATTATTTTAGTTCTATACTTTTAGTATAATTGATTAGTAAGTTTATTTTATTTCAGCATATTTAATTAGCTAAGTGTCTTAAATCTTAGTATGACTGATTCATCTTTTTAAATCTGAATTTAATTGATCAATTCCTTGCTTCAATTATAATTTAATGGAATTAATTTTGTTGCTTCAATTAGATTTTTTTTAGCATAGTCAATTCATTGCTTTAATTAGAGATATTTTTTATAAAATCAGGTTATCTATTTTAATCAGATTTGGTAAAAACTAGTTTATTTGTTCTAATTGGATTTTAATAGCATTAATTCCTTTGCTTAAATTAGAGTCTCGGTAAAATCAGTCTTTTATTCAAATCAGAGTTCTAACAGGACTGTTATAATTGCTTTAGTTAGAATTTCAATAGATATGTTATACCCGATTTAATCAGAATCTTAATACAATTGGTGTGCCCGAACTAATTAGAATTTTACCAGAACTATTACACAAGCACTCCTTGTACCAATAGGAGACTGAAACTAACTGGACTTTTAGTAGTATTAGGAGACTAATATTGATTAGACTTCTAATAGAATTAGGAAATCAACATTAACTGGACTCCTAACCGGATTGGAATAAACCTATATAATCAAATTCATAACAGAATCAGGGAAGTCTAAACTGACTAGAATTATAACTATAAAGGGAAATAAAAGGAAATTAAACTATCTAAATTAAGGAAAAGATTGCTGCTGACGTTCGCAGGCGAACGATTCAGTATAGAAGTAACCCATACCCGCTCTTAAGCGTGATTATTGACGTGTTGCAACGTCGATAAATATCTGCAGCTGGCGATCACAATAAATTAGAATATTCCTTTATTTTTTACATTCTAAACGCCGCATCGCTAGAGTCCACCAGGACAGAATTGGAAGCCACTGATTCAACAGGAACCGAGAGGAACCCAGAAAAAGCGCGCACCAACAGACTCTTGATCGCGATGGGACACTTTTACAAATGTTTTTTTTAGATAATTAGTTTTTATTTTATTTCCCTATTTTTTCTCTACATCTTGTCATTTAGATTCCCTTTTAAATATATGAGTCTTCACCAAAGACTCGAGATGTCTGGTATACGAAGAGTAAGTTTAGGAGACCCACCACTGTAGGGGTATCATGACAACCCTATGTAAGGAGAAGAACCATTTCATAATTCTAGCCTACGACAATCTGAAATTAATATGGCTGGTGAGCAAGAGAACCCCTTCTCTACCCCATACACCGGGAACAATCATGATGGGAGAGATGGTGGCATCGGACAAAACCTTACCGCTCAATAAATCGTAGAACTCAGTATCCAAAGAATACAAAGAGGATATGACAACTCCGAAGAATTGCTTCGAGGGTTGGCCGCCGCATACGAAACCATTAGGTCACGATAATTTTTAGAAGAACAAGAGAGATAAGAGAGGCCACCACCCACCCTGAGCACGGTGTCAGCCCGCGCCACCTCACTGAGACAACTTGCCCACACATTATTCAACGATGACCCTCTGGACAAGGTTTGCTCATGAGTTGCTCCCAAAGACCGCATCATTAAAATCGAAGATTTTCCTAAAATGCTCGATGAGTACATGACCAAGAGAGAGCATCCAGGTCATTCATTTATATTCGACAAATTTTGTAGAGACATCAAGTTCAATTTACTGATAGGATTTAAGCCACCAAAGTTTACTAAATATAACGATACCGAAAATCCAAATCATCACTTGGCTCTCTTCTGTAATGATTGCCGACCTATACGTGATAATCAAGGACTTCTCATTCACTATTTCCAATGTTCGTTAGAAGGAGAAGCTTTAGATTAGTTTGCGGGACTCTCGGTTTATAAGATAAAAACCTGCGACCAATTAGTTGGTCAATTTCTAGACCAATACAAACACTTGATCCAAGAGATAGTTAGTGTCAGCGATCTAATCATAGCCAAGCAAGGACCTGATGAATAATTCACTGACTTCGTCACCAGATGGAGAAAACTCGCTGCTAGGACCGACACTTCAATAAAAGAGAAGGACTCGGTTGATATTATTATCGACAACACTAGGGAGCCGTTAAAGAGCGCACTCGTCATAAGTGACTGCCCCGACTTCACTGCACTCCACTCTAGGGCATCCCGACTAGTGCGACACATTAAAGGTGGAGATCTTGCATTATCCATAGTCACATCAAAAATAGGATCTTCCAATGAATCAAAATCAAAAAATAATAAGAAAACCTTAGGAACTGAGCAAGTTAACACCGTTGTCAACCATGGGCAAAACTCTATAACGGAAACTTCCAACCACAAAATTTTGGATAGAACCAAAACCAACAACGGTATACCAACCAAAATCAAGGTGCTAGTCAACAAAGATACGCGAACCAAAACCAAGGCCAGAATCAAAATCAAGGCCAATACCAAAATAGGAACTAGTACCCTAATACCTATAAGAATCAAAACACGACACAGAGTCAACCAGCCCATGCGCCAAATTATAATAACGTACCCCCACCATAGAACTTCAACCTAGCTAGAGGCCCTTATTAGCCGAGGCGGGAACACTATCCCCCTTTACCAGATACAATTCCCAATATTTTTCATCTTCCTAATACTCAAAATCTCCTTTGATTCTCGTAAGAAAAACCTCGCCCATGGCCTGCAAATCTAGACTATAGTAAATACTGTGCCTTCCATCGATATGCAGGACACGATTTAGAAGACTGCTAGGTCCTTAGGGATGTGATCTATGATATGAATGACCGAAATCAAATTGATTGGGAAGCGCTTAGAAATCTCAACCCTAGTAATAACCAACCCCAACAGAATTTAGGGATCATAAACAACCCTATGCCCAACCACAACCAAGCAACGCCAGCCCAGTTCACTATCGTGGATCTGCCTGGTTAATGTTCCTTTCAGCCTTCTACCTTAATCACTTGCATTCAACCCTCTGCCGCTTCCGCCACACTAGTAAAAACTTCTTCACCCCTACATCCCTCGACCCTGATCACTTGCATCGCCCCACAGAGCCTGCCTTCATATCCAAAGTTCACTCAGATACGAGTCCATTCCTCCATCGCCACCCGCCGAAACCTTCAACCCCTCCAAATCTTGAACCAACACCATTACCGCTCCCTTCGTCCAATTCTAAACCCGAGTATGGATATCACATTCTCTAGACTGCAGCCCAAGTTGCCGCATTGGTAGAAAGTGTCACCCGTATGACTCCAAACCAAGACAATGAAACAACCACCGAGCATTCATTGAATCCGAAAGAAAGTAAGCCAAAAAAATACCCCGAACTGTGCGAGACACTGGTCTCTGCTTTCATAGAAGAGGAGGATTACACACAATATCTCCCACCTTAGAATAGTGCCGTGCAAGCACACACTTCGACCCCCAATTTCACTCGCTTCACAAACACATCAATGTCGACTTGTGTCGGGTCTAGCCAGCAATCGATGTGCCCGATTCTCAAGTCAGGAACCAATTACCCACCTCCTCCTTTCCCTTGGAGTAAGGATTTCACGAGCGCACAACCACCAGAAGGGAATGTGAGGGAAAGAGAGGTCAACTTGCCTCCCCCGCCTCATGTCATCCCTCCACCAATCCGTGCACCTCAACCACTCCAACCACCTACGCCCAAGGCTCACCGGCTAGGCAAAGAAGTGACACTCAAGCCAGGACAAGAATATGACCTTTTGCTATACCTCCAGAAGATCCTGGCCCAGATATCCATACTAAAACTCATCAAGAAATTGCCTGATCATTATTGATTGTTGATAAGGACACTCGAAGACACGCAAGTGGACAAGGACACGACCCTAGATGAGCTTCATCAAATCACTTTGCTTATGGTGCAACCTCTGGCGCTCACTTTTACAGATGCAGACATGCCTAAAGAGTCACTCTGCGAAAGTGTGGCCCCCATATATCTCACGGTCATAAATAGAGGATTCTCTGTACCCCATGCTTTGGTTGATATGGGAGCGGGACTCAATATTTGTCCTCTCACAAGGTTAAAGACTCTTGAATACAAAGAGCAAGACGTCAGGCCCTCCGCACTGTCACTTATAGCCTATGATGGCTCACGTTATTTCGTGAAAGGAACTATTAAACTCCAGGTTTGCCTCAGACCTGTGACGAAAGACGTTACTTTCCATGTTTTCGATTCCACTAGTATGTACAATCTTATCTTAGGAAGGAAATGGCTAGAGTCCATGAAGGCTGTCTCATCCACATATCATTAATGTGTTAAATTCCCATATGAGGACTCCATCGTCTATATATACGCTGATGTACCCCTCCAGGAGATGGATACTGATTATGTGGTGAGCATACCAACCGTGCACGATTATGTGTTAAACACAG
Organism: Chloranthus sessilifolius; assembly: GCA_021018995.1. NCBI lineage: Eukaryota > Viridiplantae > Streptophyta > Magnoliopsida > Chloranthales > Chloranthaceae > Chloranthus > Chloranthus sessilifolius. Next base: position 91,505,669 of record CM037584.1, on the reverse strand, counting down.
GTCACATTTAAAAGACCCAAACCTCGGGAGAGGCAACCGTTGCAGAAATATATCTCCCTGACCGTCCTAGTTCTCCCCCAATGCGTCAATAAAACTTAGTGAGGAGAGAGGTCGGTCCAAACCTCACCAAACTTTATGACATCAACCCCACCATGATAAAAGGGTGGGATCTCGTGTATCAACTTGGATATGTCCCTCACACCAGACTCGGTAAGAATAAACAAGGTCATGTAGGACTCGTCATCCCAACAAAAATATGCAAACACATAGGGTTAGGTTATCAATCAGACGGCCCACAAGCTGACTTATATCCTATCTCACTGAAATGGTCTCTATATGACCACTTCGTCTATGGGCCACTAAGAAAGCTAACGGGCCAAAGCGTAAGGAGGTGTTCTTCGCCAAATCCCAAAAAATAGAAATTGAACAAATAGCCAAAGCATTTAGCGATTTGACAAGCCTCAATGACGACATTGATGAACCGCTCAAAGGAGTCAAACCCTTGTTTGATCTCAAAGAGTCCATAGGAAAGAGAAGAGAAGAACCTTCAGGAACCAAACCACAATTAGAAGATTGGGAATCTACCGATGACGAAGACTTTCATATAGCTGCTCTACAAGATGACGAAGAGCACTTACACTCAATGTGGGGAGAGAATGACACCCCACGAGAGAATCTTAACTCGTATAGCATCCGCCTTGGCCTTGGCCTTAGAGGGTGGGAATGCCCGTGGGATTCCCCTTGTATCGTTCACCCTTTCCAGCCCCATTGTAGGGCATGCACTAGTATATTAGAACGTTTCACCGAGTGGACCTGACATCCTACGACGGAGGAATCAATCCATTCCAACCTCGCGATGACAGAAATCGGCAATGACCTACCAGCTCAGCTACTGGCACAAGGAGCAGAGAATCCCGATAGCTATCCATTTGATCTAGAAGGAAACACTCAACCCGCTTTTATAGAGTTTGAAGAGGAACTCAAAATAGACACTTCTACATCCCCGGATTTATCGCAACACCAAATATTTTGGAAGTCTCTCAAAGAAGAATGGCAACCTCCCCCGAGTGATGACGAAGACTACTGGATAGATCTCACTGCGCTCGAGTTAGCGGAACAAGCTAATTTAGGACTTCAAGCATTATCAGATCAAGAAGATGAGTTCGATACCGTCTTCGATTTTAATCTAGAGGGATGGGATTGGCCTTGGGAATCCCCTTGCATCCTTCACCATTATCAATCTTGCTGCCGAGCATGCGCGCTCATCCCAACATATTATGAAGATCAAGAAAAAAAACTTACTACCCCTGAGGATCCTTTGGGAGATCCCCCTCAGTGGGAAGAACCACCATATTATGACTCAGAAGCGGATAGCTTGATCGACTACAATCTTAAGAGTTTCTTTGATGAAGAGGCCAAAGCATTTCCCGAAGAATCGCCCGAACGGCCCTAGCGACCGTCTCGCTCCCTCAACTAGAGGAAGCAACTTTCCCGGTGCCCCTTGAGGCGACCGACCCTATACCATATTTATTGTCAAAAATCAAAAAAATAGAAAAAATAGAAAACCCTAAAAATTCAAAAATACAAAATCCAAACAAATCAGAAAACTTCAAAAAAGAAAAGGAACTCTTCGTTTAGAACCAAATTTGTGTTCGACAAGGAGACTCTTCTCCTAAGGTTTCTAACCTATTCCCCACACAAGGACGTAAAGCATCAAGGCTAAATAGCAAGCCAGTGATCATACCAGATGAGATACTTCATGACTTTGAAAGAAGAATCAATAGCCTTAACCTTTACCTTACCAAAGATCTCTCAATTATAAATTGTACCCATGAAGAGTTACCTTTCGCAAACTTGGATCCCCAGTGTAGCAATTTTTTAGTATATGAACTTATCGAGGACGAAGAAAGAGCACCAATTTCCCAGGAGGCACTAGACTTCCAACGGGTTTCGATGAGCAAACCCAAGCTGTTGCAGAACCCACGGAAGAACTTAACTTTGGCACTGAAAAGAAACCTAAGAAGCTATTGAATAGCACAACGCTTAGCTCTAAGGCGCGCCAACAAATTACACAAGTCCTGCAAGAACACCTCAACTCTTTTGCATGGTCTTATGAGGACATGCTCAGTTTAAACCCGAGTTTAGTAGAACATTATCTTGTCTAAGAACCTGATGTAAAGCTTATTAAGCAAAAACTCCGTAAGATGCACCCACAAATTGCCCTCCAAGTCAAAGAAGAAGTCGACAAATTACACAAAGCCAAATTTGTTTGAGTCGTTCTTTACCCTAAGTGGGTCGCCAATATAGTACCTGTCGCCAAGAAGGATGGCAGAGTACGAGTTTGCATAGACTTTCGAAACCTCAACCAAGCATGCCCAAAAGATGACTTCTCACTTTCACACATTGACACTCTAGTCGACAACACCGTGGGACATGAGATGCTATCCTTTATGGACTGCTTCTCTCGAAATAATCAGATCAAATTAGCAGAGCCTGATCAAGAGAAGACTTTTTTCACCACACCATGGGAGAGTTACTGTTATGCTGTCATGCCTTTTGGGCTCAAGAACGCAGGAGCCAGGTATCAATATGCCATGATGGCTATCTTTCATGACATGATACATAAGTGTGTAGAAGTCTACATCAATAATATATTGGTGAAGTCCCAAATGCGAGTAGGACATATTGAAGCGCTCCGACTAGTTTTATAAAGAGCTAAGAGATACCGGCTAAAAATGAATCCAAAAGAATTTGTTTTCGGAGTTACCTCCAAAAAATTACTTGATTTTATAGTTAGCAAGTGAGGGATCGAGGTCGACCCTGCAAAAGTCAGAGCCATCCTCGAGATGCCGCCTCCCAGTAACATCAAATAATTACGAGGCCTGATAGGAAGGTTGTAATTCATCAGAAGATTTATCTCCCAGCATTCAGACAGATGCGATCCTTTCTACAGACTACTTAAAGGAGGAGCTGAATAACCAGTGTCAGCAAGCCTTTAACAATATCAAGAAATATCTTCTTAACCCACCAGCACTATCGCCACCTATCCCCGGGAAAACCCCTAATTCTATACCTCTCAGCAAACGACAAAACAATGGGAGTAATCCTTAGGCAATATGAAGAAGACAACAAGAGAGAGAGGGCTATCTACTACCTCAGTAGGACGATGGTTGAGTACGAACGAAAATATACTCCAATGGAGAAGACTTGCCTCACATTAGTATGGGCCTCAACCAAATTACGACACTACTTTGGAGCACATAAAATACTAGTACTAGCCCGAATAGACCCTCTGAAGTACGTATTCGAAAAGCCCGCAACATCAGGAAAGATTGCTCTGTGGCATATGCTCTTGCAAGAATTAGACATCACTTACGTCACACAAAAATTGATCAAAGGGCAAGAAATCACTGATTATCTCGCGGACCTCCCACTCCCGAATGATGACCCATACACGTGGATTTTCCCGACAAAAACCTATTCACAATTCATAACGAAGAGCTCGACAAGACCTCATAGACCCTTTATTTTGACGGTGCTCTAAATCACAAAGGAAAGGGCATCGGGATAGTCCTCTTAAGCCCAGAAGGAGTTGTCATACCTAAAGCTTTTTAACTCGATTTCCCTATCACTAACAATGTCGCAGAATACAAAGCTTTTATAGCGGGACTATGAGCAGTGCTACAATTAGGTGTTAAATAGTTAAAAACCATCGATGATTCTAAACTAGTAATTTCACAAGTCATAGGAGAATGGAAAACTAAGGAAAGGATACTAATGACATATATAGAAATCGCTCAATATTTAGTAAAGAAATTTGAACGAATCTCATTTACGCACATCCCTAGATTAGAAAATGAGCTCACAGATTCCTTAGCCACGCTAGCCTCGGTCATCCAAATACCTTTCGGATAAAATACCAAGACCTTCTTCATTGATAAGCTAACAGTACCCGCTCATGAGGTAGCATGGACCGTCAAGAGAGAACTGCCCATCCTCCCCACAAGTACAGAACCAAAAGGAGGAATTATCTTGAAAAAGCACGTCAAGGTAGAAATCAAAGTTACTATGTTTAGATTTGAAAAATCACCGACTGACGATGGACAACCATGGTATTTCGACATCTAAAACTTTTTGAAATATCAACACATTCCTCCATATGCCACAAAGATTGAACGGAAGACTATAAGGAACCGATGCACCAGATTCTGCATACTCAGCTAAACATTATACAAAGAGGCCTCTACTAAAGGTGTACTACTACGATGCGTTACGACCATCGAAGGACAATATATCATCCGAGAAGCACATGCTAGTACCTGCGGCGCCCACTCCGGTAGACAGAGACTCGCTGACCAAGTTACACGACAAGGCTACTTCTGGTCGACGATGATCAGAGATTGCCACCTCTACTTCCAATCCTACAAGCAATGCCAAGAACACGCCGCACTCATCAAAGATCCATCAATTGCATTGAATACTATGACCTCGCTATGGCCATTCTTGATGTCGGTCTTCGATATCATTGGACCCTTCATAGATACGGTTTGAAACACTCACAAGCACGCGTTTATCCTTACAGCAACCGAATAATACACCAAATGGGCCGAAGCTGAATCCTATGTCAGAATTATCGCTTCAACACTCGTGAGGTTTATCATTCAAAATATCATCACCAGATTTGGAGTACCCAGGATGTTTGTCACTGAAAATGGACCACAGTTCATCACGGAGAAGATGAAGAAGTTATGTAAGAAGTACGACATCGATTTACGCCACTCATCACCGTTCTACCCTAAATGCAATGGACAAGCAGAAGCTATAAATAAAACGCTAATTTAAATCCTAAAATGCACAGTAGAAACAAGCAATGGAGCCGACTGGCCTGAATGACTATTAGAAGCACTCTGGGCCTATAGGACCTCTCTTCGTACGGCCACTAGCCAAACTCTCTACCTCCTTACCTATAGTATGTAGGTAGTCCTACCATATGAGATACAAATACCATCCTTACGCATTCGACTTGATGATGAGCTATCCTTAGATGAGAAGATAATTTCCCTACTCACGTAGCTAGAGCAGCTTGATGAACCACGTCTAAGGGCAGCTGATCACGCTTAGGTATATCAGAGGAGAGTGGTCAGGGCTTACAATAAGAAAATCCTCGAACGAACCTTTAATATTAGAGAATTAGTCTTGAAGAAAATTATGTCTTCTAAGCACGCCCATCCGAAAGGAAAATTGAAATCGATCTGGGAAGGCCCATATGTCGTAACGGCCGCATACCCTGAAAATGCCTATAAACTGGCAAACCAAGATGGGGAAGAACTCTCTAGTCCTTGGAACGCCATGTACCTTAAGAAATATTACCCTTAACCCCATGATCATCACATCCCGTGGTTAGATACTTATACTTATCACCCCCGTAGTCGTCATGACCCATTTATTGGTTGTACGCCTTCAATTCTCAGAATATCCTTAAGACCATCGATTTATTGCCCACCTTTTCTCGCTCGGACAATTTAATCAAAGGACTAGTAACCTATCTAACATCTTTCAAAAGCATAAGTAACACCTGATCCCAATTTCCCTTTCCCCGCCATTGGAGGAGATGTTAGAGCAAAAAAAAAATAAAGATGCTAGGTTCAATCAAAACTCATTATTCTTGCGCTAGTAGGATGCTTTCAAAAAATATATATACGCATTTACACATCCAAAACAAAATCGAGTGAGAGCATTACGACGAATGAACAAGTCAATGAGCTTAGGGAAGTATAAGCAGATCGTGAGGACATCTATGGTAATTTCACTAGAAGTGTATAAGAAAGCTACGAGAGCACTCCTGATGTCCCCATACTACTAGATGCCTTCGTAAGGTGGCGGGAGGAGGATAAACTCCTGCTAATCAAAGAATATGAGATTTTGATGGTACCAAAACATGACGAAGAGCTCGATCATGGCATCCCGTATCCCTCTGAGAAAAAGACTGTTATCTACCCCTTTTGGAAAGCATTAGATACAAACTACTTCTCGCACCACTGAGCCTTAGCTCCCTCTGCTATTTTTATGTTTTGGACGATAAATCAGAAGCCTTACAGGATATTCCTAGAAATGAAATCAAAAATTGATGAATGACGACTGGCACAATCACCTACTATACATACCATACTTCTCCGTAACAACCACGGGATAGGATGACCACCACACTAGGATAGACCCCATATACAGCTGACCTAAGCAAAGAGACGTCTCCGGTTCGATGATAGTACCGATCAACTTTTTCTTCAAAACTAACTCACCAAATACTCATGACTGATTATAGATCCAAAGGGCTCACAGCGAAACTCAGAAAAGCTCCATTGCATATTGACGCTAGGGCATTTTTTTTAGATTGGAAGAAGAATCATATTAGAAGCGCTGGCTTATCCACAAATAAGAAAAGAAATGATGAAGTTATCCTGTGGAAAGCACTACCGAAGATACCATACTGCCAATCCTACCACTCTCCTACACTGGGGCATTTTTATTTTTATTATTAAATTGTTTCTATTCTAGCTATTTGCTTTCCCTGTTCCATTATTTTCATTTCAAAAAAAAAGAAACTAGAAAAGAAGAGAAAAAAGAAGAAGAGAGAGAGCACATCTATCTTTTGATACAGGAATCTAGTCTGAGAAACTTACCCCCCTTGACAACTGGAAAGGGGGTGAGCAAAACTGCTGACAACATTACTCTCACATGTGCAGATATGAGGCAACCTTCAATCGTCAACGGGCCAGCTCAGGAAGCATCCAAGTCTCAATGACGGTCGATGGCGTTAAAGCAAAAAAAAAGAAGAAGCAAAAGTAGACACAAGAGGTAAGTAGAAAAAGGAGCCAATCAGGTACATCTAAAATAAAAAATCTCTTTATATATATATGTCAAAATCTTTTCATTTCTTTTTTTACACTTGTCACAGGGGCCATCCCTCTATATATACAATACACATGCTATGGATACAAAAACACACGCATGCACACCTACTCCCTACATTGCCACTGGGATGGTCGAGCACTGCTGTCCCCAGTATCATTAACTCAGAGGTCTGTGGAATGGTCCTCTGAAAATACGATCCCGGTGCCTAGAGCCGGCGAAACCTCTAAGCGATGAGGCCCTGCCATAGATCCTCTCTCACTCGTCTGGCTAACAGACCGTCTCGATCGAGAACGAGGAGGATATCCCACCAGAATATCACAAATAGTCGGATCCCTACGAGCATCATCCTTGACACAGTCATGTGACATGTGACAAGACTGTCCAGTCGAGGAATCCGTAGCCCTCGACTCCGACCCATCAAGCTGACGAGCCAGCCTATGTATACCCCGTTCACTCCTCGCCAAACGATACTGCAACCGATCTAGGATCACCTGCATCTCCGCCCGCGTCATCTGATGTGCCACCTCTAACGTGTCGGTCTGAGTCCTCTGTGTGACCATCATCTCAATGGCCAAGTCCTCCCAACTCTGCATCTCCCCAAGGACTCGTCTTGCCTCAGGAGTGGCACGCGCTCGCGTCGCCTCTAGGCGCACCTCCTCAAGCTGACGAACCTGCATAATCGCGCCAAGTCAAGCAAAAACTAATATATATATATATATATATATATATATATATATATATGAACAAACTAAGAAACTTTGAAAAAGGAAAGAACATACCAGATCCAATCTCTCCCTTAGGAGTCGCTCAACTGTCTCAGCGATCACTGGATCAGCACGAGGCACAGGAGGAACAGTAAACATAGGCAGCTGCAACAAGAACAAATAAATACATCAGAAAAATATTATAATGATAAATAAACTACAAACACAATAACTAAAACATACTTGAGTAGGGATAGGAATAGACTCCTGAGGGGGATCCTCGGGAGCGAAATTCGGAATAGCCTGCACAAAGAACCAAATAATCCAACACAAGATATGTCAGAACAAAATAAAGATGGAATAATCGAAACAGAATTATCCCATATCAAAAGAAACTTTACCTGGCTCTCCGGAGGTAGCAGTCGCCTCCCTCGTCTGAAGATCCTCGGCAACCTGACGCTGAAATACCACATGATATTAGTAAACTACTAAGAAAGCAGAACAACGACACCCAATAAGCTAATGCAATGACATAAACTAAGATGAAAGATTGAATTGAACTTACCCAATGATCCAGCTCAGCCCGAAGCTGAGCCATCGCTGGATCCTCCTGACTAGAGGAAGCAACTGAAGATGAATCATATGTTAGAACGGGACTGTCAGCAGCCAGCTCGACCCTCTACAAATAATAATAAACACATAAGTTGGTAAGCTCACGATGCTAACAATTGAATAAAATCATACCTAGGAAGACACTTACCAATCGGTCAATCTTAGAACATAGACTGGCCGCTATCTCCCGGTCGGCTAGCTGTTGACTGCGATAGACATCCAGCAGGGCCGCCTGACGAGCAACCTCACCCTCCCTCTCAGACAGTCTAAAACAGGATAAAAAAAAGGAGACAACTCAACCATGTTAGAGTGACCAGAAGACCAAGTCTACATAATACAAAAAAACATAAATTAACTCACTAGGAGCTGTCGAGCCTTTGCTAGCCGAACCCCTAACTCATGCTCCGTTGCCCTAGCCCGAGCAACCGAGGAGGCTAAAGACTGTAGCATCTTCTCATCTGGACGAGGAGCACACCCCATCCGCTCCATCGCCCTGTGGAGAGCATCTAATGCCCCCCGCACGCCCGCAGTGAGATGGCCCTGCTCTAATGCAGCCAACCTCTCCCTCAAAGTCGACGCTGACTCCGGCCCTTCGATCGCGAAAGAGCCGCTCCCATGGAAGGGACGTGTGAAGAGGTGCCCTCCACCCAATGCACCAAACCACCGTGCATACTCCCTGGTGTTCGCCTCGTCGCGCGCCCCTCTAACTCTAGTCCCCCTAGCTCTAAAATCCCCTATCTGAAGATCCATTCGCGCCGCAAATTCTAGCCAGGAGGGCTGGTCATCCTCTTCGCCACTTTGTGGCGAATCTCTAGAGGGACTCCCTGAGCGAGCCCCAACTGTCATACCATGTGAGAAGTGTGGATCCTCTCCACCCTCTCAAAATAGTGAACCCATATGTCCACATCAAAGAAGGGCCGGTCAGACTGAATCACCGGTACCTCTGCATCCTCCTCATCCTAATACGGATTCCAGATCACCTACAACCAAATAAATGAATCAACCCTCAATGAAGACTCAAATCCTAAAACACTAAAATGAAAAAAAGAAGAAGTGTACGCATGACGATTTATACTTGCCTTGCATGCATGTCCTCAAAGAGGTCGCGAGCGGTCTGAAGATCTGAAGACCAGCGACGACCCCTCAACGCCTCCCTCCACACATGCATCCGTGGGAACGTAAATCTGACCTCCAACGGAACCCCAGGATGAACGAAAGCGAAATGATCATACGCCCAAAACTGAAAGGAAAAGTAACAACAACAACAGCGACACACAAGGAGAAATGTTTACCATTAAAAGACCTAAAATTAACCAAGCTAAGGACCTCATGACACTAATTAATTAAAACTCACTTGGATGAACGGAAGGAAACCTCTAATTAATGCGACGCCCTGGCCTCGACGGTAAAGCTGCTCATAGAGATGCGCCAGTGCGGTCGCACCCCACGCATAGGTAGGGACTCGATCCAAATCCCCGAGTACCATAAAAAACAACTCGGTGACGCATCCCCAAGTCGAAGAAGAGAAAAGTATGGCACCGAGGAAGTGCATCAAGAACGCTCAAAGCACTCTATCCGCAGCTAACCCCGACTCCACCACGGGCTCTCGGCCCGCTATTACTGCACAACGTGCCTCATAGGTCGCCTTTGCCTCCGAATGGCGCCTCGGGGGGACGAAGCCACTCACAAATGTATTGAAAAACCAAGTGACTAGAATTACACCTGGCCCTGAGCCACTCGACCTATACAGCACACTCAAGATCTCCTCACATACCTCTAAATAGTGCCCTGCCATCCGCCCCGTGATCGGCTCACCCTTAAAACAAAGATCGATGATACGGACCCAGTCCTTTGGAGTCAGTAACATCATGCCAACTGGAAAGAGAAGTTCCTGATGCTCCTCCCTCCACCTCTCTAAGATCGCCGTGATCAGGCCATGATTGACCTGAAAGGGCTCCAACTCCAGAATTAGTCCGAAACCGAAAGACACTAGCCACGCCTACTGAAACTTTGACAAGACACGATACCAAGCATGAGACTCGGCCCATACCGAGCTGACAGCAAGTTGTGGGGGCTCCTATTGAACGAAACACAAATAATAACAGTAAAATTGACGCATACTTATGACGAAAGGCAAATAAAATTTTAAAATTAAAGCAAGTCAAATATGCCCCAAACACAATAACAATTTATAACAAACACACAAAATGTGATAAGAACAACTGAGTAGAAACATAACCTACCCCTTGATGCAATCATGATGCATGAGTGAGCACACAATCAATCATTAATGCATGTTTGACATAAATTAGAAGGGTTCCAAATCCTAATAAGCCTATGTTATAACCTAAGTCACTAAGGAAATGGAAGAACTCTTGCTCATGAGTGCTTACCTGGCCCTGGGCAAAGAAATCCTCCAGCGGGAAGTGCCTGTGATCTGGATGCTCCACAGTCACACCCTGGTGCTCCGCTCCTGCACCCTCAGCTCTCTCACCCTTGGGTATCTCACCCTCAGCTCCCTCGCCTGTGGGTACCTCACCCTCAACTCTCTCACCCTCGCCCTCAACAACCTCCTGCTCAATCTCGAGCACCTCCTCCTTCACCACCGATTGGTCAAACTCCAATACCTCCTCTCCAACTACCTCCCCAACATCTGCCTCCCCGACAACATCAGTTCAAACCTCGAAAGCCTCACCTATATCGGCCCCTAACATCCTCTCTAACTCAAAAAGGGTAAGATCGCGCCCACCACCACCCTCAGACTCCATCCTAGAAAGAAGAGCTCGAGAAACTGAAGAGAACAGAAGAAATGATGTCTGAAACGGACGATCGGATCACGAGATATCACGAAAACACAAAAACTAGAGCACACGGAAATAAGAAAATTAGAGAATTAGAGACCAAAATGGATTGCGAGACAAAAATAAGAAACTTTAAGCCATTTATAGGGAACAGTCGAATCGCGCGCTTAAATCTAAGCACTCAAACCAATCACACGCCAACTTAGAAGCGTTTAATTCGGATTACATGATCAATCCAGACCGCGTAATCTAATCGTCGCCCGCTCAAACTAACCCGACCACTTGGTTGCGCTTCACCTTCCAGGCGCGTAACTACATCAAGCATAAGAACCAGCGCGCGTGAATATCAACAGTCACTTCTACAATAACCACCACTGCCCTAATCCAGCACCACTAAACCTACATTTAATTTGATTAAACGACCAAACATTGACACTTAATAAGTTCTTGGCCTTGGAATACACGCTTCAAACTTGGCGCGCAATTCCCTGGAAAAAAAAAAAAATATACGAATACAAAACAACACTTTCACGGACCTAAAATAGGAGATTCCTAACACCAATTACCGGTCCAAACCATCTCCTTGTCAAGACTGACCCAAGAATACCCCTAACTTGGAGAAATATATGCCCTAAAGTGAGCAGAATGCCTCGACACCGTTCACACACCCCAACTAAAGCTAAAAAAAAAACAAGAAGGAAACTTGCCCCAAACTAAGACCAAAGCTAAATGCAAATTTTTGTCTCAAATAACACCGATCTAAAACTAAAAAAGAATACCCTCATAGCACCTACAACCCCAATTAATATTAATGCCTCCTTTTTTGCCTGTACACTAAGACCAAACAAAAATGTCCTCATCATTTATGCACTCCAACTAAGCCCAAACTAAATCAAAACAAAAGAAATACTCCTAACATGTCCCGATCCAGAATAAATAAATTAAACAAATAAATCTCACACTCCAAATAAATCAAATAAGCTATAAAATAAACTAAACTGGAATTTACAAAAGAATTAAAATCATAATCACTTTATAAATAATTAAATAATTACAAAACACACTGAGGGCATACCCTCTGAATATATAACTTAAAATAAGAAACTCAAAATTTGCACGTTCAGGCAATCCTTGAATCCGGATTCATTCGGGAAACTAGAGATCTTGGAGAAACCCAGAGAAAGGAGGCGCCCTGAATAAATTCTAGCTGTAATAACCTCTTTCCCTTACCCTGAGACGGCAGAAAAGAAAGAGTGGCTCACGGAAAGCCACCTAGGACCTGCAAGATCCACCCATAGGAGCTCACCTTGGAAACACTAAAAAGGAGGAGCAACTAACGCTAAATTCGCAGAGCCTACCGAGGAAAATAGGCATTGGCCACGAGAATTCTGACCCTACCTTTTCCTTGACTTTCCTTCCTATCATCTTTTTCTCCTCCATCTCTTCCCTTAGCATGGCAACAATTCGACTGCTACCTTGCATTCCCAATCCCATTCATTCTCAAGAGCCCACACAATAAACACAATTCTTCAGGTCCAATACTCGGGATACAAAAGAGAAGGGAAGAAAAGACATTAATTAATAAAAAATGCCCTAAGAGAATGCCTCAAAACTTTTAATCCCAAACTTTAAAAAAAAAAGAGCCCAAAACTTTTGGCTCACACATTTATAAACTATACTCCCTAAACCATAGAATGACAAGTGTTACATTTTTAAGCCCTTCTAATCTAATCTAATCTAAACCAAACACATACCCCCTGAAAGACCACAATCCATGACAAACATAGATGAACCAATAATTATACAACACTTAACCCCCTAAGAGACACAGATCCTAAGCAAAATGGATAAACCAATAGGATTTAGATATTTAACACCTATCTAAAACCTTTGAAAACTCACACTTTTTCAACCTTATGTTGAACACAAACAAAAGACTAAAACTCAAGTTGAAATCAAATCTTAAACCAACAAAAACTTTAAATAAAAAAAAAAAAATGATAATAACAATTCTCCAGAGTGAGACCCTGACGGTTTGAAAAAATGTCCCCAATTAATCAAATAGAACCAAATAAATTCTCTAAACCAGGCTCAATAAGACAAATTAACATCGGGATAAGCCCTGAATAAATGAATCCTAAAAATCTAAGCGAAACTAAACCTTAAAACTAAGTCAAATCAATCAGATAAATCTAGCTAATCCGTTAATAAATTTAAACGGATAAACAAGCGCAATAAGAATAACAGAAATGCCCCGTCATTTATAATTTAAAATTTTACAGTTATCACCGGAGGCATACCTCCAAAATTTACCACCCAAAATGAAAACCTAAAACTTTAACCTACAACCCAAAATGAAAATTGGGTTCAAAACTGAGACGAAGCGAGGAGTAGATCCCACCCAGAGCATCCAATCAGAGACTTCAGGGAAGACAAGCGCACTCATTCCCAATACCTCCCATTCCTAGGATAGCACCATCCATGAGCATTACTTCAGGACAAAGATCACGCGAAATAACGAACATAGGAAGAAATGACATCCCAATCAGACGATTAGATCGCCTGATATCACTAAAACAAGAATTTCAGAACATAAAATATTCAGAAAAGGTCAAAACTTGAGACTAAACCAGAATAAAAAATAAATGAAAGTTCTATTTCTTATATAGAGTAAAGACTAAATCACACACCTGAACACGTGCACTTAATTAGATCACGCGTCACTAACGTGACGCACAATCCAGAACATGTGCACTGACCCGAGCGAGCAATTAAACCATCGCTCGCGCTATCCGAGCGAAGCTCTGATGACGCGCACCCTATGAACCACGAAAATTAATTAAACAACCCACTGTAAATGCACAATACGAAAGGTCACCTCTACACTATGTGCAATCGTGGGAATCGAGGCGATCCCCCGTCGCGATGAAGCGCTCTCTAACGATGAAAAATATAGAGTCGCCACCCGGAGATTTCGATGTCCCGAGATACCTAGTTCATTTTTATGAGCACCGAAGTGCTAAAAATATGTCTCTGAATCCGGTCCACACCAAAGGCTCTTGGGTAGGGGCTTCGGTTATCGATCGGGAAGGTGTTAGGCACCCGATCAACCCGCTTAACGCGGTCTCTACTAATGGCCAAAATAAAATGATGTAAAAAATAAGGAAATGGTTGCCTCTTGCCCAAATGGGCCTCCAATCCTATTTGTGCCCCTCCATTCCGACCAAAAATTTGACGGCGTAACGGCACAAATGAAAGAGTAGGGAATGCTAAAAAGAGATAGGAGAAGAAAGGGGAGAGCCAGAGCCCTCGGGCCCTTATAGCACCGTAGGAGAGCCTTGCGTGGCTTGCTTTGATGAGCTCTTGAAGGCTTTGTATGGTGGAAAATGGGGTTCTAACTCCTAAGGCTTGAAGCTAAGAGGTAGAGAGGGAAGGGGAATGGGTAGCATATACCTAAACTAAGGGGTCTAAGGTAAAAAATATCACTCAAAGGAGGTTTTAGAATTCTAGAATTTGTATGGGAAGTGTGCACCAAAGGGAGAAAGATATTCTCACTTTAAGCTCTTTCTCTCCTAGGCCAAAATTCTCAATCCTTAAACCAAGGGGTGGGGGGCTCTATTTATAGGAAAGGAGTGGATTAGGAGGCTACTTAGATGCTAATTGGAGTTAGCAATTAGGTAATCTCAAATCTAAGGTTTCCTAGGATTTTGAGAGCTTGAAAAGGTGTGAAGGTGGTTCTAATGGTGGATGATGGGGTGAGGCTCTAAGCCACTTGGAGGGTTGCAAATAGGTAAGGAATGGGTGCAACAGGACTACCAAAACACACCTCAAAGGTTGAGGTGGTCAACAAGTCAAACCCCAAACACAAAATTCGGGGTAAAAACCTAATGTTACTATTCATATGCCTGGCGCAACTAATAGTTGCGTCAGGTAAAAACTTCTGATAAACAAAGTGGAGAATAGTCTTTGGATGTTAGCTCATGGTGGGACCACCCTTTAAACTTGGCGCAACTATTAGTTGCGCTAGGCTTAAAATCTGGGAGAATTGGCCTGGCGCAACTAATAGTTGTGCCAGGCAAAATTAATGCCTGGCGCAACTATTAGTTGCGCTAGGCCATTTCTGGGGAGAAATAGCCTGGCGTGACTAATAGTCGCGCCAAATCCCAGGGGGCCACCTTGAAATTACCTTCCTGTCCTCCGGGTTCAGGCTGCCATATCTTCTGATATATACCTCCGATTGGGGTGATTCTTGGCTTGTTGGAAAGCTGACGACCTCTACTCTTTAATGGTATAAGAGTTGGTCCCTGTAGAGGGTCATAGCCAGTTCCGGTGCACCCCTCCTCATCCTTGCTTGGGAAGGTTAGGTTAGGGTTTGAAAAGGGTTCTAAGGGTCAGGGTCGGTTTCTGAGGGATCTAAGGTGATTCCTAAGGCTTTAGGGTGATTCCTAAGGACCCCATACACACCATCAAAAGCTTAGAAATACGCTTCTCTCGAAAGGTGTTTCGATCGGGCCTTGGGCCAAATTTGGGTGTCTACAGATGCCCCTCTTTGGTATCCGATCACTAATGATCGTATGCCAAAGAAAAGAGACATCTGAAGAGGCCCAAGGCATTACTGACGGGTTCACTGAATTCAGAACGAACTTCAAACATCAGGTGAGTAACATGGTGAGATAACGACAGCCCTGGAGTGCCAGGCTAATCATTCGTTTCTCGAGGTAATCGGTTCCCAAGCGCTTAGCGACATTACTAGGCATAACCGAGGTGGAATGAGTTGCGAAAGCCCAATAGCTGGGAAAAATGTCCGCTTCTCGAGATGATTTGAAGGTGATTGATATTTAAAATTCATTCTGAATGCAACAGCCTCGTGAGTAAGAAGGGTGATCGACCCACGTTCAAAGATAGGCACGAAGCAAACATACGCAAGGCTCCACAGTTTGCGTCCAATCCTACAAGGCATTTGGCGACCTTATTGGATTATTCGCGGGTGCCCCTGTTGAAAGCAGGGTTTGAGATTTTTTGGGCGAACCCATCGATCCCAAAGTTTATTTAGCATGACCACCTGAGCGAAGTGAATAGTTGTCACAACGCTTTTTAGGGGTTCGTGCCATTTTTCAAAATGCGCCTTAGATCCACATGACCCAGAGCGTCCAGCTTCAAATACCACTAAACAGATCCAACCAGTTACTGGGTGCTAACCCAAAAGGGACATCCAATCCTGGTTTCTGCCAACAATGATCATAAGCGTCAATTAACTATGCATAAACATGCACCCATTAGGGGCAATAAGCAACAACAAAGGCGATGGAAGCCCCGACCTGAACCCACCCGAGTATAATTTACGAGGACAAACGACCATTATACGGATACCGAGATGCATGACGTACACTTTATAGGGATACCGCTGCCTATTTAGGTTTTAAGCCTGTGGAAAATAACAAGGAAATGAACCCTTCTGAATGCATGGTTGCACATAGTTTGACTGACACATAATCTCATTCTCGATAGGTTGGTTTCAACCAATGATTGACCATTTTTCAATGGAGAATCTAAAGCTTAAGGCACTTAAATCCATATGAGTCCAAGCGCTTGTCGCAAAGATTTAGCGGTGCAGTTGACCCGATGGAAACATTGATTGTTTGACCGAGACCGACACAGTTGCTCCTGCCTTAAGGCGGGATCCAGAGATCCGAGGTGAAACTCTGACTCAGGACTTTGATGTGGCACAGCTGCATTGCTGATAAAATATAGACATTTTATCGCTTTATGCTTGTGCGCTGTTCTGTGGGGAAGCACATATTTATTCTTTTTCTTTTGTTCTTTTTTTTTTAAGATTGCTTTTTTTTTAAAACAAGCATTATCTGGACCTCGAACCCAAGGAGGCGCACGCCCAGACAACGCATACCAAGAGCCCGTGCCGCCGTAATAGTTTGCGACGAAACTGAAGCCACGTACTCAAGTTCATGTGATATCGAAAAGACCGAGTCAGAATTGGGTGTCCACCGAAGGATACTCAATCTTGGACTCCGTCACCAATGAAGTTACAAATGAACAACTATACATAAACATGCATCCATTAGGGGTGATAAGCAACAAAGGCGATGGAAGCCCCGACCCGAACCCGCCCGGGTACAATTTACGAGGACAAACGACCATCATACGGATACCCAGATGCATGGCGTACACTTTATAGGGATACCGCTGCCCATACAGGTTTTAAGCCTGCAGAAAATAAAAGGGAAATGAACCCTTCTGAATGCATGTTTGCACATAGTTGTCTGACGTAGTTTCATATCTGACAGGTTGGAATCAATCCAACAATGGATCTTTTCGAGGACGAAGTTATTCGGACCTCAAACCCCGTAGGGTGCACGCCCAGACTGTGAGGACCAAGAGTCTACACCTCCGAAAATATCATGTGACGAATTTGAAGTACAAGGCACTCAAGTTCACCTGAAACCAAAATATGGAGCGATCAGGGAGAAGATTTAGCGGTGGAGTCGACTCAATCGAAACATTGACTATTTGACCAGCACCGATACTGTCGCTCTTAGTTTGAAATAGGATCCATGGATCCAAGGCGAACCTTAGACCTAAGACATTAATTTTGCACAACTGTGTTGCCAGTAACATATTGACATCTTACCGCATCGAAAATATGCGAGTGCATAGCTGTGCGTAGCATGAAAACATAGATTTCTTTTTCTTTTCAAAATGATTTTCATCATCAATTTTTTTTTTTAGACCTGACGTCGGTGGTGAGATGCTTTATCTGATTTGTCCATCGCTGAGAAGTTGCCCGCTTTGAGGCTTTGGACCGTGTGATGTTCCTGCACATTCTCGAGAAAACGTCAGTCCCTTTTTTGTTTATACATATAAAGAAAATTCATCCTAAACAATAGAAGAAAAAGTAGATTTCTACCTACACTTTTTCATTTTCAATATATTTTTTTGGATTTTTGTTTTTGGAGATTTTTTTGTTATTTTTCTTCATTTTTGAGATTGAAATATGATGCTAGAAATATGTACATAAAAATGAGTAGAAATATATATACACATTTTTTTGGTGTTTGGATTTTTCTTGAATTTTTTTTTCTTTTTGGCTTTATTTTATTTTATTTTATTTTTGATGCCTTGATGGTGAGATAGAGTAACGGGTCCCATTTTGAGCATAGTCGTACTCTTTCATGTAGTCGGTCCAGATTTTACCAAGGCCAGAACATTGATCCCTTTGGATTGAGTTAAACCTTTCTCCTTGCCTCGGGTCATACGTTTGACGATGCAGGTTTCACAAAGACAATTATGGTTGGGACCCGATTTGAACTAGCATGAGCGGCCCAGTTAGACAAGAGGGTACAGGAAGATTAACAAAAAGGTTCCTCAAACATCACTCTTCTCAATCAGTCCAAACCTTTCTTCTTTTTTTTCTTTTTTCTTTTTTTTTATTTATCTCCTTTTTTTACCCATGGCGCCCTTTCGGGTTTTGACCACGTCCATGGGTTTAGCTCTCTTACCCCAAGCGCCCTTTCAGGTTTTCACTTGGTTCGCACAAGCTCGCTGTTTTTACCCGTAATGCCCTTTCAGATTTTCACCACGTCCATCTTGCTTTGAGCTTGTATTTTTATTTTTTTATTATTATTATTATTTTTCAATTCCTTTTTTCAACAGCCACGGCATAGACGTTGATTCCATCATAGCCGACTGGATGGGGTTCTAGTGTCGTCTCACGACTCAGCTCATGTTGACTCAATAGATATTATGACTGCTTGTAAATCTAAAAGAGGGCTTTCTTCAGGGTGTAGCTTGGCCATGGGTTAGGTTAGGATTTGAAGGTATGCTAGGTTAAAAGGGTTTCCTTGATACGACTTCAATTTTCTTGACATACTTTCTTCCTTGGGGATCTTACTGTACATGCCCCATGATTCTTCTATACACATTTTTTGTTATTCTTTTTGCTCCATTTCAGGCAATCTCTTTTTGAGGTTTTGCTTTTTCAATTTTTTTTGAATTTTGATAATAACTCTACTTCATCTTTTCTCTTTTTTTTTTGGTATATGTACACACACACACACATATATATATATATATATATATATATATATTTTTTTTTTTTTGGGGAATGGGTTTATTGAAAGAAAGGCCCAGGCTCAAATGGGGTAGCAAAGGATATCATCATTTTCAGGGATGTTTTTGGGCTACTGTGCTTGGAATGATGGCCTCTTTTGGGTGGTTTTTAAGCAGTCACGTATCTGTTTCATCAATACTTACCTTATCGCGCTGGACTAAGAGTAGAACCGTCGGACGTATCCAGCGTTGATGGGCTCAGGAAGATGATCTCCATCCATGGTGGCGAGGCGGATGGCATATCCCAGCAACACTTCTCGAATGGCGTATGGTCCTTCCCAGTTCAGCTTAAACTTTCCTCTTAGATCGGCGTGGAGGGATGGGAAGATCTTCTTCAGCACAGTGTCTCCTACCTTTAGATCTCGACCGCGGACATGTTTATTGTAAGCACGTGCGATTCACCCCTGGTAAACTTGAGTGTAACACAAGGCTAGGAGTCTCTTTTCGTCTAGTAAGTTCAGCTGATCAAAGCGTGATCTCTTTCTTTCTGCTTCGGGTAAGCCTGATTCCATGAGGATTCGGAGCGAGGGTACTTCAACCTCTACTGGGAGGACGACCTCGGTTCCATACACAATGGAGAATGGTGTTGCCCTTGTAGCGGTACAGATCGAACGTTCGATAGGCCCACAAAGCAAATGGCAACATTTCACTCCAATCTCGATAAGTGACGACCATCTTCTCAAGGATGCAGATGACTGTCTTATTTGCAGCTCCCACGGCTCCATTAGTTTGAGGCCGATAAGGGGATGCGCGATGGTGCTTGATCTTATATTGCTCACAAAAGTCTCGGATGTGCTTATTCACAAAGTTTGTGCCGTTGTCCGTGATGATATCTTTGGGTACTCCAAATCGGCACACAATATTGTTCTCGAGAAACTTCTC
This sequence comes from Chloranthus sessilifolius, assembly GCA_021018995.1. NCBI lineage: Eukaryota > Viridiplantae > Streptophyta > Magnoliopsida > Chloranthales > Chloranthaceae > Chloranthus > Chloranthus sessilifolius. The sequence continues at coordinate 91,485,634 of CM037584.1, read as the reverse complement.
GACGTGACTGGCAGTGATGTTGGCATATGACACCGCTTCTACCCACTTGGTGAAGTGTTCAATGGCGACGAGGATGAACCGATGCCCGTTTGATGCTTTTGGATTAATCATTCCGACAATGTCAAGGCCCCAGGTAGTAAATGGCCAAGGAGTGGTCATGCAGTGAAGATCAATAGCAGCGTGTATCAGACTGGAGTGTTCCTGACACTTGTAGCATTTTTGAACATGTTTGCAGCAATTCGATTCCATAGTGGTCCAAAAGTATCCTTGTCGCAGAATTTTCTTGGTGAGCATGTGCCCGCTGACGTGGGCTCCGCATACTCCCTCATGGATTTCTTTCATAATATTGACCGCTTCACTTTCAGTGAGGCACTTGAGTAAGATGTTATTGTATGATCGCTTGTAGAGGCATTCCCCGCAAATGACGTAACCTTCCGCTAAATGTTGAATGGTTCTTTAGTCTGTCTTGGATGTACCCTCTGAGAAAGTTAGGGTCTCGAGGAAATTCTTGATATCTGAGAACCAAGGTGGCTCATCATCAGGCTTTGTAGGTTCCTCAATCTGGAGGCAGAAGGCTGGTTCATTCCTCTGCTCGATCACGATCGGCTTCATCTCAACACCATAGGGAATTTCAATCATTGACACCAAAGTTGCTAATGCGTTGGCAAAGCGATTCCTTATCTGGGGGACGCATGAGAAAGTCACATTTTGGAAGCAGGCTATCAGATCCTCGAGGTGTTCATGATAGGGGATCAGTTTCTCATCTTTCATCTTCCAATCGCCATTCGTCTGGCATATGATTAACTGTGAATCACCGAATACTCAAACGTGAGTTACATTCAGATCGAGAGCTGCCTGCAGACCAGTGGCGCAAGCTTCATACTCAGCCATATTGTTAGTGCAAGGGAAGTTGAGCTTGATAGAGACTAGTACATGGGATCCCTTTGGTGAAATTAGGATGGCGCCAACTCCTTGGCCCTCGATATTTGCCGCCCCATCAAAGTGCATCACCCATGATTCCTCTTCTTCTTCAGCATCGTCTTCCATCATGAACAAGATATCCTCATCTGGGAATTTAATTCTTAGCGGCTCATAGTCAGGTAAAGGATTATCAGTAAGATGATCAGCAAGCGCCTGCCCCTTGATCAATTTCTGAGTGACGTACGTGATGTCGAATTCAGATAATAAGAGTTGCCATTGTGCGGTTCGTCTAGTGAAAGCTGGCTTTTCAAATAGGTACTTTAATGGATCCATTCGGGTCAAGAGTAGAATGGCCTGGGATAGTAAGTAATGGCGGAGCCTTTGAGTAGCCCATATAAGAGCTAGGCATGCTTTCTCCAGATGAGAGTAGTGCGTCTCATAATCAGTAAACTTCTTGCTCAGATAGTAAATGGCCTGCTCTCTTCTTCTTATTTCATCGTGCTGCCCCAAGACACATCCCATCGAAACTTTCGTCGTGGAGAGATACATCAAGAGTGGTCTCCCTGGCTCAGGTGGTACCAAAACAGGTGGATTAAGGAGGTAGCTTTTGATTTTTTTGAACGCTGCCTGACAATTGTCGTTCCATTCGACGGGTGAATTCTTCCTTAGTAACTTGAAGATCGGTGTGCAGATTGGAGTTAGTTGTGCAATGAACCGACTGATATACTATATTCTGCCCAAAAATCCTCTAACCTCTTTCTCGGTAGATGGCGGGGGCATTTCAGTGATGGATTTGACTTTGATTGGGTCGACCTCGATCCCTCTCCTGCTGACGATGAACCTTAGCAGTTTCCCTGACATAGCCCCGAATGCGCACTTTTGTGGATTCAGACATAGTCTATATTTCCTCAGCCTTTCAAATAGCTTTTGAAGGTTTACCAGATGGTCGCTTCGCTCCGGTGATTTGGCTATCATGTCGTCGACATACACTTCAATCTCTCGGTGCATCATGTCATGAAATAGTGCAGTCATAGCTCTCTGGTACGTTGCATCGGCATTCTTCAGCCCGAATGGCATGACTCGATAGCAAAAGGTTCCCCAGGGGGTAATGAATGCTGTCTTCTCACGGTCAACCTCTGCCATTTTGATCTGATTGTATCCTGAGAATCCATCCATAAAAGAAAGTATCCCGTGCTTAGTTGTGTTATCGACCAAGATGTCAATGTGTGTTAGTGGGAAATCATCCTTTAGGCTCACTCTGTTCAGATTGCCAAAATCGATGCACATGCAGACCTTTCCATCCTTCATTGGCACATGTACGAAATTGGCTAGCCATTGTGGGTACTTGGATACCATGAGAAACCCCGCATCGTATTGCTTGATGACCTCATCTTTGACTTTCAGCATCCATTCGGGTCGGAGACATCTCAACTTTTGCTTAATTGGCTTCATATCAAGGTAGAGGGGCAACTCGTGTTCGACCAAATTAGTATCCAAACCAGGCATGTCCTCGTACGACCAGACAAAAATGTCTTGGTATGACTGAAGGAAGTCGATCATGCTTTTTCTTTCCTCAGGAGATAGTGACGGTTCCGATTTTGGTTATTTTGGGAACCTCCTCAGTTCCTAGATTGACGTCTTCGGTCTCTTCGACAATGGGGGTAGGGCCATGCTCAAAGTCGGCAAATCGGTCAAGGAGCTCATCGGGGAGCTCCTCGAAGGGGACTTCTTCGTCCAGACTCGTTATCCCTACCTCTTCTTGTATTCTACAGGGAAGGGGTCGATTTCACGTGGGATGGGCATTTTGATTAAGGCATCCTTTTGTGGGACATTTTCTAGAATTTTAAATGACAATATTTTTGGACTTTGGATTTTTTCAATATTTTTAGGGTTTTGTGTTTTTTCCATGTTTTTGAGATTTTGTATTTTTTCCATGTTTTTGAGATTTTTGTTTTCTTCAGAGACGGGCCCTTGGCAAGGCGGGTTGCTATATACACAAGGTATTGTTCGCCAAGGGCTTCTCTCACTTTTTATAGGTTGTTTTTTTTTGGGAAACAGGTGCCAAACTTTAGGCCACTTCCTGCTTCCAGAGTTTGGGGCAAAGATGCCCAGCTGCGTACCTGAGGGGCTACTTCTTTACCTATTGGGATGGAGGGTGCTGACTGATATGGTTCATTAGAGTCAGCCTCCATCATATTGATCTCTATTTCGTCTGAGATCATGTCCTCAAATGATAACTTAGTTTTGTGGTGATTTACCATAGAGGGAGTTTGTTCAGATACCGGCCGTCGTTCCTCGAAAAGGGATAACGCGGCCAAGTCTATCTCCAAGCTGGGAAGGGAGATTTGGGGATTGGTGGGATGGATTGGGGCTATGGGTTTGTGTGGGGTCACATGGGTTGCCCCATTTTGATCGATCTTTATGACCCCTGCACTGATAAAGGAATCCCTAATGTGTGGCCTAGGGCGAGGTTTCTCTTCTATATTGATTCCTCGAGCATTTGCTGCCGCGGCGACCTTGGCTTTCTCTTTGGCCTCTTGGACCTCTTGCTCTGTGGGCTTATATCCTAATCCGAATCTTACCTTTTATCCTTTAGCCACAACTGGCTCTCTTCTGCGTTGCAATTTGGGTCCTAGACCCTTTCCTTTTTGATAGCCCCACTCTTGGAGCATTGCCACTGCTGCTTCCATATCGCCTCCTATTTTAGACACGATGCCCTCCATGGGTTCTGAGAGTATAGCTGACACCTCGTACTCAAAACTGTGGAGGTCGATGTCCTCAGCGGTGTGTGGTACATCCAGTATATTGGGTTTTTCAACGCAATTGGCGGCTTTTTCCTTTTCACTGTGCCCCTCTCCAATGATCGTGATGATCTTATGCCCAGCTGCAAATTTGAGTTTCTGGTGCAATGTGGAAGGTATGGCTCCGACTTCATGTAGCCACGGGTGCCCTAACAACAGATTAAATGAGGATTTGATATCCATGACTTGGAACAAGATGGAAAAGGTCATTGGCCATATTAATAGCTCAAGATCAACTTCTCCCATTATTTCTCTCCTGGTATTGCCAAACCATCTAGCGCTGGTTCTGGTGGGCCTTAACATGCATGGATCAACCCCAATTTTGGTGGCGGTTCTTAACGGGCATGTATTCAATGCAGACCCATTATCAATTAGTACCAAGGGGATAACCATATTTCCGGACTCAACAGTTATATTTAAAGATTTTGAGTGACTACCTCCTTCCTCAGGTAAATAGGCATCAGAAAATGAAATGGCATTTGGAGCCATCACTTGACCAATTATCTGCCCGACTTCATCTGGGCTAACTTGGAGTGATACGTACACATTTTTTAACGCCCTCATTAATGCTTGAAAATGGAGTGGGGACGTCATAAACAGATCCCATACAGTGATATGGGCAGACATTCTTCTCAGCTGAGTCTCCAGTATATGTTCTCGATTTATCTTCTCAAACGGATTCACAGTGCTCTTTCTTTCCTTCGGGTTGGGCCTGTGCTGCTGCTGGTGCTTCAGGCTGCTTCGATATTCTCCCTGACCTGGTAACAAAATCTACTGCCCCTTCTCTACTGCTGCTTTTGGCATTGATATTTGTCTGTTCGTAGCTTAGCGGAACTTGATGAGGTTCATATGTGGGTCCTGAGAGCTGGAAGGGTATGGCTGCCGGTTCTTGAGGTACTTGTACTGTCGTCTCAGGAGGTGTGGGCAATACTTGATTTATTTCAGTGGCAGTGGGTTGGGTGGAAAGATTGGGCCAAATGGGGGTGGTGGAGCTTGAGGGTGGTGGCATTGGAGGGAAGGAGGTAAAAGTAGGCCATTGATAGCTAGTGGGTGCGGGTGGCTGATGGGCCGTCAGGTAATTGACCGGGGTGGGGGAACTTGCCGATGGTTGAGCTGGGGGTGATGGAGTGGGCGTAGGCCATTGATAACTGATGGGTGCGGGTGTAGGATTAGGGGTCTGTTGGCTCATCGGGTAATTGATGGGGGTCGTGGTGTATGGTTGGTATGCATTGATATTCACATAATTGATGGGTGTGGGTGATGGAAAGTATGCCCTGAGATCCAAGGGTTAAATTTGTGGAGTTGGATTGGGGAAATAATCTGACAAATTTAGAGGTTCAACTACCCTTATATTCCTTTCTTCAATGTTTCTTAACAGCGGTGCTACATAGCTCTCCCGACCATTGATGTAATTGGATGGGTCGAATTCAAACTCCTCATCTTCTATCATTTTGATGGTGGGTCTGGGACCTTCTCCTCCTGTAGGATGTGGGGGTAGTGGTACTTGATGAATATTAGCATGATGAGACGGTGCAGGGGGAATGATTTTCCTGGCATCGATCAAAATTTGGATAGCGTGCTTCAACGGGAAGCAGCGATCAATATAGTGACCCGGACCCTGATGAAAATTACAGTGGATATTTGGGTCATAGTTCTTTGGGATCGGGTGAGGAGGAGGTTGCGGTGGGCGGATAGCCACTAATCCCTTTTCTACTAACAAGAGCAAAAGTACACTCAAAGATTGCCCCAGAGGTGTAAAGACTTGGTCATAGCGGGCTCTCCTTTGTTCCGGGGTCATTTGCATTCCTTGCCCATTCCCCGTTCTTTGCATCTGCTCAAGCCTAACTGGTGCTGGTGGGGCTGCCTGAAATTGAAACTGAGCAGTATTATTATTGGGCCTGGTGTTGGTTATGTTCTGGATATCGCCCCCTGTTCTCTTCTCATTCCTCTGCTCAGAAAATCTTCTAACCCCGCTAGGGTCCCCTAAATTATTCTTACTCAAATGCCCTTCCTTGATGGCATCCTTGCAACGGTTGGCATTCCTCACCAAATCAGTAAAACTAGACTGCTGCTGGTATACAAGGAAATCAGAAATCACTGGCAGAGTGTTCTTTGAAATCATCTCTATTTGCTCATCATCTGGTATCCTATTTCTGACTTGAGCTGCCAGTGCTCTCCATCGCCCTAAGTAGTCACTGAAGGTCTCGTTTGGATTTTGCTTTAAACGAGCCAAATCAGACTTGCGCTATTCAATATCAGTATTATAGGCATACTGCTCCTGGAACAAATGCGCTAAATCTTTCCATGTCTTCATCATGGATGGTTCAAGAGATGTGAACCACCTCAGGGCCGGTCCGGTCAAACTTTTCTGAAAGACTTTTATTACCAGTTTTTTGTCCCCCTCGTACTGGCACATGTCCCCACAATAGGACTTGAGGTGTGCGATCGGGTTGCCTATGCCATTGTACTTGTCGAATACTGGCATTTTAAATTTGGGGGGCAAGGGGACCTCAGCGAATAGGCATAGGTCTGTGAAGTCCGTGGCATGGATTTCAGCACCACCCATTTTCATCAGTTGTTTTTGTATTTTGTCTAACTGTTCTTTCAGCTGCTCTGATTCTTTGGACACGAGAGCCACTTTCTCGACAGTTGGTTGGACTTCACTCTGGACTACCAGGGGGTGGACAATTATTGGTGGAGGGTTGAGGCTGGTCAATGCCCCAGCATAGGCCCCGCTGTTCCTAATCTCGTCCTCTTCTGCTCGATCAGTAATGTGCGATGAAGGCACGGATTCTCAACTTATTCTTTGCATGGGTTGGATGGGAATGACATGAGTAGGGGTTGGGTGAGCCCATTGGGGGTGTGGAAAGGCTTGTTGGGTGATGCGAATTTGGTTTTGAGGCGGGGCCTGGTAAGGCCATTGGGTATGGGGGATGGTTTGGAGATGGCCTTGGGGTGTAGGGCCATGGGGGAATTGGGTTTGGGAGATGACATGGGTTTGACCCAGCTGTGAAGGTTGGGTTAGGTGTTGGGGGTGTTGTGGAAGGTATGAGTGTGGGGTTTGGGTTTGGGCCATGAACCCTTGATCATTTTGGGTCATGGGCCACTGATAGGTCTGGGCCATGGATCCTGGATAGGTTTGGGCCATGGGCCCTTGGTGAGCCTGGCCCAATGGGCCTTGGTGGGTTTGGCCCAATGGGCCTTATAGGGTCAGGGCCATGGGCCCTTGGTGGGTTTGGCTCGATGACCCTTATAGGGTCAGGGCCATGGGCCCTTGATGGGTCTGGCCCGATGGGCCTTGTAGGGTCTGGGCCATGGGCCCTTGATGAGTCTGGCCCGATAGGCCTTGTCGGGTCTGGGCCATGGGCCATTAGTGGATTTGGGCCATGGGCCCATAATGGGTTTGGCCCAATGGGCCCTGGGGGATATGGGTAATGGGGTTTTGGGCCAATGGGCCTTGGGGATGATGGGCAGTGGGGTATTGGGCCATGGGGCCTTGGAGGTCATGGATGGCGGGGTATTGGGCCATGGGGCCCCGAGATGTATGGGAAAAGGGGGTTTGGGATGATGGGCCTTGGGGTGTATGGAAGTTTGGAGGTTGGGCCATTTGGCCTTGGGGTGTATGGATGGTGGGGGGTTGGGCCATGGGGCCTTGGGGTATGTGGGTGATGGGAGTTTGGGTGGTGTGGATTATGGGGGGTTGATGGGGGTCATGGGGGAGTGAGGCATGGAGATTGGTTAGGGTATGGGATGGGTTCATGGGGTGTGGAGGAGAGGGGGTGTTTTGAGAAGCCTTCCATAAGGAGTAGGCTTGGAACATCTCCTCCATCATGGCCATGGAAGGAGGATGGGATGTGGATGGTGGACTCAAGGGGTGATGGGGTATAGATGGGATGGAGGTGGTGAAAAAATTGGGCATGGCCCCGGTATAATTGGGCATGGCCAAGGTAGGTGGGGGTGTATGGGGTGGATGAGGGGATATATTTTGGGATGATGGGGGGCATGATGAGGAAGGATGTGGAAAATTGGGCATGGCCCCGATATAATTGGGCATGACCCGGATGGATGGAGGATCTTGCGGGGGGTTGGATAGGGTGGAAGTGGTGTATGTGAATGTGGGTGGATCGGGTCTATAGGGGGATGATGGGAATTGGGGCATGGATGTGGATTGAGAAAATGGGTTTGGCACGGGCATGGTTTGGGCAAAATATGGAGAATGGGGGGTAGGATTATGGATATTTTGGGAGGTATCGGTTGGGAAAATGGGGGTGCCAAATGGGCCGGTAACGGTAAAGGGGGGTTGGGTGAGGGGGATGGTGGAAAAGACTTCTCCTGAATGGGAGTGGGTTGGAGAATGTGGCGGGGATGAGTCGGGATCGGCGTAGGCCGGGTCCACTACCCACGACATTCTTTAGGAGCGGGTCGGGTAAGGGTGCCTTGGATAAGGCCCAAAAATCCTCCTCCTTCCCTTACGGGACGACGGAGGGTAAGATGATGTCGTTGTGCCAGCACCACAAACTAAATATTTTTTGGGTTTTGATTATATATATATATATTTTAAATTTTATGAAAACTTTTTGAAGAACAAAGGTTCCGAGGCCTTGGAATTCCCTTTTCGGGTGGCTCTCGTACCTCAATTCAAGACAAGCGGCGACGGCTCCGATGCACTTCGGAAGAATCGAAGGAGAACCTTCAATCTATTGAAGGCATGGAAATCGAGGCAAACGACCCGACCTCCCGAAATCAGCCAAAAAGAAGTTCCCTTCTCTTGATCGGCAGGGGCGTATTGGGAGTCAGAGATGGCGGCGCCTAAACAAGGCACTATGCACACTAATCGGGCAACTCGGGAGGTGGAAAAGGCTAAGGATTCAGGTTGGATGCTGCCAAACAAACCTGGCGCAACTAATACTTGCGCCCGGGTTGCAGGGTAGGACTTTTACACTGGCGCAACTATTAGTTGCGCCAAGGTCAAAGTTGGGAGTTTAAAGCTGGCGCAACTATTAGTTGCACCAGTTATAAAATCCAGTGTTTTTACACTGGTGCAACTAATACATGCGCCAGGCAAAAACTGCCTCTCAAGAACAGAGAACAGCAACCACTAATGCCCGAAATGAGTCTCTTTTTGGTTTTTTTGTGGAAGCTAGGCTTCCGGGAACTGAGCTATTTTTCGGTGATCGATTCTCTCCTTACCGCACTTAACGGGTTTGAGTCCGGTATAACTCTCTAGCGCTCTCCCCAAGGTTTTTAAGCTTTGGAATGGGAACCCACCCGATATACCTCTGGCGCAAGCGCCTTCTCATATACTAGGTGGGCTGGGACATTTCTGGATCATCACCACTAGGGGCTGCCGCCATACTAAGACCCGGGTGTTTGTATGTGCGCCTAAACCAACCCCTTTGAAAAATCTACCCCGTAAAACAAATTAATTAAGCTCCCTAACTTGGTTCAATTTTTATTTTTTTTTTCAAAGCTTTTCTCCTGTTTTTTTTTTGAAAGTTTTCTTTAGTTCAAAGACCGGGGGTGATTATCCCGTGCCGCCACTACGGGCCGGCGTCTACTGTTAGGATATGATAAAATAAAAAAGACGGGGCCAGTCAAGCGACTAGGCGGGAAATATTAAGTACTGAAATCTAAAAGGTGCCAGTCAAGTGACTAGGCAAAAAGTTGCTGAACTTTAAAGCGGAAACGTAGGGGTGAGTAGAAGAAAGATGCCAGTCAAGCGACTAGGCAAAAATTGCTGAAATTTAAAGCGGAATCGTAGGGGTGAGTAACAAAGGTGTCAGTCAAGTGACTAGGCAAAGATTGCTGAAATTTAAAGCGGAATCGTAGGGGTGAGTAAAATGACGTAATCGGAGGGGTGAGTGACAAAAAAAAAAGTAGAAATAATAAAAAAAATAGCAATAAAATATTAGAAAAATAAAAAATCAAAAAGGCCTAGTTCAAGGGGAAGCTCTACTAGCTAATCCCCAGTAGAGTTGCCATCTGTGCAATCGTGGGAATCGAGGCGATCCCCCGTCGCGACGAAGAGCTCTCTAACGATGAAAAATATAGAGTTGCCACTCGGAGCTTTCAGTGTCCCGGGATACCTAGTTCATTTTTATGAGCACCGAAGTGTTAAAAATATGACTCTGAATCCGGTCCACACCAAAGGCTCTTGGGTAGGGGCTTCAGTTATCGATCGGGAAGGTGTTAGGCACCCGATCAACCCGCTTAACGCGGTCTCTACTAATGGCCAAAATAAAATAATGTAAAAGACAAGGAAATGATTCCCTCTTGCCCAAATGGGCCTCCAATCCTATTTGTGCCCCTCCGTTCCTACCGAAAATTCGGCGGCGTAACGGCACAAATGAAAGAGTAGGGAATGCCAAAAAGAGATAGGAGAAGAAAGGGGAGATCCGGAGCCCTCGGGCCCTTGTAGCACCGTAGGAGAGCCTTACGTGACTTGCTTTGATGAGCTCTTGAAGGCTTTGTATGGTGGAAAATAAGGTTCTAACTCCTAAGGCTTGAAGCTAAGAGGTAGAGAGGGAAGGTGAATGGGTAGCATGTACCTAAACTAAGGGATCTAAGGTAAAAAATATCACTCAAAGGAAGTTTTAGAATTCTGAAATTTGTATGGGAAGTGTGCACCAAAGGGAGAAAGATCTTCTCACTTTAAGCTCTTTCTCTCTTAGACCAAAATTCTCAACCCTTAAACCAAGGGGTGGGGGGCTCTATTTATAGGAAAGGAGTGGATTAGGAGGCTACTTAGATGCTAATTGGAGTTAACAATTAGGTAATCTCAAATCTAAGGTTTCCTAGGATTTTGAGAGCTTGGAAAGGTGTGAAGGTGGTTCTAATGGTGGATGATGGGGTGAGGCTCTAAGCCACTTGGAGGGTTGCAAATAGGTAAGGAATGGGTGCAACAGGACTACCAAAACACACCCCAAAGATTGAGGTGGTCAACAGGTCAAACCCCAAACACGAAATTCGGGGCAAAAACCTAATGTTACTGTTCCTATGCCTGAAGCAACTAATAGTTACGCCAGGCAAAAGCACAGTAAAACAGTGGGGAATAGTGCTGGAAGTTAGCTCGCGGGGTGGGGGCCACCCTTTAAACTTGGCGCAACTATTAGTTGTGCCAGGCTTAAAATCTGGGAGAATTGTCCTGATGCAACTAGTAGTTGCGCCAGGCCATTTCTGGGGAGAAATGGCCTGGCGCGACTAATAGTCGCGCCAAATCCCAGGGGGCTACCTTGAAATTACCTTCCTGCCCTCCGGGTTCGGGTTGCCATATCTTCTGATATATACCTCCGATTGGGGTGATTCTTGGCTTGTTGCAAAGCTGACGACCTCTACTATTTAATGGTATAAGAGTTGGTCGCTATAGAGGGTCGTAGCCAGTTCTGGTGCACCCCTCCTCATCCTTGCCTGGGAAGGTTAGGTTAGGGTTTTGAAAAGGTTCTAAGGGTCGGGGTCAGTTTCTGGGGGATCTAGGGTGATTCCTAAGGCTTTAGGGTGATTCCTAAGGACCCCACACACGCCATCAAAAAGCTCAGAAATGTGCTTCTCTCGAAAGGTGTTTCGATCAGGCCTTGGGCCAAATTTGGGTGTCTACACACTGACTGTATACTGACCAGGTGATGCTTCAATCACGCATAAGGATTACAACGCATAATCCAATTGCACGCACACATACTCGCGCGTAAATGACCCGTCAAGGCTAAGATCACACGCCTAAAAGCAGGCACACAATCACGTTGAGCGCCCAAAAATAGGCGCATAATACCTGACCACCGAATTGATCTTAAGTTAAAATCCCTAAAAGTTCAAAATCTCAAAACATCTTTATTTCAACAAAAAAAAAAACCTTTATTTCACAAAACAAAAATCTCTTACTTCAAAAGAAACAAAATAAAACAAAAACTGCCAAAAAAAAGAGAAAAAAAAAACAACAAAGCAACAAGATAAATAGACCCAACTCACCTTCCTTTAAATGCCAAAATTTTTGATTACGCGTCCCATCACTTGCGCACAATAAATTACACTTGAACCCGACTTTTAACTCCTAAAACCTCTGAACTTACAATCAAGCACATATCCCACTGTGCAGAATTGGATCGATTGCATACGCCACTGCGCAGAATCATTAGTTCAGACACATTAGAACTAAAATTCTCAATTTATCGACCTCTAAATTCCAAATGAATCAAGCGCATATTCCATTGTGCAGAATCATAGGATTAGAATTCCCAACTTAAAGGCCAACTCCAAATGAATCAAGTGCACACGCCACTGCGCAGAATTTAACTCAGCACACCTCCCAAGACCCCCACTTCAATTACTAGCCCAAATCAACCATTCCTCTGGAAAGCCAAACATTGACTATATTCAATCTAAGAACTAACAAATGCCTATTGGAAAAGGAACGCCTGACGCGCATTAGTGTGAGCAATGATGCGCTCGGTCTGACATGGCTTGCAAAAGTCTTCGATATTTCATGATATTTTATCTTCTTTTATTATCGGTCCCTGGACCTTATTTTGGATATTTGATTGACACCCTGGTACCTCGATTGTGTAAAATCCCTCTGTTAGCTCGAGCCATGCGACAAGATGTGCCATGCACCCACAGATCCGGAATGTGCCCTTCGACAGCTACCATTTGCCATTCAAATGCTCTATTTTAGCTTTTGCTGATAGATAAGAAAGCCAAGCATGTCATGTCAGCATCACCAATTCACATTTGTGAATTCCTAAGAGAAATGAGAAGACACCTCGGATGAGGGGTGTCTACTTCTTCGACGCGTTCTTACTTCGCAAGAGTGTGCTGAAGAGGGGCATCTGTAGACACCCCCATTTTGCCTTTTTAGAATATATTTTTTGTTTAGTCAACCTTTGACCTTTAAACCCCGATATGGGAACCATGCACTGAAATAATAGTACATGGCTGAACACAGGCTGAAATAATAGCTCTGTGGCTCAGATCCCGACATGGGGAGACTATATACTGAAACAATAGTATATAGTCAGAATACAGACTGAAATAATAGTCTTGCCTTTCAGTCTAGAGACCAGACCCGGACAACCCCGAATTAAGCGCATGAAACCCTGCGTGTAATTCGATTGCACACCACACAACAAGCGCGCAATCAGTCCCCCTTTTAGACAAAACTTTCTTTCTCAGACCTATTCGAGACTCGATCACGCGCCTAAAATCGGAAGCGCGATCTGATTGAGAGCCACAAAACTAGCACACAATTGGCCTACGCCCGACCTAGCCTCACTACCCTTAACCCTTCAGTTTTCTTGATTAAGCGCTTATGACTAAATGCTTAATCAGATTGGGCACCTTCCATCACGCGTGCAATTAGACCAAATTTTGTTAGGACTGGGAAACTCGCTGAGCAAGTCAGCCGATTGCTCACTGAGTCGGTGACCGACTCAAAGCAATTAAGTGCCTGAAAACATGTGCATAATTAGTTTAAATGCCAAAAATTGGGTGCGTAATTGAGGAAAAACCTATAAAAGCTTTTCTTCAATTCGACCCAGGGGGTTGGACTTTTTGGTTGGACTTTTTTGGACTTTTTTCAGAATTCGAGCGATTGAAAACTCCGAGAATAGAACGAACATAGAGAGAGACCAAGCCATGATCTCGAGATTCAAATTCTGAGCTTCGGATGATTCTCCTCTATAGTCTCGACCCTAGGTAAGGAGTTAATTTTAGTTTCCGATAATAGCTTCTAATCTCTACATCTAGGAATTCTATTAATTTTTTTTATTTTCAGTTTTAGACCGTAGCACCCCTTTTTCGGACCGAAATTCTATATATCTGATTCTAGTTCTCTGTTTCTAGAACCAGTCCTTAATCTATCGGTCTGACATACCGATCTTAGACTTTAATTCAGTTCGAAAATCTCGATCTACAGTCCTATAATTAATTTCTGGTTCTAATCCTTTGATTCAGAACTAATCCTTAATCATACGACCTGATTTCTTGATTTCGGACCCGAATTCAGTCCTCAAAATTTAAATTATAGCTTTAATTCCCTATTTTTAATACTTTCAAAAATCCAATTCATAATTATTATTCTAAAATCAACTTTGAAAAGCCCAAAATACTAATTTACGGTCCAAAAATTAATTTGTCTTTAATCTAGCCACCCGATTTGCCCAAGGGAGCTTACGGAGGGTACTCGGGAACGAGGCCAATCCTCCTGAGCATAGCGTGCCCAAACCCCTTTTTTTTTTAGGAATTTTAGAATTAATTTATTGCTTTAGTTCTATACTTTTAGTATAATTGATTAGTACGCTTATTTTATTTTAGCATATTTAATTAGTTAAGTGTCTTAAATCTTAGTATGACTGATTCATCTATTTAAATATGAATTTAATTGATCAATTCCTTGCTTCAATTACAATTTAATGGAATTAATTTCGTTGCTTCAATTAGATTTTTTTTAGCGTAGTCAATTCATTGCTTTAATTAGAGATTTTTTTTTATAAAATTAGGTTATCTATTTTAATCAGATTTGGTAAAAACTAGTTTATTCGTTCTAATTGGATTTTAATAGCATTAATTCCTTTGCTTAAATTAGAGTCTCGATAAAATCAGTATTTTATTCAAATCAGAGTTCTAACAGGACTGTTATAATTGCTTTAGTTAGACTTTCAATAGAATTGTTATACCTGATTTAATAAGAATCTTAATACAATTGGTGTGCCCAAACTAATTAGAATTTCACCAGAACTATTACACAAGCACTGCTTGTACCAATAGGAGACTGAAACTAACTAGACTTTTAGTAGTATTAGGAGACTAATATTGATTAGACTTCTATCAACATTAACTGGACTCCTAACTGTATTGGAATAAAACTATATAATCAAATTCATAACAGAATTAGGGAAGTCTAAACTGACCAGAATTATAACTATAAAGAGAAATAAAAGGAAATTAAACTATCTAAATTAAGGAAAAGACTGCTGCTGACGTTCGCAGGCAGACGATTAAGTATAGAAGTAACCCATACCCGCTCTTAAGCGTGATCATTGACGTGTTGCAGAGTCGAAAAATATCTGTAGCTGGCGGTGGCAATAAATTAGAATATCCCTTTATTTTTAACATTCTAAATGTCGCATCGCTAGAGTCCACTAGGACAGAATTGGAAGCCACTGCTTCAATGAGAATTGAGAGGAATCCCGAAAAAGCTCGCACCAACAATGAGGTGTCTATATTTGATTTTTGGGAGCCAATATCTCCCCCAAGAATACTTGTCCTCTAGGATTATTGACTGGCTACGTAGGCAATTGGCCACTCTCTCTTCTCTCCACTTGGAAAGCTAACTAGCTTATTTGACTTTTCAGCTTCGTAATGGACTGAGTATTTGAGTTAAGTACTTGAGAGAATTGAGCAAGTTGATGTAAATCTTTCGAGTCCTGATGCAATTGTTGCTGCAAATCCCGGAGGATTTGAACAACTATGGCATTAGGTGCATTACTCTGTGGTCCAAATTGGGGTTGTGCAGTAGGCATTTGAGGTCTTTGGTGGAATACTAGAGTCTGGAAAAATAGAGGCTGCGCAATTGATGGTGCTGGTTTTGCTTCGCCTATGGATCCATAGTTTAATCCAGGGTGGTTTCTCCATGCTGGATTATATGCGTTTCCATAATCTTTCTTCTGAAAAGCCATTATTTGTTCATTTGCCACCACCTCTTGGTGGGATGGCACAGCTGGGTTTTTATTATACGTTCGAGTCTGGCAATTAGAATAGCTTGCCAAAGATCTATTCGGGGTGCTAGGTTTGGCTGCCATTAATGTTGCGATTTGATGTTCAAGCGTCAAAATTTTTGCAGTCATGTCATCCTCCTTCTTTACTTTATCTTTACTGATATCGCAAAGTCCACCCCTCGTGAGCGGGGTGTGGCGAGTGACATCTAGATCAGATCTAAGCAGATCCTATTTCTGCTTTGAGTTACTGGCTAGTTTCTTGAATAGGTTTCAGGATTGTTGGTCGTTTTGAGCCATAAAGGCTCCTCCACTTATGACATCGACTGTAGATTGGTTAGTCTCAGTCAATCCATGGTAGAAACTTTGCGCTATCAATCAATTTGGTACCTCATGATGAGGATTCTTCTGTAACAGATCCTTCATCTATTCCTAGCTCTCATGAAATAGTTCTCCTAACTTTTGCCCGAAGTCTTGAATTGCTTGACGAATTTGGTTAGTTTTACCAATTGGGAAGTACTCGCCCTAGAACTTGGAGTGCAGTTCCTCCCACGTGGTAATACTTCTGGTAGGTAATAAAATTAATCATACCTTTGCCCTATCTTTAAGAGAAAATGGGAACAAATGTAGTTTTACAGCCTCTTTATTGGCTGTCAATAATTGTAGCATTGTGCAAAGTTCTATGAAGTCCCTTAGATGCTGGTAGGGATCGTCTCGATCAAGCCCATGAAAGGTCAGTATAGATTGAAGTGTATTGAACTTGACTTTATAATTTTGACCCGTAGGCACCTCAGGTATAACTATACAAGGGGGCTTGATCAAAGCTATCAGACTAAAATGTGCTTGGATTGACAAATCGTCAGTCATGGTTAAGGATTCTCTTGTGGGAATTCGGTTTGTTGGAAAATTATGCAGGTGAGTCCTTTCAATTTCTAGATCACACTCAAAGAAATCTAAGCTTCGAGATCGGGTGTGATGCATACAGAAGGAAAAACTTATTTTTTTGTATTTTTAACTTTATTTAATTTTTATTCTAAAAGGCAGGGAGAGAGAACAAATCTAAGCCTCGAGCTTCTCTGACCAGGGAAAGTTGAAACTATGATTTTTCACTCCAAATAAACCTGTAAAAGATTTAGAAGTGATCAAAGAAAATTAAAAATATAAAGGAATATAAAAAGAGAAAGATAAATACTTATTTTCTTAAATTAATATAGATAATATAAAATGCTATCCCGGGCAGTGGCGCCAAAAACTTATTAGCGACTTGGCTATATATTTCTAATTAAGTCTTAACTTAGTGCACAATGGAAATTATAGTACTAGCATAGGATCGTTCCCGCGAAGATAGGTTTATCTATATATATTAATTTTTTGAAAACCTATACTTATCTTTTAAGTTCCTAAACTACTGGAGAAATATGAATAAAGAATAATTTCTTAAACTAACTTGTAGAAAATAAATCCTAAATCATCATTCTTCAGATTATGGTCATCAATCGCAATCTTCAGCTATCGGACAATTTTAAAATACCATTACACTATATCTCAGTCTTCTAGAATTTGGGCGTCAATAAAAAACTAGTATCCTTCAATATAGATTTAGACTAATCTCTAATCTACTAAAAATTTGGGCGTCAATCAAACTCTAAAAAATTAAAGAAGGAAAATAAAAACCATTACACTAATATACAAACTTAAACCTGAGTCGTCAATTCAAATCAAAATCTGAAAATGTTTACAAAGCAGTAAATTATAATAAAATAAATCTAAACTAGAAAGCAAAAAGTAGAACCATCCAAAGGGTGATCTTTCAGCTTCCTCAGCCTTGGTTGTAAGGCAAGACCTTAGAGAATTGTGGACGATGTTACTTTATAAATCCTAAACTACTTTGATCAGGAGAAAACACATACCTCAGTTGCCAATTGATGCTGTGAAATTCTTCGATAGTTATTCCTAAGTGTTGAGCCTCTTATTTATAGATCATGAGGGTCGGTTTACAAAACTTCTAATTCTGATAAAAGAAATTACTAAAGCAGAACTGTCCTAATATAACTCTACTTCTAATCTTATCTTTTCTTGCTTTCTATCTGTTGATATACTTCTAGATTTTCTCCATTATTTCTGTAGCAGAGTCCTATAAGAATCTTTTTCATCAATCTCTCAGATCCGTGATTCACTGGACTTCTACTTTAAGAGATTTTCTAATTTTATGCATGACAGTGTTAATCTCACATGATCAGCAGCAACAACAGGCTTTCCTTTTGTAAAATCGTAAATCACAATTTTCTTCTTCTATTGTAGCTTTCTCTGGAAAATTGTAAATCACGATTTTTTATTCTTTACTATACAACTTCCTATTGAACGATTTTTCAATTACGATTCGTCGCCTTCTTGTGTATCGCTCTTCTTTTGAACGGCTTTTCTCTCTAAAGAATTGTAAATTACGATTTCTGACTTTATATTACTTTGTTCCATAAAATCGTAAAGCACAATTTTTCATCTTTTTAATACGTGAAGATTCGTGTTTTGGTTCAATCGTCTTTTTATTGCTTTATGAGTTCACTTTGACGAATATTATTACTTTGATTTTCTTTTGCTATTTTTCTTTAATATATGTACATCAGTAACTTATTAGTAGCAAATTAAGTCCTAGCATCACTAAATTAAGGGTGGTAAAAGTAACCAAGAGGGCTCCTTAAACATTAATCAATCACTTCAAACCACCCTTCTTCCTCTTCTTTTTTTCTTTTTTTCTTTTTATTTATCTCTTTTTTTACCCATGGTGCCCTTTCAGATTTTCACCACGTCCATGGGTTTAGCTCCCTTACCCCAAGCGCCCTTTCGAGTTTTCACCTGGTTCGCACAAACTCGTTGTTTGTACCCATAGTGCCCTTTCGGGTTTTCATCACGTCCATCTTGCTTTAAGCTTATATATATATTTTAAATCTTATTATTATTATTATTTTTTATTTTTTATTTTTTTTTCAAAAGCCACGACATAGACGTCGATTTCGTCATAGCCGGCTAGATGGGGTTTTGGTGTCATCTCACAACTCGGCTCTTGTTGACTTAACAGATATTATGACTGCTTGTGAACCTAAAAGAGGGCTTTCTTCAGGGTGTAGCTTGGCCATGGGTTAGGTTAGGATTTTGAAGGTATGCTAGGCTAAAAGGGTTTCCTTGATACGGCTTCAGCTTTCTCGACATACTTCCTTCCTTGGGGGTTTTACTATACATGCCCCGTGATTCTTCTATTTGTTTGTTTGTTTGTTTTTTTTTTTTTTTGTTTCATTTCAGGCAATCTCTTTTTTGGGGTTTTGCCTTTCCAATTTTTTTAGATTTTGATAGTAACTTTACTTCCCCTTTTTTTATATATGTACACACACATTTTTTTGGGGAAGAGAGTTATTGAAAGAAAGGCCTAGGCTCAAATGGGGTAGCAAGGGATATCATCATTTTTAGGGATGCTTTCTGGCTACTGTGTTTGGAATGATGGCCTCTTTTGGGTGGTTCTTAAGCAGTCATGTATCTGTTTGATCAATACTTACCTTATCGCGATAGACTAAGAGTAGAACCGTCGGACGTATCCAGCATTGATGGGCTCAGGAAGATGATCTCCATCCATGGTGGCGAGGCGGATGGCGTATCTCGGTAGTACTTCTCGGACGACATAAGGTCCTTCCCAGTTTGGATTGAACTTTCCTCTCGGATCGGCATGGAGGGATGGGAAGATCTTCTTAAGTACAGTGTCTCCTACCTTTAGATCTCGACCGCAGACACGTTTATTGTAAGCACATGCAATTCGCTCCTAGTATACTTGAGTGTGACACAAGGCTAGGAGTCTCTTCTCGTCCAATAAGTTTAACTATTCAAAGTGAGATCTTTCTCTCTCCGCTTTGAGTAATCTTGATTCCATGAGGATTCGGAGCGAGGGTACTTCAACCTCAATCGATAGGACGTCTTCAGTTTTGTATACAAGGGAGAACGGTGTTGCCCCTGTAGTGGTACAGATCGATGTTCTGTAGGCCCACAAAGCAAATGGTAGCATTTCGCTCTAATCTTAGTAGGTGACGACCATTTTCTCGAGGATGCGGACGACCGTCTTGTTAGCAGCTTCCACGGCTCCATTAGTTTGAGGCCGACAAGGGGATGAGTGCTGGTGCTTGATCATGTATTGCTCGCAGAAGACTCAGATGCGCTTATTCGCAAAATTGGTGCCATTGTCTGTGTTGATATCTTTGGGTACTCCAAATCGGTACACAATATTATTCTTGAGAAACTTTTCGACGTGACTGGCCATGATGTTGGCGTATGTTGCTGCTTCTACCCACTTGGCAAAGTATTCAATGGCGAGAAGGATGAATTGATGCCCGTTTGATGCTTTTGGTCTAATCATTCTGACGACGTCAAGGCCCCAAGTAGAAAATGGCCAAGGAGTGGTCATGCAGTGTAGATCGATGGCAGGAGAATGTATCAGACTGGAGTGTTCCTGACACTTATATCATTTCTGAACTTGTTTGCAGCAATTCGATTCTATAGTGGTCCAAAAGTATCCCTGCCGCAGAATTTTCTTAGCAAGCGTGTGACCACTGACGTAGGCTTCGCATACTCCTTCGTGGATCTCCTTCATGATGTTGGTCGCTTCACTTTCAGTAAGGAACTTGAGTAGAATGTTGTGAGATCGCTTGTAAAGGCATTCCCCGCAAATGACGTAGCCTGTCGCTAAACGTTGAATGGTTCTCCGGTTCGTCTTGGACGTACCCTCAGGGAAAGTTAGTGTCTCGAGGAAATTCTTGATATCTGAGAACCAAGGAGGCTCATCATCAGGCTTTGTAGGTTCCTCAATCTATAGGCAGAAGGCCGGCTCACTTCTATGTTCGATTATGATCGGCTTCATCTCAACACCATACAGGATTTCTATCATTGACGCCAAAGTTGCTAGTGCATCGGCAAAACGGTTCCTTATCCAAGGGACATATGAGAATGTCACATCTTGGAAGCAAGCTATCAGATCCTTGAGGTGTTCATGATAGGGGATCAGTTTCTCATCTTTCGTCTTCCAGTCACCATTCGTCTAGCATATGATTAACTATGAATCACCAAACACTTGAAGGTGAGTTATATTTAGATCGAGAGCCGCCTGCAGGCCAGCGGCACAAGCTTCATATTCAGTGATATTATTAATGCAAGAGAAGTTGAGCTTGATAGAGACAGGTACATGGGATCCCTTCGGCGAAACTAGAATGGCACCAACTCCCTGACCCTTGGTGTTTGCCGCCCCGTCAAAGTGCATTACCCAAGATTCTTCTGCTTCCTCAGTATCATCTTCCATCATGAATAAGATATCTTCATCTGGGAACTCAGTTCTCAAAGTCTCATAATTTGGCAAAGGATTGTTGACACGATGATCGGTGAGTGCCTGCCCCTTAATCGACTTTTGAGTGACGTACATGATGTCGAACTCAGATAATAAGATCTGCCAGCGTGCAATCCGCCCAGTGAGAGTGGGCTTCTCAAATAGGTATTTCAACGGGTCCATTCGAGCTAAAAGTAGAACGGCTTGGGATAATAAGTAATGGCGGAGCCTTTGAGTAGCCCATATAAAAGCCAGGCATGCTTTCTCAAGATGAGAATAGCGTGTTTCATAATCAGTAAACTTCTTGCTTAGATAATAAATGACATCTTCTCTTCCTGTCTCGTCATGCTGCCCTAAGACCCATCCCATCGAGATTTTCGTCATGGAGAGATACATCAAGAGTGGTCTCCCTAGCTCAGGTGGCACCAACACAGGTGGGTTAAGGAGGTAACCTTTAATTTTATCGAACGTTGCCTGACAGTCATCGTTCCATTCAACGGGCGAGTTCTTCCTTAGTAGTTTGAAGATCGATGTGCAGATTGGAGTTAGCTGTGTAATGAACCGACTAATATATTATATTCTGCCCAAGAACCCTCTAACTTCCTTCTCAGTAGACGGTGGTGGCATTTCTGTGATGGCTTTAACTTTGACTGGGTTGACCTCGATCCCTCTCTCGCTGACGATGAATCCTAGCAATTTTCTAGACATAGCACCAAAAGTGCACTTCTGTGGATTCAGACATAACCTGTATTTTTTCAACCTCTCAAATAGCTTCTAAAGGTTTACCAAGTAATTGCCTCGCTCCGGTGACTTGGCTATCATGTCATCGACGTATACTTTAATCTCTCGGTGCATCATGTCATGGAATAGCGCTGTCATAGTTCTCTAGTATGTTGCACTGGCATTCTTCAGCCCAAACGGCATGACCCGATAACAAATGGTTCCCCAGAGGGTAATGAACGTTGTCTTCTCACGATCAGCCTCTGCCATCTTTATTAGATTGTATCTTGAGAATCCATCCATAAAAGAAAGCATCTCATGCATAGCAGTGATATCGACCAAGATGTCGATGTGTGGCAATGAGAAATTGTCTTTTGGGCTCGCTCTGTTCAAATTGCGGAAATCGATGCACACGCAGACCTTTCATCTTTCTTCGGTACAGGCACGATATTGGCTAGCCACTGCGGGTATTTGGATACCTTGAGAAACCTCGCATCATACTGCTTGATGACCTCGTCTTTGACTTTCAACATCCACTCGGGTCAGAGACATCTTAGCTTCTGCTTAACCGGCTTCATATTAGGGTAGATTGACAACTCATGCTCAACCAAATCAGTGTCCAGACCAGGCATGTCCTTGTAGGACCAGGCAAAAATGTCTTGGTATGATCAAAGAAATTCAATCATGCTTTTTCTTTCTTTGGGAGACAGCGACGTTTCGATCTTAGTCATTCTGGGAATCTCCTCAGTCCCTAAGATTGATATCCTCTGTCTCTTCGGCAACGGGGGTAGGGCCATGCTCAAAGTCGGTGAACCGATCAATGAGCTCATTGGGGAGCTCCTCCAAAGGACTATCCTCATCCAGACTTATAACTCCTACCTCTTCTTGTATTTCTATAGGAAAGGGGTCGATTTTACGTGGGACGGGTATTTCGATTAAGGCATCCTTTTATGGGACTTTTTCTGGAATTTTAAATGACGATATTTTTGGGTTTTGTATTTTTTTGATGTTTTTGGGATTTTGTATTTTTTTCATGTTTTTGAGATTTTTTATTTTTTTCATGTTCTTGAGATTTTTGTTTTCTTCGGAGACGGACCCTTGGTAAAGCGGGTTGCTATATATACAAGGTGTTGCCAGCCAAGGGCTTATCTCACTTTTTATAGGTTATTTTTTTTTAGGAAATGGGTGCCAAATGTTAGGCCACTCCCCGCTTCCAGGGTTTGGGGTAAAGATACCCAATTGCATACCTGAGGGGCCTCTCCTTTACCTGTTGGGATGGAGGGTGCTGACTGATATGGCTTATTGGAGTTAGCCTCCATCATATTGATCCCCAATTCATCTGAGATGATGTACTCAAACGATAACTCAGTTTTGTGGTGATTTATCACAAGGGGAGTTTGTTTGGGTACTGGCCCTAATTCCTCGAAAAGGGACAATGCAGCCAAATCTATCTCTAAGCTAGGAAGGGAGATCTGGGGATTGGTGGGATGTATTGGGGCTATGGGTTTGTGTGGGTCAAAGGCTACCGACCTAAAGGAGTCACGATGTCGACCTAGGCGAGGTTTTTCTTCTATGTTAATTCCTCGAGCTCTTGTTGCTACGACAACCCTGGCTTTATCTTTGGGCTCTCGGACCTCTTTGTTTGTGGGCTTGTATCCCAGCCCGAATTTGACCTTCTGTCCCTTAGCAATAACTGGCTCTCTTCTGCCTTGTAATCTGGGCCCAAGCCGTCGGCCTTTCTGATAGCCTCACTTTTGGAGCATAGCCACCGTCACTACCATACCGCCTCCTGTTTTAGGCATGATGCCCTTAATGGGCTCTGGGAGTATTGCTGACAGCTCATATTCAAAACTATGGAGGTCGACGTCCTCAGCGGTGTGTGGTACATCCAACATATTAGGTTTTTCGACGCTATTGGTGGCCTTTTCTTTTTCATTGTGCCCCTCACCGATGATCGCGATGATCTTGTGCCCAGATACAAATTTGAGTTTCTGGTGTAAAGTAGAAAGTATGGCTCCGACCTCGTGCAGCCACGGGCGCCCCAACAAGAGATTAAAAAAGGATTTGATATCCATTACTTAAAACAAGATGGAGAAGGTCATTGGCCCGATCAACAGCTCAAGATCAACTTCTCCCATTATTTCTCTCCTGGTATTGTCAAAATCTCTAGCACTAGTTCTCGTGGGCCTCAACATGCATGGATCGACCCCAATCTTGGTGTTCGCATCTTAATGGGCAAATATTCAATGCAGACCCATTATCAATTAGAACCAAGAGGATTACCATATTTCTAGACTCGACCATTATATTCAGAGACTTCGAGTGGCTACCTTCTTCTTCCGACAAGTCAGCATAAAAAAATGAAATGGCATTCGGAGCCATCACTTGCCCAATTATCTGTCCGACTTCATCGGGGCTAACTTGGAGCGACACATGCACATTTTTCAATGCCCCCATTAATGCTTGGAAATGGAGTGGGAACGTCATTAATAGATCCCACACAATGATATGGGCAGACATTCTTCTTAGTTGAGTCTCTAGTATATGTTCTCGACTCATTTTTTCGAAGGGGTTTACTGCGTTATCCTTCTTGCCCTCTGGTTGGGATTGTGCTGCTACCGGTGCTTCTAGTTGCTTTGATATCCTCCCAGACTGCGTGTTAAAGTCCACTGTCCCCTCTCTGCTGCTACCACCAGCATTAACATCTGTTTGCTCATAGCTTAGCGGGACCTGATGAGGATCATAGGTTAGTCCCGAGAGCTGGAAAGGTATGGCTGCCGGTACTTGAGGCACTTAGACTATCGGCTCAAGAAGTGTGGGCAACATCTGATTTATTTCAGTGGTAGTGGGTTGGGGGAAAAAATTAGGCCAAATAGGGGTGGTGAAGCTTGAGGGTGGTGGTATTGGAAGGAAGGAGGTAAAAGTAGGCCATTGATAGCTAGTGGGCGCTGGCGGGAGATGGGGGGTCTGATGGGCTGTTAGGTAATTGACTAGGGTGGAGTTCGCAGGCAAAACTTGGGGTGATGGGATGGGCGCAAGCCATTGATAACTGACGGGTGTGGGTGTAGGATTGGGGGCTTGATGGCTTATTGGGTAATTGATGGGGGCGGTGGAGTTTGCCAGTAGTTGAATTGGGGAAAATGGGGTAGGTGCGGGCCATTGATAATTGGAGGGTGCGAGCGTAGGATTGGGGGCCTATTGGCTTATTGGGTAATTGATGGGGGTGGTGGTGTATGGTTGGTATGCATTGATATGTACATAATTGACGGGTGTGGTGGATGGAAAGTATGCCCTGAGATCCAAGGGTTTAATTTGCGAGGTCGAGTTGGGAAAATATTCTGACAAATTTAGGGGTTCAATTATCCCTATGTTCCTCTCTTCCATGTTTCTTTATAATGGTGCTACATAATTTTCCTAATCACTGATATAATCGGATGGGTTAAATTCAAACTCCTCCTCACCTTCTATCATTCCGACGGTGGGTCTGGGACCTGCTCCTCCGATAGGATTTAGGGGTAGTGGCGCTTGGTGAATATTAGCATGCTAAGAAGGTGCAGGGGGAATGATTTTTCTGGCATCGATCAAATCTTAGATTGTGTGCTTCAATAGGAAGCAACGATCAGTTGGGTGACTCGGACCCTGATGAAAATTGCAGTGGGTATTTGGGTCATAGTTCTTTGGGATCGGGTGAGGAGGAGGTTGCGGTTGACGGATAGTGACTAATCCCTTTTCCACTAACAAAGGCAAAAGTACACTCAATGATTACCTCAGCGGCGTGAAAACTCGGTCGTAGCGGGCTCTCCTCTACTCCGGAGTCATTTGCATTCCTTGCTCATTCCCTATTCTCTGCATCTGCTCAGGCCTAACGGGTGCTAGTGGGGCTGCTTGAAATTGAAACGAGGTAGTATTGTTATTCGGCCTGCTATTGGCTATGTTCTGGACATCGCCCCCTGTTCTCTTATCGTTCCTTTGCTCTGAAAACCTCCTAACCCCATCGGGTCCACTTGGCATGTTCTTACTCAGACGGCCCTCCCTGATGGCATCCTCACATCGATTAGCATTTCTTACCAGATCAGTAAAGTTGGACTACTGCTGGTACACTAAAAAGTCTGAGATCACTGGCAGAGTATTCTTTGAGATCATCTCAATCTGCTCATCATCAGGTATTCTATTTCTGACCTGAGCTGTCAGTGCTCTCCAGCGTCCCAAGTAGTCACTGAAGGTCTCGTTCTGGTTCTGTTTCAAATGAGCCAAGTCTTACTTATGTGGCTTAATGTCTATATTGTAGACATATTGTTCTTGAAAGAGGTGCGTCAGGTCCTTCCACGTTTTCATCATGGATGGTTCTAAAGTTGTGAACCATCTCAAACCTGGCCCGATCAGACTCTTCTGAAAGACTTTTATTAGTAGTCTTTGTCTTTCGTCCCCTCCGTATTGGTACATGTCCCCACAGTAGGACTTCAAGTGTGCAATTGGATTGCCCGTGCCATTATATTTGTCGAAGGCTGACATTTTAAATTTGGGGGGCAGGGGGATCTTAGCGAATAAGGACAAATTTGTGAAGTCCGTGGCGTTGATTTCGACACCACCCATTTTCATCTTCTGTATTTTGTCTAATTGTTCTTTCAGCTGCTCTGACTCTTTTAATATGGGAGCCACTTTCTCGGCCATTAGTTGGACTTCACTCTGAGCCACCGGGGGGTGGGCAATTATGGGAGGAGGGTTAAGGTTGGTTAATGCCCCAGCGTAGGCTCCGCTATTTCTAATCTTGTCCTCCTCATACTGCTGGTTGGCATAATGTGCAGTGAGGGCGGGATTTTCTTGTTGTTGTTGCCCGGGTTTGGCAGGAATGCCATGAGTGGGGGTGGGGTGAGCCCATTGGGGGTGAGGAAAGGTTTATTGGGTGATGGGATTTTGGTTTAGAGGTGGGGCCTGATGGGGCCAATGGGTATGGGGGAAGGTTTGGAGATGGCCTTGGGGTGTGGGGCCATGGGAAAATTCGATTTGGGGTATGGCATGGGTTTGGCCTGGCTGTGAAGGTTGGGTGAAATGTTGGGGGTATTGTGGAAGGTATGAATGTGGGGCTTAGGTTTGGGCCATGAAGCCTTGGTCATTTTGGGCTATGGGCCACTGATGGGTTTGGGCCAGGGCCCCTGGGTAGGTCTAGGCCATGGGCCCTTGATGGGTTTGGGCCAATGGGCCTGGGTAGGTTGGGGCCGATGGGCCTTGGTGGGTCTGAGCCATGGACCCTTGATGGGTTTGGCCGAATGGGCCTTAGTGGGTCGGGGCCATGGGTCCTTGGTGGGTCTAGGCCATGGGCCCGTAGTGGGTATGGGCCATGGGCCCTTGATGGGTTGGGCCCAATGGGCCTTGGTGGGTCTGAGCCATGGGCCCTTGATGGGTTTGGCCCAAGGGGCCTTGATGGGTTTGGGCCATGGGCCCTGGGTAGGTTTGGGGGGTGGGGTATTGGGTCATGGGGCCCTGGGATATGTGGGAAAAGGGGGTTTGGGCCAATGGGCCTTGGGGTATGTGAGAGGTTGGAGATTGGGCCATTTGGCCTTGGGGTGTATGAGTAGTGAGAGGTTGGGACATGGGGCCCTGAGGCATGTGGGTAATGGGAGTTTGGATGGTGTGGATTATGGGGGGTTGATGGGCGTCATTGAGGAGTGAGGCATGGAGATTGGCTAGGGTGTGAGATGAGTTTAGGGACATGGGATGTGGAGGAGGGGAGATGTTTTGAGAAGCCTTCCATATGGAGTAGGTTTGGAACATCTCCTCCATCATGGTCATGGGGGGGATTGGATGTGGGTGGTGGAGATGGGATGGAGGGAAAATTGGGCATGGCCCCGGTATGATCGGGCATGGCCATGGTAAGAGGTAGGGTATGGGGTGGATTGGAGAGTTGAGGTGGGACAAAGGATGTGGAAGGATTAGGGATGTTAAGGGTGGATGTTTGAAAAAAATCGGGCATGGCCTCCGAAAATCCGGGCATGACCCGGGTAGATGGGGGGATTTGTGGGGGGTTGGATAGGGAGGAAATGACCTAGGTAAAGGATGGTGGATTGGGTCTATATGGGGAAGATGGAAAATGGGGCATGGGTGCGGATTGGGAGAATGGGCTTTGTGTGGATGTGGAAGGGAAATGGGTTGGACTTGGCATGGGTATGGTTTGGGCAAAAGATGGAGAATGGGGGGTTGGACTTTGGATATTTTGGAGGGTAGTGGTTGGGAAAATGGGAGCACCAAACGGACCGGTAACGGCAAAGGGTGATTGGTTGAGGGGGATGGTGGAAAAAACTTCTCCCAAATGGGAGTGGCTTGGAGAATGTGGCGGGGATGAGTCGGGATCGGCATAAGCCGGGTCCACTACCCACGACATTCTATTAGAATGGGTTGGGTAAGGGTGCCTTGGAATTTTTTTTTGAAAAACAAAGGTTTTGAGGCCTTAGAATTCCCTTCTCGGGTGGCACTCATACCCTAATTCAAGTCCCACGGCTACGATTCCAACACACTTCGGATGAATCGAAGGAGAACCTTCGATCTATATAAGGCATAGAAATCGAGGCAAACAATCCGATCCCCCGGAATGAGCCAAAAAGAAGTTGCCCTCTTTTGACCGGTGGGGGTGTATTGGGTGCCGGAGATGGCGGGGCCTAACAAGGCACTAAGAATACTGATCGGGGGACTCGAGAGATGAAGAAGGTTAAATAGACCTAACTAATACATGCAGGTTGAGGCACTTTTTGGGCGCAACTATTAGTTGCGCCAAGGTAAAAAGTGGGATTTTAAAGCTGGCGTAACTATTAGTTGCGCCAGGCAAAAAATGCCACTATTAGTTGCACTTTTTTTTGCACTGGCGTAACTAATACTTGCGTCAGACAAAAAATGCTGCTCCAAAACTAATGATAGTAGGCATTAACACCCGAAATGAGTCTTTTTTTGGTTTTTTGTGGAAGCTAGGCTTCTGGAAACTGAGCTATTTTTCGGTGATCGATTCTCTCCTTACCGCACTTAATGGGTTTGAGTTCGGTATAACTCTCTAGCGCTCTCCCCAAGGGGTTTAAGCTTTGGAATGGGAACCCACCCGATATACCTCCGGGGCAAGCGCCTTCTCAAATACTAGGTGGGCTGTGACTTTTCTGGATCATCACTACTAAGGGCTGCCGCCATACTAAGACTCAAGTGGTTGTATGTGTGCCTAAATCCAACCCTTTAAAAATTTACCCCGTAAAAAATAAATTGATTAAGCTCCCTAACTTGGTTCAATTTTATTTTTTTTCAAAGCCTATCTTCTTTTTTTTGGAAGTTTTCTTTAGTTCAAAGACCGGGGGGGATGATCCCGTGCCGCCACTACGGGCCGGCGCCCACTGTTGGGATATGAGTGCACAAGTAGGCCCGCCAAATGGCTAAGGTACTTTAAATGATGAAAAATTAAATTAATTAAAAGACAATGCTCAAGTAGGCCTGCCGATCGGCTAAGGCACTTAAAATGACGGAAAAATAAAGAAATTTAAAGACTATGCGAAAGTAGGCCCGCCAATCGGCTAAGGCTCTTAAATAACGTAAAAGTAGGGGTAAGTAAAGTGACTTAATCGGAGGGGTGAGTGAAAAAAGTAATAAAAAAAAAAATAAATAGCAATAAAATATTAGAAAAATTTAAAAAAAGGGCCTAGTTCAAGGGGAAGCTCTACTAGCTACTTCCCAACAGAGTCGCCATCTGTACAACCGTGGGATTCGTGACGATCCTGTCACGGCATTGTGCTCGCTTGCGAAAGAAATATAGAGTCACCACTCGGAGCTTTTGATGGCCCGGGATACCTAGTTCATTTTTATGAGCACCGAAGTGCTAAAAATATGACTCTGAATCCGGTCCACACCAAAGGCTCTTGGGTCAGAGCTTCGGTTATCGATCGGGAAAGTGTTAGGCACCCGACCAACCCGCTTAACGCGGTCTCTACTAATGACCAATTCAAAAATAAAGTAAAAGAAAAGAAAATGGCTTCTTCTTGCCCAAATGGGTCTTAAATCCTATTTGTGCCTCTCTGTTTCTACCGAAAATTCGATGGCGTAACGGCACAAATGGGAGGATGGGAAGAGATAAAGAAGAGATAGGAGAAGAAAGGGGAGAGCCAGAGCCCTCAGGCCCTTGTAGCACCATAGGAGAGCCTTGCGTTGGCTTGCTTTGATGAGATTATGAAGGCTTGAATGGTGGAAAATGGGGTTCTAACTCCTAAGGTTTGAAGCTAAGAGGTAGAGAGGGAAGGCTAAGGGATTACACACACCTAACCTAAAGGCTTTTAGTGAAATGCTAAGGTCTAAGGGAGCTTTTTGAAATATGAAATTTGTATGGAAAGTGTGCACCAAAGGGAGAAAGATCTTTACTTTAAGCTCTTTCTCTCTTAGGCCAAAATTCACAACCCCTAAACCAAGGGGTGGGGGGGCTCTATTTATAGGAAATTGGTGGATTAGGAGACCACTTAAGAGCTAAATAGGTTTAACAATTAGGTAATCTCACATCTAAGGATTCCTAAGGTTTTTAGAGCCTTGAGATGTGTGAGAAGGTCCTCCAATGGTGGATGATGGGGTGAGGCCTTAAGCCACTTGAAGGGTTGCAAATAGGTAGGGAATGGGTGCCACAGAACTAGCAAAAAATATCCCAAAGGTCAAGGTGGTCAACAAGTCAAATCTCAATCACAATTTTTGGGGCAAAATCCAAAGGTTACTGTTTATATGCCTGGTGCAACTAATAGTTGCGCTAGACAAATATATAGTAAAACAGTTTTAACAGTGCCTGAAAGTTGGTTCGCGAGGTTGGGCCCCACCTTTAACCTTGGCGCAACTAATAATTGCGCCAAGCTTAAAATCTGGGAGAATTAGTCTGGCGCAATTAATAGTTGCGCCAGGCAAAATTATAACTGGTGCAACTATTAGTTGCGCCAAATCCCTAGGGGGGCCCACAGGAATTTACACTTATGCCCTACGGGCTCGGCTTGCCGTATTTTTTGATGTATACCTCCGATTGAGGCGATTCTTAGACCGTTGGAAAGCTGACAACCTCTACTTTTTAATGGTATGAGATTCGATTGTAGTAGAGGGCCGTAGCTGGTTTTGGTGCACCCCTCCTCAACCATTTGCTTGATAAGGTTAGGTTTAGGTTCAGAACGGGTTCTAAGGGTAGGAATTGATTTCTAAAGGTTCGAGTCAGGTTCCTAAGGGACTAGGGTGATTCCTAAGGGTTTGGAAAGGTTCCTAAGGGTTCTAGGGGGGTTCCTAAAGGTTCCATACATGTCATCAAAAGCTTAGAATTGCACCTCTCTCAAAAGGTATTTCGATCGGGCCTTGGGCCAAATTTGGGTGTCTACAGGTAGGCTCCGTGGATTGACTTTTGTTAGCCCTCCCTGTTATGCTTTCTAGGGTAGGCTTCCATATGTGGATCCCACAGATCATGGGTGGCTTTCTGTGAGCCACTCTTTCTTTTCTACCGGTTCGGGGCTTGGAGGGGCAGGTGTTATGCTGCGAGGCATCTCCGGAAGAAAAGGGCGGGAAGAAAAGATTTTTGTTAGAATCCGTTTAGGGTGTACTTCTTCCCCAGGCCTCTCCAAGATCTCTTCTTTCTCGAATAAATTTGGATTCGGGCATGGCTTGAAGGTGTTGGTTTTAGATTTCCCATTTTAAATCGTGTATTCAGAGGGTATGCCCTCGGTGTATTCTGTAACAGTTTTATTTATTTATGAAGCGAAGGGAATTTATGATTACTCATATTTTTGCACAGTTTTAGTTCGGTCTTAGTTTTAGTACACTTTGTTTGGGTGTGTTGTTTATTTATTATTATTATTTTTTATTTTTTATTTTATTTTATTTTTTGATTTTGGGTTGATTCGGTTTATTTTTTTTGTTTGCTTTGGGGTGTTAGGGACATTTATTTGGGTTTAGTTTTGTTTGGTCTAAGCAAGTAATTCGCTTTGGGGATGTTGGGGGGCAATTTTTTTTAGTTTTCGGGGTGTATATTTCCTAAGTTTAAAGTGTATTGTTTTTTTTTTTAAACTCATCCTAGCAAGGGTGTAGTTTGGGTTCAGTAACCGGTGTTTAAAATGCCCTTATTTTGACCTGTAAACTTGTTGTTCTAGGCATATTTTGTGTTTCACGTGGGGAATTATGCGCTACACTCCGGGCTCATAACTACATTGCACGCCATAATAGCCGCGCAAGTTTGAGAAGTCCAGAGGATTATTATGCGTCGATATGATGTC
Source organism: Chloranthus sessilifolius (assembly GCA_021018995.1). NCBI lineage: Eukaryota > Viridiplantae > Streptophyta > Magnoliopsida > Chloranthales > Chloranthaceae > Chloranthus > Chloranthus sessilifolius. The sequence goes on along the minus strand of CM037584.1, from coordinate 91,453,884 downwards.
GTGTAATCAAATTACACACGCGTTCTAAGACGCGGGATTGGCACGACACCTGGTCACTGTGCGGGTGACCTTTGAGATTTACGTGTGATGATGCAAGCGCGTGATATAATTACGCGTGTGGTCTGCGGCGTGCAACTGGGATGTCGGGTTACTTTGAGCAGGCGACTAGTATATTACGCGCTCTATGAGAGGCGTGTAATAGGAATTAAGCGCGATTCATATGGTGCACAATTTCATTGTGTGCCCAAAGAGAGATGCATGATTTAACCACGCTCTATATATACCTAGAAAACGTTCATTTTTCTCGCGTGATCCATTTTTTTCTTCAATTCTCTATTCCCTTGTCTTCTTGTGCTCTAATTTTCGTGTCTTCGTGATATCTTACGATCCACTTGTCCATTTCGGGTCCCGTTTCTTTCATTCTTTCCAATTTTTTGAGCTCTTTCTTCTAAGATCGAGTCTAGGGGTAGTGATAAGTTCTACAAGACTATTTCGGAGGTTGAGCGGATGCTAGTGACAGAGATTAGCGAGTCTTTTGATGCTCGGACCAGCACTGGTGCCCTGAAGGAGGATGTTAGGGTGGTAGTGAGAGAGGCACCTGAGGGTGATGAGGATCAGGGTGCTAAGGGTCAGGACGGGAGGCGCATCCCCTTGGAGGAGTTCTTTGCACGAGACCAGGTAGGTTCCCGCGACAAGAGTCCCATTTATTTCTTAGGAATTTAGGTTATAACGTAGGCTTCCTAGGATATGGAAACCCTTTTATTTACATCGAACTTGTACTTGCTATTGGTTGTGTACATCCATGCGTAATGACTGTATCTAGTTCTAGAACATGTCTAAATTTCTATTTTATAACACTTTCATCGTATTTTCCATAAATTATCGTGGTGGTTTGCCTTTCATTGCTTAGTGTAGTTGTAAGTGCTAGTCTTATATTATTTCTTCCTTCTCTCTATGCTTTATCATTTGGTAGGAGCCTTTGCAGTTGGTTATCAGCTCGGTGTGGTCAGAGTCTCATACGTGGTATTGTGCCTTGCCTGAGTTTTAATGGGCACGGTTGGCGTCTTTTGGCTTTTGGCCGATCCTAGAGTCGGAGCCCTTTCAGGTTGATCGTAGTCTGATCATTGCGATCCTGGAGAGGTGGAGGAAGGAGCAGCAGGCGTTACTCTTCCCAGTCGAGATGATGCTGCCAACCTCGGAGGATTGGGTTCGCATAACTAAGCTCCTATTTGACGGGGAGCCGATTATGGGGCAGATGGCTGGAGATTATCTGCGGGTATGTGAGGAGATCCTCGAGGTTGCATACCGATCGAGTGGCTTGGGGTTGGGGATGGTCCGAGTCACATGGTTTTTAACACTTTTGCCAGTGGGTTCGTCCCTCTGAGGTGTCATTCAGAGCAGAGGGTGATATTCAAGGCACGTTGCATGGCGATGGCACTCTGAGAGGTCGTGGTTGAGCCAGGGTTGGCAACGGATCGGGTGCTCCTGGCTTTTTTTATGCACTTCTTCGGTGCGGTGCTCTTTTCTTCATTGACTCGGGGGTGTGTTACCGGGTTGTTTTTGAGACTTCTTAGGGATCTAGACCGGGTTCCTACTTATGCTTGGGGTGCGGTCGCATTGGCGCATATCTACGAGCAACTTTATCGTCGGGGGCGAGGTGTTGCGATGATCAGAGGTTTCCTTCCTTTTCTTCAGGTAGGTTTTAGTTAATCGTTGGTGTTATGGTATCTCTATTGTCTAGTCTTTCATTGTAGTGACATTTTTTCGTGTTTGAGCATTTTGTGTGTTCCAGTTTTGGGAGTACAACCATTTTGCCTTCCTTCACCCACATGTTTCGGCGGAGGTTACTTTCACGTTCTTGCGGATGCATGTGTGGAGGATAGCATTGGGGCGTCGACGTTGGTCTTTGGATCTTCAGACCACGCGTGGTCTTTTCGAGGACATGCATGAGGGGCAGGTATATATCATCATGTACACATTTTTATTTCATTTTGCTTTGGGTTTTAGGCTCTAAGACTTTACTGATGGGTTGGGTTGCTTGTTTGATTGTAGGTTATTTGGAGGCCGTATGCGGCCGAGGAGGACGTTGCTGTGCCAGTGATACAATCTGGTCAGCCTTTCTTTGACGTGGACATTTGGGTCCATTGCTTTAAGAAGGTAGAGCGGATCCACCTATCCTGAGTGACACATTAGTTGGGACTTCCACAGGGAGTCCCTCCGGAGATTCGCCATAGGGTGGCAAAGAGGATGACTAGTCCCCCTGGTAGGGACTTGATGAGACGGATGGAGATTCAGATGGCTGATTTTAGAGCCGGAGGGACTAGGGTGATGGGGGCGCATGATGAGGCCAATGCTTGGGAGTTTGTGAGATGGTTCGGGGCATTGGGCGGTGGGCACCTCTTCACACATCCCTTCCACGGGAGCGGCTCTTTCGCAGTTGGTGAACCTGGCGTCGGTATTGAGGGAGAGATTGGCTGCACTAGAGCAGGGACATCTTACGACGGGTGTCCACGGAGCGTTAGATGCCCTTCATAGGGCGATGGAGCAGACAGGGTGTGCTCCTTGTCCTGATGAGGAGATGCTGCGTTCCCTAACTAGCTCGATCGCTTAGGCTAGGGCAGCAGAGGATGAGTTACGGGTTTAGCTAGTGGAGACTCGACAACTCTTGGTGAGTTAGTTCACTTAGCTAGTTGTTTGCACTATGTCGACTCAATTTTTGGTTGTTCTAACATGATTGTCCTATTTCATTTTCTTCTGTCAGTCAGAGAGGGAGGTTGAGGTTGCCAATCATGTGGCGATGGTTGAGCTATTACGCGGTCAGCAGCAAGCTGGCCGGGAGGTGGAGGCTAGTATGCCGTCTGAGATTGATCGATTGGTAAGTGTCTACCTTGTTTTGTTGGTTGTTGCTATTTTGTTGATTCTTATTAGGTCTGGTGTGTTTGTTAATGTTTGCAGAGGGCGGAGCTTTCTATCGCAGGGGCTTCTACTCATGCATTCGATCAGACTTTAGCTGCTTCTTCCAGTCGGGAGGATCCGACGATGGCTTAGCTTCGGGCCGAGCTAGAGCACTGGGTGAGTTTCTTTAGTCTCCTGAATTGTCTGAATTTATGTGGTTTTGGTAATTTGTTGGTGTCGAGTATTATATTTTGTTTTGCTTGATAGTTTACTGATACAGTGTGCTATTTCAGTGTCAGATCGCTAAGGATCTTAGGACGAGGGAGGCGACTGCTGCCTCTCTACGCCTTAAGAGCTAGGTATATTTTTTTTTGTGGTGTAGTTCAATTTTGATTATTTCACTTATTTTGTTCTGACATATCTTATGTTGGTTTGTTTGGCTTTTGTGCAAGTCGTTCCGGACTCTGATCTTGATGCTCACCTCAGGGGTCTGCTCCTGCTCCTTCTCAGGTGTGTCTTAGTTAGCATATTTATTTGTGATTCCTCATTAGGGGTTTAGTCATCTGATGCAATTGTTGGTCCGCATTTACTGTCCCTTCACTGCCACCGGCTGATCCGATGACTGCCACGACTGTCGAGCGTCTCCTTAGGGAGAGGGTGGATCTAGTATATTTCTCTCTTTAATTTTTTTTCTTCTTTTCTGAATGTATTGGTCTTCTAACTTAGTGTCGATGTGCAGGTTTGGCAGCTTGAGGGCTCACATCTAGAGCACGTGCTAATCCAAGATTCGGCAGCTTGAGGAGTCACGTCTAGACGTAGCACGAGCAAGCGCTACTCCAGGGGTGAGGCGGGTCCTTGGTGAGATGCACAATCGTGAGGACCTGTAGGTAGGTATGATCATTGCGCAAGGGACTTAGACTAAGGCATTGGAGGCGGCACGTCGAATGACACGGGCAGAGATGCAGGCGATGATAGATCGGCTGTAGTATCATCTAATGAGGAGTGAGCGGGGGGTGCACGAGATGGTTGGTCTGCTTGTTGGATCAGAGTCGAGGGCTACGGGTTCCTCGGCAGGGCGGCCTCGTCATATGACACGTGATCCTGTCAGGGATTGTGTTCGTGAGGATTCTATTATTCAAGAGTTTCTTGCTGGGTATCCTCCTCGTTCTCGATCGAGGCGGTCCGCTAGTCAGGTGAGTGAGGGGGTTTAATTGTAAGGCCTCCTCATTTTCAGGATTGTCCACTGACTTTGAGTGCTGTGCTCACACTTTCAGAGGATCAAACTCCCGAACTTCGAGTCGATGATACTCGGGATAGTGATGAGCGACCATCCCAGAGGCAGCGCAGGAGTAGAGGTGTATGTGTATATTTTTTTTTTCATTGTGCGTATTCATTATATATACAGGGGGTATGCCCCCAGTGATGGGTGTAAAAAGAAAATTTTGATGTATATATATATATATTTGGTTCAAATGTACTTGATTCGACTGTTCCTTTTGTGTTACCTCTTGTACTTTTCTATTTGTCTTTTGTGCCGTCCATTGTCTTTGGGCATGGTGGCTACTTAAATCGTCTCTACGATAGCTGAGGGTTGCTTTGTCTTTGCACATGAGGAGTAAGGCTGTTAGTAATTTTTTTTTCCCCTTGCTGGTTGTCAAGGGGGGAGGTGTCTCAGACCAAGGTTTGGTAATAAAAAGGGGGGTGTTGTTTTTTTCTTCTTTTTTTTTTTAATTTTTTAATTTTTTATACTTTTCATGAGAAAGAAAGGGAAATAATGTAACAGGGAAAGAAAATAATTGAAAGAAAATTCTAATACTACTAAAAAAATGCCCTAGTGTAGGAGTGTGATGGAATAAGCAGTGCGGCGTCTTCAGTGATATTCCTCTGGTGGTGACTTCATCGTTCCACTTCTTTAGGTAAGCCAGAGCATTTAACATGATTCTAAAAAAATGCCCCAATGTCGAGGTGCAATGGAGCTTCTCTGAGTTTTTGATAAGTACTTTGGGCCTATAGGTGGTCATGTGTATTTCGTGAGTTAGTTTTGAAGAAACATCAGTTGATACTGTCATCGAACCAGGGGAGTTGTTTCGGTTATAGTAGCTGCATATCGGGGATGTACCCTTGGTAGTGATCATCCTATCCCATGGTCATTATTCTGGGGTAGTGCGGTAGGCATAGTAGGTGATTGAATCAGTCATCATCCATTGGTTTTCAGTTTCATTTCTAGAGATATCCGAGAGGCTTTTGATTTAGTGTCCGAAACGAAAAAATGGAAGAGGGATAAGGCTCAGTGATGTGAGGGAATAGTTTGTAGCTGACGCTTTCTAAAGGAGATGAGTAACAGTCTTTTCCTTAGAGTGTTTATGGGGTGCCATGGTTGAACTCTTCGTCATATTTCGGTACCATCAAGGTCTCATATTCTATGGTTAGCAGGAGTTTATCCTCCTCTCGCCACCTTACAATGACATCTAGTACTGTGGGACACCAGGGATGCCCTCACAGTTTTCTTGTACATTTCTAGCAGAGTTAGCGGAGATGTCCTCATGACCTGTTTATGCTTTGCTGAGCTCATTGACTGGTTCATTCGTTATATTGCTCTCACTTGATTTTCTCTCTTTTCTTTTTGCCTATATATTTTTGAAAGTAACCTGCTAACGCAAGTAAGTTTTGATTGAACCTAGCATCTTCATTTTTTTGTACTCTAACTTCTCCTCCAATGGCGAGGAAGGGGAATGAGAATCGGGTGTTGCTTATGATTTTGAAACAGGTCAGGTATGTCACTAGTCCTTTGATCATGTTGCCTGAATAAGAAGGTGGGCAAAAAATCAGAAGTCTTAAGGATATTTCGAGAATTTGAGAAGTATGACCAATGAATGGTCATGACAACTACGGGGGCGGTAGATATAGGTATTTGGCTACGGGATGTGATGATCACATAGTTTAAGGGTAGTATTTTCTGAGGTACATGGCATTCAAAGGGCTAGGGAGTTCTTCCCCATCCTTGTTCACCAACTTGTATGCATTCCTAGGGTATGTGGCTGCTATAACATATGTGCCCTCCCAGTTTGGTTTCAACTTTCCTTTTGGATGGGTGTGTTTTGAGGGCATGATTTTCTTCAAGACTAATTCTCTAATGTCAAAAGTTCGCTCGAGGACTCTCTTATCGTAAGCCTTGGCCACTCTCCTTTGATATACCTGAGCATGGTCAGTTTCCCTTAGGCGCATCTCATCAAGTTGCTCTAGCTCGGCGAGCAAAGCAATTCTCCTTTCGTCCAAGAATAGTTGTTCATCAAGTTGAATCCATAAGGATGGTATCTGTATCTCATAGGGTAGGACTGCCTCTATCCCATAGGTGAGGTGGTAAGGATTTTAGCCTGTGGCCATGCGAATAGAGGTCCTGTAGGCCCAAAGTGCCTCAGGTAATCGTTTAGGCTTGTGGGCTTCGTTGCTCGTCTCTAATATGCGTTTCAAAATTTGAATAAGAGTTTTATTCGTGGCTTCTGCTTGTTTGTTGCCTTGAGGCTAGAAAGGTGATGAGTGGTGTAGAACCATGCCAACTTTTTGCACAGCTTCTTCATCTTTTCTGTAATGAATTGCGGTCTGTTATCGGTGAAAAACATCCTAAGTACTCCAAACTGGGTGATAATGTTCCGAATGATAAACTGTACGAGCGTTGAGGTGGTGATTTTGACATATGATTCAGCTTCTGCCAATTTGGTGTAGTATTCGGTCACTATGAGGATGAATGCATGCTTGTGAGTATTCCCAACTGTGTCCGTGAAGGGCCAGATGATGTCAAAGGCCCACATTGAGAACGACCATGGAGAGGTTATACGGTTCAATGCAACTGATGGAGCCTTGATGAGCGGGGCATGTTTTTGACATTGCTTGCAGAATTGAACGTGAAGGTGGCAATCTCTTATCATTGTTGGCCAGATGTAGCCTTGTCGTATGATTTAATTTATGAGTCTCTGTCTACCGACGTGGACGCTGCAGGCACTGGCGTATGCTTCTTTGATGATGTATTATCCTTTGGCTGTCGTAACACATCGTAGCAGTACTCCTTTGGTGAAGGCTTCCATGTATAGTATCTCACCTAAAATATAGAATCTGGCACATCAATTTCTTTTGGTCTTCCATTCAATCTTTGTGGCGTACGGAGGGACATCGACTTCTATTTTTGCAAGGCTTTCTAGCGTGATTACTTCGTTTTGTTCTTATGTCCTAAGGAGGGTTGGTAGCTCCTACTTAACTGTCCATGCTACCTTGTGCGCGGGTACTATTAGCTTTCCGATGAAAAAGGATTTTATGCTTTGCCCGATTAGTATATGAATGATTGAGGCTAATGTGGTGAGGGAATCTGCGAGCTCATTTTCTAGTCTAGGGATGTGTGTGAAGGAAATTTTCTCAAACTTCTTTATCAGGTATTGAGTTCTTTCTATACGCCATCAGTCTTCTTTCTTTGATCTTCCATTCTCCAATGACTTGTGATATTACGAGCTTGGAGTCGCTAATGGTTTTTAGCTGCTTGATGCCCAATTGTAATGTTGCTTGTAGTTCAGCTATGAAGGCTTCATATTCTGTGACATTATTAGTGACAGGGAAGTTTAGTTGAAAAGCTTTGGGTATGACAACTCCTTTTGAGCTTAGCAGAACTATTTCGATGTCTTTCCCTTTGTGATTGAGAGTGTTGTCGAAGTAGAGTGTCCATGAGGTTCGTGAGTAGGTCTTCATGGCAGATCGTGAGTAGGTATTGTCGGGTTCTTTGTGGTGGATCATGAGTAGGTCTTCATCAGAGAAATTTGCGTGTATGAGTTCACTACCTGGGAGGGAAAGATCTGTGAGGTAATCAGCAATCGCCTGCCCTTTGATTGATTTCTGCGTAACATAGGTGATGTTGAATTCTTGCAGTAACATGTGCCATTGAGCAATTTTCTCGGAGGTAACGGGCTTCTCGAAGATGTACTTTAGAGGGTCCATGAGTGCTAGCACTAATATCCTATCTGTTCAAAAGTAGTGTTGTAGTTTCGTTGAGGCCCACACTAGTGCAAGGCAGGTCTTCTCCATTAGAGTGTATTGTCGTTCGTATTCGACCATCATTCTGCTGAGGTAGTAGATAGCCTTCTCTCTCTCTTGTCGTCTTCTTCATTTTGTCTGAGGATTACTCCCATTGCTTTATCATTGGCTGACACATAGAGGATCAAGGGTTTTTCAAGGATTGGCAGTGATAATATCGACGGATTCAGGAGGTACGTCTTGATGCTGTCGAAGGCTTGCTGACACTGTTCATCCCAGTTGTATTCAACTCCTCCTTTGAGTAGTCTATAGAAAGAGTCGCATCTGTCTGAGTGCTGGGAGATAAATCTTCTAATAAATTGCAGTCTTCTTATTAGGCCTCATAATTCTTTAATGTTGTTGGGAGTTGGCATCTCAAGGATGGCTCTGATTTTACAAGGTAGATTTCAATACCTTGTTTGCTGATTATGAAGCCGAGTAGTTTTCTGGAAGTGACTCCGAACACTCATTTCTTTGGGTTCATCTTCAGTTGATACTGCTCAGATCTTTATAGCATGAGTCGGAGTGCTTTAGCATGTCCTGCCCGTGTTTGGGGCTTCACTAATATGTCATCGATATAGACTTCTACATATTTGTGCATCATATCATGAAAGATAGCCATCATGATGCGTGGATAGGTGGGTCCTGCATTCTTGAGGCCGAAAGGCATGACGACGTAGCAATAAGTTCCCCATGGTGTGATTAAAGAAGTCTTCTCTTGATCGGTCTCTGCTAATCTAATCTGATTATATTTAAAGAATCCATCCATAAAGGATGGCATCTCATGTCCAGCAGTGTTATCAACTAGAGTGTCAATGTGCGGGAGTAGGAAGTCATCTTTTGGGTATGCCTGGTTGAGGTTTCGAAAGTCGATGCATACCCAAAGTCTGTCGTCTTTGTTGGTGATACGTACTATGTTGGTGACCCATTTAGGATAGAGGATGGCTCGGATGAATTTTGCTTTGTGTAATTTGTCAACTTCCTCTTTGACTTGAAGTGCTACTTGTGGGTACATCCTTCTAAGTTTCTACTTAACAAGTTTCGCATCGGGTTCCAGGACCAGACGGTGTTCTACTAGGCTTGGGTCTAGACCAGGCATGCCTTCATAGGACCATGCAAAAGAGCTGAGGTGGTCTTACAGGACTTGGATAGTATGTTTTCGTTCCTTGGGGTTGAGTGTTGCGCTGATCAGTAGCTTCTTGGGTTTCTCCTCGATGCTGAGGTTAATTTCTTTAGTGGGTTCTGCGACGGCTTGGGTTTGCTTGTTGAAGCGCTTGATGACCCAGTGGAAGTCCCGTGTTTCCTCAATGGCTGACGCTCCTTCTTCATCATCTGTGAGTTCATAGAATGCAAAATGGCTACACCGGGGAGTTAGTTTTGCGAGAGGTAACCCTTCATCGAGACAACTAATGACCGCAACATCCTTAGTCAGGAGTCAATCAAGGCTATTGATTCTCCTCTCGAAATCGTAGAGTATCTCGTCGGGTATGATTACTAGCTTATCTCTTCATTGGGACGCTCGTCGACTTTGTGAGGAAGAGGTAGCAGGGTCGTGCCAGTCAGAGTGAAGCTCCATAGGGTGATTCTGTATATCTGCTATTACCCCCTTACTTGTGTAACCGATGCCTGTAGCCTTAAGGGGAAGGTCCCTTGGTGGGTAATTGGATGGTCCTGAGATGAAAGGCTCCCTCTCTTTTCTAAAATTTTCTACTTTTTTAGGCTTTTGTATTTTTATATTTTTATGGTCTTTTAGATTTTCTATTTTTTTTATTTTGGATAATAAGTATGGTACAGGGTCGGTTGCCTGAAAAGGAACCGGTAAAGTTGTTTCCTCTAGTTAAGGGGGTGATAGGGCGGCCGGAGCCATTCGTGCGATCCTTCTGGTAATACAAACTCGTTTTGAGTTTGGCATTTTTTTTTGTAGTCCTCATTGGGCGCAATTCTCTGGATGAGCGACGCTATTGGTGGCGTTGCTGATGCCCTCGCTTCCTTTAGCATGTTGACAACTTCTTCTTCTAAAAGGGTTTGGAGATCATAATCGGCTAGGCTTTCGTCCTCTGAGCTAGAGTGAAGTTGTCCTTCCTATTGGGGGTCGTCTTCTTGATGATCCCTGGGGCTGGCGAATTCTCTTCCTTGATCTTCATAGTATGTTAGGATAAGTGTTCATGCACGACAGTGAGGCTGGTATGGGTAAGAGATGCAGGGAGATTCCCAAGGGCATTCCCATCCTTTTGGATTGAGGTCAGAACTGGCAATGAGTTAATTTGTTCTGCTAATTCGAGTGCGAGGAGATCTATCCAATAGTCTTCATCATCACTTAGTGGCGGTTACCATTCTTCCTTGAGAGATTTCCAAAATATCTGAAGTTGCAGTGCATCCCAGGTTTGGGGAGTGGCTAGTTTGAGTTCCTCCTCAAACTCTATGAGGGCGATGTGAGTTTCTTCTTCTGTGGTTGTTTGCTGAATTTCTCACAGGATGACCCTTTTGCACCTAGTCAGGACAGATGCGCACAAGTTACAGTACGGGGATTCCAGGTAGGGACAATGACGTGGGAACCGCCAATGATGAAGTATGGGTCGGTAGTCGAATTCATTGTTAGATGTTAAATCTTTGTCTTGGGATCAATTAATTTCCTCAAGTAATTTCAAGCGTTCTGCCCTCAAGTGAACTTCTAATTCAATGTCAGTAAGGTTCCTCCAGTAGTCTTCTTCTTCGCTCAACATCAAGAGCCAGTCCTCTTCTGCGAATAGATGAGGCTAGAGTAATTGGAGAGATTGAGGGGAGTGCGGTTCTGGTTCTCCCTCATTCTCTAGAGTTGTAATGTGGAAGTCTTCCTCGTCGGTCGACCCCCAGCCATCTACGTGTGGCCTAAGTTCCTGAGATTCTTCCATTATTTCTTTTGTAGGTTACTCAGTATCGAACAGGGGTCCGACTCCTTTGAGTCGCTTGTCGATGTCATCATTTAGGTTTATTAGATTCGAGAATGCCCTAGCCATTTGCTCAATCTCAGCTTCCTTCGATTTGGCAAGGGGTATTTCTTTCCATTTATGTATGTTAGCTTTTTCGGTAGTCCCGTAGACAAAGTGGTCATATAGAGACCATTTTAGAGAGGTAGGCAGTATATCAGTTTGCTAGTTGTCTGACTCATATCCTAATCCTATGTGCTTATTGATTTTCTTTGGGACGACAGGCCCTATGTTGCCTTGCTTATTCTTGCCAAGTTCGGTGTGAGGGACATATCCTAGTTGGTATATAAGGTCCCGCCCTTTTATTGTAGTAGGGTTGATGTCATAGAGTTTGGCGAGGTTGGGGCTGACCTCTCTTCTTGTTAATTTCGATTGATGCATCGGAGGAGGGCTAGGAGGGTTAACTTCTGCAACAGTTGCCTCATTGAGGACTCGCGTCCTCTTGATGGGGTCGGTGTTGAATACGGAGTCATGGGCCGTCGGGATACTTGCTGTGTAATCAATGTCTATCTCCTGGAGTGGTGCGTCAACGTATATAAGAATAATGGAATCTTCATATGGGAACTTGACACATTAATGGTATGTGGATGCCACGGCCTTCATGGATTCTAACCACTTGCTACCTAGGATAAGATTATAAGTGCTAGAGGAGTCAGATACGTGAAAGGTGATGTCCTTTGTTACGGGTCCGAGGTAGACCTGAAGCTTGATAGTCCCTTTAACGAAACGATGCGAGTCATCGTAGGCTATGAGGGATAGGGCTGAGGGCCTAATGTCTTGTTCCGTGTACTCGAGCGTGCTTAGTGTAGTAATAGGGTAGATATTGAGTCCTGCTCTGATGTCGACTAGCACATGGGGTACAGAGAATTCCCTGATTATAACTGTTAAGTATATGGGAGCCGAACTTCCTCGGAGTGATTTAGGCATGTCTGCATCTGTGAAGGTAAGTGTTGAAGGTTGTGCCATGACTGAGGCGATTTGATGCAGTTTGTCCAGGGTAGTGTCTTCGTCTACTTGTGTGTCTCTAATGTCCTGATTAGTAGTCGATGGTGATCAAGCGACTTTTTGATGAGTTCCAGGATTGATATATGGGCTGAGATTTCTGGAGATGCTGTAGGAGATCATACTCCTCTCCTGCTTCGAGTGTAGCCTCTTTACCTGGCCAGTGAACCTTGTGTATGGGTGTTTGGTAAGGCTGAGGTGTGGGAATTGATGGAGGAATGATGTGAGGTGGGAGAGGTATGTTAGTCTCTTTTTCTCTTGCATTCCTCTCTGGTGGTTGTGCATTCATAGGCTCCTTACCTCAAGGAAACAGTGGTGGGGGATAGTTAGTTCCTGATTTAAGGATTAGGCAAGTTGGTTGTCGATTGAGCCAGGAAGCACTCGGCGCTGATGTGTTAGTGTTAGGCACGAAAGGGGTGAAATTTGAAGAAGGGATTCATATTTGTGCCAAGCAGCTCCACGGTGGGAGGTACTATGTGTAATATTCTTCCTCCATGAAGGCGGAGATCAACGTTTCTTCTTTGACCTGTTCTTCTTTTGAGCATTCTATCTCTACCGCGGATGGGTGTTCTTCAGTTGTCTCCTCACGTTATCGACTGAGAGCATTCTTGGTGACATTGCCTACCCATGCTACGATCTTCTCCGCAGTTTGAAAGACATGGTCCTCGTATTCTGGTTCAGAGTCGGATGAGGGAAATAGTGATGGCATTGGTTTGAGATTCGTCGGGGTTGGAGGTTTTGACGAGTGGCTACGAAGGAAGGGTCTTTGAGCCCTGAAGGACTGAACTCGTACCTGAGTGAAATTTGGATAAGGAGGTGGATTTGGAGGGGCAACCCACGTAATCAGTGTTGAGGGATGTGGGAGTGGGAAAATTCCTACAGGGTTAGTGGGGGTGCTAACAGGTTGGAGGCGGGTGATCAAGGTGGAAGGTTAGAAAGAGGGTCAACTGGGGAGGTCTACTGTAGTGACGTAGGCGGGTCCACCTTGGTTGTGGTTTGACATGGGATTATTAATAATCCCCAGGTTCTGTGGTGGTTGGCTGTCGTTGGGGTTAGAGTTCCTGAGCTCTTCCCAGTCGATTTGATTTTGATCATTCATGTCATAGATTACATCCCAGAGGACTCAGCAGTCTTCCAAATTGTGTCTCGCATATCGGTGGAATGCACAATACTTGCTATAATCAAGGTTCGTCGGCCAAGGCCAGGGTCTTTCCTATAGAAACCTAAGAAATTTTTGAGAGTTTAGGAGATGGAAAATGTTGGGAAAGGCATCAGGCAATGGAGGATAGTGTTCCTGTTTCGGCTGGTAGGGGCCTCTGGTTTGTTGGTTAATGTTTTGTGGCAGAGGTACATTGTTGTAGTTCTGGGTGTTGGCAGGTCGATTCTGTGTTGTGTTCTGGTTTTGGTAAGCGTTGGGATATTGGTTCCTATTTTGATATTGCCCTTAATTTTGATTCTGACCTTAGTTTTGATTCAGATATCTTTATTGATTTAGGCCCTGGTTCTGATTTGTATAGCATTGTCGGCCTTGGTTCTGTTCGAAGTTCCATGGCTGAAAGTTTCCATTTCCAAAATTCTGTCCCTGATTGGCAACGGTATTAACCTGCTTGGTTTTTGACGCTTTCTTATTATTTTTTGACTTCGATTCACCTGAAGAGCCTGCTTTTGAGGTAACTATGGATAGGGCGAGGTCCCCGCCTTTAATGTGTTGCGCCAAACGAGAGGCTCGGGAATGAAGTGCTACGAAATCGGGGCAGTCACTTATAACGAGTGCATTTTTTAAGGGCTCTCTAGTGTTGTTGATGATAATGTCGATCGAGTCTTTCTCTTTCATTGAGGTACCAGTTCTAGCAGCATGTTTCTTCCATCTTACGACGAAATCAGCGAACTCTTCGTTAGGTTCCTGCTTTGCGGCCATAAGATCGCTAAGGCTAACCATTTCTTAGATTAGGTGTTTATATTGGTCGAGGAATTGACTGGCTAGGTCGTCAAACGTATCTATCTTATGCAGCGGTAGTTCTGCGAAGTAGTCTAGAGCTTCTCCTTCTAATGATCACTGGAAATAGTGGATGAGAAGTCCTTGATTATGGCGTATGGGCTAACAGTCGTTGCAGAAAAGGGCTAGATGGTGATAGGGATTCCCAACACCGTTGTACTTGTTGAATTTAAGCGGTTTAAATCCGACAGGTAAGTTAAATTCGAGTTTTCAGTAAAACTTATTAAATCCGAATGAGAGGCTAGGGCATTCCCTCTTAGCCATATATTCGTCAAGCATCTTAGGAAGATCCTCGACTCTTACAGTGGCGTCTCTTTGGGCAGCCCACAAGTGAGCTCTGTCTTATGAATTGTCATTGAAGAGGGTGGGAGAGGAGCGACTGGTCTTAGGGGTGACATGTGGGCCGATATCATGCTTGGCGTAGGTGGCGACCACTCACTCTCTCGTCGTTCTCGTTCATCTGAGTCTTCTTGTTCCTTGATCATCTCATATGCGGCAGCCAATCATCAAAGCAATTCTTCAGCTTCATCGTCTCCTTTTTGTATTCTTTAAATGTTGAGCTCTACGATCTGTCAGGCCGTGAGGTTCTGTCTACTACCGCTTTTCCCTCTACTATGGTTGTTGTTAGGGTATCGGGGTAGAAAAGGGATTCTCTTAGTCACCGGCTATGTTAATCTCCGATTGTTGGTTTATATCATGGGGGAATCTTCCTCGTATACGGGATTATTGTGGTATCCCCATAGCGGAGGATCTCCTAACCTCAATCTCCTTATCCCGGACATCTCGAGTCTTTGACGGAGGTTCATATACTCTTCGCTTCTTTTATATTATTTCTTTATTTATTTTATTTTATTTTATATATTTTTTCATATTTTCTATTTTATTTGTTTGTTTGCAACTAGTTAAAAGAATGTAAACTGAAACAAAATAAAACTAAGTATCTAGGCAAGAGAGACTTTGATAATAAGAGGTCACATCTCGATCGCCAGTCGGTTGGTACGCATTTTTTCTAGGTTCCTTTCGGTCCCCAGAATTAGTGGCCCAATTCGGTCCCGAGTGGACTCTAGCGATGGGTGGTGAAGTGATTAATTAGAAAATAATAAGTGCTAAGATTAAAGAGGTAAATTCGTAATGAAAATACCTGATTCATTGTGATCGCCAGCTACAGATATTTATCGACACTGCAACATGTCACAGATCATGCTTGTGAGGAGGTGTGGGTTCCTTCTTTACTGAATCGTCGGCCTGCCAACGTCAGCAGCACTGGGTTGCTCGAATGTCTAGATAACCTATTCTCCTTTTGTTGCATTGATTAATTAAGTGGAGTTTCCTGATTCCACTGGGAGTCTAATTAATTTTAAGATGCCTAATACTATTCGAACTCTTGGTCTTCTTGCTTTTAATCGTATTCTAATTAATGTTAAGACCTGAAAAGTACCACTTTTCACCCCTTAACTTAACCTTTGATTAGACCCTTAGCCATCTAATAAGTTCTTGTTAAGTATTTTATGTAGGTAATAATCAGCAGTGAAACAAGGTCAGGAATCCTGCTAAGGAGTCTGTTTTGGCACCAGAAGTCGCTCAGAAGGATGGACTCTGAATCTAGACTTGGAATGAGCCTCGCGCAGTCCAACTGAGCTTCCCAAGACTTTACAACAACTACTTGCGCAGCTCTCGCGAAGCTCAAGAGTAGAATACATCGTGCAATCTTGCGCAGTTCAAAGCAGACCTCTCTCAACCTCGCGCAGTTCATTCAGAACGGCTGAGGAGAGAGAGCTTCAGGAAACTCCTCGCGCAGTTGTCGCACAATGGCCGCGGGATGTAATTATCAGAAGAGAACTCCTCGCGCAGTTCTCACGCCATTCAAGAAGAAAGCATCCTCGTGAAGATGGAGCCATCCTCGCGAAGATCAATCAAGACATGAAACCTCACGCAGTTCAGAACTCATTAAAGCCTCATGAGGAAACTCGCGAAGTCCATTGAAGAGAAGTGCTCGCGCTATTCAAATCTGTCCTCACGAAGATCAACCCAGCGATCGCGCAGCTACCTCGCGACTGCTTGAACTCTAACCCCGCGACATTTGAGGCTTTGATGTCTACTCAACCTCGCGACTGCCTAAAGAGCAAACCAAGGCAACCTCGCGACGGTTGAAGCTTCAATAGCAAATCATCCTCGCGAAGAGCAAGAGCTACCACGCGACAAGTCTGGGAAATAATGGCTACCTAGCGAAGCTCTGAACTTCAACTTCCATCTCTTCAACAGAGGACCTTCTGAGAATTTGCAGCGATTAGGGCATGCACTCCCACGCTCAAATCTCCGTGCACGCGCCCCATGGCATCCAAGGATCACTATTCGGCCACGTGGCATCGTTAAAATTAGGGTTTCCTAACCCTAATGCGCCGCCACACCACTGCTATATAAACCCACACTTAGCTTAGGTTTAGACATCCTGGAATAGTTGGAAACATATCTCATTTTCTTGGAGACTTGATCTGAGATCGTTTTTCTTTTCTTTTTGTAGCTGTAAGTAGTTTTCTTTTTCTTTTCCTTCTCTCCATAGTCCAGCACTTGCTGGCTATGTCTTTGTATGCTTTTTGAACTAGATCAATGGAAGTTTTGTAATAGGATTTGTACTCTGTAGGATTTGTGTTTGAATGTGAGATGCTCTGTGCAAGGTTGCTGCCTTGTGATCCGCCATTGCTTTGGCTGTGATTCAAAGCAATGGAGGACTGATTCTAAGGGCCACTTAGATCCAAGTGACCTGTGTGTCTGGGCTATCATGGTCCTATACAGCCTTAGCCCCACCACAGGACCCACTAGATCTGAAATCCCCATGGGAGCTTGAGCTGGTAGCCTTATGACCATGGTGGTGGCAGCGATATTCTTATTTTGTCTTGGGCTCTGTGAGGAGGATAGCCTCTGGAATAGTCTGTGACCATTCAAGTGGACAGGTTATAGCCTTAGGGTGATTCTAATCCACCGATCCAAGATGGATCTTTCTTCTTTACACCTGAGCTTGTAGAAGCCTGGTGGGAGATTGTACAGAGGCAGACTCCCCCATATTTGTATAGATCCGCCATCAGATGCTGGAGCTGATCTGCTTATAGAGATTGTAGGCTGGTGACTGGACCATTATAGCCTCACTCAAGCAATGGACAGCTAGATCGAAGGTTGTACTCAATCTCTTGCTGGTTATATGTGTCTGGGCTATCATGGTCCTATACAGCCTTAGCCCCACACATAGAGCTTTAGAGGTTGAGGTTCCCTATGGATTCTTGAGCTGGTAGCCTGGATGAAATAATGCCTACAATGATTAACTTGTTTTGACCCATCCCTGGATTGTGGTTCCCCTATGGGATAGTCTGTGACCATTTGAGTGGACACGTTATAACCTTAAGGGATTGAATCATGGCAGAGAGATGGGTTGGATCTTTTCTCCTCAGTGGCGATAACGTAGCCATTGGACAGGATTTCTATAACATCAGATATGAATCTGAGTTATAAAGCTCCTCTGATCTAGGCTCAATAACATACTTCTCACCCTTTGATATTTATTTTCCACACTCCATCCATCCTCTCAACCCTTTCTGTAGTTTAGACATTAGGTTACCTTAGAATACCTAGAATAAGTGACCTTAAACTCCCCTCCTTTTAAGGACTGCCAGATCTGTAGTCGGATCTGGAGGGACTACTAGAGATGGCTCCCTTGGAGCTGTAGATCACCTTTCCCTGTGGGACAAACTCTTACTTATCAAAACTTGCCACAATGGACCCTGTATTTTGCAGGTCTAGGATTTCTTAGTTGTGCTGATTCCATCCCCTGTTTTACCCTTTCTTTGATTTTTAAATTTCTTTTACCCCAACCAATAAAACAAGCACACACCTAGAAACCCGCCAACAAGTTTTTGGCGCCGCTGTCGGGGACAGATGATCTATTAGTAGACCCTTAGTTTTTGTATTCTTAGTATTCTTTGCAAATGTGAATAATTGATACTGCTGATATAATTTTGAACCTTTCTTGCAGATCTAGATAGCAGTAGTGAAGGACAGTTGGACTGCAATTGGAGCTTAGCTACCTCTATTTGCAAACTCTATAACTTTTAAAACTCTGTCTATCTTTCTTGAAAATTCTCTAGCAGTACCAAGGATAGTTGTAAATGTATTCTTTGAATAACTGTAAGTTAGATAAATTTGTTAATTGTAAAGTTATTCATTTGCAATGTGCCTGCAAGAAGCTTTCCTCGCTGTTGGTGTGCTTGTATGCTAGGGAGGAGATCTCTCAGCCGTACTTTAGAGCCTCTTAACCCTGAGTTAGAAAGGGGAAGGAGACTTAGAAGAGATAGGCACACCACAGGAGAGCCCCCAAGAGAATCTGTGACAGCAAATATGGGTGAAGAACAACCCAGAACTCTCAAGGAGTTGAATGCTCTGGATGACTATAACTCCCCTTTTAGCATTCAATTCCCTGATGTTCAGGGGAATTATGAAATAAAAACTTCAATCATCCAGATACTGCCCTCTTTCCATGGGCTTAGCAAGGAGGACCCGTACAAGCATATTGACCAGTTCTTGGCCTTGTGCACCACTTTTAATATCACTGGTTTGGGACCTGAGGCTACTGGGCTCAGACTCTTTCCCTTCTCTCTGAAGGATAGGGCCAGTACCTGGTTGACCACTCTTCCCAACAATAGCATTGCTTCATGGAAAGACCCGCAAACCAAGTTCCTGACCAAGTTCTTCCCTGAGACCAAAACTAGCTAATTGAGGAAAGAGATTCTTGCCTTTTCTCAATCCCCAACTGAGGATTTTAACCAAGCCTGGGATAGGTTCAAAGAAATGCTCAAACAATGCCCCCACCACAAGATCCCAGAGTGGTAGCTTGTACAAAGCTTTTACAATGGGATTGATGAGAAAAATAGAGATATGGTCGATGCCTCTTGTGGTGGATCCTACATGCACAAGACTGTCGAGGAAGCATAGGAATTGTTTGAGGTGATTAGTGAGAATGCTTTTCAAAAGCCATCCCTGGCAAGAACTAGTCAGGAATCTGAGTCAAAGGTGGGGCCTACTGCTGGATCAAGAGGAAAAGTTTATGACGTGTCTGGGAACAATGACCTGCAGCTACAGATGGCAAACCTCTCTATGAAGTTTGACAAATTACTGACTGTGATGCAACCCAGAAGGGTTGCTCATGTGGCGGAGGCATGTTTGATATGCCAGTCCCCACAGCAAACAGTGGAGGAATGTCCATTTGCAGGGCAATTCCCTGAGTTGGTTTTGGAACATGCTGCTGCTGCTCAATCTTATGGCCAGCAACAATCTAGGGGCTACAACAGACAGCCATATGGATACCAGCACCAAAATGCTGGTTACCAATTGAGAGACCACCCAAATCTAAAGTGGAGGCAAGACAACTACATGCAGCCCCAGTAGATGTTGGCCTTACCACAAAGACCACAACAGCAGTTCAATCAAGGGAATGCCCCTAGGTCTAACTTCTAGCACCATCAGCAGCCCCATCAACAACAAAATCAATTGGTCTTACCCCCATCTCAACCCAGAAATACTTCTTTCGAGGACCAGGTCTTGACCTCCTTTGCAAAACACGGTTCCTTGCTCGCTGTGAATTCTCATGGTCAGAGCATCAAGAAGATGAAAGAGCAAATTGGCCAACTAGCGAACACCTTAGCCAAAAGAGAAGAGGGAAGGTTGCCCAGTCAACCAGTGGTTAATCCCAAGGGCTAATTTTTGATTGGTGAAGGATCCTCAAACCCTGAAGGGGATCTTTCATTGAATTGATGTTAAGAACTGTGCACTTTGTATGATATGTACTTTACAGTTTAGAGGAATTTGTAATGATCTTGTTGGGGTCTGAGTTTAGTGCTTTATGCCTACTTTTATTCCTGTTCCCTTTGTTTGATAATTTCAAGTGATTGAATGACGATGGTATTGTTTGAATGCTTTTCATGATGCATGAATTTAATGCTTTGAGAGTATGGGAATTTTTGAATGTTTTATAATGCTTATGGGTGTCCCTGGAAGAGAGCCTGTGGGAGAATCCACCCACAAAATAAAGGTCGAAAGGCTGACTAGTGGGTGTGTGAATTCTGACTTTGTTAAGCCATCGCGAGGTTCTGAAAATTTGGTTTGGTCTCCTCTCGCGCAGTTCATAAAGAATTACTTTGCTTTGCTGTCGCGAGTTTCAGATATAGTTGTGTGGGCTTCCTCGCGCAGTAAATGAACATCCAATCTCGCGACCCATTCATGCCTATCCAGTGAGCGGATATTTTTAAAGCGCGCCAAGCCTCGCGATATTTAAAATCCCACCCCGCGCTACTTTTCTTTGCTGCTTTCTCTTTCCTCTCCTGCCAGTGAAACCCTAGCTCCCACTCCTCTCAATCTCTCTCCTCCAGCATCCTGTCTACAATTCATCACTCACTTTGAAATTCTGGATTTTTATTCTTAAAGCTTCCATCAACAGTTGCCCCCTGTTAGGAGCTCCTGCGGTCTACCGTGCATCAAATTGAACAGAACCCTAACTTTTAGGGTAAGACTCAACTCTTGATTTTTTCTTTCAAAATTTCAACTGCACACTCACCAAGGAGAATCTTAATGGCTCCTAAAAGTGCACCTGTGAAGAGAGCCAGGGACCAGGCCACCGTGGAGCCTGCCCCTAAGAAAGCCAAGTCCTCTACGGCATAACAAAAAGGGAAGAAGGTGGTTCCTGAGGTGGCTGAACAAACACCTGATTACTCTACACCCCCTGAGCTCCTCATTTCCATTCCCTTAGAGCCTGAAGCCAATTTTGATATATCTTTCTTTGAAACTGAGCCTTTGTCAGTACCTGCCATTGAGTTCTTGCGCAAGGCTGGTTTGATCCCCTTGATGAAAATGATTCCTGCACTAGCCTACCCTAGGTTAGTGCAACTCTTTTACCAGCACCTTAAGGTCAGACCAGACACACATGGGCAGCCAGGCCTCCTTGTGTTAGTTGACAATTTTGAGATGCTACTCAACCCAGCGTTGATTGCTGAAGTCATGAGCGTCCCTGCCATTTTTGATCCCAACTGTGGTTATGGTTCCCCTGTGAGTGCCTCCATTGATACCATTGCACAGGCCATTACCAGAGGTTTGAAGGCCACAGGGGACTCCATCAGAAGAAGAGATTTGGATCCCAAATTACTGTTCATTGATCAAGTGCTGAGAAAGAATATTTATTGCTCCGGCCATCAGCAAGAGAGGAGGACACCAATTGCTGATGCTCTCTATTCCTTCTCTCTGGGCCATGGATTTAATGCTGCATGGTTGATCTTTGAGGCCATGAAGGATATGATGGTGAAGCTCGGGCTGCAAAAGAAGATCCACACTCTCCCCTATGGAAGACTCATCACTAAATTACTTTTGAGGGGAGGATACAAGATACCAGTGGGGGAGTTATCTGCTGACCTCACTCCCATCACTTTTGCCAAAAGACAATGGGTGATCAACAGAAGTCTGATGGATCCACAGAAGAAGAAGAAGAAGGCTGAAGCTCAGGTTGTTTCTGACCAAGGAGAGGGAACTACTGTGGCAAAGGCCACCCCTGCCCCCACAAAGAAGGCTAAAGCCCTGCTACAAAGAAGGTGGTGCAAGCTTCTGTCACCTCTGCTTCTGCAACAATACCTCCATCCACCACACTTGCCCCCCCATCAGTTTCTCTGCCTATTCCATCTCTCCCTTTCCCTCTCTTATCTCCCTTTTCCATTCCACCTCCCACAGTGATTCGTTCCTGGGTGGAAAGTGTTGAACCCCATGACAGCACTCCCCCTTCACCCACCTTACCTCAATACACCGACCCCGGATCTCCAACATCATCCTTAAACTACATTAAAAAGAAGACCTCTCACACAAACCAAGCCAGACCCTTACCTCAATCAACCACCCCTATCACTCCCACAGACACACCACATATTGACCAACCCTTAGTCCAACCCCTCCCAACTACATCTCTACTCCAAGATCTTGACTTTAACCTAGCCACCACTTCAGGGTATCAAGCCTTCATGACTACCTTGCTTGACACCCTGCCAACCAATGATATCCCCCTCCCAGATTCTCCACTCCCTTCCCCACATCACTCACCAGACCTTTCATCTTCTCCCCCTACAACTTTCCATCATGCCCCCACTTCCCCTTTCCAACCTGTTCCCTCCTATCCTCATACTCCACCCCAACCAACCTCAGATACCCTTACCCATATCCTTTCCCTCATACATGACATCCAGACCCAACTCTCCAACACAACACATACCCAAGACCAAATGCAAACTGACATCACCAACATAAAATTCACCCTTCAGACATTGACAAACCCACTCATCTCTACACAACCTCCTACCACCCCCCTCATCCAGCCCCCTTCCACCTCTGACTCCACAGGGCGACCTGACCTCACCCCCATTGGCTTACCTAGACCCTTCACCCTCCCAGACACCATACCCCACCACTCCTTCCCCCCCCCACCTATCCTTCCCCCCCCCCTATTACCTCCACCACAATTTACCAACACTTCTACCCAAACAGACCCCATTCCTTTCCCATCCACCTTTCCCATTCAACCCCACATATTTGTAACCCCACCACTTCCATTTCGACCCTTCACCATTCCATTTTTCCCTTACCCAGAACTATCCACCTCCACTGACCATCCTTCATTTACTTTTCCACCCATGCCTTCCATTCCACCCCTTATCCTACCCCCTCCTCAATTCACTGACCATTCAACACAGACTGCCCCAACCACTTCCACCTCCTCTCGACTTCATTACTACAGCCCCCACTTTTACTTTCCAGGATCAATCACCTTCTACTTCTTCTACTCTATTTCTACCAATCTTACCCAGACACTCCTATTACACCCCTCCCTACTTCACCCTCCTCCATGCCATGCGGGACAATGCCTAAATCAAGAGGGATGTTCTCAATGGCATGGCCCAACTTCGACAAGCCATCAAGTACCCCTTGCTGCAGAAAATGAGTGACTTAAAGCTTGCTCACAGCGAGAAGCTGCGCGATATTTCCAAGGGGTGGGAGGCAATTTTGGAGACACTCAATGCGAACAAGGCTGCGGCAACTTACTACAGAATGACTACGAAAATGGAAAAAGCCAATGCAGAAAGGGTGAAAAAGCAAGCCAGGTTGTTAGAAAGGAAACTGAACAATGCTCAGGAGATCAAAAAACTTAGTAAGGAGCTTTCAGATACCAATCTCCTGTGGGCTACCAAGAAGATTGAGATTTTGGAACAGAGGGTTGCCTTCCTACTATCCCAACTAATTCAGGCCACCCCTCTCGCCACAGCACCCCCTGAGGCCCCATCTTCTTCCACCTAACCAGGCCCATCTTCTTCCACTCCCCCCTACACCTACTTTGTTCCCCCCACCTCCCTCTGACCCCAACTCCGGTACCTCCTCCTGCTCCTACTCAAGCTCCTGCTCTGCTAAAGTCCCTACTCCGGCTCCTGCTCTGTCTCATGCCTCCTTGTTCCCTCTCACCCCCAAAGCAATGGACTCCTTCTGAAACCTCCCACCTCCAAAAAGAGCCACTGCAGCCCAAAAGGAAAAAAGGCCGGCCACCTCCATCCCCCACCTCCAGGTCACAAGAGGAACACAGGCAGCTTCTTTCTTGGATTGATCCCCATGTGCTTTCCTACTTTGCCAAGAGGATTACGCAGATGGATCCCAGTGCTCAGAATCTTGCTGCTGCCCTTGGATTGGATCCCACTGTGCTTTTTCCTTTTGACTCAGGCTCTGATTCTGCCCCACCTATGGATCCCAGTGCTCAGAATCCTGCTGCTGCTCCTTCATCAAGCCCTGCTGAACAAACTGATCCTCAGCGAAGGAAGGTTACTGCCAAGAGGACTACTCACCCAACTGCCTCTTTGAAAATTGGAAAAGATAAATCTGCCCAGTCTGAGGAGGTACCACCAATGAGCCAGCCAGTGAAGGGGAAGAGCCCTGCCATTCCTGCAGCAAAGGAATAAGACACGTCTTCTGTGGCTCCCCCTAAGTTTGGTAAAGGGAAAAGTCCTCTCCTGCCTCAGGTGCAAGAAAAAGATAAATCCCCTGTTGTCCCTCCTGAGCTAGCACAAGTCCAATCCCCTCTTATCCCCCCTTCGACTCAGCAAGGGCAAGCCTCCAAAGGGACGAGCTCAAAAGGTAAAAGCCCCAAAGGAAAATCTCCCACCAAACCCCCCGAGCCACCCACCGACAAAGCTTCTGCGATCCCTCCTGAGCCAAAGACCAGAAAAATGAGGGTCCGGACACCAACCATACCCAAAACGACGGCCCAACGGAAGGAAGAGAGGGAACGAAAAAAAAGGAGGAAGAGGCTTACCTTCAAGAACATGCCAAGAAGATGGGTTGGGAGAAGTTTTAATCCAGACTCTGATTAGATTGTACCTAGGATTTTTTCTGTTTCTGCAATCTTTTGATTCTGTTTGTACATTTCTCATTTTTAATAGATTTTCTTCTTTTGTCATTTCTATTTTGCTTTATTTGTTGTGTGTTTTGCTCCATGTTCTTTCCCTTCCTGTTTGCAAATAATGAACCTGTTGCACACACCTTTGACTCAGTGAGGACACTGCTCCTCATAGGTTTGGGGGTGTGGCAGGCAGACCCTGCCCATGGAATAGTTAACCTAAGTGCAGCAGAGTCATCTGAGTAATATGGAAATGGATCTATGTTCACTTAAGAATCATGACAAATAAGAAATTTAAAATTTTTACAAACTTTAGACATTGTAAACTTTTAATATTTCACATTTCCATGATGATAGCACCAAGGAAACTCACTTGTATCAGCACTTAGTGAATCATTAGAGAGAGAAAAAGGTGAGGACATACTTAAAAGTTCAAAGGAAGACCATAACTAGTGAGAATTGGGCCTATAATTTTTTTTTCTCCATCCTTTGAGGAGAGACTAAGGTAATTTCTTCTAGTTCAAAGGACTGGCTGAGTCACTGGGCTCACTAGAAGTTAGGCAACTCCAAGTTGAAACAACTGACAGCACTTATGAAACTTTGGAAAGGATCAAGGCATTCTCTTGGACAGTTTGAGCCTAATAAGACCGACCCTAAAGCAACTGCCCTTGTCCATACCCCCTTTGAGCTTTAAATCCTAAATTTCTTCAATATGCACCCAAGTACTTGTACCTGAACCTATGAACCTGATTCAGCCTACCCTCACTCTCAGAATTCATAAGGTAAAGGAGAAAGAGCTGAAGATGGAATAGCTATAGTCAACATTAAGTGAATGGAGAAGAAATACCTCAAATCTGGCAGTATGGTAACTGAGAACATGGTGGCATTTCAGAAAAGCAAAAACGAAAATAAAAAGAAGAAAATTCCATAAAAAAGAAATAAAAATAATAATGAAGAGGAGCAAGAGAGGAGTCAAAGAAGAACTTTCTTTTGGAAAATCGAAATCAAGAAGAGAAACTGATCACTTCAAATCTGAAAATCTCAAAGAAGAAGAAAGGAGCTGAATTCAAGAAGGTGAAGTCATGAACCACCTCCTTCACTTACTGATTTATCAATTTTGAACCCCTTTTCAATCTTCCATTCTTTTAACCCCACTCCATAAGCCACATTCCAGCCCAGTTAAAAGCCCTTATGATCCAAAGTTGAGTCAATGATGTCAGCACCTAAGAGCTATGCCTATGCTCATGCTTACAGACCCATTTGGGGGATGTAACTGCTCTTGAGCCTGAGAGAAAATGAACCCCTCAACAAGACCCTTATGAGAGTATGCCAAAGTTTTTTGGGTCTGAACTTGAATGCATTATGTATGACCTATAACCTAATTTTTAATCTGATGATGAGCTCAGTGCTGGCACACACTTGTGCAGTTTTCTGTGGTTGTACACTGATTGGAAATGCTGCGCATTCATGAGAAGTTTATGCTGTTTAAATTACTGTGCAACCAATGGATTAAATTTCTTTTATGTTTACTGATTAAGAGTAAACTAAGTCTGCTCCTTGATTGCTCACTTGATGATATTGCATTTTTGTTAACTGTTTCATTGAGAAGTTTGTGGGTGTCTTCACTGAAAACCCTCAGGAGACTTCACTCCTCCGCTAGGGATCACCTAGGGGTTTAAAAGGCTTGGTACATATGCTAAATGTATCCGTGCTCCCTACGAAAGTGGCATTTAATTTTGGTAGTAGATTTAATGTAGCTTTGCTAAGGGACTAGCAAAGATTAGGTTTGGGGGTGTGTTAAGACCTGAAAAGTACCACTTTTCACCCCTTAACTTAACCTTTGATTAGACCCTTAGCCATCTAATAAGTTCTTGTTAAGTGTTTTATGTAGGTAATAATCAGCTATGAAACAAGGCCAGAAATCTTGCTAAGGAGCCTGTTTTGGCACAAGAAGTCCCTCAGAAGGATGGACTCTGAATCTAGACCTGGAATGAGCCTCGCACAATCCAACTGAGCTTCCCAAGACTTTACAACAATTACTCGCACAGCTCTCGCGAAGCTCAAGAGTAGAACACATGCTCTCTCGCATTCAAGCAGACCTCTCTCAACCTCCATGATTCGCTCAGGCAGGTGAGGAGAGCTTGAGAAACTCCTCGTGCGGTACATTGCACGATGGCCGCGGGATGCAATTATCAAAAGAGAACTCCTCGCACAGTTCTCGCTCCATTCAAGAAGAAAGCATCCTCGCGAAGACGGAGCCATCCTCGCGAAGATCAATGAAGACATGAAACCTCGTGTAGTTCAGAACTCATTAAAGCTTCGCGAGGAAACTCATGAAGTCCATTGAAGAGAAGTGCTCGCGAAGTTCTCGCGCTATTCAAATCAGTCCTTGTGAAGATCAACCCAGCAATCACGCAGCTACCTCGCGACTGCTTGAACTCCAACCCCGCGACATCTGAGGCTTTGATGTCTACTCAACCTTGCGACTGCCTGAAGAGCAAACCAAGGCAACCTCGCGATGGGTGAAGCTTCAGTAGCAAATCATCCTCGCGAAGAGCAAGAGCTATCACGCGACAAGTCTGGGAAACAATGGCTACCTAGCGAAGCTCTGAACTTCAACTTCCATCTCTTCAGTAGAGGACCTTATGAGAATTTCTAGCGATTAGGGCACGCACTCCCATGCTCAAATCTCCGTGCACGTGCCCCAAGGCATCCAAGGATCACTATTCAGCCACGTGGCATCATTAAAATTAGGGTTTCCTAACCCTAATGCGCCGCCACACCACTGTTATATAAACCCATACTTAGCTTAGGTTTAGACATCCTGGAATAGCTAGAAAAACATCTCATTTTCTTGGAGACTTGATCTGAAATCATTTTTCTTTTCTTTTTATAGCTGTAAGTAGTTTTCTTTTTCTTTTTCCTTCTTCTCTCCATAGTCCAGCACTTGCTGGTTATGTCTTTGTATGCTTTTTGAACTAGATCAATGGAAGTTTTGTAATAGGATTTGTACTCTGTAGGATTTATGTTTGAATGTGAGATGCACTGTGCAAGGTTGCTGCCTTGTGATCTACCATTGCTTTGGCTGTGATTCAAAGCAGTGGAGGACTGAATCTAGGGGCCACTCAGATCTAAGTGACCTGTGTGTCTGGGCTATCATGGTCCTATACAGCCTTAGCCCCACCACAGGACCCACTAGATCTGAAATCCCCATGGGAGCTTGAGCTGGTAGCCTTGTGACCATGGTGGTGGCAGTGATATTCTTATTTTGTCTTGGGCTCCGTGAGGAGGATAGCCTCTGGGATAGTCTGTGACCATTCAAGTGGACAGGTTATAGCCTTAGGGTGATTCTAATCCATGATCCAAGATGGATCTTTCTTCTTTACACCTGAGCTTGTAGAAGCCTGGTGGGAGATTGTACAGAGGCAGACTCCCCTATAATTGTATAGATCCGCTATCAGATGTTAGATCTGATCTGGTTATAAAGATTGTAGGCTTGTGACTGAACCATTGTAGCCTCACTCAAGCAATGGACAGCTAGATTGAAGGTTGTACTCAATCTCTTGTTGGTTCTATGTGTCTGGGCTATCATGGTCCTATACAGCCTTAGCCCCACACATAGAGCTTTAGAGGTTGAGGTTCCCTATGGATTCATGAGCTGGTAGCCTGGATGAAATAGTGCCTACAATGATTAACTTGTTTTGACCCATCCCTGGATTGTGGTTCCCCTATGAGATAGTCTGTGACCATTTGAGTGGATAGGTTATAACCTTAAGGGATTAAATCATGGCAGAGAGATGGGTTGGATCTTTTCTCCTCAGTGGCGATAACGTAACCATTGGACAGGATTTCTATAACATCAGATCTGAATCTGAGTTACAAAGCTCCTCTGATCTAGGCTTAATAACATACTTCTCACCCTTTTATATTTATTTTCCACACTCCATCCATCCTCTCAACCCTTTCTGTAGTTTAGACATTAGGTTACTTTAGAATACCTAGAATAAGTGACCTTAAACTCCCCTCCTTTTTAGGACTGCCAGATCTGTAGTCAGATCTAGAGGGACTACTAGAGATGGCTCCCTTGGAGCTATAGATCACCTTTCCCTGTGGGACAAACTCTTACTTATCAAAACTTGCCACAATGGACCCTGTATCTTGCAGGTCTAGAATTTCTTAGTTGTGCTGATTCCATCCCCTGTTTTACCCTTTCTTTGATTTTTAAATTTCTTTTACCACAACCAATAAAGCAAGCACACACCTAGAAACCCGCCAACAATTAACTTCTCCTAGTTCTACTAGGAGTCTACTTGATATCCTAATCTACTTGAGTCTCCTAATCCTAGTCTAATTACTTTCAGTGTCTTAATCTTATTAGAAATCTAATTAATTAAGTCTCCTAATACTACAGGAGTCTAAATGTTAATTCTATTAGCAATCTAATTAATTAAGTCTCCTAATCCTACTAGGAGTCTAATTGATTTAAGTATCTTAGTCTAACTAATTTGATATCCTAATTATACTAGGAATTTAATTAATTTAAATACTTGACTTTCACTAATAACTAACCAACTTTCATTGTCCCACTAGAAGTATAATTAATATTAATCTCCTAATTGTACTAGGAATGCAAATATGTTAATTCTACAAAAGCTAATTAGAAATATACTAATTCTATTAAAAATCTAATTAATTAAAATATACTTCTATCAAAACTCTAGTTAATTAAAAATCTACTAATTTTTATTGAAACTCTAATTAAAATAGATAAACTGATTTTTACTAAAAATCTAAAAAAAGGGGGCTTTTGGCCCGCTATGCTAAGGAGGATCGGTCCCGTTCCCGGATACCCTCCGTAAGCTCCCTTGGGCAAATCGGGTGGCTAAGATTAAAGTAAACTAAATTTCAATTATAAGACAATATTTTTGGATAAAAAAATCAATATTGGATTATAGATTAATATATTGTGATTTAAAATCTAGAACTATAAGGAATCAGTAAATTAAGACTAGAACTAAAAATTTAAAGACTGAAATCGCGATCAAAATTAGAAAATCAGGTCGTATGATTAAGGGCTGGTTCTAGAAACTAAGAACTAGAACCAGAGATTAATGATAGGACTGAAAATTTAGATTAGACTTTAAAATAGTGAATAAAATTAAGGACTAGTTCTAAAAAACTAAGAATTAGAACCAGATATTAAAATATGGATTAAAAAAAGGTATTACGGCCTAAGACTGAAAATTAAAAAACTAATAGTTGAAATCTGAGATCTAAGAGGCTAAGAACTAAGAACTAAGAACTAGAAATTAAGAACAAGAAGAAAAATTATACATAAGGCCGGGTCTGCAGAGAGGAATCTCGAAATCCTAAGCTTGAAGGCAGAGAACTTGAAACTTGAATTTCAAAGTTGTTGTGTCCCCTTGGGTCGAGGTAAGGGGGTTTATTTATAGGTATTCTGCTAATTACGCGCCCCTTGGGGTGCATGTAATTAGTCGGTCAACTTCGATTATGCGCCCTATCTGGGGTGCTTAATTGAGTTGTGTGCCCTATATCAGGCGCTTAATCACTTTGAGTCGGTGACCGACTCAGTGAGTCTTACTGTCTTAGCCGAGGTGTCCCAATCCTAGTCTGATTAGACTAATTGCATGCCAAGTGTAGAATGCACGATCTGATTAAACGCCATACAAATTGCATTTAATCGTCGAGTTTTAGCAGTCTTAGGAGTTAGAGACCGGGTTTGAAACAGACCAATTAAGTGCCGGTGATGGGACGCTTAATCCGATTGCGTGCAATTGTTGAAGCATGCAATCGGGTCTCTGTTATTCATTGAAAAGTACCACTTTTCACCTCTTAGCCTAGCCTTTGCTGGACCTTGAAGTTCACTAATAATCATTTGTTAAGTGTGTTTTATAGTTAGTAATAAACTATGCAGCTAAATACAAAATCCCTGCTTATTGGTCCAAAGAAGAGAAAGAATACATACAAAGATGACAACTGAGCTAAAGCCTAATGGATCACCCTGGTAGTGCTCACCATGGTAACTCATTTGCTGATCATCATTGACCAAAAGTCTAGCAGATGAAAGAAGTTAGATGAGAATGGAGGATGCTGCAACAACAATAAGTGCAATGCATCAGAGGATCAAAAGAATCATCTCACAAAGTTGAGGAGCTCCCTTGCGGAGCTAAGGAGGCAATGGAAGCTGCCCTCGCACAGATAGGACGCGCAATCAAGAGGAGAGCAGTAAAGAAATTGTGAAGATCTTGTGTCTTAAAACCCTCAGAATTTGTGCTCGCAAACCTCTCGCAGATATCAAGCCTTTAAAGCAACCGCGCGTAGAACATAGCGAGTCCATATGCATATAGAACAATTTGCCACCTCGCGGAGTTCTTGCGAAGCCCTAGAAGAGAGAGACACCAAGAACTTTCTTCGCATAGGTCTCACGCACTCTCAAGCCTAACCAGTTACTACACGAGCGCAGGAGCCTACCTGCGCGAGTATCCAACTAGAGAGAAATTCTGAAGCTCTACTGCGCTAGAAATCCAGGCGTTCCAAATCACCTCCGTGACAACATGGCAGTGCAAAGTAGCTGTGCGATCAACTGAGAATCTACCGCACGAGTGAACAATCATCTTAAGCTAAATGCTCCTTCGCGAAGGCTCTGCCACTGCACGAGTGAATTAATGCAGATCCAGCCTTGCGAAACTCGGGCTCTCCACTTCTCAACCCTAACTCAAGGACCTTTTGGGAATTTCCCAAGATTAGGGCACACTTCCCTAGGTGTAGATTTTAAGGCACACATCCCAAGGCATTCAAGGGTTATAACGTGCCACGTTTGCTAGAAAAATTAGGGTTAGTCTCTTTTGAGCCAAGGCCTTATGGACAGAGTATATAAGTTGTACTTAGAGTTTAGTATTTTCATCTTTTCTTCATCCACTATCGATTGAGAGCTCCAGCAGGCTAGGGTTAGGGTTTGATCATCTCTTTTTCTTATTTTTCTTCTCTCTTAGCCCATCATTGGCTGACTAATCCTTTGGATGAGCAGTGTATACATTGGGATCTTTTGGATGAGCAGTTGTGTACAAGTTGCAGCCTTGAGATAGTTCATTATAGGTTTTGCTTTTATCAATGGATTATTATTTCAATGACTAATTAAATCTATAGATCTTATGATTTCCTTAGATGTCTATAGGATCCATGCTTTGGGACTAGCCCATTTAGTTTATAGTAGATCTATCATTTACCATCTGATTTCCCTTGGTTTAATAGACCCATGGATAGCAAGCCAGATCTGTAGCCAGATTTGGAGAGCTCGTAGCCCTAGGAGTCCATGGTGGTACCAACAGTTTACATGTTCTCTCTCAGATCTCTGTGGTATGGATAGACCAATCAGATACCCTGTGACCATTTGAGTGGACAGAGTATAACCCTAAGGTGGTGTCCAGCCATATGTCTGAGAAGGTTTCTTCTCCTCTGCACATGAGTTTCTAGAGCCTTGTGAGGAGGTTTATGCAAGAACTGGCTCCCCTTTATTTTACTTAACCGATATCAGATATTAGATCTAATTTCTCTATAGTAATTACAACTTGAGGCTAAGTCATTACAGGCCTTTTGTAGCAATGACCAGCTAAATCTAAATCGTTATTCAACTTGTTGTTGGTCCTTTGTGTGGGCTCATTGAGCCGTTGGCCTTGACAAAGCACTTAGGACTTTATGGGTTGGAATACCTATGGATGTTAGTCAGATCTGTGTGTAGATCTGGGGAGCTTGTAGCATTGACATTTCATAGTGCTGCAATAATATTCATGGCCTGAACTGATCCATTGGTTGGGGAAATGATCAGTTCACTCCTTTGGATTAGGCTAGCATTTCTGGTTTAATCAATGGGATTTGACAGACTCTATCGGATACTCTGTGACCATTTGAGTGGACAAAGTGTAGCCCTAAGAGCACCCCAAATGGCATGAGATAAATTGGATTATTCTACCTTGTTGAGGTTATTGATAGTATCTCAGTAAGGACCACTACAGAGACAGTCTAAATCTGAGTTACATTACTGTATTAAATCTAGCCTAACCTACTTACTTTCCATCATTTATATATTTTATTTTGGCAGACACCATCACCATCTTCTTCTTAATCCTTTCTTTAGGATAGGGTTGCATTTTATTTCTCTTTTGTTAGGGTTAATTTAGTGTAGTCGTAACACCCAACTCCCTTTCTTTAGGATTGTCAGATCTGTAGCAAGATCTGGAGGCCTACTATTATAGCCCATTTTGGGTTCTAGATCAGTTTTTCTATGGGACAAACTCTTACTTATCAAAACTTGCTACAATAGGCCCTGTATCTTACAGGTTTAGGATGTTTTAGGATTGCTATTTTCACCATGTCTTTATCCTCTGTTTCACTTTGATTGTAATTTTCTTCCAACACCACATAATAAATCACAGTAATCCGACAAACATCCAACAACAAGTTTTTGGTATTGCTATCAGGGACTATTGATCTTTTTAGTAGACCTGAGTTGTACTATAATTTAGACTTCCAAATTCTTTATAGCTATGCCTAATCTAGAATAAAGTACTACTGATATTTTTTTAGAATTTTTTAGAAATGGATAGCAGAAGAAGGGAAAAGCTAGAGTTGCAGCTGGAGTGTAGCTAGCTCTGTTTGCACTTCATTTCCCCTAAATCTTAGTCCATTTATGTTTAATTATCTGTTATTTGTTTAGTGTAAATCTATGTAGTTGTAATTTTTGTTTGAAATTTTTTTTGTGTGCTTGTGAGCATTCTCTTTACTTACTATGGGTGTGAGTATATGCATGGTAGACGGTCCTTAAACCCTGAGTTAGAACCTCCAAATCTAGAGGTTGAAAGGATCCTTAGACCTAGACATGCCACACAGGGCCCTGTTGTTGAAATTGAACCAGCTATCATGGCTGAGAGGTAGAGCACATTAAAGGAGTACAATGCACCTGGGGAGTACACCTCTCCCTTCTGCATTCAATTCCCCTATGTTGAGGGGAATTATGAAATTAAATCCTCCACCATTAATATGCTGCCTTCGTTTTATGAGCTTAATAAAGAAGATCCCTATAAGCATATCAACCAATTTTTGGCACTTTGCACTACTTCAATATTGCTGGCTTGGGACCTGAGGCCACCAAACTGAGGCTTTTTCCTTTTTCACTAAAGGATAAAGCCAGCACATGGCTATCAAAGCTCTCAGCCAGCAGCATATAGTCATGGAGTGACCTTCAAACCAAATTCCTGGCCAAATTCTTTCCAATGAATAAAACTAGCCAGATGAGGACAAGTATTCTATCATTTACTCAGTCCTCAATTGAGGATTTTTATAAAGCTTGGGAAAGATTCCAGGAGATGTTAAAATAATGCCCCCACCACCAAATTCCAATGTGGCAACTAGTGCAAGTAATCTACCAAGGAATTAATCCCAAGAGCAGGGATATGGTGGATGCTTTTTGTAGTGGTAGCTACCTCCACAAGACAACTGAGAAAGCTTGGGAGCTATTTGACATAATAGGGGAAAATTCCATGCAGTAGGAGTCTCTGTCACGCAATGACAGCCAGACCCTAGCTAAGATGGTGAAAGAGGCCATCCTAGAGGTAGAATTTATGAAGTCAAGGTGCAAGGTGATTTGGAGAGGTGGAATATATGATGCTTTGTGGGCTTATAGGATTGCCTATGAGACCCCTATTGGAATGTTGCCATTTAGGCTGGTGTATGGCAAGGCCTACCACCTACCAGTGGAGTTGGAGTATAGAGCCTATTGGGCTATCAAAGCAATGAATTTAGACCTAACTTCTGCTGGTTCTCACAGGAAGTTACAAATGGCAGAACTTAATGAACTGAGGCTAGAAGCCTATGCAAATGCCATAATATATAAGGAGAGATCAAAGGCATTCTTTGACAAGAAGCTATTGAGGAAGGACTTCAATGCTTGCACTAAGGTTTGGCTTTTTAACTCCAGACTTAAATTTTTTCCAAGGAAGTTGAAATCCAGATGGGATGAACCTTACACTATTATCAAAGCCTCCCCATCTGGTGCTGTGGAGATCCTGGATCCAAAGACAGGGAGGATCATGAAAGTGAATGGTCAAAGGCTTAAGATTTGTGTAGAAAATTCAGTGGAGCCTCTTTAGACCATTCACCTACATGAACCTCCCACTGCTCAGTAATCTACAACTTTGTAATATATGTATCATATATGTTGAAACTTTTGTGTGTTTTTGTTTGCCTAGGACCATGTCATTTACTTTTTTTTAGGGAGATTTGCTTGTTTATTTTCATATCTGTAATTAACATGGGAGATGCATGCCTACTGCTGTTAGGTGATTGAAGTACTGGCACTGTAATTATCGAGAATTTACTTTCATGAAAAGCTTTTATCATTCTAAAATTTTGATATGCATGTGTTGATAAGGGGGAGGACATTTTCATTAGAGAATGGAGTACATGTAAAAGGGTTGGTGCTAATGGCCACTGAATGGGTGCATGACACTGCAAATGCACAGGCCAGGGCACAAATTGAGAAAGGGGGTTAAGTGTTTCTTTCTTGCGGGGTTAAATGGCCTAATTTTCACAATCGCGAGCCATTTCAAGGTTTTCTCGTGGAGTCTTGAGGGCGTGAAAAGAATAATTCAAAATATTTTATTGCGCGAGGTCTCTGAAACTCCAAATGGTTGTTCCTCGTGGGGATCACTAGTTAAGCTGCATGAGAAATGAGAAACTGCTTCGTGCTTGGGCCCAACGTCAACTCTGTGAAGTAACTTCACGAGGCACACAAAGCATCTGATTCTGTTTTTGTAGAGCTATGTTCTTCTGTGCGATTTTCTTCTCGCGAATTTACATCTCTACTGCGCGCGAAATCTACTCTGCGAGTTTCCCGTGGACAGCTGCATGAACCGCGGGATTGGCCCTTTTAACCCTGATGGATTTCTTTGATTTCCTCATTTCCTATCCCTCTGCTTTAACTCCCAGTGCTAAAAATACACCATCATTTACTGTGCGATTTCATTCCCCATAATAAATTGTGCGATTTACCATTTCCCATAATAATCACAATTTATTGCCAACTAACCTTCTTTAATTTCTTTATGGCAATGAAGCTTAGAAGGGGCCAAAATTTAATATGCCGAATCATATTCCACCGTCCAAGTACTTTAAATACAAGGGTAGTTCGTCTTCTTCGCATTCATTCTCCTTTAACCTCAGCAGTCTGTCCCTACCCATTACCAATGGCGGATGACAAACCCTTCGAGTTTCCGATTACATTTGAACCAGTTTGGGGGATCCACCGCCACCACTGAAGCCAGACCCACTACAATTCCTCTGGGATGAGTACGAGGAGGTCCAAAGGATCTTGGCCAAGGAGGAAAAGAAAAAGAACAAGCAAAAGAAGAAGAAACAGAAGATAGAACCACCTACATCTTCTCCCCCATCCCCTTCAATCCCTCCACCACCTGCTCAGCCTCCTTCTCCTTGATCCCTGTTCCCCCCCCCCCCCCCTCTCCTAGCTTGCAGTTCCTCTTCCACAAGCAATAGGTTGAGGATATCCCGGAGCCAGGAGGGATAACCATTTTGTTTTTGAAAGGATGTTTTGTTAATGTGTGTCTAGATTTTTCTAAGGTTTATACTTTCTATGTACTTAGTTAGGATCTCTTTGTAACATCTTGTGGTAATCTTTTTGCATCTCAATAGAATTTCTTTTTGTAAATATGTTATTTCATTCACTGTCTTTTTATATTTTTGTTTATTTGTTGTTTGTTGTGTGTTGTCTATTTTTCTTTCCTGATGTTTGTTTTCTTTTAATACCTCTGTTTTGAGCATGCTGCATATCCACATCTACCTTTGAATCAGTGAGGACACTGCTCCTCATAGGTTTAGGGGTGTGGCAAGGTTTGCCAAAGAAATAGTTAACCTAGGTGCAGTAGAATCAAGTGAGTAAGATAGAAATGGAGCCATGTTCACTTAAGAATCATAAAAAAATGAGAAATTTAAAGATTTTACAGACCTTAAGGCATTACAAGCTCTTAAATTTTAACTTTTCCATGATATGAACACCAAGAAAACTCACTTGTATTAGTACTTAGTGAATCATTAGAGAGGGAAAAAGGTAAGGACATGCCTAAGAGTTCAATGGAAGACCATATCTAGTGAGATTTGGGCCTACAAAAAAAAAATTTCCTTCCTTTGAGGAGTGACTGAGGCAATTCTTTTAGCTCTAAGGACTGGCTGAGTCAATGCCCTCACTAGAAGTTAGGCACCCCCAAGTTGAAACAAATAATAGCACTCATGACACCTAAGATAGAATCAAGGCCTTCTCCTGGACAGTTTGAGCTTAAATAGACCAAACCCTAATCAACTGTCCTTGTGCACACACCTTTTGAGCCTTAATTTTTAATTTTTTTTAAAATACACTTGAGTACTTGTACCTGAACATATGGACCTGATTCAAACCTATCCTCACTCTGAGAATTCAGAAGGAAAAAGGAGAAGCAGCTGAAGATGGACAAGATAGGGTCAACATTGGGTGAATGAAAAAGAAATACCTAAAGCTTAGTAGTGTAGCAGCTAAGGAAAGAGGTGGCAAGTCAGAAAAATAAAAAAAATAAAAAAAACAAGAAAAAGAAAAAGAAAAATGCATCTAAAAGAAAGATGAATAATAATAAAGATGAATAAGGGATGAGTCAAGAGG
This sequence comes from Chloranthus sessilifolius, assembly GCA_021018995.1. Classification (NCBI taxonomy): domain Eukaryota; kingdom Viridiplantae; phylum Streptophyta; class Magnoliopsida; order Chloranthales; family Chloranthaceae; genus Chloranthus; species Chloranthus sessilifolius. The sequence continues at coordinate 91,416,793 of CM037584.1, read as the reverse complement.
AAACGTTTATTGGAAAAATAAAAAACAAGAGGAGAAGCTGGCCACTTCAAGTCTGAAGAATTTTAAAGAAAATGAAAGGTGCTGAACTAAAGAAAGTGAAGTCATGAATCACCTCCTTCACCTACTGATTTCTCAATTTTGAATCCCTTTTCAACCTTCCATTCTTTATAACCTATCCCATAAGTCGCATTACAACCCAGTCAAAAGACCCTGTGATCCAAAGTTAAATGAGCTGCCATGTAGAGACAAAGAGTTGTTCAATCTATGGTGAGGATTAGCCAATGATGCCAGAGCTTAGGTGCTTTACCTATGCTCATGCTTACAGACCCATTTGGGGGCCTATAACTGCTCTTGAGCTTGAGAGAAAATGAAAAACCTCAAAATTCCTTGTGAGAGTCTGCCCTGGTGAGCATTGGGTCTGATGTTGAATGTATTGGGCATGACCTATAACCTAATTTTTGAATTAATGATGAGCTCAGTACTGACCTACATGTGATGTTTCCCCTTGTTGTGAGCTAATTGGAAATGACGTGCATCTATGTAAAAGTTGTAGTGATTAAATGTCTTTGCATATCATATGTTCAAATTCCTCACATTTATGTTGAATCAAAGGTGAACTGATGCTTTGTTTCTTGACAGCTGACTTGATAATTTTACACTTTTGTTAACTGTTTCATTGGGAAGTTTGTGGTTATCTTCATTGAAAACCCTCAAGAGACTTCACTCCTCCACTAGGGATCACCTAGGGGTTTAAAAGGCTTAATGCATAAGCTAAACGGATCTCTGTTTCCTATCAAAGTGGCATTTAAATTCTTAGAGTAGTTGTTTTAATTTCTCCTTTGCCTAGGGACTAGCAAAGATTAGGTTTGGGGGGGTGTTATTCACTAAAAAGTACCACTTTTTACCTCATAACCTAGCCTTTGTTGGACCTTGAAGCTCACTAATAATCATTTGTTAAGTGTGTTTTGTAGTTAGTAATAAATTGTGCAGCTAAATACAAAATCCCTGCTTATTGGTTCAAAGAAGAGAAAGAATATATGAAAAGATGATAGCTGAGCCAAAGCCTAATGGAACACCGTGGTAGTGCTCACCATGGTGACTCATTTACTGGTCATCATTGACCAAAAGTCTAGCAGATAAAGAAGTTAGATGAGAATGGTGGATGTTGCAACAGCAGCAAGTGCAATGCATCAGAGGATCAAAAGAATCGTCTCGCAGAGTTGAGGAGCACCCTCGCGGAGCTAAGGAGGTAGTGGAAGCTACCCTCGCGTAGATAGGATGCACAGTCAAGAGGAGAGTAGTAAAGAAATTGTGAATATCTCACATCTTAAAACCCTCGAAATTTGTGCTCGCGAAGATCTCGCGGAGATCGAGCCTTAAAGTAGTTGTGCGCAGAACATAGTGAGTCCATATGCATAAAGAACAATTTGTCACCTCGCTGAGTTTTTGCGAAGCCCTGGAAGAGAGATGCCTAGAACTTTCTTCACACAGCTCTCGCACACTTTGAAGCCTAACCAGTTACTATGCGAGCGCAGGAGCCTACCTGCACGAGTATCCAGCGAGAGAGAACTTTTGAAGCTCTACTGTGTGAGAAATCCAGGCATTCTAAATCACCTCCGCGACAGCATTGCAGTGCAAAGCACCTGTGTGATCAACTGAGAATCTATCACGTGAGTGAACAATCCTCCTAAGCTAAATGCTCCTTTGCAAAGGCTGTGCCACTGCATTAGTGAATTAATGCAGATCTAGCTCCGTAAAACTCAAGCTCTCCACTTCCCAACCCTAACTCAAGGACCTTTTGGGAATTTATCAAGGTTAGGGCACACTTCTCGAGGTGCAGATTTTGAGGCACACATCCCAAGGCATTCAAGGGTTGTAACAGTGTCATGTCTGCTGGAAAAATTAGGGTTAATCTCTTTTGAGCCAAGGCCTTATGGACAGAGTATATAAGTTGTACTTAGAGTTTAGTATTTTCATCTTTCCTTCATCCTTTGTCGGCTGAGAGCTCCAGCAAGCTAGGGTTAGGGTTTGATCATCTCTTTTTCTTATTTTTCTTCTCTCTTAGCCCAGTATTGGCTAGCTAATCCTTTTGTAAGCAACCAGGTTTAGTTTTATTTTAGTTTTATAATAGGCTTTGTATACATTGGGGTCTTTTGGATGAGCAGTTGTGTACAGGCTGCAGCCTTGAGACAGTTCATTGTAAGTTTTGCTTTTATCAATGGATTGTTATTTTAATGACTAATTAAATCTATAGATCTTATGGTTTCCTTAGATGTCTATAGGATCCATGCTTTGGGACTAGTCCATTAAATTTCTAGTAGATCTATTATTTACCACCTGATTTCCCTTGGTTTAATAGACCCATGGATAGCTTGCCAGATCTGTAGCCAGATCTGGAGAGCTCGTAGCCCTGCGACTCCATGGTGGCAGTAGCAGTTTACATGTTCTCTCTCAGATCTTTGTGGTATGGACAGACCAATCGGATACCTTGTGACTATTTGAGTGGACAGAGTATAACCCTAAGGTGGTGTTAGCCACATGTCTGAGAAGGATTCTTCTCCTCTGCACATGAGCTTCTAGAGCCTTGTGAGGAGGTTTGTACAGGAACTGACTCCCCTCTATTTTACTTAACCGATATCAGATGTTAGATCTGATTTCTCTGTAGTAATTGCAGCTTGAGGTTGAGTCATTGCAGGCCTTTTATAGCAATGACTAGCTGAATCTAAATCCTTATTCAACCTGCTGCTGGTCCTTTGTGTGGGCACATTGAGCTATTGGCCTTGGCAAAGCACTTAGGACTTTATGGGTTGGAATACCTATAAATGTCAGCCAGATCTATACACAGATCTGGGGAGCTTGTAGCACTGACATTACATAGTACTGCAATAATATTCATGGCCTGATCTGGTTCATTGGTTGGGGAAATGATCAGTCCACTCCTTTGGATTAGGTTAGCATTTCTGGTTTAATCAATGGGATTTGACAAACTCTATCAGATACTCTGTTACCATTTGAGTGGACAGAGTATAGCCCTAAGAGCACCCCAAATAGCATGAGTTAAATTGGATTCTTCTACCTTGTTGAGGTTATTGATTACATCTCAGCAAGGACCACTGCAGAGATAGTCTAAATCTGAGTTATATTACTGCATTAACTCTATCCTAACCTGCTTACTTTCCATCATTTATATATTTTATTTTGGCACACACCATCACCATCTTCTTCTTAACCCTTTCTTTAGGATAGAGCTACATTTTATTTCTCTTTTGTTAGGGTTAATTTAGTGTAGTCGTGACACCCAACTCCCTTCTTTAGGATTGTCAGATCTATAGCCAGATCTGGAGGCCTACTATTATAGCCCATTTTGGGCTCTAGATCAATTTCTCTATGGGATAAACTCTTACTTATCAAAACTTGCTACAATAGGCCCTGTATCTTGCAGGTCTAGGATGTTTTAGGATTGCTGTTTTCACCATATTTTTATCCTCTGTTTCACTTTAATTGTAATTTTCTTCCAACACCACATAATAAATCACAACACATCTGACAAACAGCCAACAATAGTCTTGGGGCAGTCTGAAAGAGGGGAAGTTTTGGTCTGATAGGACTGATTGAGCACTAGTGGTACGGTGTTAAGACCTGAAAAGTACCACTTTTCACCCCTTAACTTAACCTTTGATTAGACCCTTAGCCACCTAATAAGTTCTTGTTAAGTGTTTTGCGTAGGTAATAATCAGTAGTGAAATAAGGCCAAGAATCCTGTTAAGGAGCCTGCTTTGGCACCAGATATCCCTCAGAAGAATGAACTCTGAATCCAGACCTGAAATGAGCCTCTCACAGCTGACCCAAGCTTTAGAGGATTCAAGAGAAATATGCCTCGCGCAGTTCAACTGAGCTTCCCAAGGCTTTACAGCAACCTCTCGCGCAGATGAATGATTGAAGAGCTTCAGAAACTCAAACTCGTGCAGCTCTCACAATGCTCAAGAGTAGAACACACCGCACAGTGTCACGCAGTTCAAAGCAGACCTCTCTCAATCTCGTGTAGTTCGCTCAGAACGGCTGAGGAGAGAGAGCTTCAGAAGATTCCTCGCGCAGCTGTCGCGCAGTCACCGCTGGATGCAATTATCAGAAGAAGAACACCTCGCGCAGTTCTCGCGCCATTTAAGAAAGAAAACATCCTGGCGAAGGCAAAACCAATCTCGCGAAGATCAAGTGAGACATAGAACCTAGCGCAATTCTGAACTCAGAAGAGCCTCGCGAGGTAACTCGCGAAGTCCAAGTAAAGAGAAGTGCTCGCGAAGTTCTCGCGCTACGCTTGAATTTCAACCTCGCGACACTTGAGACTGTGTTTTCTATTCAACCTCATGAAGCCCAATCCAGCGAGAGTGCAACTCTCTATCGCGCGACTGCCTGAAGAGCAAACCAAGGCAACCTCGCAACGGCTGAAGCTTCAGTGTCAAATCATCCTAGCGAAGAGCAAAGAGCTACCACGCGATAAGTCTAGGAAACTACATCTACCTAGCGAAGCTCTGACCCTAAACTTCCATCTCTTCAGTAGAGGACCTTCTGGGTATTTCCTGCGATTAGGGCACGCACTCCCATGCTCAAATCTTCATACACGTGCCTCGAGGCATCCAAGGATCATTATCAGGCCACATGGCATCGTTAAAATTAGGGTTTCCTAACCCTAATGCGCCGCCACCCCACTGCTATATAAACCCATACCTGAGCTTAGGTTTAGGCATCTGGGAACCCATCTCAGATCATTTTTCTTTTCTCTTTCTTTTTAGCAGTATGTAGTTTTCTTTTTCTTTCTTTCTCTCCATAGTCCAGCACTTGCTGGCTATGCCTTTGTATGTGTTTTTGAATTAGATCAATGGAAGTTCTGTAATAGGATCTGTACTTTATGGGAATGTTATTTGTGTGTGAGATGCTCTGTGCAAGGCTGCTGCCTTGTGATCCGCCATCGCTTTGGCTGTGTTTCAATGCAATGGAGGACTGATTCTAAGGGCCACTCAGATCCAAGTGACCTGTGTGTCTGGGCTATCATGGTCCTACAGCCTTAGCCCCACCACAGGACCCACTAGATCTGAAATCCCCATGGGAGCTTGAGCTGGTAGCCTTGTGAGCATGGTGGTAGTAGCGATAATCTTGTTTTGTTTTGGACTCCGTGAGGAGGATAACCTCTGGGATAGTCTGTGACCATTTAAGTGGACAGATTATAGCCTTAGGGTGATTCTGATCCACCGATTCAAGATGGATCCTTCTTCTTTACACCTGAGCTTGTAAAAGCCTGGTGAGAGATTGTACAGAGGCAGACTCCCCCATATTTGTATAGATCCGCCATCAGATGTTGGATCTGATCTGGTTATAGAGATTGTAGGCTGGTGACTGGACCATTGTAGCCTCGCTCAAGCAATGGACAGCTAGATCAAAGGTTGTACTCAATCTCTTGCTGGTTCTATGTGTCTGGGCTATCATGGTCCTACAGCCTTAGCCCCACATATAGAATTTTAGAGGTTGAGGTTTCCTATGGATTCTTGAGCTGGTAGCCTAGATGAAATAGTGCCTGCAATAATTTACTTGTTATGTTTTGACCCATCCCTGGATAGTGGCTCCCCTATGGGATAATTTGTGACCATTCAAGTGGACAGGTTATAGCCTTAAGGGTGGAATCATGGCAGAGTGATGGGTTGGATCCTTTCTCCTCAGAGGTGATAATGTAGTCTCTAGACAGGATTTCTATAACATCAGATCTAAATCTGAGTTATAAAACTTCTCTGACCTAGGCTCAATAACATACTTCTCACCCTTTTTACTCATTTTCCACACTCCATCCATCCTCTCAACACTTTCTATAGTTTAGTTATTAGAATACTTAGAATAAGTGACCTTAAACTCCCCTCCTTCTAGGACTGCCAGATCTGTAGACAGATCTGGAGGGACTACTAGAGATGGCTCCCTTGGAGCTTTAGATCACCTTTCCCTGTGGGACAAACTCTTACTTATCAAAACTCGCTACAAAGGACCCTGTATCTTGCAGGCCTAGGACTTCTGAGTTGTGCTGGATTCACCCCCTGTTTTACTCTGTCTTTGATTTTTAAATAACTTTCACCACCAACCAGTAATCAAAGCACACCAGAAGTAGTCAACATGCGGTGTCGAATTGAATTGCGTGCATTGTTCAGTGTGCATAATTTAGGATTGTCCCGGGTCTGGGTCGGGTCTGAGGCTCAAGGCTATTGTTTCAACCCATATTTTGGTTATATACTATTGTTTCAGTATATAGTCCTCGCCCCTAGAGTTATGGGATCTGAACCACAGAGCTATTGTTTCAGCCTGTGTCTAGCCATATACGATTGTTTCAGTATATGGTCCCAACCTTTATGGGGTCTGAGCCACAAAGCTATTGCTTCAGCCTGTGTTCAACCATATACTATTATTTCAATATATGGTCTCACATTAGGGTCATGGGGTCTGAGCCGTAGAGCTATTGTTTTAGCCTATGTATACTATTGTTTCAGTATAGGGTCCCACATTAGGGTTATGTGGTCTAAGCCGTTGAACTATTATTTTAGCCTACGTTCAGCCATATACTATTGTTTCAGCATATGGTCCCCACATTAGAGTTTCAAAACCCTTAGAGAAGGTAAGTCCTTTCTGAAGAGTCATAGTGAAGGTCAAAGGTTGACCAAACAAACTTATATACTCCGAGACGGCAAAATGGGGGTGCCTACAAATGCATTGTGGGAAGAGTGCATGATTGGGGCATCACCAAGTGACTTTTCGAATTCCACACAGGATGGAGGATGCGGGATTCAATTATGCACAATATTGTAAGCGCAGAATTGGAGTATCGGGTCTTGTGGGTAGACGAAAGTTCAATTGCGCAAGCGTGGCGTTGCGCGTGATTGGGGTTGTGCGTGTTTGTCCATGCGCATAATTTAATTGTGCACAGTGTGTCGGGCGCATAATTAGGTGGATTTCTATATATATTCGAGTTCCTTTCATTTTTATTTATTCGTTCCTATTTTACTCTAATTTTCATGTTTTAGTGATATCTTGTGATCCAGTTGTCCGATTGTGATGTTGGTTTCTTCCTATGTTTATCATTTCGCGTGATCTTCAACCCGATGTGATGCTCGACCATAATGATGTGACTCTGAGGATGGGCGGTATTGGGAATGAGGCGATTGATACACCCTTCATTATTGTTAAAAGGTGAAGGTGGCGGAAGGGAAGTCCTCCAAATGGATGGAAAGGGGTACTCTCCAACCAATCCTTCCCTTCGCCCTCTATTGCTTCTGATTGAACGCTTCGCGCTCGGGCTTTGTGTCCATTTTGAGTTTGGTGTTTTTGTTTTGGGTTGTAGGTTAGGTCCTAGGTTTTCATTTTGGGTTGTAGGTTAGGTCCAAGGTTTTCATTTTGGGTTGTATAATCAGGAGGTATGCCTCCGGTGATACTTGTAAAAATTTTATTATATAAATAAAGAGGTATTTTATTCATTGTGTTTGTTTCATTGGTGTTTGATTGTATTTATTATTGTGTGTTTCTTGGGTTACGTTGGAGGGGGGAATGGGTAATGACAGAGTATGGAGTGGTTTTTTGGGTGTGTCTCTGTTGTTTTGTTTCATGTGTTCGTTTTGAGGTCCCATGGCGAAAAAGTAAATACTAAATTAAAAAATTAAAAAAATGCCCCAGTTTGGGGTATCGGTCTTGTGACCTGAGTATCGCTACCAAGGTGCTAGCGCTCTTTAAAAAAATGCCCTAGTGTCAAGTGAAAGTGAGACTTTTATCTGCCTCACATATGTCCTAGAGTGTATTTGTGATGATCCCATGTTGGGAGGTAGCTCGATTATTTCGGCCACAGACCGGGCTTGATTTTGTAAGTGCTAAATGATCATCATGTATCATAGCTTTTAACAAGATTGAGGTGAGCAATAGGTAATGGGTGATTGCATCACTTGTCATTTGAGAGTTTTTGGTTTTATTCTGAAAGAGATTTTGAAAGTCATTTGACTCATTGTCCGAAAAGAAAATTAAGGGTGAAGAGGAGGTAAGGTTTATTGATCTGAGGGTAGCTTCTTATTCAACCAAATTTTGAAATAGTAGTCAACTACTTTCTTCTCGGGTGGGTGATGCGGTAACATAATTGAGCTCTCCGTCATGGTCCAATACCATCAAATCATCAGATTCTATGATTAGCAGGAGTTTTATCCTCCTCCCGCTACCGTACGACGACATCTAGTAGTGTAAAGATATCAGGGATGCCCTCACGATTTTGCTTATGCCTCCCTGGTGGGGAATACTTGGGGTGCCCTCACAGTTTCGCTTATGCTTCCCTGAATTCATTGACTATTCATTCTTCGTATTACTCTCACTTGGTTGTATTTTTTTTCTATATATATATTTTAAATAACCTGCTAACACAAGAATTATGAGGTTTGATGGAACCTTACATTTTCATTTTTTCTGCTCTAACATTGACTCCAATGGCTGAAGAGGTGTATGAGAATCCAGAGTTTTCTATATTTCAAAGAAGAGTTTCATGATCCACTAGTCCTTTCGATCAACTTGCCCGAATAAGAGGATGGTTAATGAGTCAGATAATTTCTAAAATATTTTTCAAAAATAATGTCCTACGATTGGCGAATGCCTTGTGATGACTGCGAGGATGATAAGTATATAAGTATGTCTATTTAGGATACGAGACATGATGGTCATTGAGTTATGATTCCAAGGGGGTCAGAAAGTCCTTCCCCTGTGGCTGTTTCTTGAGTATGTTTTCGAGATAATATAAGTACTTCCCATATGAGTTTGATTTCCTCCAAGCGAGGCAGTTGTATGGGCACTTTTTCCTTAGCACTAGCTCCCCGACTTCGAGTTCTCGGTCATGTAAGAGTTATAAGTCAGAGATATTGCTAGACCGATGACATTTGTATGTATATATATATATATATATATTTTGTATATATATTTTATTTTTTTAATATTTTGTGTTACAGTACAACATTAGTTCCTTAAGCGGAGTCTAACTCAGGAGGTCGGATGGGCAAAGTGACAGTTGGATAGTTTATTTTAGGGTCCTCGATCCCTCTCTATTTGGTCAATCTGGGATGAGAGAGAGGTCATGCTTGCGTTTGTGGTTTGGATGATGTGAGATTTGTCAAAATAGGTGTGAAATCTTTTAACTTCTTTTGATGAGTCTTTTATCTCCATCCGTCCCATTTTAAATTCTCGGACCAATATATGATCCCCATTAGGTCCCGCTCAACTACAACCAGACGGATGCTAGCTGATTACTTTTATGTATCTTTAATTAAGTCTTAACCTATTGCAAGCGCACAATGAAAATTGTAGAGCTAGTATAGGATCGTTCCCACGAAGACATGATTCTCTATATTAACTTAATTTTTTTGAAAACTTATATTATCTTTTAAGTTCCTAAACTACTGGAGAAATATGAATAAAAGAATTTTTTCGTAATCTAAAATACAAAAAATAAATTCTAATCCTCCTTCAGATTATGGTCGCCAATCACAATCTTCAGCTATAGGATATTTATGAATTTAAATAGTACCGTTTCACTATATATTAAGTTTTCTAGCATTGGTCGTTAATTAATACTAAGATTCTATCAATACAGATTTAATCTAATCAACATTCTCCTAAAACTTAGGCATCAATCAAATTCTAGAAAACTGAAGATGGAAAATTAAAAACCGTTACACTAATCTGCAAACTTCAACTTGATTCGTCAATTCGAATTAAAATTCGTAGATGTTTATAAAGCAGGAAATTGCAATAAAATAAATCTAAACTAGAAAGCAATAAAATTATATCTTTCACCCCTCAGCCGCAATTATCAATTGCTTATGAGAAACTAAAGATATCCACTCTAATCTTTAGCTCCCGATTGTAGTCTTCAATTTCTCTTGAGAAACCTTGGATATCTAAACTACAAAGCAATAAAAATCTACTCTAAATATGATCGAAAGAAAACCCAACCTCACTCATCAATTAATGGTGAGAATTTCTTCGATGCCTTATTCCTACATCGGGCTCCCTTATTTTTAGATCATAAGGAGTGGCTTATAAGTTCTAATTCTAATGAAAGAATTAAAAAGATTCCTATTATAACTCTAATTCTAATTTTAGATTTCCTTGCTCTCCTTATTTCGATGCGCTTCTGGATTGTACCTTTTTATTCAGTAGTAGAGATCTTCTGGAGTCTGTCTTCATCAATCTTCTTAGATCCGTGATATGTCAAACTTCTAATTCAAGAGTTCTTCTAATTCAGTGCATGGAAGTGTAGATCTTCACGTGATCTGCAACAGCAGTAGCAGAAGGAAAGCTTTTACAATCTTAAATTACAATTGTCTCTTTTCTTTTCTTTTTAGAAAATCATAAATCACGATTTTCTATCTTTCATAGCTTTCTCCCTGGACGATTCTCTGAATGACGATTATTTTCTTTTCTTCTGTATCGCTTCAGCTTCTTGAGCGTCTTCTTGAATAATCATAAATTACGATTTCTTATTCTTCTTTAGTAACAATGCTCAGTCGTCTTTCATGATTTTCTAGCTTTCATGATATAACGAATCGTCTTTTTACACTCAATCATCTTTTACTGCTCTTTTGAGTTCATTTTGACGAAAACTAACACTTTGGGTCTCTTTTACTGATTTTCTTTAATATATGCATATCATTAACTTATTAGTAGCAAACTAAGTCCTAGCATCACTAAGTTAAGGGTAATAAATTGGTATATTATGTGACTGATTAGATGCCTATGCAGGACGCAACAGAGAAGGGGCAGTAGAATTCATCTCGATCGGGCAGAATCTCTAAGCAACCAGAGGTGTCAATATTGACCCAACCTGAAGAAAGACGAGCACTAATGGCAGTACACCCCATGGAACAGATGAGCCGAGAACACACATTAGAAACACTGGTCAAAAGAACGCTAGCTCACATCATCATTTGAGACTTATTGATGACGTCTCTACCCACTTTCAAGCTCTAATGGGGGCACTGAAAGACGCTCATGTCTCCGATAAAGTTTCCCCAGATGATGTGGGGCAGATGATTGGATAGGTGTTGGCTTCTAATGGCATCTTGTTCTGAAACACTGATCTCCCGGCCAAAGGAGGCAACCACTCTCGACCCCTCAATATTATGGTAGAAATGGAAAACTTGGTGATCCCTTTAGTACAAGTAGATTACGGCTCAACACTAAATGTGTGCCCTTTGAGAACTGCGACCCGGATAGGGGTCGATCCATCGAACTAGACCGGCCAGGACAGGAGCCTGAGGGTTTGACAACACTAGGAGAAAAGTGATAGGAGAAGTCAATCTTGAGCTCACCATCAAGCCAATGAACTTCTCCATCCCATTCCAAGTCATGGATATAAAATCCACCTTCAATCTACTGCTAGGGCACCGATGGTTGCATGAAATTGGGGAATACCTTCGACTGTGCATCAAAAACTCAAGTTTATATCAGATCAGAAGGTCATTACCATCATGGGAGAGGGATGAGAAGAAATAGAGAAAATGGCCCACAACATCAAAAATCTCAAGATGCTAGATGTTACCGCACACAGCTGAGGACACAGAGCTTCATAGTTTTCAATATGATGTGTCAACGGCAGTGGCATTAGAATCCCTCGAAAAGGCCATGAAAAAAATAGGAGGAATGATTACAGCGGTAGGAATGTTCCAAAAGTGGAGTTACCAGTGAGGTAAATGGTTGGGCCCTCGCTTGCAAGGCAAGAGAGACCGAATCAGAGCGAAAGACAGTCAACATGTTAGATTTGACTTAGGTTACAAGCCTACCGAAGAAGAAATTCAAGAGGCCAAGGAAAAGGCCTGGACTATTGTCGTCGTCAAAGCCAGGAGGATAGACCTGGAAGACGAACCTTGTCCCCGGCCACACATCAGGAGCATATTTGTAAGTGTCGGGGTCATTAAAATTGATCAAAATGGGGCAACACAGTTGACCCCGCACAAAAAGGCTTCCATCCAAAAAACCAATCCCCAAATCATTTCCCTTGAGATTAAAATAGACCTTGCTTCCTTATCACTTTTTAAGGAAGAGGTGCCCTTGCCAATACAACCACCTACTCTATCCCGCCCCAAGCCCATGTTAGAGTTCAAGGACCAAGTCCCAGATAAACCAATGGTGAATATGATGGAGGCGGACCCTCAAAAGTCATCTCAAATAGCCTCCTCCACTATACCAGGTAAAGGTGCGGCACCTCAGGTAAGGAATTGGCTGTCAATGCCCCTAACTCTAGAAGCATCAAATGGCCATAAATTTGGTACCAACTTCCCAAAAAAATAACCTCTAAAAAGTGAGGTTAACCCTTGGCAGACAATACCATATGTATATAGAAACCCGCCTTGCCAAGGGCCCATCTCCGAAGAAAAGAAAATTCTTAAAAACATGAAAAAATAACAAAAAAGTCCAAAAATATTATCTTTTAAAATTCTCGAGAAAAGCAAAGAAAATGATGCCTTAATTAAAAAACTTGTCCAACGTGAAGTCGGCCTCTTTCCTGTAGAAATACAAGAAGAGGTAGGAGTCACAGATCTGGATGGCAAGGAATTAATCGAGGAGCTTACCAATGAGCTCCTTGAAAAATATGCCAAATTTGAGCATGGCCCTACCCTGATGGTTGAAGAGACTAAAGATGTCAATTTGGGTATCGAAGAGGTTCCGAAAATCACTAAGATCGGAATGACGTTGTCTCCCAAGGAAACAAAAAGCATGATTACGTCATCGCATGGTCATATGAGGACATGCCTAGTTTGGGCACCGATTTGGTTGAACATGAGTTGCCGCTATATCCCGATGTCAAGCAGAAATTGAGGCATCTCCAGCCAGAATGGATGTTATAGGTGAAAGATGAAGTCATCAAGCAGTACAATGTAGGTTTTCTCGTGGTTTTTAAATACCCACAATGGCTAGCCAATATCGTGTCAATGCGGAAGAAAGATGGGAAGGTTCGCATGTGCATCGATTTCAGAAATCTCAACAAGGCGAGCTCAAAAGACGACTTCCCTTTGCCACATATTGATATCTTGGTCAATAATATTGCTAGGCATGGGATGCTCTCATTCATGGATAGCTTCTCTAGGTATAATTAGATCAAAACTGGCCGAGACGGACCGAGAGAAGACAACATTTATTACCCCATGGGAGACATTATGTTACCAAGTCATGCCATTCGGATTGAAGAATGTTGGGGCAACATCTTATAGGGCAATGACTACACTCTTCCATGATATGATACATCGATAAATCGAGGTGTACATCGACGACATGATCGCCAAGTCACTAGAAAGGAGTGACCATCTGGTCAACCTTTAAAAGTTGTTTGAAAGACTGAGAAAGTATAGACTACGTCTAAACCCTCATAAATGTGCATTCAGTGCCATGTTAGGAAAATTATTGGGTATCATCGTCAGCAAAAGAGGTATCGAGGTTGACCCAATCAGTGAAGGCCATCGTAGAAATGCCTCCACCATCTACTGAGAAAGAAGTCAGAGGTTTTTTGGGCAAAATATAATACATTAGTCAGTTCATGGCACAGTTAACTCTTATATGCATGTCGATCTTCAAGCTACTAAGGAAAGATTTGCTTGTTGAATGAAACGATGATTGTCAACCCGCGCTCGATAAAATCAAGAGCTACCTTGTCAATCCTCCAATTTTAGTGCCCCTAGTACCCGGGAGGCCACTCCTAATATATCTCTCAATGACGAAATTCTCGATGGGATGTGTCCTAGGGCAGCATGATGAGACAGAAAGAAGAGAACATGCCATTTACTATATGAGCAAGAAGTTCACTAATTACGAGACGTGCTATTCTCATTTAGAGAAAGCATGCCTAGCTCTCGTATGGGCTACACAGAGACTTCGCCACTACTTGCTATCTCAAGCCGATCTCCTTCTAGCACGAATGGATCCATTGAAATATTTGTTTGGAAAGTCGGCTCTCACTGGGTGGACCACAAACTGGCAGCTTCTTTTATCCGAATTTGACATCACATACGTCACCCAAAAATCAATCAAGGGGCAAACACTCGCTAATCATCTTGTTGAGAATCCCTTACCTGACTACATCCTCTGAGAATCAGGTTTCCTGATAAGTACATATTATTCACGACAGAAGATGGCACAGGGGAGACAGAAGAGTCCTGTGTGATGCACTTGATGGGGCATCGAATGCAAAAAGTCAAGGGATCGACATTATTTTAATCTCGCCAAAAGTGTTCCACATACTGATCAGTCACTTAATATACTAATTTATTACCCTTAACTTAGTGAAGCTAGAACTTAGTTTACTACTAATAAGTTAATAATGCACAGATATTAAGAAAAATTAATAAAAGAGAGCCAAAGTGTTAATATTCATCAAAATGAACTCAACAGAGCAGTAAAAGATGATTGAGCGTAAAAAGACGATTCGCTATATACTAAAAGCTAGAAAATTATGAAAGACAACGAAGTGCTATTACTAAAGAAGAAAAATAAGAAATTGTAAGTTACGATTCTTCAAGAAGACGTTAAAAAAGCTGAAGCGACGCAGAAGAAAAGCGAACAATCATAATTCAGAGAATTGTCCAGGGAGAAAGCTATGAAAGATAGAAAATCGTGATTTACGACTTTCCAAAAAGAAAAGAAGAGAGAATCATAATTTATAATTGTAAAAGCTTTCCAACTGCTATTGCTACTGCGGATCAGGTGAAGATCTACACTGCCATGCACTGAATTAGAAGAACTCCTGAATTGAAAGTTTGGCATATCACGAATCTATGAAGATTGATGAAGACAAACTCCAAAAGATCTCTATTACTAAATAAAAAGGAACAATCCAAAAGCACATCAAAATAAGGAAAGCAAGGAAAGATAAAATTAGAATTAGAGTTATAATAGGAATCTTTTTATTTCTTCTATTAGAATTAGAACTTGTAAACCGACTCCTTATGATCTATAAATAAGAGAGCCCAGTATAGGAATAAAGCATCAAAGAAATTTTCAGCATCAATTGATGACTGAGATTGGGTTTTCTTTCGATCAAATTTAGAGTAGATTTTTATTGTTTTGCAATTTAGATATCCAAGGTTTCTCAAGAACAATTGACGACTGTGATTGGGAGCTGAAGATTAGAGTAGATATCTGTAGTTTCTCAGAAGTAATTGATGACTGCAACTGAGGGGTGAACGATATAATTTTATTAGTTTTTAGGTTAGATTTATTTTATTACAATTTCCTGCTTTGTAAGCATCTCTGAATTTTAATTTGAATTGACGACTCAAGTTGAAGTTTGCAGATAAGTGTGACGGTTTTTACTTTTCCATCTTTAGTTTTCTCGAATTTGATTGACACCCAAGTTTTTGGAGATTGTTGATTAGATTAAATCTGTATTGATAGGATTTTAGTATTGATTGATGACCAATGCTAGGAAACTTGATATATAGTGTAACAGTGCTATTTAAATTCATAAATATCCGATGGCTGAAGATTGTGATTGACGACCATAATCTGAAGGAGGATTAGAATTTATTTTTTGTAATTTAGATTAAGAAATAATTCTTTTATTCATATTTTTCCAATAGTTTAGGAATTTAAAAGATAAATTTAAGTTTAAAAAAAAATTAAGTTAATATAGAGAATCCTGTCTTCGTAGGAACGATCCAATACTAGCTCTACAATTTTCATTGTGCGCTTGCAATAGGTTAAGACTTAATTAAAGATACATAAAAATTGAGTGAACAAGTTTTTGGCGCCGTTGCCGGGGACAGGTTATTTATATTAATTTAAGAAATAAGTATTTATCTTTCTCTATTTATATTTCTTTATATTTTTAATTTTCTTTGATCACTTTTTAAATCTTTTACAGGATTATTCAGAGTGACGAATCAGAGTTTCAACTTCCCCTGATCAGAGAAGCTCGAGGATTAGAATTGTTTTCTCTCCTTGCTTTCTAGAATAAAAATTAGATAAAAATAAAATAAAATAGACATTTATAATAACTATTTTAGTCACCTTGCTTTGCGATAATTCAGAATGGCAAGAAAAGAATATTATGTGGCTAAGGCAATGGGGGAATATTATACTTTAACACCTCCCCCATGTATCCACATACACCCTACAACCGGTAATAGGATCTTAAAATTACTCCCAATGTGCTTCAAATACTTCCGACTTTTCATGGGCTAATGGATGAAGATCCCTATTTGCATTAAAATAAGTTTGTGAAAGTATGTACAATCATTCGAATTAAGAACTTAACAGAAGCATCCACTCAGTTGAGACTATTTGCATATTCCCTTAGAGATGAAGCAAAGCAGTGGATAAACTATTTGCCTCATAATTCGATTGCTGATTGGAAAGGACTGGAACGTATGTTTCTTACAAAATTCTTTCCAATCTACAGGTCGAATAAAATTTGAGATCCTATCATAACATTCCACCAATTCTCGGATGAATCTCTTCAGGAGTGTTGGAACTGTCTTAAGGATCTCCTGCATAAGTGCCCTCACCATGGGATTGCGAAGTGGCAACTTGTGCTCACTTTCTATGAAGGCCTTGAAGATGCAACCCGACAGAGTACTGATGTGGCTTGTGGCAGTATGTTTCATAAATTGATAGTAGAAGAAGCTTGGGAACTCTTTGAGATCCTTAGCCAGGAACCGGTGCAACACCACGCATCAGGTGAGGTTGATTCAAAGACTTTAACAAATATACTTCCTAAGCAAGGAAGATTATATAAATTAAAGGAAAAGATGAAAGTCTTCCAAGGCTAAAGCTTTGGAAAACAAAAGTTTAATCTCTGGTGGGTATAAAATCATACCCAACATCTCAAAAAGGAGAAGCCTGTGGTCCTAACCATGGCATTACTCAAGCAGTCTCCTGACATCCAACTGTTTCTTCTTACCCCACTGAAGCCTAAAACCATACTGTTACTGAGGATACCTTGTTACAAATAGCAGACAACTGGGTGCAACATAGCTGCATCCAAACACAGTTACTGAATCATCTGCGGCAATCTATCGTAAGACTAGAAACTCAAATTGAACAGCTAACCCTGTTCGGAAGAGAGGGTAGCATACTGCTTTCACATACAGTTGGTATATCTAGAGGATGTATGTTTATGAGACACATCAACTCCCTCTATTTTTAATTAAACTCCTCTAAAACTCGTCGAGCTACTGACTCACCAGTCGTAAACACCTGTAACATATGTATATAACTTAATTTTTGAGAGTATTCTACGATTTATAGTATGCGCAAGTACGCTCAATCGTAATTTCTCTTATGTATGGTCACAATCACTTTACTCGTATGAATTTATGATTTCTTGTGATTTGAAGAGTCAAATCATAGCGAGTACGATTTGAAGCATCATAAAGTTTCACTTTCGTTCTATAGAATTGCAAATGACAATTTTGGAGAACAGGTGACTCTAATGATCGATCTTATCGATTACATTGAAACTTGAACCCATTTAATTCATAGAGGAAGTGCACATGCATCGCATTCAATATCTCCACTTGCCAACCACCTAAGCCTATAAGCCAATACCTTGACACGTGAACCCTTCCCTTCCCTATAAAACCAGCCTTCACCTTCTCAAAAACTCATCTCTTTCGTCTTCCTTTTATACCCTAACCCTAATGACGAAAGAAACCAAATAGAGTGATTTCAGTAAGCAACTTGATAGAATCCTTGAGATACACAAGGCCAAGCTCCTGACTACAATACAAAGAGTAGAAAATCTAAAGCGTCAGCGACCTATTCAAGATGCTGAATCATCCTCTAAAACTACCATTCACCCTAAACCTAACTCAAATTCGACATCACATTCCAAGACCTCATTTTTCCCCACTTCCTAACCTTTATACCGTCACAACCCACCCTGAATGCAAGCTCCTATATGATGATGGTGGGTTGAGCTGTCCCTCGCACCCTTCTCCATTGCTTATACTTTCCCTGCCAACTGTGTACATTCTCTTCACATAGTCTTCGCAAGGGAGCAGTATGGGTGAAGGATGATCTGGAAATGTGTTCACTTCCCCACACTTCACAGAACCACCGTTGTAGCATTGCATTTCTTCAAAGAACACCTGTGATGTGCTCAGTTTTGGGGAGTGGAAGTTGGAAGACAGAGAGACGTATTCTGACAGCTCTTGGAGTAGCGACCCTATCAAGGAGTGGATACTCCTTTGGTAGAAAGGAATGAGAGACTCTACTTAAGCAGTTAGAAGTCAAGGACTGATCTTTATCGAAGACATCCTCTCAGACGTTGCTGCTGATATCTAAGATAGTGTATGTCTAGATTTTCCTTTGATTATTTTCTTTTATGTAATTAGTTTTCTATATTTTCTTTTTCATGATCATTGTAAATATTCAGTAATATATGAAATTTCTTTTTTGACTAACTTTCATTTTTTTTACTAACTGTATAATTGTTACTAACATCTCTAACATTTTTGTTATTTTTGTCTCTGAGAAGTAAAACCATTCTGTTTTCATCAAGTTTGGGGAAACATTCTTTACAGATTTTTTTCACATCTGGTAAGCAATCAGAGATATTAATAATTTTTAGGAAAATAATTTCAGTATCCCCTTTTTTTGTGCCAATGAGGACATTGTCCGAATTAAGTTTGGGAGGGATACACAATTTCTGTGTATAGCAGTAAATCATTTAGTTATAGTTAATTTGTTTTTGTAGAAATTTTTAATTTTTCAAATTTTTTTTGAATTTTAGTTGATTGTTACGTAAGAATTATGATAGCAAAATTACAAATCTTGAAAACATACAAACCATTATAGTAAGAGTTCAACAATTAGAATAAAAAATAGTACAATTCATGCTTAGCTCGTTAAACACTGTATTAGAATGGATGCTTGAAACAATAGATTGATCTAAACTATAAAATTTTATACTATAGTTTCAAAATTATAAACCAGCGAGATTTTGAGCCATATTTCCTCTTTTATTTAAAGAGAGATTGTTTCTTTTATTCAAGTCAAATATTTTCCTTGAACTTCTATTCTGATATGAAATCTCATATTGTTGAAATTAAAATCAAAATATTCTATGATAACCTAATTTTTTGTCTAGAACTATCTGTTATAAATATCAAAGCAATAAGGCATCTCTGCTAGTAAATCGTAAAGATCGATCAAAGGCCATCATTTGTTAAACTAGAGCCAAAAAGCCAAAATCTCATAATATATTTTATCTATTGAATCCATATTAGAAGCCAAAACCGAATTTCTTTGTACCAAAAATCTGATAAATCCTTAACTATAAGTACTACCCAAAGCTTTCACACTTATATTTTCTAAGATTTTAGAATACAAAAGAAGGGAAGAAAAGGAAGTGAAAGGAGTAAAAATCAAAAACAGATAAAGGGAATGCTAACAAAAGGGTACAGTTAAAGAAATCAAAAGAAAAATATGGGAAAGGAATGAAAATCATGAAAAATGATTTCTGAAAAAAAAGAACGATTTTTAAGTAAAAAGTTTTAAAGAGACGAAAAATCATAGAATATGATTTTAGAAAAGATCAAAATGGGATTTATGAAAAGAAATGGGAAGAAGTTATCCAATTTATGGATACTTACTGAAGAAAAGAAGAAGTTGAAAAGATAAGTGAAAGAAGAGCTAAATTCTCAGAAAAAACTTTAAATCCTTTTCTACCTTTCTTTGGCACCTTCTAAAACCCAAAGCCCCATTACAAGCTGAAGGTAAGACCTTTTTTATTTAAGATTTGCAGAAGCATAAGCCTAGTAGAGATATAAAAAATAGATATTATGGATTGTACAGGGATTCATATGAATAAAGTAGATTATCCTTTTCTATGAGATTGACAATTTTGTCTTTGACTAAATTTTTCTGAAATAATATTATGAGAACCCAACAAGTTTCGATATCTATTTGAGAGTATGTCAATAGTAAGTTTTTGAATGAAAGTATTTTCTAAATCTACAATTTAGAAAAATTTATGAAGAATAAACTTTTCACTAATGCATACACTTTTTACTTACCATGAATTGAATTTGTTGGAGTTCTAATTAAGGATAATTGTTATGATGGAAAGTAAGGATAAAAGATTGATAATTTTAGAAAATCATAATAACTATGTAATGACCAATTTGATTAATTTAACCACCTTAGTTAATTTAGATAGTGTACAAAATTAGTTTAAATTTTTTGAAAAATCCAAAAGGATTTGAAGTTTGTAGGTAACTTCACTGAAAACCTTCAGGAGACTACAACTCCTCCACTAGGGATCATCTAGGGATTTAAAGGCTAGTTGCATCTGCTAAATACAATCGTGCTCCCTACGAAAGTGGAAATTTAAATTTTAATATAAGATGTTTTATGTTTCCTTGATTGCTAGGGACTAGCAAAACGTAAGTTTGGGGGTGTGATCAGTCACATAATATATCAATTTATTACCCTTGACTTAGTGATGCTAGGACTTAGTTTGCTACTAATAAGTTAATGATGTGCAGATATTAAGAAAAATCAGTAAAAGAGAGCTAAAGTATTAATATTCGTCAAAATGAACTCAAAAGAGCAGTGAAAGATGATTGAGCGTAAAAAGATGATTCGCTATATACTAAAGAACAAAAATAAGAAATCATAAGTTACGATTCTTCAAGATGTTCAAAAAGTTGAAGTGATGCAGAAGAAAAGCGAATAATTGTAATTCAGAGAATCGCTCAGGGAGAAAGCTATGAAAGATAGAAAATCATAAATGATTTACGATTTTTCAGAAAGAAAAGAAAAGAGACAATCGTAATTTATGATTGTAAAAGCTTTCCTACTGCTACTGCTGCTACGGATCATGTGAAGATCTACACCGCCATGCACTGAATTAGAAGAACTCTTGAATTCGAAGTTTGGCATATCACGGATCTGAGAAGATTGATGAAGACAAACTCTAGAAGATCTCCATTACTGAATAAAAAGGAACAATCTAGAAGCTCATCGAAATAAGAAAAGCAAGGAAAGATAAAATTAGAATTAGAGTTATAATAGGAATCTTTTTATTTCTTTTATTAGAATTAAAACTTGTAAACTGACTCCTTATGATCTATAAATAAGAGAGCTCGGTGTAGGAATAAAGCATCGAAGAAATTCTCAAGATCAATTAATGACTGAGGTTGGGTTTTCTTTCAATCAAATTTAGAGTAGATTTTTATTGCTTTATAGTTTTGATATCCAAGATTTCTCAAGAGCAATTGACGACTATGATTAGGAGCTGAAGATTAGAGTAGATATCTGTAGTTTCTCATAAGTAATTGACGACTATAGCTGAGGGGTGAAGGATATAATTTTATTGCTTTCTAGTTTAGATTTATTTTATTGCAATTTCCTGCTTTGTAAACATCTCCGAATTTTAATTTGAATTGATGACTCAGGTTAAAGTTTGTAGATTAGTGTAACGATTTTTACATTTCCATCTCCAGTTTTCTAGAATTTGATTGACACCCAAGTTTTAGGAGATTGTAGATTAGATTTAATCTATATTAATAAGTTTTTAGTATTGATTGATGACCAATGCTAGGAAACTTGATATATAGTGTAACGGTCCTGTTTAAATTCATAAATATTCGATGGCTGAAGATTGTGATTGACAACCATAATCTAAAGGAAGATTAGGATTTATTTTATGTAATTTAGATTAAGAAATAATTCTTTTATTCATATTTTTCCAGTAGTTTAGGAACTTAAAAGATAAATATAAGTTTTCAGAAAAATTAAGTTAATATAGAGAATCTTGTCTTTGTCGGAACGATCCTATACTAGCTATACAATTTCCATTGTGCGCTTGCAATAGGTTAAGACTTAATTAAATATACATAAAAGTAGCATGAAGACATACCAATCTCCATTAGGCTCAATTTCACCTAAACCAACAACATGACTGAATATGAAGCCTGCATAGTTTATTTACATGCAGCTCTTGACCTGAACGTAACTGTCCTCAGGATATTTGGCGATTCGCAATTAATCATATGCCAGACCAATGGAGATTGGGAGATGAAAGATGAGGAGTTGATCCCATACAATGAACACTTCAGCATCTTATCGCCAGCTTCGACAATGTTACATTCTCCTATGTCCCGCAAGTAAGAAATCAGTTTGTTGATGCACTCGCAACCTTGGCATCAATGGTCGAAATTCCATATGGCATCGACATGAAGCCTATTATGATTGAGAAAAGAAACTAGCCAGCCTTCTCCCTCTAGATCGAGGGATCCACTGACACAGATGATGAGCAATCTTGGTTCTTAGATATCAAGAACTTCTTTGAAACTCGAGTTTTCCCCAAAGGTACATCCAAGACAAACAAGAGAACTATTCAATGTTTATCGGCAAATTATGTCATCTGTGACGAGTGCCTTGACAAGCGATCATATAATAATTTCCTGCTCAGGTGGCTAACTAAAAGCGAGGCAGCCAACATCATGAAAGAGATTCACGAAGGACTATGCGGGCCCACGTCACTGGGCACATGCTCGCCAAGAAGAACCTACGGCAAGGGTATTTCTGAATCACCATAGAAACTGACTGTTACAAGCATATTCAGAAATGCTACAAATGTCAGGAACACTCCAGCCTGATACATGCTCCTGCCATACATCTACACTGTATGACCACTCCATGGCCATTTGCCACATGGGGACTCGACATCGTCGGAAAAGTTAATCCCAAAGCATCCAACTGGCATCAATTCATCCTAGTCGCTATTAAGTACTTCACCAAATGGGTTGAGGCAGCGTCCTACGCAAACATCATGACCAGTCATGTCAAGAAATTTAATAAGAATAACATCGTTTGTTATTTCGGCATGCCCAAGGATATCATCACATAGAACGACACTAACTTCATGAACAAGCGCATCGGAGCCTTATGCGAGCAGTATAAAATCAAACATCATCGCTCGTCACCATATAGGCCGCAAACCAACGGAGCCGTTGAAGCTGCTAACATGACAGTGGCTCGTATCCTTGAGAAAATGGTCATTACATACCGAAACTAAAGTGAAATGCTACTTTTCACACTATTGGCCTATCAAACATCGATCCGTACCGCTAGAGGGGCAACACCATTCTCCCTTATGTACGGTACCGAGGTTGTGCTGCCAGTTGAAGTTGAAGTACCTTCATTTCATATCCTCATCGAGTTTGGTCTATCGGAAGTCAAAAGAGAGAGGTCTCGCTTCGAACAGCTGAACCTAATTGACGAGAAAAGGCTTTTAGCATTGTGTCACACCCAGGCCTATCAAAGAAGGATCGCTCATGCCTACAACAATCACGTCTGCACCCGAGATTTAAAAGTAGGTGACACTATACTCCGGAAAATCTTTCCTTCTCTTCATGCTGATACGAGAGGAAAATTTAGGCCCAATTGGGAAGGGTCTTATGTCATTCAAGAGGTACTTCTGGGATAGATGCTTTGCCTTGTCACCATGGATGGAGAAAACTTTTCTGAGCCCATCAACACTAGACACGTATGTCGATTCTACTCCTAGTCTCTCACAGCAAGGTAAGTATTGATAAAAATGGATACGTGACTACTTAAGGTCTTCTTAAAAGAGGCTATCATTTCAAAGCCAAGTAGCCAGAAAGTGTCCCTAAATGCTCATACCCTTTGCTACACAATTTGAGCCTATAGCCTTTCTTTCGTACCCCCTCCCAGGAAAAGAGAAAAAAATGTGTATATACTAAGAAAAAAAATCCGAAAAGAGAGAAACTCCTAAAGCAAGAAGCAAAAGAGTTATCATCAAATTAAATAAATAAATCAGAAAAGCAAAATCCTAAAAGGAGGATGTCTGAAAAAAGTAAAAAAGAATAAAAATTAGAAAAGAAAAGAGATAAAACAATCATGGGGTATGTACAATCATAATCCCCCAAGGAAGAGTGTACTACGGCAGCCAGAACCCAATCAACGAAAACCTTTAAACCCAAGAATACCTTCAAAATTTCTAACCTATCCCATGGCCATGATACATCCCTGATGAAAGCCCTCTTTAAGGTCCACGAGCAATCATGATGTTCATTAAGTTAACACGGGCCAAGCTGAGAGACGACAAAAGAACTCCATCTAGCTGGCTAGGACAGCATCAACGTCTACGTCATGGTCTTTGAATTTGAAAAAGAAAATATACAAGCTCAAAGCAAAATAGACGTGGTGAAAATCCGAAAACGTGCCACGGGTAAACATAGCGAGCTTGTGCGGATCAGGTGAAAACCTCAAAAAATACAAGGGATAAAAATGCAATACCCATGGACATAGTTAAAACCTGAAAGGGCTCTATGGGTAAAAAAGAGGGTAATAACGGGTATGGAGAAAACTCATCTTGGGTGTTGTGAGTAAAAAAGCTAGAAAGAGAGAAGAAAAAGAAAGGAGAATCATCAGTTACCCCTTTGATTACATTTTTGGGCCTTCTGGTTGTCTTTGGGCCGCTTATGTTAGTTCAAATCAGGTCATGATCAGGTATATCTTCATAGTCGCAGTGTCAAATGCATGATCCAAGGTAAAGATAAAAGTTGATTTAATCCAAAGGGATGGACGTTCTGACCTTGGTAAAAATTCTAAACCTCACTCAAGTTCGACCGTATGAACGGGTTCGACCATGCTCAAAATGGGACCCGTTACTTTGTCTCATTGTTTAGGCATCAAACAAAAAAGAGAAGAAAAGAAAGAAAAAAATTTGAAAAAATAAAAAAATATATACTCCTTTTTATGTCCATGTACATATTTGCAGCATCGTACTTTTATCTCAAAGGAGAGAGAGAAAAAGGAAAAATCTAAAAAATATAAAAATATAAGTTTTGAAGAAAGAAAAATAAAAAAATATATGTAAAAGTTTACTTCTTCTGTTAATTAGAAAGCACATTGATTATCTGTATAAATAAAAAAGGGACTGACGTTTTCTTAAGAAAGTGCAGGAACATCAAATGGCCCAAAGCCTAGAGGCAGGCAACCTCTCGGTGATGGGCAAAGCAAAGAAAGCATCTCACAACTCTGTCGATCTATTCAAGAAAAGAATGGAAAAAGCAATCATCTGAAAAAGAGAAAAAGAAATCTGTATTTTCATTATACTTTTTCCCGCGCACTTCTACGCATATGCGTGCTTCAATGCGGTAAAATGTCAATATTTTTTCGACAACGTAGTTGTGCTAAATTAATGCCCTAAGTCTAAGGTTCGCCTTGGATCTGTGGATCCTACTTTAAAGTAGGCGCGACGGTGTCAATCTTGGTCAAACAGTCAATGTTTCGATCGATTTGATTCCGCCGCTAAATGAGATTACATATCGAACAATTATGTTCAAACATGGATGCAGAAGGGATATTTTATGGTGTTTATTCTTGATCAGGCTTAAAAACCTGTATGGTATCCCTATAAAGTATACACCATACATCTGGGTATCCATTGGATGGCCATTTATTCTCGTAAATCGTACTCAGACGGGATCTGGGTCGGGACTTCCATCACCTTGTTATGTATCACCCCTAATGGGTCCATGTTTCTCCATGGATGATTTGCTTGTAAGATCATTATTAAAAGTGGCACACATTCCTAAAAAGCATTGCAATATCATTATTCGCTCCACTCAGGTAGTAGTGCTAAATTAACTTCGAGGTCGATGAGTTCGCTTTAAAATACTGAACCCTGCCTCGTGCAGGGGCACCCGTGACCAATTAAGTGGGGCAATCAATGCCTCATGAGATTGGGCACAAGCGGTTGAATCTTTGCATCATTGCTTTATTCTAATCTTTAAGAATGGGCCGATCATCCTCCTGCTCGTGGGGCTATTTTGTTTAAAATGAAACTCAAACATCATACTTCATCAATCATTTTGAGGAACAGACATTTTCCCAACACAATGGGCTTCCACTAATCTCCATCTGAGGAACAGATGTTTTCCCAACATACTAGGATTCTGCTACTCTCCTTTCAAGGAACAAACATTTTGCCAACATACTGGGCTTCCGCTACTCTCCATTTATGGATCAGACGTTTTCCCAATCGTTTGGGCTTCCTTTACTTTCTACATTTTTCTTTATTTCATTTTGATGTTTGAGGTTTACTTTGAATACAACGGATCCAAGAGCGTTTTCCTTGGGCCTCTTCAGATGTCTCTTTCTTTATCATATGATCATTAGTGATCGGATACTGAAGAGGGGCATCTGTAGACACCCAAATTTGGCCCAAGGCACGATCAATATGTACTTTGAAGAAAGGTGTACACCTGAGCTTCCGAGATCACTTCTCAAACCCTTAGGAGTCAACCCGAACCCTTAGAAACCATCCCCAAACCTTTAGGAGCCAACTCGAACCCTTAGAAAGCCCAAACAGGCCCATAGGACCCAAATCTGAACCAACCTGACCAGTGGATAGAAAGAAGTATCCCAAAGTTTGCAGGGACCTTTACAGGATCTGGGTCTTATACCATTGAAAAGTAGAGGTTCCCAGCTCTTCAACTAGCCAAGAATCGCCTCAATCTGGGTTGTATATGAAAAGTTATGGCGATTTGAAAAACACTAAAAAGTGCAGGAAGAGCTTGCACTTCTCTTCGCCAAAAATGAGTTTTTTTTGGGGGGAGTTTGACTTGTGGACCATCCCTGTAGACACCCCAATTTTTCCCTCATCGAGTATACAAACCTGTTCGGTCAACCTTTGACCTTGCCCACCTCTTTCAGAAGGGACTTACCTTCTCTGAAAGTTTTAAAACCCTAATACAGGGACCATATACTGAAACAATAGTATATGGTTGAACACAGGCTGAAATAATAGTTCCGTAGCTTAGACCCCATAACCCTAATATGGGGACTATATGTTGAAGCTATAGTATATAGTCAAAACATAGGCTGAAACAATTGCCTTGTGGTTCGAACCCGACTTAGCCCAGGGAGAATCCCAAATTACGGCCCTATCTAGCACACGCAATTCAATTGAGCGCCACACATGACACGCAATAGGTCAAATTTAGACCAGGCTACTCATCCCGCGAACTGCCTTAGGATCTGATTTCGCACCTAGGAAAGGGCACGTAATCGATTACGCGCCCCACTACCCGCGCGTAATTGGCCCACTTTGGACCTGGACTCTAGTTCCTTTGACCGCTTGAATTCCTCGATTAAGTGCAGCTGAGCTATCGCTTAATCGAATTGCACACTCCCAGAAGGGTGCGCAATGAGTTCTAATTTGGTTAAAACTCGGACACCCGGCTGAGCCAATCAACCGGTCACTCACTGAGTCCGTGACCGACTTAAACTATATTAAGCACCTAGAACAAGGCACATAATTTAATTAAACGACCCAGACAGGCGGGTAATTGAATTTCACTAACCAATTAAGTGCACCCCTCAAAGCACGCAATTGTCAAAATACCTATAAATAGACCCCCTTACCTCGAATACAGAACACACACAATTTGAGGGATCAAGTAATCTAGTTTTCGAGTTCCCTTCTTCCGAGCTTAGGGATTTCGAGATTCTCTCCCGTGTCTAGGTAACTTTTTAGCCTGAGTTTTTAATTTCCTTTTTTAGTTCTAGGTTCTAGTTCTTAAGTTCTAGTTTTTAGTTCTTAATTTCATAGATCTTAAACTTTTATTTTTAGTCTTAGATTTTAGGTTTTAATTCTAGTTTTCAATTCTAGTCTCTGGTTCTTAACTTCTAGAATTAGATCTTAGCTTTCAGTCCTTAAATTTCCATTCTAGATTTTAGTTTTAGATTTTAGTTTCTAATTTTTCTCTTCTACTTTATAATCTCTCAATTTTTCAAATCTTCAATTTTAATTCTTATCCTTTAAATTCAAATTCATAATTTTCTTATCTCTGGTCCTAGATCTTAATTTCTAGAACCAGTTCTTAATTTTAGTCTCTAAATTTATGATCCTGGTTCTTAATCCTTAGAACCAGTTCTTAGTTTTTTAATTATTCTAGATTGTAGCACTTATTTTAATTCTAGCATAATCACTTCTAGTTTTCAATTCTTCAGTCCCAAGCTTAACCTTAAAAATCCTTTAATCTCAATCTTCAAAATCTTAACTTTTCAATTAAAAATCAAATTTTCAAATGACCCTTAGCCAACCGATTTGCCCAAGGGAGCTTACGGAGGTACCCGAGAACGGGGCCGATTATCCTTAGCATAGCGAGCCAAAACTCCCCTTTTTTTAGATTCCTAGTAGAAGTAGGAAACCTAAAATAATTTGATTTCTAGTAGAAATAGGAAACCTAAAATAATTAAATTCCCAGTAGAAATAGAATATTTAAAATAATAAAATTTTTAATAGACTTAGGAAATCTAAGTTAATTAGACTTCTAATAAACATAGGATAGTTAAAGTAATTAGATTTTTAATAGAATCAGGATACTTAAGCCAATTAGAGTTCTAATAGAATTAGAATACTTAAATTAATTAAAATTTTAATGGAATTAGAATATTTAAATTAATTAAAATTTCAAAAGAGTTATGATACTTAAATAATTAGAGTTCTAATAAAATGAGGATACTTCTAACAAAATTAGGATACTTAAGTTAATTAGGGTTCGGATAGAATTAGGATACTTAGATTAGTTAGACTCTTAATAGAATTAGGAGACTAATATCAATTAGACTTCTAATAAGATCAGGACTCTTAAGGTAATCAGACTCCTAGTAAAACTAGGAGACTAGTTCAATTAAACTTTTAGAATAATTAAACTCTCAATAAGACTAGGAAAACTAAAGTAATCAGAGTTAGAGTAGGATTAAAATAAAATAAAATAAACACTTAGGTGACCCAGTGTTGCTGACATCCGCAGGCCGATGATTTAGTAAAGAAGTCGAACCCATACCCCGAAAAGGTGTGATCAGTGATGTGTTGCAGCGTCGTTAAACATCAGAAGCCGGTGATCGCAACGAACCAGGTTATTTCTCTCTAGAATTTACCTTTTTTTATACTTTTCACTTACCATCAATCACCTTACGTTAGAGTCCACATAGACCAATTTGGGCCACTCTTTCTGGGGTCCAAGAGGATCCTAGAAAAAGCGCATACCAATAATCCCGAACTTTGGAGTTTATTTCTTTAGGCCCCTAGTACCCCCACTAACCCTCTTTTTCACCATTTTTCCATTTAGACCATCACCCTATCATCTATCATTAAAACCCATTTCCCACCTATCTAAGCCCTAAAAAACCCAAAAACCTTAGATATCCCATTACCTAATTCCTAAACCCATTAGAACCTTAACCCCTCACTAATCACCTCTCCATCTATAAATAGAGAGCCACCTCCCCTTGTTTAAATTTCTCTCATTTGCCTAGATTTGAACTTTTTTTCCAAGCTTCAAAAGTCCTAGCTCATCTCATACCACAATTTCCATCATCATGCTCAAACTCATATCCTTCCAAACCTTAGAAGTTAGAACCCTTCTCTAACCCATAGTGCTATCGGAAGCTCATCGGCATTGCTCTCACACAAGGATCCAACCATTGGTGCTACAAGGGCCCGAGAGCTCCGGCTCTTCCCTCTTTTCCTCTACCTTCTTTGCTTTTCCTCTATCCAAGGATTCAAGCCGTTACGTCGTCGAAATTTCAATATTGACAGAGAGCTTGATAGGAACGTAGTGCCTTCGGGTAAGAGGAAGTGCCGCTCACTTTTTCTCTCTTTATATATATTATATACATCGAAACATAGACTTGGCCATAGTAGAGACTATTTACAAGCGGGTCGATCGAGTGCCTAACACCTTCCCGATTGATAATCAAAGCCCCTACTCAAGAGCCTTTGGCGTTAACCTATAAATCAGAGTCATATTTTACACTTTGGTGTTTATATATCAATTTTGAGGTATCTCGGGACACCAAAAGCTCCGGGTGCGATTCCATTTTTTTCTAAGAGAGCGCATCGTTGCGACGGACTCCCGAGAGCCCACGGTTGCACAAAGAAGTCCATTATTTCTACTTAATCTCGACCGGTCGAGTTCAGTTTCTACAAATTCAAATTAGATTTCTAAAGCTTCAATGGACTTGACTGGTCGAAACTTGCAGTTTCTTTTCATTTGCTTCTTTCTTCTTTTCTTCTCTGCTACACTATTTCAATTGGTCCAAATTAGATCTCGACCTAGTCGGAATAGACTATTTTGGGGTTCCATTCCTTAGTTTTAACTCTATTCTCTATCGTGGCTTTGTGTCTTCTTCTACTTTGCTCTTTTAACTACTTTTGCGTACTTTTGGCCTTCAAACCTACTGTGACACATCTCATACTAAAGGCAAAAATTATCACTTAATTGGAGGTTAGCAAGGCCAAGATTTGAGCATAAAATATGTTGTTTTGAAGGTTAAGACAGAACGAACATGATTCTTACTGCTTTTTAAGTTTATTTTGGCAAAGATTAACACTTTGACTCTATTCAGCTATATATTTTAAATATCTGCACATTGCATCTTATTAGTAGCAAACTAAGGTCTAGCATCACTAAGTTAAGGGTGATAAAATGGTAAATTATGTTACCGCTCACACCCCCAAACTTAAGTTTTGCCAGTCCCTAGCAAACAAGGAAGGATAAACTAATTTAAAATTTTTAATGCTACTTTCGTAAGGAACACGATTGCATTTAGTAGATGCAACAAGCCTTTAAACCCCTAGGTGATCCCTAGTGCAGGAGTTATAGTCTCTTGAAGGTTTTCAGTGAAGTTATCTACAAACTTCAAAAAATATATATATTTTTTTTCAAAATTTTTTGAAAAAAGTTGACAAAAAATTTAAAATTCTAGCCTACTATTGGTACACTAATCAGTCAATCATCACATGGTTATAGTAATTTTCAAAAATATGATTCCATCAACCATAACTTCCCATCTTAGAAATTATCCTTGATCGGATACTCAACAATTTCTATTCATATTAAGTGTGGAGTGTGTGCGTACCAATGAAAGAATCTATTCATTATAAATTTTTCTAAACTGCAGACTTAGAAAATATTTTCATCGAAATTATCACTGTTGGCATACTCTCAAAAAGATATCAAAATTATTTGGTTCTCACAATATGATATATATGATGAATAATTCAAAGGATAATTAACAAGAAGATAAATTTTATGGAAAAAGATAATCAATTCTATTTCTTATGTCTCCTGTTTCTCCATAGTAATTATTATACGCATATCTTCTAGGCTCATACTTTTGTAAATCATAAATCATAAAGGTATTTATTTGGCTTGTAATGGGGCTTTGGGTTAAAAGGTTCCAAAGAACGGTAGAAAGGATTCAAAAGTCTTGAGAATTCAGCTCTTCTCTCCACTATTCTTATTCTTTTTTCTTTTTTTTCTTCTTCAGTAAGTATCCAAAAGGTTGGATAGCTTCTTCCCTTGACATTTTTTTTCAGTAAATCCCTTTTCTTGATTCTCTTCCTATTTCAGATATCCTCTTGAAAATCCTTTCAGTTTGGAAGCTTTTTGCTTCTCCTCTCTTTTTTTTTTTTTTTTTTTTTCAATCTCATATTTTTTTATTCTTTAGAAATTTTCTTACTCAGACGTACCCTTTTTAGCACCCCCCTTATTTGTTCTTGCATACCTATTCTTCCCATTGTTCTAAATTCTCAGAATTACAAGGATAAAAGATCAAGAGCTTTGGGTAGTTGTAGACACCCAAATTTGGCCCAAGGCTCGATCAACACATACTTCGAGAAAGGCATACTCCCGAACTTCCACAAGCACCTCCTGAACCCTTAGAGCTTAACCCAAAACCTTAAAACCCCTCCCAAACCCTTAGAGCTTAATCCGAAACCTTAAAACCCTTCCCGAACCCTTAGAAGGTCGAACTAGATCCATAGGACCCATAATTGAACCCCATGAACCCTTAGTAGACCAGCCCCAGGCCCAATATCTGAAGCTATTAACAAAATTGGGCCTTCCATATATTTTATATACGCAAGGAATATTTTTTCAGAAATTGGCCTTGCGTATATTTTATATACGCAAGGCATGTTTCTGTTCCTAGGTTTTAGCTTTAATTACAGGCTCTGAACTTCTCATTTCCTGAGAGACACTGTTCCTAAGCCTAGCATATACTTTATATACGCAAGGGTTAGGATTAGTGTTTTTTCAAAAAATGTCTGAAAATCATCCCTGGGGTTTGACTTTTTGATCACCACAAAGTTTGGGTTAGTTTCTTTAGGACTATTGCACCCCTCCTAGACTTAAGCTTTACCCTTTTGCCCTTTTGAACCCCACCCTACAATCTACCATTAAAACCCATTTCCCACTTATCTAAACTCCCAAAAACCTTATATTAGAGATTACCTAATCGCTAAACCCATTAGCCTTTAAGCACCCCTCTAATATACTCCAACTCTATAAATAGAGAGTCACCCCCCTCCCCTTGATTAGGACCTTGAAAAAATATCCAAAGAGAGAAAGAGCTTTAGTGATTTCTCTCCTCCTTTTCAAGCATTTATCCTTTCAAATTTCATAACCTAGGTTTACCTTTTAGATCCCATCTTCCATAACCAATCACTTAGGTTTAGCAAGAACTAGGCCTTACCTACCTCTCCTACCTTCTAGCTCTCAAGCCTTAGAAGCCAATACTCATTCCTCAAACCTGTTTGCTATCAGAAGCTCATCTGAAGTACAACCACGCGAAGGTCCACAACAATGTTACTAGGGCCCGAGAGCTCCGACACTTCCTTCTATTCCTCTACCTTTTTTTGCTTTCCTTCTATCCTAAAATTTGAGCCGTTACGTCATCGAAATTTCGGTGATTGCCGGGGGCTCAAATAGGATCATAGTGCCTTCGAGCAAGGAGGAGTGTCATTCATTTTATTTCTTTTTTTATATTTTTGGCCATAGGTAGAGACCGCTTACGAGCGGGTTGATCGAGTACCGAACTCCTTCCCGATTGATAACCAAATCCCCTACCAAAGAGCCTTTGGCAAAGACTGGCAAATCAGAGTTAAATTTTTGCACCTTGGTGCTCATATATCGATTTTGAGGTATTCCGGGTCACCAAAAGCTCATATATATTGGTGCGCGCTTTTTCTAGGTTCCTCTCGGTTCCCATTGAATCAATGGCTCCAATTCTGTCTAAGTGGACTCTAGCGATGCGGCGTTTGGAATGTTAGAAATAAAGGATTTTCTAGGAAGGTTCCTAGTTTATTGTGATCGCCAGCTGCAGATATTTAACGATGCTGCAACACGTCACTGATCACGCTTTGGAGCGGGTGTGGGTTACTTCTTTACTGAATCGTCTGCCTGCCAACGTCAGCAGCTATGTCTTTTCTTATGATTTAGATAGTTTAGTTTTTCTTCCCTTTCCATTATTATTATAGTTCTGATCAGTTTAGACTTCCCAATTCTGTTGTGAGTTTAGTTTTATGAGAATTTATTATAGTTTATTTAATCTAGGATTATAATTCTATCAAGAGTCTAATTAATTTTAGTTTCCTAGCACTACTAGAATTCTAATTAATATAGTGTCCTAATACTACTAAATGTCCAATTAGCATCAGTCTCCTAATTGTACTAGGAATGCAGGTGTATTAATTTTAATGGAACTTTAATTAAACTAAGCATGTTAGTTATACTGAAATTCTAAGTAAAGCACGTATACTAGTTGTACCAGAATTCTAATTGAAATAGAGAACTAGTTTTTTACTAAAACTCTAATTTAAGTAATGAATTAATTTTATTTAAATTCTAATTAAAGCAAATAAACTAATTTTGCTAAAATTTTTATTAAAGCAATGAATTAACTATACTAAATTCTAATTAAAAATAAAGGAACTGATTTGACAAGAATTATGGTCAGAGCAATGAATTAATTATACTATGATTCTAATCGAAATAAAAGGACTGATTACTAATACTGAGATCTAATAAAGCGAGGAATTAACTATGTTAGAATTATATAATTAAAATTATGGAACTAATTTTATTAGAGTTCTAATCGAAGCAATTATTTAATTGAAATAAAGCATGCAAATTGACTATACTAAAATTCTAAGAAGAAATTATGGAACTGATATTATAATCCTAATTAAAGCAACTAAGTAATTCTAAAAAAAGGAGTTTTGGGCCCGCTATGCTAAGGAGGATTGGCCTCATTCCCGAGTATTCTCCGTAAGCTCCCTTGGGCAAATCGGGTGGGTGAGATTAAAGATAAATTGGATTTGTGATGATAAAATAATATTTTTGAATTTTTCATAGTCGATTTCGGGTAATAATTATGAATTAAATTGAGAAACTTGAATTATAGAAACTAAAATTAATATTTAAGATTTTTGGAGGTAATAAAATAAGGAACTAAAATTTAAATTTAAATTTCTAGGACTGAATTCGGGTCCGAAATCAGAAAATCAGACCGTATGATTAAAGATTGGTTCTAGAGTCTAAGACCTAGAACCAAAGATTAATGATAGGACTGGAGATTAAGATTTTAGAATGGAATTAAAGCCTAGGGTCAGTAAATTAGATCGTCAAATTAAGGATTGGTTCTAAATTCAGAAAACTAGAACCAGAGATAAAAATCACAGTCTAAAAAAAAGGGTGATACGGTCTCAGACTAAAAATTAAAACCTATAATTAAAACTAAGAGAAATATTCTAAGTTTAAAACTAAGATTTTTACCTAGGACTGGGGCTGCGGAGAGAAATCTCGAAGATTCAAAGCTTGAATCTCGAAATCTGGACTAGGTTGCTCTATATGTTCATTCTTGGAGTTCTCTGGTTTCGGAATCCCAAAAAAATATCCATTCTCTCTCAAAAATTGCCAGCCTCTCTCGGGGCGAATTAGAAAAAAATCTTTTATAGGTTTTTCTTCAATTAAGCACCCTACTTCAGGCGTTTAATCAAATTGTGCTCCAGTCTCCCGGTGCTTAATCGCTTTGAGTCGGTCACCGACTCAGTGAGCGACCGGCTGACTTGCTATTCACTAAAAAGTACCACTTTTCACCTCTTAACTTAGCCTTTGCTGGACCTTGAAGCTGACTAATAACTCCTTTTTAGCTTGTTTTATAGTTAGGAATAACTTGTGCAGCTTAACACAAAGTCTATGCTTTTGGTGCCAAGAAGAGAGAATTCATGTAAAAAATGACAACTGAACTAGAAAGTGATAGAACACCATGGTGACTATTTTACATGTCACAATGGGCAAAGATAGTCTAGCTGATGAACTAAGTGTAGATGAGAGTGGAGGAAGCTGTAATAAAAACATGTACATAGCAGCAGAGGAGCCAATGACCTATCTCGCATAGCTTAAGTGCTGCCTCGCACTATTCAATTCACTGGCAAAGCTCCCTCACACAGCTAAGACATGCAGCATATTAGAGCTCGCAAAGAAGTTGCACAGCTCATTGAAGAGGTTATCACACAACAGTCTCTCGCGCAGCAGTCGCGCACTTCAACTGCAAGTAACATGTGAAGCACCTCGCGGAGCTCTCACGCACTAAGCCTCTAAAAATACAGCTCGCGAAGTTCTCACAAGGATCAAGCCTTGATGCAGCCGTGCACACTACCTCGCGAGACCAATTGGCACGAACAACAGTAAAGATCTCGCAAAGTTCTCGCGTGGCTCTAGAAGAGAAAGACGCCTAGAAGTCCTCTCGCGTAGCTCTCGCACACCTAGAAGCTGAACCCTGAACCGAGCGAGATGTAAAGGCATCTGCGTGAGTACCTCGCGAAAGAAAATGTCTGAAGCTCTATCACACGAGTGCATTCAAAGCTAAAGCAGTTGCACAATCATCCAAATTCCTATTGCGCGTGACAGCAATATTCAAAGCCAAACTCTACCCTGCGAACACTCTATAGCTGCACGACAGAAGTGATATGCAGGAGCTAGCCTTGCGAAGCTCGAGCCCTCCACTTCTCAATCTTAACTTGAAGACCTTTTGGGGATTTCCCTAGGTCTAGGGCACACATCTTGAGGCATGAATTCTGATGCACGCATCCTAAGACATCCAAGGGTTATAATAGTGCCACATCTGCTTGAAAAATTAGGGTTTACTCTTCTCTCAACCACAGCATTCGGACTAAGTATATAAGTTGTGCTTGTAACTTAGAAATTATCAATCACTCTTTTCTTCAACCATTGTTGGCTAAAAGCTTAAGCAAATTAGGGTTAGGGTTAGGGTTTGATCACCTCTTTTTTCACTTTTTCTTCTCTCTTAGCCTAGCACTTGCTGGCTAAATCTTTGGTAAGAATTTGGGTGTAGTTTCATTTAAGTTTTGTAATAGGTCATTTAAACATTGGTATTTTTTGAAGAGCTGTTGTGCACAAGGCTACTGTCTTGAGAGATTTCATTGTTGGTAACATCAGATCAATGGAATTTGTGCTTTTAATGCTTACATAATATATTATTTTTCTATTTGCCCGTAGTTATGTTCAGGCAATAGCATGCCTTTAGGATTTGAGCTTTAGGATTTGAGCTTATTGAAAGGCCCATGGAAGCTTGAGCTTGTAGCCCTGGGACCATGGTAGCAGCAGCAGTTTATATATTCTACCTCATCATTTGTGGGTAAGGGAGGCTCTGTGGATAGCCTATGACCATTAGAGTGGACAGACTATAGCCTAGGGTAATCTTGGTCACAGATCTGAATTGGATTCTTTTTCTCTGCACTTGAGCTTATAGCCTGGTGAGAGATTGTGCAGAAACAGGCTCCCCTCTGTTTCACTTGAACGCTATCAAATGTTAGATCTGGCTTCTCTGTAGTGATTGAAGTTATGAGGACATTTTATTACAAGCTATTTTTAAGCAATAAATTATTAATTTAAAGTTTATTTAAATCTATAGATCTTTTGGTTCCATTAAATTCTCGATCGGATTTGTGTTTTTGGGAATTGCCCATTCACTTAACCTTTAGATCTTTTGATTGTCATTTGATCTTCCTAGGTTTAATACCCCTATGAATGTCTGCCAGATCTGTATGCAGGTATAGGGAGCTTATAGCTTGGCAAATATAGTGTCTGCAATGGTATTCATGGACTGATTAGATTCATTGGATTGGTTGAGATCAGCCCACTCCTTTGGATTAGGTTAGATTTTCTGGCTTAATCAATGGGATTTGACAGACTCTATTGGATAGACTGTGGTCATTTGAGTAGACAGACTATAGCCTTAAGAGTGCCCCAAATGGCATAGGTTAAGTTGGATTCTTCTACCTTGTTGAGGTTATTGATAGCACTTCAGTAAGGATTTGCTACAAAGAGAGCCCTAAATCTAATTTACATAACTGAATAAACTTTTGCTTAAACTGTTCTCATCCTTTTATCTTTATTTTTACACACCATCATCACTCTCTTCATAACCCTTTCTTAGGATAAGACTTTACTTTATTTCTTTTATTTTTTTAGTAGGTAATTTAGTATAGTTGTGACACCCAACTCCCTTTCTTTAGAATTGTCAGATCTGTAGCCAGATCTGGAGGCCTACTATTATAGCCCATTTTAGGTTCTAGATCAATTTCTCAGTGGGACAAACTCTTACTTATCAAAACCTTCTACAATAGCCCTGTATCTTACAGGCTTAGGATTATTTTAGTTGTGTTTTTTCCATCTTTTATTTTATTTTCCTTTGATTTTTAATTTGTTCTCACCACACAATAAAAATACAGCACGCTGAAATAATCGACCAACAAGTTTTTGGCGTCGCTGTCGGGGACATTGATCTTTTTAGTAGAACTGAGTTGTTTTATATTTCAATTTTAGAAAATTCTTTATAGCTGTGCTATAGTAGAATAAAAGTACTACTGATTTTTTTTTATTTTGCAGAATTGGACAACAACAGAAGGGAAAAGCTAGAGTTGCAGCTGAAGTCTAGCTAGCTCTGTTTGCACTTCTTTTACCCAGAAACTTAGTCCCTTGATGTTGAATTCACTGTAATTTATTTAGTATAAATTTGTTTAATTGCTATTTTAGTTTAGAAATTTTTTGTGTGCTGTGAGCATTTTCCTGACTTGCTTAATCTTTGTGTGTATGCTTCGAAGAAGGTCTCTGAACCCTGAGTTGGAACCTTCAAATCCTGAAGTTGAAAAAGTCCTTAGACCAAGACACACCACACAAGGCCCTACTGTTGAAAGTGAGCTAGCTAACATGGCTGAGAGGCAAAGAACCCTAAAGGAGTACAATGCACCTGGGGATTATACTTCTCCCTTCTGCATATAATTCCCTTCAGTGGAAGGAAACTATGAAATCAAGTCCTCCACCATCAATATACTGCCATCTTTTCATGGGCTTAGTAAGGAAGATCCTCACAAGCACATTGACCAAGTTTTAGCACTTTGCACTACCTTCAATATTGCTGGCTTGAGACCTGAAGCCACTAAACTGAGGCTTTTTCCTTTTTCCCTAAAGAACAAAGCCAGCACATGGCTCTCCAAGTTCCCAGCCAATAGAATATATACATGGAGTGACCTCTAAAACCAATTTTTGGCTAAATTCTTTCCCATAAACAAGACCAGCCATATGAGGGCAAGTATTTTGTCATTTACTCAGTCCTCAACTAAGGATTTTTATGAAGCATGGGAGAGATTTCAGGAGATGTTAAAACAATACCCCCACCACCAAATTCTAATGTGGTAACTAGTACAAGTATTCTACCAAGGAATTAATCCCAAGAGTAGGGATATGGTGGATGCCTCATGTGGTGGTAGTTACCTCCACAAGATAGATGATGAGGCATGGGAGCTATTTAACATTATAGGGGAAAATTCCATATGGCAGGAGTCACTGTCTCGCAATGACAGTCAAACCCCAGCTAAGTTGGTGAAAGAGTCCACCCCTAGAGGTGGAATATATGAAGTTAAGGTGCAAAGTGAGTTGGAGAGGAAGGTGGACAACCTAAGCTTGAAGTTTGATAAATTGATGAATGTGATGCAACCTAGAATGATTGCACAAGGGGAGGAGGCATGTTTGATATGCCAATCCCCCATACATTTACTTCAGGATTGTCCATCAGCCAACCAATTCCCTAATTTTATTATGGAGCAAGCCAATCTTGCCCAAGCATTTTGGCAGCAACCTGTTGGGTACTCATGGAGGAACCACCCAAATTGAGGTGGAGGCAAGATAATTACCCTCAACCCCACCAACAGTAGTTGGTAGCTCCATACAGACCTCAGCACAAGTTTAACCAAGGATACCCACCTAGACAGAATTTTCAGTTGCCTGCCCCACAACCCTACCAGTTGGCCTTGCCCCCACTACAGCCCAGATCCTCTTCTTTTGAAGATCAAATGCTGGCATCCATATAGAATTTGAGGAGCTTAGTCCAAACTGTGGACTCTCATAGGCAAAGTATTAAGAAAATAGAAGACCAGCTGGGTCAAATCTGTAATGCTTTAAACAAAAGAGAGGATTGTAGACTGCCTAGTCAACCCTTAGCCAACCCCAAAAGGCAGTACATGATTGGTGAAGCATCCTCTACCCATCTGGATGATAATTTAGTAGGACAAGGCAACTGAGGAGGTCATGAAAAGTGAAGGTGGGTGATAAAGAACCAAAGAATGTGTGTACCTGTAGACACCCAAATTTGGCCCAAGGCCTGATCGAAACACATTTCGAGAGAGGCACATTTTCGAACTTTTGATGGCATGTATGAAACCCTTAGGAATCACCCCAAATCCTTAGGAATCACCTTAAATCCCTTAGGAACCTACCCTGAACCGTTATAAACCAATCCCGACCCTTAGAACCCATTTCAAACCCTAAATCTAACCTTCCCGAGTAATGGATGAAGAGTAGTGCACCAGGACTAGCTGAGGTCTTCTACAGATATCAAATCATATATATTGGAAAGAGGACTTCTCTAGCTTTTCAACGAGCTAAGTATCGCCTCAATTGGAGTTGCATGTAAAAAGAAACAGGATTTCAAAAATCGGGCAGAAATTCAATTTTTTTGCTTGGCGTAACTAATAGTTGCGCCAGTTTTAAAGTGGACCCCACCCCTCGCGAAGCCAACATCCAGGCTACTGTACAGAGCTATTTTACTGTACATTTTCCTGGCGCAACTAATAGTTGCACCAGGCATATGAACAGTGACCTCTGGTTTTTGCCTCGAAAATTGAGATTGCCGTTTGACTTGTTGACCACCTTGATCTTTGGGGTATGTTTTGCTAGTTCTGTTGTACCCTTTTAGTACCTATTTGTAACCCTTAAGTGATTTGAAACACTAACCTATCATCCACCATTAGAACTACCTTCACACCTTTTCAAGCTCTTAAAATCCTAAGAAACCTTAGATTAGAGATTACCTAATTGCTAAAGCCAATTAGCATCTAAGTAGCCTCCTAATCCATCAATTTCCTATAAATAGATCTCCCCTACCCTTGGATTAAATGTAATAGCCCAAAAAATCATGCCAAACTGTGACCTCGAGATCCGTGCCCGATCGGTCATAGGTTTGACCAAATAGAAGTCCAATAGTTAGTAAGGGGTGTGATGAACGGATGAGATGTGATGGGTTGAATGTCTATGTGGTGAGTGTTGTAAATCTAAGGTCACATACACCTATCGAGGTGCATGTGCTCAACACACAAGCTTAGGGGGGAGATAAAAGGGTTTAATAACCCTAAAATCAATAGTTTGGTTGTTGAGAGAGAAGTAAAGAAGAGAGAGAGAGGAGTAAAGAGGGTGATTAAGCGAGGAGTTATTGTGGGTGATCGGAAGGGGGATTCAAGTATTAAAGAGGCCGATTTTACGCAAAGAATCCGTTCAAGCCAAAGCTGGAACCCTAGCCTTCCAACCACTTGATTTGAAATCAATTTGAGATGGATTAAAGGTAAATTTTTGTGAATAAAATGCATAGATTGTAGAGGTTAATTGTAGTTGAAAAATGGTTTAGATAGTAGGATAATGGTTTAGAAAAATAGAGGAAAAAGAGTGGAAAAAGGTTGGGAAGAACAACTCGAAAGGGGCTGAATCTGGCAATTTCGATTAATCAAAATTGGGTTTCGATTAATCGAAATTGGCCAAGAAGTTGAAAAGTCAGAGGACCCCGATCTCGATTAATCGAATTGAATTTCGATTAAACAACTTTGGATTTTGATTAATCGATTTGAGTATCGATTAATCGACTGGGAACCTCCAGTGGACCCCAGGGGCTGGAGGAAATGACTTGGGGAAAATTGACTAATCGAAATGGGATTTCGATTAATCGATTTCAAATTTCGATTAATCGATTTGGGATCGATTAATCGATTTTGGGAACTCGATTACTCGATTTGAGAATCGACTTAGCTGAACAAAGAAGTTCGATTAATAGAATTAGGATTCGATTAATCGAATGAAAATCTTGATTAATCGATTTGAGAATCGATTAATCGATATTGACTTTCGATTAATCGATTTTGGAAATCGATTAATCGAATGGGATTCGATTAATCGATTTTGGAGTTCGATTAATCGACTGGGCTAAATTTTGTTGACTTTTGAGTTTGACTTTAAGCTTCATGGAGGGTCTTGGACATCCTTTATTGCATCCTTAGTGATGTGTTTCACATGTTATGTGGTAACATAGGTGGTACGTGTGAGCTAGTGCACAAGGAGCCACGTGGGACCTTGATGCATTGATCAAATGAAGACTTGAGGTAGGGAACACCTTGAACATGTACTTTATTTTATCAGAGCATGTATGTAGTGATATAGAATTCAAATTCAAAATGTTTTATTGCTTAAGAATTGTGAAAAGTGTGTGTGTGTGACATCCATAAGAGTAATTATAATGAGCCATCCCCAGGGGATGAAGAAGTAAAGAGATAAGAGCATCAGGTGTGATGCAAGTGAAAGGGATACATCCCAGGGATGTATCCAAGATTGAATCATGTTTGATAAGGCCTAACTGATATAAGATAGCACACTTACACGGTGAATAACTATATGTAAGGCACCGATATTTTTATTATTTGAGGTGTGATAGGGTACCCCACCGACGTGGCGGGATATCCACGACTGACACGGCAGGATATCCGTGATCGATACGGCGGCGAAATCGTAAGTCAGTGCGGAGGCTTATCCGCACATAGTAAGCACACCCCAGGGGTGTTGATTTGAGACAAGTGAAACCCCGCCACCAATCCCCAAGGGAAAGGGGCTTGGGTACTAATTGTATTCCCAGGGAATACGTTAAAAGTGTCTATATAGATGACGATGAAGGGTATCTCATCGGGGCTCGATGCTATATTGCTCGGGGATTACTTAAGTTGAAAGTTTAAGTTTTGCTTTAGGCCTTTTCAGCATTATTCATGAGTAAATAAAAGATACGAGTAAACTACCAGTAAAATGTAATACTTTTTAACTGTTTCATCGAATTGCATAGACATATCATGCATGGCATATCATGGAATATATGTGAGTAATAATTTATATGTTCAAGCGTGTTTTGTTCTATTGAGCTAGGAAGTAGCTCACCCTATAGACTATACGCAGAGTCCACTACTAGCGCCGAGGCTTCATGAGACGCTGACCCTGGTGAGTCGGACCTTGCGGCCGGCGACGAGTTGGAGCCACCTC
Organism: Chloranthus sessilifolius; assembly: GCA_021018995.1. Taxonomy (NCBI): domain Eukaryota; kingdom Viridiplantae; phylum Streptophyta; class Magnoliopsida; order Chloranthales; family Chloranthaceae; genus Chloranthus; species Chloranthus sessilifolius. The sequence goes on along the minus strand of CM037584.1, from coordinate 91,374,263 downwards.
CTGAGGACTTCTTCTAGAGGACTCCGTTGTGCCGCTTTGAGGGCTTTTGAGAGAGATTTGTACGGCTTGGTATGTCAAGCCTTGTTTTGGTTAAATCATGTGTATATTGAGTTTGAGATTATTCTTTTGGGGCGAACCATCCGTGATGATTGCTATCATCGATGGTTCGGATTGGTTCTCCATTCATGCAGAGGCATGAGGGTAGAACTGTCTTTTGGAGAATTGCTTTAATATAGATTTAAATTCTGCAGTTTCATTTATTATTTCATTTATGCTTGATATGCCAATGTTTCGTGCTAAGCTAAGGGGCACGGTCAAGATGATCGTGCTGATGGCACGGGTTTTGGAGTGCCAAAATCCGGCATCCTGATTGGTACCAAAGCTTTTTCTTTTAGCAATTCTGACAATCGTCCTTTTTGGTCAGAACACAGGGCCTTCTGCTAACGAAACTTTAGTTTCAAATGCAGCCCTAAATCTCATCTAGAGGCAGAGGCCGACCAAGGGGAGGCCAACAGAGGAGTCTACGTAGTGGAGATGATTACATCTCTCCTACTAATAGAGTGCCTTTAGGAGGTACTGAGGCCTCAGGGGGCAGTAGTAGTAGACAGCGTGATGAAGAGGATCGAGATCATCAGGATCAAGATCTAAGAGAGCAAGAGAGAGTGAGAGAAAGACAAGAAGATAGAGAGGAGCGACAAAGGATGATGCACACTATGGAGACTATGGGCATGGCACAACAAGGCATCCTTTGCAGCTCATCCAAGAGAACGACCACCTACACCACTGTGAGACTCAGCTGCCTGTGCCCTCATCTTTTATAGAGTTTAGGAGGATGAGACCTCCTTCATTTTCTGGGCAGGCAGACACAATGGCCGCTGAGAACTGGCTTATGGAGATGGAGAAAGTCTTTAGCGTGCTGACATGCATGGAAGATGAGAGTGTGAGATGGGTAGCTTATATGTTTGATGGGGAGGCTGGGCCTTGGTGGAAGTCCGTGATACGGACTCGGGCTCAGGAGACCCCAGAGTTGCCTTGGACTTGGGAGGAGTTTGTTGAGGAGTTCAATAAACAATATTTTTCGGAAGTGGTGAGGAACCAGCTCGAGATACAATTTCTATAGTTAGTGCAAGGGAGAATGACAGTGAGAGAATATGGGGTGGAGTTTCTACGACTTGCCCGTTTTGCTCCGGATTACGTCGCTACCGAAGTGATGAAATCCAAGAGGTTTCAGCAAGGTTTGAAGCCTGAGGTTAGGGGAGGCGTAGCTCCATTTCAATTGAGGACCTATGAAGAGGTCATGAGTAAAGCACTAGTGGTTGAAGAGGAGAATACAAATAGATATCGACAGAGAGAGCAGCAGAGAGGAGGAAATGAACAAGGTAGAACGGGGAACTACGAACCGGTGAACAAAAAGCCGAGGTTCATGGCCCAAAATCAGAGACCACAGTTTTAGGGAGGTTTCAGAAGGCCGGCGCAGTAACAACACCAACAGAGGTTTCCATTACTTACGTCGGGGAGACCTTTACGCTATGAGAGCCCTGCCATGTCTACTGGTGCCACTATCACACAGGGTTCTCGTACTGTTTCTTCTGCACCTTGGGAGACTTGTGCAAAGTGTGGCAAGCCTCATAGGACAGTGGATTGTAGATTGGGAACTAGGGGTTGTTTCCGATGTGGCAAGGTGGGCCACCTGATCAAGGATTGCCCCGAGACGGATAAAAGAAAGACGGTTTCAGTTGCAGCACCACGACCCATTCAAGCAAGGAAGCCGATCGTTCAGGGGAGAGCCTATGCAGTCACTGCTCAGGAAGCAGGGAACGTGCATGACGTCATCCAAGGTGAGACTCATTAAAATTAAAGAAAATTTTCATTTCATTAAAATTTTAGATAGAGAAGGTGTATGCATTAGGAATTGTATAGATTCTTTTTTTTCAATGCTAAATCTATATGTGAATTAAGGGTGTAAATTGATGTGTAAATTATTGTATGTATGTATGTATACTATAGGTACTTTAACTATATATGAAAAAGGATGCTTCGTTGGATATGACGCTCGAGTGTTGATAGACCTAGGGTCTAGCCACTCATTCGTCACTCCACGTTTCGCCAAGAAGATGAAGATTGTTCCAGAGGCGTTGGATTTCGTCCTATCTGTGTCTATTCCGACTGGAGAGTTAGTAGACACGGAGTTAGCTTGCAAATCCATCATTGTAGCAGTTCGAGACTTAGAGGTGCATGAATTGGAAGCAAAGTTGATACTGTTAGACATGCAGGGGTTTGATGTGATCCTTGGCATGGACTGGTTGGCGCAGCATTGTGCAACCGTCGATTGCAAGGACAAGGTAGTCATTTTCAGACCCAACACAAGAAGATCATTTCGGTTTCAAGGAGTGAGGTCGTCATCTGTGCCACTGATCTCAGCAGTAAAGGCCGAGAAAATGATCAGAAAGGGCTGCAGTGGATACTTGGCTTTCTTAAAGGAGGACAAGGAAGGAAAGAATATCATTTCTGAAATAGCAGTTGTGCGAGACTTCGCCGACGTGTTTCCAGAGGAATTGCCTGGATTACCTCCAGAAAGAGAAGTAGAATTCGCCATTGACTTAGCACCAGGAACGGAGCCTATTTCGAAAGCGCCTTATAGAATGGCTCCTGCTGAGTTAAAGGAGTTGAAGGAACAACTGCAAGAGCTTATGGACAAGGGGTTTGTTAGACCGAGCGTGTCTCCATGGGGAGCACCGGTCTTGTTTGTCAAGAAGAAGGATGGGTCAATGCGACTATGCATTGACTATCGACAATTGAACAAACTCACTGTGAAGAACCGTTACCCTTTGCCTAGAATTGACGATTTATTCGACCAATTGCAAGGAGCAAGGTATTTTTCCAAGATCGACCTGAGATCTGGGTATCATCAGTTGCAAGTCAAGGCTGAGGACATTCAGAAGACAGCTTTCCGGACACGGTATGGACACTATGAATTCCTTGTGATGCCATTTGGATTGACGAATGCTCCGGCGTCGTTTATGGATCTGATGAACCGAGTGTTTAAACCACACTTGGACTCCTGCGTCGTAGTGTTTGTTGATGATATACTGATATACTCCAAATCCAAGACGGAACACGAAGAACACTTGAGGATTGCTCTACAGACGCTGCGTGAACACCAATTGTACGCCAAACTCAGCAAGTGTGAGTTTTGGTTGGAAGAGGTTAGCTTTTTGGGACATGTTGTCTCAAAACATGGTGTCACCAGAGATCCAAAAAGATAGAAGCGGTTAAATGGGAGCAACCAAAGACAGTGACCGATGTCCGAAGTTTTCTGGGCTTAGCAGGCTATTATCGACGTTTCGTCGAGGGGTTTTCAAAGATATCGGGACCTCTCACAAAGCTGACACAAAAAGATTCAAGGTTTGAGTGGAGTGAGGCATGCGAGAAGAGTTTTCAAGAACTCAAAACGAGACTCACTTCGGCTCCAGTGCTAGCGATTCCTTCAGGTAGTGGAGGATACGCCGTGTACAGCGACGCATCATACAATGGCCTTGGTTGTGTACTCAACCAAAACAAGAAGGTGATAGCTTACGGATCAAGACAGCTGAAAGAACACAAGAAAAATTACCCGACTCATGACTTGGAACTAGCAGCAGTCATTTTTGCGCTGAAGATTTAGAGACATTACTTGTATGGTGAGACTTTTGAAATTTTCACCGATCATAAGAGCCTCCGATATCTCTTTACACAGAAAGAGCTCAACATGAGACAGCGCAGGTGGATGGAATTCCTCAAGGATTATGATTGCTCCATACAATACCACCCTGGCAAGGCGAATGTAGTAGCCGACGCATTGAGTCGGAAAGGTTCAGCTCAGTTAGCTTATTTGATTTTGGGTATGCACCGATGGAAATTATTGGAAGACCTGGCATTCTACGATGCGAACATTGAGTCAAAAGCCACCGGATCCTTTTTGGCTAACATATCGGTAAAGCTAGTGATATTTGAACATATCCACGATCTACAGATGAAAGATCTGGCATTAACAAAGATTCATCAAGATGTGAGTGAAGGCATCAGGTCGGACTTCTCAGTTAAAGAAGATGGTTCTTTATTGTTTAAGGGCCGTCTATGCATTCCGACAATGCCGATCTAAGACGAACGATTCTTGATGAGGCCCATAAGTCAAATTATGCTATCCACCTGGTAGCACCAAAATGTATCAAGATTTGAAAAAGAACTACTGGTGGAGAGGACTGAAGCAAGACGTGGCGAATGCGTGTCACTTGTTTGACTTGTCAGCAAGTGAAGGTTGATCATAGACATCCTGCTGGACTATTGCAACCTTTACCAATCCCAGAATGGAAATGGGAATCAATCTCGATGGATTTCATTATTGGATTGCCCCGTACTGCCAAGAGACACAATGCCATTTGGGTCGTTGTGGACCGATTGACCAAATCAACGCACTTTTTGCCGTACAATACTACGTATACAGCAGGAAGACTTATACATGAAGGAGATTGTAAGATTACATGGGATTCCAAGCAGCATAGTTTCAGATCGTGATCCACTATATACATCCAAGTTTTGGAAGAAATTTCAAGAAGGAATGGGAACACGACTAGACTTTAGTTCAGCTTTCCATCCTCAAACTGATGGGCAGACAGAGCGAGTGAACCAAGTGATAGAAGACATGCTCAGAGCGTGCATGCTAGATATGCAAGGATACTGGGATGAGTATCTACCGTTGCTCGAATTCGCATACAACAACAGTTTCCAAACGAGCATTGGCATGGCACCGTATGAAGCTCTGTATGGACGACGATGCAAATCACCCCTCAATTGGGAGGAAACAGGTGAGAAATTTGTGTTAGGGCCAAAACTACTTGAAGACAACGCCACCGTCGTTCGAATAATCAGAGAAAGGCTGAAGTCAGCACAGAGTAGACAGAAAAGTTACGCCGACATGAAACGGACTAGTGTCAACTATAAAGTGGGTGAGCACGTGTTTGTGAAAGTGTCACCTATGAAAGGCGTAATGAGATTTGGCAAGAGAGGGAAGTTAAGCCCACGTTATGTTTGACCATTTGAAATTTTGGGTCGTGTAGGTGAAGTTGCATATCGCATTGGTTTACCACCGCTGTTTGATCGAGTACATAACGTTTTCCACATATCGATGCTCAGAAAGTATGTGAATTATCCGTCTCATGTATTAGGAAAGCAACCTATGGAGATGTGTGAGGACATGAGCACGATAGAGGAACCTATGGAAATCTTGGATCGAAAGGAACAAGTACTGCGCACTAAAGTGATTCCCTTAGTGCTTGTTCGGTGGAACAATCATCCAAAAGAAGAGGCTACTTGGGAACGAGAGGCCGATGTGAAAGAACAATATCCAGCCTTGTTTCCAACGACGTGAGAATTCAATGTAAACCACAAACATGTTTGTGGAATCTCCACAATACTTGTAATTCAATGGAAATTTTGATCAAAGTATGATTTAACGACCAGATTTTTATGCACATGACCAAGTGTATGTGTTTTTATGGAACTATGAACCACTTGATGACATAAACTACCAAAAGAAATTAAAGAACCAAGGAAATTGAAAATCTGCAGAAATTGGGCAAAACCGATTAATCGAATTTCAAATTGATTAATCGATTTGGAATTTCGATTAATCAATTTTGTTCGATTAGTCGACTGGCACCTGCCAGTGACTGGAAAATTGAATGAGAGTTAGAACAGACATAGAATGCAATTTCGATTGATCGAGTTATAATTTCGATTAATCGATTTTGGATCGATTAATCAATTTTGGAAATTCGATTAATCGATTTGGGATTTCGATTAATCGAACTGGAAGTTCGATTAATCGAATTACTAAAGGGATTGGAAGAAATATGAAGTCAGAGGAACGATTTCGATTAATCGAAGTGAAATTCGATTAATCGAAGTGGAATTCGATTAATCGAAGTAGAATTCGATTAATCGAATAACTTAAAGAATCATGAAAATTTTGGAAGTTACTGCATGATTTCGATTAATCGAAGTGAATTTCGATTAATCGAAATGGATTTCGATTAATCGACTGGCTCGCGCCAGTGAGCTCAAAACTTAAAATTTTAAGCAGATACGATTTCGATTAATCGAAATGGTTTCGATTAGTCGAATTTGATTTTCAATTAGTCAATTTGGGAAATCGATTAATCGATTTTACGCCGCTTAACTTAGTTTGAAATCTCGATTAATCGATTCTGGATTTTGAATCATCGAGCCGAGGTCTATATATTGAAAATTGGGGATTTTCTTTGCCATTCGACTCATTTGAGCTTGAAATTTTTGGGGCGCTTCAACTTCTCCTTCTTCTCCAACCAACCGAGTGGTCTAGGGTTTCGATTTTCCGTCGATTCGCATCCGCATTCGCCTTCGAAACCTAAGGTAAACCCTAGATTTCCACTTTTCCTTCAATTTGAGCTATAAGAACCCTAGATTCTTACTATTTCCCCACCATGCCACCCAAGACTAGGTTGTCTCCAAAGAAGGCGACTTCTAAGCTCCCGGTTCGACGTAAGAACGCCGCACCACCACCACCTACCCCATCGCCGGTGAGGACTCCGTCACCGTCGACATCGGAGACCACCTCCGGTTCGACGAGCGCGTCTACGCGCGAGTCTTCCCGCGAGTCCACACCAATGCCCCCACCACCCACAAATGTGGTGCAACCAAATGAATGGTGGGCAGCCAAGACCTTCGAGGTCGAAGACGTCATTGACCCAACCCTATTCACCAATCCCGATGTACCGAGCGAGACCCAATGGGCTCGAAACTACCTCAATAACGCCGGTCTCGGCAACCTTCTCAAACCAATCCGGGGTTCTTACTACCCTAGATTGGTGAGATTATTTTACCAAGGGCTTGTGGACGGCCCGACCGACGATGTGATCAAGACCACCATAGAGGGTCGAGACTACACGATCACACGTCGTCACATACATGAGGTACTAGAGTGTTACCTCGATTTCACACCCGACACCACCCTATTCCCACCCTTCGAGGAGGAACCTCGCTTTGAGGAGGTCATGACCCGCATGACCAATGGTAAAAAGGGGTCGGGCTCCTCCATAAAGAGGGTTGACCTTCCCCACTATATGTGGATGCTTGACTCGGTGGTCAAGTGTAATCTATACCCTATGCGCCACGACACCGAGCGCGTGGAAAAAGTGCAACAGGCACTTTACTCGGCCTTCTGTGGCCGGTGGTTTGATGCCACCATGCTCATCCTTGAGGGGATGAGGTATATTAAGGGCAAGCTAATGAAGGGCAACCTCCGGCCCAAGGAGAAGATGCCCTACGCTCGCCTCATATCGAGCATGTTGGAGTGCTACTCCAACGATCCATCCTACGCCGTCTCTCCTCATGAAGAGAGGGCTACGGACTGCGTGAAGACATTCTCCATGTCTTCATGGGCCCGTAGCTACAACTTGCTAAAGCGGACCCTACCGGCTCCGGGTCTCGCTCCAGTCGCCGCAGCAGCAGCAGTAGCACCACCCCACCCCCACCACCACAGCAGGACCCACCCGTGGGTGGGGCACACTGCAATGAGCCAGGTGGAGAGGGCTCTCACCTGCAGCCTCACCGACACCACCAGCCCACTCCGCGCCCGCGACACCCACCTCATCCTACCGCCGGCGCGCCGCTTCATCAGGGTCGACCATAGAGGAGGTGTTGGCCCGTATGGAGGCCAACAACGAAAGGATGAACCGGAGGATGGACTTCCTTCTATTCCACACCCTCCGTCACATCTACCCGACCGACTACCGCCGCTACCTCGCCCAGGAGGAGGAGTGGACAGCCGGACGCACAGCCTTCCACCGAGGACCCGTCTTCCATCCTACCACAGCCACTACCGACGCGGCTCCTTCCACATCCGCCACCACCGCATGACCCACTTGACCACGGCTCGGCGAGACCCACCAGCCCACAGCACCCGACCAGCCTGGCGAGGGGACTGCATGAGTCTTATCTTTATTTTATATCAGTCATGATTTTGTACATGTATCTTTTTGTATGCCAACTTATTGGCGCCTGGTAAAACTTTCAGATATTAATAGAAATCCAAATTTTTGTGTTAATTGTTTTATTTCGTCAAAAATTTGAATTCCATGCTTATAATTGTGAATACCTAAATACGTCTGAGTCAACTGGACCACCTCACCTGAGAGTGTGGGGGGGGGAGAGACCCAGACCGATGAACCTTGGGTTATTTTCGAGGACAAAAATTCCCAAGGTGGGGAGGATGTAATAGCCCGAAAAATCATGCCAAACAGTGACCTCAAGATCCGTGCCCGATCGGTCATAGGTTTGACCAAATATAAGTCCAATAGTTAGTAAGGGGTGTGATGAACGGATGAGATGTGATGGGTTGAATGTCTATGTGGTAAGTGTTGTAAATCTAAGGTCACATACACCTATCGAGGTGCATGTGCTCAACACACAAGCTCAGGGGGGAGATAAAAGGGTTTAATAACCCTAAAATCAATAGTTTGGTTGTTGAGAGAGAAGTAAAGAAGAGAGAGAGAGGAGTAAAGAGGGTGATTAAGCAAGGAGTTATTGTGGGTGATCGGAAGGGGGATTCAAGTATTAAAGAGGCCGATTCTGCGCAAAGAATCCGTTCAAGCCAAAGCTGGAACCCTAGCCTTCCAACCACTTGATTTGAAATCAATTTGAGATGGATTAAAGGTAAATTTTTGTGAATAAAATGCATAGATTGTAGAGGTTAATTGTAGTTGAAAAATGGTTTAGATAATAGGATAATGGTTTAGAAAATAGAGGAAAAAGAGTGGAAAAAGGTTGGGAAGAACAGCTCGAAAGGGGCTGAATCTGGCAATTTCGATTAATCGAAATTGGGTTTCGATTAATCAAAATTGGCCAAGAAGTTGAAAAGTCAGAGGACCCCGATCTCGATTAATCGAATTGAATTTCGATTAATCGACTTTGGATTTTGATTAATCGATTTGAGTATCGATTAATCGACTGGGAACCTCCAGTGGACCCCAGGGGCTGGAGGAAATGACTTGGGGAAAATCGACTAATCGAAATGGGATTTCGATTAATCGATTTCAAATTTCGATTAATCGATTTGGGATCGATTAATCAATTTTGGGAACTCGATTACTCGATTTGAGAATCGATTTAGCTGAACAGAGAAGTTCGATTAATCGAATTAGGATTCGATTAATCGAATGAAAATCTCGATTAATCGATTTGAGAATCGATTAATCGATATTGACTTTCGATTAATCGATTTTGGAAATCGATTAATCGAATGGGATTCGATTAATCGATTTTGGAGTTTGATTAATCGACTGGGCTAAATTTTGTTGACTTTTGAGTTTGACTTTAAGCTTCATGGAGGGTCTTGGACCTCCTTTATTGCATCCTTAGTGATGTGTTTCACATGTTATGTGGTACCATAGGTGGTACGTGTGAGCTAGTGTACAAGGAGCCACGTGGGATCTTGATGCATTGATCAAATGAAGACTTGAGGTAGGGAACACCTTGAACATGTACTTTATTTTATCAGAGCATGTATGTAGTGATATAGAATTCAAATTCAAAATGTTTTATTGCTTAAGAATTGTGAAAAGTGTGTGTGTGTGACATCCATAAGAGTAATTATAATGAGCCATCCCCAGGGGATGAAGAAGTAAAGAGATAAGAGCATCAGGTGTGATGCAAGTGAAAGGGATACATCCCAGGGATGTATCCAAGATTGAATCATGTTTGATAAGGCCTAACTGATATAAGATAGCACACTTACACGGTGAATAACTATATGTAAGGCACCGATATTTTTGTTATTTGAGGTGTGATAGGGTACCCCACCGACGTGGCGGGATATCCACGACTGACACGGCAGGATATCCGTGACCGATACGGCGGCGAAACCGTAAGCCGTCTGGGAGGCTTATCCGACATAGTAAGCACACCCGAGGGTGTTGATTTGAGACAAGTGAAACCCGCCACCAATCCCGAGGAAAGGGGCTTGGGTACTAATTGTATTCGGTGGAATACGTTAAAAGTGTCTATATAGATGACGATGAAGGGTATCTCATCGGGGCTCGATGCTATATTGCTCGGGGATTACTTAAGTTGAAAGTTTAAGTTTTGCTTTAGGCCTTTTCAGCATTATTCATGAGTAAATAAAAGATACGAGTAAACTACCAGTAAAATGTAATACTTTTTAACTGTTTCATCAGTAATTGCATAGACAAATCATGCATGGCATATCATGGAATATATGTGAGTAATAATTTATATGTTCAACTGTGTTTTGTTCCCTATTGAGCTAGGAAGTAGCTCACCCTATAGACTATACGTCGCAGGTCCACTACAAGCAGCGGCCGAGGCTTCATGAGACGCTGACCCTGGTGAGTCGGACCTTGCGGCCGGCGACGAGTTGGAGCCACCTCCTGAGGACTTCTTCTAGAGGACTCCGTTGTGCCGCTTTGAGGGCTTTTGAGAGAGATTTGTACGGCTTGGTATGTCAAGCCTTGTTTTGGTTAAATCATGTGTATATTGAGTTTGAGATTATTCTTTTGGGGCAAACCATCCGTGATGATTGCGATCATCGATGGTTCGGATTGGTTCTCCATTCATGCAGAGGCATGAGGGTAGAATTGTCTTTTGGAGAATTGCTTTAATATAGATTTAAATTTCGCAGTTTCATTTATTATTTCATTTATGCTTGATATGCTAATGTTCCGTGCTAAGCTAAGGGGCACGGTCAAGATGATCGTGCTGATGGCACGGGTTTTGGAGTGCCGAAATCCGGGCTGTCACATTAAAGGTTGAGAGTTTTTACCTAAGAGAGAAAGAGCTTAAAGTTAGAAGATCTTTCTCCCTTTGGTGCACACTTTCCATACAAATTCCAGAATCCATAAATCTTCCTTCAAGCCTTACATTTCATCAAAAGCCTTTAGGTTAAGTGTGTGCTATCCCTTAGCCTTCCTTCTCTACCTCTTGGCTACCAAGCCTTAGGAGTTAGAACCCCATTCTCTACCATTCAAGCCTTCAAAAGCTCATCAAAGCAAGCCATGCAAGGCTCTCCTACGGTGCTATAAGGGCCCAAGGGTTCCATCTCTCCCCTTCCTTCTCCTATCTTTTTTTAGCATTCCCCATCCTCTCATTTGTGCCGTTATGCCGCCAAATTTTCGGTAGGAACGGAGGGGCATAAATAGGATTTAAGGCCTATTTGGGCAAGAGGAAGCCATTTTCTTTTCTTTTACTTTATTTTTGTGTTAGCCATTAGTAGAGACTGCGTTAAGGGAGTTCATCGGGTGCCTAACACCTTCCCGATCGATAACTGAAGCCCCTACCCAAGAGCCTTTGGTGTAGACAAAATTCAGAGTCATATTTGTAGCACTTCGGTGCTTATAAAAATGATATAGATATCCCAGGACACCAAAAGCTCCAGGTAGCGACTCCATATTTTTATTAGCGAGCGCATCACTGCGACGAGATCGTCACAAATCCCACAGTTGCACAGATGGCGACTTTGCTAGTGATAGCTTTTAGAGCTTCTCCTTGAAATTTAGCCATTTCTTTTTATTTTACTAACTTTTTTGCTGTTTTTATTTTGTTTTATTATTTTTATTTTCTCACCCCTACTTTTCCGTCATTTACATGCCTTAGCCAATTAGCGGGCTTACTTGCGCATTGCCTTTTTTCCTTATATTTTCATTATTTTTAGTGCCTTAGTCGATTGTCGGGCCTACTTACGCATTGTCTTTTAATTCCTTTAAAATTTTTATCATTTGAAATGCCTTAGCCGATTGGCAGGCCTACTTGTGCACTCATATCCCAACAGTGGAGGCCGGCCCGTAGTGGCGGCACGGGGTCATCACCCTCGGTCTTTAAACTAAAGAAAACCTCCATATAAAAAAGAGTTTTGAAAAAAATTATAATTGAACCAAGAATAGGGAGCTTAATTAACTTGTTTTTACGGGGTAGATTTTAAAAGGGTTGGGTTTAGGCACACATACAACCACCCAGGTCTTAGTATTGCGGCAGCCCCTAGTGGTGATGATTCAGAAAAGTCCCAGCCCACCTAGTATCTAAGAGGGCACTTGCATCGAAGGTATATTGGGTGGGTTCCCATTCAAAAGCTTAAAACCTTTGGGGAGCGCGCTAGCGAGTTATACCGGACTCAAACCCTTTAGGTGCGGTGAGGAGAGAACCGATCACAAAAATAGCTCAGTTCCCGAAAGCCTAGCTTCCACAAAATCCAAAAAAAAAAACCATTTTCAGGTTGCTGTTCCCTATTATCATAAACCCTGGAGCATCATTTTTTCCTTGCACAAGTATTAGTTGTACCATTATAAAAATCAAGAAATTATAACTGGCGCAACTAATAGTTGCGCTAGCTTTAAATTCTCCACTTTTACCTTGGTGCAACTAATAGTTGCGCCAGTGTAAAAAAGAGGCCCTGCTACCTTGGCGCATGTATTAGTTACGCCAAGTCTACTTGGACAGCAGCAGCCCAAAATCTGAGGCTTTCTCACCTCTCGAGTCCCTCGATTAGTGTGTTTAGTACCTTTGTTTGGGCCTCGCCATCTCCGACACCCAATACGCCCCCGTCGGTCAAAAGAAGGGAACTTCTTTTTTACTCATTTTGGGGGATCGGTTTGTTGGCTCGATTTTTGTGCCTTTAATAGATCGAAGGTCCTCCTTCGATTCTTCCGAAGTGCGTCAAAATCGTCGCCGCGAGCCTTGAATTAGGGTACGAGAGCCACCCGAGAAGGGAATTCTAAGGCCTCGGAACCTTTGTTTTTCAAAATTTTCTCCAAAAATTAAAATTAAAAAAAAAAAATCAAATCAAAACCTAAAAATAGAGTTCTTGTGGTGCCAGCACAATGGCATCATCTTGCCCTCCGTCGTCCCGTAGGGGAAGAAGGAAGAGGATTTTTGGGCCTTATCAAAGGCACCCTTTCCCAACCTGTTCCCATAAAATGTCGTGGGTAGTGGACTCGGCTTACCCCGATCCGGACTCATCCCCGCCACACTCTCCAACTCACTCCCATTTGGGAGACATTTCCACATCCATCGCCCTCACCCAATCACCCTTTACCGTTACCGGCCCATTTGGCGCCCCCATTTTTCTGACCGCTACCTCCCAAAACATCTAAAGTCCAACCCCCAACTCCCCATCTTTTGCCCAAACCATGCCCATGCCAAATCCAACACCTTTCCCCTCCACATTCATGGCAAACCCAAACCCATTCTCCCAATCCACCTCCATGCCCCATTTCCCATCTCCCCCCTATAGGCCCGATCCACCCACATTCATATACACCACTTCCGCCTTATCCAACTCCCCACAAATCCCCCCATCTATCCGAGTCATGCCCATTTTTATCGGGGCTATGCCCGATTTTTCTCACCTCCACACCATACCCCCCTTCATCCCAAAACATACCCCATACATCCCCTCATCCCTCCAATCCACCCCATATTCCCTCACTTACCCGGGTCATACCCAATTTTACTGGGGCCATGCCCAATTTATCCTCCACATCCATCCCATCTATACCCCATCACCCCTTAAATCCACCATCCACATCCGACCCTCCTTCCATGACCATGATGGAGGAGATATTCCAAGCCTACTCTATGTGGAAAGCTTCACAAAATGCCTCCTCTCCTCCACACCCCATGTCCATAAACCCATCTCACACCCTAGCTAATCTCCATGCCTCACTCCCCCATGACCCCCATCAACCCCCCATAATTCATACCATCCAAACCCCCATCTCCCATATGCCCCAAGGCCCAATGGCCCAAACCTCCACCTCCCACATGCCCCAAGGCCCATTGGCCCAAAACCCCACCATTCACCAAGGCCTGTTGGCCCAAAACCCCACCACCCATGATCTCCAAGGCCCAATGGCCCAACACCCCATCACCCATACTCAAGGGCCCATGGCCCAAAATCAACAAGGGTCCATTGCCCAAACCCATACCCAAGGGCCCATGGCCCAAACCCATTTGGCCCAAGCCCACACCCTCTAAGGGCCCATAGCCCATACCCACCAATGGCCCATGGCTCATACCCCTCAAAGTCCACTGGGCCAGACCTACCAAGGGCCCAGACCCATCAAAGCCCATTGGGCCAGACCAATTAAGGCCCACTGGGCTAATCCTACCCAGGGCCCATGGCCCAAACCCACTAAGGGCCCATGGCCCAAACCCACTCAGAGCCCATGGCTCAAAGCCACCAAGGCCCACTGGCCCAGACCCACCTAGGGCCCACTGCCCAAACCCACCAATGGCCCATGGCACAAACTTATCATGACCAAGGTTTCATAGCCCAAGCCCAAATCCCACACTCATACCTCCCTTAATACCCCCAACATTTCCCCCAACCTTCACACCTAGGTTGAACTCATGCCATACCCTAAACCCAAATTTCCCATGGTCCCGTACCCCAAGACCATCTCCAAATCACTCCCCATGTCCAATGGCCCCATCAGGCCCCACCCCAAAACCAAACTTCCACTCATCCCATCGTCCAACAAACTTTCCCTCACCCCCAATGGGCTCACCCAACCCTCGCTCATGCCATTCCCATCCAACCCATGCAACACCAACAAGAGAATCCCACCCTCGCTGCACACTATGCTGACCAGTAGTATGAGGAGGACGAGATTAGGAATAGTGGAGCCTATGCTGGGGCATTGACCAGCCTTAACCCTCCTCCCATAACTGCCCACCCCTTGGTGGCCCAAAGTGAAGTCCAACCAATGGCCGAGAAAGCAGCCCATGTATCAAAAGAGTCAGAATAGCTGAAAGAACAGTTGGACAAAATACAAAAGTAGTTGATGAAAATGGGTGGTGCTGAAATTTACGCCACTGATTTCATTAATTTATCCCTATTTGCTGAAGTCCTACCCCCAAAATTCAAAATTTCAGCATTTGACAAGTACAACGGCACGGGCAACCCGTTCACACACCTTAAGTCCTATTGTGGGGACATGTGCCAATACGGGGGTGATGAGAGACTGTTAATAAAAGTCTTCTAAAAGAGTCTAACAGGCTCGACCCTGAGATGGTTCACATCCCTGGAACCATCCATGATGAAGACATGAAAAGATCTGACCCACCTATTCCAAGAGCAATATGTCTATAACATAGACATTGAGCCCCGCAAGTCAGATTTGGCCCGTTTGAAATAGAATCCCAATGAAACCTTCAGCGACTATTTGGAGCGTTGGAGAGCACTGGCAGATCAAGTCAGAAATAGAATACTAGACGATGAGTAAATAGAGATGATTTCAAAGAATACCCTGCCAGTGATCTCAAATTTTCTTATATCTTAGCAGCAGTCCAGTTTGGCTGACCTGGTAAGAAATGCCAACCGCTGTGAGGATGCCATCAGGGAAGGACGGTTGAATAAGAATGCATCCGAGGGGCCCAATGGGGTTAGGAGATTTATCGAACAAAAGAATGATAGGAGAATAGGGGCAGAGGTGTAAAATATTGCAAACACTCAGCCCAACAATAATAATGTAGCCTCGTTCCAATTCCAAGTAGCGCAGTCAGGGCTAGTCAAAATTAAGCAGATACAAAGGACAGGGAATGAGCAGGCAATGCAAATGACCCCATAGAAGAGAGCCCGTTATGATCGAGTCTTTACGCCCTTGGGGCAATCCCTGAGTGTACTTTTGCCATTATTAATTGAAAAGGATTTAATAACTATTCTCCAACGACGACCTCCTCCCAATTCGATTCCATATAATTTTGACCCCAATACTCATTGCAATTTGCATCAGGGTCCGGGTCACCCAACTGATCGCTGCTTCCTATTGAAGCATGCAATCCAAGACTTAATCGATGCTGGGAAGATCATTCCCCCTACACCCGCCCAAGCAAACCAGTATGCGAATATCCATCAGGTGCCTTTACTACCACACCCTACCGGAATAGCAGGTCCCAGACCCATCATAGGGATGGTAGAGGAAAATGAGGAAGAGTATAAATTTGAGCCCTTTGATTACATCAGTAACAGAGAAAATTTTGTGATCCCAAGGCAGTAAGACCGAGAAGAAAGAACCATTGGGGTGATTGAACCCCTGAATTTGGTAGATTACTTTCCCACTTCTACACCACAAGCCAAATCCCTAGATCTTAGGGCCTATTTTCCACCATCCACCCCCATTAACTATGTACAAATAAATGCGTATTAACCATATTCCACCACTCCCATCAATTACCTAATAAACCAACAGGCCCCTAATCCTCCACCATCAATAAACTACCAATGGCCTGCGCCCACCCCATTACCCCCGGTTCAACCACCTGTAAACTCCACCACCCCCATCAATTACCTAATGGCCCATCAAACCCCTGATCCCCCGCCAGCACCTATCAGCTATCAATGGCCTATCTTTACCCCCTTTCCCCAGTACCATCACCCTCAAGCTTCACCACCCCCATTTGGCCCAATTTTGCCACCCAACCAGCTACCACAGAAATAAATCAAGTATTTCCCACACCTCCTGAGCCATTAGTACATGCACTTCAGGTGTCGACAGCCATACCATTCCAGCTCTCAGGACCAACCTATGATCCACATCAGGTCCCACTGAGTTATGAGCAAACCAATGCTAACGCCAGCAGTAGCTGTAGGGAGGGGGCAGTGGACTTTGTTACCAGATCGAGAAGAATCTCGAAATTGCTTGAGGCAATAGCAGTAGCAACTGCAACAACAACAGCACTAGCACCAGCACGACCAGAGGGGAAAAAGGACAATGCAGTCCACCTGTTTGAGAAGATGAGCCAGGAGCACATTCTCGAGACTCAATTAAGAAGGATGCCAGCCCATATCACTATCTGGGATCTCTTGATGACATCCCCATTCCATTTCCAAGATCTAATGGGGCGTTAAAGAATGCACATGTGTCCCAACAGGTGAGCCCAGACAAGGTCGGGAAAATAATCAGACAGGTGATGGCACCCAACGCCATTTCATTTTCAAATGAAAATCTACCTAAGGAGGGAAACAGTCATGCCAAATCCCTCAATATTACTGTCAAATCTGGGAACATGATAATTCCCTTCGTTCTAATTGATAACGGGTCGGCTCTGAATGTGTGCCCGTTGAGGACTGCCACCAAGATCTGCGTGAACCCCTGTATGCTAAGGCCGACAAGGGCTAGCACTCAGGGATTTGATAATACAAGAAGAGAAATAATGGGAGAGGTCGATCTAGAATTTGTAATTGGGCCCATGACCTTCTCTATACCTTTTCAAGTGATGGATATCAAATCCCCTTTTAATTTGCTAATAGGACGCCCCTGGTTGCATGAGGTTGGGGCGATACCTTCTACCTTCCATCAAAAACTAAAATTCATATCTGGGCAGAAGGTGATCACCATCATTAGTGAAGGACACAATGAGAAATACAAGGCCACTCAGAACATTGAAAATCCTAAGGTAGTCGATGCGCCACATACTGAGGAAGACACCAACCTCCACAGTTTTGAGTATGAAGTGTCAAGAGTAGGCCCAGAACCCCTGAGAAACATCACTTCTACAACTGGTGGCAGAATGGAAGTAGTGGTGGCCATGCTCCAGAAGTGGGGCTATCAGACAGGCAGAGGGCTCTGGCCTAGACTACAGGGCAGAAGAGAGCCAATTATTGCCAAGGGGCAGAAAGTTCGATTCAGGTTAGGTTACAAGCCCATGGAAGAAGAGGTCCGAGAGGCTAAAGAGAAAGCCGGGGTCACTGTAGGTGCAAGGGCAAGAGGAATCAACATTGAAGAAAAGCCTCGTCCTAGGCCACACATCAGGGAATCCTTTGTCAGCGCTGGGGTCATAAAGATTGATAAGAATGGGGTAACCCATTTGACCCCACACAAACCCACAGCCCCCCACACCAATCCCCACATCCCCCTTCCCAATCTCGAAATAGATCTTGCTGCCCTATCCCTATTTGAGGAGCGACATTCCATATCTGAACAAACTCCTCCTGTGGTAAACCACCACAGGACTTTACTGATGTTTGAGGATGAAATCTCAGACGAACCTATGATCAATATGATGGAGGCTGGTCCAGAAGAGTCATGTTTGCCAGCCTCCTCCATCAAATTAGGTAAAGGGGTAGCAAGTCAGGTATGCAATTGGGCATCTTTGCCCCAAACTCTGGAAGCAGGGAGTGGCCTACAATTTGACACCTATTTCCCAAAAAAAAAACAACCTATAAAAAGTAAGACAAGCCCTTGGCAGGCCATACCTTATATATATAGCAACCCGCTTTGCCAAGCATCCACCTCCGAAGAAAATAAAAACCTCAAAAACATTGAAAAATACAAGGTCTAAAAATATTGTCATTTAAAATTCTAGATAAAATCTCGTAAAAAGATGCCTTAATTGAAATATCTGTCCCACGTAAAATTGACCCCTTTCCTATAGAAGTACAAGAAGAGGTAGTTGCTACGAGTCTGGATGAGGATGTCCCTTTGGAGGAGCTCCCCAATGAGCTCCTTGACTGGTTTCCCGACTTTGAGCATGGACCTACCCCCATTGTCGAGGAAACTGAGGACGTTAATCTAGGGACTAAGGAGATTCCTCGCATTACCAGGATCGAAACGTCGCTATCTCTCGAAGAAAGAAAAAGCATGATCGACTTCCTTCGGTCATACGAAGACATTTTTGCCTAGTCATACGAGGACATGCCTGGTCTGGACACCAATTTGGTCGAGCATGAGTTGCCCCTCTACCCTGATGTGAAGCCGGTTAAGCAGAAGCTGAGACGTCTCTGACTCGAGTGGATGTTGAAAGTCAAGGATGAGGTCATTAAGCAGTATGATGCAGGATTTCTCATGGTATCCAAGTACCTGCAGTGGCTAGCCAATATTATGCCTACGCCGAAGAAAGATGGAAAGATCCACATGTGTATTGACTTCCACAATCTGAATAGGGTAAGCCCGAAAGACGATTTCCCATTACTGCACATCAACATCTTGGTCGATAAAACTGTTAAGCACGGGATGCTTTCTTTTATGGACAAATTCTTAGGATTCAATCATATCAAAATGGCAGAGGTTGATCGAGAGAAGATAGCATTCATCACTCCGTGGGAAACCTTTTGTTATCGAGTCATGCCATTGGGGTTGAAGAATGTCGGTACAACGTACCAAAGAGCTATGACTGCGATGTTTCATGACATGATGCACCGAGAGATTAAAGTGTATGTCGATGATATGATAGCAAAGTCATCAGAGTGAGGCGATCACTTGGTAAACCTTCAGAAGCTGTTTGAGAGACTGAGAAAGTACATGTTATGTCTGAATCCACAGAAGTACGCATTTGATGCTATGTATGGAAAACTATTAGGATTCATCGTCAGCAGGAGAGGGATCGAGGTCGACCTAGTTAAAGTCAAAGCTATCACAGAAATGCCACCACCATCTACTGAGAAAGAAGTTAGAGGGTTCTTAGGTAGAATACAATATATCAGTCGATTCATTGCCCAACTAACCCCAATCTGTAGGCCAATCTTCAAGCTACTTTGAAAGAACTCGCCCATATTGAATGGAATGATGATTATCACGTAGCTTTTGATTCAACATTCGATAAAATCAAAAGCTACCTCCTTAATCCACCTATTTTGGTACCACTCGAGCCAGGGAGACCACTCTTGATGTATCTCTCCATGACGAAAGTCCCGATGGGATGTGTCTTAGGGTAATATGACGAAACAGGGAGAAGAGAGCAGGCCATTTACTATCTGAGCAAGAAGGATACTAATTATGAAATGCACTATTCTCATCTAGAGAAAGCATGCCTGGCTCTTATATGGGCTACTCAGGCTCCGTCATTAATTACTATCCCAAGTTGTTCTACTTTTAGCCCGAATGGACCCGTTGAAATACTTGTTCAAACAACCAGCCCTCATTGGACGAATTGCATAATGGCAGCTTTTGTTGTCCAAGTTCGACATCATGTACATCACGTAGAAGTCGATCAAGGGGCAGGCACTCGTCAATCATCTTGTCGACAATCCTCTAGCAAATTATGAACCTTTGAGAACTGAGTTCCCTGATGAGGACATCCTTTTTATGACAGAAGACGATACTGAAGAAGCAGAAGAATCATGGGTAATGCACTTTGATGGGGCAGTAAATACCAAGGGCCAGGGAGTTGGCACCATTCTAATTTTGCCGAAAGGATCCCATGCACCCGTCTCTATCAAGCTCAACTTCCCTTGCACTAACAACATGGCTGAATATGAAGCTTGTGTCACTGGTCTGCAGGCGGCTCTCAATATGAATATAACTCACCTTCGAGTGTTTGGCAATTCATAGTTAATCATATGCCAGACAAATGGTGACTGAAAGACAAAAGATGAGAAACTGATCCCTTACCATGAGCACCTCGAGGATTTGATAGCTTGCTTTCAAGGTGTGACTTTCTCATATGTCCCTCGGATAAGGAATCGCTTTACCGATGCACTAGCAACTTTGGCATCAATGATAGAAATCTTGTCTGGTGTTGAGATGAAGCCGATCATGATCGAGCATAGGAATGAGCCGGACTTTTTACCTCAAGATTGAGGAACCAATAAAGCCTGATAATGAGCCACCTTGGTTCTCAGATATCAAGAATTTCCTCAAGACACTAACTTTCCCTGAGGGTACGTCTAGGACGGACCGGCAAACCATTCAACGCCTAACAGCAGGCTATGTCATTTGTGGGAAGTGCCTTTACAAGAGATCCTACAATAACATCTTACTCAGGTGTCTTACAGGAAGTGAAGTGACCAATATCATGAAGGAGATCCACGAAGGAGTATGCGGAGCCCATGTCAGCGGTCACATGCTTGTTAAGAAAATTCTACGATAGGGATACTTTTGGACCACTGTGGAATCAGATTATTGTAAACATGTCCAGAAATGCTACAAGTGCCAGGAGCACTCCAGTATGATACATGCTCCTGCCATTGATCTACACTGCATGGCCACTCCTTAGCCATTTGCTACTTGGGGACTTGACGTCGTCAAAATGATTAATCCAAAAGCATCAAATGGACATTGGTTCATCCTCGTCACCATTGAATACTTCACCAAGTGGATAGAAGTAGCATCATATGCCAACATTACGGCCAGTCACGTCGAGAAGTTTCTCAAAAATAATATTGTTTGCCAATTTAGAGTTCCCAAGGATATTATCACGGACAACGGCATAAACTTTGCAAATAAGCGCATCCGAGCCTTTTATGAGCAATATAATATCAAGCACCATCGCTCGTCCCCCTATCGGCCTCAAACTAATGGAGCCGTGGAAGCTGCGAACAAGATGGTTGTCTGCATCATTGAGAAGATGGTCGTCACTTATCGAGATTGGAGCGAAATACTATCGTTTGCTTGTGGGCCTTCAAAACATCGATCCATACTACTACAGGGGCAATACCATTCTCCCTTGTGTATGGAACCGAGGCTGTCCTACCAGTTGAGGTTGAAGTACCCTCGCTCTGAATCCTTATGGAATCAGGCTTACCCGAAGTAGAGAGAGAGAGATCTCACTTTGAACAATTAAACTTATTGGACGAGAAGAGACTCCTAGCCTTGTGTCACACTCAAGTTTACCAGGGGCGAATCACACGCGCTTACAATAAACGTGTCTGCGGTCGAGATCTAAAGGTAGGAGACACTGTACTAAAGAAGATCGTCCCATCCCTCGACGTCGATCCGAGAGGAAAGTTTAAGCCAAACTAGGAAGGGCATTACGTCATCCTAGAAGTGCTATCGAGATACGCCATCTGCCTTGCCACCATAGACGAAGATCATCTTCCTAAGCCCATCAATGCTGAATACGTCTGACGGTTCTTCCTTTGTCTATCGCGATAAGGTAAGTATTGGTGAAACAGATACGTGACTACTTGAACCACCCAAAAGAGGCCATCATTCCAAACATAGTAGCCAAAAAAGCATCCCTAAAAATGATGATATCCTTTGCTACTCCATTTGAGCTTGGGCCTTTCTTTCAATAACCCCGTTTCCCGAAAAAATGTGTGTACATATAAAAAAAAGTGAAGTAAAGTTACTATCAAAATCTAAAAAAATCAAAAAAGCAAAACCTCAAAAAGAGATTGCCTGAAATGGAACAAAAAGAACAAAAAAAAATGTAGAAGAATCACGGGGCATGTACAGTAAAAACCCCCAAGGAAGAAAGTATGTTGAGAAAACTGAAGTTGTATCAAGGAAACCCTTTTAGCCTAACATACCTTCAAATCCTATTCTAACCCATGGCCAAGCTACACCCTGAAAAAAGCCCTCTTTTAGGTTTACAAGCAGTCATATATTTGTTAAGTCAACACAAGCTGAGTTGTGAGACGACACCAGAACCCTATCCAGCCGGCTATGATGGAATTGACGTCTATGTCGTGGCTATTGAAAAAAGAAATGAAAAAAATAAAAAAATAAAAAATAATATATAAATATAAGCTCAAAGAAAGATGGACGTGGTGAAAACCTGAAAGGGCGCTACGGGTAAAAACAACGAGTTTGTGCGGACCAAGTGAAAACTTGAAAGGGCGCTTGAGGTAAGAGAGCTAAACCCATGGACGTGGTGAAAACCCGAAAGGGTGCCACGGGTAAAAAAGGAGATAAATAAATAAATAAGAAAAAAATGAAAAGAAAGGTTTGCACTAATTGAGAAGGTTGATGCTTGAGGAGCCCTCTTGGTTACTCTCTTTGATACCCTTTTTCGGCTGGGCTGCTCATGTTAGTTCAAAACAGGTCCCGACCAGAATTGTCTTTGTGAAATTGCTTTGTCAAACGTATGACTTAAGGTAAGGAGAAAGGTTTGACTCAATTTAAAGGGATTAATGTTCCGGCCTTGGTAAAATCCAGAAACTCACTCAAGTTTGACTGCATAAAAGAGTTCGACTATGCTCAAAATGGGACCCGTTACTCCGTCTCACTGTCAAGGCATCAAAAATAAAAATAAAAATAATAATAATAAAAGCCAAAAATAAAAAAATTAAGAAAAATCCAAATACAAAAAAATGTGCATATATTTCTACTCATTTCCATGTACATACTTCTAGCATCATATTTCAATCTCAAGAATGAAGAAAAATAACAAAAAATCTCCGAAAACAAAAATCCAAAAAATATCTTGAAATTGAAAAAGTGTAGGTAAAAATTTACGTCTCCTTCTATTGTTTAAGATGCATTTTCTTTATATATGTATAAACAAAAAAAAGAGACTGACTTTTTCTTAAGAATGTGCAGGAACATCAAAACGGTTTGAAACCTCAAAGTTGACAACCTCTCGGCGATGGACAAATCAGATGAAGCACCTCACCACCGACATCAGGTCTATTAAAAAAAAAACGAGAAAAAAAAATCATTATGAAAAAAAAATAATAATAATAAATAAATAAATAAAATTATATATTTGTGAACTTTTTACGCACAGCTATGCACTCGCATATTTTCGATGCGATAAAATATCAATATTTTACCGGCAACACAGCTATATAAAATTAATGTCCTAGGTCTAAGGTTCGCCTTGGATCCATGGATCCTATTTCAAAGTAGGAGCGATGGTGTCAATTTTGGTCAAATAGTCAATGCTTGGATCGGATTGATTCCACTACTATATCTTCGCCCTAATCGCTCCATGTTTTGGTTTCAGGTGAGCTTGAGTGCCTTATACTTCAAGTTCATCACGTGATATTTTTAGAGGTGTAGACTCTTAGTCTACACTGTCCGGGTGAGCGCCCTATGGGGTTTGAGGTCCGGATAACTCTGTCCTCTAAAAGTTCTATGGTTGGATTAATTCCAACCTGTCAGATATGAAACTATGTCAGACAACTATGTGCAAACATGCATGCAAAAGGGCTCATTTCCTTTATTTTTCTGTAGAGTTAAAACTTGTATTGGCAGCGGTATCCCTGTAAAGTGTATGCCATGCATCTGGGTATTCATATGATGGTCGTTTATTCTCGTAAATTGTACCTGGGCAAGTCAGGGTCGGGGCTTCCATCGCCTTTGTTGCTTATCGCCCCTAATGGTTGCATGTTTATGCATAGTTAAATGATGTTTATGATCTTTGTTGGTAAAAACCAGGATTGGATGTCCCTTTTGAGAGATGCCCAATGTTTCATTGGATCTGTTCAAGGTAGTTGAAGCTAGATGCTCTAGGTCATGTTGATTTAGGACACATCTTCGAAAATAGCACGACCTCCTAAAAAGCATTATGACATCTATTCACTTTGCTCGAGCAGTCATGCTAAATAAACTTCAGGATCAATGGGTTTGCCCAAAGACCTCGAACCCTGCGTTCAATAGGGGCACCTGCAAATAGTCAGATGGGACAATCAAATGCCTCGTAGGATTGGGCACAAACTGTGGAACCTTGCGTATGTTTACTTCGCACTTATCTTTGAACGTGGGTCAATCACCCCTCTTACTTACAAAGCTGTTGCATTCAGAATGAATCTTAAACATCAAATACCTTCAAATCATCTTGAGAAGTGAATGTTTGGCTTGGCATACAGGGCTTTCGCAACTCGTTCCACCTCGGCTATGCCCAGTAATGTCGCTAAGCACTTGGGGACTGATTACCTTGAGAAATGAATGTTTAGCCTAGCATTCAGGGCTTTCATTTTCTCACCATCTTACTCATCTAATATTTGAAGTTCATTCTGAATGCAGCAGACCCGTCAGTAATGCCTTGGGCCTCTTCGGATATCTCTTTTCTTTGGTATTCGATCATTAGTGATCAGATACCAAAGAGGGGCATCTGTAGACACCCAATTTTAGCCCAAGGCCTGATCGAAACATATTTTGAGAGAGGCACATTTCTGAGCTTTTGATGGCATGTATGAAACCCTTAGGAATCACCCTAGATCCCTTAGGAACCTATCTCGAACCTTTAGAAACCAATCTCGACCCTTAGAACCCATTTCGAACCCTAAACCTAATCTTCCCGGGAAATGGAGGAAGAGTGGTGCACCAAGACTAGCCTAGGTCTTCTACAGATATCAAATCATATACCATTAGAAAGGGGACTTCTCCAGCTTTCCAATGAGCCAAGAATTGCCTCAATCGGAGTTGTAAGTCAAAAGATGTGGCATTTTGAAAATTGGGCAGAAATATAGTTTTTTTGCTTGGCGCAACTAATAGTTGCGCCAGTTTTAAAGTAGACCCCACCCCTCGCGAAGCCAACTTTCAGGCTACTGAACAGAACTATTTTATTGTATATTTGCCTAGCGCAACTAATAGTTATACCAGGCATATGAACAGTGACCTCTAGTTTTTACCTCAAAAATCGAGATTGGGGTTTGACTTGTTGACCACCTTGATCTTTGGGGTGTGTTTTGCTAGTTTTGTTCCACCCTTTTAGTACCTATTTGTAACCCTTAAGTGATTTGAAACACTAACCTATCATCCACCATTAGAACTACCTTCACACCTTTCCAAACTCTCAAAATCCTAGGAAACCTTAGATTACAGATTACCTAATTGCTAAACCCAATTAGCATCTAAGTAGCCTCCTAATCCACCCATTTCCTATAAATAGAGCCCCTTCCCCTTGGATTAAAGGTTAAAAATTTTTACCTAAGAGAGAAAGAGCTTAAAGTGAGAAGATCTTTCTCCCTTTGGTGCACACTTCTCATACAAATTCTAGAATCCATAAATCTTCCTTCAAGCCTTACATTTCATCAAAAACCTCTAGGTTAGGTGTGTGCTACCCCTTAGCCTTCCTTCTCTACCTCTTTGCTACCAAGCCTTAGGAGTTAGAACCCCATTCTCTACCATTCAAGCCTTCAAAAACTCATCAAAGCAAGCCACGCAAGGCTCTCCTATAGTGCTACAAGCGCCCAAGGGCTCCAGCTCTCCCCTTCCTTCTCCTATCTCTTTTTAGTATTCCCCATCCTCCCATTTGTGTCGTTACGCTGTCGAATTTTTGGTAGGAACGGAGGTGCACAAATAGGATTTAAGGCCCATTTGGGTAAGAGAAAGTCATTTTCTTTTCTTTTACTTTATCTTTGTGTTGGCCATTAGTAGAGACCGCGTTAAGCAGGTTCATCGGGTGCCTAACACCTTTCCGATCGATAACCGAAACCCCTACCCAAAAGCCCTTGGTGTGGACCAGATTCAGAGTCATATTTGTGGCACTTCGGTGCTTATAAAAATGATATAGATATCCCAGGACACCAAAAGCTCCAGGTGGCAACTCTATATTTTTGTTAGCGAGCGCATCGCCGCGACGAGATCGTCATAAATCCCACGGTTGCACAATACCATATGTATTTACTGTGTGTTTTATTTTTGTGTTGCGTAGAAAATTTTCAATTACTGCTTTTAGGGTAATAATGATTGCTTGTGTGTTTGATTGTGTTTTGTTCATTGTTGTTTTGAGTACATGTGTATATCTGTCATATGAATTCAATGTTCATATCTTTTTCTGATAATTGAGATGCTCTCACAAAAATTGTCATGAATTTGATCTAAAAGATTATCTTTGGAATTCTGAATGCGTGATGTTTCAATGTTGATAAAGGTTAACTTACTTGTCATGATGAAATGGAGTATATGTGAAAGGGTTGATGCTAATGCACAATGGATAGGTGCATGACATTATAGAGGCACTGTCCAATGTATAACACTGAGAAAATGGTTAAAAATGGGTTCTCATGATGCTAACAGGCATAAAGTTCAATCTCGCGAAGCTCTGATGATAGTTCGACCCCCGCGAAGCTCGATTTTGGCAGAAATTTGGAACTGCGCAAATAATTGACTCCACGTGTTTAACCTTGCGAGGCACTTGATGCTCTACATTTTAAAGTCTCGCGAAGTTAGACAGCATAGCTGCGCGAAAAAGCAAAAATTCAACTCGCTCACCAAGGCCCAGTTTCAGCTCCATGAACTACATTGAGAAGCATTTTTTTCTTCTGTGTAATAGAACTCCTCATGGAATTTGAATGCACCTTGCGAGAATGTGCCTATGAGCACTGATCAACACTTGAATGCAGGTTTGCCCTTTAAACCCTTGTGAATTTCTTTGAATTCGTCATTTCATATCTCTTCGCCTTAACTCCCATTGCTAATAATATACCAACATGCACTTTGCAAGATCATTCCCCATAATAAATTGCACAACGTTTTATATTTATCCCAGCCAATGCATTTATTGCTAACTAACCTTCTTTAATATCATTATAGCAATTAACCTTGGAAGGAGGAGAAAATTTAATATGCCGATACATATTCCACCACCCATGCATTTTAACTACAAGGCTAATTCACCTCCATTGCATTCGTTCTTTTTTTTTACCCCATCAGTCTGTCCCTACCCACAACTATGGCGGATAACAAACCCATTGATCTGTTGATAAAATTCTATCCAGTTTGGGAGGGCCCACCACCACCAAAAGAACCTGACCCATTACAATTCCTGTGGGATGAGTATGAGGAAGTACAAAAGATTTTGGCTAAGGAGAAAAGGAAAAAGAATTGGAGAAAGAAAAAGAAACAGAAGATAGAACCATCTGCATCTTCTACCCCTTCCTCTTCACTCCATCCACCACCTGCTCAGCATCCTTCTCCTTAGCCCTTGTTATCCCCCCTATTCTGGCTTACCGTTCCTCTTCCATGAAGCAGCAAGTTTCTATCACTGTATGTCTAACTTAGTGTGTGTCTAGATTTGTCCTAGGTTTATACTCTTTCTGTATCTAAATGAAATTTTCTTTTGTTTCTTTTGTGTGATATACTTTATGTCTTTATAGCTGTTAGTTTGTTTAGTTGTTTGTGTGTGCCTTATTTCTTGCTTTTATATGCTTTACTTAGTATCAATTTTGTCTATGTTCCCTGCTGCACATGTCCTCTTATCTTTGAATCAGTGAGGACACTCTCGTCATAGGTTTGGGGGTGTGGCGAGGATTGCTAATGATTTAGTTAACCTAAGTGCAGTAGTCTTAACTAAGTGAGAAATAAATAGAATGAATTTCACCTAAGCAATGTTGAAAGTGAGGAAATTTAAACACTGTGCAGACCTTTTTAATACTAAAATCATTGGATAATCAATACTTCTATGAGGTGAACATCAGGAAATTTTTTACAAACAGTAGTTAGTGAACTAGTAAGGAGAGAAACAGGTGAAAGCATACCCCTTTGAGTTCAATTGAAGACCATACCCAGTGAGCTTTGAGTCTGTAAAAAAAGAATTTTTTTAAGGGGTGTCTTTGGCAACTTTTTCCTCTTCTAAGGACTGACTGAGTGAAAGCCCTTTTCACGAAAAGTTAGACACCCCAAGTTGAAGCTGTTTGGCAGTAATCATGACACTAAGGAAATGATCAAGGCTTTCATTTGGATAGTTTGAGCCTAAAAGATCAAACCTGTGAAACAACCCTTTGCATACACATTTTTAGCCTTAAAGACCTATTTTTTCTTCAACAAACACCAAAGTACTTGAAATTGAACCTCTTAACCTGATTCAGCCCTACCCTTACTCTGAGAATTCAGAAGGTAAAGGAGAGGATGCTGAAGATAGGTGAGCAAAGTTTAACATTTGATGAAAGGAGAAGAAAAGAGAAGGAGATCTGTAAATAATAGTATAGCAGTTGTAGATGTGTGGCAGCCATCATCATAAAAAATTAAAAAATATATATATAAATACAAGAAATAAAAAGAAAAAGAGAAAGAAAGAGAAGTCAAAAGAAGAATTTCATTGAAAATATTGAAAAGAAGAGAAGAAGTTGGCCACTTTAGCTCTGAAATTTCAAATGAAGATGGAGTTGTGCTGAAATAAAGAAGGTGAAGTCATGAATCTTCTCCTACCTATGTTGATTTCTCAATTTTGAATCCCTCCTTACCCCTTTTATTCTTTACAACCCTCACCAATAAGCCACATTACAACCCATGAAAAGCCCTTGTTGATCCAAAGTCAAATGAATTGTCATGTGAAGATGAATGAATGTCTAATTTATGGTGAGAGTACTTTATGATGTCAGAAATTAGAAGAAATGCCAATGCTCATGCTTGCAAACCCATTTGGGGTATGTAACTGCTCTTGAGCTTATGTGAAATGGTACTCCCGTAAACTCATTTGTGAGAGACATGCCTGTTAAGCATTGAGTCTGAGATTAAAATCATTGGGGCATTGTTTGAACCTAAATTTTGATGTACTGGTAAGCTTAGTACTGTTTTACACATTTTGTTTTCTTGGTGTCAGCTGATTGGATCTGATGAGCATGCATGCATGACGGAGGAGTTAAATTGTTTGCATATACTACTTTGAAACTCCTTTAATTTTGACAGAGTAAGGGTGAAATGAACTATGTTTCAAACTGATTAACCACTATGTGCACTTTTGTTAACTGTTTCATTGAGAAGTTTATGGGTACCTTCACTGAAAACCCTCAGGAGACTTCACTCCTCCACTAGGGATCACCTAGGGGTTTAAAAGGCTTGAGGCATAAGCTAAATGCATTCGTGCTCCCTAGGAAAGCGACAGTTACATTCTTAGAGTAGCTGTTTAAATTTTGCTTTGCTCAGGGTCTAGCAAAGATTAGGTTTGGGGGTGTGTTATTCACTGAAAAGTATCACATTTCACCTCTTAACTTAGCCTTTGCTGAACCTTGAAGATGACTAATAACTCCTTTTTAGCTTGTTTTGTAGTTAGGAATAACTTGTGCAGCCGAACACAAAGTCTAAGCTTTTGGTGCCAAGAAGAGAGAGAATTCAGGCAAAAGATGATAGCTAAACCAGAAAGTGATGGAACACTATGGTAGTACACACCATGGTGACTATTTTACATGTCACAATGGAGCAAGACAGTCCAGCAGATGAACCAAGTGTAGATGAGAGTGGAGGAAGCTGCAACAGAAGCATGTGCATACCAACAGAGGAGCCAATGACCTATCTCGCACAGCTGAGGTGCTACCTCGCGCTGTTCAATTCACTGGCAAAGCTACCTCGCACAGTTATGACATGCAGCATATTAGAGCTCTGAAGAAGTCGTGCAACTCATTGAAGGGGTTATCACACAGCAGTCTCTCGCGCACTTCAGCTGCAAGCAACAAGTGAAGTACCTCGTGGAGCTCTCGAGCACTAAGCCTCTAGAAATATAGCTCACAAACTTCTCACGAGGATCAAGCCTTGATGCAGCCGCGTGCACTACCTCGCGAGACCAATTGGCACGAACAATAGTAAAGACCTCATGAAGTTCTCTCGTTGCTCTAGAAGAGAGAGATGCCTAGAAGTCCTCTTACATAGCTCTCGCGCACCTAAAAGCTGAACCCTGAACCGAGCGAGATGCAAAGGCATCTGCGTGAGTACCTCGTGAAAGAAAATGTCTCAAGCTCTACCACGCGAGTACATTCAAAGCTAAAGCAGCTGCGTGATCATCTAAAGTCCTACTACATGAGACAGCAATATTCAAAGCCAAACTCCACCCCACGAACACTCTGTAGTTGCATGATAGAAGTGATATGTAGGAGCCAACCTCGCAAAGCTCGGGCCCTCCACTTCTCAATCTTAACTTAAGGACCTTTTAGAGATTTCCCCAGGTCTAGGGCACACATCTCGAGGCATGGATTCTAATGCATGAATCCTATGACATCCAAGGGTTGTAACAGTGTCACATCTACTTGAAAAATTAGGGTTAACTCTTCTCTCAGCCACAACATTCAGACTAAGTATATAAGTTGTGCTTGTAACTTAGAAATTATCAATCACTCTTTCCTTCAACCTCTGTTGGCTGAGAGCTCAAGCAGATTAGGGTTAGGGTTAGGGTTTGATCACCTCTTTTTCTATTTTTTCTTCTCTCTTAGCCCAGCACTTGCTGACTAAATCATTGGTAAGCATTTGGGTATAGTTTCATTTAAGTTTTGTAATAGGTCATTTAAACATTGGCATTTTGTGAAGTGCTATTGTGCACGAGGCTGCTGCCTTGAGAGATTTCATTATTGGTAACATCATATCAATGGAATTTGTGCTTTTAATGCTTACTTAATATATTATTTTCCTATTTGCCCGTAGTTCTATTCAGGCTATAGCATGCATTTAGAATTTGAGCTTATCGAAAGGCCCATGAAAGCTTGAGCTTGTAGCCCTGGAACCATGGTGGCAACAACAGTTTACATGTTCTACCTCATCATTTGTGGGTAAGGGAGCCTCTGTGGATAGCTTGGGATCATTAGAGTGGACAGACTATAGCCCTAGGGCAATCTTGGCCACAGATCTGAGTTGGATTCTTTTTCTCTGCACTTGAGCTTGTAGCCTGGTGAGAGATTATGCAGGAACAAGCTCCCCTCTGTTTCACTTGACTGCTATCAGATGTTAGATTTGGCTTCTCTGTAGTGATTACAGCTGTGAGGACATTTTATTACAAGCTATTTTTAAGCAATAAATTGTTGATTTAAAGTCCATTTAAATCTATAGATCTTTTGGTTCCATTAGATTCTCGATCGGATTTATGTTTTTAAGAATTGCCCATTCACTTAACCTTTAGATCTTTTGATTGCCATCTGATCTTCCTAGGTTTTATACCCCTATGAATGTCTGCCAGATCTGTACGCAGATCTGGGGAGCTTGTAGCCTGGCAAACATAGTATCTACAATGGTATTCATGGATTAATTTGATTCATTTGATTAGGTGAGATCAACCCACTCCTTTGGATTAGGTTAGCTTTTCTGGCTTAATCAATAAGATTTGACAGACTCTATTGGATAGGCTGTGCCCATTTGAGTGGACAGACTAAAGCCTTAAGAGTGCCCCAAATTGCATGGGTTAAGTTGGATTCTTCTACCTTGCTAAGGTTATTGATAGCACTTCAGCAAGGATTTGCTGCAGAGAGAGCCCTAAATCTGAGTTACATAACTGATTAAACTTTTGCCTAAACTACTTATTTCTCATCCTTTTATCTTTATTTTTACACACCATCATCACCCTCTTCATAACCCTTTCTTAGGATAGGACTACAGTTTATTTCTTTTCTTTTTTTAGTAGGTAATTTAGTGTAGTCGTGACACCCAACTCCCTTTCTTTAGGATTGTCAGATCTGTAGCTAGATCTG
This sequence comes from Chloranthus sessilifolius, assembly GCA_021018995.1. Taxonomy (NCBI): domain Eukaryota; kingdom Viridiplantae; phylum Streptophyta; class Magnoliopsida; order Chloranthales; family Chloranthaceae; genus Chloranthus; species Chloranthus sessilifolius. The sequence continues at coordinate 91,342,180 of CM037584.1, read as the reverse complement.
GAGGCCTACTATTATAGCCCATTTTGGCTTCTAGATCAATTTCTCTGTGGGACAAACTTACTTATCAAAACATGCTACAATAGCCCTGTATCTTGCAGGCTTTGGATTATTTTAGTTGTGCTGTTACCATCTTTTATTTTATTTTCCTTTGATTTTTAATTTGTTCTCACAACATAATAAAAACATAGCACACTGAAATAATTGACCAACACTTGCTCAGCGAGTTTCCTAGTCCTAATAGCGTTAGAACTAATTGCGTGCCCATTTTGAGATGCGTAATCCAATTAAACGTTCCTTTTGAAACGCTTAATCGAGGAAACTTAGGAGTCAAGGATAGTAAGACTAGGCCAGGCATATGCTAATTGTGCGCTGGTGGTGGGGTGCTCAATCCGATCGCGCGTGTCATATGGCACACGTAATCGAGTCTCGAGGCAATCTGGGAAAGGAAGTCTGTTCTGAGAGGGGACTGATTGCATATGTGTAGTTTTGTGTGTAATCAAATTGCATGTGTGGTTTTAGGTGCATAATTCGGGGTTGTCCGGGTCGGGTATGAAATGACAGGATATTATTTCAGCCTGTATTTTAACTATATACTATTGTTTCAATATATAGTCTCCTTATGTTGGGATCTAAGCCACAGAGCTATTGTTTCAGCCTGTGTTCAGCCATGTACTATTGTTTCAGTGCATGGTTCCCACGTGGGGGGTATGGGCCTGAGCCACAGAACTATTATTTCACCCTGTGTCCAGCCATATACTATTGTTTTAGTATATGGTCCCTCATTAGGGTTAGGGGTCTACAATGTGAGACTATTATTTCAGCCTACATTTCGACTATATACTATTATTTCAGTGTCTAGTCTCCCTATGTCAGGATCTGAGCCGCAGAGCTATTATTTTAGCCTGTGTTCAACCATGTACTATTGTTTCAGTGCATGGTTCCCACGTTGGGGGTATGGGGCCTGAGCCACAGAGCTATTGTTTCAGCCTGTGTTCAGCCATATACTATTATTTCAACAGATGGTCCCATATCAGGGTTATGAGGTCAAAGGTTGACCGAATAAATTTGTATATTTCGAGAGGGCAAAATGGGGGTGTCTACAGATACCCCTCTTTGGCACGCTCTTGCGAAGTAAGAACGCGTCGAAGAAGTAGACACCCCTCATTCGAGGTGTCTTCTCATTTCTCTTAAGAATTCACAAATATGAATTGGTGATGCTGACATGACAGGCTTGGATTTCTTATCTATCAGCGCATGCTAAAATGGAGTCTTTGAAGGGCAAATAGTAGCTGTCGAAGGGCACATTTCGGGTCTATGGGTGCATGGCGCATCCCACCGCATGGCGCAGCTAAAAGAGAGATTTCATATAATTAAGGTATCGAGGCGTTAATCAAATGTCCAAAACAAGGTCCAGGGACCGATAATAATAAAATGAAGTATCATGTAATATCGAAAGCTTTTGTAAGTCATGTCAGACCGGGCGCGTCATTGCTCACACCAATTCATGTCAGGTTTTTATTTTCCAATAGGCATTTGTAAGTTCTTAGATTAAATATACTCATTGTTCAATTTCTTAAGGGAATGGCTGGTTTGGGCTGATAATTGAGGTATGAGTCTTGTGAGGTGTGCTCAATTGAATTCTGCACAGTGGCGCATGCGCTTGATTCATCTGGAGTCAGCCTTTAAGTTAGGAATTCTAGTGCTAATGTGTCTGAACAAACGATTCTGCGCAGTGGTGTATGCACTTGATCCAATTCTGCGTAGTGGGATATGCGCTTGATTGGGAGTTTAGACGGTCTTAGTTGGGAATTCTAGTCCTAATGTGTCTGAACAAACGATCTTGCGCAGTGGCGTATGCGCTTGATCCAATTATGTGCAGTGGGATATGCGCTTGATTGTGAGTTCAGGGATCTTAGGAGTTAAAGGTCAGGTTTAAGTGTAATTTATTATGCGTGGGTGATGGGGCACTTAATCAGTTCTTGTCTCTCTTTTTTGCTTTTGTTTTTTCTTTTGAAGTAAGGGGATTTTGAAGATTCAGGAAATTTGAAAATTTGAAGTTTTAGAGATTTTTAACTTAAGATCAATTCGGTGGTAAAACGGCGGAAAACGTGGCTTCCGAGACGTTGCTGAGTAGATCCACCGGTACGGGATTTATGGACCCAACCGTTATTGTGATTGTCAAGATGACACTTGACATGCTGAATGCTTCGTCTAACCTTCTAGGCGGGTACTGATGATTGTCTCTTATGGGAGGACTACAGTGATTCGTGAGTCAAGCGAGACGGATTTTGAAAACATTTGACTTAATCATAGCTAACAATATATTTATAAGGAATATCGAGTAAAAAAAAAAGTGTGTAGTACTTACCTGGATGGCGTGCAGCTTGTGTGGTCCGCGATGGGACTGGTGGGTTGTTGGGGGTGGTACCACGATGGGACTTTGGAGCTTTCTTCTCTTCGGGTCCGTTGTGGCAGGGCTTGGCGGTCACCAATATAATAAAACATCTTGGGAGAAAGATGTCGCAATGGGACCTGGGGGTTCTCCCTTTCTTTGGCTGCGTGTTGGGAAAGTGCTGGTGGGACGTGGGGATCAATTCGGGAGAGAGGGATCTTTGCTTTAGCAATGGGACATGATCGAGCTTTCCCTCTCTTCGTCATACAGTGTGGCATGTGTTGTCTGAACTTTTTTTTTTCAGGTAATGATGTTCGCGATGGGATGTCAACTGAGCATAGTTAGCGGGGGAGCGCTGGTGGGATATTTGCGCTATGGGCCATGAGGGCATGGCAAATTTATTGCGATGGAGCTAGATATTGAGGTGATATTGCATGTGTACACATTATTGCGATGGAGACAGGTGTTGTCGATGCTTCCTTCTCATACAAGGGTATGCGATAGGACAAGTGAGTAGGTCTTTCTTTTCTGCTAGAACAGCCTGTGAGGCTACGCAATGGGATAGAAGAACTTTGACCATGATGGAATAAAAAGGTGTGAGGGTATAAATTTTATCCAAATTTAGGTATTGTGCGCTTGTTTTAGGTTGCTCAATACGATTGCACGCCTATTTTCAGGCGTGTGATCTCAGGCTTGAGGGGTTGTTTACACGTATGTAAGTGTACGTGTGATTGTATTATGAGCTATAATCATAGCGCATGATCGAGACGTCACCAGGTCAGAATACGGGTGACCTTTCAGGTCGCCCAACGGCGGTGTGTCGTTTAATGCGATTGCGCTGTCCATAGATTGCACGCGATCGGAGCGTCGTGCCATTGGCGCGGGTGATGGTTTCATTACGGGCTCGCATTGGAGTGTGTTTTGGATTGTGTGCATCGTGTGTGACACGTGATTTGTTTAAACACACATGGCTATGTGCGTGATTGAGTTTGTACTCTATATAAGCAAGGGAGCTTTCATTTATTTTTCATTCTCTGGTTTAGTCTCAAGTTTTGACCTTTTCTAGATATCTTGTGTTCTGAACTTTGTGTTTTAGCTATATCTGGCGATCTAACCATCCGATTGGGATGTCGTTTCTTCCTATATTCATTATTTCGCATGATCTTCGTCCTAAGGTGATGCTCATACACGTCGGACGACGTCATTCTGGGAGTGGGTGGTATTGGGAATGAGAGCGCTAGCCTTCATATTGGTCTTTTTTAGGGAGCAATGAAGGCAGCGTTAAGGAAGCGGCGGCAGAGGAGGTGAAGATAGCAAAAGAGAAGGAGTAAAAAGTGGACGGATGTGTTTCCCAACCAATTCTCCCTGAAGTCTTCAATTGAGCGGTTCGAGCAGAATCTGCTCCTCGCTTCGTCTCAGTTTTGAACCCAGTCTTCATTTTAGGTTGTAGGTTAAAGTTTTAGGTTTTTATTTTGAGTTGTAAATTCAGGAGGTATGCCTCCAGTGATACTTGTAAAATTTTAAATTAAAAATAAAGAGGCATTTTTTTTGTTTCGTCGTGCTTGTTTATTCGTTTAAACTTATTAGTGGATTAGTTGGATTTATGTGATTTGTTTAACTTATTTTAGGATTTAGTTTAGCTTGAAGTTTGTTTGTTTTATGGGGTTTGTTTAGAGGGTTTACTTGGTTCTGGTGGGTTTGATTGGGGGCATTTTTCCTGGCGGAGTCCCAAACAATTTAGGGTTTCATTTTTTTAGAGTGAAATTTAAGGTATTTTGTTTTAGTCTTCTATTTGACTTGAGGTGACACTTGTTAAAACGTGTGAGTTTTCAAAAGTTTTGGATGGGTGTTAAGTGTTCAAATCTTATCGGCTTGTTTATTTTGCTTTGGGATTTGTGTTTCCTTGAAGGGGTAAGTGTTGTGTGATTATTGATTCATTTGGGTTTGCTATGGATTGTGGTCTTTCAAAGGGGTATGTGTTTGGGTTAAATTTAATTAGATTGGAAGGGTTTAAAGATGTGACACTTGTCATTTGGTAATTCAGGAGGTATAATTTATAAATGTGTGAACTAAAAGTTTTGGGTTCTTGTCGTTTTAAATTTTATTCCAAGTTTGGGATTAAAAGTTTTGGGGCATTTTTTTATTTTGGGCATTTTCTTGTTCATTAATGTCTTTTCTTTCTTTTTTTTTTGTATCCCGAGTGTTGGACCCAAAGAGTTTTGTTTATTGCATGAATTATTGAGAATGGACAGGATTGGAAATGCAAGGTAGTAGTCGAATTGCCGTCATGCTAAGGGAAGAGGGGAAGATGGGATTTTTGGTTTTCCGAATAAATCTAGATTCGTGCATTGCCTAAACGTGCGGATTTTAAGTTCCTTGTTTTAAGTTGTATATTCAGAGGGTATGCCCTCGGTGTATTTTATAATTATTTTATTCATTTATGGAGTGATTATATTTTTTTTTTACTTCGTTTGTGGCAATTTCTATTTAGTAAATTTTGGTTTATTTGGTAGCTTGCTTCAATTTGTTTTGAGTGTGATGCTTATTTATTTAAATTTGGTCTGATCTTATTTATTTATTTTGATCTGGGGTGTTCTTGGAGTAGTTTTTGGTTTAGTTTAGGTTCAAGTGAATGAATGATGGGGGGCATTTTTTAAGTTTTTCTTTAGTCTTGGTATTAGTTGGAGTGTGTAGGTGATGTTGGGGCATTTTTTTTTTTTTTTGGTTTGGTCTGGTGCATTTTCTTCTAGTTATCGGGGTGGATATTTGTTTAAGTCTGGAATGTTTTGGATTGGGCTTAATAAGGGCGTGGTTTAGGCTAATAATTAGTGTTGGAAATCACCTAATTTAGGCCTGTGAACGTGTTGTCCTGGGCATTTTTTCTTCTTTGTATTTCTGGGGAATTCATGTTTTACTCCGAGTGCATAAATTAATTGCGCGCTAGAGGGTGAACGCACGTTCAGAGCGTCAGAACATCATTAAGCGCTAGTTTTCGGTCGTTTAATCGATTTAAACGCATGGTACTAGACGCGTGATTAGGGCGGTGGCTGGTCACTGTGCGGGTGACCATTAGCATTCGCGTGCCACTGTGTGGACGCTTGAAGCGATTACACACTTAGTAGGCTGCACGCAATCAGGTGGTCGGGTTGGTTTGAGTGGGCGACGATTAGGTTACGCGCTTAAGACCGGTCGTGTGATCCGAATTAAGTGCGGTAAGAGTGGGATGTCCTATAAATAGTTTAAAACTTTTCATTTTTGTCACGCGATCCGTTTTAGTCTTCGATTCTCTGTTTCCTTATTTCTTTGTACTCTAATTTTTGTGTTTTCATTATATTTTGCTATCCGGCCATCCATTTTGGGCGCCGTTTCCTTTATTATCTTCAATTTTTCGAGCTCTTCGTTCTAAGATGGAGAGTGAGGGTATTGGTGGTAGCAATCTTACCATTTCTGAGTTAGAGAGGATATTAGGGGCGGTGATAGGCGAGACTTCTAAGGCTCGAACTGACGTAGTCGGGGAGGTGGACGTTGGGGAGGTGGTTAGAGAGGAGGTACTAGAGGTTGACCAGTCGGGGGTCAGGGAGGAGGTGCTCGAGATTCGGCAAGGGGTCGCTGAGGATGAGGGTGAGATGGTTGAGGGTGAGAGAGCTGAGGGTACGGCTATGGCGGAGCCTCGTCGTCTAGAGGTTCCGAGGACTCTAGGTGCTGAGATTGTATTTTCAGAGGACCAGTCTACAGTCCTTTGAGCTGATGATACTGGGGACAGCAGTGATCGACCATCCTAGCGATATCTTAGGGAGTAGGGATGTGTGTGTATTTTTTTGTATTCATGGTATGTGTGTGTTGTATATATAGGGGGATGCCCCCCGGTGACAAGTGTAAAAAGAAATGAAAAGATTTTGACATATACATATAGAGAGATTTTTTGTTTAGAAGTACCTGATTAGCTCATTTTCTTTTAGTTACCTCTTGCGTCTACTCTTGTTTTTTAGTTGCTTTAGCACCATCGATCGTCATTGGGACTTGGATGCTTCCTGAGCTGGCCTAGTGATGGTTGAAGGTTGCTTTGCATCTGCAATGTAAGAGTAATGTTGTCAGTAGTTTTTGTTCCCCCCCTTGCTAGTTATCAAGGGGGTAAGTGTCTCAGACCGGAGTTTGATAGTAAAAGATGGATACGTGCTCTGCTTTCTTTTTTTTTTTCCTTTTTTTTCTTTCTTTTTTTTGAAATGGCAACAATGCAACAGGGAAAGAAAATAACTAAGATAGAAATAATAATGAAACAATAAAAATAAAAATACCCCAGTGTAGGAGCGTGGTAGGATTGGCAGTATGATATCTTCGGTAGCACTTTTTGGATGGTAACTTTGTCGTTCCTCATCTTCTTTGTGGACAAGTCGACACTTTTGATATGATTTTTCTTCTAATCCAAAAAAAATGCCCCAGCGTCAAGATGCAATGGAGCTTTTCTGGATTTCGAGATGAGTACTTTGGGTTTATGAGCAGTCATGGGTATTTGGTGAGTTAGTTTTAAAGAAAAGTTGATCGGTACTGTCATCGAACTGGGGAGGTCTCTTTGATTAGGTCAGTTGTATATGGGGTTTATCTTTGGGTGGTGGTCATCCTATCCCATGGTTATTAGGGAGAAGTATGATAGGTATAATAGGTGATTGCATCAATCATCATTCATCAGTTTTCAGTTTCATTTCTAGGAACATCCTGCAAGGCTTCTAATTTATCGTTTGAAATAAAAATAGAAGAGGGGGGGTAAGGTTCAGTGATGTGGGAAACAGTTTGTATCTAAGGCTTTCCAAAAGGGGTGAGTAACAATATTTTTCTCAAGGGGATACGGTGTGCCATAATCGAGCTCTTCGTCATGTTTCGATACCATCAAAACCTCACATTCTATGGTTAGCAGGAGTTTATCCTGCTCCCGCCACTTTACGGCGACATCTAGTAGTATGGGGACATCAAGGGTGCCCTCGCAGCTTGCTTATATAGTTCTAGTAACGTTACCAAGGATGTCCTCACAGTTTGCTTATGCTTCCCTGAACTCATTGACTCGTTCATTCGTCGTAATGCTCTCACTCAAATTTTTTTATGTATGTATTCCTGAAAGCATCCTATTAACGCAAGAATAATGAGTTTTGACTGAATCTAATATCTTTATTTTTTTTTGCTCTAACGCCACCTTCAATGGTGGGGGAAGGAAAATTAGAATCGAGTGTTACTTATGCTTTTGAAAGAGGTTAGATAGGTCACTAATCCTTTAATTTGATTACCTAAGTGCGAAAAGGTGGGTGAAAAATCAGAGGTCTTAAGAATATTCTGAGAATTGAAGGCTTACGACCAATGAATAGGTCATGATGACTATGGGGGTGATAAGTATAAGTATTTAACCACAGGATATGACGATCACAGGGCTAAGGGTAATATTTTCTAAGGTACATGACGTTCCAAGGGCTAGGGAGTTCTTCCCTATCTTAGTTCGCCAGTTTGTAGGCATTTCCAGGGTATGTGGCTGTTATGACATAAGGGCCTTCCCAGTTCAGTTTTAGTTTTTCTTTCGAATGGGCATGCTTGGAAGACATGGTTTTCTTTAAGACTAATTCCCCAATATTAAAAGTTTGTTCAAGGACTTTCTTATCGTAAGCCCTGGCCACTCTCCTTTGATATACCTGAGCGTGATCAGCTGCCCCCAGACATGTTTCATCGAGTTGCTCTAGCTGCGTGAGTAGGGAAATTCTCCTCTTGTCTAAGGATAACTCATCATCGAGTTGAATCCGTAAGGATGGTACTTGTATCTCATATGATAGGACTGCCTTCATCCCATAGGTAAGGAGGTAGGGAGTTTGACTAGTGGCCGTACAAATAGAGATCCTATAGGCCCAGAGTGCTTCTGGTAGTTGTTCAGGCCAGTCGGCTCCATTGCTCATTTCTACTATGCATTTTAGGATTTGAATCAGCATTTTGTTCGTAGCTTCTACCCGTCCATTACCTTGAGGGTAGAACGGTGATGAATGGCACAGATCAATGTCGTACTTCTTGCATAACTTCTTCATCTTCTCTGCGATGAACTGTGGTCCGTTATTAGTGGCAAACATCCTGGGTACTCCAAACCTGGTGATGATATTATGAACGATAAACCTTATGAGTATTTAAGCGATGATTCTGACATAGGATTCAACTTCTGCCCATTTGGTGTAGTATTTGATCGCTATAAGTATGAACACGTGCTTGTGAGTGTTCCCAACGATGTCTGTGAAAGGTCCAATGACATCGAAGGCCCACATCAAAAACAACCATGGCGAGGTCATAGTATTCAATGCAACTGATGGAGCTTTGACATGTGCGGCATGTTCTTGGCATTGCTTGAAGGATTGGACGTAGAAATGGCAATCTCTGATCATTGTCGGCCAGAAGTAGCCTTGTGGCGTAACTTGATCGGCGAGTCTCTGTCTATCGGAGTGGGTGCCACAGGCACTGGCATGTGCTTCTTAGATGATGTATTGTCCTTCGACTGTCATGACACATCATAGTGGTACCCCTTTAGTGAAGGCCTCTTTGTATAATGTTTCACTAAGTTTGCAGAATCGAGTGCATCGGTTCCTTATAGTCTTCCGTTCGATCTCCGTGGCATATGGATGGACGTGTTGATGTTTCAAGAAGTTCCAGATGTCAAAATACCATGGTTGTCCATCGTCAGTCAGTGATTTTTCAAATCTGAACATAGCAACTTCAATTTCTATCTTGACATACTTTTCTAGGGTGATTGCTTCTTTCGGACCTGCACTTGTGGAGAGGACGGGAAATTCTCTCTTGACGGTCCATACTACCTCGTGGGTGGATACTGTCAGCTTTTTGATGAAGAAGGTCTTGGTATTTTGCCCGATGGATATTTGGATGACTGAGGCTAGCGCGGCTAAAGAATCTGCGAGCTCGTTTTCTAATCTAGGGATGTGCGTGAAAGAGATTCTTTCAAACTTGTTTACTAAATATTGAGCGATTTCTAAATATGCCATTAATCTCCTTTCCTTAGTTTTCCATTCTCCTATGACTTGTGAAATTACTAGTTTGGAATCACCGATAGTTTTTAACTGTTTAGCACCTAATTATAGTGTTGCCCATAGTCCAGCTATAAAGACTTCGTATTCTGTGACATTATTAGTGACAGGAAAATCTAATTGAAAAGCCTTAGGTATGGCAACTCCTTTTGGGCTTAGGAGTACTATCCCGATGTCTTTTCCTTTGTGATTTAGAGCGTCGTCAAAATAAAGGATCCATGAGAACTTATCGGGCTCTTCGTTATGAATCGTGAATAGGCTCTCATCGGGGAAATCTGCGTGTATGGGTTCATCACTCAGCAATGGGAGATCTGCTAGGTAATCGGTGATTGCTTGCCCTTTGATCAATTTTTGTGTGACGTAAGTGATATCGAATTCTTGCAGGAGCATATGCCAGCGAGCAATCTTTCCTAATGTTGCGGGCTTTTCAAAGATGTACTTTAGAGGGTCAATTCGGGCTAGTACTAGTATTTTATATGCTCCAAAGTAGTGTCGTAATTTGGTAGAGGCCCACACCAATGTGAGGCATGTCTTCTCCATTGAAGTATATTTTCGTTTGTATTCGACTATCGTTCTACTGAGATAGTAGATAGCCTTCTCTCTCTTGTCGTCTTCTTCATATTGTCCCAGAATTACTCCCATTGCTTTATCGTTCACTGAGAGGTACAAAATTAGGGGTCTTTCAGGGATAGGTGGCGATAGTATTGTCGGGTTAAAGAGGTACTTCTTAATGTTGTCGAAGGCTTGTTGACACTGATTATCCCATTTGTACTCAGTTCCTCCTTTAAGTAGTCTATAAAAAGGATCGCATCTGTTCGAATGCTAGGAGATAAATCTTCTGATGAATTATAATCTTCCTATCAGGCCTCGTAACTCTTTGATATTACTGGGAGGCAGCATCTTGAAGATGGCTCTGACTTTTGCAGGGTCAACTTCAATCCCTCGCTTGCTAACTATGAAACCAAGTAATTTTTTGGAAGTGACCCCGAAGACACATTTCTTTGTGTTCATTTTTAGCTGATATTTCTTGGCTCTTTGTAACACCAGTTGGAGCACTTCAGCATATCCTACTCGAGTTTGAAACTTCACTAGTATGTTATCGACGTAGACTTCTATACACTTATGCATCATGTCGTGAAAGATAGCTATCATGGCGCATTGATGCATGGCTCCTGCATTATTAAGCCTAAAAGGCATAACGACGTAACAATATGTCCCTCATGGTGTGGTGAAGGAAGTCTTCTCTTGGTTGGACTATGCTAATTTGATCTGATTATATCCAGAGAAACCATCTATAAAGGATAGCATCTCATGTCCAACGGTGTTGTCGACTAGAGTGTTAATGTGTAGAAGTGGGAAGTCATCTTTTGGGCATGCCCGGTTGAGGTTTTGAAAGTCGATGCAAACCCATACTCTGCCGTCTTTCTTAGTGATAAGTACTATGTTGGCAACCCACTTAGGGTAAAGAACGACTCGGATAAATTTGGCTTTGTGTAACTTGTCGATTTTCTCTTTAACTTAGAGGGCAGTTTGTGGGTGCATCCTGCGGAGTTTCTGCTTAACAGGCTTTACATCGGGTTCTAAGATGAGGTGATATTCTACTAAACTTGGGTCTAAACTGGGAAAGTCCTCGTAGGACCATGCGAAGGAATCGATGTATTCTTGTAGGACTTGTGCAATTTTTTGGCATTCCTTGGAGTTGAGTGTTGCGCTAATCAGTAGCTTCTTGGGTTTCTCTTCAGTGCCAAAGTTAAGTTCTTCTGTGGGTTTCGCGGCAGCTTGGGTTTGCTCATCGAAATGCTTGATAACCCATTGGAAGTCCAGTGCCTCCTCGGCAACTGGTGCTCCTTCTTCATCCTCAGTAAGTTCGTATACTGCGAAATTGCTACACTAGGATTTGAATTTGCGGAAGGTAACCCTTCATCTACACAATTTATGACTGAGAGATCTTTGGTAAGGTGAAGGTCAAGACTACTAATTATTCTCTCAAAGTCACAAAGTATCTCGTCTGGTATGATCACTGTCTTGTTGTTTAGCCAGGATGCTTTACGTCCTTGTGCGAGAAATGGGATAGAAACCTTAGGAGAAAAGTCTCCTTGCTGGCCACAAATTTGGTTCGGGACGAAGAGTTCCCTTTCTTTTATGAGGGTTTTCTGATTTTTTTAGATTTTATATTTCTAAATTTTTAGAGTTTTCTATTTTTTCTATTTTTTTTATTTTTGATAATAAATATGGTACTGGGTCGGTCGCTTCAAGGGGCACCGGGAGAATTGCTTCCTCTAGTTGAGGGAGAGAGGCCATTGGCATTTTTTTGAGAAATGCGGACTTGTGAATTTGGCATTTTTTTTTTTTGGAGTCCTCATCTGATGAGATCTTTTGAATGAGTGATGCTGGTGACAGCTGCACTAGCGCTTGAACTTCTCCCGCAACATTGATCGCCTCTTCTTCAAAGAAGCTCTGAAGATCATAGTCAATTGAACTATCATCCTCTGGGTTATAAAAATGTTGTTCTTCCCACCAAGGGGATCTCCCAAAGGATCCTCCGGGATAGCGAGTTCTTTTTCTTGATCTTCATAATATGTAAGGATGAGCACACATGCTTGGCAGTGAGGTTGATAATGGTGAAGATGCAAGGGGATCCCCAAGGACATTCCCATCCTTCTAGGTTAGAGTCGAAGACGGTATCGAATTTATTTTCTTGATCTGATAGTGATTGAAGTCCTAGGTTGGCCCGTTCTGCTAGCTCGAGTGCAGGGAGGTCTATCCAATAGTCCTCATCATCACTAGGAGGGGGTTGTCATTCCTCTAGAGATTTCTAAAATATTTAGAGTTGCAGTGAATCTGAGGATGTAGAAGTGTCTAGTTCAAGTTCCTCTTCAAACTCTATGAGGGCGTGTTGAGTGTTTCCCCCTAGGTCAGCCAAAGGACCATTGGGATTTTCTACTTCTTGTGTCGGTAGCTGAGCTGGTAGGTCATTAGTTGTGTCGGTGGTCACGAGGTTGGAGTGATTCGATTCTTCTATCATAGAGTGTCGGATCTAACTAATGAAGCGTTCTAATATGGTGGTGCATGCCCTACAGCAGGGTTGGTATGGGTAGGCGATACAAAGGGAGTCCCAAGGGAATTCCCATCACTCAAGGCTAAGGCCGAGGCGAATGCTATATGAGTTAGTATTTTCTTGTGGAGTGCCATCTCTTTCCCAGGTTAAGCGTAAGTTCTCTTCACTATCTTACAAGGCTACTATGTGAAAATCTTCGTCATCAGTGGATTACCAATCTTCTACTTGTGGGTCGAGTTCTGGAGGTTCTTCTCTCCTCACTTCTGTAAATTCCTTAGTGTTAAACATGGGCTTGACTTCTTCGAGCAATTTACCAATATCGTCGTTTAAATTGGTTAAATCATTGAACACTTTAATCATTCGCTCAATTTCCACTTCTTGGGATCTAGTGAAGGATACTTCCTTATTTTTAGCACATCTGCTTTCTCAATGGTCCCATAGACGAAGTGGTCATATAGAGATCATTTTGGTGAGGTAGGGGACAAGTCGATTTGCGGGCAGTCTGATTGGTAACCTAATCCTATGTGCTTATTGTAGACACCCAAATTTGGCCCAAGTCCCGATCAGTCTGTATTCCGAGAGAGATGTACTCCTGTGCTTTCGATGACACTCCTAAGCCCTAGGATCCCTTCCCAGACCCAACTTAAACCCTTCTGAGCATTTGATGGGAGGAGAGCTACAAAATTTTATATAGATCACTGTCAAGGATGAGCCATATACCATTAGAAAGAGGACTTTTCCAGCTTTCCAACAAGCCAAAGATCACCCAATTTGTAGTTGTGGTTCGAAAGATATGGCCGATTGAAGTTTTACATAAAATCATGACTTTTGCTCAGGTGTATGTATTAAATACGCCCAACAAATTTGGCCCCATTTTGGTCAGGCGTATATATTATATACGTCTGGCATTTCTGGGCCAAATTTGGCCGAGCGTACATAATACATATGCCCAGCATAGGTAGGGCCCACCGCGGACACCCACCTTCTCAGGTCTCCTCTGGTTTTCATGGAAATCACTGTACATAAATCGAGCGTATGTAATATATATGCCGAGCTTAGCTACAGTAACTGTCATCAAATGCTCGAAATTCCTTCATCAGGTTTGACCTTTTGACCATCCCCTTGGTTGAGGTGGGTGTCTTAAGGTTAATTGCACCCCCTTTGAGCTTATATGCAACCCTTTAGTCACCTATGGTCTCACCCCATCATCTGCCATTGAAATTAGTTCCCCAAACCCCTAGGACCCTAAAAACCTAGAAAACCTTAGATGGAGGATTACCTAATTGCTAATCCGATTAGCTCTTAAGTAACCCTCTAACCCACCACTTCTCTATAAATAGAGAGCCCCCCCCTCTTCCCAAAGGGTTGAAAAATTAAGGTTGAAAGTTGAGCTTAAGAGAGAGAACCCTAGTGAGAGAAAGTTCCCTTTTATTTTTACATTCTTCAACCAGAATTCCAGCATGCTTAGTTCATCCCTTTCAATCCATTTCAACCATTAGATCACCCCTTTTTTACTCAAGTTTAGTCCGTAGCTTCATCCTACACTTCCCATCTACCGAATCCTAGCATTAGAATCCATTTCCCTACCGTTTAAGTCATTCAAAGCCATCGGAAGCACGCCGAAGCGAAGGTCTTCCACGGTGCAACGAGGGCCCGTGAGCTCCGGCTCACCCCTCTCTTCCTCTACCTTCTTGGTGTTTCCTCCGTCCCAAGGATTCAAGCCGTTATGCTGCCGAAATTTCGGTTTGGCTCAAAGCTTGATAGGACCGTATTGCCTTCGGGCAAGGGGAAGCTTTGCCCATTTGTTTTTTATTTTGGTCATAGATAGAGACCGCTACGTGCGGGTTGATCGGGTGCCTAAACCCTTTCCGATCGATAACCGAAGCCCCTACCCTAGAGTCTTTGGCAAAGACCGGTAAATCAGAGTCATATTTAGCACTTCAGTGCTCAAAATATTGATTTAAAGAATTCCCGGGTGACCAAAAGCTCCGGGTGGTGACTCTACATTTATTCCATCGCGAGTGCATCGTTGCGATGGGTTCGAGAGAATCCATGGTCGCACAGTTGGAGACTCTGCTGGTGAAATCACCCTAGCACTTCCCCTCTTGTTGGCCTTTTTTTTAATCTTTACTAACCATTGGTGTTTTTTCTAATTTTCTGCTATTTTTTCTTCATTTTTGTTGTTTTTACTAAGATACTTACCCCTAAGATTAAGTCCTTTAAGTGCCTTAGCCGATTGACGGGCCTACTTGCGCCTTTAAATTTTAATTTTTATAATTTTGTCATTTAAGCCACCTTAGCCGTTTGGCGGGCCTGCTCGCATATACTTTCCACGTCATTTAAATTTCAGTCATTTACAAGCCTTAGCCGTTTGGCAGGCCTACATGCGCTCTTTATTTCAGTCATCTTATCTCACCGTTGAATGTCGGCCTGCTGAGGCGGCACGGGCTTGTCATCCCCGACCCGAACTTGGACTTAAATTCACTCCCCTTTAAAAATCTGCAATTAAAAGTGAACCAACAGTGTGGGGACATAATCAAATTTATTTTTGTGTGTTTTGGGTAGTTTTCGGGGGGTTTAGGCATAGTTATAACTTACTCGATTCACAGTAAGGCGGCAGCCCTAGTGGTGATGATCCTGAAAAGAACCACCCCTTCCAGTACCTAAGAAGGCGCTTGCGCCGGAGGTATATCGGTTGGGTTGCCAATTCCGATCAAGCCGTAAAACCCATAATGGTGAGAGCGTAGACAGCCCGAATTCAGCCGTGTATCCCTAGGAAGCGAAAAGGAGTGACCCAATAACATACACAGCAGTCCCCGGGAGCATCCCTCCTAGGAAACCAGTTCAAAAAGACTCATTGTGGGCTTGCTGTTCACTGTCAAAACAAGCTGGAAGAATAGTTTTTGTCAGGTGTATATATTAAATACGCCTGGCAACAAATCCCCAGAAATACTTAGGCGTATATAATATATACGCCCAGCCAAAATCCCCAGATTTAAGCTTATATACGCCTAGCTGCTAGTTTTGGTCAGGCGTATATAATACATACGCCCAGTATAAATTAGGTTCAGGCAGCCCGATCTGAGGCCCAATCCACCACCCAAGTTCCTCGATTAGCGGTATTAGTGCCCACAGTAGCCTCCCGCATTTTGTAACGCCCAATATGCCCTCGCCCAATCAAAAGAAGGCGACTTCTCATTGATTTACTCCAGGGGATCGGGTCGTTTGCGTGGATTCCCTCACCTTCAATAGAACGAAAGGGTCCCTTTCACTTCTTCCGAAGTGTGTCGGATCCCGCCGTGGGACCTACTAAAGGTGCATATATCACCCGAGAAGGGAATTTTTCTAGGGCACCAGATCATCATTAATTTAAATAGGGGAGTTAATTTTCATTTGAAAAATCCAACAAAAAAAAAGTATATATATATATATATAGAAAAATCAAAAATCCATATATATGTGTAATTTTGGTGTGACCGCCACTACAGGCAACCCGTAGAAAGAGAACTAGGAAGGTATTCGGCCCTTACCCAAGACATCGATACAACACTCGTCAATGGATCATGTCGAACGCCGATACATCCCCACCATCATCCCCATCCCATTCCCATATAGGAGAAGATTCGATCTCCGACACCTTCACCCAAACCCGGTTCGATGTCACGGGTTCGTTTGGGGCACCCGTGTTCGCATCCACCCCATCTCCCGCCCTTACATTTTCCCAACATACCCCCATCTCATCCTTTACTGAAACCCCTCATTTCCCAACCGACCCATACATCCCCATCTCCCATCCATACACCCTTACCGCACCCCCTACTCCCAAAGACCCCATCAGGAGCCCCATCCCCCGCCTACCTCCCACATCCCATCCATCCATGCCCCCTACATCCTATATCTCATCCACCCATCTCACATGCCATCCATATCACATGGCCCATCCACATCCCAACATACCCCCCATTTGCCCAGGTCATGCCCAACTTTTCCCAGGGTATGACCAGTAACCCACCATCTTCCATAGCCATACATCCATACCCTCCAAGCATAATCACCCATACCCCCCATACTCGGGCCATGCCCAATTTCACCCAACCCCTTCCATCGTTGAATGGGCCGTCACCCTCCAATCTCACACCTGAATCCATGCCCTCAATGGAGGACATGAGAATGATGTATACCCTGTGGGCTGCCTCTCGAAACCCTACATCCCAAACCCCACATCCAGGTCTCCAAAACCTCCATACCCCATTCCCTCATGACCATGCCCAACCACCCATCATTCATACCATCCAAGATCCCCCACCTCAATTCCAGGCCTAGGCCCAAGCCTAACAGGCCCAAGCCCACTCATCTCAGGCCCAAACCCACACAAATCTATGGGTCCAAGCCCAAATATCTTTATAACCATGGGCCCAAGCCCACTCCCAAACCCAAGCTCAGGCCCAGGCCTAAGCCCACCAAACCCATTAGACCTAGGCCCAAAATCCTCAAGTCCCATGGGCCCAAGCCCAAACCCATCAGACTCAGGCCCAAAACCTCAAGGCCCATGGGCCCAGGTCCAAACCCATCAAGCACATGCCCAAAACTGTCAAGGCCCATGGGCTCAAGCCCAAACCCACCAGACTCAGGTCCAAGCCCATCAGACCTAGGCCCAGTTTCAAGCCCCCCAGGGCCCTTGGACCCAAACCTATCAAACCCAGGCCCAAGGTCCATCACCCCACACCCAATACCCACATGGCCCATTAGCCCAAACCCAACAGGGCCCATTGGCCCAAAATCATACCAACCACCACACCCAGGCTCAAGGCCCATCAACCCAAGCCTTCCAAAACCATCAAGCCCAAATCCATCAAACCCAAGGCCCGTTCACCCACACTCATCAAGGCCCATTCACAAACTCCTTACCCCTTCACCAGTACCCTTCATTCACCTATACCCCTTATGCCCCCATCCCGCCTCCGACGGAAAATCCGATCCACTCCATTCCTCAAAACCACGCCTACAGCAACCCGCCACATCAACCACACCCCCATCATCCCCAGAATGTGCACCCAGCTTAGCACATCATTCATCCACAAACCACTCATCCATTCACTCCTTCCCATCCCCTACAAACCTTGTGGCCCCACCAGGTCATCCAACCCATCACCCCCCAAGTCCAAATAGCGGACCTCGCCCCTCACCAGTACAATGACCAACAGTACGAGGAGGACGAGATCCGCAACAGTGGAGGAGCTGCCAGCTTCGGCCCCCCCAGGCCCACCATCGTCACACCCAGGGCCGAACAAAATCAGGGGGAGGCAGTCCCAGCTACAGCCTCAAAAGAATCAGAGCAGCTGAAAGAACAGATAGACAGAATACAGAAGCAGCTGACGAAGATGGGAGGGGTAGAACTGCATTCGACAGACTTTTCAGACTTATGTCTGTTCTCGGATGTCCCCCTGCCATAAAAATTTAAGATGCCATCATTCGATAAATATAATGGCACTGACAACCCCATCGCCCTCTTAAAATCTTACTGTGGGGATATGTGCCAGTACGGCGGAGATGAACGACTCCTCATCAAAGTATTCCAAAAGAGTCTAACGACCCCAGCACTGAGATGGTTCACGTCCCTAGAACCATCCATGACAAAAACTTGGAAAGATCTGACACACTTATTCCAAGAACAGTATGTCTATAACATGGACACAGAGCCAAGGAAGTCGGATCTGGCCCATTTAAAGCAAAGACATGATGAAACTTTCAGTGCCTACTTAGGAAGGTGGAGGGCATTGGCCGCCCAGGTGACCCACCGGATTCCTGATGATGAGCAGATTGAATTGATAACCAAGGGAGCTCTCCCAGTCATCACAGATTTTTTAGTGTATCAGCAACAGTCCAGTTTTACTGATTTGGTCCGAAATGCCAACCGTTGAGAAGACACCATTAGAGAGGGCAGGTTGGGAAAGAGCGTGGCCAACGGGGCCCCCGAGATTCGAAAAGCTACCGAACCAAGAATTGAAAAAAGATCAGGGACAGAGGTACAGAACATCATTTATCCCCAAGCCAATACCAATGCCCCCTCGATACAGCTCCAGGCCGCACAACCACCCTCGGCCCGTTCGAGCAAGCGCCAAGGCCAAACAATGGACTGAGAGCCCCATTTACCCAAGAACAGATGAGAGCACGATTCGAACGGGTGTTCACGCCGTTGGGGCAATCTTTAAGTGTCTTATTGCCAGTGTTGCTACAAAAGGGTCTGGTCAATTTACTCTAGCCTCGCCCGCCACCCAGTCCAATCCCGAGAAATTATGACCCGAACCTGCATTATAACTTCCACCAGTGACCGGGTCACCCTACGGACCGGTGCTTCCCGCTAAAGCATGCGGTTCAAGATTTAATAGAGGCAGAAAAAATTGTTCCCCCGCCGCCTCCTCAAGGGCAGAACCAGAACATCCATCAAGCCCCTCTACCACCGCACCCAGGAGGCCCCAGGCCTAACATCCACTAGGTAGAAGAGGAAAAAGAAGAGTTTGACCCCTCGGATTACATCAGTAATCAAGAGGAGTTCTCATTTCCTAGGTTGAATAAGGATGAACCATTTGTGGGAGTGATCGAGCCGTTGTACTTAGCCAATTACTTCCCCACCCCGGCATACCAAGAGGAGCTCTTAGATTTAGGGCAATATTTTTTCACTCCCGCTCCCGCCTATCAAATCCAAACGGGCGCAGCCCCACCGCAATCATACACGTATTCGCCTCACTCCCAATTTACCCCATATACCTCTCCGTCACATCCAAATCACCCCACACCATACATAACTCCACCATCCCCATACACACCCCCGAATCTCTCCACCCACTACACCACTCTGCCATCCCCAAATTATCCCATCCCGTACACACCCCCAAATCCCACCACCCAGTATATACCCCGTCATCCCCAAATTATCTTGCCCAATACACAACTCCACCATCCCCAAATCACCCCGCTCCATGCACAACTCCATCATCCCCAATTTACCCCGTTTTATCCACGAACCCATCATCACCCCACCATGCCACCCCATATACAAGCCCTTCATATCCATACCCCCCTGCTCCATCCGCTACCCCATCATATCCCAATCACCCCACTCCATGCACAACTCCAACATCCCTAATTTACCCCGTTTCATCCACAAACCCATCATTGCCCCACCATACCACCCCATATACAAACCCTTCATATCTCTCAGTCACTCTATCCCAGTCACACTCCCACTATCCCTTCGCTATTTTGCCCACAATCTAACTCCACCCCCACCCAAACAAACAATCCCTCACCCACTCCCCTCATCACCCGCTTTCAATCACCACTGGTCTTACCACGCTCAGGTAATGCCTGTATAAGCCCCCTCCACGCCCACGAACCCAACCTCGCCAATTCCTGCCACTACCATTCCGCCCCCTATTGGAGTCAACCTGGTTGGACCCAAGAATCTGACATACCCAGCCCAATCCTCCCCAGAATCACCATGCACTCTCTTCCTCATCCCGAAACCTGCCTATGACCCACATCAAGTGTTGTTAAGCTATGAACAAATGGACATGAATGCTGGTTACAATCGAGAGGAGACTGTTAAATTTATTACCTAGCCTGGCAGGATTTCTACACAGCCGGAAGCACCGGGGGCCGTTAGAGGAGAAGAGAAGAAGAAAGAGCAGACCGTAGGGAACCCCTTTGAGAAAATGGCCAGAGAGCACGTGTTGGAGACACAGCTCAAGAGAACACCTACACATATTACTATGTGGGATTTGTTAATCACGTCCCTGCTCCACTTTCAAGCCTTAATGGGAGCACTCAAAGACGCACATATTTTCGTCCATGTAACCCCAGATGAGGTGGGAGAAATAATCGGGCAAGTATTGGCCCCAAATGCTATCTCATTCACTGATGCGAATCTGCCAATCGAGGGGAACAACACTCTAAGCCCCTGAATATAACAGTGGAAACAACCGCTCGTCCCCATACCAAAGAAGGATGGAAAGGTTCGAATGTGCATTGATTTCTGAAATCTCAACAAGGCAAGCCCTAAGGAAGACTTTCCGTTATCACAAATTGATATCTTGGTTGATAACACTGCTAAGCACGGAATGCTCTCATTCATGGATGGATTCTTGGGCTATAATCAGATTAAGATGGCAGAGGCTGACCGAGAAAAGACTACGTTCATCACTCCCTGGGGTACCTTCTGTTACAAGGTGATGCCATTCGGGCTTAAGAATGATGGGGCAACCTACCAGAGAGCAATGACGGCCCTATTCCACGACATGATACACCGAGAGATCGAAGTGTATGTCGATGACATGATTGCCAAATCGCCGGAAAGGGATGACCACTTAGTAAACCTTCAGAAGCTGTTCGAGAGGTTGAGAAAGTACAGGTTGCGATTGAATCCCCAAAAGTGTGCGTTCAGCGCTATGTCAGAAAAATTGTTAGGCTTTATTGTCAGTAGGAGAGGGATTGAGGTCGATCCGACCAATAGCAAGGCCATCACTGAAATGCCACCACCGTCTACAGAGAAGGAGGTCAGAGGTTTTTTAGGAAGAATCCAGTACATCAGTCGGTTCATTACACAGTTAACTCTGATATGCGCACTGATCTTCAAACTACTAAGAAAGGATTCACCAGTTGCGTGGAATGATGGCTGCTAAGCTGCATTGGACAAGATCAAGGGTTACCTCCTAAATCCTCCAGTATTGGTACCACCTGTACCCAATAGACCCCTGATAATGTACCTATCCACGACAGAGTTTTCCATGGGCTGTGTGTTAGGGCAGCATGATGAGACAGGAAGAATAGAGCAGGCCATCTACTACCTGAGCAAGAAGTTCACTGATTATAAGACGCGCTATTCTCATCTGGAGAAGGCATGCTTAGTGCTCGTTTGGACTACTTAGAGACTTTGACACTACCTGTTATCCCAAGCCGTTCTACTTCTAGCACGGATGGATTCGTTGAAGTACCTATTCGAGAAACCTGCTCTCACTGGCCGAACTGCACGATGGCAACTTTTATTATCTGAATTCGACATCACGTACGTCACTCAGAAATTGATCAAGGGGCAGGCGCTCGCTGATCATCTTGCTGAGAACCCTCTACCGGACTATGAGCCTCTAAAGACTGAATTCCCCGATGAGGACATCCTATTCATGACAGAAGAGGATACAGAGGAAACAGAAGAGTCCTAGGTAATGCACTTTGATGTGGCATCGCATGTTGAAGGCCAAGGAGTTGGCACCATTCTAATTTCACCAAAAGGATCCCATGTACCAGTCTCTATCAAGCTCAACTTCCCCTGCACTAACAATATGGCTGAGTACAAAGCTTGCGTTGCTAGTCTGCAGGCAGCACTCGATCTAAATGTAACTCACCTTCGAGTATTTGGCGATTCACAGTTAATCGTATGTCAGACGAATGGTGACTGGAAGATGAAAGATGAGAAACTGATCCCCTATCATGAACACCTCAAGGATCTGATAGCTTGCTTCCAAGATGTGACTTTCTCATACTTCCCCTGGATAAGGAATCGCTTTGCCAACGCATTAGCAACTTTGGCGTCAATGATTGAAATCCCCTATGGTGTTGAGATGAAGCCGATCATGATCGAGCAGAGGAATGAGCTGACCTTCTGCCTCCAGATTGAGGAACCTACAAATCCTGATGATGAGCCACCTTGGTTCTCAGATATCAAGAATTTTCTCGAGACCCTAACTTTCCCAGAAGGTACATCCAAGACAAATCGACAAACCATTCAACGTTTAGCGGCAGGTTACGTCATTTGCGGGGAATGCCTCTACAAGCGATCATGTAACAGCATCTTACTGAGGTGCCTCACTAAAAGAGAAGCGGTCAATATTATGAAAGAAATCCATGAGGGAGTATGCGGAGCCCACGTCAGCGGTCACATGCTCGCTAAGACCTACGGCAGGGATGCTTTTGGACCACCATGGAATCAGATTGTCGCAAACATGTTCAAAAATGCTACAAGTGTCAAGAACACTCGAGTCTGATACATGCTCCTGCCATTGATTTTCACTGCATGACTACTCCTTGGCCATTTGCTACCTGGGGTCTTGACATTGTCGGAATGATTAATTCGAAAGCATCAAACGGACATCGGTTCATCCTCGTCACCATTGAATACTTCACCAAGTAGGTAGAAGCGACGTCATATGCCAACATCATGGCTAGTCACGTTGAGAAGTTCATCAAGAACAACATCATTTGCAGATTCGGCGTGCCCAAGGATATCATCACTGATAATGGCACTAATTTCGCTAATAGGCGCATCCAGGCCTTGTGTGAGTAGTTCCAGATCATGCATCATCGATCATCCCCTTATAGGCCTCAGACGAACAGAGCTGTAGAGGCGGCCAACAAAACTCTGATCCGCATTCTGGAGAAGATGGTAGTCACTTACAGAGATTGGAGTGAGCAGTTACCCTTCACGCTTTGGGCCTATAGAGCATCTATCCGTACCGCTATAGGGGCAACCCCGTTCTCCCTTGTATATGAAACCGAGGCCGTCCTCCCAGTAGAGGTTGAAGTGCCCTCGCTTCGAATCCTCATGGAATCAGGCTTACTCGAAGTAGAGAGAGAGATCTCGCTTTGAACAATTAAACTTATTAGACGAGAAGAGACTTCTAGCCTTGTGTCACACTCAAGTTTACCAGGGGAGAATCGCACGCGCTTACAATAAACGCGTCTGCGGTCGAGATCTAAGGGTAAGAGACACTGTGCTGAAGAAGATCTTTCCATCCCTCCATACCGATCCAAGAGGAAAGTTTAAGCCGAACTGGGAAGGACCATAAGTCATTCGAGAGGTGCTATCAGGATACGACATTCGCCTCGCCACCATGGACGAAGATCATCTTCCTGAGCCCATCAACACTGAATACGTCCGACGGTTCTACTCTTAGTCTATCGCGATAAGGTAAGTATTGATTAAACAGATACATGACTGCTTAAGAACCACCCAAAAGAAGCCATCATTCCAAGCATAGTAGCCCAAAAACATCCCTAAAAATAATGATATCCTTTGCTACCCCATTTGAGCCTGGGCCTTTCTTTCAATAAACTCATTCCCCCAAAAAATATATATACATGTGCATATACCAAAAAAAAAAAAAAAAAAAAAGAGAGAGAGAAAAGATGTGTGTATAAAGTTACTATCAAATCCAAAAAATTCGAAAAAGTAAAACGTCAAAAAGAGATTTCCTTAAATGGGAAAAAAAAGAATTAAAAAAATGTGTAGAAGAATCACGGGGCACGTACAGTAGAAACCCCTAAGGAAGAAAGTATGTTGAGAAAACTGAAGCCGTATCAAGGAAACCCTTTTAGCCCAGCATACCTTCAAATCCTAACCTAACCCATGGCCAAGCTACACCTTGAAGGAAGCCCTCTTTGTAGGATCGCAAGTAGTCATAATATCTGTCAAGTCAACATGAGCCGAGTCGTGAGACGACACCAGAGCTTCATCCAGTCGGTTATGACGGAATCAATGTCCATGTCGTGACTTTCTGGTTCTTCTAAAAGGAAAAAAAGATAAAAAGATAAGAGAAAAAAAAAATAATTTGAGATCAAAGAAAGATGGACGTGGTGAAAACCCGCAAGGGCACTGCGGGTAAAAACAGCGAACTCACGCGGACCTGGTGAAAACCTGAAAAGGCACCTGAGGTAAGAGAGCGAACCCATGGACGTGGTGAAAACCCGAAAGGGCGCTACGGGTAAAAACAGGGATGACAGGCATAGCGAAAACCCGTCTTGTGCACTGTGAGCAAAAATGTCAAGAAAAGAGAGATTAGGAGAGGATCTGTTCTGGCCCACCTATTTTAGTCTGGACCCCTTGAGCCTCTTCTCCCCTTTGTTGGGCCGATCATGTTAAAATTGGATCGGATCCCGATCAAGTATGTCGTCTCTACCGCGTCGTCTAACACATGACCAAAGGTAAAGGCGGAAGACCAATCAATCTCGGGGAAGCTGACCTATCCATGTTTAAAAAGAAAAATCGGAGCCTCATAAACAGCGTTCGACCATGCTCAAAAAAGGACCCACCAGTTGGTCTCATAGGTACTGACATCACAAAAAGGAGAAAAGGAGAAAATTTTCAAAAATGATAATAGATTTTCCTTTTCCATAAAAAGCCTCACACTGTGTAGGAGAAAAAAATTTCAAAAAAGATAATAGATTTTCCTTTTCCATAAAAAGCCTTACACTGTGTAGGAGGAAAAAAAATTTAAAAAAAGATAATAGATTTTCCTTTTCCATAAAAAGTCTCACACTGTGTAGGAGAAAAAAAAAATTTCCTTTTCCATAAAAAGCCTCACACTGTGTAGGAGAAAATTTCAAAAAAGATAATAGATTTTTCTTTTCCATAAAAAGCCTCACACTGTGTAGGAGAAAATTTTCAAAAAAGATAATAGATTTTCCTTTTCCATAAAAAGCCTTACGTTGCGAGACGAATGGAAGAAAATTCGAAAACAAAAAAAAATATATATGTATATATAGCAGATTTCATTTCTTTTCTTACAGCGTTACGTATGAAGTGTCACGTCCCAAAAAGATAACAACATGACACACTTTCTATTTTCTGCCTTCTTTACAAGTATATAAAAAAAAAAAAAAAAAAAAAAAAACCCAAAAAAAGGAAAGAGATCTCTGTTAAGGGGCATCAGGCCCCCCTCTGTGTATATAATCTATGGTATGTACATGAACAGGTCAGGGGAAGGTACCACGCTTCAAAGCACTGATCTCTGCAAGAAGAGAGTCCTCACGGGCATTTCGATTAGACAACCACCTACCATGAAGACTCTTCTGCCGCCTCCACGAAGCGTCAGCTGCACTGTGAGATTCAGTCAAAAGCCCAGTCAACCGGAGAACCTCGCTCTCGGCCATAGCAGCTCTCACCTTCCGCAATCTCAGCTCTGGCCCTTCCTTCTCCAAAGCCTCAGTCAAAGCCAGCCTCTCTACAGAAAGAGACTCAATCCTAGTCCAGAGTATCATTTCCTTGTATGGCCAGGGTCCCGTCTCTATCACATCTACCGAAACCGGGTTAGGGGCAGGTAAGCCCTCAAATGCCAGCCAAACCTTGTAATCAGAAGAGAGAGCGCCCCCCTCAACTAAGCTGCACATGTGCGCTGATTGGCGGGTATCCCAGAGCACTGCTATGCGATCTAGGTCACTGAGAGAACCCGAGAGAATATTAGAGAGCACAAGGGCGGCCTCATAGTGCACGACACGTGTTGGGTATATCTGAATTGATGGAGCACCCGAGATGGGAAATTGGAGGTACTACCAGTCAACCCCAAAAGCGTGATACCCTCACAATCCTGAGAGTGGACAATCGAAAAGGTGCCATCCATCCAGGGAAGTTGCCAGATCAACTCTGCATCAGATAGCCACCGGCTCAGTTCCTCGATGCTCCTGTGGAGTAGTCTCGAGCACCGGGTAAGAAAGCCCTGAGCCACATCCCCTCTTACCAAGCAAAATCTCAGCACGGGACCCATGATAGTCAAATGCTCTCCTAGCCAAATCTGAATAAGGAGAGGACTCCTGCTAAGATTCTCGACCCGGCCCGAGGCCAAGGTAACTAGGCCCCAATACATCTCGGCCAGGACCAGGTGCACCAATGAACAACCTCCCTACAATTCGGTCAAGACATCGCATAATCGGAGGGAAAATGTCTCACCCTCAATAAAGAAGAGAACTTTCGACAGCAAATAAAGGGCAAAGGCCTTTACATTGAAACCCCAGTAAAGAAGAGAACTTTCGACAGCAAATAAAGGGCAAAGGCCTTTACATTGAAAGGATCTCAGATAGGCAACTTTCGGAGACTCTGGTCGCCGAAAAGTTCTCTCAGGAATTTCACCGAGCACCTGGTGGGCCCCCTAGCGAAGCGCTTCTCATACCCACCCTTTTTCAAACCGAGAACCGCGTGGACTACCTTTGCATACCCCGGTTTGGGCACCACTTTGGCAAGTCCCCGATGCATCCTCAAGCCAGTAATAGAGGCTAGCTCCTCCAAGGTTGGGGTGTGCTCCCTGGACCCGAATCTGAAGACATTGGCCCTATGGTCCCACGACACCAAAGCCGCCTGTAGGAGGTTTGGCAACAGAGGAATAGAAAGGAGGGAAGAAAGGTGGGATAACCCCAGGCAATCCAGAATAGCGAGCTCGCCCTCGGCCAAGCTATCACACCATTTTTGCAAAAAACTGGGCCCCAGGTCCAAATAGGGAAGTATACTAATCCCAACCCCCGTATGAGAACCGGGCCCTTTTTTAGGAAGCGGGTCCATGGACGTACAAAGATGTTCTTTATAAATATCAGTCAATGTAGGGTGACGGACCTGCTTAAAAAAAGAGAGAGAGAAAAAAATGAAAAAAGAGAGGGGCAAAAAGGCCAAGCTCGGATGAAAAGAGAGGCAAAGAGGGCCAGGTTCGGGTTATAAAGAACCCGTTGAGCCCAGTTATATGAGGCGTATATATTATATACGCCAAGGCAAAATTGTAAATATTCTGCCAGGCGTATATATTATATACGCCAAGGCAAAATTTTAAATATTTTGCCAGGCGTATATAATATATATGCCCAGTTAAAAATGCAGGGAAGTGTGGCTCCCCTCGCATTGGTCCATTTTTTTACTTCCCCCAAGAGAGGGACGGGTTTCTCTTAGCCTACTTTTTTATCTTGAGGCAGCCCACAAGCGGGCACGCTCACGCACCTATGGGAAATCCTCTGATGACGCGGTATCCGTGGGTCATATGCGGAGAATCATATGCAGGCTCAATCCCATCATTGGAGGGGCTCCGACCCACTTTATGCCAAAGAAAAGGAAACCATAAAAGCAGAGAGATAACCAAACAGACCATTCATATAAACCATAAAAATCATAAGACCATCCAAAAAAAAATTGTTGTTTAAAAAAATTACATATTCCCCCAATAAACAAAAGTCTAAACTGTTTCAATGTTTCAAATTTTCAAGAAATATACTAGTCTTGGGCAGCCCCCTTCGACTTCTTCTAGCGCCAGGTCACGCTTTGAAAAGTACGAGTCTCCCCCACTCGAGTCCACGCCTGAGAGATGCGGCCGAGCAGAGAGCACGACTCCTTTTCACGAGCACGCTGCAGGAGCACACCAGAGGCCATCAAGTAGGGAAACAAGCAAAAGGCAAATAGGAAAATGATCAGGTTTGGTCAGTATTCACTCACCACCTTAGCCTCTCTAAGCCCGACGATGTTGTGGTAATATTCAGCTTGGTTCACGGCCGATTCATAATTCTGCACAGTAAGAAAAAATAGGTGTAGTCACACAGGTCATCCGCATAGTTCAAAAAAAAAAAAAAAGAGAGAAAGAAAGAGAGCAAAGCAACAAGGGAGAGATTACCCCGGGGATCAGCTCAGGAGGTGGGATCCAAATAGCTTCAGCGGATATGCGTGCCTTCTCAGTCACATCGGCACACATGCGCGACAGGAAAGCATCATCTAAGCACTTAAAGGTCCCCTGGACCTCGGCTGGCGAACTTCCAAAAGTACCAACACCGGAAGGGTTAGAAGGTCCAACACCTGTAGCCTCATCAGGAACAACTGTCTCATCCCTCTCATCTGAGTCACCACCCTGCCTAAAATGTAGAGAGAAACGGCTGTTGTTCAAATAGTAGGGCAATCAAGGCAATCACAGGAAGGTTGCTAAATAAAAAGATAAACGAACATTACCTGAGACCGCGGACCGCCAAAAGCCAAAAAGTTGGCACAAGACACGAACCGGGGCAGCAGAGAATGATAAGGCAGGGACTCATACCACATCTGATATCTCCCCGAAAAAAGGAGGTCATCGATGGGGACCCCATGATGGAGAAACCGAGCGGTAAGCACTTCGGTGGAACCTTCAGGAGCCAACACATCAGCTGGAGAAGCTTGGGGCGCAGCGAAAAGAGGACGGTACTAATGAACCACCCTCTCTCCTAGGTAATAGGCTCTAATCCAGGATCCATAGAAGAAAATGATACATCGGTCTAACAAAAAATGAGAGGGGCCCACTACAGTCAGGTTCCAAAAGGGAGATCCGACGTAGGGATCAAGGATGACCTGCTCAAAGAAAAAAAGAGAGGAGATATATATATACATTTGAACTCACAGCACGAAAGAACTATCACATTTGTAAAGAGAGAAATTGTTATACCTGCTCAGGGATCAACAGATCAAATTGGGAGCACAACCCTAACTCCAGGTGCTTCATGCCTACGTCCCGACAGCGGTTCGCGTGCCAATTTCTCATAAGGGGGAACGTAGGAACTTCAGATAGAAGTAGAGGGCGACCATGTTGGAAATGCAGATACCCCCAAACCTGAGAAAGCAAGCAGATAAAAACATATATGCCATAAATGGGAAAAGTTGGACAAACTGAGACCAAAGGATAAAATACCTCAAGTGCATGCCAAAAGCCCACAACGGAGCTGGACTCCCCAAGAACGGCTCACTCCAGGCTAGACATGAGCACCGCATAGCCAGCACGTCCCCAATCAAACCGATGCATGCTGTCCCAGTTCACCATAAGCCTGAGAAGGGACAATGAGACCCGCCCTCCACTGGTATTTGAAAGAAGAGTACGGGTCACCATCAGTGCACGCTCTGGCTCGAGATAAATGGCTGCATCAGGCTGGCCCAGATCCATTAACTCATCAGGCTCAAATAGACTAACCAGCCAGGATAACTTGACTTCAGAGCCGCAAACATTCCGTGAGGATGGGTAGACCCCTATCAGCCGGGTCACCCCCTCCCTATCAGGCGTGCAGGTAGGTGTCACTGGCACCCCTCCAATGCGAACCCCGATGATCATGGACCAATCTACAGGTGTAAGGGTCATCTCGGCCACGGCCATATGAAACATCATGGTCTTAGGGCGAATGCGCTCTATCAGGGCCTTCACATAAGCCATGTCGGCCCTCACAGCAGGGCACAAAATAAAATCCCCAAAACCGGCTTGAGCAAGCAGGTCCTTCACCACTAGGGGAAGATAGAGCACGAGGCACTGGAGATCGAACCAGCCACCCCGGATCATGATATGAGGTAAAGGCTGTAAACAAAAGGAATCTATCAAATAGGAGCGAAATGGTGTAGCAAAAGCATCAAAGGAAAAGAAAAGGGCTCATCGGTTTACCTGGCCAGTAATCCCGAAGTTGGAGATATGGATGTGCTAACAATGGAGAAGGCTGATACGGGCGGCTTCGCCTTGCATTTCATACCAGGGTTGAGAAGAGCGCTGAGAAACGATAAACTGCTTCCCATGAGGGCCATAGGCCATCTCTGGCCCCTCCTGTTGATCTTGCCCTTCGTCGTTAGACATCCTTGAAATATGGAACACATCGGTATAAGGAAAGGTTGCTAAAAAAAAAAAGAGAAAAAGAAAAAAAAAAGGGGGAAGAAATGCACTAATCCATCATGAAAGAAACATAAGAAAAAAGAAAAAAAAATGAATGATGAATGATGAACGATGATGATATAATTAAAAAAAAAAAATGAATGAAAAAAGAGGAGCATAAGCATAAAGAATCACATATACTTGAAAGAAAAGCATTAATCTTTCACCACAAAAAGAAAGAGCATCAAGCATTTCAAACGAAAAAAAGCATTATCAAAATCTAAAGGAAAGATGAAAGAGGGGTGGTGATTACCTTCAATAGGAGAGGAAATGGATCTAAAGATCGGCGGAGAGTGAACTCTTTTAATCAGCACAAGCGACTCCCGGTGGTAGAACTCAAGCAAAATCAAACACAAAACCCCTAGGGGGCTGTCCCGGGCTTGAGAAGGAAGGAGGCAAGAAAATGGAATTTGAAAGGAGGGCCCCTTTTGTGCTTGGGCTCGAGCGGTTTTAAAACTACCAGATTTTGGTCAAGCGTATATAATATATACGCCCTTCCATTTTCGCTACAAATTTGCCAGGCGTATATATTATATACGCCCAGCCAAATTTTGGCTTCGATAACCCGACAAGCCCTGTGTATGCCCTAGATCTAGGCCCGACCGCTCTTAGAAGCCCACATATCACTAGGCGGTGGCGCACGCATCCCCAAATGGCCCTTCGAGCTCCCTTCAATTGGCCCAAAGGGAGCGTGCTACAATAAGCAGATCTAGATCTGTAGGCGCCCGCCGAGTGCTCCCATAAAATCATAAAAAAAAAAAGAAAAAGGAAAAATGCCAAAACACAACACTAGTTCTCAAAAGAGCGTCGCAACGCCTGTTTGCCCCACTCCGAGAGCCGTGTTAAATCAATTCGGAATGATCGGGTTCACCCAAAAATTCCCAAACCCTGTTTTACACAGGGACACCTCATGCCTGATCCGGCAGGGAAAATACTGGTCATGTTTACCCCCCAGCCATTAGGAACCCGCTTCCGAACTTTCCTAAACAAGATATATGGGTCTAATTTGTTTAAAAACCAAGACCCAGCATCCCCAGGAGTCAGGACCTGATCCGGCAGGCAGATAACTTTACCCGTCCCCGGTCACTATACCCTAAACATTCCCCAGGAGTCATGGCCTGATCCGGTAGGCAAATAAACTCATCCATCACCAGTCACTCCAGGGAACATACACCTAGCCCAAAATCTTCCCCAACTGGAGGCGAGACTTGATCCGGTAGGCAAACCAAGGACCTATCATCGGAATGCACACGTCCTTGAGGTGTATCAACATGGCAAGTTGATCTGCCTAAGGATACATGCAAAAATAAAAATAGTTTGAGCATGCTCATAGTCTCGAACTGACATGTGTAAAAAAAAAAAGGGAAGAAAAAAAAAAGAGGGGGGAGAAGGAGAAGGTTCGGGATAACAACCTTTTGTTATGTAGTTAAAATCCTGAGTAGGTTGACCCCACCTTCCAAGCTTTGGCTCTGATCATCCACCTTCGAGTCTATGTTCACCAAGAGTGCACCTGACTTCAGACCATTCAAAAAGTTTATTGTCAGTTGAAACTGACCCGTCAAAAATGAAATTACAACCAACCAAACTATGTGCAGACATACAGACCGAAGGGCTCATTCCCTTTTATTTTCTTTTACACAGGCTTAAAACCTATATAGGCACAGTGTCCCTGTTGAATGTACGCACTTGCGTCTGGGTATCTGCAGGATGGTCGTTTGTCCTCGTAAATTATACCCTAGGGTCGAGGCTTCCGTTCGCGCCTATTTACTGCTTATCGCTCCTGATGGGTGTCTGTCTGTGCATAGTTAGTAAGATGTGATTTCATTGGGGATGGAGGCTAGAATTGACCATCTCTTTCGATGGATGTTTGGTCCTAGCCCGATCTTTTTCAGCTTTGTCTCTAGTTAAGGCACCCCGATTCGCGTGAATCAGGAGCTCCTCACCACTGGAACGTGCACATCCCCAAGGTGTACCTATCCCTGGCAGAGCGCACGCACTCTTAAAGCATATCAACTGGTATTTGATCCACTTAAAGAGTTATGCAAGAATAAAATTGCCAGAGGTCCTTGAGCTTTTCTTAGAGGCCTCGAAACAAAAGAAAATCCAAAAATAACACACAAAAATTTACTCTAAAAATGGGCGCGCATTCCCAAGAAGTGTTGCAACATCAATATTCGCTCCACTTGGGTAAATCATGCTAAAGCAACCTCGAGGTTGATGGGTTCACCCAAGGACTCCGAGCCTTACCTAGGTAAGGGCACCCGCGGCCAATCCAATGGAGCTGTCGATACCCCATAAGATTGGACACAATTTGTAGGCCTTCGCTTTGTGTACTTTGCATCGATTCCGAAGCATGGATCAATCACCCCATTTCATGGAGCTGTCTGGTTCAGATTAATACTCAACATCACAAATCTATAATTTCCCTCAGGAAGTGGATGAAATCCCGGCTAGCGGGCTTACACTTTTTGTGATCATCGCAGTTATGCCCAGTAATGTCGTAATGTGCTTGGGGACTGTTAGCTTTGAGGTATGGACGATATCCCGAATTGAGAGGGCTTACATACACTCACCATCACCATGAATGCTTGAGAATTGAGTTGAACCAGGCGGACCCATCAAACGTGCCTTGGACCTCTTCGGATGTCTCTTATCTTTGGAATCCAATCATTAGTGATCGAATACCAAAGAGAGGCATCTGTAGACACCCAAATTCGGCCCAAGGCCTGATCAATTTGTATTCCGAGAGAGATGTATCCTTGTGCTTCCAATGGCACCCCTAAACCCTAGGATCCCTTCCCAGACCCAACTTAATCCCTTCTGAGCATTTGATAGGAGGAGAGCTACAAAATTTTATACAGATCACTACCAAGGATGAGCCTCATGCCATTTGAAGGAGGACTTCTCCAGTTTTCCAGCAAGCTAAAGATCACCCAATTTGGAGTTGTGGTTCGAAAGATATGGCCGATTGAAGTTCTACATAAAATCATGACTTTTGCTCAGGCGTATGTATTAGATACGCCCAACAAATTTGGCCCCATTTTGGTCAAGCGTATATATTATATATGCCTGGCATTTCTGGGCCAAATTTGGTTGTACATACACGCCCAATAAATAGGGCCCACAGACACCACCTTCTCGTGTCTCTCTGGTTTTCATGGAAATCACGTACATAAATCTGTATGTAATATATACGCCCAACTTAGCTACCTCAAAATTCCTTCATCAGGTTTGACCTTTTGACCATCCCCTTGGTTGAGGTGGGTGTCTTAAGGTTGGTTGCACCCCCTTTGAGCTTATATGCAACCCTTAAGTCACCTATGGTCTCACCCCATCATCTGCCATTGAAATCAATTCCCCAAACCCCTAGGACCCTAAAAACCTAGAAAACCTTAGATGGAGGATTAGCTAATTGCTAAACCAATTAGCTCTTAAGTAACCCTCTAACCCACCTCTTCTCTATAAATAGAGAGGCCCCCCTCTTCCCAAAGGGTTGAAAAATTAAGGTTAAAAGTTGAGCTTAAGAAAGAGAACCTAGTGAGAGAAAGTTTCCTTTTATTTTTGCATTCTTCAATCAGAATTTCAGCATGCTTAGTTCATCCCTTTCAATCCACTTAAACCATTAGATTACCCCTTTTTTACTCAAGTTTAGTCCCTAGCTTCATCCTACACTTCCCATCTACCGAATCCTAGCATTAGAATCCATTCCCCTACCGTTTAAGCCATTCAAAGCCATCGGAAGCATGCCAAAGTAAAGGTCTTCCATGGTGCAACAATGGCCCGTGAGCTCCGGCTCACTCCTCTCTTCCTCTACCTTCTTGGTGTTTCCTCCGTCCATGGATTTAAGCCGTTATGCCGCCGAAATTTCGGTTTGGCTCAAAGCTTGATAGGACCGTATTGCCTTCGGGCAAGGGGAAGCTCCGCCCATTTGTTTTTTATTTTGGCCATAGATAAAGACCGCTACGTGCAGGTTGATCGGGTGCCTAAACCCTTCCCGATCGATAACCGAAGCCCCTACCCTAGAGTCTTTCGCAAAGACAGATAAATCAGAGTCATATTAAGCACTTTGGTGCTCAAAATATTAATTTAAAGGTTTCCCGGGTCACCAAAAGCTCCGGGTGACGACTCTACATTTATTCTATCACGAGTGCATCACCGTGACGGGTTTGAGGTCTAGGCCAACCTCTCTTCTCATAAATTTTTGTCGACGCGTTGGGGGAGAACTAAGAGGGGTAGGGGAACGGACTTCCAAAATGCTTGTCTCATCAGGAATTTGAGTCTTTTGAATATGACCCGTGTTCAACACATAATCGTGAGTGGTTGGTATGCTTGCCACGTAATCAGTATCCATCTCCTGGAGGGGTGCATCAGTGTATATATGGATGATAGATTCCTCGTATAGGAATTTGACGCATTGATGGTGTGTGGATGCGACGACCTTCATTGACTCCAGCAATTTTCTTCCTAGAATGAGATTGTATGTACTAGAAGAATCAGAAACATGGAAGGTAACGCCTTCCGTTATAGGTCCAAGGCGAACTTGTAGCTTGATAGTTCCTTTGACAAATCAACGCGACCCATCATAAGCTATGAGTGACAGTGAAGAGGGCTTGACATCCTGTTCCATGTATTCAAGCATTTTTAACATGGTGAGAGGGCAGATGTTAAGTTCTGCTCTCGTGTCAATGAGTGCATGTGGTACGGAGAATCCTCTAATTATGACCGTAAGATTTATGGGGGTCACACTCCCGCGGAGTGACTCTTTAGGCATGTCTGCATCTGTAAAAGTGAGCGCTGGAGGTTGCGCCATGATCGAAGTGATTTGATGAAGCTCATCCAGGGTCGTATCCTCATCCACTTGCGTGTCTTCAAGTGCTCTTATCAACAATCGATGATGATCAGGAAATTTCTTGATGAGTTCTAGTTTGGATATCTAGGCCGGGATCTTCTGAAGATGCCGCAGAAGGTCGTACTCTTGCTCTGGCTCGAGTGTAGTTTCTTTGCCTGGCCGATGGGCCTTAGGTGCGGGTGGTTGAAATGGTTGAGGTGCAAGAATTGGTGGAGGGATGATGTGAGGTGGGGGAGGCAAGTTAGCTTCTCTTTCTCTCACATTTCCCTCTGGTGGTTGTGCATTCGTGAAATCCTTATTTCGAGGGAAAGGCGGAGGTAGGTAATTGGTTCCTAATTTGAGAATCGGGTAAGTCGGTTGTTGAATGAACTCTGTGTGGCTTGACGAGGATGTATTTATAAAATTGTTGAAATTCGAGGTTAGAATGCGTACCTGAATGGTGCCGCTCCAAGGTGGGAGGTACTGTGTGTAATCTTCCTCTTCTAGAAAAGCAGAGACCAGCGTCTCGCACGGGTTAGGATGTTCTTCTGGCTCGCTTTCTTTTAGATTCAGCAAATGCTCGGTGGTTATTTTGTTATCTTAGCTTGGAGTCTTTTGGGTGACACTTTCTACGCATGCAGCAATTTAGGCTGTAGTTTGGAGAACGTGATCTCCATACTCGGGTTCAGAATCTGACAAAGGGAGCGGTAATGGCATTGATTCAAGATTTGGAAGGGTTGAAGGCTCTAGTGGGTGACTATGGAGGAATGGTCTCCTGGCCCTAAAGGAATGAACTCGTATCTGAGTTAATTTTGGATAAGGGGGTGGATTCGATGGGGCGATGTGAGTGATCAGGGCCGAGGGATGCGGGGGTGAAAGAGCTCTCGCTAGTGGGGAAAAAGTAGCAGAGGGTTGAATGCGAGTGATTAAGGTGGAAGGTTGGAAGGAGGATCGGCCGGAGAGATCTACGGAGGTGACCTGAGCCAGTGTCGCTTGGTTGTGGTTGGGCATGGGGTTATTAATGATCCCTAAATTTTATTAGGGCTGGTTATTATTAGGGATAGGATTCCTAAGCGCTTCCCAATCGATCTGACTTCGATCATTTATGTCATAGATTACGCCCCTGAGGACTCAGCAGTCTTCTAGGTTGTGTCTTGCGTATCGATGGAAGGCACAGTATTTGCTATAATCTAGATTTATCGGCCATGGGCAGGGTCTTTCCTGTCGAAATTGGAGGAGATTCTGAGTATTAAGGAGACAGAAGATGTTGAGAATCATATCCGATAAAAGGAGATAGTGTTCCCGCCTCGGCTGGTAGGGGCCTTTGGCTGGGTTAAAGTTCTGCGGTGGGGGCACACTATTGTAATTCGGCACATGGGCCGGTCGATTCTGTGTCGTATTCTGATTCTGGTAGGTATTGGGATATTGATTTCTATTCTAATACTAGCCTTGATTCTGGTTCTTGCTTTGGTTTTGGTTTGCATATCTCTGCTGATTAGTGCCTTGGTTTTGGTTCGTGTATCATTGTTGATTTTGATTTTGTCCGAAGTTTCGCGGGTGAAAATTCCTGTTCCCAGAGTTTTGTCCTTGATTAACAATGGTGTTGACCTCTTTGGTTCCTAAGTCTTTCTTATTATTTTTTTATTTTGATTCACTAGAGGAGCCCACTTTTGATGTGACTATGGATAAAGCAAGGTTTCTGCCTTTAATGTGTCACGCTAGTCGAGATGCCCGGGGGTGGAGTGCAGTGAAGTCGGGGCAATCACTTATGACAAGTGTACTCTTTAACGGTTGTCTAGTATTATCGATGATAATGTCCACCGAATCCTTCTCTTTCATTAAAGTGCCGGTCCTAGCAGCGAGTTTTCTCCATCTAGTGATGAAGTCGGTAAATTCTTCATCAAGTCCTTGCTTGGCTGCCATTAGATCACTGAGACTGACAGTCTCTTAGATCAAGTGTTTGTATTGGTCTAAGAACTGACCGACTAATTCATCGAAGGTTTCTATCTTATAAAGCGGGAGTCCCGCAAACCAATCTAAAGTTTCTCCTTCTAATGAGCATTGGAAATTGTGAATGAGAAGTTCTTGATTATCACGTATGGGTTGGCAATCATTATAAAAGAGGGCCAAGTGATGATTCGGATTTCCTGTGCCATTATATTTGGTGAATTTCCATGGCTTAAATCTTATTGGTAAATTACACTCGACGTCCCGATAAAATTTGTCGATTTCTAATGAGTGACCGGGGCGCTCTCTCTTGGCCATGTACTCATTGAGCATTTTAGGGAGATCTTCGATTTTAACGGTGTTATCTTTCGAAGCGACCCGTGAACAAACTTTGTCTAAAGAGTCATCATTGAAGAATGTGTGGGAAGGTTGTCTCAATGGTGTGGCGTGTGTTGACACCATGCTCGGGGTAGGAAGTGGCCTCTCTTGTCACTCTTGTTCTTCTGAAAATTGTCGTGACCTAATGGTTTCATATGCGGCGGCCAACCCTTGAAGTAATTCCTCGAAGTCGTCATCTCCTCTTTATATTCTTTGAATACTGAGTTCTACAATCTATTGAGCGGTGAGGTTTTATCCGGTGTTACCATCTCTCCCATTATGATTATTACCAGTGTGTAGGGTGGAGAAGGGATTTTCTTACTCGTCGGCCATGCTAATCTTAGGTTATCGTGGGCTGGAATTGTGAAACGGTTCTTCGTACGTGGGGTTGTTATGATATCCCCACAATGGTGGGTCTCCTAAACTCACTCTTCGTATACCAGACATCTCGAGTCTTTGACGGAGACTCATATATATATATATATATATATATATAATGAAATCTAAATGACACGATGGAAAGAAAAATAGGGAGATAAGATGAAAACTAATTATCTAGAAAAAGAGTTTGCAAAAGTGTCCCATCACGATCGCCAGTATGTTGGTGTTCTCTTTTTCTGGGTTCCTCTCAGTTCCCGTTGAATCAGTGGTTCCAATTCTGTCCAAGTGGACTCTAGCGATGCGGCGTTTGGAATGTTAGAAATAAAGGGTTTTCTAGGAAGGTTCCTAGTTTGTTGCGATTACCAGGTGCAAATATTTAACGATGCTGCAACATGTCACTAATCATGCTTTGGAGCGGGTGTGGGTTACTTCTTTACTGAATCGTCCGCCTGTGAACATCAGCAGCTATATCTTTTCTTATAATTTAGATAGTTTAGTTTTTCTTCCCTTCTCGTTATTGTTATAGTTCTGATAAGTTTAGACTTCCCAATTCTGTTGTGAGTTTAGTTATATGGGAATTTATTATAGCTTATTTAATCTAGTATTCTAATTCTATCAGGAGTCTAATTAATTTTAATTTCCTAGCATTACTAAAATTCTAATTTAATATAGTATCCTAATACTACTAAATGTCCAATCAGCATCGTAATTATACTAGGAATGTAGGTGTATTAATTTTAATGGAACTTTAATTAAACTAAGCATGCTAGTTATACTGAAATTCTAAGCAAAGCACGTATACGGGTTGTACCAGAATTCTAATTGAAAAAGAGAACTAGTTTTTTACTAAAACTCTAATTTAAGCAATGAATTAATTTTATTTAAATTCTAATTAAAACAAATAAACTAATTTTGCTAAAATTCTGATTAAAGAAATGAATTAACTATACTAAATTCTGATTAAAAATAAAGGAACTAATTTGACTAGAATTGTGGTCAGAGCAATGAATTAATTATACTAAGATTCTAATCGAAATAAAAGGACTGATTACTAATACTGGGATCTAATAAAGCGAGGAATTAACTATGCTAGAATTATCTAATTAAAATAAAGGAACTAATTTTATTGGAGTTCTAATCGAAGCAATTATTTAATTAAAATAAAGCATGTAAATTGACTATACTAAAATTCGAAGAAGAAATTATGGAACTGATATTATAATACTAATTAAATTAACTAAGTAATTCTAAAAAAATAGGTTTTGGGCCCGCTATGCTAAGGAGGATTGGCCTCGTTCCCGAGTATCCTCTGCAAGCTCCCTTGGGCAAATTGGGTGGCTGAGATTAAAGATAAATTGGATTTATGATGATAAAATAATATTTTCAAATTTTTCAGAGTTGATTTCGGAGTAATAATATGAATTAAATTGAGAAACTAGAATTATAAAAACTAAAATTAATATTTAGAATTTTTGGTGGTATTAAAATAGGAAACTAAAATTAAAATTAAAAATTTCTAGGACTGAATTTCGGTCTGAAATCAGAAAATCAGACCGTATGATTAAGGACTGGTTCTAGAGTCTAAGACCTAGAACCATAGATTAATGATAGGACTAGAGATTAAGATTTTAGAACGGAATTAAAGCCTAGGGTCAGTAAATTAGACCGTCGGATTAAGGACAGATTCTAAATTCGAAAAACTAGAACCAGAGATAAAAATCACGGTCTAAAAAAAGGGTGCTACGGTCTAGGATTGAAAATTAAAACTTATAATTAAAACTAAGAGAAATATCCTAAGTCTAAAACTAAGATTTTTACCTAGGACCGGGGCTGCGGAGAGAAATCTCGAAGATTAGAAGCTTGAATCTCGAAATCATAACTAGGTTGCTCTATGTGTTCATTCCGGAGTACTCTGGTTTCGGAATCCCAAGAAAAAATCCGTTCTCTCTCGAAAATTGACTGCCTCTCTTGGGGCAAATTAGAAAAAAATACTTTATAGGTTTTTCTTCAATTAAGCGCCCTGTTTCAGGCATTTAATCAAATTGCGCGCCGGTCTCCCGGTGCTTAATCGCTTTGAGTCAGTCACTGACTAAGTGAGCTATCGACTGACTTGCTCAGTGAGTTTCCTAGCCCTAATAGTATTAAAACTAATTGCGCACCCATTTTGGAGTGCGTAATCTAATTAAACATTCCTTTCGAAGAGCTTAATCGAGGAAACTTAGGGGTCAAGGACAGTAAGACTAGGCCGGGAGTAGGCCAATTGCGCGCCGGTGGTGGGGCGCTCAATCCAATCACGCGTGTCATGTAGTGCGCATAATCGAGTCTCAAGGCGGTCTGGGAAAGGAAGTCTGGTCTGAGAGGGGATTGATTGCATGTGTGTGGTTTTGTGTGCAATCAAATTGACCGTGTGGTTTTAGGTGCGTAATTCGGGGTTGTCCGGGTCCGAATCGAGTCTGAAATGGCAGGCTATTGTTTCATCCTGTATTTTGACTATATACTATTATTGCAATATATAATCTCCCTATGTTGGGATCTGAGCCATAGAACTATTGTTTCAGCTTTTGATTCAGCCATGTTGTAGACACCCAAATTCGGCCCAAGGCTCGATCAATCTGTACTTCGAGAGAGATGTACCCCTGTGCTTTCGATGACACCCCTAAACCCTAGATTCCCTTCCCATACCTAACTTGAACCTTTTTGAGCAGTTGATGAGAGGAGAGCTATAGAATTTCACATAGATCATTATCAAGTATGACCCATATACCATTGGAAAGAGGACTTCTCCAGCTTTCCAACAAGCCAAAGATCACCCAATTTGGAGCTACGGTTCAAAGGTTATGACCGATTGAAGTTTCACATAAAATCATAAAACTTTTACTCAGGCGTGTATATTACATACGCCCAGCCAATTTGGCCCCAGATTAGTCAGGCGTGTATATTATATACGCCAGCCTTTTTTGGGGGAAATTTGGCCGGGCGTATATAATATATACGCCCAACATAGGTGGGACCCACCACGGGCTTCATCTTCCCAAGGCTCCCCTGTCTTTGGTGAAATTCTTGTTCTAATCGGGCGATATAATATATCACGCCAAATCTGATAGCTATTATCTAGTTTGACCCTTTGACCATCCCCTTAGTTAAGGTGGGTGTCTTGAGGTTGGTTGCACCCCCTTTGAGCTTATTGGCAACCCTTAAGTCACCCATGGTCTCACCCCATCATCCGCCATTAAAATCAGTTTCCCAAAACCCTAGGACCTTGAAAACCTAGAAAACCTTAGATGGGGGATTACCTAATTGCTAAACCCATTAGCTCTTAAGTAAGCCCCTAACCCATCCCTTCTCTATAAATAGAGAGGCCCCCCTCTTCCCAAAGGGTTGAATTTTTGTTGAAGGATTAGAGAGTGCTTAAGAGAGAACCCTAGTGAGAGAAAATGCCAATATTTTTCCAGAATTCTAGCATGCATATTTCATCTATTTCAGTCCATTTCCACCATTAGATCACTCCCTTTAGCTAAAGTCTAGCCTTTAGCCTCACCCTACACTTCCTATTTTACCGAATCCTAGTGTTAGAATTCATTTCCATACCGTTTAAGCCATCGGAAGCACGCCAAAGTGAAGATCTTCCACGGTGCAACAAGGGCCCGTGAGCTCCGGCTCACCCCTCTCTTCCTCTACCTTCTTGGTGTCTCCTCTGTCCAAGGATTCAAGCCGTTACGCCGCCGAAATTTCGGTTTAGCTCAAAGCTTGATAGGACCGTATTGCCTTCGGGCAAGGGGAAACTCCGCCCTTTTATTTTTATTTTTGGCCATAGATAGAGACCGCTACGTGCGGGTTGGTCGGGTGCCTAAACCCTTCCCGATTGATAACCGAAGCCCCTACCCTAGAGCATTTGGCAAAGACCGGTAAATCAGAGTCATATTTAGCACTTCGGTGCTCTAAATATTGATTTGATGGTTTCTCGGGTCACCAAAAGCTCCGGGTGGCGACTCTACATTTTGTCAAAAGCGAGTGCATCGCCATGACGGGTTCGAGAGGATCCACGGTCGCACAGATGGCGACTCTGCTAGGGATATCACCCTAGCGCTTCCCCTCTTGTTGGCCTTGCTTTTTTTGTTACTAACCATTGCCGTTTTCTTCTTATTTTCTGCTATTTTTTTTATATATTTTTGTTGTTTTTACTAACGTACTCACCCCTACGATTCAGTCCTTTAAGTGCCTTAGCCGATTGGCGGGCCTACGTGCGCCTTTAAATTTCTGTTTTTCCTATTCTTGTCATTTAAGCCGCCTTAGCCGTTTGGTGGGCTCGCTCGCATTTAATTTTCATGTCATTTAAATTTCAGTCATTTACGAGCCTTAGCCATTTGGCGGGCCTACTTGCGCACTTTATTTCGGTCATCATATCTCACCTTTGAACACCGGCCCGTTGAGGCGGCACGGGCTTGTCATCCCCGACCCGATTTTGGACTTAATTTCACTCCCCTATAAAAGTTTGTAATTAAAAGTGAACCAACAGTGTGGGGACATAATTGAACTTACTTCTGCGTTTTTGGGTATTTTTTGCGGGGTTAGGCACAGATACAATTTACCCGGTTCCCAATAAGGCGGCAGCCCTAGTGGTGATGATCCTGAAAAGAACCACCCCTTCCAGTACCTGAGAAGGCGCTTGTGCCGGAGGTATATCGATTGGGTTGCCAATTCCGATCAAGCCTTAAAACCCGCATTGGTGAGAGCGTAG
Source organism: Chloranthus sessilifolius (assembly GCA_021018995.1). Classification (NCBI taxonomy): domain Eukaryota; kingdom Viridiplantae; phylum Streptophyta; class Magnoliopsida; order Chloranthales; family Chloranthaceae; genus Chloranthus; species Chloranthus sessilifolius. Next base: position 91,299,953 of record CM037584.1, on the reverse strand, counting down.
ACAACCCAAAATTCAGCTGTGTCCTAGGAAACGGAAAGGAGGGACCCGAAAACATACACAGCAGTCCCCGGGAGCATTTCTCCCAAGAAACCAGTTCAAAGACCCACTTTTGGGCTTGTTGTTCACTGTCAAACTAAGCTGACAGAAGTGTTTTTGCCAGACGTATATATTATATACGCCCAGCCAAAATCCCCAGAAATAGCCAGGCGTATATAATATATACGCCCAGCCAAAATCCCCAGATTTTTGCCAGGCGTATATGATATATACGCCCAGCCAAAATCTGCATTTTTTGGTCGGGCGTGCATAATATATACACCCAGTATATACTGGGCCACAGCAACCCGACCTAAGGCCCAATCCATCACCCCAAGTCCCCGATTAGCTGTATTAGTGCCCACAATAGCCTCCCACATCCTCTAACACCCAACATGCCCCTGCCCAATCAAAAGAAGGCAACTTTTCATTGATTTGCTCCGGGGGATCGGGGCGTTTGCGTGGATTCCCGCACCTTCAATAGAACGAAAGGGTTCCCTTTCGCCTCTTCTAAAGTGTGTCGGATCCCGCCGTGGGACCTACTAAAGGTACATATATCGCCCGAGACGGGAGTTGACCCTGGGCACTAGGTCATTATTCATCTAAGCAAAGGGGAGTTAATCTCCATCTAAAAAAAAAATCATCTTCAAAAACAAAAACCAAAAAAAAATCTTTCTTCAAAAAAAAAAAACAAAAAAAATCATTTTCCAAAAAAAAAAAAACCAAACAAAACCAAACAAAACAAACACTAAAAAAAGAAAAGAAAACAAAAACAAAAAAAAGTATATTTTGGTGTGACCGTCACTATGGCAACCTCAAACTCGTCCCGTAGAAGGAAGGTATTCGGCCCTTATCTGCGACATCGATACAATACTCGTCAGCGGATCATGTCAAGAGCCGATACGTCCCCACCGTCATCCCCATCCCATTCCCACGTAGGAGAAGACCCGATCTCCGACACCTTCGCCCAAACCCGGTTCGATATCACGGGTCCTTTTGGGGCACCCGTGTTCACCTCCACCCCATCCCCCTCCCTCACATTCTCCCAACATACCCCCTTTTCATCCCCTACTGAAACCCCTCATTTCTCAACCAATCCATACATCCCCATCTCCCATCAAAACACCCTTACCGCATCCCCATATTTCCAAAGACCCCATAGGGAGCCCCATCCCCCGCCTACTTCCCACATTCCATCCCTCTCATCATTCATCCCCCCTACATCCCACATCCCATCCACCTCATCCCACATACCATTCCCACCACCTGGCCCATCCACATCCAAACATACCCCCCCATTTACCCGGGTTATGCCCAATTTCTCCCAACCCCCTCCATCCTTAAGTGTGCCATCACCCCCCAATCTCACACCTGAATCCATGCCCTCAATGGAGGACATGAGAACGACGTACGCCCTGTGGGCTGCTTCTCGGAACCCTACATCTCAAACCCGCATCCAAATTTCCAAAACCTCCATACCCCATTCCCTCCTAACCATGCCCAACCACCCATAGTCCATACCTCCCAAAATCCCCCACCTCAATGCCAAACCCAAACCCATACAAATCCATGGGTCCAAGCCCAAACACCTCTAGATCCATGGGCCCAAGCCCAAGCCCATCAGGCCCAGGCCCAAAACCTCAAAATCCATGGGCCCAAGCCCATCAGGCTCAGATCCAGACCCGAAACCCTCAAAACCCATGGGCCCAAGCCCAAACCCATCAGACCCAGGCCCAAGTCCAAGCCCCCCAGGGCCTTTGGACCCAAACCTATCAAGTCCAAGCCCAAGGCCCATGGACCCAAGCCCATCAGGCTCAGATCCAAACCCAACCCCCTCATGACCCATTAGCCCAAACCCAACAAGGCCCATTGACCCAGAGTCATACTAACCCCCACACCCAAGCCCAAGGCCCATCAATCCAAGCCTTCCAAAACCATCAAACCCAAATCCCTCAAACCCAAGGCCCATCCACCCACGCTCATCAAGGCCCATCCACTAGCCCCATACCCCCCCACCAGTACCCTTCATTCACCTATACCCCTTACGCCCCCATCCCGCCTCCAACGGGAAATTCAATCCATCCCATTCCTCAAACCCACAACATCCCGCCACCTCAACCACACCCCCATCACCCCCAGAATGTGCACCCAACTCAGCACATCATCTATCCACAAACCACTCATCCATTTTTCCCTTCTCATCCCCTACAAACCATATGGCCCCACCAGGTCATCCAACCCCTCACCCCCCAAGTCCAAATAGCAGAACTCGCCCCTCACCAATACCATGACCAGCAGTATGAGGAGGATGAGATCCGTAATAGTGGAGGAGTTGCCAGCTTCAACCCTCCCGGGCCCACCATCATCACACCTATGGTCGAACAAAATCAGGGGGAAGCAGTCCCCACTACAGCCTCAAAAGAACCAGAACAGTTGAAAGAACAAATAGACAGAATACAGAAGCAACTGATGAAGATGGGAGGAGTAGAACTACATTCAACAGACTTTTCAGACTTATGTCTATTCTCTGATGTCCCCTTGCCACAGAAATTCAAGATGCCATTATTCGATAAGTATAATGGCACTGGCAACCCCATCGCCCACTTAAAATCTTACTGTGGGGATATGTGCCAGTATGGCAGAGATGAACGACTCCTCACCAAAGTGTTCCAAAAAAGTGTAACGGGCCCAGCTCTGAGATGGTTCACATCCCTGGAGCCATCTATGATAAAAACTTGGAAGGATCTGACACACTTATTCCAAGAGCAGTATGTCTATAACATGGACATAGAGCCAAGGAAGTCAGATTTGACCCGTCTAAAGCAAAGACATGATGAAACATTCAGTACTTACTTGGGAAGGTGGAGGGCGTTGGCCGCTCAAGTAACTCACCGGATTCCCGATGATGAGCAGATTGAATTGATAACCAAGGGAGCCCTCCTAATCATCGCAGATTTTTTAGTATATCAGCAGCAGTCTAGTTTTGCTGATCTGGTCCCAAATGCCAATCGTTGCGAAGACGCCATTAGAGAAGGCAGGTTAGGAAGGAATGTGGCCAGCGGGGTTCGAAAAGCTGTCGAACCAAGAATTGAAAGAAGACCAGGGACAGAGGTACAAAACATTGTTTACCCCCAGGCCAATAACAATGCCCCCCCGATACTGCTCCAGGTTACACAACCACCCCCGACCCATTTTGAGCAAGCACCAAGGCCAGGCAACGGACCAAGAGCCCCGTTCACCCAGGAGCAGATGAAAGCACGATTTGAATGAGTGTTCACACCGTTGGGGCAATCCTTGAGTGTCTTATTGCCGGTATTGCTACAGAAAGGCCTGGTCAATTTACTCCAACCTCGCCCACCACCCCATCCCATACCAAGGAACTATGATCTGAATCTGCATTGGAATTTCCACCAGGGACCGGGTCACCCCACGGACCGGTGCTTCCCGTTAAAGTACGCGGTCCAAGATCTGATAGAGGCAGGAAAAATCATTCCCCCGCCACTTCCTCAAGGGCAGAACCAGAATATCCATCAAGCCCCTCTGCCACTGCACCCAGGAGGCCCCAGGCCTAACATTCATTGGATAGAAGAGGAAGAAGAAGAGTTTGACCCTTCGAATTATATTAGTAATCAGGAGGAATTTTCACTCCCCAGGTCGAACGAAGATGAACTATTTGTTGGGGTGATCGAGCCGTTGTATCTGGCTGATTATTTCCCCACAGCGGCATTCCAAGAGGAGCCCTTAGATTTAGGGCAGTATTTTTCCACTCCGGCTCCCGCCTATCAAATTCAAGCAGACTGACCCATACAATCATCAATATCCACCCCATGCCCAATTTACCCCATACACCCCACCGACACGCCCAAATCACCCCACACCATACACAACTCCGCCATCCCCGTATTATCCTACCCCATACACACCCTCAAATCTCTCCACCTAATACACTACTCCATCATCCCCAAGTTACCCCATTCCATACACACCTTCAAATCCCACCACCCAATTTACCCCACACACCCCTCCGTCACCCCCAAATCACCCCACTCCATGCACAACTCCATCATCCCCAATTTATCCCATTTCATCCACAAACCCATCATCATCCCACCATGCCACAAACCCTTCATATCCCCCTATTCCACCCACTACCCCGCCATGTCCCAATCATCCTGCTCCATGCACCACTCCATCACCCCTAATTTACCATACGTCATCCACGAATCCGTCATCATCCCACCATGCCACCCCATATACAAACCCTTCATATCCCTATCACCCCGCTCCACCCGCACCTCAGACATCTCTCCATCCCTCCATCCCGGTCACACTCCCGCCATCCCTTCGTTATTTTGGCCCCAACCCAACTCCACCGCCACCCAAACAAGCAACCCCTCACCCAATCCCCTTATCACCTACTCCCAATCACCACTGGTCTTACCAAGCCCAGGCAATACCTGTACAAGCCCCCCCTGCACCCACAAATTCAACCCCGCCAATTCCCGCCACTATCATTCTGCCCCCTACTGGAGTCAACCTGGTGGGACCCGAGAAACTGGTGTGCCCAACCCAATCTTCCCCAGAATTACCATGCACTCCTTTCCTTATCCCGAAACCTTCCTATGACCCGCATCAAGTGCCATTAAGCTATGAACAGACAGACATGAATGTCGGGTGCAACCAAGAGGAGGCTGTTGAATTTGTTACCCGGTTAGGCTGAATTTACGCATGAAAGCATCGAGGCGTTAGAGGAGAAGAAGAAGAAGAAAGAAACAGTGAGGAATCCTTTGAAAAATGGCCAAAGAGCACATACTAGAGACACAGCTCAAGAGAACACCCGAACATATTACTGTTTGGGACTTGTTAATCACGTCCCCCCTCCACTTCCAAGCCCTGATGGGAGCACTCAAGGACGCACATGTCTCCACTCACGTAACTCCAGATGAAGTAGGAGAAATAATAGGGCAAGTGTTGGCCCCAAATACCATCTCATTCATTGATGCGGACCTGCCAATCGAGGGGAATGACCACTCTAAGCCCTTGAATATAACAGTGGAAGTAGGAAACTTGGTGGTGCCATTGATCCTAATCGACAACGGGTCGGCATTGAACGTATGCCCTCTAAGGACGGCAATCAAAATTGGGGCGAACCCCGACACCTTCCGGCCATCCATATCAAGCGCCCGGGGATTTGACAACACCAAAAGAGAAATCATAGGAGAAGTAAGCCTCGACCTGATCCTTGGGCCGCAAACCTTCACCACCCCCTTTCAGGTGATGGACATCAAGTCTACTTTCAATCTATTGTTGGGCCGGCCATGGATACATAAGCTCGGAGCAATACCATCTACCCTGCAACAAAAGCTCCGATTCATCTCGGAAGGAAAAATTGTCACCATCTTCGGCGAGAGCAGAGAAGACAGGGAGAGAAGCACTCTACACATTGAGAATTCGAAAGTGCTGAACATACCACACACAGTAGAGGACGCCGATCTTCACCGATTCGACTATGACTTCTCAGCCGTCACCCTCGGACCAACTGAAAAGACCCCGGATAAAACTGAGGGAGGAATGGAAGCAGCTATGTTCATGCTCCACAGATGGGGCCATAAAAAAGGGAAAGGGCTGGGCCCACGCCTCCAAGGAAGAAGAAACCCCGTCAAGGCTAAGGGGCAACAAACTAAATTCGGCCTAGGCTACAGGCCCAGAGAAGAAGTCAGAGAGGCCAAGAAAAAGATGAGAGCCGCAACAGTCGCCAAGGCCAGAGGAATCATCTTGGAAGAGGAACCTCACTCTCGCCCCCACATCCGTGAAACCTTTGTGAGCGTCGGGGTAGTAAAAATTAATCTAAATGGGGAGACGAGGGTCACCCCACATAAGCCTACTTCAATCCACCCCACCAATCCCTACATCATCCCCCCAGACTTCGAAATGGACTTAGCCGCCCTTTCCTTATTCGAGGAAGAAGTTCCCTGGTCCACCCATCGCTCCAGCGCTAGCCACTCTGGGCCCATCCTAACCATGGAGGACAGGGTCCCAGAGGATCCCTCTGTAAATATGTTGAGGGAGGAACTGCAAGAGCCTACCGATGTCGCTCCCAATCAAAGAGGTAAAGGCCAAGCCTCGCAGGTGAGTAACTAGGCATCCGTGCCCCAACTCTTGGGAACCGCCAAATACCGTGAAAACGGTACTGACTCCCAAAAAACAAACAACCTATAAAAAGTGAGGTTAGCCTCTAGACCACTCTACCTTGTATATATAGAGAGATCCACCTTGCCAGGGGCTGACCTCCGAAAAAATGCAAAAGACCATAAAAATAGAAAAATACCAATTCCAAAAATATTGTCCTTTAAAATTCTCAATGAAATTAAAATTGATGTCGTGATATCTGTCTCGCGTGAAGCCGACCCCTTTCCTATAGAAATACAAGAAGAGGTAGGAGTCACGAGTCTGGATGAGGAAGGTCAAACCGATGAGCTCCTCAAACAATTTGCCGATTTTGAGCATGGCCCCACCCCGATCGTTGAAGAGATGGAGGATGTCAATTTGGGCACCAAAGAGGCCCCCATAATCATCAAAATCAGAACATCGCTGTCCCCTGCGGAGAGGAAAGGCATGATAGACTTCCTTCGGTCATACCAAGACGTCTTCGCATGGTCATATGAAGACATGCCTGGTTTAGATACCGATCTGGTTGAGCATGAGTTGCCACTCTATCCCGATGTTAAGCCGATAAAACAGAAGCTGAGACGCCTCTGACCCGAATGGATGTTGAACATGAAGGACGAGGTCATTAAACAGTATGACGCAGGTTTCCTCATGGTATCCAAGTACCCGCAGTGGCTGGCCAATATCGTCCCCGTATCGAAGAAGGATGGAAAGGTTCGAATGTGTATCGATTTCTGCAATATCAACAAGGCAAGCCCTAAGGACGACTTCCCGCTACCCCACATCAATATCCTGGTCAATAACACTGCAAAGCATGAAATGCTCTCATTTATGGATGGATTCTCAGGATACAATCAAATAAATATGGCAGAGGTTGATCACGAGAAGACATCTCATTACCCCCTAGGGAACCTTCTGCTACAAAGTAATGCCATTCAGGCTGAAGAATGTTGGGGCAACCTATCAAAGAGCAATGACGGCCCTGTTCCACAACATGATGCACAAAGAGATCGAAGTATATGTCGACGGCATGATTGCCAAATCACCAGAAAGGGAGGACCACTTGATAAACCTTCAGAAGCTATTCGAGAGGTTGAGAAAGTACAGATTGCGGTTGAACCCCCAGAAGTGTGTCTTCGGCGCAATGTTAGGAAAGTTGTTGGGCTTTATTGTCAGCAGGAGAGGGATCGAGGTCGATCCGACCAAGATCAAGGCCATCACTGAAATGCCGCCACTGTCTACAGAGAAGGAAGTTAGAGGCTTTTTAGGTAGAATCCAATACATCAGCCGATTCATCGCACAGTTAACTCTGATATGCGCACCAATCTTTAAACTACTGAGAAAGGACTCACCAGTTAAATGGAATGATAACTGCCAGGCTACATTTGACAAGATTAAAGGTTACCTCCTGAAACCTCCGGTATTGGTACCGCCCGTACCTGATAGACCTCTGATAATGTACCTATCAACAACAGAGTTTTCCATGGGCTGTGTGTTAGGACAGCATGATGAGACTGGAAGAAGAGAGCAGGCCAACTATTACCTGAGCAAGAAGTTCACTGATTACGAGACGCATTATTCTCATCTGGAGAAAGCATGCTTGGCGCTCGTTTGGGCTACTCAAAGACTTCGACACTACCTGTTATCCCAAGCCGTCCTACTTCTAGCACGGATGGATCCGCTAAAATACTTATTCGAGAAACCTGCACTCACTGGCCGAACTGCACGATGGCAACTACTCCTATCCGAATTTGACATTACTTATGTCACCCAGAAGTTAATCAAGGGGCAGGCACTCGCTGATCATCTTACTGAGAACCCTCTGCCGGACTATGAGCCTCTAAGGACCGAATTCCTCGATGAGGACATTCTGTTCATGACTGACGAGGATACAGAGGAAACAGAGGAGTCCCGGGTAATGCACTGTGATGGAGCGTCGCATGTTGAGGGCCAAGGAGTTGGCGCCATTCTTATCTCGCCCAGAGGATCACATGTACCCATCTCAATCAAATTGAACTTCCCATGCACCAATAATATGGCCGAGTATGAGGCCTATACAGCTGGTTTACAGGCTGCTCTTGATCTAAATATAACTCACCTTAGGGTCTTTGGAGATTCAAAGTTCATTATATGCCAGACCAACGGAGATTAGAAGACCAAGGATGAGAAACTGATCCCATACAATGAACATCTTGAGGATCTAATAACTTGCTTTGAGGAGGTCACCTTCTCCTATGTACCACGAGCAAGGAATCGGTTTGCTGACGCCCTGGCTACCCTGGCCTCTATGGTTGAGATTCCATACAGAGTTGTGATGAAGCCGATCATGATAGAGCACAGAAACGAACCGACTTTCTGTCACCTAATCGAGGGACCTATGGAGGTAGATGATGAACCACCCTGGTTCTCGGACATCAAGAATTTCCTTGAGACCCGAACTATCCCAGAAGGAACATCGAAGGTAGACAGATGCACCATCCAGCGATTGGCAATGAACTACGTCATCTGCGGCGATCTCCTGTATAGACGGTCCCACGACAATATTCTGCTCCGATGCCTAACCCGAAAAGGGGCGGTTGAGATCATGAAGGAGATCCATGAAAGAGTCCGCGGGGCACACATCAGTGGACACATGCTTGCAAAGAAAATTCTAAGGCAAGGATACTTTTGGACCACTTTGGAGACCGATTGCTGCAAGCACGTGCAGAAGTGCTACAAATGCCAAGAACACTCCAGCCTAATACACGCTCCGACCATTGACTTACACAGCATGGCCACTCCTTGGCCGTTCTCCACCTGGGGTCTCGACGTCATCGACAAAATCAATCCTAAAGCTTCCAACGAGCATCAGTTCATCCTCGTTGCGGTAGAGTATTTTACGAAGTGGGTAGAGGCAGCCTCCTACACAAGCATTAAGGCTAGTCATGTCGAGAAATTCATCAAGAACAACATCATTTGCAGATTCGGCGTACCCAAAGATATCATCACTGATAATGACACTAATTTCGCTAATAGGTGCATCCGGGCCTTGTGTGAGCAGTTCCAGATCAAGCATCATCGCTCATCCCCATACAGGCCTCAGACGAATGGAGCTGTAGAGGCAGCCAACAAAACTCTTATCCGCATCCTGGAGAAGATGGTAGTTATTTACAGAGATTGGAGTAAGCAGTTACCCTTCGCACTTTGGGCCTATAGAATGTCTATCCGTACTGCAACAGGGGCAACACCATTCTCCCTTATGTATGGGACCGAGGCCGTGCTACCCGTTGAGGTCGAAGTACCGTCGCTCCGTATCCTTTTGGAATCCCATCTACCTAAAGCTGAGAGGGAAAGAGCCCGTTTTGAACAGTTGGATTTAATTGATGAGAAAAGACTCCTAGCCTTGTGCCACACCCAGATCTATCAGAGGAGAATTGCACGTGCTTACAAGAAGCGTGTTCGCAGTCGAGATCCGAAGGTAGGAGACACTATACTGAAGAAAATTTTCCTGTCTCTCCACGCCGATCCAAGAGGGAAGTTTAGGCCAAATTGGGAAGGACCCTATGTCGTCCGAGAGGTTTTGCCAGGATACGCCATTCGCCTCACCACCATGGACGGAGACCACTTTCCTAAGCCCATCAACGCTGGATACCTCCGTAAGTTCTACTCATAGGTCTTGGGACAAGGTAAGTTTTTATAAAGGCAGATGCGTGACCGCTTAAGGACCCCATAAAAGATGCCATCATTTCAAAGACAAGTAGCCCAAAAGAATCATTCCCTGAAAACCTACACCCTTTTTGCTACACACGTCGGGCCAATAACCATTTCTTTCATATACTCCTCCCAAAATTCTAGAAAAAGAGAAAAGAGAAAAGAGGGAAAATCCAAACCAAAAAAAAGAAGAAAAAAAAGAGAAATAAGAAGAAGAAAGCAAACCCCCCCCCCCAAAAAAAAAGGAGAGGGGGACCAAGGAAAAAGAAATGACTGGGGCATAAAAAGCCATTGGAAAGAAAGAGGAGTCCCCGAATCTAGAATTCACTCAAAACTTACATCCAAATCCCTAGAAAAAAACCCAACCCGTTTGAACCCCGGCCACATTACAACCCGGAAGAAAGCCCTCTTTAAGGTCCACAAGCGGTCATAAGATCTACTGCATCAGAACAAGCTGAGTTAACAAACCACACAGAACTTCATTCAGCCGGCTATGACAGAATCGACGTCCATGTCGTGGCCTTCTGGTTCTAAAAAAAAAAAATGAAGAAGAAACAAAAAAAAAGAAGAAGAAAAAAAAAAGAAAAAAAGAAAAAAAGAAAATTAATTTGGGTTCAAAGCAAGATGGACGTGGTGACTCGAAAACCATAGTGCAAAACAAAACAAACCCACGGATCGGTGAAAACTCGAAAGGGCGCCTGGGGTAAGAAAGCGAACCCATGGACGTAGTGAAAACCCGAAAGGGCGCTACGGGTAAAAATAGGGATGGCGGGCATGGCGAAAACCCGTCTTGGGCACTATGAGCAAAAATGTCAAGGAAAGAAAGATTAGGAGAAGACCTGTTCTGGCCCACCCACTTCAGTTTGAACCCCTTGAGCCCCTTTCCCCCCTTTTTTCGATGGGCCACTCATGTGAAAATTAGATCAGATCCTGATCAAGTATGTCATCCCTACCGCGGCGTCTGACGCATGACCAAAAGACAGAAGACTAGACCAATCCCTGGGAAGCCGACCTTCCCATGTTTAAAGAAAAAAAAAAAAACCCCTGTATCTCATGAACAGGGTTCGGCCGTGCTCAAAAAAAGACCCACTGGTTTGGCCTTGTAATTACCGACATCACAAAAGACCCAAAGGGAGAAAATTTCAAAAAAGATAATAGATTTCTCTTTCCCATAAAAAGCCCCACACTGTGGAGGAGAAATTTTCAAAAAAGATAATAGATTTCCCTTTCCCATAAAAAGCCCCACACTGTGGAGGAGAAAATTTCAAAAAAGATAATAGATTTTCCTTCCCCATAAAAAGCCCCACACTGTGGAGGAGAAAATTTAAAAAAAGATAATAGATTTCCCTTCCCCATAAAAAGCCCCATACTGTGGAGGAAAAAATTTCAAAAAAAAAAAAAGATAATAGATTTCCCTTTCCCATAAAAAGCCCCACACTGTGGAGGAGAAAATTTCAAAAAAGACAATAGATTTCCCTTTCTCATAAAAAGCCCCATACTGTGGAGGAGAAAATTTCAAAAAAGATAATAAATTTCCCTTTCCCATAAAAAGCCCCACACTGTGGAGGAGAATATTTCAAAAAAAAAGATAATAGATTTCCCTTTCCCATAAAAAGCCCCACTTTGTGGAGGAGAAAATCTCCATAAAAAGCCTTACATTGCGAAACGTACAAAGGAAAAAGTTGAAAAACGAAAAATATATGTATGTATAGATTTCATTCCATTTCTTACAGTATTACGTGTGGAGTGTCACGTCCCAAAAAGATAACGACATGACACACTTTCTATTTTTCTGCCTTCTTTACAAGTAAAAAACCAAAAAAAAAAGGATATATATAACAAAAAAAAAAAGAAAAAGAAAATAACCCAAAAAGAGATCTCTGTTATGGGGCATCAGCCCCCCTTCTGTGTATATGATCTATGGTATGTGCAGGAACAGGTCAGGGGCAAGAACCACGCTTCAAAGCGCTGATCTCTACAAGAAGAGAATCCTCACGGGCATTCTGATCAGACAACCACCAACCATGAAGGCTCTTCTGCCGCCTCTGCGAAGCATCAGCTGTACTGCGAGATTCAGTCAAAAGCCCAGTCAATCGAAGAACCTCACTCTCGGCTGTAGCAGCTCTCACCTCCGCAATATCAGCTCTGGCCCTTTCTTTCTCCAAAGCCTTAGTCAAAGCCAGTCTCTCCACAGAAAGAGACTCAATCCTAGTCCAAAGCATCGTTTCCTTATATGGCCAAGGCCCCGTCTCTACCACATCTGCTGAAATCGGGCCAGGAGCAGGTAACTCCTCGGATGCCAGCCAAACCTCATAATTAGAGGAGGGAACTCCCCCCTGAACCAAGCTACACATATGCGCCGATTGGCGAGTCTCCTAGAGGGCGGCTATGTGGTCAAGATCGCTAAGAGAACCCCGAGAGAATATCAAAGAGCACAAAGGTGGCATTACGGTGCACGACACATGTTGGTCGTATCCGGATTGACGAAGCACCCGAGATTGGAAATAGAATGTGCTACCTGCCAACCCCAGAAGCGTGATACCCTCACAATCCCGAGAGCGGACAATCGGAAAGAGTGCCCCTGTCACAACCTCAGATTTTTGAGATAAGTGCACGTCATGCATTACACATAGATATATGTGTTTCACAAGGAGACCAAAACGAACCAAAGACACTAAGTGTGTACGTGGGAAACACACTAGTATATCCCTAACTTATAGATATAAAAGTGAAAGAGAGAGAGAGGAACTCTTACGTAACTCTATTCTAACCTAAATAGAGAGAAGGAGAATATAGAGAGAAAGAAGAGAAGAGCCTAGTAGAGAACTAGGGTTTGTTGGGACTTAAGTCGGCAAAGGAGATTAGAGGAAAAGACTGGAGGAAGAATCAGGGAGGCCAGTTAGCCTAGTAGAATTTCGAATCATAAATCGAACCTGTGCGTGACTCATTGTCAGAGGTACGTTAAAGACATGATAGATGCCTAGGAATGTTTTAAATAGTAGGAAGAATGTTGGCTGAATGTTTCTTTTTATGAGATTAAGGATAAATGAAGGAAGGAAGCATGTTCTCGATCTGATCGAGGAGCAAAATCATCGTTCCTCGCTCGAGCGGTCTAAAAGGCTCGCTCGAGCGAGGATGAACAGAGAAAAGTATAACTCTGGGCTCGCTCGAGCGGTCCCCAAAACTAAAGGGAAGCTCGCTCGAGCGAGGGTCCACAGTAATACTTCGATGGCTCGATTTAACCGCTCGAGCGACCTCGATTTAATCGCTCGAGCGAGGTCAAGAGACCGCTCGAGCGAGGCCAAGTGACCGCGCGAGCGAGGTCAAGACTGGCCGAGCGGCGAGTCCGTGACCACTCAGAACTTGGTTTTTCGAATACAAGAAACTTGGGGGTCATACACCCCAATGATGCTAGTGATTGTTCTAAACCTATTTTTGAAATGTAGGTTTGATGCATTATAACCCTCTACGAGCATGCGTGCCTTGAGATTCGTCGAGGTAGGGAATATTCTTGAAACATGTGCATTATCCCGTGAACTCATATGCGTAGTATAATCTATTTAAATAGTCACATATTGCATGAATCCTCATGATAAGGGTGTGTGAGTGTGTTACAACGTGAAAGTCTTGAGGTCCCCAGGGGACGAAAAATCATATAGTTCAAACAAAGAAGGGTGCGACAGAAGTATGGGGCATCCCAGGGATGCAGATGAAAACTAACAGAGAAACGTAAGTAATGTGATAAGGCCTAAGGTAATATAATTAGCACAATCACGGTGAATAACTATATGTAAAGCACATTGATATTTTTATTATTTAAGGTTGATTAGAATACCCCACCGACGTGGCATGGATACCTGACCCGACTCGGCGGGATATCCGTGACCGCGGCCAATCCGACATTTATAACACATCCCAGGGATGTAGATTGAGAATAGACCCCGCCACCTATGGGAAAGGGGCTCGGGCAGTATTCCCAGGGAATACATATAACAACTGTCTAGTTAGACGACGATGGCGGGTATTCCATCGGGGCTCGATGCTATATTGCTCGAGGACTACTTAAGTTAAGATTTAAGTGATTAGGCCAAATTCACAACCAAACTAATAAGGAGATTAAACAAAACTATGCTAAGTAACGGTCAAAATCATTGGGTTATTTCCTGTTACTCAAATTGTTGTACATAAGTGATTTCTCAATAATTCTATGCTTGTAAACTGCTGACATATGTGTGAAGGTCAATCTATATGTTCTTTTTGTTTCCCTACGGAGCTAGGATGTAGCTCACCCCCTTGAACTACATGTCGCAGGTTCAGGACTAGCGGCAGCAAAGACTTCTGGAGAAGCTGATCCACGGGTTTCGGTTTTCGTGCCCACAGAAGAGTCAGAACCTCTTCCTGAGGAATTCTTCTAGGAAACCCGCTGCATACTTTAAGAGTGAGTTGAGAGAGTTGTATGGCTTGGTATATCAAGCCTCTTTATTTCAAATGTTTTAAATACCGTTTCTTGACAAAACGTCTAGGATGAACGGTTATCACTAAACTTTTGGGGAAGTTCTTATGTCCATGAATTGGCATGGGACAAGGACTGCCTTTCGATACCTTGATTTTTTTGAGATTTTATTTAGAGTAGCTACGTAAGCCTCAATTAAAGTTTTGGAGTGTATATATATATATCAATGTTTTGTAAGGAACCCTGGGGCACGGCCTCGAAGGTCGTGTTGATTGCACGGATTTCGGGGTTCTGAAATTCGGGCTGTCACAGCCCCCGACCAAAAATGGCAGTTTTTTAAAACTACCCGACCATTTTTCGACTTTGAGGCCCGACGAACCCCCTTGCATGCTATGGATCATGGCCCGGTCCCCCTTAGAAGCCCGCATACCATCAAGCTATGGTACACGCATCCCCAAATGACCCTTCGAGTTCCCTTTGATTAGCCCAAAGGGACCGTGCAGCAATAAACGGATCTAGGTCCGTAGGCGCCCACCTATTGCCCCCATTAAATCAAACAAATCAAAAAAAAAAGAAGAAAGAAAATACCGAAAGTGACACTAGTTCTCAAAAGAGCGCTACAACGACCACTTACACCACTCCGAGAACCATGTTAAATCAATTCGGAATGATCAGGGTCCACCCGAAAGTTCTCGAACCCCGTCTTACACAGGGACACCCCATACCTGATCTGGCAGGCAAATGAATTTCATTCATCACCGGTCACTCCTGGGAGCATACACTTAGCCCCAGATCTCCCCCAGTAGAGGTCGAGGCCTGATCTGGTAGGCAAACCAAGAACCCATCACTAGAATGCACACGTCCCTAAGGTATATCAACATGGCAAGTTGATTCGCCTAAGGATACGTGCAGAAATAAAGGCAATTTGAGCATGCCCAGAGTCTCAATCTGACATGAAAAAAAGAAAAAAAGAGAGGAGAAAAAAAGAACAAAAAAAAAGAGGAGAAGAAATAACAACCTGTTGCTGCTTAGTAAAAATCCTGAGTAGGTTGACCCCACCTTCCAAGCATTTGCTCTGGTCATCCCCCTTCGGATCTATGCTGACCAAGAGTGCCCCCAACTTCAGACCATTCGAAAAGCCTATTGTCAGTTGCAATTGACTCGTCAAAAATGAAAATACAACCAACCAAACTATGTGCAAACATACAGACCGAAGGGCTCATTCCCTTTTATTTCCTTTTACACAGGCTTAAAACCTGTATAGGTACGGTGTCCCTGTTGAATGTATGCACTTGCATCTGGGTATCTGCAGGATGGTCGTTTGTCCTCGTAAATTATACCTTAGGGTCGAGGCTTTCGTTCGCACCTATTTTGCTGCTTATCGCCCCTGATGGGTGTCTGTCTGTGCATAGTTAGTAAGATGTGATTTCATTAGGGATGGAGGTTAGAATTGGCCATCACTTTCAAGGGATGATTGGTCCTAGCCCGATCTTTTCAGCTTTGTCTCAAGTTAAGGCACTCCGGTTCATGTGAATCAGGAGCACCTCACCACTGGAACGTACACATCCCCAAGGCGTACCTATCCCGGCAAAGCGCACGCACTCTTAAAGCGTATCAATTGACATTTGATCCACTTAAAGAATTGTGCAAAAATAAAGTTGCCAGAGGTCCTTGAGCTTTACTTAGAGGCCTCGGAACAAAAAATTCGGAAAAAAGAAACAAAAAAAAAAAAATTTACTCAAAAAATGGGCATGCATTCCCAAGAAGTGTTGCGACATCAATATTCGCTTCACTCGGGTAAAGCGTGCTAAAATAACCTTGAGGTTGATGGGTTCGCCCAAAGACTTCGAGCCTTACCTAGGTAAGGGCACCCGTGCCCAATCCAATGGATTTGTCAATACCCCATAGGATTGGACACATTGTTTAGGCTTCGCTTTGCGTGCTTCACATCAATTCCGAAGCATAGATCGATCATCCCGTTTCATGGAGCTGTCTGGTTCAGGTTAATACTCAACATCGCAAATCTATAATTCCCTCAGGAAGTGGACGATATCCCGGCTAGCGAGCTTACACTTTTTGTGATCATCGCAGTTATGCCCAGTAATGTCGCAATGCGCTTGGGGACTGTTAGCTTTGAGGTACGGACGATATCCCGAAATGAGAGGGCTTACGTACACTCACCATCAGCATGAATGTTTGAGAATTGAGTTGAACCAGGTGGACCCATCAAACGTGCCTTGGACCTCTTCGAATGTCTCTTGTCTTTGGCATCCGATCATTAGTGATCGAATACCAAAGAGGGGCATCTGTAGACACCCAAATTCAGCCCAAGGCCTGATCAATCTATACTTTGGGAGAGATGTACCCCTGTGCTTCCGATGGAACCCCTAAACCCTAGATTCCCTTTCCATACCTAACTTGAACCTTTCTGAGTAGTTGATGGGAGGAGAGATATAGAATTTCACATAGAATATTACCAAGGATGAGCCATATACCATTGGAAAGAGGACTTCTCTAGCTTTCCAACAAGCCAAAGATCACCCAATATGGAGCTACGGTTCAAAAGTTATGGCCGATTGAAGTTTCACATAAAATCATAAAACTTTTACTCAGGCGTGTATATTACATATGCCCAGCCAATTTGGCCCCAGATTAGTCAGGCGTGTATATTATATACGCCAGCCTTTTTTGGGGGAAATTTGGTCGGGCGTATATAATATATACGCCCAGCATAGGTGGGACCCACCACAGACTTCATCTTCCCAAGGCTCCCCTATTTTTGGTGAAATTTACTGTTCCTAAACTGGGCGTATATAATATATACGCCCAGCTTAGCTATAGTAACTGTCATCAGTTGCTTGAATTTCCTTCATCTAGTTTGACCCTTTGACCATCCCCTTAGTTAAGGTGGGTGTCTTGAGGTTGGTTGCACCCCCTTTGAGCTTATTGGCAACCCTTAAGTCACCCATGGTCTCACCCCATCATCCGCCATTAAAATCAGTTTCCCAAAACCCTAGGACCTTGAAAACCTAGAAAACCTTAGATGGGGGATTACCTAATTGCTAAATCCATTAGCTCTTAAGTAAGCCCCTAACCCATCCCTTGTCTATAAATAGAGAGGCCCCCCTCTTCCCAAAGGGTTGAATTTTTGTTGAAGGATCAGAGAGTGCTTAAGAGAGAACCCTAGTGAGAGAAAATGCCAATATTTTTCCAGAATTCCAGCATGCATATTTCATCTATTTCAGTCCATTTCCACCATTAGATCACTCCCTTTAACTAAAGTCTAGCCTTTAGCCTCACCCTACACTTCCTATCTTACCGAATCCTAGTGTTAGAATCCATTTCCATACCGTTTAAGCCATCGGAAGCACGCCAAAGCGAAGATCTTCCACGGTGCAACAAGGGCCCGTGAGCTCCGGCTCACCCCTCTCTTCCTCTACCTTCTTGGTGTCTCCTCCGTCCAAGGATTCAAGCCATTACGCCGCCGAAATTTCGGTTTGGCTCAAAGCTTGATAGGACCGTATTGCCTTCGGGCAAGGGGAAACTCCGCCCTTTTATTTTTATTTTTGGCCATAGATAGAGACCGCTACGTGCGGGTTGATCGGGTGCCTAAACCCTTCCCAATCGATAACCGAAGCCCCTACCCTAGAGCCTTTGGCAAAGACCGGTAAATCAGAGTCATATTTAGCACTTTGGTGCTCCAAATATCGATTTGAAGGTTTCCCGGGTCACCAAAAGCTCCGGATGGCTACTCTACATTTTGTCAAAAGCGAGCGCATCGCCGCGAAGGGTTAGAGAGGATCCACGGTCGCACACATGTACTATTGTTTTAGTGCATGGTTCTCACCTTTGGGGTCTGGGCCTTGAGCCACAAAACTATTATTTCAGTCTGTGTCCAGCCATATAATATTGTTTCATTATATGGTCCCTCATTAGGGTTAGGGGTCTGAAATGCGAGACTATTGTTTCAGTCTGCATTTCGACTATATACTATTATTTCAGTATATAGTCTCCCTACGTCAAAATCTGAGCCGCGGAGCTATTGTTTCAGCCTGTGTTCAACCATGTACTATTGTTTCAGTGCATAGTTCCCACGTCGGGGGTATGGGGCCTGAGCCATAGAGCTATTATTTTAGCCTGTGTTCAGCCACATACTATTGTTTCAGCATATGGTCCCATATCAGGGTTATGAGGTCAAAGGTTGACCGAACAAATTTGTATATTCTGAGAGGGTCAAATGGGGGTGTCTACAGCATCGTCACGACAGATTGAAAAAATCTGCGATTGCACAGATGGCGACTATGCTGAAGATAGCTTATAGAGATTCTCCTTGAAGTTTTGGCCTCCTCTTGCTTGCATTTTTTTTTTTACTAACCTTTTTTGTCTCTTTTTTTTTGTATTTACCCCTACAATTCCGCATTGTTTATACTTACCCCTATGATTCCGTCATTTATACACCTTAGCCGATTAGCGGGCCTACTTGAGCACGCTTATACTTACCCCTACAATTTTGTCATTTACTGCCTTAGCTGATTAGCGGGCCTATTTGATGCATTCTACGTTTCTCGCCTAGTCGCTTGATTGGGCCCGCAATTTTTCTTATTCATTGTCATATACCATCAGTGAACGCCTGCCCGTAGAGGCGGCACGGGATTCTCACCACCAGTTTTTGGAGTTAAATAAAACTCCCTTAAAATTGAACCAACAATGGACTTAATTCAATTTGCTTTATGTGGGTAGATTTTACAAAAAGGGAAAAAATAGGCTACGATATACCCGTCCCGGTTCCCAGAAGATTGGCAGCCCTGGTGGTGATGATCTTAAAAGGAACCATCCCATCCAATGTCTGAGAAGACATTCGTGTCGGATGTATATCGGGTGGGTGACCGAACTTTTCAAAGCTTTAAAACCCTTGGGGAGCGCGTTAGTCATCCTGAAACAGCCTTGTAATCCCTAGGCATGGAAAGGAGGGACCGATTAAAACAAAGAGAAACAGTCCCCGAAAGCACAGCTTCCAAAAACCCAAAAAAATTAGACCAACTCGGGTCTGTTGTTGCTGAGAAAAAAAATAAAAAAAATAAAAAAATAAATAAAAAATATATATATATACATTTTAGCCTTGCGTATATAAAGTATACGCTAGGCCAAAATCCCCCAGATATAGCCTTGCATATATAAACTATACGCTAAGCTAAAAATCTATAGTTTTGCCCTATGTATATAATATATATGCAAGACCAAAATTCAAAAATTTTAGCCTTGCGTATATAATATATACGCTGGCCTATTCTGGTTGAGCAGCAGAACTTGGGGCCTTTTTCACCGTTCCCAAACCCCCCACTTAGTGGTTCTTCAATCTCCTGATAAATCCCACAATCTTGACACCGAAAACGCCCTTGTTGATCAAGAGAGGTCGCCTTTTTATTGAC
Source organism: Chloranthus sessilifolius (assembly GCA_021018995.1). Classification (NCBI taxonomy): domain Eukaryota; kingdom Viridiplantae; phylum Streptophyta; class Magnoliopsida; order Chloranthales; family Chloranthaceae; genus Chloranthus; species Chloranthus sessilifolius. Next base: position 91,280,177 of record CM037584.1, on the reverse strand, counting down.
TCTCCCGAGGGATCGGGTCGTCACATGGATTTTGGTGCATTTACATAAAACAAAGGAATTCTTTTGTTTCTTCCAAAGTGCATCAGGATTCCGCGTGGGAGGCATTAGGGGTGTGAACGCCGCCTGAAAAGGGAGTTCCAAGGTCCCATAAAAGCACCATAAAGATCCAGGAGAAGGAAGTTCTAATTTTCATCATCCAAAACGAAAAAAAAATCAAATCAATAAAAAAATCAAGAAAAATAAAAATCCTAAAAAAGAGAGCTTGTGGAGGAGATACCCATCTCCGATTCCCCCACCCAATCCCAATCCAATGTCATCGAAACCTTCAGTGTACCCATTTTTCCATCCACCACCATTCAAAATCCACCACATTTTCCTTCCACATCCACTCCAAATCACCCCCATTTTTCCCAAACCACCCAAAATCCATCCCATTTTCCCATCACACCTTTACCCCATTTTCTATCAACATCCACCCAAAATTTATCCCATTCTCCCTCCACATTAACCCAACATATACCACATTTTCCCCCATCTCCCATACCCAATTTTCCCACAACTACCCATACCATGCCCAATTTTCCCACATCCTCTCCAAATGCCCTTCATTTTTCCCCATCCACCCAGGTCATGCCCAAATTTTCCCATCCATCCCCCTCATTGAAAAGGCCTTCCACATCCATCCCCATAGTCGACCCCATGACGATGATGGAGGACATGGTTAGGATTTATATAGCCTGGAAAGCCTCCCAAAGCCTCCCTCCTCCACCCCAAATACCCAATCCAAAACAAATCCTCCAAAACCTCTACACCTCCTTCATCCAAAATCCCAATCCCAATCCCAATCCCAATCAACCACCCATAATCTACACCACCCAACACCAATCATGGGGTCATCCGAGTGGGCATCAAAGGCCCAATACCCAACCACTAGCCCAACAAGGCCCAAACCCAAGGGTTATATTCTCAAACCCTCCACAAATTCTCCAATTTCCCACTTACATTCACACCCAACAAGGCCCTATTCCCCCTCAAATGGCCAATCACCATTACACCATATTGCAGCCTTCTAGAATTTGGGTGTCAATTAAAAACTAAAATCCTTCAGCACAGATTTAATCTAATCAACAATCTCTTGAAACATGGGTTTCAATCAAATTCGAGAAAATTGAAGATGGAAAAGAAAAACTGTTACACTAATCTACAAATCTCAACCTAAGTCATCAATTCAAATCAAAACTTAGAGATGTTTGCAAAGCAGTAAATTATAATAAAAATAAACCTAAACTAGAAAGCGAAGTAAAAATATATCTTCCACCCCTCAGTCGCAGGCGTCAATTGCTTCTAAAAAACTACGGATATCTACACTAATCTTTCAGCTCTCAATCTCAGTCGCCAATTGTGATTGATGAACCTTGGATATTTAAACTACTCTAAACTATTTTTTATCGAAAGAAAATCCAACCTTAGTTGTCAATTAATTTTGAGAATTCCTTCAATGAAATTATTTCTATGTCGGGCCCTCTTATTTATAAATCATAAGGGGTCAGTTTAAAGTGATCTAATTCTAATAAAAAAAACTACTAAAAATAAAAGATTCCTAATATAACTCTAATTCTTAATTTTATCTTCCTTGCTTTCACTAGTTGATGCGCCTCTGGACTTTCTCCTTAATTTTAGTAATCAAGATCTTTAGGAGACTTTCTTCATCAATCTTCTCAGATCCGTGATTTTCCAAACTTCTAATTCGAGAGTTCGTCTATTTTGGTGCATGGCAGTGTGGGTCTTCACATGATCAGCAACAATGAGAAGCTTCTATTTGTGAAATCGTAAATCACGAGTTCTCTCGTAAGTTACAGCTTTCTCTCTAGACAATTCTATATTACGATCGATCACTTTCTTTCTGTATCGCCCTTTGCTTTGAACATCTTCTGAGGAATCATAAATTACTATTTCTCATTTCTTTGGCTTTGTTCAATCGTAAAGTACGATTTCTTAGCTTTCAACAGCGTCGAATCGTCTTTCACGTTCAATCATTCTTCTTATTGCTTTTTGAGTTTATTTTAACAAAGATTAACACTTTGGTTCTCTTTTACTGATTTTTCTTAATATCTGCATATCATTAACTTGTTAGTAGCAAACTGAGGACTAGCAGCATTAAGTTAAGGGTGATAAAATGATATATTCTGTGATTGATCACACCCCCAAACTGACGTTTTACTAGTCCCTAGCAAACGAGGAAAGAAATACTAATCTAAAATTTAAATGTCACATTCATAGGGAGCACGATTGCATTTAACAAATTCAACAAGCCTTTAAACCCCTAGGTGATCCCTAGTGGAGGAGTTGTAGTCTGCTGAAGATTTTCAGTGAAGTTACTTGCAAACTTCAAAATATTTTTTAGTTTTTCAGTTTTTTAAAACAAAACAAATGATTAAAAATCTACACTAATTTTGTACACTAGCTAAATTAATCATCATATGGTTATTATGATTTTCAAAAATTACAAATCTTTTATCCTTACTTTCCATCATAACAGTTATTCTCGATCAGAACTCAGCAATTTCAATTCTGTAAAGTGTGGAGTGTGTGCGTACCAGTGAAAAGTTTATTCTTTATAGATTTTTCTAAACTATAGATTTAGAAAATATTTTCATCCAAACTCTCACTATTGGCAAACTCTAAAAAAGATATCAAAATTTTTGGTTCTCACAATATGAAATATATGATAAATTCAAAGGACAATTAACTAAAAGGATAAGTCTCATGGAATGGATAATCAATTCTTATTCATATGATTTTTTGTTCATTCATAGTATTTATTACATATATCTCTACTAAACTCGTGCTTTTGTAAATCGTAAATCGAAAAGGTCTTTCCTTCGGCTTGTAATGAGGTTTTGGGTTTTAAAGGTTCCAACGAAAGGTAGATAGAATTCAAAGGTTTCTGAGAATTTAGTGCTTCCTTCTTTATCTACTTCTCTTCTTTTATATTTCAGTAAGTATCCAAAAAGTTCAATGACTTCTTCCCATTTATTTTTTTTGTAAATCCCATTTCTTCTTTTGATTATTTTCTTCAGCTATCCTTTTGATTTTCAGCTTTGGAAGCTCTTTGCTTCTCTTCTTTTCATTTTTTTTGTAGAATCATATTTTACGATTTTGTACTTCTTTTTCCATATTTTCTTTATTTTATTTCTTTTTAGTTGTACCCTTTTGTTGCATATCTCTTATCTGTTGACTTTTACTCCATCCACTCTATCTTTTTTCCTTCTTTTACATTCTAAACTCCCAGAAAATGTAAGGGTCAAAGGTTGAAAGCTTTGGGTAGTACATATGGTTAAGGGTTTGTAAGATCTTGGTACAAAGAAATTCGATTAAAGCTTCTAATATGGGTTGAAAGGATAAATTCTTTTTGGGATTTTGGCCTTTTGGCTTTGACTAAACAAAAGATGGTCTTTGGTCATTTTTACGATTAACTAGTATGGATGTCAAATTATTTTGATACATTTAATAGATAGTTCTAAAGAAACAAATCATCATAATCATAGAATATTTGATTCAATTTTTCAGCAATATGAGATTTCGTATAATGCAGTTAAGAAGTTCAAGAAAATTTAAGCTTGAATAGATAGCAGTCTCTCTCTTAGAAAAAAAATTATGGCGTAAAAGCACACTGGTTAAATAATTTTGAAACTATAATCTAAATATTACAGTTCAAATCAACCTATTGTTTCAAACATTCATTTTGATACAGTGTTCTTGAAGAGATAAAACATGAATTGAAATTGCTCTATTATCTGATTATTAAACTTCTACTATGATGGTTCGTAATTTTTCAGGATTCATATTTTTGTCTATCATACTCACATGTCATGTTTAAATAGCAAAAATTCTAAACTAAGAACTACTAAAACTAAAATAGAAAGAAAAAAAAAATTCTGCAAAAATGATAATAGTAATGCAAAAAATAGTGTTATTTACAAAATTAAATACACAAGTTGTATATCTGCCCCCCCAAACTTTAACTAGACAATGTCCTTATTGGCACAAAAAAAATATGGGATACAAAAAAAATTCATACTTATGGGGTTCAGAATGTACTATATCCATATGTTCACTCGAGAACATAATATTGTACAGCAGGAAGTATCTTACGATCGATCGTGTTTTACCACGATTTAAATCGTAACATACTTGCTGAGAAAAAATTTCTACCTAAAGCAAAATAAAAGAGTTAGTTTACATATTTTACAGAATTTTGCTATGGATGAGTCGATAGCTCGACGGTGCCCATGAGTCTATCAGAGATACTCAGGGTCTTCCAATGATATAATGGTCACTGGCCTTTCTTCATCCGGAAATAAAAATTTTAGGGTTCCATATCCTCGTTTGAGAATTAAGTGGGAGAATATGAACAAGATATGTGCTCTCCTCTAAATTTTAGGGTTTTGTAAAACTTGGCGGTGCGCCGCAAGCATTAGGGAAAGGTAACCTTGGTACATATGATACTTTAGTCACAATATTAGGCGCACTATCTTTATTATTTTTTTTATTTTCAGTTTTATATTTTTCTGGTGTAGAAAGTTCCTTGTTTCTCTTAGTCTCATCCTCTCCTTTCTCTGGGACATCCACTATTGTGAGCATCTCAACTTTATTATCCACAGCTCTGCCACTTCGTAAAAATTGAATAGTTTGGACATGTTCTGTAGAAATCCATGTTTCTCCCATAAAAACTTATCCTCCTGAGTTACTCATAAGTCATGACTGTAACTGGTTGCTCTCTCATTCCACCAATTGTGTAGCTAGCTACCAAACTTGGGCTTCCAGCTTCATAATGGATTGTGAGTGCGAATGTAAAACTTGAGAAAATTGAACAAGCTGAGATAAATCCATGGAACGTTGATGCCACTGTTGCTGTAAATTCCTAAGGATTTGAACAACTATGTCATCAAATCTGCTGCTCGGAGGACTGAACTGTTGTTGCTCATATGGCTAATATGGTCTCATGGGTGGCAGGTAGGTCTATTGGGAATTTTGTGCAGGATAGCTTGGCTTAACAACAGATGGCCCTTGTTGTTGGCCATTAGTGGAGCCATAATAAAAATAAGGATGGTTACTCCGCTGCGAGTTATATGTGTTAATATATTCACTCTAATGGAAAGCATACGCCCATTCCCAGTCTATCATCTTCGGGTATAATGGGGCAACAGGGCATTTAGACACTCAAAAAGATTTAAATTTTGAGATCGAGTGTGATGCATACACCAGAAAAATATATTTTTATATTTTAAATTTTATTTGATTTTTATTTTTATTTTTGGATATATTTAAGTTTTATTGTAGAAAATAGAGAGATAACACAAATTTGAACCTCTAGCTTCTCTGATTAGGGAAAATTTTGAAACTTGTGATTCGCTACTCCGAGTAAAACCTACAAAATCTTAAGAAGTGATCAAGAAAAATAAAAATATAAAGAAAATTAAAAAAAGGGAGATAAATATTTATTTTCAAACCAAAATATAAAATAAAATCTGCTTCCCCTGTAACGGTGCCAAAAACTTGATGTGCTATTTATGTTGTTTTAATTAAGTCTTAACCTATTGCAAGCACACATTGGAAATTGTAATGCTAGTATAGGATCATTCCCACGAGGAAGTGATTTATTTTTGTATTTCTATTTTAAAAACTTAGATTTATCTTTAAGGTTCTAAACTACTTGAGAAATATGAATGAAAGAATGGTTTCTTAAACTAATTGCTGAAAATAAATCTAAATCCTCCTCTTTTCAGACTATGGTCGTCCATCACAATCCTTCAAGTTTCGGATATTTATAAAATTAAAATACTATTACACCGTATTATAGTCTTCTGGAATTTGGGCGTTAATCAAAAACTAAAATCCTTCAACACAGATTTAATCTAATCAACAATCTCCTGAAACTTGGGCGTCAATCAAATTCGAAAAAATTGAAGATGGAAAAGTAAAACCATTACACTAATCTGCAAATCTCAACCTGAGTCGTCAATTCAAATCAAAACTTAGAGATGTTTACAAAGCAGTAAATTGTAATAAAAATAAATCTAAACTAGAAAGCAAAGTAAAAATATATCTTTCACCCCTCAGCGCAGGCGTCAATTGCTTCTGAAAGACTACGAATAACTACACTAATCTTCCAGCTCTCAATCCCAGTCGTCAATTGTGATCGAGAAACCTTGGATATCTAAACTACTCTAAACTATTTTTGATCGAAAGAAAACCCACCCAACCTCAATTGTTAATCGATTCTAAGAATTCCTTCGATGAAATTATTCCTATGTCGAGCCCTCTTATTTATAGATCATAAGCAGATAGTTTACAGTGATCTAATTCTAATAAAATAAACTACTAAAAATAAAAGATTCCTAATATAACTCTAATTCCTAATTTTAACTTCCTCGCTTTCACTGGTTGATGTGCATCTAGACTTTCTCCTTAATTTCAGCAACCGAGATCTTTAGGAGTCTTTCTTCATCAACTTCTCAAATCCGTGATTTGTCAAACCTCTAATTCAAGAGTTCTTATATTTTGGTGCATGGCGGTGTGGGTCTTCACGTGATCAGCAATAATGAGAAGCTTCTATCTATAAAATCATAAATCACGATTTATCTCTTCTGTTACAGCTTTCTCTCTGGATGATTCTATATTGCGATCGATCTCTTTCTTTCAGTATCGCATTTTTCTTTGAACGTCTTCTGAGGAATCGTAAATTACGATTTCTTATTTCTTTGTCTTCTTTCAATCGTAAAGTACGATTTCTTAGCTTTAAGCAGCGTTGAATCATTTTTCACGTTCAATCATTTTTCTTATTGCCTTTTGAGTTTATTTTGATGAAGATTAGCACTTTGGTTCTCTTTTATTGATTTTTCTTAATATTTTTACATCATTATCTTGTTAGTAGCAAACTAGGGTCTAGCAACATTAAGTTAAGGGTGATAAAATGGTATATTTTGTGGCTGATCAGTCACACCATTCCAGCCATGACCACTACAAAATCCACTCCCAAAAAATTATGATCCTAACACCCATTGAAATTTCCATCAAGGATCGGGTCACCCGACTGATCGATGCTTTCCACTAAAGCATGCGCTACAAGGCCTAATAGAAGCCAGAAAAATCATCCCCCCGACACTTCCCTAGACAAATCAGCACGCTAACATCCATCAGGTCATGTTGCCACTACACCCACCAGGGGGAGTAGGCCTAAGGGAGGAAGATTTTGATCCTTCAGAATACATCAGCACCCGAGGAAACTTCATAACACCAAAGCGGGGGAATCAGGAAGATAGAAGCATAAGAGTAGTCGAGCCTGTGAACTTAGCTGATTACTTCCCCAATATGGCACCTCAAGCAGAGCCCTTAGATCTGAGGATGTACTTTCCAATGCCAGCCCCAGCAATTATGCTTAAATCGGTCTAACTCCATACCAGTTGTATGCTGTAGCAACCTCTACCAATTACCTGATGACTAGTTTTTCTCCATTACCCCCTCCGACACCGATCAGTTACCATTGGCCTTGCTCCACTACATCACTCCCAGTACGGTCATCCACAATTCTCGTAGACCACATTTGGCCTATTTTCACTACTCCTCCAACCTATCCACCTCTAGCAGAATTTAACCATGTTTTATCTAGTTATCCTGCGCCATTAATCCAGGCACCTCCGATACCCTCGTCTAACCCATTTCAGATCCCAAGACCAACCTATGACCCCCACCAGGTCCCACTCAACTACAATCAGATAGATATCAATGTAGGCAGTAGCAGCGAGGAGGCAGTTGAATTCATTACATGATCAGGGAGGATCTCTAAGCAACCTGAGGTAATAGTACCAGCCCCACCAGAAGAGAAAAAGGAACCTGCTGCAGTACACCCCATGGAAAAAATGGGCAGAGAGCACGTGCTGGAAACACAACTTAAAAGAATGCCAGCTCACATCACCATCTGGGACCTATTAATGACGTCTCCTCTCCACCTCCAAGCTATAATAGGAGCACTAAAAGACGCACATGTATCTAGCAAAGTTTCCCCATATGACGTAGGGCAGATAATCTGGCAGGTGTTGGCTCCCAACGCCATCTCATTTTTGGACACCGATCTTTCGATTGAGGGAAGCAATCATTCCAAACCCCTCAACATCATAGTAGAAGCAAGGTACTTGGTGATCCCATTAGTGTTGATAGACAATGGATCGACATTAAATGTGTGCCCTCTAAGAACTATAACAAAGATAGGGGTGGATCCTTCCACATTTAGGCCGACCAGAACAAGCGCTAGAGGATTCAATAACACAAGGAGAGAAATAATAGGGGAAGTTGATCTCGAGCTCGCCATTGAGCCAATGGCTTTCTCCATCCCGTTCCAAGTCATGGATATCAAATCCACCTTCAATCTTCTGCTAGGGCATCCATGGCTGCACAAAATCGAGATAATACCTTCGACCTTGCATAAAAAATTCACATTCATATTAGATCAGAAGATCATTACCATTTTAGGCAAAGGACCGAAGGAAGGAGAAAAGGTCACATAACATCGAGAACCTTAAAGTGTTGGATGTGCCGCACATAGCTGAAGAGACAGATCTCCACAGTTTTCAGTATGATGTGTCAAAAGTGGCACCGGAACCCCTCAGAAAAGTCACCTTGAGGATGGGAGGTAGAATGACTGCAGCAGTAACCATGCTCCAGAAACGAGGTTATTAGAAAGGAAAGGGTTTAGGTCCTCACCTGTAGGGCAGAAGGACCCAATTCGAGCCAGAGGCAGACAATAGATCAAGGTTTGGTTAGGTTACAAGCCCACTAAAGAAGAAGTTCAAGAAGCCAAAGAGAAGGTCTGAACTATCACTACAGCCAAATCTAGGGGGATAGACCTGGAGGCCCCGAGCACGACCTCACATCTGAAGCACTTTCGTGAGCATAGGGGTCATCAAGATAGACCAGAATGTGGCAACACAGCTAACCCCATGCAAACCGACTGCTGCTATCCACCTAACCAATTCCCAGTTCATCCCCTCGATATTGAAATTGACCTAGCATCCTTATCCCATTTTGAAGAAGAGATGCCCCCTCCAATACAAACCCCTGTCATAAACCACCACAAACCCATATTAATGTTTGAGGATCGAGTTCCAAATGAACCAATGATAAATATGATGGAGGTTGCCCTCAAAAGCCATCTCGATTAACCTCCTCCACTCGACCAGGTAAAGGTCTGGCATTTCAGGTAAGGAATTGGGAATCAATGCCCCTAACTCTGGAACCATCAAGTAGCCATAAATACGACACCAACTTCTAAAAAAAAACAACCTATAAAAAGTAAGATTAGCCCCTGACAGGTAGTACCATGGGTATATAGAGACCCACCTTACCAAAGGCCCATCTCCAAAGAAAAGGAAAATCATAAAAAATAGAAAAATATAAAAAATTCAAAAAATATTGTCTTTTAAAATTCTTAACAAAATCAAGAAAAATGATGCCTTAATTAAAGGACCCCCCCCCACGTGAGGTTGACCTCTTTCCTATATAAAGAAAAGAAGAGGTAGTAGTTACAGATCTGGATGGCGATGACTTAATCGAGGAACTTTCCAATGAGCTCCTTGAATAATATACCAATTTTGAGCATGGCCCTACCCCGATTGTTGAAGAGACTGAAGATGTCAATCTGAGTACCGAGGAGGTTCCTAGAATTACTAAGATCGGAACATCACTGTCTCCCAAAGAAAGGAAAAGCATGATTGATTTCCTTCATTCATACCAATACATCTTCTCATGGTCATACGAGGATATTCCTGGTTTGGACACTGATTTGGTCGAGCATGAGTTGTCGTTGTATCTCGATGTCAACCCTGTCAAGCAGAAATTGAGGCGTCTTAGGCCAGAATGGATGTTAAAAGTGAAAGATGAGGTCATAAAGCAATACAATGTAGGTTTCCTCATGGTCTCCAAATACCTGCAGTGGCTAGCCAATATTGTGCCAGTGCTAAAGAATGACAGAAAGGTTCGCATGTGCATCGACTTCAGAAACCTCAACAAGGCAAACCCGAAAGATGACTTTCCTTTGTCACACATCGACATCTTGGTCAATAACATTGCTAGGCATGGAATGCTCTAATTCATGGATGGTTTTTCTGATTATAATCATATCAAGATGGCAAAGGTAGACCGAGAAAAGACAGCGTTCATTACTCCATGAGAAACCTTCTGTTATCGAGTCATGCCGTTCGAGTTGAAAAATGTCAAGGCAACATATGTAACATCCCAAAAAATTACCGTTTGACTTTGACCTCGAGATCCGTGCTGATTGATTGTAGGTTTGACCAAGTGATGGTCAAACATTGAGTTCATGAAGTTAGGTACTAATGTGAGACTAGTGTGACCTAAATGTAGAGTGTTATATTAAGTTGCAGTCACATACACCTATCTTTGGCGTATGTGTTTAACACACAAGGCCAAGAGAGGATATAAGGGTTTAATAATCCTATTTCCCTTTTATTTAGGTTGTTGAAGAGAATTAAGAAGAGAGAGAGAGAGAGAGAGAGAAGTAAAGAGGGTTGTTGAGCAAGGAGTGAATGCAAGCCAAGAAGGGATTCGAGTATTTAAGGCCGGATTCAACGCGAAAGATTCCTTAGAACCAAAGCTGGAAACCTAGCCATTCCAACCTTGAGATTCAATCAATTTGAGAGTGATTGGAGGTAAATTTTGTTAGCATTAAATGCATAGATTTAAGATGATTAAATTCAGTCAAAAAAATGCTTACAAGGGTAGATTAAGGGCATAGAAAAAGAAAGGAGAAAGATTTGGAAGAACAGTCCGAAAGGGGGGCTGAATCTGGCCAAATCGATTAATTGAAATTGGAGTTCGATTAATCGATTTCAGCCCAGAAGTCCAAAAGTCATGAGAGCCCGATTTTAATTAATCGAATTGTATTTCGATTAATCGATTTAGACCTGAGCAAATTGACTAATCGAGTGGGTACCTCCAGTGGCTGGAGAAATGAGACCTGAGCAAATTGACTAATCGAGTTGGGAAATTGATTAATCAATTTTGGTTTTCGATTAATTAATTTGGGATCGACTAATCGATTTTAGAATTTCGATCACTCGATTTGAGAATCGACCTTATTATGTTAGAGACCTCGATTAATCGATTTGAGATCGATTAATCGAATTTGAATCTCGATTAATCGATTTTGAGAATCAATTAATTGATTTGGGTTTTGATTAATCGAATTGCATTTCGATTAATCGATTTTGGGAATCGATTAATCGACTTTGACAGTTTTGCTCAACTTTCTAAGTTTTCTTTGAGATTCATTGAGGGTCCAGGACCTTCTTCATTGCATCTTTAGTGATGTATTGCATGTGTTGTAATGTACCATAGGTGGTACGTGTGAAAGCGAGCACAAGGAGCCGCGTGGGATCTTGATGCTTGAACCATTAGAGACTTGAGGTAGGGAACACCTTGAACATGTACTCTATTTTCAGGAGCATGTATGTAGTGATATAATCATCAAATTTGAAGTTGTTTTAACCATGAAAAGCTTTGTGAAAATGGGTGCGTGTGTGACACCAAGAATGTGAAAATGGCATCAGTGTGATGTGAGTAATTCAGAATAAGTAATCTAATGAGATTCAGACATCCCCAGGGGATGAGAAAGAAATGAAGGCATCAGGTGTGATGCGGGTATGTATACATCCCAGGGATGTATACATAAGATTGAATAATTACTATTGAGACCTAACTGATATAAGATAGCACACTTACACGGTGAACAACTATATTTAAAGCACATGTTATTTTTGTTATTTGAGGTTTGATAGGATACCCCACCGACGTGGCGGGATACCCACGACTGATGCGGCAGATATCCTGACGTTGGCGGATGAATCCGCATACACAAGATCGGAGGTTTATCCGTAACCGTCAGTACATCCCAGGGATGTTGTGTGATATTTAACCCCGCCGCCTAGTGAGAAAGGGGCTTGGGTCGTATTCCCAGGGAATACATTTTTTACAACTGTCTAATTAGATGACAATGAAGGGTATCTCATCGGGGCTCGATGCTATATTGCTCGAGGATTACTTAAGTTGAAGATTTAAGTTTTTGCTTTAGGCCTATTCAGTGTCATTCATGATAAATCAACAGTAAAGTAAGTTATGCTAACTACCAGTAAACTTGAATGCAATTCATCAGATTAAGACTGTTTTTCTAGCAAAAGCATAGACACATCATGCTTGGAGTATCATGGAATATATGTGAGTTTTAACTTATATGTTCATTCTGGTTGTTCCCTATTGAGCTAGGATGTAGCTTACCCTTTAGACTATACGTTGCAGGTCCTTTGGTAGCAGCTGTAGAGGCTTCGGAAGATGTAAATTTGGGTGATTCGGATTACATGCCTGGAGACGAGTTGGAGCCTCCAAACCGAGGACTTCTTCTAGGAGACTCTGCTATCCTTTGATAGAAAGTCAGTTTTGAGAGCAAATTTGTACGGCTTGGTATGTCAGGCCTTTATTTTTATAACATGTAATTAAACTGAATTATTCTTTTGGCGAACCGTCTGGGGTGATCCGTTTATCACCGATGGTTCGGGTCGGTTCTCTGTTCATGCAGTGGCATGAAAGTAGAACTGTCTTTTACGTATGCCAGTTGAGAATATTAACGTTTTCCGCTTTAATGAGATTATTTGCTTTATTTAATTAATTGTGCTTGTTATACCAATGTTCCGTGCATAGTTTTGGGGCACGGTCTGGAGGATCGTGCTGATGGCACGGGTTTTAGTGTAATAGCCTAAAAAATCACACTAAACTATAACCTCGGGATCCGTGCCCGATCGGTCACAGGTTTGACCAATTAGGAGTTCGATAGTTAGCGTAGAGTGTGATGAGTGAATGAGATGAGATGGTTTGTGAAGCTATGTGGTGTGTGTTGTGAATCTGAAGTCACATACACCTATCGAGGTGCATGTGCTCAACACACAAGCTAGGGGGGAAAGATAAAAGGGTTTAATAACCCTAAAATCAATAGTTTGGTGGTTGAGAGAGAAGTAAAGAAGAGAGAGAGAGGAGTAAAGAGGGTGATTAAGCAAGGAGTTATTGTGGGTGATTGGAAGGGGGATTCAAGTATTAAAGAGGCCGATTCTGCGCAAAGAATCCGTTCAAGCGAAAGTTGGAACCCTAGCCTTCCAACCACTTGATTTGAAATCAATTTGAGATTGATTCAAGGTAAAAATTTTGTGAATAAAAGGCATAGATTGTAGGAGTTAATTGTGGTTGAAAAATGATTTAGATAGTAGGAGAATGGTTTAGAAAAATAGAGGAAAAAGTGTGGAAAAAGATTGGGAAGACCAGCTCGAAAGGGGCTGAATCTGGCAATTTCGATTAATCGAAATTGGGTTTCGATTAATCGAAATTGGCCAAGAAGTTGAAAAGTCAGAGGACCCCGATTTCGATTAATCGACTTTGGATTTCGATTAATCGATTTGGGTATCGATTAATCGACTGGGAACCTCCAGTGGACCCCAGGGGCTGCAGGATATGACTTGGGGAAAATCGACTAATCGAAATGGGATTTCGATTAATCGATTTCAATTTTCGATTAATCGATTTGGGATCAATTAATCGATTTTAGGAACTCGATTACTCGAATTGAGAATCGACTGGGCTAAACAGAGAATTTCGATTAATCGAATTAGGATTCGATTAATCGAATGAAAATCTCGATTAATCTATTTGAGAATCGATTAATCGATATTGACTTTCGATTAATCAATTTTGGAAATCGATTAATCAAATCAGATTCGATTAATCGATTTTGGAGTTCGATTAATCGACTGAGCCAAATTATGTTAACTTTTGAGTTTGACTTTAAGATTCTTGGAGGGTCTTGGACCTTCTTTATTGCATCCTTAGTGATGTGTTTCACATGTTATGTGGTACCAGAGGTGGTACGAGTGAGCTAGTGCACAAGGAGCCACGTGGGACCTTGATGCATTGATCAAATGAAGACTTGAGGTAGGGAACACCTTGAACATGTACTTTATTTTACAAGAGCATGTATGTAGTGATATAGAATTCTAATTCAAATGCTTATTGCTTAAGAATTGTGAGAAGTGTGTGTGAGTAACACCCATAAGAGTAAGTATAATGAGCCATCCCCAGGGGATGAAGAAGTAAAGAGATAAGAGCATCAGGTGTGATGCAAGTAAATAGATACATCCCAGGGATGTATCCAAGATTGAATCATGATTGATAGGGCCTAACTGATATAAGATAGCACATTTACACGGTGAATAACTATATGTAAGGCACCGATATTTTTGTTATTTGAGGTTTGATAGGGTACCCCACCGACGTGGCGGGATATCCACGACTGACACGGCAGGATATCCGTGACCGATACGGCGGCGAAAATGTAAGCCAGTGCGGAGGCCTATTCGCACATAGTAAGCACACCCTAGGGGTGTTGATTTGAGACAAGTGAAACCCCGCCACCAATCCCCAGGGGAAAGGGGCTTGGGTACTAATTGTATTCCCAGGGAATACGTTAAAAGTGTCTATATAGATGACGATGAAGGGTATCTCATCGGGGCTCGATGCTATATTGCTCGGGGATTACTTAAGTTGAAAGTTTAAGTTTTGCTTTAGGCCTTTTCAGCATTTTTCATGAGTAAATAAAAGACACGAGTAAACTACCAGTAAAATGTAATACTTTTTAACTATTTTATCAGTAATTGCATAGACACATCATGCATGGCATATCATGGAATATATGTGAGTAATAATTTATATGTTCAACTGTGTTTTGTTCCCTATTGAGCTAGGATGTAGCTCACCCTATAGACTATACGTCGCAGGTCAACTACTAGTAGCTGCCGAGGCTTCAGGAGACAGCGATCAGTGAGTCGGACCTTCTTGTCGGAGGCAGTTGGAGCCACCTCCCGAGGACTTCTTCCGGAGGACTCCGTTGTGCCACTTTGAGGGTTTTGAGAGAGATTTACTTGGTATGTCAAGCTTTGTTTTTGTTAAACCATGTATATATTGGGTTGGGATTATCCTGTTGGGGCGAACCATCCGTGATGATTGCTATCATCGATGGTTCGGTTCGGTTCTCCATTCATGCAGAGGCATGAGGGTAGAACCGCTCTTTGGAGAATTACTTAATATAGATTTAAATTCATTTTATTTATTATTTCATTTTATGCTTGATATGCCAAAGTTCCGTGCTTAGCTAAGGGGCATGGTCAAGATGATCGTGCTGATGGCACGGGTTTCAGGGTGCCGAAATCCGGGCTGTCACAGTTGGTATCAGAGCTATTTTCTTTTAGCAATTCTGACAATCGTCCTTTTGGTCAGAACATAGGGGCTTCTGCTAATGAAACTTTAGTTCCAAATGCACCCGCAAATGTCATCTAGAGGAAGAAGGCCCAAGAGGAGTCTACGTAGTGGAGATGATTACATCTCTCCTACTAATAGAGTGCCTTTAGGAGGTACTGAGGCCCCAAGGGGCAGTAGTAGTAGACAGCATAATGAAGAGGATCGAGATCGGCAGGATCAAGATCTAAGAGAACAAGAAAGAGTGAGAGAAAGATAAGAAGATAGAGAGGAGCGACAAAGGATGATGCACACTATGGAGACTATGGCAGCTGCCATGGCACAACAAGCCGCATCCTTTGCAGCTCATTCGTCGAAGAACGTGACCACCTACACCACCATGGGACTGCGCTGCCTGTGCCCTCATCTTTTACAGAGTTTAGGAGGATGAGACCTCCTTCATTTTCTGGGCAGGCAGACACAATGGCCGCTGAGAATTGGCTTATGGAGATGGAGAAAGTCTTTAGCGTGCTGACATGCACGGAAGATGAGAGTGTGAGATGGGCAGCTTATATGTTGGATGGGGAGGCTGGGCCTTGGTGGAAGTCTGTGATACGGACTCGGGCTCAGGAGACCCTAGAGTTGCCTTGGACTTGGAAGGAGTTTGTTGAGGAGTTCAACAAACAATATTTTCCGGAAGTGGTGAGGAACCAGCTCGAGATACAATTTCTATAGTTAGTGCAAGGGAGAATGACAGTGAGAGAATATGGGGTGGAGTTTCTACGACTTGCCCGTTTTGCTCCGGATTACGTCGCTACCGAAGTGATGAAATCCAAGAGGTTTCAGCAAGGTTTGAAGCCTGAGGTTAGGGGAGGCGTAGCTCCATTTCAATTGAGGACCTATGAAGAGGTCATGAGTAAAGCACTAGTGGTTGAAGAGGAGAATACAAATAGATATCGACAGAGAGAGCAGCAGAGAGGAGGAAATGAACAAGGAAGGACGGGGAACTACGAACCGGTGAACAAAAAGCCGAGGTTCATGGCCCAAATTTGAGGAAGGCCGACGCAGCAACAACACCAACAGAGGTTTCCATTACTTGCGTCGGGGAGACCTTTACGCTATGAGAGCCCTGCCATGTCTACTGGCGCCACTATCACACAGGGTTCTCGTACTGTTTCTTCCGCACCTTGGGAGACTTGTGCAAAGTGTGGCAAGCCTCATAGGACAGTGGATTGTAGATTGGGAACTAGGGGTTGTTTCCGATGTGGCAAGGTGGGCCACCTGATCAAGGATTGCCCCGAGACGGATAAAAGAAAGACGGTTTCAGTTGCAGCACCACGACCCATTCAAGCAAGGAAGCCGATCGTTCAGGGGAGAGCCTATGCAGTCACTGCTCAGGAAGCAGGGAACGTGCATGACGTCATCTAAGGTGAGACTCATTAAAATTAAAGAAAATTTTCATTTCATTAAAATTTTAGACAAAGAGAGCAGCAGAGAGGAGGAAATGAACAAGGAAGGACGGGGGCCTACGAACCGGTGAACAAAAAGCCGAGGTTCGTAGCCCAAAATCAGAGACCACAGTTCCAAGGGGGTTTCGGAAGACCGTCGCAACAACAACACCAACAGAGGTTTCCATTACTTGCGTCGGGGAGACCTTTTCGCTATGAGAGCCCTGCCATGTCTACTGGCGCCACTATCACACAGGGTTCTCGTACTGTTTCTTCCGCACCTCGGGAGACTTGCGCAAAGTGTGGCAAGCCTCATAGGACACTGGATTGTAGATTGGGAACTAAGGGCTGTTTCCGATGTGGGAAGGTGGGCCACTTGATCAAGGATTGCCCCGAGGCGGATAAAAGAAAGACGGCGATTCGGTATACGACCCCCATTCAAGCAAGGAAGCCGATCGTTCAGGGGAGAGCCTATGCAGTCACTGCTCAGGAAGTAGGGAACGTGCATGACGTCATACAAGGTGAGGCCCTTTTAAAATTAAAGAAATTTTTCATTTCATTAAAATTTTAGATAGAGAAGGAGCATGCATTAGAAATTGTATAGATTTTTTTTTTTTTTTTTTTATATACAAAAGCTGTATGTGAATTAAGGGTGTAAATTGATGTGTAAATTATTGTATGTATGTATGTATGCTATAGGTACTTTAAATATATATGAAAAAGGATGCTTCGGTGGATATGACGCTCGAGTGTTGATAGACCCAGGGTCTACCCACTCATTCGTCACTCCACGTTTCGCCAAGAAGATGAAGATTGTTCCAGAGGCGTTGGATTTCGTCCTATCTGTGTCTATTCCGACTGGAGAGTTAGTAGACACGGAGTTAGCTTGCAAATCCATCATTGTAGCAGTTCGAGACTTAGAGGTGCATGAATTGGAAGCAAAGTTGATACTGTTAGACATGCAGGGGTTTGATGTGATCCTTGGTTGGCGCAGCATTGTGCAACCGTCGATTGCAAGAACAAGGTAGTCATTTTCAGACCCAACACAAGAAGATCATTTCGGTTTCAAGGAGTGAGGTCGTCATCTGTGCCACTGATCTCAGCAGTAAGGGTCGAGAAAATGATCAGAAAGGGTTGCAGTGGATACTTAGCTTTCTTAAAGGAGGACAAGGAAGAAAAGAACGTCATTTCTGAGATAGCAGTTGTGCGAGACTTCGCCGACGTGTTTCCAGAGGAATTGCCTGGATTACCTCCAGAAAGAGAAGTAGAATTCGCCATTGACTTAGCACCAGGAACGGAGCCTATTTCGAAAGCGCCTTATAAAATGGCTCCTGCTGAGTTAAAGGAGTTGAAGGAACAACTACAAGAACTTATGGACAAGGGGTTTGTTAGACCGAGCGTGTCTCCATGGGGAGCACCGGTCTTGTTTGTCAAGAAAAAGGATGGGTCAATGCGGCTATGCATTAACTATCGACAATTGAACAAACTCACTGTGAAGAACCGCTACCCTTTGCCTAGAATTGACGATCTATTCGACCAGCTGCAAGGAGCAAGGTATTTTTCCAAGATCGACCTGAGATCTGGGTATCATCAGTTGCGAGTCAAGGCTGAGGACATTCAGAAGATAGCTTTTCGGACGCGGTATGGACACTATGAATTCCTTGTGATGCCGTTTGGATTGACGAATGCTCCGGCGTCGTTTATGGATCTGATGAACCGAGTGTTTAAACCACACTTGGACTCCTGTGTCGTAGTGTTTGTTGATGATATACTGATATACTCCAAATCCAAGACGGAACACGAAGAACATTTGAGGATTGCTCTACAGACGCTGCGTGAACACCAATTGTATGCCAAACTCAGCAAATGTGAATTTTGGTTGGAAGAGGTTAGCTTTTTGGGACATGTTGTCTCAAAGCATGGTGTCACAGTAGATCCAGCAAAGATAGAAGCAGTGGTAAAATGGGAGCAACCAAAGACAGTGACCGATGTCCGAAGTTTTCTGGGCTTAGCAGGCTATTATCGACGTTTCGTCGAGGGGTTTTCAAAGATATCGGGACCTCTCACAAAGCTGACATGAAAAGATTCAAGGTTTGAGTGGAGTGAGGCATGCGAGAAGAGTTTTCAAGAACTCAAAACGAGACTCACTGGCTCCAAAGGTTAGCGATTCCTTCAGTAAAGGAGAATACGCCGTGTACAGCGACGCATCATACAATGGCCTTGGTTGTGTGCTCAACCAACACAAGAAGGTGATAGCTTACGGATCAAGACAGCTGAAAGAACACGAGAAAAAGTACCCCACTCATGACTTGGGACTAGGATCATTTTTTTGAAGATTTGGAGACATTACTTGTATGGTGAGACTTTTGAAATTTTCACCGATCATAAGAGCCTCGATATCTCTTTACGAAAGAGCTCAACATGAGACAACAAGTAGGATGGAATTCCTCAAGGATTACGATTGCTCCATACAATACCATCCAGGCAAGGCGAATGTAGTAGCCGATGCATTGAGTCGGAAAGGTTCAGCTCAGTTAGCTTGTTTGATTTTGGGTATGCACCGATGGAAATTATTAGAAGACCTGGCATTCTACGATGCGAACATTGAGTCAAAAGCCACAGGATCCTTTTTGGCTAACATATCAGTAAAGCCAGTGATATTTGAGCATATCCACGATCTACAGATGAAAGATCTGGCATTAACAAAGATTCATCAAGACGTGAGTGAAGGCATTAGGTCGGACTTTTCGGTTAAAGAAGATGGTTCTTTATTGTTTAAGGGACGTCTCTGCATTCCGGACAATGCCGATCTAAGACGAACGATTCTTGATGAGGCCCATAAGTCAAATTATGCTATCCACCCTGGTAGCACCAAAATGTACCAAGATTTGAAAAAGAACTCGGTGGAGAGGATCAAGCCGATGCGTGTCACGGTGTTTGACTTGTCAGCAAGTGAAGGTTGATCATAGACATCCTGCTGGACTATTACAACCTTTACCAATCCCAGAATGGAAGTGGGAATCGATCTCAATGGACTTCATTGTTGGATTACCCCGTACTGCTAAGAGACACAATGCCATTTGGGTTGTCGTAGACCGATTGACCAAATCAGCGCACTTTTTTCCGTACAATACTACGTATACGACAGGAAGACTGGCAGACTTATACATGAAGGAGATTGTAAGATTACATGGGATTCCAAGCTGCATAGTTTCAGATCGTGATCCACTATATACATCCAAGTTTTAGAAGAAATTTCAAGAAGGAATGGGAACACGACTAGACTTTTGTTCAACTTTCCATCCTCAAACTGATGGACAGACAGAGCGAGTGAACCAAGTGATAGAAGACATGCTCAGAGCGTGCATGCTAGATATGCAAGGATACTGGGATGAGTATCTACCGTTGCTCGAATTCGCATACAACAACAGTTTCCAAATGAGCATTGGCATGGCACCGTATGAAGCTCTGTATGGACGACGATGCAAATCACCCCTCAATTGGGAGAAAACAGGTGAGAAATTTGTGTTAGGACCAAAACTACTTGAAGATAACGCCACCGTTGTTCGAATTATCAGAGAAAGGCTGAAGTTAGCACAGAGTAGACAGAAAAGTTACGGCGACATGAAGCGGACTAGTGTTGACTATAAAGTGGGCGAGCACGTGTTTGTGAAAGTGTCACCTATGAAAGGTGTAATGAGATTTGGTAAGAGAGGGAAGTTAAGTCCACGTTATGTTGGACCATTTGAAATTTTGGGACGCGTAGGTGAAGTTGCGTATCGCATTGGTTTACCACCACTGTTTGATCGGGTACATAACGTTTTCCACATATCGATGCTCAGAAAGTATGTGAATGATCCATCTCATGTGTTAGGAAAACAACCTATGGAGATGTGTGAGGACATGAGCATGATAGAGGAACCAGTGGAAATCTTGGATCGAAAGGAACAAGTACTGCGCACTAAAGTGATTCCCTTAGTGCTTGTTCGGTGGAACAATCATCCAAAAGAAGAGGCTACTTGGGAACGAGAGGCCGATGTGAAAGAACAATATCCAACCTTGTTTCCAACGACGTGAGAATCCAATGTAAACCACAAACATGTTTGTGGAATCTCCGCAAGACTTGTAATTCGATGGAAATTTTGCTCAAAAGTATGATTAAAGGAACAGAGTTTTGTATGTACATGACCAAGTGAATGTGTTTTTATGGATCTACGAACCACTTGATGTCATAAATTGTCAAAAATAATCAAAGAACCAAAGAACCTGAAGGTCTGGAGAAATTGGGCAAAACCGATTAATCGAATTTCAAATCGATTAATCGATTTGGAATTTCGATTAATCGATTTTGTTCGATTAGTCGACTGGCAAGTGCTAGTGATTGGAAATTTGAATAAGAGTTAGAATATACATAGAATGCAATTTCAATTGATCGAGTTATAATTTCGATTAATCGATTTGGGATCGATTAATCGATTTTGGGAATTCGATTAATCGAATTGGGAATTCGATTAATCGAACTGCATGTTAGATTAATCGAACAAACTGGGAATGTTAGAAGAATTGGGAGTAAATTAATGAAATTTCGATTAATCGAAGCAGTTTCGATTAATCAATTTTGGATTTCGATTAATCGAACTGGATCCTCGATTAATCGATTTACTAAAGGGACTTGGAAGAAATTGAAGTCAGATAGACGATTTCGATTAATCGAAGTGAATTTCGATTAATCGATTTTGAAATTTCGATTAATCGAAATGGATTTTGATTAATCGAATAACTTAAGGAATTCTAGAATTTTGGAAGTTACTGCACGATTTTGATTAATCGAAGTGAAATTCGATTAATCGATTTTGAAATTTTGATTAATCGAAATGGATTTCGATTAATCGACTGGCTCGCGCCAGTGAGCTCTAAAACTTAAATTTTTAAACGGAAACGATTTCGATTAATCGAAATCTTTTCAATTAATCGAATTTAACTTTCGATTGATCGATTTTGCGCGGCTTAACCTAGTTTTGAATCTCGATTAATCGATTCTGAATTTCGATTAATCGAGCCAGGACATATATATTGAAATTTAGGGATTTTCTTTGCCATTCGAAATCTTTTGAGCTCTCGGGTTTTTGGCGCTTCATCTTCTTCTTCTTCTCCGACCATCCGACACCCTAGGGCTTGCGTTCCGGCTAGTTTTCGGATCGGATTCAAGTGCCATCGCATCCAAAACCCACGATAAAACCCTAATTTCGCACTTTCCCTTCGATTGAACTAGCTAAACCCTAGTTTTTTCTAAAAATGCCGCCCAAAACCCGGTTGTCTTCGAAGAAGGCAACCTCTAAGTTGCCGGTTAGGCGTAAGAACGCCGCACCACCACCACCTACCCCATCGCCGGTGAGGACTCCATCACCGTCGACATCGGAGACCACCTCCGGTTCGACGAGCCCGTCTACGCGCGAGTCTTCCTGCGAGTCCACGCCCATGCCACCACCACCCACCAATGTGGTGCAACCAAATGAATGGTGGGCCGCAAAGACCTTTGAGGTCGAATATATTATCGACCCTACCCTTTTCACCAATCCCGATGTACCGGGCGAGACCCAATGGGCTTGAAACTATCTTAACAATGCCGGTCTCGGCAACCTTCTCAAACCAATCCGGGGTTCTTACTACCCTAGATTGGTGAGACTATTTTACCAAGGGCTTGTGGACGGCCCGACCGACGATGTGATCAAGACCACTATCGAGGGTCGCGACTACACGATCACACGTCGTCATATACACGAGGTGCTCGAGTGCTACCTCGATTTCACCCCTGAGACCACCCTCTTCCCACCCTTTGAAGAGGAAGTGAGATTTGAAGAGGTCATGACTCGCATGACCAATGGCAAAAAGGGGTCGGGCTCCTCCATAAAGAGGGTTGACCTTCCCCACTATATGTGGATGCTTGACTCGGTGGTCAAGTGCAATCTATACCCGATGCGCCACGACACCGAGCGCGTGGAGAAAGTGCAGCAGGCACTTTACTCGGCCTTCTGTGGCCGGTGGTTTGACGCCACCATGCTCATCCTTGAGGGGATGAGGTATATAAAGGGCAAGCTGATGAAGGGCAACCTAAGGCCCAAGGAGAAGATGCCCTACGCTCGCCTCATATCGAGCATGTTGGAGTGCTACTCCAACGATGCATCTTACGCCGTCTCTCCGCATGAAGAGAGGGCTACGGACTGCGTGAAGACATTCTCCATGTCTCTGCCCAGTCCTCAAAGAGCTCTGGCCCAGCAGCTGAGGCAGCCAGCACCACCCCCACCACCACAGCGGACCCACCGTGGGTGGGCACACCCCCATCCCCGAGCCATCCGTGGAGAGGCGATCTCACCACACCACCAGCCCACTCCGCGCCCGCAACACCCACCTCATCCTACCGCCGACGCGCCGCATCAGCAGAGCCGACCATCGAGGAGGTGTTAGCCCGTATGGAGGCCAACAATGAACGGATGAACCGGAGGATGGACTTCCTCCTCTTTCACACCCTCCGCCACATCTACCCTACTGACTATCGCCGCTACCTCGCCCAGGAGGAGGAGTGGACAGCCGGACGTACAGCCTTCCACAGAGGACCCGTCTTCCATCTTACCACAGCCACTACAGACGCGGCTCCTTCCACATCCACCTCCGCTCCGCTGACCGAGACACCGCAGCCACAGCCGACTACCCAGCCAACACAGTCGCCACCACCGCAGCCATAGCCAGCTCCTGCAGACTCGCCAGCCGCCGTAGCACCGTCACCTCACATGGAGCAGCCTGCTCCAGCACCCG
The DNA here is from genome assembly GCA_021018995.1 of Chloranthus sessilifolius. NCBI lineage: Eukaryota > Viridiplantae > Streptophyta > Magnoliopsida > Chloranthales > Chloranthaceae > Chloranthus > Chloranthus sessilifolius. The sequence continues at coordinate 91,256,568 of CM037584.1, read as the reverse complement.
ACCAGCCTGGCGAGGGGACTACATGAGTCTTATCTTTATTTTATATCAGTTATGACGTTGTACATGTATATTTTTGTATGCCAACTTGGCACCTTGTAAAACTTTCAGATATTAATAGAAATCCAAATTTTTGTGTTAATTGTTTTATTTCGTCAAAAATTTAAATTCTGTGCTCATATATGTAACCATCTAAGTACGTCTGAGTCAACTGGACCACCGCACCTGAGAGTGTGGGGGGGGGAGAGAGACCCAGACCGATGAACCTTGGGTTATTTTCGAGGACAAAAATTCCCAAGGTGGGGAGGATGTAATAGCCCGAAAAATCACACTAAACTATAACCTCGAGATCCGTGCCCGATCGGTCACAGGTTTGACCAATTAGGAGTTCGATAGTTAGCATAGAGTATGATGAGTGAATGAGATGAGATGGTTTGTGAAGCTATGTGGTGTGTGTTGTGAATCTGAAATCACATACACCTATCGAGGTGCATGTGCTCAACACACAAGCTAGGGGGGAAAGATAAAAGGGTTTAATAACCCTAAAATCAATAGTTTGGTGGTTGAGAGAGAAGTAAAGAAGAGAGAGAGAGGAGTAAAGAGGGTGATTAAGCAAGGAGTTATTGTGGGTGATTGGAAGGGGGATTCAAGTATTAAAGAGGCCGATTCTGTGCAAAGAATCCGTTCAAGCCAAAGCTGGAACCCTAGCGTTCCAACCACTTGATTTGAAATCAATTTGAGATTGATTCAAGGTAAAATTTTTGTGAATAAAAGGCATAGATTGTAGAGGTTAATTGTGGTTGAAAAATGATTTAGATAGTAGGAAAATGGTTTAGAAAAATAGAGGAAAAAGTGTGGAAAAAGATTAGGAAGACCAGCTCGAAAGGGGCTGAATCTGGCAATTTCGATTAATCGAAATTGGGTTTCGATTAATCGAAATTGGCCAAGAAGTTGAAAAGTCAGAGGACCCCGATTTTGATTAATCGAATTGGAGTTCGATTAATCGACTTTGGATTTCGATTAATCGATTTGGGTATCGATTAATCGACTGGGAACCTCCAGTGGACCCCAGGGGATGGAGGAAATGACTTGGGGAAAATCGACTAATCGAAATGGGATTTCGATTAATCGATTTCAATTTTCGATTAATCGATTTGGGATCGATTAATCAATTTTAGGAACTCGATTACTCGAATTGAGAATCGACTGGGCTAAACAGAGAATTTCGATTAATCGAATTAGGATTCGATTAATCAAATGAAAATCTCGATTAATCGATTTGAGAATCGATTAATCGATATTGACTTTCGATTAATCGATTTTGGAAATCGATTAATCGAATCAGATTCGATTAATCGATTTTGGAGTTCGATTAATCGACTGAGCTAAATTATGTTAACTTTTGAGTTTGACTTTAAGATTCTTGGAGGGTCTTAGACTTTCTTTATTGCATCCTTAGTGATGTGTTTCACATGTTATGTGGTACCATAGGTGGTACGAGTGAGCTAGTGCACAAGGAGCCACGTGGGACCTTGATGCATTGATCAAATGAAGACTTGAGGTAGGGAACACCTTGAACATGTACTTTATTTTACAAGAGCATGTATGTAGTGATATAGAATTCTAATTCAAATGCTTATTGCTTAAGAATTGTGAGAAGTGTGTGTGAGTAACACCCATAAGAGTAAGTATAATGAGCCATCCCCAGGGGATGAAGAAGTAAAGAGATAAGAGCATTAGGTGTGATGCAAGTAAATGGATACATCCCAGGGATGTATCCAAGATTGAATCATGATTGATAGGGCCTAACTGATATAAGATAGCACATTTACACGGTGAATAACTGTATGTAAGGCAATGATATTTTTGTTATTTGAGGTTTGATAGGGTACCCCACCGACGTGGCGGGATATCCACGTGACAGGGATATCCAGAATCGATCTGTGACAAAACCGTGAGAAAGCCGGTCGGAGGCTTATCCACATAGTAAGCACACACCCGTGGGTGTTGATTTGAGACAAGTGAAACCCCGCCACCAATCCCCAGGGGAAAGGGGCTTGGGTACTAATTGTATTCCCAGGGAATACGTTAAAAGTGTCTATATAGATGACGATGAAGGGTATCTCATCGGGGCTCGATGCTATATTGCTCGGGGATTACTTAAGTTGAAAGTTTAAGTTTTGCTTTAGGCCTTTTCAGCATTTTTCATGAGTAAATAAAAGACACGAGTAAACTACCATTAAAATGTAATACTTTTTAACTGTTTTATCAGTAATTTCATAGACACATCATGCATGGCATATCATGGAATATATGTGGGTAATAATTTATATGTTCAACTGTGTTTTGTTCCCTATTGAGCTAGGATGTAGCTCACCCTATAGACTATACGTCGCAGGTCCACTACTAGCAGCGGCCGAGGCTTCAGGAGACGCTGACCCCGGTGAGTCGGACCTTGCGGCCTGAGACGAGTTGGAGCCACCTCCTGAGGACTTCTTCTAGAGGACTCCGTTGTGCCACTTTGAGGGTTTTTGAGAGAGATTTGTACGGCTTGGTATGTCAAGCCTTGTTTTGGTTAAACCATGTATATATTGAGTTGGGATTATTCTTTTGGGGCGAACCATCCGTGATGATTGCTATCATCGATGGTTCAGATCGGTTCTCCATTCATGCAGAGGCATGAGGGTAGAACTGTCTTTTGGAGAATTACTTAATATAGATTTAAATTTCGTAGCTTATTTATTATTTCATTTTATGCTTGATATGCCAAAGTTTCGTGCTTAGCTAAGGGGCACGGTCAAGATGATCATGCTGATGGCACGGGTTTCGGGGTGCCAAAATCCAGGCTGTCACATTTGGGGTGTCGAAATCTGGGCTGTCATAGTTGGTATCAAAGTGATTTCTTTTAGAAACTCTGACAATCATTCTTTTGTCAGAACGTAGGGACTTCTGCTAATGAAAACTTTGTTTTCACGTGCAGACCGTTATGTTTCCTAGAGGAATGGGCCGACCCAGGGGTGGCCATAGTAGAAGTTTATGTAGTTGAGATGACTTTATCTCAGACGTAAATAGAGAACCCATAGGAGATGGAGGGGCTTCTGGTAGTGGTGGCCAAGGAAGCCAAGATCAGGAAGAGAACCGTGATCGAGATCGTCAGGATCAAGATCAGAGAGAGAAAGAAAGAGTTAGAGAGCGAAATGAGGATAGAGAAGACCGTCAGAGGATGATGCACACCATGGAGACCATGGCAGCTACTATGGCTCAATAGGCAGCATCTTTGGCAGCTCATACAGCTCATGAGCAGCATGCGCCACCGACACCTTCAGTGGCTTCGACACTGCCAGCATCATCTGCTTTTACTGAGTTTAGGAGGATGAGACCTCCTAGTTTTTCTGGATAGGGAGAGCCCATAGTGGCAGAGCACTGGCTGAGTGAGATGGAGAAAGTTTTTAGTGTACTGACGTGCATAGAGGACGAGAGCGTCCGTTGGGCAGCCTACATGCTAGACGGAGAGGCTGGGCCTTGGTGGAATTCTGTTTCACAGACTAGGGCTCAGGAGACTCCGGATTTGCCCTTGACTTGGGATGAGTTCGAGAATTCAATCAAGACTTCAGGTGGTGAGGAACCAAATGGAAATCCAATTTCTACAGCTTACTCAGGGGAAGATGACAGTGAGAGACTATGGAGTGGAGTTTATACGACTCGCTCGCTTTGCGCCCGACAACGTCATCACTGAGATGATGAAAGCAAAAAGGTTTCAGCAAGGTTTGAAGCCAAACGTAAGGGGAGGAGTAGTGCCATTCCAACTAAGGACCTATGGGGAGGTCATGAGTAAAGCCTTGGTGGTAGAGGAAGAAAATACCAACAAATACCGCCAGAGAGAGCAACAAGGAAGGTGGAACACTGATCAGAGCAGAACGGGGAATTATGAACCGGTGAACAAAAACCCGAGATTCATACCAAACAATCAGAAACCACCTTTTCAAGGAGGCTATGGAAGACCGACACAGCAGAGCAACCAGCAGTGATTTCCATTGCTCACATCGGGGAGACCGATACGCTACGAGAGCCCTGCGATTACTACAGGCGCTACAGTCACACAGGAGGCTTCTCGAGCAGCTTCTTCCACACCTAGTGAGACTTGTGCCAAGTGTGGCAATCCTCACAAGACAGCGGACTGTAGGGTAGGCACTCGAGGTTGCTTTCGATGTGGTAAGGTGGGCCACTTGATCAGGGAATACCCCGAGGTGAACAAAGGGAAGACAGCTTCAGCACCTATTCCACGACCTATACAAGCAAGGAAGCCGATCGTCCAAGGAAGAGCCTACGCAGTCACAGCTCAAGAGGCTCAGAACACGAATGATGTCATTCATGGTGAGCTTTCTTTTAAATAAAGAATTTTGATTCTTCTAATTTTAGATAGAGAAGGTGCATCTATATTTAGAAAACATAAGAAAAAGCTTGCATGTGATAAATTCTAGTATAATGATAATAAACAATATATATATATATATATGTGTAGGTATAATTAGGTGGATTACACATCTATAAGAAGGGAAGCGATGTGTCATACGAAGCTCGAGTGTTGATATACCCGGGGTCTACCCACTCATTCGTTACCTCTCGCTTCACAAAGAAGATGAAAGTCGACATAGGAGTTAGACTTCATTTTAATCGTGACGGTTCCTACTGGGAAAGCGGTGGATACCGAGAAGCGTTGCAACTCTGTGATCGTGAGGGTCATGGATGGAGGCGATTTTGAGCTACCCACGAACCTAATTCTGTTAGACATGTAAGGATTCGACGTGATCCTTGGCATGCATTGGCTATCGACTCACTGTGCGATAGTAGATTGCAAGAACAAAGTCGTCACTTTTAGACTGAATACAAGGAGATCGTTTCGATTTCGAGGAGAAAGGTCGACGCACCTACCACTTATCTCAGTAGTCAGGGCCGAGCGATTGATCAGAAAGGGGTGTAGCGGATACTTAGCATTTCTGAAGGAGCACAAAGAGGAGAAGAATGTGATCTCGGAGATAGCAGTTGTGCGAGACTTCACCGATTTGTTTCCGGAGGAGTTACCCGGATTACCTCTAGAGAGAGAAGTGGAATTCGCCATCGACTTAGCACCAGGAACAGAGCCTGTGTCTAAATCACCATACAAAATGGCTCCTGCTGAGTTGAAGGAGTTGAAAGAGCAGTTACAAGAATTAATGGGCAAGGGTTTTGTTAGAAGGAGCGTGTCTCCATGGGGAGCACCGGTCTTGTTCATAAAGAAGAAAGATGGGTCAATGCGTATGTGCATTGACTATCGACAGTTGAACAAACTCACTATTAAAAATAGATACCCTTTGCCTAGGATAGATGACTTATTCGATCAACTGCAAGGAGCGAAATATTTCTCCAAGATCTATCTGAGATCTAGGTACCATCAGTTGAGAGTCAAGGCAGAGGATATTCAGAAGACTGCATTCAGGACTCGATATGGACACTATGAGTTCCTAGTGATGCAGTTTGGGTTGACAAATGCCCCGGCGTCATTCATGGATCTGATGAATAGGGTGTTTAAACCACACCTAGATACTTGTGTCGTAGTGTTTGTTGACGACATCCTGATCTATTCAAAATCAGAAGGAGAGCATGAGAAACACTTGAGAGTAGCCCTACAAACTCTACGTGAACACCAGTTGTACGCCAAACTCAGCAAATGTGAGTTTTGGTTAGAAGAAGTTAGCTTTTTGGGACATGTCGTCTCAAAGCTTGGTGTCACTGTAGATCCAGCAAAGATCGAAGCAGTAGTGAATTGGGAGCAACCAAAGACAGTGACCGACATCCGCAGTTTCCTAGGATTAGGAGGTTACTACTGGCGTTTCGTTGAGAGTTTTTCAAAAATATCAGGACCACTCACGAGACTTACACGGAAAGATGCAAGGTTTAATGGAGTGAGGCATGCGAGAAGAGTTTTTAAGAACTTAAGAAGAGACTCACTTCAGCTCTAGTACTAGCAATACCTTCAGGCAGTGGAGGGTTTGCAGTGTATAGCGATGCTTCGTATACTGGTTTGGGCTGTGTGCTTAATCAGCACAAACAGGTGATAGCGTATGGGTCAAGACAATTGAAAGAGCATAAGAAGAATTATCCGACACACAACCTGGAATTAGCAGCGGTCATTTTCGCGCTCAAGATCTGGAGACATTACTTGTACGGTGAGATGTTTGAGATCTTCACCGATCATAAGAGCCTCAGATATCTGTTTACACAGAAGGAACTAAATATGAGACAGCGCAAATGAATGGTGTTTCTAAAAGATTATGACTGTTCTATACAGTACCATCTAGGCAAGGCTAATGTAGTAGCCGACGCCTTGAGTCGGAAGAGTTCAGCTCAGTTGCCTAGTTTAATTTTAGGTATGCACCGATGGAAACGGTTTGAAGATTTGGCCCTATATGATGCAAACATTGAGTCTCAAGCTACAGGAGCCTTTTTGGCTAATATCTCAGTGAGGCCGATGATATTTGAGCATATCCATGAACTACAGATGAAAGACTCGGCGCTAACAAAGATTCGTCAAGATGTAACTGAAGGCATTACATCTGAGTTTTCAATCAAGGAGGATGGTTCCTTATTGTTCAAGGGCCGCCTCTGTATTCCGGATAACGCCGATCTACGACGAACAATTCTTGATGAATCACACAAGTCAAGCTATGCTATCCACCCGGGAAGCACCAAGATGTATCAAGATTTTAAAAAGAACTATTGGTGGAGAGGCTTGAAAGAAGATGTGGCAGAGTACGTGTCACGGTGTTTGACGTGTCAGCAAGTCAAGATCGATCATAGACATCCCGCGGGTCTATTGCAACCTCTACCTATACCGGAATGGAAGTGGGAATCGATCTCTATGGACTTCATCGTTGGACTCCCACATACTAAGAAGAAGTACAATGCCATCTGGGTAGTGGTCGATTGATTGACCAAGTCAGCGCACTTCTTGCCTTACAACACGATGTATACAGCGGGAAGACTGGCAGAACTGTATATGAAGGAGATTGTCCGTTTGCATGGAATTCCGAGTAGCATTATTTCAGACCGTGACCCATTGTATACGTCAAAGTTTTGGAAGAAATTTCAAGAAGGAATGGGAACGCGACTAGATTTCAGTACGGCATTCCATCCACAAACCAACGGACAGACTGAGAGGGTCAATCAGATCATTGAGGACATGCTTAGGGCATGTATGTTAGAATTGCAAGGATCATGGGATCAACACATACCCTTGATTGAGTTCGCATATAACAACAGCTTTCAGACGAGCATTGGGATGGCACCATATGAAGCATTATATGGACGACGATGTAGATCGCCCATCAATTGGGAAGAAACCGGGGAGAAATTTGTTTTGGGTCCCGAAATACTTGAAGATAATGCCACCTATGTTCGTATGATAAGGGCAAAACTCAAAGGCATGTAAAAGCTATGCCGATATCAAGTTTACTAGTGTAGACTTCAAAGTGGGTGAACACGTGTTTGTGAAAGTGTCACCTATGAAGGGGGTGATGAGATTTGGAAAGAGAGGGACTCTAAGTCCCCGCTATCTTGGACCTTTTGAAGTTTTGGGTCGAGTAGGGGAAGTTTCTTACCGCATTGGATTGCCACCGTCATTCGATCCAGTACATAATGTCTTCCACGTATCTATGCTCAGGAAGTACCTTAATGACCCTGATCACGTGTTGAGTGGTCAATCATTTGAGATGCATGAGGACATGACGATGATCGAAGAGCCGGTGGAGATTTTGGATCGAAAGGAACAAGTGTTGCGAACAAAGGTAATTCCATTAGTACTTGTTCGATGGAAACACCATCCGGCCGAGGAAGCTACATGGGAACGAGAGGCCGACGTGAAAGAACAATATCCGGCCTTGTTTGCAACAACTTGAGAGCTAAAATTGTATCACCGCAAGTATGTTTGTGGATTTAAACTATGTGTTGTAATTCAATGTCGATGTTATGATCAATTTATGTAAGAGAACAATTTTATTCACAAAAAGTCTCGAATACGGTGTTGAATGCGAAATTGGAATCCATCATGGCCACGACATGGCCGTGATGATGTGTTTTGTAGAACCAAGGACCAGTTGGTATCATGGTTTACCAAGAAGAAAAATCAAATAGACATGAAAACTTTTGAATCTGGAAAAATCTGATCAAAATCGATTAATCGATTTTGTTCGATTAGTCGACTGGCATGTGCCAGTGACTGGAAATTTGATGAGGATTCAGGAAATGAAAGAAGGGAAATTTCGATTAATCGATTTGGGTTTCGATTAATCGATCTGGAGGTTCGATTAATCGAATAACTTAGGAAATTTTGAAGAATTTGAAGAATTTTATGCGATTTCGATTAATCGAAGAACAATTCGATTAATCGATTTGAAATTTTGATTAATCGAACTGGAGTTCGACTAATCGAGTAACTTAAGAATTTTAGAAAAATTTTGAAGGACTGCACGATTTCGATTGATCAAAGTGAATCTCGATTAATCGATTTTGGAATTTTGATTAATCGAAATTAATTTTAACTAATCGACTGGCTCACGCCAGTGAGCTCTAAAACTTAAAATTTTTAACGGATACGATTTCGATTAATCGAAATGGTTTCAATTCATCGATTTTGACTTTCGACTAATCGATTTTAGAAATTGATTAATCGATTTCGCGTGGCTTAACCTAATTTTGAAACTCGATTAATCGAATTTGAATTTCGATTAATCGAAGCGAGTCTATATATATGTAAATTGGGGTTTTTGGTGCCCATTCAAAAATTTGAAGCTTGGGCACCATTTCTCCTACTTCTTCCTCTTCTCCAACCGACTGAAGTGCCTAGGGTTTTGGGCATTCTTCATCAATTTCTGATCAAGATCGCCTATTTTTGCATCAAAATTTAAGGTAAACCCTAGATTTCTACTTCCTTTGCAAATTTCACCTGGTAAACCCTAGATTTTTGGGCATTTTGAGTCGAAATGCCACCTCGAACTCGCATGACCACTAAGAAAGCGGCTACGAAGCTGCCGGTCCGGTGTAAGAACGCCGCACCACCACCACCTACCCCATCATCGGTGAGGACTCCATCATCGTCGGCATCGGAGACCACCTCCGATTCGACGTGCGCGTCGTCGCGCAAGTCTTCACGCGAATCCACACCCATGCCGCCACCACCCACCAATGTACTTCAACCCAATGAGTGGTGGGAGGCTAAAACATTTGAGACCGAATACGTCATTGACCAAACCCTATTCATCGACCCCGAGGTACCGAGCGAGACCCAATGGGCTCATAATTACCTTCAAAATGCCAGCCTCGGCAACCATTTGAAACCAATCCGTGGGTCATACTACCCTCGCTTGGTCCATTTGTTTTACCAAGGGCTCGTGGACGGCCCTACTGACGACGTAATCAAGACTACCGTTGAGGATCAGGACTACATAATCACCCGTCGTCATATCCGCGAGGTCCTTGAGTGCTACCTTGACTTTACACCTGAGACCACCCTCCTTCCACCCTTTGAGGAAGAGGTGAAATTCGAGGAGATCGTCGCCTACATGACCAACGGGAAGACGGGGTCGGGATCCTCCATTAGGAGGGTCAACCTTCCCCACTATATATGGATGCTTGATTCAACAATCAAGTGCAACCTTTACCCAATGCGCCACGACACTAAGCGCATAGAGAAAGTGCAACAGGCACTTTACGCGGCCTTCTGTGGTCGTTTCTTTGACGCGACCATGCTCATCCTAGAGGGGATGAGGTACATTAAGGGAAAACTGATGAAGGGCAACCTAAGGCCCAAGGAGAAGATGCCATATGCTCCGCTCATCTCAAGCATGTTGGAGTGTTACTCCGATGCCCCCGACTATACCATATCGACTCACGAGGTGAGGGCTACGGATTGCGTGAAGCAATTCTCCATTGCTTCATGGCGCCGTAGCTACAATTTACTGAAGAGGACCCTACCGGCTTCGGGTCCAGTTCCAGCGGCAGCAGTAGCAGCAGTAGCACCACCACCACCCCCACCACCACATCAGGACCCACCCGTGGGTGGGGTACACCTAGTTGATCCACCAGTGGAGGGGGCACCCTCCCATACCACCACTTCACCTACGCTGCCAGCGCAGTCCGCAGTAGATACACCTACTTCTTCCTACCGTCGGCGGGCAGCTCGCCAGGCTCCGATGATAGAGGACGTGTTGGCCAGGATGGAGGCCAACAACGAGTGGATGAATAGACGGATGGACTTTCTGATGTACCACACTCTACGGTACATCTATTCGTCGGACTACCAGCAGCGCCTCGCGCAGGAGGCCGATTGGACAGCGGGCCGGACTGTTTTCCATACGGGTGTCGGTTTACATGAGAGTACATCTACCACCGATGCCTTTGGCTTGGCGCCACAGCAGCCAAAGCAGCCTACGGAGATGCCCCATCCAGTACCGCCCGAGCCGCCAGTCCAGCCAGAGCCACCAGTTCAGTCAGAGCCTGCCCCTGCATCAGATCTGCCAGGAGAGGGGACAGCGTGACCGACTGACGATGGTTTCATTTTGTGATCTTTTTGGATATTTTAGTCTTTTTGTATTTAAACCCTCAAGTGTAATCATCGGGAAATGGAAAATAGACTTGTAAATTTTGAAAAAGTTATAATGAAATACAAAACAACTTTTTGTGTACTTATGTTCTTTGCTTTGTACATTCTATAATGTGTTTTGTCGTTTTTGTGTGTGGGTACGCGACACCCCAGTGTGCAGGGTGCCCACGCGAGCACCCTTGGGTTATTTTCGAGGACAAAAATTCCCAAGGTGGGGAGAATGTAACATCTCGAAAAATTACTATTTGACTTTGACCTCGAGATTCGTACCGATTGATCATAGGTTTGACCAAGTGATGGTCAAACATTGAGTTCATGAAGTTAGGTACTAATGTGAGACTAGTGTGACCTAAATGTAGAGTGTTGTGTTAAGTTGTAGTCACATACACCTATCTTTGGTGTATGTGTTTAACACACAAGGCCAAGAGAGGATATAAGGGTTTAATAACCCTATTTCCCTTTTGTTTGGATTGTTGAAGAGAATTAAGAAGAGAGAGAGAGAGAGAAGTAAAGAGGGTTGTTGAGCAAGGAGTGAATGCAAGCCAAGAAGGGATTCGAGTATTTAAGGTCGGATTCAACGCGAAAGTTTCCTTAGAACCAAAGCTGGAACCCTAGCCATTCCAACCTTGAGATTCAATCAATTTGAGAGTGATTGGAGGTAAATTTTGTTAGCATTAAATGCATAGATTTATGATGATTAAATTCAGTCAAAAAAATGCTTAGAAGGGTAGATTAAGGGCATAGAAAAGGAAAGAAGAAAGATTTGGAAGAACAGTACGAAAGGGGGGCTGAATCTGGCCAAATCGATTAATCGAAATTGGAGTTCGATTAATCGATTTCGGCCCAGAAGTCCAAAAGTCATGAGAGCCCGATTTCAATTAATCGAATTATATTTCGATTAATCGATTTGGATTTCGATTAGTCGATTTGGAAATCGACTAATCGACTGGGTACCTCCAGTGGCTGGAGAAATGAGACCTAAGGAAATCGACTAATCGAGTTGGGAAGTCGATTAATCGATTTTGGTTTTTGATTAATCGATTTGGGATCAACTAATCGATTTCAGAATTTCGATCACTCGATTTGAGAATCGACCTTATTATGTTAGAGACCTCGATTAATCGATTTGAGATCAATTAATCAAATTTGAATCTCAATTAATCAATTTTGAGAATCGATTAATCGATTTGGGTTTCGATTAATCGATTTTGGGAATCGATTAATCGACTTTGACAGTTGTGCTCAACTTTCTAAGTTTTCTTTGAGATTCATTGAGGGTCCAGGACCTTCTTCATTATATCTTTAGTGATGTATTTCATGTGTTGTAATGTACCATAGGTGGTACGTGTGAAAGCGAGCACAAGGAGCCGCGTGGGACCTTGATGCTTGAACCATCAGAGACTTGAGGCAGGGAACACCTTGAACATGTACTTTATTTTCAAGAGCATGTATGTAGTGATATAATCATCAAATTTGAATTTGTTTTAACCATGAAAAGCTTTGTGAAAATGGGTGCGTGTGTGACACCAAGAATGTGAAAATGGCATCAGTGTGATGCGAGTAATTCAGAATCAAATTTGAATTTGTTTTAACCATGAAAAGCTTTGTGAAAATGGGTGCGTGTGTGACACCAAGAATGTGAAAATGGCATCAGTGTGATGCGAGTAATTCAGAATAAGTAACCTAATGAGATTGAGACATCCCCAGGGGATGAGAAAGAAATGAAGGCATCAGGTGTGATGCGGGTATGTATACATCCCAGGGATGTATACATAGGATTGAATAATTACTGTTGAGGCCTAACTGATATAAGATAGCACACTTACACGGTGAACAACTATATGTAAAGCACATGTTATTTTTATTATTTAAAGTTTGATAGGATACCCACGACGCGGGGATATCCGTGGATCTGATACGGCCCGAATCCGTACACCAAGATGAGGAGGTTTATCAGAATCGTAAAGTACATCCTAGGGATGTTGTGTGATATTTAACCCCGCCGCCTAGTGAGAAAGGGGCTTGGGTCGTATTCCCAGGGAATATATTTTTTACAACTGTCTAATTAGATGACGATGAAGGGTGTCTCATCAGGGCTCAATGCTATATTCCTCGGGGATTACTTAAGTTGAAGATTTAAGTTTTTGCTTTAGGCCTGTTCAGTGTCATTCATGATAAATCAACAGTAAAGTAAGTTATGCTAACTACCAGTAAACTTGAATGCAATTCATCAGATTAAGACTGTTTTTCTAGCAAAAGCATAGACACATCATGCTTGGAGTATCATGGAATATATATTAGTTTTAACTTATATGTTCATTGTGGTTGTTCCCTATTGAGCTAGGATGTAGTTCACCCTTTAGACTATACGTCGCAGGTCCTTTGGTAGCAGCTGTAGAGGCTTCGGGAGACGTAAATCCGGGTGATTCGGATTACGCGCCTGGAGACGAGTTGGAGCCTCCACCCGAGGACTTCTTCTAGGAGACTCTGCTGTGTCCTTTGATAGAAAGTTAGTTTTGAGAGCAGATTTGTACGGCTTGGTATGTCAGGCCTTTATTTTTATAACATGTAATTAAACTGAATTATTCTTTTGGCGAACTGTCTGGGGTGATCCGTTTATCACCGATGGTTCGGGTCGGTTCTCTGTTCATGCAGTGGCATGAAAGTAGAACTGTCTTTTGCGTATGCCAGTTGGGCATATTAATGTTTTCCGCTTTAATGAGATTATTTGCTTTATTTAATTAATTGTGCTTATTATGCCAATGTTCCGTTCATAGTTTTGGGGCACGGTCTGGAGGATCATTCTGATGGCACGACTTTCGAGGTGCCAAAATCCGGACTGTCACAACATATCAAAGGGTCATGACAGCACTGTTCCACGACATGATGCATTGAGAAATTGAGGTGTATGTCAACAACATGATAGCCAAATGTCAAGAGAGAAGTGACCATCTGGTGAACCTCCAAAAGTTGTTCGAAAGACTGAGGAAATACAGGCTACGTCTGAACCCTCAGAAATGCGCGTTCGGTGCTATATCAGGAAAACTACTTGGCTTCATCATCAGTAGAAGGGGCATCCAGGATGACCCAATCAAAGTAAAGTCCATTGTAGAAATGCCCCCACCATCTATCGAGAAAGAGGTCAGAGGCTTCTTGGGCAGAATACAGTACATCAGTTAGTTCATTACATAGTTAACTCCTATTTGCACGTCGATCTTCAAATTATTGAGGAAAGACTCGCCCGTCGAGTGGAATGAGATTGCCCAACATCATTCAATAAAATCAAAGGCTATCTCCTTAACCTACCAGTACCTGAAAGACCACTCTTAATGTACCTCTCCACAATTGAAGTTTCAATGGGATGTGTCCTAGGGCAGCACGATGAGACAGGAGGAAAAGATTAGGCAATTTACTATCTGAGCAAGAAGTTTATTGACTATGAGACACGCTATTCTCATCTGGAGAAAGCATGCCTAGCTCTCGTATGGGCTACCCAGAGGCTTCGTCACTAATTACTATCTCAGGCAGTTCTCCTTCTAGCACGAATGATTCCGTTGAAGTACTTCTTCGAAAAGCTCGCTCTCACTGGCCGAACTGCATGCTGGCAACTTCTCTTATCAAAGTTTGACATCACCAATGTCACGTAAAAGTCAATCAAGGGGCTAAAACTCGCTGACCATCTTGCCGAGAATCCCTTACCTAATTACGAACCTTTGAGGACGTCTTGTTCATGACAAAAGATGACACAGAAGAGACGGAGTAGTCCTCGGTAATTCATTTTGATGGGGCATCGAATGCTAAAGGCCAAGGAGTAGGCGTTGTTCTAATCTCTCCAAGTGGGTCTCATATACCAGTCTCTGTCAAACTTAATTTCCCTTATACCAACAATATGGCCGAGTACGAAGCTTGCACACTGGCCTACAAGCAGCTCTCGACCTAAACGTAACTCATATAAGGGTGCTTGGAGACTCACAGTTAATCATATGCCAGATTAATGGAGATTGGAAGATGAAAGATGAGAAGTTGATCTCATACCATGAACATCTTGAGGATCTGATCGCCAGCTTCGACAACATTACATTCTTTTATGTCCCGCGAGCAAGAAATCGGTTTGCTGACACTTGCATCCTTGGCATCAATGGTCAAAATTCTATATGGCATCGACATGAAGCCTATCATGATTAAGCAAAGAAACAAGCCAGCCTTCTACATCCAGATCGAGGGATCCACAGACACAGATGATGAGCCACCTTCATTCTCAGATATCAAGTACTTAAAATTCAAGCTTTCCCTGAAGGTACGTCCAAGACGAACAAGCAGACCATCCAAGTTCAGCGGTGAATTACGTCATCTATGGCTAGTGCCTCTACAAGCGGTCATATAATAATATTCTCGGATGCCTAACTGAAAGCGAGGCAGCCAACATCACGAAAGAGATCCATGAAGGAGCATGCAGGGCCCACGTCAATTAGCACATGCTCGCCAAGAAGATCTTACGGAAAAGGTATTTCTCGACCACCATGGAAACTGACTGTTGCAAGCATGTTCAAAAGTGCTACAAATGTCAAGAACACTCCAGTTTGATACATGCTTCAGCCATAGATCTACATAGCATGATGACACCATGGCCATTCGCCACATGGGGCCTTGACGTCATTGAAAATGTCAATCCGAAAGCTTATAACGGACGTTAGTTCATCCTCGTCACCATTGAGTACTTCATGAAATGGGTAGAGGCAGCATCCTATACGAAGATCAAGGCCAACCATGTCAAGAAGTTTATCAAGAATAACATCGTCCCAAGGACATTAGCACAAATAATGGCGTCAACTTTGTGAACAATCGCATTAGAACCTTATGCGAGCAATACAAGATCACACATCACTGCTCATCACCATATTGGCCGCAAACCAGCGAGGTTGTAGAAGCTGCCAACAAGACAATCATTTGCATCCTCAAAAAGATGGTCATCACTTATCGAGATTGGAGTGAAATACTACCCTTCGCCTTATGGGCCTATTGAACGTCAATTTGTATCGCTACAAGGGCAACACCATTTTCCCTTGTGTATAGAATCGAGGGCGTGCTATCAATTGAGCTCGAAGTACCTTCACTCCATATCCTCATCGAGTCCGTTCTACCAGAAGCTGAAAGAGAGATCCCATTTTGAGCAATTAAGCCTGATTGATGAAAAGAGGCTCCGAGTCTTATGCCACACCTAGGCCTATCAGAGGAGGATCGCACTTGCTTACAACAAGCGTGTTCGCACTCAAGAATTGAAAGTGGACGACATGGTACTCAAAAAAAATTTGCCTTCTCTCCATGCTGATTTGAGAGAGAAATTTAAGCCCAACTCGAAGGGGCCTTACGTCATCCGAGAAGTACTCCCTGGATACGCCCTCCGCCTTACCTCCATGGATGGAGAACACTTTCTCAAGCCCATCAACGTTGAATACGTGCAACGATTCAACTCCTAGTCTTCACAACAAGGTAAGTATTGATAAAGATGGATACGTGACTATTTGAGGACCCCATAAAAGAGGCCATCATTTCAATGCCAAGTAGCTAAAAAAGCATCCCTGAATGCTCATACCCTTTGCTACACCCATTGAGCCATTAGCCTTTCCTTCATTAACCCTCCCAGAAGAAGGAAAAATGTGTGTATATATAAAAAAAAAGGAGTCATCATCAAAATCTAAAAAATTAGAAAAGTAAAACCCCAAAAAGAGATCACTCTGAAAAGAAAAGGAGCAAAAAAAAAATATAGAAAAGAAAAGTGGGGCATGTACAGTCAAAATCCCCAAGGAAGAAGTGTATTACGGCAGTTGAAACCCAATCGAGGAAACCTTTTGAAACTCGAGAATACCTTCAAAATTGCTAACCTATCCTATGGCCAAGATACATCCCTGAAGAAAGCTCTCTTTGAGGTCCACAAGCAGTCACAGTATCCATTGAGTCAGCATGAGTCAAGCTAAGAGACAACAAAAGAAGTCCATCTAGTCGGCTATGACGAAATCAACGTCCATGTCGTGGTCATTGAAATAGAAAAAGAAAAAGAAAAAGGAAATATACAAGCTCAAAGTAAAATGGATGTGGTAAAAAGCTGAAAGGGCGTTACGGGTAAAAAGAGCAAGCTTGTGCAAATCAGATGAAAACCTGAAAAGGTGCTTGCCGTAAAAATGCGAAACCTATGGACGTAGTGAAAACCTGAAAGGGCGCTGCAGGTAAAAAAGAGGGCGATAATGACCATGGAAAAAATCCATCTTGGGCGCTGTGAGTAAAAATATTTCAAAAGTAAAGAAACAAAAAGAAAAAAAGAAAATTTATCAGTTACTTCGTCTGCTATATTTACGAGCTAGCTGGGCTCCAATCGGGCCATTCATGTTAGCCCAAATTGAGTCCTAATCAGGTGTCTCTTCGAACTGCACTGTCAAATGCATGACCAAAGGTAAAGATAAAAGGTAACTCAATCCAAAAGGGATGGACTTTCCAACCTTGGGAAAATCTTGGACCTCGGCCCCTACCACATGATCGGGTTCAGCTATTCTTAAAATGGGACTCGTTACCTCTCCTCACAGTTAAGGCAAATATATATATATATATATATATATATATATATATAGAGAGAGAGAGAGAGAGAAAATAAAAAATAAGATAATAGATTTCCCTTTTCCATTTTAGATGAAGAAAACAAAAAAAAAATAAGATAATAGATTTCCCTTTTCCATTTTCATTTATGTACTTTGCTTGCACCACATCTCAAAAAGATAATCGGTATGGCACCTTGTTTCTCCCTTTACAAATTTAAAAAAAAACAAAAACATTAAAAAAATACATACATAAAAACAAATATATATATATATATATATATCTGTCAAGGGGGTTTTCATACCTCCTCACTGTTTTATCTGATATGTGTAAAAAAGGGTATGTGTAGGAACTGGTCATTGGCCCAGCTCATGCTCCAGGTTGCGAACCTGCTCATGTCAGCTCTCATTTCTGCAATACCGGCTCTCACTTGCTCTTTCTCTAAGTGCTAAGATAATACCTCCTTTTCGTTTACAAGAAGCTCTATTCGAGTCAAAAGCGTCGTTTCCTTATTTGGCCAGGGTCCCTCAGAGTTACTACTCTCGGTCGGAACAAGCCGCTTTGTAATGAATATCTTGGAAGATAACCACGTCTCGTACTCTAGGGAAGTCAAAGGAGATGTCCCCTGCTCTAAGACGCACATATGCGTCGATTGACACATTTCCCAAAGCACTACAATCTTCTCCAAATCCCCTAAGGACCCTCGGGTAAAAAATAGACCACACAGGGGAGGTCTCGCTACACAAGGCACATGCTAAGTATAGCCAAGCTGGCACAAAATCGGAGAAGGGAAATAATGGGTACTGCCAGTCAACCCTAGAAGGGTGATACCCTCATGATCTTGGGATTGTACTATCGGGAAGGTTTCATCGAGCCATGGAAGCCTCCATATAAGCTCCGCTTTGATCAACCAAAGGCACGTCTCACGTGTATTCTTCTTAGGCAGCTTGAAACATCATCCCATAAAGCAATGAGCAATTTCTCCTCATACCACGTAAAAGCATGGCACGGATCCCAAAATAGCATGATGTTCCCCAAGCTAGACCTGAAAAAGAATAGGGCATCCCCTGAAGCACTCTACCTTGCCTGAGGCAAAAGCATCAAGGCCAGGTAAAGCTCAGCCAGTACAAAATGCACCATAGAGCGGCCCTTTTCAAGCTCCGCCTGTACATCGCAGAGTACAAGAGAGAAACTCTCTCCCCTCATGTAAAAAAGGACCTTTGAGAGAAGGCAAAGGGCAAAAGCATTCATGTCATGAATATTTCTGATCGGCAATTTTCGCAAACTTTCGTCGCCAAAAATTTCTCTCAGGAATTTCACTGAACACATGATGGGCCCGCCAGCAAAGCTCTTCTCATACTCACTTTTCTTCAAGCCTAAAATCATGTAAATAGTCTTAGCATAGACTGGTTTGGTAATACCATAGCAAGGCCACGATTTAACCTCAAACCCGACAAAATAGCAAGTTCTTCAAGTGTTGGAGTCAGCCCACAGGTCCTAAAATGGAAGACATGTGTTTCCGCATCCCAATGAGGAACTGCCGCATGGATAAAATCCCAAAGCAGAGGAACATCAAGGACAGAGGAGAGACGGGCAAGCCCAAGTTGATCCAAACCGGCGAGCTAGCTCTCAGTCAAGTTATCAACCCAATGTTTCACGAAGTTGGGCCCTGTACCCAAGGAGGGAAGTATGAAAATCTTGGACCGCTCGGACGGGTGGGGTCGTGAAGCGAACCCAATTTAAAGTTGAAAAAAAAATGCATTCTCTGGCCTTATAGGCCCATCAGAGCCCAAAAGTGCCTTGTGTATGTTTTTTATACGCAAGGCAAAAATTCCCCAGAAAATGCCTTGCATATATTTTATATACGCAAGACCAAAAAACCCCAGAAAATGCCTTGTGTATATTTTATATGCGCAAGACCAAAAAAGCCCAAGAAATGCCTTGCATATATAATATATACGCAAGACCAAAAAACCAATATATATATATATATATTATATAATATATAATATACATATGTGTATGTGGGGATGTCTCCCCTTGTCATTTGAACCAGTCCCTGCTTATAATAAACAATTATTCCCTCACAAGTGGCATCCCGAATCACGAGCCAGACACCCACCTATGACTACCTATCTTTTTGGTTTCAGGTATCACCCTTTTGGATAAAAAGAGAGGACATAGCAGGCTGCTAAAACTCAATCATACATTGGCTATCAACATGGAAAAGGGGAAGAAAGAGGGCAAGTACATCACATACGGGAAGCTGGAAATAAAATTACATTGGCAACTATTCAAAAGTGATCAAATTACATCCATAGTTAATCATATTGTTTACATCAATCTAATCCAATGTTAAAAAAAAAACACAAAGAAAAAAAGGAAAAGCAACTTCCAATCGAGCTCCAGTTCCTCAAGAGTCCCTCCTCTGCCGGCGCTGAGTCATTTAATACGTCATGGACTCCCCCACTCGCAACCATACCTGGGTCAACCGGCTATGCAATAAACGTGACTCCTTCTCGCGAGCGTGCTGAAAAAATCACACCAGAAGGATCAGTTGAAAGGAAACATAGGCCAACAGAGAAATAGAAGGGACGGACCAACATTGTACTTACCACTTCGGCCTCTCAAAGATTAGCAATATAATGGTAATACTCTGCCTGCTGAATGGCTAACTCATAAACCTATGAGGAGAAAGAAAAATCAGTAGCGTCGAGGAAAAAAAAGGGGGCAAGTACACCCCTAAAAATGGGTAAATAACTCACCCCTGGGACCAACTCAGGAGGAGGAGCTCTAATCACCTTAGT
The DNA here is from genome assembly GCA_021018995.1 of Chloranthus sessilifolius. NCBI lineage: Eukaryota > Viridiplantae > Streptophyta > Magnoliopsida > Chloranthales > Chloranthaceae > Chloranthus > Chloranthus sessilifolius. The sequence goes on along the minus strand of CM037584.1, from coordinate 91,236,540 downwards.
AGAAAGGCGGGCATGCTCTGCCACATCGACACACAAATCTGAGATAAACTCATCGCCAAGATGCCTAAAAACCCCCTGAGACCCTGCAGTAGAATTCCTAGAAGGTCCCGCACCGAAAGCCCCCGAGGGTCCTGCACTGGTGCCTCTGAAGGACTCATGTTTGCGCCCATGTCAGGATCCTCTGCCTCCTCAAACTGGAGATAAGGGAAGGAATTCGATCAGTGAAGCATAAAACATAATAATCGGAAAGGAAATAAACAAAGGATAGGGGAGAAACTACCTAAGTACGTGGACCCCCGACTGTCAAAAAGTTGGCACCAGGTACAAAACATGGGAGGATGGATCGGTAAGGGAGAGACTTGTACCACTGCTGATACCCCCCATGTCGGACAAGGCCATCAGCTGGGACCCCCTGACAGAGAAGCCTCTTAGTAAGCTCCTTGATCGTGCCCTTCGACTCCATAACATCCTTAGGAGGACTCTGAGCCACGACAAAGTAGTCGCAGTACTGATGTACCACCCTCTCACCAAGATAATAGGCTCAGGTCCAAGAGCCATAGAAGAAGATGACGCGATGATCAATAAATAGTCGTGATTGGCCAACCATAGCACGACCTAAGAATGGAGAGCCGATGTAAGGATCAAACACCATATGTCCGAAAAGAAGGATCTCATTAGTCACGCGATGCAGTCAAGCCTCAATGAATTACTCAACAAAAGGAGGGGGGTGCCAAACCTGCACTGGAATCATCAAGTCGAGCTGAGACCTCAGACCCAGCTCTAAGTGCTTCATCCCCACTTCCTGGTGATGGTCCTTGTGGCAACAACTCATAAGAGGGTATGTGTACTCATCAGAAAAAAGGAGGGGGCAACTAGGTTGAAAATGTACATACCCCCAAACCTGAAAGATAGACAAACCAACAAATATATATATCAAATCAAAATCAGAAAGATCAAAGGTGATCAACCAAGAGGAATGAAAGATCAAGGCAAATAGATTACCTCAATCATAGGCCAAAAGCCATAGATGGAGGCAACGTCCCCAACTGAAGCTTTGGCTAGGCTGTCCATCAGTACAGCATACCCGGTGCCACCCCAATCCAAGCAATGTACATTCTCCCAGTTCTCCATCAGATCGAGGAGGGATAGCGAGATGTGGCCCCCACTTGCATTGGCGAAGGATCGTCTTGCCTAAAACAAAGAGGAGTGCAATATGAACCAGCACTAAGGCACTCTCAAGCTCGATAATGATATCCATGTCAGGCTGGTCTGGATCAACAAACTCCTCAACCTCAAATAGATCCACCAACCATGATAGCTTGACCTCAGAGCCGGTCATATGGGAGGAAGAGGGGTAAGCCCCAAACAATCGGATCACCTCCTCGTGGTTGGGAACATGTGGAAGGATCACTGGGTCCCCTCCTATCGCGATCCCCGTGATCATGGACCAATCGACGGGGGTAATGGTCATCTCGGCCACAGACATGTGGAAAGTCATTGTCTTAAGATGAAATCACTCCACCAAGGCTTTCACATAGGGTCAATCACCCCTCATGGCAGGACAAGATAGGAAGTCCCCAAAACTAGCTGTGCGAGGAAGAACCTCACAACATGAGGGAAACGGGTGTAGAGGCCCTGAAGGTCAAACCAGCCTCCACGGAACGTAATCGAAGGCAAAGGCTACATCAAAAGAAAGAAAAATGCCAAATCCTAGGGTAAAAGGGCACCAACCAAAAAGGAACAACCAAGAAATATATTTTTACCTCACTAGCAATCCCAAAGTTGGGGATATGGGTATACTGTTGGTGAAGCAACCCACTGTGAGCCACCTCACCTTGCATCTCAAACCAACAGCGCAAGGAGCATTGCACCCGAATGAGGCGCTCACCCCCGATACCAATGACCTCGTCTAGGCTATCCTCATGGCCCTGGTCATCATCATTTTGTTGACTACATGGCATCCTGAAAAGATATATATAAACAGGAAGTGTTAGGAGATGGTAAACAAGTGGAAATCAGGTGCTTTGCTAGAAACATGAGACTAAAGGAAGGTAAGTATGTCTCACTCCCGTCAAAATTTCCAAGAAAAACCAAGAGAGGGCATGCCTCGTCATTTAATTTAAAAAAAAAAAACAATGAAAAAAAAATAAAATAAATAAAAACATAATCATTTCATTTACGTTTCAAAAAAAAATTTGCCAAGAAAAAATCTATCCACATATGCGTCCCAACCAGGAAGAGCAAAAGTATGTCAAATGGCACCCATTGCCTCGCATTTTGGGGTGAAAAAAAAAAGAGAGAGCCCCCTTTCTTGTTCGCCAAAATTTTCTAGCCAAGATTCCCTCAAAACAAGTACTGGACCAATGGAATTGGCTATCACAAACAAAGAGTCATTTTTTTGTCAAGAAAAAGCCTAGGGCCTTATGAGAAATTCGGAAAAGGCGTAAATCCGCCAAAATTCTTTGCCGAAAAGAAAAAACCCCATACAAGCATACATGCCATAAAGCGGGTCAAAAATCATCACATTTGCAAGGAATAAATGTTTTCAAAAGCCCTAACACGGTGATCAATGGAAAATGAAAAAAAAAAGGGGCAAAGTACTTAAATTTTCACTGAAATCCATGGAAAATGGACATGAAAATCAACAAGATACATCACAAATGAATGCATGTACATGAAATCACCCATTCATCATCTAGAAAACTAACAATCCTAGCCACATTGGTGTAGAAATCAAAAAATTCAAAGAAAAAAGAGTTTCAAATGATTACCTTGGTTGAAAAGATAAACCCTAGATCTAGCAGGAGAATATGTGTTTGCCCGGTGAGGATCGACACCGGAGTGATGTCGAAAGACGGATCGGATCGATGAAGTAAAAAGAGGAATGCCCGATTTGGTTTGGAGAGAAGAGGAAAATAAATTTGGAAAATAACCTTTTTTGGGTCTCTACCCGTGCCCGCCTGTTTTAAATATAAAAATGGCCTTGCGTATATTTTATATACGCAAGGCTTAAATTTCCCAGATTTGGCCTTGCGTATATTTTGTATACGCAAGCCTTATTTTCCCCGGTATTTGCCTTGCGTATATTTTATATACGCAAGGCTTATTTTACCTCCAAATGGCTTTGTTGGCCTTGTGGACAAATATAAATAGGTGGCACACACTCCCAAAAACGAGGAGACGCATTGACCTCCATTCGATCCACTAAGGCAATTGTGCTAAAATAAATATGTTCAGGGTCGATGAGCACGCTCAAAAACCTCGAACAAAAATGCATCAAAAATGAAAAAATATATATATAATAACAAAAATATGTGGCTTGTTAGGTTACACACATTCCCAAAAAGCGTTGCGACATCAATATTCACTCTGCTCGAGTAGTCGTGCTACATTAACTTCAGGACCGATGGGTTCACCCAAAGATCTCGAACCCTACCTCGCGTAGGGGCATCCATGCCGATCAAAATGGGACAATCAATGCCTCATCAGATCAGTACAACCGTTGGATCTACGCGTCTTCGCTTTACGCCAATTTTAAAGTATGGGTCGATCACCCTCCCACTCGCAGGGATGTTCTGTTCAAAATGAAACTCGAACATCATGCATCACCAATCACACCATCACGGTCATGCCCAGTAATATCGCTAAGCGCTTGAAGACCAATAATCTTGAGGAATGGACGTTTTCCCAATGATATGGGTGTGTCCACTACTCTCCATATTTTTTTCTTTTTATCTTTTGATGTTCAAGGTTCATTTTAAATACAGCGGACCCGATGGTGGTGCCTTGGGCCTCTTCGGATGTCTCTTTCTTTGGCATGCGATTATTAGTGATCGGATACCAAAGAGGGGCATCTGTAGACACCAAAATTTGGCCCAAGGCTCGATCAACACATATTTTGAGAAAGGCATACTCTCGAGCTTCCGAAAGCACCTCCCGAACCCTTAGAGCTTAACCCGAAACCTTAAAACCCATCCCGGACCCTTAGAGCTTAAGCCGAAACCTTAAAACCCTTCCCGACCCATAGAAGGCCCAACCAGATCCATAGGACCCATAACTGAACCATATGAACCCTTAGTGGACCAGCCCCAGGCCCAATTTCTGTAGCCTGCTATATTGATACCCAGAATTAGGCCTTACGTATATTTTTTGTTCCAAGGCTTCAGCTGCGGGCTCTGAACTTCTCATTTCCTGAGAGACATTGTTCCTAAGCCTAGCGTATACTTTATATACGCAAGGCCTAGTGATCATCTTAAAATATGGCGTTGCAAGTGCACAAGTCCGAATGTACTGGGGCAAGTACAAGGGTGTCGAACCACGGGGATTTTTCGTTTATCTCTTATTTAATTCTATTTTACAAAGTATTTTGTTGCATTAGATTCCTAAAATAAATAAAGAAATCTACGTAGTTTTAGAGTAAGAAAGGAGAAAGCAGACTGGAATCCCTCTTGGATTTCAGATTCGTACAATAATAAATCCTATTTCTTTTCTATCATGAGTCCCTGGTACCCTGCTCCTAGCTACAAGCTCAGTCACTTCGTATATGGCTTAGGTAAATCTAATCGCGAGTTAGAAAGCCTAATCGTCAAAGAACCCTTGCACGAACCAATAAAACTACCCTACAAGGCATAGTCCATCAGTGATTATCCTATCCAGGTTAACCCAATCCCTACAAGGCCACTGAATTAAGCTAAATAAGATTGCAGTGTTACTATCTCATTCTCGATCTAGTCGAAACCTTAAACATGCAATCATACCATTAATGGAATTCACAAATAGAAAAAGAAACAAAACTTTATTAAAAGTACTTACCCAGAATATAAGATATCCAATCCGAAGCTTTAAGCACGCATCGACTAAGAGATCTCCATCATTGCTGATGCAGACTCTGATCAATGATTACATCCAGTCTCCCTTTTATTCCAGAACTATTCCTAACCTAAAACTATGGAAACTCACGTCAGAGATCTCTAGAAAGATTCTGACATACGAGTCCCCTAAAACTAAACCCTAGGGTCCTTATTTATAGATTACAAGGCCCTAGAACAGATATGCACGATAAGGATTCCTTAGATCCTAAAAATCCTCCAAGGATGATGATTCTGGAAGGTAATCCGTGTAGTTTGGAGGAGTTATCCATCCTGTTGAAGAGATTCTCGGAGAAGATCTCAGAGTTTAGAAGATATCCATAGCTATGAATGCCTAGTAATTCTCTCAGGAACTCTACTTGGACCGATCGAGTTTGGCAAACTGATTGGTTCAGCCTACTTTATTTTCCAAACTGGTCAAATTAGGCTGGACCGATCGAGTAATTCCTCTAAGGAAATTTGCATTCTGCTCTTCCAGTTTCGACCGGTCGGCTGAGTCCTAACCAGTCTCTCTTTACATTTCTGAAGCCTTTTAGAGTTCTGACTAGTCAAAAGTGATGCTTCGACCGATCCAAATAAGCTTACTTCTCTTCAGCTGGAAACCTCCTCTGCTGCGCTATACTGACTGGTCGAATTTGTAATTTCGACCGGTCTAATTGTCCCTTTAAAGCACTCCTTCAACTGCATCTCCCTGGATCCTTCCCTTTTGCTTGGGTTTCTTCATAACTATGCTCTTTTAACATTTTTAGCATTTAATCAGCTTCTGCACCTATTGTAAATACAACACGAACTAAAAGCATATATTAGTGGTTAAGTGAGGTCTATAAAAGTCGGGATTTGGGGATAATTTGTACAACTTTTGGGTCCGATCACACTCCCAAACCTTAACTTTTCTAGTCCTCGAACAAAAGCAACATTAAACCATAACCCAAAAGCAAATTATTCTAATATTGTATAGACTACTCTACGAATTAAAAGAGCCACTTTCGTAGGGAGCACGATTGCATTTAGCGTATGCAACAAGCCTTTAAACCCCTAGGTGATCCCTAGTGGAGGAGTTGTGTCTCCTGAGGGTTTTCAGTGAAGACACCCACAAACTTCCAAAACTGTTTCAAAACATCAGTAAAAGAATTTTCAAAATTGGTTTTCATATAATATATATACATTTAAAAATCAAAACCTGTAATCATGTCAGCATGTAAATTCTTATTCTAAATACCGATACCATGACAAATTCACTATTGTTTATTCCAATCAGCCTAGTGCTCTGATCCTTGGACCAATCTTTCTTCCATGCCCAGAGTGTTGTGTATGCAGGTGCCAATGCTAAAATCTTTCTATCTTTGGATCAACCCAAACCTGGATTCGTCGGATCCCGAGTTTCAACTCAATCCTCACTTTAGGCATACACTCTCAACAGGGTCACTCCGATAAATGGGCAATTATTTTACTCGCATGTGGGATAGAGTTATAGCACAATTTAAAGGATCCCACATGATATAAGAAAGACGGTGCATCAAAGAAATCAAATAGTAACCTCATAGAAGAATGATGTTTGTTTCCCATGCATGCTATACTATGTACCATAGTCGTTGTATCAACACCCTCGACAAGGCATTTACCACCCGAGAATGGATCAAAAAGGTCTTTTTGATGGTTGAAATGGGGCTCGGGTGAAGGTTAAGAAAGAAGGGAAAGTGGGGATTCAAATATCTCTGAGAAATCAGAAAAGAACTCAATTTGATTTTCTATTTTTTTGCTCTTTTTTCTTCGAATTTTTTAGAATTTCTCTTTGTTTTCTTTTCTCAACTCTTTCTTCTTTTTATTCCATCTTGTTCTTTGGCTACCACCTCATATTTCTACCTTTTTCATAAATATATTTATTCTATTCTTTTTCTTTCCCTTTTTCTTCTTTTCAGTTTTGCCATAAGCTTCTGGCAAGCATATCTCCCCACTCCCCTATACTTACTCTTTTGCTCCCATTTTTCTTCTCCAATTTCCCAGAGATTGAAGGGTAGAGCTTACATTTTTAGAAATGGTATTGAGGTATGGTTGAATGGCTTATCAAGAAACATGTAAAGGCAAAAATTTTCAATTCAGGCTCAAAAGGGGTGCAAAAGGTAAATGAATATAAGGTGGAGCATTTTGGGCACAAATGAGCCAATAGATGGCCTTTGATCATTTCCTTTCTCAGTGGTAACGATGCCTATTTGTTTCAGGTTATAATACAATAATATAAACGGTGCATGATCAACAAACTAAAATAAAACATATGAGATTTAAACAATTTAGCACTAATTTCAAAGATACTCCAGATTTATTTTCATCACTCATCAAGAACGACAGACAAAGGTTCTAAAGTTCACTGGTTTCAGTCGATTATTGGAATCCTAAAATTCCATATTCGAACTAATCCACTGACTTCCAGACCTAAACGTGGCAAATGGTGTACAAAAAATTTCTAGGTAAGAAATTCAAACTAATTCTTAAATGTTCACATTGGGGATAATTATCCTAAACAACTGTAGTTTTTACATGTCATGGGTATGTAAAAATTATATTTTATAGGCATCTATGATTACATTATGAAAACTACGGCAAAATTAATTTTTGCTGGTTTTTAAAACAAGGTTTTGAGGGTATTTAAAAATAATGATCTAGTATGTGATGGAGGACATTCAGTATCATGAACCACACAGTTGGGCACAACACCCCCAAACCTAAGTGGTGTTATGTCCTCATTGCACAAAAAGAGTTGACCACTATACATCAGCAATAAGACAAGTGCAGAATATATCAAATCAGCCCAGACACCACAAATAATTTCACCTACCGCTTTGTTCACTTTTGGGTAAATGAAGAGGAAGGAGGCGGCTGCGATGGTACACCCTTCCCATGAGAGGGGAGGGTGGAACCACCTAAATCATCATCATCGGTATAGAGGACAATGGGGGAAAATTGGTTACGCAAGTTGTTCATATTTTTCTCCCATTGAAGATGATCCCTAGCATGCTTCAAGGCAGCTTCCGCGAAAGATCTAGCATCCTCCCTACAATAGTACTCCTCATATTTCAATTTGAGCTTAACTTCCTCATAATCCCCTTTCAGTGTAAGCCAATACTCCCGAAGAGAAACTGTCATTGATCTCTCAATGGCTAATGCAGTGTTGGATCGCTAAAGTTCTTCTTCGAGTGGATCGGTATACACTCTCAAAGCATGAACGAGAGCGGCATCCACCACAACCCGGGACCAAGTAGGTTTTCCCTAGAAAGGCAGAATGGCTCAGGTCGAGGGGTCGGACACCACTAGGTCAAGTGGACCCTCGTGGCGTACAACCAATGCTAAAGAGGTCCCATCCTCGGGCACCTCATGTATAATCCCCTCAATGACTGGGGAGGAGGAGCTGGGCTCCTTTAACTTAACAGGCTTAAGAGCACTATTGGCATTCGGCTCTCTCGAGGAAGATAAGAGAATCAGATCGGTAGGTTCCGTGGGATGGGCCTCAGGTGGGACCATGACTGAGTCATCCTCCGTGAAGGAATCATCAGCAGGAGGTGTAGGAGGAGGTGAACTAGACGGAGGAGCAGGTCCATCATCGTGGGAAGACCCACTCAGACTCGTCCGTGATAGTAATAAAGAAATTCCCCCCAATGCCTCATGCAACAATCCCCGCATAGAGGCGAGCTCAGCACGAATTTCTAGCTGCCCCACCTTTAAATTATGAAGGCACTTCTCCACAGTAGATTGAGGTGTGCTAGAGAAAAGTGGGCCCACTAGTGGGGCAATGCTTCCCTGAATGGCCTCATCTAAGAGGCCACTATAGCCATCGACACCGTTGTCAAAGGTGTCGGTAAAGAACATAGTGGGGGGTATAAAAGAAGTTATAGATGTGGATGGGGCGGGTACACGCTCCGGTGTAACAATAGAGTCCATGAAAAGCACGGTCACTAGAGGTGCAATGGTAGGTGAGTGGATGGATGTAGTCTCAATCCATGGGAAAGGAGATGGAGGGGTATGGAAAGCGTCCCCCATCTCAAGTGGTGGTGATGGTGAGGGTGTAAAGGGTATAGGCTGGGCTAAAGAAGGGACCGGGATGGTGGTGTTGGCTGCCCCAGCAGCAGATCCAGCAAGGTCGGGTGCGAAGACAACCAGAGTCTCCGTCGGAAGCATGGCCGAGGAAGAAGTTACGGCAGCCTGCTCTATAGCAGTAGGCTTGGCTTTTCTCCATTGGCCCACATCATAGAGCTTGGATAATTTTGTCAATGGTGGCTCCTGCGGGTCATTATTGTACCCCGTCGGAGTAATAAGCGTGTCATCGCTTGCCTGTACGGGAGTCAAATTGACTTTTTGTGGAAGCGGGGTGTTCCCAGTTTCTTAAGGGTATCGAGGAGCCTAAAGAAAACCGATTGCATTGGCGACACCCACCAAGCCTTAATTATGGCGGAAAGGACCCTCAGAAGGTCCCCACAGCGTTGGGTCTTGTGTGTAATGGGACTCAGTGTTTTATATAGCACTACATCTGTAAAGAAGAGTTTGGGATGAAGGGTGGCTCGTGTGGTAAAGGTAGGGCCCACTAGTGGTTTGCTGGAAATGGCATTCACCAATTTCATAAATTCAAAGAACTTTCATCCTGTAACCAGTCCACTTCCCAAAGGGCATACAGCGGGGAGACCAAAGGCAGTTACTAATGCAGCCTTATTTATTGATATGTCAAAACCGTCAACCTTAGTAAAAAATTTCCCTTGTTCGTCAGTGCTATAAATGAGATTTTGATAGAAGAGACGAACAAGGTGAGGGTAATCTACCATCATTGATGGAATCAACAAACTCTCGAGGCCTGCTCACATAAAGTAGGCCAGTGCAAACTGGGCCTCGGGAAGTTAGCCAAAAAATTTCCTATTGAAATCAACTTTGATAAAGAAATCATGATGCATCATTGTCGAAGTGGGGGTCTTTCACTGGAAGGGTTGAGTCTCGAGAACAGCCGGTGGTGGCTGTGGCGCAACAGCCGAAAACCTTCTGCCAATACGAATACCAACACTAGGGCGGCATAGTGGTTCGTGCCTTTTTCTTAGGCGGGGCATACACCAAGGGTGCCTTGCCATTGTTGCGCTTTCAAACCATTTCCTAACTCACGCAAATAAAAGTAAAAGAAGACAAGCTCGGGATTACCCTGGAAGCGTGAACGTTGCTGCGAAGAGTAGGCTTTCAACTCTTATGCTATCTATATGTGTGAAATGCAGCACGACATGCACAATAGTCACAAAATCCGTAAGGTAATCCATAGGTTGTAGGAAGAAGAAGAAGGGAATGCAGGGGAGCTAGGGCAAGACCGGTCAAAATAGGATTTCGATCGGTCTTAGAGCCTTATATAGCCCTAAGCTCAAAATATCCTGATCGGTCGAAACCGTTTCGACAGGTCACAAAATTAGGAGAAACACAGTTCTCCAACGATGCGTTTGTTCTGAAGCAGGGTCCCTGTTAACCGATCCATAGAAACTGTTTCGACTGGTCAGAATGCATTAAATAGAAACCATTGGATTTCTATTGACCGGTCAATCCAGGTTCGACCGGTCTGCATTTTCCCTTCTAGATTAAATGGACCAGTTGAAATCTATTTCGACCAGTCAAATAATGGGTAGAGAACTGGTTCTCAACCCAATACTTTACTACTTCATATATATATATATATATATATATATATTAAATTTTATTAGCTACTACCTACACAAACCCAAACACATTAACTCTAATAATTAAACCCTAAACTAATACTCTACAATGGACTCAGGTTGCCTTCCAAGAAGTGCTACAGTTAAGTCGGTAGCTCGACAAGGTTCATGTGCTACTATGGTACTGGCGAGTCAAGGGAAGACAAGTCTCCCTAGCCATGACATGACCTTTTAGATTATTAACCGGTTGAGACGGTAACCAGCCCTCATCCCTCTTATTCAAAGCAATTGCTAGATGCCCTAGTTGGGTTTCCAGCTTAGCAATGGATTGAGTGTGGGAATGGAGCAACTACATTTGTTGATGAGACTGTTGCTGCCCGCTTTGTGCTGCTTGCAACATAGTCTCTTCGAAATTGTTATTACTCCACCGAGGTCTATTCTGTTGTTGCCCTTGGAACTGCGGGGGTTGCAAATTGAATGCGGGCCTATAAGGTTGAGAAGTACCCTGATCCACATTACTTTTCCAGGCCAAATTTGGATGATTCCTCCAGCTCGGATTATATGTGTTCTCAAAATTGCATTGGTCTGACCTCTAGATGGAATTTGTAGCATTTACTAGTTCCTGCACTGCCTCGAGGTATAATGGAGCGGCCGAAAAATTGGGGGGTGTATGAGCTGGGCTTTGGCATATGCCACAAACCTCACTTGAGCCATTTGAGTGCGACTATGCATTCAACATGGATTCAAATTTATTTTCCAAGGCCTCGACCTTGGTAGAAATATCCGTCATCAGTTTCAGTTCATATATACCTCCTCACTTAGGAAGTATAGTTCGTGAAACCTCAGGATCCACCCGATTCGATGCGGCCTGTTGCACCGAATTCTCACTTAAGTTTTCAAACAATTCCCAAGTGTGATCCGCTGTCTTTGTGAGAAACATCCCTCGTAAGAAGCATCTATCATCTGTCGGTTTGACTCAGTCAACCCTTCATAAAATCCTTGCACGATTTTATAGTCCGGGACCCCATGATGGGGACACTTGCATAGAAGTTTGTTTAAGTGCTCCCAGCTCTCATGGAAGGATTCATCCGAATCTTGTTTGAACAATGTTATGGTCTTCCAGATGATGTTCGTCTTACAAATTGGAAAAAATTTTATTAGGAATTTTGTCTACAGCTGTTCCCAATTGATTGTCGAATCCCTAGGCAAAGAGTTCAACCACCTCTTTGCCTTACCCTTTAATGAGAACGGGAAGAGCCTCATACGAGCAGCCTCTTCCGAAAGCACGTTAATTTTAAAAGGAGTCAAGACTTCCAGAAAGGTTGTAAGATGGTCATAGGGATCTTCGTTGTTAAGCCCATGAAAGCTAAGAGGCATTTGAATCAGGTTGGGCTTAATTTCGAAGTTCCCATTTCCGACTGCTATGGGTAATCGAATACAAGAGGGAGCTGTAAGAGTTGATGGTGTATAATATTATCTCAACATTTTAGACTCATTTGGTCTTCTCCCACCATATTGAATTGAATCAGGGCATGGCAGCTAGAATGTTCAAAACTTTCGACATTTTGGGAGGACTGAGAGCTAGCACGAATTCGCCAGCACGTCCTCTCAAGTTCAAGGTCTAGTCGCTCAAGAGAAGGAAATTGTAATCCCAACCTTGGTATAAATAGGATAAAAATGAAAACAAAATAATTATTTTATTACCGGGAAACCAAAAATGCGTACCATAACCTCTCGTAGTGTCCCGTGACAAGCTTTGATGTATTCGAGCCTTCGATTCTCTAGACCTACAACACACACTCTACAGTTAGTATAATGATATAAAAGTACAGTAAAACTAAATTTAAATAAGAAATAAAGTTGAAATCCCCAGCAACGGCATAAATAACTTAATCGTCTTAAAATATGATCTTGCAAGTGCACAAGTCCGAATGTACTAGGGCAAGTACAAGGGTGTCGAACCACAGGGATTGTCGTTTATCTTTTATTTAATTCTATTTTACAAAATATTTTATAGCATTACATTCCTAAAATAAATAAACAAATCTACATAGTTTTGGAAGTAAGAAAGGAGAAAGCAGACTGAAATCCCTCTTGGATTCCAGATTCGTATAATAATAAATCCTATTTCTTTTCTATCGTGAATCCCTGGTACCCCCACTCTTAGTTATAAGCTCAGTCACTTCGTATATGGATTAGGTAAATCTAATCGCGATTTAGAAAGACCTAATTGTCAAAGAACTATTGCATAAACCAACAAAACTACCCTACAAGGCCCAGTCCGTCAGTGAATATCCTATCCAGGTTAACCCAATCCTTACAAGGCCTCTGAATTAAGCTAAATATGATTGCAGCATTACTAACCTCTAACATGCAATCATTCCATTAATGGAATTCACAAATAGAAAAAGAAACATAACTTTATTAAAAATACATATCCAGAATACAAGAGATCACACTCGAAGCTTTAAACGCGCATCGACTCAGAGAATTTTATCATTGCTGATGCAGACTTTGATTGATGATTACATCTAGTCTCCCTCTTATTTCATAACTATTCCTAACCTAAAACTATAAAAACTCACCTCAGGTACCTCTAGAAAGATTTTGGTGTGTGAGTCCCCTAAAACTAAACCCTAAGGTCCTTATTTATAGATTATAAGGCCCTAGAACAGATATACATGGCAAGGATTCTCTAGATCCTAAAAATCTTCCAAAGATGATGACTCTGGAAGGTAATCTGCGTGGTTTGGAGTTATCCAGCCTGTTGAAGAGATTCTCGAAGAAGATCTCAGAGTTTAGAAGATATCCACAGTCAGAAACTCTATTTAGACCGATCAAGTTTGGAAAACCGACCGGTCAAGTTCAGTTTCCTTCTCCAGGTAGAAGATGACTCGTGAAGGCTTCAGTTTGCTTTATTTTTCAGACCGATCGAATTAGGCTGGACCGGTCGAGAAATTCCTCTGATGATATTTGCATTCTGCTCTTCCAGTTTCAACCGGTCAGCAGAGTCCTGACCGGTCTCTCTTTACATTTATGAAGCCTTTTAGAGTTCTGACTGGTCGAAAGTGATGCTTTGACCGGTTAAAATAAGCTTACTTCTCTTCAACTGGAAACCTCCTCTGCTATGCTATACCGACCGATCGAATTTGCAGTTTCGACCGGTCCAATTGACCTTTTAAAGCACTCCTTCAGCTGCATCTCCCCGGATCCTTACCTTTTGCATGGGTTTCTTCATAACTTTGCTCTTTTAACCTTTTTAGCATTTAATCGGCTTCCGCACCTATTGCAACACAACACGAACTAAAAGTATATATTAGTGGTTAAGTGAGGTCTAACAAAGCCGAGATTTAGTGGTATTTTGTATAACTTTTGGGTCCGATCACTTAGGAATAGTATTTTTTCAAAAAATGTTCGAAAATCATCCCTGGGGTTTGACTTTTTTACCACCCCAAAGTTTGGGGTTAGTATCTTTAAGACTGTTGCACCCCTCCTAGACTTAAGTTTAACCATTTTGCCCTTTTGAACCCTACCCTATCATCTACCATTAAAACTCATTTCCCACCTATCTAAACTCCCAAAAACCTAAAAACCTTAGATTAGAGATTACCTAATTGATAAACCCATTAGCCTTTAAGCACCCCTCTAATCTACTCCAACTCTACAAATAAAGAGCCAACCCCCCCCCCCACCCCCCGATTAGGACCTTAATAAATTTCCAAAGAGAAAGAGCTTTAGTGATTCCTCTCCTCCTTTTCAAGCATTTATCCCTTCAAATTTCAGAACCCAAGTTTACCTTTTAGACCCCATCGTTCATCACCAATCCCTTCATTTTAGCAAGAACTAGGCCTTACCCTACCTCTCCTACCTTCTAGCTCTCAAGCCTTAGAAGCCAAGACTCATTCCTCAAACCCGTTTGCTATCAGAAGCTCATCGGAAGTGCAACCATGCGGAGGTCCACAGTGGTGCTACAAGGGCTCGAGAGCTCTGACTCTCCCCTCTATTCCTCTACCTTCTTTCACTTTCCTTCTATCCTAGAATTTGACCTATTATGCTACTGAAATTTTGGTGATTACGGGGGGCTCAAATAGGATCATAGTGCCTTCGGGCAAGGAGTGTCGTTCATTTTATTTTATTTTTTATATTTTTGGCCATAAGTAGAGACCGTTTACAAGCGGGTTGATCGGGTGCCTAACACCTTCCCGATCGATAACCGAAACCCCTACCCATGAGCCTTTGACAAACACTGGTAAATCGGAGTCATATTTTTATACCTTGATGCTCATATATCGATTTTGAGGTACCCTAGTAACCAAAAGCTCTGAGTGGTGACTCCATTTTTTTAGTGAGTGCATCGTCGCGACGGATTGATTAAATTTTACGGTTGCACAGTAGTACGTATGGTTAAGGGTTTATAGAATCTTGGTACAAAGAAATTCAGTTTAGGATTCTAATATGGGTTCAAGGGAAAAATTAATTTGGGATTTTAGTTTTTTGGCTCAAACGAATTACAGATGGCCTTAAATCATTTATACGATTTACTAGCAAGAATGTCATAGTGTTTCGATACACATTCTAAACAATTTTAGAAATTCAATCAACATAATAGTAGAATATTTGATTCAAATTACAGCAATATGAGATTTCATTTCAACATAGTCAAGAAGTTCAAGAAATTTAGAATTCGGATAGGCAAACAGTCTCTCAAAAGAAAGGAAATAAGTTCAAGTGATCATTGGTTATATGATTTTGAAACTATAGTCTAAATATTGTAGTATAAAGCAAAGTATAATTTCAACCATTCAATTTTTAATACAATGTACAAATGAAACTAAACATGAATTTTAACCGTTTCTATCATAGATGTTTGAACTTCTACTAAGATGATAGTTACAGTTTTTGGAATCGTAATTTTTTCTATCGTAACTCACATGTGATGGTTAACAAAAATAATAAAAGCTACAAATCCTTAAAATCAAAATAAAACAGAATTAAAACTACTCTAAAACAAAAAAATATTTGTACTTTTTTTCTTCAAAATCAATATACACAAAGTGTGTCCCCAAACTTAAATTGGGCAATGTCCTCATTGTTCTCAAAACAGGGGATATTCAAAAATTTACCATTGGTGCTGCGAGTGTACCGGGCTTATAATCTGTAGAAAGAATCAAAAATCTCCCTTAAACTTAGGAGAAATCACTTTCAGAATAATCAAACAGAAATAGCACCATAAAGAAAATAATTAGAAACAATCAAAAAGAAAAAGAAAATTCTACTAATAATTAAAGTAAATATTTACAGGGATTGCAATTAAGAAAGAAAAACTAATTACATAAAAGATTAAACCTAGGAAAAATTTAGACACAGACTGACTCAAACACCAGCAGTGACCATCCGAGGTGAAGGATTTAATTCAATAATGATCGGTCCTCAGGTTGGACTAACCACCTTCAATCAGTTCTCATCTCTCTCCGTCAGAAGGAGTATCCACACCTTGTCAGAGTCGCTTGTCGGAGTCCTCTCTCCTTCAGAACACTCCTCATTGCCCTCCAAATATCTCCTTCGAAAGAGAAATGCAATGCACTTAGGGGAAGAAATTGCGGAGTGGGAAGTGAACACCTCTCTATCTTTCAATAGCCTATACTGCTCCCATGCGAAGACTCTATGAAGAGAATGTAATGCAGCTAGGAAGAGAGTATGAGCAATGGAGAGGGGTGGCGAGGGAAAGTTTATCCCACCACTCACACTCGAGGTGGGTTGTAATGCTAGAATTGTTAGGAAGTGGGAGAAGATGAGGCGTAGGAAATGGGTTTTGGATTTGGGTTAGGTTTAGGGTGAAGGGTAGTTCCAGTGGATGATTCAGTGTCTGGTATGGGTCACTGGCGCTTCAACTTTTCTACTTTCTTTATTGCCCCCAGAAGCTCGGCCCTTTGTCTTTCAAGAATTTGGTCAAGTCTCCTACTGATATCGTCTTGGTCAGGCTCTTTCACCATAAGTGTTAGGGTTTTGAGAGAGGAAGGCGAAAGAGATGGGTTTGGCTTGGTGAAGGCCTGGCTTTATAGGGAAAGGCTAGGGCTTGAATCGTCACTCGAATTGAATGTCGAGGTGTAGGCATTTAAGCTAGGGTAGTTGCCAAGTGGCAATATTGAATGCGATGTGTGTCTGCTTCCTCTACAATTTAAATGGGCTCGAATTCCAGCGTAGCCAATAAGACTGGTCACTGAAATCACCTGTTCCCTATAATTGTAATTTATGATTCTAGAAAACAGTACTCCGATCGAACGAACTCTAAGACAGATGAGTCGTAATCACTACGATTCGACTGTAGACA
The DNA here is from genome assembly GCA_021018995.1 of Chloranthus sessilifolius. NCBI lineage: Eukaryota > Viridiplantae > Streptophyta > Magnoliopsida > Chloranthales > Chloranthaceae > Chloranthus > Chloranthus sessilifolius. The sequence goes on along the minus strand of CM037584.1, from coordinate 91,219,669 downwards.
ATCACAAGTGATCGTAATTCCATACACTTAAACATAAATATATTACACAAGAGAGGTTCTTGCGATTGAATCTATTTTAACACAATTCAGATCGTAGGATACTCTTTAACATAATTTCCTACTTGCAATAAAAGAAATAGTACACATATATTACAAGATTTTTCTACGGATGAGTCGGTAGCTCGACGGATCCATGAGGAACTTAGTTTGGATCAAGGGGAGTTTATGTGCCTCCCATAAAGATATGTCCTCTGCAGTTGCCAACTGCCCATGATGATGAGTAACTACTCTCTCTCTTATTTAATAAAATAGTTAGTTGCTCAACTTGAGTTTCTAACTTAAAAATAGATTGCTGAAGAGAGGAGTGGTTGCGATTGGTTCTGGCCATGCTGTTGGCAGTTTTCGTCTATTTGTAGCATGGCGTCCTTTGCGGCAACAGTATAGTCTTCGACTCTTGTGGGGTAAAAAGGTATAGTAGAACACTGAGGAACTACCTGAGCTGGGCCATGGTAAGAACCACATGCCTCTCATTTTTAAGATGTTGGGTGTGATTTTATACCCAATAAAGGATGAATTTTTGTTTTCCAAGGTTTCAGCTTTGGAAGACAACTCATTATTAGCTTCAATTTATATATTCCTTCTCTCTTAGGAAGTATATTCCTTAAAGTCTCTGAATCAGACCCATTCGATGTATTGTGTTGCATCGATTCCTCGCTAAGGATCTCAAAGAGTTCCCAAGCATCTTCTGTAGTCAATGTAAGAAACATTCCTCCACAAGTAACATCAATCATGAATTGGGTTTATTCATTCAGTCCTTCATAGAAATCAAGTACTATTTGCCAACGCGGGACCTCATGATGAGGGCACTTGCACAGCTCATTAAGACGCTTCCAACTCTCCTGAAAAGATTCATCCAAAAATTGATGAAATGTTGTGATAATATTTTGGATTTGATTCATTTTGTTGAGGGCACTTGCACAGCTCATTAAGACGCTTCCAACTCTCCTGAAAAGATTCATCCGAAAATTGATGAAATGTTGTGATAATCTTCTGGATTTGATTCGTTTTGCTGATCGGGAAGTACTTAGTGAGAAACTTGGTTTGTAACTCTTCCAAACTAGCAATTGAATTGTTGGGCAAAGAGTTTAGCCACTGCTATTCCCTTTCTTTAAGAGAAAATGGAAAGAGCCTCAAGCGAGCGGCCTCTTTCAACAAGTTTTTAATTCTAACAATTGCACAGATTTCTAGACAACTCATTAAGTGCATGTACGGATCCTCCTCACTAAACCCATAAACAATAGGAAGTAATTAAAGTACACTGGGTTTGATTTTGAAGATTCCATCTCTAACTACTGGGGGTAATTGCATACATGAGGGAGGTGTAAGAGGGGTCAATGCATAATACTCCCCCAATGTTTTAGCCACAAATTATTCTTTTCCCGCCATTGTGAAGTGATTTAGAAACAAGGCGGGGCAGCTAGAATGATTATTATTTATATTTATTTATTTTTTAATTTTATCTAAATTTTATTTTATAAAGTAGGGAGAAAACAAATTTAAGCCTTTAGCTTCTATTATCAGAAGAAGTGTTGAAACTTTTGATCAGCTGCTCCGAATAAACCTATAAAAGATTAAGAAACGATCAAAGAAAATAAAAAATATAAAGAAAAGTAAAGAGAAAGACAAATATTGTCTTTTAGAAATTTTTCTGCTTTCCCCGACAACGGCACCAAAAACTTTTGACAACTCTAAAAATTACGTTCTATCTTAACCTATTGAAAGCGCATAATGGAAATCATAGCATTAGCGATAGGATCGTTCCCATAAGGAAAGTCTAAAAATTTCTAAAGGCTTTTATCTATCTTTAAAGGGTGAGAAAAATGAATAAAGAATGGTTATTAAACTAATTACAGAAAAATAAATCTAAATCCTCCTACTTCAAAATTTTGGACGTCAATCACAATCCTTCAATTCTCGGATGTTTATAAAATTAAAATACAGTTACATTATATCTCAGTTTCCCAGAATTTGGTCATCAATCAAACATTTGAATTCTTCAATATAGATTTATACTAATCAACAATCTTTCAGAAATTTGGACATCAATCAAACACTAAAAAATTGAAGATGGAAAATAAAAACCTTTCACTAATCTACAAATTCTCAATCTTAGGAGTTAATTAAAATCAATAACTTTTAGATGTTTACAAAGCAGGAAAATGCAATAAAAATAAATCTAAACTAGAAAGCAAATAAAAATATGTCATCTCTCAGTCACAGGCGTCTATTGCTCCTGAGAAACTACGGATACTCTACTCTAATCTTCCAGTCTCCGATCATAGTCGTCAATTTCTCTCGAGAAACCTTGGATATCTACACTACTCTAAATTAAGGTGATCGTTAGGAAACCCAACCTCAGTCATCAATTGATGATGAGAATTCCTTCGATAAGTTCTTCCTATGTCGAGCCCTCTTATTTATAGCTTATAAGGGGTCGGTTATATTATTCGATTTCTAATAAAAGTAAACTACTAAAAATAAAAGATTCCTAAAATAACAAAACTTCTAAGCGTAATCTTCCTTGCTTTAGATGATAGATGCGCGCAAGACTTTTCACTTTATTTTCAGTAGCAGAGATCTTCTGGATATCTTTTGCCAATCTTCTCAGATCCGTGGAATAGTAGACTTCTAATTCAAGGGATTTTTCTATTTTTGTGCATGGATTTCACGTGATCAGCAGCAATAGGAGCTTTAATATATAATCGTAAATACGATTGCATCTTTTCATTTAGTACAATTCCTCACTCTTTCGTTTGATCGTATTCTTGCCTCGTGTTCTCAAGCCTTTAAGCGTCTACTGAGAAATTGTAATTACAATTTCTTCCTTCTTTCTTCAGTTTTTGCTCTCTCGAGATTACGATTTCATTTGCAACTGGCTTTCGAATACTCTTAGGATTGTATCTACAAACGATCTTGATTCTTACTGCTTTTTAAGTTCATTTTGGTAAAGATTAACACTTTAGCTTTATTCTGCTATCTGTTTTAAATATTTGCACATAACATCTCATTAGTAGCAAACTAATGTCTAACATCACTAAGTTAAGGGTGATAAAATGGTAAATTATGTGACTGATCGAGAATTAGCAAGGAGGAAGAAGCTTTCAGATTCTCAGGATCCTGCGTAGAATAGCTTGTCTTCCCTGAAATTTCGCAGAAAAACCTTGTTTTGACCGGTCGAAAGTGGATTTCGACCGGTAGAGCTCATAATCTCTTCTCAAGCTTCGCAGGGGCTGCTTTCTTCTTTGTTTCGACCTGTCAAATTCAAATTTCTACCTGTCCACTTGGGAATGCCTGAAGTTGCCTTTGATTTTTGACTTAATTCTCTTTTCTCTCTTTCTTTCTCTTCTGTCACTATCTCAACTCGACCGGTCCATTTCATGATTTCTGAAGCTTCTTTCATTTCAACCAGTCGATTCTGACTTTCGATCAATCGAATTCTACAGTTTCTTTTCATTTTCTTTTTCTTCTTTTCTTTCTCTACTACACTCTTTCGACCGATCGATTCCCAATCTCGTCCGGTCAAAATTTATAGTTTTCTTTTATTCTCTCTGTTCTATCCTCTATTTCCTGCCTTGGTTGTCGAATCATTTATCTTTCCTTCTTCTATCCACTTTCTCATTCTTGTGCTCTTCAAAACCTATTGCACAACACTTTGCACTAAAGGTAGTCATTAGTAATCAATTGAGGTCTAGCAAGGTCGAGATTAGGGTCTAATTCATAAGGTTTTGAAGGCTGATCGTCTAGCCCACCCGATTACAAATCTGTTGGGTTGGGCTTAGTTTTTTTATGTAAACCTATCAAAAGCCCTGCCCGAACCCGGTCCAGCCCGGCCCAAGCCCTACCTATGGGTAAGTTTTTTGAATGGATTGATAAAAATATCGACCAAGGGTCATCTATGACCTAATGGTATGCCTCATCATTAATAAGAGGTCAGCTTTGCAAGTCCTATTTCTCCACTCGTTTCTGATCAACACTAAATTCTCTGCAACTTTGCAAGTTTTAATGCTCCTTAATGCTTTCCTTGAGGCTTTCATTGTCTTTTTCTTCTCCTGCTTCCTTATGCTTGTACATCATTCTCCAAACTTGGATGTGAATCGTGCAAGGGCCCATTGTCACAAAATTTGTTGAATTAATCAAAATTTGAAAGGGCCCATTGCACCATTTTTTTTCTAAACGGGTGTAAGTTACAAATATGGTGCAAGTACTTCCACTTGCACCCCATTTAAAATGGTTCTAAAAGACTAAAAGATGGTGCAAGTTTTGAGTCATTCCTTTTTCCTCTCTTTTGAGTTTTTTTTCTCTTGAAATCGCGAGAAACGAAGAGAGTGCAAGAAGTGAAGAGACAAGTGAGAAAATGGTTGAGAAGAAAGACTCACTTAGTTTGTGATCAAGAAGATGAAAACAATTGATGATCAACAATCTAAGATTTTACATGGCACACATCACAATCAAACGATATTTTTTTTTAGGCATATTTATCATATGGAATAAAAAATAGACTGTCTAATGATATGTCCATGGTCTCAAGATCCACCGTATGGAAGATTGGTGTGGAAAATGATCTCTATCATCTGATCTCAAAATGTCAAAGGTTTTCGGTGTGTGTCGGACATAGGTGCGAATAGAGGTACCCTTATTTATTTTGTAGCTCCCATTTTAGTTTTGTTTTAAGGGGGGTGCAATCACATAAGATAATGCTCACTTTATTTGCTTATTTTTAAGTTTTAAGTAGGGTGCAACCACATATTGATGGTGCAACCATTAAAATGGTGCAATGGCTTATAAATGGGGTGCAAGTATTTACTCCTTTTTGAAAAATTCCCTAAATATGTGGTATACCAAACTTTTTGCCACTGAACTTTTCAAAGTTGACATATTTTTCAAATTTTTAACATTGTGATATATGCTTTAATCATACTTTGGATTTATTTTTTTTTATGATTGTAAATTATTAATGCATGGAGATTATGTAACACTTACTTCATTATTTAAAGACATCATTATTAATAATTTATTATTGCATTTAGAATTTGTAAATTTTACACTACGTCAAAATGAAGGAAAACCCACTATAGCAGTATAAAATAAATCACTGCTTAAAATAGTGGTGTAATATTCCATTGCATGAAACAATAGTATTTTAAGTTAAAGTAGTGGTTTTTAAATTAAAAATTGATTTAATAAATAATCTCCGCTTCACGTGATGATAGCACGTGCAAATCTATCGGGCCGAACTCCCAACCCTCCTTTTTATCTCTTTATCTCTAACACAAAACACCTTAGAGACTCCTCCCTTCCTTCTTTTTATCTGAGAAAACCCTAGCCTCTCTCTCGTCTTCCTCTCTCTCGATGAGCCCTAGCTCACACGAAATCGAGGTTGCTCGTTCTTCTTCTTCTTCTTCTTCTCCTTCTTCAAATCTCCTGACTCAGATCTCTTTGATCTCCACGGTCAAATCTCTCTTCTCTATTGATTTTTACACTTGCAGTGCTCTCGATTAGGTTTTTTTCTTAGCTACAAAGTTTTAAATCATAGCTAATATATATAGATCGCAATCTCTCTCTTTGTACTCTCCAGATTCGTTGGAAGTTTTGAGAGCTTCGTACTATAGTAGCAAGTTTAGATTGGGATCATCGAGTTCATCGATTTCAAAGTCAGAGAGAGAGGAGACGGAATTCACAAAATCCAAGGCAGATAATGGAGGAGACAAGGAGTTTTTGAGTGCTAGAGGTCAAGATCTGAGATCTTGCTCGTCGGTTTAGAAATTGGCGGTGGGAGATGAGTTGGAGATTGTGGAGTTGAACGAGAGAAATAGAGGTGAGGAGAGTTTGAGCCCTGAGGCTTTGTCAGTTCTAGATCCAGATCAAGAACCTACGATTGAACGGAGACAAGCATCAGAGAGCTCGGTGGAGAGTGAAAGGTAAAACCTCTTATATTTGGTTATTATCTCTTATATTCATATCATACTTCGTTTTTCAATTCCATTCCTAAATATATAGCACACTACATGTTCGATGATATTACTATTGGATGGTTAGGCCTTTAGTTTATAGATCTATATAGTTTCCCTTTCTGTTTTTAATGATTTCTGTGATTTTTAGGGTTTTAACTAATTACTTAATCATGTTTGTATCCTGAATTTACTAGTTTTAGTATTTTTTTTCAATAGTAGAGATTCAGTTTGTAGTTTGGTATGCAGATTTAGTTCTCTACTATTTTTTTTTCAATAGTAGAGATTCAGTTCTATTAGTAGATCTCGAAAGCTCAAATATTTCATATAGGATTGAATCTCTGCCACTCACTTGTGATCAGCATTCCTATGGAAAAGGCTGCTCCTGTCCCTAAAAAGATATGCCAACCATTTACCCATTTCACAAAGACATGCTAACTGTGATGCAAGCAGGCTTGCCACCAAACAGAAAATTTGAATTTTGGGCATTGCTCTGAAGCAACAATTGTCTTGTTAATCAAATAAGAGGTCCATGACCAGGTTGATTGCCCAATTAAACAATGGGATAAAATATGTTACCTACAATATCATGCAAAAACACAGGCCAAGTAGACATCAACAAGTGAAATCAAGGATAACCATTGACTTTGCATTAAAGAAACAAGCAATCATGAAGATGTTTGCTAGGTGGCTAGAGAACTTTAGGTTGTGCTCCTGAAGATGTTTAATATTAGCTTGGTGTTCCTGGACTCTTGCAGGCAGTTAATAGCGGTTTAGAAAGGCACACATTTTGGGAGGCCCAAGTTTCCCTTGATCCAATTATCCAATTTCCATGGACATTCAACATATTTCAGCATATAGATGACCCGGTGAGTCATTGATTAAGAGTGTCCTCATCATACTCTAAAAATTCTAGCAGAGGTTTAGGCTGGCATTCCTTCTATTTGAATCTTTCAAGCTAGTGATAACAATATGACAATGTCTGGAATCAAGATGATTCTCTGACTGCATGGGGCTAATTACCTCTGGGTCTGAATCCAATAGTGGCATAGCAGCTAGTATGTACAGAACTTTGAACATGGTCTAAGCAACCATGTTGTGTTGAGTCATTCTAAAGTTAGCCCATTCAAAATAATAATAATAATAATAATAATAATAATAAGTAAAGTGGAAGCCAGTTGGTTGAGTTATCTACTTGAATCTGGAAAAACAAAACTAGTAGCATTCAAAAGGTGGTGTTATCTAAAGATGCTCTGTTGGGAATGCAACGAATATGATGCTTGACCAATGACCTCAATGTGCCAACATGTTAGAGGTGGTTATATTTGTTGGAATTACAGCATATGCAGATAATTTTCACTTGATATTATTAATATATACACACTTATCCATTTCCCACTACTAATAATGAGGTCGAATTGAGAAAATAATGTATACACACTTATCCTTTTTTGGCCCAGCAACCAGTCTTTGATAACAACCTGTACTTCCCTCTTGAAGCTCCCATACAACATCTTCAACCTTGGTACCAATCCTATCTTCTCATCACAATTCTCCAGCTCTTCTTCGTTAATTTAACATTCACACCATTCTCTCCCCGTTGAGAAGAACTTGAACTCGAGTTTGATTTTGTAAAGTATTATCATGACTAGACCCTTGTGATAACCTTCTCTAACCCAATGAGTGTGGAAAACCATGGTGGTTCATTTGAATGTGGAGTGACTTCATGTCGGGACAAGAGTGTCTTGCTTTTGCCATCTTTGTTGAAGGTGAAAACATTCTTTGATCCATGAAAGGTGATGTCACAATCAAATTGCCACGATCATCCCTCTAGGATGTGATACATTTTCATGGGAATCACATCGAACTATGCTTCATCCTCGTACATTGACCCAATTGAAAACTTCACCAAGCCTCTTTTTTCACCACGATTTCTCCTCCACTCTAGAACCATGCAACCTTGTATGGTTCATCAATTTTTAGGATGTGATACGCATTCATAGGAAACACATCGCACCATACTTCATCCTTGTATGCAAACCTAATTAAAAACTTCACCAAGCATCAATATTTCACCGCAATTTCTCCTCCACTCTAGAACCACGCCACCTTTTTTTGGAAAAAAGATAATAAAATGAGATAGAACGAAGCACCATGAACTAGTATTTCGTGACCAAAGAGAAGACGCACGTCTCGCTATTGTTTTTTGTCCTTTTCAGTCCCTATTCTCCAAATCTCTGCAGTTTACATATATTAAGGAAATAGATAAAATCCTAAACTTCTATTTTAGACTCGCACTTTATTTAGGACTGTTAATTAGTAGTAAATTATAGAACCTAATTCAATAATTATTCCTACTTTATAAGACCGGAGACCTGAATGGAATAAGAAAAGAAAAATGGGATTACGAGAGGTAATCTCAAGCAACTCACATGATTACTTTAAGTCACTTAACTCCAATCATGAGATTAAATCTCGTCATTAAGTGGTTCACGTGACTATAATGTGGTCACGTGCCTCCCCCACCCCCCCCCCTTTTAAACTCAGTTTTCAGCCACATTTAGTCACATAAATCCCCCATATGAAACTCTATTTCTGGTGCTAAGCTCCATGAAATCTGGCTTTATTTTAGCCCCATAAATGTCGTGCATCAAGCCTTTTCTGGCCCATCAACCAATCTTTGATAACACCTGTAGGTCCCTCTTTACGAATACATGCTGACTGATACCAGAGTATAGCATTTCCCCTTTATAATTGATAGATATAAACGATATTGTGCAATATCCACGATACACTGGTATTCATCGAAACCTGCCGACAGTAGCATGCATATACCAAATTCAAGGGATCCTCTAGATGATATGTACCACAATATTATGGAATTTCACTGATGCATGCTCGTATTGACTGATACCTGCTTGTGCCAGTAGATATTGACTGATACCAAGGGGATTCATAATACACCCTAGTGTTGGTATTGATGCAATAGCCAAATACTGGTATACATTTGCATCATTCGAGTTTTATTGCGTCCTTCCCGCAAACCAAAATAGTTCTTTGTGAGCATGCCTATAGCAGTAAGCATTGACCAACACCTAGAGATTGTTGATGGATCATATATAGGTATCAGCATTGTGGCATAATCACATAGCCAATATGCATATTGATACATATCTGCATTGGCCAAGTTTTAAGACATTGTATCCGACTTCTATTGCATCCTCCTGGAAAGCCTCACATGTCTACAAAAGCTTACAACCTATATACCTAATCATGTGATGATACCAAATGATGTAGGAGAATCTAGAGTTCTGGATCTCTTTTGGATGAATTTCAAAGAGGAAACACCAAACGACATCTAGGTATTGGAGAGTAGATGGTTGTATTGTGTAAATTGAACACTGAATGCAAAGTTATACTCTCCACTAGGTATTAACTGATACATCATACACCTTAGGTATCGGTATCAGTATCAGCCTAGCCAAATTCCGATACATATATGTATCTAAGAGTTTTTTCACCTTGCGCCCAACTTCTATAGTGTCCTCGCAAAATGGAGGTAGTTTTTGACGAGCATATTTGTGAGAGCTTAAAGCTTCTATAGCTAAACTTTGCATGATACTAAATGATGTTGGACAATTCTCTAGTTTTAGATCTATTCTGCATGACTTCCATATTAGCTAAACCTTGAATCGTCTAGATCTTAGAAGAAACACCCAAGAACATCTAGATCATAGGAGAACACTAGTTGTAGGTGTTAGAATTGTGTAAATTGGACACGAGTGCAAAGTTATGTTCTCCGACAATTACGCAACACACTGCTACTTCATGATGTAAGAGAGGTTAGAAGTCTTGGTGAATCGCCCACAAATATACTTACAGAATGGACTGATTTCTTATTTGCGGATAATATAGCCATTTTTTGGAAGTTGCTTCAGATGGAAATTTGGGTAAATTGGACAGGAGTGCAAAGTTATGTTCTACAGAAGTTAAGCACCACCATGCTACTTCATGGTGTAAGAGAGCAAGGTTAGTAGTCTTGGTGAATCGGCCGCAAATATACTTACAGAATGGACTGATTTCTTATTTGCGGATAATATAACCATTTTGTGGAAGGTGCTTCCGGAGGCAATTTTTGGTAAATTTGGAAAGAATGGAATAGGACAGTCTTGACAAGAAATTTGGCACTTGTAATGCAGCGATCCACTCGTTGTTCGAAGACCTTTTGTGGTGGTGCTTGGCTAAGCCCAAATGCTCGGTATTGTTGATGGAGGATATTGTTAGGGATAGGGAGATGCTTATACCTCCTTAGGCATTTACTTTATGTGGGTCGGACTTGTAGTCTTCAGTCCCACTTTCCATGCATTTCTGTCTTTATTTATTTTAGTTTTTAATTTTTTCTCCTCTCCTTGTATTATTTTTTTCTGTTTCTTTTCCCCCTTTTCTGTCGAGTTTCTCACTTGGCTTATTTGATCTGTTGTAAGTTTCATTTATAATGAAATTATAGTCTTTTTGTCTATTCAAAGAAAAAGAGTTAAGTCTCTAGGATAATTCTCCATTTCACAATGATACTTGTTTCTAAGTTAGGCCTCTTTCTAACTATATATGCTAGAAGCATGTGCTCCTATTGCAGCACCACCACTATTATGATTTCATTGGAATTACTAGGCTTCGTTTTATGGAAAAGCATGTATTGTGAAGCAATATATCCAGATGCCGAGGTTTCCAAATTACCAAGCCTCGTGTAGATAATACTCAGAGTTGTATCCATTATACTGCTATGGCTGTAAACATTTTGTCAGCTTGGAGAGATTATTTGACTAATAATATCACAAAAAAAATTATGTTATACTTGAAAACCCTGTGGGATTGTACATTACAAGTCTCTTTATGAGTTTTTGAGTTGTTGTCTTCAGATAATTTTTTGTGTGAATTAGAAATAGTGATAGATACACTTATTTATGTTCACAGCCCCCTGTACTTTTTCGAGGAATAGGTCATTCCTTAAATGCTGCAAATAGCCTGGTAAGTTTTTTTGGTAATTTATTTTTCTTTGACCTGAAAGTGCTTTAAAGCCTGTTGAGATCAATGCTATAATTATCTCAATTGATTTCACTAGATTCCTATGCAATAATGTTGTATAGCACTTTCAATTGCTTGTTCACGTGTTATACACTATTATGTAGGTTTTGAAAGTTCTCTCTGCCTCTCCTTCAGCCTATTCGGCAAACCCAAAGATGAAATTGTCTAGTCCTCCATCTCTTACAAGACTTGCAATTTCCTTAGTTTCTATTGTTCTAGTAATCTGATCTTTTCTCATAAAAGTTGTTAGAAAACTAACTATGCTACAATGATTTGCATAATCGAATTGGTAAGTTCTGGTAACAATACTAATTGTTTGCTGCTTTATAGAAAATCTCCTAGCACTACTTGCCTTTTAAATGTACATATTATGGTTTGTTTTTTATTTTTTAGGCAAGAAATAATGCTCGCATCGTGATCTCTGGCTCTTTAGATTTGTTTAGCAATCAGTATGAAGAAGTTTCAGCATATGGATATTCTCTAACATAAACTCCTTTTTGCTAATATACATTGGTATTATTCTTCAGATCTAGCGTGCAGAAGGCTGGAAGCTCAACTAAGTGAGTGATGTATATATATATATATATATATATGTGTGTGTGTGTGTGTGTGTGTGTGTGTGTGTGTGTGTGTGTATTTTGTATATCTTTGGATTGTAGATTATATATTTTCCTGTGAAGAGCAATAATTGTTTAATAGCAATTGCTTAACACATATATTTAATCCTTGTTGGATGTCTATCAGGTCATCAAACATTTTGATGGATGCAAAGCTGACTTGGTTGTCTGTGATGGTGCTCCCGATGGTGAGAAAAGAGATGAGGCATACATTTTATGTTATCGACATGACTACATGAGTTGTTGGGTGTAATAAATATGATTGAGTAATAGTACTGACCGGTAATTAATAGAAAAGACAATAGATACCACTCTGTAAAAGTGAAGAGCCTATTTTACCAATCCTACTGTGAGAACCATGATTTATCTCTTGTGCTTCCATTTTTTATTTTTTTGGGCTATGTACACTAAAGTCATTCACTTGGTTGCTATCCTGATTTATTCAACTTATTTTATTTCCATGTTTGCAGGTTTAAACCAAGCTCAAGGGTCGCCAAAAGAGAATCACAGGCCTTGCATTTTCACAGTCCATGAATGTACTACTCTCTTCAGGGACTGATGCACATGTTTGCTAGGTTGGTCTCATTTTTCTGAACTAATTTGACAATATAAAATTACTATTAGAGCATGAGCATAATGCACTAATCTCTTTGGTTAGCAGAGTCTGCCCGAGCTGACAAGGTCCAAAACTTCTGTTAAGATCCAGTTGCTGGTTAGTGAATGGCCCTCGGAAGTGATTAAACAGAAAAAAAAAAAAAAAAAAAAGACCGGAAGGTAATTCTAGCATCATGTTATAAGTTTTCAGTCTCAAAAACAAAGGCATGGTTTTTTGTTTCTATATAGTTTTATCAAGGCTTCTTTGTACGGATTGACTCGATTTTGCTCTCATTCGAGCCAATCTTGAAAGTCAGTAAGTAGATAGAAAATCACATAAACACCGAATCTGATCGACTCAAATAGATACTTAACATCCTTCAGGTATCACCAATGCACTAGCACACTAGTTTTTCTACTGTTAAAGAAGCCATATTGAACTATTCATATTATTCAATGGCTTAGTTTGCGACTTGGCAGTTGGCACCCGTGTAACTGTCTATGTAATATTGCTCATGTCATGTTAAAAAAAGGTCGTTACGTAGTGTTGGTCATATTCGTGGTGCTGGGAGGGGTGGACGGGCTAGAGACCTAAGCAGGAATAATCAATGATATATGTACGACACTAGCCTATTTAGATTGGTCACAGATGTGTGCCATGTGGCATAACAGTCAAGCATACTTTAATGGTGGAGGATCAATTAGACAGAAAGTTGCAATTTAATTTTGTAATATTGGTGTTTAAATGCCAGTCACGCACCATTATTAAAAAAAAAATCATTTTTCTAAATTTATGTCAATCCATTAGTCAAATTTTCACTTCGTTTATGTTTCTTTTTTGTTCTTTTAATCCTTTGTTAATAGAGTTAATTTCTTTTAAGCTAGTTGGTTTTTTTGTCTAAATAATAATTATGAAATGTACTTATCTATGCATATCCTTTTATTAGTGCCCATGCACCCAGTCGACATGCCATACTATGAAAATAATTGCTGAAAATTAGAAAAAGGTAAGACTATCGTCGTAAGAGAAGCTATAGGCTAAGATTTCAGCAAACACAGCAATAAAACAATGGCTCAGTAGCATAATATGTTTCAAAAGAAAATCAGTCTAAAAAAACTGATGTCCAGGCAGCATTGAGGATCAAAACCCTCGAAGATCTGCAACCAGCAGGGACTCAAAAACCTCGGCAGGAGCAGAGTTAAGAAACCCACGTTATTTTCTCAAAAGAGAACTCAAAGAAGATTCTTATTCCAAGCATAAATCACATCCCATTCCTCTGTTTTGGCTCAATTTTAGGCCCCATTAAGGTCCAATATTAGGCCCATTTTAGCATCAGATATGGTCTCCTTTTGTACTGATATCTGGCTTTCTCAAACCCGTGAATTCTATGACACTTCCAGCTTTCTTCTTCACATAATTTCTGCATTGAAACAGCTCCAAAGCTAGCCCATTTACGCCCTGCATCAATAAATATTTTAGAATGCCACCGACAGTTCTCAAGTTGAACTGGCTTGGATTCCAATTGTTTTGTAGACAAATTAGCAACCCAAACTGTAGAAGATCTATGGAATTTAAGAAGGGACATAACAATTCGTCACTCCAAGAACCCCTGAGTGACTGGTTGGTTTTTTATGGGTATCACCTGATACTGAGTTTTTTATGGGTATTTTAAATATTTCTTATTGGCTACATGTTATGAAAAATAAAACCAAAGAAGAAACCCATCTTTCTGTTTGTGAAGTTGTTTTAATTGTGGTGTTGCAGAGGAGCTCCAAGTCAGAAATTAGTTGGTACCCTCTCTCCAAGTATAGGGAACTTAACAAATCTTCAAACTGTGTAAGTGCCCACAAGAAGATAATGTGATTTTAATATTCTTTTAATCAGAATTTTTTATATGTTTATCTGAATTCATTTTTACAGGTTCTTACAAAATAACAATATATCAAGACCAATTCCACTAGAGCTTGGGAAGCTCACAAAGCTTCATACACTTGATTTCTCTAATAACCTCTTTACTAGTGATATTGCGACGTCGCTAGGCCACCTCAAAAGCCTTGAATACCTGTAAGTAGAGCATTTAAATTATTTTAAGTTTTAAATCTTTAGGAGAATCCATTTATGTATTATTCAATTATTGGGTTCTTGGTTATGAATCTAATCATGGGTATTTGAATTCAAATCAGGAGGCTTAACAATAATAAGTCTATCAGGAGTATTTCCTTTACCTTTGGCTAACATCACACAACTTGGTTTTCTGTAATTCTCTTAACCTTTTTATGCATAATCAGTAAGTTTTTGTCTCTAATGGAGATTTGTAGTTTAAGAAAGTTTTGCTTTTCTAGTTTCAGGGATTTGTCTTATAACAATTTGAGTGGTCCTATACCAAGGTTTCCTGCTAGAACATTCAATTTATAATTCTAGAACTCCTGATTACCAAATCAATCGATATCGATTGCCTACGTAGTCGGAAACGATTGATTAAGCAATCGCTATCGACTACCTACACAATCGGGATCGACTACCTACACAATCGGTATTGATTACCTACACAATCGGGATCGATTACCTACACAATCGATATCGATTACCTACACAATCGGGATCGATTACCTACACAATCGGGATCAACTGTAAATGGAATCAGTTTCCACTCTTTAAGCAGTCTTTAATTTAGAGTGATTTTTCAATTTCTGTAAATTTTTCTATGTTATTTTACAACCTGTCCTTTTTCGTAACAGATTAACGCTCCCCTCAAACCCGTTACCTTCGAGTTGGACATACCACTCGTAAGGGATTATCAGCGGGTTTTAAAGGCTGTTGGGAGAGAAATTGGGGGGAAGAGGAAAGAGGTTGAGGAGGTCAAGAAAGCTGTGAAAGTTGATCTTCGGCCCAAGAAGAAAAGAAATATTCCTGTCAAAGAAATTGAAGAGGAAGAATTTGAGGACGAAACGTCTGACGAAGGCTCTTCGTCAGATGAGGTCCAAGGCAAAAGGGTCGCCAAGACAACTAAGACAAGACACCATCCTCCTCTAATCAAGAGTTGTTGAGGAGGATTGATGCTTTGGAGATGGATAACTTGAAACTCAACCAAAAAGCCAGCAATTTGGAAGAGTTAGTTAACCAATTGGTGGAAGGGAATAAGCGGCTGGCGAAAGAGAATATGCTCCTCTGGACACAATGCCCTTTGAAGAACGGCTCACTTCAAGGGATGTTCAATTGCAAACAGCGGATCACTTCAACAAGTTGATCCGAAAAGATCAAGGAAAAATTATAGAACTCCTTTAAACGATAATGGAGGTGACACCCAAGGTATGATTGACAGTGTAGTCTGCTTTAATTTAATTTTTTATTTATTTGATTGTTTACCGATCATATTTACAATCGATAACGATTGCATATACAATCGATATCGATTAACGATTGCATTTACAAGTTGCTATCGACAGATTTACAATCGATACCGATTGCATTTACAATCGATACCGATCTCATTCACAATTGATACCGATCGTATGTGCAATTGGTACCGCTTGTAAATACAATCGTTAGGCGATCGGTACCGAATGTAAATACGATTTATATTATTTTTAGAAGTCATTCTGTTCTCTGTTTTCTTATTTATTAATTTTATGTCTTTCGATGTTCAGGATGGTGCTGTTTCAAAGTTGCTATCGGAAGTGTCTCTCGCTGCCGATATTAGACTAGAACCTGCTGGTCCAGCCGACCAGGGATCAGCAGATGTGGCACCAGCTCTTCTCGCCCAAGAGGATTTGGCAGCAGCTGATAACCAATCCCACGATGATGATGATAAGGGTGGTCCAGCAGTTGATGAGCAATCCGAGCAGCCAGTAGATGCTCACCTGAGGCCTAGGATTAAAGTTCAACCAGTTGCCTCGAAGCCTAGGACATTAAAGAAGCAGGCGATAAAAATAAAAAAATCGCCAATAGTGACGATGCCCCCTCCTACGGAGGAGCTGACAGATGAGCAGAGGTTCATGAATGCCATCTGGACAGCTCCCGAAAAGGATGCCGAGTAAGTTACATATATTACAAATTTGTCCTTTTTCCGGTGATAGTAACAACTTAGTTACTTCGTTTTGAATTAAAACTTGGCCGTTATGTTTCATAAAAGATCTACGTAAGTCTGCGGGTGATTATACACTCCGAAAGCATACGTTCAAATGTCTGGAAGGCACGGCATACTTAGACAATCTTGTAAGTAACGAAATCTCTCATATTAAATTTAAAAAGTTATTTTCTTTTCAAGTTTTCTAAAAGTAACGACTGACTTGGAAATGGAACGATGGCCCAGATAGACAAAATCGATTGTTTATACAATCGCTGACGATTGTGTACACAGTCGATGCCGCCTCTCTACGCAATCGCTAACGATTGTCTGAATTGTCGATACCGATTAGCTAGACAATCGCTAACAATTGTTTGAGCAGTCGATACCGATTAGCTAGACAATCGTTAACGATTGTCTGAGCAGTCGATACCGATTAGCTAGACAATCGTTACCGATTGTCTGAACAATCGATAACGACTCTGCATTTACTAAAATTTGTTATCTTTTCAGATCATGGGAGCCTATCTAAGACTTTTGGAAGTCATGGATGACGCTACTCATCCTGAACTTGGTGATAAGTTCTTCCTGATGAGCCCCACCGGTTTGTCATATATCGGCATGGATTATAACGATTTCAGATTCTTTGTTGAAACTGAAAAACTCAACCAAAAACCGATGGCCACGCAAATTGAACGGTGGGCTGCTCTAAAGGAAGAAACCAACCCAGGCAAGAAGATGCTCCAAAACTTCTTCTTCAATAGGTGGAGGAATCTATGGGCTCACCAATGCAACATGGTACATTACGCTCTCTGCAAACTGTGTTCATAATTTCTATCATAGTGTCCTCTAATATATTATATTATTCATTCCAGATATTTGTCCCAGTCCATAGCCACGCTCCTTTGCATTGGGCCCTTGCGATCGTTAAGGTTTTACAACGATCGATAATGATCGTTGATCCAATTTTGGATAGGCCCTCGAAGGACAAGTATCCTCTATAAATAAACATACTGGTAAGAATCGTCCACACCTTCAAAATTGTCTAAACAATCGATAACAATTGATTATACAATCGGTGACGATTGATTATACAATCGCTAGTGATTGCCAAAACGATCGACAACGATTGATTATACGATCGACAACGATTGATTATACAATCGCTGTCGATCGTTTGGGCAATCGATCACATATATTTCTTGATATTTTTTCTGCTTAAGTAGCTTATCTTATCAAACATTATCTGACATTAAACTTTTCTAAACAGACCAAATATCTTCCCGCTGTTTTACATGTACACGGAGACTCCACTGCATTGAAAGCTGCGACCTATCCGTGGTCAAGTTCTGATTGCAAGGTCAAATCTGTGCCCCGACAGAGCAATGATTGGGACTGTGGGGTATTTGTTTTGAAATACATAGAGTACTTCATGTTGGGAAAGAAATTTGACTTCAGCCAAGGAAATATGAGTTAGATCAGGGCAGAAATTGGACAAGCCCTCGCTAAATTTACTGCCGATGGAGAAGTCGAGAGAGCTATGGATGAAGAACCTACTACTGATGCAGTAGCATCCTAGTTTATTTCTAACGTTAAAATTATATTAACTTGAAAGATTATTTGTAAACGAAGATTTTATATTTTAAGTGTAAAATAATCATGTTTTTTTTAATTTATAATATCAAGTATGTAAAAATTTTATATGGGCTGCTTAACATTAGGTGGAGGAAGCAATCAATGTCAATTGATTATGCTATCGATATCGATTGATTATGCTATCGATATCGATTGTAGAAGCAATCGACTTCGATTGCAGAAGCAATTGATATTGACTGTCTACGTTTGAAAATTTTTAAGAGTACACAAATCTTGCCTTAAATTCGAAAATCAGGTTGGATACAACCCCAATGGAGTTACAATTCAAACCCAATTCTTACCAGGGCTATCTATCAACACTTCTTTACATTTTTAGGGGAATTTACATCTAGTGAGAAATTTAGCCGACTTCTTTATCAGATCAACCCATGGGACCAATTGTCGCAACTCATTTACGATCGTGACTATACTTTTGCACCGCCACAATCAGTAGGGCCCTAACTTCACCCTTAGACCTTATCCTTCTTTCTGGACGTCCGGCTTGCTTTCGACAATTGTAGGTGGTTTTACTTTATATTTTCCGGCAGCTTTCAATTTTGGAATGCCCATTGGCTTTTATCGAGGGTGAAAAGCCATTGTTCGTCGTATGTTTGTCTAAAGCAAGCAGTGAAAAACCACTTCTTACAGAAGTTATGGTAATCGTAACTTCTCCAATTGATAGCTGCCATGGCATGAGAGCAAGGCAAGCCATGAATAAGCCAACGACGACAAGTACAGGTCTTGTGTTCTAAGTCGACGTGATGAATGAAATTTCCAGAATTGACTTGAAATTGATCACGCTCATATGGTTGAACTCTCTTCCTACCGGCCCATTGCAGTACCTTCTTCATATGCTCGTCTGCTTTTGGACAGAGTATGGTGGTCCATTTCTTATATATCTCTCTGCGCTTTTAAAAATGGTCGACGACTTTCTCTCTAATAGTTCTGATTAGGTCGATAATTGGTCTCTCTCGAGCTATCTTTAGTACGCTGTTTAAGCTTTCGGTATTATTCGTAGTCAGAGAATCATATTGCCTTCCTTTCATATGTGCGCGTGCCCAATGCTTTGGGTCTATTTTCAAAATATACTCTACGGCCCGAGGATCAGCAGGATCTTCCTTCATTTTGTTAATAAAATAATTAAATTTCTCTATTGAATATGCACGCGCGGCGCACCACCATAAACCCTTCACATTGTTCTTTGGATACTTGTGTTACAAATTTTGTTTCATCTGTCGCATGCAATAGTTGTGGTGTACGTTAGGAAAGATATGTTTGACCGCCTTAGTTAAACCCTTCGACCTATCCGTGATAAAAAAGAAATCTTCGGTAAATTCACCGATCACGAACGCACCTACTCGTTCAAGAAACCACATCCACATATCCTCTTCTTCTAATTCGACGACGACAAATGCTAAAGGTAATATATGGCCATTACCGTCTTGCCCTGAGGCAATAAGTAGGATCCCTTCATAACGTCCCCGTAGGTGTGTGCCATCTACAAGCAATGTGTGACGAAGTGTACTACGGTAGCTATGAATGCAGGGGCCGAAACTCCCAAAAAATCTTTGAAATTTACCGTCAAGCGTTAGTTGAAAGGATGTTCGTACATTAGGATCTACCCTCTCCATCTCCTTCACGTAGGCTGGTAGATCCACAAATTGTCGTTCCCAACTGCCTCTAATATCATTAAGGGCAAGTTCTTTCCCCCTCCAAGCCTTAGCATATGAGATTTGCGCATTATAAGCTTTTGTAATATCAAATATTATCGACGCCGGAGTATAGTCAAATCCTTCCATAAGTTTCTCCCATACATAATTAGCTACGAACAAGATTGTTGCATTACGGTGATCGTGCGGTCCGATCTTAGCGGCCCCGGATGTGTGAGTACTATCGAACCTCTTGATTTGGAAAGTGTCGAGCCCATTTAATTTAGACGCATGTATTCGCCATGAACAACCGGTTTCTTAGCATGCGGCTGTCACTCGATAATTAGCGGTTTTCAAAGGCCGAATTTGAAAGTTTTTCTCCACTGCGTGCTCTTTCAATGCTCTTTGAAATGTTTGTTTATCTCTGAATATCTCTCCAACTTCAAACGTCCAATTCCGATATTTGGTTTCCACCTCTTGATCGGAAGACTCATCCGATGTCTCTAACACTTCGTAAGCTCCATCTACTAATGGATTATCAATGCCCCTCGTAAAACATTTCGGATCCTCTTTTATAAACCCATCCGGTTCATCATCATAATCTTCAACATTCTCTTCACCAGCAGTGTTTTGAGGTGGTTTACTAGATCCTTCTTCACTGAAGGGGTTCTGATGTGGTTGACTAGGCCCTTCACGGAACGGGTCATGACATGGCTGACTAAGCCCTTCACCAAACTGGTTTTGACATGGTTGACTAGTCCCTTCACCGAAGGGGTGATTATATGTATGGAAATAGGGTTGAGCTCCTTCGTTAATCCCCATCGATGGCATAGTAGAACATAATTCGTGAGTCATCCAATTTGTGAATCCACCGAAAAAGATATGATGAAAATCGTCTTCATCCCCCACTCTTAGAGATGTGTAGTCTAACTCTTGACTACAATGTGTCCCATGCATATTTTGTAGTGGGTCATCATATGATTCAACTGGGGCATGGTTTAGATCAATAGTCGTCTTCATGGTGGATATGTTTCCCGCAAAATCACTGTCATCACCTAACTGAATAGTATCATACGTAAGTCCTTCCTCAAACTTATATGGCTGGAAGGAATGGCTACTCATAAAATCAGTCCCACCTAGAGGTACATGTTCAGCTTCGAATCGAAAGGAGGATGGTTCTTTAATGATGAATATCTTTATAATGTCCGACCCAGATTTATAAAACGAAAATAGGGTGGCCAAATCATCCGAATCCAAAACGTCGGCAAGCACAGGGGTGTTCACTATCTTCATAGAGAACTTTATGGAAATTGTTTCATCTGCTCTCGCAAAACTGACAGCAGAAATTTGCCTTTTGAACCGTTCATAAGATATACCCGTCAATATTGTAATAACCCTCCGGTGGCCACCTTGATACAAACCATCATCGTTTATAATTTGGCCATCAAAGTAACAGAGAAGAAGAATTTCCACAATAGACATCGCCTGTTTAAGAAGGAGAAGAAAGGAGTCATAAGACGGATGAATATGACAAATTGGTAGCAAAACAACTGATATACAATTGGTAGCGATTGAATACTCAATTGGGAACGATTGAATACTCAATCGGTGCCGATTGGATACTCAATCGTTAGCGATTGGTTATCCAATCGGTAGCGATTGAATATACAATCGCTAATGGTTGAGTACTCAATCGTTCCCAATTGAGTATTCAATCGCTACCGATTGGATAACCAATTGCTAACGATTGAGTATCCAATCGGCACCGATTTCAAATAAATGCAAGAGTGGATATCCAATCAATATCGATTGTTTATGAAGTCGTTGACGATTGGTTAATCAATCGGTAGCGATTGAATATGCAATCGCTAACGATTGGATAATCAATGGAGGTATATCTTACAATCGACCAGCTCCTGCATTTATTTACAATCAATACCTATTCACCTTTTCCAAAAGTTAATTCGATATGGTTTACAGTGGATCTCAACATACCTCGCGTCGGAATGGGAAACTGCGTAGGATCTTCAGTTTACAGTGGATCTCAACTCCAAATGACAAAATGCCGGAGCTTCTTCTCCCAAACCTCTGTTTTCTTCTTCCAGTTAGCAGATCTGAGGCAGAAGACGTCGTCACCTTCACCACCTCTTTAGCGCAGATTAAAATGAGGAGAAAGGGAACGTATTTGGGTTAAAGAAAGTCAGAGAAGGGGGTAATATGGACTTTTTATTCTCCTTATGGTCGGCTCGGCGCGCAGCGGGTCGATTCGGGTAAAGGTGAAACTATAGGGTCTTTGCAGTAAAAGGTACATCTGATAGGGTCGGTCAGGTAAATTTCCCAAATGAAAATGGCTTTGTACACTGCCAGCATTACACTGCTCATCTACATAATACCACCTAACACCAAACTCCTGGCTAGATATTCATGACCAAGGAACTATCATGACATTGGAAGCTGCTTTGCATACAATCACCAAATGACACATAGGGACCAAGTCAGAGCTCATCAAACATTTTGATGTCGCCTTCCGTAAAAATCATTCACTACTTTAAATCAAATGTCCGAGATCATCTCGTTAGCCCCAAACTTCCACACCATGATTCTTGAGATCACCGAAGTAGAATAAGACGGTAAGTTTTTTTATTCCACATACGACATATGCCAAAAAAAAGTGATTAAAAAATTACCTAGCATAAATGATGCTCAAATGTGATTTATTGGTCACTTTTTGAGACGATATGATATAAAAAACTAACCAACATTCCGTTATCGACATTCATTGTGTAGACCTAAAGAATTGGGTGAAAAATAATGTATATGTATAAGAAAATTTTAGAGAAACAGGATTGGAAATAAAAATGTTTTTGCCTATCATACTATTTCCTTAAGTTGTTTAGAGCATCTTTAGTAACCAGAGCTAAATTTGGGTAGTCAAACACCACTTTAGCTACTGCTACAGTACTTTAGTTACTACTATAGTAAAAATTACTCCAACAGACACTCTATTTTAGCTACTTCTTTCTTTAAAATATTAATTTTCATTCATATTTTATTATATTTTATTATCCACACTTAGGGATGCAAGTTTGGTATACCGAACCGAACCAAACCCGAAATTTTCGATGTTCAGTTTGAGACACCCCAAATCGAAACCGAATCGAAACCCATTTGGTTCAGTTCACCCCGAATCGAAACCCATTTGGTTCGGTTCAATTTTTTTTTTTTGAATTCGAAACCGATTTGGTTCGGTTCAATGTAGGTAAAATACCTACTTATTTTTATATTTTTAGGGTATCTTTTCATTTATTTCGGATTTTTTTTGGGCTTCAAACCACCCAAATCGAAATCGAACCAAATTGAGGTTCAGTTTGGCCCGATTTGGTTTGTGTCGAGTTTCGGTTTGATTTAATTTTTTTTCTGAAATCGAAACCGATTTGGTTCGGTGTAGGAAAAATACCTACCTTTTTATTTTTTTGGTTTTTTCAGGTTTTTTTCGCTTTCAAGCCACCCAAACCAAACCGAATTAGGGTTTGGTTCGGTTCAGTTTATGTCGGGTTTCGGTGCGGTTCGGTATAGGTAAAATACCTACTTTTTTTTTTTTAGGATATTTTTTTTATTTTTTCAGGTTTTTGTCACTTTCAAGCCACCCAAACCAAACCGAATTGGGGTTCGGCTCGATTCGGTTTTTGTCAGGTTTTGGTGCGGTTCGGTCCGGTTCGGGACCCTCAGGTTTCGGTGCGGTTTCAGCTTATTCTTATTTTACTATTTTACTACTAGGTAAGAGAGAGGGAGAGGAGAGAGAAAGAGAGTTAGCGTTAAAAAAAGTATTATTTTAATGTTTAGCTACTGCTACAGGAATAGCTAAATTTAACTATTACGGTAGCAAACATCTATTTTGGCGATAGCATCTCTGGTAGAGCTCATTTTTTTGCATTTAGATAACTAAAATAGCTTAGCGAGTGGGATAGCTTCTCTGTTGGAGATGTTCTAACAAAAGGGGATTGAAACAATTATCAAGGTTTCCAAGCAGATACTCAGTCAATGTTTGAAGGAAAGGAGATTTAAAGTTACAAAAACGCCCTTCCACGTGTGCACCTTTTCTTTACGCCCAAAAACTTAGCATCTGAATCTTCTCCTTCAGAAAAATCAAGATCCTCTGATTCCCATGCGATCTCGTCTCTCTTCGCTTAAATATGTTGAAACGATCTTTACCCTCTGTTGAACAGAGCATGCTGAAAACCACCAAATCATCAATCTGAACACATTGAGGTCCTCCTCTCTCTGATTATTCTTCTTTCTCTGGTTTGATGGGTTTCAATGAGAAATCTAGACTAAATTCTTCTTCTTTTGAAGAGAGAGATGGCTCTAATTAGAAATCTATTAAAATTTCCTTTATTAGCTTCAACAAGTGTTCTTCTTCTATTCTCTAATGGGTCGTTCTTCATTAAAATTCGAGAAAACTTTTTACAGCAACAAACTTTCTGTTTTGCAGCGGTTCAAAATAGATAATGCATCCTAAACTCTATCAATGGAGCAAAAAGTTTAAGCTACCATTATTTTGGATCGACGTAATTGATCCAAAAAGCTTAAGATCATAAGATGAAATACCATTAATGGAGGTCGTCACCCACAACTAAAGCTTTACAAATTTAATGGAGAAAGAAGATTATTAGTTTCATAGCTTTATAGATTTAGTCAAAAAAAAGATGATTAGTTTGGGTCTTGTTGAAGAAGGGCATAAAGGTCATTCTCCGTAACCTAGAATGCACATGTGCAATAAAAAATAGTTTTGAGACCTCAGAAACTTATGTCAATCCTTTTTGCTAAAACGTTTTGAATGAGTATAATAGCCCGAAACTTTACAAAAAGAGTCCTCATTTTCTAAAGTGCCATATATATATATATATATATATATATATATATATATATAAAAGCAGTCAATGACCTTTAGCGTAGGCGCAAATGAAAGTTTCCTTTAGTAAAATTCAATGAAAAAAAGAAAAAGGTTAAGAGAAATTGAAAGACAAATTATAAAAATATATTAAAAAAATAATTATAAAAATCTTTTTAGAAAAATCAGAAAAAAGATTAAAAAGGCCAAAAATTCTAGTTTTATTCATGAAATAAATTTTTTTTTCTAAAACTTGCAAATTTTCCCAAAATCGCAAATAATCTTATTATTTTTTAATAATCATAAATCATTAGCAATTTGTTCAAAAAGTTGGTGAATTTAGTCACACTGCTTAAATATGAACACCTGATGAAAGTTACATCCCCCATATCCATCTCTACCCAACAAAATTCCGTGTCTCAAACTCTCAATTCATTTTAATTGCTTAATAACCATGGTGGTTCAGAGAAAAGGGGTACTAGACGATACATCCCACCCATCACAGCCGTCAGAACTGAATTCAGTAAAAAATTCAGTCAACTTTTGACGGTCAAACAATGTTGGGTCAACCTTTCAACAGTTTCATACACGCTTTTTAACGGCTTGGAAGATGCGATTTTTCAAAAATTTTCAGGCCACGATCGTGTAAAGTGTGCAAGATCCGTACAGTTAGGTGCATGTGAGTTCCTGGAACATCTATATGGCCAATATGGTTCATGCTTACTTGAAACAGAAAATGAAGAAGACGACAATTCATTCTTATTGACCTAGAGATGCGAAGGCCTGGTGAAAGTTAGATCTTGAAAGTTAATTAATTAAATTTTATATTAAATAAACATTATATATATATACACGAAATGAAATGAGACGGCGCATTGCAGTACAACCCACAATGCTACGTATCAATGCTCTAGCACGTGCACGTGATCTCTAAAATAATACCTGTTTTGAACTGTGGCATGTGATTTTTTAAAAGATTATGCTTTTAAGACTTTTCTGCCCCTTCAAAATATGGGTCAAATGTAAGATAATGCTTCATCAACCTGGTTCATTGAATTTTTCTAACTTTGACCATGTTTTTTATGACGAAAAAATTGAAAAGTCATAAATAATTTATTTTTTTTGTATGGGACCTGATCGGCCTTACCTAATTTACAATGCAATCTGATCCTCATAATAGACACCACATGATGCCCAATTAATTAGTGTGTAGCATTTTAGATTATATATATAATTGAAAATAATTAAATATTTATCCTAAGAGTATTTTAGTACTATATTGTCTCATATTAGCCAATACCAGCTGATGAGAACAAATATAATATAAATATAGGCTGATATAGAGATTGAACTATAGCCCAATGGAAGGCCATAAGCTCAATCCAATCTTACCTATCAAACAGTAAAAATGCATAGGCTGCAATATTTACATTATATAACCGTGGGGTCATACAGTATAGAGCCAGGACTAATTAATCCGGTACCTATCGTTAAATATTTATTGTATGTGTCAGATACTATCATAGTGTATACTTGTGCCAGGCAATGGCGATGGTGTGTGTTATCGGCAATTAGGATTAAAAACGGATACGTTTCTTGCATATTGGTGGGTTTCAGTATCAGTCAAATCGGCCAATATTAGAATACTAATATTAATATGTATATATATAGATATAAATTTAAAAATAATTAAAAAAATTCTCAAAGGCTCTTTTTGATATTATGTCCATCTCATATCGGCTATATCAGCAGATAAGAACATATATAAATATAGGCCGATATAAGGACTAGGCTTATATCCCATTGGAAGATTGACGAGATTGCATAACTCTGGGTCGCAAGTTCTTTCCGACCTTACCCATAAAGCAAGAAAAACGTGACTATATAGTATGTGGGATGGTAATGGATCAAGTCAGGACTAAACTGATACATATAGGCAAATATGAATTATTATCAAATTATCATAATGTATACATACTTGGGACTTAGAAAATAATCGGTGTCACGTGACAGTCATGGGGGTGTTGCCTGATCACTAGGGTCTCGTGCTTGGGTCATCTATATTCCATATGATTGCATCGATCCTTGTAAGTCCATGTTGCCGATATGGCAAACCATTTAGTCGATAGAACTTGACCCGAAAATCTTTTATGATCCCATGGATGCATTGTTGCTCATACAACGATGGATTTGCAAGTTCTGCTAATAAGCTGTTTAATTATAAGGCTAGGATCATTGAACAATGTTGGCTTTTAGGTTGAATCTTATCAATATGATGGCCTGCCATGGAAAAGTCTAATTGACGATCGACTCAGTCTTTTCTTTTTTCTCTCTACCTAGGTCAGCTGAGGTTGTTGGGTCCTCACCCATTTATTAAGAAGAAAAATAAATTAAAAAATTAAATATAAAAAAATTATATAATTAGATATCACCTCATAAGAGAGAATACAAAATCCGTAGGGCATTGTAAATGATTTGGCCAGATGAGCTATCTGGGTCATCATAGGATGGCTTTAGATTGGGGCTAGTGCACAATCGTCTCTTCCATATGGTTTAAGCTTATTGATCATCATCATTGCTTTATCTCATCCAAGTGTATTGATCACAGTCATCATTGTTATTGCTTTTTTCCAGCTATTTGATTTCGGCTTTGGGGTTCTTATATCTCCACTCATGTGTTTATATTAGTCATCATTCAATGCCTTATCAATTTGGATATGCTTTATTTCAAACTTTACTTTTAGGCTAAAGTGAAAAGGTATTAACTCCTATGACTACTTTTAAGAGATTATATTGTTTCATTACCCTTCACGTTTAAGCCTTGGCGATGGATATGCTTAATCATTTTAAACGGTTCAACTAGCAACTCATCATTGACAAATTTCTCAATTAAAATTATGCTTTTTAATTATCTAATTAGTGTACTTTAATTTCTAAAATATAATAAATATTATGATCAAACTTTTATTTTAGAATGTATAAATAAGATGATTCAAATCTTCCAACAAGTCTAGTTTTGGTGCCCCACTTCAACTCATTGTATGAACTGTTATATTGATGACTTGGATAGATAAAACCTCCATGCCACGTGGCCTAATAGTGAACAGTAAAAAGGGCCAGTTGTATACCATTATTTGAATTAAAAAGAAGCTAATTAAATTCAGGGCTATCTATTAGGCATGATTAAAATTTGGACAAGTAAGATAGATGAGGCAAACACCTGATCCCAAGAGTTAAAGTAATAACAGGGATGAAAGGCAAATGTATTATAAATAGGTTTGTTCTGGCGTTGGGTAGATGGTGACAGGATGTGGGTGGGAGCTTCCCCTTAGAAAGAGAAAGAGAAAGAGGGATCGATGGAGAGAGATCTGTCAGGATGGAGACGTGAGCGTAAGATTCATTGTACCTTTAAAAACAAGTATATCATTTGATACGTCAGCTTTGAATATGCTGGATATCAAATGGGTGGGATTTTGCTGCTATTTCCAAACTCCCTTGGTTTGTACGCCGGTTTTGATTCGCTGCACATAACAAGGCGAAGAAAAGAGAGCCAAACTTTTCCGAAACCAAAAATCTAGTCCCGTTCCTTCTACCTCCTAGTTCCTACTTCGACATGCATATACATATAGAAGATACGCATCCATAAAAATCGGCCGATATTTAAGTTGTTTTTTTTATTTTTTTTCTTTTTAATCTAAAAATGTATTAAAAGGGAAAAGAGCTTGTGGGTTGGAAGGCATGGATGAACCCATGCATTCTATCCCACATCAAATACCACGTGGAAAAGTAAACTTGTTTTGGGATCATATTCCATGTGGCATGTGATGTATTAAAAAAAATTTAGAAAAAACTTTTTTAGAGATCAAACTCACGGTTAAAGCTTAGGAATGCCCCACACATTCTAGTGCATTGAATTTGTTTTCCTTTAACCACATATTGGACGGTAGATATACATCAGATTATGTCCAAATTTATTAGGTGGCCTCTGATCGTCCTCAGAGAATCTATTGTGCTATCTAATACCTTGTATGGGTGCAACATGGAACCCACCTAATTCAGATGCATGGATCTACCATGTACTCAAAATCATATCACCAAGCTTTTATTAAAATATAAAAAGCATAAATACTATGACAGATGCAAGGAAAATTCCTTGTCAGAATGTAACCTCAAATATTCTTGAATCAAAACAGTTTGAAGTCCCACATATCTTCTAATTCCTCACATTCCAAATTCACCTCTTTTAGTACGTTCACATCTTCCAATCCACTTCTTACAATGCTTTGATTTCCAATTCATAGTTCACGGTTCTAATTTCTCGTTCAAATCTTATGTTCTAAACTTCTCGATCAAAACGTTTAGTGTTCAAATATCCTATTGCAGTGGTCTAGTCAATGTACGGAATGCAGTATGTACGGATAGCCCGTTGTACCAGTCTAGTCAGTTTACAGTCATTCGGTCGGTGTCTAATCAGTTTATACAATAAGTGCGAAAAAATCCGTCATATCGGTCAAGTATGCATGCAGTGTAATAACCCGTCGTACTGGTCTAATCAGTATATGCAATATGCAGTATGTACGGAAAAACCCGCTATACCGGTTCAGTATGCATGAAGGGTATAATCACGCAGTAAATGTCCAGTCCACCAAAAATCAGATTTAACGTCAAATCATTCGATATCCAATGCAACTAATATTTCAGAGATTTTAATGTTAACAGTTCAAAGATTGCTAACTTCCAATATTCCTATAAAAAGGGTTTTAGACTTAACAGGATTCTATTTCTCAAATGCAATCAATTTTACAAATTCGATTTCAAATCATTATCATCACTTTTCAACCCAAATATTCGATTATAAACAGATCATCAAGTTCTAATTTCATTGCTAAGATTACAACTTAATTTAAATGGATATCATGTTAAATCAGATTCAAAGCATAAATTTCAAGAGTTCTAATCACTTCATTCGATCCTACAATGATATCTATGAAATCAATTAAAAAATGTAATGGGTAATGAGTTTCTCTTACCTCAACTTGAAGCCAAAACGATTCGATTCTTGAATATCTGCTCCGTTTCGTTTTTGCTTATGTCATTTAATCTATGTGATGATATGATAAAATATCAATTGAATTTGAGATTCTTCTATTGAGCTTAGACTGTTAGCTCACCCCAACTATATGTCACAGGTATACACTTATTAGGACACTGGACTTGAGGATTGGTAAGATTTTCGAGATTGTGGATTTAGTACATTGTGGATTTTGGTAAGTTCGGGCTTGATACGTTCGTGTTATTATACATGTATAGTAAGCCATTGTTAGGTGATGATTGACCATCACCGATGGTTTGTTTTAGGTTATTGTTCATGTTGGATATTAGAACTGGAGATTTTAATTATGTCATATGTTTTATCTGTTTTGAATTTCGTATGTGTGGATACACTAAATATTTTATATCAGATTGTGATCTATGATCTGACGGTCCGAGTTTTCCTAGTTGGTCAAAAATAAAAAAAAAATCAGAAAATTTAGGTTGAGAAAATTTCGATTGCCACAATTTCAGTTGTGAAAGAGGGCTTCCCATAGCTTTATGTAAATATAATGAAATAAAAGAAAATAAGAAGAAGATGATAGAAAGAAAAATAGAAATAAATTAATACAGTGTGTTACATATCCTCAGAAGAGTGTATAAATAAGATTACAAATATAATATGAGGTGGTTACAATTGGTTTAGTAATTGAATAAGTGATTATCATGAAAGGAAAGTAGCGTGTCAAATTGGAATGTGAACGTTGAAAACATTCAACTTGTACTTGAAATGGTGAAATAAATCCTCGCATCACAATAACAATAACACTTTCACTGATAGGGCGTAAAAAAGACCATAAGGTCAAAAAAAAATTGTGCAAATACATCTACTAACCAAAAGGAATGTGGGGAAGACATCCACATGCATAAAGGTAAAAAGATTGCAGAAAAATGCATCTAATATGTGATCGCTACTTATGTGTGTATCTAATTAAGTTTTAACCTATTGCAAGCGCACAATGAAAATTGTATAGCTATTATAGGATTGTTCCCACGAAAAAGTATTTATCTTATCTTTATTTCTACTTCTATTTCAAAGTTTATATTTATCTTTTAAGGTTCTAAACTACTTGAGAAATATGAATAATGAATGGTTTCTTAATCTAAAGTGCATAAAATAATCCTAATCCTCCTTCAAATTGAGGTTATCAATCTCAATTTTCTGACATCGAATATTTATAAAAATAAACAGTACCGTTACACCGTATTACAGCCTTTTAAAATTTGGGCGTCAATCAAAAACTAAAATTCTTTAATACCCCATATTTTTGGAAACCGTGCACGTCACATATCATGCACGTGTATTTGTGATTTACAAGGAAACCGAAAACTACATATACACACTACGTGTGTATATATGAAATATTTTAGCTTTCACTATATAAGTGAAAGTGGGGAGGAGAGTCTCTCCTACGTAATCTAATTTAGCATAGATAGAGAGAAGGTAAAATAGAGAGAAAGAGGAGAAGGTTTTGCAAAAGAGGAGGGGAGGTTCGTTGGTCTTAAGCAGTAGAGAACTTTAGAAGCATTTAGTCGGAGCTTGGTTCAAACTATAGGAGATCTATCGAGTAAGGTATGGTTTTAGATGCGTACGTATATTTTAAGTAGGGTATAAACTACTAGATTAATGATCCTTGTCATTAATAAGCCTCTCATAAAGAAGGTAATAGTCCTCGAACACATAGAGGACTTATACCTTTTCGTGGCTCGATCGAGCGGTCTAAATGGCTCGCTCGAGCGAGGTCAGAAGGAATATTCTGAGTATATTTACATTTTGGACTTACTCGAGCGAGACCCACAGTGAAGGAAAAGCTCGCTCGAGCGAGGCACCGCATAGAGCTCCAGATACCTCAATATATAACCGCTCGAGCAATGAATAGTGCTCGCTCTAGCGATGGATTATAATCGCTCGAGCGATAAATAATAACCGCTCTAGCGAGGAATAATTACCGCTCGAGCGATGAATAGTGCTCGCTCGAGCGATGAATAATAATCGCTTGAGCGATGAATAATTACCGCTCGAGTGATGAATTGTGATCACTCGAGCGAGGTCAAGTGCTTGCTCGAGCGATGCTAAGTGACCGCTCGCGCGAGGAATAGTTTTCGCTCGAGCGAGGAATTACCCGGTTTTCTCATTTCTTTTAGTGTAAATTATGAGAGCTGTGTTTCCAAGGGTTCTAGAGACCATCCTAAGTAAATTCATAACACATGCGATGTAGGTGTGACGTGAGTTGTTACGCGTAAACCTCTACGAGAAAGGAGCGCGTTGGATTTTGCTTGAGGTAGGGAATATCTTGAAACATGTACTTTAATTCGTCAAAACCATATATGTAGAGTATTTTAATCATGTAGAGTATCTCAAGAGAATAGTCATATTAAATATGTTTCCAAAATGTGTGTGTGTGAATTTAAATGAAACCATGAAGTCCCCAGGGGACGTAGAATTGTAACAATGGGCATCTGAATGATGCATTAAACCGGTAGCATCCCAGGGATGCAGATGAAACCAAATGGAGAAACAAAAGAAGAACAATAAGGCCTAATGTAATAAAATTAGCACAATCACGGTGAATAATTATATGTAGAGCACATTCGATATTTTGTTATTTAAGGTTTAATTAGAATACCCCACCGACGTGGCGGGATACCCACGACTGACTCGGCAGGATATTCGTGACCGGTACGGCGGCCAAACCGTATACCTATAGCACATCCCAGGGATGTTGAATTGAGAATAGACCTCGCCGCCTAAGATAAAGTAGCTTGGGTGATAATGAATTTTAACATATAACAAGTGTCTATTTAGACGACGATGGTGGGTATTCCATCGGGGCTTGATGCTATATTGCTCGGGGACTACTTAAGTTAAGATTTAAGTGATTAGGCTGAATCCGTTACTATACTAGTAAGATGAGAACAAACAAAGTCATGCAAAGTAACAGTAGTATCTATCATTTTATTTCCGATTATTTCAATTGTCTTTCAGCAGTTCTATCAGATAAATTGTGCCTTTAAAACTGTTTTAACATATATGTGAGAGTTTCATTTATATGTTCACTGTGTTTCCCTATTGAGCTAGGATGTAGCTCAACCCTTAGACTATACGTCGCAGGTCCAGGACTTGCGGCAGCAGAGACTTCTGGAGACGTTGATCCGGGGGATTCGGATTACGTGCCCATAGAAGAGTCAGAGCCTCCTCCTAAGGAATTATTCTAGGAGACCCATTGCGTACTTTGAGAGTGAGTTGAGAGTATTAGGTATGGCTTGGTATGTCAAGCCTCTTTTCTTTTCTTTTTACGTAATTAAATACCTTGATTCTTTTGACAAACCATCTGGGGTGAACAGTTATCACCGATGGTTCGGGTCAGTTCTTATGCCCATGAATTGGCATGGGACTAGAACTGTCTTTAGAGTTTCTTTTTATTTTAAATACATGAGAACTTGTTTAGAGTAGATGCATGTGCCTTACTTGTAGTCTTTGGCTTGTATATACCAATGCTCCGTACAGAATCACAGGCACAGCCTTGAAGGTCGTGCTGATGACACGGGTTTCGAGGTGTCAAAATTTGGGTTGTCACAGTTGGTATCAAAGTCTTTCTTTTAAAATTCTGATAATCATTCCTTTTTGTCAGAACACAGGGACTTCTGCTAACAAAATCATGATTTCTCATACAGACCGTTATGTTTCCTAGAGGAAGAGGCCGACCCAGGAGTGGTCATGATAGGATTTTGCACAGTAGAGATAAGCTTATCTCGCCTACGAACAGAGTGCCATTGGGAAATAGGGAGGTTCCCGAGGGCAGTGGCCAAGAAGAGAACCAAAATCAAGCAGAAAATCAGGATCGAGACCGTCAGGATCGAGATCAGAGAAAACAAGATAAAGTGAGGGAAAGAAATGAAGAGAGAGAGGAGCGTCAAAGGATGATGCATACTATGGAAACCATGGAAACTACCATGACACAACAGGCAGCATCCTTGGCAGCTCATGCCACCCCAGAACAATATCAGACACCTACGCCTCTAGTAGGGCCTACACTACCAGTAGCTTCAGCATTTACCGAATTCAGGAGGATGAGACCTCCTAGCTTTTCAGGGCAGGTAGACAGCATGGTAGCCGAAAATTGGCTGAGTGAAATGGAGAAGGTATTTAGTGTATTGACATGCACAGAAGATGAGAGCGTCCGTTTGGCAGCTTACATGCTAGATGGGGAGGCTGGACCTTGGTGGAAATCTGTTTCGCGGACTAGGGCTCAAGAAACTCCAGATATGCCTTGGACATGGGATGAATTCATTGAAGAGTTCAACAAGCAGTACTTTTCGGAGGTTGTGAGGAATCAAATGGAGATCCAATTTTTACAACTCATCCAAGGAAAGATGACCGTAAGAGAGTACGGAGTAGAATTTATGAGACTTGCTCGTTTCACTCTAGACTACGTAGTTTCTGATGTGATGAAAGCGAAGAGGTTCTAATAGGGTTTAAGGCCTGACATCCAAGGAGGAGTTGCACCATTTCAGTTAAAGACCTATGGAGAGGTCATGAGTAAGGCATTAGTGGTTGAAGAAGAAAACAATAACCGATACTGTCAAAGGGAACAACAGGGAAGAGGAAGCATAGATCAAGGCAGGAATGGGAGTTATGAACTGATGAATAAGAAGTCGAGGTTCGTAGCACTGAATCAGAGACAACCATTCCAAATAGGGTATGGGAGAGCCGCACAACAGACCACTCATCAAAGATTCTCATTGCTGGCATCAGGGAGACAAATGAGGTACGAGAGTCCTGCTATTCCACTAGAGCCACAGTTACACAAGGTTTTTCACGAGCTGCTTCTTCAACACCAAGAGAGACTTGTGCCAAGTGTGGCAAGTCCCACAAAATGGCGGATTGCAGGCAAGGAATGCGAGGCTGTTTTAAATGCGGCAAGATGGGCCACGTGATTAAAGATTACCCTGAGGCAATTAAGGAGAAGACGGCCTCAACTTCCATGCCACGGCCTATTCAATCACGGAAACCAGTTTTTCAAGGGAAAGCCTATGCAGTCACCGCCCAAGAAGCAGGGAGCGTACATGACGTCATCTAAGGTGAGATTCCCTTTATATAAAGAATTTTAATTTAAATACAATTTTAGATAGAGCAGATGCATTCATTAGATCAGCGTGTAGACTCGTTTTTGTACGTTAGAAATTTTAAATAAAGTATGTACTATATATGTATATGTATGTGTTATAGCTACCTTACAAGTCTATGAAAAAGGATGTTATATAGCATGTGACGCACGAGTGTTGATAGACCCAGGGTCTACCCACTCCTTTGTCACTCCTAGATTTGTAAAGAAAATGAAGATTGTTTTGGAGACATTGAACTTTATTTTATCAGTGTCTATCCCAATGGGAAAATTAGTGGACGCAGAGTTAGTCTGTAAATCAGTAGTAGTGAGCGTATGAGATGGCGGCGTCTATGAATTAGACACGCAATTACTATGGTTGGATATGCAAGGATTCGATGTGATCCTTGGCATGGATTGGCTATCTTACCATTGTGCGACAGTGGATTACAAGAATAAGGTTGTCATTTTTTGACCAACACAAGGAGATCATTTCGATTTCGAGGAGAGAGATCGACACAAGTGCCACTCATCTCTGCAGTCAGAGCTGAACGTTTGATAAAAAAGGGTGTAGCAGTTATTTGGCATTCCTGAAGCAAGATAAAGAAGAAAAGAATGTTATTTCCGAGATAGCAGTAGTGTGAGAGTTCGAAGATGTATTTCCAGAAGAATTGCTGGGATTACCTCCAGAAAGAGAAGTGGAATTCGCCATCAACTTAGCACAAGGAACGGAGCCTGTTTTAAAAGCAGCATACAGGATGGCTCCTGCTGAGTTGAAGGAGTTGAAAGAGCAGTTGTAAGAGCTCATGGATAAAGTGTTTGTAAGACCAAGCGTGTCTCCATGGGGAGCACCGATTTTGTTTGTGAAAAAGAAAGATGGGTCGATGCGGCTGTGCATTGACTATCGGCAATTGAACAAACTCACTGTGAAGAATCGATACCCTTTGCCAAGAATAGATGACTTATTCGATCAGTTGCAAGGGGCGAAGTACTTTTCCAAAATCGATCTGACATCTGGATACCATCAGTTGAGAGTCAAGGCCGAGGACATTTAAAAAATGGCATTCAGAACATGGTATGGACACTATGAATTTTTAGTGATGCCGTTTGGGTTGACAAACGCACCGGTGTCGTTTATAGATATAATGAATCGGGTGTTTAAACCACACTTGGACTCCTGCGTCGTCGTGTTCGTTGACGACATCCTGATATACTCTAAATCGAAGACGGAGCATGAAGAGCACTTACGAGTCGCTCTGCAAACTTTGCGTGAACACCAATTGTATGCGAAACTCAGCAAATGTGAATTTTGGTTAGAAGAGGTCAGCCTTTTGGGACAGGTCGTCTCAAAGCATGGTGTAACAGTAGATCCCACTAAGATCGAGGCAGTATTGAACTAGGAGCAACCAAAAACCATGACCGATGTCCGAAGTTTCCTTGGACTAGCAGGTTATTATTGACGTTTCGTTGAGGGGTTTTCAAAGATATCGGGACCTCTTACGAGGCTTACAAGAAAGGATTCAAGATTTGAGTGGAGTGAAGCGTGCGAGAAGAGTTTTCAAGAACTCAAGAAGAGACTCACTTCATCTCCAGTGTTGAGAACTGGAAAATACCATTTTCCACCCTTTAACCTGGGCCTTGATAGACCCTTGAGAGAACTAAATAAGTGTTCTAAGTGTTTGTTTTATAGCTAACAATAAAGGCAGACTTAACCCTGAAAGTAGCTTAAAAGTGCCAAAAGATGATGACCCATCTTGATCTGGAGGAAGAAGGAGAAGGGACAGCCTCACTAGCTGTCAAAATGCCTAAACTAAGGAAGACAAAGGCCTGGTTTCAACTTGGAAATAGGTTTGGAGCTATTCGAAAGGAAGAATGCACTACAGAATGTTATTCAAAAGGATTCTTGATCTATTTGAAAGGATTCCTGATCTATTCGAAAAGAACCTGAACATTGCGAAAAGAACTAAAGCTCTAGACTTGGTTTTCGAAGAGCACCTGAAATCTATTCGAAAGGAACCAAACTTTCTGACACCCTGCGAGGTTATTACAATCTTTGCCAATACCAGAGTGGAAATGGGAATCGATCTCTATGGACTTCATCGTTGGATTACCGCGCACTTCAAAGAGATATAATGCCATTTGGGTAATCGTGGACCGACTGACCAAGTTAGCACACTTCTTACCTTACAATACGATGTACATGGTAGGAAAACTCGTAGAATTATATATGAAGGAGATAGTACGCCTACACGGAATCCCAAGTAGTATCATTTCTGATCGTGATCCACTATACACAAAAAATTTGGAAGAAATTTTAAGAAGGAATGGGAACCCGACTGGACTTCAGTTCAGCTTTCCATCCACAAACAGATGGGTAAACAGAGCGAATAAATCAAATAATAGAAGACATGCTCAGAGCATGTATGTTAGAGCTACAAGGATCGTGGGATCAGCACCTACCGTTGATCGAGTTTGCGTACAACAACAGTTTCTAGACGAGCATTGGAATGACACCGTATGAAGCCTTGTACGGAAGGCGATGTAAATCGCCAATCAATTGGGAAGAAACTGGCAAAAAATTTGTTTTGGGACCCGAGTTACTTGAAGATAATGCCGCTGTTGTCTGCATGATCAAAGAAAGACTAAAGACGTCTCAAAGCAGGCAGAAAAGCTACGCTGATATCAAGCGAACCAGTGTGAACTATAAGGTGGGTGAACATGTGTTTGTGAAGGTGTCGCCTATGAAAGGCGTGATGAGATTCAGAAAGAGAGGGAAACTAAGTCTCCGTTATCTCGGACCCTTCGAGATTCTGGGTCGGGTGGGTGAAGTCGCATATCGCATTGGATTACAACTAGTGTTCAATCGAGTGCATAACGTTTTCCACATTTCTATTCTCAGAAAGTATGTGAGTGACCCTTCCCACGTTCTAGAAGGTCAACCATTGGAGATGCGCGAGGATATGAGCATGATAGAAGAACCGACGGATATATTGGATAGAAAGGAACAAGTGCTACACACCAAAGTTATTCCTTTAGTGCTTGTCCGATGGAAGAATCATCCGATCGAGGAAGCAACATGGGAACGTGAGGCGAATGTCAGAGAACAATATCCCAACTTGTTCAGGAATGCTAACTAATTAGTTCTATTCAAAATAACAATATGTAATGGTTGGCAGTATAAAAGTCTCTATTCTTAAATGAATGATTGAATTTTATTGAAATTTTAGCATATTAACTCCAAATTATGAGAGAACCAACTTTTTGTGTGAAAAAAATTCCAGATGCACCACATAGGAAACTAGTGGTGAGAACTATTGACAGAAACGAGTTTAAGATCACCAGAAAACTTTTCTGGGCTCGCTCAAGCGACCGCTTATGCTCGCTCGAGCGAGCCACATAAAATCATAAGCTTGGCTCGCTCGAGCGATGGCTATTGCTCGCTCGAGCGAGACATATTGACCGCTCGAGCGAGGATTTATAACCGCTCTAGCGAGGTCAGAGTATATAAATGGGCGGATTACTATTCTTTTATTTCTTCTTCACGCGAAGAGAGTTGCCGAGCGAGAGTTTAGGGTATCTTTTTCAATCTTCAAGCTCTTTTGTCTGATCAAAGCCGGATTCGGACTATCCGATCCGTCAAAAGCAACCCAAAAGGTAAAATCTTCACTATTTCTACCTTATTTCATTTATAAATTCTTCTTGAATATCAATGGCTTCTCAAAGCCCTAACCCCCAACCTAGAAAATGGGTGGCGATTCGATCACCATCATCGCGCAACCAAGCACCACAGGCACCACAACCACCCCCATCCACACCTCCTACCCCAATCCAACTAAATGAGTGGTGGGGATCGAAATTTTTGAGATCGAATGGGAGATCCATCCCTCTTGTTTTGGGGATCCGACGTCCACCCAGTGGACTTCAGATTTTCTCACGAACAATCACCTACGACCATTATTGACACCTTTTGGAGCTCGGTACTATCTGAGACTCGTAAAATTATTTTACCAAACACTCAAAACAAACGTGAGTGAGGACACTATCCTCGTCACCATTGACAGGAAGGAACTTGTTTTTGGCAGTGCTGATGTCTCCACTATCATGCAGTGCCCCGATCAATACACACCAAGCCCACTTTCTCTACCACCTTTTTCTGGGAACGTAGGCTTCCCGACCATCATTGTCGATATTACTGGCAGCGCCACCGCATCAGGCCAATCGATCACCCGATCCCAATTACCGCCACACATGTGGTTTTTAGACATTGTGTTTAAGAAGAATTTACACCCGACCGGCCATGACCAAGAGCGCCGCGAGGCAATTTTGCGGGCTCTGCACTCCGCTTTCCACAATAGGTGGTTTAGCACTCCGATGGTGGTCATTAAGGGCATGGCGCATGCCCATAAAAGAAACCTAAGGGGTGCTATTCCTCCAACGATCAACCGACTACCTTATGCATGTTTGATTTCCCGACTCCTTGATTCACAAAATAGGAAGGAGGGATTTCAAATCAGGACGGACGAGCTCGTGCTCACCGATAATGTCATTCCATTCCTTGCCCAAGTCCTAAGCAGAAATCTAAAGAGCCTCCAAAATAGTGTGAATAAGAAGAGAGATCGTCAGATTTCCCGACAAGCGACGCAACACACACTGACGGGATCGACTGCTCCCTCCACTTCGTCTTCACAACCCTTACCTACCACCGACAGCAGTATGATGCGAGAGATCCTCCTACAGGGGCGGGAGATCAGATTACATCAGCGGTTCCAGGAGTCGCTCCTCATAGACCTCATGGGCCATGCGTATCCGCAGACTTACAGGGAGTGCATCGATGCTATTCGAGGTGCTATTTTTGGCGCATCTAGCTCTGGCCTTGCTACGAGGACCACTATAGCTGGTGCCACTGCTGCCAGGGAGGATGATGATGATGATGATGATGATGGGGATGAGGACGACGATGATGATTATGATGATGAGTATGAGCAGGATGACGATTAGGTCGTCATCTATCAATTGACTATGCTTTGAAAAGAAAATCTAAAATGAAATATTTGATTTTTTTATGATGTAATATTTTACCAATTTGGTTTGGATACAATCGTGACATGAATGTCACACAAATTTATGTGGTTCATTTTATATAGCATTTGCTTGTGTGATATAATGTGGTTAACTTTAGATCATATAGTATATCATTGATATTGTGATGTGGAAACACCACATGATATATATATATATATATATATATATATATTTATCATTGAGTTTCTTCACTGTTTAGGTTGACTACGAGGAATGTATGGTTAGGTTGTATAATAACGTGGAGATTATAATTGCTTAATGTAGGTTTACATCGCCCCATATGTTAATTACCTGACTATATAAAAATAAGCCTATTCGACATTTTTCCTAGTCATACTCGACTTCCTAGGGTATCGTCGATTTTCGCGGACGAAAATCTTATAAGGTGGGGTGAATGTCATAACCCCAGATTTTTGGGAATCATGCACGTCACATATCATGCACGTGTATTTGTGATTCACAAGGAAATTGAAAACTACATATATACACTATGTGTGTATATGTGAAACATTCTAGCTTTCACTATATAAGTGAAAGTGGGGAGGAGAGTCTCTCCTACGTAACGTAATTTAGCATAGATAGAGAGAAGGTAAAATAGAGAGAAAGAGGAGAAGGTTTTGCAAAAGAGGAGGAGAGGTTCGTTTGTCTTAAGCAGTAGAGAACTTTGGAAATTTTGCATTTAGTCAGAGCTTGGATCAAACTATAAGAGATCTATCGAGTAAGGTATGGTTTTAGATGCTTACGTATATTTTAAGTAGGGTATAAACTACTAGACTAATGATCCTTGTCATTAATAAGCCTCTCATGAAGAAGGTAATAGTCCTCGAACAAATAAAGGACTTATACCTTTTCGTGGCTCGCTTGAGCGGTCTAAATGGCTCGCTCGAGTGAGGTCAGAAGGAATA
The DNA here is from genome assembly GCA_021018995.1 of Chloranthus sessilifolius. Taxonomy (NCBI): domain Eukaryota; kingdom Viridiplantae; phylum Streptophyta; class Magnoliopsida; order Chloranthales; family Chloranthaceae; genus Chloranthus; species Chloranthus sessilifolius. The sequence goes on along the minus strand of CM037584.1, from coordinate 91,178,943 downwards.
TTCTGAGCATATTTGCATTTTGGGCTTGCTTGAGCGAGACCCACAGTGAAGGAGAAGCTCGCTCGAGTGAGGCATCGCATAGAGCTCCAGATACCTCAATATATAACTGCTCGGGCGATGAATAGTGCTCGCTCGAGTGATGAATTATAACCGCTCGAGGGATAAATAATAATCGCTCGAGCGAGGAATAATTACTGCTCGAGCGATGAATAAAGCTCGCTCGAGCGATGAATAATTACCACTTGAGCGATGAATTGTGATCGCTTGAGCGAGGTAAGTGCTCGCTCGAGCGATGCTAAGTGACCGCTCGTGCGAGGAATAGTTCCCGCTCGCACAAGGAATTACCCGATTTTCTCATTTCTTTTAGTGTAAATTATGAGAGTTGTATTTTCAAGGGTTCTAGAGACCTTCCTAAGTAAATTCGTAACACATGCGATGTAGGTGTGATGTGAGTTGTTACACGTAAACCTCTACGAGAAAGGAGCGCGCTGGATTTTGCTTGAGGTAGGGAATATCTTGAAACATGTATTTTAATTCATCAAAATCATGTATGTAGAGTATTTTAATCATGTAGAGTATCTCAAGAGAATAGTCATATTAAATATGTTTCCAAAACGTGTGTGTGTGTGTGTGAATTTAAGTGAAACCATGAAGTCCACAGGGGACGTAGAATTGTAACAATGGGCATTTGAATGATGTATTAAACTGGTAGCATCCCAGGGATACAGATGAAACAAAATGGAGAAACAAAAGAAGAGTGATAAGGCCTAATGTAATAAAATTAGCACAATCACGGTGAATAACTATATGTAGAGCACATTCGATATTTTGTTATCTAAGATTTAATTAGAATATCCCACCGACGTGGCGGGATACCCACGACTGACTCGGCAGGATATCCGTGACCGGTACGGCGGCCAAATCGTACACCTATAGCATATCCCAGGGATGTTGAATTGGGAATAGACCCCACCGCCTAAGAGAAAGGGGCCTGGGTGGTATTGAATTTTAACATATAACAAGTGTCTATTTAGACGACGATGGTAGGTATTCCATCGGGGCTCGATGCTATACTGCTCAGGGACTACTTAAGTTAAGATTTAAGTGATTAGGCCGAATCTGTTATTATACTAGTAAGATGAGAACAAACAATGTCATGCAAAGTAACAATAGTATTTATCATTTTATTTCCGGTTATTTCAATTGTCTTTCAGCAGTTCTATCAGATAAATTGTGCCTTTAAAACTGTTTTAACATATATGTGAGAGTTTAATTTATATGTTCACTGTGTTTCCGTATTGTGCTAAGGATGTAGCTCACTCCTTAGACTATACGTCGCAGGTCCAGGACTTGCGGCAGCAGAGACTTCTGGAGACGATGATCCGAGGGATTCGGATTACGTGCCCATAGAAGAGTCAGAGCCTCCTCATGAGGAATTCTTCTAGGAGACCCAATGCGTACTTTGAGAGTGAGTTGAGAGTATTAGGTATGGCTTGGTATGTCAAGCCTCTTTTATTTTCTTTTTACGTAATTAAATACTTTGATTCTTTTGACAAACTGTCTGGGGTGAACAGTTATCACCGATGGTTCGGGTCAGTTCTTATGCCCATGAATTAGCATGGGACTAGAACTATCTTTAGAGTTTCTTTTTATTTTAAATGCATGAGAACTTGTTTAGAGTAGATGCATATGCCTTACTTGTAGTCTTTGGCTTGTATATACCAATGCTCCATACAGAATCACAGGGCACAACCTTGAAGGTCGTGTTGATGGCACGGGTTTCGGGGTGCTAAAATCTGGGCTGTCACATTAATACAGATTTAATCTAATCAATAATTTTCTAAAATCTAGGCGTCAATCAAATTTGAGAAAATTGAAGATGGAAAAGTAAAAAACCCTTACACTAATCTGCAAATTTCAATCTGAGTCATCAATTCAAATTAAAACTTGAAGATTTTTACAAAGCAGTAAATAAAGCAAATAAAATAATTACATCTTTCACCCCTCAGCCGCAGCCGTCAATTGCTTATGAGAAACTAGGATATCTACACTAATCTTCAGCACCCAATAACAGTCGTCAATTGCACTTGAGAAATCTTGAATATCTAATCTACAAAACAATAAAAATCTATTCTAATGATGAAAAGAAAACTAAACCTCAGTCGTCAATTGATGCTGAGAATTTTTTTGATGATTTATTCATATATCGGGCTCTCTTATTTATAGATCTTAAAGAGTTGGTTTACAAAGTTCTAATTTTAATAAAAGAAACTACTAAAGTAAAAGTATCCTAATATTACTCTAATTCCTAATTTTATTCTTCGTTGCTTTTAAACTGTAGATGTGCTTCTAGATTGTTCTTTGATTTTCAGCAGCAGAGTCCTTTTAATAGTATTTTTCATCAATCTCTCAGATCCATGGTTGGTCATACTTCTAATTGTAAAAGACTTCTAAAAATATGCATGGCGGTGTATCTTCTCTCATTCAACAGTAGTGGAAAGCTTCTATTTTTTGGAATCCATAATTACGATTTCTTCTTTCTATTCTTTTAGGAAAATCGTAAATCACGATTTTCTATTTTTAGTAGGCTTTCAGCTAACGATTCTTCATTACGGTTCTTTGCTTTCTCTTGTATCGTCTTTACCTAATACGACTTTTCTTTAGAGAATCGTAAATTCTTACAATTTTCTCTCTTCTCAGGATATTATTTCGTACAATCGTAAAACACAATTCTTCATTTCTTTTTAGGCGAAGATTTGTCTGTTATGCTCAATCGCCTTTTTATTACTATTTGAGTTCATTTTGATAAAGATTAATATTTTAGCTCTATTTTACTATTTTTCTTTAATATCTCCACATCATTAACTTCTTAGTAGCAAACTAAGTCCTAACATCACTAAGTTAAGGGCGATAAAATGATAAATTATGTGACTAATCACACCCCTAAACTTACATTTTGCTAGTCCCTAACAAACAAGGAAATATAAAATATCTAAAACTATGAATTTAAATATCACTTTCGTAGGGAGCACAATTGCATTTAATAGATGCAGCAAGCCTTTAAACCCCTAGGTGATTCCTAGTGGAGGAGTTATAGTCTCCTGAAGGTTTTCAGTGAAGTTACCTACAAACTTCAAATATTTTTAGAGTTTTTCAGGAATTTTTAAAATATTTTTCAAAAATCAATATGTTTGGTATGATTTTCAAAAATTCCAAATCTTTTACCTTTACTTTCTATCATAGTAATTATCCTTAATCAGAACTCAGCAATTTCAATTCTATACAGCATGGAGTGTGTGCGTATCAGTAAAAAGTTTATTCATCATAGATTTTTCTAAATTATAGATTTAGAAAATATTTTCATCCAAACTCTCACTATTCGCATACTCTCAAAAGGATATCAAAATTTTGAGTTCTCACATATGATATGTACATGATAAATTCAAAGGACAATAAGAAGGTAAATCTCATGGAATGAATAATCAATTCTGATCATATGACTTTTCCGTTCATTCATAATATCTATTTCATACATCTCTACTAGACTCATACTTTTGCAAATTGTTAATTACAAAGGTTTTTCCTTCGGTATGTAATGGGGCTTTGGGTTAAAAGGGTTTCAAAGAAAGTTAGATAGGGTTCAAAAGTTTCTAAGAATTTAGTTCTTATTTTTCTATCTTCTTTCCTTCTTTTCTATTTCAGTAAGTATCCAAAAAGTTGGATGACTTCTTCCCATTTTTCTTTTGTTTTCTTGTGTAAATCCTATTTTCATAGAAACATATTTTACGATTTCTTCTAAAATTTTTCTAAATCGTCTTTTTTTAATTTTCCTTTCCTATATTTTTCTTGTATTTCTTCTCAGTTGCACCCTTTTTAGCATATCCCTTTTCTGTTAAGCGTATACTCCTTTCACTCCCTCTTCTTCCCTTCTTTTATATTCTAAACTCTCAGAAATTATATGGGTTAAAGTAGAAAGCTTTGGGTAGTGCATATGGTTAAAGGTTTATAAAATTTTGGTGTAAAGAAATTCAATTTTAGGCTTCTAATATGGGTTCAAAGGATAAAATCTTTTATGAGATTTTGGCCTTTTGGCTCTAGTGTAACAAAAGATGACCTTTGATCATTTTCACGATTTACTAGTATAGATGTCTTCTTATTTTGATGTGTTTAACAAATAGTTCTAAAGAAACAAATCATTATAATTACAGAATATCTTGATTCTAAGTTCAGCAGTATGAGATTTCTTAATAAAAGTTCAAGGAAATTTTAAGCTTTAAAATAAAAGCAGTCTCACTCAGAATATAAAGAGGATGTATTAGCTTAAGATCTCACTGGTTTATAATTTTAAAACTATAATCCAAATTTTGCAGTTTAAATAAATCGTATAGTTTCAAACATTCATTAGATAGTGTTCAAAGGTACTATCCATGAATTGCAATTGTTTTATTTTGATTGTTGAACTTTTGCTACGATGGATTGTAAAGTTTAATAGATTCATAATTTTTTTCTATCATACTTTGCATATAATGATTAACTAAATTAATATATACAGAACTAAAAATAAAATTTTAAATGAAAAATTAAACTAATTTAAACTAATATACCCAAAAAGTGGTGTATCCCCCCCAAACTTAAATAGGACAATGTCCTCATTGTGCAAAATAAGGGACACAGCAAAAATTTAATAAAATTATCATACATGTGAGGTTTATGAAGTACTGTAAATTTTACTCACTCGGCGATGATGTATATGGTACAAGGGTTATTGTAGGTAGTGCTGGTGCTGGCAAAGCTAGTAATGAATAGGAGCTACTTATATGATCTTTTGCAGAGTAGGACAAAATTACTGTTGAACAATCCTATTTTGATTGTCGGCTCCATTATAATCCTAAACTTACGATTTCAGTTATTGCTACCACTTGTCGTTCCCTCAACTGACCCTCAACTATTTCTTAATTTTAAAATTTTTCTTCCAGCATTGCGATCACAGAAGATTTCAATTCTATTTAATCTTTCAACTTTTCAGCTTCAGTGCGTAGTCCTGTTGCTATCTTCCAGAACCTGCTTGTGATTGAATCAATTTTTTCTTTTTATTCTGCACAAGTTAGGACTAATGAATCCTTGTTATCCTGAAGCTTCCATAATTTTCCTTCAGTCACTATTAGCATGTGATTTTTCTCATGTAATTGAGCTTTTAAAAACTCCTCAACCTCCTTGTGGGCTTTTTCTCTTGCAGTTTCTCTAAAATTTGGGTCTTCCATGAACTGCCCAACCTGTTCCATCAAATTTGCTAATTTCTCTTCATACTCCTTTTCTCCTTCCCATGCTTGTTGATATTATCTATGCCTCCTATTCTTTTCTTAGGGTTGCACACCCTAGTCTTGGAGTGCTATAGTAGCCTCCTGGACTTTCTTGGCTGTTTCGGCCGTCCATTGTGCATAATGTTCTCTTACGACCTTTTGTTTTAGATTTGCTATCAACTCCTGGCATTCTTGTGCATTAGGCAAATATCTCAGACTCTGTTTTTCAACATCTGAATTTCTTCTATCATCCTTCTCACAGCACTTGAAAATTGGGCATTAGTAATTTTCCATTGCTCTACTTCTTTTAATCTTTTGTCTAGGTCAGATTATTCAATCATTGGAATTGCAGAATTAGTAGCTGGAGGAGACATCTCCTGATGTAATAACGCACTGAAGCTCTCCCTTATGGCTTCGAGATGTAGTCTTGTACCTGCAGCTTGGGATATCTGAGTTTGTTCTAGTGCTGGGATTGTAGGTATTGTGATGTTGGTTATAGGATCAATAGGGAGTGGGATTTCAACTCCCTGACTTGCTCCTATTGCTTGAGACACAGGAGGTTGAATTGATAACATTTTTGGTGAGGCGGTCGGTTGAAGACTGATAGGGACTTGGCTAGAAGTAGCCATTTCAACATCCTACTATTGTTCTACTGGTGCAAGAATTCCCTCTGCTACTTCGCTGAATGGATTCACCAGTTTTGCTTCGGTGGAAGTTGGTTCAATTTTATGGAGCATAGCAGGCCTCGTTAGTGAATCCAGAGCTGAGTCATATAGACTAGCTTGTTCTGTGGCAGCTTCTGGTGCTACCGGGAGTTCTTTCTCAGCTGCTTTCTCTGATACTTGAGAGCTAATTTCTGTGCTCTCATGAGGTTGAGTAAACGTACTCACTACCTCTTCTGTAGTTGCTTCTTGTTGGACTAAAATACCGGTGCAGATGGTACCTTCTCTGTCTGTGCTGAAATGGGAACTTTCTTTTTGTTTGCGGCATACTAAGTTCTCCGATAAGCCTTAACTATGAGGCTCTCGTCACTTCTCGATAGGGATTTCTCTTTTGGATCAATTTTATATCTCATATTCATCAACAAGTTCGTAATCAAACCTCTTCGTTGAGTTTCGTGGCCTGTAGGATGGATGGTCTTATGAATTAAAACATCAAGGAAATGAAGGGATAAACTCTGTTCTTCCAAATCCTTTCACAAGAAAAATGATTTGTCCTTTGGGGGTTTGGCAAGTATTTCTGTGGCCATTTGAACAAAATCTGAAAGGTCTCGGGTGGTTCTCTAAGTACATTTGCTTCCAGCCTGTCAAGGACACTTCAGGTCTTTCTAAGGGCGCATTCATCACTCTCGCAATCATTGCTTTTGTTATTAAAATTGGGAGCCCATAAATGGTTATGGACAAAATCGGTAGTGAACCCTTGCTGCTATTAACCATATTAGTAAAAAAAAGTTTTACTAGCCTTGGGTAGACTTGTGTAACTCCGGGCTCTAAAAAGTAGTGGAGCCTTGCATCCTGAAAATATTTTATAGCTCCTCTACTAATTTCAAAATGCTTCCAAAAAATGACATCTACAGAAACCTTGGATCCCACCAGATGGTGTTTAGTTGAATTTGTGACCTGATCCAATTTCTTTTAGAGGACATTGGCTTTTTGCCTTTATCAGTAATTATGCCCCTTTCAGGGGCAGCTATCGCTTCAGTTACTTCTACCTCAAGTGTTCCTTGAGTGACCACCCCTGAGGTTTTTGCCTTCTTTTTTGGTGGGGCTGCTGCTTTTGATTTAGCTTTTTAGGCAGTAGCCATTTTAAAAAGTTATTTAATTGGTAAAAAGTCTGAACTGTTACCTTCCTCTTCTCCATCTCTCCCCGCTCGTTTTTTGCTTGTCTTTAGCATTCTGCAATTCCTTTTCTACAAGTTCTAAAAAAAAAATTGCTTAGTAAATCGCAACTTGCATGTATAAAATTGAAATAAATTTAAGAGAATCCCCTATGAAAAAATTACCTTGTTGTCGAGTAATTACCAAACCCTAATTTTCAATTATCTCGTTAAAACTCGAGTAGGGTTCTGAAATCAACCCGAAAATGCAAGGGAACGAAAACGATTGAGTTTTTGATTAAGGAGTTTTTTTTTAATTATTTTTTTTTAAACTGGAGGGAAAGGATGGAAACAGAAATGGAAAGTTCGATAATGGGGTCGACGTATCCTCTCCCGGATATGTAGGCCCTATCTTCATGGTGACCTGTTGAACCGATCATCCCTCACTTTTTAACCTAAAATCAGAGGTCGATTCTATCTTTTCAGCTACGATTTATGAACTCTCTTATCGGTCAAATCGTAGTCACTACGATTGGCTAATAAAATTAAAAAAAACAAACTTTCAATCGATTTGTAGCTGGTAATTGAGGCCTTTAGTCAAAAACTTGAGTCTGGAAAAATCGGGGTTGCGCAATTGTTAGTGCTAGTTGTGCTCCAGCGGTAGAACCATAGTTAAATCCCAGATGGTTCCTCCATATTGGGTTGCATGTATTCCCATAATCTCCCCTCTAGAAGGCCATTACTTGTTTGGTCTCCACCACCTCTTGGTATGATGGTGCAACAGGGTTCTCGGTTCCTATGAAATTCTGGCAATTTGAATAGTTTGCCAAGGATCTCTCCACAGTGCTCGGTTTGGCAAACATTAAAATCACGATTTGTTGTTCAACAGCCGCAACCTTTGCACTCATGTTATCTTCCCTCTTTACTTTATCCTTGATGATATCGTAAAGTCTACCCCTCGTGAACGTGGTGTGATAGGTAACATCTGGGTCAGATCTTGCCAATGCTTGTTTTTTTCTTTAAGTTATCAGCCAGTTTCTCAAATAAGTTCCAAGACTGTTGGCCATTTTGAGCCATAAAGGCTCCTTCGCTTATGGCATCGACTGTAGCCTGATTAGTTTCAGTCAACCCTTGATAGAAATTTTACATAGTGGACCAATTCGACACGTCATGATGAGGGCATTTTCTTAACAAGTCCTTCATCCGTTCTCAATTCTCATGGAATAATTCTCCAGACTTTTGGCTGAAGTCTTGGATTGCGTGGAGAATTTGATTTGTCCTACCAATTGGGAAATATTCACTTAAGAACTTAGACTGGAGTCCTTCCCAAGTGGTAACACTTCTGGTAGATAATGAAATTAGTCATGCCTTCGCTCGATCTTTGAGAGAGAAAGGGAGCAGTCGTAGCTTAAAGGCCTCATTGTTGGTGTTGGGTGTTTGGAACATGGTGCAAATTTTTATGAAATCCTTAAGGTGTTGATAGGGGTCTTCGCTGTCAAGCCCATGAAAGGTCGGTAACGATTGGAGTACGTGGGACTTGACTTTGGCATTTTGGCCCGCCGCTACCTCTAGTATCACTATACAAGAGGGCTCAATCAAGGCAATTGAGCTGAAGTGTGCTTGAATTGAGCGGTCGTCAGCCATGGTTGGAAACTCTCTTCCGGAAGTTCAATTTAGTGCGAGATTAGGCAGGAGAGTTTGTTTGATTTCTGGATCACGCTAAAAGAAATCTAAGCTTTGAGATTGAGTATGATGCATGCGCCAGAAATGAAAATAGTTTGTGATTTTTAAGTTTTTCTGATTTTTTTTTTAGAAAGCAGGGAGAGAAAACAAATCTGAGCTTCGAGCTTTGCTGATCAGGGGAAGTTGAGACTTTGAGTTGTCGCTCCGAATAAACCTGCGAAAGATTAAGAAGTGATCAAAGAAAGTTAAAAATTTAAAGAAATATAAAAAGAGAAAGATAAATATTTATTTTAAAAATAGAAATATAAACAAAAAGATAAATTACCTCCCTAGCAATAGCGCTAAAAACTTGATATCTACTTATGTGTGTATCTAATTAAGTCTTAACCTATTGCAAGCGCACAATGGAAATTGTAGAGCTAGTATAGGATCGTTCCCACGAAGAAGTATTTATCTTATTTTTATTTCTATTTCTATCTAAAAGTTTATATTTATCTTTTAAGGTTCTAAACTACGTGAGAAATATGAATAAAGAATGATTTCTTAATCTAAAGTACAAAAAATAAATCCTAATCCTCCTTCAGATTGAGGTCATCAATCCCAATCTTCTGCCATCGGATATTTATAAAAATAAACAGTACTGTTATTTCGTATTGCAGTCTTCTAGAATTTGGGCGTCAATTAAAAACTAAAATTCTTTAACACAGATTTAATCTAATCAACAATCTCCTAAAATCTAGGCGTCAATCAAATTCGAGAAAATTGAAGATGGAAAAGTAAAAAACCGTTATACTAATATGCAAAGTCCAACCTGAGTCGTCAATTCAAATTAAAACTTGAAGATGTTTACAAAGCAGTAAATAAAGCAAATAAAATCTAAACTAGAAAGTAAAATAAATATATCTTTCACCCCTCAATCGCAATCGTCAATTGATTATGAGAAACTAGGATTTCTACACTAATCTTCACCACCCAGTAGCAGTCGTCAATTGCTCTTGAGAAACCTTGAATATCTAATCTACAAAATAATAAAAATCTATTCTAATGATCAAAAGAAAATCCAACCTCAGTCGTCAATTGATGCAAAAAATTTCTTTGATGATTTATTCCTATACCGGGCTCTCTTATTTATAGATCATAAGGAGTCGGTTTATTAAGTTCTAGTTTTAATAAAAGAAACTACTAACGTAAAAGTATCCTAATATAACTCTAATTCCTAATTTTATTCTTCCTTGCTTTCAAATCGTAGATGTGCTTCTAGAGTGTTCTCTGATTTTCAGCAACATAGTCCTTTTAAGAGTATTCTTCGTCAATCTCTCAGATCCATGGTTGGTCATACTTCTAATTGTAAAAGACTTCTAAAAATATATATGGCGGTGTATCTTCTCTCATTCAGCAGCAGTGACAAGCTTCAATTTTTGAGAAATCATAAATTACTATTTCTTCTTTCTATTCTTTCTGGAAAATCGTAAATCACGATTTTCTATTTTCAGTAGGCTTCCAGCTAACGATTCTTCATTATGATTCTTTTCTTTCTCTTGTATCATCTTTACTTAATACGGTTTTTCTTTAGAGAATCGTAAATTATGATTTTCTCTCTTCTCAGGATATTATTCTGCACAATCGTAAAACACGATTCTTCATTTCTTTTTAGGCAAAGATTTATCTTTTACGCTCAATCGTCTTTTTACTATTTTTTGAGTTCATTTTGACAAAGATTAACATTTTAGCTCTAATTTACTATTGTTCCTTAATATCTGCACATCGTTAACTTGTTGTAGCAAACTATGTTTTAGCATCACTATGTTAAAGGTGATAAAATGGTAAATTATGTGATCGATCAATATGAATAATAAAAGGTCATTGAAATGCAAAAAAGAAATCCACAAGGCCAAAGAAATGCATAACCTCATGGATTATAAAAGGTTAAAGAAAATGTGGGAAAAAGCATTCACATGAAAATAAAAGGCCAAAGAAAGCCAAAGAACTCTCGAAAAAAAATTTAGATTTTGAGAATCAAGAATAGGAAAAAAAATGATAGTCATTGAAATAATTGAAATGCGAAAGCAATGTCATAACCATAGTGGAAATACATCTACTAAGAAAATAAATGTGGGAAATACATCCAAATGAATAAAATGGCAACTCTTTCTCAATGTAAAAGGGATGAAGAGAAAAAATAAAAATTACGTGAATCGATTCTTCAATGTAGAAGGGCGAACACTATGTGACAATGGCGAATAAACAACACCAATTAGTTAAAAACAACCACAGTTTCTGACCGTTGTAAAGAAATTAACCAATGCAACGGCCCAAAACTAAGGTTTATGCCATACAACGACTCACCTAAATCCCCTTTTTGCATATAAGCGGGTGGGTTCGAACAAGTGACCTTAGGTTTCTAAATAATATTGGCGCCCAAATATTTCTTTGCTAAACGAAACTTGGGCGGGATACCTAATATATCTTCTTTGTCTTCTTCAACCCATGACATAAGAGCTCTTCTTCATCTTCTTCTCTCTCTCCCTCTCCCTCTCTCAATCTCCCCTCTAGCACGACACACACAGATCGAGCTTCTCTCTCTCTCCACTCTGCGAGCCGAGCGACTGCTACTCCATCTCCTCACTGCCGTTAACCATTGCATTCGACCACCCACGCAGCCAACCCACTCCACTTAATGGGTGGCCCATCAAGGAATCATGACTATTTAATTCCCTACGCTCAAAGCTTCCTCTTGCTCAACCCTAATTTCATCGCTCTTCGTTGGTTTTCCAAAATTACAAATCTATAGAACCATTGGATCTGATTCAACCTTCTCTACCGATTCAAAATCTGTATGTTCGTTATTCTCACTAATCTCTTCACTTTTTTGTTTATTTATTTTCAAATCTTTATATTTTTGTGATACTTTTTTGAATTATATTTTAGATCTATAGTTTTTTTTTTGTTTGAATCATTGAGATTCGATGGAATAGATTTTGCTTTTGAAATTTTTTGTTGAATTGTATATATTTGGGCTTTGATGAAGTTGTCTAACATTAGAGCCTTTTGATTGAATTCCCAAGGAATTATTTTTACTGATGCTAAAATTTATTAATTAAAAAAAAAGAGAAGAAAACATAAGATGTAATATACAGATTTGATGGAATTTTGAAGTCTCAAAATTCTAATTTATAAGCAATTTTTTGAACTCAAGTTCCTATTTTCCAAATAGGCTTTGAGCCTCAAGAAGTGAATATTTATAGCCAACATGTTTTGGGTTCTAATAATTCAAATGTGTGAGAGGGTGTTGAGACTTTAAAATCTCATGTTATATTGATTGGTTTGGATTGGTTTTGTATAAATAAATGTTTAAGGTGTTTGATTTAATGCCAAGAAGAAATTGAGGTGATTGTACTTAATTTTGTGTTTAGAATTCTAGAGTTCCTTGTTTGATTTTGTCATAGTATTAATGGATTTCATAAGGTTAAAGTTAAATTGGAAAGTGAGGGGTTTCAAGGTCAAATTTTTATGGGCTATGTCCAAATTTCATGATAATATATAGATTCTTTCCAATTTAGAATTGCAGGTTACTTGTTGGGTTGGTAATGAGGGATATTAAGTCTATGGGATGGAGAGTTTGGTATAGTGTCCTTGACAGTGGAAACCTTAATTTGATTTTCTTTTACATAAACTATAGACTAGTTCTTTCATTATTTGAAAAATAATCAGGGATTGTTGCATATTGTTGGGCATGTTAAATTGATTGATTTGTTATATGAAAAGATTATAAAGAGCCTATTTAGGATGAAATTAAATTATGTCCATGTTTGGCCAGGTCCAATCAAGCCAGGTTTGATGAGATTCGATAGAATCCGATTAAGTGGGTCCAGATTCGATAGAATCCGATTGAGCTTCTCGTCTAAGTAGCGTCGGCTTTAGACTTGAGAATGGTCGGGCCCAAGTAATATTCATTATTAGCAGAGTTTTTATGGGTTTAGATTCTATCTTTTCTTCAGCTAAGTAGAGAGAGGTATGGAAGGCCGGGATGCTACCCATTGGGATAGCGTTTTGGTGCTACCTACGAGCCAGTTGGGTGCCATGCCTTCTGGCCCAAGCCGGCTTTGGGGACTTCTTTTCATGCTCGGCCATGAGGGGGGATAGGGCCTACATCAAGGCCCTGGTGGAGCGGTTCCAGCCTGAGACGATGACCTTCCATATGTCCATGACCGAGATGACCATCACTGTTAAGACCTGAAAAGTACCACTTTTCACCCCTTAACTTAATCTCTGTTAGACCCTTAGTCATTTAATAAATGTGTGTTAAGCCCATATTGTAGGTAATAAGCAGCAGTTGCAGATAAGGCCCTAACCATGCCAAGAAGCCTACTTTTGCCCCAGAAGTTCTTCAGAAGAAAGGAAGTTGAATCCAGACAGAACTTGGCTGCAACATAGGCAAAGCACAGCAGCAACAAGTCAAGAAGTGAGCCTCGCGCAGATGTCGCAAGGTTCAATCGTTTCAGAGAAAAATGCTTCGCGCAATTGTCACGGGTTTATGAAGGCAGCACACCAACTGCTCGCGCTGTTCTTGTGTAGATTAATGATAGAAGGGCCTAGAAAGCAGACTTCGTGCATTTATCGAGAGGCTCAGTTATAAGCGCTCGTACAGCTCAAGAGAGGAGCATTTAATCTTCGCGCGATTCACAGAGGAGAGGGAGCTTCAGGCATTCTTGCGCGCAGCTGTCGCGAGGTGGCCGCAGGATGCAGATCTTCAGGAAACTGCTCGCGCAATCCAGAGGGCAATGCAGTTGCTTCGTTGCGAGGATCCCCATGAGATCCACCAAGAAATCAACTACGCACGCGATTCTCGCGCCACTCAAATGGAAAGTGCAATCCCGTGATGACCAGAGCATTCTCGCGATGACCAAAGTATCTGTCCCATGACTGCAAGAGCTTTAAGTCAATTCAATCTCGCGACGACAACTCTATCACGTGACAAGACCTGGAAACCCTTGCTACCTAGCGAGGCTCAGGATCTTAACTTCTCCCCACTTCTGTAGGGGCAGTCTGGGAACTTCCAGCAACTAGGGCACACACTCTAATGCTCTAATCTCCGTGCACATGCCTCGAGGCATCCAAGGAACAGAAATGGGCCACGATTGCATCGATAAAATTAGGGTTTTCCTAACCCTAATGCTCCCACAACCGACTGCTATATAAGCCTAAGCCTAGTTTAGATAAAGGAGGCTGCTATCTTCTTGAATCAGCTGTAGAGTTCTAGTAGGCTAAGGTTAGGTTTTAGGCGGCTTCTTTTTCCTTTTTCTTCTCTTCATAATTCAGCACTTGCTGGCTATGCCTTTGTATGTTTATTTGGAACAGTTTTAATGGTGTTTTATAATAAGATGTTATACATATATGGGATTGAAGTTTGAGGGTTGTTCTGTACAAGGCCGCTGCCTTGAGATCCTCCATTTCTAAGTTATATTGTAAGCAATGGAGGATTATTTTTAAGGTTTATTTAGATCCAAGTGACCTGTGTGTCCAGGCTAGGCACATATGCATGCCTATGCCCCACCATAGGATTCACTAAATCCTGTGGTGAATCCTGTGGTGGGGCATGCCTATGCCCCACCACAGGATTCACTAAATCTGAATCCCCATGGGTGCTTAAGCTGGTAGCCTTGTGAACATGGTGGTGGCAGTAATCCACTTGTTTAGTCTTAGACCTCTGTGAGGAGGATAGCCTCTATGGATAGTCTGTGGCTATTTAAGTGGACAGGTTATAGCCCTAGGGTGAGGCCAACCCACAGATCTAAGACAGATTCTTCTTCTCTGCACTTGCGCTTGTAACCCTGTGAGAGATTGTGCAGAGATAGACTCTCCTGTATTTGTATAGACCCACCATCAGATGGCAAATCTGATCTGGCTATAGAGATTGTAAGCTTGTGACTGGATCACTACTGTCTTTCTAAAGTAGTGAACAACTAGACCTAAAGCTATTACTCAAACTCTTGTTGGTCCTGTGTGTCCAGGCTAGTGCACATTGCAGGCCTATGCCCCACACACAGAACTTTAGAGGTTGAGGTTCCTATGGATTATTGAGCTGGTAGCCTGGATGAAGTAGTGCTTACAATGATAAACATGTTCTGACCCATCTTTGGACTGTGGTTCTCCTATTGGATAGTCTGTGACCATTTGAGTGGACAGGTTATAGCCATAAGGGATTGGATCATGGCACAGGGGTGAGTTGGATCCTTTCTCCTCTTTGGTGATAATGTAGCCATTGGACAGGACTTCTATAGTAGCAGATCTGAGTCTGAATTATAAGACCCATCAGATCTGTACCTAATAGCTTACTTCTCACCCTTTTATATTTATTTTCTCACACTCCATCATTCTTCTCAACCATTTCTGTAGTTTAGGCATTGGGTTACCTTAGGATTTAAACAATAGTGACCTTAAATCCCCTTCCATTTAGGATTGCCAGATCTGGAGGGCCTACTAAAGATAGCTCCCTTGGAGCTTTAGATCATTTTTACCTGTGGGACAAACTCTTACTTATTAAAACTTGCTACAACAGGCCCTGTATCTTACAGGTTTGTGTATTTTTAGACTTGCTGCTCTGTAGTTTTCATCCACCTTTGATTTATTTTTACTAACCCATTCTTATCATTGTTTTCAATAAAGTTAGCAGCAAGCATCTAAAATAACCTAACTAGTTTTTGGCGCCACTGTCGGGGAATCTTGATCTATTAGTAGACCCTAGATTTATATATATTTTTTATTCTTTGGTAGCTGTGGTTGTGAATAACTGATATTGCTGATTTACATTTGGAAATTTTCTTTGCAGATCTGGACAGTAGCAGAGAGGAAAGTTGAACTGCACTTGGAGTCTAGCTACCTCTGTTTTCATTTCTCTAACCCTCAAAAACACAGTCTATTTCCCTTTGCAAACTCCATAGCAGTTGATTAGGATAGTCATAATTTTGTTTAGATAATTCTTTGAGTTGATTACAATGTGTCTGCAAGTAGTCTTCCCTGCTGTTAGTGTGTGTGCATGTTAGGAAGGAGATCCCTCAGTCCAACATTAGAGCCTCCTAACCCTGAGATAGAAAAGGCCAGAAAACCAAGAAGGCCCAGACACACCACATTTGAGCCCCTTACTGAAATCGAGACAACAGTCATGGGTGAAGAGAAACCCAGAACATTGAAGGAATTGAATGCTCCTGATGATTATAATTCCCCATTCAGCATTCAATTCCCAGATGTTCAGGAAAATTATGAGATTAAAATCTCAATCATCCAAATGCTTCCCTCTTTCCATGGGCTCAACAAGGAAGACCCCTACAAACACATTGACCAATTCTTGGCTCTGTGCACAACATTCTCCATTACTGGTTTGGGACCAGAAGCCACCAGATTAAGGCTCTTTCTTTTCTCCCTAAAGGACAGGGCCAGCACCTGGTTAGCTACTCTCCCAAACAACAACATCACTTCTTGGGAAGACCTCCAAACCAAATTTTTGACCAAATTCTTCCCAGAGATAAAAACATGCCAGTTGAGAAAAGAAATACTTGCTTTTTCCCAATCCCCAACTGAAGATTTTAATCAAGCATGGGACAGATTCAAGGAGATGCTCAAACAATGTCCCCACCACAAAATCCCTGACTGGCAGCTTGTTCAGAGCTTCTATAATGGGATTGATGAGAAAAACAGAGACATGGTAGATGCCTCTTGTGGTGGAGCTTACATGCACAAAATAGCTGATGAGGCATGGGAGTTGTTCGAGGTCATTAGTGAAAATGCTTTCCAAAAGATGTCCTTGTCAAGAACTGTTCATGAGCCTTCTCCTAAAATGGGACTAACTGAAACTTCTAGAGGAAAGATGTATGAAGTAACTGGGAATAATGACCTGAAAATGCAGATGGCCAATCTTTCTGATAAGTTTGATAAACTATTAACTGTGGTGCAACCCAGATTGGCTGCACAGGTGATGGAGGTATGTCTGATATACCAATCTCCACAACACACAGTGGAAGAATGCCCATCTGCAGGGCAATATCCTGAGTATGTGATGGAACAAGTTGTTACTGCCTAATCATTTGGCCAGCAACAATCTGTTGGCTACAACAAGCAGCCATTTGGAGAGACCACCCAAATTTGAGGTGGAGACAAGATAATTACATGCAGCCACAACAGATGTTGGCCTTACCTCAAAGGCCACAGCAGCAATTTAACCAGGGAGATGCCCCAAGGTCAAATTTCCAAAGATCGAGAGTTGCCCCAAAGAAAGAAATCAGTTGGTAGTTCCCCCACCTCAGCCCCGAAATGCTTCTTTTGAGGATCAGGTTTTGGCCTCATTGCAAAACCTTGGAACCTTGACTCAGACTGTGAACTCTTATAGTCAAGCATAAAGAAAATGGAAGAGCAGCTAGGCCAAATATCCAATGCCTTGGTCAAAAGAGAAGAGGGCAGATTGCCAAGCCAGCCAGTGGCCAACCCTAAGGGCCAATATTTGATTGGAGAAGGTTCCTCAAGTTTTGAGGGAGCTAATGCCATCACAACCCTAAGGTCTGGCAGGCTGGTGGACAACCAGGTTGGAAAGGAATAAGGAGAGGTTATTTCCAAAGAATTTTTGAATGAAAGTGAAAAAGAATTTGTTAGAGCACAGAGCCAAGATTTGCCTGCTACCCTGCAATAAGAGAAAAATAAAGAGGCTGTAGTTGAGCCTCAGCAAGAAATAAAAGATGAAAGAAGAAAAAAATAAAAGTTTAGTCATAGGCTTGCAGCTGAGGAGCCAGCAATACCTCAGTTGCCATTTCCTCAAGCTTTGAGTGGCCCTGCCCCTTTTGATAAGGGGAATGCACAGATAGAGGAAATGATGGAGACCTTTAAGCAGGTAAAAATTAATTTGCCCCTGTTTGATGCAATTAGACAGGTCCCAGCCTATGCCAAATTTCTGAAAGACCTTTGTACCCAGAAAAGAAAAGCTAGAGGCCATTTATCCATAAAGGTCTTTGCAACTGATATAGTTAATTTTGTATTAAATATAACAATGCCAGAGAAGTTGCAAGACCCAGGGATACCCATTATTTCCTGTATAATTGGAGACCACACAATATGTAGGGCCCTTCTAGACCTTGGAGCTAGTGTAAATCTGCTGCCATACAGTGTGTATCAGTAGCTAGACTTGGGGGAGCTAAAACCCACCCCCATTGTGCTGTTAATGGCTGACAGGTCTGAAAGGAGACCTATGGCAGTGGTTGAGGATGCCTTAGTAAGAGTGGACAAGTTCTTTTACCCTGCAGACTTCCTTATTTTGGACATGGGCTGCAACAAGAGTACAACCCCTATACCTATTATTTTAGGCAGGCCATTCTTGGCCACTGCCAATGCATGCATTTAATGCAGGTCAGGGATTATGGAGGTAACTTTCAAACACATGAAGGTTGAACTGAATGTGTACAACAGTGCAAAGTACCCTCAGCTGGACAATGAGGAAAGCTTTATAGTGGATGTACTAGAGGAAGTTGTTGAAGAAGAATTGCCCACTCTGTTGGATTGAGGCAACATTGTCAAAAGTTTAGTTGAAGTTTGGGACATGGTAGAGGAAGGAAGCCCAGCTGTTAAGACATAAGACATGACTACATTAAAGTCTTCTGTGAGCTTAGTGCAGCATTCCATTTGGAAACCTACATTGCTGCCTCTTCCTCAAACCAACAAAGCACCAATCTTGCCATCCACCCAACACGCCCCTGATATGGATCTCAAGAAGCTTTCAGAAATATTGAAATATGCCTTCCTTGAGAAAGGTGAAAAAATTCCTGTAATTATCTCCTCCTCTCTTACCAATGAGTAGGAGGAAGAATTACTAACAGTCTTGAAGAAGCATAAAAAGGCAATTGGCCGGACCATTGCGGATCTAGGAGGGATAGATGCATCAATATGTATGCACAGGATCCATGTAGAGGAGGGCTCAGTACCCTCCAGAGAAATGCAGAGGAAATTGAATCCTCACATGCAGGAAGTGGTCCTAAAAGAGATTATTAAATTGCTAGTTGCTAGGGTAATTTACCCCATTTCTGATTCTGAATGGGTGGCACCTATCCAAGTGGTGCCCAAGAACCATCACAACCGAGTCCTGAGAGTCGAGACTAGCTGTGGAGACCATTCGGAGGGTTTGCATAGATTATCGAAAGCTCAACTTTAAAACCAGAAAAGACCACTTCCCTCTTCCCTTCATAGATCAAATTCTGGATAAGTTGGCTGGAAAAGCTTTCTATTGCTTTCTTGATGGGTACTCAGGGTACAACCAGATCCCTGTGCACCCTCACGACCAAGAAAAAACTACATTTACTTGCCCTTTTGACACCTTTGCTTACCGAAGGATGCCTTTTGGGCTGTATAATGCATCAGCCACCTTTCAAAGGTGTATGTATGCCATATTCTCTGATATGATTGACAAATTCTTGGAAATTTTTATGGATGATTTCTCTGTATATGGGGATAGTTTTGGCCAATGTCTGCAACACCTCCACCTGGTCTTGTAAAGATGTGAGGAGACCAATCTGGTCTTAAGTTGGGAAAAGAGCCACTTCATGGTAATACAAGGTATTGTGTTGGGCCATGTAGTCTCTAAAGAAGGGATTGAGGTAGATAAGGCCAAAGTTGACCTCATTATAAATTTGCCCCCTCCAAGAACAGTCAAACAAATCAGATCTTTCCTTGGACGTGCAGAACTGTATAGAAGGTTCATTAAAGACTTCAACAAAATTGTTAAACCATTGTACCACTTGCTCTGCCAGGATGTGCCCTTTGATTTTTCTGATGAATGTCTTGAGGCTTTTGAAACTTTGAAGATATGCCTCACCTCTGCCCCTGTACTCCAAACACCTGACTATGCAATCTCCTTTGAACTGATGTGTCATGCATCTGACTTGGCAATAGGTGCTGTTTTGGGCCAAAGGAAAGATAAGCTGCCAGTGGTCATTGCCTATGTTAGCAAATCACTTGCTGAAGCTCAGCTGAATTACACCACAACTGGAAAGAGCTTCTGGCAGTGGTTTTTACTGTTGACAAATTTAAACCTTACCTACTTGGGTCTAAAACTGTAATCTTCACAGACCACTCAATATTGAAATACCTATTGTCTAAGAAAGATGCTAAGCCCAAGCTGATTAGATGGATACTCATGTTGCAGGAGTTTAACATTGAAATCAAGGACAAAAAGGGTGTGGAAAATGTGGTGGTTGACCACTTGTCTAGAATTGTGTTGGAAAAATGTGTTGATGACCCTACTAATGATGTTTTCCCTGATGAGCAATTGTTTGCCATCCAATCTTTGGTTCCTTGGTATGCACACATTGTAAATTATCTAGTTACAGGCAAGATTCCTGCCCATTGGACCAAAATGGACAAAGACCTATTCTTCTCACAGGTCAAATTCTTTTTCTGGGAGGAACCTTGCTTACACAAATACTGTGCAAACCAAATCATTCGAAAATATGTTCCAGAAAGTGATGTCCCCAGTATTCTGGCCATGTGCCATGAAAATGCCTGTGGGGGTCACTTTAGTGGAAGAAAAATAGCTGACAAGATCTTGCAGTGTGGGTTCTATTGGCCTTCTTTATTCAGAGATGCCAATACACACTGCAGGACATGTGAGAGACGTAAGAAATTAGGAGGGCTGCCCAAAAGAAATTTAATGCCTTTGCAGCCCATCCTTGTTGTGGAACTGTTTGATGTCTGGGGTATTGACTTTATGGGCCCCTTTCCTCCAAATGGTTATCATTTCATCTTAGTGGCAATGGATTATGTTTCAAAATGGGTAGAAGCTATTACCATAAGAACCAA
Organism: Chloranthus sessilifolius; assembly: GCA_021018995.1. NCBI lineage: Eukaryota > Viridiplantae > Streptophyta > Magnoliopsida > Chloranthales > Chloranthaceae > Chloranthus > Chloranthus sessilifolius. The sequence goes on along the minus strand of CM037584.1, from coordinate 91,158,312 downwards.
TGATAATCAAGTTGTCCTCAAGTTTGTAAAGCAGAATATCTTCTTAAGATTTGGCACCCCTAGAGCCATTATCAGTGATGGGGGTAGCCATTTCTGCAACAAAAATTTCGAGAGCTTGCTCAAGAAATATTCTGTCACCCATAGGATTGCTACTTCCTACCACCCGCAAACTAGTGGGCAAGTTGAAATTTCAAATAGGGAGATCAAGCACATCCTTGAGAAGACAGTGGGGACTGACAGGAAGGACTGGGCTGAAAAGCTAAATGATGCATTATGGGCTTATAGGACTACTTATAAGACTCCCATTGGGATGTCCCCATTCAGACTGGTTTATGACAGGGCTTGCCATCTCCCAGTAGAGTTAGAGCACAGGGCCTATTGGGCCATAAAAAATTTAAATCTAGACCTAACTTCTGCTGGTCATCACAGGTTGTTGCAGCTTTCAGAACTGGAAGAGCTGAGGATGGATGCATATGCCAATGCCCGAATATACAAGGAAAGGTCCAAGGCTTTCTTTGACAAGGGTTTATTAAGAAAGAGCTTTATGGATGGTGATAAGGTTTGGTTGTTTAACTCTAAACTTAAATTTTTTCCTGGAAAACTGAAATCTAGATGGGAAGGTCCCTATATTGTCATGAATGCCTCCCCATCTGGTGCTATGGAAATCAAGGATCCCAAGTCTGAAAAAACCTTGAAGGTGAATGGTCAGAGGCTTAAGCCTTGTTTAGAAAAACCTGCTGAACCTATGGACACCATTCACTTTCAAGGGAACCCTTCATTAAACTGATCCACAGATGTGTCTATGTTGTATCATATGTACTTTGGTTTTGTTAGGTTTATATTGCCTTCTTTTGCTCAAATTTTTTAGGAAATTTTAGTGGCCTCACTTAAGTCTGAATCTGCCTGGTCTGATCTCTTTTTATGCTTGGTTTGATGATTACTTCTCTTGAATTGATAGTTTTTGATTGAATGCACGATGTTTGGATAATGATTTTTGTTGCATATGCTTGAATGTTTGATTTCAAAGTGCCTGAGGGTGTCCCTGGTGGTGAGTTATTCCTAGGAACCAGCCACAGCACAAATGCAAAAGGCAGAATGAAGAGCGAATGCTCTTTGTTCAATGAATTGCTGTCGCGGGGTCCCAAAAGGAGGCCTGGGAGACTCTCGCGTAATCTAAGTGGAATTCTTCATTTGCTGTCGCGGGGTTTAAAAGGAAGCCTGGGAGACTCGCGCAATCCAAATAGAATTCTTCACTAGCTGTCGGGAGCTCCAAGGTAACCTGAGAGCCTTTCGCGCAATCCCACTTGCATTTACACCGTCGCTAGTTTCATTTCCAATCTCGTGACCAGATATTTCCAAAGCGCGCCAACCCTAGCGATAAGTATTCCAAACCCGCGATTGTCTCCTTTCCCAGTACTCTCTTTCTTTTCCATCTAGTGAAACCCTAGCTTCCGACGATCTTCTCCCTCTCTCCTCCAGCATCCATTCTACAACCCATTATTCACACCAGGATCCTAGAGATTTGTTCCTAATGTCATCCCCATTAGTTGCCCTCTGCTCAGAGATCTCGTGGTGCACTGTGCGTCCGATCGAACTAAACCCTACGACATTAGGGTAAGCACTCAAATCTCAGTTCTCCTTTTTCATCTTTAAAAGTAGTGTTTCTAATGGCCCCTAAGAGTGCACCAAAGAAAAGGGCCAGGGATAAGGCCCCTGTTGAGACCACTCCTAAGAAGGTCAAGACTTCTAAGGCACCGAAAAAAGGGAAGGAAGTGGTTGAGGAGGTGGAGGAGCCAACCCTTGAGTTTTCTACACCCTCTGAGCTCATGGCTTCAATCCCCTTAGAGCCTGAAACAGCTTTCGACCTGCCATTCTTTGAGAATGAGCCTCTCTCTGCCCCTGCCATTCAATTTATGAGCAAGGTTGGTCTGACTCCCTTGATGAAAGGAATTCTAGTACTAGCCTACCCTAGGCTAGTGTAACTTTTTTATCAGCACATCAGGGTCACCAAGGACAAAGATGGACAATCAAGCTTCCTCGAACTGATTGATGATTTCGAGATGTTAATTAACCCCAAGCTGATTGTAGAGGTATTGGGCATCCCAGCTGCATTTGACACTAGCTGTGGATATGGCCCTCCCCTGAGTGCCTCCATTGACACCATTGCAAGGGCGCTTACTAGAGGATTAAAGGCCGCAGGGGATTCCATCAGAAGAAGAGAGTTAGAGCCTGGACTCCTTTTCATTGACCAGGTCCTGAGAAAGAACATCTACTGCTCAGGCCATCAGCAGGAGAGGAGAGCTCCTATTGCTGATGCTGTTTACTCTTTCTCTCTGGGCCATGGCTTCCATGCAGCCTGGTTAATTTTTGAAGCGATGAAGGACTTGATGGAAAAGCTAGGGCAGAAAAAGAAGCCACACACACTCCCCTATGTCAGAGTCATTACCAAGCTGCTTTTGAAGGGGGGGTGCAAGATACCAAAAGGAGAGGAGACTACCACCCTCGCCCCTACAACTTTTCCCAAGAGGCAATGGGGAATCAGCTGGAGCCTGTTGGAAACCCAGAAGAAGAAGAAAGCTGAGGCTCAGGCCCCTCCCAAGCAAACAGAAGAGGAAGTTGTTACAAGGCCCACCCTTGCTACCTAAGAGGTGGTTCAAGATCCTGTCACTACCACTGCTGCAGCAGCCCCCACATCCCCTCCACCTTTTCCTGCAGGATCCCCTATCCTGACAACATCCCATCCCATTACCCCATCAACATCTCTCCCTTCCTCTGCTACACCCCTTTTTCCTGTGATTGGTACCTGGGAAGACACCACCCCCCATGTCAGCCCCTCACCTTCCCCTATCCTACCTCAATACACAGCCCCAATACCTCCATCATCTTCACATAACCCTGACAGCCCTCCACTGATCTCATACAAGAAAAAGAAAACTACTGACACAACCCCCACCATGTCCCTGCCACCACCCACAATCCCTTTTATCCCCACTGACACCCCTCACATTGACCAAGACACCACTCCTGCCATGTCTACTACATCCCCACTCACAGACATAGACCTCAACCTTAACACAACCACCAGATTCCAAGCCTTTATGGCTAGTTTCCTTGACACCATGCCCACCCACTACACCACACTCTCGGACTCCCCAACTACATCACCACATCACTCACCAAAACCCCAATCTCCTCCTCCTTCCACTTTTCATCATGCCCCCTCCTCCCCTTTTCAACCTATTCCATCTTCTACACAATCTCAACCTCCCAACCCAAACACACTTACACTTATCCTCTCCCTCATCCAAGACATCCAATCACAATTGTCCATCACAACACACACAGGACCAGATGCAAACATAAATCACATCCATCAAATCCACACTTCAGACATTGACAAACCAACCCATCCCTCAGCAATCCAATCAAACCCCACTGGTCCTTAACCCTTCCAGCCCTGACAGCACAACCCAACCATTCCCTTTCATACCTTTCACCATTCCCTTTTTCCCTTCCCCACCACCACCTACCCCTATTGAGTCTACCTCATTTTCTTCCCCCCCCAAGCCTTCAATCCCACCTCTTATACTACCCCCTCCAACATTCACTGACAAATCCACCCAAACAGACCAAGAACCTTTTACCCTCCCCCCACAACTAGACTTACTCACTGATAACACCACTTCCCCCACCCAGGACCAATCACATTTTGCTCCTTCCACTTCTTCTCTTCCTATCGCACTCAAATAATTTTTTTACATCCCTCCCTACCTCACCATCCTCCATGCCATAAGAGACAATCCCTACCTTAGGAGGGATGTCCTGAGGGGCATGGCCCAACTTAGGCAATCCATAGAGACCCCTCTGCTGCAGCAGATTTCTGAACTTGAGGAAGCCCATTGAAAGCAATTACTGGGTATTTCCCTTGGGTGGACTAACATCTTGGAGGCCTATGAGAAGGCAAAAACTATGGCTGCTTATCATCAGATGAATCTGGAGCTGGAAAAAGCAAATACTAATATGGAGAGGATGAAAGCAAGAATGTTTGAAAAAAGACTCAACAATGCCAAAAAAATCTTTAGACTCCAAAAGGAAATCCATGAAACTGACCTCCTCAAAGCCAAAATCCAGATAGCCTCTTTGGAAGCTGCATTGGCTGCTGCCAGAACTGCAGCTCAGTAGCCCACCCCACTCTCTATACTCATGCCAGAACCGGAGCCTCAAGCTACCCAAACCCTTGCTGCCCCTCCTTCATCACCTCCTACTGAACAAACTTATCCTAAATAGAGGAGAGTCACTGCTAAGAGGACTGCTCCCACAGTAGCCTCTATCAAAATTGATAAAGAGTCAGCTGCCCTGTCTAAGGAGGCACAACCACATGGCTAGCCAGATAAAGGGAAGTCCCCTGTAGTCCCCCTTGAGCCAGCTAAAGGGAAGTCCCCTGTAGCCCCCACTGAGCAAGATAAAGGAAAATCCCCTATGATCCCTCCTGAACCCAAGACCTAAAAAATGAGAGTGAGGGCACCAAAAGCTCCAACCATGAAGAAACCACCACAACCAAAGAAACCAAGGCGGCCAAAGAAAAAGAGTCCAACTGAGAGCAAAGCAAAGAAGAAAAAAACCAAAGCTCCCACAGACAGAACCAAGTCCAAGCTCAGTTCTGAGAACAAAGCTGCACTTTGGAAACATGCACAACAGATGGGCTGGGACTGGTTCACAGATTCATATTCCGATTCCTCCTCCTCTTAAACTAGATTGTAGTTAGGCTTTCCTTTCCTTTCCACTTCTTTTCTTGTCATTATAATTACAGTTGTACATTTCTTTCTAAGTTAATAGAATTCTTTAGGTCTTGGGTTCAGGAGGGGACCCATTTGGAAAGATTACTAGTACAACACCCACGGCTAGGTCTGATACATCACACATTAATTCAAAAGGGAGAGAGTAATCAGGGGTATGGATTATAGGAGGAGAGGTTAGGCACTTCTTCAACACCTCAAATGCCCCAAGGCACTTGGCATTAAAATTGAATTGCACATCCTGACACAGCAAGCAACACAAAGGTTTAGTAATTTTGCTGAAGTCCTTGATGAACCTCCTGTTAAATCCTGCATGTCCTAGGAAAGACCTGATCTGTTTGACTATTTTTGGTGGGGGCAAGTGTGAGATTAAGTCAACCTTTGCCCTATCAACCTCAATGTCTTTACGGGAGACCACATGACCTAACACAATGCCTTGTGTCACCATGAAATGGCTTTTCTCTCACCTCAAGAATAGGTTGGTCTCTTCACATCTTTGTAGCACCAAGCTGAGGTGATTTAAGCAGTGACTAAAACTGTCCCCAAAAACTAAAAAATCATCCATAAAGATCTCTAAAAACTTATCGATCATGTCTGACAAGATTACATACATGCACCTTTGGAATGTGGCAGGCGCATTACGTAGTCCAAATGGCATTCTTCTATAAGCAAAAGTGCCAAATAGACATGTGAATATGGTCTTCTCCTGGTCTTGAGGATACACAGGTATTTGGTTATAACTTGAGTATCCATCAAGAAAGCAATAGAATACTTTTCCTGCAAGTTTGTCCAAAATCTGGTCAATGAAGGGCAATGGGAAATTGTCCTTTCTAGTTTTGGAGTTGAGATTCCTATAATCAATACATACCCTCCAACCAGTGGTCTCTCTGGTTGGCATCAACTCCCCAGAATCAGATGTGATAACTATTATACCAGACTTTTTGGGGACTACTTGAATAGGTGATACCCATTCTGAGTATGAAATGGGGTATAAGACCCCAACATCTAGAAGTTTCACTATCTCCTTTAGGACCACCTCTTGCATATGAGGATTCAACTTCCTCTACATTTCCCTTGAGGGCTTAGAACCCTCTTTCAAATGGATCTTGTGCATACACACTACTCCTAAGTCTGCAATTGTCCAGCCTATTGCCCTTTTGTGCTTCCTAAGGACTTCAAGCAACTCCTCTTCCTGCTCTATAGAGAGAGAGAGGAAGAGATGATGACTAACAATTTTTGATCTTGTCCTAGGAAGGCATATTTTAATATCTCTGGTAGCTGTTTAAGCTCTAGATCAGGTGGACTTTCTATTGAAGGCAACAAAGGTGCCTTGGAGGGTTGAGGTAGGGGCAGCAATGTGGGTCTCCAAATGGAGTGCTACACTAGGCCCATAGAAGTCTCAACAGTACTGCAATTTGAGGCCTCCTTCTCAAGAACCTCAGTCCATACATTCTCAAATTCCAACTTTTATCCAAATCCAACAGATTGGATCTCCTCTACCAGGTCCTCTAGTACATCCACTGAAAAGTAGTCCTCATTCTCCAGTTGAGGTTGCTTGGCAACATTGTACACATTCAATTTCACTGTCTTGTTCCCAAATGTAACCTTCATCACCCTAGACCTGCATTGAATGTAGGCATTAGCAGCAACCAAGAGTGGCCTGCCCAAGATCACAAGAATTGGGGTGCTACTCATTGAAGGCTCCATGTCCAAGATAAAAAAAATAGCAGCGTAGAAAAATTTATCCACCCCCACTAATACAACTTCAACAACTCCCATTGGCCACCTTTCAGACCTATCAGCCAGTTGGAGCACAACAGATGTAGGTTTAAGATCCCCCAAACCTAGTTATTCATATACTGAATATGGTAGCAGGTTGACACTGGCTTTCGCAAGTCTAAGAGTGCCTTGCCTATGGTGTGGTCTCCAATAACACAGGGGATAGTAGGTACCCCTGGGTCTTGCAGTTTTACAGGTGAGGCTATAGACAACACAGATTTGACTATTTCTGCTCTAAGGACCTTCTTGAACAAATGGATCCTTGCCTTTCTCTTTTGTGTACACAGTGTTGGTGCGCGCTTTTTCTGGGTTCCTCTCGGTCCTCGGAATCAGTGGCCCAATTCTATCCCGAGTGAACTATGGTGATGGTGGTGATGGAGTAATAAATTAGGTAATATTAAATGCTGAAATTAAATAGGCAAATTCTAAATGAAGAATACCTGAGAGGATGCGATCGCTAGCTGCAAATATTTATCGACGCTGCAACACGTCACTAATCACGCTTTAAGGGGGAGCGGGGGCTTGCAGGTTGAACTCCTTTACCTAATTGTCCGCCGGTGAACGTCAGCAGTTGTGGGTTGCCTTTAGTCTAACTAGTTTGGTTTTCCTATTCCTGTTGGGATTCTGATTTAACTTTGTCTCCTAATCCTACTGGGAGTCTGATTAAGAAAGGGTCTCCTAATTCTACTGGGAGTCTAATTTAAAAACGGCCTCCTAATTCTACTAGGAGTCTAATTTAAAAAAGGTCTTCCGATTCTACTAGGAGTCTAATTAATTTACATATCTTAATCCTATTAGAAATCTAATTAATTAAGTCTCCTAATCTTATTAAAAGTCTAATTAATTTAAATGTCTAAATCCTATTAGAAATCTAATTAATTAAGTCTCTTAATCCTACTAGGAGTCTAATTAATTTAAATATCCTAATTTTAATTAGAAATTGAATTAATTAAAAAAAAGGGGTTTGGCCCCGCTATGCTAAGGAGGATTGGCCTCGTTCTCGAGTACCCTCCATAAGCTCCCTTGGGCAAATCGGGTGGCTGAGATTGAAGATAAATTAGATTTTGGATTGTAAAATAGTATTTTAGGCTTTTAAGAGTCGATTTCGGAGTGATAATTATGAATTAAATTATGAACTAGAATTATAGAAACTAAAATTAATATTTAGGATTTTTGGAGCTACTAAAATAGGGAATTAAAACCATAATTTAAAATTTTAGGACTGAATTCGAGTCTGAAATCAGAAAATCAAATCGTATGATTAACGGATGGTTCTAGAGTCTAAGACCTAGAGCCAGAGATTAATGATAGGACTGGAGATTAAGATTTTAGAATATAATTAAAGCCTAGGATCAGTGCATCGGACCGTCGGTTTATGGACTGGCTTTAGAAACAGAGGTCTAGAACCAGATATACAAAATTACGGTCTGAAAAGGGTGCTACGGTCTAAGATTGAAAATTAAAACTAATAGAATTCCTAAATCTAGAGACTAGAAGTTACAACCGTGAATTAAAAAAATTAAATCCTTACCTAGGGTCGGGGCTGCGGAGAGAAATTTTGAAGATTTGAAGCTTGAATCTCGAAATCATGATTGGGTTACTCTATGGGTTTGTCCTCAGAGTTCTCTGGTTTCAAAATCTAAAAAATTTCATTCTCTCTTGTGTTGTCAACCTCCTCGGGCGAATTAAGAAAAGAATCTTTTATAGGTTTTTTTCTAATTAAACGCCCTGTTTCAAGCGTTGAATCTAATTACGTGCTGCTTCGGTGCTTGCTTTGAGTTTGGGTCCTAATAGCATTAGAACTAATTATGCACCCATTTTGGGGCGCGTAATCCAATTAAGCGCCACTCTCGAAGCCTTTAATTGAGGAAACTTAGGGGTCAAGGATAGTGAGGCTAGGCCGAGCGTAGGCCAATTGCGCACTGGTGGTGGAGCGCTTAATCCAATCACGCATCTGGTGTCAGGCGCGTGATTAAGTCTCGAGTTAGTCTGGGGAAAGGAAGTCTGGTCTTAGAAGGGATTGATTGCGCGCTTGTGATTTAGCATGCAATCAAATTGAGCGCGTGGTTTTAGGCTCTTAATTCGGGGTTGTCCAAGTCTGGGTCGGGCTTGAAATGCTTGGCTATTGTTTCAACGTACATTTTGGCTATATACTATTGTTTTAGCATATAGTCTCCCTACGTTGGGATCTGAGCCACAGAGCTATTGTTTTAGCCTGTGTCCAGCAATGTACTATTGTTTCAGTACATATTTCCCACATCAGGGGTATGGGGCCTAAGACACAGAACTATTATTTCAGCCTTTGTTCAGCCATATACCATTGTTTCAGCATATGGTCCCATATCAGGGCAACGGGGTTTAAAATGTAAGACTACTGCTTCAGTCTGTATTCCGACTATATATTATTGTTTCAACATATAGTCTCCCTATGTTGGAATCTGAGCCACAAAGCTATTGTTTCAGCTTGTGTTCAGCCATGTACTATTATTTCAGTGTATGGTTCCCATGTCAGGGTTATAAGGTCAAAGGTTGACCAAACAAATTTGTATATTCCGAGAGGGCAAAATGGGGGTGTCTACAGATGCCCCTCTTCTGTGCGCTCTTACGAAGTAAGAACGCATCGAAGAAGTAGACACATCTCATTCGAGGTGTCTTCTCGTTTCTCTTGGGAAATCACAAATGTAAATTGATGATGTTGACATGACATGGTTGACTTTCTTATCTATCAGAGCAAGCTAAAAATGGAGCATTTAAAGGGCAAATGGTAGCTATCGAAGGGCACATTTCGAGTCTGTGGGTGCATGGCGCATCTCTCCGCATGGAGCGGGCTAACAGAGATATTTTATGCAATCGAGGTACCGGGGCATCAATCAAGTGTCCAAAATAAGGTCCAGGAACCGATAATAATAAAATGAAGTATCATGTAATATCGAAGGCTTTTATAAGTCATGTTGGACCGGGCTCATCATCGCTCACACCAATGCACGTAAGGCGTTCCTTTTTCAAAAGGCATTTATAAGTTATGAGATTAAGTATACTCAACATTCAGTTTCCCAGGGGAATGGCCGATTTGGGCTGGTAATTGAGGTGGGGATCTTGTGAGGTGTGCTCAATTGAATTCTGCGCAGTGGCGCGTGTGCTTGATTCATCTGGAGTCGGCATCTAAGTTGGGAATTTTAGTGCTAATGTGTTTGAACAAATGATTCTACGCAGTGGAGTGTGCACTTGATTGTTAGTTCAGGGGTCTTAGGAGTTAAAGGTCAGGTTTAAGTATAATTTATAGAGCGCGGGTGATGGGGCGCTTAATCAATTTTTTTTATTTAAAGAAAGGTGAGTCAGGTTTATTTATCTTGTTGCTTTCTTCTTCTTTTCTTCTTTTTTTTATTATTTTTTTAAATTTTTGGTAAGGGAATTTTGAAAATTTGGGAGTTTTAAAAATTTGAGATTTTAGGGATTTTAACTTAAGATCAATTTGGTGGTAAAATGGTAGAAAACGTGGCCTCCGAGACGTCGCTGAGCAGATCCACTGGTACAGGAATTGTGGACCCGACCGTTGGTGTGGTTGTCAAGATGACACTTGGCATGCTAGATACTCCATCTAACCTTCTCGACGAGTACTGATGATTGTCACTTATGGGAGGACTACAGTGATTCGCGAGTTGAGAGAGACGGGGTTTGAAAACATTTGACTCAATCATATCTAACTATATATTTACGAGGAATATCGAGTAAAATAAAAAAGTGGATAGTACTTACCTGGAGGTGGTACTTACTTGAATTGTGCATAGCTTGTATGGTCTGGTGGTGCCGTAGTGTCGCGATGGGACTTTGAAGTTTTCTTCTCTTCAGGTTTGCTGTGGCAGGGCATGGCGGTTGTGATGTGATGTCTTGGAAGAAATGATATCGCGATGGGCTATCAATTGAGTGTAGTTAGCGGTGGCGTGCTCGTCTTCTCGGGATATTTGCTTTCGACTTCTTGCGATGGGACATGTGGGTATGGTTAATTTATTATGAGGGGATTTGATATTGAGATGATATCGCATGTGTACACATTATCGTGACGGGGAATGCGTGACGGGGTTATGCGATAGGGTTCTCTTTCTCTGGTGGGATTGTTAGGGTATACGATAAGAGATGTATGTCTTGCCGCGATGGGACTAGGGGGCGGTCAATGCTCCCTGTGGGGCAAGGGTATGCAATAGGATGGGTGAGTAGGTCTTTCTCTTTTGTCAGAACAGCCTGTGAGGTTACGTGATGGGATAAAAGGGTCTTGAGGGTGTAGATTTCATCCAAAGTCAGGTATTGCGTGCCTATTTTGGGTCGCTCAATATGATTGTGTGCCTGTTTTTAGGTCTTCGATCTTGGGCTTGAGAGGCAGTTTACGCATGTGCAAGTCAGTGTGTGATTGTATTATGCGCAATAATGAAAGCGCGTGATCGGACCATCGCCAAGTCAATGTATAGGTGACCTTTCAGACCACACAGTGGCAGTGTGTCGTTTGATCAATTTGCGCGGTTCATAGAGTGCGCGCGATCAGAGCTTTGCGCCATTGGCTCAAGCGATGGTTTTATTATGCGCTTGGATTGTAGTGCATGTTTTGGATTGTGCGTCTCATGTGATGCGCGTAATCGAGTTAAGTGCACGTGTCTTGGCGTGTGATTAAGTCCGTACTCTATATAAGTAAGGGAGACTTCATTTGTTTTTCATTCTCTAGTTTAGTCTCGAGTTTTGACCTTTTTCTGAATATCTTATATTTTGAAATTCGTGTTTTATCAATATTGGGGGATCCAACCGTCCGATTGGGATGCCATTTCTTCCTATATTCGTTATTTCACATGATCTTTGTCCCGAGGTGATGCTCGTGGATGGGGTTATTTTGGGAGTGGGCAATATTGGGAATGAGGGCTCCAGTCTTCACATTGGTCCTTTTTAGGGGACAGTGAAGGTAGCGTTGAGGAGGCGGCGGTGTAGGAGGTGAAGATGACGGAAGAGAAGGAGTAAAAAGTGGAGGGATGCGTTCCCCAACCAATCCTCTATCTCTTCTTCCTGTGGCTCGATTGGACGCTTGGGTACTTGCTTTGTGTTGATTTCGGGTCCCCAGTCTTCATTTTGGGTTGTAGGTTAAAGTTATAGGTTTTTATTTTGGGTTGTATATTTAGGAGGTATGCCTCCGATGATATCGTGTAAAAAAAAGTTTATTAAATGAAGGGTTATTTTATTTATTATGTTTGCTTTATTCCATTAATTTTGTGAGTGGTTAACTTTTATTATCATGATGAGAGAATGAGCCCTGTGTTTAGGATTAAGGTTTGTTTGTTTTGTTTTTATGTTTGGATTTAAGATGACATTTGTTAGATAGGTGTAAATTTGGATTTAATTTTTTAAATGTTCTAGATGGGTGTTAGATGTTTTAATCTTATTAGTTCATCTATTTTTGAGTGGATTGGTGTTTTTTAGGGGGTATGTGTTTAGTTTTGGATTTAATTCAATTGGGAGGGCTTTCAAGATGTGACACTTGTCACTCTATGGTTTAGGAAGGCATAGTTTATAAATGTGTGAGGCAAGGGATTTGGGTCCTTGTTGTTTTGGATTTTGTTTATAAACTTAGGATTTAAAAGTTTGGGGCATTTTTAGTTTCTAATGTCTTTTCTTCCTTTTTATTTTGCATCCCGGGTATTAATTATATTATTTTTTTACTTTATTGTTGAGAATGAGCGATATTTTTCTCTTATTATGTTTGTTTATGTTCGTAGTTGTATGTTACGTTAGAGGGGGAGTGGGTAGTATTAGAGTATGGTATTTATTTTTTGAGTGCATCTCTATTGTTCTGTTTTAGGTGTTTGTTTTGGGGTCCCATGGCGGAAAAGTACGAACTAAAAAAAAAAAAAAAAAAATGCCCTAGTTTGGGGTATCCGGGGAGGAAAAGTAAAAACTAAATTAAAAGTTAAAAAAAAATTCCCAGTTTGGGGTATCGGTCTTGTGACCTGAGTATCACTATCAAGGTGCTAGTGCTCTTAAAAAAAATGTCCCAGTGTGAAGTGATGGTGGGACTTTTATCGGCCTCATAGATGTCCTGGAGTGTAGTAGTAGCAATCCTATGTTGGGAAGTAGTTCGATTATTTCGGCCACATGGCAGGATTGATTTTGTAAGTGCTGAACGATCCATGTATCGTTAGTTTCAACAAGGATTGAGGGGAATGATAGATAAATAGTGATTACATCACTTGTCATTTGAGAGTTTTCGTTTTATTCTGAAAGAGATTTGGACAATCATCTGACTCATTGTCTGAAAAAAAAAGGGTGAAGAGGAGGTAAGGTTTATTGATTTGAGGATAGCTTCTTATTCAACCTAATTTTGAAATAGTAGTCAACTATTTTCTTCTTCGGTGGGTAATGCGGTACCATAATTGAGCTATCTGTCATGGTCCAGCACCATCAAAGTCTTAAATTCTATAGTTAACAGGAGTTTTGTCCTCCTCCCGCCACCATACGCCGATATCTAGTAGTGTGAAAATGTCAGGGAGGCTGTTGAGAACTGGAAAATACCATTTTTTACCCCTTAACCTGGGTCTTGATAGACCTTTGAGAGAACTAAATAAGTGTTTTAAGTGCTTGTGTTACAGCTAACAATAAAGACAGGCTTAACCATGAAAGCAGCCTAAAAGTGCCAAAAAGATGATAATCCATGTCGATCCAAAGGAAGAAAGAGAAGGAACAACCTCACTAGCTGTTAAAAGGCCTGAACTGAAGAGGCGAAGACCTGGTCTCAACCCAGAAAAGAAGTATGGAACAATTCGAACAGAAAAATGCACTACAGAGTGCTTTTTGAAAAGAACCTAAACTTTTCGAAAAGAACCTGAACTCTGCGAAAAGAACTAAAAACTCCAGGCTTAGTTTTCGAAGAGCACCTGAACTCTTCGAAGAGATGATTGACCTTTTTGAAAAGAAGAGAACTCCTTTCGAGCAGAACCTGAACGTTGCGAAAAGAGCTTCAGGAGTCACAACACCTTGCAAAAAGTCTCCTAAACTATGCGAAATGGTATTCTGGAGATTCCCAGCTTTTGCAAGGGTAATTCAGTAATCTTTTTCATGCGTCCCAATGCATTTAAAAACCTAGGGACATTTCAGAAGATTCTAAGCATGAAGCGAAGGCATATTCCACCCCATGTGAGAACCCAGAGATGAAATAACTTGGCAGGAACTTCTAGAAGCTCTAACAGATTTTCAAAATGTATAACAGAATTGATGCCTATGTCGCCTGATTGGCTGAACCAGATCGAGCAATTCTGATTGGCCAGAACAGATCTGGATCCTTGTGCTCGACTACCATTGGTTGATACAGATCTGAGCACTTATGATTGGTCGATACGCATCTGAGCTAGACCTGGGGAAAACTATAAATAGATGAACCATTTGCCCAATTTGGGTATCCAGATTTTGAGTTTCATTCCTATTCCCCCATTTCCAAATCAGATAGTTTGTCTGAAATCCATGTAATAGCCTCACTTTTACTTACAATTGAGAGCTGTGCGATACTTCTGTAATTCAAAGGAGAGTTATATTCAAGACTACAAATCTGAGAGCTGTTTAAGCTGTGCTCTGTAATTGTAATGGTAAATTTGAAAAGGTTGCTGTAAACCGTACATTCTCAATTGGACTCATGTTAAGGGTTCCCTCTGATCTCCTTATTGCATTAGACTCCTTTAGATTTACTGTTTTTCATGTAATTTCCCTTGATTCATTAATCCTGTGAGAATTAGTGTTTGTAACCTAATCTCTCACAACATTTGTAGTGATATTTCTTGTTCTAAATTAAGGGTTTAGATTAAAGACTATGGGATGGTCTGCGGCCATTAAAGTGGACAGATCATAGCCATAAGCCTAAATCTAATCCTTGAGTTAGATTTATTTCTCTTACATCTGTGCTTGTAGCCAGATGAAGATTGGATCATTTTTCATTTGATCTGCAGTCATTCTCATTGTGTTTCAAGGACCAAATCAAAGTTAGATATTATTTCTCCATTTTTATAAGTTTACCTCAAAATTCCCCCAACTCAGATCTGGATCATTTAGTTTAACTTTTACTTTTATCATTTAGTTAATGTGACAAATTCAACCTCCCATCTTATGTGCTTTATAAATAAGATAAGAGGCCAGATATGGTAGCTCAGATCTGGAGGTTTATCTTACATTTAAAACAAATTCTCTGTGGACGATCTTTTACTCATTTACATTTAAAACTTTCTACAATTGACCCTGATCTTGCAGGCTAATTCACTTCTATCAGTGCTGATATTTCTTTACCTTTTTATATTCCAGAATCAGTATAACTTAGCAATTGTAAATTTGTTTTCAAAACACAAATAAATCATGCACACTTAGAGGTAACAACAAGTTTTTGGCGCCGTTGCCGGGGAATTTGTTTTAAAATAGGTAGACCTAAGTTTTCATTTTTATTTTTATATCAGTACTAAACTATTCTATTGTTTATATCTGTACAGTTATTCATATCCATTTTTGAAGGAGGGAAACTACTTAAAAAGGGAATTCTGAAGGTTTGCTGTGAATAATCTGATTTTTTTTGTGTTCTGTGTTGTATGTTTGGTAGGAGGACTCTCAGCCCTAAGATTGTCCCGCTGAATTTAGAAGTTGAAAGGCTATTACGAACCAGACAAACAACACAGAATTCTGCTACTATGGGTGAAGAACCTCGACTTTTGAGGGATTACTTTGCACCTAGTGCTTATAATTCTCCCTTTTGCATTCAATTTCCTACTGTTGAAGGAAATTATGAGATCAAATCATCGACTATCCAAATGCTTCCTTCCTTCCATGGGTTGAGTAAGGAAGATCCATACAAACATGTGGATGAATTCTTGGCTCTTTGCACCACATTCAACATAGCTGGACTTGGTCCAGAGGCAACCAAGCTTAGGCTCTTTCCTTTTTAATTAAAGGACAAAGCTAGAGCATGGTTGTCTATGTTAGCACCAAATAGTATCACTTCTTGGAATGATTTGCAGTGTCAATTTTTAGCCAAATACTTCCCAATGTCTAAAACAAGCCAATTGAGACAAAGTATCATTTCCTTCTCACAAAACTCAACTGAAACTTTCCATGAAGCATGGGAAAGATTTAAGGAACTTTTAAGGCAATGTCCTCATCATCAAATTCCTGATGGCATGGTTCAAAGCTTCTATCAAGGAATTGATCAAAAGGCAAAAATATGGTGGATGCCTCTGTGGAGGCACTTACTTGCAAAAAAAAATAGTTGAGGAGGTTTGGGACTTATTTGAAGTAATTGGTGAAAACTCAACTCAACAGAATCCAAGAGATATTGCAATCTGCTAGGTTGAACAATCAAGAAACCACCAAAGGAAAGATTTATGAGAGGAATGAGTTGTAAAGAAAGATGGACAATTTAACCACAAAGTATGACAGATTGACGGACTCACTTAAAGATCCAAATGTTTCAAGAGTAGAGGAGGCATGTCCGATATGCGGTCCCCTACTCATTCAATTGACCAATGTCCTCCGCATCAGCTTCCCAGATTTAATGGTGGAACAAGCTCATGCCGCCAATCATTTGGACAAATGCAGTCAAATGACTATCCATGGAGATCACACCCTAATTTGAGGTGGAACCAAGGGAATTACCAATCCCCACAACAGCAACAACCAAAGAATCAAATGCCTTTTAATTATCTAGAATTTTTATGTCAAACCAAACTTTCAAAGAAATTTCCCATTCCACAACAACTGCAGCGAATAGCCTGATTCAAACCCCTCCGTCCCTTTCTTTTGAAGATCAAGTCCTAAATTCACTTGAATTTAGGATCTTTAAGTCAGACTGTGAACTTTCACAACCAGAGCATAAAGAAGATTGAAGAGACATTGGGACAACTTTCAAATACGTTGGCGAAAAGAGAGGAAGGAAAGTTGCCCAGCCAACCTTTGAACAACCCCAAAGGACTTCATGGTTGGAGAAGCTTCTAATTCACATGAAGAAGTAAAACTCACCACTTTGAGAAGTAGAAAATGATAGAATAACAAAGTGGGTAATCAAGAAGAAAGAAAGGAGGAAGAGGATAGAGATATGCAAAGAGCAAGATAGTGATAGCAAAGTGGTGATGTACCTCGTAAAAATCAAAAAATGAAAAAACAGAAAATTCAAAAAATTTCTGAAAATACTTCTAAAGCTGTAGATGAAAGATTAGTTCCTCATTTACCATTTCCTCATGCAATGAAATCTGTATCCCCTTTTGATAAAGGGAACACAAAAATAAATGACATGATGGAGACTTTCAAGCAAGTCAAGATAAATTTACCTTTGCTTGAGGCAATCAAACAAATTCCAGCATATGCAAAATTTTTGAAAGATGTTTGCACTCACAAAAGACAATCTAGGATACAGTTGTCCAAGAAGGTCTTTGCTGTGGAAAGAATTAACCAGGTGTTATCCATTGCTACACCTCCTAAACTTCAAGATCCTAGAATCCCCACAATCCCTTGTATTATTGGGGAACACACCATTGAAAAGGCTTTATTAGATCTGGGTGCTAGTGTCAACTTACTGCCATATTCTGTATATGAGAAACTAAGTTTGGGAGAATTAAAACCCACTCATGTGGTGTTACAACTGGCAGACAGATCTGAAAGAAAGCCAGTAGGGATGATTGAAGATGTATTGGTGGGAGTAGATAAATTCTTCTATCCTGCTGATTTTCTAGTTTTGGATATGGAACCAACCAAAAGCAAAACTTCCATCCCTATCATTTTGGGAAGACCATTCCTGGCTACAGCAAATACTTGCATTCAATGCAGGTCTGGTATTATGGAAGTCTCATTTGGAAACATGAAGGTAAAATTAAATGTTTATAATGCAGTCACACAGCCTCAATTCAACTTTGAAGAATGTTTTCATGTTGATCTATTGGATCAACTTGTGGAAGGGACTCTACAACAATTTCTGCAAGGTGAAGACTTCACCACAGATGTTAAAAAAGCTTGGGGATATACTGAAACAGAAACAAGTTGCATCTCAAATTCGGAAGAAATAAATGTTGTGCAAGGAACTCTTAATCAATCAGCAAGTTTCTCTTCTTGGAAACCTGCTACTCTCCCCCTTCCACAAACGTCTAAGGTACCTTTGTTACCTTCTTTCAAATTGACTTGATTTAGAACCAAAGCGGTACGGAAAATTTGAAGTATGTGTTCTTAGGTAATCATAAATCATTACCTGCCATTATTTCTTCCTCCCTCACAAAGGAGCAAGAGGAAGAGCTGTTGATAGTCTTGAAAGAATATAAAAGGGCAATTGGCTGGACTATTGCAGATTTAGGAGGAATCACCAAATTGCTTTGCATGCACAAAATCCACTTGGAAGAAGATGCAAAGCCTTCTAGGGAAATGCAAAGGAGGTTGAACCCTCATATGCAAGAAGTGGTCATGAAAGAGGTTGTTAAGTTGTTGGATGTGGGGTCATTTACCCCATTTCGATTCAACTTGGGTGGCACCTACTGTGGTACCTAAGAAATCTGGAATCAACTTGTAACCTCGGATTACGGTGAGCTTATGTCAACCAGACAAACAACTGGATGGAGAGTCTGTATTGATTACAGAAAATTAAATGAAATGATCAGAAAAGACCATTTCCCCCTCCCATTCATTGATCAGATCTTAGATAAGCTAGCAGGAAAAGCTTATTACTGTTTTCTTGATGGTTACTCTGGTTACAACCAGATTCCTGTGTACCCACAAGATCAGGAAAAGACCACATTCACTTGCCCTTTTGGCACCTTTGCCTATAGGAGAATGCCTTTTGGTCTTTGTAATGCTCCTGCTACCTTCCAAAGATGCATGTATGCCATTTTTTCTGATATGATTGACCAATTTATAAAGATTTTTATGGATGATTTCTCAATCTATGGCAACAGTTTTTCCCAGTGTTTACACCATCTCAAATTGGTACTACAAAGATGTGAAGAAACCAATCTGGTTTTGAGCTGGGAAAAGAGCCATTTCATGGTCACCCAGGGCATTGTCCTTGGCCATGTTGTTTCCCACAAGGGCATTAAGGTGGACAAAGCAAATATTGAGTTAATTGCACAATTACCACCTCCCAAAACTGTTAAACAAATAAGAAGTTTTTTAGGACATGCTGGATTTTACAGAAGGTTCATCAAGGACTTCAGTAAAATAACCAAACCTCTTTGTCATTTGTTGTGCCAAGATGCCCCTTTTGTTTTCAATAATGAATGCATGAAGGCTTTTGAATTCCTAAAAAAATGTTTGATTTCAGCTCCAATATTGCAGTCTTCAGATTATTCATTACCTTTTGAACGGATGTGTGATGCATCAGATTATGCTTTGGGAGCTGTCCTTGGAAAGAGAAAAGATAAGCTGCCTCATGTCATAGCTTATGCCAGTAGATCAATGATTGATGCATAGCTCAATTACACAACAACTGAGAAGGAGCTGCTGGCAATTGTTTTTGCTTTCGAAAAATTCAGGTCATATGTCTTGGGTCCACAAATAGTGGTGTTCACTGACCACTCTGCCTTGAAATACCTTCTGTCTAAGAAGGACACCAAACCAAGATTAATCAGGTGGATTCTCCTATTACAGGAATTTGACCTACAGATTAAAGATAAAAAGGGGGTGGAAAATGTGGTGGCTGATCATCTCTCCAGAATTTTAACTACTGAGATTGATAGGTTGCCTATCAATGAATCCTTCCCTGATGAGCAACTTTTTGTCATTAGTATACACACTCCTTGGTTTGCAAACATAGTCAACTTTTTCGCTACTGGAAGAATTCCTCAACATTGGAATAGAATGGATAAAGATATTTTCTTCTCAAAGGTTAAAAGCTTCATCTAGGAGGATCCTTATCTGTTTAAGAGTTGTGCAGATCAAATAATAAGGAAATGTGTCCCTGACCAAGAATTTCATAGAATACTTTCTATGTGTCATGAACAGGCCTGTGGAGGTCATTTTAGTGGGAACAAAATGGCTGCAAAAGTTTTGCAGTGTTGATTTTATTGGCCTACACTTTTCAAGGATGCCCTGCAGCATTGTAAGTCCTGCCAAAACTGTTAGAAATTAGGCAGCATTTCCAAGAGGAACTCAATGCCTTTACAGCCTATTTTGGTAGTCGAGTTGTTTGATGTTTGGGGGATAGATTTCATGGGTCCCTTTCCTCCTTCCAATGGGAATAACTTCATTCTAGTAGCTGTGGATTATGTATCCAAATGGATTGAATCCACAGCTACTAAAACAAATGATCACAAAGTGGTTTTGAAATTTCTTAAGGATCACATTTTTTCCAGGTTTGGTTTTCCCAGAGCCATTATCAGTGATGGGGGAAGCCATTTTTGTAATAGACATTTTGAAACTTTGTTGAAAAAATACTCTGTAACTCATAGAGTAGCCACTCCATATCATCCACAAACCAGTGGACAAGTGGAGATTTCCAATAGAGAAATCAAACATATTTTGGAAAAAACTGTGAAGAAGGACAGAAAGGATTGGTCCTTGTTTAATGATGCATTATGGGCATATAGGACAGCCTATAAAACCCCAATTGGTATGTCCCCATTTAGGTTGGTCTATGGCAAAGCATGCCATTTACCGAGAGTTAGAATATAAAGCTTTTGGGCCATTAAAACATTGGACATGGATCTAATTCATCACCGGTAATCACAGAAACCGCAACTTGTTGAGTTAGAAGAGCCGAGAATGGATGCATACACAAATTCAAGATTGTATAAAGAGAAAGTCAAAACTTTTCATGATAAAAATTTATTGAGAAAAAGTTCACTGGTTCTAAGGTATGGTTATTTAACTCAAAGCTCAAGTTTTCGGAAATCCAGATCCGTATGGGAAGGGCCATACATCGTTATTCAAGGCAGCCTTCAGAGTCATTGACATCCTTGATCCAAGTAATGGAAGAATCATAAAGGTAAATGGTCGAGGCTCAAACCATACATTGAAAATACCAGAGCTGTGCGTCGCCCATCTATCATCATGAATCTCCAAAAATCTGATGGTAGAAAACTGTACATTATGTTTGTATATCATAGTTTGTGCTTATTTTCTTTGTTTCTGCTTTTATCTCTTTTCGCATAGTTTAAACATGCTTAAAGGTCAGTCGCAAAGTAATAATTCGCTTTTCACAAAGTCCAATTTACTTTTCAAATAGACTCTGGAGCTGTAATGAACTGCTCGACAGCAAAGATGTGCTTTTCGAATAGTTGGTTCTGGAAACATTTTCTTTTCGAAAAGAGAGTTCTGAAGCTAATTCCTTTGCGAAATAATGTTTCTGAAGCTGTTAACTTGTCGAATGGTACTGATGCCATTCACAATTGTAAAAAGGTCTCTTTTGGAACTTTTCAAAAACTTAAAGGCACTTTGCGATATTAACTTTGAGTATATTTAACCCCTTTCGAAGTTGGGGTTTCATTTCAAACTCTTTCTGCAGAGCGACTCTTCACCGCTACCCTACTTCGCTCTCTCCTTGCACGAGTTAACAAGTTTACTATTTTTTTTGTAACTGATTGTGTAGATCATTTGCATTTTCAGAGAAGGATTTCAGCTTGTAATCTGGGGGATTTCTGCAAAGCAAACAACTCGTTCAAACATAAACCCTAGATCTCGGTATTTCTCTACCCATTCTCTCTGGTTATCATTTAGTAATTTGATTCTGTGTCAGCATCTATTTTGGGCATTTTTATACATCAATCTAGAATGGGAAAAGCAGAGAAATCATTGGCTGCAATGTTCCCCAAATCCTCTGCTAGGAAAGTGAGCAAATCGACCCCAAAAGCAAAAGGAAAAGCCAAAACTTCAAACTAAACTAAACTTTCAATGGATAAGGTGATGGTGGAGAAAGGAAAGAAAATTAGACATGAGGAACCCATGCTAAGTAGCCCTGAGCTGGAGCTTACTCCTCTGCCCATTCATTTGGTCCTACCAAATCCCTTCATTGAAGCTCAGAAGCTAATACCCGAGCTGATGGTAGACGAAACTTTTTTCGTCACCAAACCAGAGTGCTTGCCATCCTTAAGATACCTTAGAGAGGCTTCACTAAGCAATATCCTTACCCCCTTGCCAGAGAAAATTTACCCAAGAATGGTGAAGTTATGGTACCAAAACCTAGTCAAGGTCACTGAAAAAGATGCTGATGTCCCTACCCTTGTCATTTTTATTGATGGTTGCGATTCATCGTGACATTTGAAGACATAGGGAATGCTTTAGGATACCATTCCAATTTGATCCTCCGTCCTTTGGCTGCTCCAAACAACCTCTCTTAGAGAGATGATGCCCATTTAACCCAAGGTATTGTGGGCACTGGGCAGTCCATCATGAGAAGAGACCTTGCCCCCCAATTTCTATTGATGGATTCCATTTTAAGGGGCAACTTTTATGTCACTGGGAACAGCCAAGAGAGGAGAACACCAATTTTAGAAGCCCTCTTTCATTTCTCCAAGGGGCAGTTTTTTAATGCCCCTATGTTAATTTTTGAAGCCATGGCTGATGTCAGTACCCAGCTGAAGAAAGAGCAGAAGATAGCTGGCTTACCATTTGGCAGATTGATAACAGCCCTCCTCAGAGCCAAATTTGACATTGATAGTGAGGAGCCATTTGAAGTCATTACCCCTCACAATTTTGGGAAAAAGGCTTGGACTACAAGCCAGGCTATGCTGAGAAGGATGAGAGAGGCAGGTGAACCTGCACATGCCCCTGCTGCTGCACCTGAACCTGCAGTAGTGAGCCAGAACCCACCCCTGCAGATGAGCTTGCACCTGAAGCCACCCCTACAGCTGAATTTGAGCCTACAACTGAGCCTGCCCCTGCCATGTTGCCAGATCCAAATTTGTCAGAATCAACTTTGCCCGATCCAGTTCTGCCAACTCCTGTGGTGACCAGCTCTTTAGCTGCACCACTTCTTGAACCAACTCTGCCAGTTCCTGAGGTGACCAGCTCTTTAGCTGCACCCATTTTAGATGACACCTCCCTCCCTTTGGTGACCAGATCTTCAGCTGCACATACTCTGGAGGAAGTTGGCCTTGCACCCTACTCCCCTACTCAAGCCCCTGCACTTTCACCTATCCCAGTTGTCCCATCTCCCACACTTTCCATCATTCCAATTGTGGATTCCCCCTCTACACCAACCATACTCACACCACCAATTTCTCCCACCAATGCCCAGGTTTTAGAGGAATTAGCTACAGATTTTATTGCCCCATCTTCCTGCACTGCCTCCAAAGCCCTCACATTCTCGCTCTAATTCAGCCCACACACCTGAGGTCTCCCATACTCCTGAACTTGAGCCCTTCACTACAGAGGCCTACTCTTCTTTATTGGGTTCTATTTTTGAAACCATGGAACTGACCACACCCCTATACCGCTCCTCCTCCCTTCACCCACTTTCCAACCTCTCCTTTACACCATTGCACCTCCACCTCCACCTCGCTTGTCCCTGCCTCTACTATGCCCACCTCTCCCACACCTGCATCCATTACCCAAATCCTTACCTACCTCCAATCCATCCAAGCCCAACTTCAAATCAACACATAATCATTTAACCATGGAATCGCTCCATACCTTAGCTTCCACATCCCAAACAACCACCATTACTATTTTTTTCTTCCAGCCACCCAAACGGATCCAGAGGTAATATTGGTTGATCCGCCCACCCCACCACTACTACCCATGCAACATACTCAAACTGAAGTCCCTTTGGTTCCACCCCCACCACCACTACCCATTTTCTCTGAGCAAGCCACTGACCGACCCTCCGTCCCCTTCTAGCCACTTCTCCCCCCCTCCCAAAGTTGGGCCACCTTTAGTCCCCTACCATTCCATTCCCCTCCCCCGATATGCCACCCTCATCAAAGCCATGGAAAATAACCCTTATATCCGCAGAGATGTTCAAAAGGGGCTAGCTGATTTGCAAGCTTACATCTCGCACCCCTATGAAAACCAAATCCGAAAGTTAGAGATCTTTATGAAATTTGAAAGAGATAAAATGAGGGACTCTTGGGTCAAACATTTCAAATTGGTGAGGATCGAGCAACACAAGGTGTCCATGTTGCAAGCCCAATCGGATCAAGAAAATTGAAGACCACTAGCCTCAAGAACACCTTGGCCTCACCAAAAAGACCAAATCTGAGGAGTATACTGAGCTACAAAACACCATTCCGGAGAAAGCTCAATCAAGTTTGGACTCCAACACCACTCTAGCTCGATTCGAAAGGACTCAGCTCGAGCCACTTGAACCAATCTATGATACAGATTTTGACCCCAGTTATTAGCTCTCATTGTACTTTTTGTGTTATAAAGATGTAATAGAAAATTCTGTTTTGTGTATACTACTATGCATTTCTGTCTGTCTTCTTGCCATCATTACTTTTGTTGTTTTTTTTTTTCTTGCATATATTTTTCCTCTGTTTTGGACCAGTGTGGACCCTGCTACCCTTTGGTTTGGGGGTGTGACAGAAATAGCAATAATCAATAAAGGAGTTAACATCAGTACAGTTTTGGATCAGCAATTTTTTTTTATATATTTTTCACACCTGTTGTTTTGAAATATATTAAGAAGTTAAAAAAAAAACTCTTTAAAAATTACTTTCTTGTGTAATTCTAAAAGACTTTCATGAAGTAAATGTCAGAAAATTTCCAAAAGAAAATTGATGTTTTAGTAAACCTAAAATGAAGGAAAACAGTGAAGATATACCTCAAGAAGTTGATATAAAACCACACCCAGTGAGGTTTGGGCCTGAAATGTATTCTTTGGAGGTATGCTTTGGCAATCTTTTCTGCTTTTGGGACTATGTGAATCTGCTTACTTACACTAGAAGTTACACATATCCAAATCGAAATAATTTGATAGCACTCATGATATTAAAGACATGATGTAAGGCCTCCTGTTGGACAGTTTGAACCTTATAAAGCCCCACCTTTTGAAACTGCCCTTGATACACACCATTTGAGCTAAATAAATCTATAATTCCTTTGAAATCTCCCCCAATAAACCTCATCAACCTCATTTAGCCTAACCCTACCCCGAGAAGTCAGAAGAGAAAGGGAAGACAGCTGAGGGAAGGAGAATTGAGGAACTATTTAATAGCAAAAGAAGGGTAAAAGTTGAAGGCAATGATGAAATAGCAGAGGGAATGTGGCATGCAGTCAGTGCTAATTCGAAAAAGAAAAGAAAAATTTATTGAGCAAAACAAAAGAAAGAAGGCATTTTCATTGAAAGTTTGAAAAAGAAAGAGAAAAAGATGGCCACTTTGGCTCTGGAAATTCAAAAGAAGAAGATGAAACTATGCTGAAGAAAAATGGGTTTGTATATAACCTCCTGACCTTGACTGACTTCTCAAATATGAACACCATTCCAACCCTTTTTAGAAATTTCACCCATAAGCCACAATAAAACCCAAGTAAAAGTCCTTACTGATCAATGATGGATTGAGCTATCACATGGAGATAAGAATTTGTGTAATCTATGGTGAAAGGAGCAGTGAATTTATAACTAAAAGCAATGTCTATGCTCGCATACCCTATTTGAGGATCAGAATCGCTCTTGAGCTGTGTGAAATAGTACAACCCTCTCATTTGCTTTTTGAGTGAAAATCCTGGTGAGAATTGGGTTTAAAATCAACTGATTAGGGCAACATCAAAGCTGGATTCCTAAATCAAAGGCTTGCTGTTTGTTAATTTTCCTTGTAAATGGCCTCTGACATAAATCGACTGAATAGTAACAAGAATTACTGCAGAATTTTAGTTTTAAACTGATATCTTTCTTGAGAAAAACCTTCTTACAAAATAATTGATGCAGGTGTAATAATCAATCGAGGAAAGTGGCTATAACAGAACTGCAGTGATCTTAACTAACTTATTGAAGAAGTTTGTGGGTACCTTCACTGAAAACCCTTAGGAGACTTCACTCCTCCACTAGGGATCACCTAGGGGTTTAAAAGGCTTGTTGCATATGCTAAATGCAACTGTGCTCCCTACAAAAGTGGCTCTTTACTTTGTTTTTTTTTTTGTTTTTATTTTCTTTGCTCAGGGACTAGCAAAGCTTAGGTTCGGGGGTGTGTTGACAAGTGAAAAATACCATTTTTCACCCCTAAACTTAAGTCTTGATAGACCTTTGAGAGAACTAAATAAGTGTTTTAAGTGCCTATGTTGCAGCTAACAATAAAGACAGGCTTAACCATAAAAGCAGCTTAAAAGTGCTAAAAAGATGACAATCCATGTCAATCCAAAGGAAGGAAGTGAAGAAACAAAAAGGTCTAAATTGAAGAGGCAAAGACACGGAAGAGAAGTGGAACAATTGAACAGAGAAATGCACTACAGAGTTCTTTTCGCAAAGAACCTGCACTTTTCATAAAGAACCTTGAACTCTGCGAAAAGGACTAAAACTCCAGGCTTAGCTTTCGAAGAGCATCTGAACTCCTCGAAGAGAAGATTGAACTTTGCGAAAAGGAGAAAACACAATTCGAAGAGAAGATTGAACTTTGCGAAAAGGAGAAAACACAATTCGAAGAGAAGATTGAACATTGTGAAAAGAGCTTCAGAAGTCACAACACTCTGCGAAAAGGTATTCTGGAGATTCACAGCTTTAACAAGGGCAATTCAGTAATCTGTTTCACGCATCCCAATGCGTTTTAAAACCTAGGGACATTCTAGAGGGTTCTAAGCAGGAAGCAAAGGAATATTCCACCCCACGTGAGCACCTAGAGAGGGAATAACTTGGCGGGAACTTCTAGAAACTCTAACAAACTTTCAAAATGCATAACAGAATTGATGCCTTTTTCACCTGATTGGCTGAACCAGATCGAGGAATTCTAATTGGCCAGAACAGATCTGGATCCCCGTGCTCGACTACCATTGGTCAATACAGATCTGAGAACCTCTGATTGGTTGATACAAATCTGAGCTGGACCTGGGGAAAGCTATAAATAGACGAAGCATTTGCCCAATGAGGGCATCCAGATTTTGAGTTTCATTTCTAATCCCCCATTTCCCAGCCAGACAGCTTGTCTGCAATCCTTGTAATAGCCTACTTTGTACTTGCATTTGAGAGCTGTGAGATACTTTTCAGAACTCAAAGGAGAGTTTGCATCCAAGACCGCAAATCCGAGAGTCATAAGCGTGCTCTGTAAATTGTAGGGATGAATTTTAAAAGGTTGCTGTAAACTATGCATTCTCCATTAGACTCATGTCAAGGGTTCCCTCTGATCTCCTCAGTACATTAGACTCCTTTAGATTCATTGTTTTGCATGCAACTTCCCTTGATTCATTAATCCTGTGAGAATTAGTGTTTGTAACCTAGTCTCTCACAACATTTGTAGTGATGTTTCTTGTTCTGAATTGAGGATTTGGATTAAAGACTATTGGATGGTTTGTGGCCATTAAAGTGGACAGACCATAGCCATAAGTGTAAGCCTAATCCTTGAATTAGATTTATCTCTCTTACATCTGTGCTTGTAGCCAGATGAAGATTGGATCACCTCTGTTGAGCTGCAGTTATTCTCATTAGATTTCAAAGAACAAATCAGATTTAGATATTACTTCTCCATCTTTGTTTCAATCACTCCCCCAACTCGGATCTGGATCATTTAGTTTAAATTTTTCTTTATTTTTTAGTTAGTTAAACGTGACAAATTCAAACCCCTCATCTTATCAGTTTTCTAGATAGGATAAGAAGCCAGATCTGGTAGCTCAGATCTGGAGGTTTATCTTACATTTTAGACAAATTCTCTGTGGACGATCTTTCACTCACTTACTTTTAAAACTTGCTACAATTGGCCCTGATCTTGCAGGCTAATTCTCTTCTAACTGTGCTGATATTTCTTTATTTGTTAATGTAGTCTAGAGCCACTATAATTTAGCAGCTATAAATCTGTTTTCAAAACACACATAAATCAAGCACACTAAGAAGCAACAACAGGCTACAAGCTCAGGAATCCATAGAGAACCTCAACCTCTAAAGCTCTATGTGTGGGGCTAAGGCTGTAAAGGACCATGATAGCCCAGACACATAGAACCAGCAAGAGATTGAGTACCACCTTAGATCTAGCTGTCCATTGCGTGAGTAGGACTACAATGGTCCAGTCACAAGCCTACAATCTCCATACCCAGATCAGATCTAACATCTGATGGCGGGTCTATACTAATATTGGGGAGTCTGCCTCTGTACAATCTCCTACCAGGCTACAAGCTCAGGCTCGGAGAAGAAGGATCTATTTTGGATCGGCGGATTGGATTCACCCTAAGGCTATAACCTGTCCACTTAAATGGTCACAGACTATCCCAGAGGCTATGCTCCTCACGGAGCCCAAAACAAAACAAGAATATTGCTGCCACCACCATGGTCACAAGGATACCAGCTCAAGCTTCCAGGGGATTTCAGATCTAGTGGGTCCTGTGGTGGGGCTAAGGCTGTATAGGACCATGATAGCCCAGACACACAGGTCACTTGGATCTGAATGGGACCTTAGAATCAGTCCTCCATTACTTTGAATCACAGCCAAAGCAATGGCGGATCACAAGGCAGCACCGTTGCACAGAGCAACTCACAAACACATGAATCCAATAAAAGTGCAACAGCCAATCACAAATTCCATTAATCTAAACTTAATAAGCATACAAAGGCATGGCCAGCAAGTGCTGGGCCATGGAGAGAAGAAGAAGAAAATGGAAAACTACTTATAGCTACAGAAAAACAAGACTACAATGCTAAAACCAGAGCAAAAACTGAACTCTTCCGCCCTCTAAACCTAAACCAGGCTTAGGTTTATATAGCGGTGGGTGTGGCGGCACATTAGGGTTAGGAAACCTTAATTTTAGCGATGCCACATGGCCTATTAATGATCCTTGGATGTCTCAGGGTGCGTGCACGGATATTTGAGCGTGGGTGTGCATGCCCTAATCATTGGAAATCCCTAGAATGTCCTCTACAGAATGATGAAAGTTGAAGTTTAGAGCTTCGCCAGGTTGCAGTCGATTCCCAGACTTTTTGCGTGGTAGCTCTATTCTTCGCATGGCTGAGTTTAACATTAGAACTCGACGTCATGAGTTCTGACTTAATGCTTTGAGCAACAGGTAGATAGTTGAGCTCTCACTGGATTGGGCTTCGCGCGGTTGGATATTTACTTGTGAATAGTGCGAGAACTGCACGAGCATTCCATTTCACTTCGCGAGGCTAACTATGGCTTCGCGAGATTGCTTTCTTCCTGAACCACGCGACAGCTTCTTTTCTTGATAGATCTTTGCGAGGATCCTCGTGATAGCTTTGAGGCATTTCAACAGGCAATGTGTTCTCTGACATTTGCATCCTTCCGCATGGCAATTTGCGAGGCAAGATTCTAAAGCTCTCTCTCCTCAGCTGTTTTGAGTGAACTGTGTGAGGTTGATTTCAGGTCTTCTTGAACTGCGCTACCATTTACTCCTGAACTTCGCGAGAGCTGCATGAAGTTGTGCTTCTGAAGCTCTTCTATTACTCAACTGCGCGAGCACTTGTTGTGAAGTCTTGGGAAGCTCGCGAGGACTGCGCGAAGCATAGTTTTCTAAATCTTCTGGAGCTTTGTCAGTTGCGCGAGGCTTGCCTTAGGTCTGGATTCATGGCTCATTCTTCTGAGGGACTTCTGGTGCCAATCATGGGCTCCTTAACAGGATTTATGGTCTTATTGCACTGCTATTTATTATCTACAAAAAACACTTAACAAACCTTTATTAGATGGCTAAGGGCCTAATCAAAGGCTAAGTTAAGGGGTGAAAAGTGGTACTTTTCAGGTCTTTACACACCCCCAGACCTAATCTTTGCTAGTCCCTTAGCAAAGCTACATTAAAATAACTATAGAATTTAAATGCCACTTTCGCAGGGAGCACGGATGCATTTAGCATATGTACCAAGCCTTTTAAACCCCTAGGTGATCCCTAGTGGAGGAGTGAAGTCTCCTGAGGGTTTTCAGTGAAGACACCCACAAACTTCTCAATGAGACAGTTAACAAAAGTGCATTATTATCAAGTGAGCAGTCGAGAAACAGAGTGAGTTCACCCTTGAATCAGTAAAAATATAAGAAATTCAAACACATTGGCTGCAGAGAAATTTAAACAGTATAAGCTTCTCATGAAAGCACAACATTTCCAATCAATTTACACCAAAGAACAATTTACATGTGTGTTAGCACTGAGCTCATCATTGGATCAAAAATTAGGTTGTAGATCATACTTAATGCATTCAAGATCAGACCTAAAACTCTCCAGGGCATACTCTCATAAAGAACTGTTGAGGGTTTCATTTTCTCTCAAGCTCAAGAGCAGTTTCATCCCCCAAATGGGTTTGTACGCATGAGCATAGGCATAGCTCTGAAGTTCTGGCATCATTGACAGATCCTCACCATAGATTAGATAACTCTTTATCTCCACATGATAGCTCACTCAATTTTGGATCACAAGGGCTTTAACTGGGCTGTAATGTGGCTTATGGAGTGGGGTTAAAAAGAATGGAAGGTTGAAAAGGGGTTCATAATTGAGAAATTAGTAGGTGAAGGAGGTGATTCATGACTTCACCTTCTTTAATTCAGCTCCTTTCATCTTCTTTGAGGTTTTCAGATTTGAAGTGATCCGTTTCTCTTCTTGATTTTGATTTTTCCAATGAAAGTTCCCTCTTGACTCCTCTCTTACTCCTCTTCATTACTGTTTTCATTTCTTTTTGATGCATTTTTCTTCTTTTTCTTTTATTTTTGCTTTTCTGAAATGCCACCATTTTCTCAGTTACCATATTGCCAGAATTTGAGGTACTTCTTCTTTATTCACCTAATGTTTACCATAGCTAGTCCATCTTCAACTCTTGTTCCTTTACCTTCTAAGTTCCCAGAGTGAGGGTAAGGTTAAATCAGATACATAGGTTCAGGTGCAAGTACTCAGGTGTATTTTGAAGAAATTTAGGATTTAAGGCTCAAAGGGGGTATGGACAGGGGCAGTTGCTTAAGGTTGGTCTATTTAGGCTCAAACTGTCCAAGAGAAGGCCTTGATCCTTTCCAAACTCTCATGAGTGCTGTCAGTTGTTTCAACTTGGAGTTGCCTAACTTCTAGTGGGCACAGTGACTCAGCCAGTCCTTAGAGCTAGAAGAAATTGCCTTAGTTACTCCTCAAAGAAATATTTTTTTTTGTATAGGCCTAAATCTCACTGGTTATGGTCTTCCTTTGAATTCTTCAGTATGTCCTTACCTTTTTATCTCTCTAGTGATTCACTAAGTGCTGATACAAGTGAGTTTCCTTGGTGATCTCATCATGGAAATGTGAAATTCTAAAAGTTTATACTGTCTAAAGTCTGGAAAAAATTTAAAATTTCATTATTTTTCTGATTCTTTAGTGAACATGGTTCCATTTCCATCTTACTCACAAGGTTCTGCTGCACTTAGGTTAACTATTCCATTGGCAGGATCTGCCTGCCACACCCCCAAACCTATGAGGAGCAGTGTCCTCACTAGTTCAAAGGTGGGTGTGCAACAAATTTATTAAGGGCATAATAAAAGGACATAACATGGAACAAACAGACAAGAGACAAGGGAAAATAGTAATGACAAAAGCAGAAGATCTATTATACGAGAGAAAGGTACAAAATGAAAGACAAAAGGAGAAAAAGAAAATGCAGAAACAGCAAAAATCCTAGGTACAAGCTAATCGGAGCCTGAATCAAAACCGGTCCCAACCCATCCTCTTGGCATGCTCTTGAAGGAGAGCCTCTTCCTCTTTCTTCTTTCGTGCCCGCTCTTCCTTCCTTTGGGCATCAGTTTTGGGCATGGTTGGTGCCCTGACCCTCATTTTTTGGGTCTTTGGTGCAGGAAGGATCACTGAAGATTTGACTGTGGTTTGCTCCGGTGATTTGATAGGACTTTTGCCTTTGGGACTCTTCTCTTTTGAGCCCTTCCCTTTGGAGGCTGGCGGTTGCTGAGTCTGAGGGGGAATAAGAGGAGATTTAGCATTTTCTGGCTCAGGAGGGACAAGCGAGCTCTTACCTTTATCTTTCAGTGGTGGGGCCTCCTCAGACTGGGCAGATTGTTCTTTTCCAATTTTGATAGAGGCCGCTATGTGAGTAGTCCTCTTAGCTGTAACTTTCCTTCTCTGAGGATAAGTTTGCTCAGCAGGGTCAGAAGAAGGAGGAGCAACATGAGATTTAACACTTGGATGCACAGGTGGGGCAGAGTCAGAATCTAAATCAGAGGGAAAGAGAATAGTGGGGTCCAATCCAAGGGCTGCAGTAGCCTGTCTGCGTTCATCTTTTGAAAGCAACTGACCATGGGGGTCATCCTGAGCAGAAGCTCTGGTGGCCTTTGGGGGTGGGGATGGTGGTGCAGGCTTTTTTCCTTTTTGGGCAGCAGTGGCTCTTTTGGAGGGAGAAGGTTTCTTAGGAGGAGCCCATTTTCTCTTGGGTGCAGGAGATTTGGCAGGGGGAGGCACTGGAGCAGGAGGTGGTGGAGGTTCTTGAGTAGGAGGTGGAGGAGGGGGTGGAGGAGGAGGTGGAGGAGGAGGAGATGTAGATGTAGGAGCAGGGGGAGTGGAAGAAGATGGCCCGGGGTGTGTTGAAGGTGGGGCCTCAGGGGGTGCTGTAGCAAGAGGGGTGGTTTCAATTGGTTGGCCTGTCAGAGATGTAATCCTTTTTTGCAAAGTTTCAATCTGTTTTTCAGCATAAAGGAGTTTGGCATCAGAAAGCCCCTTAGTGAGCCTGTGGATCTCCTCAGCATTGTTCAGCCTCTTTTCAAACATCCGGGCTCTCTTGTGCTCCAGCTCGGCATTGGCTTTCTCCATCTCCGCCTGTAGTTTATAGTAAGTTGCATCAGCCTTTATCGTAGTGAGGGTCTCCAAAATTGACTCCCATCCCTTTGAAATATCTCTCAACTTCTGCCTGTGAGAAAGCTTCAGGTCACTCATCTTCTGCAGTAACGAGTACTCAATGGATTGTCTGAGTTGGGCCATTCCCCTGAGAACATCCCTCTTGATGTAGGCAATGTCCCTCATGGCATGGAGGAGGGTGAAGTAAGGAGGGGTGTAGTAGGAATGTCGTGGTATGATTGGTAGAAATGGAGTGGAAGAAGTAGAAGGTGATTGGTCCTGTGGGGGTAAAGTGGAGGCTGCAGTGATGAAGTCTAGTTGAGGGGGAGGGGTAGAAGGTTCTGGGTCAGTTTGTGTTGAGTGGTCAGTGAATTAAGGAGGGGGTAGGATAAGAGGTGGGATGGAAGGCATGGGTGGAAAAGTAAATGAAGGGGGGTCACTGAAGGTGGGTGGTTCTGGGTAAGGGTAAAATGGAATGGTGAAGGGTCTGAATGGTAAGGGTGGGGTTAAAAATGTGTGGGGGTTAATGGGAAAGGTGGATGGGAAGGGAATGGGGTCTGTTTGGGTTGAGTGGTTGGTAAATTGTGGTGGGGGTAAAATGAGTGGGGGGAGGATAGGTAAGGTGGGGAAGGAGTGGTGGGGTATGGTGTCTTGGAGGGTGAGGGTTGTAGTTAAGTCAATGGGGGGAAAATCTGGTTGCACTGTGGAGTCAGAGGTGGAAGGGGACTGGATGTGAGTTGTAGGAGGTGTTTGGGCAGAGATGGGTGATTTTATCAATGTTTGAAGGGTGAATTTGATGGTAGTGATGTCAGTCTGCATTTGGTCTTGGGTGAGTGTTGTGGTTGACAGTTGGGTTTGAATGTCATGTATTAAGGAAAGGATATGAGTAAGTGTTGTCGCTCCAAGTGTGCCATAAATGTGTGCATTATGAATCAAAAATTAAAGAATTAAAGAATGCTAGGTTATATGGATGTTAACTTATGAAAGGGATATCGGCACATTGGGGCTAACACTGGCCTGCAAGATCAGGGCCAATTGTAGCAAGTTTTAAAAGTAAGTATTTCAAGATCGTCCACAGAGAAGTTTGTCTAAACTGAGAGATAAACCTCCAGATCTGTGCTACCAGATCTGGCTCTATAATTATCTATAAAAAAGAGTAGATAAAAGAGAGTGTTGGATTGTGTCACATTTAACTATAAGCAAATAAAGAAAAGAACTAACTACATGATCCAGATCCGAGTTGGGGAGATGTTTAAAATAAGACAAATGCAGAAATAATAGCTTCATGTACTTTAGCCTCTGAATTTTAATGGAGGATCTGTAGTTCAACAGAGCAGATTCAATCTTCATCTGGCTACCAGCACAGATGTAAGAGAAATAAATCCGAATTAAGGAATAGGTTTAGACTTATGGCAATGATTTGTCACAGATCATCCAATAGTTGTGGCCTATTCTTTAGTTCAGAACATGAACATCACTGTAAATGCTGCTTGAATTAGGTTACCAACGCTAATTCGCACAGGGATGATGAATTAAAGGAAGTTAGATGCGGGTGAGTGAATCTAAAGAAGTCTAATGCACTAAGGTGAACATTCAGAACCCTCGACATGACTCCAATGGAGAAGACACAAATTACAACAACCTTTTAAAATCCAACGTTACAATTACAGCACGGCTTTAGAGAGCCCTCGACTTACATGATCGAGCTTCGAGAGCCCTCATTCTGATCCTTGAATCCGAACTTGGAAGTACAAATCACTCACAATGGCTCTCAAAGGTAAAATACAAGAAGGGATTACAGGGGATCGATGAGCTTTCGACCGAATGGGGGAAACAGAGATGAAAACTCTAAAACTGGATGCCCCAATTGGGCAAATGTCTTCTCAATTTATAGCTTTCCTCTATCCCGCATAAGGCTGAATTGACCAATCAAGTGCTCAGATCCGATTGCCCAATGGCTGTTGAGCACGGGATCCAGATCCGTTTCGCCAATGAAAATGCTCGATCCGTTCTAATCGTGTTAGAAGCATCAATTCTATGGGAATTCAAAAGTTTGTTTGAGCTTCTAGAAGTTCCCGCCAAGTGATTTCATCTTTGGGTTTTCACGTATGTGAATATGCCTTTGGTTTGTGCTTGGAATCTTCCTAATGTCTCCGGGCTTTTAATTACATTGGGGCGTGCAGAGTTTATCGAAATGCCGCCCTTTAAAGTGGTACGTAAATCCCGATTATGCCATTTATGAGTTTAAGGGTCTTTTAGCAAAGTAGTTTGGCTCGAAGTTCTTTTTTATAAAGCATTTTGGCTTGAAGTTCTTTTAGCAAAGCATCTTGGCTTGAAGTTCTTTTAGCAAAGGACTTTGGCTTAGAAGTTCTTTTAGCAAGGACTTTGGCTTGAAGTTCTTTTCAAGGACTTTGTTCTTTTCTTCTTTTCGCAGGTAAATCTTCTATTAAGTGTTTTCTTCTTTTCATAAGTTCAAGGTTCTTTGAATAGTAAAAGTTCTTCTTGAATTGGACTCTAGGCTCCCATTCTTCTTTGCGAATGGCTCTCTCTCTTTTTCGGTCTTTATGCGCTCTTTTAGACCCTTTTTAGCCATTCTTTGAGGTTGTTTCTTCAATCCATCTTTCGACTTGACATGAGTTGTCGACTTTTGATCATTTAGGATGCTTTTCGGACTTGGACTGTCTAATTGGTTGGTTAAATGCACAATAAAGCACTTATTTAGTCTTCTCAAGGGTCTTTCAAAGCTCATGTTTAGGGGTAAAAAATGGTATTTTCACTGTAACACACCCCAAACCTAAGCTTTGCTAGTCCACGAGCAAAGAAACATAAAAAGCAAAATAAAGAGCCACTTTTGTAGGAAGCACAGTGCATTTAGCATATACAACAAGCCTTTTAAACCCTAGGTGATCCCTAGAGGAGGTGAAAGTCTCACGAGGGTTTTCAGATGAAGGTACCCACAAACTTCTCCATGAAAGCAGTTAACATCGATTGCAATATTATCAAATGAGCAATCAAGGAGCGAGGTTAGTTACTCTTGAATCAATGATGAAAGCAGAAAATTTGATTATTGTTTGCGAATTTAAACATTTATAAACCTCATGAATGTTTCAATATTTCCAATCATGAGCAGTCATAGAAAATCATACAAATGTGCCGTGATGGCTCATCCTATGGATAAAAATTAGGTTATAAGTCATACTTAAGGTGCTCAAGTTCCAACCCAAATACTCACCGGGGTATACTCTCATCAGTGTTTTGTTGAGGGTTCATTTTCACTCAAGCTCAAGAAGCGCGTTACATCTCCCAAATGGATGTAAGCATGAGCATAGGCATGATTCTTAGGCAATGGCATCATTGACATCTCCACACCTTAGATTGGGTCACTTCTTATCTCCACATGTCAGCACACTCAACATTGGATCACAAGGGCTTTTAATCTTGGTTTGTTTGTGTGGATAATGGAGTGAAGTTTCAAGGAAAGGCAGATAGAGCAGAGGTTTGAATTTGAGAACTCGGGAAGTGCGGAGATGGTTCATGACTCCACCTTTTGAGTTTAGCTTCTTTCTTCTTCTTTTGAGATTCTCACATTCCACGGTGATCAGTTCTTTCTTTGATCTTGCATTTTTGAATATAAGGTCCCTTTTTGCCTTTTGCTTTAACTTTTCACATTGTTTGTCTCTTCTTTCTCAGTCACCATATTACTGTTTTTGAGGTATTTTCTCTTCATTTTCTTGATGTTGCCCGAAATGGTCCATCTTGATTCTTTCTCCTTTACCTCCACGAATTCTCTGTGAGGAAGGCTGAATTAGTTCCATAGGTTCAGTGCAAGTACTTTTGAGTATTTTGATGAAGAATTGTAGGATTCTGACTCAAATGGGGTACAAAGCAGGGCAGATTTTTCTTGGTTGGTTCTGTTAGGTTCAAAATTTGTCCAAAGAAGGCCTTGATCTTTTCCTCGGTTTCATGAGTCTTTATTACTTGTTTTAATTTGGAGTTTCCTAACTTCTAGTGGATCTAATGCCTCGGCCAATCCTTTGAATCGAGAAAAAAATTGCCTCATCACTCTTCAAGAGATGGAAAATATATGGGCTCAATTCTCACTTTGGTTATGGTTTTCCTTGAGCTTTTAAGTATATCTTTACCTTTTCTCTTCCTTTTGACTTACTACGTCGATACCGGTATGTTTTATGGTGTAATCATCATGGAAATGTAGAATATATAAGGTTTAGAATGTCTAAATTTGGCAAAGGAATTTTAAATTTTCTAGTTGTCATGATTCTTAAGTAAATTAATACATTTCCTAATTACTTAGGTGATTCTGCTTCCCTTATGTTAACTATTCCCTAGGGGGACTTGTTCGCCACACCCCCAAACCTATGAGGAGCGGTGTCCTCCACCGGTTCAAAGGTGGTGGACAATTATTAGGGAAGACAAAGAAACAACAATAATCCGGACGATTCTGACAAGCACATAAAAATTTGGATAGAAAATAAAAGGAAAAAAGGGGAAAGGGGTAGGGGAGGGGTTGTAAGTTTTTTCAAATAGGGAGAACAAAAAGCAATTTGGTTAGTTGCACAACTTATAATGTAAAAATTGCAATAGAATAAAAAGCGAGAAAATAAGAAAGAGACAATTGATTGGGCTTTGTAAACCTGCTACCTCGGGGATTGTGTGGACTAAGTGCGCAAGTGGTGCAGCTAAAGAGCTGGTCACCACAGGAGTTGGGCTTGTAAACCGATAGGGGGCTGGAGGCTCGGGGCTGGTTGAGGCTCCACAATTTCCACTTCTCGACATGCCTACCCACACTTTCGTGGCTTGGTTCTCTGTCATGCTCAAAGAACAAGAACTAGCTCGCTCAGTGCTATGGGTTCAAGAATGGGCATGGGCTGGTTCTCCTACTTCCCTCATTCTTCTTAACATGGCCCGACTTGTGGTCCGTGCTTTCTTGCCAAAGTTGTGAGGAGTGAGTACCTCAAAGGGCTCTTCCTATCAATGTCAAACTTGGCTCTTAAGAGGCTGGAATGAGTCTTCCAAAGGGAGGCCAGACAATCTTACATTCCTTTTTACCTTGGCACTCATCAGCCATTGCTTTCAGATCACATGGGGCATTGAAGAATTGCCCCTTAGAGAAGTGAAAGAGGGCTTCTAAGATGGGGTTCGCCTCTCTTAGGTGTGCCCAACATAAAAACTCCCTCGAGTATGGAATCCATCGTAGATATTGCGGGCAGATCTCTTCTCATTATTGATTGCCCGAACCCACCATGCCCACATGTCAAATGGGCAGCCATATCTCTGAAAGAGGCAACTTGAGGGATCAAGGGTCCATCGAGATTGAATTGAAAAGGTATCCCTAGGGCATGTCCAATGTCCTCAGTGATCCTGATTAAGTCACAGCTTGTCATAAAAATAACTAGGGTTGGCACATCGGCATGTTCCTCTGTGACTGTGGTGAGGTTCGATACCACAACTTTGTCATCCTTGGGTAAATTTTCTTAGGTAATGGAGTGAGGATGGTCGAGGAAGCCTCCTGAGATATCTTAAAGATAGCACGAATCAGTTTGGAGGAGAAAAAGTTTCATCCACCAATAGCTCAATTATGAGCTTTCAGGCATCAATGAATGGGTTAGGTAAAACCAAAGGAATGGGTAATGGGGACAGCTCAGACTCTGGGCTCGAGGCAGCAGGGGTGGGCTCCTCATGGCGTATTTTTTTTTTTTTTTTTTTTTTTTTTTTTTTTTCTTTTTCAACCCTATCTGCTTTGTCCATTGAAAGTTTTCTCTTGGCAGACTTCTTGGCTTTGCCTTTGGCTTTTAGGGTGTTTTTTTCTTCTTGGTCAAGATTTAGGAACATGGCGTCAAGAGATTTCTCGGTTTTCCCATATTTAAAATGGCCTCAAATGTAGCTTAAGTACCGGCAATCACAGAAAGAATAAGAGTAGAAGCGATTCTGGATCGAGGGTTTCCTCTATGTGAGTTTCTTTGCTCTGAAAAGATCGCTTGTATGATCTACACCTTTGATTTTCGACAAGAGAAAAAGCGCGGAAGGATTAGAATAGATGGTGGATAATCGTGTGGAGTTCGCGAGGGAAGAGGGTGAGCTAGGGTTTTGAAAAGGGGTTTTGCTTGGGAGAGTGTTTGCAGATATCCAGTCCCTTTCAAAATGACCTAATATACTAACAAGTAAAATCGCAAAGCAAAAGTGTCTTTCGAAAGGTAAAAAATCTTGAGAAAGTGTAGTTCGCAAAGAACTGAGCTTCAGTATATCTATTCGAAATGGATTTGGCTCCAGAAAGATCTTTTCGCAAAGGACTTCTCCCCAGATTTTCTATTCGAAAAGAAAATTTTAACTATTCGAACAGAACACGGTTCTTTTCGAGTAGTTCAATACAGCTCCAGAATCAGTTCGAATAGAACTTTGAACTTTTCGAACAGTACTTTTTACTTTGCGATTTGAACTTTTAAGTGTATTTACACTATGCGAACAAGAAAAATAGACAGAAACAGCAAAAATCAGAAAAACAATGTTGTACAAACATATTATACACTTTTCTACCATCAGATTTTTGGAGATTCATGATGATAGGTGGGCAGCAAGGGCTCCTGGGTGTTTTCAATGCATGGTTTGAGCCTCTGACCATTTACCTTGAGTATTCTTCCATCCTTGGGATCCGAAATATCCACACTCACGAGGGAGGCCTTGATGACGATGTATGGCCCTTCCCATCCGGATCTCAATTTGCTGAGGAAAGAATTTAAGTTTAGAGTTGAATAACCATACCTTGGACCCGGTATGAACTCTTTTCTCATGAGGCTCCTATCATGGAATGATTTAACCTTTTCTTTGTACAATGAGCTAGTGTAGGCATCCATCCTCAGTTCTTCCGATTCGGTGAGTTGAAGCTTCACAGTGGTTACCGAGCAATTAGATCCATATTAAAAGTTTTGATTGCCCACAAGGCCTTATATTCTAATTCTCGTAGATGGCATGCCTTGCCATAAACCCGATCGGAAAGGACATCCCTATAGGAGTCTTGTAGGCGATTCTGTATGCCCACAAAGCATCATTAAGCAAGGACCATCTTTTTTTCCTTCTTCACGATTTTTCAAAATGTGTTTGATCTCTCTATTTGAAATCTCCACCATCCCTTTGGTTTGTGGATGATAGGGAGTGGCTACTCTGTGAGTGTGAGTACTTTTTTAATAGAGTCAAGCTGGTAAAAGTGGCTTCCCCATCACTAATGATGGCTCTGGGGAATCCAAATCTGGAAAAATGTGGTCTTTGAGAATCTTAAAACCACTTTGTGATCATTGGATTTGGTAGCTATGGCCTCAATCCACTTGGAGACATAATCACACTACCAAGATGAAATTGTTTCCATTAGAAGGGGAAAGGGCCCATAAAATCTATGCCCCAAACATCAAACAACTCAACCACCTGGATTGGCTGCGGGGGCATTGAGTTTCTTTTGGAAATCTTGCGATTTTTGGCGATTACAAGATTCTGATCTTTGGAAGGCATCTTTAAAGATTGTGGGC
Source organism: Chloranthus sessilifolius (assembly GCA_021018995.1). Taxonomy (NCBI): domain Eukaryota; kingdom Viridiplantae; phylum Streptophyta; class Magnoliopsida; order Chloranthales; family Chloranthaceae; genus Chloranthus; species Chloranthus sessilifolius. Next base: position 91,118,351 of record CM037584.1, on the reverse strand, counting down.
CAATAGAAACCACACTGCAGAATTTTGCTGTTTTTTATTGCCTGAAATGGCCTCCACAGGCCTTCATGACACATTGACAATATGCCGGGGACTTCATGGTGCAGGACACACTTTCGATCACTTGGTGCACAATTCTTAAATAGATAAGGATCTTCCCAAATGAAATGTTTAACTTGTGAGAAGAAAAGATCTTTATCCATTCGATTCCAATGTTGAGGAATCATCCAATAGCCAAGAAGTTGACTATGTTTGCAAACCAAGGATCGTGGGTATTGATGGCAAAAGTTGCTCATCGGAAATGATTCATTAATGGGTAGCTATCATCCTCGGTATTGAGAATTCGGATAAGTGATCGACCACCACATTCTCCACTCCTTTCTTATCCTTAATCGTAGATCAAACTCACTGTAATAGGAGGATCCACACAGATTAATCTGGCTTGGTATCCTTCTTAGGCAGAAGGTACTTTAGGCGAGTGGTCGATAAACACCACAATTTGTGAACCTAAAACGTAAGGCTGAATTTTTCCAATGCAAACACAATGGCCGCTCTTTCTCGGTTGTTGTGTAGTTGAGCTGGGCATCTATCATGGATCTCAGGCATAAGCTATGACATGGGGAAGCTTATCCTTTCTACGCCTAGACAGCTCCTAGGGCATAGTCGATGCATCACACATCAGCTCAAAGGGCCTTGAATAGTCGGGGATGCAAGATGGGAGCTGAAATCGAGACATTTCTTAAGGACCTCAAAGGCATCATGCATTCATTAGTAAACACAAAAGGAACATCTTGACAATAAATGATGACAGAGTGGCTTGGAAATTTTCTTTGAAATCTTTGATGAACCTCCTATAAAATCCTGCATGCCCTAAGAAACTTCTGATTTGCTTAACAGTTACGGGAGGAGGCAAATGTGCAATTAGATCAATTTTGCTTGGTCCACCTCTATGCCTTTATGGGAGACCACATGTCCTAGGACAATGCCTTGGGTGACCATAAAATGACTCTTTTCAACTTAGAACCAAATTGGTTTCTTCACATCTTTGCAACACCAACTTGAGGTGGTGTAAGCATTAGGAAAAACATCTCCATAAATTGAAAAGTCATCCATGAAGATCTCCATGAATTGATCAATCATGTCGGAAAAGATGGCATACATGCATCTTTGAAAAGTAGCAGGCATTGCAAAGACCAAAGGGCATCCTCCTATAGGCAAAAGTGCCAAAGGCGGTGAAGGGGGTCTTTTCTTGGTCACTGTGGGTACCAGAGGATCTGGTTGTAACAGTACCCATCAAGGAAGCGATAGTAAGCTTTGCTGCAAGCTTATCAAGGATTTGGTCAATGAAGGGAGGAAATGGTCTTTCCTTGTCATGGTATTTAATTTTTCTGTAGTCTATGCGGACCCTCCATCCAGTTGTTTGTCTCGGTGGACATAAGTTTACCAGATTAATTTGCTATGATGATGCAGTTTCTTAGGCACCACACGTGTGGGTGCTACCAAGCGAGTCTGAAATGGGGTAAATGACTGACATCTAGCGACTTGACAACTTCCTTCATTACCACTTCTTGCATGTGAGGATTCAACCTTCTTTGCATTTCTCTAGAAGGCTTGGCATCCTCTTCCAGTGGATCTTATGCATGCATACAATTGGGTTTATTCCTCCTAAATCAGCAATGGTCCAAACCAATTGCTTTCTTGTCTTGTTTAGAACTACAACAGCTCCTCTTCTTGCTCCTTTGTAAGGGCGAAATAATCACAGTAGTGTTTGATGATCTCCAAAAACACATATTTCAGATTTTTGGGGAGCTGTTTGAGTTCCAATTCGGGTGAAATTTGAGAAAGAGGGCAGCAAAGGTACCTTGGTATCTTGTGGAAGAGGGAGAGGAGCGGTCTCCAAGAGAGAACTTGATGATGTTGGTGAGTGCCTTGCACAAAGCGACTTCCTTTGAATTTGATCTCCTTTTCCTTCTTTCTCGGTGGATCCCCAATCATTTTTAAATTACGTGGTGGAGTCTTTACCTTGCGAAATGTTTGTAAAGACTCCTCCACTCATCAATGATGTCAACATGGAAACATTCCTCGTGAGAATTGAGGTTGAGTAAGATTATACACATTCAATTTAACTTTCATATTTCCAAAAGACACCTCCATGATGCGGACACTGCATTGAATGCATGCATTAGTAGCAGAATGGTCTTCCCGGAATGTGAGGATGGCGTTGGTACTTTTGGTTGGTTCCATGTCCAACACCAAAAAGTCAGAGGTAGAAAAACTTGTCTACTCCTACCAAAACATCTTCAATCAACCCCATAGGTTTCCTTTCGGATCATGTCACCACTTGAGTGGGTTTCAATTCTCCCAAACCTAGCTTCTCATAGATGAGAATAGGGAAGCGAGTTGACACTAGCACCTAGATCTAGCAAGGCTTTCTCAATGGTGTGCTCCCCAATGATGCAGGATTGTGGGGATTCGGGTCTTGCATCTTAGGTGGTGTTGCAATTGATAGCACTTGGTTGATTTTCTCCACAAAGGCCTTCTTGGATAAATGTATCCTAGATTGCCTTTTGTGGGTGCACACCTCTTTGAGAAATTTTGCATAAGCGAGGACTGTTTGATTGCATCAAGCGAGGTAGATTAATTTTAACTTGCTTGAATGTCTACATCATTTCCTCAATTTTTGTGTTTCCTTTGTCAAAAGGAGAAACTAACTTCATTGCATGGGGAAATGGGAGGTGAGGAACAAATTTCTCCTCCTCATCTTTTTCAACAATTTTGTTATTTTTCTGTTTTTCATTTTTTGAATTTTTCATGTAAATCAACATATTGCTATCCAAATTGTTGTTCCAAAGACTTGTTCTTCATCTTTTCCTCTTCACTACCTTGTTGTTTATTATTCTTCCACTTCTCAAAGTAGTCACTTTGATTTCCTCATGGCCATTTGAGGATTCTCCAACCATGAACTCCCTTAGGATTGTTCACGGGTTGGTGAGTAGTTACCCTCTTCTCTCTTAGCCAATGAATTTGAGAGTTGGAGTTTCTTCAATTTTTTAATGCTACATTGTGAAGGTTCACGATGAGATGGCAAGTTCAAGATTTTGAAGTGAACTCAAGACCGCTCTTCAAAGGTCGGGGATCTAGGAGGGGCAGGGCTGCGTTCTTTGCATGGCTTGTTATTGGTTAGGCTGAAAATTTGATTTATTATAAAAATTCTCGATATGGTGAAAGGTGTTTGAAAGATAATTGATTTTTTAGTCTTCTCGTAATTTGATTCCACCGATTAGGATGAGATCTCCATGGGTAGTCATTCGATTGCATCTCATCCATAAGATCGAGCTTGTTCCATCATGAGTTCTGGAAATTGTGATGCGTATGACATTGATCAATGGAATGAGTGGGGGACCGCATATCGGACATGCCTCCTCTACTCTTGACCCATTTGGAGCTTTAAATGAGTCCATCACCTATCAAATTTTGTGGTCAAATTATCCACTTTCCTTTCCAACTCATTGACTTCATAAACTTTCCCTCTTGTGAATTGGGGATTATTCATCCTACGGATTCTCAGTGCCCCTTGGCAGGGACTCCTGCTGGGTTGACTTTTCTCCAATCACCTCAAAGAGGTCTCAAACCTCTACAACTGTTGTCAGCAAGTAGGTACCTCCACAAGAGGCATCCACCATGTACTTGCCCTTCTGATCAGTTCCTTGATAGAAGCTTTGAACCACCGCCATTTAGGAATTTGATGGTGAGGGCATTGCCTTATCAGCTTCTTTAAACCTTTCCCATGCTTCATGGAAAGTTTGATTGAGTTTTGGGAGAAAGAGATGATGCTTTGTCTCGATTGGCTGGTTTTAGTCATTGGGAAATATTTTGACAAAATTGACATTGCAAATCATTCCATGATGTGATCTTTGGTGCTAACATAGATAACCATGCTCTAGCTTTGTCCTTTAATGAAAAGGAAAGAGCCTAAGCTTGGTTGCCTCGACCCAAATCTATGTTAAATGTTGTGCATAAAGCCGAAATTCATCAATGTGTTTGTAAGGGTCTTCCTTACTCAATCCATGGAATGAAGGCAACATTTGGATGGTGGAGGACTTAATTTCATAATTTCCCTCCGTGGGAAATTGAATGCAAAATGGGGAATTATAAGCACCGGGGGCAAAGTAGTCTCTTAACAATCTCATTCGTCACCCATTTCAGCAGATGTCCGTGATGTATGTCGGTTTCTTAGGAGTCTTTCAACTTCGAATTTAACGGAGAATCTCAGATTGAGGGTTCTCCACCAAACATACAACTCGTAGAGAGAGTTTGTACAAGAAACCTGTCTATTTAAGAACTTTCCTTTCCTTTTACATGGTACGTGCATAAAAATAACAACAAAATTAATAAATGGTGATAAATAATTGAAAATAAATGAAAAACTCAAAGCACGCCAAATTTGACAAAAGACAAAAGAGTGGCAGATTTATTCAAATAACTAGAAGGCAAAGAATAAAAACTCGTAAAAAATAAAAAATAAAAATTTCATAAAGAAAAACAGTTTTCTATACAAAATCGTCAGAGACATTTAATCAAGCACTTGGAATGCAAAGTGCAGGTTTAAAGCAAAAATTAAAATAAATGAAAATAAACATAGGTTTATCTATTTTAGAACAAACTTCCCCGGCAACGGCGCCAAAAACTTGTTGTCGCTCCAAGTGTGCCATAAATGTGTGCATTATGAATAAAAAATTAAAGAATTAAAGAATGCTAGGTTATATGGATGTTAACTTATGAAAGGGATATCGGCACATTGGGGCTAACACTGGCCTGCAAGATCAGGGCCAATTGTAGCAAGTTTTAAAAGTAAGTATTTCAAGATCGTCCACAGAGAAGTTTGTCTAAAATGAGAGATAAACCTCCAGATCTGTGCTACCAGATCTGGCTCTATAATTATCTAAAATAAAGAATAGATAAAAGAGAGTGTTGGATTGTGTCACATTTAACTATAAGCAAATAAAGAAAAGAACTAACTACATGATCCAGATCCGAGTTGGGGAGATGTTTAAAATAAGACAAATGCAGAAATAATAGCTTCATGTACTTTAGCCTCTGAATTTTAATGGAGGATCTGTAGTTCAACAGAGCAGATTCAATCTTCATCTGGCTACCAGCACAGATGTAAGAGAAATAAATCCGAATTAAGGAATAGGTTTAGACTTATGGCAATGATTTGTCACAGATCATCCAATAGTTGTGGCCTATTCTTTAGTTCGTAACATGAACATCATCAGAATGCCGCTTGAATTAGGTTACCAACGCTAATTCGCATATGGATGATGAATTAAAGGAAGTTAGATGCGGGTGAGTGAATCTAAAGAAGTCTAATGCACTAAGGTGAACATTCAGAACCCTCGACATGACTCCAATGGAGAAGACACAAATTACAACAACCTTTTAAAATCCAACGTTACAATTACAGAGCACGGCTTTAGAGAGCCCTCGGACTTACAGTCGAGCTTCTCGAGAGCCCTCAGCTTGAATCCGAACTTGGAAGTACAAATCACTCACAATGGCTCTCAAAGGTAAAATACAAGAAGGGATTACAGGGGATCGGATGAGCTTCGACCGAATGGGGAAACAGAGATGAAAACTCTAAAATCTGGATGCCCCAATTGGGCAAATGTCTTCTCAATTTATAGCTTTCCTCTATCCTCGCATAAGGCTGAATTGACCAATCGAAGTGCTCGGATCTGGATTGCCCAATGGTCTGTTGAGCACGGGATCCGGACCGTTTCGCCAATGAAAATGCTTTGATCTCGTTCACTCAATCAGTGTTAGAAGCATCAATTACATTATGGGAATTCAAAAGTTTGTTTGAGCTTCTGAAGTTCCCGCCAAGTGATTTCATCTTTGGGTTTTCACGTGAATATGCCTTTGGTTTGTGCTTGGAATCTTCCTAATGTCTCGGGCTTTTAATTACATTGGGGCACGTCAGAGTTTCTTCAAATGCCCTTCAAAGTGGTCAGAATCCCAGATGCCATTTCGCAGAGTTTTAAGGGTCTTTTCGCAAAGTAGTTTGGCTCCGTAAGTTCTTTTTCGCAGCATTTTGGCTTCAGAAGTTCTTTTCGCAAAGCATCTTGGCTTCAGAAGTTCTTTTCGCAAAGCATCTTGGCTCCAGAAGTTCTTTTCGCAAAGCATTTCTTTTCTTTTCGCAGAGGTAAATCTTCTATTCGAGGGGTGTTTTCTTCTTTTCGCAAAGTTCAAGGTTCTTTGCGAATAGTAAAAGTTCTTTGCGAATTGGACTCTAGGCTCCCATTCTTCTTTGCGAATGGCTCTCTCTCTTTTTTCAGGTCTTTGTCTGCTCTTTTAGACCCTTTTTAGCCATTGCTGAGGTTGTTTCTTCAATCCATCTTTCAGCTTGACATGAGTTGTCAGCTTTTTGATCATTTTAGGATGCTTTTCGGACTTGGACCTGTCTAATTGGTTAGCTGTAAAATGCACACTAAAGCACTTATTTAGTCTTCTCAAGGGTCTTTCAAAGCTCATGTTTAGGGGTAAAAAAATGGTATTTTTCACTACTTAACAGTAAGTGTGTTTGAGTGAGGTTGGGGTGGAGTATGAGAAGAAGAGGGAACAGGTTGGAAAGGGGAAGTAGGGGCATGATGGAAGGTTATAGGAGGAGGAGATGGAGGTTCTGGTGAGTGATGTGGGGAATCTAGGAGAGGGATATCATGGGTTGGCATGGTGTCAAGCAAGGTAGTCATGAAGGCCTGATATCCGGAAGTAGTGGCGAGGTTAAAGTCAAGGTCTGGGAGTGGAGGTGAAGTAGGGATGGCTAGGATGGTGGCTGGGTCAATGTGTTGGGTTTCTGTGGGAATGATAGGGGTGGTTGGTGTCGGTAAGGATATGGCAGGGGTGGTGTGAGAGGTTTTCTTTTTAATATAGGTGATCAGGGGAGGGCTGTCAGGGTTCAGTTCAGATGATGGGAGAATTGGGGGTGTGTATTGAGGT